>OX451737.1:1016000869-1018657476 GCA_948472305.1 Vicia faba | reverse complement strand
TTAATGTTCTAACGTTTTGATTTGAGGTCATTTATGTTTAACGTTCTAGCCTAATACAGGCCAATTATGTTCTAACGGTTGATTTCAAAAAATTTTAAAATCCAATAGAAAAAAATCATGACTATCTTAATAACTATTAGTAAAAAAACTCCCAATTAATAATCAACATTAAAAAATCTCTCATTTCTGAAATTTATGTCGCCCATGAATACTTCGAGCATGTCTCCGATCTCTTTGCGGAAGACTTTGTTCATCATCTGCTGGTATGTTGCTCCTGCGTTTTTTAGGTCGAAGGGCATTAATTTGTAGTAGTAATTGCCCGACCCGGTCATGAAGACAGTGCAATATTTATCGCTCGCCGCCATGGGAATTTGATTATAGGCCGAGTAGGCATCCATAAATGACAAAATTTTGTAGTCGGCCGAGTTGTCGACGAGCATGTCGATGTTAGGTAAGGGAAAAACATTTTTGGGACATGCCCGGTTGAGATCAGTGTAGTCAACACACATACGCCATTTTCCATTGTTTTTCTTAACAAGTACAACATTTGAGATCCAGGTTGAATATTGGGCCTCAAAAATAAAATTCGCCTCTAAGAGATCTTTTACAGCTTTTTCAGCAGCCTCCGATTTTTCAGGAGACTACCTACGCCTACGTTGTACTTCTGTACTAGCGGCTGGATCCACAACAAGTTGGTGACAGGCGACCTCAGGGTCGAGTCCAGGCATCTCTGCAGCGCTCCACGCGAACAGGTCAGCATTCTCCCTCAAGCAGGCTTTGAGTTGTCTCTTTACTAGGTCGGGGAGTATGATGCCGATGTTCACGCCTTTGTTTGAGTCTTCACCGAGGGGGATGAACTCGAAGTCTCCGTCTAGGACAGGTCGGAGAGGATCCTGTTCTCCATTGGGGGCTTCGACTTTATCTCGGTCAAAGTGGGTGTCAAGCGTATTGCAGTCAACCTTTGGTGGAGTCTGTTGTTCTTCGACTCGAGCAGGTTTGTCCGCAGAGATAGCCGCTAATGTCAAGGTGGTTTCTCTTCTAGTAGGTCGTGCCCCAATGTCGACCATGTTTTGCCCTTTGGAAGCCGCGTTGAAACATCTCATGGCAGCTGAAATGTCTCCATGGATGGTGGTGATGCGGGTCCTCTTGGTGTAGAACTTCATCTTTAAATGCATCATGGAGGGACGACGGTCAACTCGGCTAGTGTTGGTCTCCCCAGGATGTAATTGTAGAGAGACGGGCAATCGATCACTAGAAACTGCACTTTGACATGTCGGGATGCAGTTTCTTCCCCGAATGTGACAAAGAGCTCGACGTAGCCCCATGGCTTAGAGGTCAAATCGTTAAATCCTTGCAGGTCGTACCCCATGTATGGAGACAGGTGAGTGTCGTCAAGCTGCGGGGTGCGGAACATATGGGTGTACATGACATCGTTGAAACTCCCCTCATCGACCAGGATGTGATGTACATCAAATTTGGCCATCTTTGCCCTCACCAACAAAGGAATACTTGAGTTTGGGGCTCCACCAGACAACTCCTCGAGGTAGAAAGTGATCGACTCAGATTTTCCCTTGAATATTTCAAGGGTTACAGCCTGGATCGGGGTTGTGTCTACCAGCTCGTTGAGTTTCCTCTTTTCTGAATTTACTGAGATATCATTGAATCCCTCTCCATATATGACCATGGCGAAGGGGAACCTATCCCATCTGCTGTGGGTGAACAAAGATTCCTTATCTTCTAAGCTATCGGGGATGCGAAAGTCTTCGAGCCTTGAAACACAAAAGGCTACCTAAAGGGAACCAGATTCATCGGATGGTCGGGTATCCTCCTCGTTTTCTTTAACCTCACAGGCATCCCAAAGAGGGGCTTCATTTCGTCGTTACTTCCCGAGTCTCCCTGCCTTGATGAGAGTCCCGATGGCATCCTTCAGGTGAACCCACTCTTTGGTCAGGTAATTGTAGCTCCAATGGTATTGACAACATTTTATTATGTCGGCCCTGGGATTTTCAGGGGAGGGTCGAGGACGCCTGACACCGCCGTCCTTGAACTCGGCGTTGTAGCACTCTGCAAGGATACACTTGCGGAAAGCAATCAATAGGGTGTACTCGGTGAATCGTCCAGCTAGTCATCTGTGCTCACAAGGCTCGTGAGGTTTCTCATCCCTTCTCTTCTCCCCAGTCTATCGAGAAGGGCCCGCATCCTGGTGCCATGGGATGCTAGTTATTCTGTGGTCCCTTAAATTGGGGGCTCTACTGGCTGCCTCTTTTTCCTCGTGGTCCATGTATGTCTGGGCTTTTTCGAGAAGGGCGTCAAAAGACGTGAGGGGTTCAATGCCGACGACCTCTCTAAATTCAGTTCTTGGGAGGAGTCCTCTCGAGTAGGTACCTCTTCATGTGGTCGGCGCATGGGATCAATGTACTCTCAGAGAGTCTCATTTTTTCTCTGGAAAATTTCCTCGAGGGTGGCCTATATCTTTGAATGTCAATGGGATGCAGTGAAGCTGCTGATGAATTGGTTTTTGAGGCTCCTCCATGAGGTAACCGGCCCAGGGGAGAGGTTTTTATACCAATCCATGGTTGTTTTCCTCAACATCATGGGGAACAACCTGCATTTAATTGGGCCCCCGATGTTGTGGTAGTGGAGCATCTCTTCAAACTCATTGATGTGGTCGACAGGGTCAGCAATGCCGTCGTACTCCTTCAGTAGGGGAGGCTTGTCCATTCCTTTAGGAATGGGAGCCTCCATGATGGCTTGGGATAGTGAACCACGGGGGTCATCTTTGTCACTTCTTTCTGGAGAGCGAGAGGGGGACCGGTTTTAGCGGCGATCTTTGTGTCGGTCTTAACCACAGGGAGGATTCCATGGCAGAGACTTATTTTCTTCTTTGCCCTTGTTCCTTTTACGTTTAAGGGTCGCCTTTGTTTGCGCGAGGGAGTGTGACTGCGTTTCTTAATAACTTCGGGTTGGGTCCTCCCCAAAGCAGGACCTCGCCTAGTGCGGCAGGGAGTAGGGCTTCGAGAATCGTCCCGTCTGTGTCTCTGCAGAGGATATCGATAGCGGTTCTTGTTTCACCGGGGAGGAAGAGTTTAAGAGTCAAGTCTCCTATGCCTTCTGGAGGCCGATGGGTTAGCTCCAGCATCATCAGGCACTCATCATGTGCGAAGATCATGTAGTTTGTCTGGTTGATCACTGCAAACAGGGCTTTGGTTGTGGCGTTAACACCCTCAGGAACGAGGACATCTTGATATGTATTATGCTCATAATTCTGCAGAGGATGGTAGTTGTCATTGTGTGGTTGCGAGTGGGTGGATGAAGAAGCGATCAGTCCGTCCATGTGGTCTTGCTCTGGACTGGCCACATTGTTGTTAATGCCCGCATTATTGTCGCTAACATTATTGTTGTTGCATCAGAGAAATGGACGTTTTGGTTATCATTGACAGCTTGGTCGACCATGACAATCAGAAGGTTGATAAAGAGTTGCTTTGGTCTTGAATGGAATACGAGGAAGCTGGATTCTCACAGATGGCCCCGTTGATCGTGCCTGATCAAAAGGGATTGTCATGGTCCGTGAGCTTTGAGTCGAGCAGTGGTTGAATGTGAAATGGGGAGGGGGTACATGCAAGACACTCTGATGCCAAAGTAAGATTCAGAGTAAGTGAAAGTAAGTACGAGAGTATGGGTGAATGAATGAATACCTGACTCTCTCAAGTGAGAGGATATTTATAGCCTCCAGTGTTGGGCCAAGGTCTTCAGTGATGGGCCACGGAGAGGCCCAACAACAAAGAATGACAGGGTTTACGAGTGTATGAAGTCCAGCACGTGGCCTCCTCTCTAGTCAGTTGCCCCGAGAAAGCAGAGAAGTTGGACCCGTTATTCTCGGAGGGCAGGATGATGACGATATGGACACATGAGTTATGTTCTCCTAGTGGATACATGGGGAAATGCCCAATAATCCTCAATTTGGGTTGCACGCTTTTGGGCCTTTGTAAAGGCGATGTATTGGGCTTCCCCAACGGTGGGGCAAGTGCCAACCCAATCTAGAACAATAAGTATATTTAAATAAATATGAATAATTTATTTATTATTATATTGTATTTTGTCGTCGAATAAAAATACAAATAATAAAGTTTAGTTATATTGAACAATTTATGAAAATAAACTTAAAAGAGTATAGGATCAATTAAGGGTGTTCGAAATTGAACTGGCTTAGTAAAAAACCCCTAACCGAACCAAACCAAACTGAAAACGCAGAAAATCGTATTTGGGTCGGATGTATTTGGGTCATTTTTTAACAAAACTGCACAGTTTGGTTTGGTTTGCAGTTTGTGTTTTATAAATCAAACCAAACTAAATCAAACGACATTATGTTACAACCCAAACTTCTCTTAACTCACACCCAAGCCAAACCTAAACCTATTATGCCTTAACATTACGATTATAAATGATTTTCTCTTCTTCACACTTAAGGTTTCAATTTAATTACTCTTCTCAAATCTCTCCTAGCGGTATCACACCTTCTTCTCATATTATTTTCCATGTACATCTCAGTCTTCTTCTTTAGTCTCTCATCTCTTATGTTATTTCTTTTTCATCTTCTTATTTTTATTTTGTTCTCTCTTCCAATTACATTTTTAATGCACCTCTTCTTCTCTAATTACTCTTATCTTCTGTTCTTTCTTTTTCATCTTCTCTAATCTTTCATCTCCTTTGTTTTTCTGTTTTATTATAATATTTTAGATATTGGTTTATGATACTATGTTTTTCATTTCACTTTTCTCTAATCTTACTTTTGTATATTAAACAGAAATTTGTTGTCTAAATATGATAAATTTTATTGTTATTTGATAATACATAAATGACTAAATACAAAGCTATGTTGTCATTTATATGTGTATGTGTGACTCAATAATTTTTTTGAAAAAAACCGAACCAACCAAAACCGCATTAGTTTAGTTTGGTTAGGTTCGATTTTATTTAGATAAGCCAACTGAACCAAACCAAACTACACAGTTTTTTCTCTTGCGGTTCAGATGACTTTTTACACACTACGCTAAAAATAAGATTAGACAGCACACCTAAGACAATACTTCTTATCAAAAGCGTTGCTAAAAGTCCATTTTAAAAACACGGGAATTTGGTTGTATACCTTAGACAACACTTTCTAAAAAAGCATTGCCTAAGGGGGGTGAATATGGTTTGATAAAGCGCTGCTAAAGGGGGGTGTTAGAAGCCTTTTTAAAAGCGCTGCCTAAAGGGTGGACTTACACAACGCTTTGTAAAAGAGCTGCCTAAAGGAGGTGAATGTGGTTTGATAAAGCACTATTAAAGGGGGTAAGTACTGAAGCACTACCTAAAGGGTGGGCTTACAAAGCGCTTTTTAAAAGTGCTGCCTAAAGGGTGGGCTTAAGCATCACTCTGTGAAAGTGCTGCCTAAAGGGGGTGAATATGGTTTGATAAAGTGATGCTAAAGGGGGTAGATACTTTAGCCCTTTAGAGAAGCGTTGCCTAAAGAGTGGGCTTACAAAGCACTTTTTAAAAGCGCTGCCTAAAGGGTGGGCTTACGCAGTGCTTTGTAAAAGCGCTTCCTAAAGGGGAGGATTAAGCAGCGCTTTCTACTAGAAGCGCTGGCTAAGGGCGGGCTTACGCAACACTTTTAAAAGCGCTGCCTAAAGTCCTATTATAAAAATAAAAAAAAAACATGCCCAGTATCACAATAACGTTATTATTTTCAGAACACCATTTTCACGAACCCTACGCCTAACACAGTATGAACCTGCTTCCTGAAGTTCCATTTTTTTGTTTGATTCTAAACGAAAATCGTTTCATCCTTTCTTTAAGGTTCTCATCCTTCTTCCGTTCAAGACCGTTTCATCCTTTCTTCCATTCACAACCAAGGTTCTCTTCTCCTCTAGGTATGATTTTTGATATATTTGATAATGTTAATATATAATGTTGCATTTGGTTTAGTTGATAGTGTTGATTTAGTGTTGATAATGTTGCATTATATTGTGTTTTGTGTAGCATGTGGTTTTTGCATGTAAGGTGTTTGTGAAAATGTCACAATGAGTTTTGCATGTAAGGTGTTTGTGTAAATGTCACAATGAATATTGCATGTATTGATTGAGAGAAAATATGTTCCTATACAATTAATCGAGCTATAGTTTTGGTTTGAGAGGTTGTCGTAATAACACTTATAGTGTTGAAATTGAAAGCACTTCAAATAGAGTTGAAATTGAAAGAACTCATATAGGTAATGGTGTAAAGTTGATAATATAAGTGATTATTTGATGATAATGTAAAGTTGAAACGCTAATATAAATATTAGTGATAATATAGAATAGAAACAATAATATATATTCTTGATGGTGTATAAATATTAGTGATAATATAGATATAAATATTAGTGATGATTTTTGACGTCCATCGATAATATAAATATTCTTGATGCATGGTGTATAAATATTAGTGATTATTTAATATTGTTTTATTAGTTTAATATTGTTTTATTAGTAAAATATATGTTAAAAAGAATATTAGTGATTATTTAATGGTGTATACATATATGTTTAATATTGTATAAATATTCTAATGTAATTTTTATTCTATAGATTTTTTTTATTATAATGAAATTAATTGATCATTTATATAGGTTAATTGTGAAGAGTGGAGTTTCTGAGGTACTAGTGAAATTAATTTATCATTGAAAAAGGTACTAGTGAAATGTTATATGTTCTGTCATTTAATAAAATTGTGTTTTTATTTTTATATTGTGTTTATGATTTTATATTGTGTTTATGTTTTTATATTCTGTCTATTCATTCAATGCTACTTGAATTTTATATGGTGTTTATGTTTTTCTTTAATATTACAGGTGAAATGGCTACTAATGAGGAAAAAGATCATCCCGCTTCTAATATTGATGGAAATGAATCAGCTCGTGATGTGGAGAATGATATTAGATGAGGAATAACAATTATGAAGTCAATAATTCGTGCAAGAGATAAAGGTATCAAATTTGACGTATATTAGAATGAAGACAAACAACTAATTGAGCCTAACGGTTCAATGTTGACAAGTTACATTTGTTCCGTTGTGAGGAGAGAAGTTTCAATCACTTGTGATGATTGGAGAAGGCGTGAGCTGAAACCCGTTAAAGATAAAATATGGACTGAAATACATGTGTGATATGTGATGTCTTTCGTTTTTGTTGACGCTTATGTATATAAATTACTAACGCACTCTATGTATATTTTTTTGTAGAGGTCTTTTGTAACACCCCAATTCTATCCCAAGCAAATTATGCAAAATAAATCAGAGTTATAAATTTTCATTCATACAAACGAATCGGGACGTCACAAATTCTTCTAACAAATTCATTGCATTCATCATGGATATATAACACTTTTAATAAAACACCGAATGAACCATCAACCTAGCATCTTTAATAAAATAATTCAACAACTACGCAGCGAAATTCTTCAATAACATCTCTAAATAAAACAGCAACTTCGAAACATTTCATATTTAATAATAATCAATTCAAAACTCAACAATTGAAAATCAACAATAAAAAATCAACAAGCGTTCATCCCCCCCCCCCCCCCCCCCCCCCCGAGTGTTACATATCAGAGCAATGACACCGACTCAAACTATTGAAGGTATACAGCATTCACTCGCGATTACCTGCATGTTACCAACATAAGGGCAACATTCAAACAAAAGGGTGAGATATCTAATAATATAATAAAGTGCATGATAATTAATATATTAAATTAGATCAATAATATCACCACTTCTCATCTCATAATCAACAGTAATTATAGCACATATACTCATTCGTCAACATCAAATACATTTCATTATTCAATTATATAATGCGACTCAAAATTATGCAAATGCATGTGATACCATTGGAGCAGAACTCTCATCTCAAAAATCTGCCAATTAATAGAGGTATCAACAAGGCATAGCCTTCATCTCAAAATTTGTCAATCCAGGCCATCTCAACGAGCATAAGCTCCATCTCAAAAATGCAATGTATGCGACTTATCATGAATGTAATATCAACACCCAAATCATCTCAAAACACATCTCAATTAACATCTCAAAATCGCAACATCTCAATCATCTCAAAACATCTCAATTAACAACATCTCATAACATCAAAATAATTTATTAAACATCATTTATTATCACAAAATCATCGAACACAACTTCATCAATAACATCTCACTAATACTCAACTGTATATTAATAGTACAGTAATCCATCTTGTTATTCTGCTAATTTATCGTTACTGTCACTAATCCTACTGTCATAATCCTAACAGCAACCTCTAAACATCTCATGTTCATCATTCTGTCCAAAATCCAACAATAACGATCAATCACGGGAATTAATTCTAAATATTAGATTGGTTACTAGGATTACACCTCTTAATCATCATTTAATCATCTAGAATAAAGTTCATCGTGTTGGTTAATCAACGCTTCGAACGACATCGCAAACAACATCCTAAAACTCAAGTTACAGCAACTAAAAGCCAATTCTGTCAAAAACCAGACATTATGTATCGACACAAAACTCTATGGATCGACGTAAACTACTTCACCTGTACAACATGAGTCGACACATCCTCCTTATGGATCGACTCATCCTGGTCTCAAACACAACATGTATCGACACATGCATCACACCGGTCGACTCATCCTGAGTCTCACACACTCATGTATCGACGCAAACCCTTTATGCATCGACTCATCTTCAGTCTAACATTGCCTAAGTATCGACTCATCCAGCTTGAGGTCGACACATACTGACCCTGTCCTGCATAATTCTGCATTTTCTTCTGTATTTTCTCTACGGGAATCATGTTACAGTCCTACAAACCTCATTATAAACATGGTAATTCATCACCTAATATTATACTCTATTACTCCATCGATTAAACAACATAATAACATCACTATTCATCAAGAATTCATCAATATTCGCCATACATCATTCATAATACATCCAATTCAAGAACAAACAACAATCACCTCTAACCCCATACATCAAACATCATGAACCTAATTATATAGTCAGAACCCCACCCTTACCTTGGATTGAAGGTCGCTCTACAATTTCCGGGTTGAATCTTTATTCTTGTCGTCTCCTTCTATTTCCAGCAGCTTCACGTTCTCCTCAAATCCTTATTTCTTTCTACTGCTTCTATTTTCTATTCTAACAACAATAATAAAATAACCTAATATTCTATTATTCCTTAGTGGGCTCCAAACTTACACCCCCTTATTACATCTACTATCTCAAATTAAGCTCACCTTGATAATATTACACTTCTAATATTATTTCACCACATAATAATATAATACCTCTAATATATTATTATTTCTCCACTTAATAAAATAATAAATCCAATTTAATTATAACACCACCTCACAAATATTCCAAAAATAATTTAATTAAATAATTAATTAAATTACGAGTGTTACAACTCTCCCCCACTTAGAATCTTTTTGTCCTCGAAAATTTACCTCAATCAAACAATTCAGGATAGGAGTCTCGCATCTTGCTCTCCAACTCCCAAGTCATGCTTTCTCCTGCAGCTCCTAACCAAACCACTTTAACCAAGGCAATCTCTTTTCCCCTCAGAGTCTTCATTTCACGATCCACGATTCGTATAGGCATCGTCTCCACCGTAAGATTATCATGTACTTGCACATTGTCCATATGAATCACATGAGATGGATCTGAAATATACTTCCGAAGTTGCGACACATGAAACACATCATGCAAATTCGAAAGATTAGGTGGTAAAGCCACTCTATAAGCAACATTCCCCACTCTCTCTGAAATCTGATACGGTCCAATAAAACGAGAAGTGAGCTTCTTAGACTTCAATGCTCGCCCAACACCAGTCACAAATGTAACTCTCAAAAACACATGATCACCGGCTTGAAACTCTAAATCCTCCCTTCGCTTGTCATGATAACTCTTTTGTCTACTTTGAGAAACTTTCATCTTTTCTCAAATCAACTTCACCTTCTCAGTAGTCTCACGAACAAGTTCAGGTCCAAGCACTACACTTTCACCAGATTCATGCCAACATAATGGAGTTCTACATCTTCGACCATACAACGCTTCAAAAGGTGCCATTCCAATACTAGAATGGTAACTGTTATTATACGTGAACTCTATCAACGGAAGATACGCATCCCACGATCCTCCCTGCTCAAGAACACATGCCCTCAACAAGTCTTCCAACGATTGAATCGTCCGTTCAGTCTGACCATCTGTCTGAGGATGATACGTTGAACTCAACCTCAACTTAGAACCCAACGCTTCTTGCAAACTCTTCCAAAAATCAGAAGTAAATCTTGGATCTCTATCTGACACAATGCATAAAGGAACACCATGCAGCTTCACAATCACACTAATATAAATCTCGGCCAACTTCGACACTAGAAAACTAATGTTAATAGGAATAAAATGAGCTGACTTCATAAGCCTATCAACAATCACCCAAATCGAATAATGTCCTCTTGAAGTACTAGGCAACCCCATAAAAAATTCCATTGAAATGCTATCCTATTTCCATTTTGGAACTTCCAACGGTTGCATCAGTCCTGCAGGCTTCTGATGTTCAACTTTCGACTTCTGACAAGTCAAACATGCATACACAAACCGAGCCACGTCACTCTTCATCCCAGGCCACCAAAACAAACCTTTCAAATCTTGATACATCTTTGTAGCTCCTGGATGAATACTCAACTTACTCCTATGACTCTCTTCGAGTATCACTTTCTTCATCTCAGCATCATCAGGAATACAAATCCGATTACGAAACCTCAACACACCTTGCTCATCTAGCTTAAAATCACAATTCCCAACTTGATTAATCCCAACCATCAAATCTACCAGTTTCACATCCAACTTCTGAGCTTCTCTGATACTGTATAGAAATTCATTATTAATCTTCAACATACCCAACATAACACTCTGCGGAGTAACCTCGCAACCTAAGCTCATATCTCTGAACTGCTCAATCAATTCCAACTCTTTAATCATCATTGCTGACATGTGTAAAGTATTTCGACTCAACGCATCATCTACCACATTCTCTTTTCCTGGATGATAGTTCAAACCAAAATCATAATCCTTTAGCAATTCTAACCATCTTCGTTGTCTCATATTCAACTCCTTCTGATCAAACAAATACTTCAAGCTCTTATGGTCACTAAACACTTCAAATCTAGAACCATAAAGGTAATGCCTCCAAATCTTCAATACAAAGACAACAACAACAAGTTCTAAATCATGCGTAGGATAGTTCTTCTTATGAGTCCTTAACTGCCTTGACGCATAAGCAACTACCTTACCATTCTGCATAAGCACACCTCCTAAACCCATCTTGGAAGCATCATAATACACCACAAAAGGCTCTCCTGGATTAGGCAACGTCAAAATCGGAGCCGACGTCAATCTCTTCTTCAATTCTGTAAAACTTTCTTCGCAATGAACATCCCAAACAAATGCTCTACCTTTACAAGTCAAATTAGTCAATGGGAGTGACAACTTAGAAAACCCTTCGATAAACCTTCTATAATAACCAGCTAATCCCAAGAAGCTTCTAATCTCAGTAGCTAACTTTGGAGTTTCCCATTGCAGCACAACATCAACCTTTGATGGATCTACAACAATGCCACTACCTGAAATCACATGACCAAGAAAATTAACCTTTTTAAACTAAAATTCACACTTGGACAACTTTGCATACAACTTATTCTCTTTCAAAACTTGCAATACTATTCTTAAATGTTCAGCATGCTCCTTTTCTGACTTAGAGTAAATCAAAATATCGTCGATGAACACTACTACAAACCGATCCAAATAAGTATGAAAGATACGATTCATATATTCCATGAATACTCCCGGCGCATTAGTAACACCGAAAGGCATCACCGAATACTCGTAATGTCCATAACGCATTCTGAAAGCCGTCTTCTAAATATCTTCATCCTTCACTTTAATCTGATGGTAACCCGACCTCAGATCAATCTTACTAAACACACGAGCATCCACTAATTGGTCCATCAAGTCATCTATTCTTGGAAGCGGATACTTGTTCTTAATCGTCACCTTATTCAGCTGTCTATAATCAATACAAAGCCTCATACTTCCATCTTTCTTCTTCACTAACAACACTGGAGCTCTCCACGGTGATACACTTGGTCTTACAAACTTCTTCTCGAGTAACTCTTCCAATTGCTTCTTCAACTCTGACAACTCAGATACAGACATCCTGTATGGTTCCATAGACACAGGTTTGGTACCAGGTACAATATCAATAGCAAATTCAACTTCCCTCTCCGGCGGTACATCAGGAATCTCATCAAGGAAACTTCAGGAAATTCACACACCACCTGCAATTCCCCAATTATAGCTTGAGTCTCTACAGATAGCGACGCCATCAACGAAAACATTTGTGCTTCCTCTTGCATCAACTTCCTCAACTGTCTAGCAGACAACATACCATCTTCTTCTTCTTCAGGAGTAGAAAACTTCACTGACTTGTCATAACAGTTAATATGAACACAGTTATGCTCTAACCAGTTCATACCCAGAATTACATCCAAACCTCTTAACGGAAAACAAACCAAATTAACAATAAAGTCTCTGTCGAAGATCGACAAGGGACACTTAGCACACATAAAAGAAGTAGTCACCAACCCCTTGGCTGGAGTATTGATGACCATTTCTCCATTCAAAGAAGACAACACAAGGCCCAATCTTTCAACACAATCAGCAGCAATAAAACAATACGTAGCACCAGTATCAATAATAGTGATTAAAGGAGTACTATTAATGAAACATGTACCTCTAATAAGTCTATCCTTAGCAGATGTCTGATCCTTAACCAAAGCAAACACTTTATCACTAGACTGAGCTCTCTTCGGTTTCGGACACTGACTACCAATGTGCCTTTATTCCTTACAATTGAAACAAACCATAATCTTATGCTCACACTCAGATACAACATGTCCGTTCTTGCCACAACAGAAACACCTCTTCACTTCAGTAGTGCACACATTACTCTTGTGTCCAGGTTTCCCACACTTAAAACAAACCACACCAGCAGGAGCATCTCCCCCACTAGTTTGAACTTGAAGATTTTGACTAGTATGCCCGTAGGCTGATGCCAACTAGGCTATAGATATGAACTGCAAGTATACCGTCTAGTGTAATCTAGTTTTGTAGCACCTCTAACTGTTATAACTCTTCGTAACTAAGGTTGCTACTTGTAATTTCATAAAAGCTAAGATTTGAATTTGTAATCTACGTAGATGACTTAGCTAGCTAATAGGATTTGATATTTTTCGAGGTATTCCCGGGCCTATGTCTCGATTGAAATGTTTATGCACCACGCTTAATGCAAATATGTAAATGGACCAAGTGTTATAAATGTTTATTTCCCGGTAAGAAAATATTTTTATGTAGAGTTTCCTCATTGGATCATTGGATTTTCTGTTTTGGAGAAAATGTGCTTTCTCAATTTTAATATTGGAAGGTGCACTTTTGTTTGCTTCGAAGTCGACTGTCTTGAAGTTGTTGTTTTTTTTGAAATTTTCTTTGAAGTTGATCCTTGAATGTATGTCGCCTTAAAGTTGTTATTTTGAAATTTTAATGTTGACATCGACTTGGAATTTTTCTTTTTTTCGTATTGAAATTGATTTGAAATTTTATGTGCCGACATCCTGGGCCATATTAGGAACGATGGGGTTTCCTTTCGACTTCTTTCGACTTAAAACACCTATATTGTTTTCAACACTTTTGACTATTTATGCCCATTGTTTTAATGCACCGTTCATCCAAAATAATTGTCACATTTACAAACAAGCAGAAAAAAAGAATAAAGTAAGAAATCAAAAAAATGAAAATTTATAAATAGCAAGGCCTGTAAATAGGCAATGGTATACAATGTAATCCCTTAAAAGAGGTAACTACAAAAAGTTTTAACAAAATAAAAAATGGCAATAAAAATGATAATTAATACTACTATCTCTCCAATGTCTTTTGATAACTCCAATCTCCTTGCTTATGAGTAAGATGGTTTAGATTAATCCTCCCCCTTTGTAGTCATGGTAATGAATTCTATAACCGTAGTCTATTTGTTCATTTTTTTGGATAAAATCCCTAACTTTTGCCTGAAACGCCCTTTCAGGTTTTCAATCCATCGGGATGATGATTTTATTTATATGTCCCTAATTTTTGCCTGAATCTCCCTTTAGGGTTTTCAATCCACCGGGATTCCCCTTTTTTGCCTAAGTCGCCCGTTTAGGGTTTCGACCTAGCGGGATTTTTATATATAGTATTTTCTGACCGCATCAGAGTTCAGCGGATGTGGTGGTTCTTCCTCATCCATTGTTGTGAGGATAAGACCCACACCTGAGAATGTTGTTTTAACCACATATGGACCTTCGTAGTTTGGTGTCCATTTTCCACGTTGTTGTACCCCAAAATTTTCCCTCCCATTTCTCAATGATTTCTCATCACAAAAACCTTTGAAGCCCAAGATCCAGTTAGGGTTTCATCTGCTCAAAACCTCTCCTTGCACTGTTGACTCAAATTAGGGTTTGTGTTTGCACAAAGATGTTTTGACCAAAAGTGTTTAAAATGACTTTCATGCTTCATATTGGACTCCCAAGTTTATCCATACCAAGTTTCAAGCTTTGACTCCAAGTTTTGCCCAGTCAATTGGACAGTTGACCTAAAAATCAGCTGTATTGGGGAAAAAGTCAACTGTGGCCAATTGACAGTCAAACCTCATGAAAATTGACCCACATCAACATTATGAACTCATATGGACCATTTGATCAAGTTTGGATCACAATTCCATAAGAAATTTGATCAGATCACCAAAAGGGCAAAATGGTCATTTTTAGGGTTTTGACTGCACAAAGGCAATTTTTGACTGTTTGACCTAGCCAATGGCAAACCAAGCTCATATATGGACTCAAGGACCCCATGGAATTATCTTGACATGCTCAACAAACTCAAAAATCCCAAGTACACAAGATTGACAGTTGAATTTCCCAGTCAATTGATCAATTTTGACTGTATACTAAAAAGTCAAACTTTGACTTTTTGGTCAAAATCAAGAGTCAAGATTCATTTTTCATCAAAACATGCCAAATTATGAAACTTGTTCATCAAGAAATCACAAAATGCAAATTAGGGTTAGAAATTAGAATTTTTCATAACTTAGAATTTTTCTAAGTTATAAAAAACCCTAATTTTTTCCTAACTTTGCCCCACTTTTTCACCAAGATCCATTTGGATTCAAACAAAAGTCAAAACATGAAAGTTGTAGCTTGTTGCATAATATACAACTTTGATTCACAAAGTTTTCCCATTTAAGGCTTTTATCTCAAGTTACAAATTTTTGAATAAGGGCACTAAACCATTCTTAACTTAGTGAATTTTTGACCTATTTTGACAAGGTTTTCTACCCCACTTCAAGGACATTTTCCATACACTTCCACTTGGAATTTCAATTTGCATTTCAAAGATGGATTGTAGTACACATTCCAAGCTTTCCAAAATGTCCAAGAACTCATCAAACAACCTCATGACTTGAGAGATTCGAATTTCACAATTTGGCAAAAACTCACTTTTGAATTGGCTATTTTTCATGTTCATAATTTGTGTAAACTTCTCAAACCAGCATGCCCCTTGATTACAGGTCCTAAAACCATCCAACACTCAATAATTTAATGCATGTTCATTGTGCTAAGACCTTGTTTCATGAGCTAAAGCATTGTATGATGGATTAATCCCAAATTGGAAAAAGCATTATATCCATTTTTGCAAATGTTTCACTTTATGTCATGATGCAAATCCACAAGTACAAACCAAATCCAATTGGCACAATATTATGGGCAAATCACTCTGATCAAGGAGAGATTATGCAGCTCATTAGGGGTCCCCTACTTGCCTAAAACACCAAGTTGGTCTTGCTTGCTTAAAGATGAAGAAAAGTATCATAACATATGACAACTCTCATATCAGCTTAGAGACACTTAGACAAACTTATCAAACACATTCCAAAGATCTCAACCAAGCTATTGCACGAGCCTTTTACCTCCAATTCCTCCCACAACTCAGAATCACCTTGAAACTGCTCAAACAGAGCAACCCCTGCAGATTGAGTTCTAACTCTCAACCCTTTCAAGCATTCTTGCCCAAACCAGTTCACATACATTCCCTAACATCTATGCAAGCTAACCAAAAGCAAAAACACGACCTGTAATCCCTCTAACTGGTTCCACCATTTTCATATTTTCTGACTTGCAGGTGAAGTGCTCTAGCTGGATTCAAAAGCTTTCAAGACAAAGTAAACATTGGAATAGCATCCCTGGACCTCAAGGAAGCTTTTCCAATCATCACCTTGCACTGAAAGTTTCTACATTTCCAGATAGAACTTCAACTGAACAGGTAAGTTTTTGAATTCGTATCTCTCTTATTAGGCATCATTAGCTTTAAGTTTGTGAATAAACAATGTTCTACTCATGCCACTGAACATGTACATGTTTTTACTTTTCATTTCTTTTGCTTGAGCTGTGAGAATTTGAGGTTTAAAAATGGCAGAAAATCTAGGTTAGAATTTGGGGGAGAAGAAATTCTCCCTCATCTTAGAGAGTTAGATCAAGTTCTGCATATGGTTGGATTCATCTCTTCATGCTGAACATTTTTTGTGTTATGAGTTTTCATTGAAAAGCCAGGAATCAGGAGTTAGAAGTTTGAGAAGAAGGGCGCGCATTTTTTGATTTGGTTCTGTCTGAAGGTTGAAGACAGTGGCTTATTGGGCTGGGCCTGAATGTTTTCTTATTCACACCACTTTGTTTGTTTTACACCCCCTGAGCCCATTTCATTTATTTTTAATGATTTCCGACTTTTTCTTTTTTTGATTGATTCATTTATTTTTTCTCATGTTATTAAAAATATAAAAATCTTTTTTCTCACCATTTTTTAATTTATTAGGTATTTGTGATTTTCTTTTGATTTATACACAAATAAATAAATATATACATTTCATTAAAAATATTGAGAAATATGTAAAAATACTTTTATTTTCATTTTTATTTTATTTTACCTTCTGAAAATACTTTATATAAAAAAATACCTTTTTTACAAATATTAAACATTATTATTATTTATATATATAATACATATCTAAAATAATACATATATACATTATATTTATTGATATATATTTTAGAGTAAATACAAAATATATACACTTTTGTTTTTTATTATTATTATTAATATTTAATATAAAAATACATTTTTGGCAAATACCTCATTTTATTTTATTGTTGCATATATAAATAAATATTTATACATAATAAATGAATAATGTATTTTATTTAATAGAATTAGGGTTTTGCCCTAAATTTGAAAATACTCCAAAAATAATACCTTTTTATTTTCTTCTTATTTTACATAAATAATACTTTTTTTCATATATATAAAAATTCTTTTTTGCATTCTTGCATATTTATTTTATTTCTATTTTATTTATGCTTTTAATCATATTGTAAATATTCAAAGAAAATGATGTAATAGTTAGGTTTAAATTTTTGTCTAAATATACCCCATTTGAAACATTGTACCCCCCTCCCCATATTATTGTGTTGTAATAGTGTAGGAATTTAAATTTCGCACTTTTAATACTTTCTAAACCTACCATGCTAGAATTAGGGTTTGTATGCGAATAAAACGAACAAAATAGTTGGACCTAATCTCAAGATAAAAAAGCATGAAAATGGACAACACATTTCACATTTGCACCCTAGGGTATTCCACTTTGTTGCCTTCAAATAATTGGGCCATATTGCATGTTGAATTTCTTTGGGTAAAACAAACAATCAAATGATCATAGTCCCTCAAAATGTTGCCTAAATGAATGATCAAGTCCCTTTTAAAAAAAAAATTTGCTCAAAGATATCTAACACTATTGCAATTATGGTCTAAACGATGACCCGCGCCTGTCTCTTTCACCTCCTAATACAAGATTGTCCACCAAATGCAATGGTGGAACAAAATTGTCAAAAGGTTTAAAACATAACAAAAAGCTTTGAGAAAACTTTAGGGTAGATAACTCTTAAGTACTTGCCAATTTACAAAGAAAACACTTGCCTATTTTTCAAAGCCCACTTCACAAACACTTTCAAAACAAGCTTTCAAAAAAAACCTTGAAACATCTTTTCAAAAGACAAAACACCTTTTGTAAAACATTCGAGTAAAGAATTGTTACAAGGGTAGCCTATACAAGGCATCTTTTCAAAGACATTTTCAAAACCACACATCAAGCACCATTTCAAACAATTAACCAAGGCAAGTTTGATCTAAGCAAGTACCTAAGAGCCCATGGATAACCATGGATAGAAAGGGTGCTAATACCTTCCCTTTCTATAATCTACTCCCCGAACCCAAGAAAAATCTCAAAGGTTTTTGCTGTGCTTTTTAAACCTTTCCTTAGGATAAAATAAAAAGTCGGTGGCGACTCTTGCTCAACCGAAACATTTGCGAAAACAAACACAAAACCCTAGTCAGTTCTCCCACCGTATCACAGAACTGGCGACTCTGCTGGGGATATTTTTTAAAGTGGAGTAACCTTAGGGCTTAGATCACCCTCTTGCATGACTAATTGTTTGATTTGCTTGCTTTATACTTTGGATCTATTGTTTGGATTTGCAATCCTCCACCCGGATTTTTGGAAACATTCATAGATAGCAATACGTTGTGGAAACTGTGCGGGGTATACCGACACGGTTTAAGCAATAGCTATATTAGTGCGACATATTTGTGAGTACCGGTAACCCTTGAGTTCAATCAAGGAGAGTACGGGGCCGCTGAGTGATGTCACTAAGCACTAATGACTTAGAACCTTACTTGACCATCTTGGCCTTTTATTAGGGGTAGTGAGATGACCGGCTTTGGTGCAGTCCGAAGTTGGTAGATACTCGATACTACACTCATTGAGGGTTGTTTTCTTGGAATATTTTGGTCGCTAGTTAAGTGGCTAAACCGAAACAATGAACGATGAAAACAATCCAGTGATATTGAGCTCCTTAGAACCCGGTTACTATTGATAGGACAGGTTTTTAAGCCAACTACACTCAAGAGGGTACTTACCTATGAAACCCCATGCAAGCCTGAAACTAGGGTTTGGTGTGATTTGCTTGTACATATGTTTTTGTGCATACATCATAAACATCATGAAGCATCATATGCATTTACTAACCATTTCAAGGGTTTGGATCTTCATCTTTGTTCCTGTTTTGTAGGTCATGGAAATTCCTCGCAGAAATACCATTCAAGTCAACCTTGTGAGAATTTCTCCTCAACTCAAAGAGCTCACCTCAAGAATTCCGGAAAATTCATCCTTCAGTGAAAGACATGGTAGACTGCTCAGCCTAGTCAACACCAACATTGAAGAAGACATGATGAAAGTGCTATTCCAGTTCTTTGACCCTCTTCACCACTGTTTCACTTTCCCTGATTATCAGTTGGTACCCACTTTGGAGGAGTTTTCTCAACTCCTGAGAATTCCTATCCTTAATCAACTACCCTTCAACGGTACGGAAAAGGAACCAAAGCCGGAAGATGTTGCTCGAGCATTACATCTACAACCATCCGACATCAAGGGGCATTGGGAAACCAGAAGCGGCGTCCGGGGATTCTTAGCAAAATTCTTGTTTGAGAAGGCACAAGAATGTTGGAATTCATTGGACCTGCAAGCATTTGAAGAAATTGTGGCACTCCTTATCTATGGGTTGGTCTTGTTCCCAAATCCTGACCAGCTGGTAGATGTCAATGCCGTCAAAATCTTCTTATCCAGAAATCCAATACCAACATTGCTTGGGGACATTCTTCACTCATTTTACACACGAACAATGAGAAAGAGGGGTGTTCTCATGTGTTGTACGCCTATCCTTGCAAAGTGGTTTATTTCGCACCTTCCGCAATTTGTCTTGAAGAATGACCAAGGTACAAGGTGGTCCCAACGGTTGATGACTCTTACTCATTCTGATGTGCATTGGTGTTCTCGGTCCAGAGAAAATTTCATCATTGTCGATCGTTGCGGAGAGTTTCCTAATGTTCCTTTACTTGGAATCAGGGGAGGCATCACCTACAACCCTTGCCTAGCTTTGAGGCAATTTGGATATGCACGGAGGGATGGCCCTCATGACATGTTGATTACTGACCTAGTTTTTGACTTCGACAACGATGCGCAAGGACTTCGCCAAAGATTCATCAGAGCTTGGGGAAAACTCAACAAGGTTGATAGCAAGACTCTGGGACACAAGAACTCCATCCCTCTTAAGCCCTATCTCAAGTGGGTACGATCCCGAGCCCAAAGTCTAATGATGCCTTATCCTCATGTACTCCCAGTGATTAAAGAGCCCGTCAATGAAGGAGAGGTTCCCTACACCATCCTGCATCCAGACATGCCTACATCGTGGGAGGAAATGCAGAAAAGTTGGATTCAGCTCAAGGAGGAACATAACACTTTTGAAGCTAGCTACTACGCCAGTGAAAAGAAGGTTCTAGAGCTTACCCGCCGACTCCACGAGCAAGAGGCCCTCAACACCTACATCGCACCAAAGAGGATGCGCAATGTCTTTCTGCCTTAAGAAGTTTATTTTGTAATATTTGGCCCATGGGGCATTTATGTACTAACAAATTTCTTCTTATTAATATGACGTGCGTTCTTCTTTGTCTAAAACAATTTTGAATGTTCTAAATCCTTGAATGCATTGCATACATAAGCATACCATTCATCATGTGCATAAGCAGGTCTCACTCCAGGTTTCCTTATCTGTCTGCTGTTTATTTCAGTAGAATGGATCTCGAGCAAACATTCAAAGACCTACAGGCTCAGAATGCACAACTCCAGCAACTCCTGATGACCTTGGCTAAGGGTCAGGAGGATATCAAGACTCAGTTGGGGAATAAGGACCCAGTAAAAAAGAAGAAAAAGAGGATTGGGGTGGCTACTTTGGGGAGAAGATTTGACGGAGAAGCTCGGAGAGTGCTTGAATTTCCTCCTACTTCTGATGAAGGGACTAGTAAAAGAGATGAAGTCACGGTGCCTTCCGAGTCTGACGCGGAGGAAGAAGAGGTTGAAGAGGATGAGGATTATTCTGACCAACAATACCCTCTAGCTGATGATAAATACAAAGGGTTAGAAGACAAATTGGCCGCCATGGAATTACAAAGAGTACCGGGTTTGGATTTTGAAGACTTGGGCTTGGTTGCCGGGATTGTGATCCCCCCAAAATTCAAAGTGCCAGTGTTTGTGAGGTATGATGGGCTGTCCTGCCCCAAAATGCATCTCAGGTCCTACGTGAGAAAGATTCAACCCTATACGGCAGATAAAAACCTCTGGATTCATTTCTTTCAAGACAGCCTTTCGGGAGCTCAGTTGGAGTGGTTTTATCAGCTAGAAGGAACCAGTGTCAGAAATTGGGAAGATTTGGCCACCGCTTTCTACAAACAATACCAATATAATTCTGATCTTGCTCCTACTCGTACCCAACTTCAGGGTATGTCACTAGGAACAAGTGAGGGATTCAAAGAATATGCACAAAAATGGAGGGATTTGGCTGGCAGGGTGCAGCCTCCTTTAACCGATTGTGAGCTCGTTGATATGTTCCTTGGGACCCTATCTGGGCCATTTTTCAATCATCTAATTGGTAACTCTTCCGCGGGGTTTACCGATTTGATCTTAACAGGCGAAAGAATAGAAGCTGGCATCAAGTCAGGGAAGATTCAGAAGGGTGTTGCTGCAAGTGTTGAGAAGAAACCTTTTAAGAAGGAGGCAACTATGGTATATTCTCAGAGAAGAGCAGGGAAGATGGAGCGTCGGCCAACTGTGGGGGCCGTAATGATCCAAAACACTCCAAGTGAGCAGCCTCGCTATAACCAGTCCAGACCAAATCCACAACGGGTGGAACGGCCACAACGGCAGTTCACCCGCATTAATATGACTCCAGCGCAAGTGCTTCCCCATCTATTGAAGTTGAATCTTGCCACCATCAAGGAGGCACCAAAGAATGTGAATACATCCTCTCCGCATTATCATGCCAATGCTAAATGCGCCTACCATTCGGACAGTGTTAGACACGACACCAATGATTGTTGGGCACTCAAGCACAAAATCCAAGACCTGATAGAGGCTAAAGAGGTGGAGTTTGACGCTCCAGAGAAGCCTAATGTGATATCTGCACCCATGCCGAAGCACGGCCGAAATGTCAATGCCATTGAAGAAGATTTGTATGTTGCTGATGTCAGTGATCTGACTACTCCACTGCTAACCATTAAGTTGAATTTGTTAAGGGCCGGGATCTTCCCGGGGTGTAAAGAAGACTGCTATTGTTGTTACTCTCTGCCGTTTGATTGTCCGTTACTGAAGAAAGGCATCCAAGGCCTTATGGATAGTCGACAAATCTTGTTTGAAAAAGTTTCTGCTGTTCCAGTTCATACTGAAGATGTCTCAATCATAACCATTCACGCCAATCTTTCCAAGGCCGTCAAAAAGCCTGTTAAGATTACACCAGCTGCAAAATCTGTCCCTTTGAAGATAACAATGCCAGGGCCTGTTCCCTATGTTTCTGAGAAGTCGGTACCTTGGAACTATGGCGGTGACATCTACTACCATGGTATCAAGCAAATCGAGGTAATTGAAGAAAGTTCGGATGATGAAGAAGCCAGCATTAATGACATTGCGGGCACCAGCAAAATCACCAGGAGCGGGAGAATATTTTCTCCAGAGATTTCCCCTCCAAGAGCAGTCTTTGGACCCTCATCAGCTAACAAAGTCATCCCTGCGCCAATAAAACTCTCTGCTAGAACTCCTCTGATTGAAGACGTTGTTGTTCCTAGTACTGTCTCTCCTACCGCTGCTGACAAAGGTAAGGGAATCCAAGATGAGCCCGTCAAAACGAGGGCTCAACCCTTGGTTATCCCGGAAACCTCCAAGAAGGAAATGGACGAGATTTTGAGGATAATCAAGAGAAGTGATTACGATGTGGTGGAACAGTTAGGGCAAACCCCCTCCAAGATCTCCATGCTGGCACTACTACTTTGCTCAGAAGCGCACGCTAAAGCTCTGATAAAATTCCTGAAGGCAGCCCATGTGCCCCAGGAAACCTCTGCGGATCAATTTCAAAATTGCGTGGCTAGCCTGACTGCGGACAATGGATTAGGTTTTTCTGATGCCGACCTAACCCCTAAAGGCAGAAACCACAATGATGCGTTGCATATTTCAATCGAGTGTCGCGGAACCACCCTTGCACATGTTTTGGTTGATACCGGTTCGTCGCTGAATGTTTTGCCTAAGAAGGCCTTGGACCGACTAGATTGTGAAGGGTTGGAACTGAAGCCGAGTGATATTGTTGTCAGAGCTTTCGATGGTTCGAAGAGAATGGTCCATGGAGAGGTTGAAATTCCCATCAAGATAGGCACTAAGGTGTTTAAATCCACTTTCTATGTGATGGACATCCGTCTGTCATACTCTTGCTTGCTGGGTAGGCCTTGGATACACCATGCTGGGGCAGTCACCTCCTCCTTACATCAGATGTTGAAGTATCCTGTCAAGGGAAAGATCATCACTGTCCATGGCGAAGAAGAGTACATGATTAGCCACTTAAATTCTTTCCGGTATGTGGAGGTTGAAGGAGAGTTCATTGAGACACTGTTTCAACATTTCGAAGAAGTCCTTCCTGAAATAGCAGTAGCGAAGTTGACGGCTGAGACACCGAGACAGATGGCCAGGATGGCATCTCTGGAGGATGCAAGGGCCGCAATTAAAGAAGGGAAGAATTCAGCATGGGGGCAGTTACCCGACTTTCCACATAAGACTGACAAGTTTGGATTAGGGTTCACAGCCGCTGGCCAGAAAGCTATGCGCCGGTCGAAGATTGAAAGGGCGCCAGTCAAAATTTCTCCCTACGGAATCAACGCCCTGGAAGAGGAGGACAAAGAAAGCAACATTGAAGAGTGGATTTATCCAACTGTCAAAGGAGGATTGAGCAATTGGGAGGCTAAGGACTTTGTCCCCATCACTTTTATTCACCAGTAATTTACCTGTTAAACATTTCCTATTTGGTCTGTAATATTTACTTTCAAACAATTCGTACAATATCTTTTCACCTCTTGCCTTGCCCGGGGCATGTAGGTCCACTTGTAAGGGTTTTGATTATTTTTCATATTCATATGCCATGTTTAATGATTCATTGGACGTTTTTCATTTGATAAACTGCTTATGTTCATTTTCTTTCCTTTTGCATTTTTTGTTTAAGGATGGCTATCCCTTACACACACCCACACTCACCAATGCAGGTACCCATCCACTCCGGATTCCATGGGTGACTATTCTGCTGTATCTTTCAATAACTCTGAAGATCTGGTCAATCTAGCTGAGTATGAAGATGACGAAGGTTGTGAAGTACCCGGGGAACTAGCCATACTTCTGCAATAAGAGGAAAGGTCCATCCTACCGCATGAAGATCCATTAGAAACTGTCAACTTAGGGACCGAGGAGGACCGGAAGGAGGTGCAAGTGGGTGCCAATTTGAAACCGAATGTCAAGGAAAGCCTGATACAGTTGTTGAATGAGTATGTTGAAATCTTCGCTTGGTCCTATGAAGACATGCCGGGTCTAGACACAGACATCGTGGTTCACCGTCTCCCCACAAGAGAGGATTGTCCACCAATCAAGCAAAAAGTTCGCCGAATGAGGCCTGACATGTCCGAAAAGATCAAAGCGGAAGTAATGAAACAATTCGATGCTGGCTTTCTGGCTGTTACGTCCTATCCTCAATGGGTCGCTAACATCGTGCCAGTACCGAAGAAAGATGGCAAAGTCAGAATGTGTGTGGACTACCGGGATTTGAATAGGGCCAGCCCTAAAGATGATTTCCCGCTACCTCATATTGACATCTTGATCGATAATACAGCTCAGCATAAAGTGTTTTCCTTCATGGACGGATTCTCGGGCTACAATCAAATCAAAATGGCCCCCGAGGATATGGAGAAAACAACTTTTGTCACACAATGGGGCACTTTCTGTTACAAGGTGATGCCGTTCGGGCTGAAGAACGCAGGGGCAACTTATCAACGCGCCATGGTAGCTTTATTTCATGATATGATACATCATGAGATTGAAGTTTACGTAGACGATATGATAGCTCGGTCACAAACAGAGGAAAAGCACCTTGAACATCTGGAGAAGCTGTTTGCCAGGTTAAAAGAATACAAGCTCAGGCTGAATCCAAGTAAATGCACTTTTGGAGTTAGGTCTGGTAAACTCCTGGGATTCATTGTAAGCAATAAAGGAATTGAAGTTGATCCAGAAAAAGTAAAAGCAATACAAGAGATGCCTGCTCCCCGTACTGAAAAGGAGGTTAGAGGATTCTTGGGGCGCATAAACTATATTGCCAGATTCATCTCACATCTGACTTCTACCTGTGAGCCAATTTTCAAACTCTTGAAAAAAGATCAGGTAGTGGAATGGAACGACGATTGCCAAGCTGCTTTTGATAGAATCAAGGAGTATTTGCTAGAACCTCCTATTCTGATGCCACCTGTCGAAGGAAGACCGTTGATCATGTATTTGACCGTCTTGGATAACTCAATGGGGTGTATTTTGGGCCAGCATGACGAGTCTGGTCGAAAAGAGCATGCTATTTATTACCTTAGCAAAAAGTTTACCGATTGTGAGACTCGCTACTCACTGCTCGAGAAAACTTGTTGCGCTTTGGTATGGGCTGCTCGCCGACTAAGACAGTATATGTTGACTCATACTACCTTGTTGATTTCCAAAATGGACCCTATCAAGTATATCTTCGAAAAGCCCGCTTTATTTGGAAGGATAGCTAGATGGCAAATGATCTTAACTGAGTATGACATCCAGTACACCACCCAAAAAGCTATAAAAGGGAGTGTATTAGCTGACCATCTAGCTCATCAGGCTATCGAAGATTATCAGCCCATGAGATTTGACTTCCCAGACGAGGACATCATGAATTTGGACAACATTGAAGGTGACGGACCGTATGACGGACCCGAAAAGGGATCCCGATGGACCCTGTACTTTGATGGTGCTTCAAATGCACTTGGAAACGGTATTGGCGCAGTACTCATTTCTCCGGAAGGTTGTCACACGCCTTTCACAGCCCGACTTTGCTTCAGCTGCACAAACAACATGGCTGAGTATGAAGCTTGCATCTTTGGTCTCAAGGCTGCTATAGACTTGGGGATCAAATCTTTGATCGTCTTTGGGGACTCGGCTTTGGTCATCAGCCAAATCAAAGGAGAGTGGGATACCAAACATCCTAATCTCGTCCCATACAAAGAACATGTCCTGACATTGTTGCCGCATTTCGAGCAAATTACCTTCGAGCATTTCCCGCGAGAAGAGAATCAGCTAGCAGATGCTCTGGCCACAATGTCCTCCATGTTTAAACTCAACTGGGATAACGAGGCTCCCCAAATCACCATCGAGCGAATGGATGAACCTGCGCATTGTCACGAGATTAATACCGAAGAAGTAGTGGAACAACCCTGGTTCCATGAAATCAAAAGGTATCTTGAGACTAGGGATTATCCTGAAGGAGCTTCAGTGAATGACAAGAAGTTCTTAAGGAAATTTGCTGCTAAGTTCTTCCTGAGCAACGGCATCCTTTACAAACGAAGCCATGATTGTGTATTACTCCGATGTGTGGACAAAGCTGAAGCAGAGTTGATCATGACTGATATACACATCGGCACATTTGGCACTCACTTGAGCGGGCACACAATGGCTAAGAAGATCCTGAGGGCAGGCTATTACTGGTCTACCATGGAAGCTGACTGCCATCAACATTCCCGTACTTGCCACAAGTGTCAAGTCTATGCTGACAAAGTTCATATCCCTCTGGTTCCCCTCAACGTCCTGACTGCTCCGTGGCCCTTTGCAATGTGGGGAATTGACATGATTGGAGAGATCAAGCCCACGGCTTCCAACGGACATCGCTTCATCCTGGTCGCCATTGATTACTTCACTAAATGGGTCGAAGCAGCTTCCTTCGCCTCTGTCACTAAAAATGTGGTTGCCCGCTTTATCAAGCAAAATCTCATATGTCGGTATGGTGTTCCAGACAGGATCATCACAGACAACGGTACAAATATGAATAACACAATGATCACCGCGTTGTGCGAACAGTTCAAGATTTATCATCACAATTCATCTCCCTATCGGCCGAAGATGAACAGTGCTGTTGAAGCTGCGAACAAAAACATTAAGAAAATCATTCAGAAAATGACAGTCACTTACAAGGACTGGCATGAGATGTTACCGTTTGCTCTGCATGGATACCGTACGACGACACGTACTTCAACTGGGGCAACCCCATTTTCTCTGGTTTATGGCATGGAAGCTGTTTTGCCTATGGAAGTCCAGATCCCTTCTCTAAGGATTATGAAGGATGCAGGTTTGAACGAAGATGATTGGATGCAGACCCGACTTGATCAACTCAATCTGATCGACGAAAAGCGACTTGCTGCTATATGCCATGGTCAGACGTATCAAAAACGGATGATCAAGGCCTTCAATAAGAAAGTCAGACGTCAAGTGTATCAAGTAGGAGATCTTGTAATCAAGCGGATTATCTTGCCGAAAAGTGATCCCAGGGGCAAATGGACTCCTACATATGAAGGACCATTTGTGATCAAGAGCATATTTTCTGGTGGTGCTATGATTCTGACCACCATGGACGGCGACGATTTGCCGCACCCTGCGAACGCAGACATAGTCAAAAGATACTACGCGTAAAATAACCCGACAAGTCGAAAACCCGAAAGGGCGGCTTGGGCAAAAATGGGCATCCCGGTGAACCGAAAACCCGAAAGGGCGGTTCAGGCAAAAATTAGGGATAAAAACAAAAAAATCTGTACACCCGGCAAGTTGAAAACCCGAAAGGGCGGCTTGGGCAAAAAGGGGTTTCCCGGTGGATCGAAAACCCGAAAGGGCGATTCAGGCAAAAGTTAGGGAATTAAAGCGTATGACTATGTCTCGTCGGATCACTTCAAAAGACAATCTCTTCATCAACCGACTCCAGGCTTCTGATCAATCCAGTCATCGTCAAACGAAGCATTGAATGGACAGATATTCAGAGTTGTGAAAGCTATAGCGGAATGGAATCCCATGGAATTATTTCATATAGCCATCTTTATTTTGTATAAATTTTTCAAATATTTACGACAAAATCCTCTTACTAGGATGATTGTCCCCTTTGTACAAATATACTCAAAGAAAATCAATACAAATACTTTTCCCAGAAATTTGTGTCATTTCCTTTTCTTTTCTCTTGCACTTTTTGTTTTATTTTGAGAAACGTCCAGTGTTTTGTTAAATAGGCATATGCATTTGAAACATAATCATTCTCTTATGAGTCGGGAAAGAGGATTACTGATAGGTCAAAGGTACAATTGGATATCTTGATACCCTTTCAAAAGAAACCCCCGGGAGATTTGGAATCCATATCCCTAGCAAATCTTGAAACTCACCCCCAATAGATGCTGGAAGCTTATTCCCCGCAGAGAACGGACGTCTCTCCCGAGTTTTATTCAAAGTTATTCCTCATAAGGCCTTATAACTGGGTTATCCTCAGCTAGCAGCCACGGAAGATCGCACTCGCCAAAATTCTTCCTATCCCCAGCGGAGTTCATCAAAATTCCCCAGCAGTAACTTATCTTTGCAAATCCCTAGCCAAAGAATCCTCCGGAATTCAATTCCCCTCAGAGTTTAAGTTTCAGTGTCCCCATCCGAGCTAAAGCTTCAAATTATCAATCCCCAGCGGAGCCAGACTAATGAACCTTCTCCCCACGGAGTTTTAGGAGAACAAATCTTGAGTTCCCCAGTGAAGTCGCCAGAGTTACTTCCCGCCAAACTGAAGATTCTCAGTCTTACCTCCCCAGCATGAGTCTGTTAGATTGGAACTCCCCAGTAGAAGTCATCAGGAATTCCCCAGAGGTCTGGTATACAACCCAAACTCCTTATTCCCCAGTCACAACCAGGAATTATTCTTCCCGGCAGCAGTCAAGATACTTTTATCTTCAGCCATCCCGAATTCATCTATCCTTTGCAAGACAGCTCTCCGGCTTACATGCGCATCCATTTACATTCCTATCATATAACATACATTGTATCATGCATCATGACATTGCATATAACTAACTCTTTACCTTTTCAGGTAAGATCAGTCGAAAGACTAAAATCATTATCTCCCGAGATTCTTTCCAGGAATAGTTCGGATGTGACCCAGACATGGCAACATTCTAATGCTTATTCCAGAGTTATCCGGATGCAGTTTTACACGAGCTCATCATCAGGGAACCCTACACCGGTTCTTCCTTCAACTCCAAGATTTCTGAAAACAGTGCACAGGTTCTCCAAGTAACGGATGTTAACCTATCACTTGTTCAGATTCTTCTCAAGACTTCTGAAAACAGTTTATGGATTCTTCCCAGTAACGGATGTTAATCTATCGACTTGTTCAGATGCAACTTTCTGAAAACAGCTTACGGACGCTTCCCAACAACGGATGCTGCTCTATTGCTTATTCAACTCCAAGATTTCTGAAAACAGTGCACAGGTTCTCCAAGTAACGGATGTTAACCTATCACTTGTTCAGATTCTTCTCAAGACTTCTGAAAACAGTTTATGGATTCTTCCCAGTAACGGATGTTAATCTATCGACTTGTTCAGATGCAACTTTCTGAAAACAGCTTACGGACGCTTCCCAACAACGGATGCTGCTCTATTGCTTATTCAAACTTCAAGATTTCTGAAAACAGTTCACAGGTTCTCCAAGTAACGGATGTTAACCTATCGCTTGTTCAGACTCTTCTCAAACTTCTGAAAACAGTTTACGGATTCCTCCCAACAACGGATGTCAATCTATTGCTTGTTCAGACCCCCAGTTCAGAGACGGTCCGAAGCTTGGACACCTTCTTGATATTCCCCTCCAGATGGCATCTCTAAGCCCATCCCCGACAAAATTTCTGTCACTCTTCCAGATGGCATCGTTAAGCCCACCTCCAAATGGCATCTCTAAGCCCACTCCCGCATCCAGTGCTTTGACAAGTGCAAATTTCCGGGCACTCTAGTGTCCAATCTCCTTTTACCCTCGAGTCACGAAAGGCAAACTTGCCAATCTAACTCTTCGGATTCAAGAAGATTGAACAGGGGCAACTGTTGTACCCCAAAATTTGCCCTCCCATTTCTCAATGATTTCTCATCACAAAAACCTTTGAAGCCCAAGATCCAGTTAGGGTTTCATCTGCTCAAAACCTCTCCTTGCACTGTTGACTCAAATTAGGGTTTGTGTTTGCACAAAGATGTTTTGACCAAAAGTGTTTAAAATGACTTTCATGCTTCATATTGGACTCCCAAGTTTATCCATACCAAGTTTCAAGCTTTGACTCCAAGTTTTGCCCAGTCAATTGGACAGTTGACCTAAAAATCAGCTGTATTGGGGAAAAAGTCAACTGTGGCCAATTGACAGTCAAACCTCATGAAAATTGACCCACATCAACATTATGAACTCATATGGACCATTTGATCAAGTTTGGATCACAATTCCATAAGAAATTTGATCAGATCACCAAAAGGGCAAAATGGTCATTTTTAGGGTTTTGACTGCACAAAGGCAATTTTTGACTGTTTGACCTAGCCAATGGCAAACCAAGCTCATATATGGACTCAAGGACCCCATGGAATTATCTTGACATGCTCAACAAACTCAAAAATCCCAAGTACACAAGATTGACAGTTGAATTTCCCAGTCAATTGATCAATTTTGACTGTATACTGAAAAGTCAAACTTTGACTTTTTGGTCAAAATCAAGAGTCAAGATTCATTTTTCATCAAAACATGCCAAATTATGAAACTTGTTCATCAAGAAATCACAAAATGCAAATTAGGGTTAGAAATTAGAATTTTTCATAACTTAGAATTTTTCTAAGTTATAAAAAACCCTAATTTTTTCCTAACTTTGCCCCACTTTTTCACCAAGACCCATTTGGATTCAAACAAAAGTCAAAACATGAAAGTTGTAGCTTGTTGCATAATATACAACTTTGATTCACAAAGTTTTCCCATTTAAGGCTTGTATCTCAAGTTACAAATTTTTGAATAAGGGCACTAAACCATTCTTAACTTAGTGAATTTTTTACCTATTTTGACAAGGTTTTCTACCCCACTTCAAGGACATTTTCCATACACTTCCACTTGTAATTTCAATTTGCATTTCAAAGATGGATTGTAGTACACATTCCAAGCTTTCCAAAATGTCTAAGAACTCATCAAACAACCTCATGAATTGAGAGATTCGAATTTCACAATTTGGCAAAAACTCACTTTTGAATTGGCTATTTTTCATGTTCATAATTTGTGCAAACTTCTCAAACCAGCATGCCCCTTGATTACAGGTCCTAAAACCATCCAACACTCAATAATTTAATGCATGTTCATTGTGCTAAGACCTTGTTTCATGAGCTAAAGCATTGTATGATGGATTAATCCCAAATTGGAAAAAGCATTATATCCATTTTTGCAAATGTTTCACTTTATGTCATGATGCAAATCCACAAGTACAAACCAAATCCAATTGGCACAAGATTATGGGCAAATCACTCTGATCAAGGAGAGATTATGCAGCTCATTAGGGGTCCCCTACTTGCCTAAAACACCAAGTTGGTCTTGCTTGCTTAAAGATGAAGAAAAGTATCATAACATAGGACAACTCTCATATCAGCTTAGAGACACTTAGACAAACTTATCAAACACATTCCAAAGATCTCAACCAAGCTATTGCACGAGCCTTTTACCTCCAATCCCTCCCACAACTCAGAATCACCTTGAAACTGCTCAAACAGAGCAACCCCTGCAGATTGAGTTCTAACTCTCAACCCTTTCAAGCATTCTTGCCCAAACCAGTTCACATACATTCCCTAACATCTATGCAAGCTAACCACCATTTTCATATTTTCTGACTTGCAGGTGAAGTGCTCTAGCTGGATTCAAAAGCTTTCAAGACAAAGTAAACATTGGAATAGCATCCCTGGACCTCAAGGAAGCTTTTCCAATCATCACCTTGCACTGAAAGTTTCTACATTGCCAGATAGAACTTCAACTGAACAGGTAAGTTTTTGAATTCGTATCTCTCTTATTAGGCATCATTAGCTTTACGTTTGTGAATAAACAATGTTCTACTCATGCCACTGAACATGTACATGTTTTTACTTTTCATTTCTTTTGCTTGAGCTGTGAGAATTTGAGGTTTAAAAATGGCAGAAAATCTAGGTTAGAATTTGGGGGAGAAGAAATTCTCCCTCATCTTAGAGAGTTAGATCAAGTTCTGCATATGGTTGGATTCGTCTCTTCATGCTGAACATTTTTTGTGTTATGAGTTTTCATTGAAAAGCCAGGAATCAGGAGTTAGAAGTTTGAGAAGAAGGGCGCGCATTTTTTGATTTGGTTCTGTCTGAAGGTTGAAGACAGTGGCTTATTGGGCTGGGCCTGAATGTTTTCTTATTCACACCACTTTGTTTGTTTTACACCCCCTGAGCCCATTTCATTTATTTTTAATGATTTCTGACTTTTTCTTTTTTTGATTGATTCATTTATTTTTTCTCATGTTATTAAAAATATAAAAATCTTTTTTCTCACCATTTTTTAATTTATTAGGTATTTATGTGATTTTCTTTTGATTTATACACAAATAAATAAATATATACATTTCATTAAAAATATTGAGAAATATGTAAAAATACTTTTATTTTCATTTTTATTTTATTTTACCTTCTGAAAATACTTTATATAAAAAAATACCTTTTTTTACAAATATTAAACATTATTATTATTTATATATATAATACATATCTAAAATAATACATATATACATTATATTTATTGATATATATTTTAGAGTAAATACAAAATATATACACTTTTGTTTTTTATTATTATTATTAATATTTAATATAAAAATACATTTTTGGCAAATACCTCATTTTATTTTATTGTTGCATATATAAATAAATATTTATACATAATAAATGAATAATGTATTTTATTTAATAGAATTAGGGTTTTGCCCTAAATTTGAAAATACTCCAAAAATAATACCTTTTTATTTTCTTCTTATTTTACATAAATAATACTTTTTTCATATATATAAAAATTCTTTTTTGCATTCTTGCATATTTGTTTTATTTCTATTTTATTTATGCTTTTAATCATATTGTAAATATTCAAAGAAAATGATGTAATAGTTAGGTTTAAATTTTTGTCTAAATATACCCCATTTGAAACATTGTACCCCCTCCCCATATTATTGTGTTGTAATAGTGTAGGAATTTAAATTTCGCACTTTTAATACTTTCTAAACCTACCATGCTAGAATTAGGGTTTGTATGCGAATAAAACGAACAAAATAGTTGGACCTAATCTCAAGATAAAAAAGCATGAAAATGGACAACACATTTCACATTTGCACCCCTAGGGTATTCCACTTTGTTGCCTTCAAATAATTGGGCCATATTGCATGTTGAATTTCTTTGGGTAAAACAAACAATCAAATGATCATAGTCCCTCAAAATGTTGCCTAAATGAATGATCAAGTCCCTTTTAAAAAAAATTTGCTCAAAGATATCTAACACTATTGCAATTATGGTCTAAACGATGACCCGCGCCTGTCTCTTTCACCTCCTAATACAAGATTGTCCACCAAATGCAATGGTGGAACAAAATTGTCAAAAGGTTTAAAACATAACAAAAAGCTTTGAGAAAACTTTAGGGTAGATAACTCTTAAGTACTTGCCAATTTACAAAGAAAACACTTTCCTATTTTTCAAAACCCACTTCACAAACACTTTCAAAACAAGCTTTCAAAAAAACCTTGAAACATCTTTTCAAAAGACAAAACACCTTTTGTAAAACATTCGAGTAAAGAATTGTTACAAGGGTAGCCTATACAAGGCATCTTTTCAAAGACATTTTCAAAACCACACATCAAGCACCATTTCAAACAATTAACCAAGGCAAGTTTGATCTAAGCAAGTACCTAAGAGCCCATGGATAACCATGGATAGAAAGGGTGCTAATACCTTCCCTTTCTATAATCTACTCCCCGAACCCAAGAAAAATCTCAAAGGTTTTTGCTGTGCTTTTTAAACCTTTCCTTAGGATAAAATAAAAAGTCGGTGGCGACTCTTGCTCAACCGAAACATTTGCGAAAACAAACGCAAAACCCTAGTCAGTTCTCCCACCGTATCACACACGTGTATTTGAATCGAGGTACTAAGGTCTTATTTAACACTAAATCGTCTTCGTGGTGTACTCGATAGCTTCTTTGTTAAAGGTTTTCTTTATCCGTTCTTTAGCTATTTTTTCTTGATGAGTTTTTGCATTGATTGAGTCGTGCTTGCATCCATTCGAAGTTTTCAAGCTTAATTCCCATGAGTACTCATGGTGATGGTATTCCCATTTCTAATAGGATTATTGATTTTATAGAAATAATAAATACAAAGGTTGCCTCTACATTCTTAAAGAAAAAAGGTATTAAATCATAACCACATATGCCCCAAGTAATTGTAGAGGTAGTCATCTTTACATATTCAGGATCCATCTTGATTTTGGTTGTATTTGGCCAACCCATCTATGAGGACGCCGGGTATTGAGTTGTGTTATTTACCAATACCTTGATGAGGAGTCATCTTTTAGGATCGCTTTATTTAATTCCTAGTAGTCTCTATGTATACGAACTTTGTGTCTTTGTTTGGAGACGAGCATGATGTTTGTGATCCATTACAGATATTTTGCGATGGCTAGAAAACCTGTTGTTGAATTATTTACAGACTCTCTCCTTTCTTTTTTCCTTTTTGTATTTTGAGATAAATGTCTTGTTCTTTATTTAATTAGAAGGCAACTTTCCCGATGGTCTGCATATATACCATAATACTTGTGTTCGAGCCTGTTATGTCTTGATATGACCAAGCGAACACATATACATACTCGTGCCGAGTTTTAATAGTTTTGTCTTCTCATCTTTGTCCAAGGCAGCGCATATTTTGATCTTTTTCTTGTCTTCCTTTGTTCTAAGGTTGATTACCTCGATCGTTTCTTGGTGTGGTTGTGTTTTCTTTGACTCATATCTTGGCTAACTCTTCAGGGAGTTCACAATCTTCCTCACCATCCTCTTGGGCTTGGTTAATTGGTGCATCAAAGTCATATCGGGTAGTAGCAGTATCATTTTCAGTGAGTTTAGATGCAGATATGTATTTGTTCATTTTTATGGAATGAGAAGTTTGTATGAAAATAATTGCCATTTTGAAAAGAAAAGGACTGAAAAAAATGATCTTAATTGAATGCAAACACAACTTTTATTAAATGATAAACAAAGTTTAAAACAAATGGGGGCCCTTGCAAGTTACAATTATGCTTCGGGAAAAGCATAGGGATTTGAAAACAGTAAATTTATTTAAAAATAAATAGATCTTTGGGACCTTCATGGTAATCCAATTGTTGAGTTCTTTATCTGGAGCACATTTGACGACGAGACTGCATTCCCCTTTATTATCTTTATTGAGCATGATAGATAACTGTTTGTTGTGCTCTAACTTGGTGGTGATGAAACTCTTTTGTATAGGAGGAACCTGTTATTCTTTGCTCTTCATGGTTTTTACTATCCTTAGAAGAGTGGTAGTCTAAACCGTATCGACCCTCCTTTTCTGGGATGTTCAGCAACTTGCCCCAGTTTTTTGAATCTTTGTTCTTAATGCCCCTTCATAGGTCTCTCTAGGATGCTAAGACAATTTCAAATTTCCCTATTTGCTTGAGTGATAACAACAAATATCTCTAGATTGTTGTGATTATCTTTGATGTAGCGTCATGATGTTAGGTCGCTTCACAAGGAAATAATCAGTTTTATTTCCATTAGGAATTTCATATTTTGATGGGGATTCGATGGCAACTGCCCCTGCTGCATGTATCCATGGTCTTCAAAGCAGGAAAGCATATGCAAGCTCTATGCCCATGCCTTGAAAGGTATGGGGTTCAACATTTATTTATACAGTTCTCTTCTTCACGTACGGAACCTTGAATGCCATTAAAGTTCATTTTACTTGGCCTCAATATCATGCCCCCATCATAGTAAGCTTAGGCGTCATATTTAGGGATGACCCATTATCAATCAACACCTTTAATAGGCAAGTGTTCATACATTTAATGAAAATGTGTAGAGCTTTAATTGCGGGTCTTATCTTGTGGAGGAAATTATTTACCACGTCAACCTAGAGATGCCCCGCTTAGGTTAGATTTGTCGACACTTCATAGAATTGGTTCAAAATGAAATTCTTAGTTACGTGACTGACACTTTTAGGATTTTCACCAATGATTTTTGTTGAGCCTCGAAACTTTAGAAGCAGAGACATGATTGAGATCTTTGAAGATGTTTCAGTCACTTCTTCAGATTAATCGGCATCCTTATCTTTGATGGTCTCCTTTTGCTCCTTTCTTATCCTATATTGATGAAGACATTCTCTTTGGTGGTTGGAGGCGAGCTCTATTGCCTTTGTCCTTTGATGTAGACAGTGTAGACAGTGGAGCTCTATTGTCCTTTGTCCTTTGATGCATGTGATTGGATGTGTATGATTATTCTAAAATTTTAATTTTATGTCTTATTCACATTGGATTTCCTTTTGTAACTTTATATTTTTTTTAGGTTTTTCTTTTTATTGGTGAGTACCCCACAACGAAATATTGAAGCAAAAGTACTTTTATTGAATTATAACCATCCTTAAAAAGGTGAATACACTATAAATATCGAAATAAATACTGAAAGGAAAATACTAAAAGGAAATGTTGAACCAAAACAACTAAATGTCAAATAACCAAAGAAAAAAAATCCCAAAATCTCCTAAGCACGTTTGCGGATCTCCGCCCTGAAACCATCAACAATTCCTCTACAAATTTTGAGGAAGTCTTCAACGAATTTCGAAAGAGGGACCATCACACCTTCTGCATCTCTCAAACTTTTAGGGATGTCACCAATGAGATTGTTCGCTAAGAAGACAAGTTTTGCATGTTTACCTTTGTACTTTAAATATTCCTAGTAAAGTGCAAGGATTATGATCTTATTGTTTTCTCCCGCTTGAGCAATCTTGGTATACCGTTCTTCCTTGTCTTTTACGCCTCCTTGGTAATCCTGTAACAAGGAACACAGTGGTCTTGGAATTTATTTAGATCTTGACATACTCTCTCATATTTGGGTTCTCGTTCCAGGAGGAGTGCTTCAACTTCCACCCTTCGAGAATGTTCCCTTGTTTCTTGCCCATTGCTTTCTCGGAGGACACCGATAAGATTCTGGAACCGCACTTCCTGACACTAGCTTTCCTTTTCAGCTCCTAGATTCGCTGGTGTCTTTGATTAAGGTCATACTGTAACTGGTTCCTTTCATAGTTCTATTCGTAGAGGTGGCGTTATAAGTCTTTTTTGTCTCTTTCAAGTTGACAAATGAAATCCCTAAGCTTTTCCACTTCCTCGACTGGTACTGGCATTGAGGTTGACGTCTTTGGTCGGTAGAGAGGATCAACAACATCACGATGTTTGTTGATTCAAACCTTTTTGTGCTTATGGACCTTTCCCCAAGCTTGGATGATTTTTTTAGTAGATCGGGGTTACTTTGCCCTATATCATGGATGACCAATTGTTGAAGTTGTTCATTGGAAGGTTTATCTTCCAAAGGATATCCAAGTTGACATAAAGCCAAAGTGGGATTGTAGTTGATACAACCACGAGCCCCAATTAGAGGAACATTAGAGAAGTCTCCATATTTAAAGATGTTCTATTTTATTTCAAGCTTCCTAGGACACCATAAGATAAAATCAGCAGTGAGGACCCTTAACTTTTGTGACCACTCATCTCTTGTTAAGTCTTTGATCATATAGCTTTCCTTGCCAAGATGTGACAAGAGCCATGAATATAAAAGAGGAATACAACATTGTTGTATTCCCTCTCCTTTCTCATGTTGTACATGAAGAGTGTAGTATAGGTCAGCAAGCAAAATAGGAGTAAGGTCTTTATTTAAGACCTTCATGACCCAAAATACACTAATAGCCGCCAGGTTTATGAAATCTGCAGGTTTGGGAAATAGAACTAAATCAAAGATTAACAATGCCAAGATATCTCCACAAGGTTCCCATTCACTCTTATCTACAAAAGAGAAAGCTTTAGACTCAAAGTATTTCCTCTTGATTCCTTGGACTTCACTAGTTTCTTTATAATTAAGTATTAGATCAGGAGATGGTATCCCTAATTCTTTAGCCAAATCTTCAATTTTGATGACTTGCTTGATTCCCGTGTAAGGCCCCTCTTTTATCTTGGAAAACCCTAGAACTTGCTAAAACTCTTCTAGGGTAGGTGCTAATTGAAAGTCTGAGAAAGTAAAGCTTCTTAGCGGAGGAACTTAAAACTGAACAAGGGAAGAGATATCCCCTACTTGCCCATTCATCCTTAGTACATCCATGATATTGCCATAGTGACGAATAAAATATTCCCTAGCATTGCTAGGTAGTTTCCCCCTAATCAGCTTCATTTTCTTTAAATCAGGTATCAGGGTACCAATGTGGATAATTGGCTTCTTATCAGGATTCATTCTTAGGATACTCGCCAAAATACAAAAATAAAAATACAAAAATAATGAATATTTTTAAATGCAATGATGTATGTATGCATGGTGATGTAACATGGTGGTGGGCTTATAGAAGGTATCTTTAATAGGTAGGTTCCTAGTTTCATCCTACGGATATTCTACCGTCCCCATAAGGGTGACCTCCTTAAGGTATCATGGGTAACACCAAAGGGAAAAGGCACAAGGGCCTCCCTTAGGTGAAGCCTCATTGTAGACCTAAACTTTTGTTTCTTAGGTCATACAAGGCCTCACCATGAGATTTTGTTTTAGAGTTATACAAAGGTCATTGGCCAAATTCTGAAGTCCTATCTCTTAGAGAGTCTAGCACTCTAAAATATATTCCTCCCTTGGAATTCAAACGACTCTAGGCGAAGTCGTCACCAAAGCTCGTAGGGGTGTTTACTCCCCTTGGCCAATAGACAATCCTTTTTCTAAGGTTTGGTTTTATATTTTAAATTAAATCCCACATCACCAATATATAATATGATAATATGAATAACATGAAATAAATAAACTAATAAACAAACATATATAGAAAAAGAATATACCAAATATAGAAAAAAGAATCCAAGAAACCCTAGACTTAAAAGATAGGGAAGACTCTAAACCCTAGGGTTGTGTCCCCAGCAGAGTCGCCAGTTGTCGTAACCGGCAAAAAATAAAGATTCTCCACCATTAATTTTTGTCCTAAGGATGGGAAAGTAACAAATAACCCTAATTATTTGATTATTTGATAAACGTTAAGTTGATCACTTAATTACTCGAGGATGTACATCGCATTATTTGTGAAAATATTGAAATTAAATTAATTTGAAAAATGGTTCGATTTTCCTTAATCATTTTTTCTATTTGAGTTTGAATAATTAATTATCTAAAAAAATTAAATAAATTAAATTAATAAACTAAATCTAAAAAAAATTAATTAATAAATAAATAATAATAATAATAATAATAATAATAATAATAATAATAATAATAATAAAAAATAAAAAATAAAAAAGAAAATGTGGGGTAAAACCACCACCCCTTATTTTAACTTTATTTTTAATAAGCCTCTTTATAGTTCACTTTTTATTATTTTTTAATTAAAATATAAATAGAAGTTAAGGTTACTAAATTAATAACAAAAAAAACTAAAAAAAACTAAATTTAGTCATCGTAAAAAAAGAGAACAAAATTAAACCTGGGGCCAAAGTTAAACCAATAACAAAACTAATTTATGAAGAAGATAATATTGACTCGATCTAAAACCATTCCCTTAATCATATTGCAACATGTGGCATTATTATGTATATAATGAATTAAAAATATATAAAAGAGGATAATAGAAAAACCTTGATACCAGGGAAATTCAAAAGAAATAATTTGTCATTCTCACGTCATCTCTCATTATTCTTCTTTTTATCATGAACCGTTGAAGTGTTTTTGTGTGGTGAAAATTTTAGGTGTTATGTTCAAGACAAAATTCTAGTGGATGATAGGTTTAAAATTTGTAAGTGTTCGTAGATTGTGAAAAATTATTGGTGAGATTATTGATGTTTGTTTGTGAAAATTAAAGGGCTATTATAAGTAAAAATTAGGTCAGAAATTTAATGAAATTGCTCTATTTTTGAAAAGATTTATACAAATTGAGAATTTATTGAAACTTGAAGGATAAGATTATGAACCTAAACACTTTTGTGATTTTTTCAATATTGTGATTTATTTGGTAATTAATAAAAATTAATTTTGGAAGATTTCAAATATTTTTAACATCTTGACTATTAAGTGTATAAAATCAAAGATTTAAAAAAATAAATTAAAATACCGTTAAAATAGAAAACGAAAACAATGATAAAATAATTGAAAAATGACTTTTTTAAATCTTTTTTATTGAAAAAACACACAAGAAAATAAATATAAAAAAGTAGTGTAATCGGACTTGAACTCAAGACCTTACACTTGCAAGCCTTACTTCCTTACCAACAATGTTATGCCATTCTATTCATGATAAAAAGGCATATAGAAACATATGAAGGTGGAAAAATATTTTTCTATTTTAAAAATACAAATAATTTAATGTAAATTATTACATATTTTAAATAATCAAAATAAATTACTTTTAACCAAATGATATTAATACCCAAAAAATTTAAGAAACTAAGTTTAAAAATAATTTGAATATTTTAAAAATGGAACGAGCAAATTTGGGGTATGATAATATCACGTCACAACACTTAAGTGGGAAGTTCAGAAAAATTAAGTGAGAAATTGACTGACTGGGAAGTGATGGAGCGCATGTGACTGGAAAATTTTATTTTTTTATATGCTTATTTTGTATCACTAAAACTATATTCTCCTTATATTTTATTTTTCATTTTCATAATCATTTATTTTCTAAAATATTAGTTGCAAGTTTTGAAGATATATTTGAGAATTTAATTGAAAGATCTATTCTTGTATGGTAAAATTATTATTGTCTTTATGTCATATATTTTATACTCATTTTCTTATTATCTTCTATTCTGGATTGACCAATAACTAGAATTGACTCATACCGCTTCTATCATTGACATGGACCAACAACACTGACCTAGCATCTCTGGTCAACCACGCCTTCGAGCGGCACGACCCGTGATGCTCGAAACACGCACCTGCCCATGCGGGCGCTCACCTCTCAGTTTGCTCGACGCACAAAGAGCAGACGCCCAGGAAACGCTCATTAACGCTTTTGTTCGTCATCTCATTCGTGCTCGGCGCAACGGCTAGTTACGGGCACAACTTCCCATTTTGAACAAGTCCTAGCAGTTACCTATTTTTGTGGACCCATATATCTAGGCCCAAAAATAGGGACCAATGGCCAAGCGTCGGAGGAATTATATAAACCCTCACACATGTGATGGCCAAATATCCATTATTCAAACCTAAAACCCTAATATTTTTCTTATGTCTCTTTGCACCCATTCTTACTTGATCGCCGGAGGGTGTGATACGGTGGGAGAACTGACTTGGGTGTTTTTCGTTTGGGACCTTTGTGGTTGATACATCTTGATGAAGATGGGAACCCTAATTTGAGGTATACTGCCTTATGAGAGAGTTTGTCTAGTCAACTCTTGAACTTCCTTGAGCAATTTGGGGACCTCACTTGTCATGTGTTGAGAAATATGGGAGGGAAAATTTTGGGGTAAAACACTAGTCAATAAAGCTTGGGAAGTTCAAAACTAACCATTGGATTTGTTTTGAAAGAAAAGGAATGGCAAGGTTATTTTGGTCCACCATATTTCAAGGCAATCAAATTTGATTCAAAAGTACAAGGGGTTGATTGAAGAAGTTGTCATGTTTGGACAAGGCTTTGTTCCCATTGGTCACAAGTGCATATTTCTCTCAATTCTCAAGATATGGAAGTGGTTTTGGTGCCTATGAATTCTAATTTTCATCCTCAACAACTTATATTTACAAAGAAAAAGTGTTGGTATAAGAAGTTTGTTCAAAATTGTGAAAGTTCCTCAAAGCATTTTCTTGATCTAGGAGCTAGGGTTTTGAACTTCAAAGATGCATATCTTGTTCATCTTTTGGTATTTTTGAGTGATTCCAAAAACATCCTTCTCTTCAAAGGGTTATCAACAAATCACTTCAAAAGTTTCAAGGAGTTCTCATGTGGAAGAAACTTGATGATGAAGAAAGATAACAAGTCCTCCAGATGAACCCCAATTTTCTCATGTATGATTTCAAATGATCATAACTTGGTCAATTTTTATCACCTTGAGCCCATTCTTTTTCCACAATTATCTTGAAGATGTGAAATTTATGCCTTATTTTATGTGCAAAGTGAGAAAATGGATGGAAGATGCCCTAAGGACACAAAACATTATAGGTCATTTCATTATTTTTTGCCAACTTCAACAATTCTAACTCTCTCAATTTTTGGAGATTTTAAATGGTTCAAGTTTCAAAATGTCATTCAAGAGGTCTATTTCATGCCATCTTTTTTGTTCAAGAGCAAATTTCAAGTGGAAGGCCATGTTTGGATGCAAAGCATTATATGTCACCTTCTTTTTGGTCAACTTCTTTTCCCAACTTTGATTCAATGCAACTTTCAGCTCAAGCATTCATTTGATTCCATTATTTTTCCATTACAAAACTTGTAACCTCATCTTTCTAAAGCATCAAGAACCATGCCCTAAGACCCCTTGAGTTGAGAATGACATTGATTTGAACTTGGTAACTTGGAACTGAAGTTTCTTCAAAAGTCAGAATTTGAAATCATTGTTTTAGCTTCTAAACACTTTGTTTCTGCGTGTTTTTGCCTCTAAACATGTTTAGTGAACTTCCAGAACTGATTAGCACAACAAAACGCGCGTTTTGGACGACTTTTGATCAAATTAGAAGTCACACTTTTCTTGTTTGCAACTTCACACGATTTGCCTCCAAACTTCATCATTTCACACGCTTGGACATTCCATTTGATTCCTATAAATTGAGGGTTATCCCCCATTTATTTCCTCAAGCTTGGATAGCCAGAATCACCCTGCCAAACTTGTTCCATAACTCAAATTTCTGCAACTTCGAAATCTATTTTCAAGTCTTTTTAAATCCAATTTTTCTATCAATTTAACTTCCTTGATCTTCCCTGAAGCTAACCATATAATTACATTCAAAAATCGTGCCCTATATTGCTCCATAGAAGTCCAGTTTCAGAGCTCTGCAACTCAACTTCAATAGGTAGATTCCTTCATCAATTCTTCAAAAATTTGATATCATTGTGATGCCCTCATTGCGCTGGTTCTAGTTGCAACACTTACTTTTATCTAGAAACTTGTTTTGACCATGAAATTTCAAATCCCTTTTCAAAACTTTCTTTCCAAATTGCTTGAGCTACAGTCTATATAAATTTATCGCGAATGTGTGGTTGTCTTCATCTTGAAGAGATGAAGCGAGTGGCATAGGTCTCGTGCTCTAATTTTACAGATTGAGCAACCTGGTTTTGGGACTGGCTGGAGGTTGAAGATGACCAACGTGTCATCCTTCAACCAATAAAACAACGACATTTGGATTTTTTGAATTTCTGATTTACATTTGATTCAGTGCTTTATTCACTAATGACCATGATATACACAGCGCGCCAGATCCCTTGGGTTTGATTACTAATGCGTTTTGACTCTCATCCAATGGTCCACATATTTTTTAATTTATTTTTCTTTTCTGATTTTTATATTTAATTGTTTTAAATTTCAAAAAATCATAGAAAATTCATTTTTAGTCAAAAAAATATGATAAGAATCATGAAAAATATTTTTGATTTTTCTCTTTCTGATTTTTATTTTTTCACAATTTTATTTTGTGTTTTGATATTTTTTTATAAATTTACACTTTATTTGAATTGTTTTAAATGTTTAAAAATACTTTTATGCAGTTTTAAATTCTTAAAAAATTATGGAATGATCTAATGATATTGTGACAAATATTGGTGACCTCATTTATTTTTTATTTCTGACTTTGTTATTTTTTTTATCATTTTTGGTTTATTTTACTCATTTCTTTTAATTTTAAAAATAGTTTCTGACTTTTAAAAATTACCAAAATTTTTATAAAATCATTTTAGTTCATTTCTGATTTTTCTATGGTCTTACTTTTATTTTCTCGATTAATTTGAATATAGTTGATATTTTTCTCTTCTATTTCTATTTTAAAACTTTTTTAAAACTTTTTTTATGTATATATTAAATAAAATATTATTTTGTGATTATTTTCTGGCTGATCTTGGATTAAATTTTTGGTCATGGACTTTGTTAACATCATTGGATCCATGGTGTTGAGTCTAACTCCACAAAAATGGATGAATGATTTTAATAATAGTTTAATTTAAATTTAATTTAAATGTGGTTTGTATATTCTCTCCCACCCCTATTCATCTCATCCCTTTCCCATTGCACTAAGTGTTATTGGAGCATGATCTCTATATCATGTCTCAAAACAAATAGTGCATAGATTGCTATTGACCGACCTCAAAATAGATGCGACTTCTACATAAGTCCACTTATGATTGCTTAACATAACGCTAAAATTTGTCCCGATTCGAATAAATGATCATTCGTGGCTCAAATCTATATTTTCAAGTCCAAGTATGTTAATTTGATCTCTAATGGATCTACAACACTTTTGGTCAACGCGAATCACTTAAACATCATTGATCATTAAATGGTACTTTTGAGGATTCCAAATGGATGATATACTTGACAAAAAGCAAATGCAACTTGTAGTGTGGAGGCTTTGGTTCTACCAATTCTCTAATAAGTTCTAAATGTAAGTTTCAAGATGGTCATCCAACTAACCACTAATTATTAAATTGATTTTACTTTACGCCCCTTTTATTTTTTATGCTTTATGTACCATTTACTTTAAGCATTACATTTCAAGTCATTTTTATTTTTCTCACTTGAGCCTTTTATTTTTTCTTCTAAGACACCTAATAATCAACATAAACCATAAAAAACTCTAATGATACTTGGACTATTTGGTTACTATCCTTAGCATTATGGAGTATTGGACTTCTTGGACTTAGGATTAGAAACCTTGGCCTATGTTGGCTACACTTGTGACCTTAATTGATATTTTTTCTGGAGTTCTTGAGGTCTACCTCAAGACATTGTGTTGTTTGTTTGTTTTGTGTGCAGGTTATTGTGATTACATTCTTTGTTTGTAATCTGGAATTCACCCGTATACAGCCGTTACTCTGCCCAATTTTTATGAAGACTTAATACACTTGAAGTTTGGTTCTCACAAGAGGTCTAGTATCTTTGCTTGCTTGGTTTCAATCCAAAGAATGAGAATTCTATCTTGGCTCATAATGTTAAGTATTGGCTTCTTGTTGGTTAGATAGTTCTTATCCCTAGCTTTTACCTTATGCTTTAGGATAGCCTCTTCTTCTCCTCCCATCTTCTTAAATTTCAAAAAATCTTCTCCCTCCTTTTGAAAACTCTTCTTATTTTTAAAATTGAACTACTTTCATAATAAACTTGGACTTAGGTCCATGCATTTTCAAAATATCTTTCACAAATAAACTTCAATCAACATTAATAAAACCTTGACATTTTTTTGTGAGAATACTAAAAATCAATCAATCTCATTCAAACCATTTTGCCATCTTGGCTTTCATCTTAAACTTTTCTCAAAAGATTTGACTCTTGTCAATCCTTGTAGTGATTCAAACAATTATACTTCTATAATATGTAGTAAAGAGAGATATTTTCCACTTAGGTGTTGAGTGAGGCATTGTTGATTTTTAAAATCCAAAACAAAACATCCACTTTGAGATGATACAAATTCTCCTTTCTCATGATTGTGGGTAGTAAGTATGTTTTTCTACACAGACAATGACGATGATGTCTTATCTCATAAAGTTAACCAACACACTTGTGTTTTAAATTTTTTTTAAAGGTGGACTACGTGTACCCTGATCCCCTATTGCACGAAAGGTGGTACGTAGGCACTAAAGGTTCACAATCGCGACGAGTGCAAAAATCATAAAAAATATATTTCTTCTCTCATCTCCACCATCTATTTTACATACAACATTTTATAGCCAAAATATACAGATTTTACAAAGAGGTTCTTGAGAAGTACCGTAGATGTTTAGGGTGCTAATACCTTCCCTTTGCATAACCAACCCACTTACCTAGAATCTTTCCCCCTCTTTTTGGGTTATTCTCTCTTTTCCCATTCCTTTGGAAACAATAAAGTGCGGTGGCAATTTTTATTTTGATTTGTACAAGTCTAGTCAATCCAATGGCTTAGTCTTAAACATTTCTACTGCTACACTCACGTTTGTGGTACTCCACGAGATCCTCTCTTGTTGTTTTAATCAAAGGGTGTGTCTATCTAAACTTAAAAGCTAAAGGAATGCATGAATGAAAAAGAAAATACAGTGAAAAAAAAGGTTTTAAATATTTGTGCTTGCTTAGGCCCTGCAACCCAATGCCTGCGTATCCCTTTTAAGGAATCAGAGTGTTGTAGTTCGACTAAACAATTTTGGTTTGTTTGTTTTGTTTAATGAATAATGTTAATTTCGCATTCTACTACCGCTCGACCTTTAGAGACTCACACAATTGTCGTATAAAGGAATTGACATGTTCATACCTGAAAAGGTTTTCAAAAGAAAAAGCCTGAAGGAAAAAAAGATTTGAATTGGTTGAGTGTTTTTGTTAGGATAATAGCGAGTGGATCCTACTAGAGGGACACTTACTACTTTTCTGCTTATTTACATAAGAGTTTGAGATTTGAACCACATTTAAGACTATGATTAAAAGGAAGCACAAGGTTCAGTCTGTAACGCCTCATACTTCTCCCAATATTTAAGGCTCATGACATATGGTTTGCCTCTTTATGATTAAGTGTTTTTGAGTTTGATTAAGAAAAAGAGTTTTAGTTTTAAGGATGCAAAAAGGGGAATGAAAAATCTAAGGGAATCATACTTCCTAATGTTGTCATGCAATGGCGGCCTTAAAGTTAGGATTTAAGAAAGGAAAAGCTACCTAATGTTAGCATGCATGGTTTAAAAACCCAATGTCTACTTTGATTCAAAGATGAACCAATTAAACCTAAGGGAACATACAAAGACAAAAACAAGAATATAAACAAAAAAATAAAATGGCTTAAGAGATCACCAAACACCTAAGTGTAAAGGTCTAACAACAACAACAACCAAGTAGCAACCAAACAAGCCTAAGCTCTAATGCATACTTCATGTTATCAATCAACAAGTAAAGATGAATCTAAGTAAAGACTTAACACATGCATCCACTAAGGTTCCCATAAGGGTCATGCTTAAATGTTTCCACCCTAAGGCATTACAAACCAAGTCAAAAGCAATCAACAAACACACAAGCAATCAAGGCTTTATGTGTCAAGACAACACCAAATATTAGCAAGAAAATATGAAAGGAATTAGGCAATATGGTAGCCTCTACATGTCATAAAGTACATCATTTATATCATGAATACATACCAAAAAGTTTAAGCATCAAGGTTACAACCTAAGCATGCTCCTAATCATCAATCTACTTCAACAAAGGCAAGACATGCAAGCAAATTGTTACATCATTAACAAGCATCATGTACAAAGGATTAAAGAGTTATAAAACCCAACCTAAACATGTTATACACAAAATTATTAAGACTCAAAGTTATCTACCTAATCATCAAAGGAAAAAGGGGTTACAAACACCAAGTCCACATACAAAAAGATGGAACACAAACATGCTTTAAGTTTCAACTTCTAAAGCATACACTTAAACCAAATCATAACATGGTATCTACACATGTAATAGGATAATACATCAAGTCTAAATTTGTAATAATAACCTAAATATAAATCCTAAGGGTCATGCATCATGGCTTTTAAACACACATTAAGCATTTTCAACAAGTACAAGAAGAAACATGATTTTAAGTGTCACAAGCTAGTCAAAGCTTAGCATGAATTTAAGTTAAAATCTAAACAAATTAAACAACCTTACAAGTAAGTAGCATACTCACATTTATTCATCTTAATTAATCCTCGCAAGAAAATTAATCATCAAGGCAAACTAGGTACCCACATTAGGTCAAAAGTATCCAACTATCATCCTATGAACCAAACACTATGGTTCATTAACATATGACTTAAATATGACTTGAACATCAAGACAAAAGCTACATAAACATGTTAACAAATTAGTCACGAAGTCAATTAAAACCTTATCAAAGTATTTGGAATCATACAAGAGAAGTAAATTCGTAACAAGGTTAGTAATTTTAAGAAACTCGGTATTTTTTGTGACACACAAGAAAAATCATGCAAAGACCTAAAGAGATCTCAAAAAATATGGTATTAATACCCAAATTAGGTTATAATGTCTACTATTATGTCACAAAAAATCCCTAAGCTATTTCACAAGTGCAAGTTTAAAAATCAAATAATTACACAAACATGTGTTCCCAATTAGGTATGCATCAAGGCATCACAAAAGCATCTATTAAATGACCAAGACTCCATCAAAATAACACCAAAATAACAAGGAAAACACGAGCAACCAGAGCCCTAATCATGGAAAAAAATTTGGTGCAAAATGGACTTATATAAGCCGTCAAATAAGGATTATAAGTCAAGACATTCAATCTAAACAACACTTCACAATTTTTAATCAACCATTTATTAAAATAAATGGAAAAAATTAATAAAAATAATCACAAAATACTTTGGACTCCCAAGTATCAAAAATATATTTTGGGGATTTTTTATGTGAATAAAAATTAGAACTATCAACTAAAATGAAAAAGGTATCAACCTGTTGTAGCCCAAAATTTTCCCTCCATTTTACTCAAGACATTCTCCTAGGGTTCTCAAATGCTCAAGGGTGCTCAAGAATTGATCAGAAAAATTCTCCTCCTAAGCAATTGACCTACAACTAGGGTTGTGTGTTTCTCAAGGAAGATTGGGTTTCTGAGGTCTCAAGTGGATTTCATGGTCTCTTATATGTCTCCAAGAATGATCATACCAAGTTTCAAGCCTTGCATCACAAGTTTGCTCAGTTAATAGCTCAGATGACTGAAAATTAACTGTATTGGATAAAAAGTCAACTATGTTCAACATATACGCAAACTTCAAATTTTTTGGTCAAAATCAAGATTTTGAAGTCATTAGATCAAGGGTTGATCATGATTCATCAAGGAAAACTCTCAAATCATCAAAAGTCAAAAGTTACCAAATTAGGGTTTTCCTAAAGAGAAGTCAACTGAACTTTGACCAAGCATAACTTTCGCATGCTTCATCAGATTTTTCTTAACGAAATCTCATTTTAAAGGAAATTCAATATCTACAAATTTGCATCTTTAATATCAAGCCCCAAAAATGCTTCTTTTGAGAGATAGGGGCCAATACATTATAAGTCATTTCAAAAGTCAACAAAAAGACACTTTTTATTAAGGCAACTTACATCAAGATAAAGTCTTCAAATGCAAAAATGGGTAACATAGAGATTATAGAGGACAACTTAAGATTTCCAAAAAGTCCAAGATTACCTTCAAATGATATAAATTGAGAGAGTTATGACTAGGTAAAGTTGGAAAATTTTGAGCAAATGCATGAAACCCAAATTGAGCAAACTTGGAATTTTGGGCTAATGGGTTATTACTTCAAAGTCCAAACGAGCCCTACACTTCATATGAACCTCAAGACTTGTTCGTAAACCCATAGGGTTTTTATTTTATTTATTTAAAATTCAAAATAAGTAGAATAAAACAAAAGCTTTTAGACAAGGTACAAGCCCATGATTAGTTGACCTAGCTTCCCCTATATATACTCAACAATTCAGACAAAGAAAAACCATGCATGCTGCCTCCAAATATACACCCTAAAAATCTCAAAAACTCAAGAAACTAGGGCAACACAAAACCCTTGTTTCCAGCCCTTCTCAATTGAAACCAAGCATTGCATTATCATCCTGAAGTGCCCAGAAATCCATCCCAATACTCAAGCAACCAAGGTCATGCCCAGAGCATCACTGTAATACAGTGGGAAAAATGACTTGATTTTACGTTTTTTCGCAAATGTTGCGGATAACAAGAGTCTCCGCCAAGTTTTCTTTTATCCGATAAGGAAAGGGTGAAAAGAACATGAAAGACCTTCAAGAATTTTCTGAGTTTGGGGGGTAGGTTATGAAAAGGGAAGGTGTTAGCACCCTTTTAATTCGTAGTTATCTACGGGCTCTTAATCTCTTAAATCATTTTGTTTGAAAATGCTTTGTATGTATATTTGAAAATATTTTGAAAAATGGCTAAGTTCGGCAAACTTTGTAATGATTCTTGTATCAGTTAAGAATGCATACAAAGTGTTTGTTTTGAAAATACTTCAAAAAAGTGTTTTTGAAAAAATATATTTTGTTTTTGTTAGAAAGTGATTACGAGCTATCTACCTACTCAAAGATCTTTCATGTTATTTTCCTCCTTCTTAAATAGTGCTACCCTACATTAGTTAGCAGGAAGCCCTATTGTTGGATGTGAAAGGACAAGTACGGGTCATCGTGCAGTCATAAAGGCAACTCGTAGGGCGCTTTAGCAATTTTATCGTAAGGGACTAAGATATTTTACCGAAGACAACATTGAAGGGTCATCGAGGGACTACGATCTTTTTAATCGAGGGACAATGCTAAATCATCCCCACGCTCGAGGGAAATGACTGTTTATTCGAAGGCAACAAGTGAGGTTACCCTAGAGATGAGTGTGTGAAAAGTGTATTGAATTTATTTATTTAATCTTGTATTTAGGGTTATCTAAGGGTTGATTTTAGATCTCGCCATACATGCCCTAATTACTAGAAGTTATAAGGGAAGAAGTTAAGGTAGAAATTAAAAGTCCTACACTATTACAAAGCTTCGGTGAAGGGGTACAAACCATAAAAATTGGGGGAAATAGAAAGCAAATAACACCCTAGTTAAATTATTACATTATGTAGCAATTACATAATAGAAAAAACTAATGCGAACATAATAAAGCACGCGAAATAGTACAAAGGAAAAGCAACAAAGAAATTGTTTGATGAAAAATGATTGATGATTTAACCTAAACCTAATTGATTTTAATTGAAAAAAACTGGTCAAGTGATTAAATTAAATAAACCCTAAAGTCTAGGTCGATTTTAATTTAATCGAAAAAAGTTAGGTAAATATATTAATCGAGATTAATTATCCTAATTAATTTTAATAAATAAAAATAAAAGTTAATTTATGAGAAAGAAAACTAAACCTAATTTATTTTAATGTTGATTAAAAAAAATTAGGGTTTATTAAAAAAATTAGGGTTAAGTTAGAAAAAAAGGAAAATAAAGTTAGTATAGAAAATAGAGAAAAAGAATGTTGGGGGTGGGTTTTGAACCCACACCCCTTGCATCTCCAGTGTGCATGCCTACCACCAGGCCAAGTGGACGCCTGTGCAAGGATACGCCTTCAACATGTTTTATAATCAACCTGCAAAAATATGAAAATATGAAGAAAAAAAAGTAGGAAAACCGGGGATCGAACCCGTGACCAGAGGGAGGAATGACTTAGCGTGCGCGTTTTAACCACTGGGTTGGTGATACATCCATTAATATAACTGAAACAATAAATATATATTATATAATCAAATATAGTGATCGGAGAAGCGCCTGAGCCCTAGCTCCGGTCGTCTTCTCCGACGACCTGTTTCTTTAAACCCTGCAAAAAACAAATAGTTATTGATCTAAAATGTGCTACCGCCCCTTAATTCAACCCCCTAAATCCAAATATGGGCTTATCTTTGGATAAAAACCCTTGTATCATGGGTTTCGAAGCAAGTAAAGACGATCAGAGCAATCATGGAAATCCTTCGTTTCATCGTGCATGAGACCCTTATGATGGCCTAGACCTGTTCAGATGCACCTCATGAACATGTTAGTGATATCAATACAGTTTAGAACAAAGAAAAATTGAAAAATACGAATTTGTAAGAATGTTAAATTAATCATGTCATGCGATGCAATTTCACGTGCTTTAGGACATCAAAACCATCCCAGCCTTAATCTGTGGAGTTATTAGGAATGAATGATATGACTGTTTGTTGTGAGAAGGTTTGAAAATAGGGTTTTCAAAACTTAGGATTCTTGGAAAAAATTTATGTTTTTTGACAATTTTGTGGTGCAAGGATTCGTGTCTTTGCTCTTGTCTTGATGCCTGAATATATAGAGAATTTTTAGGGCAAAAACAAGGCCAAAGGGTGTGCGAATGAATTCTAAGGTGTATGAAGAGTATAACACACATTTGGACCTCAAAACCATGGCCCAATAGTCCAAAACATCAAGCTTTCTCAAATTGAACTTCATGCATTTGCTCAAAATTTCCCAACTTGCAATGATCATAACTCACTCAATTTTTATCTTTCTAATATGATCTTGGACTTTTTGGAAAGCTCAAGATGTCCTCTACAACCTATATGTTGATCAGTTTTACTTTTAAATATTTATATTGATGTAAGTTGCCTTGACAAAAAGTGTCTTTTTGTTGACTTTTGAAATGACCTGTAATGTATTGGCTTATATCTCTCAAATGATGCATTTTTTGGACTTGAGCATAGAGATACTAAGTTATAGAGAATAGAATTTCCTTAAAAATGGGCTTTGGTTGGGGAAAGCTGGTGAAGCATGTGAAAGTTATTCTTGGTCAAAGTTCTGTTGACTTCTCCTAAGGAAACCCTAATTTGGCAACTTTTGACTTTTGATGATTTGAGAGCTTTTCTTGAGGAATCATGATCAACCCTTGATCAAATGATGAATATAACTCCAAAATGTTGATGTTTACCAAAAATCTTGAACTTTGACTATATGTTGACCATAGTTGACTTTTTACCCAATGCAGTTGATTTTCAGTTATCTTAGCCTTTGATTGAGCAAACTTGTGATGCAAGGATTGAAACTTGGAATGAGCAATCTTGAAGACCTATTGAGAACCATGAAAACCACTTGATACCTTGAGAACCCAATCTTACTTGAGAAATACCAAACCCTAGTTTTGGACCTATTGCTTAGGAGGAGAATTTGTCTAATCAATTCTTGAGCCACCTTGAGCAAATAAAGATCTCATGAGAACCTCTTGAAGGAAAATGGAAGGGAAAATTTTTGGGTACAATAGCTGCCCCTGTTCAATATTGTTAAACCTGAGGAGTTAGATTGGCACGTCCGCCATTCGTGACTTGAAGGTAGAAGATGAGTGAACACTTAAGTTCCCAGATATTTGCACTCGTCTATGCACGAAGTAACACTGTTGGTTTATTAAACCGGGAATGTGCTTAAAGATGCCATTTAGAGGGGTGAAGGAGAATCGTCAGATATGGGCTTACAAATGCCATCTAGAGTAACTGTTGATAGGAACATCAAAATAAGTCTACGCCTGACTTTGTCTTCAGAAGATGTATTTGGAATGAGTCTACGCCCGACTTTATCCAAAAGAACACTGGAATAAATCTAAGCTTGATTTTATCCGAATGATATACTAGAATCAGTCTACGCTCGACTTTGTCTAGAAAATACGTTTGGAATGAGTCTATGATCGACTTTGTCAAAAAGAGTGTCAGAATGAATGTACGCTTGATTTCATCCAAACTAGAAGATGTTTATGCCCGACATCAACTATGAGAGGTATTGGGAGGAGTCTACGCCTTAATTTTCCAAAGAGAGTATTAGAAGGAAGTCTACACCTAATTTCATCTGAACTAGAAGATGTCTACATCAGACTTCAACTAGAAGAGGTACCAGAAAGATTCTACGCTTGACTTTTTCCAAAAAGAGTATCAGAAGGAAATCTACGCCTGATTTCATCTGAATAGAAGATGTCTACGCCCGATGTCAACTAGAAGAGGTATCGGAAAGAGTCTACGCCTGACTTTTTCCAAAAAGAGTATCAGAAAGAAATATGCGCTTGATTTCATCCAAACTTGAAGATGTCTACGCCCGACTTCAACTAGAAGAGGTACCAGAAAGAATATATGCCTGACTTTTTCCAAAAAGAGTACTAGAAGGAAATCTGTGCTCGACTTCATCTGAATTAGAAGATGCACTAGAAGATGTTTATGCCCGACTTCAAGTAGAAGAGATATCTTTCATAATGACCTTCTAGGGAAAATATTTAAGTAGCTACTTGTCATATGTAGTCCCTGAGGGAAATAATTTTCTATTTGCGAACTTAACCTGAAAAGACAAAGTTAATTTTATGCAACGCCATGATGTATGTAGTGCATTGCATAATGATGGTCTCAAAATAAATATGAATGTGCTAATGCATTTCGTATGCATATGCTATGATAACTGATGTATGAGTGTGAGATGTCATTGAAGTGTATCAGTAGCTTCGTATAACATTCTTGATAGGGAAAATAAATCTTTGATTGTTGCTGGGGATGAAGAATATGAATCTTCGATCTGTTGGGGATTCCTGCTTGCTGTTTAAGGAAACTTCATCGGGAAATGTTGATTTCTATTTGAGGAGAAGAGCTCAAGAACATTGGTTGTTCATCGCTCTACTGGGGAGTTTAATCCTTATATACCATGACTGGGGATGAAAGAGATAAATAACTTTAAAAGATGCTTATGACCGAGTTTCTGATATGGATGTCGACTCGTCTGAGGAGGATAAGATTAACTGATATCTGGTCTAGTTTCAGGCTTCATAGCAACTCTCTAGGGATAGTGGTATGGGCTACCCTTTGCTGGACAGAGAAGTTTTGCCGGTGATTTATAGTAGTTAGTGGGATAGACTTAATATGGGGAGACTAAATCCTATTGGGGAGATAAACCCTGTTGGGAAAATAAACCTTGTTGGGGAAATAAACCCTGTTGGTGAAATAAACCCTACTGGAGAAACACTCTGTTGAGGAAATAAACCTTGCTGGCAAAATATGTTTTGCTAGGGACATGAGCCCTAGTAGAGAAATCTGCAGGGGATTGAATCCGGCTAGAGAAATAAACTCAGCTAGGGAAGAGAACTCCTGTGAATTATGTTGCTATCATAATCTAATGAAGATTGGAATTCTGTAGGATGGTGACATTTCCGGGGAAAGGATTATACTCCTTTGTCTTCTAGGGTGGATCTACTGGTGAGTACGTCTTGCAGGGAATATATCCTTGTTGAAGATGAGCTTGTGAAGGTGACTCCGTGGGGGATAATCTTATGGAAACTGTTATGTGGGGCAATCTTTATTGGAGATTACTTTGTGGGGATGTATGGACAACTTTGAACATTACCCTGACTCCTAAAGTCTTGAGTAAATACCTATTCCTGTTTTTTATGCATATTTTGTTGACAGTAATCATGTTCATATGTATATGTTCATTCAATTTAGTCATTGGACGTTTTTGCAAAAAAAAAAAGTAAAAATTTAAATTTTGAAATTGTTATTTGTATTGATAGTTTGCCTATAAACAAGCGATTGTTGTACAAGGAGACATAAATCCTAGTAAGAGAAAATCGTCGTGACAAATGAAGAGAGTACAAAGTGAAATCAAAATAAATAGCTATGGGTAAATGATCTCGTCGGGTACCAACTCTGCTATTTCCCATATTTTTTTGAGCATCTCATCCCTCGCTTGTCGGAAGAAGCTGATTGAATTGATTATACCATTCAAACTTGACGTTGGTAATAAATCTGGTGGCAAGTGATCCGTCGGGACATAGGCATATGCTTTAATCTCTAATTTTTGTCTGGACTGCCCTTTCAGGTTTTCAGTCCATCGAGATACCCTTTTTTGTGCAAGCCGTCTTTTCAGGTTTTCGACTTGTTGGATGTACAATATATATATATATATATATATATATATATATATATATATATATATATATATATATATATATATATATATATATATATATATATATATATATATATATATATATATATATATATATATATATATATATATATATATATATATATATATATATATATATATATATCCCTATTTTTTCCTGAACCATTTTAGTTTGCCGGGATGCCCTTATTTTTTCCTAGGCTTGTCAACCTAGCGGGCAGTTTTTTTATGTGTAGTATCTTTTAACTATGTTCGTGTTTATAAGGTGTGGAAGATGTTCACCGTCCATGGTGCAAAGTATCATAGCACCGCCTGAAAATATCTTCTTGATTACAAACGTCCCTTCATAGGTGGGAGTCCATTTGCCCCTGGGGTCGCCTTGTGGTAGGATGACACGCTTTATTACCATGTCACCAGCCTGATATATTCGACGCTTGATTTTATTATTGAAGGCTTTGATCATACGCTTTTGATACATCTGACCGTGATAAACAACCACAAGCCTCTTCTCATCAATCAAATTTAACTTATCCAAACTAGTTTGAATCCATTCGTCTTCATCCAAGTCGGCATCTTTTATAATTATCAAGGAAGGAATCTGAACTTCGACAGGTAAGACAACTTCCATACCATAAACTAGAGAGAATGGGGTTATCCCAGTTGATGTTTATGCTGAAGTGAGATAACCATGAAGAGTAAATGACAGCATCTCATGCCAGTCATTGTAGGTCATAACCATTTTCTACATAATCTTCTTAATGTTCTTATTGGCGCTTCCACTGCGTCATTCATGTTTGGTCGATACGTAGAAGAGTTGTGGTGCTTGATCTTGAGTTGCATGCAGATTTCTATGATCATGGTGTTGTTGAGATTGGTAGCATTGTCCGTGATAATCCTTTCGGGGATGCCATACCAACAGATAAGGTTATGCTTAATGAATCGAGCGACTATATTCTTGGTAACAGAGGCAAACAAGGTTGCTTTAACCCGCTTCGTGAAGTAATCAATGGAGACGAGGATGAAGCAATGCCCATTAGAATTCGTAGACTTAATCTCACCAATCATATCAATGCCCCACTGTTGTACCCCAAAATTTCCCCTCCCATATTCTTCAAAGTTTTGACAAGCATCATCTAAAATTGCCCAAGTCTACTCAAGGGTTGCACAGTCAAACCATCCTCCTAAGCCAGTCAAAATTAGGGTTTTGGTTCTTGCAAGGAAGTTGAGGTTTTCAAGGGCTCAATCAAGTCCCATATGCTCATATACATTGTCAAGTACCTACATGTCAAGTTTCAAGGCTCACAAGGTCAAGTTGCACAGTCAAAAACCCTAATTGCTTCACAATCAACTGTAGGGGCAAAATGGTCATTTGGCAGTCAAAATTCAAAATTTTTGGTCAACATCTTATTTTGAAGCCACAATCATCATTTGGTCAAATATTGACCATGATTTCACAAGAATGGCTCAAAAATCATCAAGATGCAAAAGTTTCTATTTTTGGACAGCTGAAAAAGTCAACTGTAACTTGACCAAGGCATAACTTTTTCATGGTTCATCAGAAAAATCCCATCCAATGCTCATTTTTAAGGGGATGGCATTTCCTACAACTCATCTTAACATTCCAAATCCAAGAAATGCTCTCACAAAAAGTTATCAATTTCAACATTATAGGTCATTTTCAAAAGTCAACAAAAAGGCATTTTAAGTCAAAGACCATAACTTGAGATTGGTAAATCAAAATGACATGGGACCAAAGGCATTGGTTAGAGGACTTCAAGACCTTTCCAAAATGTCCAAGAACATGTTCATATGATCAAAATTGAGCAAGATATGCATTGGAGAAGTTGGGAAATTTTTGTGAAATGGCAAAAGTCAACTATCCTTGAAACTTCAATTTTTGACAAAAGGGCCCACTTTTTTCCACTTGATTCAGCCTTGTCATGCCACCCACGTGTCCCATGATCAATTTCAAGATTAAACATTAATTTTTCTATTTTTATTTAATTTTATTTGATTTAATTCATTTTAAATCCATAAAATTCAAATAAAATCAAAAAATTAATTAAATAACATCTTTTGATTTGAATGACTTTTATGTGTCATCAACAACCTACCCATTTCGTGCTAGGGCCATTTTAAGCATGGAAATTCAAATTTGAACAAAATTGGAAAATGCTTTAATGGTGGTTATGAAGAAATCCAAAAACATCATTGCAATGGATCATTGGCTCTTAATGTGACTTATTCTCATTCATACATACATATGCAAAGGTTCCATACCTCAAGCACGACCTAGAGTTCATTGAAACGGCCAAACCAAATTCCAAAAACTTAAAGAAAAGTTGAAAACTGAAATCAATCTTCCAGCACAATTCAAACACTTTTCTTGATTCCAACACCTTGCTGGACCTTCCAGGAACCTATTGCGATCAAGAACGAGCTCTAACACTCAAGGAATCATTCACTTCAGTCACACGGTTTGTCTAACTTTGTTAAATTCGAAACTCATAATTCTTGCACATTTAACATGATATAATTGTTGTTTTGTATTGCTAACGCTCTTCTGAAGCTAATGGTATAAGGCAATTGCATTTTGGAGCCCTGAATCACAAACCACCATGGATGATTTTTAGGTTTTCAAAGCTTTCGAATTGGGGGTTTCTCATATAGGAAAAATTAGGCTTGGAAAGACCCATGGTTGAAATCAGGAGATCAACACGAACACATCCCAACCCTCGCGCCCTTTTTATATAACGTGTACATCTAATCGCTATTTTTGCATTTTGTATTTTGTGGGGGTTTAAAACCCCCTCTATTTGGTTTTATTTTACAGGAAAACGCGAAGAAGATGATTACGTGGAAGAACATGGTTGGTGCATTCAAACGTAGCGTGCGTGTTTTTTAATTTCCAGAATAATCGTTGTTTTCATATTTTAATTTCTTTGGTTGTTACATTAACAAAGCTTGCAAGATGGCGTAGTGGAAAGTGACGTGGGTGATAACCATTGGGACCTGGGTTCGATTCCCAGGTCCCCCCAAAATTCTATGTTATTTTTCATATTGTGTTCCTATGCAGCTTCACAACAATATTCCACCATGGACTCCAGTGCTCAGCTTGCCAAGTGTCTCAAAAGACAGATCCAAAGGCCAGGGATGGCTCCACACCATGTTCCAAGTTAATGAGCATGCACATGATTCCAGGAGTCAACGTGACTTTGTGCTTAATGGGCTTCAGTTTGCTAACAAAACCCTCATTTCTGGCCCAACACCCCTATGATTCTATGATTCTATTTTCTTTTGTTTTGTTTTCTTTTCCTTTTTATTTTATTTTCTTTTAACCAATTATTATTATTAACTATTATTATTATTATTTAATTACCTCATAAACTAATATTTATTATAAAAATTAAGAAAAACAAAAAAGGAACATTTTATTATTTATTAACTTATTTTGTAAATAAATGTAAATTAAATTAAATTAGTTTAATTAGTTAACTTTAATACCTTTTTACAATAAATAAAATAATTTAGACTTAGGCTTTTCTTTTGATACTTTTAATTTCTTTTTTATTTTATTAAAAACATAAAAAACACAAAAATATTTTCTTTTAATTAAATTAATTAATTAGTAATTAGTTTTAATTCTGATAAATTGCAAAAAAGGACAAAAATTTCTTTATTTCTCAAAAGGGTCAAAACCCTTAGGACGTCCCGCTTCAATTCTTTCGCGCGCAGTTTATTTTAATTCAGTATCTTATATTTTTGTATCTGCTCAGGAAGTGTAATAACTAGAACTTTATCGCTTTCTTTTAAATTCTCGAACTTTATTTTCCAAAACGGGTTTTTGTTTTTTTGGCGATGTATAGACCCGCGCCTTGTAATAGTTAGAATTTATCTTTCCGCAATTTACTTTCCGCACTCCTAACTGTTAAAAAATGCATGAAAGAATATATGTAAATAAAATCAATCTGTAGCTCACAAATAACATGTACAAGATAACCTTAACTGAAAAACAACACACAAAGCACATGCCACTTCTAGGGTACGCCTCACTGGTTGCCTCGACGTGGTCATCAAGTATTGGGTGTCTTAGAGGTCGCCCTTCTGTCCAAAAGATCCAGTTGCCTCGAAACGGTTGCCTCGGATAAAAGGATCTAGGACATTAGGGTTACTTCTAAGGTGTCCTACCATTGCTTTGATGACCACACATGTCCCTTAATCGAATTGACCCGAACACCTCCAACGATGGTGCTACCTATCTCTCAATGGTGGGATAACACTATCTAAAGGACTCTTACACAACTTAATTCCTTAGGGTAGGTAGATTCTCATGGGTACTTGCTCTTTTCAAACAAACAAAAACAACTTTTCGCACCTACACTTTCAAAAGTTTTCAAACAAATCTTTCATACACTCTTGAGGACAGATACAAGAGTTACTCAGAAATTTTTCAAACGAAACTTTTTTTCAAAACCCACACACACTTGAAAAGCAAACAAATTTTGAAAACATAAGAGCAAGTACCTAAGAGCCTGTGTGTTGTACCCCAAAATTTGCCCTCCCATAATCTTCAAAGTTTTGACAAGAATCATCCACAATTGGTTCAAGTTTACTCAAGGGCCACACAGTCAAACCATCCTCCTAAGCCAGTCAAACTAGGGTTTTGGTTCTCACAAGGAAGTTGAAGTTTTCAAGAGCTCAATCAAGTCTCCTATGCCTATACACATTGTCAAGCACCTACATGTCAAGTTTCAAGGCTCACAAGGTCAAGTTGCACAGTCAAAAACCCTAATTGCTCAACAGTCAATTGTAGAGGCAAAATGGTCATTTGGCAGTCAAAAGTCAAAATTTTTGGTCAACATCTTATTTTGAAGCCACAAACATCATTTGATCAATGCTTGATCATGATTCTCAAAAGTATGGCTCAAAAAGTCTCAAGATGCAAAAGTTTCTATTCTTGGACAGCTGAAAAGTCAACTGTAACTTGACAAAGGCATAACTTTTTCATGGTTCATCAGAAAAATCCCATCCAATGCTCATCTTGAAGGGGGAGACATTTCCTACAACTCATCTTCACACTCCAAGTCCAAGAAATGCTCTCACAAAAAGTTATCTATTTCAACATTATAGGTCATTTTCAAAAGTCAACAAAAAGGGACTTTAAGTCAAAGACCATAACTTGAGATTGGTAAATCAAAATGACATGGGACCAAAGACATTGGTTAGGGGACTTCAATAACTTTCTAAAATATCCAAGAACATGATAAAAGCTTAAAAATTGAGCAAGATGTGCATTGGAGAAGTTGGGAAATTTTTGTGAAATGGCCAAAATCACTTATCCTTGAAATTTCATTTTTTGACAAAAGGGGCCCACTTTTTCCACTTGAATTAGCTTGGCCATGCTTTCCACGTGTCCCACATTTTATTTCAAAATTTTAAATTAATTTTTTCATTTTTTATTGATTTTATTGGATTTAATTAATTTTAAATCTTTTAAAATCAAAGAAAAATCAAGAAGTTTAATAAAGGGGGATATTTGGTCTTAACTAGCTTTGACTCATCATTATACAACCTCCCAATTTCGTTTCAAGGCCAAATGGAGCAATAATTCAAAAATTGGTTCAAAATGGAAAGTTGGTTAAGGGAGTTTATATTAAAATCTCAAGCTTGAATGCATGGCATTATGGCCCTTAATGCTGATTGAAATCTATTACATAACCTAGAGAAAACTATCACAAAAAAAAGAAAGAAAAAACGTGAGAGAGAGGCAGCCAAGAGAAATTCCTTTTCAAAAATTCCAAAGAATTGCACCAAGATCGATTTCAGGGACTCAGTCATCCACAAGACTTCCCACCCATCCTATCGTGATCTACAGGCAAAATAAGGTATAAACACACTCTTTTCATAAAGCCATGCATGCTGAAACTGTAGCTACATGAACATCCATTTTGCAGAATTTCCATGGATCATATTTTTGATTATGGCTTGATTTAATCCCTACTGACCATACCTTTGAGTTCCAGTGGATGTTTAAGAGCAGGTCTGGGCTATCGCTTGGGATTTTTCATGGCCAAAACGTGAACCTCCATGGCTAGGGTTCAGGTTATGTGGAGTTGCGTTTTGATGAAAATAGGCCACATTAGACCATGAAAACCTCACCATGAGAATCGCCATCCCCTAACATCAATTCTATTATTTTGTTTAATTCATTCCCATGCAGTTTCTATCCTAATGACCACCATGCATCCAACGCCTCTGCTTGCCATGTGTCTCCAATGATCCATCCAGTGGCCAGGAACCAGGAGTCCATGGAATACTCCAGTCAACGCGTAGGCATGTGATCCAGAAAGTCAGCAAGGGGCCTCATTCAAATGGGCCTGATTCATCAAATCCACCTCCTCATTTGGGGTCAACACCCCCCACAATTTGCTTTTTTATTTCCTTTCTTTTCATTCCTTTTTATTATATTTTGTTTTTATTATTTCTAATTAATTCATCAAAACAATTTTTTCATAAAACAAAAAAATCAGAAAATCATAAAAAAAACAAAAATATGTTTCATTTTAATTTAATTCATCAATAACTCTTTTTTTTGTAAATAATTTAAATAATCAATTTAGTTTTTTAATTTTAGGTTGTTAACTTTAAATCCTTTTTTAATAACCAAAAATATATTAAAAAAATAGACCTTTAGCACTTTTTTTTTATCCCTTTTTTTTTAATTAAATATTTTTATTATAATTATCATTAACCATTAATTTTGTAAATAAATTTTATAATCAATTTAGTTTTAATTCTAGATTTTAACTTCAATGCATTTTTTAATAAATTAAAAACAATTAGAACTAGAATCATTTGACTTTTAATTCCAATTTAATCTTCTTTAATGTCATAAATACCAAAACATAAAAAAATAAGTCATTGCCTTTATTTAACTTAATTATTTTAATAATTTTATTTTAATTCCTTTAAAGGGTCTAACGCCCTCGCATTTGATTATATTTTCTTTTCGCGCGTTTTATTTATTTCCTTTTCGTGAATATAATGTAATTGCTCCAAAGCCCTGTAATAGTTAATTAGGCATTTATTTTCTGCATTTCTATTTTAAATCGGGTCTGGATTAATTTGGCGGTGTAGACCCGCGCCTTTGTAATAGCGTAGGACCTTTATCTTTTCCGCACTTTAAATTCCCGCACCTTTAATTGTTAAACAATAACATGAAAGAATGAATGCCCAAAAATAAAATCAAAGCGTAGATCACCAATGCATGACAAGACAAATAATAAACTGAAAATGACACACAATTCACACACCACTCTTAGGGTACGTCTCACTGTTGCCTTTGCCCCTCGAAAGGTGGTCATCAAGTATAGGACGTCTTAGTGAGTCCTTATGTTCCATTGATCTAGTTGCCTCGAATAAGTTGCCTCGGAACGGTCGCCTCGGAATAAAAGATCAATGGCATAAGGGTAGCTTCTAAGGTATCTTACTATTGCTCTGGTGATCACATTGTTGCCTTGCCCCTCGAAACGTGGTCGTTGAGTACAGGACGTCTTAGTGAGTCCTTATGTTCCATTGATCTAGTTGCCTCGAAACGGTTGCCTCGAAACAAGTTGCCTCGAAACGGTTGCCTCGGAATAAAAAGATCAATGGCATAAGGGTAGCTTCTAAGGTATCTTACTATTGCCCGGTGACCATACTGTCCCTAACCCTCGAATTGACCCAAACACCTCCGACGGTGGTGCTACCTATCTCTCAATGGTGGGATGGCACTACCTAAAGGACAATTACACAGCTTAATTCCTTAGGGTAGGTAGATGACTCATGGATACTTGCTCTTTTCAAAAACAAATCAAAATACTTTTCACACCTTACACTTTCAAAAATCTTTCAAAACAATTTTTTCAAACACTCTTGAGGACTGATACAAGAGTTATTCAGAAATCTTTCAAAGAAACTGTTGCAAAACCCACTCACATTTTGAAAAGCAAATATTTTGAAAACACAAATGAGCAAGTATCTAAGAGCCCATGGATAACCATGGATAGAAAGGGTGCTAACACCTTCCCTTTCTATAAATCTACCTCCCGAACCGAGAGCAATCTCTATAAGGAATTTTTCTGTGCTTTTGTCCTTTCCATTTGGAGAAAATAAAAGACGGTGGCGACTCTTGCTTCCGCGACATTTCGCGAACCAGCGTTAAACAGTCAGTTCCAGATCCACCGATCACACTGTGGATAACCACGGATAGAAAGGGTGCTAACACCTTCCCTTTCTATAAATCTACCTCCCGAACCGAGAGACATCTCGAATAAGGAATTTTGTTGTGCTTTTGTCCTTTCCATGTTGGATAACATAAAAGACGGTGGCGACTCTTGCTTACCGCGACATTTCGGGAACCAGCTAAAAAATAGTCAGTTCTATTTCCACCGATCACAGAACTGGCGACTCTGCTGGGGAGATTATAAAAGTGAGGTGTACCTTAGGATTAGATCATACTTATGTTTTCAATTGCTTTACTTTGATTGCTTTATATTTGTGGGCTTTGCACCGGAGTTTCATAGATCCTAACCCGGATCTGGGGATACCCTTTTAGGTAGCATAAGCTGTGAGGGACCTGTCCGGCGTAGACCGACATGGGTGAAGCAGTGGCTACATTGGTGTGGCACCTTGGTCTGTACCGATATCCCTTGTGTTGCAACGAGGAGAATATGGGTCTTCTGAGGAGTCATTAAGCACCAACTGACCTTAGAACCCTAATGTGACCTAACTTGGCCATAGAACAGTAGCAGTATGCTACACCCATTGAGGCTAAACTCTCGCGATGGTTCTGGCCACAAGAAAAGATTGCGACGCTGGAGTTATGACTGATTGGGGGTAGTCAGTGATATTGGGATCCTCTAGAACCCGGTTACTTTTGATAGGATAGGTCTTAACCAACGAAACTGAAAGAGGGTAGTACCTGAACTTCATGCTGGCCTAAACTCTAAGGGTTGTCTGGTGTGACTTGTGTGCCTTATCATGTTTGCCTTTGTGAATACTTGTGGTGTGCTTTACCATAACATCATACCATCATACCATTGCATGCATCCTGCATAAAGGACTGACCTATTTCAAAGACAAGAGGGTTTCACCTTTGCTATGTTTTGTAGGACATCATGATGCATGTGCGAAGGAACACAATTCGGCTCAACTTTGTTCACCCACCTGATTTGCTTAAAGAGTTGGTTGACAGAATTCCAAACACTGCTTCCTTCATCCAGAGGCATGGTTCTCTTCTCGGTTTAGTCACTTCAAAATGGGACCAACAACTGATGAGTGTCTTGACCCAGTTTTATGATCCCTTGTACAATTGCTTCACCTTTCAAGACTTCCAGCTGGTCCCTACCCTGGAAGAATTCTCTGATTTGCTTGGTATCCCTATCTTGGATCAGACCCCATTCACTGGTTGGGAAAAGACTCTTAGGCTTGAGGAGATTGCTGCAGCCCTTCCCTTGACCAACAAGGAGGTAATGGACAACTGGGTGACTAGAAGCGGAGTTAAGGGCTTCTTGGCTAAGTTTCTGATTGGTAAAGCTAACAGTTTCTGGAATGACTTAGACTTCAGGGCGTACGAGGACATTCTGGCTCTCTTAATCTATGGTCTAGTATTGTTTCTAAATCTTGATAACTTTGTCAATATCAATGCCATAAGGATCTTCATGTCTCGGAACCCTGTACCCACTCTCTTGGGTGATATCCTGCAACAACTCTATGCTCGTACTGCCCGAAGATGAGGAACTCTGTGGTGTTGTACTCCTTTGTTAGTGAGGTGGTTTATTTCGCACCTCCCCAAGTTCGTGCTGAAGAACCAAGAAGGAAGAGGCTGGGCTTATAGGTTAATGTCTCTCACTGATAATGACATCATTTGGACTCTCAGAGGTTTAGATGAGGTGGCTGTTATTGATCGTTGCGGAGAGTATTCTAATGTTCCATTGATCGGTACCCAGGGAGGAATCTCTTATAATCCATGTTTAGCTCTCCGTCAATTTGGAAGAGCCAGAAGAGCAGGGCCTCATGAGATGTTGGTACCTCACATCAGTTTTGAGTTTCAGGTAGATAGTGACGAACTACGCCGTAGATTCATCAAAGCTTGGGACGGAATTCACAAAGCTGACCCATATGAGTTGGGACCGAAGACTTCTCTACCAATGGAACCCTATTACATATGGGTCTGCATCCGTGCTCAGAAGTTAGGTATGCCATATGAAGCTGTCAGGCCTATCATTCTTGAAATTCCTGATGGAGACGGGGTTCCTCCAACCATACTCCCTCCTCAGATACCCACTGATGTTGATACACTAAAGAAGTCTTGGGCGCAACTACAGGAAGAGCGGGATTCTTATCGGGAAAAGTTCAACGAACAGGAACAGAAGATCCAGAAGCTGACCAAGTAATTGGAGAACGAGCAGATCATGAATGATTATATCCGTGCTGAGAAGAGGAGGCCATGGGAGCACTGATGGGCTTTGGATGTTTCCTTTACAACTTTTATTTCCTTTTCAGTATTTTCATTCCTGTAACGCCTAAGGGCAATTTGTTGAACAATTTAAATTCCAAAGTTTAAATCTAATAAAGTGTGTTCCTTTTGTCTACAAAGTTGATTCCCGATTGTCTTTGAAAACATAATTCATACGCATTTCATTCATCATATGCATCACAGGTACCCTTTTTCTACAGGTTGCTTAATCTTCTTCGATGTTTATTTCAGCACTCAATCATCATGAATCCTGAACCAACTACTGAACAAGCTATCAAGGCCCTCCAGGCCCAGAACGCCCAGTTTCAAGAGATGGTCATGAACTTAGCCCAGGGACAACAAGAGTTGAAGGCTTTGCTCCTGAATAAGAAGAAGAAGAGGACTGTGTTGTTCAACACTGGACGCAGACTCGGGAATACACTGCAGAATGAAGCTGAGAGGACTACTCCATCTGTTGGGGAAGGCAGTCACCAGGAGGGAAGGGTTCCTAGTCCCGTGGTCTCTGACACAGAGACAGATTTCAATGATGAAAAGTACCCTCCTGCTGAGGACAGGTACAAACAGTTGGAGGACCGACTAAATGCTATGGAGATTCAACGTGTGCCTGGGTTGGATTTTGGAGACTTAGGGTTATCTTCTGGGGTGGTGATCCCACACAAGTTCAAGGCGCCTGCCTTTGTGAAGTACAACGGGGCTTCTTGTCCTAAGCTGCACCTCCGCTCTTATGTAAGTAAGATCCAGCCTTACACTGCAGACAAGAACTTATGGATCCATTTCTTCCAGGAGAGTCTTTCAGGGACTCAACTCAAATGGTTCTATCAGCTGGATGGAACCAATATTTGTAACTGGGAGGACTTGGCTACTGCTTTTTATAAGCAGTATCAGTACAATTCCGACCTCGCTCCCACGCGTACCTAACTCCAGGGTATGTCACTGGGAACGGGTGAAGGTTTTAAGGAGTACGCGCAGAAGTGGAGAGACCTAGCTGGCAGGGTGAAGCCACCGTTAACTGACCGTGAACTCGTGGACATGTTCTTGGGGACCCTGTCTGGTCCATTCTTTAATCACCTGATTGGTAATTCCTCTGTTGGGTTTACAGACCTGATCCTGACTGGTGAGAGGATGGAAGCTGGTATCAAATCAGGGAAGATACAGAAAGGTGCCTCCTCAAGTACTGAAAAGAAGCCCTTCAAGAAGGAAGCTAGTGTTGTTTATGGTCCCAGGAGACAGAACAAACCAGAACGCCGCCAAGCTGTCAACGCGGTAGTAATTTCAAAGCCTGCTGCTGCCCCTCAGTAGTACAACCAGCCAAGAGTTAAGAGGCCCAAAAGACAGTATACTCGGCTCAGCATGACTCTCTCTCAGATATTGCCGCAACTGCTGTCAACCAATCTGGTAACTGTCAAGGAAGCTCCGAAGGTAGTGAACACAACCTCTCCGAAGTACAACCCCAACGCCCGCTGCGCTTATCACTCTGATAGCCTGGGACATTCTACTGATGATTGTTGGGCTCTGAGGAATAAGATTCAGGACCTTATTGACGCTAAGGAAATACAGTTCGAGGCGCCCGAAAGGCCCAATGTTGTGACTGCTCCCATGCCCCAGCATGGAGTGAATGCTGTGGAAGAGGATCTGTATGTAGCTTCTGTGGATGATATCTCTACTCCGCTGTTGACTGTCAAGAGGAACCTGTTGCTAGCCGGTTTATTTCCGGGATGTAGTAAAGGTTGCCATCTATGTGCTGTTTCACCTGCTGGTTGTCCTTTGCTGAAGTCAGGCGTCCAAAACCTGATGGATAGCAAAGAGATCTTGTTCAAGAAGATTGTTGTTCCTGCTGTCCGTACCAAAGAAGTTTCTATTGTCACCATTTTCAACAACCCCCCTAAGGCTCCCTCAAAGAAGCCTGTCAAAATCATGCCTGTTCACAAGGTTGCTCCTATCATCATCACTGTTCCGGGGCCCATCCCCTATAAGTCTGACAAAGCTGTCCCGTGGCACTATGGGGCATATGTTTATGTTTTGGGAGTGAAACAAGAGTTCGATACTAGTACCGGCGTCAGCAATATTACCGGGCCTCCTAAAGTCACTCGTAGTGGTAGGCTGTTCTCACCAGATATTGCGCCACCAACAATTCAGAGACCTCTTGTCATCACACCTGCCAGTGTGCCTGCTTCCCTCCCTGATCAAGTTCCTGTTCCTACCCCTGCTGCCGAGCCATCTGACGCTCGGGGCAAAGGGATTGCTACTGATGTGCCTGCCCAGACGGAGGCACCGAAGACCAATGTTGAAGCTTCCAAGCAAGAGATCGAAGAGATTCTCAAGATTATCAAGAAGAGTGATTTCAACGTCGTTGAGCAGCTGAGGCACACCCCATATAAGATTTCCATGCTATCACTGTTGTTGTGTTCAGAGGCCCATGCCAAGGCCCTGATTTCCTTCCTGAAGACGGCCCACGTGCCACAAGAAACGTCTGCTGATCAATTTACCGATTGTGTGGCCAACTTGACTGCTGATAATGGGTTGGGTTTCTATGACGCCGATCTGACCGCCAAAGGAAAGAACCATAACGACGCCCTGCATGTCTCCATTGAATGCAGGGGAACTACCCTTGCCCATGTGTTAGTAGACACCGGTTCTTCGTTGAATGTATTACCCAAGAAAGCTCTAGACAGGCTGGATTGTGAGGGTTTAGAGCTCAAGCCAAGTAACATTGTTGTCCAGGCCTTTGACGGGTCGAAGAGGATGGTACATGGTGAAGTTGACATCCCAATCAGGGTTGGTTCTCAAGTTTTTGACTCTACTTTCTATGTAATGGACATTCGTCCATCCTATTCTTGTTTGCTGGGTCGTCCATGGATCCACAAGGCTGGAGCTGTAACCTCAACTCTACATCAGAAGCTTAAATACCCGGTCAGAGGGAAGATTGTTACAGTGCAGGGGGAGGAGGAATACATGGTCAGCCACCTCAACTCGTTCTGGTATGTAGAGATGGACGGGGAGTTCATTGAGACCCCCTTTCAACACTTTGAAGAGGTGCCTCAGACATTGGCAGCAGCAGAGACAGTAACTGAAGAAGACTCTCCTTTGAAGATGGCTTCCTTAAAGGATGTCCGGGCTGTGATCGAGAAGGGTGAGTGTGCAAACTGGGCCCGACTTCCTGATTTCACTCCAAAGATTGACAAATTTGGCTTGGGTTTCACTGTAGAAGCTCAGAAGGTTGTGCGTAAGGCGAGGATTGGAAGACCTCCTGTATTCATCACCAACCCGGGAGTGAATGCTATTGAAGACGACGTGGAGGAATCCGAATTTGACAGCTGGATCTACCCAACGACCAACGGTGGACCAAGCAACTGGACTGCAAAAGAATTTACACCTATTACTTTTGTCACTTAGTAATGAACTCCTTTGTTTTGGATTTGTAACGAACAATAATTTGAAACTCTATGGCCCGGTGTCCTACCCGGGGCACCGTGGTTTCATTTGTGAGGGCTTGTTATTTATCACTTTCATGTATCATGAATAAAAACATTGGACGTTTTTCGCATTTCAAATCTTGTGCTCCCTTTCTTTCTTTATATATATTGCAAAACAGCTATATTTACACACACTCACCCATACAGGTTCCAATCCACTCTGGATCTCACTGGTAACGACTCTGCTACTGCCAGTTATGACTTCGAAAATCTGATCAACTTAGCCGAAGACGAAGGTGAAGATGATTGCGAAGTGCCTGGTGAGCTTGCAAGACTGTTACTCCAGGAAGAGAGGGCCATTCAGCCACATGAAGAGCCAGTGGAAACGGTAAATTTGGGTACTGAGACAGACAGAAAGGAAGTCAAGATTGGTGCCAATCTGGAGCTCAGCGTGAAACAACGGTTGATTCAGATGCTGCATGACTATGTGGAAATCTTTGCCTGGTCTTACGAAGACATGCCTGGTTTGGATACTGACATTGTGGTTCATCACCTGCCTACCAAGGAAGAATGCCCTCCGGTAAAATAGAAGGTCTGCCGTATGCGCTCAGAGATGTCCGAGAAAATCAAAGCTGAGGTTATGAAACAATTTGACGCCGGTTTTCTAGCAGTGACTTCTTACCCTAAGTGGGTTGCTAATGTGGTTCCAGTGCCAAAGAAAGATGGTAAGGTCAGAATGTGTGTTGATTACAGGGATTTGAACAGGGCCAACCCTAAAGATGACTTCCCTCTACCTCACATCGACGTTCTGGTTGACAACACTGCTCAGCATAAGGTATTCTCCTTCATGGATGGGTTCTCCGGTTATAATCAGATCAAGATGGCTCCTGAAGACATGGAGAAGACCACTTTTGTTACTCAGTGGGGCACCTTTTGCTACAAGGTCATGCCTTTTGGGTTGAAAAATGCTGGGGCAACCTACCAACGTGCCATGGTTGCTTTGTTTCATGACATGATCCACCATGAGATCGAAGTATATGTCGACGATATGATTGCAAGGTCCAAAACTGAGGAGGAACACCTTGACCATCTGCAGAAGCTGTTTGACCGTCTGAAGTTGTACAAGCTGAGGTTGAACCCAAACAAGTGCAACTTTGGGGTAAGATCTGGAAAACTGCTAGGCTTCGTCGTGAGCGACAAAGGTATTCAAGTGGACCCTGCCAAGGTAAAAGCCATACAAGAGATGCCAACTCCCAAGATAGAGAAAGAAGTCAGAGGCTTTCTAGGACGGCTAAACTACATTGCCTGATTCATCTCACATCTAACTGCTACCTGTGAACCAATCTTCAAGCTACTGAAGAAAGATCAAGTAGTACGTTGGAACGATGAATGTCAGGCCGCTTTCGAAAGAATCAAAGAGTATCTCCAAGAACCACCCATTCTTATGCCACCGGTTGAAGGGAGACCTCTAATACTGTACTTGACAACTCAATGGGGTGTGTGCTGGGGCAGCATGACGAGTCTGGCCGAAAAGAGCATGCCATTTATTACCTTAGTAAAAAGTTTACCGACTGTGAGACCCGATACTCACTGCTCGAGAAAACTTGCTGCACTTTGGTATGGGCTGCTCGCCGACTGAGACAGTATATGTTGACTCACACTACTCTGTTGATTTCAAAAATGGATTCGATCAAGTACATATTCGAAAAGCCCGCTTTGTCCGGAAGAATAGCAAGATGGCAGATGATCTTGACAGAATACGACATCCAGTACACGACTCAAAAAGCAATCAAGGGAAGTGTATTGACAGACCATTTAGCACACCAGGCAGTGGACGACTACCAGTCTATGAACTTTGAATTTCCAGACGAGAACATCATGGTAGTGACTGATTGTGAAATACCGGGACCGGATGAAGGACCTGAGGAAGGATCCCGATGGTCTATGCACTTTGACGGAGCCTCAAACACTTTGGGTAACGGTATTGGAGCTGTGATCATATCCCCAAAAGGCACTCATACTCCACTCACTGCCCGACTATGTTTCAACTGCACCAACAACATGGCAGAGTATGAAGCATGTGTCATGGGTCTTCAAGCTGCAATTGACTTAAGGATCAAGTTTCTGAGTGTCTTCGGAGATTCCGCTCTCGTGATCAATCATATCAAAGGCGAGTGGGATACGAAACACCCAAACCTTATTCCTTACAAAGAGTACGTGTTGACGTTGATTCCCCACTTAGAGGAGATAAGTTTTGAACACTTCCCAAGAGAGTAGAATCAGTTGGCGGACGTGCTAGCTACGATGTCTTCTATGTTCAAAGTAAAATGGGACAACGAGGCTCCCCGGATCATTATCTGGAAATTGGATGAACCTGCACATTGCTGTGATCTTGAGGCTGAAGAGGTAACTGAAAAACCTTGGTATCATGAAGTGAAAAGATACCTTGAAGCTCAAGAATACCCCGAGGGTGCATCTGTTAACGACAAGACATTTTTCAGAAGATTCGCTACAAAGTTCTTCCTCAGCAATGGCATTCTCTACAAGCGAAACCATGATTCAACCTTACTGCGTTGTGTGGATAAGACTGAAGCAGAAAAGATCATGGAAGAGCTACATGAAGGTACCTTCGGAACACATTCCAGTGGACATACCATGGAAAAGAAAATCCTTCGGGCAGGATATTTCTGGTCCACAATGGAAGCTGACTGTTACCAACATTCTCGGACATGTCATAAATGCCAGATCTATGCTGATAAGGTGCACGTTCCTCCAGTTCCTCTGAATGTTTTGACATCACCTTGGCCTTTTGCAATGTGGGGCATTGATATGATCGGCGAGATCAGACCTACGGCATCCAACGGGCATCGCTTCATCCTGGTAGTGATTGATTACTTCACAAAGTGGGTTGAAGCAGCTTCCTACGCTACGGTAACGAAAAACGTCGTGGCACGGTTCATTCGGCACAACCTGATCTGTCGATATGGCGTACCTGAGAGGATCATTACGGACAATGGTACCAATCTTAATAACAAGATGATCACTGAGCTCTGCGAGCAATTCAAGATACAGCACCACAACTCTTCTCCCTACCGGCCGAAGATGAATGGGGCTGTAGAAGCAACTAATAAGAATATTAAGAAGATTGTGCCAAAGATGACAGTGACCTACAAAGATTGGCACGAGATGTTACCGTTCGCTCTTCATCGGTACCGTACCTCAGCACGGACGTCAACAGGGGCAACACCCTTTTCCTTGGTCTATGGCATGGAGGCAGTCTTGCCTATTGAAGTCCAGATACCCTCTCTCCGGATAATGAAGGATGCAGGTTTGAGCGAAGATGACTGGATCCAGACCCGACTTGATCAATTAAACCAAATTGATGAAAAGAGACTCACCGCTATTTATCATGGTCAAACGTACCAAAAACGGATGATCAAGGCATTTAATAAGAAAGTCAGACGCCAAGAGTATCAAGTCGGAGACCTGGTAATAAAGCGCATCATTCTTCCTCAAAGTGATCCCAGGGGAAAATGGACCCCTACGTACGAAGGGCCATTTGTGGTTAAACATATCTTCTCAGGAGGAGCTATGATTCTAACCACCATGGATGGTGACGACCTTCCTCACCCTGCCAATGCAGACATAGTAAAAAGATACTACGCATGATAAAAGACCCGCTAGATTGACACACCTAGGCAAAAATAAGGGCTTCCCGGTAAACCAAAAGGGTTCGGGCAAAAATAAGGGATGAAATGAAAAAAAATCTGTACACCCGGCAAGTCGAAAACCTGAAAAGGCGGCTTGGGCAAAAATGGGTATCCCGGTGGACTGAAAACCCGAAAGGGCGGTCCAGGCAAAAAGTTATGGATAAAGCGTAATACTATGTCTCATTGGATCACCTTGCATCCAGAATTCGGCATCAACTATCAGGTTCAGACGACATCGATCAATCAGCTTTATCTTCAATCGAGCAGCAAAGTGATGAGACGCTTGAAGACATAAAGGCGATACGATAGCAATGTTGGAACCCAGTGGGATTTTTTCACATAGCTGTTTTGTTTCCTTTTCAAAAATGTATAAACTCTGTTGTTCGGCGGCATTCTCTTACTAGGACGTCAGCCTCTTGTACATAAAACGCCTATTCACAGGCAAATTCAAAACCAATACAAATTCACTTTTTCAGACAAATTGCCAATTATTTTTCCTTTTTCTGTTTTGTTTTGCGAAGAACGTCCAATGTTCATTTTTGATATATGCATTTGACACTAATTGCTAACTCATAAATATTTGCATACGAAATGAAGGACTAATTACAGGTGACATCAGAAACAGAGGCAATAATGAGTTGTCTAAGCGGTCTAGTTGCTCTGTCCACCAAGGTACCAAGGTAGGTTCGGCTGAAGAACGTAATCAGGACACCTTCACTCCCCGCAGAGTAAGACAAGCAAATCAACAATACTCTCCCCAAGCAGAGTTGGTCTCCCATCAGCCCTAACAAGGCACAATATCTCCAGCAAGTCAGCGATACTCTCCCCAAGCAGAGTTAGTTTACTGTCAGCCTTAAGGAAGTTGGGAATCCCCAGAAGATCCCAACATTCCCCAGCGGAGTATGCAAATGTTCCTAAACAAGCATCCCCGACAGTCTTGGTATAAGATTGTTCCCCGGCGGAATAAAGACATCCAGTGGAGCCATTCCCTAGTACAGTTCAAAAGTTTCCCCAAGAGAGTTGAATCAATCTCCCCAGTAGATTCTGGAAGCTTATCCCCAGTAGATTCTGGAAGCTTATCCCCAGTAGATTCTGGAAGCTTATCCCCTGCAGAGTACATATCTCTCCCCGGCTTTATTCAAAGGTTATTCCCCACCAAAGCTTATAACTGGGTTATCCTCAGCTAATTACCACGGAAGGATCGTCCTCGGCGAAGTTCTTCCTATCCCCCAGCGGAGTTCATCAAATCCTCACCATAACATATCAACAGGAGTCCCCAGCGGAGTTATCATCAAATCCTCAGCGAAGTATCTCTTCCCATAGAGTATTCCCCGCAGAGTAATCTCTCCAACAAGTTTATTCCCCAACGGAGTCATCTTCTCCTACTGGTTTGTTCTTGCAACCATCATCCCCAGCGGAAAGGAAGAACTCTACTCTTCAACATTAGCCCAGGATTCAAGCTCCCGACATTCGTCAAGGATTTATTTTCCTAGACGAAAATACATTCATAAACATTACATTATCATACATCCTACTTACATACATGATAAAGTGCATACGCATCATATCACACAATTTTGAGAACATCATGACATCATGCATTTCATACATCATGACATTGCATACAACTGATGTTTTGCCTTTTCAGGAAAAAGGTCAATCCAAAGATGATTACTATCAACTGTCGCTAATTCCAGATTCGATTCCTGTATCTAGCCAGGGCATATCTGAAGAGTTTGAAGATTCGATACCTGTATCCAGCCAGGGCATATCTGTAGATGACTAATTCCAGATTCGATTCCTGTATCTAGCCAGGGCATATCTGAAGAGTTTGAAGATTCGACACCTGTATCCAGCCAGGGCATATTTGTAGATGACTAATTCCAGATTCGATTCCTGTATCTAGCCAGGGCATATCTGAAGAGTTTGAAGATTCGATACCTGTATCCAGCCAGGGCATATCTGTAGATGACTAATTCCAGATTTGATTCCTGTATCTAGCCAGGGCATATCTGAAGAGTTTGAAGATTCGATTCGTGTATCCAGCCAGGGCATATCTGTGAGTAACTGATTGTAGATTCGACGCCTGTATCCAGCCAGGGCTTGTCTGCATGAAGAGTTTAAAGATTCGACTCCTGTATCCAGCCAGGGCACGTCTGTAAGCAACCTTTTGAAGTTCCAGATTCGATACTTGTATCTAGCCAGGGCATGTCTGTGAGCTACTGAGTGAAGATCAACACCTGTAACAGGCCAGGAAATTATCTTTCTCAGGTACGCAAGTTCTCGCTAAGGAATCTCTTACGCGATCGACACCTAGATGGCATCTATAAGCCCATCCCCCCATACCATCTTTCCAAATGGCATCTATAAGCCCATTCCCGACAAGGTTCTGTCACATCTCCAGATGGCATCTATAAGCCCATCCTCCTATCCACCATCTCTCCAAATGGCATCTGTAAGCCCATTCCCGACATCACACTGCTGGTACTCTACTATGTGAGTGCAAATTTCTGGGCACTCTAGTGTTCAATCATCTTCCACCCTCGGATCACGAAAGGCACACAAGCCAATCTACATCCTCAGGTCTAAGAAGATTGAACAGGGGCAACTGTTGTACCCCAAAATTTGCCCTCCCATATTCTTCAAAGTTTTGACAAGCATCATCTAAAATTGCCCAAGTCTACTCAAGGGTTGCATAGTCAAACCATCCTCCTAAGCCAGTCAAAATTAGGGTTTTGGTTCTTGCAAGGAAGTTAAGGTTTTCAAGGGCTCAATCAAGTCCCATATGCTCATATACATTGTCAAGTACCTACATGTCAAGTTTCAAGGCTCACAAGGTCAAGTTGCACAGTCAAAAACCCTAATTGCTTCACAATCAACTGTAGGGGCAAAATGGTTATTTGGCAGTCAAAAGTCAAAAATTTTGGTTAACATCTTATTTTGAAGACACAATCATCATTTGGTCAATCTTGACCATGATTTCACAAGAATGGCTCAAAAATCATCAAGATGCAAAAGTTTCTATTTTTGGACAGTTGAAAAAGTCAACTGTAACTTGACCAAGGCATAACTTTTTCATGGTTCATCAGAAAAATCCCATCCAATGCTAATTTTGAAGGGGATGACATTTCCTACAACTCATCTTCACATTCCAAATCCAAGAAATGCTCTCACAAAAAGTTATCAATTTCAACATTATAGGTCATTTTCAAAAGTCAACAAAAAGGCATTTTAAGTCAAAGACCATAACTTGAGATTGGTAAATCAAAATGACATGGTACAAAAGGCATTGGTTAGAGGACTTCAAGACCTTTCCAAAATATTCAAGAACATGTTCATATGATCAAAATTGAGCAAGATATGCATTGGAGAAGTTGGGAAATTTTTGTGAAATGGCAAAAGTCAACTATCCTTGAAACTTCAATTTTTGACAAAAGGGCCCACTTTTTTCCACTTGATTCAGCCTTGTCATGCCACCAACGTGTCCCATGATCAATTTCAAGATTAAACATTAATTTTTCTATTTTTATTTAATTTTATTTGATTTAATTCATTTTAAATCCATAAAATTCAAATAAAATCAAAAAATTAATTAAATAACATCTTTTGATTTGAATGACTTTTATGTGTCATGAACAACCTACCCATTTCGTTCTAGGGCCATTTTAAGCATGAAAATTCAAATTTGAACAAAATTGGAAAATGCTTTAATGGTGGTTATGAAGAAATCCAAAAACATCATTGCAATGGATCATTGGCTCTTAATGTGACTTATTCTCATTCATACATACATATGCAAAGGTTCCATACCTCAAGCACGACCTAGAGTTCATTGAAACGGCCAAACCAAATTCCAAAAACTTGAAGAAAAGTTGAAAACTGAAATCAATCTTCCAGCATAATTCAAACACTTTTCTTGATTCCAACACCTTGCTGGACCTTCCAGGAACCTATTGCGATCAAGAACGAGCTCTAACACTCAAGGAATCATTCACTTCAGTCACACGGTTTGTCTAACTTTGTCAAATTCGAAACTCATAATTCTTGCATATTTAACATGATATAATTGTTGTTTTGTATTGCTAACGCTCTTCTGAAGCTAATGGTATAAGGCAATTGCATTTTGGAGCCCTGAATCACAAACCACCATGGATGATTTTTAGGTTTTCAAAGCTTTCGAATTGGGGGTTTCTCATATAGGAAAAATTAGGCTTGGAAAGACCCATGGTTGAAATCAGGAGATCAGCACGAACACATCCCAACCCTCGCGCCCTTTTTATATAACGTGTACATCTAATCGCTATTTTTGCATTTTGTATTTTGTGGGGGTTTAAAACCCCCGCTATTTGGTTTTATTTTACAGGAAAACGTGAAGAAGATGATTATGTGGAAGAACATGGTTGGTGCATTCAAACGTAGCGCGTGTGTTTTTTTATTTCCAGAATAATCGTTGTTTTCATATTTTAATTTCTTTGGTTGTTACATTAACAAAGCTTGCAAGATGGCGTAGTGGAAAGTGACGTGGGTGATAACCATTGGGACCTGGGTTCGATTCCCAGGTCCCCCCAAAATTCTATGTTATTTTTCATATTGTGTTCCTATGCAGCTTCACAATAATATTCCACCATGGACTCCAGTGCTCTGCTTGCCAAGTGTCTCAAAAGACAGATCCAAAGGCCAGGGATGGCTCCACACCATGTTCCAAGTCAATGAGCATGCACATGATTCCAGGAGTCAACGTGACTTTGTGCTTAATGGGCTTCAGTTTGCTAACAAAACCCTCATTTCTGGCCCAACACCCCTATGGTTCTATTTTATTTTCTTTTGTTTTCTTTTCCTTTTTTTTTATTTTCTTTTAACCAATTATTATTATTAACTATTATTATTATTATTTAATTACCTCATAAACTAATATTTTTTATAAAAATTCAGAAAAACAAAAAAGGAACATTTTATTATTTATTAACTTATTTTGTAAATAAATGTAAATTAAATTAAATTAGTTTAATTAGTTAACTTTAATACCTTTTTACAATAAATAAAATAATTTAGACTTAGGCTTTTCTTTTGATACTTTTAATTTCTTTTTTATTTTATTAAAAACATAAAAAACACAAAAATATTTTCTTTTAATTAAATTAATTAATTAGTAATTAGTTTTAATTCTGATAAATTGCAAAAAGGACAAAAATTTCTTTATTTCTCAAAAGGGTCAAAACCCTTAGGACGTCCCGATTCAATTCTTTCGCGCGCAATTTATTTTTATTCAGTATCTTATACTTTTGTATCTGCTCGGGAAGTGTAATAACTAGAACTTTATCGCTTTCTTTTAAATTCTCGCACTTTATTTTCCAAAACGGGTTTTTGTTTTTTTGGCGATGTATAGACCCGCGCCTTGTAATAGTTAGAATTTATCTTTCCGCAATTTACTTTCCGCACTCCTAACTGTTAAAAAATGCATGAAAGAATGTATGTAAATAAAATCAATCCGTAGCTCACAAATAACATGTACAAGATAACCTTAACTGAAAAACAACACACAAAGCACATGCCACTTCTAGGGTATGCCTCACTGGTTGCCTCGACGTGGTCATCAAGTATAGGGTGTCTTAGAGGTCGCCCTTCTGTCCAAAAGATCCAGTTGCCTCGAAACGGTTGCCTCGGATAAAAGGATCTAGGACATTAAGGTTACTTCTAAGGTGTCCTACCATTGCTTTGGTGACCACACATGTCCCTTAATCGAATTGACCCGAGCACCTCCAACGATGGTGCTACCTATCTCTCAATGGTGGGATAGCACTATCTAAAGGACTCTTACACAGCTTAATTCCTTAGGGTAGGTAGATTCTCATGGGTACTTGCTCTTTTCAAACAAACAAAAACAACTTTTCGCACCTACACTTTCAAAAGTTTTCAAACAAATCTTTCATACACTCTTGAGGACAGATACAAGAGTTACTCAGAAATTTTTCAAACGAATTTTTTTTTCAAAACCCACACACACTTGAAAAGCAAACAAATTTTGAAAACATAAGAGCAAGTACCTAAGAGCCCGTGGATAACCACGGATAGAAAGGGTGCTAACACCTTCCCTTTCTATAAATCTACCTCCCGAACTGAGAGACATCTCGAATAAGGAATTTTGCTGTGCTTTTGTCCTTTCCATGTTGGAGAACATAAAAGACGATGGCGACTCTTGCTTACCGCGACATTTCGCGAACCAGCTAAAAAATAGTCAGTTCTATTTCCACCGATCACACCCACATTGCAAATGGCCAAGGAGAAGCCAAGATATTTAATGGAACTAGAGGTACATGTACTTTGTCAGCATAGATCTGGCACTTGTGACAAGTTCTTGAGTGATGATGATAGTCAGTTTCCATAGTCGACCAATATTAACCTGCTCTCAGAATTTTCTTAGCCATAGTATGCCCACTAGAATGAGTACCAAAGATACCTTCATGCATGTCCTCCATAATCTTCTCTACCTCTTTCTTGCCCACATGACAAAGTAGAGTCGAATCATGGTTGTGCCTGTACAAAATTCCGTTGCTCAGGAAGAACTTAGCTGAGAACCTCCATAGGAATTTCTTGTCATTGATGGATGCTCCTTCAGGATACTCTTGAACCTCAAGATATATTTTCATTTCATGAAACCAAGGCTTCTCTTCCATTCCGCTAGTGTCAATTTCATAGCAATGTGCAGGCTCTCCTAGCCTTTCGATGGTAATTTTGGGAGCCTCGTTGTCCCATATGACTTTAAACATAGACGACATGGTTGCTAATGCGTCTGCCAACTAGTTCTCTTCTCTTGGTATGTGCTCAAAAGTGATCTCGTCGAAATATGGAATCAAGGTCAACCCATTCTCCCTTAATCTGACTGATTACCAGGGCTGAGTCTCCATATACACTCAAGAATTTGATTCTCAGGTCAATAGAAGCTTTAATACCCATGATGCACGCTTCGTATTCTGCCATATTGTTGGTATAGAAAAAACATAATCGAGCGGTGAAGGGTGTATGGCAACCATGTGGAGATATAATTATAACATCAATTTTGTTTCCAAGTGCATTAGAAGCTTCGTCGAAAACCATAGTCCATCAGGATCCTAATTCAGGCCCTTCATACGGTCCAGATTCTTCACAATATGTAACTATCATGATATTCTCATCCGAAAACTCAAAATTTATAGATTGGTAAATCGTCTACAGCTTGATGTGCCAAATGATCTGCAAGAACACTTCCTTTAATTGCTTTTGGAATGGTGTACTGAATGTCATATTATGTTAAGACCATTTACCATTGGGCTATCCTTTTAGAGAGAGTTGGCTTCTCGAATATGTATTTGATGGGATCTATTTTAGAGATCAACAAGGTAGTATGAGTCAACATATATTGTCATAGCCGGCGAGCAGCCCATGCCAAAGCACAACAAGTTTTCTCGAGCAATGAATATCTTGTTTCACAGTCGGTAAACTTTTTGCTAAGGTAGTATATTGCATGCTCTTTCGACCAGACTCGTCATGTTGCCATATTACACACCCCATTGAGTTCTCTAATACTGTTAGGTACATGATTAGAGCTCTTCCTTCAACTGTTGGAATCAGGATTGGAGGTTCTTGGAAGTACTCCTTGATTTTTTCAAAGGCTATCTGACAATCATCGTTCCATTTCACTACCTGATCTTTCTTCAGCAACTTAAAGATCGGCTCACAAGTAGCGGTTAAGTGAGAAATAAATCTGGCAATATAATTCAGTCTTCCTAAGAATCCTATGACTTCCTTCTCGGTACGTGGAGGAGGAATTTCATGAATAGCTTTGACCTTGGCGGGATCAACGTCAATTCCTTTACTGCCGACAATAAAACCAAGGAGTTTACCGAACTTCACCCCAAAGGTGCACTTGTTCGGATTCAACCTTAGATTATACTTCTTCAGTCTCTCAAATAACTTATGTAGATGGTCCAGATGCTCTTCTTCAGTTTGCGACCTGGCTATCATATCATCGACATAGACCTCTATCTCCTGATGGATCATGTCATGGAACAAAGCTACCATAGCACGCTGATATGTTGCACCGACGTTCTTGAACCCAAAAGGCATAACCTTGTAGCAGAAAGTGCCCCACTGTGTAACAAAAGTAATCTTTTCCATGTCTTTAGGTGCCATCTTGATCTTATTATATCCTGAGAAACCATCCATGAAGGAGAATACCTTGTGCTGAGCAGTGTTGTCGAATAAAACATCAATATATGAAAGTGGGAAGTAATCTTTGGGGCACGACCTGTGCAGATCTCTGTAGTCTACACACATACACAATTTTTCATCTTTCTTTGGTACTGGAACAACATTTGCAACCCATTAAGGATATGATGTCACTGCTAAGAACCCTGCGTGAATTGTTCATAACCTCAGCCTTGATCTTCTCTGACATTGTGGGATGCATATGACAAACCTTCAGTTTTATTGGAGCATATACCTCTTTCATCGATAGACGGTGAATTATAATATCAGTATCCATCCCTGGCATGTCTTTGTATGACCAAGCAAAGATCTCAACATATTCATGCAACATCTGTATCAACCTATTCTTGATACTGTCGTCTAAGTTGGCGCCTATCTTGACCTCTTTTCTGTCTGTTACAGAACCCAAGTTTACCACTTAAACTGACTCTTCATGTGGCTGAATAGATTTCTCTTCTTGCACTAATAGTCTGGAAAGTTCTCCTGGTATCTCACAATCTTTCTCACCTTCGTCCTCGACTTGGTAGATCAAATTTTCAATTTCATAAGTGGCAATAGCAGAATCATTATCAACGAGATCCAGAGTGGATGTGGATATGTAATGTATTGTGTGGGTATGTGTAAGAACACATAGCTATTTGAAAGTGATAAAAGTGAAAAGAAATAAGGAGAGCACAAAATTTGAATGCAAAACCTCTAATGCTTTATTAAATGAAAATATGTTTATGAAATGACAACCCTTAACAAATGCACCGTTGTGCCTCGGGTAAGGCACAAGGCTTAAAGTCATTTTTCAAATATTACAAAGCCAAAACTTGAAAGCAATAAAAATCAAGAATATAGCTATTAGTCTTGACTAAAGGAGATAGAGATAACGTATTTCGCCTTCCAATTTATAATCCCTTTGCCGATGGTAGAAAAGATCTAGCTGTCAAGGTCATAATCACTGTCAGCATATCCTATTACATTAACCCCGTTATTATTGATACGGAATGGTAGCCTTCCAGCTCGAGCGTGATGAGCAACCCTCTGACCCTCTGCAGTGAAACCAAACCAAATTTGTCAAATTTATAGGGGATGTCAGGAAGCTGACCCCAAATAGTACAACCACCTTCTTCTATAGTAGATTTAGCATCTTTCAATGAAGCCATCCTGGGTGTAACCCTTGTAAATTTGGGAATGGCAGAGACATCTTTAGTAGTGGCTGGAGGAATAACTTCAAAAGTTTGACAGGGAGTCTCGATGAATTCACCATCCATCTCTATATATCGGAAAGAATTTAAGTGGCTGACCATATACTTCTCTTCACCGTAGACAATAACAATCTTTCCATTCACAGTATACTTTAATTTCTGATGCAAAATAGAAGTGACAGCGCCTGCCCTATGGATCCAGGGGCGTCCTATTAAGCAAGAGTAAGCTGGTTGAATATCTATTACATAGAAGGTAGATTCAAAGATCTGCAAACCCACTTGATCGAAAGATCCACTTTACCGTGTACCATCCTTTTTGATCCGTCAAAGGCTCGAACCACACTATCACTAGGTTTCAGTACGACCCCTTCGCAATCAAGTCTGTCAAGAGCGCCTATGAGTAGAACATTCAATGAAGAACTAGTATCAACCAATACATAGGGCAGAGTAGTGCTCCTACATTCAAGGGATATATATAGGGCCTTATTGTGGTTTCTTACGTTAGGAATTAGATCAGCATTAGAGAAACCTAAGCCATTTTCAATCTTCAAGCTCGCAACATAACTTCCAAATTGATCGGCAGAAATATCTTGTGGCACGTGAGCAATCTTCAAAAAATTTAATAAACCATGTGCATGGGCTTCAGAACACAATAGGTGGGATAACATAGATATCTTGGATGTGGTCTTCCCCAGTTGTTCAAAAGTTTTATAATCACTCTTGCGGATGATCTTCAATACCTCTTCCAACTCTTTTCTAGAGGTGTCTTCAGTTGTAGCTTCCTTAGGCGCCTCCGTCTGGGCAAGCTCCATTATTGGTTCTTTGCCTCGAGCCTCAATAGTTAATTCGGTAGCAGTAACTCTAACAGGTGTAACGATAGTCTTCAGAGAGATTTCAAGAGATAAAATCCTTCCGCTTCTAGTGACCTTACTGGTTCCAACAATATTGTCAACACTAGAATAAGCAAATACAGTAACTTCATCTTTGACAGTCGGTAGTTCTTGTTTGACGCCATGGTAGTAGATGTCAGATCCATAGTTCCAAGGAATAGATTTGTCCGAATAATATGGGATAGGTCCAGGTGTAGTGATGATCAGAGGAGCCACTTCTGGGTTGGCAGTAATCCTTATAGGGCCTTTGGAGAAGATTCTGACAGGAGGGCCAAAAATTATAAATAATTCTTGACACAGATTCTCAGCAGAGGGAACCTTCTCGATTAGAATTATATGATTTTCCATTTGGCGTTGAATGCCTTCCTCCAGTAATCTGCAACCATTGGGTTAGGCTACGCATTAATAACATTTTTCAATACAGCCCGGAAGTAAACCGGCCTGCAGAAAATTCTTCTTGATTATTGGTAGGGGAGTAACCAATTCACTTACAGCAGCAACATAAATAAAATCATCAATTGCACTTATGCCTTTGTCATGCTTCGACATAGGCGCAATAATCACATTTGGAGTCTCCAGAGGATCAAATTCAATCTCCTTGTTGTCAATCATATCCTAAATTTTGTTTTTCAGGCTCCAACAATTATTGGTTCGTGCCCAGGACTGTTAGAATGATAGACACATCTCGCGTTTGGATTATACTTAGGAGAGGAGGTGTTAGGATTCTGAGGAGGATCCCTTAGCGTAATCAGTTCCACTTTTAGTAGATGTTGTAACGCATGAGACAATGGCATATTAATCTTGGTAACTGCCTTCCCGGAGCATCTGACCTATGCCTATTGCCTTGTTGTTGTTGTTGAACAGGTGCAGGATTAGAATTCGTACTGCTCCCACAGACTGATTGCGATCATTTTTACCATGGCCCTTCTGTCCATAAACAACACTGGTCTCCTTCTTACAACTGAATGTCTTCTTTATATCACTTGAAGATGCAGCTACTTGAATTTTTCCACTGACACCACTTTCAACTCGTGCTCCAGTTAGAATCAACTAATTAAAACCAGATAAAGAACTCTGTTGTACCCCAAAATTTTCCCTCTCATTTTCTTAAAACATTTCTCACAAGATCTTCAATGGTTCAAGTTTGCAACACTGATACATCAAATTAGGGTTTGAGTTTGCACAAGGACAGTTGAACTTTTAATGCCTCAAATGACTTTCATGGATCATTATGGACCTTCAAGATTTCTCATGTCAAGTTTCAGACATTGTATCACAAAATTGTTCAGTCAATTGATCAGATGACCTAAAAACGGCAGTACTGATGAAAAAGTCAACTATACCCTGAAAAGTCAAACTTTGACTTTTGGGTCAACATTACATTCCAAAGATCAAATTTCATCAAGACACTCAAGAATATCAAGCTTAATCATCAAGAAGTCAAGAAAGTCAAAAGTCAACTTGAAAAGTCAAGATTTCCAAGTCTTAGAAATTTTCTAAGTGTTTTTATACATGATAATTTCATCACTTCATGCCATTCTTTCACCAAGATGTAAGATGATTCAAAAGAAGCTTTCAACATGAAAGTTGTAGATCTCCATGATATCTACAACATTTCTTTACACAACTTCTCCTAAATATACTTGGATCTCAAGTTATAAATTCATGAAGTCATGACATTTTCATTTAACACTTAGAGAAATTTTTAGCAGTTTTGGTCAGGATTTTATCCCTAATTCTTGGCATTTTTTTTCACATAGTTACAAGATGATTTTGTCAAAATGGCCAACATGAAAGTTATAGAGGGTGTTTCAAGATTTCCAAAACATCCAAGAGCATGAATTTATCATATTTGAGCTAGGAGATTCAAGGATCTGAAGTTGGACATTCATTCTTGATTTACAAGACAGATTTATGATGAACAAGGAACCAAAATCTTAGCCATGCTGCATAATCAGATGTTTACACAATTGATTGAACCATTATCCAAGTAGTTCTAGTATTGTCCATTGCATCTTTCCATTTTTGGCACAAAGGCACCATTGCCATTCTTGCAAAGTTCACTTTAATCATAAAGTCAATTTCTTGAGCCTCTAACTTGTTTGTTCTAATCACACTCAACTTCTACAAGTCAGAACAAACATGTTTAAAGTGATCAACCACTTTAGATAGCTTGGTACAAGCATTGGAAACATGTTCTTCATGCTTGCTTCAAAAACAAGCAAGATAACCATAACATGAGATTCAAAATCTGAGTTGTTTGAAGTCTCAAACCTTCTCTATAAATAGAGAGACCAATTGCAAGAGAAAAGGCCAGAAAAATAGGAGGGGAAACTAACACTCAAAATCATTTTTGCTGTCAAAAACCAGATTTGTACACAAAACCTCCATTTTTGAGCTTTGAAGTCCAAATCTCTGAATCTCATACCTTGCAAGTTTTCTCCAAACAAACCATCCAAACACTTCATATACACCATATAGAAGTTGTTCAAACATAAGAATAACTTCTGTAACATCATTACCACCATCTTCTAAACTCAAAAAATATACATTGCAACTTGACTTGGTTGGAGCAGTTCAACCATTTTCAGTATAAAAGGAAGGTTGGAGTTACTTCAAGAAGGCTCAAAAGAGCTCAATCAATCACCACTTTACACTCGGAAACATCCGTACGTGTTCTAAAGCTTCCGCTTTGAGAGGTAAAATTTCTCAAACTGTGATATTATTTTTCATACATCATTTGCTTTTGCGCTCAAAAGATATAACAAGACAGATCAAAGAGAAAAAACTAACAAAAAGCCAGACCAGAGGCTGACACGGGTGCCCGTGTCACATGATACGGCCCGTGTCAGCTTAGTTGGGTTGAAAAACATGATAATATGCAGGGACAGAGGCTGACATGGGTGCCTGTGTCAAACGAAACGGCCCGTGTCAATGTTACTGGTGCATACACGAGCAGAAACAAGATGGACATGGGCTGACACGGCCGGCCGTGTCACGTGACACGGACGTGTCAGATTGGCTGGAATAAAAAGAATGCAAAAAAGTCATGGACAGGTCCTGACACGGGTGCCCGTGTCCACTGGCACGGCCCGTGTCAGCTCGGGCACCAAATTTCTTGATTTTGGAGAATTTTTAGGTTATTTTAGACATATTGCATTGCTTGGAAATGACCTAACTTTATAAAACCTTTTTGTTCAAATGAAACCTCAAAAAAACTTTTCTAAACAATTAACTTAGACTTAGGTTTTTCTTCAATGAAATTAATTACAAAACCTTTTTTCTATAAAAACCCTAAAAAGCAATTTCTCTCACTTTACACCTTCTTGCATATTTTATTATTTTTGCATTATAAATTATGTAATTGTCAAAGCCTTGTAATAGTAATTAGGGTTTAATTTTCTTGCAATCCCCATTTGTAAATTTGTATACCCCATCCCCATAATGATGTAATAGCGTAGTAATTTTACTTTTTGCAATTTATCGCTTTCATATTAATGCTAGTAAATTAGGGTTTGTATGTAAAGATAAAATCAATGTTTAGAGAACCCTAATTCAAGATAAGCAATGCATGTAAATCAAACACACTTGCACACTTGCACCCCTAGGGTTAACTCCAATTGTTGCCTTACAAAAATGGCCATGTTATGCATGTGGGATATCTTAGCAAAAGAAATAAAAAATACAAGATCATAGTCCCTCGATGACGCTATCAATGTTGCCTTTCAAAATGATCTTAGTCCATAAAGAAAATGCTAAGATATCTTACAACATTTCTAATCATGGTTATACGATGACCCAAGCCCGTGCCTTTTACATCCAAAGATAGGGTTACTTACCAAATCAATGGTAAGATAACAATGTCAAAGGAAAAAGGAAATGAACATGAAAGACTTTTGAATAGGTAGAATGCTCCTAGTTACTTGCTCCATTTCAAAACCGAACATCCTTGCTATTTTAAAAACAAACACCTACACTTTCAAAACATCTTACAAAACATGAAAACATTTTCAAAAGATCAACATCTTTGTATACATTCTTACGAGTGAGAATCATTACAAAGATTGCCTAAACAATGGCCTCTTTACAAAATACTTTCAAAAAACCACACAAAGCATAATTTCAAACAAAAGCAAGTGATCTAGCAAGTAACTAAGAGCCCATGGAAAACCATGGATGAAAAGGGTGCTAATACCTTCCCTTTTCATAATCTACCCCCCGAACTCAAGAAATAATCTCAAAGGTCTTTCCTGTTCTTTTCAGCCTTTCCTTTTGGATAAAAGAAAAGTCGGTGGCGACTCTTGCTAACCTCAACATTTGCGATCAAATGCAAAACCTTCAAGTCAGTTCTCCCACCGTATCACAAACTCCCAGTTAGATGATTAAAGAATGGACCTGTTAGAGTGTCCATGAACATATCAACTAGCTCCCGATTAGACAAGGGAGGTTGCACCCTTCCAGTTAAGTCTGTCCACTTCTGGGCTTATTCCTTGAATCCTTCATTTGAACACATAGTCATGTTTTGTAATTGCACACGAGTCGGTGCAAGGTCAACATTGTATTGATACTGCTTATAAAAAGCAGCGGCCAAGTCTTCCCAAGTACGAATGTTGGTTCCTTCCAGCTGATAGAACCACTCGAGTTGTGTACCAGACAAACTTTCCTGAAAGAAGTGAACCTATAACTTTCTATCAGCAATATGGGGTTGCATGTTCCGAACATAAGATTGAAGATGAAGTTTCGGACAAGACACACCATCACATTCAGAAAAGACAGGGAATTTGAACTTGTGAGGGATAACCACCCCTGGAATAAGACCCATCTTTCCGAAATCCAATTCAGGCAATTTCATGATTTCCATAGCCTTAAGAAGGTCTTCTAGTTGCTTGTATCTGTCATCCGCAGGAGGACAATGTTCATCAGAATAGTCTTCATCCTCATGCATCTTACTAGAACCAAGGTTGCTTCCACCTTTAGCCCTGACACTTCTACCATCCTCTTCTTGGTTGTCATCTTAATTAGAGGTGATATCAACAGTTTGAACCAGTTTAGTAATACCTTTGAATATTCTTCCCATGTTGAAGATGCCAATTGGCTTCCCAGTCTTGTTCTTTTTGGTGATGAGCGCCATCATATCTTTATGTCCTTGAGCAAGATTCAGGAGGGTCTCCTGGAACTGGGCATTCTGAGCTTAGAGTTACTTAACAGTCTAATTCAAGAGCCATCTTTTACTGAAATAAACAACAAGAAGATGAGAAAACCTGTATGGGAAAACCTGGTATGTAATGATGCATGATATGCAAATGCAATGTTTTCATGGATCGTGGGCTTTAAATTTGTTTAAACAAGAGGAAACAAGAGAAATTTTAGTAATAAACTCAGTAAAATTTCTTTTAATGAAAGAGTTACAAAAGAGAAAAATATAAATTCAAGTCTCCCATGGATTCTTCCTCTTTGTGTTGACATATGCATTAAGGATTTATTCTTCGTGGAGTCATTTCGTCAGCTCCAATACTTTCTTCTCACTAGCATAGAACCGAGCTTCGAAGGTATCTCTTTCTTCCTTTAGTTGAATACAAGACTTCTATAGTTCTTCGAAGTCAGTAGGAATATCAGGATAAAGAACAGTATGAGAAAAACCCCCCTTCAACAACAGGCTCTACAATCACTGGCATGATAGCAGGATATGGCATTTTGAGATTCTGAGCACGGTACCGCACCCATCTGAGGTAAGGCTCTATAGGAATGGAATTCTTGTGTCCCAAAGTCTTGCTATCAATCTTGTTGACCGCACCCTAAGCATGTATAAATCTTTGATGGTAATTCTGAGGATCATTCTCATAGTCAAACATAATACCCTGGATGAGCATATCATGAGGACCGTCCCTTCGAGCATAACCAAATTGATACAGAGCTAGAGAAGGGTTATAGGTGATGCCCCCTCTTATACCAATGAGTGGCACATTAGGGAATTCTCCACTGATCAATAATAGTGACATCTACCTAAGATCGAGGTCACCAATAGATATCTGCATGAGTGAGTGACATAAATCTTTGAGACCACCTCAAACCTCGTCCATTATTCATCACTGATCGGGGTAGGTGCAAAATAAACCACCTGGACAGTATAGGTATGCAACACATAAGAGTTCCCCGCTTCTTTATAGTACGAGTGTGGAGGGAATGCAAGACATTTCCAAGAAAAGTAGGAACCAAATTGTGAGTGAGAAGTATTTTGATGGAATTCATATCTATGAATTGGTCTAGATTAGGGAATAGTACCAACCCATAGATCAGTAAAACCAGCATATCCTCAAAAGCACAAAAATTCATTGCATCTAGAAATCCCTGAGCCTTTTCTATAAAAAATTTAGGAGATAAACCCTTGACTCCCTTCCTTGTTTCCCAATTAGATACAATGTCTGGTCATTTCAGATGTAAAGCTACTGCAACGTATTCAGGTTTCGAAGCTTGCTCTAAACCGTTGAATGGTATCTGATCAAGAATAGGCACTTCGAGCAATTTAGAGAATTCTTCCATTGTGGGCACCAACTGATAGCCTAGGAAGGTAATATAGTGATTCTTCGAATCGAAGAACTGGAAAAGAACACTCATCATGTCTTCCTGAAAGCCAGTGGTAACCAGACTGAGTAGATGACCATGTCTCTTGGTGAACTGGGAATTATTGGGAACCTTTGAGGATAACTCCTTAAGCTGAGAAGGTACCCTTACGAAGTTGATCCGGATGGTATTCCTATAATTGGAAGCCATGACCCTGCAACATAAAACAAAGATAAATCCCCTAGATCCTTGAAATGGTTAGTCATGATATGATGATGTTATGATATTATGATGTCATGATAATATGTTTAAATAGATAATCAAACACAAGCAAAGCACACAAGGCCTTATGTTTAGGCTTGCATGGGGTTTGTAGGTAAGTACCCTCTTGAAGTTCAGTTGGCTCAACCTGTCCTAAAGAAGTAACTGGGTTTTAGGGATCTCAATATCACTGATCTTCCCCACAAGTTTCATCTAGCACGACAACTGACTTGCCACTAAAGAAAACTCGGGAGTCGAATCTCAATGAGTGTAGTATCGAGTATCAACCAACTTCAGTCTGCACCAAAGCTAGCTATCTCACTACCTTCTAATGGCTAAGTTGGGTCAATTAAGGTTCTAAGGCCAGTTAGTGCTTATGACACCACGCGACAGCCTAGCATGCTCCCAGAATGACTCGAGGGATACCAGTACAAACTAATGTGTCACACTAACGTAGCCATCATCTCAACCATATTGGTATACGCCATATAGTTTCCATGATTTATTGCTAATTACCTAAAATTCTCCCCAGATCTGGGTATAGGATCTTTGCAAGAAATAACCCAAACATCCCTTTAAAATAAAGCAGACAAATCAAACAAGGAAAGCATTTAAAAGTGATCTAACTCTAAGGTAACCCCACTTTTAGTTTTCCCCAGCAGAATCGCCAGTTCTGTAATATGACGGGTGAAATGCTTTGGCTTTGCATTTTATTGCAAATGTTGCGGATAGCAAAAGTCTCCACCGACTTTTCTTTTATCCGATAAGGAAAGGGTGAAAAGAAAAGGAAAGACCTTCAAGAATTTTCTTAGTTAGGGGGTAGGTTATGAAAAGGGAAGGTGTTAGCACCCTTTTCATCTGTAGTTATCTACTGGATCTTAATCGCTTAGATCACTTTGTTTGAAAATGCTTTGTGTGTTTGTTTGAAAATATTTTGAAAAATGGCTAAGTTTGGAAAACTTTGTAATGACTCTCGTATCAGTTAAGAATGCATACAAAGTGTTTATTTTAAAAATACTTCAAAGAAAAGAAAAGTTGGTGGCGACTTTTTCTATCCAGAACATTTGCGATAAAATGCTAAACAAGTCAGTTCTCCCACTGTATTATAGAACTGGCGACTCTGTTGGGGAGTACTTAAAAAAGGAGGGATTACCTTAGGGTTAGATCACTTTATCTGCCTAAATTGTGTGCTTTGTGTGCCTTAACTTTAAGGGCTTGCTTGGTATTTTTACTTGTAAGATCATACACCCGGATCTAGGGATGCCTTAGGTAAGTAGCAATAAATCCTTGAAACTGTACGAGGTAGAGCAATTTGGTTGAAGTGATGTCTATGGTTAGTGCGGCACTTTGGTTTGTATTAATGTTCCTTGAGTCAGTCAAGGATAACATTAGGCTTTCGTGTGGTGTCATTAGCACTAACTTACTTTTAGAACCTAAGTTGACCCGTCTTAGCCATTAGAAGGTAGTGAGATGACCGACTTTGGTGCAGTCTAAGGTTGGTTGATACTCGATGCTACGCTCATTGAGATTTGACTCTCGGGATGTTTTGGTGGTAAATCAGTTGTCGTAATAAAATAAAGCCTTCATGAAAGATCCATGATATGAGATTCTTAAAACCCGGTTACTATTTTAGGACAGGTCGAGCCAACTAAACTTCAGTTGTAGGAAGGTACTTACCTATTGACTTCATGCAAGCCTTTAAACCTAAGGCTACTTGTGTGAATTGTTTGTATTCACTATCTAACAACCTGAATTCCTCACAAGATTTGTTTGTATAAACTCATTTGTTCTTATCACCTTACGCTTTTGCTTAGTGCGTGGCATACACATTATGCCATTTCATAACATAGCACTATTATTAACCATTTCAAGGATCTTAGGGATTTATGGTGTAATATTTATAGGATTGTTATAAGCCAAATTTTTATAAAGGGGCAAGAGGATTTATTTTCCTCTAGCCAGATACCGTCAAGATCAAAGTGCATTTTCTTGAGTCAGAGGCTATGACAAATATGATATGGTGAGCTTGATTCTTATAGAAGGACGTTCAAAGATGAAAACTCAAAGTTCTTCAGATAAAGCTGCAACTAAATTCAATTTCTAATGTTTTAAACTATATTCCCTAAAGACCATTGAAAACATTGCACACACATATACATACCATGTCATTGCATAACAGGTTTCCAAGACAAGTTTCTCATCTCCTTGATTTTTATTTTAGCTGAAATGGCTCTCGAACAAACATTGAAAGATCTCCAGGCTCAGATTTCTCAGTTCCAAGAGATGTTCCTAAGCTTAGCCAAGGGGAAATAAGAACTGAAGGCGCTCATCGTCAAAGAGAAGAAGAAGACAAAGAAACCAATTGGCATTATCATCATAGGGAGAAGATTTAGAGGTCCGGCTAAACAGGTGAAGGAGATCGAAATCCCAGAGTACAAGGATAATGAACAAGATGAAAATGATGAAAGTGATAAGCATGAGGAAAATAGCAATCATGGTTCTGTCAAATACTCTGTTGAAGAAGAAGAAGATTATTTGGATGAACAATATCCCCCTGCTGATGATAAGTATAAGCTGTTAGAAGAGCGTCTGAAAGCTATGGAGATCCAGGAGGTGCCTGGCTTGGACTTCAAAGAACTGGGTTTGGTCTCAGGAGTCTTCATTCCTTCCAAGTTCAAAACTCCTACCTTTGCTAAGTATGATGACATTTCTTGCCCGAAGCTGCATTTGAGGTCATATGTTCGGAAAATCCAACCACACACTGCTGACAAGAAATTGTGGGTTCATTTCTTCCAAGAGAGCCTGTCTAGAACACAGTTGGAATGGTTCTATAGACTAGAAGGGACCAATATTCATACCTTGGAAGATTTGGCTGCCGCTTTTTACAAGCAGTACCGGTATAATGGTGATCTCGCACCAACTCGTATGCAATTGCGGAGTATGTCCATGGGCTCTAATGAAAGCTTCAAAGAGTACGCCTAGAAATGGAGAGATCTCGCAGGTAGGGTACAACCTCCTTTAGCTAACATGGAATTGGTTGACATGTTCATGAGCACGCTGACAGGTCCTTTCTATAATCACCTACTTGGAAATTCTTCAGCCGGTTTCACTGAACTGGTATTGACAGGGGAACATGTTGAGAATGGAATTAGAAGTGGTAAGATCTAGTTGCCTACCTCTTTCGATACTCAGAAGAAGTCATACAACGGGAAGAAAGAGTCCAATGATGTCTACAACCAGAAGGGTCGTAATAAGAGAGACCACAACCAATTTGTGGGGGTAGTACTGATCTCTAATCCTGTACTAGTGCAACAATGACAACAGGGTAATTAGCGTAAGTAGGATACACCCAAAATACAATTTACCAAAATCAACATGTCATTGTCTCAAGCGTTGCAACACATGTTAAAGGCAAAGTTGATTGCGTTGAAGGGTCCTCCTCGGAATCCCAATACTTCCGCTCCTAGCTATCATCCCAATTCAAGGTGTGCATACCATTCTAATAGTCCTGGACATGATACGAATGGATGTTGGGCATTGAAGAAAAAGATTCAAGATATGATTGATGCTAAGGAGATTGAGTTTGACCCTCCTGAGACTCCTAATGTGATCACTGCTCCCATGCCAAATCATGACTAAGATTGAGAGCGTCCAGTTCATTTGAATTTTCAGTTGTAATTTCTTTTGTTTGTTCGAACACTTATCTTTATGACCAAAAAAAATTATTCCATTAATGCATTGCATATGTTTGTCTTGAATTGATCCATTTGTTTTCACTATATTTAAATTGTGATTTTTACTGCCTTTTTGTGATATTCAACTCTCATTAAAAGTTATAAGCCTTTAGAGGGAGGATGACGAAAAAGATACCATAATCTCATAAAATATGCTTTTGAACAGACCTTGCCGGTTACTTCAATTCCTAAATAGTGGAGATTTAAGGAAGTTAATCCCTAGCCAACCCCTTTGAGCCTAAGACGTAGGAGTTTTCTTGTTCACGCAAATTGAAACCCTTAACATAACCTGGGGCAGGGTAGTTTCTCAGTTAATTCAATTGTGCATTCAATCACAAGATTTTCCTTTGTACGCAACAGGTATTATCGAAGATATCCTTCCAAATCAAAAGTCGGCGATGGTTCCCCGTAATCATTAAGTCGGACAATCATTACCTTTCAAAAGAAAAGCTCGCTAAGTCGAACCTATGAAGGAGACTTAGGGAAAAAACGGGGGCATCCCGCTGACTGTAATTGCAAACAAAATTGTTCAGGAAAAAGTTAGAGATAATAAAATCAAAAAGATGTCGCTACAAATCCTCAACAAAAGAAAGATGTTACAAGAATAAATGACTGCCTTCTCAAATAAACTTTCGGTTTATGAACCATCACCAAGTATCAGTGCTATAATTCCAAACTCTATTGGAACCTAAATGCATAATTAACTGAGTATTGGATTGAAGGACATCATGGAGAATGGGTTGGGTACAAATAAACTTTGAGCCTTTATCCTTTGTTTCTTAAACCATGAACCAGGCCACGTTAGAACCCTTCAAAGTCATAACTGAAGAATGGGTTAGTTTGAAAACATACTATTACAAAAAGGTAGCTTGACTCCTATAAGACTTACTATAAATCCTAAGTTGATATCACATTCTTACAAATTTTGTTTTACTAAAAAATGCATTTTTTAAACTTCAAGACAGACATAAGATTTTCATTTTAATACCACTGTTTGCATATGACTAAGTGTTTGACAGTAGAGAAATCACATGACAAATATTCAATGAATGAAAATCATCCCAATGGCCAAAATTACTTCAGAGGATGGGTCAAATAGAAAGACACTTCTAGTAACAGGCCTTTCATGGACACAATTGGTTATAAATCAAGGGGCATTACATGTTATTGTCCAACTCATATGCAGAAGTCAAGTTAATATTTAAAGAATCTCTCAAAAGTGTTGAATAGCCCGGGGCAGATCTCCATCTGAATCACCTGGGGCATGTTATATTGATCATGAGTTTCAGAAAAAGCCACTATTAAAATTGAATCTTCGGTATCACCAAATTGATTGTCTATGTCAGCAGTATCAGATGGTGTCATTCTACCGTGACAATTCTTAGAAAAATACTGAGGAAGGTCAAGACTATCAGAAACCTGGTAATAAATGGTTGACCAATAACTTCAAACAACGGGTACACCAGACTAATCCCAGGGGAAAATGGACTCCCGCATACGAAGGGCCACACATGATCAAGAAAATATTTTATGGCAGTGCTACAACACTTACTACCATGGACAGTGAAAATTCCTCGCGCCCTGTAAACACGGACAATAAAAAATACTACGCATAAAAAAGAAACTTGCTAGGTTGATTGACCTAGGCAAAAATAAGGGCATCCCGACGAACCAAAAGGGTTTGGGTAAAAAGTAAGGACATATAAATAAAATTGTACACCTAGCAAGTCAAAAACCTGAGAGGGCGGCTTGGATAAAAAAGGTATCCCGGTGAACTGAAAATCTGAAAAGATAGTCCAGGCAAAATTTAGGGATTAAAGCATATGACTATGTCCCGTTATCTCATCACTTGTTTATCAGTAGAAGATTTATCACTCTAGGAGTTAGGATAATGTTCAAAGTTATCCACAAATCTCCACAGAGCAATATCCATGGAACTATCTCTACAGAGCTACCTTCACAAGCTCATCCTCGATAGAGATATATTCCTCAACCAGTCTAATATTCCCGCAGGCAAAAATTGGGGCATCTTCTAGCAGTTCACCTCCATATCCCTAACAGATAGCTTGACCTGATCATCATCCCCAATAGATCCCCTAGCAGATAAGAAAGTATGATCATTTCCCCAGCATATAGTGGAGACTTCCTCAGCACAGACTATAAAATTCCAATCCCCATCAAAGTTTATTTCCTCGACACAGTTTACAGGAATTTAATTCCATAGCGGGGTTTATTACTCCAAAGCCGTAAATCCCTAACAAAATTATCTTCTCCAGCAATGTTTAATCAAAGTTGTTATCCCCAGAAGAGTTGCTAAGGTATCTGAAGAGAGACAAATAGCACATCGGAGGAATATCCATCTCTTTTATCCCCAATCAGGGTACGTAAGAATCAAATCCTTCAACAAAAATAATGGCGAACAACCAACTCTCCTTGAATGCCTCTATCCTCAAGTAGAATTCAGAGATCCCAAGTGGAGTATCCTCAAATAGAAAGCGGGAATCCCCAACAAAATTATTCCCAGCAGAAATTGAAGAATCACTTTCTTCATCCCTAGCAACAGTTCAGGATTTATTTTCCCCAGCTAGACATTGTTACAAGGGGCTATCAATACGCTTCAACGACATATGGCATATGTGATCGGTGGAAATAGAAATGACTGTTTTGAAGCTGGTTTCGCGAAATGTCGCGGTAAGCAAGAGTCGCCACCATCTTTTATGTTCTCCAACATGGAAAGGACAAAAGCACAGCAAAATTCCTTCTTTGAGAATGTTTCTCGGTTCGGGAGGTAGATTTATAGAAAGGGAAGGTATTAGCACCCTTTCTATCCGTGGTTATCCACGGGCTCTTAGGTACTTGCTCTTATGTTTTCAAAAATTTGTATGCTTTTCAAGTGTGCGTGGGTTTTGAAAAAGTTTCGTTTGAAAAATTTCTAAGTAACTCTTGTATCTGTCCTTAAGAGTGTATGAAAAATTTGTTTGAAAACTTTTAGAAAGTGTAGGTGTGAAAAGTTGTTTTTGTTTGTTTGAAAAGAGCAAGTACTTAGGAGAATCTACCTACTCTAAGGAATTACGCTGTGTAAGAGTCCTTTAAACAGTGCTATCCCACTATTGAGAAGTAGGTAGCACCGTCGTTGGAGTTATTCGGGTCAATTCGATTATCGGGACATGTGGTCACCAAAGCAATAGTAGGACGTCTTAGCGGTAACCCTAGTGTCCTAGATCCTTTTTTATCCGAGGAAACCGTTTCGAGGCAACTGGATCTTAGACAGAAGGGCGACCTCTAAGACACCCTATACTTGATGACCACGTTTCGAGGCAACCAGTGAGGCGTACCCTAGAAGTGTCATGTGCTTTGTGTGTTGTTTTTCAGTTAATAGTCTTTGTACATGTTATTTGTGAGCTACAGATTAATTTTATTTACATACATTTTTGCAGGCATTTAACAGTTAGGGGTGCGGAAAGTAAATTGCAGAAATGTAAATTCTAACTATTACAAGGCGCGGGTCTATACATCGCCAAAGACAAAAACCCATTTTGGAAAATAAAGTGCGAGAAAATTAAAGAAAGCAATAAAATCCTAATTACTATTACATCCTCTGTACAGATACAAAAATATAATCAAGAGAAATGAAAATGCGCGAATGGAAATTTAATCGGGAACGTCCTAAGGGTTTTGACCCTTTTAAGAAAAGAATGGAATTTTTTGTCCTTTTTTGTGATTAAATGGAATTAAAACTAATTATTTAATCTAATTAATTTAATTAAAAGAATTTTTTTTTTGTGTTTTTATGTTTTTAATGAAAATAAAGTAAAGGAATTAAAATTAAAAGTTAATAAAAACTTAATTCTAAATTTATTTTAATTATTAAGAAAAAAAGGTTAAAGTTGCCTAATTAAAACTAATTCAATTTATTAGTATTTATTTACAAAATAATTACCTAAATGAAATTAATAAAGTATTTACATTTTTTTTGTTTTTTGGTTTTGTTGTGAAAAAATATTAATTGGTTAATCTTGGTGATAATAATAATAATTAAAAAAGTTAACTAAATTAAAAATATAAAAAGAAAAAAGAAAAAGAATAAACCAAGGGAGGGGGTCTGGGCCCAATATGGAGGTGAAAATTGGAATCTGAGGCCCATTTGCACAAAGCCCGTTGACTTTGGGAATTGAGTGGGCCGCTGGTTGACCAGGAGTATGGTGTGCTCCCTCTCTTGGCCGTTGGATCTGCTTCTGAGGGACACTTGGCAAGCTGGGATGTGAGGTTTATGGTGAGTTGCTTCACGTTGCCTGCATAAGATCATATTTGGAAAAAATTTAACAAGCCTTTGGGGGACCTGGGGATCGAACCCAGGTCCCAACGAATACCAAGCGCGTTGCCAGCCACTGCACCACTTTGTTTTAGTCATCAATAAAATAAACGTGAATTAATATATGTAATAGTCATTTCCAATGCTGCAAAATCAAAAACGCGCGCATCTCATTTGAATGGACCAACCCTGTTCTTCCATGTAATCATCTTCTTCATCTTTTCCTGTAAAACGAAAACAAGATAGCGGGGGTTTTTAACCCCCACAAACCAAAACTGCCAAGAATAGCGATTAGAGTTACAGATAACATAAAAAAGGCGCGATGGTATCAATGAATTTGTCTTGTCCTGACGAGTTTAACCACATATGTCTTGAGGTCTAATTTTATGGTATGAGAAAAGCCCTAATATGAAAGTTCTGAAACCCTAGGATTCGTTAATGGTGGTTTCGATTCCAGGGCCCCAAAATCAAATTGAATTACACCATCAGCTTCAGGATGTTCCTATTAACACAAATCAACCCAAAGAATAGATTAAAAGTGCATGAATAATGATATGCAATTTATGAAAAATATGCAAACCGAGGGACTTGTTGTGGATGATTCCTTGAGCGTTGATGCGTGATTTTGATCTCCAAAGATTCCTGGGGACTTATGCAACGTGTTTGAATTGCTCTAAGGCCTTGAATTGCCTAGGAAGGTGGATTTCAGTCTTCACTTTTTTGCTTGGATTTTTGAATTTGGTTCTTTTGTTTTTGTGAGTTCTAGGTCGTGCCTGAGGTATGAGAGGCTTGCATATATGCGTATGAATGTAATCAAGTGACTTTAGGAACCTTAAAACCAATGCAATGATGTTTTGGATTTCCTCTTTACCACCATTAAAGCACTTGCCATGTTTGTTCAAAATTTGAATTTTCATGCTCATAATAGGCTTGGCACGAATTTGGTATGTGACTTATGATGCATCAAGGTCATTCAAACCACAAGATATCCTTTGATTAATTTTTTTGATTTTCATTTGAATTTTATGGATTTAAAATGAATTAAATCAATAAAATTAAATAAAAATAGAAAAATTAATTTTTAATCTTGAAATAAATCATGGGACACGTGGGTGGCATGGCAAAGCTGAATCAAGTGGAAAAAGTGGGCCCTTTTGTCAAAAAATGAAGTTTCAAGGATAGTTGACTTTTGTCATTTCACAAAAATTTCCCAACTTCTCCAATGCATATCTTGCTTAATTTGGATCATATGAACATGTTCTTGGACATTTTGGAAAGGTCTTGAAGTCCTCTAACCAATGCCCTTGGTCCCATGTCATTTTGATTTACCAATCTCAAGTTATGGTCTTTGACTTAAAGTGCCTTTTTGCTTTTGAAAATGACCTATAATGTTGAAATTGATAACTTTTTGTGAGAGCATTTCTTGGACTTGGAATGTGAAGATGAGTTGTAGGAAATGTCATCCCCTTCAAAATGAGAATTGAATGGGATTTTTCTGATGAACCATGAAAAAGTTATGCCTTGGTCAAGTTATAGTTGACTTTTCAACTGTCCCAAAATAGAAACTTTGACACCTTGATGATTTTTGAGCCATTCTTGTGAAATCATGGTCAAGATTTGACCAAATGATGATTGTGGCTTCAAAATAAGATGTTGACCAAAATTTTTGACTTTTGACTGCCAAATGACCATTTTACCCCTGTAGTTGATTGTGGAGCAATTAGGGTTTTTTGACTGTGCAACTTGACCTTGTGAGCCTTGAAACTTGACATGTAGGTGCTTGAAAATGTATATGAGCATATGGGACTTGATTGAGCCCTTGAAAACCTCAACTTCCTTGCAAGAACAAAAACCCTAATTTGACTGGCTTAGGAGGATGGTTGACTGTGTAGCCCTGGAGTAGTCTTGAGCAAATTGAGGTGATGCTTGTCAAAACTTTGAAGAATATGGGAGGGCAAATTTTGGGGTACAACAGTTGCCCCTGTTCAATCTTCTTAGACCTGAGGATGTAGATTGGCTTGTGTGCCTTTCGTGATCCGAGGGTGAAAGATGATTGAACACTAGAGTGCCCAGAAATTTGCACTCACATAGTAGAGTATCAGCAGTGTGATGTCGGGAATGGGCTTACAAATGCCATTTGGAGAGATGGTGGATAGGAGGATGGGCTTATAGATGCCATCTGGAGATGTGATAGAACCTTGTCGGGAATGGGCTTATAGATGCCATTTGGAACTGTAATGGATAATTGTGGAGATGGGCTTGAAGATGCCATCGGGGGGTCGATCGCGTAAGAGATTCCTTAGCGAGAACTTGTGTTCTTGAGAAAGATAATTTCTTGGCCTGTTACAGGTGTTGATCTTCACTCAGTCGCTCACAGACATGCCCTGGCTAGATACAGGTATCGAATCTGGAACCTCAAAAGGTTGCTTACAGACGTACCCTGGCTGGATACAGGAGTCGAGTCTCTAAACTCTTCATGCAGACATGCCCTGGCTGGATACAAGCGTCGAATCTACAATCAGTTGCTCATAGATATGCCCTGGCTGGATACAGGAGTCGAATCTGGAATTAGTCGTCAACAGATATGCCCTGGCTGGATACAGGAATCAAATCTTTAAACTCTTCAGACGTGCCCTGGCTGGATACAGGAATCGAATCTGGAATTAGTCGTCAACAGATATGCCCTGGATGGATACAGGAATCGAATCTTCAAACTCTTCAGACGTGCCCTGGCTGGATACAGGAATCGAATCTGGAATTAGTCGTCAACAGATATGTCGTGGCTGGATACAGGAATCGAATCTTCAAACTCTTCAGACGTGCCCTGGCTGGATACAGGAATCGAATCTGGAATTAGTTGTCAACAGATATGCCCTGGCTAGATACAGGAATCGAATCTTCAAACTCTTCAGACGTACCCTGGATGGATACAGGAATCGAATCTGGAATTAGTCGTCAACAGATATGCCCTGGCTGGATACAGGAATCGAATCTTCAAACTCTTCAGACGTGCCCTGGCTGGATACAGGAATCGAATCTGGAATTAGTCGTCAACAGATATGCCGTGGCTGGATACAGGAATCGAATCTTCAAACTCTTCAGACGTGCCCTGGCTGGATACAGGAATCGAATCTGGAATTAGTTGTCAACAGATATGCCCTGGCTAGATACAGGTATCGAATCTGGAATTGCGACAGTTGATAGTAATTATCTTTGGATTGACTTTTTTTTCCTGAAAAGGCGAAACGTCAGTTGTATGCAATGTCATGATGTATGAAATGCATGATGTCATGATGTTCTCAAAAATAAATGAGATCGTGTCGTATGTATTTTGTCATGTATGTGAGCAGGATGTATGAAATGTGATATGTTTATAAATGTATTTTCGTCGAGGAAAATAAATCCTTGACGAATGCCGGGAGCTTGAATCCTGGGCTGATGTTGAAGAGTAGAGTTCTTCGTTTCCGCTGGGGATGATGGTTGCAAGAATAAACCGGTAGGAGAAGATGACTCCGTTGGGGAATAAACTTGTTGGAGAGGTTACTCTGCGGGGAATTACTCTATGGGAAGAGATACTTCGCTGAGGATTTGATGATAACTCCGCTGGGGGCTCCGTTGATATGTTATGTTGAGGGAATTGATGAACTCCGCTGGGGGGAGGAAGAACATCGCCGAGGACAATCTTTCCGTGGTAATTGGCTGAGGATAACCCAGTTATAAGCCCTGGTAGGGAATAACCTTCTGAAATAAAGACGGGGAGAAGCGTTCGTACTCTGTAGGGATAAGCTTCTAGAATCTACTGGGGAGATTGATTCAACTCTCCTGGGGAGACTTTTGAATTGTACTGGGGAATAGCTCCACTGGGGTGTCTGGTATTCCGCCGGGGAATAATCTTATATTAAGACGGTCGGGGATGCTTGCTTAGGAATATCTGTATACTCCGCTGGGGAGTATTTAGATTTTCTAGGGATATCCAACTTCCTTAAGGCTGACAGTAGGCTATTCTGCTTGGAGAGAGTGTTGCTGACTTGCTGGAGATATTGTGCCTTTTCAGGGCTGATTGGGAGACCAGCTCTGCTTGGAGAGTATTGTTGAGTCTTGACTTACTCTGCGGGGAGCGAAGATATCTTGGTCACGTTCTTCAGCCGAACTTACCTTGGTACCCTGGTGGACAAAGCGACTAGATCGCTTAGACAATTCTTTATTGCCCCTGTTTCTGATGTCACCTGTAATTAGTCCTTTGTTTCGTGTGCAAATATTTATGAGTTAGCAATTAGTGTCAAATGCATATATCAAAACTGAACATTGGACGTTCTTCGCAAGACAAAACAGAAAAAGGAAAAAAAATTGGCAATTTATCTGGAAAAATGAATTTGTATTGACTTTTGAATTTGCTTGTAAATAGGCGTTTATGTACAAGAGGCTGATGTCCTAGTAAGAGAACACCGCCGAGCAACAGAGTTTATACATTTGTGAAAAGGAAAACAAAACAGCTATGTGCAAAATCCAACTGGGTTCCAACTCTGCTATTGCCTTTATGTCTTCAAGCGTCTCATCACTTTGCTGCTTAATTGAAGAGGAATCTGATTGATTGATGCCGTCTGAAACTGATAGTTGATACCGAATTCTGGATGCAGGGTGATCCAATGAGACATAGTATTACGCTTTATCCCTAACTTTTGCCTGGACCGCCCTTTCGGGTTTTCAGTCCACCGGGATACCCATTTTTTCCCAAGCCGCCCTTTCAGGTTTTCGACTTGCCGGGTGTACAGATTTTTTCATTTCATCCCTTATTTTTTCCCGAACCCTTTTGGTTCGTCGGGAAAGCCCTTATTTTTGCCTAGGTGTGTCAACCTAGCGGGTCTTTTGTTCATGCGTAGTATCTTTTTACTATGTCTGCATTGGCGGGGTGAGGAAGGTCGTCACCATCCATGGTGGTTAGAATCATGGCTCCTCCTGAGAAGACATGTTTAACCATAAATGACCCTTCGTACGTAGGGGTCCATTTGCCCCTGGGATCACTTTGAGGAAGAATGATGCGCTTGATTACCAGGTCTCCGACTTGATACTCTTTTCGTCTGACTTTTTTGTTAAATGCCCTGATCATCCGTTTTTGGTACGTTTGACCATGACAAATAGCGGTGAGTCTCTTTTCGTCGATTAGGTTTAATTGATCGAGTCGAGTCTGGATCCAGTCATCTTCGTTCAAACCTGCATCCTTCATTATCCGGAAAGAGGGTATCTGGACTTAGATAGGTAAGACTGCCTCCATGCCATAGACCAAGGAAAAGGGAGTTGCCCCTGTTGACGTCCGTGCCGAGGTACGGTACCCATGAAGAGCAAACGGTAACATCTCGTACCAATCTTTGTAGGTCACTGTCATCTTCTGCACAATTTTCTTGATATTCTTATTTGCCGCTTCGACAGCCCCATTCATCTTCGGCCGATAGGGAGAAGAGTTGTGGTGCTGTATCTTGAATTGCTCGCAGAGCTCAGTGATTATCTTGTTGTTAAGATTGGTACCATTGTCCGTAATGATCCTTTCCGGGACACCGTATCGACAGATTAGGTTATGCCGAATGAACCGTGCCACGACATTCTTGGTTACGGTAGCATAGGAAGCTGCTTCAACCCATTTCGTGAAGTAATCAATCGCTACCAGGATGAAGCGATGCCCGTTGGATGCCGTAGGTCTGATCTCGTCGATCATATCAATGCCCCACATTGCAAAAGGCCAAGGTACTGTCAAAACGTTCAGAGGAACTGGAGGAACGCGCACCTTATCAGCATAGATTTGGCATTTGTGACAAGTCCGAGAATGTTGGTAACAGTCGGCTTCCATTGTGGACCAGAAATATCCTGCCCGAAGGATTTTCTTTGCCATGGTATGTCCACTGGAGTGTGTTCCGAAGGTACCTTCATGTAGCTTTGCCATGATCTTTTCTGCTTCAGTCTTATCCATACAACGCAGTAAAGTTGAATCATGGTTTCGCTTGTACAGAATGCGATTGCTGAGGAAGAACTTCGCCGCAAACCTTCTCAGAAACTTTTGGTCATTGATGGATGCACCCTCGGGGTATTCTTGAGCTTCCAAGTACCTCTTCACTTCATGATACCAAGGTTTTTCTGTTACCTCTTCAGCCTCAAGATCACAGTAATGTGCAGGTTCATCCAATTTCCAGATAATGATCCGGGGAGCCTCGTTGTCCCATTTGACTTTGAACATAGAAGACATCGTAGCTAGCGCGTCCGCCAACTGATTCTCCTCTCTTGGGAAGTGTTCAAAAGTTATCTCCTCGAAGTGGGGGATCAACATCAGTACATACTCTTTGTAAGGAATAAGATTTGGGTGTTTCGTATCCCACTCGCCTTTGATCTGATTGATCACGAGAGCGGAATCTCCGAAGACACTCAGGAACTTGATCCTTAAGTCAATTGCAGCTTGAAGACCCATGATACATGCCTCATACTCCGCCATGTTGTTGGTGTAGTTGAAACATAGCCGGGCAGTGAGTGGAGTATGAGTGCCTTTTGGGGATATGATCACAGCGCCGATGCCATTACCCAAAGCGTTTGAGGCTTCGTCAAAGTGCATAGACCATCAGGATCCTTCCTCAGGTCCTTCATCCGGTCCAGGTACTTCACAATCAGTCACTACCATGATATCCTCGTTTGGAAATTCAAAGTTCATAGATTGGTAGTCATCCACTGCCTGGTGGGCCAAATGGTCTGCCAATACACTTCCCTTGATTGCTTTCTGAGTCGTGTACTGGATGTCGTATTCTGTCAAGATCATCTGCCATCTCGCTATTCTTCCGGACAAGGCGGGTTTTTCGAATATGTACTTGATTGGATCCATTTTTGAAATCAACAGAGTGGTGTGAGTCAACATATACTGTCTTAGCCGGCGAGCAGCCCATACCAAAGCGCAACAAGTTTTCTCGAGCAGTGAGTATCGGGTCTCACAGTCGGTAAACTTTTTACTAAGGTAATAAATAGCGTGCTCTTTTCGGCCAGACTCGTCATGCTGCCCCAGCACACACCCCATTGAGTTGTCTAGTACTGTCAAGTATAAGATTAGAGGTCTCCCTTCAATCGGTGGCATAAGAATGGGTGGTTCTTGGAGATACTCTTTGTTTCTTTAGAAGGCGGCCTGACATTCATCGTTCCAACGTACTACTTGATCTTTCTTCAGTAGCTTGAAGATTGGTTCACAGGTGGCAGTTAGATGTGAGATGAATCGGGCAATGTAATTCAGACGTCCTAGAAAGCCTCTGACTTCTTTCTCTGTCTTGGGAACTGGCATCTCTTGTATGGCTTTCACCTTGGCAGGGTCCACTTGAATACCTTTATCGCTCACGACGAAGCCTAGCAATTTTCCAGATCTCACCCCGAAGGTGCACTTGTTTGGGTTCAACCTCAGCTTGTACAACTTTAAATGGTCAAACAGCTTCTGCAGATGGTCAAGGTGTTCCTCCTCAGTTTGGGACCTTGCAATCATATCATCGACATACACTTCGATCTCATGATGGATCATGTCATGAAACAGAGCAACCATGGCACGTTGGTAAGTTGCCCCAGCATTTTTCAACCCGAAAGGCATGACCTTGTAGCAAAAGGTGCCCCACTGAGTAACAAAAGTGGTCTTCTCCATGTCTTCAGGAGCCATCTTGATCTGATTATAACCGGAGAACCCGTCCATGAAGGAGAATACCTTATGCTGAGCAGTGTTGTCAACCAGAACGTCGATGTGAGGCAGAGGGAAATCATCCTTGGGGCTTGCCCTGTTCAAATCCCTGTAATCAACACACATTCTGACCTTACCATCTTTCTTCGGCACTAGAACCACGTTGGCAACCCACTGAGGGTAAGAAGTCACTGCTAGAAACCCGGCATCGAATTGTTTCATAACCTCAGCCTTGATTTTCTCGGACATCTCTGGACGCATACGGCGGATCTTCTGTTTAACCGGAGGGAAGTCTTCCTTGGTAGGCAGGTGATGAACCACAATGTCGGTATCTAACCCAGGCATGTCTTCGTAGGACCAGGCAAAGATTTCCACATAGTCATGCAGCATCTGGATCAACCGTTGTTTCACGCCGAGCTCTAGATTGGCACCAATCTTGACTTCCTTTCTGTCTGTCTCAGTACCCAGATTTACCGTTTCCACTGGCTCTTCATGTGGCTGAATGACCCTCTCTTCCTAGAGTAACAGTCTTGCAAGCTCACCAGGAACTTCGCAATCATCTTCACCTTCGTCTTCGGCTAAGTTGATCGGATTTTCGAAGTCATAACTGGCAGTAGCAGAGTCGTTACCAGTGGGATCCAGAGTGGATTGGAACCTGTATGAGTGAGTGTGTGTAAATATAGCTGTTTTGCAATATATAAAAAAGAAAGGGAGCGCAAGATTTGAAATGTGAAAAACGTCCAATGCTTTTATTCATGATATATGGAAGTGACACACAAAGGCCTTCACAAATAAAACCACGGTGCCCCGGGTAAGACATCGGGCCATAGAGTTTAGTAATATTGTTTGTTACAATTTTAAAACAAAAGAGTTCATTACTGAGTGACAAAAGTAACAGGCATGGAGTCTTTGGCAGTCCAGTTGCTTGGTCCACCGTTGGTCATCGGGTAGATCCAGCTGTCGAATTCGGATTCTTCCACTTCATCATCCATCCTGATAGCATTTACTCCATGATTGGGCATAGGAGCTTTCACCACATTAGGCCTCTCGGGCGCCTCAAACTGTATTTCCTTAGCATCAATAAGGTCCTGAACCTTATTCCTTAGAGCCCAACAATCATCAGTAGAATGCCCCGGGCTATCAGACTGATAAGCGCAACGGGCGTTGGGGTTGTACTTCGGAGATGCTGTGTTTACCACCTTCGGGGCTTCCTTGACAGTTACCAGGCTGGTTGACAGCAGTTGTGGCAATATCTGAGAGAGAGTCATGCTAAGCCGAGTATACTGCCTTTTGGGCCTTTCAACTCTTGGCTGGTTATATTGTTGAGGAGCAGCAGTAGGCTTAGAAATTACCATCGCGTTGACAGCTTGGCGGCGTTCCGGTTTGTTCTGTCTCCTGGGACCATACACAGCACTAGCTTCCTTCTTGAAGGGCTTCTTTTCAGAGCTCGAGGAGGCACCTTTCTGTATCTTCCCCGATTTGATACCAGCTTTGATCCTCTCACCTATCAGGATCAGGTCTATAAACCCAGCTGAGGAATTACCAATGAGATGGTTGAAGAATGGACCAGATAGGGTCCCCAAGAACATGTCCACTAGTTCACGATCCGTCAACGGTGGCTGCACCCTGCCAGCCCGGTCTCTCCATTTTTGTGCGTACTCCTTAAAACCTTCACCCGTTCCCAATGACATACCCTGGAGTTGGGTACGCGTGGGAGCGAGGTCGGAATTGTACTGATACTGCTTATAAAAAGCAGTAGCCAAGTCCTCCCAGTTACAAATGTTGGCTCCATCCAGCTGATAGAACCATTCGAGATGAGTCCCTGAAAGACTCTCCTGGAAGAAATGGATTCATAAGTTCTTGTCTGCAGTGTAAGGCTGGATCTTCCTTACATAAGAGCGGAGGTGCATTTTAGGACAGGAAGCCCCGTCGTACTTCACAAAGGCAGACGCCTTGAACTTGTGCTGGATCACCACCCCAGAAGATAACCCTAAGTCTCCGAAATCCAACCCAGGCACACGTTGAATCTCCATAGCATTCAACCTGCACTCCAGCTGTTTGTACCCGTCCTCAGCAGGAGGGTACTGTTCATCATTGAAGTCTGTCTCGGTGTCAGAGACCACAGGACTAGGAACCTCTCTCCCTTGGTGACTTCCTTCCCCAACAGATGGAGTAGTCCTCTCAGCTTCATTCTGTAGTGTATTCCCGAGTCTGCGTCCAGTGTTGAACAGCACAATCCTCTTTTTCTTCTTCTTCTTCAGGAGTAAACCCTTCAACTCCTGTTGTCCCTGGGCCAAGTTCATGACCATCTCTTGAAACTGGGCGTTCTGGGCCTGGGTGGCCTTGATAGCTTGTTCGGTAGTTGGTTCAGGATTCATGATGACTGAGTGCTGAAATAAACAGTGAAGAAGATTAAGCAGCCTGTAAAAAAAGGGTACCTGTTATGCACATGATGCATGATATGCTATTTATGCAATGCATTCAAGGGTTCGATAGTTCAAATTCGTTGTAGCCAAAAAAAGAACACACTTTTTATTAGGAAATAATTTGTTCAGTACATCAGGGCCTCATGGGCAAAACATTACAAAATAATTAATCCCAAAAGACACTGCGCATCCTCTTTGGAGCGATGTAAGTGTTGAGGGTCTTTTCCTCGTGCAGTAGGCGGGTGAGCTCCAAGACCTTCTTCTCACTGGCATGTAGACTGGCTTCAAGAGAATTTCGTTCTTCCTTGAGTTGGATCCAGCTTTTCTGCATTTCTTCCCAGGATGTAGGCATGTCAGGATGTTGAATGGTGTAGGGCACCTCTCCTTCCAACACTGGCTCTTTGATCACGGGGAGAACATGAGGATATGGCATCACCAACTTCTGGGAGCAGGCTCGTACCCACTTGAGATAAGGCTCCAGGGGGATGGAGTTCTTGTGCCCCAACGTCTTGCTATCTACCCTGTTGGGCATTCTCCAAGCTCTGATGAATCTCTGGTGAAGTCCTTGTGCATCATTGTTGAAGTCAAAAACTATGTCAGGAATCAACATATCATGAGGGCCATCCCTCCGAGCATATCGAAGCTGCCTCAAAGCCAGACATGGGTTGTAAGTAATACCTCCTATGATTCCAAGTAAAGGAACATTAGGAAACTCCCCGCAACGATCAATGATAGTGACATTCTCTCTGGACCGAGAACACCAATGTATATCAGCATGTGTAAGAGTCATTAATCGTTGTGACCATCTCAAACCCCGCTCGTTCTTCAAAACTGGTTGTGGAAGGTGCGAAATAAACCACCTTGCCAGGAGAGGAGTGCAGCACATAAGAACACCTCTTTTTCTCATGGTTCGAGTGTAACATGAGTGAAGGATGTCCCCAAGCAATGTAGGTATAGGATTCCTGGACATGAAGATCTTGACAGCATTGATATCTATAAGCTGGTCTGGATTCGGGAACAACACCAACCCATAGACAAGGAGGGCCACAACTTCTTCAAAGGCTTGTAGGTCAAGGGAATTCCAACACTCTTGGGCCTTCTCAAATAGAAACTTGGCCAAGAACCCTTTGATACCACTTCTAACTTCCCAATGTCCCTTAATGTCAGATGGTTGTAGGCATAATGCTTTAGCAACCTCTTCAAGTTTTGGCTCCTTTTCTGTACCGTTGTAGGGTAGTTGACTAAGGATAGGAATCTTCAGAAGCTGAGAAAACTCTTCCAAAGTAGGCACCAACTGATAATCCGGGAAAGTAAAACAGTGGTGCAGAGGGTCAAAGAACTGGAACAACACTTTCACCATATCCTCTTCAATGTTGGTATTGACCAAGCTGATGAGTCTACCATGCCTTTCACTGAATGAAGAGTTCTCGAGAATCCTGGATGTAAGCTCCTTAAGCTGAGGAGGGACCCTTACAAGGTTGATCTGAATTGTCTTTCTGCGGATAGTTTCCATGTCCTACAAAACAAGAACAAAGATGAAGATTCGAACCCTTGAAATGGTTAGTAGATGCATATGATGCTGTATGATGCTATGATGTTATGATAAGGGCACACCACAAGTATTCACAAAAAGCAAACATGGTAAGGCACACAAGTCACACCACAACCCTTAGAGTTTAGGCCAGCATGAAGTTTGGGGTACTACCCTCTTGAAGTTGGTGGGCTCAAAAACCTGTCCTATCAAAAGTAACCGGGTTCAAAGGAGCTCAATATCATTGGGTTGTTTTCTGTGTTCATTATTTTGATTTAGCCACTGAACTGGCGATCAAAATATTCCAAGAAAACAACCCTCCACGAGTGTAGTATCGAGTATCAACCAACTTCGGACTGCACCAAAGTCAGTCATCTCACTACCCCTAAAGAGGCCAGGATGGTTCAATTAAGGTTCCTAAGGTCAGTTGATGCTTCACGACACCACGCGGCGGCCCCGTACTCTCCTTGACTTGACTCAAGGGTTACCGGTACTAACCAAAGTGCCACATCAACGTAGCAAACTGCTTCAACCGTGTCGGTATACCCCGCACAGTTCCCTCACAGTTTGTTGCTACTTTCTAAGAGGTATTCCCCAGATCCGGGTTAGGATCTATGAAACTCCCAAAACATGCCCACAATATTAAAGCAAGCAGATCAAGCAATTGAAAACATGATGATGAACTATTCCTAAGGTACACCTCACTTTTAAGGTCCCCAGCAGAGTCGCCAGTTCTGTGATCGGTGGAAATATAACTGACTGTTTTGAAGCTGGTTTCGCAAAATGTCGCGGTAAGCAAGAGTCACCACCGTCTTTTATGTTCTCCAACATGGAAAGGACAAAAGCACAGCAAAATTCCTTCTTTGAGAATGTTTCTCGGTTCGGGAGGTAGATTTATAGAAAGGGAAGGTGTTAGTACCCTTTCTATCCGTGGTTATCCACGGGCTCTTAGGTACTTGCTCTTATGTTTTCAAAAATTTGTATGCTTTTCAAGTGTGCGTGGGTTTTGAAAAAGTTTCGTTTAAAAAATTTCTAAGTAACTCTTGTATCTGTCCTCAAGAGTGTATGAAAAATTTGTTTGAAAACTTTTAGAAAGTGTAGGTGTGAAAAGTTGTTTTTGTTTGTTTGAAAAGAGCAAGTACTTAGGAGAATCTACCCACTCTAAGGAATTAAGTTGTGTAAGAGTCCTTTAAACAGTGCTATCCCACTATTGAGAAGTAGGTAGCACCGTCGTTAGAGTTATTCGGGTCAATTCGATTATCGGGACATGTGGTCACCAAAGCAATAGTAGGACGTCTTAGCGGTAACCCTAGTGTCCTAGATCCTTTTTTATCCGAGGCAACCGTTTCGAGGCAACTGGATCTTAGACAGAAGGGCGACCTCTAAGACACCCTATACTTGATGACCACGTTTCGAGGCAACCAGTGAGGCGTACCCTAGAAGTGTCATGTGCTTTGTGTGTTGTTTTTCAGTTAATAGTCTTTGTACATGTTATTTGTGAGCTACGGATTAATTTTATTTACATACATTTTTGCAGGCATTTAACAGTTAGGGGTGCGGAAAGTAAATTGCAGAAATGTAAATTCTAACTATTACAAGGCGCGGGTCTATACATCGCCAAAGACAAAAACCCGTTTTGGAAAATAAAGTGCGAGAAAATTAAAGAAAGCAATAAAATCCTAATTACTATTACATCCTCTGTACAGATACAAAAATATAATCAAGAGAAATGAAAATGCATGAATGGAAATTTAATCGGGAACGTCCTAAGGGTTTTGACCCTTTTAAGAAAAGAATGGAATTTTTTGTCCTTTTTTGTGATTAAATGGAATTAAAACTAATTATTTAATCTAATTAATTTAATTAAAAGAAATTTTTTTTTGTGTTTTTATGTTTTTAATGAAAATAAAATAAAGGAATTAAAATTAAAAGTTAATAAAAACCTAATTCTAAATTTATTTTAATTATTAAGAAAAAAAGGTTAAAGTTGCATAATTAAAACTAATTCAATTTATTAGTATTTATTTACAAAATAATTACCTAAATGAAATTAATAAAGTATTTACATTTTTTTTGTTTTTTGGTTTTGTTGTGAAAAAATATTAATTGGTTAATCTTGGTGATAATAATAATAATTAAAAAAGTTAACTAAATTAAAAATATAAAAAGAAAAAAGAAAAAGAATAAACCAAGGGAGGGGGGTCTGGGCCCAATATGGAGGTGAAAATTGGAATCTGAGGCCCATTTGCACAAAGCCCGTTGACTTTGGGAATTGAGTGGGCCGCTGGTTGACCAGGAGTATGGTGTGCTCCCTCTCTTGGCCGTTGGATCTGCTTCTGAGGGACACTTGGCAAGCTGGGATGTGAGGTTTATGGTGAGTTGCTTCACGTTGCCTGCATAAGATCATATTTGGAAAAAATTTAACAAGCCTTTGGGGGACCTGGGGATCGAACCCAGGTCCCAACAAATACCAAGCGCGTTGCCAGCCACTGCACCACTTTGTTTTAGTCATCAATAAAATAAACGTGAATTAATATATGTAATAGTCATTTCCAATGCTGCAAAATCAAAAACGCGCGCATCTCATTTGAATAGACCAACCCTGTTCTTCCACGTAATCATCTTCTTCATCTTTTCTTGTAAAACGAACACAAGATAGCGGGGGTTTTTAACCCCCACAAACCAAAACTGCCAAGAATAGCGATTAGAGTTACAGATAACATAAAAAAGGCGCGATGGTATCAATGAATTCGTCTTGTCCTGACGAGTTTAACCACATATGTCTTGAGGTCTAATTTTATGGTATGAGAAAAGCCCTAATATGAAAGTTCTGAAACCCTAGGATTCGTTAATGGTGGTTTCGATTCCAGGGCCCCAAAATCAAATTGAATTACACCATCAGCTTCAGGATGTTCCTATTAACACATATCAACCCAAAGAATAGATTAAAAGTGCATGAATAATGATATGCAATTTATGAAAAATATGCAAACCGAGGGACTTGTTGTGGATGATTCCTTGAGCGTTGATGCGTGATTTTGATCTCCAAATATTCCTGGGGACTTATGCAACGTGTTTGAATTGCTCTAAGGCCTTGAATTGCCTTGGAAGGTGGATTTCAGTCTTCACTTTTTTGCTTGGATTTTTGAATTTGGTTCTTTTATTTTTGTGAGTTCTAGGTCGTGCATGAGGTATGAGAGGCTTGCATATATGCGTATGAATGTAATCAAGTGACTTTAGGAGCCTTAAAACCAATGCAATGATGTTTTGGATTTCCTCTTTACCACCATTAAAGCACTTGCCATGTTTATTCAAAATTTGAATTTTCATGCTCATAATAGGCTTGGCACGAATTTGGTATGTGACTTATGATGCATCAAGGTCATTCAAACCACAAGATATCCTTTGATTAATTTTTTTGATTTTTATTTGAATTTTATGGATTTAAAATGAATTAAATCAATAAAATTAAATAAAAATAGAAAAATTAATTTTTAATCTTGAAATAAATCATGGGACACGTGGGTGGCATGGAAAAGCTGAATCAAGTGGAAAAAGTGGGCCCTTTTGTCAAAAAATGAAGTTTCAAAGATAGTTGACTTTTGCCATTTCACAAAAATTTCCCAACTTCTCCAATGCATATCTTGCTCAATTTTGATCATATGAACATGTTCTTGGAGATTTTGGAAAGGTCTTGAAGTCCTCTAACCAATACCTTTGGTTCCATGTCATTTTGATTTACCAATCTAAAGTTATGGTCTTTGACTTAAAGTGCCTTTTTGTTGACTTTTGAAAATGACCTATAATGTTGAAATTGATAACTTTTTGTGAGAGCATTTCTTGGACTTGGAATGTGAAGATGAGTTGTAGGAAATGTAATCCCCTTCAAAATGAGCATTGAATGGGATTTTTCTGATGAAACATGAAAAAGTTATGCCTTGGTCAAGTTACAGTTGACTTTTCAACTGTCCCAAAATAGAAACTTTTGACACCTTGATGATTTTTGAGCCATTCTTGTGAAATCATGGTCAAGATTTGACCAAATGATGATTGTGGCTTCAAAATAAGATGTTGACCAAAATTTTTGACTTTTGACTGCCAAATGACCATTTTACCTCTGTAGTTGATTGTGGAGCAATTAGGGTTTTTTGACTATGCAACTTGACCTTGTGAGCCTTGAAACTTGACATGTAGGTGCTTGAAAATGTATATGAGCATATGGGACTTGATTGAGCCCTTGAAAACCTTAATTCCTCGCAAGAACCAAAACCCTAATTTGACTGGCTTAGGAGGATGGTTGACTGTGTAGCCCTGGAGTAGTCTTGAGCAAATTGAGGTGATGCTTGTCAAAACTTTGAAGAATATGGGAGGGCAAATTTTGGGGTACAACAACATCCATACATCATTTCACAATACATCGTAGCATATGTGTTGTACCCCAAAATTTGCCCTCCCTATTTTCACTCAAGATGTTATCCCAGGGTTTCTCAAACACTCAATTTGGCACAAGATTTGATCAGACAGATTCTCTTCCTAGGCATTGAGTCAGCAGCTAGGGTTTGGTATTTCTTAAGCAAAATTGAGTTTCAAAAGTTTCAAATGGTCTTTACGGTCCTTCATGTGTTCTCAAGGACGTTCGTGCCAAGTTTCAAGCCTCGCATCGTGAGTTTCCTTAGTCAATGGTTCAGATGACTAAAAATCAACTGCAAAAGTCGGCCTTTTCAGTATCAAGTTCAAACAATTGTAACTTCTTCATTATTTAATATTTTTGAGCAGTTTTCCTTGCGTATGATTCTCCTTGATGCCACCTCAAATTTCTCTTCACAAGTCAAGAGCTGATTACGCATAGAAGATCACCAAAACTCGAATGTGTTAGAAGTTGCATCTTAAATTTTGACCTAATTTCAAATAACAGCCGTTAGAAGTCAAGAGCGCACACAACAAATATCACAGCAGGATCCGAGCAAAATCATGTTGCAAACACAAACCAACAAGCAAATACAACAAAGGCCACAACAGAACAAAACAAATAATATGCAAGCTAACATTAGCTCATATCTAGAACAAATGCATCATCATTTTCTAAAGCTGCAAACCCTTCAGAATGTTAAATAAAATAAGCAAAAACCTGCTTTTATTTCATAGAAAGATGAAAGAGGAAAGATGATAGGGACAAGTTAGAAAAGTATCACCTAAGCCAAAACTGTCCAAAAAAACCTGCCATGACCAGTCTGCATTACAGTCCAAAACCTGCCCAAACTTGCACCAAAATGGACATAGCTTAATCTGTACTCTAAAGGCCAAGGTCATCAAGCCAAAATTACTTAAAAACCAATTCATTACATCTCTTATATACCAGCAACAAGGGTCAAAGGAGGCAGAGGATATATCACAAAAAAACCAATGAATAGCAAAAATCAGCAAAAACCAAAAGCCAAGAAACCAGAAACCTCACTGTAAGAGCAAAAGGCCAACCAACAGTACAAAACCTGAACCTCTTACAACACACCAGAAAAAATCAACAATATACCAAGCAAGAGGGCAAGGATACGAACCAGAAAAAAGAGATATCAAACCAATAACAAATAACCAGAAAAGAACAGAAAAAACCAACAATTCACTCTAAACCTTTGTTTCAATATCCACTCCCATCTAAAACTCACTGCAAACCTCTCCCTTAACCTCTGCATAAACCATTTCCTTTATTTCGCTCAAACTTATCTCTTCAACCTTTAACCTCTCATAAGCCTCACTCATCATACTCAACACCCTCTACACTGACCAACACTTTCACTCACCTACTTCACACACCACCTCAAATCACAACTCAACCGCTCAGATTGAAGGAACTTCCAAAACGTATCACAAAAAGGCAGACTACTATTCACGCAGCTTTTGCAAGGATTTTCAAAACCCTAAATCTAACACCGAAGAGCGTTCACATCAAAACTTATGAGAAAATATTCAACTCTCAAATCATCTCCAGATCAAACGGCCACCCTGTGCAGAAATAGCAGCGAAATCAAGTTGAAAAGAAGAAGATTTTCGTACCTGAGACAAGCTTCAAAGGTTGGATATCATTCGTAGTTCTGATTCACCATTCGGTAAACGCATTTCCCTTACCCTTTCGACTTATTGTTGTTGATCATGCTTTATTTCATCATATTTGCATTCTATTTTGTTGAAATCTGTTGAATTTGGTATTTAGGGTTTTTGACCCCTTTGAAGATTAGGTCTATGTTTTTGTTTCTTTTGTGAAATCCATTTGTAGATTTTTGCTTAGGGTGAGAGAGCAGAGTTAAGAGTTTGTGTCGGTGGAAGGAGTTATGTTCGGAATATAAAAAGAGAAACCAAAAAAATGCAGATTTATGTTGTTGTTGTTCAAAGAGAGGGAGAACATTGAGAGAAAGAGAGTGAGCTTAGAAGGATGAGAATCGTGAAAGAGGAAAGAAGTTGGATTTGGAACAATTTCTAACGTGAAACAAATTAAATGAGGTGGCTGGTCATTGTTGTGTCTCTAGGTTTTTTTTTAAGTTTCAAAATCATTTGGGCCTTTAGCTTCACATGGCCCGGTCCAGCTTATGTGCTTGGTGTGTTATTTTTTGCTTGGACCATAAATTTTGGAATCCCTAGCCTAGTTATGAATTACTTACTGCATACCCCCATGTGTCCAAATTTCTAGCCCGACGAATCCTCCCCTACGCACAACCCGACCCATCTTTTTTTATGTATTCTGGTTTGTTTTTGTTACAAAACTTGGGTTTGCTGTTTCTTAAGCCCATGCTCATATTTCTAGCTATATCCCATTATTTTGTGTGCACTATTATTCTAGTAATTAGATTAGTTTAATTTTTCTTTCATTAATTTTTCTTGGTTTATTTTTTTTAGAATTAGTTAAATAATCATTTAGTCTTTTAATTAGATGGTTTTAATAATTAGTTTAAACTTAGAATTATTATAGTAATTTTGGAATTCTAATTTAATCAGTAATCTTAGAATTAAGTTTAGTTTAAATTGATTTAGTAATTTTAGAAATTTTAACTTTTTTTGATAAACTTAGAATTTTTATTTAGTTTAGATTTTAATTCAAGTTTTTCTTAACTAAATGATCTCTTGTTTTTTTCTTAGTTTTAAGAAAATTTGTTTAAAGAATTTTGTGAATAAATAAATTTTATTAATTAACATTTTATTCCATTTTTAATATTTGTTTAGTTGATTTCTTCTAGCTGTTTTTATTTTCTTCATAATAAACCAAAACTCCAAAAAAATAGAATAGATTTTATTTTTTCCAAAACTCTCACAAAACAAAAACTTAGAATTTTATTCCCTTACTTCGTTAATTAATCTTATTTCATAGACTGTTATAATTTTAATTAATTGTTAAATTCGATTTGGTTGTATTGTTTTCTATTTGAACTTTTAATCACACTCGACTGATCCCCATTTGTAAAAATTGTACCCCCATTCCCGAAAGCTTTGTAATAGCGTAGAATTTTAATTTCCGCAATTTACTATTTTCCTTATACTGTATAATAATTAGGCATGCATGGCAAGATTTAAAAATAAATTGCTAGATAACCTAATTTCAAAGACAAAATAACTTGAAACGAACACACTTTTTTTCACACGCGCACCTCTAGGGTAGCCTCGCTCGTTGCCTCGAAAACACAGTCATGTCCCTCGAATATGGGACGCTTTAGCAATAACCCTTCGATAAAAAGAGATCGTAGCCCCTCGATGACCCTCGACGTTGCCTTCGATAAAATGATCTAGTCCCTTATGAAAAATTGCTAAAGCGTCTCATAAGTTGCTTTCGATGACTGTAAAATTGACCCGCGCCTGTCCCTTCACATCTGACGACGGGCTTCTTACCAAATCAATGGTAAGATAGAAACATCTAATGGAGGAAGAAAAGAACACTTAAAACCTTTCGAGTAGGTAGATTCGCTCCTAGTTACTCGCTTGCTCACGACAAAAACATTTTTACACCAACACTTTCATCTCAAAACATTTTCAAAAGACAAAACATTTTGTATACGTTCTTATAGAGACGAGAACCATTGCAAAACATCTTTTCAAAACCACTTTCAAAAACACATTCCACAAACACATCTTTGAACTATTTTTTGAAACAACACTTTTTACACGTTCTTATAGAAACGAGAACCATTACAAAGACATTTTAAAAATATTTTCAAATCCCACACCACAAGCACATTGTCAAAGCAAAAGTAAGTGATCTAGCGAGTAACTAAGAGCCCGCAGATAACTACGGATGAAAAGGGTGCTAATACCTTCCCTCTTCATAATCTACCCCCCGAACCTGAAAAATAATCTCGAAAGGTCTTTCCTGTGCTTTTTTTACCTTTCCTTTTGGATAAAAGAAAAGTCGGTGGCGACTCTTGCTATCCGCACAATTGCGATTAAAACGAAAAACCTCAAGTCAGTTCTCCCATCGTATCACAGAACTGGTGACTCTGCTGGGGAGTTTAAGCTAAAAGCGGGGTTACCTAAGGGTTAGATCACTTTTTACTTGTTTCTTTGTATGCTTTATATTTTGTTCTTTGTATTGGGCTTGCTTTGATCCTTCACCCGGATCTGGGACACCTTGTTAGGTAAATAACAATAGATTGTGGAAATTGTACAGTATAGACCGATATGATTGAAATAATGGCTATGTTAGTGTGACGCATTTGTGGGTACCGGTATCCCTCGTGGTGAATCGAGGAGTGTGATACGGTGGGAGAACTGATTTGAGGTTTTGCGTTTGTATTCGCAAATGTTTCGGTTGAGCAAGAGTCGCCACCGACTTTTTATTTTATCCTAAGGAAAGGTTAAAAAGCACAGCAAAAACCTTTGAGATGTTTTCTTGGGTTCGGGGGGTAGATTATAGAAAGGGAAGGTATTAGCACCCTTTCTATCCATGGTTATCCATGGGCTCTTAGTTACTTGCTTAGATCACTTGCCTTGTGTTTTCAATTGTTTGAAATGGTGCTTTGTGTGTGGGTTTGAAAATATTTTGAAAAGAGGCCAATGTGGTGGCAACCTTTGTAATGATTCATGTTTGAATGTATACAAAGGTGTACTTGTCTTTTGAAAAGTTTTCAATGTTTTTTTGGAAGTTTGTTTTGAAAGTGTTTGTGGAGTGTGGTTTTGAAAAATGGAAAGGATTGTTTTGCAAGTTTGATCAAGTAATTAAGAGTTGTCTACCCCTAAATTTACTCAAAGGCTTTCCCTATGTTTTAACCCTTTTAACAATTTTGTTCCACCATTGTATTTGGTGGACAATCTTATGTTAGGATGTGAACGGGACAGGCGCGGGTCATCGTTTAGACCATGATTGCAATGGTGCCAAGTGTCTTTGGCAACTTTTCCTTTAAGGGACTTGATCATTTTTAGGCAACTTTCGAAAGCGTCATCGAGGGACTATGATCATTTGAATTGTTTTATTTTTTTGCCAAAGAAACTCAACATGCAACATGGCCCATTATTGAAGGCAACAAGTGGAGTAACCCTAGGGGTGAAAGTGTGATTGGTGTTGTCCATTTTCAAGCTTTTTGTCTTTTGTTTAGTCAAGCTAATTGTTGTTTGATTTTTACATACAAACCCTAAGTCTATCATGGCATATTTAGAAAGCTTTAAAATGCGGAATTAAAAGTCCTAAGTTATTACAAAGTAATCATGGGGATGGGGGTACAAATGTTCAAATGGGGATGAGACTTTTATAGGAGAATGGTATCCCAATATTTACAACCAAATCGAATTAATTGCAAAATGTAAAATGATCAATGTATAAGAATAAAGCAATGTAAGTGTATCAATGTATTTGTGTAAGTGTATGTGATTTATTTACAAGTGAAATAAAAATAAAAAAAGGTTAATTTTGGATATTTTCATGTTTAGGGCAAAACCCTAATTTTGCAAATAAAAAGGTATTTATTATGTATTAAGTATAATATTTATTAATTATGTACAAATAAATAAATAAAAAGGAAGTATATTGTGAAAAAGTAATTTTTGAGGTCAAATATTAATAAAAATAAAAATGTATTATTTTTGTATTTTTTCCTTAAATATTCTAATAAATATATAAGTATTTATATTATTTACTAAATATATTAAATATGTACAAAAATAAAAATAAAAATATTTATTATTTACAAAAAAAAGTATATTTTTTAGAAAATGTTTTCAAAAGATAAAATAAAATAAAATCAGAAAATAAAATGTATTTGTATTATTTTTAGTATTTTAAATAAAAGTATATATATATATATATATATATATATATATATATATATATATATATATATATATATATATATATATATATATATATATATATATATATATATATATATATATATATATTTATTTATTTACATGTGAAACTAAATGAAACAAAATAAATACCAAATAAAATGCAAAAAATGTGAGAAAAATATTTTTAATGTTTTTTCATGCTTGAATAAAAATATAAAATCAGAATCAAAAAGAAAAAATCAAAAATGACAAGTATATCATACAATGGGCCAGGGGGGTGTATGTGAAATAAAGTGGTGCAAATAGAAAAAATAGGCCAGGCCCAGCCCAAAGGACTTTGTCTTCAACCTCCAGCAACTTCAAACACAAAAAAGCGCGCGTTCTTGTTCATCTCCCTAACTTCTGATTCCTTGATCTTTTGACAAATCTTAAAACATGAAACTTGTAGAGCTTGAAGCCACGATTTCAAATATATAAAAAAGTTGATCTAACTCTCAGAAATGAGAGAGAATTTCTTCTCCCCCAATTCCTGACCTAGCTTTTTTCAGATATTCAGTTTCAAAATTCTCTCAGTACACACAACATAAATGAAAAGTAATGATATGGGTGGATTCAGGGCCATGAGTAGGACATAACTTCTTCACAAACCTAAGCCTAGATATGCTTGGATAGAGAGATAGAAGTTCAAAAACTTACCTGTTCAGCTTGATTCGTGTATGACAATGGAGGTACTTTCAATGCAATGTGAGGACTTGTATAGCTTGCTTGAGGTCCAGGGATGCTTCTCCAACCTCTAGCTTGCTTTGGAACTAACTGAAACGAGCTATGGAAGTTAACCTGCACAACTGAAAAAATGAAAATGGTGAACTTGGTTAGAGGTGTTACAGTCTGTAGCTAGGGCTTGGGATAGCTTCAATGGATGATAGGGAATGTGTTTGAAGAGGTTTCAGCCAAAACGCACGATAGGAATGGACTGTGGGATTCAAACTGCAGCCTATGCCCTATTTTGCCACAAAACTGTGTTTTTCTGTATATGGAGGTTTGAGAGATGGTTTGGTCGTGTTTCAGACTTGGTTTGATGTTTTAAAAAATGCTCATGAAGTTTTTTTAGGCTTGTCTTGACAGGAATGTGAGTTGTGTTTAGTTTTGCAAAGTTTCTTCTATCTCAAGCCAAAGTTGCCAAGTTGGGTTACAAGCTTATGCAGGCCCCCTAAACATGCTGCAAAGTTGGTTCTTGATCAGTGGGATTTGTCCATGCCTTTGTGCCTCAGAGATTTACTTTGTACCTCTTAGATTGTAAACTTGACATAAAGTGCAACTTTACAAGAATAGATAAAATGCTTTTTCTAATTATGGATTAAACTTCCATGTAATGACCAAATGAGCAAAATAATGCTAGAACACAATGGATTGGCATTTAATTATTGAGTGTAAGAAGGATTAGAGGCCTGTAATCTAGCTTGTAAAAGCTGATTTCAAAAATGCCTAAGTTATGAACATGCATTTGGTCAAGAACAAAAGTGGATTTTGCCCAACTTTGCCAATTCGATTCTCCCTAACCACAAGGGTGTTTGATGAGTTCTTGGACAATTTGGAAAGCTTGGAATGTGTACTACAATCCATATTTGTAATGCAAGTTGAGATTCCAAGTGGAAGCATGTGAAAAATGGCCATGAAGTTAGGCAAAAATCCTGCCTAGAATAGGTAAAAAAATTTCTAAGTTAAGAATGTTTTGCACCCTTGTTCCAAAAATCATAACTTGAGCTACAAGCTTCTTTTGAGGAAACTTTGTGAATCAAAGTTGTAGATTTTGCAATGGACTATAACTTTCATGTTTTGAGTTTTGTTTGAATCCAAATGTATCTTGATGAAAAGATGGTACAAAGTTAGGGAAAAAATTAGGAAATTTTATAACTTAGAAAATTTCTAAGTTATGAAATTTCTTCATTTCAAACCCTAATTTGTAATTTTTTATTTCTTGATGAATAAGTTTCATAACTTGACATGTCTTGATGAAAAATGAATCTTGACACTTGATTTTGACCAAAAAGTCAAAGTTTGACTTTTCAATACACAGTCAAATTTGGCTCAGTTGACTGGAAAATTCATCTGTCAATCTTGTGCATTTGGGATCTTTTGAACTTGTTGAATATGTCAAGACCATGTCATTGAGTCCTTGAGTCCATATGTGAGCTTGGTTTGCCATTGGCTAGGTTAAACAGTCAAAAATTGCCTTTGTGCAGTCAAAACCCTAAAAATGACCATTTTGCCCTTTTGGTGATCTGATCAAATTTCTTGTGGAATTGTGATCCAAACTTGATCAAATGGTCCATGTGAGTTCATAATGTTGATGTGGGTCAAAAATCACGAGGTTTGACTGTCAATTGACCACAGTTGACTTTTTCCCCAATACAGCTGATTTCTAGGTCAACTGTCCAATTGACTGGGCAAAGATTGGAATCAAGGCTTGAAACTTGGTATGGATAGAATTGTGAGTCCAACATGAAGCATGAAAGTCACTTTGGGCACTTTAGGTCAAAACATCTTTGTGAAAACTCAAACCCTAATTTGGGTCAACAGTGTCAGGAGGGGTCTTGAGCAGAGCAAACCCTAGCTTGATCTTGAGCTCCAAGGGTCTTGTAGTGAGAAAATATTGATGAAATGGGAGGGAAAATTTTGGGGTACAACAGTTGCCCCTGTTCAATCTTCTTAGACCTGAGGATGTAGATTGGCTTGCGTGCCTTTCGTGATCCGAAGGTGGAAGATGATTGAACACTAAAGTGCCCAGAAATTTGCACTCGCATGGTAGAGTATCAGCAATGTGATGGCGGGAATGGGCTTACAGATGCCATTTGGAGAGATGATGGATAGGAGGATGGGCTTATAGATGCCATCTGGAGATGTGACAGAACCTTGTCGGGAATGGGCTTATAGATGCCATTTGGAAGTATGATCGCGTAAGAGATTCCTTAGCGAGAACTTGCGTACTTTGAGAAAGGAAAATGGTTTCCTGGCCTGTTACAGGTGTTGATCTTCAAACTCTTCATGCATATATGGCCTGGCTAGGTACAGGTGTCGAATCTACAATCAATTGCTCACAGATGTGCCCTGGCTAGATACAGGAATCGAATCCGGAACTTCAAAAGGTTGCTTACAGACGTGCCCTGGCTGGATACAGGTATCGAATCTCTAAACTATTCATGCAGATATGCCCTGGCTAGATACAGGTGTCGAATCCATAATCAAGTACCCACAGATATGCCCTTGCTGGATACAGGAATCAAATCTGGAATTGGTCGTCTACAGATATGCCCTGGCCAGATACAGGAATCGAATCTGGAACTTGTCGTCTACAGATATGCCCTGGCTGGATACAGGTATCGAATCTGGAAATTGTCGTCTACAGATATGCCTAGGCTGGATACAGGTATCGAATCTGGAAATAGTCGTCTACAGATATGCCCTGGCTGGATACAGGTATCGAATCTGGAAATAGTCGTCTACAGATATGCCCTGGCTAGATACAGGTATCGAATCTGGAAATAGTCGTCTACAGATATGCCCTGGCTGGATACAGGTGTCGAATCTCTAAACTCTTCATGCAGATATGCCCTGGCTGGATACAGGAATCGAATCTGGAATTGCGATAGTTGATAGTAATCATCTTTGGATTGACCTTTTCCTGAAAAGGCAAGACATCAGTTGTATGCAATGTCATGATGTATGAAATGCATGATGTTCAAAATGAGATAGTGTTGTATGCACTTTATCATGTATGTAAGCAGGATGTATGAAATGTAAAATGTCTATGAATGTATTTTCGTCTAGGAAAATAAATCCTTGACGAGTGCCGGGAACTTGTTGAATCCTGGGCTGATGTTGAAGAGTAGAGTTCTTCGTTTCCGCTGGGGATGATGATTGCAAGAATAAACCGGTAGGAGAAGATGACTCCGTTGGGGGATAAACTTGTTGGAGAGATTACTCTGCGGGGAATTACTCTGTGGGAAGAGATACTTCGCTGAGGTTTTGATGAGAGCTCCGCTGGGGATTCCACTGATAAGTTATGTTGGGGAATTTGATGAACTCCGCTGGGGATAGGAAGAACTTCGCTGAGGATGATCTTTCCGTGGTAATTAGCTGAAGATAACCCAGTTATAAGCCCTGGTGGGGAAATAACCTTTGAATAAAGCCGGGGAGACGCGTTCGTACTCTGCAGGGGATAAGCTTCCAGAATCTAGTGGGGAGGATGATTCAACTTTCCTGGGGGAACTTTGGATTGTACTGGGGAATGGTTCCACTGGGGGTGTCTGGTATTCCGTCGGGGAACAATCTTATATTAAGACTGCCGGGGATGCTTGCTGAGGAATGTCTATACTCCGCTGGGGAATGTTGAGATCTTCTGGGGATACCCAACTTCCTTAAGGCTGACATTAGACTAACTCTGCTTGGGGAGAGTATCACTGACTTGCTAGGGGATACTGTGCCTTTTCAGGGATGATGGGGGACCAACTCTTCTTGAGGAGAGTATTGCTGAAATCTAGTCTTACTCTGTGGGGAGTTGAGGTAACTTGGTTACATTCTTCAGTCGAACCTACCTTGGTACCTTGGTGGACAGAGCAACTAGATCGCTTGGACAATTCTAAATTGCCCCTGTTCCTGATGTCATCTGTAATTATTCCTTTGTTTCGTATGCAAATATTCATGATTAGCAATTAATGTCAAATGCATATATCAAAATGAACATTAGACGTTCTTTGCAAAACAAAAACAGAAAAAGGAAAAACAATTGGCAATTTGTTTGAAAAATTGAACTTGTATTGATTTTGAAATTTGCCTGTAAATAGGCGCTTTATGTACAGGAGGCTGACGTCCTAGTAAGAGAACGCCGCCGAGCAAAATAGAGTTTATACAATTTTGTAAAAAAGAAAACAAAACAGCTATGTGAAAAATAATCCCACTGGGTTCCAACTCTGCTATCGCCTTTATGTCTTCAAGCGTCTCATCACTCTGTCGCTTAGTTGAAGATGAAGCTGATTGATTGGAGTCATCTGAGCCCGATAGTTGATGTCGAATTCTGGATGCAAGGTGATCCAATGAGACATAGTATTATGCTTTATCCCTAACTTTTTCCTGGACCGCCCTTTCGGGTTTTCAGTCCACCGGGATACCCATTTTTGCCCAAGCCGCCTTTTCAGGTTTTCGACTTGTCGGGTGTACAGATTTTTTTCATTTCATCCCTTATTTTTGCCCGAACCCTTTTGGTTCGCCGGGAAGCCCTTATTTTTGCCTAGGTGTGTCAACTTAGCGGGTCTTTAATTCATGCGTAGTATCTTTTTACTATGTCTGCATTGGCGGGGTGAGGAAGTTCGTCACTGTGATCGGTGGATCTGGAACTGACTGTTTTAAAGCTGGTTTCGCGAAATGTCGCGGTAAGCAAGAGTCGCCACCGTCTTTTATTTTCTCCAAATGGAAAGGACAAAAGCACAGAAAAATTCCTTATAGAGATATGCTCTCGGTTCGGGAGGTAGATTATAGAAAGGGAAGGTGTTAGCACCCTTTCTATCCATGGTTATCCATGGGCTCTTAGATACTTGCTCATTGTGTTTTCAAAATGTTTGCTTTTCAATTGTGAGTGGGTTTTGAAAAAAGTTTCGTTTGAAAAATTTTCTAAGTAACTCTTGTATCTGTCCTCAAGAGTGTATGAAAAATTTGTTTGAAAACTTTTAGAAAGTGTAGGTGTGAAAAGTATTTTGTTTGTTTTTGAGATGAGCAAGTATCTATGAGAATCTACCTACCCTAAGGAATAAAGCTGTGTAATTGTCCTTTAGGTAGTGCCATCCCACCATTGAGAGGTAGGTAGCACCACCGTTGGAGGTGTTCGGGTCAATTCGAGTTTGTAGGGACATGGTGATCACCAGAGCAATGAGAAGACACCTTAGAAGCTACCCTCATGCCAGGTTCCCGGATCATGAGGACTTACTAAGACATCCTCTACTCGACGACCACCTTTCGAGGGGCAAGGCAACAGTGAAGCGTACCCTAGGGGTGGTGTGTGAATTGTGTGTCATTTTCAGTTTATTGTTTGTCTTGTCATGCATTGGTGATCTACGTTTCGATTTTATTTTTGGGCATTCATTCTTTCATGTTATTGTTTAGCAGTTAAAAGTGCGGGAATTTAAAGTGCGGAAAAGATAAAGGGTCCTACGCTATTACAAAGGCGCGGGTCTACAACGCCAAATTAATCCAGACCCGATTTAAAATAAAGTGCAGAAAATAAATATCTAATAGCTATTACATGGCTTTGGAGCAATTACATTATATTTACAACAGAAATAAATAAAACGCGCGAAAAAAGGAAAATATGATCGAATGCGAGGGCGTTGGACCCTTTAAGGAATTAAAATAAAATTAATAGAATAATTAAATTAAATAAAAAGAAAGAACTTGTTTTTTATGTTTTTTTTGTATTTATGACATTAAATTAATTAAAAGTCAAATGATTAATTCTAATTCTAATTGTTTTTAATTTATTAAAGAAAATGCATTAAAGTTAAAACCTAGAATTAAAACTAAATTAATTATAAATTTTATTTACAAAGTTAATGGTTAATGATACTTATAATAAAAATATTTAATTAATTAAAAAAAGGTAAAAAAGTGTTAAAGATCTATTTTTTATTATTTTTGGTTTATTGTGAAATAGAATTAAATTATAACCTAAAATTAAATCTAAATTAATTAAGGGATTTATTTACAAAATTAATACTAAAATAAAATTATTATTTATTTTTTGTCTTTTCTGATTTTTTTGTGTTTTTGATTTTATGTTGATTAAAAAAAAGAAATAAAAAAAGTCAAAATAAGTATAAGAAAAACGACGGAAACAGGCAGCAAATAAAAAAAGCATAATTCTGGAGGCCTGGGAAGCTTCGATCCAGAGAAGGTGTCTCCTTCGATCTGGGATGCTATACCTGCAAAAGTATGTTAGCAAAATAAACTCAGGGCCTGGTATCGAACCCCAGGCCCTTCGATCCTACGTGCGCTGAGTCTTTTCAGGATAAATCTGCAGCAAATGTTAGCAAACGAAGAACATGACCTGGGGCCAAACCCAGGCCCTTTGATCCTGTCTAGGATAGTAAATTGAAGGTAACAACAAGCACGAATGTGTAATGCAAATACAAGGTTGGACAGTTTACCCTCTCTTACCAGTAGATTGGACCTTCGATTTGGACGCTTCCTGAATGTAGGCACCTTCGATCTGGGCTTCTGGGCTTGGCTATTTTTGCTGAAGGGTGGCTTTGCTTGGAAAATTCTGGCAACCTTTGATGGATTTTGTGGGCAGCATCTCTCCAATGTTTCTTTCGTTCTCCTGTTGTTTGTTTTTTCGTCCGTTGTAATGTGCCACTGGCCCTTGTATTTATAGGAGTGTGAGGGTCTTGTAACGGTAAGAGACAGCCATTTAACCAGGCCTTTAATGCCATGAGACAAGAATCAGACACATTAAAAGTTTTCCTTTTTTGAAATATGCATGTCTCTTGAATGAACCTGGACACTTTCACTTGTACATGTCTTATGCAATGTGTATGAATGAAAATTATGGCCAATAATGCCTTGCATTGATGTTTAGGTTTTGGCATAAACCACCATTATCACACTTTCCACTTTTGATTCAAATTTGAATTTTTGCCTTGTTTAAGCCTTAGCACGAAAAATGGTAGGCACATAATGATGCTTCAAGGTTAATCAAAGCAAAATATCCCTTTAAATTAATTTTTTTGAATTTCTTTTGATTTTAAAAGATTTAAAATTAATTAAATCCAATAAAATCAATAAAAATGAAAAAATTAATAAAAAAATCTGAAATAAAAGCTGGGACACGTGGGAAGCATGGCCAAGTCAATTCAAGTGGAAAAAGTGGGCCCCTTTTGTCAAAAATGAGATTTCAAGGATAAATGATTTTGGCCATTTCACAAAAATTTCCCAACTTCTCCAATGCATAACTTGCTCAATTTTTAAGCTTTGCTCATGTTCTTGGACATTTTAGAAAGGTCTTGAAGTCCTCTAAACAATGTCTTTGGTCCCATGTCATTTTGATTTACCAATATCAAGTTATGGCCTTTGACTTAAAGTCCTTTTTTGTTGACTTTTGAAAATGACCTATAATGTTGAAATTGATAACTTTTTGTGAGAGCATTTCTTGGACTTGGAGTGTGAAAATGAGTTGTAGGAAATGTCTCACCCTTCAAGATGAGCATTGGATGGGATTTTTCTGATGAACCATGAAAAAGTTATGCCTTGGTCAATTTCAGTTGACTTTTTCAGCTGTCCAAATATAGAAACTTTTGCATCTTGATGATTTTTGAGCCAAGTTTTGAGAATCATGATCAAGCATTGATCAAATGATGTTTGTGGCTTCAAAATGAGATGTTGACCAAAAATTTGAACTTTTGACTGCCAAATGACCATTTTGCCCCTACAGTTGACTGTAGTGCAATTAGGGTTTTGACTGTGCAATTTTTGTGCTGAATGTCTTGAAACTTGATATGAGGATGCTTGACCATATTTGTAGGCATGTGAGACTTGATTAGACCCTTGGAAACTTCAACTCCTTGATCAGAACACAAACCCTAGTTTTGACTGCTTAGGAGGTTCTTGCACTATGCAACCCTTGGGGAACTTTGAAGCTTGACTTGGCAATTTCTTGAAGAATATGGGAGGGCAAATTTTGGGGTACAACAGTTGCCCCTGTTCAATCTTCTTAGACCTGAGGATGCAGATTGGCTGACGTGCCTTTCGTAATCCGAGGGTGGAAGATGAATGAACACTAGAGTGCCCAGAAATTTGCGCTCACATAGTAGCAGTGGGATGATGAGAATGGGCTTATGGATGCCATCTAGAGGTTGATGAATAGGATAATGGGCTTATAGATGCCATCTGGATGTTGATCGCGTAAGAGATTCCTTAGCGAGAACTTGCGTACCTGCAAAACAGAGAATGATTACCTGACACGTTGCAGGAGTTGGTTTTCAGATGCTTGGCATAGATGTGTCCTGACTGGTTACAGGAGCTGAGTCTGGAGCTTCAAACGGTGATGAAGTTGTCTCTACTGACAGTTTGTTTCCAAGGACGGGTGGTCTTTAACGACAGGTGTCTATAGCGACTAGTGTCTATAACGACGAGTGTCTAGGACGACGAGTGTCTATAACGACGAGTGTCTATGACGACGAGGGTCTATAACGACGAAGAGTGTCTATAACGACGAGTGTCTATAACGACGAGTGTCTAGGACGACGAGTGTCTATAACGACGAATAGTGTCTATAACGACGAGTGTCTATAACGACGAGTGTCTATAACGACGAGTGTCTATAACGACGAGTGTCTATAACGACGAAGAGTGTCTATAACGACGAGTGTCTATAACGACGAGGAGTGTCTATAACGACGAGTGTCTATAACGACGAGTGTCTAGGACGACGAGTGTCTATAACGACGAAGAGTGTCTATAACGACGAGTGTCTATAACGACGAGTGTCTAGGACGACGAGTGTCTATAACGACGAAGAGTGTCTATAACGACGAGTGTCTATAACGACGAGTGTCTAGGACGACGAGTGTCTATAACGACGAAGAGTGTCTATAACGACGAGTGTCTATAACGACGAGTGTCAGAGAAATCTTTAGGCATTGATTTAACTGGATTTGTATTCTTTGACTGGATTTGTCTTTTCTGACTGGATTGGTCTTTTATGACGGGATTTGTCCCTTATGACGGGATTTGTCCCTTATGACGGGATTTGTCTCTTATGACGGGATTGGTCTCTTATGACGGGATTTGTCTATTCTGACTGTGTTTGTCTATAGCTGATCATTCAACTGTATCCTTCCTGAAAGGTAAAGGTCAGTCATATGCAGTGCATGATATGGACCAAGCAATGATGCTCTCAACATAAATGAGATTTGTAAGGTATGATGCGTATATGCATGCTATGATGTATGAAGTGCGATGTATGTTTTTGCGTCTAGGAAAGTAAATCCTTGACGGGTGCCGGGAAGTCACTCCTGGGCTGATGTTGAAGAATAAGCTTTTGCTTCCGCTGGGGATGATAATTGCAAGAATACCGGTAGGAGAAGATGACTCCGTTGGGGAATGAACTTGGCGAACTGATTATTCTGCGGGGAGAAATGACTCTAGCGACCTTGCTGGGGAACCATACTCTGTAGGGAGAGAGGTACGCTGTTGAGATTTGATGATAACTCTGCTGGGGATACCGTTGTCATGTTGGAAGTGTTAATAGACTTCGCTGGGGATAAGAAGGCTTCGTTGACGACGCTCTTTCCGTGGCTTTTGGCTAAGGATAACCCAGTTATATCCTATTGAGGAAACAACTCTTTAAATCAAGCCGGACGACGCGTTCGTGCTCTGCGAGGGTAAACTTCCAGAATCTACTGGGGATAAGCTTACTGCTTGGGGATATAAATTCCACTTTCCTGGAGAAACTGGATTGGATTCTTCTGGGGAAGTTTTGAGATGTATCGGGGGAAGTGATTCCTTTGAATGCTTGTATGCTGCCGGGGAACAATCTTTAGACCAAGACTGCCGGGGATGCTTGTTAAGAATATATGCTGCTGGGGAATGTTGAGATCTGCGGGAGGATACCCAACTTCCTTAAGGTTGATAACTGCTTGGAGAGGAGTGCACTGACTTGCTGGCTCACTCTCTGGGGAATTAAGGTATACTGGTTATGTTCTTCAGCTGAACCTACCTTGATACCTTGATGGACAGAGCAATTAGATCGTTTAGACCACTCATCATTGCCCCTGTTTCTGATGTGGGAGAGGAAGACCTATGAGGTGCTGATAGTTGTTAAGGGTCAAACCTTCTTCAGGTAGGCAGGTGACAATATGACAGGACATAGTCGTACGCTTTGATCCCTAACTTTTGCCTGGACCGCCCTTTCGGGTTTTGAGCCCACCGGGATACCCTTTTTTGCCCAAGCCGCCTTTTCAGGTTTTCGACTTGCCGGGTGTACAGATTTTTTTATTTCATCCCTTCATTTTGCCCGAACCCTTTTGGTTCGCCGGGAAGCCCTTATTTTTGCCTAGGTATGTCAACCTAGCGGGTCTTTGATTTTGCGTAGTATTTTTTCGACTATGTCCCCGCTCTCAGGAGGTAGGGAGGTGCCCCTGTTAGAAGTGTTTTGGTCATGCCACCAGAAGGTGTTTGATCAGGCAAGATTCGTTGCTGGAGTGCCCCAAGTGACTTAGGCGGAGGTTTGCCCCAGGCTATTTGGCCTTTGAGAGATTCTCCGAATCTTGATTGGACTGCCCCAGATGATTGGACCATGATCATGTTGTGCCCCTTGATTGGAGGTACTTCTGTTCATTAGGCATTCGTCGTGCGAATTTCCCTGCTGTTCAAACAAAAAGTCATATGCAAACAAAGTTATGTCAAAAATGCAAAGCTTATGTCTGTCTTGAAGATTTTGAAAATGCATTATTTTCCATAAAACAAGTGAATGTTTGTAAAACGTGATGTCAACTCCGTATTCACCGTAGGCCTTCAGGAGTCAGGATACCTTTCGTAACAGTATGCTTTCGAACTAACCCATGCTTCAGCTAGGACTTTTAAGGGTTATAACGTGGCCTGGTTCACGGTTTAAGAAACAAAGGATAAAGGCTCAAATTTTATTTGTACCCACCCGTTCTTCGTGATGTTCTTCAAACCTAAACTCAGCTGACCGTGTGTTAGACCTTGTTTGAGTCTTTGCTTTGATATACCAATGATGGTTCAAATAATGATGATTTATTCTGAATGGGCAGTCATTTCTTTTTGTTGAGGGTTTATGTGACCTCTTTTTTTTATTTTATCATCCCTATTTTTTTTTTGCCTGAACTGTTTCTTTTGTGATTACAGTCAGCGGGATGCCCCAGTTTTGTAAGTCTCCTTCATAGGTTTTGACTTAATGAGTTTTTTTTTTATTTTTTGAGATAATGACTGCCTTTCTTTATTGATTATTCGGAACCATCACTGTCTTTCTTCGTTTTGTAAGGACTTCTTCAGTGCCATTCGTTATGCACTTGGATCAACTGAGAGATTACCCTGCCCCAGGTTATGATTAAGGGTTTTAAATTTCGAAAAGAAAAACTCCTACTTATTTGGCTCAAAGGGGTTGACGAGGGATTATCATCCTTATAACTCCAGTGTTTATGGATTGAAACAATGCCTGTACCTCATCAGCGGGGTCTGTTCAAAAGCATACTGTAGATTATGGTATCGTTTTCGTCATCCTCCCTCAAGAGGCTTAGAATTATTAGTCAAGAGTTGATCATCAGAAAAAATATGAAAATAATTTGCGTATAGTGAATACGAATATATTGCTTCAAAACAGACATATGCGATGCATTAATGAAATAACAACATTTAACAATGAACAAATGTTTGAACAATCAAAAGAAAATTACAACTTGAGCATTCGAATGAACAAAAGTCTTATAGTCTCAGGGCTTGTCATTTCAAATGGTGAACCTCGCAGGGATAGTAGAAGAACTCGACCTGACCATCTGGGGTGAATTCCACAGCTCCTTCATCAATCAGGCTTTGGATTTTGTACTTCAACTTCCAACAGTCATCAGTATCATGCCCCGGGCTGTTAGAATGGTATGCGCACCTGGCCCCAGGATTGTAGTTGGGTGAAGAAGTCTTAGGATTAGGGTGAGGTCCTATCAACGTCACCAGATTCAACTTCAACAGGTGTTGCAAAGCTTGGGACAGCGACGTGTTGAGCTGGGTGAATTGCCTTCTGGGCTTGCTCTGATCAACCCGTTGCTCTGGGCGAGGTTGTGGTTGGAGCTGTGAAGTAGTAGCAGCTTGGAGAGGTCTATTCATTGAACCAAGCCTTTGACTTCTTGGAGGCTGATTACCGGTTTGGTCTCCAGCCTTGGTTACTTGCTCCATACTGTCTTGCTGAAGCTGGTTGATCACAGTTCTCAACTCTTCTTGTTCCCGAGCTAAGCCTTGGATAAGGGCCATTTGCCCCAGCATCTGAGTCCTCATTACGTCTATCTCAGCTTGCATATGTTTCAGCCGTTCATCTTTACCGTCTTCTAGACTGTTCTTGACCAAATTCCCCATGAGGAGCGTTCTCAACTCTTCCTGCCCCTTGGATAGGCTTAGGAAGATCTCCCTGAACTGAGTCTCTTGAGTAGGGAACTCCTGGGTGTTTGATTGGAAAGCCATTGCTGAAATAAACAGCGAAAAGGGTAAGTGGCATGTAACAAGGGTACCTGTTATGCAATGATGTGTATGATATGCATGCAATGTTTTCAAGGATCTCGCAGGATAAACAGGAAATTTTGTTAGCATTTGGATCCGGTAGCTTGATTGAAAGAGCTTCATGTTTGTTGGGAATCTTTCTTCCAAGGGTCAAAGGCTCACCATATCCAGTGGGTCATAGCCTCTGACTTTAGTTATCATGTCTGGTTTTGATTTCCAAACAACCTTGGTTAAAGGAACTTTCTTCAAGAGTCAAAGCTCACCATATCCAGTGGGTCATAACCTCTGACTTTCTTTGGCTAGAGGAAAATAAATCCTCTTTGCCCCTTGCTAGATGTTTGATTCATCATGACCTGCATCACAGACCCTTGAGATCCTTGAAATGGGTTAGGATGTATGCAATGGTATGATGTTATGGTATGCATGGGGTAATGTGAGTAGCCCTGTTATGAGTCCCAATTAAGGACTGCAAACCAAAACCTGTAAGAAACTTAGTACACTCTTGTTATGAGTCCCGATTAAGGACTATAAACAAAACCTGCAAGAAGCTCAAGTAAAAACTGTCATGAGTCTCAATTAAGGACTAAAATAAAACCTGCAAGACCTTGTTACGAGTCCTAATTAAGGACTATAAACAAAACCTGCAAGCAGTTCATGTGTCAGCTAACAAGCATGCAAGTAGTCAAATACGAAGGCACACAAGTCACACAAATGAGCCCTTAGAGTTTAGGCCAGCATGGGGTCTAGGTATTACCCTCTTGAAGTTGGTGGGCTCAAACCTGTCCTATCAAAGTAACCGGGTTCTAAGGATCTCAATATCATTGGATTGCTTTCATTGTTCATCGTTTCGATTTAGCCACTGACTGGCGATCAAAATATCCCAAGAAAACAACCCTCAATTGAGTGTAGTATCGAGTATCAACCGACTTCGGAGTACACCAAAGTAGTTATCTCACTACCCTAAAGAGGCCAAGATGGTTCAATTAAGGTTCCTAAGGTCTGTTGATGCTTCACGACACCACGCGGAGGCCCCGTACTATCCTTGATTGACTCAAGGGTTACCGGTACACACCAAAGTGCCACATCAACGTAGCAGACTGCTTCAACCATGTCGGTATACCCCGCACAGTTCCCTCACAGCCTTGTTGCTACTTTCTAATAAGGTATCCCCAGATCCGGGTTAGGATCTATAGAACTCCCAAGACAGTACCCACAATAATAAAGCAAACAATTCAGACAATTGAAAACACAGTGATCTTAGTCCTAAGGTACACCTCACTTTAAGTTTCCCCAGCAGAGTCGCCAGTTCTGTGATCGGTGGATCTGGAACTGACTGTTTTAAAGCTGGTTTCGCGAAATGTCGCGGTAAGCAAGAGTCGCCACCGTCTTTTATTTTCTCCAAATGGAAAGGACAAAAGCATAGAAAAATTCCTTATAGAGATATGCTCTCGGTTCGGGAGGTAGATTATAGAAAGGGAAGGTGTTAGCACCCTTTCTATCCATGGTTATCCATGGGCTCTTAGATACTTGCTCATTGTGTTTTCAAAATGTTTGCTTTTCAATTGTGAGTGGGTTTTGAAAAAAGTTTCGTTTGAAAAATTTTCTAAGTAACTCTTGTATCTGTCCTCAAGAGTGTATGAAAAATTTGTTTGAAAACTTTTAGAAAGTGTAGGTGTGAAAAGTATTTTGTTTGTTTTTGAGATGAGCAAGTATCTATGAGAATCTACCTACCCTAAGGAATAAAGCTGTGTAATTGTCCTTTAGGTAGTGCCATCCCACCATTGAGAGGTAGGTAGCACCACCGTTGGAGGTGTTCGGGTCAATTCGAGTTTGTAGGGACATGGTGATCACCAGAGCAATGGGAAGACACCTTAGAAGCTACCCTCATGCCAGGTTCCCGGATCTTGAGGACTTACTAAGACATCCTCTACTCGACGACCACCTTTCGAGGGGCAAGGCAACAGTGAAGCGTACCCTAGGGGTGGTGTGTGAATTATGTGTCATTTTCAGTTTATTGTTTGTCTTGTCATGCATTGGTGATCTACGTTTCGATTTTATTTTTGGGCATTCATTCTTTCATGTTATTGTTTAGCAGTTAAAAGTGCGGGAATTTAAAGTGCGGAAAAGATAAAGGGTCCTACGCTATTACAAAGGCGCGGGTCTACAACGCCAAATTAATCCAGACCCGATTTAAAATAAAGTGCAGAAAATAAATATCTAATAGCTATTACATGGCTTTGGAGCAATTACATTATATTTACAACAGAAATAAATAAAACGCGCGAAAAAAGGAAAATATGATCGAATGCGAGGGCGTTGGACCCTTTAAGGAATTAAAATAAAATTAATAGAATAATTAAATTAAATAAAAAGAAAGAACTTGTTTTTTATGTTTTTTTTGTATTTATGACATTAAATTAATTAAAAGTCAAATGATTAATTCTAATTCTAATTGTTTTTAATTTATTAAAGAAAATGCATTAAAGTTAAAACCTAGAATTAAAACTAAATTAATTATAAATTTTATTTACAAAGTTAATGGTTAATGATACTTATAATAAAAATATTTAATTAATTAAAAAAAGGTAAAAAAGTGTTAAAGATCTATTTTTTATTATTTTTGGTTTATTGTGAAATAGAATTAAATTATAACCTAAAATTAAATCTAAATTAATTAAGGGATTTATTTACAAAATTAATACTAAAATAAAATTATTATTTATTTTTTGTCTTTTCTGATTTTTTTGTGTTTTTGATTTTATGTTGATTAAAAAAAAGAAATAAAAAAAGTCAAAATAAGTATAAGAAAAACGACGGAAACAGGCAGCAAATAAAAAAAGCATAATTCTGGAGGCCTGGGAAGCTTCGATCCAGAGAAGGTGTCTCCTTCGATCTGGGATGCTATACCTGCAAAAGTATGTTAGCAAAATAAACTCAGGGCCTGGTATCGAACCCCAGGCCCTTCGATCCTACGTGCGCTGAGTCTTTTCAGGATAAATCTGCAGCAAATGTTAGCAAACGAAGAACATGACCTGGGGCCAAACCCAGGCCCTTTGATCCTGTCTAGGATAGTAAATTGAAGGTAACAACAAGCACGAATGTGTAATGCAAATACAAGGTTGGACAGTTTACCCTCTCTTACCAGTAGATTGGACCTTCGATTTGGACGCTTCCTGAATGTAGGCACCTTCGATCTGGGCTTCTGGGCTTGGCTATTTTTGCTGAAGGGTGGCTTTGCTTGGAAAATTCTGGCAACCTTTGATGGATTTTGTGGGCAGCCTCTCTCCAATGTTTCTTTCGTTCTCCTGTTGTTTGTTTTTTCGTCCGTTGTAATGTGCCACTGGCCCTTGTATTTATAGGAGTGTGAGGGTCTTGTAACGGTAAGAGACAGCCATTTAACCAGGCCTTTAATGCCATGAGACAAGAATCAGACACATTAAAAGTTTTCCTTTTTTGAAATATGCATGTCTCTTGAATGAACCTGGACACTTTCACTTGTACATGTCTTATGCAATGTGTATGAATGAAAATTATGGCCAATAATGCCTTGCATTGATGTTTAGGTTTTGGCATAAACCACCATTATCACACTTTCCACTTTTGATTCAAATTTGAATTTTTGCCTTGTTTAAGCCTTAGCACGAAAAATGGTAGGCACATAATGATGCTTCAAGGTTAATCAAAGCAAAATATCCCTTTAAATTAATTTTTTTGAATTTCTTTTGATTTTAAAAGATTTAAAATTAATTAAATCCAATAAAATCAATAAAAATGAAAAAATTAATAAAAAAATCTGAAATAAAAGCTGGGACACGTGGGAAGCATGGCCAAGTCAATTCAAGTGGAAAAAGTGGGCCCCTTTTGTCAAAAATGAGATTTCAAGGATAAATGATTTTGGCCATTTCACAAAAATTTCCCAACTTCTCCAATGCATAACTTGCTCAATTTTTAAGCTTTGCTCATGTTCTTGGACATTTTAGAAAGGTCTTGAAGTCCTCTAAACAATGTCTTTGGTCCCATGTCATTTTGATTTACCAATATCAAGTTATGGCCTTTGACTTAAAGTCCTTTTTTGTTGACTTTTGAAAATGACCTATAATGTTGAAATTGATAACTTTTTGTGAGAGCATTTCTTGGACTTGGAGTGTGAAAATGAGTTGTAGGAAATGTCTCACCCTTCAAGATGAGCATTGGATGGGATTTTTCTGATGAACCATGAAAAAGTTATGCCTTGGTCAATTTCAGTTGACTTTTTCAGCTGTCCAAATATAGAAACTTTTGCATCTTGATGATTTTTGAGCCAAGTTTTGAGAATCATGATCAAGCATTGATCAAATGATGTTTGTGGCTTCAAAATGAGATGTTGACCAAAAATTTGAACTTTTGATTGCCAAATGACCATTTTGCCCCTACAGTTGACTGTAGTGCAATTAGGGTTTTGACTGTGCAATTTTTGTGCTGAATGTCTTGAAACTTGATATGAGGATGCTTGACCATATTTGTAGGCATGTGAGACTTGATTAGACCCTTGGAAACTTCAACTCCTTGATCAGAACACAAACCCTAGTTTTGACTGCTTAGGAGGTTCTTGCACTGTGCAACCCTTGGGGAACTTTGAAGCTTGACTTGGAAATTTCTTGAAGAATATGGGAGGGCAAATTTTGGGGTACAACAGTCACCATCCATGGTGTTTAGAATCATAGCTCCTCCTGAGAAGATATGTTTAACCACAAATGGCCCTTCGTACGTAGGGGTCCATTTGCCCCTGGGATCACTTTGAGGAAGAATGATGCGCTTGATTACTAGGTCTCCGACTTGATACTCTTGTCGTCTGACTTTCTTGTTAAATGCCCTGATCATCCGTTTTTGGTACGTTTGACCATGACAAATAGCAGTGAGTCTCTTCTCGTCTATTAGGTTTAATTGATCAAGCCGAGTCTGGATCCAATCATCTTCGCTCAAACCTGCATCCTTCATTATCCGGAGAGAGGGTATCTGGACTTCAATAGGCAAGACTGCCTCCATGCCGTAAACCAAGGAAAAGGGAGTTGCCCCCGTTGACGTCCGTGCTGAGGTACGGTACCCATGAAGAGCAAACGGTAACATTTCGTGCCAATCTTTGTAGGTCACTGTCATCTTCTGCACAATCTTCTTGATGTTTTTATTTGCTGCCTCTACAGCCCCGTTCATCTTCGGCCGGTAAGGAGAAGAATTATGGTGATGTATCTTGAATTGCTCGCATAGCTCAGTGATCATCTTGTTGTTAAGATTGGTACCATTGTCCGTAATGATCCTCTCAGGTACACCGTATGGACAGATCAGGTTGTTCCAAATGAACCGTGCCACGACGTTCTTGGTTACCGTAGCGTAGGAAGCTGCTTCAACCCACTTTGTGAAGTAATCAATCGCTACTAAGATGAAGCGATGCCCGTTGGATGCCGTAGGTCTGATTTCGCTGATCATATCAATGCCCCACATTGCAAAAGGCCAAGGTGCTGTCAAGACGTTCAGAGGAACCGGAGGAATGTGCACCTTATCAGCATAGATCTGGCATTTATGACAAGTTCGAGAATGCTGATAATAGTCGGCTTCCATTGTGGACCAGAAATATCCTGCCCGAAGGATTTTCTTTGCCATGGTATGTCCACTGGAATGTGTTCTGAAGGTACCTTCATGTAGCTCTGCCATGATCCTTTCTGCTTCAGTCTTATCCACACAACGCAGTAAGGTTTAATCATGGTTTCGCTTGTAGAGAATGCCATTACTGAGGAAGAACTTTTCCGCAAACCTTCTCAGAAACTTCTTGTCATTAACCGATGCGCCTTCGGGGTATTCTTGAACTTCAAGGTACCTCTTCACTTCATGATACCAGGGTTTTTCTGTTACCTCCTCGGTCTCGAGATCGCAGCAATGTGCAGGTTCATCCAACTTCCAGATAATGATCCAGGGAGCCTCGTTGTCCCATTTGACTTTGAACATAGAAGACATCGTAGCCAACACGTCCGCTAACTGATTCTCCTCTCTTGGGAAGTGTTCAAAAGTTATCTCCTCGAAGTGGGGAATCAACGTCAACACATACTCCTTGTAAGGAATAAGATTCGGGTATTTCGTATCCCACTCGCCTTTGATCTGATTGATCACGAGAGCGGAATCTCCGAAGACACTCAGAAATTTGATCCTTAAGTCGATTGCAGCTTGAAGACCCATGATACATGCCTCATACTCTGCCATGTTGTTGGTGCAGTTGAAACATAACCGGGCGGTGAGTGGGGTATGAGTGCCTTTAGGGGATATGATCACAGCGCCGATACCATTACCCAAAGCGTTCGAGGCTCCGTCAAAGTGCATAGACCATCGGGATCCTTCCTCAGGTCCTTCATCCGGTCCAGGTATTTCATAATCAGTCACTACCATGATATCCTCGTCTGGAAATTCAAAGTTCATCGACTGGTAATCGTCCACTGCCTGATGTGCCAAATGGTCTGCCAATACACTTCCCTTGATTGCTTTTTGAGTCGTGTACTGGATGTCGTATTCCGTCAAGATCATTTTCCATCTTGCTATTCTTCCAGACAGAGCAGGCTTTTCGAATATGTACTTGATTGGATCCATTTTTGAAATCAACAGAGTAGTGTGAGTCAACATATACTGTCTCAGCCGGCGAGCAGCCCATACCAAAGCGCAGCAAGTTTTCTCGAGCAGTGATTATCGGGTCTCACAGTCGGTAAACTTTTTGCTAAGGTAATAAATGGTGTGTTCTTTTTGGCCAGACTCGTCACGCTGCCCCAGCACACACCCTATTGAGTTGTCAAGTACTGTCAAGTATAGTATTAGAGGTCTCCCTTCAACCGGTGGCATAAGAATGGGTGGTTCTTGGAGATACTCTTTGATTCTTTCGAAAGCGGCCTGACATTCATCGTTCCAACTTACTACTTGATCTTTCTTCAATAGCTTGAAGATTGGTTCACAAGTAGCAGTTAGATGCGAGATGAATCGGGCAATGTAATTCAGACGTCCTAGAAAACCTCTGAATTCTTTCTCTGTCTTGGGAGTTGGCATCTCTTGTATGGCTTTCACTTTGGCAGGGTCCACTTGAATGCCTTTGTCGCTTACGACGAAGCCTAGCAATTTTCCAGATCTCACCCCAAAGGTGCACTTGTTTGGGTTCAACCTCAGCTTGTACAACTTCAGACGGTCAAACAGCTTCTGTAGATGGTCAAGGTGTTCCTCCTCAGTTTGGGACCTTGCAATCATATCGTCGACATATACTTCTATCTCGTGATGGATCATGTCATGAAATAAAGCAACCATGGCACGTTGGTAGGTTGCCCCAGCATTTTTCAACCCAAAAGGCATGACCTTGTAGCAAAAGGTGCCCCACTGAGTGACGAAAGTGGTCTTCTCCATGTCTTCAGGAGACATCTTGATTTGATTATAACCGGAGAAGCCATCCATGAAGGAGAATACTTTATGCTGAGCAGTGTTGTCAACCAGAACGTCGATATGAGGCAGAGGGAAATCATACTTAGGGCTTGCCCTGTTCAAATCCCTGTAATCAACACACATCCGGACCTTACCATCTTTCTTCGGCACTGGAACCACGTTGGCAACCCACTGAGGGTAAGAAGTTACTGTTAGAAACCCGACATCAAATTGTTTCATAACCTCAGCTTTGATTTTCTCGGACATTTCTGGACGCATACGGCGGACCTTCTGTTTTACCGGAGGGCATCCTTCCTTGGTAGGCAGGTGATGAACCACAATGTCGGTATCCAACCCAGGCATGTCTTCGTAAGACCAGGCAAAGATTTCCACATAGTCATGCAGCATCTGAATCAACCGTTGTTTCACACTGAGCTCTAGATTAGTACCAATCTTGACTTCCTTTCTGTCTGTCTCAGTACCCAGATTTACCGTTTCCACTGGCTCTTCATGTGGCTGAATGGCCCTCTCTTTCTGGAGTAGCAGTCTTGCAAGTTCACCAGGAACTTCGCAATCATCTTCACCTTCGTCTTCGGCTAAGTTGATCGGATTTTCGAAGTCATAACTGGCAGTAGCAGAGTTTTTACCAGCGAGATCCAGAGTGGATTGGAACCTGTATAAGTGAGTGTGTGTAAATATAGCTGTTTTGCAATATATAATAAAGAAAGAAAAGGAGCGCAAGATTTTGAAATGCAACAAACGTCCAATGTTTTTATTGATGATATATGAAAATGACACACAAAATCCCTCACAAATGAAGCCACGGTGCCCCGAGTAAGACACCGAGCCATAAAAGTTCAAAATATTGTCTGTTACAAATTCAAAACAAAAGAGTTCATTACTGAGTGACAAAAGTAATGGGTGTGAAGTCTTTGGCAGTCCAGTTGCTTGGTCCATCGTCAGTTGTTGGGTAGATCCAGCTGTCGAATTCAGATTCCTCCACGTCGTCTTCAATAGCATTCACTCCCGGGTTGGTGATGAACACATGAGGTCTTCCAATTCTTGCCTTACGAACAGCCCTCTGAGCTTCTGCAGTGAAGCCCAAACCAAACTTGTCAGTCTTTGGAGTGAAATCAGGAAGTCGGCCCCAGTTTGCGCACTCACCCTTCTCAATAACAACCCGGGCATCCTTTAAGGAATCCATCTTCAAAGTTGGGTCTTTAATCACAGTTTCAGCTGATGCTAGTGTCTGAGGAACTTCTTCAAAGTGCTGGAATGGAGTCTCAATGAATTCCCCATCCATTTCTATGTACCGGAACGAGTTGAGGTGGCTGACCATGTATTCTTCCTCCCCCTGAACTGTAACAATTTTCCCTCTAACCGGGTACTTAAGCTTCTGATGTAGTGTGGAGGTCACAGCTCCAACCTTGTGGATCCATGGACGACCCAGCAAACAAGAATAGGATGGTCGGATGTCCATCACATAGAAAGTAGAATCAAAAACTTGAGAACCAACCCTGATTGGAATGTCAACTTCCCCATGTACCATCCTTTTCGAACTGCAAAGGCTCGGACAACAATGTTACTAGGCTTGAGCTCCAAACCCTCACAATCCAACCTGTCTAGGGCCTTCTTGGGTAATACGTTCAATGAAGAACCGATGTCTACCAACACATGGGCAAGAGTAGTGCCCCTGCATTCAATGGAGACATGCAGGGCGTCGTTATGGTTCTTTCCTTTGGCAGTCAGATCGGCGTCAGAGAAGCCCAACCCATTATCGGCAGTCAAGTTGGCCACACAATCGGTAAATTGATCAGCAGACGTTTCTTGCGGCACATGGGCCGTCTTCAGGAAGGAAATCAGGGCCTTGGCATGGGCCTCTGAACACAATAACAATGATAACATAGAAATCTTTGATGGGGTGTGCCCCAGCTTCTCAACTACATTGAAATCACTCTTCTTGATAATCTTGAGAATCTCTTCCATCTCTTGCTGGGAAGCTTCAACATTGGTTGTATTTGGTGCCTCCGTCAAGGCAGGCAAATCAGTAGCAATCCCTTTGCCCCGAGCATCAGATGACTCGACAACAGGGGTAGAAACAGGAACTTGATCAGGAAGGGAAGCAGGCACACTTGCAGGTGTGATGATAAGAGGTCTTTGAATAGCTGGTGGCGCAATATCTGGTGAGAGCAGCCTACCACTGCGAGTAACTTTAGCAGGCCCGGTGATGTTACTGACGCCGGTAGTAGTATCAAACTCTTGCTTTACTCCAAGAACATAAACATCTGCCCCACAGTGCCATGGGACAGCTTTGTCGGATGTATAAGGGAGAGGCCCCGGAACAGTGATGATGATAGGAGCAATCTTCTGAGTAGACATGATTTTGACAGGCTTCTTTGAAGGAGCCTTAGGAGGTTTGTTGAAAATAGTGACAATAGAAACTTCTTCGGTAGGGACAGTAGGAACGACAATCTTCTCGAGCAAGATCTCTTTGCTATCCATCAGGCTTTGGGTACTTGATTTCAGCAAGGGACAACCAACGGGTGAAACAGCACATAGAAGGCAACCTTTACCATATCCCGGAAATAAACCGGCCAGCAACAGATTCCTTTTGACAGTCAACAACGGAGTAACAATCTCTTCCACGGAGGCTACATACCGGTCTTCTTCCACAACATTCACTCCATGCTGGGGCATGGGAGCAGTCACAACATTGGGTCTTTCGGGCACCTCAAACTGTATTTCCTTGGCATCGATAAGGTCCTGAACCTTATTCCTCAGAGCCCAGCAATCATCCGTAGTATGCCCCGAGCTATCAGAGTGATAAGCGCAACGGGCGTTGGGGTTGTACTTTGGAGAAGCTGTGTTTACTACTTTCAGAGCTTCTTTGACAGTTACCAGATTGGTTGATAGTAGTTGCGGCAAAATCTGAGACAGGGTCATACTGAGCCGAGTGTACTGCCTTTTGGGTCTCTCACCCCTTGGTTGGTTGTATTGCTGAGGAGCAGCAGCAGGCTTTGAAATTATCAACGCATTAACATCTTGGCGGTGTTCTGGCTTAATTTGTCTTCTGGGACCATAAACAGCATTGGCTTCCTTCTTGAAGGGCTTCTTTTCAGTACTCGAGGAGGCACCTTTCTGTATCTTCCCCGACTTGATACCTGCTTCTATTCTCTCACCAATCAAGATCAAATCTGTAAACCCAGCAGAAGAATTCCCAATCAGATGGTTGAAGAATGGACCGGACAGGGTCCCCAGGAACATGTCAACAAGTTCACGGTCAGTCAGCGGTGGTTGCACCCTGCCAGCCAGGTCTCTCCACTTTTGCGCATACTCCTTGAATCCTTCGCCCGTCCCCAGTGACATACCCTGGAGTTGGGTACGCGTGGGAGCGAGGTCAGAATTGTACTGATACTGTTTATAAAAGGCAGTAGCCAAGTCCTCCCAGTTTCAGATATTGGCTCCATCCAGCTGATAGAACCATTCGAGTTGAGACCCCGAAAGGCTATCCTGAAAGAAATGGATCCATAGGCTCTTGTCTGCAGTGTAAGGTTGGATCTTCCTTACATATGATCTGAGATGCAGCTTAGGGCAGGAAGCCCCGTCGTACTTTGCAAAGGCAGGTGCCTTGAACTTGTGTGGGATCACCACCCCAGAAGATAAACCTAGATCTCCAAAATCCAGCCCCGACACATTTTGAATCTCCATGGCACTCAAACGGTCCTCTAGTTGCTTGTACCTGTCTTCAGCAGGAGGGTACTATTCGTCGTTGTAATCTGTCTCGTTGTCGGAGACCATAGGACTAGGAGCCCTTCCCCCTTGGGGACTGTCTTTCTCTGCAGAGGAAGTAGCCTGATCAGCCTCATTATGTAGTGTATTCCCAAACCTCTGTTCGGTGTTAAACAGTGCAGTCCTCTTCTTCTTCTTCTTCTTCAAGAGCAGAGTCTTCAACTCCTGTTGACCCTGGGCTAAGCTCATGACCAGCTCTTGAAACTGGGCGTTCTGGGCCTGGAGGGCCTTGATAGCTTGTTCGGTAGTAGGCTCGGAAGACATGATGATTGAGTGCTGAAATAAACAGCGAAGAAGATTAAGCAACCTGTAGAAGAAGGGTACCTGTTATGCATATGATGCAATGAGATGCTTATGATTTATGCTTTCAAAGACAATCGGGATTCAACTTTGTAGACAAAAAGGAAACACACTTCATTAGATTCAAATTTTAAATTGTTCAACAATTTGCCCTTAGGCATTACAGGAAATGAAAATACTGAAAAGGAAATAAAAGCTGTAAAAGAAACATCCAAATCCCATCAGTGCTCCCATGGCCTCCTCTTCTCAGTACGGATATAGTCGTTCAGGATCCGCTCCTCCTCCAATTTCTTAGTCAGCTTCTGGATCTTTTGTTCCTGTTCATTGAACTTTTCCCGATAATAATCCCGTTCTTCCTGTAGCTGCGCCCAAGATCTCTTTAGTGTATCAACATCAGTGGGTATCTGAGGAGGGAGGACAGTTGGAGGAACCCCGTCTTCATCAGGAAATTCAAGAATGATAGGCCTGACAGCTTCGTATGGCATACCTAACTTCTGAGCACGGATGCGGACCCATCTGCAGTAGGGTTTCATTGGTAGAGAAATCTTCGATCCCAACTCATGTGGGTCAGCTTTGTGAATTCTGTCCCAAGCCTTGATGAATCTACGGTGCAGCTCGTCACTGTCTACCTGAAACTCAAAACTGATGTGAGGCACCAACATCTCATGAGGCCCTGCTCTTCTGGCTCTTCCAAACTGACGGAGAGCTAGACATGGATTATAAGAGATTCCTCCCTAGGTACCGATCAATGGAACATTAGGATATTCTCCGCAACGATCAATAATGGCTACCTCATCCAAACCTCCGAGAGTCCAAATGATGTCATTATCAGTGAGAGACATTAACCTATGAGCCCAGCCCATTCCTTCTTCATTCTTCAACACGAACTTAGGGAGGTGCGAAATAAACCACCTCACTAATAAAGGAACACCATAGAGTTCCCCGTCTTCGGGCAGTACGAGCATAGAGTTGTTGCAGGATATCACCCAAGAGAGTGGGTACAGGGTTTCGAGACATGAAGATCCTTATGGCATTGATATTGACAAAGTTATCAGGATTTGGAAACAATACTAGACCATAGATTAAGAGAGCCAGGATGTCTTCGTACGCCTTGAAGTCTAAGTCATTCCAGAAACTATTAGCCTTGCCAACCAGAAATTTAGCCAAAAAGCCCTTAACTTCACTTCTAGTTTCCCAGTTAGCCATTACCTCTTCTTTGGTCAAGGGAAGGACTGCAGCAATCTCTTCAGGCCTAAGAGTCTTCTCCCAACCAGTGAATGGAGTCTGCTCCAAAACAGGGATACCAAGCAAATCAGAGAATTCTTCCAGGGTAGGGACCAGCTGGAAGTCTTGAAAAGTGAAGCAATGATACAGGGGATCATAAAACTGGGTCAGGACACTCATCAGTTGTTAGTCCCACTTTGAAGTGACTAACCCAAGGAGAGAACCATGCCTCTTGATGAAGGAAGTAGTGTTTGGAATCATATAAACCAAATCCTTGAGCAAAGTAGGTGGTTGAACAAAGTTGAGCCGGATAGTATTCCTACGCACGGGCATCATGATGTCCTACAAAACAGAGCAAAGATGAAACCCTTTTGTCTTTGAAATGGGTCAGTCCTTATGCAGGATGCATGCAATGGTATGATGGTATGATGTTTATGATAAAGCACACCACAAGTATTCACAAAGGCAAGCATGATAAGGCACACAAATCACACAAGGCAGCCCTTAGGGTTTAGGCCAGCATGAAGTTTAGGTGTTACCCTCTTTCAGTTTCGTTGGTCAAGACATGTCCTATCAAAAGTAACCGGGTTCTAGAGGATCTCAATATCATTGACTACCCTCAATCGGTCATAACTCTAGCATCGCAATCTTTTCTTGCGGCCAGAACCATCGTGAGAGTTTAGCCTCAATGAGTGTAGCATACTGCTACTGTTCTATGGCCAAGTTGGGTCAATTTAGGGTTCTAAGGTCGGTTGGTGTTTAATGACTCCTTAGAAGACCCATATTCTCCTTGTTGCAACACAAGGGATATCGGTATAGACCAAAGTGTCACACCAATGTAGCCACTGCTTCACCCATGTCAGTCTACGCCGGACAGGTCCCTCACAGCTTATGCTACCTAAAAGGGTATTCCCCAGATCCGGGTTAGGATCTATGAAACTCCGATGCAAAGCCCACAAATATAAAAGCAAACAAAACAAACAATTGAAAACAAGGTGATCTAAGCCCTAAGGTTACTCCACTTTTAAGTTCTCCCCAGCAGAGTCGCCAGTTCTTTGATACGGTGGGAGAACTGACTTGAGGTTTTGCGTTTGTATTCGCAAATGTTTCGGTTGAGCAAGAGTCGCCACCGACTTTTTATTTTATCCTAAGGAAAGGTTAAAAAGCACAACAAAAACCTTTGAGATGTTTTCTTGGGTTCGGGGGGTAGATTATAGAAAGGGAAGGTATTAGCACCCTTTCTATCCATGGTTATCCATGGGCTCTTAGTTACTTGCTTAGATCACTTGCCTTGTGTTTTCAATTGTTTGAAATGGTGCTTTGTGTGTGGGTTTGAAAATGTTTTGAAAAGAGGCGAATGTGGTGGCAACCTTTGTAATGATTCATATTTGAATGTATACAAAGGTGTACTTGTCTTTTGAAAAGTTTTCAATGTTTTTTTGGAAGTTTGTTTTGAAAGTGTTTGTGGAGTGTGGTTTTGAAAAATGGCAAGGATTGTTTTGCAAGTTTGATCAAGTAACTAAGAGTTGTCTACCCCTAAATTTACTCAAAGGCTTTTCCTATGTTTTAACCCTTTTAACAATTTTGTTCCACCATTGTATTTGGTGGACAATCTTGTGTTAGGATGTGAACGGGACAGGCGCGGGTCATCGTTTAGACCATGATTGCAATGGTGCCAAGTGTCTTTGGCAACTTTTCCTTTAAGGGACTTGATCATTTTTAGGCAACTTTCGAAAGCGTCATCGAGGGAATATGATCATTTGAATTGTTTTGTTTTTTTGCCAAAGAAACTCAACATGCAACATGGCCCATTATTGAAGGCAACAAGTGGAGTAACCCTAGGGGTGCAAGTGTGATTGGTGTTGTCCATTTTCATGCTTTTTGTCTTTTGTTTAGTCAAGCTAATTGTTGTTTGATTTTTGCATACAAACCCTAAGTCTATCATGGCATATTTAGAAAGCTTTAAAATGCGGAATTAAAAGTCCTAAGTTATTACAAAGTAATCATGGGGATAGGGGTACAAATGTTCAAATGGGGATGAGACTTTTATAGGAGAATGGTATCCCAATATTTACAACCAAATCGAATTAATTGCAAAATGTAAAATGATCAATGTATAAGAATAAAGAAATGTAAGTGTGTTGTACCCCAAAATTTGCCCTCCCATATTCTTCAAGAAATTGCCAAGTCATGCCTCAAAATCTCCCCAAGGGTTGCACAGTTCAAGGGCCTCCTAAGCAGTCAAAATTAGGGTTTTGGTTCTGATCAAGAAAATGAAGTTTCCAAGGGTCCAATCAAGTCCCACATGCCTACAAATATGGTCAAGCATCCTCATATCAAGTTCCAAGACTTTCAGCACAAAATTGCACAGTCAAAACCCTAATTGCACTACAGTCAACTGTAGGGGCAAAATGGTCATTTGACAGTCAAAAGTTCAAATTTTTGGTCAACATCTCATTTTGAAGCCACAAACATCATTTGAGCAATGCTTGATCATGATTCTCAAAGCTTGGCTCAAAAATCATCAAGATGCAAAAGTTTCCTTATTTGGACAGCTGAAAAAGTCAACTGTAAATTGACCAGGGCATAACTTTCACATGGATTATCAGAAAAATTCCATCCAAAGCTCATTTTGAAGAGAAAGACATTTCCTACAACTCCTCTTCACACTTAAAGTCCAAGAAATGCTCTCACAAAAAGTTATCAATTTCAACATTATAGGTCATTTTCAAAAGTCAACAAAAAGGGACTTTAAGTCAAAGGCCATAACTTGAGATTGGTAAATCAAAATGACATGGGACCAAAGGCATTGGTTAGGGGACTCAAATACCTTTCCAAAATGTCCAAGAACATGAGCAAAGCTTAAAAATTGAGCAAGTTATGCCTTGTGGAAGTTGGGAAATCTTTGGATATTTTGAAAAGTCAACATTGCTTCAAATGACCTAAAATTGCTAATGGGCCTCTTTTTCTTCCACAATTCATCATCCAAGACATGCACACGACCATTTGGCCCAAAGGGAAGTTTTTTATTATTTTTATTTATTTATTTGAATTTTTTATTACAATTAATTCATTTAAACTAAATAAAATATGAAAAAAATACTAAACTAATGAAATCAAATCTTTTTGTGCAGAAAATACTCTCATTGGACACTCAAGATTCGTGCATAATCATTTTTGGAAGGTTTTGTCATGATTTGATATCAAATTGCATGAAAAAGATTGAAAAACTAATGCCATAAAAAATCAAATATTGCACAATTAATTCATGGATTTTGGACCAATTTTATTTGACCTAATCATTCATACACATATAAGGATGCAAACCCTCATGCTTTTTGACGAGAAGCTGCGCTACAGACCAAGCACTAAACTTGAGTTTTTGGTTAAAAAATTGAAAACTGAAAACAGGGATAGAGGACGATTCAAGGCCAAATAACCATCTCATCACCTTCCTGAAGCTTCAAGGAAGGATTTCCAATCAAAATCATTCATCCTAACATCAAGAATTGGTAACACGATTGCAACCTGTATAGAGAAAATTTCATATTCTTGCATCACGAATCATACACTTTTTGCAATTTTTAACATGTGATTTATGTTCATTATGCAATTATGAAACTAACTGTGTGGTTTGATTTTGCTTTCGTGCCCTATATGAGGATTCGCCATTAGAGACATCTAGGGTTTCCAGGTTTTCAATTTAGGCGTTTCTCATCCCTGTAAAATTAAGACACATCAATACCATGAACAAAACCAGCGGGTTGGGACGAATTGGAAGAGACCATCGCGCCTAATTTCTGAGGCCACATGGCCTAATCGCTATTATCGGAATAAGCTTGTTTTGAGGGGGTTCAAAACCCCCGTTAACTGTTTTCTATTTTTTCAGGAAAACAAAACCACGAAGAAGACGACCCCTGTGGCATAAGCTGATTGGCTAATTTGAATTCTCGCGCTAAAAAGTTCACTAACACGCGTTTTGTTTTATATTGTTTCTTAGTTATATTATAATCAAAATGCGTTGGATGGTTCAGTGGTAAGCATAGGCGTTGGTAACGTTCATGACCTGGGTTCGAGCCCCAGGTCCTCACTCTTTCCATGTTATTTTTCAATAGATGCTTCTATGCAGTTTCAACGCTGAAGACCACCGCACGCCCATAAAATCAAACCTTCCACGTGCACCCTGAGGTCAATCAAAGGGCCATGATCTGGAGAGCATGGTGGACCCTAGTCAAAGATCTCACACGCGTCCTGAAAAGTCAAAGAGGCCAGGGATAATTGGGCTTAAATTACTAGCCATTCACCTCACAATTAGGGGCAGAACCACCTAGGTTTGCAAATTTTTTTATTATTCTTTGTTTTTTCATTATTTTTACATTCTTTTAATTATTGTTTTTTTAATTAATTTAATATTTTTATAATATAAAAAACACCAAAAAAATCAGAAAAGAGAAAAATTAATAAATATTTTTATTTTAGTATTTTTTTGTAAATAAATTGCATTATTTAATTTTAGTTATTAAATTAGGTTTAATTGTAATATTTTCTTAATTAATTTAAAATTGGTAGAACTAGGGTTTAATTAATTTTTTTATTCCTTTTTTCTTTTCTTTCATAATAATTAAATATTTCCTATTATTTATTTTTATAAATCAAAATTGCATGTAAATAATTAGGTTAAATATTAGGTCAAAATTTGATCTTTTCTTAATAAATTAAAAACAACTAGAATTAGGGTTAGCATTTTATTTTAATTAATTCTTTTTTCATTAAAATCATAAAATACCAAAAAATACCAAAAAAACAATTTCTTTTCTTTTTTTAATTAATTAATTTCATCATTTAATTTAATTTTGCAAAAAGGGTCCAACGCCCTCGTTTTAATTCTTATTTAATTCGCGTGTTTATTTATTTCTCGTGTAATATTTATGTATCTCTCCCAAGGCCTTGTAAATTAATTTCTCGCACTTTACTTTTCATTATTTCTTTATTTTTCTGTCAAATCGGGTTCTGGAAATTTTGGCGATGTGGACCCGCGCCTTTTGTAATAGCTTAGAATCTTTTACTTCTCGCACTTTTAACTGTTAATCAAGGCATGCAAGAATGAATGAATAAAAATAAAAACAAACGGTAGATCACCAATGACATGACAAAAGACAAAATATCTGAAAACGACACACAAATCACACACCACCCCTAGGGTACGCCTCACTGTTGCCTCGCCTCGAAAGGTGATCGTCGAGTAGAGGATGTCTTAGTAAGTCCTCATGATCCGGGAACCTGGCATGAGGGTAGCTTCTAAGGTGTCTTCCCATTGCTCTGGTGATCACCATGTCCCGAACCTCGAATTGACCCGAACACCTCCAACGGTGGTGCTACCTACCTCTCAATGGTGGGATGGCACTACTTTAAAGGACATCTACACAGACGAATTCCTTAGGGTAGGTAGGTTCTCGTAGATACTTGCTCTAATTTCAAAAACTAATCAAAAATACTTTTCACACCGACACATTTTCAAAAAGCTTTCGAAAGCAATTTTTCAAACACTCTTGAGGACCGATACAAGAGTCGAACTGGAATTTTCAAAGAGACTTTTTTAAAACCCACAGTTGAAAAGCAAACAAACCATTTTGAAAACACAATGAGCAAGTATCTAAGAGCCCATGGATAACCATGGATAGAAAGGGTGCTAACACCTTCCCTTTCTATAATCTACCTCCCGAACCGAGAGCAATCTCTTTAAGGAATTTTTCTGTGCTTTTGTCCTTTCCATTTGGAGAAAATAAAAGACGGTGACGACTCTTGCTTCTGCGACATTTCGCGAACCAGCGTTAAACAGTCAGTTCCAGATCCACCGATCACAAAGTGTATCAATGTATTTGTGTAAGTGTATGTGATTTATTTACAAGTGAAATAAAAATAAAAAAAGGTTAATTTTGGATATTTTCATGTTTAGGGCAAAACCTTAATTTTGCAAATAAAAAGGTATTTATTATGTATTAAGTATAATATTTATTAATTATGTACAAAAAAATAAATAAAAAGGAAGTATATTGTGAAAAAGTAATTTTTGAGGTCAAATATTAATAAAAATAAAAATGTATTATTTTTGTATTTTTTCCTTAAATATTCTAATAAATATATAAGTATTTATATTATTTACTAAATATATTAAATATGTACAAAAATAAAAATAAAAATGTATTATTTTTGTATTTTTTTCTTAAATATTCTAATAAATATATAAGTATTTATATTATTTACTAAATATATTAAATATGTACAAAAATAAAAATAAAAATATTTATTATTTACAAAAAAAAGTATATTTTTTAGAAAATGTTTTCAAAAGATAAAATAAAATAAAATCAGAAAATAAAATGTATTTGTATTATTTTTAGTATTTTAAATAAAAGTATATATATATATATATATATATATATATATATATATATATATATATATATATATATATATATATATATATATATATATATATATATATATATATATATATATATATATATATATATATATATATATATATATATATATATATATATATATATATATATATATATATATATATATATATATATATATATATATATATATATATATATATATATATATATATATATATATATATATATATATATATATATATATTTACATGTGAAACTAAATGAAACAAAATAAATACCAAATAAAATGCAAAAAATGTGAGAAAAATATTTTTAATGATTTTTCATGCTTGAATAAAAATATAAAATCAGAATCAAAAAGAAAAAATCAAAAATGACAAGTATATCATACAATGGGCCAGGGGGGTGTATGTGAAATAAAGTGGTGCAAATAGAAAAAATAGGTCAGGCCCAGCCCAAAGGACTTTGTCTTCAACCTCCAGCAACTTCAAACACAAAAAAGCGCGCGTTCTTGTTCATCTCCCTAACTTCTGATTCCTTGATCTTTTGACAAATCTTAAAACATGAAACTTGTAGAGCTTGAAGCCACGATTTCAAATATATAAAAAAGTTGATCTAACTCTCAGAAATGAGAGAGAATTTCTTCTCCCCCAATTCCTGACCTAGCTTTTTTCAGATATTCAGTTTCAAAATTCTCTCAGTACACACAACATAAATGAAAAGTAATGATATGGGTGGATTCAGGGCCATGAGTAGGACATAACTTCTTCACAAACCTAAGCCTAGATATGCTTGGATAGAGAGATAGAAGTTCAAAAACTTACCTGTTCAGCTTGATTCGTGTATGACAATGGAGGTACTTTCAATGCAATGTGAGGACTTGTATAGCTTGCTTGAGGTCCAGGGATGCTTCTCCAACCTCTAGCTTGCTTTGGAACTAACTGAAACGAGCTATGGAAGTTAACCTGCACAACTGAAAAAATGAAAATGGTGAACTTGGTTAGAGGTGTTACAGTCTGTAGCTAGGGCTTGGGATAGCTTCAATGGATGATAGGGAATGTGTTTGAAGAGGTTTCAGCCAAAACGCACGATAGGAATGGACTGTGGGATTCAAACTGCAGCCTATGCCCTGTTTTGCCACAAAACTGTGTTTTTCTGTATATGGAGGTTTGAGAGATGGTTTGGTCGTGTTTCAGACTTGGTTTGATGTTTTAAAAAATGCTCATGAAGTTTGTTTAGGCTTGTCTTGACAGGAATGTGAGTTGTGTTTAGTTTTGCAAAGTTTCTTCTATCTCAAGCCAAAGTTGCCAAGTTGGGTTACAAGCTTATGCAGGCCCCCTAAACATGCTGCAAAGTTGGTTCTTGATCAGTGGGATCTGTCCATGCCTTTGTGCCTCAGAGATTTGCTTTGTACCTCTTAGATTGTAAACTTGACATAAAGTGCAACTTTACAAGAATAGATAAAATGCTTTTTCTAATTATGGATTAAACTTCCATGTAATGACCAAATGAGCAAAATAATGCTAGAACACAATGGATTGGCATTTAATTATTGAGTGTAAGAAGGATTAGAGGCCTGTAATCTAGCTTGTACAAGCTGATTTAAAAAATGCCTAAGTTATGAACATGCATTTGGTCAAGAACAAAAGTGGATTTTGCCCAACTTTGCCAATTCAATTCTCCCTAACCACAAGGGTGTTTGATGAGTTCTTGGACAATTTGGAAAGCTTGGAATGTGTACTACAATCCATATTCGTAATGAAAGTTGAGATTCCAAGTGGAAGCATGTGAAAAATGGCCATGAAGTTAGGCAAAAATCCTGCCTAGAATAGGTCAAAAAATTTCTAAGTTAAGAATGTTTTGCACCCTTGTTCCAAAAATCATAACTTGAGCTACAAGCTTCTTTTGAGGAAACTTTGTGAATAAAAGTTGTAGATTTTGCAATGGAATATAACTTTCATGTTTTGAGTTTTGTTTTAATCCAAATGTATCTTGATGAAAAGATGGGACAAAGTTAGGAAAAAAATTAGGAAATTTTATAACTTAGAAAATTTCTAAGTTATGAAATTTCTTCATTTCAAACCCTAATTTGTAATTTTTGATTTCTTGATGAATAAGTTTCATAAATTGACATGTCTTGATGAAAAATGAATCTTGACACTTGATTTTGACCAAAAAGTCAAAGTTTGACTTTTCAGTACACAGTCAAATTTGGCTCAGTTGACTGGAAAATTCATCTGTCAATCTTGTGCATTTGGGATCTTTTGAACTTGTTGAATATGTCAAGACCATGTCATTAAGTCCTTGAGTCCATATGTGAGCTTGGTTTTCCATTGGCTAGGTTAAACAGTCAAAAATTGCCTTTGTGCAGTCAAAACCCTAAAAATGACCATTTTGCCCTTTTGGTGATCTGATCAAATTTCTTGTGGAATTGTGATCCAAACTTGATCAAATGGTCCATGTGAGTTCATAATGTTGATGTGGGTCAAAAATCATGAGGTTTGGCTGTCAATTTACCACAGTTGACTTTTTCCCCAATACAGCTGATTTCTAGGTCAACTGTCCAATTGACTGGGCAAAGATTGGAATCAAGGCTTGAAACTTGGTATGGATAGACTTGTGAGTCCAACATGAAGCATGAAAGTCACTTTGGGCACTTTAGGTCAAAACATCTTTGTGCAAACTCAAACCCTAATTTGGGTCAACAGTGCCAGGAGGGGTCTTGAGCAGAGCAAACCCTAGCTTGATCTTGAGCTCTAAGGGTCTTGTGGTGAGAAAATATTGATGAAATGGGAGGGCAAATTTTGGGGTACAACAAGGAGAATACGGGGCCGCTGAGTGGCGTCATGAAACACTAACCGACTTTAGAACCCTAATTGAACAAACTTGGCCATTAGGACGTAGTGAGATAACCGGTTTCAGTGTAGAACTTAAAATTGGTTGATACTCGATACTACACTCATTGAGGCTAGACTTTTGGGATATCTCGGCCGCAAGAAAAGATTGATTATGCTGAGACAATGCCTAAGAGAAAGGTTGGTGATATTGAGATCCTTTAGAACTCGATCACTATTACTAGGACAGGTTGAGCCAACTAAACTTCAAGAGGGTACTTACCTACAGACTTCATGCAAGCCTAAACCTAAGGACTTGTCTACTTTGTGTGTATATAACAACTTTCTTACTTTGCATACTTGCACATGACATCATGACATCATACCATAGCATTTTCAATAACCTTTTCAAGGATCTAAAGGGCCTATGATGCAGGGTCATGTTGAACCAGACGCCTATCCAGGGGCAAGAGGATTTATTTTTCTCTAATCAAACATCATCAAAGACCAAAGCACGGTAACTTGAGTCAAGGGCTATGACCCACTTAACATGGTGATCTTGATTCTTGTTGAAGGACATTCCCCGACACGAAGTTCTCCAGTCAAAATTGTTGATCAAAATTCAATTTCTAACATCTTATTGTGTTTACCCTGCAAGATCCTTGAAAACATGCATCCATATATCATGCATCATATCATGGCAGGCTTTTCCCACACAGATCTCTCATCTGCTTACTGTTTATTTCAGTAGAGATGACACTAGAGCAGACTATAAAGGACATTCAGACTCAAAACGCTCAGCTTCAGGAAATGTTCTTGAACCTATCCAAGGGGCAAGAGGAAGTGAAAGCACTCCTCACTATAGGCTTGACCGTAGAGAATCCTGAGGACGACGAGGGTGACCAGCTAGAACGACTACAAACTGAAATGGCAATAATGAAAGTCCAGATGATGGGGCAACTGGTAGGCCAGATGGATTTTATCCAAACCGTAGCTCGAGGACAAGAGGAGCTAAGGACCCTCATCAACAAGCTTCATCAAGACGGATGTAACCAAATGGGGAAAACAACTAGAATTGGGGATCAAGTCATTAATCAACCTCCGATAAAGAGTGGACCTTTCTAAATTGCTGCCACGTTACGGGCCCGACAACAACCTCGCTAACAACAACAGGGGAATCAACGCAAAGAGGTCGCACCAAAGATACAATTTACCAGGATCCACATGTCACTAGCTCAGGTACTACAACACATGTTGAAGGCGAAGCTACTTACATTAAAAGCTCCCCCCCAGAATCTTAATACTGTTGCTCCTAATTAACGTCCCAATGAGAGGTGTGCATACCATTCTAATGGTCCTGGGCATGATACAAACAATTGTTGGGCTCTGAAGAACATAATTCAAGACCTAATCGATGAAGGAGTGTTGGAATTTACATAAGACGATCAACTGGAGCTCTTCTATCACCCCTCAAGAGTATCCATGTGAAGTGAAGATGTGGGCGAGGAAATTTTCTGTTTATTCGAATTTTCAGTTGTAATTTATTTGTTTGCTTAAACACTTATCTTTATGTCAGACTTTGGTTACTCTCATTAATGCATTAAATATGTTTGTCTTGAATCAATCCGTTCATTTTCATTATATCTAAACTATGCTTTTTACTCCCTTTATGATATTCAACTCTTGTTTCAAAAGTTGCAAGCCTTTAGAGGGAGGATGACGAAAACAATGCCTTCATCTCATACAATATGCTTTTGGACAGACCTTGCTGACGATGTACAAGCGTTTTTTCAAATCCTAAACACTAGAGTTATAAGGAAGATAATCCCTAGTCAACCCCTTCGAGCCAAAGAAGTAAAAGTTTCCTTTTTACACAAATTGGAACCTTTAATCAAAACCTGGGGCAGGGCAGTCTCTCATTAATTCAAATGCGCGTTCAAATAGCAAACTCTCATCTCGTAATACAACGAATGACATTAAAAACATTCCTTTAGAATCAAAATACAGTGATGGTTCCCTCCCAAATAGACAGTTATTAGCTCTCAAGAGAAAAGCCCACTAAGTCAAAACCTACGAAGGACACTTAAGAAAAGTTGGGGCATCCCGCTGACTGTAATCTCAAAAACAAGAACAGTCAGGCAAAATCAGGGTTAATAAATCAAAAAGAGGTCATTACAAATCCTTAACAACATGGAAAATATGGCAAAAATGACTGCCTTCCAACAAACTTAACTGGTCTGAACCATCACCAAAACACCATTCCAGACTCAATTGGAGTTTAAACGCACAATTAACTGAGTTTAGGACTGAAGAACATCACGAAGAGCGAGTGGGTACAAATACACTTTGAGTATTTATCCTTTTTTTATTAAACCATGAACCTAGACCACAATCCAACCTTTCAAAGTCCTAATTGAAGCATGGGTTAGTTTGAAAGCATACTGTTACAAAAGGTATCCTGACTCCTGTAAGGCTTACTCTAAATCCTTATTTAAACTCACATACTTGCAAAACTCTTTTATCTGCTAAAACACATTTTCAAATCTTCAAGACAAGAATAAATTTTGCATTATTGTGAATACCGCCGTTTGCATATGGATAATTGTTTGACAACAGAGAAATTCACACGAAGAATATTCAGCAAATGAAAACTCTCTCAATAAACAAAATCACTTCAAATAGAAAGACGCTTCCAATGACAAATCTCTCATAACCAAGGGGCACGGCATGACCATTGTCCAACACATCTGGGGAAGTCAAGTCAAGATTCAAAGAATCTCTCAAAGAAATGTTGAATCACTCATGTGAAATAAAGCTTCTCAAATAAGCTTTTGTTTTGATGAAGACAAACCATGGCTAACAAAGAAGGCAAAGATTTTGATCAAGCATCTAAGCATCTAAGGATAATATCTTCAATCAAAGCTCTCAACATCTTTAAAGGTATAATAATATTATCTACTTTGATCTTAAGATATAGATGCTCAAAAATGAAAAAGAAATGTTTAAGAATCATTAATCAAGCTTTTCAAAGATAAAATTTCACTTGTCTTATGCATGCAATCGATTTACATCTTAGTGCAATCGATTGAACTCTTCAAAATTCCAAATCTTTTGTTTCTGTTTCTTCATGCAATCGATTACATTGTTTATGCAATCGATTGCACACTTAAAATTTTCAAAACATTTGGTTCTGACTTTGCATGCAATCGATTACATAGTTGGTGCAATCGATTGCACTCAGTTAAATTTTGCTACTGACTTTGTATGTAATCGATTACATTGTTAATGCAATCGATTGCACTCTTAAAATTTTGAAAATATAGCTGTTGAAAACCTTGTGCAATCGATTACACTAAAGGTGCAATCGATTACACACTGCACAAATTTGAAAAATGACAGCTTTGTTCATGCCTTTTGATCATGCCTTTTTATTACATCTTTTCACTCAAACTTGGCATTTGTTCATGATACATTTCCAGATCTTCATGTTGGTTCAAAAGGGTGTTATGAACATATAAATATTCAATTTAAAATTCATATCTAACACCTTCTTTCATAATATTTTTCTGAACTTTCAAAATACAAACTCAAGCATTCTTCATTTTCATGCATAAGTTTTCTGCATTTATTTTCATACTTTAAACAGAAAACTTTGAGCAAATATATCTTGAGTCTTTGTACAATATTATTATTGAAAGAAGAAGATTATACATTGTCAAAATCACTCTTAGTGATCAATATTACTCTTCTCACTCAAACTCACAAATTGATATTTACTTACTTATTTTCTAGGATTGTTGGAATTAAGTTTAAGTGTTTTTGTTGAAATCTTGTCTTTCCAAGTTGTTGGATACAAGTGTAGTTACATTGAGAGGATTGTTCTCATAGGTAACTTAGTGAAAATCCAAGAGGATTGTTCTTGGTTTGGTTGGTAGTTCTTGTGTAAGTTTGCCACAATAAGGAAATCTCTTTCATGTTGAAAGGGGACTGGAGTACTCTCGGACTGTGAGGGGAACCAGGATATATCGCCAGTGTCTCTTTATTTTTCTGCATTTTTAAGCTTTCCTAAACTCACGTATAACCAGAAAAATAAGAACCATCATCACTAAAAACCATAATTTTTAAAAGTACCTAATTCACCCCCCCCCCTCTTAGGCGCACTTCGTACTTACAACTCAAGGGGAAAATCTCCATCAGAATCACTCAAGGGGAAAATCTACATCTGAATCACTCAAGGGGAAATGTTACATTGATCATGGGTTTGAACAGAATCCACTATGAAGACTTCTGGTACCATCAAATCACTTGTCTGTACTTTTAGTATCAGATGGTGTCAGTATCATGTCTTTGTATCTTCCCATGACAGTTCTTTGAAAATTATGAGACTTGACCAAAGATCTTGGGTATCACCAATTTGTTTGTCTGTGCCAATAGGATTAGATGGTGTCAGTATCACGTCTTCGGATCTTCCCGTGACAGTTCTTAGAAAATTATGAGACTTGACCAAAGATCTTGGATATCACCAGTTTATTTGTCTGTGCCAGTAGTATCAGATGGTGTCAGTATCATGTCTTCGGATCCTCCAATGATAGTTCTTAGAAAATTATGAGACTTGACCAAAGATCCTGGGTACCACCAATTTGTTTGTTTGTGCCAGTAGTACCAGATGGTGTCAGTATCAGGTCTTCGGTTTCTTCCACAACAGTCTTAGAAAATATCCCTAGAAAGTTCAGGGCTACCAGAAATGTGATCAAAATCTCAAACGTCGAGGTGAACCAAATTAACTCTGGGGGAAAACTGGATCTCACATATAAAGGGTCATGTGTGACCAAGCAAACATTTTCTGGCATTACTATAAAACTTACTACTATAGACAGTGACAAATCCCCACAAAGTACCCTTCATAAGGTGATCCCCGGTGAAGTCGTCAGAGTCACAAGGCTATCCTCTACAAGTGCATAAGCATCATTAAACAAAAACGGGGCATCCTCCAGCCGATGCCATAGTCAAACTCGCCAGCAAATAGAGGAGTTTTAATCTTCTCCCAACAAACACATACATCACGCTAGTTCCCAAACAAAGGATACAATTCTATTGCAGATACGGTTCAAATACGATCTAGATATGGATATCATTCTAATACTCATTCAATATCTCCTCAGATACCATCAAAGCTTGGAATCATTCTGACATTCCCCAGCTGAGCTGGTCTTAATTGAGTTAAAAGCCTTATGGAGTTTTTGTCCGAAGCGCCCTTCCGACAGATTGGCGACATGGTTTATTTCTCCAACAAAAGGAAAGATTACCCAGTTTGAATTTGCTTCCCAGACTATCATAAATCAAGGGACCACAACTCCTCTTCCCCAGCAGACTGCTCTACAATCCCCGCAGGTACTTTCTCCAGCAGGAGCGGAAGTAAGGACACCCCACTACATGATCACTAACGTATCTCCAGTATGCAGCCTAATGCTATCAGGTGCTCTCACATCCCCGACGGAGCAAAAATTCCAGTTACCGCTCCAAAGATTCCCCAGTGAAAGTCGCCCAGCTTCTCAGGATTCCCCAGCAGGATTTCACAAAGTCTACAAGCAATGCACGACGCTTCCCTTCCCCAATAGAGTTTATTTCTCTAATAATGGAAACTCACCTATCCATGCTTTAAATTCAACAAAATATATGAAGACTTACACTCCTCATTCCTAGCAGTACTCGGTGATTTATTTTCCCTGAGTCCAGCAACATTGCAGTAGAACAATTAATATGTTCATACATTGCATTTATACGTCATGGCATTGACAACACAAATGCATATAGCGCAATCTCATGCCACGCATTTCATACATCATGGCATCGCATACAACTAACCCTTCACCTTTTCATGAAAAATCAATCAACAGAAAATTATCATCAAATTTCTAACATGATAACTATTTGTGGACAACTCAATTACAGATCAATTCCCGAGAAAGGACTGGTTGACCATCTACATAACAAATATTTCCTTCAGACCTCTGCCGATTCAGTTTAAATCTCTCAATGGTTTATCCTGATTCTTCCCCACATAATTATTCTCAAGCAGAGTCTCTCCCCAGCGGAAGTAGAAGAACCACGGTTTTCTACTACAATCGGGAATGCTATTTCCAATACTCTCTGTGATCGGTGGATTTAGAACTGACAGTTTAACGCTGGTTCGCAAAATGTCGCGGAAGCAAGAGTCACCACCGTCTTTTATTTTCTCCAATATGGAAAGGACAAAAGCACAGAAAAATTCCTTATTGAGATTAGTTCTCAGTTCGGGAGGTATATTTATAGAAAGGGAAGGTGTTAGCACCCTTTCTATCCATGGTTATCCATGGGCTCTTAGATACTTGCTCATTTGTGTTTTCAAAATGTTTGTTTGCTTTTCAAAGTGAGTGGGTTTGAAAAAGTTCCGTTTAAAATTTCAGTTCGACTATTGTATCAGTCCTCAAGAGTGTTTGAAAAGTTGTTTTTGAAAGCTTTTTGCAAAGTGTCGGTGTGAAAAGAAGTTTTTTTTTATTTGTTTTGAATTAGAGCAAGTATCTACGAGTCATCTACTTACCCTAAGGAATTAGGCTGTGTAAATGTCCTTAAGGTAGTGCCATCCCACCATTGAGAGGTAGGTAGCACCACCGTTGGAGGTGTTCGGGTCAATTCGTTTGTAGGGACAGTGTGTCACCAGAGCAATAGTAGGACACCTTAGAAGCTACCCCCATTCCATGTTCATGGACACGAGGACTTACTAAAACGTTCTCTACTCGACGACCACATTTCGAGGGGCAAGGCAACAGTGAGGCGTACCCTAGGAGTGGTGTGTGAATCGTGTGTCATTTTCAGTTATTATTTGTCTTGATCATGCATTGGGTGTTCTACGCTTTGATTTTATTTGAGCATTCATTCTTTCATGTGATTATTAACAGTTAAAAGGTGCGGGAATTAAAATGCGGATAATAAAGGTCCTACGCTATTACAAGGCACGAGTCTACATCGCCAAATTAAACCAAGACCCGATTTGAATAAAAGTGCGTAAAGTAAATGTCCTAATTATCTATTACAAGGCTTTGGGGCAATTACATAAGATTAAAAAAGGAAAAATAGAAGCAAATGCGCGAAAAGGAATTATGATCGAAGGTGCGAGGGCGTTGGACCCTTTAAGGAAATTAAATTAAAATTACAAATTAATTAATAATTTAAGGAAAAAAGGAAGTTATTTTTGGAGTTTTTTGTATTTATGAAAAAAAAGGAAGGTTAATTGAAATTAGAAATTTAAATAAAAACCCTAATTCTAGTTTGTTTTTAATTATTAGAAAATGCTTAAGTTTTGACCTAATTTAACCCTAATTAATTAAATGTCATATTTATTTACAAGATAATTAATAATTAATAATAATAAGAAGAAAAATTTAATTATTGAAAAAAAGAGTAAAAATGCTAGAAACCCTAATTTTTATGTTTTTTAGTTATTAAGAAGTAAATTAAAATTAAAACCCTAATTTAAAACTAAATTGATTATTAATTTTATTTACAAAAAAAACATTAATGCATTAAATAATAAATAAATATATTTTATTTTTTATGATTTCTGATTTTTTGTATTTTTTATATTATGAGAATTAATTAAAATAATCAAGATAAATTAAAATAAATAAAAGAGAATAAAAAGAAAGGGAAAGAAAATACAAACAGGGGGGTGTTGATCCAAATTGAGCAGTTTGGCCCAAGAATTCCAGGCCCACGTTGACTTTCAGCGTTTGTGTGAGGAGCTGTTGACCAATGCATATGGTGATCTGCAAGTTCTGACCATTGGATTGGTCTCTGAAGACATGTGGCAGGCACAAGAGTTGGGGAGTTTGGTGGACCACTGGAAGGGGCGTTGTACCTGAAAATATTAGGACAAAAACATTGAATGTTTGGGGGGGACCTGGGAATCGAACCCAGGTCCCAATACCTGCATGCCAGCGTGCTAACTAAGTGAGCTAGTGCGTTCATCTGATATTAATATGGAACGGAATTATTAAGAAAGAGAATGAGAGCTAATGATATAAAACTATAAAAACGCGCCAGATTCAAACGTTCCAACCACAGGATGACACCTATGCTTCTTCTTCGTTTTCCTGTAAAAACATGAGATAGATAGCGGGGGTTTTTAACCCCCACTAAGTGGCATGACGAATAATAGCGAACAACATATGGTGAAAAAGAAAAAGAGCGCGAGGGTTAATTTCTATTCGTTGGAAGGTCCTGGTTTCAATGGCGTTGGTCTTATGGTCCAATTTTTCCAGATGAAGGAAACCCCAATTCACAGCTTCTGCAACCCTAGAAAATTTCCATGGCAACTTTGGATATAGGTGATATTAATTCAATTGGAGAACATCAATAGCTTCAGAATCATCATGTTAGTATCAACCAATCATTAGAATACATTAATATGACATGAAAAGGTAAATACGAATATGCAAAATTGGGTGAACAGGGCGACTGTGTTCTACCAATTTTGGATGTATGGAGACTTGATTTCGATTGGAAAAGATTCCTGGTCGTCTTGGCAAGCTTGTGGAATAGTTTTGAGGCCTTGAAACACCCTGCAATTCAGTTTTCAGTTTCCAAATTTTTGGTCAAAAATTGCAATGTTGTTTTGAGGTTTCAGCGCAGCATGCTTGTCCTTTTGATTAGGGTTGTGTTTGCATATGTATGAGGAATGATTTAGGTTAGAAAACAAAGCCCAAAATCCATTCAATCAATGTTTCAATATTTGATTTTTCAAGCATCTTTTCCAATCTTTTTTCCATCAAAACATTGCCAATCATGGGAGATTCTTTCCCTTTTGGATGTGCACGAAATCTTGAGTGAATAAAGAGTGCAAATGCTGCACAAAAAGATTCCAAAACATTTGTTTAGTATTTTTCTCATATTTAATTTTAATTAAATGAATTAATAGGTTAAAAAATTCAATTAATAAATTAAAAATAAGAAAATAACTCCCCTTTGGGTCAATGGGTCGTGCATAGCCTTTGGGTGATGATTCTTGGAAGAAATTGAGGCCCATTAGAAATTTTGAGGCATTTGAAGCAAAGTTGACTTTTCAAAATTTCCAAAAATTTCCCAACTTCCACAAGGCATATCTTGCTCAATTTTTAAGCTTTGATCATGTTCTTGGACATTTTGGAAAGGTATTGAAGTCCTCTAACCAATTCATTTGGTCCCAAGTCATTTTGATTTACCAATCTCAAGTTATGGTCTTTGAATTGAAGTGCCTTTTTGTTGACTTTTGAAAATGACCTATAATGTTGAGATTGATAACTTTTTGTGAGAGCATTTCTTGGACTTGAAGTGTGAAGAGGAGTTGTAGGAAATGTCATTCTCTTCAAAATGAGCTTTGGATGGAATTTTTATGATGAACCATGTGGAAGTTATGCCCTGGTCAATTTGCAGTTGACTTTTTCAATTATCCAAAAATAGAAACTTTTGCATCTTGAGACTTTTTGAGCCATGCCTTGAGAATCATGATCAAGAATTGATCAAATGATGTTTGTGGCTTCAAAATAAGATGTTGACCAAAATTTTTGACTTTTGACTGTCAAATGACCATTTTGCCCCTGCAGTTGATTGTTGAGCAATTTAGGGTTTTTGACTGTGCAATTTTGTGCTGTAAGTCTTGAAACTTGGCATAAGGATGATTGACAATGTTTATAGGCATGTGGAACTTGTTTGGACCCTTGGAAACTTCAACTTCTTTTCCAGAACCAAAACCCTAATTTATGACTGTTAGGAGGCAACTGGATTGTGCAACTCTTGGGAGATTTTGAAGCATGCTCTTGGCAAATCTTGAAGAATATGGGAGGGAAAATTTTGGGGTACAACAGTTGCCCCTATTCAATCTTCTTAGACCTGAGGATGTAGATTGGCTGACGTGCCTTTCGTAGTCCGAAGGTGGAAGATGATTGAACACTAGAGTGCCCAGAAATTTGCGCTCACATGTTAGCAATGTGATGGTGGGAATGGGCTTATAGATGCCATCTGGAGATTAGTGGATAGGAAGATGGGCTTACAGATGCCATGTTGAGAGGTGATGAATAGGTGGATGGGCTTATAGATTCCATCTGGGTGTCGATCGCGTGAGAGATTCCTTAGCGAGAATTTGCGTACCTGAAAAAAGAAAATGATTACCTGGCCTGTTACGGGAGCTGGTATTCAAACTCTTTGTGTAGATGTGCCCTGATTGGTTACAGGAATTGAATTTTCAAATTCTTCAGACGTGCCCTCGACGGGACGGTGAGAGAACCTTGGATGATTACTACCTCAACAGTAACGATGAGAGAACCTGGGGCGATTACTACCTCAACAGTAACGATGAGAGAACCTGGGGCGATTACTACCTCAAAAATAACGATGAGAGAATCTGGGGAGATTACTACCTCAACAGTAACGATGAGAGAATCTGGGGCGATTACTACCTCAACAGTAACGATGAGAGAACCTTGGGCGATTACTACCTCAACAGTAATGATGAGAGAACCTTGGATGTCTTCTACTGAGTCTTCATCAGGAAAATCTTTAGGAATCGATTTAACTGGACCAGAGAAGGCCTTTGACTGGATCGGCATCAGAAAAATCTTTAGGAGTCGATTTAACTGAACCAGGCAAGGTCTTGGAATCTTCAACTGGAATAAGAATCAGGGAGATCTTAGGGTCGATCTGACTGAACCAGAGAAGGCCTTGGATTAACTTTGACTGGATAAGAATCAGAAAAATCTTAGAATCGATTTAACTGAACCAGACGAAAGTCTTGGAATATAGCTGAGAACTTGACTGGATCTCTCCTGAAAGGTAAAGGTCAGTCGTATGCAATGCATGATATGGGTCAAGCAATGATGTTCTCAACATAAATGAGATTGTATTTTCATGAGGCGCATATGTATGGAAATGCGATGTTTATGAATGTATGTTTTTGTCTTAGGAAAGTAAATCCTTGACGGGTGCCGGGAAGTCACATCCTGGGCTGATGTAGAGCTTTTGTTTCCACTGAGGATGATAGTTGCAAGAATACCGGTAGGAGAAGATAACTCCGTTGGGGAATAAACTTGGCGAATGGATTACTCTGCGGGGAAAAAATACTCTAGCGATCTTGCTGGGGAACAATACTCTGTGGGGAGAGAGGTACTTTGCTGGGATATTGATGGTAACTCCACTGGGGATACCGTTGTTATGTTGGAAGTGTTAATAGACTCCGCTGGGGATAGGAAGACTTCGCCGAGGAAGATCTTTTCGTGGCTTTTGGCTGAGGATAACCCAGTTATATCCTGGTAGGGAAATAACCTTTGAATAAAGCCGGGGGATGCGTTCGTGCTCTCCGGGTGGCAAGCTTCCAGAATCTACTGGGGATAAGCTTCCTGCTGGGGAGATGGATTCCAACTTTCCTGGGGGAAGTCTTCAGACTATGCTGGACTCTCCTGGGGAAATTTTTGAGATATACTGGGGAAGTGGCTCTGCTGGATGTCTGGTATACCGCCGGGGAACAGTCTTAGATCAAGACTATCGGGGATGCTTGTTAGGAATGTTCGTATACTTTGCTGAGGAATGTTGAGATCTGCTGGAGATACCCAACTTCCTTAAGGTTGATTATATAACTTTGCTTGGGGAGAGTGCATTGACTTGCTGGCTCACTCTTTGGGGAGTTAAGGTATATTGATTATGTCCTTCGGCCGAACTTACCTTGGTACCTTGGTGGACAGAACAATTAGATTACTTAGACCACTCATTATTGCCCCTGTTTCTAATGTTACCTGTAATTAATCCTTTGTTTCGTATGCAAATATTTATGAGTTGGCAGTTATTGTCAAATGCATATATCACAAATTGAACCTTGGACGTTCTTTGCAAAACAAAACAGAAAAGGAAAAATAATTGGCAATTTTAACTGAAAAGTGATTTTTGTATTGATTTTTGAATTTACCTGTAAATAGGCGTTTATGTACAAGAGGCTGACGTCCTGGTAAGAAAACGCCGCCGAACAAAAGAGTTTATACAAATTTGTACAAAGGGAAAACAAAACAGCTATGTGAAAAGAATAATCCCACTGGGTTCCAACTCTGCTATCGCCTTTATATCTTAGAGCGTCTCATCACTTGATGACCTAGTAGAAGATGAAGCTGGTTGATCGATGCCGTCTGAACTTGATGTTGATACCGGATTCTGGATGTAGGGTGATCCGATGAGACATAGTATTACGCTTTATCCCTAACTTTTACCTGGACCGCCCTTTCGGGTTTTCAGTCCACCGGGATACCCATTTTTGCCCAAGTCGCCTTTTCAGGTTTTCGACTTGCCGGGTGTACAGAGATTTTTTTTTTATTTCATCCCTTCATTTTGCCCGAACCCTTTTGGTTCACCGGGAAGCCCTAATTTTTGCCTAGGTATGTCAACCTAGCGGGTCTTTATTATGCGTAGTATCTTTTTACTATGTCTGCATTGGCGGGGTGAGGAAGGTCGTCACCATCCATGGTGGTTAGAATCATGGCTCCTCCTGAGAACACATGTTTAACCACAAATGGCCCTTCGTACGTAGGGGTCCATTTGCCCCTTGGATCACTATGAGGAAGGATGATGCGCTTGATTACCAGATCACCAACTTGATATTCTTGTGGTCTGACCTTCTTGTTAAATTCCCTGATCATTCGTTTTTGGTACATCTGACCATGACAAATAGCAGTGAGTCTCTTCTCGTCAATTAGGTTTAGCTGATCAAGTCGTGTCTGGATCCAATCATCTTCACTCAGATCTGCATCCTTCATTATCCGGAGAGAGGGTATTTGCACTTCAATTGGTAAGACTGCCTCCATGCCGTAGACCAAGGAGAAAGGAGTTGCCCCGGTTGACGTCCTTGCTGAGGTACGGTACCCGTGTAGAGCAAACGGTAACATCTCGTGCCAATCCTTATAGGTCACTGTCATCTTCTGCACAATTTTCTTGATATTCTTATTCGCTGCTTCTACAGCTCCATTCATCTTCGGCCGGTAAGAAGAAGAGTTGTGGTGCTGTATCTTAAACTGCTCGCAGAGCTCAGTGATCATCTTGTTATTGAGATTGGTACCGTTGTCTGTAATGATTCTTTCTGGGACGCCGTATCGACAGATCAGGTTATGCCGAATGAACCGTGCCACAACATTCTTGGTTACTGTAGCGTAGGAAGCTGCTTCAACCCACTTCGTGAAGTAATCAATCGCTACCAGGATGAAGCGATGCCCATTGGATGCTGTAGGTTTAATCTCGCCGATCATATCTATGCCCCACATTGCAAAAGGCCAAGGTGCAGTCAAGACATTCAGAGGAACTGGAGGAACGTGCACCTTATCTGCATAAATCTGGCATTTATGACATGTCCGAGAATGTTGGTAACAGTCGGCTTCCATTGTGGACCAGAAATACCTTGCCCGAAGGATCTTCTTTGCCATAGTGTGTCCACTGGAATGTGTTCCGAAGGTACCTTCATGTAGCTCTGCCATGATCCTTTCTACTTCAGTCTTATCCACACAACGCAGTAAGGTCGAATCATGGTTTCGCTTGTACAGGATGCCGTTGCTAAGGAAGAACTTTGCAGCGAACCTTCTCAGAAACTTTTTATCATTGACAGATGCACCTTCAGGGTATTCCTGAGCTTCCAAATATCTCTTCACCTCATGGTACCAAGGTTTCTCAGTCACCAATTCAGTCTCAAGATCACAACAGTATGCTGGTTCTTCCAGTTTCCAGATGATGATCTGGGGAGCCTCATTGTCCCATTTGACTTTGAACATGGAAGACATCGTAGCTAACGCGTCCGCCAACTGATTCTCCTCTCTTGGGAAATGTTCAAAGGTTATCTCTGTGAAGTGGGGGATCAATGTCAACACACATTCTCTGTAAGGAATAAGATTCGGATGTTTCGTATTCCACTCGCCTTTGATCTGGTTGATCACGAGAGCGGAATCTCCGAAAACACTCAGAAACTTGATCCTTAAGTCGATCGCAGCTTGAAGACCCATGATGCATGCCTCATACTCCGCCATGTTGTTGGTGCAGTTGAAACATAGCCGGGCAGTGAGTGGAGTATGAGTGCCTTGAGGGAATATGATTACGGCGCCGATACCGTTACCCAAAGCGTTGGAGGCTCCGTCAAAGTGCATAGACCAACGGGATCCTTCCTCAGGTCCTTCATCCGGTCCAGGTACTTCACAATCAGTCACTATCATGATACTCTCGTCTGGAAACTCGAAGTTCATTGACTGATAGTCGTCTACTGCCTGATGTGCCAAGTGGTCTGCCAATACACTCCCTTTGATGGCTTTCTGAGTTGTGTATTGGATGTCGTATTCTGTCAAGATCATTTGCCATCTTGCTATTCTCCCAGATAGAGCAGGCTTTTCAAATATATACTTTATAGGATCCATCTTTGAAATCAACAAGGTAGTGTGAGTCAGCATATACTGTCTCAGCCGGCGAGCAGCCCATACCAAAGTGCAGCAAGTTTTCTCAAGCAGTGAGTATCGGGTCTCACAATCGGTAAACTTTTTGCTAAGGTAATAAATGGCATGCTCTTTTCGGCCAGACTCGTCATGCTGCCCCAGCGCACACCCCATTGAGTTGTCAAGTACTGTCAGATATAGTATCAGAGGTCTCCCTTCAACTGGTGGCATAAGAATGGGTGGTTCTTGGAGATACTCTTTGATTCTGTCAAAAGCAGCCTGACATTCATCATTCCAACGTACTACCTGATCTTTCTTCAGCAGCTTGAAGATTGGTTCACAGGTAGCAGTTAGGTGCGAGATGAATCGAGCAATGTAATTCAAGCGTCCTAAAAAGCCTCTGACCTCTTTCTCTGTCTTAGGAACTGGCATCTCTCGAATAGCTTTAACCTTGGCAGGGTCCACTTGAATACCCTTATCACTTACAACGAAGCCTAGCAACTTTCCAGACCTAACCCCGAAGGTGCACTTGTTCGGGTTTAACCTCAGCTTATACAGTTTCAGACGGTCAAACAATTTCTGCAGATGATCAAGGTGTTCTTCCTCAGTTTGGGACCTTGCAATCATGTCATCGACATACACTTCTATCTCATGATGGATCATGTCATGAAATAAAGCAACCATGGCACGTTGGTAGGTTGCCCCAGCATTCTTCAACCCGAATGGCATGACCTTGTAGCAGAAGGTGCCCCACTGAGTAACAAAGGTAGTCTTTTCCATATCTTCAGGAGCCATCTTGATCTGATTATACCCTGAAAAACCATTCATGAAGGAAAACACCTTATGCTGAGCAGTATTGTCAACCAGAACGTCAATGTGAGGTAGGGGGAAGTCATCTTTGGGGCTGGCCCTGTTCAGATCCCTGTAGTCAACACACATTCTGACCTTACCATCCTTCTTCGGTACCGGCACCACATTAGCAACCCACTGAGGATAAGAATTCACTGCAAGAAACCCGGTATCGAATTGCTTCATTACCTCGGCTTTGATCTTTTCAGACATCTCTGGACGCATACGGCGGACCTTTTGCTTAACCGGAGGGCAGTCTTCCTTGGTAGGCAAATGATGAACCACAATGTCGGTATCCAACCCAGGCATGTCTTCGTAGGACCAGGCAAAGATCTCCACGTAATCATGTAGCATCTGAGTCAACCGTTGCTTCACTCTGAGCTCTAGGTTGGCACCAATCTTGACTTCCTTCCTATCTATATCAGTACCCAGATTTATTGTTTCCACTGGCTCTTCATGTGGTTGAATTGCCCTCTCTTCCTGGAGTAACAGTCTTGCAAGTTCGCCAGGCACTTCGCAATCATCTTCACCTTCGTCGTCGGCTAAGTTGATCGGATTTTCGAAGTCATAACTGGCAGTAGCAGAGTCGTTACCAGTGAGATCCAGAGTGGATTGAAACCTGTATGAGTGAGTGTGTGTAAATACAGCTGTTTTGCAATATATAAAGAAAGGAAGGAAAGAAAAGGAGCATAAGATTTGAAGTGTGAGAAAACGTCCAAGGTCTTTATTCATGATATATGAAATGACAATTAATATGTCCTCACAAATGAAGCCACGGCGCCCCGGGTAAGACATCGGGCCATAGAGTTTCAATTTATTGTTTATTACAAATAACAAAAACAAAGGAATTCATTACTGCGTAACAAAAGTAACAGGAGTATGATCTTTGGCGGTCCAATTGTTCAATCCACCGTCATTCGTTGGGTAGATCCAGCTATCGAACTCCGATTCTTCCACTTCATCTTCGTCCCCAATAGCATTCACTCCAGGATTGGTGATGAGCACAGACGGTCTTCCGATCCTAGCTTTGCGCACGTTCCTCTGAGCCTCTGCAGTAAAACCCAGTCCAAACTTGTCTGTTTTTGGTGTAAAATCAGGGAGCCTGCCCCAATTAGCACATTCACCTTTCTCGATTACAGCCCGGGCATCTTTCAAGGAGGCCATCTTCAAAGGAAAGTCCTCTTCCACCACTGTTTCCGCTGCAACCAATGTTGGAGGTACCTCTTCAAAATGCTGAAAGGGGGTTTCAATAAACTCCCCTTCCATCTCGATATACCGGAAGGAATTCAAGTGACTAACCATATACTCCTCCTCCCCGTGCACAATGACGATCTTCCCTCCGACAGGGTACTTGAGCTTCTGGTGTAGGGTAGAGGTCACTGCCCCAGCTTTGTGAATCCAAGGTCGACCCAGTAAACAGGAATAAGATGGACGGATATCCATCACATAGAAAGTTGAGTCGAATACTTGAGAACCCACACAAATAGGAATGTCTACCTCTCCATGAACCATCCTCTTAGAACCGTCAAAGTCTCTGACAATGATGTTGCTAGGTTTCAGCTCCAGGCCCTCACAATCCAACCGGTCTAAGGCCTTTTTGGGTAGCACATTCAGGGAAGAACTGGTGTCCACCAACACGTGAGCGAGAGTAGTGCCCCTGCATTCTATAGAGACATGCAGGGCATCATTGTGGTTCTTTCCCTTAGCAGTAAGGTCAGCATCCGAGAAACCCAAACCATTGTCAGCTGTCAGATTGGCTACGCAATCAGTAAACTGGTCTGCAGACGTCTCTTGTGGCACATGGGCCGTCTTTAGAAATGAAATCAAGGCCTTAGCATGGGCCTCTGAGCACATTAGTAATGAGAGCATAGAGATCTTGGAGGGTGTATGCCCCAGCTGTTCAACAACATTAAAATCACTCTTCTTGATTATTTTGAGAATTTCCTCCATCTCTTGCTGGGAGGCTTCAACATTCACAGACTTTGGTGCCTCCATCCGGGCAGGCTCATCATCAATCCCTTTGCCCCGAGCATTAGATGTCTCGGCAGCAGGGGAAGCAACTTGATCAGAAGTGGAAACAGGTGCACTTGCATGCGTTATCATGATAGGTCTTCGAATAGCTGGTGGCGCGATGTCAGGCGAGAAGAGCCTGCCATTGCGGGTTACTTTGGCTGGACCAGTGATATTGCTGATGCTTGTACCAGTGTTGAACTCTTGCTTTATACCATGTACATATACATCTGCCCCATAGTGCCATGGGACAGCCTTATCAGATTCATAGGGGAGGGGCCCCGGAACAGTAATAACAATGGGTGCGACAATCATGATTTTAACTGGCTTCCTCAGGGGAGCCTTGATTGGATTGTTGAAAATTGTAACGACGGATACTTCTTCCACATGGACAAATGGAACAGCGGTCTTCTTGAACAGAATTTCCTTGCTATCCATCAGGCCTTGGATGCCTAACTTCAACAACGGACAACCAGTAAGGGAAACAACACACAAAAGGCAACCCTCACTACAACCCGGAAATAAACCGGCCAGCAGTAGGTTCCTCTTAACAGTCATCAGAGGAGTAGCTACATCATTCACAGAAACGGCATACAAGTCTTCATCAACGGCATTTACTCCATGCTGGGGCATAGGAGCAGTCACCACATTTGGCCTCTCCGGCGCCTCAAATTGTATCTCTTTCGCATCAATAAGGTCTTGCACCTTATTCCTAAGGGCCCAACAATCATCAGTAGAATGCCCCGGGCTATCGGAGTGATAAGCACAGCGAGCATTTGGATTATACTTCGGAGAGGCAGTATTCACAACCTTCGGGGCCTCCCTGACAGTCACTAAGTTGGTGGATAACAGCTGCGGCAAGATTTGTGATAGGGTCATACTCAGACGGGTAAACTCTCTTCTGGGTCTCTCAGCCCTTTGTTGATTGGTTTGCCGAGGAGCGGCAACAGGTTTAGCAATCATCACCGCGTTGACAGATTGGCGGCGTTCTGGTTTGTCTTGCCTTTTAGGCCCATACACAGCACTGGCCTCCTTCTTAAAAGGTTTCTTCTCAGAACTCGAAGACACGCCTTTCTGAATTTTACCGGACTTCATTCCAGCCTCTATCCTTTCCCCAGTCAGAATGAGGTCAGTGAACCCTGCAGATGAATTGCCAATAAGATGGTTGAAAAATGGCCCGGAGAGGGTCCCCAAGAACATATCCACCAACTCCCGGTCAGTTAAGGGAGGCTGCACCCTGCCAGCCAGATCCCTCCACTTCTGCGCATACTCTTTAAAACCTTCGCCTGATCCTAGCGACATACCCTAGAGTTGGGTACGTGTAGGAGCAAGGTCAGCATTATATTGATACTGCTTGTAAAAAGCAGTAGCCAACTCCTCCCAGTTACGAACTTTGGTTCCATCCAGCTGATAGAACCATTCGAGATGAGTCCCTGAAAGACTCTCCTGGAAGAAGTGGATCCACAAGTTCTTATCCACTGTATACGGTTGAATCTTCCGCACATAAGATCTGAGGTGTAGCTTGGGGCAAGACGTCCCGTCATACTTGGTGAAAGATGGTGCCTTAAACTTGTGAGGGATGATCACACCAGTAGATAAACCCAAGTCTCCGAAATCCAGCCCAGGCACTTGTTGGATCTCCATGGCGTTTAGTCTGTCTTCCAACTGCTTGTACCGGTCTTCGGCCGGAGGATACTGTTCCTCATTAAAATCAGTCTCGTTGTCAGAGACTACCAGACTTGGAGCCTTTCCCCCCTGGGGACTGTCTTTGCCTACAGAAGAACCAGCTTCCTCATTCTGCAGAGTGTTACCAAACCTCTGGCCCGAGTTGAATAGAACTGTTCTCTTCTTCCTCTTCTCCTTCTTCAGGAGCAAAGCCTTCAGCTCTTCTTGGCCTTGAGCCAAACCCATGATCAGCTCTTGAAATTGTGCGTTCTGCGCCTGAAGGGCCTTGATAAACATCTCGGTTGATGATTCAGGGTTCATGATGCTGAAATAAACAGCGAAGAACAGTAAGCAACCTGAAAAGAAGAATACCAGCTATGCACATGATGAATGGAATGCGTATGATTTATGTTTTCAAAGACAATCGGGAATCAACTTTGTAAACAAAAAGGAACACACTTCATTAGATTCAATTTTGAAATTTAAATTGTTCAACAGGTTGCCCTTAGGCGTTACATAGAAATGGAAATACTGAAAAGGGAAATAAAACTGTAAAAGAACATTCAAAGCTCATCATTGATCCCAGGGTCTCCTCTTCTCAGTACGAATGTAGTCATTCAGAGCTCGCTCATTCTCCAACTGCTTTGTTAGCTTCTGGATCTTCAATTCCTGCTCGTTGAACTTTTCCCGATAAGAATCCCGTTCTTCTCGCAGTTGCGACCAAGACCTCTTTAATGTCTCATAATCAATAGGTATCTGAGGAGGGAGGACAGTTGGAGGAGCCCCATCTTTGTCAGGATACTCAAGAATGACGGGTCTGACAGCTTCGTATGGCATTCCTAACTTCTGAGCACGGATACAAACCCATTTGTAGTAGGCTTCCATAGGTAGAGAAGTCTTTGGCCCCAACTCTTGTGGGTCAGCTTTATGAACTCTGTCCCAAGCCTTGATGAACCTACGACGCAGCTCGTCACTATCCACCTGAAACTCAAAACTGATGTGAGGCACCAACATCTCATGAGGCCCTGCTCTTCTGGCCCTTCCAAACTGACGGAGCGCTAGACATGGATTGTAAGAGATTCCTCCTTGAGTACTAATCAAAGGAACATTAGGGTATTCTCCGCAACAATCAATAACAGCTATCTCATCCAAACCCCTGAGATTCCAAATGATATCCTTATCAGTGAGAGACATTAACCTATGAGCCCAACCTCTTCCTTCTTGGTTCTTCAGCACGAACTTAAGGAGGTGCGAAATAAACCACCTCACCAACAAAGGGATACAACACCACAGAGTTCCTCGTCTTCGGGCAGTACGAGCATAAAGTTGTTGCAGGATGTCACCCAAGAGAGTGGGCACAGGATTCTGAGACATGAAGATCCTTATGGCAGTGACATTGATGAAGTTGTCAGGATTAGGAAACAAGACTAGCCCATAGATTAAGAGAGCCAATATGTCTTCATATGCCCTAAAGTCCAAGTCATTCCAGAAACTGTTAGCTTTACCAATCAGAAACTTGGCCAAGAAACCCTTAACTCCGCTTCTAGTCACCCAGTTGTCCATTAGTTCTTGATGGGTCAAGGGAAGAGCTACAACAACCTCCTCAAGCCTAAGAGTCTTTTCCCAACCAGTGAAGGGAGTCTGATCCAAGATAGGGATACCAAGCAAATCAGAGAACTCTTCCAGGGTAGGGACCAGCTGGAAGTCTTGAAAGGTGAAGCACTGGTACAGAGGGTCATAGAACTGGGTCATGACACTCATCAACTGTTGATCCCGCTTTGCAGTGACTAAACTGAGAAGAGAACCATGCCTCTGGATGAAGGATGTGGTGTTTGGAATTCTGCTAACCAATTCTTCAAGTAACTCAGGTGGGTGAACAAAGTTGAACCGGATAGTATTCCTTCGCATAGGCATCATGATGCCCTACAAAACAGAGCAAAGGTGAAACCCTCTTGTCTTTGAAATGGTCAGTCCTTATGCAGGATGTATGAAATGCTCATGATGTTATGATGTTATGATAAAGCACACCACAAATATTTACAAAGGCAAACATGATAAGGCACACAAGACAAGCCCTTAAAGTTTAGGCCAACATGAGGTCTAGGTATTACCCTCTTTTAGTTTGTTGGTTCATACCTGTCCTATCAAAAGTAACCGGGTTCTTAGAGGATCCCAATATCATTGACTACCCTCAATCGGTCATAACTCCAGCATCGCAATCTTTTCTTGCGGCCATAACCATCACGAGAGTTTAGCCTCAATGGGCGTAGCATACTGCTACTGTTCTATTGGCCAAGTTGTGTCATTTAGGGTTCTAAGGTCGGTTGGTGCTTAATGACTCCTCAGAAGACCCATATTCTCCTTGTTGCAACACAAGGGATATCAGTACAGACCAAGGTGCCACACCAACGTAGCCACTGCTTCACCCATATCGGTCTACGCCGGACAGGTCCCTCACAGCTTATGCTACCTAACAGGGTATCCCCAGATCTGGGTTAGGATCTATGTAACTCCGATGCAACCCACAATTTAAAGCAAACAAGTTAAAACAATTGAAAACACAGTTATGAACTATCCTAAGGTACACCTCACTTTATAAGAGTCCCCAGCAGAGTCGCCAGTTCTATGATCGGTGGATTTAGAACTGACTGTTTAATGGTTCGCGAAATGTCGCGGAAGCAAGAGTCGCCACCGTCTTTTATTTTCTCCAATATGGAAAGGACAAAAGCACAGAAAAATTCCTTATTGAGATTAGTTCTCGGTTCGGGAGGTAGATTTATAGAAAGGGAAGGTGTTAGCACCCTTTCTATCCATGGTTATCTATGGGCTCTTAGATACTTGCTCATTTGTGTTTTCAAAATGTTTGTTTGCTTTTCAAAGTGAGTGGGTTTGAAAAAGTTCCGTTTAAAATTTCAGTTTGACTATTGTATCAGTCCTCAAGAGTGTTTGAAAAGTTGTTTTTGAAAGCTTTTTGCAAAGTGTCGGTGTGAAAAGAAGTTTTTTTGATTTGTTTTGAATTAGAGCAAGTATCTACGAGTCATCTACTTACCCTAAGGAATTAGGCTGTGTAAATGTCCTTAAGGTAGTGCCATCCCACCATTGAGAGGTAGGTAGCACCACCGTTAGAGGTGTTCGGGTCAATTCGTTTGTAGGGACAGTGTGGTCACCAGAGCAATAGTAGGACACCTTAGAAGCTACCCCCATGCCATGTTCATGGACATGAGGACTTACTAAAACGTCCTCTACTCGACGACCACGTTTCGAGGGGCAAGGCAACAGTGAGGCGTACCCTAGGAGTGGTGTGTGAATCGTGTGTCATTTTCAGTTATTATTTGTCTTGATCATGCATTGGGTGTTCTACGCTTTGATTTTATTTGAGCATTCATTCTTTCATGTGATTATTAACAGTTAAAAGGTGCGGGAATTAAAATGCGGAAAATAAAGGTCCTACGCTATTACAAGGCGCGGGTCTACATCGCCAAATTAAACCAAGACCCGATTTGAATAAAAGTGCGTAAAGTAAATGTCCTAATTATCTATTACAAGGCTTTGGGGCAATTGCATAAGATTAAAAAAGGAAAAATAGAAGCAAACGCGCGAAAAGGAATTATGATCGAAGGTGCGAGGGCGTTGGACCCTTTAAGGAAATTAAATTAAAATTACAAATTAATTAATAATTTAAGGAAAAAAGGAAGTTATTTTTGGAGTTTTTTGTATTTATGAAAAAAAAGGAAGGTTAATTGAAATTAGAAATTTAAATAAAAACCCTAATTCTAGTTTGTTTTTAATTATTAGAAAATGCTTAAGTTTTGACCTAATTTAACCCTAATTAATTAAATGTCATATTTATTTACAAGATAATTAATAATTAATAATAATAAGAAAAAAAATTTAATTATTGAAAAAAAGAGTAAAAATGCTAGAAACCCTAATTTTTATGTTTTTTAGTTATTAAGAAGTAAATTAAAATTAAAACCCTAATTTAAAACTAAATTGATTATTAATTTTATTTACAAAAAAAACATTAATGCATTAAATAATAAATAAATATATTTTATTTTTTATGATTTCTGATTTTTTGTATTTTTTATATTATGAGAATTAATTAAAATAATCAAGATAAATTAAAATAAATAAAAGAGAATAAAAAGAAAGGGAAAGAAAATACAAACAGGGGGTGTTGATCCTGTGATCGGTGGATCTGAAACTGACTGTTTAACGCTGGTTCGCGAAATGTCGCGGAAGCAAGAGTCGCCACCGTCTTTTATTTTCTCCAAATGGAAAGGACTAAAGCACAGAAAAATTCCTTAAAGAGATTGCTCTCGGTTCGGGAGGTAGATTATAGAAAGGGAAGGTATTAGCACCCTTTCTATCCATGGTTATCCATGGGCTCTTAGATACTTGCTCATTTGTGTTTTCAAAAATGGTTTGTTTGCTTTTCAACTGTGGGTGTTAAAAAGTTTCTTTGAAAATTTCAGTTCGACTCTTGTATCGGTCCTCAAGAGTGTTTGAAAAGTTGCTTTCGAAAGCTTTTTGAAAAGGTGTCAGTGTGAAAAGTCTTTTTGAATTGTTTTGAAATTAGAGCAAGTATCTAGAGTTGTCTACCTACCCTAAGGAATTCGTCTGTGTAGATGTCCTTTAAAGTAGTGCCATCCCACCATTGAGAGGTAGGTAGCACCACCGTTGGAGGTGTTCGGGTCAATTCGAGGTTCGGGACATGGTGATCACCAGAGCAATGGGAAGACACCTTAGAAGCTACCCTCATGCCAGGTTCCCGGATCATGAGGACTTACTAAGACATCCTCTACTCGACGATCACCTTTCGAGGCAAGGCAACAGTGAGGCGTACCCTAGGGGTGGTGTGTGATTTGTGTGTCGTTTTCATTTATTTTGTCTTGTCAGGTTATTGGTGATCTAACGTTTTGTTTTTATTTTTGTCATTCATTCTTGCATGCATTTATTTAACAGTTAAAAAAGTGCGGAAAGATAAAATTCCTAAACTATTACAAAGGCGCGGGTCCACATCGCCAAATTTAATCCAGGACCCGATTTGACATAAAATAAAGAAATAAAATGCGAGAAATATAAAATTACACGGCTTTGGGAGAATTACATTAATATTATACGAAATAAAATGCGCGAATTGGAATTAAAATTGGAAGCGAGGGCGTTGGACCCTTTTGGAATTAAATTGAAATTAAAAATTAATTAATTATTTATTGAAATAAAAGAAGTGTTTCTTTAGGTTTTTTTGTATTTATGAAATAAGAAAATTAAAATTAAAATTAAAAGAAACCCTAATTCTAAGTTATTTTTAATTATTTGAGAAAAATGTTAAAGTTTAACTTAATTTACTAAAGAATTTATGTACATGTTTATTTACAAAATAAATTAGTAGTTAATAATAATGATAATGATGAGAAAATTATTTATTAAAAAAAATGATGAAAAAGTTAAAAACCCTAATTTCTACATATTTAATTTATTAAGAAAAATATTAAAGTTTTGAAACCTAAATTAATCTAATTAATTGTTTAAAGTTTATTTACAAAAATAATAATAGTAAAATTAATATTAATAAAATAAACATTTTTTTGATTTTTCTGTATTTTATATTTATTATGAAAATTATTTTATGGAATTAAAAGAAAACAATTAAAAAACAATTAAAAGAATAAAAAGGAAAAACAAATAAAAATTAAAAATTGAGCAAACCATAGGGGGTGTCTGGCCCAAGGGGAGGTTTTTTTTGAAGTATTGACTCCTGAGTACCGTGGTCTGCATTCTTTGGCCATTGGATTGAGTTTCATGCATAAGTTGTTCTACTTTGGCCATTTGGCTTTTGGCTTTTGGCTTTTGGCTTTTGGCTTTTGGCCATTTGTGTTCTGGCTTCAACGTTCCCTTAATGTCTGGCTTAATGTCTGCCTCGCCATGTATTGGTGTCATGTGTAAAATGTTCTGTTTTGGCCATTTGGCTTTTGGCCTTTTGGCCATTTGGCTTTTGGCCTCAATGTTCCTTAATGAACCTGCATGGGATCCTGTCTAAATCTGCAGTGTTGAACCTCATGAACACATTAAATAAAATCATAAAAATTCAAATAAAACCAACATATGAAGAAATTTAATGTTTAGGCACAATATGACATGTATGAATAATTATACCCTTTTGATCATGGAGATCAAATCAATCTTACCCTTACTGGAAGATTAGTGACCTGAATGCTTTTATGCCTTACTGGAAAATTAGGATCATGGAGATCAAGCCAGCCTTATCCTTACTGAAGAAGTAGTGAGGTATTGGTTTATAACTGTGATGACTTTGTTTGTAGTGAGAGAGGGATTTGTAATAAGGATTTCAAGGTTTTAGGGTTCTTGAAAGAGTTTGATATTCCAACAGTGTTGTGGCAAGGTTTTTTCTCTCTTTTTTCTCTTCTCCTTTTTTCTCCGGTTTGTGTGAAAAGAAGGTGATTATATAATGGAAATTAGGGTAAAGCAAATGGGTTTTGAATGTGCAATTGGGCCTCCAATATTCACTTGAATTCGTCACTTGCCAGGCTAAATCGCAGGGACTTAAGTGCATTGTTTGAAGTTGAAATGTGAAGACAAAATGTAGCCGGCATCGAGAACTAACTCCTGTCCGAAAATCGACTCAATCGGATAAACGGTGAATTAGTTATGAATTTTTGAAGTTTCAGCTCAGACAAACTTATTTTGGGCTCCAGTGTCGACTCTGACACGTTCTTCAATAAAAAACTGGTATTGATCGGTGCATAATTTGGTCTCGACTTTTGAAACAAAGTTGTAGATCTATGAGTCAGTGACCTTGTGTAAAAATGTGAGTCCAATCCGATAAAAATTGACCGAGTTATGAATTTTCGAAGTTTCGGCCCAGATGAAATAATATTCAGCATTCAGGATTTTCAGCATGTCACGCACTCTGAGCAAAAAATGAAGGCCTTTTGAATACCGTTTGAACTCAATACCTTCTGTAAAAATGTAGCCAACTCAATTTGTGAAATTTTGGCGCCAGAACCAACTCGATATGATGAAAATCGACCAAGTTATGATTTTTTGAACATGACGCAAATAAACTTCTGTCACAAATTTTCTGCACGGAAATACTTGATAAATCCACATTTTTGAAGACCTTCTGATCGAAATTGGCTTCCAGCCGTGAGAGATGAAAACGTAGGTAATGTCAAGACGGAATTTTGTCCACCGGAACGGGTTCAAAACGAGTCACGATCTTCAAGTTATGAATTTTTTAGCGCGTAAAAACTGCACTTTCAGCACACTTTTTCACCATATTTCTTCGAGAAAACTCACACATTCGGATACCTTCTTTAAAGAATTGACTCTTGAGCCGAACCTGAATTTGAGAATACGTTATCAGAGATATCTTAGCGAAAGAATACCTGAATATGACGCGCCGGGTTGGTCTTGTGAATTTTTCTTGAAATATTTTGAGAAATATGGGAGGGCAAATTTTGGGGTACAACAGTTGCCCCTGTTCAATCTTCTTAGACCTGAGGATGCAGATTGGCTGACGTGTCTTTCGTAATCCGAGGGTGGAAGATGATTGAACAATAGAGTGCCCAGAAATTTGCGCTCACATAGTAGCAGTGTGATGGAAATGGGCTTATAGATGCCATTTAGAGGTTGATGGATAGGATGATGGGCTTATAGATGCCATCTGGATGTTGATCGCGTAAGAGATTCCTTAGCGAGAACCTGCATACCTGCAAAACAGAAAATGATTACCTGACACGTTGCAGGAGTTGGTTTTCAGATGCTTGGTATAGATGTGTCCTGACTGGTTACAGGAGCTGAGTCTGGATCTTCAAACGGTAATGAATGAACCAGGGATGGTTACTACCTTAGCATGAACGGTAAGAGAACCTTGGGCGACTTTAACTTCAACAACGCTCGTTGAGAAAATCTCAGTGGGAATTACCGTCTTCGCAGTATCGGGAAGAGAACCATAGACAATTATAATCTGAAAGGAATTATCACCTCACTCACCGTCGGAGAGGGAACCATCTGAAAAGGAATTATCGCTTCACCCACCGTCGGAGAGGGGACCATAGAAAAGGAATTATTACCTCACTCACCATCGGAGAGGGAACCATAAGGAAAAGGAATTATTACCTCACTCACCGTCGGAGAGGGAACCATAGGAGATTATCACCTCACTCACCGTCGGATAGGGAAACATCTGAAAAGGACTTACCACCTCACTCACCGTCGGAGAGGGAACCATAGGAGACTATCACCTCACTCACCGTCGGAGAGGGAAACATCTGAAAAGGACTTACCACCTCACTCACCGTCGGAGAGGGAACCATAGGAGACTATCACCTCACTCACCGTCGGAGAGGGAAACATCTGAAAAGGACTTACCACCTCACTCACCATCGGAGAGGGAACCATAGGAGACTATCACCTCACTCACCGTCGGAGAGGGAAACATCTGAAAAGGACTTACCACCTCACTCACCGTCGGAGAGGGAACCATAGGAGACTATCACCTCACTCACCTTCGGAGAGGGAAACATCTGAAAAGGACTTACCACCTCACTCACCGTCGGAGAGGGAACCATAGGAGACTATCACCTCACTCACCGTCGGAGAGGGAAACATCTGAAAAGGACTTACCACCTCACTCACCGTCGGAGAGGGAACCATAGGAGACTATCACCTCACTCACCGTCGGAGAGGGAAACATCTGAAAAGGTCTTACCACCTCACTCACCGTCGGAGAGGGAACCATAGGAGACTATCACCTCACTCACCGTCGGAGAGGGAAACATCTGAAAAGGACTTACCACCTCACTCACCGTCGGAGAGGGAACCATAGGAGACTATCAACTCACTCACCGTCAGAGAGGGAAACATCTGAAAAGGACTTACCACCTCACTCACCGTCGGAGAGGGAACCATAGGAGACTATCACCTCACTCACCGTCGGAGAGGGAAACATCTGAAAAGGACTTACCACCTCACTCACCGTCGGAGAGGGAACCATATGAGACTATCACCTCACTCACCGTCGGAGAGGGAAACATTTGAAAAGGACTTACCACCTCACTCACCGTCGGAGAGGGAACCATAGGAGACTATCACCTCACTCACCGTCGGAGAGGGAAACATCTGAAAAGGGATTACCACCTCACTCACCGTCGGAGAGGGAACCATAGGAGACTATCACCTCACTCACCGTCGGAGAGGGAAACATCTGAAAAGGACTTACCACCTCACTCACCGTCGGAGAGGGAACCATAGGAGACTATCACCTCACTCACCGTCGGAGAGGGAAACATCTGAAAAGGACTTACCACCTCACTCACCGTCGGAGAGGGAACCATAGGAAATTATAATCTCAAAAGAAATTAACACCTCACGCACCGTCGGGGAGGGAACCATAGGAAATTATAATCTCAAAAGCGGACGTTTGAGAAAAACCTGAGATAACTTCTACTGAGTCTTCATCAGAAAAATATGTTGGGAGTCGATTTAGCTGGACTAGAGAAGGCCTTGGACTGGATAAGAAATCTTTGGAGTCGATTAACTGAACCGGTCTAGGTCTTGAAATATGATTGAGAATTTAGCTGAATCTTTCCTGAAAGGTAGAGGTCAGTCGTATGCAATGCATGATATGGATCAAGCAATGATGTTCTCAACATAAATGAGATTTGTATGGTATGATGCGTCTATGCACGCTATAATGAAGTATGTGATGTTTACGTATGTATGTTTTCGTCTAGGAAAGTAGATCCTTGACGGATGCCGGGAATTCACTCCTGGGCTGACATTGATTTTGCTTCCGCTGGGGATGATAGCTGCAAGAATACCGGTAGGAGAAAGATGACTCCGTTGAGGAATAAACTTGGCAAATGGAAGATTCTGCGGGGAGAAAAATACTATAGCGACCATGCTGGGGAATGATACTCTGTGGGGAGAGAGATACTTTGTTGAATGTTGATAGTTACTTGCTGGGGATATTTTTGTTGTACTGGAAGTGTTGATAGACTTCGCTGGGGATAAGAAGACTTCGTCGAGGACGACCTTTCCGTGGCTTTTGGCTGAGGATAACCCAGTTATATCCTAGTACGGAAATAACTCTTTGAATAAAGCCGGACGACGCGTTCGTGCTCTGCGAGGATAAGCTTCCAGAATCTACTGGGGATAAGCTTACTGCTTGGGGAGATGAATTCCAACTTTCCTGGGGAAACTAATTGGACTCTCCTGGGGAAGTTTTGAACTGCGGGGGAAGTGATTCCTTTGAATATTTGATATGCCGCCGGGGAACAATCTTTAGGTCGAAACTGCCGGGGATGCTTGTTAAGAATGCCTGTATGCTGCTGGGGGATATTGAGATCTGCTGGAGGATACCCAACTTCCTTAAGTTTGATAATAGCTTTGCTTGAGGAGAGTGTACGGACTTGCTAGCTCACTCTCTGGGGAGTTGAGATATCTGGTTATCTTCTTCAGCTGAACCTACCTTGATACTCTGATGGACAGCACAATTAGATCGCTTAGACCACTTATTATTGCCCCTGTTTCTGGTGTCACCTGCAATTAATTCCTTTGTTTCGTATGCAAATAATTACGAGTTAGCAAATTATTGTCAATGCATATATCACAAATTGAACCTTGGACGTTCTTCGCAAAACAAAACAGAAAAAGAAAAAATACTTGGCACGTTTAACTGAAAATATATTTGTATTGATTTTTGAATGGCCTAAAAATAGGCGTTTTGTGTACAAGAGGCTGACGTCCTAGTAAGAGGACTGTCGCCGATCAAGAGAGTTTATACAAATTTTGTACAAAAGAAAATAAAACAGCTGTGTGAAGTATGAATGATCCACTGGGTTTCAACTCTGCTATTGCCTTTATAACTCCGAGCGTCTCATCACTTGATGACCTTGGTTGAAGATGAAGCTGACTGATCGATGCCGTCTGAACTTGATGTAGGTACCGGATTCTGGATGCAAAGTGATCCAATGAGACATAGTATTACGCTTTTATCCCTAACTTTTGCCTGGACCGCCCTTTCGGGTTTTCAGTCCACCGGGATACCCATTTTTGCCCAAGCCGCCTTTTTAGGTTTTCGACTTGCCGGGTGTACAGATTTTTTCATTTTCATCCCTTCATTTTGCCCGAACCCTTTTGGTTCGCCGGGAAGCCCTAATTTTTGCCTAGGTATGTCAACCTAGCGGGTCTTTTTTCATGCGTAGTATTTTTTTACTATGTCTGCATTGGCGGGGTGAGGAAGGTCGTCACCATCCATATTGGTCAATATCATGGCTCCTCCTGAGAACACATGCTTAACCACAAATGGCCCTTCGTATGTAGGGGTCCATTTGCCCCTTGGATCACTCTGAGGAAGGATGATTCTCTTGATTACCAGATCCCCAACTCGATATTCCTGTGGTCTGACCTTTTTGTTAAATGCCCTGATCATCCGTTTCTGATACGTCTGACCATGACAAATAGCAGCAAGTCTCTTTTCGTCAATGAGGTTGAGCTGATCAAGTCGTGTCTGGATCCAATCATCCTCGTTCAGATTTGCATCCTTCATTATCCGGAGAGAGGGAATTTGCACTTCAATCGGTAAGACTGCCTCCATGCCATAAACCAGAGAGAAAGGAGTTGCCCCGGTTGACGTCCTGGCTGAGGTACGGTACCCATGTAGAGCGAACGGTAACATCTCGTGCCAATCTTTGTAAGTCACTGTCATTTTCTGCACGATTTTCTTGATGTTCTTATTTGCTGCTTCTACAGCCCCATTCATCTTCGGTCTGTAAGGAGAAGAATTGTGGTGCTGTATCTTGAACTGTTCGCAGAGCTCGGCGATCATCTTGTTGTTCAGATTGGTACTGTTGTCTGTAATGATCCGCTCAGGGACGCCGTACCGACAGATCAGATTGTGTCGAATAAACCGTGCCACAACAGTCTTGGTTACCGTAGCATAGGATGCTGCCTCAACCCACTTCGTGAAATAATCAATCGCCACTAGGATGAAGCGATGCCCATTAGATGCCGTAGGTTTTATCTCACCGATCATGTCTATGCCCCACATTGCAAACGGCCAAGGCGCAGTCAGAACATTCAGGGGAACCAGAGGAACATGCACCTTGTCTGCATAAATCTGGCACTTATGGCATGTCCTGGAGTGTTGGTAGCAGTCAGCTTCCATTGTGGACCAGTAATATCCTGCCCGTAGGATCTTCTTAGCCATAGTATGTCCACTGGAATGCGTACCAAAGGTCCCTTCATGTAGCTCTTCCATGATCCTTTCTGCTTCGGTCTTATCCACACAACGCAGTAAGGTTGAATCATGGTTTCGCTTGTACAAGATGCCGTTGCTTAGGAAGAACTTGGCTGTGAACCTCCTCAGGAATTTCTTATCATTGATGGATGTGCCTTCAGGGTATTCCTGAGCTTCCAGATATCTCTTCACTTCGTGGTACCAAGGCTTCTCAGTCACCAATTCAGTTTCGAGATCACAACAGTATGCCGTTTCGTCCAGTTTCCAGATGATGATCCGGGGAGCCTCATTATCCCATTTGACCTTGAACATTGAAGACATTGTAGCTAACGCGTCCGTTAACTGATTCTCTTCTCTTGGAAAGTGCTCAAAGGTTATCTCTGTGAAGTGGGGGATCAAGGTCAACACACATTCTCTGTAAGGAATCAGGTTTGGATGTTTCGTATCCCACTCTCCTTTGATCTGATTGATCACAAGAGCGGAATCTCCGAAGACACTTAGAAATTTGATCCTTAGGTCGATCGCAGCTTGAAGACCCATGATACACGCCTCATACTCCGCCATGTTGTTGGTACAGTTGAAACACAGCCGGGCAGTGAGTGGAGTATGAGTACCTTGTGGAGATATGATTATGGCGCCGATACCATTTCCCAAAGCATTGGATGATCCGTCAAAGTGCATAGACCATCGGGATCCTGGTTCAGGTCCTTCATCCGGTCCAGGTACTTCACAATCTATTACTATCATGATGCTTTCATCTGGAAACTCGAAGTTCATGGACTGATAGTCATCTACAGCTTGATGCGCCAGGTGGTCTGCCAATACACTTCCCTTGATGGCTTTCTGGGTTGTGTACTGAATGTCGTATTCCGTCAAGATCATTTGCCATCTTGCAATTCTCCCAGACAGAGCAGGATTTTCGAATATGTACTTTATAGGATCCATCTTTGAGATCAACAACGTAGTGTGAGTCAGCATATACTGTCTCAGCCGGCAAGCAGCCCATACCAAAGCGCAGCAAGTTTTCTCAAGCAGTGAGTATCGGGTCTCACAGTCGGTAAACTTTTTGCTAAGATAATAAATGGCATGCTCTTTTCGGCCAGATTCGTCATGCTGCCCCAGCACACACCCCATTGAGTTGTCAAGCACTGTTAGATATAGTATCAGAGGTCTCCCTTCAACCGGTGGCATAAGGATAGGTGGTTCTTGGAGATACTCTTTGATTTTGTCGAAAGCAGCCTGACATTCATCATTCCACCGTACTACCTGATCTTTCTTCAGCAGCTTGAAGATTGGCTCACAAGTAGCAGTCAGATATGAGATGAAGCGAGCAATGTAATTCAGGCGTCCTAAAAAGCCTCTGACCTCCTTCTCTGTCTTAGGAACTGGCATCTCTTGACTAGCTTTGACCTTAGCAGGGTCCACTTGAATTCCCTTATCACTGACCACGAAGCCTAGCAACTTCCCCGATCTTACCCCGAAGGTGCACTTGTTCGGGTTCAATCTCAGCTTGTACAGTTTCAACCGGTCAAACAACTTCTGCAGATGATCTAGGTGCTCTTCCTCAGTCTGGGACCTTGCGATCATGTCGTCAACATACACTTCTATCTCATGATGGATCATATCATGAAATAAAGCAACCATGGCACGTTGGTAGGTTGCCCCAGCGTTCTTCAACCCGAACGGCATGACCTTGTAACAGAAGGTGCCCCACTGAGTAACAAATGTAGTCTTTTCCATGTCTTTAGGTGCCATCTTGATCTGATTGTAACCTGAAAAGCCATCCATGAAAGAGAATACTTTGTGCTGAGCCGTATTATCAACAAGGACATCAATGTGAGGTAAGGGGAAGTCATCCTTGGGGCTGGCCCTGTTCAGATCCCTATAGTCGACACACATTCTGACCTTACCGTCTTTTTTAGGTACCGGCACCACATTAGCAACCCACTGAGGGTAAGAAGTTACTGCAAGGAACCCGGCATCAAATTGTTTCATGACCTCAGCCTTAATCTTTTCGGACATCTCTGGACGCATCCGACGGACCTTTTGCTTAACCGGAGGGCAGTCTTCCTTAGTTGGCAAATGATGGACCACAATATCGGTATCCAACCCGGGCATGTCTTCGTAGGACCAAGCAAAGATCTCCATATAATCATGCAACATCTTGGTTAACCGTTGCTTCACGCTGAGCTCTAGGTTGGCACCAATCTTTACCTCTTTCTTGTCTGCCTCAGTACCCAAGTTTATTGTTTCCACTGGCTCTTCATGGGGTTGAATTGCCCTCTCTTCCTGAAGCAACAGTCTAGCAAGCTCGCCAGGCACTTCGCAATCATCTTCACCTTCGTCTTCGGCTAAGTTGATCGGATTTTCGAAGTCATAACTGGCAGTAGCAGGGTTGTTATCAGTGAGATCCAGAGTGGATTGAAACCTGTATGAGTGAGTGTGTGTGTAAATACAGCTGTTTTTGGAAATTATGTAAAGGAAAAGAAAGACAGAAAAGGAGCACAATTTTTGCAATGCGAAAAATACGTCCAAGATTTTCATTCATGATATATGAAATGACAATTTGTATGCCCTCACAAATAGAACCACGGTGCCTCGGGTAAGACACCGGGCCATAGAGTTTATTTATTGTTTATTACAAAATAACGAAACAAAGAAATATATTACTGCGTCACAAAGGTAACAGGGGTATGATCTTTAGCAATCCAGTTGTTCAATCCGCCTTCGGTCGTCGGATAGATCCAGCTGTTGAATTCAGCTTCGTCCACTTCATGGTCTTCCCCAACAGCATTCACTCCTGAACTTTTAATAAATACAGGAGGTCTTCTGATCTTCGCTTTCCTCATAGCTTTCTGACCTTCTGTGGTAAAACCCAGCCCAAGTTTATCAGTCTTCTGTGTGAAGTCTGGGAGCCTGCCCCAGTCGGCACATTCACCCTTCTGAACCACGGCCCGGGCGTCCTTTAGGGAAGCCATCTTCAAAGGAACACCTTCTTCTGTTACTGTTGCTGCAATTGGAAACACCTCCTCGAAATGCTGAAAGGGGGTTTCAATAAACTCCCCATCCATCTCAATGTACCTGAAAGAGTTCAGGTGGCTCACCATATATTCCTCCTCTCCTTGCACAGTGACAATCTTCCCTCTGACGGGGTACTTCAGCTTCTGATGCAAGGTAGAGGTCACTGCCCCAGCCTTATGTATCCAAGGTCGACCCAATAGACAAGAGTAAGATGGACGGATATCCATCACATAAAAAGTGGAGTCGAACACCTGAGATCCTACACGAATCGGAAAGTCAACCTCTCCATGAACCATCCTCTTTGAACCATCAAAGGCCCTGACGATGATGTTGCTGGGTTTTAATTCCAGTCCTTCACAATCTAGACGGTCCAAAGCCTTCTTGGGTAGCACATTCAAAGATGACCCAGTATCCACCAACACATGTGCCAAGGTAGTGCCCCTGCATTCAATAGAGACATGCAAAGCATCATTATGGTCTCTCCCCTTTGCGGTCAAGTCAGCATCTGAGAAACCCAAGCCATTGTCTGCCGTTAAATTTGCTACGCAATCAGTGAACTGGACGGCAGAGGTTTCATGTGGCACATGGGCCGTCTTAAGGAACGAGATTAGGGCCTTAGCGTGGGCCTCGGAGCACAGCAATAAAGAGAGCATGGAGATCTTGGAGGGCGTGTGCCCCAGCTGTTCCACAACATTAAAACCGCTCTTCTTTATAATTTTTAGAATCTCCTCCATCTCTTGTTGGGAGGCCTCAGCAGTTATCGGTACAGGTGCCTCCATCTGGGCAGGCTCAACTTCAACTCCTTTACCCCGAGCATTGGATGACTCGGCAGCAGGAGAAACAATTGGATCAGCAGCAGGAACAGGTACACTTGCGGGGGTTATGAGAAGCGGTCTTCGGGCAGCAGGCGGTGCAATGTCAGGCGAGAAGAGCCTGCCACTGCGGGTAACTTTGGCTGGGCCAGTGATGTCACAAATGCTGGCGCCAGCGTTGAGCTCTTGTTTAATCCCATTTACATATACGTCTGCCCCATAGTGCCAAGGGACAGCTTTATCAGATACATAGGGCAGGGGCCCTGGAACAGTGATAATGACAGGTGCAACGGTCATGATTTGAACGGGCTTCTTCGGGAGAGCCGGGATTGGATTATTGAAAATAGTCACCACAAAAACTTCTTCCATCGGAACCAACTGAACAGCAGACTTCTTAAACAGAATCTCCTTGCTATCCATTAGGCTTTGGATGCCTGATTTTAGCAAGGGACAACCAGATAGGGACACAGCACAGAACAGGCAACCCTCACTGCAACCCGGAAATAAACCGGCCAGCAGCAGGTTCTTTTTGACAGTCTTCAGAGGAGTGGCTAGATCATCCACAGAAATGGCGTAAACATCTTCATCCACAGCATTTACCCCATGCTGAGGCATAGGAGCAGTAACTACATTCGGCTTTGCAGGCGCTTCGAACTGTATCTCCTTTGCGTCGATAAGGTCTTGCACCTTATTCTTTAACGCCCAACAGTCATCAGTAGAGTGCCCCGGGCTATCTGAATGGTAGGCACAACGAGCATTCGGGTTGTACTTGGGAGATGCAGTATTTGGAAACTTTGGCGCCTCCCTGACAGTCACTAAATTGGTTGAGAGCAACTGTGGCAGGATCTGCGACAAAGTCATGTTTAAGCGGGTGAATTCTCTCCGGGGTCGTTCAACCTTCTGAGGATTGTTTGGTCGGGGAGTGGCAGCAGGCTTAGCAATTATTACCGCACTGACAGATTGGCGGTGCTCATGTCTCTCTGATTTCCTGGAACCATATACGGCACTAGACTCCTTCTTGAAGGGTTTCTTCTCAGAACTAGATGATGCACCCTTCGGAATTTTTCCAGATTTCAGCCCAGCTTCAATCCTTTCTCCAGTCAAGATCAAATCAGTGAACCCAGCAGAAGAATTCCCAATGAGATGGTTGAAAAATGGCCCAGATAGGGTCCCCAAGAACATGTCAACCAACTCCCAATCAGTCAACGGCGGCTGCACCCTGCCAGCCAGGTCTCTCCACTTCTGAGCGTACTCCTTAAAACCTTCGCTTGCACCTAACGACATACCTTGGAGTTGGGTACGTGTAGGGGCAAGGTCGGCATTATATTGATACTGCTTGTAGAAAGCAGTAGCCAACTCCTCCCAGTTACGAACTTTGGTCCCATCCAGCTGATAGAACCATTCGAGATGAGTCCCTGAAAGACTCTCCTGGAAGAAGTGGATCCATAAATTCTTATCCGCAGAGTACGGCTGAATTTTCCGAACATAGGACCTTAGATGCAGCTTGGGACAAGACGCCCCGTCATACTTAGAGAAGGATGGTGCTTTGAACTTGTGAGGGATGATCACACCAGTCGACAAACCCAAATCTCCGAAATCCAGCCCAGGTGCCTGTTGAACCTCCATAGCCTTCAATCTGTCCTCCAGTTGCTTATATCTGTCGTCTGCAGGAGGGTACTGCTCTTCATCAAAATCGGTCTCGTTGTCGGAGACCACCGGACTAGGGACCCTTGCTTCTGCCTGAGGAGAATTCTTGTCAACAGAAGAACCAGCCTCTTCCTGTTGCAGAGTATTGTTAAACCTTCGGCCCGAGTTGAACAGAACAGTTCTTCTCTTCTTCTTCTTCTCCTTCTTCAGGAGCATAGCCTTCAATTCTTCTTGGCCTTTAGCCAGACCCTTGATTAATTCCTGGAATTGTGCATTCTGCACCTGAAGAGCCTTGATCGATGTCTCAGTTGATGAGGAATCAGTATTCATGATGCTGAAATAAACAGCGAAGAACTGTAAGCAACCTGAAAGGAGGAAAAACCTGCTATGCACATGATGTATGAAATGCGTATGCAATGCATTCAAGGGTTCGAAAGTTCAAATTGGTTGTAGACAAAAAGGAACACACGTTATCATTAAGGAAATCATTGTTTAATACATCAAAGCCTCATGGGCAGAATAATACAAAAGTCAAATCAATCCCAAAATACACTGCGCATCCTCTTCGGAGCTATGTAGGTGTTGAGATTCCTCTCCTCATGCAACAGGCGGGTGAGCTCCAAGACCTTCTTTTCACTGGCATGCAGACTAGTCTCAAGAGAATTCCTTTCCTCCTTAAGCTGGATCCAGCTCTTCTGCATCTCTTCCCAGGATGTGGGCATATCAGGGTGCTGAATAGTATATGATACTTCCCCTTCCAAGACAGGCTCTTTGATCACCGGGAGCATATGAGGATAGGGCATTACTAGCTTCTGGGAGCGAGCTCGTACCCACTTGAGATAAGGTTCCAACGGGATGGAATTCCTGTGCCCCAGTGTCTTGCTGTCTATCCTACTGGGCATCCTCCAAGCTCTGATAAATCTCTGGCGAAGTCCTTGAGTATCGTTGTCGAAGTCAAAAACTATGTCAGGAATTAACATGTCATGAGGACCATCCCTCCGGGCATAACCAAACTGTCTCCAAGCCAGGCATGGGCTATAAGTAATACCTCCTCTGATTCCAAGTAAAGGAACATTAGGGTACTCCCCGCAACGATCAATGATAGTGACATCTTCTCTGGACCTAGGGCACCAATGTATATCTGCATGCGTAAGAGTCATCAACCGTTGTGACCATCTCAAACCCCGTTCATTCTTCAGGACTGATTGTGGAAGGTGCGAAATAAACCACCTTCCCAGGAGAGGAGTGCAACACATAAGGACACCTCTTTTTCTCATGGTTCGAGTGTAACATGAGTGAAGGATGTCCCCCAGCAACGTAGGTATAGGATTCCTGGACATAAAGATCTGGACAGCACTGATATCAATAAGCTGATCTGGGTTAGGGAACAACACCAAACCATAGACAAGAAGGGCTACCACTTCTTCAAAAGCTTGCAAGTCAAGGGAGTTCCAACATTCAAGGGCCTTTTCAAACAGAAACCTGGCTAAGAACCCTTTGATACCACTTCTAACTTCCCAATGTCCTTTGAGGTCAGATGACTGTAGGTACAAGGCTTTAGCAATCTCTTCAAGCTTAGGTTCCTTTTCTGTACCGTTGAAGGGCAGCTGATCAAGGATGGGGATCTTCAGGATCCGGGAGAACTCCTCCAATGTAGGTACCAACTGATAGTCCAAGAAGGTGAAACAGTGATGCAGAGGATCAAAGAACTGGAACAGGACCTTTATCATATCTTTCTCAATGTTGGTGTTGACCAAGCTGATGAGGCTTCCATGCCTTTCACTGAATGAAGAGTTCTCGGGAATCCTGGATACAAGTTCTTTAAGCTGAGGAGGGATCCTTACAAGACTGACTTGAATTGTCTTTCTACGAACAGTTTCCATGTCCTACAAAACAAAGAACAAAGATGAAGATTCGAACCCCTGAAATGGTTAGTCAATGCATATGATGCTGGATGATGTCATGATGCTATGATTAAACACACCACAGATATGTACAAAGACAAACATGTAAGGCACACAAGGCACACAAGACAAGCCCTTAAGGTTTAAGGCCAGCATGGGGTCTGGGTAGTACCCTCTTGAAGTTGGTGGGCTCAACCTGTCCTAATCAAAGTAACCGGGTTCTAAGGTTCCCAATATCACGGGATTGCTTTCATTGCTCATCGTTTCGATTTAGCCACTGAACTGGCGACCGAAATATTCCAGGAAAGCAACCCTCAATTGAGTGTAGTATCGAGTATCAACCAACTTCGGACTGCACCAAAGTCAGTTATCTCACTACCCTAAAGAGGCCAAGATAGTTCAATTAAGGTTCCTAAGGTCTGTTGATGCTTCACGACACCACGCGGAGGCCCCGTACTCTCCTTGACTAAACTCAAGGGTTACCGGTACACACCAAAGTGCCACATCAACGTAGCAGACTGTTTCAACCATGTCGGTATACCCCGCACAATTCCCTCACAGCCTTGTTGCTACTTTCTAAGAAGGTATCCCCCAGATCCGGGTTAGGACCTATAGAACTCCCAAGCAACCCACAATAATAAAGCAAGCAAAGAAGACAATTGAAAACACAGTGATCTTAATCCTAAGGTACACCCCACTTTATAAGATATCCCCAGCAGAGTCGCCAGTTCTGTGATCGGTGGATCTGGAACTGACTGTTTAACGCTGGTTCGCGAAATGTCGCGGAAGCAAGAGTCGCCACCGTCTTTTATTTTCTCCAAATGGAAAGGACAAAAGCACAGAAAAATTCCTTAAAGAGATTGCTCTCGGTTCGGGAGGTAGATTATAGAAAGGGAAGGTATTAGCACCCTTTCTATCCATGGTTATCCATGGGCTCTTAGATACTTGCTCATTTGTGTTTTCAAAAATGGTTTGTTTGCTTTTCAACTGTGGGTTTTAAAAAGTTTCTTTGAAAATTTCAGTTCGACTCTTGTATCGGTCCTCAAGAGTGTTTGAAAAGTTACTTTCGAAAGCTTTTTGAAAAGGTGTCAGTGTGAAAAGTCTTTTTGAATTGTTTTGAAATTAGAGCAAGTATCTAGAGTTGTCTACCTACCCTAAGGAATTCGTCTGTGTAGATGTCCTTTAAAGTAGTGCCATCCCACCATTGAGAGGTAGGTAGCACCACCGTTGGAGGTGTTCGGGTCAATTCGAGGTTCGGGACATGGTGATCACCAGAGCAATGGGAAGACACCTTAGAAGCTACCCTCATGCCAGGTTCCCGGATCATGAGGACTTACTAAGACATCCTCTACTCGACGATCACCTTTCGAGGCAAGGCAACAGTGAGGCGTACCCTAGGGGTGGTGTGTGATTTGTGTGTCGTTTTCATTTATTTTGTCTTGTCAGGTTATTGGTGATCTGACGTTTTGTTTTTATTTTTGTCATTCATTCTTGCATGCATTTATTTAACAGTTAAAAAAGTGCGAAAAGATAAAATTCCTAAACTATTACAAAGGCGCGGGTCCACATCGCCAAATTTAATCCAGGACCCGATTTGACATAAAATAAAGAAATAAAATGCGAGAAATATAAAATTACACGACTTTGGGAGAATTACATTAATATTATACGAAATAAAATGCGCGAATTGGAATTAAAATTGGAAGCGAGGGCGTTGGACCCTTTTGGAATTAAATTGAAATTAAAAAGTAATTAATTATTTATTGAAATAAAAGAAGTGTTTCTTTAGGTTTTTTTTTGTATTTATGAAATAAGAAAATTAAAATTAAAATTAAAAGAAACCCTAATTCTAAGTTATTTTTAATTATTTGAGAAAAATGTTAAAGTTTAACTTAATTTACTAAAGAATTTATGTACATGTTTATTTACAAAATAAATTAGTAGTTAATAATAATGATAATGATGAGAAAATTATTTATTAAAAAAAATGATGAAAAAGTTAAAAACCCTAATTTCTACATATTTAATTTATTAAGAAAAATATTAAAGTTTTGAAACCTAAATTAATCTAATTAATTGTTTAAAGTTTATTTACAAAAATAATAATAGTAAAATTAATATTAATAAAATAAACATTTTTTTGATTTTTCTGTATTTTATATTTATTATGAAAATTATTTTATGGAATTAAAAGAAAACAATTAAAAAACAATTAAAAGAATAAAAAGGAAAAACAAATAAAAATTAAAAATTGAGCAAACCATAGGGGGTGTCTGGCCCAATGGGAGGTTTTTTTTGAAGTATTGACTCCTGAGTACCGTGGTCTGCATTCTTTAGCCATTGGATTGAGTTTCATGCATAAGTTGTTCTACTTTGGCCATTTGGCTTTTGGCTTTTGGCTTTTGGCTTTTGGCTTTTGGCCATTTGTGTTCTGGCTTCAACGTTCCCTTAATGTCTGGCTTAATGTCTGCCTCACCATGTATTGGTGTCATGTGTAAAATGTTATGTTTTGGCCATTTGGCTTTTGGCCTTTTGGCCATTTGGCTTTTGGCCTCAACGTTCCTTAATGAACCTGCATGGGATCCTGTCTAAATCTGCAGTGTTGAACCTCATGAACACATTAAATAAAATCATAAAAATTCAAATAAAACCAACATATGAAGAAATTTAATGTTTAGGCACAATATGACATGTATGAATAATTATACCCTTTTGATCATGGAGATCAAATCAATCTTACCCTTACTGGAAGATTAGTGACCTGAATGCTTTTATGCCTTACTGGAAAATTAGGATCATGGAGATCAAGCCAGCCTTATCCTTACTGAAGAAGTAGTGAGGTATTGGTTTATAACTGTGATGACTTTGTTTGTAGTGAGAGAGGAATTTGTAATAAGGATTTCAAGGTTTTAGGGTTCTTGAAAGAGTTTGATATTCCAACAGTGTTGTGGAAAGGTTTTTTCTCTCTTTTTTCTCTTCTCCTTTTTTCTCCGGTTTGTGTGAAAAGAAGGTGATTATATAATGGAAATTAGGGTAAAGCAAATGGGCTTTGAATGTGCAATTGGGCCTCCAATATTCACTTGAATTCGTCACTTTCCAGGCTAAATCGCAGGGACTTAAGTGCATTTTTTGAAGTTGAAATGTGAAGACAAAATGTAGCCAGCATCGAGAACTAACTCCTGTCCGAAAATCGACTCAATCGGATAAACGGTGAATTAGTTATGAATTTTTGAAGTTTCAGCTCAGACAAACTTATTTTGGGCTCCAGTGTCGACTCTGACACGTTCTTCAATAAAAAACTGGTATTGATCGGTGCATAATTTGGTCTCGACTTTTGAAGCAAAGTTGTAGATCTATGAGTCAGTGACCTTGTGTAAAAATGTGAGTCCAATCCGATAAAAATTGACCGAGTTATGAATTTTCGAAGTTTCGGCCCAGATGAAATAATATTCAGCATTCAGGATTTTCAGCATGTCACGCACTCTGAGCAAAAAAACGAAGGCCTTTTGAATACCGTTTGAACTCAATACCTTCTGTGAAAATGTAGCCAACTCAATTTGTGAAATTTTGGCGCCAGAACCAGCTCGATACGATGAAAATCGACCAAGTTATGATTTTTTGAACATGACGCAAATAAACTTCTGTCACAAATTTTCTGCACGGAAATACTTGATAAATCCACATTTTTGAAGACCTTCTGATCGAAATTGGCTTCCAGCCGTGAGAGATGAAAACGTAGGTAATGTCAAGACGGAATTTTGTCCACCGGAACGGGTTCAAAACGAGTCACGATCTTCAAGTTATGAATTTTTTAGCGCGTAAAAACTGCACTTTCAGCACACTTTTTCACCATATTTCTTCGAGAAAACTCACACATTCGGATACCTTCTTTAAAGAATTGACTCTTGAGCCGAACCTGAATTTGAGAATACGTTATCAGAGATATCTTAGCGAAAGAATACCTGAATATGACGCGCCGGGTTGGTCTTGTGAATTTTTCTTGAAATATTTTGAGAAATATGGGAGGGCAAATTTTGGGGTACAACAGATCCAAATTGAGCAGTTTGGCCCAAGAATTCCAGGCCCACGTTGACTTTCAGCGTTTGTGTGAGGAGCTGTTGACCAATGCATATGGTGATCTGCAAGTTCTGACCATTGGATTGGTCTCTGAAGACATGTGGCAGGCACAAGCGTTGGGGAGTTTGGTGGACCATTGGAAGGGGCGTTGTACCTGAAAATATTAGGACAAAAACATTGAACGTTTGGGGGGGACCTGGGAATCGAACCCAGGTCCCAATACCTGCATGCCAGCGTGCTAACCAAGTGAGCTAGTGCGTTCACCTGATATTAATATGGAACGAAATTATTAAGAAAGAGAATGAGAGCTAATGATATAAAACTATAAAAACGCGCCAGATTCAAACGTTCCAACCACAGGATGACACCTATGCTTCTTCTTTGTTTTCCTGTAAAAACATGAGATAGATAGCGGGGGTTTTTAACCCCCACTAAGTGGCATGACGAATAATAGCAAACAACATATGGTGAAAAAGAAAAAGAGCGCGAGGGTTAATTTCTATTCGTTGGAAGGTCCTGGTTTCAATGGCGTTGGTCTTATGGTTCAATTTTTCCAGATGAAGGAAACCCCAATTCACATCTTCTGCAACCCTAAATAATTTCCATGGCAACTTTGGACATTGGTGATATTAATTCAATTGGAGAACATCAATAGCTTCAGAATCATCATGTTAGTATCAACCAATCATTAGAATACATTAATATGACATGAAAAGGTAAATACGAATATGCAAAATTGGGTGAACAGGGCGACTGTGTTCTACCAATTCTGGATGTATGGAGACTTGATTTCGATTGGAAAAGATTCCTGGTCGTCTTGGCAAGCTTGTGGAATAGTTTTGAGGCCTTGAAACACCCTGCAATTCAGTTTTCAGTTTCCAAATTTTTGGTCAAAAATTGCAATGTTGTTTTGAGGTTTCAGTGCAGCATGCTTGTCCTTTTGATTAGGGTTGTGTTTGCATATGTATGAGGAATGATTTAGGTTAGAAAACAAAGCCCAAAATCCATTCAATCAATGTTTCAATATTTGATTTTTCAAGCATCTTTTCCAATCTTTTTTCCATAAAAACATTGCCAATCATGGGAGATTCTTTCCCTTTTGGATGTGCACGAAATCTTGAGTGAATAAAGAGTGCAAATGCTGCACAAAAAGATTCCAAAACATTTGTTTAGTATTTTTCTCATATTTAATTTTAATTAAATGAATTAATAGGTTAAAAAATTCAATTAATAAATTAAAAATAAGAAAATAACTCCCCTTTGGGTCAATGGGTCGTGCATAGCCTTTGGGTGATGATTCTTGGAAGAAATTGAGGCCCATTAGCAATTTTGAGGCATTTGAAGCAAAGTTGACTTTTCAAAATTTCCAAAAATTTCCCAACTTCCACAAGGCATATCTTGCTCAATTTTTAAGCTTTGATCATGTTCTTGGACATTTTGGAAAGGTGTTGAAGTCCTCTAACCAATTCCTTTGGTCCCATGTCATTTTGATTTACCAATCTCAAGTTATGGTCTTTGACTTGAAGTGCCTTTTTGTTGACTTTTGAAAATGCCCTATAATGTTGAGATTGATAACTTTTTGTGAGAGCATTTCTTGGACTTGAAGTGTGAAGAGGAGTTGTAGTAAATGTCATTCTCTTCAAAATGAGCTTTGGATGGAATTTTTCTGATGAACCATGTGGAAGTTATGCCCTGGTCAATTTGCAGTTGACTTTTTCAACTGTCCAAAAATAGAAACTTTTGCATCTTGAGACTTTTTGAGCCATGCCTTGAGAATCATGATCAAGAATTGATCAAATGATGTTTGTGGCTTCAAAATAAGATGTTGACCAAAAATTTTGACTTTTGACTGCCAAATGACCATTTTGCCCCTACAGTTGACTATTGAGCAATTTAGGGTTTTTGACTGTGCAATTTTGTGCTGTAAGTCTTGAAACTTGGCATAAGAATGATTCGACAATGTTTATAGGCATGTGGGACTTGTTTGGACCCTTGGAAACTTCAACTTCTTTGCCAGAACCAAAACCCTAATTTATGACTGTTAGGAGGCAACTGGATTGTGCAACTCTTGGGAGATTTTGAAGCATGCTCTTGGCAAATCTTGAAGAATATGGGAGGGCAAATTTTGGGGTACAACACTCTCCAACAGCAATCATGGATTTATTTTCCCAGACTCGGGTCCAAGATTGGCTCCTGAAACTAAACAGAGTAATCATTTGCGCGACCAAATGCAGCTTTACACGGGTTTGTCACGATGCAATCTTACGCTGATTTCTCTTATATACAGCTTCTCACGGGCTTATCTTGAAAAATCTTACACGGGTCCCTTCTCATACATTTCCAAATAAAGTTTCACACGAATTCATCATGAAGTAACCCTAATACCCAGGTTCCTTCTCATAGCCCTACTATCCAGGCTTTATTTCGAAGTAACCCTACAACCCATGTTCCTTCTCATAGCCCTACTATCCAGGCTTTCATTTCGAAGTAACCCTACGACCCAGGTTCCTTCTCATAGCCCTATTATCCAGGATTTCATTTCGAAGTAACCCTACGACCCAGGTTCCTTCTCATAGCCCTACTATCCATGCTTTCATTTCGAAGTAACCCTACTACCCATGTTCCTTCTTATAGCCCTACTATTCAGGCTTTCATTTCGAAGTAACCCTACGACCCAGGTTCCTTCTCATAGCCCTACTATTCGAGCTTTCATTTCGAAGTAACCCTACGACCCAGGTTCCTTCTCATAGCCCTACTATCCAGGCTTTCATTTCGAAGTAACCCTACGACCCAGGTTCCTTCTTATAGCCCTAATATCCAGGCTTTATTTCTCATAACCCTACGACCCAGGTTCCTTCTCATAGCCCTACTATCCAGGCTTTCATCTCGAAGTAACCCTACGACCCAAATTTCCTTCTCATAGCCCTACTATCCAGGCTTTATTTCTCGTAACCCTACGACCCAGGTTCCTTCTCATAGCCCTACTATTCAGGCTTTATTTCTCATAACCCTACGACCCAGGTTCCTTCTCATAGCTCTATTATCCAGGCTTTCATTTCGAAGTAACCCTACGACCCAGGTTCCTTCTCATAGCCCTACTATCCAGGCTTTCATTTCGAAGTAACCCTACGACCCAGGTTCCTTCTCATGGCCTTACTATCCAGGATTTCATCTCGAAGCAACCTTACCCAGGTTCCTTCTCGTAAGCCCTACTACCCAGGCTTTATTTTGAAGTAACCCTACTTCCCAGGTTCTCATAACCTTACTATCCAGACCCCTGTTGGTTCAGTTTAAATCTCTCAACGGTTTATCATGATTCTTTCCTCGTAGACATTATCTCTAGTTCAAATAAATCTCTCAATGATTTGTTCTGATTCATTTCCAGATTCTTACTGGTTCAGATAAATCTCTCAACGATTTATTCTGATTCTTCTCCAGATTCTTACTGGTTCAAATAAATCTCTCAACGGTTTATTCTGATTCTTATTCAGATTCTTACTGGTTCAGATAAATCTCTCAATGATTTATTCTGATTCTTCTCTAGATTCTTACTGGTTCAGATAAATCTCTCAACGGTTTATTCGGATTCTTATTCAGATTTTGCTGGTTCAGATAAATATTTCAATGATTTGTTTTGATTCTTCTCCGAACTTCTGCTGTTTCAGTTTAAACCTCTCAACAGTTTATTCTGAGTCTTCCCCACCGATAATTTTCTCTGGTTCAGATAAATTGCACCAAGATTTATTCAGATGCTTTCGAGTCAAGATTAATCCAAGATATCTTTTGGTTCAGTTTAAATCGCTCCAAAAGATATTCTGATTCTTTCCAACAAACATTCAAGACTTCTGCTAGCTCCAGTTTAAATCGACCAAAGGTTTATTCTGACTTCTTTTCTGTTAAAGTCAAGTTCATACTTCATCCACTTCTATCAACAATCACCTTTGGATGTCATCTATAAACCCATCTCCGACAACTCTCCATCATTTCTCCAAATGGCATCTTTAAGCCCATTCCCTACACAATCAACCAGCACATCATCAAGTGCAAATTTCTGGGCACTCTAGTGTTCAATCATCTTCCACTTTCAAGCCACGAACGACAAACACGTCGATCTCACTTTTCAAGTTTAAGAAGATTGAACATGGGCAGCAGTTGTACCCCAAAATTTTCCCTCCCATTTTTCACTCAAGATGCTATCCCAGGGTTTCTCAAACACTCAACTTAGCACAAGATTTGATCAGACAAATTCTCTTTTTAGGCATTGAGTCAGCAACTAGGGTTTGGTATTTCTTAAGCAAAATTGAGTTTCAAAAGTTTCAAATGGTCTTTACGGTCCTTCATGTGTTCTCAAGGATGTTTGTGCCAAGTTTCAAGCCTCGTATCGTGAGTTTGCTCAGTCAATGGTTCAGATGACTAAAAATCAACTGCAAAAGTCAGCCATTTTAGTATCAAGTTCAAACGAGCGTAACTTCTTCATTATTCAATATTTTTGAGCAGTTTTCCTTGCGTATGATTCTCCTTGATGCCACCTCAAATTTCTCTCCACAAGTCAAGAGCTGATTACGCATAGAAGATCACCAAAATTCGAATGCGTTAGAAGTCGCATCTTGAATTTTGACCTAATTTCAAATAACGGCCGTCTGATTGTTATTTCTTCAAATTACAAGACCTTGAGACGATTATTTTTGCACATTGTCCTAAGTGATGTCATCAACAAGTTCTCTTCAAGAATCAAAGGAAAATTTTACTTAGAAGACCCTGGGAGTTATCAAATTGTCATAGATCATTTCCTTGATTATAATGTTTTTAACTTCTAATTTCAACACCTGCCATATTTATTTTCTCAAGGATATTGATTCTTATGTTGAGATGGGGGATTCCTTGTTTGTTTTTCGCTGACTTCAAGTCATTGGTGTTGAAGCATTGGTGTTTATTAGGTTACAGTGGATTTTTGATCGAGTTTTCTTAAGACACTATTTGTTCACTCGAGTATCATTGACTTGTATTGCGAGTTACTATGAATTAGAGATGTGACTTAGAGTTTTAGTGAAAGATATTTGAGGATCCATTAAAATGATGCCTTTGATTTCAATTCAGCTCAAGCATACAAGGCATAATTCATTTATTTTGAATTTGTCTTTAGTTCAAGATTCGAAATGGAAGAAACTTTTTAAGTTTAGAAAGGAAACTACAAGGGCATTATTTTGTTTCATCCAAATGCTTACCAAGACTTTTTTAAAGATAAAATTCAAGTTACAATTGTAAATTGCAAATTACAAGTTATGATTCCAAGATTAGTTTCAAATTACAAGTGTTAAAGGGACTTTACATCCAAAGCCTAATCCTAAGTCGTAAACATGTTTAAATCATCCCAAAATCTTTGAGATATTCTTCAAGCTTCATGGCAGCCCCATTCCTTCAAGACATCATCATTTCCCTTCAAGCCTATCCATGACTTCCAATTGTAAATCGCCTTGTTGTTTCTCCATACCATCACATGAAACAAATCAAAGAAGAAAAAATATGATCAGCACATAAATAATGAAGCATAAACAAGAAATCTTCAAAGTTTTATTTTCGCAAATTCATCATTAGGGTTTGCGATTTGGAATCAGAATATTTGTTTGTTTTATCACAATCATTTTCCCCAATTGCAAATCACAAAAAATAATTGCCTTTCTTGGTTCACAAAAAAAGGAAATAAATATACAAGGCAAGCAAATACAAACAGGTTGCATAGCATACAAACTGCCCAAAACTGCAACAAAAGCTACAAGGCTGTAAACAACAGCAGTCAAATACAAAAAAAAGGGCAAGCCTACAGCAGATGCAAAATATCACAACAGGATCCGAGCAAAAGTCAGGCTTCTGCCCAAAACTGCAATAAAAGCAACAGGCTGCAAACAGCAGCAGTCAAATACAAAAAAGGGGCAAGCCTACAGCGGATGCAAAAAATATCACAGTAGGATCTGAGCAAAAGCATGCTGCAAACACAAACCAACAAGCAAATACAAAAAAGGCCACAACAGAACAAAACAAACAATATGCAAGCTAACATTAGCTCATATCTAGAACAAATGCATCATCATTTTCTAAAGCTGCAAACCCTTCAGAATGTTAAATAAAATAAGCAAAAAACTGCTTTTGTTTCATAGAAAGACGAAAGAGGACAGAAGATAGGGACAAGTTAGAAAAGTATCACCTAAGCCAAAACTGTCCAAAAAAACCTGCCATGACCAGACTGCATTACAGTCCAAAACCTGCCCAAAACTTGCACCAAAATGGACATAACTTAATCTGTACTCTAAAGGCCAAGGTCATCAAGCCAAAATTACTCAAAAGTCAATTCATTACATCTCTTATATACCAGCAACAAGGGTCAAAGGAGGCAGAGGATATATCACAAAAAAACCAAAGAATAGCACAAATTAGTAAAAACCAAAAGCCAAGAAACCAAAAACCTCACTGTAAGAGCAAAAGGCCAACCAACAGTACAAAACCTGAACCTCATACAACACACCAGAAAAAATCAACAATATACCAAGCAAGAGGGCAAGGATATGAACCAGAAAAAGGAGATATAAAACCAAGAACAAAAAACCAGAAAAGAACAGAAAAAAACCAAAAATTCACTCTAAACCTTTGTTTCAATATCCACTCCCATCTGAAACTCACTGCAAACCTCTCCCTTAACCTCTGCATAAACCATTTCCTTTATTCCACTCAGCTTTAGCTCTTCAACCTTTAACCTCTCATAACCCTCACTCATCATACTCAACACCCTATACACTGACCAACACTTTCACTCACCTACTCCATACACCACCTCAAATCACAACTCAACCGCTCAGATTGGAGGAACTTCCAAAACGTATCACAAAAAGGCAGACTACTATTCACGCAACTTTTGCAAGGATTTTCAAAACCCTAAATCTAACACCGAAGAGCGTTCACATCAAAACTTATGAGAAAATATTCAACTCTAAAATCATCTCCAGATCAAACGGTCACCCTGTGCAGAAATAACAGCGAAATCGAGTTGAAAAGAAGAAGATTTTCGTACCTGAGACAAGCTTCAAAGGTTGGATGTCATTCGTAGTTCTGATTCACCATTCGGTAAACGCATTTCCCTTACCCTTTCGACTTATTGTTGTTGATCATGCTTTATTTCATCGTATTTGCATTCTATTTTATTGAAATCTGTTGAATTTGGTATTTAGGGTTTTTGACCCCTTTGAAGATTAGGTCTATGTTTTTGTTTCTTTTGTGAAATCCATTTGTAGATTTTGTGTTTAGGGTGAGAGAGCGGAGTTAAGAGTTTGTGTCGACAGAAGGAGTTATGTTCGGCATATAAAAAGAGAAACCTAAAAAATGCAGATTTATGTTGTTGTTGTTCAAAGAGAGGGAGAACATTGAGAGAAAGAGAGTGAGCTTAGAAGGATGAGAATCGTGAAAGAGGAAAGAAGTTGGATTTGGAACAATTTCTAACGTGAAACAAATTAAATGAGGTGTCTGGTCATTGTTGTGTCTCTAGGTTTTTTTTTAAGTTTCAAAATCATTTGGGCCTTTAGCTTCACATGGCTAGGTTCAACTTATGTGCTTGGTGTGTTATTTTTTGCTTGGACCATAAATTTTGGAATCCCTAGCCTAGTTATGAATTACTTACTGCATACCCCCATGTGTCAAAATTTCTAGCCTGGCGAATCCGCCCCTACGCACAACCCGGCCCATCTTTTTTTATGTATTCTGCTTTGTTTTTGTTACAAAACGGGTTTGCTGTTTCTTAAGCCCATGCCCATATTTCTAGCTATATCCCATTATTTTGTGTGCACTATTATTCTAGTAATTAGATTAGTTTAATTTTTCTTGGTTTATTTTCTTTAGAATTAGTTAAATAATCATTTAGTCTTTTAATTAGATGGTTTTAATAATTAGTTTAAACTTAGAATTATTATAGTAATTTTGGAATTCTAATTTAATTAGTAATCTTAGAATTAAGTTTAGTTTAAATTTGATTTAGTAATTTTAGAAATTTTATCTTTTTTTGATAAACTTAGAATTTTTATTTAGTTTAGATTTTAATTCAAGTTTTTCTTAACTAAATGATCTCTTATTTTTTTTCTTAGTTTTAAAAAAAATTGTTTAAAGAATTTTGTGAATAAATAAATTTTATTAATTAACATTTTATTCCATTTTTAATATTTGTTTAGTTGATTTCTTCTAGCTGTTTTTATTTTCTTCATAATAAACTAAAACTCCAAAAAAATAGAATATATTTTATTTTTTCCAAAACTCTCACAAAACAAAAACTTAGAATTTTATTCCCTTACTTCGTTAATTAATATTATTTCATAGACTGTTATAATTTTAATTAATTGTTAAATTTGATTTGGATGTATTGTTTTCTATTTGAACTTTTAATCGCACTCGACTCATCCCCATTTGTAAAAATTGTACCCCGATTCTCGAAAGCTTTGTAATAGCGTAGAATTTTAATTTCCACAATTTACTGTTTTCCTTATACTGTATAGTAATTAGGCGTGCATGGCAAGATTAAAAAAACCATCGCTAGATAACCTAATTTCAAAGACAAAATAACTTGAAACTAATACACTTTTTTTCACACGCACACCTCTAGGGTAGCCTCGCTCATTGCCTCGGAAGCACAGTCATGTCCCTCGAATATGGGACGCTTTAGCAATGACCCTTTGATAAAAAGAGATCGTAGTCCCTCGATGACCCTCGACGTTGCCTTCGATAAAATGATCTAGTCCCTTACGAAAAATTGCTAAAGCGTCTCATAAGTTGCTTTCGATGACTGTAAAATTGACCCGCGCCTGTCCCTTCACATCCGACGATGGGGCTTCTTACCAAATCAATAGTAAGATAGAAAAATCTAATGGAGGAAGAAAAGAACATTTAAAACCTTTCGAGTAGGTAGGTTCGCTCCTAGTTACTCGCTTGCTCACGACAAAAACATTTTTACACCAACACTTTCATCTTAAAACATTTTTAAAAGATAAAACATTTTGTATATGTTCTGATAGAGACGAGAACCATTGCAAACATCTTTTCAAAACCACTTTCAAAAACACATTCCACAAACACATCTTTGAACTATTTATCGAAACAACGCTTTGTACGTGTTCTTATAGAAACGAGAACCATTACAAAGACATTTTCAAAATATTTTCAAAGCCCACACCACAGGCACATTGTCAAAGCAAAAGTAAGTGATCTAGCGAGTAACTAAGATCCCGTAGATAACTACGGATGAAAAGGGTGCTAATACCTTCCCTCTTCATAATCTACCCCCCGAACCCGAGAAATAATCTTGAAAGGTCTTTCTTGTGCTTTTTTTACCTTTCCTTTTGGATAAAAGAAAATTCGGTGGCGACTCTTGCTATCCGCACAATTGCGATTAAAACACAAAACCTCAAGTTGGTTCTCCCACTGTATCACAATATGCATACCGAAACGCATATAACATTCTCATTTATTTTGAGAGCATCATTATGCAATATATTACATATATCATGACATTTCATAAAGCTAATTTTGTCTTTTCAGGTAAAGTTTGCAAACAGACGAATATCATCTGCAATTTTAAAACAGGTCGTAGATTAATTCCCAAAACAGGACGGAGCAACTATCTATATGACCAGGCGGTATGAATTCATGAAACATGACAAGTTTACAAATGAAAAATGAGTCACATATTAATTTTCGAAACAGAATGAGGCAACTATCTATATAACTAGGCGGTATGAATTCTCGAAACAGGATGAGTTTACCAACAAAAAATAGGTCACAGATTAATTCCCGAAACAGGACGAGGCAACTATCTTTATGACCAGGCGGTATGAATTCCCGAAGTAGGACGGGTTTACCAACGAAAAACAGGTCGCAGATTAATTCCTGAAACAGGACGGGGCAACTATCTATATGACCAGGAAGTATGAATTCCCAAAACAGGACGTGTTTACCAACAAAAAACAAGTCATAGATTAATTCCTGAAATAGGACAGGGCAACTATCTAAATGACTAGGCGGTATGAATTCCTGAAACTAGACAGGTTTACCAACAAAAAACAGGCCGCAGATTAATTTCCAAAACATGATAGGGCAGCTATCTATATGACAAGGCGGTATGAATTCCCAAAACATGACAGGTTTACCAACAAAAAATAGGTCACAGATTAATTCCTAAAACAGGACGGGGCAACTATCTATATGACCAAGCGGTATAAATTCCTGAAATAGGATGACTTTACCAATGAAAAACATATTGTAGATCAATTCCTGAAATAGGACGGGGCGACTATCTGCATGACCAAATGATTTCCTTCAGAGACTGAATTCTGACGAGCATTTCCTTCAGAGATTCACTCTGAAAAGCATTTCCCTATGATAAAATCGAGACGTAGATTTCATTCTGATACTCCCCAATGTATCTGCTAGTTACTTTGGATGGCGTCTATAAGCCCATCTCTGATGACACTCTGTCAACTTTCCGAATGGAATCTTTAAAGCCCATTCAAGAAATAGTATCAACCAACAACGTTACTTCATGCACAGGCAAGTGCAAATTTCTGGGCACTTAAGTGTTCAATCCTCTTCCACCTTCAGATCACGAATGGCGGGCATGCTAATCTAACTCTTTAGGTTTAAGAATATTAAACATGGCCATATATTGTACCCCAAAATTTTCCCTCCCATTTTGAAGACAATTGATTCGAGACACCTCCTCATGCTCCTAGGGTTCTTAATTGCTCAAGAATACTTAAGGGTTGACCAGACAAACCCGCCTCCTAAACAGTTAAACTATAACTAGGGTTTGAGTTTCCTCCAAGAAAATTGAACTTCTAATGCCTCAAGTGGATTTCATGGTTCCTCATATGCTTTGAGGTACCATCATGACCAGTTTCAAGCCTTGCATCACAAGTTTGTTCAGACAATTGCTCAGATGATTGAAAATTAACTATATTGGATAAAAAGTCAACATTGGTCAACTTACATTCAAACTTCAATATTTTTTGTCAACATCAATATTTTGAAGTCACATTCATCATTTGATCAAGGATTGATCATGATTCATCAAGAAAACTCAAGATTCATCAAAAGACAAAAATTACAAAATTAGGGTTTTCTTAAGGAGAAGTCAACTGAACTTTGACCAAGCATAACGTTCATATGCTTCACCAGAAAGTCCTCAACCAAAGCCTATCTTGAAGAAAGTTAAATTCTCTACAACTTTGTCTCTCTAATCTCAAGGCCAAAAATGCTTCATTTTAGAGATATAGGCCAAAATATTACATGTCATTTTAAAAGTCAACAAAAAGACATCTTTTTTCAAAGCAATTTACATCAACTTAAAGACTTCATATGAAAAAGTGACCAACATAAGAGTTGTAAGGGACATCTTGGTCTTTCCAAAATGTCCAAGATCACCTTCATATGACAAAATTTGAGAGAGTTATGATTGGTGCAAGTTGAGCAAGTTTGAGAAAATGCATGAAACCACAATTGAGCAATTTTGAACTTTTAGGATAATGAGCATAACATTTGAAGTTCAAATATGTTTGTGACATGTTTAGGGACCCCTAAGTCTATTCATGCATTATTTTATATTTTTATTTCATTTATTTTAATTTTATTCATTTAAATTCAAAATTAAATTAAATAAATATTAAATAAATGTACAAGGTATGTAGGCTTTTGTTTCGGATCATTTTGAAGCCCAAGATCACATATCCAACATAACAAAACCGCAAGGGATGAAGAAGAGAAGATATCTTCATGTTTTGGAAAGTTTTGCAATTTTTTTGGAAACAAATAATGACTTTGATTGCACATGTTTCCTTCCAAGAATGTTAACTTAAAAAATCATCCATTTTAAATAGAGGACACACTCCATAAGACAAGGACACGGATTGGCTGCCATAGAAACAAGTTCCTAAACACAAAATTTTCAAAGAATAGGTGCAAATCGTATCCTTGTTTTCCATCCATTCTCAATTGAAACGAAGCCTCGAATCATCATCCTGACATCCCCAGGAACCTCTCCAACTCTATAATCACGCTCAACCGTGCCCATAATGCCTCCACTCAATCACACTGATGGTAAGGATTTTCTAATTTCAAATTTCTTAATCCTTGTGTTATTAATAAGTTTCATATGTCCAGATGTGTTAAACAAGAAACATAGAACAGGTTGGAATCGAGAGTGTGAAGAGAAGGGGGGGAGGGGAGTTCAAACCCCGGCGATGCCAAAACCCTTTTTGCTTTACTTTCTTCATTTTCCATTTCTTTTTATTAGTTATTTTATTATTAATTAACTTTTTTTTAAACAAAACTTATACATAAAAAAATCAGAAAGAAACCATGTAATAAAATCAACAAAAAATTAGTTTTAGAGTGTAAATTAATTAATTAATTTTTTGGACAATTAGATTTTAGGCTTTTTATTAATTAAAATCAATTAGAATTAGGATTTTAATTATTATTAATTAACACTTAAATTATTTTCATAAAAACACCAAAAATATGAAATTAGATTTTTAGGGCATTTAAACTTTTTTTCCAACATTTTCTTTTTGTTTTAGCTATTTATTTTCTTAGACAATTGTATAGGTCACACAGTTTAATGTAATAGTTTAAATTTACATCCCCGCATTTTTCTAATTATGTAACTCTCCCAAAGCCTTGTAATAGCATAAATTTACATTCTCGCTTTATCTTTTACCTTTATATGTTTGTTGTATATATATAACTACTAGTAAACATGCTTGTATGATAAGAATAAAATCAAACATAGATAACCTTAATTTTCAAGATAACATAATTGTAACCAATACACTTTGCACACTTCACCTCTACGGTAACCTCTCTTCGTTGCCTTGCGATACTAATGATCACGTACCACGAAAACGGGAATACTTTAGTAAAGACCCTCAGTTAAACAATATCATCATGGTCCCTTTAAAATAAATATCATAATCCCTCAATGACCCTTCAAGTTTTCTACAAAATGATCTAGTCCCTTCGATGACCCTACGAGAAAAATGATGATAGTCCCTTCGAATTGCTAAAAGTATTCTTACATGTTGCCTTCTATGACCATATGATAACCCTACGCCTGTCCCTTCACACCCAATAGATAGGGCTACCTACCAACTAATGGCGTGGATATTACTATCTCTAACGGAGAAGGAAATTAACAAGAACAAACTTTAGTGGGTAAGACTCAATAAATTGCTTGCTCATAACAGTTTCAAACAAACAAATTCATTTTACACCTCACGTTTCAAAAAATATATTTTCAAAAAAACACTTTGTAAACATTCTTGAGGACTGATACAAGAATTATTACAAAGTTTGTCTCACAATTGGCATTCAAAATATTTTCAAATCACACACCCAAAGCAAGTTTAAAGTGAGTTGAGCAATTAAGACCTCATAGATCACTACGAATGAAAAGGGTACTATCACCTTCCCTTTTCATAACTTACCTGAATTAATCGGCCAAACCGTCATCTGATAATAAAATCAATGAAGTCGCCATCAAACGTTTTTTTATCTCGCTGAAAGGACTGGTAAACATCGAGGAAATCTAAAGAGGAAGAAATCACGGTTTTTCGATCGAGATATCGGGTATGGGAGTATGTTACACGAGGGGAAGGTATTAGTACCCCACACGCTCGTAGCACTCTATGATATCCACTTTTGTTGTTTAATCTAATGGGTGTGGTCAAAATCTATGTCTAAGCCTTAAAGCTGAAAAGGGAATGCATGCAAATAAAATATGGGGAAAAGAAAGGAATATTTACAAATATATGCTCAATTAGGCCCCACAAAAATCCTCTGCCTACGTATCCCTTTTAAAGAATCCGAGCAACCGTAGTTCGGCTCACTTGTTTTGGTTTGTTTATGTTTTTTAATTAAAAAGAAAAAAGACAACAAGCAAGATGGAAAAACAACAGACAAGGCGACAAAACATCATATAACGATGACGAAACATCAGACAAGATGACAAAACAATCAGCAAGGATAACAAAACATTAGTAACGATGATAAAACATTAGTAAGGATAATAAAACATTAAAAAAAGGATGATAAGATATCACATGGAAACACAAACTTAGATAAGATGATAAAACATCAGCATGATAACAAAATATCAGATAAGATGATAAAACATCACACCTAACAATGATATTAAAAATCAAAGTAGGATAACAAACATATGCAATGGCGAAACATCGGCAAAAAGATAGTAAAATATCATGGCAAAGATGACAATACATCAAAACTTAGATGATAAAACATCACACCTAACAATGATATTGAAAATCAAAGTAGGATAACAACTATATGTGATGACGAAACATCGGAAAAAAGATAGTAAAATATCATGGCAAAGATGACAACTTAACAAGATTTAAAATAGAGCCAAAAAGTGCACAAACAATTAAGATTGGTTTGTATTTTTTACCTTGAAGAAGGATTTAAGTTCATTAAAGATGTTTTATGATTTTCCAAGAAAAAGAAAGTTTTTGTTTTAAGATGCAATATGCAAAGAAAAGGAAACAACTAAGGGAGACTATCCTAAATCTCTAGCCCTAGTGTAATCATACAATGATGGCCCTAGATTTGAGTTTTGAAAGCAAAATCACTATCCTATGTTAGCATGCATGGATAAAAACCTAAGGTTTATTCAATTCATATTTATAAAAGATTGAATTGAAGATCCTATGGGGAGTATGGAAAGAAGATAATCTAATAAAGAAGGGATGACAAAACATCATGCAAAGAGGTGACAAGACATCAAGAAGCATGTATCAATATACGAGAATGAGAGGTAAAGAGAGGTATGATAATACCTAAAGAAGAAGGTCTGTTACCTCTTCAATGCGCAATATATAAGAAAACTCTACTTAACACCTCCTTGAATTTCCTCCATCAACCAATGATTAGGCACCCGGGTTGCGTCAACAATCGATTGCAAAAATCATAACACGAGTATCCACAAGATAAATGAAGTGTTGGGTGTAGGGGAGTTAAATCAGGTTATGATTAACCAAGGGGTGTACTTGATTAATGTCGTTAAAGTAGGTGCTTCTACCCTCAACCATGAGACCCTTTTGTGCATGGAACACTTGGTGTATGAATCAAAGTGATTGATTCGGGTTATGATTAACCAAGGGAAAAACTTGATTAATCTTGTGAGAATGGCCATGCCCAAACTCAACTATAAAACCCTTTATGAAAAGCTTGGTATATGGACCAAGAGGAGAGAGGAGAGTTCCTTTGATGCATAATATTAAAATTAAAAGCCCGTACAACGTGTCTATATCATGCTCCTAGAAAGTGGGACTAGTGTGGCACTATTATTCTAGACGACACATTGGGAAAATAGATTGAATAGTTGTCTCCATAGAAAGCCCGTGACCAAGCTATGAAATGTGTGCAAGTGTTCATGTGTAGGTGGATACCTTTTCATTGATGATGATCCCAAGAGGAGGCTATGTGTTTTATTTGAACAAAATATGCATAGTAGCGATAATTAAAATATTCAAAGAAATAAAATTATAAACTATTACAAACCATATGGGAATGGGGGTTCAATTTTATGGATGGGGATGTATCAAATCGATAATACGATTAAAGGTCTAAATAAACAAGCAATACAACCCGGTCGAATTTATTAAACAACTAATTGAATTGTCTTATAAAATTAATTAATAAAATAATTAATCATACTAAATAACATTATTTAATAAAATTAATTAACAAAATAATTAATAATATTAAAATAATATTTTTCAATCTAATTATTATTTAAAATAAAGTATTTTTTTTATATTATAATTTTGCTAAAGAACAAAAATAAAACAAGTCAATACAAAAAGAAATATATGAAGAAAGAGAGATATGGGCTTGAATTTGCTCATTCAGGAGTGCTGAAAGCAATCTGGGTCGAAGGCCCAAATGAAAGAAGTCTACAGAATCGGGTGTACCACTTCAGTGAGGGTCCATCTTCAGTAGCAAGCTTGGAGCGTCAAATCTGGCTAAAGGGAGATGTGATGGTGAAGCAGCAAGGTGCGTGGTATGGCTGATGAGGACGCGCCTATGGATTTGATGGTGTACTCTAGGAAAGGTGCACCGTGGGGACTCGTAGATGATTCGTTGGATGAAGATGATGGACAATTTGAAGGTGGTGTGATGAGAAAGCGTGGTGGTTACGATACATCTACCTCTATAGAACCACAATCTTGCCAAACAGACAGTGACAAATGTCACAGTCGTATTAGTGTCTAATTAAACTTAATTAACAAAACAAAAACAAAAATTAAGTAAAAGTTAAACCAAAAGAGATACAAAATTATCTCTCTCATTAGATCCTCTCTCGTGCTCCTCACAGTTCTCTCTGAAGAGAACTCGCCGGAAATTGCCAGCGGCGGCGATGACGGTGACGATGATAGCTCATACGGAAGATTTGCTCCGATCTTCAAATTGTTTACATCGTTCGCTTTCTGTTAGTAATTATGGGCCTAACCTACTGGATAACAAGAATACTGACCCAGGCCCACCTAAGAGGATTCACAAGAAGCCAAGTTATCTTGATGACTTTGTGACAGCATAAAGAAGGGAATAGAAGCTTCTATTTTTCACCTGCATTAGATTCCATAGTTTGTTATTAGCATGTGCTATTCAGCACCCATTTTCCTTAAATTGCGGATCACCTTACAATTGTATCAAGCCGTTACTCACTGGCTATATATATCTCTGTAAGAATGATTTAAAGGAATAAGAAGAAAGTGTATTTTCATTCCCTAGATAGCTTTAGTTTTCTCTGTTGAATAGAATATAAATCAAATCCCTAACAATTTGGTGCTTTCATTGCACAAACTCCCCTCTTCCATGGCAGCTCGACCCACAAACGCTGAACGTCTAGACGACCTCACCGTTAAAGTTGATGCTATCCTTGACCAACTAGCCACCCTCACTGTTCATCCCACTCCAACCGAAATTCCTCAACAACCACAACCCCTAAACACCGCCCTCAACCCCCCACGCATGAAGCTCGATGTACCCAAGTTCGACGGAACCGACCCAACCGGTTGGATCTTCAAGATCTCGCAGTTTTTCGATTACCATCAGACCCCTGAAGCCGACTGACTCACTGTCGCCTCCTTCTACATGGACGGACCAGCACTCGGTTGGTACCAATGGATGTATCGCAGCGGTCAAATCACCACCTGGTACGGTCTTCTTCAAGCTCTGGAAAACCGTTTTGCTCCAACGTTCTATGATGAACCAGCCAGCGCTCTCTTCAAACTCACACAACGTGGTTCTGTGAACTCGTATTTAGCAGAGTTTGAGAAATTAGCAAATCGAATCGTTGGTCTTCAACCTCCTTTCTTCCTCAGCTGTTTTATTTCCGGTTTGATACCGGAGATCCGCCGCGAGGTTCAGGCTCTCCGTCCGATATCTCTCTCTCACGCCACCGCTTTAGCAAAACTTCAAGAGGACAAAATTGAGGATCGTCGCCGTCACTTTAAGGTAAAACCTTCTCCAATTCTCCTTAATTCCCAAACTACCCTCAACACCACCACACCACCCACCACTCTGGCGCTTCCCTCACCCACCCCAACACCACGACCCACCTTTCGCAAACTCTCCCAAGAAGAAATGGCTGTTCGCCGAGAAAAGAATCTCTGTTATAATTGTGACGAAACCTTCTCCGCCCAACACCGTTGCAAAGCCCGTTTTCATTTACTCATTTCTGATGATGTATCAGCCACCGAACCAGAACCCGACCCGATACCTGACACCACCCCAAACATTGACTCATCAGAAGCTTTAATCAGCCTTCACGCCCTCTCCGGTTGCTCCGCCGCGGCGACTATTCGCCTCACTAGTCACATTCATCATCATCCTGTCACTGTTCTTATCGACGGTGGTAGCACGCATAATTTTATCCAAGTCCGTTTAGCCAAATTCCTAGAACTCCCTTCAATTCCAAAACCACCACTCAAAGTTATGGTGGGTAACGGTAGTTTGTTAGAATGCATACACCTTTGTGAAGATGTAAACCTCACTATTCAAAACACCCCCTTCACTATCGATTTACACCTTTTACCGTTATGTGGTGCAGACATTGTTCTGGGTGCTCCATGGCTCAAATCAATTGGCCCAGTTCTTATGGATTATACCAAACTATCCATCTCATTTACCCTAAAAGGCCAACCCATTACCTTCACTGCTAATTCACCCTCCAAGCCCAACCCTATTTCAGCCCAACAACTCAAGCGATGCATCACTACCCACTCTGCATCCGAACTTTTTCACATCCAAGCTTTTTCAAACCCCACAATCCCTACCCCAAACACCCTCCCTGCATCCTATGAACACAAACTAGAACCATTACTTCTAAAATTCTCCACCCTCTTTAATCCGCCACCTTCCCTTCCACCTCAACGGCCTATTGACCACCATATTCACCTACTTCCCAATTCATCTCCTGTTAATGTGCGCCCGTACCGTTACCCTTACTCACAAAAAAATGAAATTGAGAGACAAATCCAAACAATGCTCAAGTCTAATATGATACAACCCAGCCATAGCCCGTTTTCCTCTCCTGTACTCCTAGTGAAAAAGAAAGACGGCAGTTGGCGTTTCTGTGTTGATTATCGTGGCCTCAATGCCATCACCGTACGAGATCGTTTTCCTATGCCCACCATTGATGAACTGCTTGATGAACTCGGTGGTGCCACTTGGTTCACTAAACTTGACCTTGTTCAGGGCTTCCATCAAATCCGTATGCACCCTGATGATACGCACAAGACCGCTTTCCGCACACATCAAGGCCATTATGAATTTCGGGTTATGCCATTTGGCCTTTGCAACGCCCCTTCCACATTCCAAGCTGCCATGAATGACCTTCTCCAGCCATTTCTTCGCAAATTCGTCGCTGTGTTTTTCGACGACATCCTCATATACAGCCCTACCTTTCCAGACCACCTTATACACCTTGAAACTATCTTCACCACCCTACTTGCAGGATCGTTCTTTCTTAAAAGGTCCAAATGCATTTTTGCCCAACGCCAATTAGAGTATTTGGGTCATATTGTATCCCCTAGTGGTGTTCACCCTGATCCCACAAAGATACAGGCTATGGTTGATTGGTCGGCACCTCAAAACCTAAAATCACTTCGTGGATTCCTTGGCTTAACAGGCTTCTATCGCAAATTCATTAAGACTTATGCAGCCATTGCCTCTCCCTTGACCGCTTTATTAAGAAAGGATGCATTTTGCTGGTCTACTGCTGCACAATCTGCTTTTGAAACCCTCAAACAAGCCATGATTGAAGCACCTACATTACAACTCCCAGATTTCACCAAACCCTTCACCCTCGAAACTGATGCTTCCGGTATTGCTATGGGAGCAGTGCTCATGCAAGATTCACATCCTATTGCTTTCTTTAGCAAACCCTTTTGCCCCCGATTACAACGCTCATCCACTTACATCCGTGAACTCCATGCCATTACCACTGCTGTTAAGAAATGGCGCCAATACCTTCTCGGCCATCATTTCACCATTTTCACCGACCACCAATCCTTAAAAGAACTTCTTTCCCAAGCTATTCAAACCCCCGAACAACATGTTTACCTTGCCAAATTAATGGGATATGATTATAATATTCAATTCAAATCAGGGAAAACTAATGTTGTCGCTGATGCACTTTCTCGTCGTTCAGATTCAGCTTCAGGTATTATTCTCTCTCTCACTATGCCTAACTTTGTTTTTTTAGATCAGCTCAAGCAAGCTTTGGCTTCCAGCCCAGCATTCAACACACTGCTGACGGATATTACTACCAACCCTTCTTCCTTTCCTCACCATCAGCTTCATGATGGCCTCATACTCTACAAGGGGCGTATTTGGCTGGATCGAACCATTCCTTTCTGTACTACACTTTTAGAGGAATTCCACAGTTCACCTATTGCCGGTCACATGGGAGTAAATAAAACTTTGGCTAGACTTCAAGCCAATTTTTGGTGGGACCGCATGAAGCAGGATGTCCAAACCTTTGTCTCCCAATGCTTGATTTGCCAGCAAGTGAAATACGACACCAAGAAGCCTTCAGGTCTGCTGCAGCCACTCCCAATCCCTTCTGCTGTTTGGGAAGATTTATCCCTTGATTTCATTACCGGCTTACCACCCTCTAATGGCTTCACTGTGATACTTGTTGTTGTGGATCGTCTCTCCAAAGGAGTGCACTTAGCTCCTTTACCCACAAACTTCACTGCTCACAAAGTTTCTACTATTTTTCTTGAACAAGTCTGCGAACTACACGGTTTTCCTCGCAGCTTAGTATCGGATCGTGACCGTGTTTTTGTTAGTAAATTCTGGCGCGAGCTGTTTACATTAAGTGGAACTAAACTTCGTATGAGTACCGCCTACCACCCCGAAACTGACGGCCAAACTGAGTCCTATAACAGAGTGTTAGAACACTATCTTCGGTCGTTCATTCACCATCAACCGAAAATGTGGTCCCAATTACTTCCGCTGGCAGAATGGTCATACAACACCTCCTTACATTCAGCTACTGGCTTAACTCCATTTCAAATTACTTATGGCCGTGAACCACCTTCTATCCCTCATTACATCAATCACTCATCCACAATCGAAGCTGTTGACTCCATTTTATCCTCACGTCAACAACTGTTAACCAAGCTTCAATCCACCCTCCACAAAGCCCAGGAACGCATGAAATACTTTGCTGATCGGAAACGTCGTCCCATTGTTTTCAATGTTGATGATTATGTTTATGTTCAACTCCGCCCTTACCGCCAGAAAACTGTAGCCACTGCTTCATTTTCCAAACTTTCCAAGCATTTTTATGGACCTTTCAAAGTTCTGGAAAGGATTGGACCAGTTGCGTATCGCTTAGATTTGCCGTCGTCTTCTCAAATTCACCCTGTTTTTCATTGCTCCAAACTGAAGCTCCATCAAGGCCCTCTCCCTTCTATTAACTCACTTCCCCCGTCTTCCATTACCAACCATCCAATCATCACTCCTCTTGCCATCCTCAAAACTCAATTGGATCAGACAACTAATCCTCCAACAAAAAGAGCATTAGTCCAATGGCTTGGACTTCCTTTGGAGGAAACTAGCTGGGAAAATTGGGATGAGCTCATTTCTACCTATCACCTTGAGGACAAGGTGCATTTTGAAGAACCGGGAGATGTTAGTAATTATGGGCCTAACCTACTGGATAACAAGAATACTGACCCAGGCCCACCTAAGAGGATTCACAAGAAGCCAAGTTATCTTGATGACTTTGTGACAGCATAAAGAAGGGAATAGAAGCTTCTATTTTTCACCTGCATTAGATTCCATAGTTTGTTATTAGCATGTGCTATTCAGCACCCATTTTCCTTAAATTGCGGATCACCTTACAATTGTATCAAGCCGTTACTCACTGGCTATATATATCTCTGTAAGAATGATTTAAAGGAATAAGAAGAAAGTGTATTTTCATTCCCTAGATAGCTTTAGTTTTCTCTGTTGAATAGAATAGAAATCAAATCCCTAACACTTTCTCTCCTTCCTATGATCCCTAATCCATTGTCTGCTTTTGCAGAAACTGAATAGATCTGAGTAGATTTTGAAGGGGAAAATGAAACCCTAGGCGTTCCGATCCGTAATTTTCCAGCGACGATGACGATGATGAAGGTTGACGCGGTTTCTGAATCACCGAAACTGAATTTTTTTATACGTAACTGAGGTTTAGTTTGAGGGAAACAGTGAGGTTGGCAGTGATGACGCGGCGATGACGTCACTTCTGAGCTTACTCCGGTAATATCTCTCTAATCTTTCGCTCTCTGTTCTTTGAGACTTTCAAAACTTTTTCTCTCTGTCTTTCTCAAAACCGCTTCTAAAGGGTTTTGTGGGATGGAAAATGATGAGCTTTTTGTTGTTGAAATCTGTGATACGAAATCTATGATTTCTTTATAGTTTTATTATGATCTGAAGGGTTTGTGCGATGGAAAATGATGAACGGTTTGTGAATGATGAAAAATGAATCACGGAGTTGAGAGAGTAGAGAGATTTTTTTGTGGAGTTTTTTTGTGATTCTTCCAGAGATTGAAGAATGAGGATTAACCGTGTGAAATTCAGTTTATAGCTTTGTAATAGTTTGTTAAATAATTGATGAGTTATATCTCTTGGATCTGAATTCTATTGGAGATTTGGATGGCTAGATTTGTATCTTAAAATGAAGGTTGTTTGAGAAGTTTGTTACTTTGCTGAGCTGTAATTCTAATATTTTGATGTTCTAAATTTTGTTTCATGATTTCCTCTCTTTATATTTTTCAACTTTGGTATTTTTGAACTTTGCTTTTCCTATTATTATTAGCACTGAGTTATCGTTCTGATTCCCCTTGTTGAACTGATATGAGTCATATGTTAGTTTTTATCAGTTTGGATGCTACTCAAGTTTTTTGCGAACAGTACTTGAATTCAATTGTGCAGTGCAAGTAGCAGTTATGTTTCTGTTTGTTGCTGGGATGGAATCTGCGATTATGTACTTTGTTTTTCTAAATACTGAGTTCTGAACTTTGTTTATCTGGGCTTAGAACTTATAATTTTGACTTGCTGCTTTACTACATGGACTCGCGATGCTATGTAACTGTGATGAAATTCTGAGTTTCTTTGTCTTTTTACACCTCCCTTTGTGAACCAAAACTAACCTTTTATGATTTATAATAGGAGAGTAGGCCTATGATAAAACATGAATATGATTTTTGTTATGAAACAAATGGATGTGAGGCTTTATTGTTGGGTTTGTGAACATGATTTGAAAGAGAATTCTTAAACCACAAACTGATTCCTTCAAGTAAACCCTAATGATGAAACTTTGAGAAACTTGCTTGAAATATCTTTGTTCTTATTTATGTTGAGTTTTTCTTCCCTAATCATTTTCTCTTATGCTTCATGTGATGGATGAGAGGAAGATGAAGAGAAAGGTCTTGAAGATGAAGCCGGAGCAATGGCTTTGGAGAGCTTAAAGACTTGAAGAAAAACTCTCTTTTTTGTAGCTTTAGAACAAACACGTGTTTATTAAAAAAATGTAACATTGTAATTTCATGTTGTAATTTGAACTTTGAGAAATGAGAATTTTTAATTAGTAGTGAATTTTAAACAGAAGGGGGTTCAAACTTGTACTTGTAAACAAACTTGTAAACTTGAATAGATTCAAATTTGAAACTTGCAATTCAATATTCTTTTCCATGGTACTTGAAAAAACAAGTTGAATTTTGAATGAAATATCTTCATGAACCTAAATAAATTTCTGAATATCAAGAGTGTCCACACAATTGTGCCGTAAAAGATTGATTCAACTTTGCCAAATTGGAACCACTTAATCCCATGGCATTCAATAATCATCTGAATGAACATCTCGGCAATAACATCCATATACCAAAACACCATTATTAATTATCAACAAATACATGCCCAAAAGACGAGAAAACTCCAATCTCAAGTTCAGCTCTGGTTAAATTACTTCCTAAGCAATCAATGTATCCTTAGAAATTTCTCAAGCTTAATGGCTTTTATCATAAATCAAACTCTGACTCAAGATAAACTCAATTGTAAACCCTAATATTGCAATGAATCACAGACCCTGGGTGCTCTATGTAATGATAAACATCTCATGAAGATAAGACTAAGAATTTTAACAAGAAATGCGTCACATATTTCAGTGACCAGAAACCATGCACAAGGGCCAGTGGATAAGAGAAAAATGAGATTTACTTTGAAACCCTTGCCATTTTTTAATTCTCTGATGAAAAAAAGAATTAGCTTGAGAAGCTTTGGTAACTTGAATTATCAAAATAATGAGGAGATGAGATCCATCTTGAACTGATTGGCAATATAACCAAAATCCAAAGCTTAAAGAAAATGAAGATAAGAATACCTTGCTCCTGTCACAATGCATGAATATGTATGATGAAACATAAGACATAAATTTTTTGAAATCAAGAGGGTAAATTTTGGGGTGCAACAAGTGCCCCTACTCAATAATCTTAATCTTGATAAGTGAGAAAAGCGACAGCTTTCGAGCGTTCAGAGTTGAAGATGATTGAATACAAAAAAAACCCGAAAATTTACACTATTGAAAGAAAAGAAGCAACCCCTCCCTAAAGACAGAGAAAGCCAGCAGACGCGGGACTTAGAAGATACCAAACGAAATTGGATTTATAAAAAAGAGGGTCTAAAGAAAATTGGCCCTTCGAAGACATGCGTCAAAATGAACCTGTAACGCAGACTTTAACAAAATTGAGACAAAACTCCAAACTTAGAAGAGTAGATGAAACTAAACTTCATAAAAATGTGTCAGGATAAAACCGGACCACAAAAGGGGTGAGATAAGACTCAAACCACATACAGTAGGCAAAGGTAAACTCTGGAAAAGTACGCGGGGCAAAGTGGCTAGAGCGCGTGATTCTAGGAGCACCTGCTAGTCTCAACCATGGGAAGACAGTGAGATGGAACTGAAAGATCCCAAAAGTTATAAAAGAGACAGGTTTCAACCCAAGATAGACAACATGAAGGAATTGAAAGAATCCCAGGAGTAAGAAACAAAACGAGATAAAACTCGACTCATAAAGACTAGTTAGATAAAATGAACTAGAGATGAGTAACATGGAAAAATAGGATTTCACGCACGGGTAACGAGGAAAGACTCGACCCATAGCAAAATGATGAGAGTGCATGTTTCTCATAGCACCTGCTGGTCTCTAACCATGGGTAAACAGTAAACGAAAACTGACTAAAACCTGAATAGGTATACAAGAGATATCTCAAGTTGATGGACACAACAAACGAAAGCCGTAATACAGTAAACAAACATTGTCAAAGGTTCAGTAATCAAAAACTGATAGACGTCCAAAGAGTGAGATAGGGGTTTCGACCAAGGACACTATAAACGAACACCGATAGAAGATTATAGGTAAAGAAACAAAACGAGACAACACTCGACTCATAATAACTAGTTAGGCAAGACAAACTAGATGAGTACCAGGGCCAAACAAACTGGATTTCATGCACAGGCGACGAGATTAAGACTCAGCCCAAAGCAAAATGATGAGAGTGCGTGTTTCTCAGAGCACTTGCTAGTATCATACCATGGATAAATAGTAGACGAAAACTAATAGAAGAATCCAAGGAACACAGGAGACTGATTTCAACCAAGGACGCAGTTAAACGAACACTACAAAAGACTCGGTAAACGAAAAATGATAAAGGATTCAGTAATCAAACACTGATGGAATTCCAAGTATGAAAGCAAAACGAGATGAAACTCGACTCATTATAACTATTTAGACAAAACTGAACTAGATGAGTACCAGAATGAAAACTGGATTTCATGCACGTGTGAGGAGACAAAACCCAAAACTCGACCCAAAGCAAGGTGATTAGGGCGTACTACTAAAAACTTGTTGAAAATAAATATCAGGATGAAACTGATATTCAAAAGGTACATAAATAAACATTGGAATGAACCAACGAGGGTAGTAAAGACTAAACCCGAGAAAATTGTTGTTTACCCTGAAAATTGGTAAATAACCGCTGATCTTCCAAAAGGTTACTTATTTGGTGACTAACAGGATCGATCAGATTGATCCTAAGACATGGTTGATTTTTGTAGTTTGACTAACCCTAATGGTGATTAATGTCAGTAAAGTAAAGACACTTTAAGTAAATTGCATGAAGAAAAGCTTGATAGAATAAATAAAAGTGTTAAGGAATTGTTAAGTAAAAGGCTTCGACGGAGGTAAATAAATGAACAACGGTAAATTTCTTGAATATAAAAGACTTTGATTAATTTAAATGGTGTTTCACACATACATTCTCAATGATTCTTTCTCTCACGCTGGGTACTTGAATCTGAATGAGTGACTTGTATAAAATTATGAACACACCTAATAACTACATAGAAACTTTGTATTTATACTAAGAAAAATCCTAAGTAACCGCTGGACAGTTACACCGCTTCGAGATGACGCCACATGGCACGCTCACAACCTTCGACGCCTATGCTCTCGACGCGTTGCACTTGGTAACTGCTGGGAACCGTTTTCCCTCCAACAATTCAAATCTCAAACTGTTCGACCTTGGGCATCAGGGACCTTTGTCGAGAGGTTCCTTCGACGTCGAAGACAACAAGATTCCATCTTAAAGGAATTTCTCTAAGTATCTTGTCATTCTTTGATGGGCCTTCGACATGATCAGTTGGTCGAAGCCTCCTTATTTAGGAAACTCTTATGACTCATAATTAATGGTCTATATGATAATAAACATGGGTGTTGAATTTAGGAGCCAACAAATTTCCCCCCAAGAATGTCTTATTTCGACGCTGAAAAGAAAAAGGCATTCTTTGAGATTCCATTCGACACTTGTCCTTCATTCTCAGCCACAAATTAGTTTGTGTGCTTTCCATCTACCAACCAACTGACAAACTCAAAAAGTCATCATTTCACTTTTTCCCAAGATGTCACTTCAGTAAGGCGTCTTTCACGCACGTTTACCTTTCATATACCATCATCATGACTATTTCCCGAAATCAAGGACGCACGCTGCATCGTTTTCGTTTTTCAGAACGGTTACAACACCAAATGAGTGCCACGTGCCCCACTCTCGTCTGTAGCATTAAATGCTCGAGCCTTGTGATTTTTTCAATCATTATAAATAGCACTAAGTGCCTCTGTTGGACTCTTTACGCTTTCTTGAATCCAAATCTTCAGTCGAACGAAATTTTCTGCAAGCTTCTTCCTCTCCGAACCCAGTAATCTTTGTTCTTCATCTTCATCCATCTTCATCTCAAACCAAAAAAATGGCTTCACGTACTCGTGCTTCCAATGTCCCCAGATCTAGCACTCCCTCTAACATTACTCAACCGGAAATCTTCTCAACCGCTCCGATAGTTAACTCCATGGGAATGCGAAGAGTTCCTGAACCCATGGGAGACTCTGAGCATGAAACATATGGTTCTCAACTGCTGATTCCTGTTGGGTATTCCAACCAGGTTTTCGCCATGTCCGGTCCTCTTTCACCATGCATTGCTGACCCAACTAAAATCGAGGGTTTCTTCCCCGTGCATGAGGCACTCAAACCCATTGGGTGCTCAAAGAAGGCGACAGATGATACCGAAGATCCTGCAAAGGAGAAGATAGATCTTTGGTTTTTTAACAGGGGGGTTAGAGCTTTTAGGTCTAGCCTTAATCTTACACCATAATACAATGCTTGGCTCAACAAGATGGAGAAGTTCCAGGCTTCGATTTGGAAAGGCATGGGGATTTATGACCTAGTCATGCTGTCCAAAACTGGTCTTAACTACTGTCCTGAAATGCTGGTAGCTTCTTTGCTGTTTTGGGACTATACTCACTATACCTTCCACTTGCCTTGTGGAATGGTAACGCCCACTCTTTTCGACGTGGCCGCTATTACTGGTCTTCGACCAACTGGGGACTACTTCGACCCAGAGGAAATGTCTGAAGACCAGATTGGGTTTTCTGCCACCAAACCCACTTACACCACCTACACCAACCATTACCATGACAAATCGACGACTGTGGTGACTGATGTGGAGCACATCGCGTTTCTAGCCCTTTGGTTGTCGCGCTTCGTGTTCTGCACGAAATCCCTACAGGTGACGAAGAAAATGGTCACCCTTGCTACTCAGCTTCCTCACGGCCAAAACATCTGTTTGGCCGAATTAATACTGGCGAATTTGTATGAGTCAGTAAGCAGTGGAGCGGCTCAATTGAAAGTAATCGAAAATAGAGCCAGCTTGCTGCTTGCTGGTCCCTTCTGGCTACTTCAACTCTGGCTAAATGCCACTTTTGAGTCATTTCTACCCCAGAAGACTCAAATAAACGAAAAAGCTCCTGAGATAGCCAGAAGGCGCGTCGAAGGCACCAGGCTTGCCTTATTAACTCCTACTGAAGATGGGTTGGAGCTACAAAAGACCTTTGCAAACTTCGTTCAGATGTTTGCAGGGAGGAAGGAATTTACCTCGACCATGGCCCTTTTCGCCGGTCGAAAGTTTGGCCCAGGGTGTTTTACCAGGCCCCATCCTAAATCATCAGAGGATCCTCACCTTGAGGAGCACACAACAATGTGGGAAGCGTTTCTCACTCCAAGGATAATGCCATTGCGCTTCAAGAGTTCAAAGAATCAGCTGAGCTTGATTGCTTACCAGCCAAATCTTGTCTCTCGACAGTTTGGCATCATCCAATCGCTTCCTTCTCCAATTTATCCTCGGGAGAAATCGTTGTTGTACTTTTGTAATGACTACTCTGAGGATGCTTCTACTAAGCATATTAGTAGGTACGTTGGTCGGACCGTACTATCATTGTTCGAATACCAACTCAACTTCCTCTATTCACCATCTTTTGAAGACTGGTGGAAGAGATATTACGTCGAAGAGTTCTTCGACGAAAAAGATTTTGTAGACGAACTCCAGAAGTCCTTCGTCTTGGTTCTCGACAAAATAAAGAAATGTACGTTCCCTCTTCAAATTATACTTGCCTTTTCATTTCAACTTATATCTGCCAAATATAACTTGTGAACGTTTCTTCTTTCAGTTGTTCGAAAACCTGTGGCTAAGAAAGCCACAGACAGCCATCAGGGTGGAGGTCCCTCTACAAAACCTCCAGCACAGGTAACAAAATTTCTCTTGTTTCCTGCTTTGGTTTTAAACATTCTTGTTCCTGATGTTGTGTTTTAAATCGACTCCATCTGGGATTTTCAGGAACCTGCGCCTAAGAAGCGACCTATATTAACGATCGAATCTTCGAGTGGCGACGAGGAGGAATCTCCCCCTGTTCCTCTCAAACGGAGAAAGCTGAAGAAGGCTGCCCCTGCTCCTGAGCCTCGACCTGTGATTAGAACTAAAGTCACAGGGAATAAACCCAGACCACCTCCTGTGATCATCGCAGAACCCACGGAGGAGGAGCTAAATGTCTTGCTCAGCAAACCCGTTGAGAGTGACAACTCTATCCCTGGGGTTGAGGTTCCCTTACAGGTAGTGCCTTCGACCACTTTTAACTTAGGTGTCGATGATCACCTTCGATTGTGCATCTCCCTAATTAGAATATTTTTTTTCTATTTGTAGGAAACAGCTGGAACTTCAGCGCCAACTGGGCATCCTGTCGAAGGTTCTGATACCTTTGTAAACAGCGCAGGGGAACCCACTTACCATCCTTCTTCTTTCGTCAATTCTTCTAACGAAGTGAATCAAACTTCGGAGCCACAAGATTCTGCTGACCATAGCAGACAACGAGAGGAGGAACTGGTGGATGATGAAGTTCTTGCTGAAATAGAGGGTGGCCCTGAGACGCATCACCAGGAGGAAACTCAAGTGGTCAATGAGACAGAAGAGCAACATGATGAAGAGGGTCATGTTGACGCTGACGCTGCTGAAAATGATCAGCCCCAAACCCACATTGCTGCAGAAACGGTTACCTCAACAAAGCCCGGGTCTAAAGAGGATTTGGCCCTCTTGAAGCAAACCGATCCAATTGTCTACCTTAATGCCATCATCGAGAGCAGGGAAAATTCATCTGACCCTAGCCATGATGCTTCTACTGCATCAGGGAAGTCTACTTCGACTTCTCCTCTCGATAAAGTCTTAAAGAAAGTCAAGGCTCAGTTCTTCAAGAGGGATCTGATGAAGTCTTTGGAGGGGGATCCTACTGCTCAGTCTTGTTTGGGAGCTGTCTTGGGTGCAGTTGATTTGCTTGTCGTTTCTCTAGAGATTTCCAGCTTCATCTTGGAGTTATACTCCATTATTTACCAAGTCTCTGCAGATTACAATCGTCGAAGGGGGTTCAACAGCCAACTCGAAATGCTGCATGGCAAGAGTTCTTCTGCTTGGACTGAAGTAGCTGAATCGACTTCTCGAATTGCAGAATTGTCGAAACAGAAGACGTCCAAGCAACAGGAAATCGAAGCCATAGATCAAGATAATGCCTCTATAAAGGCGCAGATCGAGGACCTGGAAGCCAGGTTAAATGCTAACACTAAGCGCAAAGAGGAACTCCTTTCGACCGTTTCAGATGCAGAGAGCCAAGATGAAGTTGCTCGAGGTCTGGAGTTCGCTGAAAGGGCCCAAGCCCTAGATGACCAGATTGCCAAAATTTCTCAGGCGAATGCCTTGTGTAACAAACGGCTGGAGTTGCAGCGAGCCAAATATCTTCGTCTGAAAGCCTCTGTCCCTTTTTAATTTTTCTCTGCACCTCATTGACCATGTACTGTAATTTTTGTAATACAATATAGCCATTTTGGTTGATCAATGTCAATTTCCATTTTGGCTTTATGGTTCACTTAGTCATTAATTATTATTTATTTTAATCTCTTGGAGCATAGGTTTGTATTTTTTCAAATATTTGTCGTTTACTCTCAAGAGTCTTTTATCTTCTCTTAACTCTTCGACCTCATAAGCTCCACCAGAAAAAGTTTGAATAATTCTGAACGGTCCTTCCCACTTGGGTGACCATTTTCCAATGCTTCGATCCATAGGAAGAATTACCTTCCAAACTAGCTCTCCAGGCGAGAATGCCTTAGGTTTTACTTTCTTATTGTAAGAGTCTTCCACTCTTTTCTTCTGAATTCTCAGTAGGTCGAGAGCTCGCAATCTTTCTTCGTCTAAATCTACCAATTCATCTAACATCATATCCCAATAAACCTCAGAGGGGATATCTTGATGCCTTTGAACCCTTGCTGATTGAAGACAAATTTCTGCTGGTAGTACTGCGTCATGACCATAAGTTAGCCGATATGGTGTTGTACTTGTGGCTTCCTTTGGGGACGTTCGACAAGCCCACAAGATCTGTTCTAACGTTTTGTGCCAGTTTTTCGGCTTCTTTCCCACATGCTTTTTTATCAGGCCAATCACTACTTTATTCGCCGCTTCGACTTGACCATTTGCCTGCGCGTAATAAGGTGTTGATGTTAGGAGTCTAAAGCCTGTTTCTTGAGCGAATTCCTGCATCTTTCAACCAGTAAACACTGACCCTTGATCAGTTGTTATAGTCTCAGGGATTCCAAATCTGTAGATAATGTTCTTTTGAATAAATTCAATGACATTTTCTTGGTCTGCATTGACTAAAGGGATAGCTTCGATCCATTTAGTGAAATAATCAATGCCTACCAATATATACTTCTGGCTCTTTGATGATGCTGGTCGAATCTCTCCAATAAGATCCAACGCCCATCCTCTAAAAGGCTAAGGTTTCACTATTGAGTGAAGTTCGCTTGCTGGTACATGTTAGATACCAGTATGGACTTGGCATTCCTGGCAACCCTTCGCGAACTCAACACAATCTTTCAAGATAGTCGGCCAATATAGTCCTTGTTGAAACAACAACCATTTCATCTTATGACCTACTTGGTGAGCCCCACATGCTCCAGCATGCGTAGTCGAAAGGGCTATTTACGCTTCGGTTTCGCTTAAGCATTTTAATAATACCCCTTCAGGCGTCTTTTTGAACAACTCATTACCCATGAGTACGTAACTTAACGCCCTATATTTTATTTTTCGTTCTGTCAAAGCTGCTGGATTTTGTAGATAATCTACAATGGGTTTCCTCCAATCCTGCTCTGATAAATTGTCTATGAACGAAATTTCGAAATTCCTTTGGTCAGCATACCCTAATCTTGTCGATTCCAAATCAGTTGGAGACAAGCTGGTTGCTTTTATTTTTTCTCGAACTTCAATTGCTCTTTGTAATCTCGTTTTTGAAATTTTGTACCCAGATGCAATTTGTGCCAAATCATTGGCTACTTGGTTTTCCAATCTAGGTATGTGTCGAATATTAACCACTTCGAATTTTTTCAATAAACGATTTGCTATCACAAAGTACATAATGATATTTTCTCTTATGCATTTGTACTCTTTTGTGACTTGCTTAATGACTAACTCTGAGTCTCCCATTATTTCGACTCGAGTTGCCCCCAATTCCAACAATATTTCAAGGCCAGTAATTAGAGCTTCGTATTCAGCCTCATTGTTCGAACAAGTACCTTTTATCTTGTACTTGAATGTTGTTGGAATTTTTTCTGGAGAAATAATTAAGACCCCTACTCCAGTTCCATCTTTATGGCTGGAACCATCGAAGTAAAATTTCCAGGGTTCTATCTCCACGTAATTTATATTTTCAACCTGAATCGAGTGGTCGACTATAAAGTCTGCTACCACTTGGCCTTTTACTGCCTTAAGAGGCATAAAGGTCAATGAATACTCAGTTAATGCTAGCGCCCACTTGCCAATTCGACTGTGCAAGATGGGTTTCGACAACATGTATTCGAAAACATCAAAATGATATGAAACATACACATCAACTGGTTTTATATACTGTTTGAGCTTTGTACAAGAGAAATAAAGACGTAGACATAGTTTTTCAACTTCGCTATATCTAGTTTCCGCATCGTTCAAAACTCTGCTAAGGTAGTAAATGGGTCTTTCGACTCCATTTTCATCTTCTTGGGCTAACATGCTTCCCAAAGTTTTGTCGGATGCAGCTATGTACAATCTCATACTCCTATTGCTACAAGGAGGCACCAAAATAGGTGGCTTGGTGAGATATCCTTTGATCTTGTCGAAGGCTTCCTGTTGCTCTTGCCCCCACTCGAATCCTTCCTTATTCAATCGAAGTAAGGGTGAGAAGGCTTGCGCTTTTCCACTTAGGTTAGATATAAATCTCCTCAAGAAGTTTATCTTGCCCAACAGAGATTGCAGTTCCTTCTTATTCGTTGACGCTTTCGCTTCCAAGATTACCTTTGTCTTGTTCTGGTTGATTTCGATTCCTTTTTTGTGGATGAAGAAGCCCAAGAAATCTCCAGCTTTCACACAGAACACACACTTCAAATGGTTCATTTTCAGACCATGCTCTCTCATTCTTTCAAATGATTGTCGAAGGTGGTCTATATGGTTCTTCCTGGAAACAGATTTTACAACGATATCATCAATATATACTTGCATGAAAGTGTTAATAAAATCATAGAAGATAGAGTTCATCGCTCGCTGATATGTTGCCCTAGCGTTTTTCAGACCAAAAGGAATTACTACCCATTTGTAGGTGCCTATAGCCCCGGGGCATCGAAAAGCTGTTTTCGACACATCTTCTTCAGCAATGAAAATTTGATTGTATCCTGAGTAACCGTCGAGCATGCTCAGGTACTCGTGGCCAGCGGCAGAGTCAACTAACATTTCCTCCACAGGCATAGGATATTCATCTTTGGGTGTTGCAGCATTCAGATCTCTGAAATCTATGCACACCCTCAACGTACCATTTTTCTTAATTACTGGCACAATGTTTGCAATCCATTCGACGTACCTCGTAGCTCGTATGAATTTGCACCTCAACAGTCTTTCGACTTCCGTTTTGATCTTCGACAGTATTTCTGGAGCGAAGCGTCTTGGACATTGCTTGACTGGCTTTTTCCCAGGTTTGATTGGCAACTTAAGTTCTACCAATCCTCTGTCGAGACCAGGCATCTCGTCGTAATCCCATGCAAAGCAGTCCTTGAACTCCTTTAATAAATGGATCACTTCAACCCTGAGCTCTGGGTCTATTTTGGCACTGATGTAAGTGGGCCTTTTATCTAACCCTTCACCCAAGTTGATTTCTTCTAAAGGATCCTGTGCTAACATTTTGATGTTGTTCGCCAGGGGGTCCTTTTCGAATCCCAAAGGCTCATCGTCATAGATGGCGTCGAGCCTCTGATCCTGCATTCCTTCTGTCACGATATCAGAAGGTTCTGGGTCGAAATCTTTTCCAGGACCAATATCTGGTGGCTCCTGGTCATTGGCCTTGTTGGCCATATATTTTACTTCGGCTTCAAGAGCCGCTATCATTCTTGTTTCGGATACATAAGCCGAAATTCGCTACAATGCTTGTAACTCAGTCATTATCACTGAATTCACTTCCCCAACCAGTTGGCTGGATATCAGTTAGCCCACTGAAATTAATGTGGGACAAGTCTTCTTTATCCCATTGAAACCCATGATCAGGATGCAGGTACAAGGAACAAAAAGCATTTGGCGTTGGCGCCATGTCGAAGTCAGGTGCTGGACATGGCCCAATGTGAGCCAAATTTTTGTCGAAATCAGCTCTCCCTAGGTGGTTTACTTCGCCTAAGTAGTAGCTCTGATCTGCTTCTATATTCTCGACAATTCCATCAGGACGCTATAATATCACCCTTTGGTGCATTGATGATGGTACTGCTCCTACGTCATGTATCCATTCTCGGCCTAACAATAGGTTTTAATTTGGTTTAACCGATATGACCATAAACATGGTTGGTCGAAGGATGGATCCCACTTTGAGGTCCAGTTGAATCACACCCATGGTGGTCCCTATTCCGCCTTCGTAGTTCGATAGGACCAAATTATGAGGCTTGATGTTTTCATCACTTATGCTTATTTTTCTTAGCATGAAGTGGGGGATTATGTTGATGTTTTCCCCACAGTCCACTAAGATTTTGTTTACAGTGGCCTCTTCGAGTTTTGCCCTTATGAATAAAGGCTTGAGGTGACTTTTCATCGCCTCAGTTGGTGGTTCGAAGAAACCATTTTGCTCTTCTGTGCAACCATTCCCCATGACAAAGTAGCAAACTGGCCTATGCTTGGCCATCTCTTGTTCGACTTCCCAATCGTCCGATTCGACTTCCATTTGGCGGTTGAATTTGATTGGAAAAACTGAAACTATATTTACCATGATGTCTAATGTGTCGTCAGACTCAGAGCCATCTTCGTCACCAGCTTCGCCTTGTTCAGGCCATACTAACCTATTGGACACCGGTTCCCTCTCTAAAGGCTTTCTTTGCTTTCACTGGGGGACATTTGAACTTGACTCTAGTTTTGGTTCGTTGACAGCTTCTCTCTCAGCCTTGCGCCACCTTTGGTATCTTCCCTATTGGGATCGAGACATTGGGTTCTTTCCCTTGTAGTTACTTGATACTTGGGTCACTTTGGAGGCACCTACCTGAGGTTCTTTCTTGAGTGTCAAAGATGAACCTCTTGGCACTTCAAAGGAATGCCACCTTTCTTCGCTGGGTCTCTTTCGACTCGATGTTTTGATCCATGTATCAACTGGCACATTGGTTGGAGGCCTGAAAGTTGGTGGCCTCCTTTCTTGATTTGAGCCCTTTTGGTAGGTTCTTCTGGGATCGTGTCGAGCATCAGAGCCTGCACCTTTTTGGGCATTTCTGCTCCAATTTCTGTTTGCTGCTCTCACACCTTCGATGTGTTCAGCAGCTTTCTTGTCAAAAATAGAGTTGCATCGAGGACACAACATCACTTCTGATTTCTTCTTCTGGCATCGTTGCAGGAATTCTAACAGATTTTTGTTCTCCAGAGGAAAAGCTGTTTTGTTTGCTTGCTCTTGCCTAATGGTCTCCTTTGAAACTTTTGATTCAGAGATTTCGACCATATTGACATTCATGTTATCTTTAGTAGCAAGAGTCATTTGCTTCATTTGAGCCTCCAGGTCTTTTGTCTGGCCTTGCACTGCAGCCAAGTAGGAAACGGGTTTAGTTCCAGATTTTGAGGCTCCAACTGTCTCCAGTTTTGGACTTTCAGCGGCCTTTTGGACTGCTTCAATTGTCTTTCTAGAAAGGTTCCCAGAAAAACTGCCAAAGATTGTCATATTGATATGATCTTTGGTGACTTCGACCATGGTTATCCCTGGCCTTTTCACCTGACTTCTGGAAGCTTCTATCACATTCACCTATGAAGGTTCAGCATAGTGGGCTTCCGCCTGCAAAGGGCTCGAATCCAAATTCACGGGGGCCTTATCAGCGAACTTCAGCCTCCCTTCTTCGATAGCATTCTGCACGAGATCCCTGAAAAGAAAACATTGAGATGTTTTATGGCCCAGAAAATTATGATATTTACAATAGCCTCTTTTCTTTCTTTGATCAAGAGGAGGCGCTTTTACCCCTTGGGGTATTATCATTTGGCCATCCTTTACAAGTAAATCAAAAATTTCATCATATTTCGTAATATCAAAACTGTAAGTCTTTTTAGGGAACCTATCATTGGCCTTTTCAGAACCAGTGGGGTTTTTTCCACTTGAGGGGACTAGTAGTTTGCAAGAGTATGGTGGCCCTTGTTTTAACTCAGCTAAATCGACCTCATTTTCTTCGACGATTATAGGTTCGTCAAACGTTTCTAGATCTTCATCGTCCATTTTGACATACGATATCCTTTCTCTTTTATGAGTTTTCGTCGCCCTGGCTTTTTCAGCTTTAAGGCGTTCCACCTGTCGAACCCTATCGGCCAATTGGGCCATGTCCCTCAGGTACCGAGTGTCTAATTTCTTCCTAAAGGAGTAATCTAGACCTCCTGCGGCTATTTCGACTAACTCATGTTCTGGCACTTGCGTAAAGCATCTTGCCTTGAGCAATCTAAACCTATTTAGGTATTCGTCTATAGGCTCAGTGAATCTCCTCTTTACACTGGCCAACTCTTTCAGGCTTATCTTGGTTTGTCCCATGTAGAATTGCTCATGGAATAATCTCTCCAACTGGGTCCAATGGTGGATCGAATTGGGGGGGAGGGTTGTGAACCAAGTAAACGCATTTTTGGTTAGGGAACTTGGGAAATACTTAATCATCAGGTTCTCATTGTTTGAAATTTCTCCTGCTTCGATTAAATATCTCGCCATATGTTCGACAGTGGATTATGTGGTGTCCCCTGAAAACTTAGTGAACTTAGGGACTTTGCATCTAGGAGGCAAGTCCGTTTGTAACACATATTCCGACAGCGGGGATGTAAAGTTGGGCCTACGGAAGCCCGTATTCATCCTGTTTTGCATCATGATTCTTTCGATCATGGCTGTCAAATTATTCTCCAAACCAACATTTTGGTATTGGATCTGCTGAACTACTTCGTCAGCGTTTTGGTTTCTATTAACCATCCTTATTTCCGGGGCTATAACTATAGGCTCTTCGACCCCGGGTTGCTCCATTTGTACCCTAAGGTTCTCTTCGACAGGCTGCTGGACTTGGTTAATAGTGGTTTCTTCCTCTAGAAGTATGCCTTGGTTCCCTCTTATTTGTTCCCTTTGAGGCTGTCGAATAGGTTGGGATACAAAATTATCTCTCTCATTAGATCCTCTCTCGTGCTCCTCACAGTTCTCTCTGAAGAGAACTCGCCGGAAATTGCCAGCGGCGGCGATGACGGTGACGATGATAGCTCATACGGCAAATTTGCTCCGATCTTCAAATTGTTTACATCATTCGCTTTCTCTCCTTCCTCTGATCCCTAATCCATTGTCTGCATTTGCAGAAACTGAATAGATCTGAGTAGATCTTGAAGGGGAAAATGAAACCCTAGGCGTTCCGATCCGTAATTTTCCAGCGACGATGACGATGATGAAGGTTGACGCGGCTTCTGAATCACCAAAACTGAATTTTTTTATACGTAACTGAGGTTTAGTTTGAGGGAAACAGTGAGGTTGGCGGTGATAACGCGTCGATGACGTCACTTCTGAGCTTACTCCGGTAATATCTCTCTAATCTTTCGCTCTCTGTTCTTTGAGACTTTCAAAACTTTTTCTCTCTGTCTTTCTCAAAACCGCTTCTAAAGGGTTTTGTGCGATGGAAAATGATGAGCGTTTTGTTGTTGAAATCTGTGATACGAAATCTATGATTTCTTTATAGTTTTCTTATGATCTGAAGGGTTTGTGCGATGTAAAATGATGAACGGTTTGTGAATGATGAAAAATGAATCACGGAGTTGAGAGAGTAGAGAGATTTTTTTGTGGAGTTTTTTTGTGATTCTTCCAGAGATTGAAGAATGAGGATTAACCGTGTGAAATTCAGTTTATAGCTTTGTAATAGTTTGTTAAACAATTGATGAGTTATATCTCTTGGATCTGAATTCTATTGGAGATTTGGATGGCTAGATTTGTATCTTAAAATGAAGGTTGTTTGAGAAGTTTGTTACTTTGCTGAGCTGTAATTCTAATATTTTGATGTTCTAATTTTTGTTTCATGATTTCCTCTCTTTATATTTTTCAACTTTGGTATTTTTGAACTTTGCTTTTCCTATGATTATTAGCATTGAGTTATCGTTCTGATTCCCCTTGTTGAACTGATATGAGTCATATGTTAGTTTTTATCAGTTTGGATGCTACTCAAGTTTTTTGCGAACAGTACTTGAATTCAATTGTGCAGTGCAAGTAGCAGTTATGTTTCTGTTTGTTGCTGGGATGGAATCTGCGATTATGTACTTTGTTTTTCTAAATACTGAGTTATGAACTTTGTTTATCTGGGCTTAGAACTTATAATTCTGACTTGCTGCTTTACTACATGGACTCGCGATGCTATGTAACTGTGATGAAATTATGAGTTTCTTTGTCTTTTTACACCTCCCTTTGTGAACCAAAACTAACCTTTTATGATTTATAATAGGAGAGTAGGCCTATGATAAAACATGAATATGATTTTTGTTATGAAACAAATGGATGTGAGGCTTTATTGTTGGGTTTGTGAACATGATTTGAAAGAGAATTCTTAAACCACAAACTGATTCCTTCAAGTAAACCCTAATGATGAAACTTTGAGAAACTTGCTTGAAATATCTTTGTTCTTATTTATGTTGAGTTTTTCTTCCCTAATCATTTTCTCTTATGCTTCATGTGATGGACGAGAGGAAGATGAAGAGAAAGGTCTTGAAGATGAAGCCGGAGCAATGGCTTTGGAGAGCTTAAAGACTTGAAGAAAAACTCTCTTTTTTGTAGCTTTAGAACAAACACATGTTTATTAAAAAAATGTAACATTGTAATTTCATGTTGTAATTTGAACTTTGAGAAATGAGAATTTTTAATTAGTAGTGAATTTTAAACAGAAGGGGGTTCAAACTTGTACTTGTAAACAAACTTGTAAACTTGAATAGATTCAAATTTGAAACTTGCAATTCAATATTCTTTGCCATGGTGCTTGAAAAAACAAGTTGAATTTTGAATGAAATATCTTCATGAACCTAAATAAATTTCTGAATATCAAGAGTGTCCATACAATTGTGCCGTAAAAGATTGATTCAACTTTGCCAAATTGGAACTACTTAATCCCATGGCATTCAATAATCATCTGAATGAACATCTCGGCAATAACATCCATATACCAAAACACCATTATGAATTATAAACAAATAAATGCCCAAAAGACGAGAAAACTCCAATCTCAAGTTCAGCTCTGGTTAAATTGCTTCCTAAGAAATCAATGTATCCTTAGAAAGTTCTCAAGCTTAACGACTTTTATCATAAATCAAACTCTGACTCAAGATAAACTCAATTGTAAACCCTAATATTGCAATGAATCACAGACCCTGAGTGCTCTATGTAATGAGAAACATCTCATGAAGATAAGACTAAGAATTTTAACAAGAAATGCGTCACATATTTCAGTGACCAGAAACCATGCACAAGGGCCAATGGATAAGAGAAAAATGAGATTTACTTTGAAACCCTTGCCATTTTTTAATTCTCTGATGAAACAAAGAATCAGCTTGAGAAGCTTTGGTAACTTGAATTATCAAAATAATGAGGAGATGAGATCCATCTTGAACTGATTGGCAATATAACCAAAATCCAAAGCTTAAAGAAAATGAAGAAGATAAGAATACCTTGCTCCTGTCACAATGCATGAATATGTATGATGAAACATAAGACATAAATTTTTTGAAATCAAGAGGGTAAATTTTGGGGTGCAACAAGTGCCCCTATTCAATAATCTTAATCTTGATAAGCTAGAAAAGCGACAGCTTTCGAGCGTTCAGAGTTGAAGATGATTGAATACAAAAAAAAACCCGAAAATTTACACTCTTGAAAGAAAAGAAGCAACCCCTCCCTAAAGACAGAGAAATCCAGCAGATGTGGGACTTAGAAGATACCAAACGAAATTGGATTTATAAAAAAGAGGGTCTAAAGAAAATTGGCCCTTCAAAGACATGCGTCAAAATGAACCTGTAACGCAGACTTTAACAAAATTGAGACAAAACTCCAAACTTAGAAGAGTAGATGAAACTAAACTTCATAAAAATGTGTCAGGATAAAACCGGACCACAAAAGGGGTGAGATAAGACTCAAACCACATACAGTAGGCAAAGCTAAACTCTGTAAAAGTACGTGGGGAAAAGTGGCTAGAGCGCGTGATTCTAGGAGCACCTGCTAGTCTCAACCATGGGAAGACAGTGAGATGGAACTGAAAGATCCCAAAAGTTATAAAAGAGACAGGTTTCAACCCAAGATAGACAACATGAAGGAATTGAAAGAATGCCAGGAGTAAGAAACAAAATGAGATAAAACTCGACTCATAAAGACTAGTTAGATAAGATGAACTAGAGATGAGTAACATGGAAAAAATAGGATTTCACGCACGGGTAACGAGGAAAGACTCGACCCATAGCAAGGTTATGAGAGTGCATGTTTCTCATAGCACCTGCTGGTCTCTAACCATGGGTAAACAGTAAACGAAAACTGACTAAAACCTGAATAGGTATACAAGAGATATCTCAAGTTGATGGACACAACAAACGAAAGCCGTAATATAGTAAACAAACACTGTCAAAGGTTCAGTAATCAAAAACTGATAGACGTCCAAAGAGTGAGATAGGGGTTTCGACCAAGGACACTATAAACGAACACCGATAGAAGATTCTAGGTAAAGAAACAAAACGAGACAACACTCGACTCATAATAACTAGTTAGGCAAGACAAACTAGATGAGTACCAGGGCCAAACAAACTGGATTTCATGCACAGGCGACAAGATTAAGACTCAGCCCAAAGCAAAATGATGAGAGTGCGTGTTTCTCAGAGCACTTGCTAGTATCATAACATGGATAAATAGTAAACGAAAACTAATAGAAGAATCCAAGGAACACAAGAGACTGACTTCAACCAAGGACGCAGTTAAACGAACACTGCAAAAGACTCGGTAAACGAAAAATGATAAAGGATTCATTAATCAAACACTGATGGAATTCCAAGTATGAAAGCAAAACGAGATGACACTCGACTCATTATAACTATTTAGACAAAACTGAACTAGATGAGTACCAGAATGAAAACTGGATTTCATGCACGGGTGAGGAGACAAAACCCAAAACTCGACCCAAAGCAAGGTGATTAGGGCGTACTACTAAAAACTTGTTGAAAATAAATATCAGGATGAAACTGATATTCAAAAGGTACATCAATAAACATTGGAGTGAACCAACGAGGGTAGTAAAGACTAAACCCGAGAAAACTGTTGTTTACCCTGAAAATTGGTAAACAACCGCTGATCTTCCAAAAGGTTACTTATTTGGTGACTAGCAGGATCGATCAGATTGATCCTAAGACATGGTTGATTTTTGTAGTTTGACTAACCCTAATGGTGATTAATGCCAGTAAAGTAAAGACACTTTAAGTAAATTGCATGAAGAAAAGCTTGATAGAATAAATAAAAGCGTTAAGGAATTGTTAAGTAAAAGGCTTCGACGGAGGTAAATAAATGAACAACGGTAAATTTCTTAAATATAAAAGACTTTGATTAATTTAAATGGTGTTTCACACATACATTCTCAATGATTCTTTCTCTCATGCTGGGTACTTGAATCTGAATGAGTGACTTGTATAAAATGATGAACACACCTAATAACTACATAGAAACTTTGTATTTATACTAAGAAAAATCCTAAGTAACCGCTGGATAGTTACACCGCTTCGAGATGACGCCACATGGCACGCTCACAACCTTCGAAGCCTATGCTCTCGACACGTTGCACTTGGTAACTACTGGGAACCATTTTCCCTCCAACAATTCAAATCTCAAACTGTTCTACCTTGGGCATCAGGGACCTTTGTCGAGAGGTTCCTTCAACGTCGAAGACAACAAGATTCCATCTTAAAGGAATTTCTCTAAGTATCTTGTCATTCTTTGATGAGCCTTCGACATGATCAGTTGGTCGAAGCCTCCTTATTTAGGAAACTCTTCTGACTCATAATTAATGGTTTATATGATAATAAACATGGGTGTCGAATTTAGGAGCCAACAACTGCGCCAGGGTAAAACTGAACTACAATCAAGAGTAGACACTCAATCATTCAAATGATTAACATCAACAAGATATTTGTATGGGGTGAACTGAGATACTAAGGACGAAGACCTCGCTGGGGATATAATCCAAAGTTTTAGAAAATGCACTGGGGAAAACAAAAACAGTAATGGCTTATGTTCTGAGGCATGTTTGAATTTTTTATAGCGTAATTCTCCATATAATGGAAATGCTATGCATTTTTGTAGATACAATGTAATGATGCATGTTTAGCAATACATTGGGGAAAGCACATCAATAATCAATTGCTGAGAAGACAATGAACTTACAAACGATTATCTTTATACATCTGAACTTCTATAGAGAAAAATCTCTCAGAACTTCAATGGGGAAATGAGATTCGGAACCACCGACCTCTGAAGATTGATATTACTGGGGAAGTAATTTCCTAGAGAAAAATACGGCAAAAATAAATTGCAGTTCAGAGAAAATCTTGACCTCTGGGCCACCTCTTAACATTTTGGGACCTTCTGATGTAAGTCCTTAAGAAAAACGACTTCAACTGGGAAATCATAGAAATTCTTAAATAAAAAGAATTTTACCCAAACCACACTGGGGGTACTACCGCTGGGGGTAACAATCTTCACTTGGGGAAGAGAAAGGCCTCTTTGAACCATAAGCTTGAGGTTTAAAATTCCACCGAGGAAATATTTCAGCAATACTCTATCATTGGGGATAAAGAGTCCTAAATGGAATTCGTCTATGCACACTGCTCCAGAAAGACAAAAGACTTGCTCCACTGGGGCACAATAAGCATATTGATCAAACATCTCTTCAAGAAAATATGACAGGGACAAACTTACTTGGGTAGAAAAGATATGAACTTCATGGTGACGATGAATGACAACCTTGCTGGGGAGATAAGTACCGACCACAGAGACGCAGGGTGTAACACCCTTCTAAAACCCAAAGAATATTCATAATTATTTAAAATAATATCAGAGTAATACAACAAAAGCGCGTCAGATTTTATTCGTGAAATAATCATACGTGCTAGTCTTACTCTGTTACACGGGTTTTCAAAATTATTCATGTACATATCTACTATCAAGGTTTTACATACTTGCAGCGGAATCATAGTTCAAACAAGTTCATTAAAACACTTCATAGTGCCCAATGATTCATGGCTCACAATTCAACATAATTTAAACTCCATGGAAACAATTTAAATGTTATAACAAAACAAGAACAAAATAGTTTTCAAAACAAAGCATTCCCATCCCCGATGTTACATATCAGAGCAAGACCTTCTAGACTCAACGAAAATAAAACACACGCTCCAAGCTATTCTTCTAAGCCTTTAGGGACTACTCCTGATTACCTACACGTTACCCACGTAGAGGCAACATTCAAGCAGAAAGGGTGAGTTCATCATAATCATTATATAAGATATACGTAATAGACATAGCAGAATAAACCAAAAGTATCACAACATAAACTCGGCATTTTTATATTCCAAGTACCTCAACAATCATAAAAATTTAACAACACAATACAACATCATCAATTTAAGAACCATGCAATGCCACATAAGATGTTGTGCAAGGACATAGACTCATGCATGTGGTACCAATTCATTTGATGGACACTGGGCGATCACCCTCCAAAGACCCAATCATAGGATCGATTCCCACTTGGAACTGGAGCGAATCATAGGCATCCCAAATGCACACAATGGGATTGAGACCAAATCACCGGACTAACATCCTAAATCACCAAGACGGACCAAAGTTGTCCAATGAATGCAAGATGTGCAACAATAATATAAACGACCACAACTAGTCATACGCATCATCATTCATGTATTCACCAACATCATCATATAAACCTCATCATATGTACTCATATAAGCAGAGTATCATCATCATATCATCATATAAAACAGAATCATCATATTAACAACATATCATTATTATGAACCAAGCATTATCATAAGATCGTCATATCATCATTGTACTTCATTACCACAAAACATCATAGCGATTCAACACGGGGAAACTAATTGTATCCTAACTTGGGTAATATAATTATCCTTATTATTCTTCATTTTACTCCTTATAAATATAGTTCATCATGTTAGCTATCCAATGGTTTGAACGGCACCTCAAACGAAGTCTGTATACTCAATTTACGGCCTTTAAAAAATCTATCAAAAATTGGATTGGTTGAGTCGATGAATGCCCCCTTTTAGTCGACGCATAGGTATTATGTCTGCCCAGGGTGTGCTTAGGTTGACTCAATGAGTCGATGCATACTGTGTCTTGAACCTGCATGAGTTAACGCATGACCTCTTTGAGTCGACGCATGCTGTTTTGTGCTAAATTTTTCTACATCCTATATTTCTACATCAATTATACATCATTTGGGCATAATTATTCATCTCTAATCTATCAATTCTCCATCAAAAAACATCGAATCACCATCTATGAAACCTAAGGCAAACCCTACCTCTATCTACCACTTAAATCAAATATAATAATCAGATAAACACCCCTTACCTTATTGCTTCGAGTGATTGATTATGTTCTTCGTTCCTCTTACAATGATTCTCTCCAAAGCCTTTATGCCCTAGCCTCTCTTCTCCAACTTTCACGATTGATTGTGAGAATAACAATTATCTCTTCTCTATTATCACAAAGGACCCCTAATATCTTCCTCAATTACCCTCACTTAGTCAACCATTATTTACCATCACGTCCACACTCTTCACACTAATTACCAACACACTATTGTACCCCAATTTTCCCCCCTAAGTTCCCTTTATCATACCATATTGTTTCAATCACAACAAAATCACATTAGAGCTTTTGGTTCCTCTCCCTATCTTTAGCCCTGCTCTTCTGAGGAATTACCAAGCACCTTAACTTGTTTTCTTTTATGATCATGGATATTCTGCTTTGATTTTCTCTCTAATTAACAAAATGCAATATTGGTTTGTCTTACTTGTTAATAATTTAGGTAAAGTAAATGAGGTTTATCAAGTTGCTTCATGGGTTCATGAGTTTATTTCCATGCCCTAGTCAATAGCTTGAGAAATTCAAACCTCACCATTGAAGTTGTTTTGAAGTTGGTATGGAAGTGGCTTTGGTACCATGAGTCCTCATCATCATCCTCAACAATTTCTATTCACAAAGGAAGAATATTGGCACAAAAAGTTTGTTCAAACTTGGCAAAGTTCCACCAAGCATTCTCTTGATCTAGAGGTTAGGGTTTTGGAATTCAAAGAGGCATATCTTGCTCATCTTTTGGTATTTTTGAGTGATTCCAAAAAACATTCTTCTCTTCAATGAGTTACCAATAAATCACTTCAAAATTTCCAAGGAGTTTTCATGTGGAAGGAACTTGGTGAAGAGGAAAGATTACAAGTCACCCAGATGAATCCCCAATTCTCCATATGTGACTTCAAATGGTCATAACTTGGTCAATTTTTATCACCTTGAGCCCATTCTTTTTTTCATGATGATCTTAAAAATGTGTACTTCATTCCTTCTTTTATGTGCAAAGTAAAAAAAATGGATAGAAGTTGCCTTAAGAATGCAAAAGATTATAGGTCATTTCATGATTTTTGGCCAACCTCAACAAGTCATAATTTGCTCAATTTTTGGAGATTTTGAGTGGTTCAAATTGAAAAATGTCATTCAAGAGATCTATTTCATTCCATCTTTTTTGGTCGAGAGCAAATTCTAAGTGGAAGGCCATGTTTGGATGCAAGAGATTATAGGTCATTTTTAAAGAAGAATTTGAAATATTTCTAAGTATGGAAAGTCAACTCTTTTTCTTCAACTTTGACTCCATGTAACTTTCAGCTCAAGCATCCATTTGATTCCATTCTTTTTCCATTGTAAAGCTTGTTACCCCGTCTTTCCAAAGCATCAAGAATTTTTCCCTAAGACCCCTTGAGGTGGAAATATCATTAGATTGAACTTGGTAACTTGGAACTGAAGTTTCTCCATAAGTCAGAATCTGAAATTCATGTTTTGGCCTTTAAACATCAAATTAGCACGCGTTTGTGATCTAAACATGTTTAACCAAGTTTCCAAAGTGGATTAGAGCCTTGAAACACAAATATTAGATGAGTTTTGATGCAAATTAGATCACATTTTGTACGTGCATCAGGTTCACATGATTTCCCTCCAAACTTCATCATTTCACACGCTTGAACATTCCATTTGATTCCCTATAAATAGAGGGTCATCCCCCATTCAATTTCCCAAGCTTAGATAGCCAGAATCACCCTGCCAAACTTGCTTCACAACTCAGAATTCAGCTACTTCGAATCCTATTCTCAAGCCTTTTTCAATCCATTTTTTCCATCAATTCACCTTCCTTGATCTTCCCTGAAGCTAACCATATAATTGCATTCAAGAATCGTGCCCTATATTGCTCCATAGAAGTCCAGTTTCAGAGCTATGCAACTCAACTTCAATAGGTAGATTCCTTCATCAAGTCTTCAAAACTTTGGTATCATTGTGTTACTCTCATTGCCCTGGTTCTAGTCACAACACTTACTTTCATCTGGAAGCACATTTTGACCATGAATTTTCAAATTTTCAAAACTTTCTTTCCAAATTGCTTGAGCTACAGTTTATATAAATTTGGCGCGAGAGTGTGGTTGTCTTCGTCTTGAAGAGACGAAGTGAATGGTATAGGTCTGAGCTTCTGATTTTACAGTTTGAGAGACCTGCAATTCGTGAGGGCTGGAGGTTGAAGATGACTTACGTGTCATCTTCTAACCAATGAAAGCGTGACATTTGTTATTTTCAAATTCTGATTTTATTAATGATTCTGTATATTATTCATTAAAGACCATGATATGCACAGCGCGCCAGATCCCTTGGATTTGATTACTAACGCGTTTTGACTCTCATCCAATGGTCCACATCTTTTTCTTTTATTTTCTTTTTCTGATTTTTATATTTTAATTGTTTTAAATTTCAAAAAATCATAGAAAATTCATTTTTTGCCCAAAAAATCTGAAACAATTATGAAAAATATTTTTGATTATTCTCTTTCTGATTTTTATTTTTTCACAATTTAATTTTGTGTTTTGGTATTTTTTTAATGAATTTTACACTTATTTGATTTGTTTAAAATGTTTAAAAATACTTTTACATATTTTTAAATTCTGAAAAAATTATGGAATGATCCAATGATATTATGACAAATATTGGTGACCTTATTTTATTTTTGTTTCTAACTTTACTATTTTTTACTATTTTTGTTTATTTTACCCATTTATTTTAATTTCCAAAAATTGTTTCTGACTTTTAAAAATTCCCAAAATTTTTATAAAATCACTTGGCCTCTTTTCTGATTTTTCTATGGTCTTATTTTTCATTTCTTGATTAATTTGAATATAATTGGAATTTTCTTCATTATTTTCCATTTTAAAAACATTTTTAAACCCTTTAATGTATATATTAATTATATTATTATTTTTTGTGAATATTTCCTGGCTGTCTTGGGTTGATTTTTTGGTCATGGCTTTATTAACATCATTGGATCCATGGTATTGAGTTTAACTCCACAAAAAATGGATGAATGATTTTAATAATAGTTTGATTAAATATTAATTCAAATGTGGTTTCTCTTTTTACCCTAATTCCTCTTCATCTCATCCCCTTCTCTTTGCACTAAATATTGTTGGAGCATGATCTCTATATCATGTCTCAAAACAAATGGTGCATAGATTGCTATTGAACGACCTCAAAATAGGTGCGACTTCTATATAAGTCCACTTACGATTGCTTAACATAGCGCTAAATTTTGTCCCGATTCAAATAAATGATCATTCGTGGCCCAAACTTATGATTGCAAGCCCAAGTATGTTAATTTGATCTCTTTGATCCAATAACCTTGAGATTCATTGTGTGGAGGCTTTGGTTCTACCAATCCTCTAATGGATCTATAACACCTTTGGTCAACGCGGATCACTTAAACATCGTTGATCATTAAATGGTACTTGTGAGAATTCCAAATGGATGATATACTTGACAAAAAGCAAATGCAACTTGTTGTGTGGAGGCTTTGGTTCTACCAATCCTCTAATGAGTTCCAAATGAAAGTTTCAAGATGGTCATCCAACTAACCGCTAGTTATTGACTTGTTTTATTTTATGCTTTTATTTTTTATGCTTTATGCACTATTTATTTTTTTAGCATATTTCATTTCATGCCATTTTTCATCTTTGCTCATTTGAGCATTTATATTCTTGTCATTTTTACTTTGCTCACTTGAGCTTTTCTTTTTCTTTTCCTAAGATACTTAATAATCAACTTAAACCCTAAAAAACTCTTAATGGTACTTGGACTATTTGGTTACTATCCTTGGCATGATGGAGCATGAGACTTTTTCTTGGACTTAGGATTAGAGACCTTGGCCTATCTTGGAGACCTTGTGATCCTATCTGATTATTTTGTCTGGAGCTCTTGAGGTTTACCTCAAGACATTGGGTTGCTTATTTGTTTTTATGTGCAGGTTTTTGTGATTACATCCTTTGTTTGTAATCTGGAATTCACCCGTATACAGCCGTTACTCTGCCCAATTTTTGTGAAGACTTAATACAATTGAAGAGGTCTAGTATCTTTGCTTGCTTGGTTTCAATCCAAAGAATGGGAATTCTATCTTGGCTCATAATGTCAAGTTTTGGCTTCTTGTTGGTTAGATGGTTCTTATCCTTAGCTTTTACCTTATGCTTTAGGATAGTCTCTTCTTCTCCTCCCATCTTCTTTAATTTCAAAAATCTTCTCCCTCCTTTTGAAAACTCTTCTTGTTTTGAAACTTAAATCACTTTCATAATAAACTTGGACTTAGGTCCATGCATTTTCAAAATATTTTTATAAATAAACTTCAATCAATTTAATAATACTTTGACACTTTTTGTGATAAGACTAAAAGCCAATCAATCTCATTTCAAACCATTTTGCCACTTTGGCTTTTTTACCTTTAAAACTTTTCTCAAAAAGATTAGACTCTTGTCAATCCTTGTAGTGATGCAAACAACTATACTTATACAACATGTAGTAAAGAGAGATATTTTCCACTTGCGTGTTGAGTGAGGTATTATTGATTTTAAAATCCAATCCATATCCTCCACTTTGAGATGATACAAATTCTCCTTTATCATGATTGTGGGTAGTAAGTATGTTTTTCCACATGGACAGTGACAATGATGTCTCATCTCATAAAATTAACCAACACACTTGTGTTTTAAATTTTTAAAAGAGGAACTACGTGTACCCTGATCCCCTATTACACGAAAGATGGTACGTAGGCACTAAAGGTTCGCAACCGCGGCGGGTGCAAAAAATCATTAAAAAAATATTTCTTTTCTCACCTCCACCATCCATTTTATATACAACACATTTTTTATAGCCAAAATATATAGATTTTATAAAGAGGTTCCTGCGGAGTACCGTAGATGTTTAGGGTGCTAATACTTCCCTTTGCATAACCAACCCCCTTACCTTGAATCTTTCCCCCTTTTTTTGGGTTATTCGCTCTTTTCCCATTCCTTTGGAAACAATAAAGCGCGGTAGCGATTTTTATTTTTAATTTGTATAATGTCTAGTCAATCCAATGACTTAGTCTTGAACATTTCTACCGCTACAGAAAAATGGCGACTTCACTGGGGAAAGATTGACCTCTTGCTGGTCCATCCTTAAGTGGGTTAAGCCTATCTTTGTTTATTATCTGTATATGTGTTATTGTGTTTATGTGTTATATTTTGTATATATGTTTGTTTGGATTTTCCTAGTTTTCAGGGTGCTTGGTGATTACTCATAAGTCCTATACTCAGACTTGGGCAAACTTTAAGATAAGACGGGCGGTATAGTCATGGTAACTTTGAGGGAGTAATCCCAAAAAAGGAGGCATGAGATCCCCCACTCAGTGGAGGTCCCTTTGACTGTAGTGTCATTTACCGAGTAATCGGGAAGATGTACTGCTTTTGACCTGGGAGCCTGTTGAAACTGAGGACCATAGAATACTAAACCCATCTTGGCCTTTTAGGTGTAGTGCGAAAGCTATGACGGAGTAATTCGGAAATAGTTGTCATGCGATACTACGCTCGGACGAGTCTTTCTGGAGAATATTACTAATTACCGAGTTAATCAGGAAGTTGGTAATATCCGAAGGAAGGATGAGACTCTGGGAACCTCTAGAACCTTGTTCGGCAGGTGATAACTTTTTAGACCAACACCTTATGGATAGTACCTTCAACCTCATGCTCGTGACGTTGAACCTATGCACCCTATATGTGTGATCTTGTGTGTGATTGTTGCATCATGCATCCATGCACTCATAAGCATCTTTTGAAGAAAACAACATTTCAAGGGATTTAAAGGTTGACTATTTGTGAATATCTCAGGTACTGTTAATCGTGGATTCTGGAAAGAGAAAGACCGGTAAATACAGTTTCAAGGATCCCAAGATAGATGAGTTGGTCAGTCTAATTCCAGAGATCGAGTGTCCTGCACACTTTCGGAAGAAGTATAGATCCATTATTCCTCTCATGAAGCTGAAGATGAAGGAGGATATTCTCTCGACCTTGGTCCAGTTATATGATCCGATGTATCACTGATTTACTTTTCCCGATTATCAGTTGATGCCTACACTGGAGGAGTATTCCTATCTATTGGATTTACCTGTTACCGATCGTGTTCCTTTTACTGGTTTGGAGAGTGAGCCAAAACCACATGAGATAGATGCTTTGATTCATCCGGGGAAGTCTGAGATGGAAGCCCGTATGACTACCAAAGGACGGATTAGAGGATTACCAGCTCAGTTCATATTAGAGAAAGCTAGTTACTTTTCCAGAATGAAGAGTATGGTTGCTTTTGAGGCCATCTTTGCTCTGCTTGCTTATAGATTGTTCTTATTTCCTAATGTGGACAAGTTTGTCGACATTAACGCTATCCGGATTTTCATGATTGGAAACCCAGTTCCTACATTGTTGGGCGATGCATATTACTCTGTTCATCTTTGGAGTTCTTATCATGGGGGAATGATTATCTGTTGCAAGGCTTTGTTGTACCGATGGTTCATCTATCATATGCCTCAGTCTGATGCTTTTTGGGATATCAAGAAGGAACCCCGTTGGGCTCCTAAGATCATGGCACTTACTCACTCGGATATTGATTGGTATCATCGAGCTTACCAAGATGTGGAGATTATTGACAGTTGTGGCAGTTTCCCCAATGTACCTCTTCTTGGTACAAAGGGAGGAATTAACTATAACCTTGTTCTTGCACGGCGACAGCTTGGCTATCCGATGAGGGATAAACCGAATAGTATTCATTTGAGTAGTTTCTTTCTGAAGGAAGGAGAAGACCACAGGGAAGCTAGGGAGCAGATTGCGAAGGCATGGTGTGATCGGTGGATCTGAAACTGACTGTTTAACGCTGGTTTGCGAAATGTCGCGGAATCAAGAGTCGCCACCGTCTTTTATTTTCTCCAAATGGAAAGGACAAAAGCACAGAAAAATTCCTTAAAGAGATTGCTCTCGGTTCGGGAGGTAGATTATAGAAAGGGAAGGTGTTAGCACCCTTTCTATCCATGGTTATCCATGGGCTCTTAGATACTTGCTCATTGTGTTTTCAAAAATGGTTTGTTTGCTTTTCAATGTGGGTTTTAAAAAAGTTTCTTTGAAAGTTCCAGTTCGACTCTTGTATCGGTCCTCAAGAGTGTTTGAAAAAATGCTTTCGGAAGCTTTTTGAAAATGTGTTGGTGTGAAAAGTATTTTTGAATTTGTTTTGAAATTAGAGCAAGTATCCACGAGAACCTACCTACCCTAAGGAATTCGTCTGTGTAAATGTCCTTTGAAGTAATGCCATCCTACCATTGAGAGGTAGGTAGCACCACTATTGGAGTTATTCGGGTCAATTCGAGGTTCGGGACATGGTGATCACCAGAGCAATAGGAAGATACCTTAGAAGCTACCCTCATGCCAGGTTCCCGGATCATGAGGACTTACTAAAACATCCTCTACTCGACGATCACCTTTCGAGGGGCAAGGCAACAGTGAGGCGTACCCTAGGGGTGGTGTGTGATTTGTGTGTCGTTTTCAGATATTTTGTCTTGTTCATATCATGGGTGATCTACGCTTTTGTTTTTATTTTAACATTCATTCTTGCATGCAAATTTATTAACAGTTAAAAAAGTGCGGAATTAAAAGTTCCTACGCTATTACAAAGGCGCGGGTCCACATCGCCAAATTAAATCCAGGACCCGATTTAAAATAAAATAAAGTAAAGTGCGAGAAATATAAATGTCCAATTTACACGGCTTTGGGAGAATTACATGAATTATAAGAAAGGAAATAAAATGCGAAGAGAATTAAAATCGAAAGCGAGGGCGTTGGACCCTTTTTAATGAAATTAAATTACGATTTAACAAATTAATTAAATTAAAATAAAAAGAAAAGATTTTTGAGTTTTTTTTGGTATTTATGGAATTTCAATGAGAAGATTATGGAATTTAAAACCTAGTTCTAGTTATTTTTAATTTATTAAGAAAAAGCATTAAAATTTAATATAAAATTAACCTAATTAATTAATACAATTTTATTTACAAAAAATAAGTAATTAATAATTAATTATTATAATGGTAAAAGAAAAGAAAAAGATAAAAAGTGATTAAAACCCTAATTCTATAATTTTTAAGTTTATGAAAAAAATGCCAAAATTAATCCTAAAATTAAAGAACTAAATTAATTAACAAGATTTATTTACAAAAAAAGTTTAAATAAAATATATTTATATTTTTGCCTTTTCTGATTTTTTTATGTTTTATGTGAAATTAATTTTTATTGAAGAAATGATTGAATTAAAACAAATAATAAAGAAAAATAGAATAAAGAAAAGAGAAAGAAATACAATACAAGGGGGGGTTCTGCCCCAAACAGGAGGTGTTGTCCAGCAATTCTGGCCCATCTTTGGAGGTGAATTAGAGTGGTTTGACCATTTGTGTTCTGGCTGTTGGCCATTTGTGTTCTGGCCTCATCATGCATAAGTTGTTCTACTTTGGCCATTTGGCTTTTGGCTTTTGGCCATTTGTGTTTTGGCCTCAACGTTCCTTAATGAACATGCATGGGATCTTGTCTAAATCCTTACTGGAAAATCAGTGGCCTGAATGCTTTTATGCCTTACTGGAAAATTAGGATCATGGAGATCAAGCCAGCCTTACCCTTACTGAAGAAGTAGCGAGGTGTTGGTTTGTAACTGTGATGGCTTGTTTGTAGTGAGAGAGGGATTTGTAATAAGGATTTCAAGGTTTTAGGGTTCTTGAAAGAACTTGATATTCTAACAGTGTTGTGGCAAGGTTTTTTCTCTATTTTTTTCTCCTCTTTTTTCCTCTCTGGTTTGTGTGAAAAGAAAGTGATTATATAATAGAAATTAGGGTAAAGAAAATGGGCTTTGAATGTGCAATTGGGCCTCCATGTTCACTTGAGTTCGTCACTTTCCAGGCTAAATCGCAGGGACTTAAGTGCAATTTTTGAAGTTGAAATGTGAAAACAAAATGTATCCTACATCGAGAACTAACTCCTGTCTGAAAATCGGCTCAATCGGATAAACGGTGAATTAGTTATGAAATTTTGAAGTTTCAGCTCAGACAAACTTAATTTGGACTCCAGTGTCGACTCTGACACGTTCTTCAATAAAAAACTGGTATTGATCGGAGCATAATCCGGTCTCGACTTTTGAAGCAAAGTTGTAGATCTATGAGTCAGTGACCTTGTGTAAAAATATGAGCCCAATCCGATAAAAATTGACCGAGTTATGAATTTTCGAAGTTTCGGCCCAGATGAAATAATATTCAGCATTTAGGATTTTCAGCGTGTCACGCACTCTGAGCAAAAAACGAAGGCCTTTTGAATACCGTTTGAACTCAATACCTTCTGTGAAAATGTAGCCAACTCAATTTTTGAAATTTTGGCGCCGGAACCAGCTCGATACGATGAAAATCGACCAAGTTATGATTTTCTGAACATGACGCCAATAAACTTCTGTCACAAATTTTCTGTGCGAAAATACTTGATAAATCCACATTTTTGAAGACCTTCTGATCAAAATTGGCTTCCAGCCGTGAGAGATGAAAACGTAGATAATGTCAAGACGAAATTTAGGCCACCGGAACGGGTTCAAAACGAGTCACGATCTTCAAGTTATGAATTTTTTAGCGCGTAAAAACTGCACTTTCAGCACACTTTTCACCATATTTCTTCAAGAAAACTCTCACATTCGGATACCTTCTTTAAAGAATTGACTCTTGAGCCGAACCTGAATTTGAGAATATGTTATCAGAGATATCTTGGCGAAAGAACACCTGAATATGATGCGTCGGGTTGGACTTGTAAATTTTTCTTGAAATATTTTGAGAAATATGGGAGGGCAAATTTTGGGGTACAACAGTTGCCCCTGTTCAATCTTCTTAAACCTGAGGATGTAGATTGGCTTGCGTGCCTTTCGTGATCCGAAGGTGGAAGATGATTGAACACTAAAGTGCCCAGAAATTTGCACTCGCATGGTGTAGTATCTGCAATGTGATGTAGGGGGAATGAGCTTATAGATGCCATTTGGAAGTTATGGATAGGATGATGGGCTTATAGATGCCATGCTGAGAGGTGATGGAAGGTGGATGGGCTTATAGATGCCATCTGGATGTTTATCGCGTAAGAGATTCATTAGCGAGAGCTTGCGTACCTGCAAAAGAAAATGATTACCTGACCTGTTGCAGGAGCTGGTTTTCAAATTCTTTGTATAGATGTGTCCTGACTGGTTACAGGAGCTGGATCTGGATCTTCAAAAGGTGATGAATGAACCGGGGATGGTTACTACCTCAACAGGAACGGTGAGAGAACCTTAGGCGACTTCAACCTCAACAGTAATCGTTGAGAGAATCTTGGACGACTTCAACCTCAATAGTAACGCTGAGAGAATATGGGGATGATTACTACCTCCACAGTAACGGGGAGAGAACCATAGGCGACTTCAACCTCAACAGTAATCATTGAGAGAATCTTGGACGACTTCAACCTCAACAGTAATCATTGAGAGAATCTTGGGCGACTTCAACCTCAACAGTAATCATTGAGAGAATCTTGGGCGACTTCAACCTCAACAGTAATCATTGAGAGAATCTTGGGGCGATTACTACCTCCGCAGTAACGGGGAGAGAACCACAGGCGACTACAACCTCAACAGTAATCATTGAGAGAATCTTGGATAACTTCTACTTCAACAGTAATGCTGAGAGAATCTTGGGGCGATTACTACCTCCGCAGTAACGGGGAGAGAACCACAGGCGACTACAACCTCAACAGTAATCATTGAGAGAATCTTGGATAACTTCTACTTCAACAGTAATGCTGAGAGAATCTTGGGGCGATTACTACCTCCGCAGTAACGGGGAGAGAACCACAGGCGACTACAACCTCAACAGTAATCATTGAGAGAATCTTGGATAACTTCTACTGAGTCTTTATCAGGAAAATCTGTTAGGGGTCGATTTAGCTGGACTAGAGAAGGCCTTGGACTGGATAAGAAACAGTAAAATCTTAAGGTCGATTAAACTGAACCGGTCTAGGTCTTGAAATCTTCAACTGGATAAGAAACAGGGAGATCTTAGGGTCGATCTGACTGAACCAGAGAAGGCCTTTGACTGGATAAGAAACAGAAAAATCTTAGGGTCGATTTAACTGAACTGGTCTAGGTCTTGAAATATAGCTGAGAGCTTAACTGGATCTTTCCTGAAAGGTAAAGGTCAGTCATATGCAATGTATGATATGGATCAAGCAATGATGTTCTCAATGAAAGTGAGATTTGTAAGATATGATGCGTTAATGCATGCTATGATGTATGAAAATGTGATGTTTATGAACATTTGTTTTCGTCTTAGGAAAATAAATCCTTGACGAGTGCCGGGAAGTCACTCCTGGGCTGATGTTGAAGAATAGAGCTTAGCTTCCGCTTGGGATGATAGTTGCAAGAATACCGGTAGGAGAAGATGACTCCGTTGGGGAATAAACTTGGCGAATGGATTACTCTGCGGGGAGAAAAGTACTCTAACGATCTTGCTGGGAAGCAATACTCTGTGGGGAGAGAGGTACTTTGTTGAGTTGTTGATAATAAATTGCTGGGGATACCATTGTTGTGTTGGAAGTGTTAATAGACTTCGCTGGGGATAAGAAGACTTCATCGAGGACGCTCTTTCCGTTGCTTTTGGCTGAGGATAATCCAGTTATATCCTGGTAGGGAAATAACTCTTGAATAAAGCCGGGAGACGCGTTCGTGCTCTGCGGGGATAAGCTTCCAGAATCTACTGGGGATAAGCTTACTGCTTGGGGAGATGGATTCCAACTTTCCTGGGGAAACTAGATTGGACTCTCCTGGGGAAGTTTATTTGATATGCTGGGGAAGTGACTCCACTGAATGTTTTGATATACCGCCGGGGAACAATCTTTAGACCAAGACTTCTGGGGATGCTTGTTAGGAATGCATACATACCGCTGGGGAATATTGAGATCTGCGGGGGATACCCAACTTCCTTGAGGTTTGATAATATAGCTTGGGGAGAGTGCACTGACTTGTTGACTCACTCTCTGGGGAATTGGGATGTACTGATTATGTTCTTCAGCTGAACTCACCTTGATACCTTGGAGGACAGAACAATTAGATTGCTTAGACAACTCTTTGCTGCCCCTGTTTCTGATGTAGGAGAGGAAGATACCTGTGAGGTGCTGATAGTTGTTGATGGAAAAACCTTCTTCTGGTAGGCAGGTGTCAAGATGACAGGACATAGTCGTATGCTTTAATCCCTAACTTTTTCCTGGACCGCCCTTTTGGGTTTTCAGTCCACTGGGATACCCATTTTTGCCCAATCCGCCTTTTCAGGTTTTCGACTTACCGGGTGTACAGATTTTCATTTTCATCCCTTATTTTTGCCCGAACCCTTTTGGTTCGCCGGGAAGCCCTTATTTTTGCCTAGGTGTGTCAACCTAGCGGGTCTTTGATTTTGCGTAGTATTCTTTTCGACTATGTCCATGTTCTCAGAGTGTAGGGGGTTTCCCCTGTTAGAAGTGTTTTGTCATGTTACCAGAAGATGTCTGATCGTGCAAGATTCGTTGCCGGAATGCCCCAAGTGACTCAGGAAGAGATTTGCCCCAGGCTATCTGGCCTTTGAGAGATTCTCCGAATCTTGGTTGGACTGCCCCAGATGATGGACCATGATCACGTCGTGCCCCTTGATTGGAAGTGCTTTTGTTCACTAGGTATTCATCGTGCGAATTTCCCTGCTGTTCAACCAAAAAGTCATATGCAAACAGAGTTATGTTAAAAATGCAAAGCTTATGTCTGTCTTGAAGATTTTGGAAAATGCATTCTTTTTCATAAAACAAGTGAATGTTTGTAAAACGTGATGTCAACTCCGTATTTACTGTAGGCCTTAAGGAGTCAGGATACCTTTCGTAACAGTATGCTTTCGAACTAACCCATGCTTCAGCTAGGACTTTTAAGGGTTATAACGTGGCTTGGTTCACGGTTTAAGAAACAAAGGATAAAGGCTCAAATTATTTGTACCCACCCGCTCTTCATGATGTTCTCCAAACCTAAACTCAGTTGATCATACATTTAGACCTTGTTTGAGTCCTTGCTCTGATTTTCCGGTGATGGTTCGGATATTGATAACTTATTTTGAATAGGCAGTCATTCCTTTTTGTTGAGGGTTTGTAGGACCTCTTTCTTTTTTCTGATTTTGTTATCCCTCTTTTTTTGCCTGAACTGTTCTTTTGTGATTACAGTCAGCGGGATGCCCCAGTTTTGTAAGTCTCCTTCATAGGTTTTGACTTATTGGGTTTTTATTTTTGAGATATAATGACTGCCTATCCTTATGATTATTCGGAATCATCACTGTCTTCTTCTTCTTTTTTTTTGTAAGGACCTCTTTGGTGCTATTTGTTATGCACTTGGATCAACTGAGAGAACTACCCTGCCCCAGGTTATGATAAAGGGTTTTAATTTTCGAAAAGAAAAACTCCTACTTCTTTGGCTCAGAGGGGTTGACGAGGGATTATCATCCTTATAACTCCGGTGTTTAGGAATTGAAACAATGCCTGTACCTCATCAGCTGGGTCTGTTCAAAAGCATACTGTAAAGATCGTGGTATCGTTTTCGTCATCCTCCCTCAAGAGGCTTAACATTATTAATCGAACGTTGATCATCAGAAAAAATATGAAAATAATTTGCGTATAGTGAATACGAATATATTGCTTCAAAACAGACATATGCAATGCATTAATGAAATAACAACATTTAACATGAGTAAATGTTTGAACAAAAGAAAATTTCAACTTGAACATTCGAATGAACAAAAGTTTTCTAGTCTCAGGGTTAGTCACTTCAAATGGTGAGCCTTGGAGGGATGGTAGAAAAACTCAGCCTGGCCATCCTGTGTGAACTCCAATGCTCCTTCATCAATCAGGTCCTGGATCTTGTTCTTCAGAGCCCAACACTCATTTGTATCATGTCCTGGACAGGCAGATTGGTAGGCACACCTTTTATTGGGATCATAAGCAGGATGTGCTGTGTTGGGATTCTGGGGATGAGCCCTTAATGTGATCAAATTCAATCTCAACAGGCGTTGTAAAGCTTGAAACAGCGACATGTTGAGCGGGGTGAATTGCCTCCTGGACTTGTCTGGCTGAAGCCGGTGAGGTTGATGCTGAATTTGTGACACCGGAGCCATTTGAGGAGCTCTCCTCTTATCTCCTTGTCTCAAAGGTGGTTGAACGATGACTGGCTTTTTACCCTTAGACGTTTGCCCCAGTTGGTTACCCTGAAGCAGTTGGTTGACGAGAACCCCGAGCTCATCTTGTCTTTGAGCTAACCCTTGAATGGCAGTCACCTGCCCCAGCATCTGGGCTTTCATTGCATCTATCTCAGCTTGCAGGTGTTTCAATCGTTCATCCTTAGCACTATTCCTGATCAAAGTCTCCATGAGAAGTGTTCTTAGCTCCTCCTGCCCCTTGGATAGATTCAGGAGGATTTCCCCGAACCGAGTCTCTTGAGCAAGGAGGTCCTGGTTATTTTGTTGGGAAGCCATTGCTGAAATAAACAGTGGGAAAGGTAAGTGACCTGCAACAAGGATATCTGTTATGCAATGATGTGTATGATATGCATGCAATGTTTTCAAGGATCTCGCGGGGTGAACAAGAAAATTTGTTAGAACTTGGGTCCGGTAGCTTGATTGAAGGAACTGCATATTGTTGAGAGTCCTTCTTCAAAGGGTCAAAGGCTCACCATATCCAGTGGGTCATAGCCCCTGACTTTAGTCATCATGTCTGGTTTTGATTTCCAAACAACCTTGGTTAGGGGAACCTTCTTCCAGAGTCAGAGCTCACCATATCAAGTGGGTCATAGCCTCTGACAACCTTGTCTAGAGGAAAACAAATCCTCTTTGCCCCTTGCTGGGATAGTTGATTCACCATGACCTGCATCGCAAGCCCTTGAGACCCTTGAAATGGGTTAGGATGTATGCAATGGCATGATGTTATGGTATGCATGGGGTAATGTGAGTAACCCTGTTATGAGTCCCTATTAAGGACTACAAACCAAAACCTGCAAGAAACTCAAGTAAAACCTGTCATGAGTCCCAATTAAGGACTATCAACAAAACCTGCAAGAAACTTAGTGCACTCTGTTAGGAGTCCCAATTAAGGACTATAAACAGAACCTGCAAGAGACTCAGTAAACCCTGTTATAAGTCCTAATTAAGGACTATAAACAAAACCTGCAAGAAAACTCAAGTGTCAGTTAGCAAGCATGCAAGTAATCAAGTTGGAAAGCACACAAGTCACACAAGAGAAGCCCTTAGAGTTTAGGCCAGCATGGGGTCTGGGTATTACCCTCTTGAAGTTGGTGGGCTCAACCTGTCCTATTAGAAGTAACCGGGTTCTAAGGGTCCCAATATCACGGGATTGCTTTCATTGTTCATCGTTTCGATTTAGCCACTGAACTGGCGACCAAAATATTCCGGGAAAGCAACCCTCAATTGAGTGTAGTATCGAGTATCAACCAACCTCGGACTGCACCAAAGTCAGTTATCTCACTACCCTAAAGAGGCCAAGATAGTTCAATTAAGGTTCCTAAGGTCTGTTGATGCTTCACGACACCACGCGGAGGCCCCGTACTCTCCTTGACTGAACTCAAGGGTTACCGGTACACACCAAAGTGCCACATCAACGTAGCAGACTGTTTCAACCATGTCGGTATACCCCGCACAGTTCCCTCACAGCCTTGTTGCTACTTTCTAAGAAGGTATCCCCCAGATCCGGGTTAGGATCTATATAACTTACCAAGACAGTCCCACAATAATAAAGCAAGCAAGTCAATACAATTGAAAACACATTGATCTTATTCCTAAGGTACACCTCACTTTAAGTTAAGTCCCCAGCAGAGTCGCCAGTTCTGTGATCGGTGGATCTGGAACTGACTGTTTAACGCTGGTTCGCGAAATGTCGCGGAAGCAAGAGTCGCCACCGTCTTTTATTTTCTCCAAATGGAAAGGACAAAAGCACAGAAAAATTCCTTAAAGAGATTGCTCTCGGTTCGGGAGGTAGATTATAGAAAGGGGAGGTGTTAGCACCCTTTCTATCCATGGTTATCCATGGGCTCTTAGATACTTGCTCATTGTATTTTCAAAAATGGTTTGTTTGCTTTTCAATGTGGGTTTTAAAAAAGTTTCTTTGAAAGTTCCAGTTCGACTCTTGTATCGGTCCTCAAGAGTGTTTGAAAAAAATGCTTTCGGAAGCTTTTTGAAAATGTGTTGGTGTGAAAAGTATTTTTGAATTTGTTTTGAAATTAGAGCAAGTATCCACGAGAACCTACCTACCCTAAGGAATTCGTCTGTGTAAATGTCCTTTGAAGTAATGCCATCCTACCATTGAGAGGTAGGTAGCACCACTATTGGAGTTATTCGGGTCAATTCGAGGTTCGGGACATGGTGATCACCAGAGCAATAGGAAGATACCTTAGAAGCTACCCTCATGCCAGGTTCCCGGATCATGAGGACTTACTAAAACATCCTCTACTCGATGATCACCTTTCGAGGGGCAAGGCAACAGTGAGGCGTACCCTAGGGATGGTGTGTGATTTATGTGTCGTTTTCAGATATTTTGTCTTGTTCATATCATGGGTGATCTACGCTTTTGTTTTTATTTTAACATTCATTCTTGCATGCAAATTTATTAACAGTTAAAAAAGTGCGGAATTAAAAGTTCCTACGCTATTACAAAGGCGCGGGTCCACATCACCAAATTAAATCCAGGACCCGATTTAAAATAAAATAAAGTAAAGTGCGAGAAATATAAATGTCCAATTTACACGGCTTTGGGAGAATTACATGAATTATAAGAAAGGAAATAAAATGCGAAGAGAATTAAAATCGAAAGCGAGGGCGTTGGACCCTTTTTAATGAAATTAAATTTCGATTTAACAAATTAATTAAATAAAAATAAAAAGAAAAGATTTTTGAGTTTTTTTTGGTATTTATGGAATTTCAATGAGAAGATTATGGAATTTAAAACCTAGTTCTAGTTATTTTTAATTTATTAAGAAAAAGCATTAAAATTTAATATAAAATTAACCTAATTAATTAATACAATTTTATTTACAAAAAATAAGTAATTAATAATTAATTATTATAATGGTAAAAGAAAAGAAAAAGATAAAAAGTGATTAAAACCCTAATTCTATAATTTTTAAGTTTATGAAAAAAATGCCAAAATTAATCCTAAAATTAAAGAACTAAATTAATTAACAAGATTTATTTACAAAAAAAGTTTAAATGAAATATATTTATATTTTTGCCTTTTCTGATTTTTTTATGTTTTATGTGAAATTAATTTTTATTGAAGAAATAATTGAATTAAAACAAATAATAAAGAAAAATAGAATAAAGAAAAGAGAAAGAAATACAATACAAGGGGGGGTTCTGCCCCAAACAGGAGGTGTTGTCCAGCAATTCTGGCCCATCTTTGGAGGTGAATTGGAGTGGTTTGACCATTTGTGTTCTGGCTGTTGGCCATTTGTGTTCTGGCCTCATCATGCATAAGTTGTTCTACTTTGGCCATTTGGCTTTTGGCTTTTGGCCATTTGTGTTTTGGCATCAACGTTCCTTAATGAACATGCATGGGATCTTGTCTAAATCCTTACTGGAAAATCAGTGGTCTGAATGCTTTTATGCCTTACTGGAAAATTAGGATCATGGAGATCAAGCCAGCCTTACCCTTACTGAAGAAGTAGCGAGGTGTTGGTTTGTAACTGTGATGACTTGTTTGTAGTGAGAGAGGGATTTGTAATAAGGATTTCAAGGTTTTAGGGTTCTTGAAAGAACTTGATATTCTAACAGTGTTGTGGCAAAGTTTTTTCTCTATTTTTTTCTCCTCTTTTTTCCTCTCTGGTTTGTGTGAAAAGAAAGTGATTATATAATAGAAATTAGGGTAAAGAAAATGGGCTTTGAATGTGCAATTGGGCCTCCATGTTCACTTGAGTTCGTCACTTTCCAGGCTAAATCGCAGGGACTTAAGTGCAATTTTTGAAGTTGAAATGTGAAAACAAAATGTATCCTACATCGAGAACTAACTCCTGTCTGAAAATCGGCTCAATCGGATAAACGGTGAATTAGTTATGAATTTTTGAAGTTTCAGCTCAGACAAACTTAATTTGGACTCCAGTGTCGACTCTGACACGTTCTTCAATAAAAAACTGGTATTGATCGGAGCATAATCCGGTCTTGACTATTGAAGCAAAGTTGTAGATCTATGAGTCAGTGACCTTGTGTAAAAATATGAGCCCAATCCGATAAAAATTGACCGAGTTATGAATTTTCGAAGTTTCGGCCCAGATGAAATAATATTCAGCATTTAGGATTTTCAGCGTGTCACGCACTCTGAGCAAAAAACGAAGGCCTTTTGAATACCGTTTGAACTCAATACCTTCTGTGAAAATGTAGCCAACTCAATTTTTGAAATTTTGGCGCCGGAACCAGCTCGATACGATGAAAATCGACCAAGTTATTATTTTCTGAACATGACGCCAATAAACTTCTGTCACAAATTTTCTGTGCGAAAATACTTGATAAATCCACATTTTTGAAGACCTTCTGATCAAAATTGGCTTTCAGCTGTGAGAGATGAAAACGTAGATAATGTCAAGACGAAATTTAGGCCACCGGAACGGGTTCAAAACGAGTCAAGATCTTCAAGTTATGAATTTTTTAGCGCGTAAAAACTGCACTTTCAGCACACTTTTCACCATATTTCTTCAAGAAAACTCTCACATTCGGATACCTTCTTTAAAGAATTGACTCTTGAGCCGAACCTGAATTTGAGAATATGTTATCAGAGATATCTTGGCGAAAGAACACCTGAATATGATGCGCCGGGTTGGACTTGTGAATTTTTCTTGAAATATTTTGAGAAATATGGGAGGGCAAATTTTGGTGTACAACAGTTGCCCCTGTTCAATCTTCTTAAACCTGAGGATGTAGATTGGCTTGCGTGCCTTTCGTGATCCGAAGGTGGAAGATGATTGAACACTAAAGTGCCCAGAAATTTGCACTCGCATGGTGTAGTATCTGTAATGTGATGTAGGGGGAATGGGCTTATAGATGCCATTTGGAAGTGATGGATACGATGATGGGCTTATAGATGCCATGCTGAGAGGTGATGGAAGGTGGATGGGCTTATAGATGCCATCTGGATGTTTATCGCGTAAGAGATTCATTAGCGAGAGCTTGCGTACCTGCAAAAGAAAATGATTACCTGACCTGTTGCAGGAGCTGGTTTTCAAATTCTTTGTATAGATGTGTCCTGACTGGTTACGGGAGCTGGATCTGGATCTTCAAAAGGTGATGAATGAACCGGGGATGGTTACTACCTCAACAGGAACGGTGAGAGAACCTTAGGCGACTTCAACCTCAACAGTAATCGTTGAGAGAATCTTGGACGACTTCAACCTCAACAGTAACGCTGAGAGAATCTGGGGATGATTACTACCTCCACAGTAACGGGGAGAGAACCATAGGCGACTTCAACCTCAACAGTAATCATTGAGAGAATCTTGGACGACTTCAACCTCAACAGTAATCATTGAGAGAATCTTGGGCGACTTCAACCTCAACAGTAATCATTGAGAGAATCTTGGGCGACTTCAACCTCAACAGTAATCATTGAGAGAATCTTGGGGCGATTACTACCTCCGCAGTAACGGGGAGAGAACCACAGGCGACTACAACCTCAACAGTAATCATTGAGAGAATCTTGGATAACTTCTACTTCAACAGTAATGCTGAGAGAATCTTGGGGCGATTACTACCTCCGCAGTAACGGGGAGAGAACCACAGGCGACTACAACCTCAACAATAATCATTGAGAGAATCTTGGATAACTTCTACTTCAACAGTAATGCTGAGAGAATCTTGGGGCGATTACTACCTCCGCAGTAACGGGGAGAGAACCACAGGCGACTACAACCTCAACAGTAATCATTGAGAGAATCTTGGATAACTTCTACTGAGTCTTTATCAGGAAAATCTGTTAGGGGTCGATTTAGCTGGACTAGAGAAGGCCTTGGACTGGATAAGAAACAGTAAAATCTTAGGGTCGATTAAACTGAACCGGTCTAGGTCTTGAAATCTTCAACTGGATAAGAAACAGGGAGATCTTAGGGTCGATCTGATTGAACCAGAGAAGGCCTTTGACTGGATAAGAAACAGAAAAATCTTAGGGTCGATTTAACTGAACCGGTCTAGGTCTTGAAATATAGCTGAGAGCTTAACTGGATCTTTCCTGAAAGGTAAAGGTCAGTCATATGCAATGTATGATATGGATCAAGCAATGATGTTCTCAATGAAAGTGAGATTTGTAAGATATGATGCGTTAATGCATGCTATGATGTATGAAAATGTGATGTTTATGAACATTTGTTTTCGTCTTAGGAAAATAAATCCTTGACGAGTGCCAAGAAGTCACTCCTGGGCTGATGTTGAAGAATAGAGCTTAGCTTCCGCTGGGGATGATAGTTGCAAGAATACCGGTAGGAGAAGATGACTCCGTTGGGGAATAAACTTGGCGAATGGATTACTCTGCAGGGAGAAAAGTACTCTAACGATCTTGCTGGGAAGCAATACTCTGTGGGGAGAGAGGTACTTTGTTGAGTTGTTGATAATAAATTGCTGGGGATACCATTGTTGTGTTGGAAGTGTTAATAGACTTCGCTGGGGATAAGAAGACTTCGTCGAGGATGCTCTTTCCGTTGCTTTTGGCTGAGGATAATCTAGTTATAATACTGGTAGGGAAATAACTCTTGAATAAAGCTGGGAGACGCGTTCGTGCTCTGCGGGGATAAGCTTCCAGAATCTACTGGGGATAAGCTTACTGCTTGGGGAGATGGATTCCAACTTTCCTGGGGAAACTAGATTGGACTCTCCTGGGGAAGTTTATTTGATATGCTGGGGAAGTGACTCCACTGAATGTTTTGATATACCGCCGGGGAACAATCTTTAGACCAAGACTGCCGGGGATGCTTGTTAGGAATGCATACATACCGCTGGGGAATATTGAGATCTGCGGGGGATACCCAACTTCCTTGAGGTTTAATAATATAGCTTGGGGAGAGTGCACTGACTTGTTGACTCACTCTCTGGGGAATTGGGATGTACTGATTATGTTCTTCAGCTGAACTCACCTTGATACCTTGGAGGACAGAACAATTAGATTGCTTAGACAACTCTTTGCTGCCCCTGTTTCTGATGTAGGAGAGGAAGATACCTGTGAGGTGCTGATAGTTGTTGATGGACAAACCTTCTTCTGGTAGGCAGGTGTCAAGATGACAGGACATAGTCGTATGCTTTAATCCCTAACTTTTGCCTGGACCGCCCTTTCGGGTTTTCAGTCCACCGGGATACCCATTTTTGCCCAAGCCGCCTTTTCAGGTTTTCGACTTACCGGGTGTACAGATTTTCATTTTCATCCCTTATTTTTGCCCGAACCCTTTTGGTTCGCCGGGAAGCCCTTATTTTTGCCTAGGTGTGTCAACCTAGCGGGTCTTTGATTTTGCGTAGTATTCTTTTCGACTATGTCCATGTTCTCAGAGTGTAGGGGGTTGCCCCTGTTAGAAGTGTTTTGTCATGTTACCAGAAGATGTCTGATCGTGCAAGATTCGTTGCCGGAATGCCCCAAGTGACTCAGGCAGAGATTTGCCCCAGGCTATCTGGCCTTTGAGAGATTCTCCGAATCTTGATTGGACTGCCCCAGATGATGGACCATGATCACGTCGTGCCCCTTGATTGGAAGTGCTTTTGTTCACTAGGTATTCATCGTGCGAATTTCCCTGCTGTTCAACCAAAAAGTCATATGCAAACAGAGTTATGTTAAAAATGCAAAGCTTATGTCTGTCTTGAAGATTTTGGAAAATGCATTCTTTTTCATAAAACAAGTGAATGTTTGTAAAACGTGATGTCAACTCCGTATTTACTGTAGGCCTTAAGGAGTCAGTATACCTTTCGTAACAGTATGCTTTCGAACTAACCCATGCTTCAGCTAGGACTTTTAAGGGTTATAACGTGGCTTGGTTCACGGTTTAAGAAACAAAGGATAAAGGCTCAAATTATTTGTACCCACCCGCTCTTCGTGATGTTCTCCAAACCTAAACTCAGTTGATCATACATTTAGACCTTGTTTGAGTCCTTGCTCTGATTTTCCGGTGATGGTTCGGATATTGATAACTTATTTTGAATAGGCAGTCATTCCTTTTTGTTGAGGGTTTGTAGGACCTCTTTCTTTTTTCTGATTTTGTTATCCCTCTTTTTTTGCCTGAACTGTTCTTTTGTGATTACAGTCAGCGGGATGCCCCAGTTTTGTAAGTCTCCTTCATAGGTTTTGACTTATTGGGTTTTTATTTTTGAGATATAATGACTGCCTATCCTTATGATTATTCGGAATCATCACTGTCTTCTTCTTCTTTTTTTTTGTAAGGACCTCTTTGGTGCTATTTGTTATGCACTTGGATCAACTGAGAGAACTACCCTGCCCCAGGTTATGATAAAGGGTTTTAATTTTCGAAAAGAAAAACTCCTACTTCTTTGGCTCAGAGGGGTTGACGAGGGATTATCATCCTTATAACTCCGGTGTTTAGGAATTGAAACAATGTCTGTACCTCATCAGCTGGGTCTGTTCAAAAGCATACTATAAAGATCGTGGTATCGTTTTCGTCATCCTCCCTCAAGAGGCTTAACATTATTAATCGAACGTTGATCATCAGAAAAAATATGAAAATAATTTGCGTATAGTGAATACGAATATATTGCTTCAAAACAGACATATGCAATGCATTAATGAAATAACAACATTTAACATGAGTAAATGTTTGAACAAAATAAAATTTCAACTTGAACATTCGAATGAACAAAAGTTTTCTAGTCTCAGGGTTAGTCACTTCAAATGGTGAGCCTTGGAGGGATGGTAGAAAAACTCAGCCTGGCCATCCTGTGTGAACTCCAATGCTCCTTCATCAATCAGGTCCTGGATCTTGTTCTTCAGAGCCCAACACTCATTTGTATCATGTCCTGGACAGGCAGAGTGGTAGGCACACCTTTTATTGGGATCATAAGCAGGATGTGCTGTGTTGGGATTCTGGGGATGAGCCCTTAATGTGATCAAATTCAATCTCAACAGGCGTTGTAAAGCTTGAAACAGCGACATGTTGAGCGGGGTGAATTGCCTCCTGGACTTGTCTGGCTGAAGCCGGTGAGGTTGATGCTGAATTTGTGACACCGGAGCCATTTGAGGAGCTCTCCTCTTATCTCCTTGTCTCAAAGGTGGTTGAACGATGACTGGCTTTTTACCCTTAGACGTTTGCCCCAGTTGGTTACCCTGAAGCAGTTGGTTGACGAGAACCCCGAGCTCATCTTGTCTTTGAGCTAACCCTTGAATGGCAGTCACCTGCCCCAGCATCTGGGCTTTCATTGCATCCATCTCAGCTTGCAGGTGTTTCAATCGTTCATCCTCAGCACTATTCCTGATCAAAGTCTCCATGAGAAGTGTTCTTAGCTCCTCCTGCCCCTTGGATAGATTCAGGAGGATTTCCCCGAACCGAGTCTCTTGAGCAAGGAGGTCCTGGTTATTTTGTTGGGAAGCCATTGCTGAAATAAATAGTGGGAAAGGTAAGTGACCTGCAACAAGGATATCTGTTATGCAATGATGTGTATGATATGCATGTAATGTTTTCAAGGATCTCCGGGGTGAACAAGAAAATTTGTTAGAACTTGGGTCCGGTAGCTTGATTGAAGGAACTGCATATTGTTGAGAGTCCTTCTTCAAAGGGTCAAAGGCTCACCATATCCAGTGGGTCATAGCCCCTGACTTTAGTCATCATGTCTGGTTTTGATTTCCAAACAACCTTGGTTAGGGGAACCTTCTTCCAGAGTCAGAGCTCACCATATCAAGTGGGTCATAGCCTCTGACAACCTTGTCTAGAGGAAAATAAATCCTCTTTGCCCCTTGCTGGGATAGTTGATTCACCATGACCTGCATCGCAAGCCCTTGAGACCCTTGAAATGGGTTAGGATGTATGCAATGGCATGATGTTATGGTATGCATGGGGTAATGTGAGTAACCCTGTTATGAGTCCCTATTAAGGACTACAAACCAAAACCTGCAAGAAACTCAAGTAAAACCTGTCATGAGTCCCAATTAAGGACTATCAACAAAACCTGCAAGAAACTTAGTGCACTCTGTTAGGAGTCCCAATTAAGGACTATAAACAGAACCTGCAAGAGACTCAGTAAACCCTGTTATAAGTCCTAATTAAGGACTATAAACAAAACCTGCAAGAAAACTCAAGTGTCAGTTAGCAAGCATGCAAGTAATCAAGTTGGAAAGCACACAAGTCACACAAGAGAAGCCCTTAGAGTTTAGGCCAGCATGGGGTCTGGGTATTACCCTCTTGAAGTTGGTGGGCTCAACCTGTCCTATTAGAAGTAACCGGGTTCTAAGGGTCCCAATATCACGGGATTGCTTTCATTGTTCATCGTTTCGATTTAGCCACTGAACTGGCGACCGAAATATTCCAGGAAAGCAACCCTCAATTGAGTGTAGTATCGAGTATCAACCAACCTCGACTTTTGAAGCAAAGTTGTAGATCTATGAGTCAGTGACCTTGTGTAAAAATATGAGCCCAATCCAATAAAAATTGACCGAGTTATGAATTTTTGAAGTTTCGGCCCAGATGAAATAATATTCAGCATTCAGGATTTTCAGCGTGTCACGCACTCTGAGCAAAAAACGAAGGCCTTTTGAATACCGTTTGAACTCAATACCTTCTGTGAAAATGTAGCCAACTCAATTTTTGAAATTTTGGCGCCGGAACCAGCTCGATACGATGAAAATCGACCAAGTTATGATTTTCTGAACATGACGCCAATAAACTTCTGTCACAAATTTTCTGTGCGAAAATACTTGATAAATCCACATTTTTGAAGACCTTCTGATCAAAATTGGCTTCCAGCCGTGAGAGATGAAAACGTAGATAATGTCAAGACGGAATTTAGGCCACCGGAACGGGTTCAAAACGAGTCACGATCTTCAAGTTATGAATTTTTTAGCGCATAAAAACTGCACTTTCAGCACACTTTTTCACCATATTTCTTCAAGAAAACTCTCACATTCGGATACCTTCTTTAAAGAATTGACTCTTGAGCCGAACCTGAATTTGAGAATATGTTATCAGAGATATCTTGGCGAAAGAACACCTGAATATGATGCGCCGGATTGGACTTGTGAATTTTTCTTGAAATATTTTGAGAAATATGGGAGGGCAAATTTTGGGGTACAACACATGGTGTCACATTCATAAGAAGAGTATGAAGGATTTGGGACCTAGGGGTGCTGTTTCTTTGGAGCCAAATCTTCAGTGGGTCCAATCAAGAGCCATCCAATTGAAGATGCCGTATACTCGGGAGACACCCATGCCTGATCTATTTGTGAAGATCACCCCTCCCTTGTTAGATGATCTAGAAGAGTTGTAGCTTGCTTTGGTCAGGATGCAACAGGAAAGGGATGCTTGGAAGAACAAGTTCCATACTTTAGAGAGTTCCTACAAAGCCGACCTGAAGGAGAAAGACGATTTGATCGAGATCCTTGATAGTTGAGCAGTAGAGTATATGGAGAGGCAAGGGGATTTATTTTCTCCTAGGCCTCAAACAGGTGTTGATTAATCATTTCTTGATTCAGATGATTGGAAGGAGGTTGCCATTAGGCACGTAGAAGAAAACCAGAGGTTGAGGGCTTAGATTTCTAGGCTCACAGGGAAGCGCCAACGTACAGATTGATCTCTATTAGTTTCTTTCTCTCAGGATTTTTAGATTGTATTTTCATCTTGTACTTGGGATCATTGAAACTTGTAATCCATTTTGAAGCTATTATAATAAAAAAATTCAGTATTTCAAATGTGTTATTATTTTGATGTTTGCAATATGTCTATAAACGTTAAATCCCTTGAAATATTAAATAATAAAGTAAAAATAATCATATGCATTGCACATCATGCATCATATTGCACATATTTCTTGCATTTATTATGCATATCTAGGTGCCTTACCCAGCTTTTTACTTCAATAGCAAGCTGACTCATCACTACAACACTCGGGCTAACTTCAAAAAGAAGATGTTGGAACAGGAGAATCGCGAGCTACGTGAAGAAGTTTATGCTTTGAAGGCTGCCTTGGCCAATTTGACTACTCTGATGGAAGCTCTGGTGGTTGCTCAGAATCAGCCACCGAGTGTTCAACCTCAACCAACAAGGGCAAATGCTGAAGTTCCTACTGTTCTTGTATCCGCCACTCCAACTGTTGTTCAAAACCGCATGCCTCAGGGTTATCCGTGGGGAATGCCAGAGAATTTTGCGCCTGAAGGTTTCAATTTGGGCCCCCAAGATGCTCAAGTGGTTCAAAATGTTGTTACTCCAGCACCTCCTGTGGTGCATACTGTTCCTGCTGCACCTCCTTCAGTGAATTTGGTTCTGTTTGTTAATGAAGATGTGTGTCGTCCTTTCCCTCCGCCGAGTGAAGATTTGGGTCTTTATGACAGAATGGATGATTTCCAAGATCAGTTTGATAGAATGCAAAGAGAGATGAAGGCTCTTATGGGAAAGAGTTATTTGGGAAGAATGTGAATAAGCTGTGTTGGGTCTCAAATGTTAAAGTGCCTGCTAAGTTCAAGGTCCCATAGTTTGAGAAGTACAAGGGCAACACTTGCCCTCGTGCTCACTTGGTGATGTACGTGAGGAGAATGTCTACCCACACCGATGATCAGCGTCTGTTGATTCACTTTTTCCAGGATAGTCTGATCGGTGCAGCATTGAAATGGTACATGAGTTTAGACAGTGCCAACATCCATACCTTTAATGATTTGGGAGAAGCATTCATTAAACAATACAAGTACAATGTGGATATGGCGCCCGATCGTGACCAGCTTAGGGCCATGGTTCAGAAAGACAGAGAATCGTTCAAAGAGTATGCGCAAAGATGGCGTGAAGTGGCTGCACAAGTGATTCCGCCCATGGAGGAGAAGGAAATGACTAAAATTTTTCTGAATACGCTAGGCGCTTTCTACTACAAAAGAATGGTAACAAGTGCCCCAAGTGATTTTACAGAGATGGTAGGAATGGGTGTCCGCCTAGAAGAGGCGGTAAGAGAAGGCCGTTGACAAAGGGTGAAGGATCCGAAGGTTTGAAAAAGCCAGCTTATGGGTTTACAAAGAAGATAGAAGGGGATAAAAATGTTGTCATACAAGAGAGGAGAGTGAACGCTCCTAGAAGGAATTGTCAGAGTCACCAGCAAGTTGCCTCAGTGACTCCTGTTATGAATGCTGCTCCGACCATCGTTGCTTATCAAAGACAGTCCCAGCAGGGGAACCAAGGGAATAATCAGAGAAGGGAGAACTACGACCTTATTCCTATGAGTTATGCAGAGCTACTACCAACATTGATTCAGAAGAAGTTGGTCCAGACACGACCACCTCCAACTGTACTATCACCATTGCCTTGGTATTACAAAGTAGACCAGACGTGTGCCTTTCATCAGGGAGCACCAGGGAATAGTATTGAAAATTATTATCCTTTGAGGACTGAAGTCCAAAGGTTAGTGAAATTTGGAATTTTATCTTTCAAAGACATGGGACCTAATGTGAAAGACAATCCTCTACCCAAGCACGGTGGAGTGAATGCTGTAAATATGGTGGCCGGTTGTCCAGGTGACTTCCAGATGTTTGACATTAAATTGGTTAGAGGAGATTTGGTGAAGATGCATGCATACCTCTGTGAATTCAGTTATTATACGCATGACCACGCCGGTTGTGTTATTTGCAGTACAAACATACAGGGTTGCGAGAAGATAAAGACTGATTTATAGGAGATGATGGATGAAGGTCTAATTCATATAATCAGGCCTAGGGCAGAATATGAAGAGGAAGTGAATATGGTGTCTGGATGTCCAGGTGAATTCAGAATTTTTAAAGTGGAGCATTTGAATGAAGATCTCGTACAGTTGCATGCTACTTTCTGCCGTACTGCTGGTCGGGTGGAACACCAATATGGATCATGCGTAGTTTGCTGTCAAGACCCTCGAGGATGTTCTATTGTGAGAGAGGGTATTCAATCGCTGTTAGACAATGGAACTATCAAGATCACAGGTCAGAGAGATGATTATCACGATATTGATATGGTTGAAGTTTGTTTGATGGGAGAAGAGTCAGAGGAGGAGTATGCCTCTGCGAATGAGTATTTCTCTTCAGACGAAGATTTGTTTGCCGGAAATGACCTTTTGAGTGCTGATTGTGTTGAGGAAGGTGTAAATGCCATTGTACCTTGTTTTGGTGCACCCGCTCATCTTGAGGTGGAGTACCATATCAAACCAGCTGTTACCCCATTGGTAATTAGTCTGCCAGGACCTGTTCCTTATAAATCAGATAAGGTTATGCCTTACAAATACAACGCTACAATCTTAGAAGATGGGGTGGAAATTCTCATTCGGCCAATGCCAGATGTTGGAAATATAACTGATAATAGCAGGGTGACCCGTAATGGTCGTGTGTTTGCGCCGGTTATTCGAAGAGATATTGTTGCTGGAAAGAAAATTGCTGAGAATGATGAGTCTAAGAAGGCTGCAGGAGAGACTAGTGGAGCTACATTAGAGAAAGAAGTGGATGATATCTTGAAGATAATTAAGATGAGAGACTACAAAATTGTAGATCAGTGTGATACGGTGGGAGAACTGACTTGGTGTTTTGCGTTTGTGTTCTCAAATGTTTCGGTTTAGCAAGAGTCGCCACCGACCTTTTATTTTATCCTAAGGAAAGGTCAAGAAGCATAGGAATAACCTTTGAGATGTTTTCTTGGGTTCGGAGAGTAGATTATAGAAAGGGAAGGTATTAGCACCCTTTCTATCCATGGTTATCCATGGGCTCTCAGTTACTTGCTTAGATCACTTGCTTTTGCTTTTCAATTGTTTGAAATGGTGCTTTGTGTGTGCGGTTTTGAAAATATTTTGAAAAAAAGATGCCTTGTCTAGGCAACCTTTGTAATGATTCTTGTTTGAATGTATACAAAGGTGTATGTCTTTTTGAAAGGTTTTCGATGTTTTGAAAGTTGTTTTGAAATTGTGTAGTGGAGTGTGTTTGAAAAATGGCAAGGATGTTTTGCAAGATTTTTGATCAAGTAACTAAGAGTTGTCTACCCTATTTTTACTCAAAGATTTTCTTGTGTTTTAACCCTTTTAACAGTGTTGTTTCACCATTGTATTCGGTGAACAACCTTGTGTTAGGATGTTTAACGGGACAGGCGTGGGTCATCGTATGACCATGATAGCAATGTTGTGAAATGACTTAGCACATTTTCTGTAGGGACTAAGATCATTTTGAAAGGCAACTTTGATAGCATCATCGAGGGACTATGATCTTTTTTTCAATTCGTTTGTGCTAAGTCATCCCACATGCATAACATGGCCATTTTTATAAGGCAACAAGTGGAATTACCCTAAGGGGGCATGTGTGCAAGTGTGTTTGATTGCATGCATTTTGTCTTTGATTTTTGGGTTGTCTAACTGTTGATTTTATCTTTCCATACACACCTATTTACTAGCATTTGTATAAAGCAATAAAAATGTAGCAAATAAATATCCTACACTATTACAACCATATTGAATTGCATGAGAATATAAAGGCAAAAATAAGATAAAAAGTAAGAAAAATGAGTGTCTTTCGACCCAGGCAGGAGCACCCTTCGATTTGCCTTCTGTTGGCCTCCTTCGATTGGGGGTTGGCATCAGTAAGGTCTTGTCCTTCGATTGGGAATTCGCGCCAGTGAGGTCATGGCCTTCGATTGTGAATTCGCGCCAGTGAGGTCATGGCCTTCGATTGGGAATTCGCGCCAGTAAGGTCATGGCCTTCGATTGGGCTTTGGCACCAGTCAGGTCATGTACTTCGTTTGGAGACTAGAACCAGCATGGAAGTGCCTTTCGTCTGAGCCTGGACTTAGTGCAAGTGTGCCTCTGGCTGGGCCTTTCTGCCTTGTTGCCTTCTTCGATTGGGCCTGGAATCTGCGCAAGATGCAATATGCCTTTCTGTCTCCTTCGATTGGGTCTGGAGTCAGTGAGGAAGCCTGGGGCTTTGTTTCATACTCATGTCTTTTGTTTATGGCATGGAAACGGAAAGGTTATGGATTTCGTCTGAGGTTTGGAAACAACAAGGTTCTGGCTTTTCCACAGGCTCCTTGCTAATTCCTTGTAAGCATATTTAGGCCCTCAAATTGTGATTCAAAAGGCTTGTGCAGCTAGCCAATCGAAGGGTATAACAAACCTGTCTCAAGTTCTTAAATGCAACATCCAAACATAACTACAGTCCAGGGGTTAGCACAAAAAACCAATGGGTCTCAAAGTCTAAATTATAACTAATTAAGGTTGAGTTTTCAGCATAAGAGCAATCAGAATCTAATGCTAAAACATGGTCCAGAAATATCTACATTTTTCTTTATTGGCATGTACTCATGATGTTTAAATGAAAAAGTCCCAAGCTGGAGAGAACTTACCTCTTGAAGTGCTTAGTCGAAAGAGCTGTAGGTGACCTTTTTTGATGGTGGAGGGAGCCTCGCTGGGATCTTCCTGAAACTAGTTCTGTTACTGTTTGGTTTGGGCAGGCAGGTCTGAGTTTCTGTTACTTTTGATACAGGCTTGCTTGCAGTTGCAGTTGGATTGGCTTTAGGCAGGTTTGTTTGCAGTTGCAGTTGAACTGGCTTGAGTTTTCTGGCTTTGGTAAGGGAGGCAGGTTTTGAGGTTATGCAGGCCTCAAGGCTTGTTGTGCCTTAGGCTTGTATTTGTAACACAGGTTTGATGTTCTGGTGTTAGGCAGGAGGATGCAGTTCTGGATTTGTTGTTTGGATTCTGGGTATGTGTTTGAGTGTTTAAGTGTTTAAGTGTTTAAGTGTTCAAGTGTTTAAGTGTTTGAGAATTTTGAAGATACGTTCCTCTGGCCCAAAAAAGTCCTCTCTCAGCTTTGCATAAATTCCTCTATTTATAGAGGGAAAAAATGGACATGTTTTCAACAGCCTGCCTTGCAAAAAAATAGTAAATAATAGTTAACGTGACAGCACATGTGGTGGGCCTGTTGGCAGTTGGGGTGCAGAAGCTGTGACTCATGCTTCTGTCATTGCTTGTGGAGCAAAAATAATAAAATAAGGCCCAGCTGGAAAGTAAATATCCACTTGTGCCACAAAAGCAAGATGAATGGTTCAGATGGAGTTGCTTCATGCTGAAGGAAAATAGGTGCAAGGCTCAAGACAGACTTTCCTAAAAGGTAGTACTGTGCTATTAAGTGCAAGTGGTCTTAGACAATAAATGGGTACAGGCCTAAAAAGGGAAGACACGTGGCCTAGCCTATGGGATGTCCAACTTGATCTTTTGAATCGAATCCTCCATCTTTATACACCTTTCAACCAGACAGCATTCGTTTTCACCAGCTGTGTGTCCTTCGAATGAACCAACCGTGTGTTCTTCGAATGGCCCTTCGAATGGCCCTTCTTTGGCAGCTTCAAAGTCCAATTCGAATCTATTTGGAAGCTTCCCTATTAGGCAACTTCGACCAGCCCTTGGCCTTGTGATGAGTCTAAGTTCTGATTTAAAGTGTTCAGAACTTCCTTCATCAGAGCATCTTAGATTAAGAGAAACTCTGCACTGAAATGCCATTCGAAGGTCATTTCGTTCTGATGTTCTTATTAAGGGAAACTCTGAAGTTACAGTTGAAGGATACTCTGAAGTTCCAGTCCAGGGACCTTTTGAAATGCCAATTGAAGGGTATTCCTGGGTCGAAGGACATTCCTGAGTCGAAGGACACTATTTCAAAGGGAACCAAAAACTCAATCGAAACCTATATGTAGATCATTTCCTTCTGAATCGAAGGAGACCTAATTGAATTCACATTGCCCAGACGAAACTTGTATCGAAGAAAACATATTGCCAAATCGAAAGCTCATGCTCGAAGGAAGCATATTTCCCAATCGAAGCAGGCTTGCAAGCAGCATATGCCCAATCGAAGCAGGCTTGTAGGCAGTGAACTTGTCCAAATCGAAACAGGCTTACAGGCAGCTAAAATAGGTTTTCAAAGCAAGCATGCAGGCAACATGCTTGGTGAATCGAAGGGTCTGCCTTGCAGGGGGAACTTGTGGCCAGCAAACATGGTTTTCAAGGCAAGCAATGTAGGCAGCAAAAGTCACAAACGAAGCCTGCAACAAGAAGTCACATGCCCAAGCGAAAGAGGCACGCTAGCATCCATTTTTAGCAATCGAAGGAGGCCAATAGTCAATCGAAGGATGCTGATCGAAAGATGCCTAAAGGCCAATCGAAAGAGCTGAAACGAAGAACACTTGTATTTCTCTAATTTTTTGTCAAAATAATATTTTTATCTGTTTTTTTCCATTTTTGACAGTTGCCTTTTAATTTTGGTATTTGGAACATCTAAATGCACTTGTTCAAGCTTGAACCTTGAAAATCCTTGTAAGAAAAGCCTTAAAGATGCCATTTGGAGATGGTGGAATCTTGCTGGAGATGGGCTTAAAGATTCCATCCAAGAATGTTTGTTGAATTGCAATGTTGTAGGTCAGAAGAATGAGCATCAAAATGGTACCCGTGTCTGGAATGCCATTGAACTGTATCTGGGGACTGAGTTTGTATGAGAAAAAGAATGGTATCCGTGTCTGGCATGTATCTTAGCTGTAACTGTATTTGGATTTTGAATGAATATCAGAATGATTGTCGTGTCTGGAGTGTATCTGTATTCTGAATGGGTAACAGAGAAAAATCTGTGTATGGAGCAACTGTGTGCTGAGGATAAATTCTGAATGAGTGACAGAATGGAAACCGTGTCTGGAGCGTATCTGGACTGTATCTTGGATTTGAGATCTGTATGAGTAGCAGAATGACTTCCGTGTCTGGAGTGTATCTGAAACTGTAACTGGGATCTGAATAAGTGACAGAATGGCAACCGTATCTGGAGCGTATCTGGACTGTATCTTGAGTTTGAGATCTGTATGAGTAGCAGAATGACTTTCGTGTCTGGAGTGTATCTGAAACTGTAACTGGGATCTGAATGAGTGACAGAATGGCAACCGTATCTGGAGCGTATCTGGACTGTATCTGGAGTTTGAGATCTATATGAGTAGCAGAATGACTTCCGTGTCTGGAGTGTATCTGAAACTGTAACTGGGATCTGAATAACTGACAGAATAGCAACCGTATCTGGAGCGTATCTGGAATGTATCTTGAGTTTGAGATCTGTATGAGTAGCAGAATGACTTCCGTGTCTGGAGTGTATCTGAAACTGTAACTGGGATCTGAATGAGTGACAGAATGGCAACCGTATATGGAGCGTATCTGGACTGTATCTGGAGTTTGAGATCTGTATGAGTAGCAGAATGACTTCCATGTCTGGAATGTATCTGAAACTGTAACTGGGATCTGAATGAGTGACAGAATGGCAACCGTATCTGGAGCGTATCTGGACTGTATCTTGGAGTTGAGATCTGTATGAGTAGCAGAATGACTTCCGTATCTGGAGTGTATCTGAAACTGTAACTGGGATCTGAATGAGTGACAGAATGGAAACCGTATCTGGAGCGTATCTGGACTGTATCTGAAAGTCTCTGATTTCCAGAGAAGGTATTTTTTGATAATGATGTGTGATGAAGGAATCTGAGACGATTGCTACTCCAAACAAAAGATGAAGGAATCTTGGATGACTACTACCTCAGCAGGATGATAAAGGAATCTTGGATGACTTCTACCTCAGCAGGATGATGAAGGAATCTTGGATGACTTCTACCTCAGCAGGATGATGAAGGAATCTTGGATGACTTCTACCTCAGCAGGATGATGAAGGAATCTTGGATGACTTCTACCTCAGCAGGATGATGAAGGAATCTTGGATGACTACTACCTCAGCAGGATGATGAAGGAATCTTGGATGACTACAACCTCAACAGGATGATGAAGGAATCTGGGATGACTACTACCTCAGTAGGATGATGAAGGAATCTTGGATGACTACAACCTCAGCAGGATGATGAAGGAATCTTGGATGACTACAACCTCAGCAGGATGATGAAGGAATCTTGGATGACTTCTACCTCAGCAGGATGATGAAGGAATCTGGGATGACTACTACCTCAGCAGGATGATGAAGGAATCTTGGATAACTTCTACCTCAGCAGGATGATGAAGGAATCTTGGATGACTTCTACCTCAACAGGATGATGAAGGAATCTTGGATGACTTCTACCTCAGCAGGATGATGAAGGAATCTGGGATGACTACTACCTCAACAGGATGATGAAGGAATCTTGGATGACTTCTATCTCAGCAGGATGATGAAGGAATCTGGGATGACTACTACCTCAGCAGGATGATGAAGGAATCTGGGATGACTACTACCTCAGCAGGATGATGAAGGAATCTTGGATGACTACGACCTCAGCAGGATGATGGGGGAATCTTGGATGACTTCTACCTCAGCAGGATGATGAAGGAATCTGAGATGACTAAAACCTCAGCAGGATGATGAAGGAATCTTGGATGACTACAACCTCAGCAGGATGATGAAGGAATCTTGGATGACTTCTACCTCAGCAGGATGATGAAGGAATCTGGGATGACTACTACCTCAGCAGGATGATGAAGGAATCTTGGATGACTTCTACCGCAACAGGATGATGAAGGAATCTTGGATGACTTCTACCTCAGCAGGATGATGAAGGAATCTTGGATGACTTCTACCTCAGTAGGATGATGAAGGAATCTGGGATGACTACTACCTCAGCAGGATGATGAAGGAATCTTGGATGACTTCTACCTCAGTAGGATGATGAAGGAATCTGGGATGACTACTACCTCAGCAGGATGGTGAAGGAATCTTGGATGACTTCTACCTCAGCAGGATGATGAAGGAATCTGGGATGACTACTACCTCAGCAGGATGATGAAGGAATCTTGAAATGACTACAACCTCAGCAGGATGATGAAGGAATCTTGGACGATTACTACCTCAAAAGGTAATGAAGGAATCTTTGATGACTGCTACTCCAAAAGGTAATGATAACTTTTATTTGTCGATCGATCTTTCCTGAAAAGGTAAAGAGTTAGTTGTATGCAATGTCATGATGCATGAAATGCATAATGTCATGATGTTCTCAAAAGTAAATGAGATTGTGTTGTATGCACTTATCATGTGTGTCAATAGGATGTATGAAATGTGAAATGCTAATGAATGCATTTTTGTCTGGGAAAATAAATCCTTGACAAGTGTTGGGGAGTTATTAAATCCCGGATTGCTGTTGAAGAGTATGTGCATCTTCAAACTTTGCTTAGAATATTTCCAATGGATTCTTGTTTTGTTGAGGAGAACTCTGCTGGGGGAAGTTGAAAACTCTGTGGGGAGTATGTTTATTTTTTCTTGGAAAAGGAGTTTAGGAGTCTTAGTCGTCCGTTTCTCTACTGGGGAGTCGAAGTTGAACTGATACCTGGTCGGGTCCAGGTTTCGCAGTAACTTGCTGGGGATTGTAGAGTAGTCTACTGGGGAAGAGGAGTTGTGGTCCTTTGATTTGTAGTAGTCGAAGAGGCAAACTCAAGTTGGGGAATCCTGGTAATAAACCCTGTCGTCAGTCCGCTGGAGAGGTGACATCTTCGTTGGGGGAAGTCCTCAAGGATTCTTGAGGTTGATTCAGCTGAGAAAAGGCTTTTAGAGATTAAACCCTTGCTGGGAGTCATCCTATGAGAAGGATTTTGGGGAGATTTGTCATTGCCCCTAGTAGCAAGTGTTTGTGACATTGCCAGAAAATGTTTAATTATATGTAAACCTTTGTCGGGGTGACGTTTAATGCCCCAGGTGACGGAGATGGAGACTTGCCCCTGGTTACTCTGCACTTCTTCAGAGATTTCTTGAAATCTTGACTGGACTGCCCCAGGTGTGATGGATAGTGACATTTCATGCCCCCTTGTTGATAGGAAATTTGTCAATGGAAGTGTCATCCTTTTTGAAGTGATTTTGTTCACTGAGAGGGCTTTCGTTCATCAGATACTCGTTGTGTGAATTTCTCCGCTGTCAAACAAATAGCTAAATGCAAACAGTGATATTCAAATAATGAAAAGTTTATGCTTGTCTCGAAGTTTTGAAAAATGCGTTTTTCAGCAGAAAACTTTTTATAAGACAAATTCAACACAAGATTTAGGGCAAAGCCTTACAGGAGTCAGGATACCTTTTGTAACAGTATGCTTTCGAACTAACCCATGCTTCAGTTAGGACTTTTGAAGGGTTGTAACGTGGCTTGGTTCACGGTTTAAGAAACAAAGGATAAAGGCTCAAAGTATATTTGTACCCACCCGCTCTTCGTGATGTTCTTCAATCCTAAACTCAGTTAATTGTGCATTTGAACTCCAAATGAGTCTGGAACGACGTTTTTGGTGATGGTTCACATAAGTTGGATTTTGGAAGGCAGTCATTATTTGCAACATTTTTCATTTTTTTAAGGATTTGTAGTGACCTCCTTTTGATTTGTTATCCCTGATTTTGGCCTGACTGTTCCTGTTTTCGAGATTACAGTCAGCGGGATGCCCCAAATTTCTTAAGCCTCCTTTGTAGGTTTTGGCTTAGTGGGCTTTTTTCTTCTTTTTTTTTTAGAGATAATGATTGCCTATGTGATAATGAACCACCACTGTCTTTTGATTCCCAGGGAATGTTTTTGATGTCATTCATTGTATTACGAACTGAGAGTTTTGCGACTTCAATGTGCACTTTGAATTAACTGAGTGACTACCCTGCCCCGGGTTTAAAGGTTTCAATTTGTGTTTAAAACAGAAAACTTCTACTTCTTTGGCTCGAAGGGGTTGACTAGGGATTATCTTCCTTATAACTCCAGTGTTTAGGATTTGAAAGAAATGCCTGTACATCATCAGCAAGGTCTGTTCAAAAGCATACTGTATGAGATTATGGTATTGTTTCGTCATCCTCCCTCTAAAGGCTTGTAACTTTTAGCAAGAGTTAAATGTCATAAAGAGAGTAAAAAGCACAGTTTAAATGTAATGAAGATGAAAGGATCAAATCAAGACAAACATATGCAATGCATTAATGAAACAAAGTTTGACATTAATAGATAATTGTTTAAATAACAAAGAGATTACAACTTGAAAATGAAACAAAGACATTCTAAATGATTTGGCATAGGAGAAGTGATCACATTTAGGGTCTCCGGAGGGTCAAACTTGATCTCCTTGGCATCAATCAAATCTTGAATCTTGTTCTTCAAAGTCCAACAGCCGTCGGTGTCATGTCCAGGACTGTCAGAATGATAGGCACATCTTACGCTCGGATTGTACTTAGAAGGGGAGGTATCAGGATTTTGAGGAGGATCCTTTAGTGTGATCAGCTTCAACTTCAGCAAATGTTGTAACACTTGAGATAAAGGCATGTTGATGTTAGTATACTACCTTTCTTGATATCTTACTCTACGCCTATTTCTCTGTCTTTGTTGAACAGGCGTGGGATCAGAGATCGGGATTGCCCCTACATGTTGGTCATGACGACTCTTTTGACCAGTCACTGCATTGGACTCTTTCTTCCCATTGTAAGGCTTTTCCTGAGCATCAGAAGGTGTAGCTTCTTGAATCTTTCCACTTTTGATGCCAGCTTCGACCCTTTCACCGGTCAGTATTAGCTCGGTGAATCCGGCTAAAGAGCTTCCGATCAAGTGTTTGAAGAAAGGCCCTGTCAAAGTTCCCATGAAGATGTCAATCAGCTCCCTGTCAGTTAAAGGGGGTTGCACTCTACCAGCCAAATCTCTCCACTTTTGAGCGTATCCTTTGAAGCTCTCGTTGGAACCCATGGTCATGTTCTGCAATTGCACACGAGTTGGTGCAAGATCAGCATTGTACTGATACTGCTTATAGAAAGCAATAGCTAAATCCTCCCAGGTGTGGATGCGGGAACTCTCCAATTGGTAAAACCATTCGAGTTGAGTCCCTACCAGGCTTTCTTGGAAGAAGTGGATCCAAAGCTTTGGATCAGTTGTGTATGGTTGAATCTTGCGGACATAAGACTTTAGGTGCATCTTAGGGCAAGAGACTCCATCGTATAGGGCAAAGGTAGGGACTTTGAACTTTAGCGGGATGACCAACCCAGGAACTAAACCCATGTCTCCTAAATCCAAGCCAGGTATTTGTTGAATCTCCATAGCACTGAGGCGATCCTCTAACTGTTTGTACTTATCATCAGCGGGAGGATATTGTTCTTCGGAGTAGTCAGCTTCAACTTTATCAACCTCCAAATTGTGGTCTTCTTCAAGACTATCCCCTATGTTGGATGGAGTTGAAAGATCTTGGGTTTTAGGTCTTCTTCTCAAGTTCAGGATGTCTGTTGCCTTCTTGGACTTCTTCTTCTTGTCTTTGAGAAGGAGAGCTTTCAGATCCTCTTGCCCTTTACCCATAGCCAGAAGCATTTGTTGGAATTGAGCGTTTTGAGCTTGGAGATATTTCACCGTTTGTTCCATATCCATCTTACTGGAATAAACAGTTGGAAGATAAGGAGACCTGTATGGGAGAAACCTGTTATGATGCAATGCATGATATGTGGATGCATGTTTTCAAGGATCTCTCGGGGTAAACACAAAAGAATGTTAGAGGTTGAACTTTGATCAACATCTCTGATTAGAGAACTTCGTATCGGTGGATGTCTTTCCACGAGAATCAAGCTCACCATGTCAAGTGGGTCATAGTCCCTGATTCAATTTGTTGCACTTGATCTTTGACGGCGTTTGTTTAGAGGAGAACCCTCTTGCCCTTTGGTAGACGTCTGGTTCAACGTAACCCTGCATCAAAAGACCCTCAAGATCCTTGAAATGGTTATTGAAAATGCTTATGGTATGATGTTATGATGTTATGTACATGCATGCAAAAGTAAGCAGGTGTATATACAGACAGTCATATTCACACAAAGCAGACAAGTCCTTAGGTTTAGGCTTGCATGGGGTTTGTAGGTAAGTACCCTCTTGAAGTTAGTTGGCTCAACCTGTTCTAAAATAGAAACCGGGTTCTAAGGAGCTCAATATCACTGGATTATTTTCTATGTTCATTGTTTTGGTTTAGCCACTTAACTGGCGACCAAAATATTCCAAGAAAACAATCCTCAATGAGTGTAGTATCGAGTATCTACCAACTTCGGACTGCACCAAAGTCGGTCATCTCACTACCCCTAAAAAAGGCCAAGATGGTCAAATAAGGTTCTAAGAGTTCGTTAGTGCTTCATGACATCACTCAGCGGCCCCGTATTCTCCTTGACTACTCAAGGGCTACCGGTACCCACAAATATGTCACACTAACATAGCTACTGCTTCAACCATGTCGGTATACCCCGCACAGTTCCCTCACAGTTTATTGCTACTTACCTAAAAAGGTGCCCCCAAATCCGGGTGTAGGATTTAAACAAACCCAAACAAGGAAACCAAAAAGTAAAGCAATCAAAGCAATCAAAGTAAGCATGTAAAGGTGATCTAAAACCATAAGGTAACCCCACTTTTAGAAATTCCCCAGCAGAGTCGCCAGTTCTGTGATACGGTGGGAGAACTGACTTGGTGTTTTGCGTTTGTGTTCGCAAATGTTTCGGTTTAGCAAGAGTCGCCACCGACCTTTTATTTTATCCTAAGGAAAGGTCAAAAAGCATAGGAAAGACCTTTGAGATGTTTTCTTGGGTTCGGGGAGTAGATTATAGAAAGGGAAGGTATTAGCACCCTTTCTATCCATGGTTATCCATGGGCTCTCAGTTACTTGCTTAGATCACTTTCTTTTGCTTTTCAATTGTTTGAAATGGTGCTTTGTGTGTGCGGTTTTGAAAATATTTTGAAAAAAAGATGCCTTGTCTAGGCAACCTTTGTAATGATTCTTGTTTGAATGTATACAAAGGTGTATGTCTTTTTGAAAAGTTTTCAATGTTTTGAAAGTTGTTTTGAAATTGTGTAGTGGAGTGTGTTTGAAAAATGGCAAGGATGTTTTGCAAGATTTTTGATCAAGTAACTAAGAGTTGTCTACCCTATTTTTACTCAAAGATTTTCTTGTGTTTTAACCCTTTTAACAATGTTGTTTCACCATTGTATTTGGTGAACAACCTTGTGTTAGGATGTTTAACGGGACAGGCGTGGGTCATCGTATGACCATGATAGCAATGTTGTGAAATGACTTAGCACTTTTTCTGTAGGCACTAAGATCATTTTGAAAGGAAACTTTGATAGCGTCATCGAGGGACTATGATCTTTTTTTCAATTCGTTTGTGCTAAGACATCCCACATGCATAACATGGCCATTTTTATAAGGCAACAAGTGGAATTACCCTAAGGGGGCATGTGTGCAAGTGTGTTTGATTGCATGCAATTTGTCTTTGATTTTTGGGTTGTCTAACTGTTGATTTTATCTTGCCATACACACCTATTTACTAGCATTTGTATAAAGCAATAAAAATGTAGCAAATAAATATCCTACACTATTACAACCATATTGAATTACATGAGAATATAAAGGCAAAAATAAGATAAAAAGTAAGAAAAATGAGTGTCTTTCGACCCAGGCAGGAGCACCCTTCGATTTGCCTTCTGTTGGCCTCCTTCGATTGGGGGTTGGCATCAGTAAGGTCTTGTCCTTCGATTGGGAATTCGCGCCAGTGAGGTCATGGCCTTCGATTGGGAATTCGCGCCAGTGAGGTCATGGCCTTCGATTGGGAATTCGCGCCAGTGAGGTCATGGCCTTCGATTGGGCTTTGGCACCAGTCAGGTCATGTACTTCGTTTGGAGACTGGCACCAGCATGGAAGTGCCTTTCGTCTGAGCCTGGACTTAGTGCAAGTGTGCCTCTGGCTGGGCCTTTCTGCCTTGTTGCCTTCTTCGATTGGGCCTGGAATCTGCACAAGATGCAATATACCTTTATGTCTCCTTCGATTGGGTCTGGAGTCAGTGAGGAAGCCTGTGGCTTCGTTTCATACTCCTGTCTTTTGTTTATGGCATGGAAACGGAAAGGTTATGGATTTCGTCTGAGGTCTGGAAACAACAAGTTTCTGGATTTTCCACAGGCTCCTTACTGACTCCTTGTAAGCATATTTAGGCCCTCAAATTGTGATTCGAAAGGCTTGTGCAGCTAGCCAATCGAAGGGTATAACAAACCTGTCTCAAGTTCTTAAATGCAACATCCAAACATAACTATAGTCCAGGGGTTAGCACAAAAAACCAATGGGTCTCAAAGTCTAAATTATAACTAATTAAGGTTGAGTTTTCAGCATAAGAGCAATCAGAATCTAATGCTAAAACATGGTCCAGAAATATCTACATTTTTCTTTATTGGCATGTACTCATGATGTTTAAATGAAAAAGTCCCAAGCTGGAGAGAACTTACCTCTTGAAGTGCTTAGTCGAAAGAGCTGTAGGTGACCTTTTTTGATGGTGGAGGGAGCCTCGCTGGGATCTTCCTGAAGCTAGTTCTGTTACTGTTTGGTTTGGGCAGGTAGGTCTGAGTTTTTGTTAGTTTTGATACAGGCTTGCTTGCAGTTGCAGTTGGACTGGCTTTAGGCAGGTTTGTTTGCAGTTGCAGTTGAACTGGCTTGAGTTTTCTGGGTTTGGTAAGGGAGGCAGGTTTTGAGGTTATGCAGGCCTCAAGGCTTGTTGTGCCTTAGGCTTGTATTTGTAACATAGGTTTGATGTTCTGGTGTTAGGCAGGAGGATGCAGTTCTGGATTTGTTGTTTGGATTCTGGGTATGTGTTTAAGTGTTCAAGTGTTTAAGTGTTTGAGAATTTTGGAGATACGTTCCTCTGGCCCAAAAAAGTCCTCTCTCAGCTTTGCATAAATTCCTCTATTTATAGAGGAAAAGAATGGACATGTTTTAAACAGCCTGCCTTGCAAAAAAATAGTAAAATAATAGGTAACGTGACAGCACATGTGGTGGGCCTGTTGGCAGTTGGGGTGCAGAAGTTGTGACTCATGCTTCTGTCATTGCTTGTGGAGCAAAAATAATAAAATAAGGCCCAGCTGGAAAGTAAATATCCACTTGTGCCACAAAAGCAAGATGAATGGTTCAGATGGAGTTGCTTCATGCTGAAGGAAAATAGGTGCAAGGCTCAAGACAGACTTTCCTAAAAGGTAGTACTGTGCTATTAAGTGCAAGTGGTCTTAGACAATAAATGGGTACAGGCCTAAAAAGGGAAGACACGTGGTCTAGCCTATGGGTCTGAATGTCCAACTTGATCTTTTGAGTCGAATCCTCCATCTTTCTACACCTTTGAACCAGACAGCATTCGTTTTCACCAGATGTGTGTCCTTCGAATGAACCAACCGTGTGTTCTTCGAATGGCCCTTCGAATGGCCCTTCTTTGCCAACTTCAAAGTCCAATTCGAATCTATTTGGAACCTTCCCTATTAGGCAACTTCGACCAGCCCTTGGCCTTGTGATGAGTCTAAGTTCTGATTCGAAGTGTTCAGAACTTCCTTCATCAGAGCATCTTAGATTAAGAGAAACTTTGCACTGAAATGCCATTCGAAGGTCATTTCGTTCTGATGTTCTTATTAAGGGAAACTCTGAAGTTCCAGTTGAAGGACACTCTGAAGTTCTAGTCCAGGGACCTTTTGAAATGCCAATTGAAGGGTATTCCTGGGTCGAAGGACATTCCTGAGTCGAAGGACACTATTTCAAAGGGAACCAAAAACTCAATCGAAACCTGTATGGAGATCATTTCCTTCTGAATCGAAGGAGACCTACTTGAATTCACATTGCCCAGACGAAACTTGTATCGAAGAAAACATATTGCCAAATCGAAAGCTCATGCTCGAAGGAAGCATATTACCCAATTGAAGCAGGCTTGCAAGCAGCATATGCCTAATCGAAGCAGGCTTGTAGGCAGTGAACTTGTCCAAATCGAAACAGGCTTACAGGCAGCTAAAATAGGTTTTCAAAGCAAGCATGCAGGCAACATGCTTGGTGAATCGAAGGGTCTGCCTTGCAGGGGGCACTTGTGGCCAGCAAACATGGTTTTCAAGGCAAGCAATGTAGGCAGCAAAAGTCACAAACGAAGCCTGCAACAAGAAGTCACATGCCCAGGCGAAAGAGGCACGCTAGCATCCATTTTGAGCAATCGAAGGAGGCCAATAGTCAATTGAAGGATGCTGATCGAAAGATGCCTAAAGGCCAATCGAAAGAGCTGAAACGAAGAACACTTGTATTTCTCCAATTTTTTGTCAAAATAATATTTTTATCTGTCAAAGGGCATTTGAAAGTATTAAAGAGTATCTGCTTAAACCTCCTATCTTGCTCCCTCCCGTAGAAGGAAGACCGTTGATTATGCATCTAACAGTGTTAGATAAATCTATGGGTTGTATTCTGGGACAACATGATGAAACAGGGAAGAAAGAGTTCGCCATTTATTATCTCAGCAAAAAGTTCACTGATAGTGAGTCACGATATTCTATGCTAGAAAAAACATGTTGTGCTTTGGCCTGGGCGACAAAACGTTTGCGGCAGTATATGTTGAATCATACCACTTGGTTGATCTCCAAAATGGATCCAATCAAGTATATTTTTGAAAAGCCTGCTCTTACTGGGAGAATTGCCCGCTGGCAGATGTTGTTATCTGAATATGATATCGAGTACCGCACTCAAAAGGCTATCAAAAGTAGTGTGTTGGCAGATTACCTTGCTCACCAGCTGATGGAAGATCATCAGTCTGCAGAATATGAATTCCCCGATGAGGATGTGATGTTCCTAAAGGTGAAAGATTGTGATGAACCATTGCCTGAGGAGGGCCCTGGCCCTGAATCTCGTTGGAGTATGATATTTGATGGAGTTGTGAATGCTTATGGTAAAGGAATTGGTGTTGTGATTGTCACTCCTCATGGATCGCACATTCCTTTTACTGCAAGGTTAACATTTGATTGAACTAATAATATGGCAGAATATGAGGCTTGCATCATGGGTCTTGAGGAAGCTATTGATCTCAGAATCAAGATTCTAGATGTGTATGGTGATTCAGCTTTGGTAATAAATCAGATTAACGGAGAATGGGACACTTGTCACCCTGGCTTGATCCCTTACAAAGATTATGCTAGAAGATTACTACCCTTCTTCAATAAATTTGAATTCCATCACATTCCTAGGGATGAAAATCAAATGGCGGATGCTCTGGCAACTCTGGCTTCCATGTACCAAGTAAATGCTTTGAATGATATACCCCGAATTATAGTTCGACGGCTAGATAGGCCCACTCATGTGTTTGCGACAGAGGAGGTAGCAGATGAAAAACCTTGGTATTATGATATCAAGCATTTTCTTCAGACTCAGGAATACCCATTTGGTGCATCAAAGAAAGATAGAAAGACACTGAGAAGATTGGCAGGCAGTTTCTTCCTCAGTGAAAATGTGTTATACAAGAGAAATTATGACATGGTCTTGCTCAGATGCATGGATAGACACGAAGCAGACATGTTGATGCATGAGATCCATGAAGGTTCATTTGGCACTCATGCTAATGGACATTCGATGGCTAGAAAGATGTTAAGGGCATGTTATTATTGGTTGACAATGGAATCTAATTGTTACAAATTTGCAAAGTGCCATAAATGCCAGATTTATGCAGATAAGATCCATGTGCCTCTGACACTTCTCAATGTGATTTCCTCCCCATGGCCTTTCTCTATGTGGGGTATTGACATGATCGGGATGATAGAAACCAAAGCTTCGAATGGACACCCTTTCATCTTAGTAGCAATTGACTACTTTACCAAATGGGTAGAAGCTGCTTCATATGCCAATGTTACCAAACAGGTGGTTGTGCGTTTCATCAAAAACAATCTTATATGCCGGTATGGTGTGCCGAGAAGAATCATCACTAACAATGGCTAGAATTTTAACAACAAGACGATGACTGAATTGTGCGAAGAATTTAAGATTGTCCATCACAATTCATCTCCATACAAGCCAAATATGAATGGGGCTGTTGAAGCTGCTAATAAGAATATCAAGAGAATTATCCAGAAAATGGTTGTCACTTATAAGGATTGGCATGAAATGCTCCCTTTTGCTCTGCATGGATATCGAACATCTGTTCGCACTTCAACAGGAGCAACCTCGTTCTCCCTAGTGTATGGAATGGAAGATGTACTCCATATCGAGGTAGAGATTCCCTCGTTGCGTATGATAATGGAAGCCAAGTTGACAGAGGCTGAATGGGTCCAGAACATGTTTGACCAATTGAATTTGATTGAAGAGAAGAGGATGACATCTTTATGTCATGGGCAGTTATATAAGAAAAGAATGAAGAAAGAATTTGATAAAAAGGTCAAACCTCGTGAGTTCAGAGAAGGCGACCTCGTGCTCAGGATGATCATGTCTTTCAACACTGATTCTAGGGGCAAGTGGACTCCAAATTTTGAAGGCCCGTATGTTGTCAAGAAAGCCTTCTCTGGTGGTGCATTAATTCTTGAAACTATGGATGGCGAGGAGTTCCCACGTCCCATGAACGCTGACGCAGTCAAGAAATACTTCGCCTAAAGAAATAAAAGAACAACTTGCTAAGTTGAAAACCCAAAAGGGAGGCTTAGGCAAAAAGGAGCGTCTCAATAGGCCGAAAACCCGAAAGGGCGGTCTAGGCAAAAATTAGAGACATAAACAGAATAAATTTCCCGCTAAGTTAAAAACCCGTGAGGGCAGCTTAGGCAAAAGTTAGGGATTTTCTTGGCAAGTAACTATGTCATACGAGACTTGATCGTTGAAGCAACAATCTTCCCGGATCCTCACCATACTTCAACGAAAGCTGCTGCTCAGGATTTCAAAATTTGTTAGGGGGGATAGTGGTCATTGTATCTCAATGTATCTTTTCCATTATGTATTACCATTTCCCAAACTTTGTAATCATCCATGGAGTCTCGCCATTCGCAGACTACCATTCTATTAATGAAATTCGAGCTTTTGCCCAATTCTTTGTGTTCTTATTTTTATTTAGCTTGCAAAGACTTCATTTATTACTGATAATAACTGTTAAAGCAAAAAGATTAAAAGAAGCAAAATTAACTTTTCAAAAAAAGAGAAGAGGTCTTTACCATTCAGTTTACTTTGGGATTTGTGATGAAACAATGACAACAAAAATGGTTATCCTAGGAATGAATAAACTCTGTTTGTTTTAAGAAGATTTACTTCCTTCATGAAGGTTTTCTCAGGTCATATTGCTGGTGTGCGCAATCTTTGTGTGTTTCTCAGATAGTTAAAAACGATATCAGTGGGTACAAGGTACAATATTGGGTTTGGGACCCCATTATTCCCCAGTCAAGTCTTGGTTCATTTTTTTTGGGTTTGCATGATCAGAAGCCTCCGTCCCAGATTCCCCAGCGAAGTCTTCCCTCATATAATGAAAGGTTTTATTCCCTTGGTGTGCTGAGATGTCGCTCTTTTTGCAGTATTGGCATTAATGTTGACTTCTTGATTTCCCCGGGAAGATTATCCCTGGGCATCTCTTGTTGGAATGAGTATTCGTGATGAAATTTTCAGTTCGCAGTTTTTTCTTCAGGGAGGTAGGCTTGAATCCCCTAGTGAGGCTTGGTTGTTTCGGAGTCAGTCTGCTTTATTTGAGGTTGGTCTTGCAATCTCCAGTAGGCATGTTGCTTTTGGAAAACTATTTTCTTCGATGAAACCGGAAGAAGGATGTTCTATCCCGGTATATGCTTAATTTGGATACATACGGATTATGTTTCTCCTCAGTGAAGTTAAGGCAATAGGTTTGGTTTCCGCAGTTGCTTTTAACTTTCTTGGTTTGATCTTTCTGGTTGAAATTTATCCCAATGTTTTTAGTACCTGAGGCGGTTTTGTTTGTTTGCACTGATTATGTATCCTTTTTACCAGCATATGCACGATAGAACTCATACATTCATACATACATCATACATTGCTAAAAATCATCATTCATTGACATTGTGTTCTGATCTTTCAGGCAGTGCTCTTTGCTTAGTTAAATTTGGTTTTCCCTCTTGAGTTTATTTCTCAAAGGATGTATCTGCATTGGCCGTATTGCTCTAGTTTATTTCTGAATTGGATTTGTGGTTGCATGACAACATCATTTATTTTGGATTTCTGAGAATTTGGAGTTTTGGTTTGTGCATTTATTTTGCACAGGAAGACTTTATCTCCTCAGCAGGAATATCGTGGAATTTCCCCGGGAAGTCATATTTCTATCCCCAGAAAGTCATTTCTCTTTGCAATTCCCCTTGGCAATGAGTGGAAGTCTCTTTATTTGAGACAAATTACGTATTACCCTTTCCAGGCAGATTTCCTTGGTTAAAGAAGAAGTTGAGACCCGTTCTTGGCAAAACACCAGAATCTTGGAGAAACTTGATATATTTCCTCTTTCTACCTTCAGTGAACATTGGTAGTACATCGGCAGTGAACGTTGGTGTTTGTTATCTTCTTGCTATCTTCAGTGAACGTTGATAGTTCATCGTCAGTGAACGGCGGTGGTATGATATATCTTCTCTTTCTACCTTCAATGAACGTTGGTAGTACATTGGCAGTGAACGTCGGTGTTTGTTATCTTTTTGCTATCTTCAGTGAATGTTGATAGTTCATCGTCAGTAAACAGCGGTGGTATGATGTATCTTCTCTTTCTACCTTCAGTGAACGTTGGTAGTACATCGACAGTGAATGTTGGTGTTTGTTATCTTTTTTCTATCTTCAGTGAATGGTGATAGTTCATCGTCAGTGAACGGAGGTGGTATGATATATCTTCTCTTTCTACCTTCAGTGAACGTTGGTAGTACATCGGTAGTGAACGTCGGTGTTTGTTATCTTTTTGCTATCTTCATTGAACGTTGATAGTTCATCGTCAGTGAACGGCAGTGATATGATATATTTTCTCTTTCTACCTTCAGTGAACATTGGTAGTACATCGACAGTGAACGTTGGTGTTTGTTATCTTTTTGCTATCTTCAGTGAACGTTGATAGTTCATCGTCAGTGAACGGAGGTGGTATGATATATTCAGTGAACGTTGGCAGTACATCGACAGTAAACGTTGATGTTTGTTATCTTCCTCTCTGATTATGTTCTTGTGGTTCACCGGTGATTTATTTTCCTGGTGGGGTTGCACCTTAGTTTCTACATTTTTTGTTGCATCCCCAATGTTACTTTGCGTCTCTTTGGTTCTGTTCATATGCATAAGCATTTGCATGGCATCTTAGGGCCAAAAACAGGGCTTGTTTTATATTTAAGTGTCTTCGATCACGTCGACGCGAAGATTTTTAACCTTCATATCTCCGGATAGAAGAAACTTAAATAAGGGCAGCTGTTGTACCCCAATTTTTTCCCCTAAGATCCCTTCATCATACCATATTGTTTCAATCACAACAAAATCACATTAGGGCTTTTGGTTCTTCTCCCTATCTATAGCCCTGCTCTTCTGAGGAATTACCAAGCACCTTAACTTGTTTTCTTTTGTGATCATGGATATTCTTCTTTGATTTTCTCTCTAATTAACAAAATGCAATATTTGTTTGTCTTACTTGTTAATAATGTAGGTAAAGGCAATGAGGTCTATCAAGTTGCTTCATGGGTTCATGAGTTTATTTCCATGCCCTAGTCAATAGCTTGAGAAATTCAAACCTCACCATTGAAGTTGTTTTGAAGTTGGTATGGAAGTGGTTTTGGTGACCATGAGTCCTCATCATCATCCTCAACAATTTCTATTCACAAAGGAAGAATATTGGCACAAAAAGTTTGTTCAAACTTGGCAAAGTTCCACCAAGCATTCTCTTGATCTAGAGGCTAGGGTTTTGGACTTCAAAGAGGCATATCTTGCTCATCTTTTGGTATTTTTGAGTGATTCCAAAAACATTCTTCTCTTAAATGAGTTACCAACAAATCACTTCAAAAGTTCCAAGGAGTTTTCATGTGGAAGGAACTTGGTGAACAGGAAAGATTACAAGTCACCCAAATGAATCCTCAATTCTCCATATGTGACTTCAAATGGTCATAACTTGGTCAATTTTTATCACCTTGAGCCCATTCTTTTTTTAATGATGATCTTAAAAATGTGTACTTCATGCCTTCTTCTATGTGCAAATTAAAAAATGGATGGAAGTTGCCTTAAGAATGCAAAAGATTATAGGTCATTTCATGATTTTTGGCCAACCTCAACAAGTCATAATTTGCTCAATTTTTGGAGATTTTGAGTGGTTTAAATTGCAAAATGTCATTCAAGAGATCTAATTCATTCCAAATTTTTTGGTCAAGAGCAAATTCTAAGTAGAAGGCCATGTTTGGATGTAAGAGATTATAGGTCATTTTTAAAGAAGAATTTGAAATATTTCTAAGTATGGAAAGTCAACTCTTTTTCTTCAACTTTGACTCCATGTAACTTTCAGCTCAAGCATCCATTTGATTCCATTCTTTTTCCATTGCAAAGCTTGTTACCTCATATTTCCAAAGCATCAAGAATTTTTCCCTAAGACCTCTTGAGGTGGAAATGCCATTGGATTGAACTTGGTAACTTGGAATTGGAGTTTCTCCATAAGTCAGAATTTGAAATTCATGTTTTGCCCTTTAAACATCAAATTAGCACGCGTTTGTGATCTAAACATGTTTAACCAAGTTGCCAAAGTGGAATAGAGCCTTGAAACGCAAATATTAGATGAGTTTTGATGCAAATCATATCACACTTTGCTCGTGGATCAGGTTCACACGATTTCCCTCCAAACTTCATCATTTCACACGCTTGAACATTCCATTTGATTCCCTATAAATAGAGGGTCATCCCCTATTCAATTTCCCAAGCTTAGATAGCCAGAATCACCCTGCCAAACTTGCTCCACAACTCAGAATTCAGCTACTTCGAATCCTATTCTCAAGCCTTTTTCAATCCATTTTTTCCATCAATTCACCTTCCTTGATCTTCCCTGAAGCTAACCATATAATTACATTCAAGAATCGTGCCCTATATTGCTCCATAGAAGTCCAGTTTCAGAGCTCTGCAACTCAACTTCAATAGGTAGATTCCTTCATCAATTCTTCAAAACTTTGGTATCATTGTGTTGCTCTCATTGCCCTGGTTCTAGTCGCAACACTTACTTTCATCTGGAAGCACATTTTGACCATGAATTTTCAAATCCCTTTTCAAAACTTTCTTTCCAAATTGCTTGAGCTACAGTTTATATAAATTTGGCGCGGGGGTGTGGTTGTCTTCGTCTTGAAGAGACGAAGCGAATGACATAGGTCTGAGCTTCTGATTTTACAGTTTGAGAGACCAACAATTCGTGAGGGCTGGAGGTTGAAGATGACCTACGTGTCATCTTCTAACCAATGAAAGCGTGACATTTGTTATTTTCAAATTCTGATTTTATTAATAATTTTGTACATTATTCATTAAAGACCATGATATGCACAGCGCGCCAGATCCCTTGGATTTGATTACTAACGCATTTTGACTCTCATCCAATGGTCCACATCTTTTTATTTTATTTTCTTTTTCTGATTTTTATAAAAAGTCATAGAAAAATCATTTTTAGCCCAAAAAATCTGAAAAAATTATGAAAAATATTTTTGATTATTCTCTTTCTGAGTTTTATTTTTTCACAATTTAATTTTGTGTTTTGGTATTTTTTATGAATTTTACACTTATTTGATTTGTTTAAAATATTTAAAAATACTTTTACATATTTTTAAATTCTGAAAAAATTATGGAATGATCCAATGATATTGTGACAAATATTGGTGATCTTATTTTATTTTTGTTTATGACTTTACTATTTTTTACTATTTTTGTTTATTTTACCCATTTACTTTAATTTCTAAAAATAGTGTCTGACTTTTAAAAATTCCCAAAAATTTTATAAAATCACTTGGCCTCTTTTCTGATTTTTCTATGGTCTTATTTTTCATTTCTTGATTAATTTGAATATAATTGACATTTTCTTCATTATTTTCCATTTTTAAAACATTTTTAAACCCTTTAATGTATATATTAATTATATTATTATTTTTTGTGAATATTTCCTGGCTGTCTTGGGTTGATTTTTTGGTCATGGCTTTATTAACATCATTGGATCCATGGTGTTGAGTTTAACTCCACAAAAAATGGATGAATGGTTTTAATAATAGTTTGATTAAATATTAATTCAAATGTGGTTTCTCTTTTTACCCTAATTCCTCTTCATCTCATCCCCTTCTCATTGCACTAAATGTTGTTGGAGCATGATCTCTATATCATGTCTCAAAACAAATGGTGCATAGATTGCTATTAACCGGCCTCAAAATAGGTGCGACTTCTAGATAAGTCCACTTACGATTGCTTAACATAGCGCTAAATTTTGTCCCAATTCGAATAAATGATCATTCGTGGCCCAAACTTATGATTGCAAGCCCAAGTATGTTAATTTGATCTCTTTGATCCAATAACCTTGAGATTCATTGTGTGGAGGCTTTGGTTCTACCAATCCTCTAATGGATCTACAACACCTTTGGTCAACGCGGATCACTTAAACATCGTTGATCATTAAATGGTACTTATGAGAATTCCAAATGGATGATATACTTGACAAAAAGCAAATGCAACTTGTTGTGTGGAGGCTTTGGTTCTACCAATCCTCTAATGAGTTCCAAATGCAAGTTTCAAGATGGTCATCCAACTAACCACTAGTTATTGACTTGTTTTATTTTATGCTTTTATTTTTTATGCTTTATGCACTATTTATTTTTTTAGCATTTTTCATGTCATGCCATTTTTCATCTTTGCTCATTTGAGCATTTATATTCTTGTCATTTTTACTTTTCTCACTTGAGCTTTTCTTTTTCTTTTCCTAAGATACTTAATAATCAACTTAAACCCTAAAAAACTCTTAATGGTACTTGGACTATTTGGTTACTATCCTTTGTATGATGGAGCATGGGACTTTTTCTTGGACTTAGGATTAGAGACCTTGGCCTATCTTGGAGACCTTGTGATCCTATCTGATTATTTTGTCTGGAGCTCTTGAGGTTTACCTCAAGAGATTGGGTTGCTTGTTTGTTTTTGTGTGCAGGTTTTTGTGATTACATCCTTTGTTTGTAATCTGGAATTCACCTGTATAACGCTGTTACTCTGCCCAATTTTTGTGAAGACTTAATACACTTGAAGAGGTCTAGTATCTTTGCTTGCTTGGTTTCAATCCAAATAATGGGAATTCTATCTTGGCTCATAATGTCAAGTTTTGGCTTCTTTTTAGTTATATGGTTCTTATCCTTAGCTTTTACCTTATGCTTTAGGATAGTCTCTTCTTCTCCTCCCATCTTATTTAATTTCAAAAATCTTCTCCCTCCTTTTGAAAACTCTTCTTGTTTTGAAACTTAAATCACTTTCATAATAAACTTGGACTTAGGTCCATGCATTTTCAAAATATTTTCATAAATAAACTTCAATCAATTTAATAATACTTTGACACTTTTTTTGAGAAGACTAAAAGTCAATCAATCTCATTTCAAACCATTTTGCCACTTTGGCTTTTTCACCTTTAAAACTTTTCTCAAAAAGATTAGACTCTTGTCAATCCTTGTAGTGATGCAAACAACTATACTTATATAACATGTAGTGAAGAGAGATATTTTCCACTTGGGTGTTGAGTGAGGTATTATTGATTTTAAAATCCAAGCCATGTCCTTCACTTTGAGTTGATGCAAATTCTCCTTTCTCATGATTGTGGGTAGTAAGTATGTTTTTCCACACGGACAATGACGATGATGTCTCATCTCATAAAATTAACCAACACACTTGTGTTTCAAATTTTTAAAAGAGGAACTACGTGTAACCTGATCCCCTATTGCATGAAAGGTGGTACGTAGGCACTAGCGGTTCGCAACCGCGGCGGGTGCAAAAAATCATTAAAAAAATATATTTCTTTTCTCACCTCCACCATCCATTTTATATACAACACATTTTTTATAGCCAAAATATACAGATTTTACAAAGAGGTTCATGCGGAGTACCGTAGATGTTTAGGGTGCTAATACCTTCCCTTTGCATAACCAACCCCCTTACCTTGAATCTTTCCCCCTCTTTTTGGGTTATTCGCTCTTTTCCCATTCTTTTGGAAACAATAAAACGCGGTGGCAATTTTTATTTTTGATTTGTATAAAGTCTAGTCAATCCAATGGCTTAGTCTTGAACATTTCTACCTCTACACACACCACTCTAATTAAAATAACAATTTAAATAATTATTCCTATTATTATATTCTCAATAATAATCGAAATAATTACTAAATAATTATTTAACCATTCTATTAATTCTAATAATCATAATTCACATCATACGCAACCTCATACCAGAACATCACACATATAATCATATAAAACATCATTTATTCATAATACTCCTAATAATTCATTAAATAAATAACTTCTAAAAATATGGGTGTTACAACTCTCCCCCCACTTAAAGAATTTTCGCCCTCGATAATTACCCGAGGAAAATAGAGTTGGATACGACTCATTCATCTGATTCTCACGCTCCCAAGTTAAAGTTTCACCGGCTGATCCACCCCATAACACATTGTTGTACCCCAAAATTTTCCCTCCTATATTTCTCAAAACATTGCAAGAAAAATCTCCAAGTTGCTCAAGGTAGTCCAAGAGTTGGTCAGACAAGCTCTCTCCTAAGGCAGTCTACCCCAAATTAGGGTTTTGTGTTGCATCAATATCCTTGAGTCCAAGTGACCCCAAGTTCTCACCAATGTCCTGATATGTTCTCAAGATCATCCATGTCAAGTTTCAAGCCTTGCAGAGGAAGTTTGCTCAGTCAATTGCTCAAAGGTCCAAAAATCGACTGTCCTAGGGCAAAAGTCAATTGTGACCCGCATACAGTCAAACTTCAAGATTTTTTGTCAACATTCCAATTTTGAAGTATATTTAATCATTTTATCAAGGGTTGATCATTATTCATCAAGGATTGCTCAAGATTCATCAAGATTCAAAAGTTGTTAAATTAGGGTTTTGCAGGAAAAGTTAACCCAACTTTGACCAAGCATAACTTTCTCATATTTTATTAGAAATGACCCATAAAAATATCATTTTGAATATGATGAAATTCCCTACAATCCATCTTCATACCCCAAGATCAAATTATGCACTCACAAGAAGTTATGAATTTTGACATTATAGGTCATTTTTGAAAGTCAACAAAAACACCTTTTTTGTCAAAGATTATAACTTGAGAATGGAATATCAAAATGAGATGAGACAAAAAGGGTTGGTTAGAGGACATCTCAAGATTTATAAAAAGTCCAAGAACACCTCCAAAGAGTCAAAATTGAGGAAGTTATGCATTTTTGAAGTTGGACTTTTTTGCAAAATTGCCAAAAGTCAACTATCCCCAAAACTTCAAATTTTGCCAAATAGGCCCATTCTTTTTCACTTGTTTTGAGTTTGCATTATTGCCCACGTGCTCTATCCTTGGCCGTGTGTTCATATTATATTTTTATTATTTAATTTGATTTTTATTTGAATTAATTCATTTTAAATCAAATAAAATCACATAAAATAAAAAATATTGATAACTAAAGATCTTTTGATGATTATAGGTTTCAATGGACAGCTTGCACCATATCAAACTCGTATCAAAGCAATTGTACACAAAAAGATTCAAATCAAGCCAATTTTGGAAGGTTGTTCAAAGAAAATCAAATCCACATCAAGAGCATTGATAGAGAAAGATTTGGACAAATAATTCAGACCTAATGTATTGTACAATACATAAGGAAGCGAGGCAATCAAGAATAGGGGTTGAAGATCAGTTCTAGAGGCAGAACCAAATTGGCAAAAAACAAGAAAAAAGTGTGACTTCGAAATCAGTCATAGAGGCATCCTCAAGGCTTGGCAAGTATCTCAATCTCTTCCTGGCCATCTCCACAAGCGAAACCAATCAAGACAACGCATTTTCAGACCCTCACACGCACTGTAAGTCCCTCACGGATCCGCCACGTTCTTGAAATCGAAAATCATTATTCTTGCGTCCATTGATTAAAATAATTGCACATTCTGAATCCACGCATCATTTGCAAGCTTTTGGTGTTACTTGATTTCGTTTATCTGACCTATATTGTGATCCACCATAGTTAGGGTTTTCTTGGAGTTTTTTGGGGGTTTTCATTTTAGGTACAGTTGATCTTCATGATGGAAATGGTTGTGATCAGAAGAAGATGACGAATCAAACCATGGTCCTGGAACTCATTTATATTGTCTGGGGAAGGATTTAGAGTGAAGCTACGCTTTTAGCTGCGGATAAAAATCCGCAGGTAAAAGTTACAGTTCTTAGAGGATAGGGACGGAGTCGTGTCGTCCTCCCATTGGACCATTCAAATAACGTGCACTCTTTTTTTTATTTCTGGACATTGATTTTGTTTTTATATATTACATTATGTTTGTATTTTTATAACAAATGAAACAACGCAGCCCAGTGGTAGACACCTCAGTGCTTAAGGCATCCCAAGGCTGGAGGTCAGGGGTTCGATCCCTGCCTCCAGCAATTTGCATTTTCTTGTTATTTTTCAGGTAATCTAATGCACACGCCAACATGATGGCCATCATACTCCCTCACTCCTCAGTGTGCCAGATGGTCAGGTGGCTAGATCTGGTGGTCAGGTATTGGAGGCGCATCCTAAGCCAGTCAACGCGCATGTATGGGATCCTAGAAAGTCAATTGGGTCAGCTTCAAATGGGCCAACAAAATTGTTATGGACACCTCCCAATATCATGCCCAATTTCTCTTTCTCTCATACTTTGTTTATTTAATTTAATTATTTAATTTTGTTTAATTAATTTCTAACCAATAACAAATTTTCTTTTTTATCAAAAATCACCAAAAAATATTTTTACCCCAATTAAAATTCAAAAACTTTATTTTTGTTAATAAATATTAACTAACCAATTACGTTTTTAATTCTAGAATAACTTTAATTTATTTTGTAAATAAATAAAATCAATTAGAATTAATTAGGTTTTAACTTTAATTTAATTATTTTATCGTCTTTCCTAAATTAACAAAAAAACTCCAAAAATATGCCATTTATTATTTTTCATCAATTAATTTATTTTATAATTAATTTAGTATTTAATTTAGGATTTAATTCCTTTTCTTAAAATAAAAACAACAAAAAAAAGTATTTTCTTTTAAAAGGGTCAAAACCCTAATTTCGCATCCGATTTAATTTTGTGTCGCGCTTTATTTTTCTTTATCCAATTAATGTATCTGCTCCTGGTTTGTAATAAATAATTAGGACATTTTATTTATTTTTCTGCTTTTTATTTTCAAAGGGTTGTTTTTGGCGATGTAAATACCCGACGCCATGTAATAGTTAATTTAAATTCCGCACTTTTAATTTCTGCAAACTATACAACTGTTAGATGTTTGATAATAGGGCTTGCATGACAAGAATGAATGCCTAATTTAAAAAACAGTTAGATCACCCTTAACATGTGCAAAGATTTAAAAAAAACTGAAAACAACACAATCGCACATGTGCACTCCTTGGGTACACCCCACTTGGTTGCCTTCATAAATGGTCATTGAGTATAGGTCGTTTTAGAGGTCGCCCTCTTGTCTAAAAGATCATAGTTTCCTCAAAATGGTTGCCTCGGAAATTGTTTCCTCGAATACATGATCTAAGACATTAGGGTTACCGATAAGACATCCTAATCATTGCCTGAAGTGTTTTTGAAAACTTTGTTTATAAAAGTGTAAGTGTGAAAAAGTTTTATTTTGGATGAGCAAGTATCGAAGAACTAACCTACCTACTCGAAAAAGGAATCGTTCTATGCTAATTTCCTTTAGACAATGTTATCCCACTATTAGTGAGTAGGTAGCACCGTCGTTGGAGTTTGAGGGTCAATTCGAAAGAGGGACATATGATCACTAAAGCAATGTTAGGACGCCTTAGCGGTAATTGAAATTCTGGCAGCAGATACTCAATGTCACAGTGAATGTTATGACACCGTATCTGACTTTCTATAAGACAGTAAATAAAAACAGTAAAGAACACAGTCAATTGTTTACCCAGTTCAGTGTGAAACAACACCTACTCTGGGGGCTACCAAGCCAGGGAGGAAATCCACTATAACAGATATTAATTCAGGAATAAACCAACCAGTTTATCTCCTTCACTTAAGACCTACCCAATGCAACTTCAATCTAAGTTCAACTTAAACCTGAGTTCCTACTCACCCCCCCTCAATCACAGCAATGATACTTAAACAATTGACTAATGAAATAATGAAGACACTCTTCAGAACATACACTTGATTATGCTTCACAGCTTTTAATCAAGTAACACAAACACTCGTGCTTCACAGCTTTGAGTGATACATAAACCTATCTTGACTTTGCTTCAAAGCTTTAGTCAAGAGACACAAACACTCTTGCTTCAAAGCTTTGAGTGATACACAAAACCCTTACAATCAAAACCTATTCCAAGTCACTTATCACAATGGTACTTGCTTGGATTACAGCAGTTAAAACTATACAGCTCCTAATTGATCTTATGTCTCAGAGAGTTGATTTCCAATCAGCTTTCCTGTTGAATATATATGCAGCTGTTTCTTCAGTTAGGGCTTCCACGAAAAGCTAGGGTTAATTAGGGTTAACCTCAAGACTTGGTCACAAGACTTTATCAACCAGATTAGGGTTGAGCTAGGTTAACCTAAAGTCCACGTGAGATTCTGTTCTGGAAGGAATGAACCAACTTCCTGAAAAATCTCAGAATTAACCAAACTGCATAACTGTTAGATCAGTACATGATGTCTTAACATTTGTTATGACATCAGAATTCCTGTTTACTGATTTTGGTAGAAAGAGATAAATGTGATCATTGCAAAATGCTCAGATACACACTCATAAACAGCAGCTACTGTATGCCATACTTTTTCTGCATAAAGTACCTAATAATTCAGAATGTTTTGACATCAGTCATGACATTCACACACCTGGTTTTACCAAAAATACATGCCAATAACTAAACACTTACAAACTCCCCCTTTGGCAGATTTTTGGCTAAAACCCCTAAGCAATCAGAGAATAGAGAGCAGCAGAATGAATATGTCTGCAGAAAAATATAATGTCTACCAAGTAATTAACACAAAATATCTCCCCCTCTTTAGCCACAAATAGGCCAAAGATACATGTACTTATATGTTATATAGTTATCCAAAATGAGTAATAAAAACAACAAGAAAATCTGAAATCACTTGCATCAACAGGAACCAGCATCAAGCTTGTCAACTCCACCAAACTTTAAGCATTGTCATCTTCAGAGGAGGCACTTTCTTCAGCATTGAGCTAATTTTCAGCAGCATCCTCTTCCCTTCCTTTTCCTTCAGTCTCCTCCTGTTCTAATCTGGCAATTAGGTTCTCAAGAGTCTTTTTCCTTGTCTCCAGCTCTTTGCAGGTTTCCTTCAGCACAGCTATAACATCATATGTCTTGGACTGAGTTTTTACAGTTGATGTCTCAGCTGATGTCATGACAATGTCAGGAACATGAGATCCCTGGAATAGCTTGTAGTGTAACCCAAGAGCAGGAGCTCTTTTGCAAGCAGTATCTCTTTCCACCAGGATGTCAGGGTACTGAGCAAGGACAATTCCACATAGGAGGGAGGGAAAGGCAATAGGGCCTTTAACAGCATAGCTTCCAGCATGTTTTAAAGTTTGATCAAATATATACCTGCCATAGTCAAATTCAGTCCTGGTTCCAACAGCATAAATGAATCTCCCCAATCCTGTAGAGATGGTTGATTTATGGTTGGTAGGGACCCAGTTGGCTGCACCAATCTTGTGCAGGATGGAAAATTTCATGCTTAGCTTGCTAGCATTCAGCTTGCCTTTTAAGGGCCACTATTGTACCCCAAAATTTGCCCTCCCATATTCTTCAAGATTTGCCAAGATCAAGGTTCAAAATCTCCCAAGGGTTGCACAGTCCAATTGCCTCCTAACACAATCAAAATTAGGGTTTTGGTTCTTGCAAAGAAATTGAGGTTTCCAAGGGTCCAATCAAGTCCCACATGCCTAGATACATTGTCAAGCATCCATATACCAAGGTTCAAGACTCACAGCATCAAATTGCACAGTCAAAAACCCTAATTGCACCACAGTCAACTACAGGGGCAAAATGGTCATTTGACAGTCAAAAGTCAAAACTTTTGTTCAACATCTTATTTTGAAGCCACAAACATCATTTGATCAATTCTTGATCATGATTCTCAAAGCATGGCTCAAAAATCATCAAGATGCAAAAGTTTCCATTTTTAGACAGTTGAAAAGTCAACTGCAAATTGACCAAGGCATAACTTCTTCATGGTTTATCAGAAATATCCCATCCAAAGCTCATTGTGAATAGGATGACATTTCCTACAACTCATCTTCACACTTCAAGTCCAAGAAATGCTCTCACAAAAAGTTATCAATTTCAACATTATAGGTCATTTTCAAAAGTCAACAAAAAGGCACTTTAAGTCAAAGACCATAACTTGAGATTGGTAAATCAAAATGACATGGGACCAAAGGCATTGGTTGGAGGACTTCAAGACCTTTCCAAAATGTCCAAGAACATGATCATAGATTCAAAATTGAGCAAGATATGCCTTGTAGAAGTTGGGAAATTTTTGGGAATTTTGAAAAGTCAACTTTGCTTCAAAAGCTTCAAAATTGCTAATGGGCCATAAATTCTTCCATGAATCATTACCCAAAGCATATGCACGACCCATTAAGCTCAAAGGGATTTATTTTCTTATTTTTAATTAATTAATTGAATTTTTAATCTTATTAATTCATTTAATTAAATTTAATTATGAGAAAAATATTAAACAATGGTTTTAAATCTTTTTTGTGCAGCAAATATGTCCATTATATGCAAGAGATTTCGTGCACCAGCTCAAGGGGACAATATCATCCATATTTGGCAAGAATTGCATGGAAAAAGATTGGAAAAGATATGAACAAAATCAAATATTCAAAACTTTAATTCATGGACTATGGGCTTGGTTTTTTGACCTAATTCCATTCAGATACATAGGCACAACTCAAACCTAAGGCATTACACATGAAAAATTGCTCAAGAACTGCATACCAATTTGCAAAGTTTCATCAAAAAATTGGAAACTGAAATCCTAGTTACTGCACGTTTCAAAGCCTAAAATCTATTCCAACACATTGCTGGACCATCAAGGAAGCTTTTGCAATCAAGAATCAATCAAAACGAGCAAGGAAGTGAGGAACACAGGCTATACGGTTTACCAAAATTTCTTGAATTCCACATCATGATTCATGCACTTTTAATCATTTTTCTTGAGTGATTTATACTAATGTTAACTTTCTGAAGCTAATGACATAACTCAATTGCATTATCAGGCCCTGTATCGTGATTCACCATTAACGTGTTTTAGGGTTTTAGAAGCTTCGAATTAGGGGTTTCCTCATATGGAAAAATTGGACCACCAAACCTATGCCATTGAATTCGTGGTAACAAGACGAATGGAATGATGACCTCGCGCCTTTTTTATATTCAGGCATCATCTAATCGCTATTATCCACTGCGCCATTTAGTGGGGGTTTAAAACCCCCGCTACTTATCTTGTATTTTTGCAGAAAGAATGAAGAAGACGCTGAGGTGTCCAGGACTGGTTGGGCAATTCAAAAGTTGGCGCATTTTTCTATCATTAACGTTGTTTTCTTTTATATTATTTGTTTCCCATTCCATATACAACACGCGCGCACAACTCAATTGGCAAGTGATACGTTTGGTAAACGTTGGGACCTGGGTTCGATTCCCAGGTCCCCCCACATATTTCATATTTTTTCCCTTAACGTGTTTCTATGCAGCATCCCTTCAAAGGCCTACCACGCATCCTCAAACGCTAGCCTGCCATGCGCCCATGAGTTTCTATCTGAAGGCTACAAAAGGAGTCCTACCATGTACCCCAGTCAAACAGCACGCAGGTGATTGAGAAAGTCAACGTGGCTAGATTTCTAATGGACCAGAATTACTCCAATAAAACCTCCCTTTGGGGCCTGATACCCCCCATGGTTTGCATTGTTTTTTTTATTTTTATTTGATTTTATTTTAATTCTTTTTAATGTTTTAATTATTTCTTTTTACCATAAAATAAATTTCACAATAAAAAATCAGAAACTAAAAATGTTTATTTTTTTAATCATATTTAATTTCACCATTAAAATGTTTTGTAAATAAATTCTAATAATTAATTTAGTTAATTTAGGTTTTAATTCAATCTTTTTTTCTTAATAAATTAAAATAGGTAGAATTAGGGTTTTGATATTTTTTCACCTTTTCTTTTTAATAAATAATCTTCTCTCATTATTATTATTATTTATTACTAATTTATTTTGTAAATAAACATGTACATTAATTATCTAGTAAATTAGGTTAAACTTTAACATTTTTCATTAATAATTAAAATAATTTAGAACTAGGGTTTCATTTAACTTCTAATTAATTTTTTTTATTTTCTTAAATACAAAAACCTAAAAAAAAACACTTCTTTTCTTTAATTTAATAATTAATTAGACTTTAATTTCAAAAGGGTCCAACGCCCTCGAACGTGCAACTTTAATTCTTTCGCGCATTTATTCTTATTTTCTTTTCGAATATTATGTAATTGCCCAAGCCTTGTAATAGTAATTAGGAAATTTATTTACTTTCCGCATTTTTATTCAAACGGGTCTTTGTAATTTGGCGATGTATAGACCCGCGCCTTGTAATAGCGTAGGATTTATCTTTCCGCATTTAAATTTCCGCACTCTTAAACTGCTAACTTGCATGAAAGAATGTATGGCCAATTAAAAAACAAGCGTAGCTCACGATACAATGATCAAAGGCAAATATTAACATGAAAATAACACACAAATTCACACACCACTCTTAGGGTACGCCTCACTGTTGCCTTACCTTCGAAACGTGGTCGTCGAGTATAGGACGTTTTAGTAAGTCCTTATGTCCATGACATGATCCAGTTGCCTCGAAACGGTTGCCTCGGAATTAAAAAAGGATCAATGGCATAAGGGTAGCTTCTAAGGTGTCCTACTGTTGCTCTGGTGACCACGTTGTCCCTAAAAAACGAATTGACCCGAACACCTCCAGCGGTGGTGCTACCTACCTCTCAATGGTGGGATGACACTACCTTAAGGACATTTACACAGCCTAATTCCTTAGGGTAGGTAGATGACTCGTAGATACTTGCTCTATTCAAAACAAACAAAACTCTTTTCACACCGACACTTTCAAAAAAGCTTTCAAAACAATTTTTCAAACACTCTTGAGGACTGATACAAGAGTTATTCCGAAATCTTTAAACGAAACTTTTTCAAACCCACTCACACTTTGAAAAGCAAACACTTTTCAAAACACAATGAGCAAGTATCTAAGAGCCCATGGATAACCATGGATAGAAAGGGTGCTAACACCTTCCCTTTCTATAAATCTACCTCCCGAACCGAGAAACATCTCGAAAAGGAATTTTGCTGTGCTTTTGTCCTTTCCTTGTTGGAGAAAATAAAAGACGGTGGCGACTCTTGCTTCCGTGACATTTCGCGATCCAGCGTTAAACAGTCAGTTCTAAATCCACCGATCACAGAACTGGCGACTCTGCTGGGGACTCTTATAAAGTGAGGTGTACCTTAGGACTAAGATCACTTATGTTTTCAATTGCTGTGTTTGTTTGCTTTATTATTGTGGGCTGTTTCGGAGTTACATAGATCCTAACCTGGATCTGGGGATACCCTGTTAGGTAGCATAAGCTGTGAGGGACATGTCCGGCGTAGACCGACATGGGTGAAGCAGTGGCTACGTTGGTGTGGCACCTTGGTCTGTACCGATATCCCTTGTGTCGCAACGAGGAGAATATGGGTCTTCTGAGGAGTCATTAAGCACCAACCGACCTTAGAACCTTAAATGACCCAACTTGGCCAATAGAACAGTAGCAGTATGCTACACCCATTGAGGCTAAACTCTCGCGATGGTTCTGGCCGCAAGAAAAGATTGCGATGCTGGAGTTATGACCGATTGAGGGTAGTCAGTGATATTGGGATCCTCTAGAACCCGGTTACTTCTGATAGGACAGGTCTTAACCAACCAACTTCAAGAGGGTAATACCCAGACCCCATGCTGGCCTAAACTCTAAGGGCTGTGGTATGACTTGTGCGCTTTCGTACTTGACTACTTGCATGCTTGTTATCTGACACTTGAGTTTATTGCAGGTTTTGTTTACAGTCCTTAATCTGGACTCATAACAGGGTTACTTATATCACCCCACGCATAACATGACATCATACCATCATACCATTGCATACATCCTACATAAGGACTAATCCATTTCAAGGATCTCAAGGGTCGGTGATGCAGGTCATGATGAATCAAACTGTATAGCAAGGGGCAAATGGGATTTATTTTCCTCTAGCCAAGGTTGTCAGTGGCTATGACCCACTCGATATGGTGAGCCTTGACTCTTGAAGAAGGACTCTCAACAATATGCAGTGCCTTCCATCAAGCTACAAAATGCAAACTCTAACAATTTTCTTGTTTACCCCGTGAGATCCTTGAAAACATTGCATGCATACATACATTGCATCACAGGTACCCTTGTTACAGGTCACTTACCCCTTTTCGCTGTTTATTTCAGCAATGGCTTCCCAACAAGATAATCAAGGTCTTCATGCTCAAGAGACTCGGTTCAGGGAGATCTTCTTAAGCCTATCCAAGGGACAGGAAGAGTTGAGGACACTCCTTATGGGGAATTTGGCCAAGCAAAGCCCCGATGATGACAAGGACGAACGGCTGAAATGTCTACAAGCTGAGGTAGATACAATGAAAACCCAGATGCTGGGGCAAAGGGCTCTCATCCAAGGTTTAGCTCGGGAACAAGGAGAGTTGAGGACCATGATCAGTCAACTCCACTGTGATACGGTGGGAGAACTGACTAGTGTTTTGCGTTCGTATTCGCACTTGTGCGGTTGAGCAAGAGTCGCCACCGACTTTTTATTTTATCCTAAAGGAAAGGTTTAAAAAGCACAGCAAAAACCTTTTGAGATTTTTCTTGGGTTCGGGGGGTAGATTATGAAAAGGGAAGGTATTAGCACACTTTTCATCCATGGTTATCCATGGGCTCTTAGTTACTTGGTTTTTTAAATCACTTGCCTTGATTTTTGATTGCTTGAAAATGGTGTGTGAGTGCTTTTTGAAAATGTTTTGGAAGAAGATGCCTTGTCTTAGGCTAACCTTGTAACAATTCTTTACTCGAATGTTTTACAAAGGCGTGTATCTTTTCGAAAAGATGTTTCAAAATGTTTTGAGAGTTTGTTTTGAAAGTGTCGTGGATTGTGGTTTTTGAAAAGAAGACAAGTGTTTTTGTAAATTGATCTCAAGTAACTAAGAGTTTTGTCTACCCTATTGTACTCAAAGGTTTTTGTTATGTTTTAACCCCTTTTAACAATTTTGTCCCACCATTGAATTTGGTGGACAATCTTGCGTTTAGGAAGTTTATTCGGGACGGGCGCGGGTCATCGTATGAACCATGGATGCAATGGTGCCAAGTGTCTTTGGCAATTTGCTTTGAAGGGACTATGATCATTCCGTTTAGGCAACACTTTGAGACTTATGATCATTTGATTTTGTTTTGCCAAAGATACTCGACGTGCAAGCATGACCCATTTTGGAAGGCAACATGTGGGATTACCTTAGGGGGTGCAAGTGTGATTGTGTATTGATTACATGTATTTGTCTTGTATTAGGTTATCTAGCGTTTGATTTTATGTACATGCAAACCCTAGGTCTAACCATGGTATAATTGAAAGCGGTAAATTGCGAAAATGTAAAATCTACGCTATTACAAAATAGTATCCGGGAGTGGGGGTACATGTGTATGAATGGGGATGAGACTTATAGTATCCAATAAGTTACAACCAAATCGAATTTGCGATCAAAATGTAAATATCGAATATACAAATATAAGATAAACAAATGTGTATAGGGTAATGTGAATGTATTGTGTGAGTGTAAGTGTGAGATGTATATGTATTGTGTGTAATTATTTACAGGTGCGAAATGTGAAATTGATGTGCATTAGGGTATTTATTTAACCTAAGGAATAATTAAGCGTTTATTTAATTATTGATCTTGTATTTCTTTTAATATGTACAAAAGAAAATGTTTTAAATTGAATGTTCAAGTTCTAATTAAATTATGAAAATGATGTTTCAAGAAAAGAAAATATTATGTATAAAAAGTATATTTTCATGTGTTATGTACAAAAAGTAAGTGAAAAGAAATGTTTTTTAATTTAATCACATTATATATAAAAATGTATTAAATGTCAAAAAATTGAATTATGTATAAAAAGAAGTGTATTCTTAATTGTTATGTACAAAATGTTTTAAGAAATTAAATTATGCAAAAAATGTATATTTACTTAGTATGTACGAAATATATTTTAATTAAAAGAATAAAGGTATTTTCAATTTTTTAATATATGACAAAAATGTATTTTAATTATGAATAGGATTTTGCAAAGAATAAATAAAAAGAAAGTATTGTTTATATAATAAGAAAAGGGTTAGTGTTAATGTTTTTGTTAAAAGAAGAGGAGGCATCTTAATGGGCTTAGGCGAAAATTAGAAACGGGTCAGGCCCATTGATTGCTTGGAGCAGCGTTTTTAGGGTTTGAGAATTGTTGTTCATTTGATAACGCGTTTAGGGTTTGGACAGCGCCGTTTGTACTTTTCGTTCAACTTCATCTTCTGGTTATAATCCCTCCGTCCAGCCATCAGCGCCGCTCCCCCGAGTCTCTCTTCCCTCTATGGCCTGAGCCCTGTGGTCTTGTGATTCAAGGTTCGATTTCAATGTTTATGTTTCCTTTTTTACGAATTGCATGCGTTTTCGATTTGAATCTTAACCTTAATCTTTTATTATTATGAGGTGAAGGAGAAAAAGAGAGGGAGAAGATTGTACTACCTGACCTTGGAGAAGGAGGAGAGACAAGGGATGTGGCGCTCAGGAGGCCGGAACGAGCGGAGAGTGTTGAGGTTTGCGCTTCGGTAATCTGGTATCTTTGTATCTCTTTGCCTACTTTGCCTATGGTTTCGTGATGATCTTAACTGAAAACCTCTTATATCCTTCTTTCCTCTTCTTCTTCTGTCCCTTTGTGTTGATTGAAATATGATGCTTGCTTTTGAATACTTTCTCTCTTCTTCTCCTATTGCCCTGAACTTCTGTTGAGTTGGATGCCTTCTGAGATGTTTATATTGCCCAATGATGTTATACTGAGGGCCTAGGGTTGATTCTGAATGCTTGCTTGATATATGTGATTGCTTGCTTCTGTACCTTCTCTTACAGTTGCCTAGAACGTTCGTTGAGTTTGCCTTGAATATTTACTGCCTATGATGAAAGGGTTTCTGAGGCTTAGGGGGTTAGAAAAATGGTTCTGGTTGGCTTGGTGGTGTTAGCAAGTAAGATGTTTGTGGGAGTTATACTGTGGTTGGTTTCTGAGTTTCAGCAGGTTAATGGTTGTTTGACAGGGGTTCAACAGGTTTGTACCTTAGTATGGCTTTTGAGGTTATGTGTTTGTAGTGGTTTTGATTAGGCTTGATGTTGGTTTAGTTTTGGCATTGAGTCAATGTAGGTTTGTTGTTGATGGCTTGTGAAGTTGTTTAAGGTTTGAACTGGACAGGTAAGGGTTTCAGCAGGCTTGGGATATTCAGGCCTTGGATGATTTTGGGTGTCTTGGCAGATTAACTGGTTTTTTGAGGCTTTAGCAGGTTAATGAGGTTTGATGGTTTTACTGATGCAGATTTAACTGGTTTGGGGATATCTGGTTTTTTGAACTGGTTGTGTTTAGTTTGATTGCAGGTTATCTTAGGCCAAGGCTTATGCAGGTTATGCTTGCAGTAGTTTGGTGTTTGCTTAGCTTGATGAGGCTTGGCCTGGTAACTTAGGCTTCAGCAGGTTGTTGGTTTTTGGTTGGTTTATCAGGTTTGAAGTTTGACAGTATGGTATCTTTGCATATGCTGGTTGTGTATGAACTTGAGCAGTTTTTTTCTATGCTTCAGGTTTTGTATATTTTTCTTCCTATATTTCCTGAACTGTGTTCTTTCTTTGTGTTATATATTTTTTTCTTCTCTATCCTGCCTGTCCTGTCTCAGCCTGAAAAACCTGCTTCCTGCTTACTTTATCTCTTCTTTTTTTCTCTCTCCATAGTACACTTAAAAGAATATTAAAATGTTTTTGTGTGTACTTTCTGAAAGTGGCCACTTGATGGGAAATGATGATTTGAGAAAAGTTTGCATAAAAGATTTTTCTGCATATGTATCTCTTCTTGACAGCTTGTGTGCTTTTTGATATCTTCCATATCTTTGCCAAATCTTCTTTTGACAGCTTGTGTAGATTTTGTACTTTGACAGTAAATTGCACTTTTTGATCTTTGATAGAAAGTTGGAATTGGATTTTCAGTTGGGTTTGAACTTACTTCTGAACCATGCAATTTGATATTTTAAAAATATGCATTTTGTCATTTTGCATTTATGATAAAATTCTTCCCTCTTTGTGAACCGGGAGAAATCCCGTGATTTGCAGAGAGGGTCAACTGATCCCAGTCAGTGGCCCTTAATGATGATTGCAAATTTTATCTGTCTTTAATTAATTTAACTGCTTTTGACTTTCTCTTTTTTCCTTTTGCAGATGAAAAATGGAGCACCGGAGCGAAGTGAAGAACGAAGAATTAGAAATAAATAGGATAGTTTTCCCCTTTATTTAAATTTAAATCAATGTAAAAACAATGTTTGTAATTTAAATTCCAAACATCAATTGTACATTTAATTTAAAGATAAATAAAAGTTTCCATTATCCAATTTAATTCTATTTTCTCTTTATTGTTTATTTATTTATTTAAAACTCTTTGAATTAAAACAATTGAAAAATAAATTTCAATCACTCAATTTAGAATAATAAATAACTTAAATAAACAATGTCTTAGTGATATTGATCAATTAAACCTGTCTTTTCCAATATCCAAAGCAAAGCAGCAGTTAACCAAAATAAACTGATCAAGCGCATTCCCTTTTCACTGATTCTTTTGCCAAGCACTGTAATTCCAAACTGCATGTTTCTTTTGACTGACTCAAACAAACCAACGTGAATTCAACCCAACTGCCTCTTTTATTGATTAAGTCAAAACAATGCGAATTCAACCTAAACCTCGGAGTAACTTGCAAAGTACTGTGGAATTTTAATTTTGCTGAGAATATGCCCATAAAACCTTAATTCTTGATTAAATGCCAAATAACGCTCGCCTGATCAAAATTGAACCAAAAATCATCCAAAACCCTAAGCCAACTGTGAAACAATCCAGAGTCCTGAAAATCAGTAAAAACCCTAATTTCACTTGACTGACAAGAAAAGTCCGTTTGTCCGATTCCTGAGCCAGTTTGAAAAACCAGGGAAGACTTGAAGCTGAGATTTCTTGTGGAAAAATGCGAGGGCAAATTTTGGGGTACAACAGTTGCCCCTGTTCAATCTTCTTGGACCTGCTGAGGTTGAATCTGATTACACTAAGGGCTCCTCCCCGGAACCCCAACACATCTGCTCCTAACTATCATCCCAACAAAAGGTGTGCATACCACTCTGATAGTCCTGGACATGACACTGCCGACTGCTGGGCTCTGAAGAACAAAGTCCAGGACCTGATTAATGAAGGGGCAGTGGATTTCTCCCAAGCGGGTCAGGCTGAATGTTTCTACCATCCCTACAGGATTCACCAGTTGAAGTAACAAGTCCCGAGATGAGAAGACTTTTGTCCATTAGAGTTTTCAAGTTGTAATTTGCTTTTGATTGTTCAAACAGTTATTCATGTTAAACGTTGTTATTTTATTAATGCATCGCATATGTCTGTTTTAAATCAATATATTCGCATTCGCTATATTCAAACTGCTTTCATTTTTCTGATGTCAACTCTCAATCAATAATTCTAAGCCTCTTGAGGGAGGATGACGAAAACGATACCACAATCTACAGTATGCTTTTGAACAGACCCTGCTGATGAGGTACAGGCATTGTTTCAAATCCTAAAACACTGGATTTATAAGGAAGATAGTCCCTCGTCAACCCCTCTGAGTCAAAGAAGTAGGAGTGTTTCTTTTCGAAAATTAAAACCCTTAATCATAATCAGGGGCAGGGTAGTTCTCTCAGTTGATCCAAGTGCACAACAAACGGCATCAAAGAAGTCCTTCTGAAACAAAAGACAATGATGATTCCGAGTAATCATAAAGATAGGTAGTCGTTATCTTTCAAAAATAAAACCCAATAAGTCAAAACCTATGAAGGAGACTTACAAAACTGGGGCATCCCGCTGACTGTAATCACAAAAGAACAGTTCAGGCAAAAAAAAAGGGATAATAAAAATAAAAAAGAAAGAGGTCCTACAAACCCTCAACAAAAAAGGAATGACTGCCTACTCAAAATAAACTGTCCATATCAGAACCATCTTTGGAATATCAGGACAGAGACTCAAACAAAGGTCTAACGCACAATCAACTGAGTTTAGGTTTGAAGAACATCACGAAGAGCGGGTGGGTACAAATAATTTGAGCCTTTATCCTTTGTTTCTTAAACCGTGAACCAGGCCACGTTATAACCCTTAAAAGTCCTAGCTGAAGCATGGGTTAGTTCGAAAGCATACTATTACGAAAAGTATCCTGACTCCTTAAGGCTTGCGGTAAGATAACGAGTTGACATCACAGTTTTACAAAGTTCACTTATTTTTACTAAAAAAGGATGCATTTTCAAAAACTTCGAAACAGACATAAGCTTTGCATTTTTAACATAACTTTGTTTGCATATGGGGCAGGGCCTGACCACTGTCCATCATCTGGGGCAGTTAAATCAAGATTCAGAGAATCTCTCAAAAGGCCAACCAACTTGGGGCAATTCTCCGCCTGAGTCACTTGGAACATTGGACATGAATTCCAGCTATGAATCCTGCCTGATCAAACAAAGATCTTCTGGCAACACTGCTAACAGGGGCACCTCCCTACAGCCTGAGAGCATGGACATAGTCGAAAAAATACTGTGCATAATCAAAGACCCGCTAGGTTGACATACCTAGGAAAAATAAGGGCTTCCCGGCGAACCAAAAGGGTTCGGGCAAAAATAAGGGATGAAAATGAAAAATCTGTACACCCGGCAAGTCGAAAACCTGAAAAGGCGGCTTGGGCAAAAATGGGTATCCGGGTGGGCTGAAAACCCGAAAGGGCGGTCCAGGAAAAAGTTAGGGATCAAAGCGTACGACTATGTCCCGGCATCTCGTCACTTGCCTACCAGAGGAAGATTTGTCAATCGGCAGTCATCAAGCACCTCCACAAGGTATCTCCTGCCCTCACCTCAGAGACAGGGGCAATAATGAGTTGTCCAAGCGATCCAGTTGCTCTGTCAACCAAAGTACCAAGGAAAGGTCAATCAAAAGATGATCACCATCTACCTTTACAGCTTCAGATCAACACTGGTAACAAGCCAGGAAAATTCCATGGACGACTGATCATGGGTTAATATCTGAAACCAGACAGGATAATTATCCACTTGATCATCATGAAGCGACCCCACGCCGGTTCCTTCTCAATTTTCAGACGAAGTCTTACACGGACTTATCATCAAAGTAACCTTACACCGGTTCCTCCAGAAGTCTTACACGGACTCATCTCAAGATGACCTTACCCCGATTCATCAAGAAGTTTTACACGAACTTATCCTGCAGTAACCTCACCCCGGTTCCTCCAGAAGTCTTACATGGACTTATCTCAGGATGACCTTACCCCGGTTCCTCCAGAAGTTTTACACGAACTTATCCCGAAGTAACCCCACACAAGTTCCCTTCTCAAACTCTAGACGTAGTTTTACACGGACTCGTCATCAGTAAACCCTACACAGGCTTCCTTCTCAGCTCTAGATACAGTTTTACACGGACTCGTCATCAAAGTAACCCTACACAGGTTCCTTCTCCATTTCAGAGGCAGTCTTATACGGACTCATTATCAGTAAACCCTACACAGGTTTCCTCCCTCCAAAGATGCAGTTTTACATGAGCTCATCATCAGGCCTCCACCAGTATCTTCTCCCACAGAAACAGGGGCAATAATGAGTTGTCTAAGCAATCTAGTCGCTCTGTAACCCAGATATCTTAATTCCCTAGAGAGTGAGCCAGCAAGTCAACATACTCTCCCCAAGCAGAGTTAGCCCACTGGCAGCCTTATGGAAGTTGGATTATCCCCAGCAGATCTCAACATTCCCCAGGAGTATACAAACATTCTTAACAAGCATCCCCGGCAGTCTTGATCCAAGATTGTTCCCCGGCGGTATACAGACATTCAGTGGAGCCACTTCCCCAGTACATCTCAAAATAATTTCCCCAGGAGAGTCCAATCCAGAAGTTTCCCCAGGAAAGTGGAATCCATCTCCCCAGCAGGAAGCTTATCCCCAGTAGATTCTGGAAGCTTGTCCCCTGCAGAGCACGAATGCGTCTCCCGGCCTTATTCAAAGGTTATTTCCCCACCAGGATATAACTGGGTTATCCTCAGCCAAAAACCACGGAAAGATCATCCCCGACGGAGTCTTCCTATCCCCCAGCGGAGTTCATCAATCCCTCCAACAGAGCTCAACAACGGTATCCCCAGCGGAGTTATCATTAACATCTCAAGCAAAGTACATCTCTTTCCCCACCGAGTTCACTCCCCGCAGAGTAATATATTCTCCAAGTTTATTCCCCAACAGAGTCATCTTCTCCTACCGGTATTCTTGCAACCATCATCCCCAGTGGAAACAAAGCACTATCCTTCAACATCAAGCCCATGATTTAACTTCCCGGCACCCGTCAAGGATTTACTTTCCTAGACGAAAATACATTCATAAACATATCACATTTTCATACATCTTGCTTACATACATTATAGCATGCTGTGATCGGTGGATCTGGAACTGACCGTTTAACGCTGGTTCGCGAAATGTTGCGGAAGCAAGAGTCGCCACCGTCTTTTATTTTCTCCAAATGGAAAGGACAAAAGCACAGAAAAATTCCTTATAGAGATTGCTCTCGGTTCGGGAGGTAGGTTATAGAAAGGGAAGGTGTTAGCACCCTTTCTATCCATGGTTATCCATGGGCTCTTAGATACTTGCTCATTGTGTTTTCAAAAATGGTTTGTTTGCTTTTCAATTGTGGGTTTTAAAAAGTTTCTTTGAAAATTTCAGTTCGACTCTTGTATCGGTCCTCAAGAGTGTTTGAAAAATTGCTTTCGAAAGCTTTTTGAAAAGGTGTCGGTGTGAAAAGTATTTTTTGAATTTGTTTTGAATTTAGAGCAAGTATCTACGAGAACCTACCTACCCTAAGGAATTCGTCTGTGTAAATGTCCTTTAAAGTAGTGTCATCCCACCATTGAGAGGTAGGTAGCACCACCGTTGGAGGTGTTCGGGTCAATTCGAGTTTGTAGGGGCATGGTGATCACCAGAGCAATGGGAAGACACCTTAGAAGCTACCCTCATGCCAGGTTCCCGGATCATGAGGACTTACTAAGACATCCTCTACTCGACGATCACCTTTCGAGGCAAGGCAACAGTGAGGCGTACCCTAGGGGTGGTGTGTGATTTGTGTGTCGTTTTCATGTATTTTTGTCTTTTGTCATGTCATTAGTGATCTAGCGTTTGTTTTTATTTTTGTCCATACATTCTTTCATGCCTTTATTTAACAGTTAAAAGTGCGAGAAGTAAAAGATTCTAAGCTATTACAAAAGGCGCGGGTCCACATCGCCAAAATTTCTCGAACCCGATTTGACAGAAAAAATAAAGGAATTAATGAAAGTAAAGAAATTAAAAGTGCGAGGAGTTAATTACAAGGCCTTGGGAGAGATACATAAATATGATAAAGAATAAAAATAAACATGCGAATTTAATAAGAATTAAACGAGGGCGTTGGACCTTTTTTGCAAAATTAAATTAAACGATGAATTAATTAAAATTAAAAGGAAAAGAAATTGTCTTTTTGGTATTTTTTGGTATTTTGTAATTTTAATGGAAAAGAATTAAGTAAAATAAATGCTAACCCTAATTCTACAATTTTAATTTATTAAAAAGAAGATTAAAGTTTTCCTAAAATTAATCTAATTAATTTACATGCAATTTAATTTATAAAAATAAATAATATTAAATATTTGATTTTTATGAAAGAAAATAAAAAAGGGACAAAAAATTAATCAAACCCTAATTCTATATTTTTTAGATTTTTATTAAAAGAGTCAAAATTAAAACCTAAATTTAAAACTAATCAATTAAAGTTATTTATTTACAAAATACTATTAAATAAAATATTTATTATTTTATTTTCATCTTTTCTGATTTTTTTTATTGTTTTGTGTTTTTATGGAAAAAAAAATAATTAATTAAAAAAGAACAATAACTAAAAGAAAGAAAAAAACAAAAAAAGAAAGAATGAAAAAAATGCAAACCTAGGGGGTATCTGTCCCCAAGGTGGAGGTGGAAGTCCAATAATTCTGACCCATTTGGAGGCCTTGTTGACCTTTCCGTGACGCGTGTACACGCGTTGACTAGGGTGTATTGTACTCTCCAGATCATGGCCTTTGATTTGATGCCCAGGTACGCGTGGATGGTTGGATTGTGAGGGTGTATCATGGACCACAACATTGAACCTGCATGTGATTATTAATTGGAAAAATATATGGAAAGGGGGTGAGGACCTGGGGCTCGAACCCAGGTCCTATAGTTTACCAATCACTATGCTTGCCAACCGTCCCAGATGCGCGTGTTGTATATGTAATAACGAATAAATAATAAAAATAAGAATTGGTTAGTGGCCTAAAAAATATAAAAAGCGCGCGCTGATTTTAAAAGGACCAATCATTGCTGGCCACGCATCTTCTTCTTCCTCGTTCCTGAAACATAAACATATTAGGCAACGGTTTTTCAAGTGTTCTTCTTGGCCACTTTTAGGAAAATAGCGAATAGCCCAGGAATCATCATAAATTAGGCGCGAGGGTAGATTCATGATCGTCCAGACATGCTTGATTCAATGGGGTAAGTCTTGAAGGCCAATTTTTCCTTAATTGAAAAACCCCAATTTGAGGTCCTGAAAAACCTAAAATACGACCATGGCAATTTCTTGTATAGCGCATAAAAATCCAATCAAATCATATGGTTAGCATTAAAACACATCACTAATCATGAATCTATAAACAAAATGCCATGAATGTGCATAGAATGTGAAATACGATTATCAGAAAAAGTGGAAAAAGCTGGACTTCTGTATACCGTTTCAAGGCGTTAGGATTGATGTTTTTGATCCAGGAAGATTGCTGGATGTCCTTGGAAGGCAATGGGATGAGTTTTGTGGCTTGAAGCGACCTGCAAATGCGTTTTCAGAATTGAATTTTCTTGATAAATTTTCAAGTTTGTGCAAGGGTTTCTGGCGCAGCTTAGTGGTTCTTTTCATTAGGTTTGTGTTCAGGCTTAAGTATAGAGTGAATTAGGTCAAATAAAACAATCCAAATCCTTGGCATTCATGGTTTGAGAGATTTGATTTTCAAAGATCTTTTTTTCAATATTTTCCATGCTATTTTGTACCAATCATGATCAATTCTCTTCAAATCTTTCTATATTTGATTATGCACGAATTATTGAGTATATTTCATGCACAAAAAGATTGAAAAACTTAGGTTAAATATTTTCCATGTATTTAATTGATTTAAATGAATTATTATTAATAAAAATTCAAATAAATAAATAAAAAATGAAGGAATACTTCCCTTTGGGCCAAGTGGTCGTGCACATGCCTTGGATGATGAATTGTGGAAGAAAAATAGGCCCATTAGCAATTTTAGGTCATTTGAATCAATGTTGACTTTTCAAAATATCCAAAAATTTCCCAACTTCCACAAGGCATAACTTGCTCAATTTTTAAGCTTTGCTCATGTTCTTGGACATTTTGGAAATGTCTTTGAGTCCTCTAACCAATGCCTTTGGTCCCATGTCATTTTGATTTACCAATCTCAAGTTATGGCCTTTGACTTAAAGTCCCTTTTTGTTGACTTTTGAAAATGACCTATAATGTTGAAATTGATAACTTTTTGTGAGAGCATTTCTTGGACATGAAGTATGAAGATGGGTTGTAGGAAATGTCTTTCTATTCAAAATGAGATTTGGATGGAATTTTTCTGATAATCCATGTGAAAGTTATGCCCTGGTCAATTTACAGTTGACTTTTTCAGCTGTCCAAATAAGGAAACTTTGGCATCTTGATGATTTTTGAGCCAAGCTTTGAGAATAATGATCAAGCATTGATCAAATGATGTTTGTGGCTTCAAAATGAGATGTTGACCAAAAATTTGAACTTTTGACTGTCAAATGACCATTTTGCCCCTACAGTTGACTGTAGTGCAATTAGGGTTTTTGACTGTGCAATTTTGTGCTGAAAGTCTTGAAACTTGATATGAGGATGCTTGACCATATTTATAGGCATGTGGGACTTGATTGGACCCTTGGAAACTTCATTTTCTTGATCAGAACCAAAACCCTAATTTTGACTGTTTAGGATACCCTTGCACTGTGCAACCCCTGGGGAGATTTTGAAGCTTGACTTTGCAATTTCTTGAAGAATATGGGAGGGCAAATTTTGGGGTACAACAGTTGCCCCTGTTCAATCTTCTTAGACCTGAGGATGCAGATTGGCTGACGTGCCCTTCGTAATCCGAGGGTAGAAGATGATTGAACACTAGAGTGTCCAGAAATTTGCGCTCACATAGCAGCAGTGACGATGGAATGGGCTTATAGATGCCATTTGGAGATTGATGAATAGGATGATGGGCTTATAGATGCCATCTGGACGTTGATCGCATAAGAGATTCCTTAGTGAGAACTTGTGTACCTGCAAAAGAAAAATGGGTACCTGACATGTTGCAGGAGTTGGTTTTCAGATGCTTTGTATAGATATGTCCTGACTGGTTACAGGAGCTGAGTCTGGAGCTTCAAAAGATGATGAATAAACCAGGGGTGGTTGCTACCTCAGCATGAACGGTGAGAGAACCTTGGATGACCTTAACTTCAACAGCAATAGTTGAGAAAATCTTGGTGGGAATTACCATCTCCGCAGGATCGGGGAGAGAACCATAGGCAATTATAATCTCAAAAGCGGATGTTTGAGAAAAACCTGGGATGGAATTATCATCTCCGCACCGCTGGGGAGAGAACCATAGGAAATTATAATCTCAAAAGCGGAAGTTTGAGAAAAACCTGGGATGGAATTATCATCTCCGCACCGCTGGGGAGAGAACCATAGGAAATTATAATCTCAAAAGCGGACGTTTGAGAAAAACCTGGGATGGAATTATCATCTCCGCACCGCTGGGGAGAGAACCATAGGAAATTATAATCTCAAAAGCGGACGTTTGAGAAAAACCTGGGATGGAATTATCATCTCCGCACCGTTGGGGAGAGAACCATAGGAAATTATAATCTCAAAAGCGGACGTTTGAGAAAAACCTGGGTTGGAATTATCATCTCCGCACCGTTGGGGAGAGAACCATAGGAAATTATAATCTCAAAAGAGGACGTTTGAGAAAAACCTGAAATGGAATTATCATCTCCGCACCGCTGGGGAGAGAACCATAGGAAATTATAATCTCAAAAGCGGACGTTTGAGAAAAACCTGAAATGGAATTATCATCTCCGCACCGCTGGGGAGAGAACCATAGGAAATTATAATCTCAAAAACGGACGTTTGAGAAAAACCTGATAACTTCTACTGAGTCTTCATCATACAAATCTGTTGGGAGTCGATTTAGCTGGATTAGAGAAGGCCTTAGACTGGATAAGAAATCTTTGGAGTTGATTAACTGAACCGGTCTAGGTCTTGAAATATGATTGAGAATTTAACTGCATCTTTCCTGAAAGGTAGAGATCAGTCATATGCCATGCATGATATGGACCAAGCAATGATGTTCTCAACATAAATGAGATTTGTATGATATGATGCGTACATGCATGCTATAATGCTGTATGTGATGTTTATGTATGCTTTCGTCTAGGAAAGTAAATCCTTGACGGGTGCCGGGAAGTCACTCCTGGGCTGATATTGAAGAATAAGCTTTTACTTCCGTTGGGGATGATAACTGCAAGAATACCGGTAGGAGAAGATGACTCTGTTGGGGAATAAACTTGGCGAATGGAATATTCTGCGGGGAGGAAAGTACTCTAACGATCTTGCTGGGAAGCAATACTCTGTGGGGAGAGAGATGCTTTGTTGAGTTGTTGATAATAACTTGCTGAGGATATCTTTGCTGTGTTGGAAGTGTTGATAGACTTCGCTGGGGATAAAGAGACTTCGTCGACGACGATCTTTCCGTGGCTCTTGGCTGAGGATAACCCAGTTATATCCGGGTAAGGAAATAACTCTTTGAATAAAGCCGGGAGACGCGTTCGTGCTCTGCGAGGATAAGCTTCCAGAATCTATTGGGGATAAGCTTACTGCTTGGGGAGATGACTTCCAACTTTCCAGGGGAAACTGGATTGGACTCTCCTGGGGGAGTTTTGAACTGCGGGGGAAGTGATTCCTTTGAATGTTGATATGCCGCCGGGGAACAATCTTTAGACCAAGGTTGTCGGGGATGCTTGTATGCTGCTGGGGAATGTTGAGATCTGCTGGCGGATACTCAATTTCCTTAAGGTTTGATAATATAGCTTGGAGAGAGTGTACTGACTGCTTACTCTCTGGGGAATTAGGACATCTGGTTATGTTCTTTAGCTGAACCCACCTTGGTACCTTGGAGAACAGAACAATTAGATTGCTTAGACAACTCTTTATTGCCCCTGTTTCTAATGTTACCTGTAATTAATTCTTTGTTTCGTATGCAAATATTCATGAGTTAGCAAATTATTGTCAATGCATATATCTCAAATTGAACCTTGGACGTTCTTCGCAAAACAAAACAGAAAAAGAAAAACAATTGGCACTTTTAACTGAAAAATATATTTGTATTGATTTTGAATGGCCTGAAAATAGGCGTTTTGGGTACAAGAGGCTGACGTCCTAGTAAGAGAACGCCGCCGAACAAAAGAGTTTATACAAATTTTGTACAAAAGAAAATAAAACAGCTGTGTGAAATGAATGATCCCACTGGGTTTCAACTCTGCTATTGCCTTTATAACTCCGAGCGTCTCATCACTTGATGACCTAAACGAAGATGAAGCTGACTGATCGATGCCGTCTGACCTTGATATAGATACCGGATTCTGGATGCAAAGTGATCCAATGAGACATAGTATTACGCTTTTATCCCTAATTTTTGCCTGGACTGCCCTTTCGGGTTTTCAGTCCACCGGGATACCCATTTTTGCCCAAGCCGCCTTTTCAGGTTTTCGACTTGCCGGGTGTACAGATTTTTTTTCATTTCATCCCTTCATTTTGCCCGAACCCTTTTGGTTCGTCGGGAAGCCCTAATTTTTGCCTAGGCATGTCAGCCTAGCGGGTCTTTTTTATGCGTAGTATCTTTTTACTATGTCTACATTGGCGGGGTGAGGAAGGTCGTCACCATCCATATTGGTTAGAATCATGGCTCCTCCTGAGAACACATGTTTAACCACAAATGGCCCTTCGTACGTAGGGGTCCATTTGCCCCTTGGATCACTCTGAGGAAGGATGATTCTCTTGATTACCAGATCCCCAACTTGATATTCCTGTGGTCTGACCTTTTTGTTAAATGCCCTGATCATCCGTTTCTGATACGTCTGACCATGACAGATAGCAGCAAGTCTCTTTTCATCAATGAGGTTTAGTTGATCAAGTCGTGTCTGGATCCAATCATCCTCGTTCAGATTTGCATCCTTCATTATCCGGAGAGAGGGTATCTGTACTTCGATCGGCAAGACTGCCTCCATACCATAAACCAGAGAGAAGGGAGTTGCCCCGGTTGACGTCCTTGCTGAGGTACGATACCCATGTAGAGCGAATGGTAACATCTCGTGCCAATCTTTATAAGTCACTGTCATCTTCTGCACGATTTTCTTGATGTTCTTATTTGCTGCTTCTACAGCCCCATTCATCTTCGGTCTGTAAGGAGAAGAATTGTGGTGCTGTATTTTGAACTGCTCGCAGAGCTCAGCGATCATCTTATTATTCAGATTGGTACCGTTGTCTGTAATAATTCTCTCTGGGACGCCGTACCGACAGATCAGATTATGCCGAATGAACCGTGCCACAACAGTCTTGGTTACCGTAGCATAGGACGCTGCTTCGACCCACTTTGTAAAATAATCAATCGCCACTAGGATGAAGCGATGCCCATTAGATGCCGTAGGTTTAATCTCGCCGATCATGTCTATGCCCCACATTGCAAACGGCCAAGGCGCAGTCAGGACATTCAGGGGAACTGGAGGAACATGCACCTTGTCTGCATAAATCTGGCACTTATGGCATGTCCTAGAATGTTGGTAGCAGTCAGCTTCCATTGTGGACCAGTAATATCCTGCCCGAAGGATCTTCTTAGCCATAGTGTGTCCACTGGAATGTGTACCAAAGGTCCCTTCATGTAGCTCTTCCATGATCCTTTCTGCTTCAGTCTTATCCACACAGCGCAGTAAGGTTGAATCATGGTTTCGCTTGTATAAGATGCCGTTGCTAAGGAAGAACTTTGCTGCGAATCTTCTCAGGAACTTCTTATCATTGACAGATGCACCTTCAGGGTATTCCTGAGCTTCCAGATATCTCTTCACCTCATGGTACCAAGGCTTCTCAGTCACCAACTCAGTCTCGAGATCACAACAGTATGCCGGTTCGTCCAGTTTCCAAATGATGATCCGGGGAGCCTCATTGTCCCATTTGACCTTGAACATAGAAGACATTGTAGCTAACGCGTCCGCCAGCTGATTCTCTTCTCTTGGAAAGTGCTCAAAGGTTATCTCTGTGAAGTGGGGAATCAAGGTCAACACACATTCTCTGTAAGGAATCAGGTTTGGATGTTTCGTATCCCACTCTCCTTTGATCTGATTGATCACGAGAGCGGAATCTCCGAAGACACTCAGAAACTTGATTCTTAGGTCGATCGCAACTTGAAGACCCATGATGCACGCCTCATACTCCGCCATGTTGTTGGTACAGTTGAAACATAGTCGGGCAGTGAGCGGAGTATGAGTACCTTGAGGTGATATGATTATGGCGCCGACACCGTTTCCCAAAGCGTTGGAGGCTCCGTCAAAGTGCATAGACCATCGGGATCCTTCCTCAGGTCCTTCATCCGGTCCAGGTACTTCACAATCAGTTACTATCATGATGCTTTCATCTGGAAACTCAAAGTTCATGGATTGATAGTCATCTACGGCCTGATGTGCCAAGTGGTCTGCCAATACACTTCCCTTGATGGCTTTCTGGGTTGTGTACTGAATGTCGTATTCCGTCAAGATCATTTGCCATCTTGCTATTCTCCCAGACAGAGAAGGCTTTTCGAATATGTATTTTATAGGATCCATCTTTGAGATCAACAAGGTAGTGTGAGTCAGCATATACTGTCTCAGCCGGCGAGCAGCCCATACCAAAGCGCAGCAAGTTTTCTCAAGCAGTGAGTATCGGGTCTCACAGTCGGTAAACTTTTTGCTAAGGTAATAAATGGCATGCTCTTTTCGGCCAGACTCGTCATGCTGCCCCAGCACACACCCCATTGAATTGTCAAGCACTGTTAGATATAGTATCAGAGGTCTCCCTTCAACCGGTGGCATAAGGATAGGTGGTTCTTGGAGATACTCTTTGATTCTGTCAAAAGAAGCCTGACATTCATCGTTCCAACGTACTACCTGATCTTTCTTCAGCAGCTTGAAGATTGGCTCACAGGTAGCAGTCAGGTGTGAGATGAACCGAGCAATGTAATTCAGACGTCCTAAAAAGCCTCTGACTTCCTTCTCTGTCTTAGGAATTGGCATCTCCTGAATAGCTTTGACCTTGGCAGGGTCCACTTGAATTCCCTTATCACTTACAACGAAGCCTAGCAACTTTCCAGATCTTACCCCGAAGGTGCACTTGTTCGGGTTCAATCTCAGCTTATATAGTTTCAACCGGTCAAACAGTTTCTGCAGATGATCTAGGTGCTCTTCCTCAGTCTGGGACCTTGCGATCATGTCGTCAACATACACTTCTATCTCATGATGGATCATGTCGTGAAATAAAGCAACCATGGCACGTTGGTAGGTTGCCCCAGCGTTCTTCAACCCGAATGGCATGACCTTGTAGCAGAAGGTGCCCCACTGAGTAACAAATGTAGTCTTTTCCATGTCTTCAGGTGCCATCTTGATCTGATTGTAACCTGAAAAGCCATCCATGAAAGAGAACACCTTATGTTGAGCCGTATTATCAACAAGGACATCAATGTGAGGTAGAGGGAAGTCATCTTTGGGGCTGGCCCTGTTCAGATCCCTGTAGTCGACACACATTCTGACCTTTCCATCCTTCTTAGGTACCGGCACCACATTAGCAACCCACTGAGGGTAAGAAGTTACTGCAAGGAACCCAGCGTCAAACTGTTTCATAACCTCGGCTTTAATCTTCTCAGACATCTCTGGACGCATACGACGTACCTTTTGCTTCACCGGAGGACAGTCTTCCTTAGTTGGCAAGTGATGGACCACAATATCGGTATCCAACCCGGGCATGTCTTCGTAGGACCAGGCAAAGATCTCCATATAATCATGCAGCATTTGAGTCAACCGTTGCTTCACGCTGAGCTCTAGGTTGGCACCAATCTTTACCTCTTTCCTGTCTTCTTCAGTACCCAAGTTTATTGTTTCCACTGGCTCTTCATGGGGTTGAATTGCCCTTTCTTCCTGAAGCAACAGTCTTGCAAGCTCACCAGGCACTTCGCAATCATCTTCACCTTCGTCTTCGGCTAAGTTGATCGGATTTTCGAAGTCATAACTGGCAGTAGCAGGGTCGTTATCAGTGAGATCCAGAGTGGATTGAAACCTGTATGAGTGAGTGTGTGTGTAAATACAGCTGTTTTGAAATATATGTAAAAGAAAGAAAGACAGAAAAGGAGCATAAGATTTGTAATGCGAGAAAACGTCCAAGATTTTCATTTATGATATATGAAATGACAATTTATATGCCCTCACAAATAGAACCACGGTGCCTCGGGTAAGACACCGGGCCATAGAGTTTATTATTGTTTATTACAAATACCAAAAACATAGGAATTCATTACTTAGTAACAAGAGAAACAGATAGGTTGTCCTTCGCACTCTAATTGCTAAGTCCATTGTCGGTTGCAGGGTAAATCCAGCTATCAAACTCAGCTTCATCCACTTCGTCTTCGTCCCCAACAGCATTCACTCCATGAGCAGGCAGGGGAGCTGTCACTACATTAGGCTTCTCAGATGCCTCAAACTGTACCTCCTTGGCGTCAATAAGATCCTGCAGCTTGCTCCTTAATGCCCAACAGTCATCAGTAGAATGCCCCGGGCTATCTGAATGGTAAGCACAATGAGCATTTGGGTTGTACTTAGGAGATGCAGTATTGGGGAACTTCGGAGCCTCTCTGACAGTCACTAAATTGGTGGATAGCAACTGTGGCAGGATCTGCGATAAGGTCATGCTCAAACGGGTAAACTCTCTCCGGGGTCTTTCAGCCCTTTGAGGATTGGTCGGCCGAGGAGCGGCAGCAGGCTTGGCAATCGTTACCGCACTGACAGATTGGCGGCGCTCAAATCTCTCTGATCTCTTGGAACCGTACACAGCACTAGCCTCTTTCTTGAAGGGCTTCTTCTCAGAATTAGATGATGCACCCTTCGGAATCTTTCCAGACTTCAATCCAGCCTCAATTCTTTCTCCAGTCAGAATCAAATCAGTGAACCCTGCAGACGAATTCCCGATAAGATGGTTGAAGAACGGCCCAGATAGGGTCCCCAAGAACATGTCTACCAACTCCCGATCAGTCAATGGTGGCTGCACCCTGCCAGCCAGGTCTCTCCACTTCTGAGCGTACTCCTTAAAACCTTCACTTGAACCTAACGACATACCCTGGAGTTGGGTACGTGTAGGGGCAAGGTCGGCATTATATTGATACTGCTTATAGAAAGCAGTAGCCAACTCCTCCCAGTTACGAACCTTGGTCCCATCCAGCTGATAGAACCATTCGAGATGAGTCCCTGAAAGACTCTCCTGGAAGAAGTGGATCCACAAATTTTTATCCGCGGAGTACGGTTGAATTTTCCGAACATAGGACCTGAGATGTAGCTTGGGACAAGACGCCCCGTCATACTTAGCGAAAGATGGTGCTTTGAACTTATGAGGAATAATCACACCAGTAGACAAACCCAGATCTCCGAAATCCAGCCCAGGTACCTGTTGTATTTCCATAGCATTCAACCTGTCTTCCAGCTGCTTGTAACGGTCTTCTGCCGGAGGATACTGCTCTTCATCAAAATCAGTCTCGTTGTCGGAGACTACCGGACTAGGAACTCTTGCCTCTTGAGGAGTGCCCTTGCCAACAGAAGAACCAGCCTCTTCATTCTGCAAGGTATTGCCAAACCTTCGGCCCGAGTTGAATAGAACAGTTCTTCTCTTCTTCTTCTTCTCCTTCTTCAGGAGCAGAGCCTTCAACTCTTCTTGGACTTGAGCCAAACCCTTGATTAATTCCTGAAACTGCGCATTCTGCGCCTGAAGAGCTTTGATGGATGTCTCAGTTGATACAGAGTCGGGATTCATGATGCTGAAATAAACAGCGAAGAATTGTAAGCAACCTGAAAAGAGGAAAAACCTGCTATGCACATGATGAATGATATGTGTATGCAATGCATTCAAGGGTTCGGAAGTTCAAATTTGTTGTAGACAAAAAGGAACACACGTTATCATTAAGGAAACAATTGTTTTAGTACATCAAAGCCTCATGGGCAAAATAATACAAAAGCAAATCAATCCCAAAATATACTACGCATCCTCTTTGGAGCTATGTAAGTGTTGAGATTCCTCTCCTAATGCAACAGGCGGGTGAGCTCCAAGACCTTCTTTTCACTGGCATGTAGACTGGTCTCAAGAGAATTCCGTTCTTCCTTAAGCTGGATCCAGCTCTTCTGCATCTCTTCCCAGGATGTGGGCATATCAGGATGCTGAATAGTGTAGGACACTTCTCCTTCCGAGACTGGCTCTTTGATTACTGGGAGCATATGAGGATAAGGCATTACCAACTTCTGGGAGCGGGCGCGTACCCACTTGAGATAAGGTTCCAATGGGATGGAGTTCTTGTGCCCTAGTGTCTTACTGTCTATCCTACTTGGCATCCTCCAGGCTCTGATAAATCTCTGGCGAAGTCCTTGAGTATCGTTGTCGAAGTCAAAAACTATGTCAGGAATTAACATGTCATGAGGACCATCCCTCCGAGCATAACCAAACTGTCTCCAAGCCAGGCATGGGCTGTAAGTAATACCTCCTCTGATTCCAAGTAAAGGAACATTAGGGTACTCCCCGCAACGATCAATGATAGTGACATCTTCTCTGGACCGAGGGCACCAATGTATATCCGCATGTGTAAGAGTCATCAACCGTTGTGACCATCTCAAACCCCGCTCATTCTTCAAGACTGATTGGTGAAGGTGCGAAATAAACCACCTTCCCAGGAGAGGAGTGCAACACATAAGGACACCTCTTTTTCTCATGGTTCGAGTGTAACATGAGTGAAGGATGTCCCCCAGCAATGTAGGTATAGGATTCCTGGACATAAAGATCTGGACAGCACTGATATCAATAAGCTGATCTGGGTTAGGGAACAACACCAAACCATAGACAAGGAGGGCCACCACTTCTTCAAAAGTTGCAGATCAAGGGAGTTCCAACATTCGTGGGCCTTTTCAAACAGAAACCTGGCTAAGAACCCTTTGATACCACTTCTAACTTCCCAATGTCCCTTGAGGTCAGATGACTGTAGGTGCAAGGCTTTAGCAATCTCTTCAAGCTTAGGTTCCTTTTCCGTACCGTTGTAGGGTAGTTGATCAAGGATAGGGATCTTCAGGAGCCGGGAGAACTCCTCCAATGTAGGTACCAACTGATAATCCAAGAAGGTGAAACAGTGATGCAGAGGGTCAAAGAACTGGAACAGGACCTTTATCATATCTTCCTCAATGTTGGTATTGACCAAGCTGATGAGACTTCCATGTCTTTCACTGAATGAAGAGTTCTCGGGAATCCTGGATATAAGTTCCTTAAGCTGAGGAGGGACCCTTACAAGACTGATTTGAATTGTCTTTCTACGAGCAGTTTCCATGTCCTACAAAACAAAAACAAAGATGAAAATTCGAACCCTTGAAATGGTTAGTCAATGCATATGATGTTGGATGATGTCATGATGCTATGATTAATCACACCACAGATATTTACAAAGACAAACATGTAAGGCACACAAGGCACATAAGACAAGCCCTTAGGGTTTAAGGCCGGCATGGGGTCTGGGTAGTACCCTCTTGAAGTTGGTGGGTTCAACCTGTCCTATCAAAGTAACCAGGTTCTAAGGGTCCCAATATCACGGGATTGCTTTCATTGTTCATCGTTTCGATTTAGCCACTGAACTAGCGACCGAAATATTCCAGGAAAGCAACCCTCAATTGGGTGTAGTATCGAGTATCAACCAACCTCGGACTGCACCAAAGTCAGTTATCTCACTACCCTAAAGAGGCCAAGATAGTTCAATTAAGGTTCCTAAGGTCTGTTGATGCTTCATAACACCACGCGGAGGCCCCGTACTCTCCTTGACTGAACTCAAGGGTTACCGGTACACACCAAAGTGCCACATCAACGTAGCAGACTGTTTCAACCATGTCGGTATACCCCGCACAGTTCCCTCACAGCCTTGTTGCTACTTTCTAAGAAAGGTATCCCCAGATCCGGGTTAGGATCTATAGAACTCCCAAGCAACCCACAATTTAAAGCACCCAAGGAAAGCAATTGAAAACACAGTTATGAACTAAGCCCTAAGGTACACCTCACTTTATAAAGGTTCCCCAGCAGAGTCGCCAGTTCTGTGATCGGTGGATCTGGAACTGACCGTTTAACGCTGGTTCGCGAAATGTCGCGGAAGCAAGAGTCGCCACCGTCTTTTATTTTCTCCAAATGGAAAGGACAAAAGCACAGAAAAATTCCTTATAGAGATTGCTCTCGAATCGGGAGGTAGGTTATAGAAAGGGAAGGTGTTAGCACCCTTTCTATCCATGGTTATCCATGGGCTCTTAGATACTTGCTCATTGTGTTTTCAAAAATGGTTTGTTTGCTTTTCAATTGTGGGTTTTAAAAAGTTTCTTTGAAAATTTCAGTTCGACTCTTGTATCGGTCCTCAAGAGTGTTTGAAAAATTGCTTTCGAAAGCTTTTTGAAAAGGTGTCAGTGTGAAAAGTATTTTTTGAATTTGTTTTGAATTTAGAGCAAGTATCTACGAGAACCTACCTACCCTAAGGAATTCGTCTGTGTAAATGTCCTTTAAAGTAGTGCCATCCCACCATTGAGAGGTAGGTAGCACCACCGTTGGAGGTGTTCGGGTCAATTCGAGTTTGTAGGGGCATGGTGATCACCAGAGCAATGGGAAGACACCTTAGAAGCTACCCTCATGCCAGGTTCCCGGATCATGAGGACTTACTAAGACATCCTCTACTCGACGATCACCTTTCGAGGCAAGGCAACAGTGAGGCGTACCCTAGGGGTGGTGTGTGATTTGTGTGTCGTTTTCATGTATTTTTGTCTTTTGTCATGTCATTGGTGATCTAGCGTTTGTTTTTATTTTTGTCCATACATTCTTTCATGCCTTTATTTAACAGTTAAAAGTGCGAGAAGTAAAAGATTCTAAGCTATTACAAAAGGCGCGGGTCCACATCGCCAAAATTTCTCGAACTCGATTTGACAGAAAAAATAAAGGAATTAATGAAAGTAAAGAAATTAAAAGTGCGAGGAGTTAATTACAAGGCCTTGGGAGAGATACATAAATATGATAAAGAATAAAAATAAACATGCGAATTTAATAAGAATTAAACGAGGGCGTTGGACCTTTTTTGCAAAATTAAATTAAACGATGAATTAATTAAAATTAAAAGGAAAAGAAATTGTCTTTTTGGTATTTTTTGGTATTTTGTAATTTTAATGGAAAAGAATTAAGTAAAATAAATGCTAACCCTAATTCTACAATTTTAATTTATTAAAAAGAAGATTAAAGTTTTCCTAAAATTAATCTAATTAATTTACATGCAATTTAATTTATAAAAATAAATAATATTAAATATTTGATTTTTATGAAAGAAAATAAAAAAGGAACAAAAAATTAATCAAACCCTAATTCTATATTTTTTAGATTTTTATTAAAAGAGTCAAAATTAAAACCTAAATTTAAAACTAATCAATTAAAGTTATTTATTTACAAAATACTATTAAATAAAATATTTATTATTTTATTTTCATCTTTTCTGATTTTTTTATTGTTTTGTGTTTTTATGGAAAAAAAATAATTAATTAAAAAAGAACAATAACTAAAAGAAAGAAAAAAACAAAAAAAAAGAAAGAATGAAAAAAATGCAAACCTAGGGGGGTATCTGTCCCCAAGGTGGAGGTGGAAGTCCAATAATTCTGACCCATTTGGAGGCCTTGTTGACCTTTCCATGACCCGTGTACACACGTTGACTAGGGTGTATTGCACTCTCCAGATCATGGCCTTTGATTTGATGCCCAGGTACGCGTGGATGGTTGGATTGTGAGGGTGTATCATGGACCACAACATTGAACCTGCATGTGATTATTAATTGGAAAAATATATGGAAAGGGGGTGAGGACCTGGGGCTCGAACCCAGGTCCTATAGTTTACCAATCACTATGCTTGCCAACCGTCCCAGATGCGCGTGTTGTATATGTAATAACGAATAAATAATAAAAATAAGAATTGGTTAGTGGCCTAAAAAATATAAAAAGCGCGCGCTGATTTTAAAAGGACCAATCATTGCTGGCCACGCATCTTCTTCTTCCTCGTTCCTGAAACATAAACATATTAGGCAACGGTTTTTCAAGTGTTCTTCTTGGCCACTTTTAGGAAAATAGCGAATAGCCCAGGAATCATCATAAATTAGGCGCGAGGGTAGATTCATGATCGTCCAGACATGCTTGATTCAATGGGGTAAGTCTTGAAGGCCAATTTTTCCTTAATTGAAAAACCCCAATTTGAGGTCCTGAAAAACCTAAAATACGACCATGGCAATTTCTTGTATAGCGCATAAAAATCCAATCAAATCATATGGTTAGCATTAAAACACATCACTGATCATGAATTTATAAACAAAATGCCATGAATGTGCATAGAATGTGAAATACGATTATGAGAAAAAGTGGAAAAAGCTGGACTTCTGTATACCGTTTCAAGGCATTAGGATTGATGTTTTTGATCCAGGAAGATTGCTGGATGTCCTTGGAAGGCAATGGGATGAGTTTTGTGGCTTGAAGCGACCTGCAAATGCGTTTTCAGAATTGAATTTTCTTGATAAAATTTCAAGTTTGTGCAAGGGTTTCTGGCGCAGCTTAGTGGTTCTTTTCATTAGGTTTGTGTTCAGGCTTAAGTATAGAGTGAATTAGGTCAAATAAAACAATCCAAATCCTTGGCATTCATGGTTTGAGAGATTTGATTTTCAAAGATCTTTTTTTTCAATATTTTCCATGCTATTTTGTACCAATCATGATCAATTCTCTTCAAATCTTTCTATATTTGATTATGCACGAATTATTGAGTATATTTCATGCACAAAAAGATTGAAAAACTTAGGTTAAATATTTTCCATGTATTTAATTGATTTAAATGAATTATTATTAATAAAAATTCAAATAAATAAATAAAAAATGAAGGAATACTTCCCTTTGGGCCAAGTGGTCGTGCACATGCCTTGGATGATGAATTGTGGAAGAAAAATAGGCCCATTAGCAATTTTAGGTCATTTGAATCAATGTTGACTTTTCAAAATATCCAAAAATTTCCCAACTTCCACAAGGCATAACTTGCTCAATTTTTAAGCTTTGCTCATGTTCTTTGACATTTTGGAAAGGTCTTTGAGTCCTCTAACCAATGCCTTTGGTCCCATGTCATTTTGATTTACCAATCTCAAGTTATGGCCTTTGACTTAAAGTCCCTTTTTGTTGACTTTTGAAAATGACCTATAATGTTGAAATTGATAACTTTTTGTGAGAGCATTTCTTGGACATGAAGTATGAAGATGGGTTGTAGGAAATGTCTTTCTATTCAAAATGAGCTTTGGATGGAATTTTTCTGATAATCCATGTGAAAGTTATGCCCTGGTCAATTTACAGTTGACTTTTTCAACTGTCCAAATAAGGAAACTTTTGCATCTTGATGATTTTTGAGCCAAGCTTTGAGAATAATGATCAAGCATTGATCAAATGATGTTTGTGGCTTCAAAATGAGATGTTGACCAAAAATTTGAACTTTTGACTGTCAAATGACCATTTTGCCCCTACAGTTGATTGTAGTGCAATTAGGGTTTTTGACTGTGCAATTTTGTGCTGAAAGTCTTGAAACTTGATATGAGGATGCTTGACCATATTTATAGGCATGTGGGACTTGATTGGACCCTTGGAAACTTCATTTTCTTGATCAGAACCAAAACCCTAATTTTGACTGTTTAGGATACCCTTGCACTGTGCAACCCCTGGGGAGATTTTGAAGCTTGACTTTGCAATTTCTTGAAGAATATGGGAGGGCAAATTTTGGGGTACAACACATGCATATACGCATCATAGACATACAATCTCACTTATTCTGAGAACATCTCGCATGTCATACGTCATGACATCACATACAACTAACTTTTTGTCTTTTCAGGACAAAGGTCAATACAAAGATGATTACTATCAATGGTCGCAACTAAAGATCCGATTCCTGTATCTTTCCAGGGTGTATTTGTTGACGACTACATTACCATACTCGATTCCTGTATCCTGCCAGGGCACGTCTGAAGAGTTCGAAGATCCGATTCCTGTATCTCGCCAGGGTGTATCTGTTGACGACTAAATTACCAGACTTGATTCCTGTATCTTGCCAGGGCACGTCTGAAGAGTTCGAAGATCCGATTCCTTTATCTTGCCAGGGTGTATCTGTTGACGACTAACAATACTAGACTCGATTCTTGTATCCTGCCAGGGCACGTCTGAAGAGTTCGAAGATCTGATTCCTGTATCTTGCCAGGGTGTATCTGTTGACGACTACATTACCAGACTCGATTCCTGTATCCTGCCAGGGCACGTCTGAAGAGTTCGAAGATCTGATTCTTGTATCTCGCCAGGGTGTATCTGTTGACGACTATATTCCAGACTCGATTCCTGAATCTTGCCAGGGCACGTCTGAAGAGTTCGAAGATCTGATTCCTGTATCTTGCCAGGGTGTATCTGTTGACGACTACATTACCAGACTCGATTCCTGTATCTTGCCAGGGCACGTGTGAAGAGTTCGAAGATCTGATTCCTGTATCTCGCCAGGGTGTATCTGTTGACGACTAAATTACCAGACTCGATTCCTGTATCTTGCCAGGGCACGTCTGAAGAGTTCAAAGATCTGATTCCTGTATCTTGCCAGGGTGTATCTGTTGACGACTACATTACCAGACTCGATTCCTGTATCCTGCCAGGGCACGTCTGAAGAGTTCGAAGATCCGATTCCTGTATCTCGCCAGGGTGTATCTGTTGACGACTAAATTCCATACTCGATTCCTGTATCTTGCCAGGGCACGTCTGAAGAGTTCGAAGATCCGATTCCTGTATCTTTCCAGGGTGTATCTGTTGACGACTACATTACCAGACTCGATTCCTGTATCTCGCCAGGGCACGTCTGAAGAGTTCGAAGATCCGATTCCTGTATCTTACCAGGGTGTATCTGTTGACGACTATTTTCCAGATTCGATTCGTGTATCTAGCCAGGGCACATATGTGAATAACTAATTGTAGACTCGATACCTGTATCCGGCCAGGGCACATCTACATGAAGAGTTTAAAGATTCGATTCATGTATCCAGTCAGGGCGCATCTACATAAAGAGTTTGAAGATCAACTCCTGTAACAGGCCAGGTAATTATTTTTCTTTCTCAGGTATGCAAGTTCTCGCTAAGGAAACTCTTACGCGATTGACATTTAGATGGCATCTATAAGCCTATCCACATACCAACAATCTCCAAATGGCATCTATAAGCCCATTCCCGACAAAGTTCTGTCACATCTCCAGATGGCATCTATAAGCCCATCCTCCTATCCATCATCTCTCCAAATGGCATCTGTAAGCCCATTCCCACCATCACACTGCCGATACTCTACTATGTGAGTGCAAATTTCTGGGCACTCTAGTATTCAATCATCTTCCACCTTCGGATTACAAAAGGCACGCACGCCAATCTACATCCTCAGGTCTAAGAAGATTGAACAGGGGCAACTGTTGTACACCAAAATTTTCCCTCCCATATTCTTCAAGATTTACCAAGATCAAGGTTTAAAATCTCCCAAGGGTTACACAGTCCAATTGCCTCCTAACACAGTCAAAATTAGGGTTTTGGTTCTTGCAAATAAATTGAGGTTTCCAAGGGTCCAATCAAGTCCCACATGCCTAGATACATTGTCAAGCATCCATATGCCAAGTTTCAAGACTCACAGCATCAAATTGCACAGTCAAAAACCCTAATTGCACCACAGTCAACTGCATGGGCAAAATGGTCATTTGACAGTCAAAAGTCAAAACTTTTGGTCAACATCTTATTTTGAAGCCACAAACATCATTTGATCAATTCTTGATCATGATTCTCAAAGCATGGCTCAAAAATCATCAAGATGCAAAAGTTTCCATTTTTGGACAGCTGAAAAGTCAATTGCAAATTGACCAAGGCATAACTTCTTCATGGTTTATCAGAAAAATCCCATCCAAATCTCATTGTGAAGAGGATGACATTTCCTACAACTCATCTTCACACTTCAAGTCCAAGAAATGCTCTCACAAAAAGTTGTCAATTTCAACATTATAGGTCATTTTCAAAAGTCAACAAAAAGGCACTTTAAGTCAAAGACCATAACTTGAGATTGGTAAATCAAAATGACATGGGACCAAAGGCATTGGTTGGAGGACTTCAAGACCTTTCCAAAATGTCCAAGAACATGATCATAGCTTCAAAATTGAGCAAGATATGCCTTGTAGAAGTTGGGAAATTTTTGGGAATTTTGAAAAGTCAACTTTGCTTCAAAAGCTTCAAAATTGCTAATGGGCCATAAATTCTTCCATGAATCATTACCCAAAGCATATGCACGACCCATTAAGCTCAAAGGGATTTATTTTCTTATTTTTAATTAATTAATTGAATTTTTAATCTTATTAATTCATTTAATTAAATTTAATTATGAGAAAAATATTAAACAATGGTTTTAAATCTTTTTTGTGCAGCAAATATGTCCATTATATGCAAGAGATTTCGTGCACCAGCTCAAGGGGACAATATCATCCATATTTGGCAAGAATTGCATGGAAAAAGATTGGAAAAGATATGAACAAAATCAAATATTCAAAACTTTAATTCATGGACTATGGGCTTGGTTTTTTGACCTATTCCATTCAGATACATAGGCACAACTCAAACCTAAGGCATTACACACGAAAAATTGCTCAAGAACTGCATACCAATTTGCAAAGTTTCATCAAAAAATTGGAAACTGAAATCCTAGTTACTGCACGTTTCAAAGCCTAAAATCTATTCCAACACATTGCTGGACCATCAAGGAAGCTTTTGCAATCAAGAATCAATCAAAACGAGCAAGGAAGTGAGGAACACAGGCTATACGGTTTACCAAAATTTCTTGAATTCCACATCATGATTCATGCACTTTTAATCATTTTTCTTGAGTGATTTATACTAATGTTAACTTTCTGAAGCTAATGACATAACTCAATTGCATTATCAGGCCATGTATCGTGATTCACCATTAACGTGTTTTAGGGTTTCAGAAGCTTCGAATTAGGGGTTTCCTCATATGGAAAAATTGGACCACCAAACCTATGCCATTGAATTCGTGGTAACAAGACGAATGGAATGATGGCCTCGCGCCTTTTTTATATTCAGGCATCATCTAATCGCTATTATCCACTGCGCCATTTAGTGGGGGTTTAAAACCCCCGCTACTTATCTTGTGTTTTTGCAGAAAGAATGAAGAAGACGCTGAGGTGTCCAGGACTGGTTGGGCAATTCAAAAGTTGGCGCGTTTTTCTATCATTAACGTTGTTTTCTTTTATATTATTTGTTTCCCATTCCATATACAACGCGCGCGCACAGCTCAATTGGCAAGTGATATGTTTGGTAAACGTTGGGACCTGGGTTCGATTCCCAGGTCCCCCCACATATTTCATATTTTTTCCCTTAACGTGTTTCTATGCATCATCCCTTAATAGGCCTACCACGCATCCTCAAACGCTAGCCTGCCATGCGCCCATGAGTTTCTATCTGAAGGCTACAAAAGGAGTCCTACCATGTACCCCAGTCAAACAGCACGCAGGTGATTGAGAAAGTCAACGTGGCTAGATTTCTAATGGACCAGAATTACTCCAATAAAACCTCCCTTTGGGGCCTGATACCCCCCATGGTTTGCATTGTTTTTTTTAATTTTTATTTGATTTTATTTTAATTCTTTTTAATGTTTTAATTATTTCTTTTTACCATAAAATAAATTTCACAATAAAAAATCAGAAACTAAAAATGTTTATTTTTTTTTAATCATATTTAATTTCACCATTAAAATGTTTTGTAAATAAATTCTAATAATTAGTTTAGTTAATTTAGGTTTTAATTCAATCTTTTTTTCTTAATAAATTAAAATAGGTAGAATTAGGGTTTTGATATTTTTTCACCTTTTCTTTTTAATAAATAATCTTCTCTCATTATTATTATTATTTATTACTAATTTATTTTGTAAATAAACATGTACATTAATTATCTAGTAAATTAGGTTAAACTTTAACCTTTTTCATTAATAATTAAAATAATTTAGAACTAGGGTTTCATTTAACTTCTAATTAATTTTTTTTATTTTCTTAAATATAAAAACCTAAAAAAAACACTTCTTTTCTTTAATTTAATAATTAATTAGACTTTAATTTCAATTTAATTTCAAAAGGGTCCAACGCCCTCGAACGTGCAACTTTAATTCTTTCGCGCATTTATTCTTATTTTCTTTTCGAATATTATGTAATTGCCCAAGCCTTGTAATAGTAATTAGGAAATTTATTTACTTTCCGCATTTTTATTCAAACGGGTCTTTGTAATTTGGCGATGTATAGACCCGCGCCTTGTAATAGCGTAGGATTTATCTTTCCGCATTTAAATTTCCGCACTCTTAAACTGCTAACTTGCATGAAAGAATGTATGGCCAATTAAAAAACAAGCGTAGATCACGATACAATGATCAAAGGCAAAGATTAACATGAAAATAACACACAAATTCACACACCACTCTTAGGGTACGCCTCACTGTTGCCTTACCTTCGAAACGTGGTCGTCGAGTATAGGACGTTTTAGTAAGTCCTTATGTCCATGACATGATCCAGTTGCCTCGAAACGGTTGCCTCGGAATTAAAAAAGGATCAATGGCATAAGGGTAGCTTCTAAGGTGTCCTACTGTTGCTCTGGTGACCACGCTGTCCCTAAAAAACGAATTGACCCGAACACCTCCAGCGGTGGTGCTACCTACCTCTCAATGGTGGGATGACACTACCTTAAGGACATTTACACAGCCTAATTCCTTAGGGTAGGTAGATGACTCGTAGATACTTGCTCTATTCAAAACAAACAAAACTCTTTTCACACCGACACTTTCAAAAAAGCTTTCAAAACAATTTTTCAAACACTCTTGAGGACTGATACAAGAGTTATTCCGAAATCTTTAAACGAAACTTTTTCAAACCCACTCACACTTTGAAAAGCGAACACTTTTCAAAACACAATGAGCAAGTATCTAAGAGCCCATGGATAACCATGGATAGAAAGGGTGCTAACACCTTCCCTTTCTATAAATCTACCTCCCGAACCGAGAAACATCTCGAAAAGGAATTTTGCTGTGCTTTTGTCCTTTCCTTGTTGGAGAAAATAAAAGACGGTGGCGACTCTTGCTTCCGCGACATTTTGCGATCCAGCGTTAAACAGTTAGTTCTAAATCCACCGATCACAGAACTGGCGACTCTGTTGGGGACTCTTATAAAGTGAGGTGTACCTTAGGACTAAGATCACTTGTGTTTTCAATTGCTGTGTTTGTTTGCTTTATTATTGTGGGCTGTTTCAGAGTTACATAGATCCTAACCCGGATCTGGGGATACCCTGTTAGGTAGCATAAGCTGTGAGGGACCTGTCCGGCGTAGACCGACATGGGTGAAGCAGTGGCTACGTTGGTGTGGCACCTTGGTCTGTACCGATATCCCTTGTGTCGCAACGAGGAGAATATGGGTCTTCTGAGGAGTCATTAAGCACCAGCCGACCTTAGAACCTTAAATGACCCAACTTGGCCAATAGAACAGTAGCAGTATGCTACACCCATTGAGGCTAAACTCTCGCGATGGTTCTGGCCGCAAGAAAAGATTGCGATGCTGGAGTTATGACCGATTGAGGGTAGTCAGTGATATTGGGATCCTCTAGAACCCGGTTACTTCTGATAGGACAGGTCTTAACCAACCAACTTCAAGAGGGTAATACCCAGACCCCATGCTGGCCTAAACTCTAAGGGTTGTGGTATGACTTGTGCACTTTCGTACTTGACTACTTGCATGCTTGTTATCTGACACTTGAGTTTATTGCAGGTTTTGTTTACAGTCCTTAATCTGGACTCATAACAGGGTTACTTATATCACCCCACACATAACATGACATCATACCATCATACCATTGCATACATCCTACATAAGGACTAATCCATTTCAAGGATCTCAAGGGTCGGTGATGCAGGTCATGATGAATCAAACTGTATAGCAAGGGGCAAATGGGATTTATTTTCCTCTAGCCAAGGTTGTCAGTGGCTATGACCCACTCGATATGGTGAGCCTTGACTCTTGAAGAAGGACTCTCAACAATATGCAGTGCCTTCCATCAAGCTACAAAATGCAAACTCTAACAATTTTCTTGTTTACCCCGCGAGATCCTTGAAAACATTGCATGCATACATACGTTGCATCATAGGTACCCTTGTTACAGGTCACTTACCCCTTTTCGCTGTTTATTTCAGCAATGGCTTCCCAACAAGATAATCAAGGTCTTCATGCTCAAGAGACTCGGTTCAGGGAGATCTTCTTAAGCCTATCCAAGGGACAGGAAGAGTTGAGGACACTCCTTATGGGGAATTTGGCCAAGCAAAGCCCCGATGATGACAAGGACGAACGGCTGAAACGTCTACAAGCTGAGGTAGATACAATGAAAACCCAGATGCTGGGGCAAAGGGCTCTCATCCAAGGTTTAGCTCGGGAAGAAGAAGAGTTGAGGACCATGATCAGTCAACTCCACCAAAACAGATCCAACATGAAGCAACCAGTCCAAGTCAGGGACCAGGTCTTTGATCAGCTTCCAAGAGGACAAGAATCTGGTATGGTGAAGATTAAAACTCTCCAAATTGCTACCACCTTACAAGCCCAGCATCAACCTCGCCCAGAGCAACAGGTTGATCAGAGTAAGCCAAGCAGGGCCAAGAGGCAATTCACCCAGCTCAACATGTCGTTGTTTCAAGCTCTACAACACCTGCTGAGGTTGAATCTGATTACACTAAGGGCTTCTCCCCGGAACCCCAACACATCTGCTCCTAACTATCATCCCAACAAAAGGTGTGCATACCACTCTGATAGTCCTGGACATGACACTGCCGACTGTTGGGCTCTGAAGAACAAAGTCCAGGACCTGATTAATGAAGGGGCAGTGGATTTCTCCCAAGTGGGTCAGGCTGAATGTTTCTACCATCCCTACAGGATTCACCAGTTGAAGTAACAAGTCCCGAGATGAGAAGACTTTTGTCCATTAGAGTTTTCAAGTTGTAATTTGCTTTTGATTGTTCAAACAGTTATTCATGTTAAACGTTGTTATTTCATTAATGCATCGCATATGTCTGTTTTAAATCAATATATTCGCATTCGCTATATTCAAACTGCTTTCATTTTTATGATGTCAACTCTCAATCAATAATTCTAAGCCTCTTGAGGGAGGATGACGAAAACGATACCACAATCTACAGTATGCTTTTGAACAGACCCTGCTGATGAGGTACAGGCATTGTTTCAAATCCTAAAACACTGGATTTATAAGGAAGATAGTCCCTCGTCAACCCCTCTGAGCCAAAGAAGTAGGAGTGTTTCTTTTCAAAAATTAAAACCCTTAATCATAATCAGGGGCAGGGTAGTTCTCTCAGTTGATCCAAGTGCACAACAAACGGCATCAAAGAAGTCCTTCTGAAACAAAAGACAGTGATGGTTCCGAGTAATCATAAAGATAGGTAGTCGTTATCTTTCAAAAATAAAACCCAATAAGTCAAAACCTATGAAGGAGACTTACAAAACTGGGGCATCCCGCTGACTGTAATCACAAAAGAACAGTTCAGGCAAAAAAAAAAGGGATAATAAAAAAAGAAAAGAAAGAGGTACTACAAACCCTCAACAAAAAAGGAATGACTGCCTACTCAAAATAAACTGTCCATATCAGAACCATCATTGGAATATCAGGACAGAGACTCAAACAAAGGTCTAACGCACGATCAACTGAGTTTAGGTTTGAAGAACATCACGAAGAGCGGGTGGGTACAAATAATTTGAGCCTTTATCCTTTGTTTCTTAAACCGTGAACCAGGCCACGTTATAACCCTTAAAAGTCCTAGCTGAAGCATGGGTTAGTTCGAAAGCATACTATTACGAAAAGTATCCTGACTCCTTAAGGCTTGCGGTAAGATAACGAGTTGACATCACAGTTTTACAAAGTTCACTTGTTTTTACTAAAAAAGGATGCATTTTCAAAAACTTCGAAACAGACATAAGCTTTGCATTTTTAACATAACTTTGTTTGCATATGACTTTTTGTTTGAACAGCATAGGAGTTTGCACGACGAATGTCTAATGAACGAAAGCACCTCCAATCAAGGGGCAGGGCCTGACCACTGTCCATCATCTGGGGCAGTTAAATCAAGATTCAGAGAATCTCTCAAAAGGCCAACCAACTTGGGGCAATTCTCCGCCTGAGTCACTTGGGACATTGGACATGAATTCCAGCTATGAATCCTGCCTGATCAAACAAAGATCTTCTGGCAACACTGCTAACAGGGGCACCTCCCTACAGCCTGAGAGCATGGACATAGTCGAAAAAATACTGCGCATAATCAAAGACCCGCTAGGTTGACATACCTAGGCAAAATAAGGGCTTCCCGGCAAACCAAAAGGGTTCGGGCAAAAATAAGGGATGAAAATGAAAAATCTGTACACCCGGCAAGTCGAAAACCTGAAAAGGCGGCTTGGGCAAAAATGGGTATCCCGGTGGGCTGAAAACCCGAAAGGGCGGTCCAGGAAAAAGTTAGGGATCAAAGCATACGACTATGTCCCGGCATCTCGTCACTTGCCTACCAGAGGAAGATTTGTCAATCGGCAGTCATCAAGCACCTCCACAAGGTATCTCCTGCCCTCACCTCAGAGACAGGGGCAATAATGAGTTGTCCAGGCGATCCAGTTGCTCTGTCAACCAAAGTACCAAGGAAAGGTCAATCAAAAGATGATCACCATCTACCTTTACAGTTTCAGATCAACACTGGTAACAAGCCAGGAAAATTCCGTGGACGACTGATAATGGGTTAATATCTGAAACCAGACAGGATAATTATCCACTTGATCATCATGAAGCGACCCCACGCCGGTTCCTTCTCAATTTTTAGACGAAGTCTTACACGGACTTATCATCAAAGTAACCTTACACCGGTTCCTCCAGAAGTCTTACACGGACTCATCTCAAGATGACCTTACCCGGTTCATCAAGAAGTTTTACACGAACTTATCCTGCAGTAACCTCACCCCGGTTCCTCCAGAAGTCTTACATGGACTTATCTCAGGATGACCTTACCCCGGTTCCTCCAGAAATTTTACACGAACTTATCCCGAAGTAACCCCACACAAGTTCCCTTCTCAAACTCTAGACGTAGTTTTACACGGACTCGTCATCAGTAAACCCTACACAGGTTTCCTTCTCAGCTCTAGATACAGTTTTACACGGACTCGTCATCAAAGTAACCCTACACAGGTTCCTTCTCCATTTCAGAGGCAGTCTTATACGGACTCATTATCAGTAAACCCTACACAGGTTTCCTCCCTCCAAAGATGCAGTTTTACATGAGCTCATCATCAGGCCTCCACCAGTATCTTCTCCCACAGAAACAGGGGCAATAATGAGTTGTCTAAGCAATCTAGTTGCTCTGTAACCCAGATATCTTAATTCCCTAGAGAGTGAGCCAGCAAGTCAACATACTCTCCCCAAGCAGAGTTAGCCCACTGGCAGCCTTATGGAAGTTGGATTATCCCCAGCAGATCTCAACATTCCCCAGGAGTATACAAACATTCTTAACAAGCATCCCCGGCAGTCTTGATCCAAGATTGTTCCCCGGAGGTATACAGACATTCAGTGGAGCCACTTCCCCAGTACATCTCAAAAAAATTTCCCCAGGAGAGTCCAATCCAGAAGTTTCCCCAGGAAAGTGGAATCCATCTCCCCAGCAGGAAGCTTATCCCCAGTAGATTCTGGAAGCTTGTCCCCTGCAGAGCACGAATGCGTCTCCCGGCCTTATTCAAAGGTTATTTCCCCACCAGGATATAACTGGGTTATCCTCAGCCAAAAACCACGGAAAGATCATCCCCGACGGAGTCTTCCTATCCCCCAGCGGAGTTCATCAATCCCTCCAACAGAGCTCAACAACGGTATCCCCAGCGGAGTTATCATCAACATCTCAAGCAAAGTACATCTCTTTCCCCACCGAGTTCACTCCCCGCAGAGTAATCTATTCTCCAAGTTTATTCCCCAACGGAGTCATCTTCTCCTACCGGTATTCTTGCAACCATCATCCCCAGTGGAAACAAAGCACTATCCTTCAACATCAAGCCCATGATTTAACTTCCCGGCACCCGTCAAGGATTTACTTTCCTAGACGAAAATACATTCATAAACATATCACATTTTCATACATCTTGCTTACATACATTATAGCATGCATATAGGCATCATAGACATACAATCTCACTTATTCTGAGAACATCTCGCATGTCATACGTCATGACATCACATACAACTAACTTTTTGTCTTTTCAGGACAAAGGTCAATACAAAGATGATTACTATCAATGGTCGCAACTAAAGATCTGATTCCTGTATCTTGCCAGGGTGTATCTGTTGACGACTACATTACCATACTCGATTTCTGTATCCTGCCAGGGCACGTCTGAAGAGTTCGAAGATCCGATTCCTGTATCTCGCCAGGGTGTATCTGTTGACGACTAAATTACCAGACTTGATTCTTGTATCTTGCCAGGGCACGTCTGAAGAGTTCGAAGATCCGATTCCTTTATCTTTCCAGGGTGTATCTGTTGACGACTAACAATACTAGACTCGATTCCTGTATCCTGCCAGGGCACGTCTGAAGAGTTCGAAGATCTGATTCCTGTATCTTGCCAGGGTGTATCTGTTGACGACTACATTACCAGACTCGATTCCTGTATCCTGCCAGGGCACGTCTGAAGAGTTCGAAGATCCGATTCCTGTATCTCGCCAGGGTGTATCTCTTGACGACTATATTCCAGACTCGATTCCTGTATCTTGCCAGGGCACGTCTGAAGAGTTCGAAGATCCAATTCCTGTATCTTGCCAGGGTGTATCTGTTGACGACTACATTACCAGACTCGATTCATGTATCTTGCCAGGGCACGTCTGAAGAGTTCGAAGATCCGATTCCTGTATCTCGCCAGGGTGTATCTGTTGACGACTAAATTACCAGACTCGATTCCTGTATCTTGCCAGGGCACGTCTGAAGAGTTCAAAGATCTGATTCCTGTATCTTGCCAGGGTGTATCTGTTGACGACTACATTACCAGACTCGATTCCTGTATCCTGCCAGGGCACGTCTGAAGAGTTCGAAGATCCGATTCCTGTATCTCGCCAGGGTGTATCTGTTGACGACTAAATTCCAGACTCGATTCATGTATCTTGCCAGTGCACGTCTGAAGAGTTCGAAGATCTGATTCCTGTATCTTGCCAGGGTGTATCTGTTAACGACTACATTACCAGACTCGATTCCTGTATCTCACCAGGGCACGTCTGAAGAGTTCGAAGATCCGATTCCTGTATCTTACCAGGGTGTATCTGTTGACGACTATTTTCCAGATTCGATTCCTGTATCTAGCCAGGGCACATATGTGAATAACTAATTGTAGACTCGATACCTGTATCCGGCCAGGGCACATCTACATGAAGAGTTTAAAGATTCGATTCCTGTATCCAGTCAGGGCGCATCTACATAAAGTGTTTGAAGATCAACTCCTGTAACAGGCCAGGTAATTATTTTTCTTTCTATGGTACGCAAGTTCTCGCTAAGGAAACTCTTACGCGATTGACATTTAGATGGCATCTATAAGCCCATCCACATACCAACAATCTCCAAATGGCATCTATAAGCCCATTCCCGCCATCACACTGCTGATACTCTACTATGTGAGTGCAAATTTCTGGGCACTCTAGTGTTCAATCATCTTCCACCTTCGGATTACGAAAGGCACGCACGCCAATCTACATCCTCGGGTCTAAGAAGATTGAACAGGGGAAACTGTTGTACACCAAAATTTGCCCTCCCATATTCTTCAAGATTTGCCAAGATCAAGGTTTAAAATCTCCCAAGGGTTACACAGTCCAATTGCCTCCTAACACAGTCAAAATTAGGGTTTTGGTTCTTGCAAAGAAATTGAGGTTTCCAAGGGTCCAATCAAGTCCCACATGCCTAGATACATTGTCAAGCATCCATATGCCAAGTTTCAAGACTCACAACATCAAATTGCACAGTCAAAAACCCTAATTGCACCACAGTCAACTGTAGGGGCAAAATGGTCATTTGACAGTCAAAAGTCAAAACTTTTGGTCAACATCTTATTTTGAAGCCACAAACATCATTTGATCAATTCTTGATCATGATTCTCAAAGCATGGCTCAAAAATCATCAAGATGCAAAAGTTTCCATTTTTGGACAGCTGAAAAGTCAATTGCAAATTGACCAAGGCATAACTTCTTCATGGTTTATCAGAAAAATCCCATCCAAAGCTCATTGTGAAGAGGATGACATTTCCTACAACTCATCTTCACACTTCAAGTCCAAGAAATGCTCTCACAAAAAGTTATCAATTTCAACATTATAGGTCATTTTCAAAAGTCAACAAAAAGGCACTTTAAGTCAAAGACCATAACTTGAGATTGGTAAATCAAAATGACATGGGACCAAAGGCATTGGTTGGAGGACTTCAAGACCTTTCCAAAATGTCCAACAACATGATCATAGCTTCAAAATTGAGCAAGATATGCCTTGTAGAAGTTGGGAAATTTTTGGGAATTTTGAAAAGTCAACTTTGCTTCAAAAGCTTCAAAATTGCTAATGGGCCATAAATTCTTCCATGAATCATTACCCAAAGCATATTCACGACCCATTAAGCTCAAAGGGATTTATTTTCTTATTTTTAATTAATTAATTGAATTTTTAATCTTATTAATTCATTTAATTAAATTTAATTATGAGAAAAATATTAAACAATGGTTTTAAATCTTTTTTGTGCAGCAAATATGTCCATTATATGCAAGAGATTTCGTGCACCAGCTCAAGGGGACAATATCATCCATATTTGGCAAGAATTGCATGGAAAAAGATTGGAAAAGATATGAACAAAATCAAATATTCAAAACTTTAATTCATGGACTATGGGCTTGGTTTTTTGACCTAATTCCATTCAGATACATAGGCACAACTCAAACCTAAGGCATTACACACGAAAAATTGCTCAAGAACTGCATACCAATTTGCAAAGTTTCATCAAAAAATTGGAAACTGAAATCCTAGTTACTGCATGTTTCAAAGCCTAAAATCTATTCCAACACATTGCTGGACCATCAAGGAAGCTTTTGCAATCAAGAATCAATCAAAACGAGCAAGGAAGTGAGGAACACAGGTGTGATCGGTGGATCTGGAACTGACTGTTTAACGCTGGTTCGCGAAATGTCGCGGAAGCAAGAGTCGCCACCGTCTTTTATTTTCTCCAATTGGAAAGGACAAAAGCACAGAAAAATTCCTTAAAGAGATTGCTCTCGGTTCGGGAGGTAGGTTATAGAAAGGGAAGGTGTTAGCACCCTTTCTATCCATGGTTATCCATGGGCTCTTAGATACTTGCTCAATGTGTTTTCAAAAATGTTTGTTTGCTTTTCAATGTGGGTTTAAAAGTTTCTTTTGAAAGATTTCAGTTCGACTCGTACGTCAGAGTGTTTGAAAAGTTTGCTTTGAAAGCTTTTTGAAGATGTGTCGGTGTGAAAAGTATTTTTGATTTGTTTTGAAAGTTAGAGCAAGTATCCTTGAGAACCTACCTACCCTAAGGAATTCGTCTGTGTAAGAGTCCTTTAAAGTAGTGCCATCCCACCATTGAGAGGTAGGTAGCACCACCGTTGGAGGTGTTCGGGTCAATTCGATTTTTAGGGACATGGTGATCACCAGAGCAATGGGAAGACACCTTAGAAGCTACCCTCATGCCAGGTTCCCGGATCATGAGGACTTACTAAGACGTTTTCTACTCGACGACCACCTTTCGAGGCAAGGCAACAGTGAGGCGTACCCTAGGGGTGGTGTGTGATTTGTGTATCAGATTCAGATATTTTATCTTGTCATGTTATTGGTGATCTACGCGTTTGTTTTTTACTTAAGGCCATTCATTCTTGCATGCATTTGTTAACAGTTAAAAAAAAGCGAAAAAAGTAAAGTTATAAACTATTACAAAGGCGCGGGTCCACATCGCCAAAATAAACCGGACCCGATTTAGCGGAAAATAAATAATGCGATAAAATAAAAGTGCGAGAAATTTAAATTACATGGCTTTGGGATATTTACAAAATTATAATGTGCGAAATAAAGAAATTAAAACAAAATTAGGGCGTTGGACCCTTTTGCAAACAATTAAAATTAATAACGAATTACAAATTAAATGATTAAATGTTTTTTTTTGGTATTTTGTGTTTTTTAGATTCAATAAGGAAAAGAAGTCAATCAAATTAAACGGCGAACCCTAATTCTAATATTTTTTTAATTGTTAAGAAAGAATTAAAATATGACCTAAATTAAACCTAATTCATTTATGTACAATTTAAATAGGAAAATAAATAAATAAATAAATAATAATTATTATTGTTGTGAAAAAAGGGAAATAAAAAGAATTAACAATTAAAACCTAAATTCTACATTTTTGGATTTTTATTAAAAAAGGAATTAAAATTAAAACCTAATTACACTACATAATTTATATTCTAATTTATTTATAAAAATAATTATAATAAAATAAATATTATATTTTTTTTGTATTTTTTGATCTTTATGATATTTTTATATTTTTGATTAAAATTTAAACAAACAATAATTAAAATAAACATGATAATTAAAATCAAAAATTAAAAGATATAAGGAAAAATAAAATTAGATTGGCAAACCATGGTGGGGTGTTGCCCCAAATAAGGAGGTAAGGCCTGGTAATCTGGCCCAATAAGCATTCAGAATTTATTGACTTTTCATGATCCCATATGATGCGTTTGACTCATGCCTAGGGTGTACCCCTAATCTTCTGCCTTGAATGAGAGGTCTTGGACACGTGGGCTGCCAGATGGTGAGGAAACATAGTGTACCTGGACACGAGCGCTGCATAGAATCAATTGTAGAAAAATAACATGAAGCATTTGCCAGACCTGGGACTTGAACCCAGGTCTTGAAGGTTGCATACGTTAATTCTTGCCAGCTGAGCCACCTAACATCAATTGATATTTTATAAAGAATAAAAAACAAAAAGGAAAACCAAGCGCACTAGCAATTGGGCGCACGAAATTTAAAACAACCAATTATATCATGCCAGCACGTCATCGTCCTCATCCCTTTTTTTTATTTTTTCTGAAACATAAGCATATGGCAACGGTTTTAGAAACGTTGCATAAAGGGAGATTCAAGAAAATAGCGAATAGCTATCCTTGATACATAAATCCATCGCGAGGTATGTCTCTTGCTCATGGGAACACGCTGATTGCAATGGTCTTAATCTTGAGTCCCAATTGTTCCTTGGGTGAGAAACCCCAAATCAAGAACTCTGAAAACCTAATTTTTTGACAATGGCGAAAGCACAAATATGGCACAAAAACTCAATTGAACATATTGGTTAGCACAGAAACATCATTATAAACAAGAATCCATGAACAAAAATGCAAAAGAATGCTTAAATCATGCTATGTGATTTCAATATTTTCTTGGTTCAGTTTGACTTAGAGGTACCGATTCAAGGGGTTTTTGTTGATGTTAAGGATTGAGAGACGTTCCAGGATGCCTCAGGATGCTTATGGAATCAAAATTGGAGCTTGAATCGACCTTAAAGCTAGATTTCAGATTTGAGTTTTTTGTCAAAAATTTCAATATGCCAAAGGTGTGTTATGCGCAGCTTTCAGTCTAGGATGCTTAGGGTTGTGATTCTGAGTATGTATAGAACATGTTAGGTCAAAAAGATTGAACAAAATCTCATGCCATAATGGATTTCAATATTTGATTTGTTAAGAATCTTTTCCAATCTTTTTCTCATGTTTCTTGTACCAAATCTGATCAATTAGCATCAAATCCTTCCCTATTAGCATGTGCACGAGTTATAGAGTCCAAAGCATGCATAAAAAGATTTGTTTAGGTTAAGATTATATTTTTCATGAATTAAAATGATTTAAATGAATATAAATTAATATTAATTCAAATAAATAATCAAAAAATATGAAAATACTTCCCCTTGGGGCCTAGTGGTCGTGCATGGGCTTGGCATGAAGAAACTTGGAAGAAAAATGGGCCCAATAGCAAATTTAGGCCTTTTGCATCAATGTTGACTTTCAAAAATTTCCAAAAATTTCCCAACTTCCACAAGGCATAACTTGGTCAATTTTTAAGATTTTCACATGTTCTTGGACATTTTGGAAAGGTCTTTGAGTCCTTTAACCAATGCCTTTGGTCCCATGTCATTTTGATTTACCAATCTCAAGTTATGGCCTTTGACTTAAAGTCACTTTTTGTTGACTTTTGAAAATGACCTATAATGTTGAAATTGATAACTTTTTGTGAGAGAATTTCCTGGACTTGGAACATGAAGATGAATTGTAGGAAATGTCTTTCTCTTCAAAATGAGCTTTGGATGGAATTTTTCTGATAATCCATGTGAAAGTTATGCCTTGGTCAATTTCAGTGGACTTTTTCAGCTGTCCAAATATAGCAACTTTTGCATCTTTGATGATTTCTGAGCCAAATTTTGAGAATCATGATCAAGCATTGATCAAATGATGTTTGTGGCTTCAAAATGATATGTTGACCAAAAATTTGAACTTTTGACTGTCAAATGACCATTTTGCCCCTACAGTTGACTGTAGTGCAACCTAGGGTTTTGACAGTGCAATTTTGAGCTGAATGCCTTGAAACTTGACATGAGGATACTTGACCATCTTTGTAAGCATATGAGACTTGATTGGGCCTTTGAAAAGTTCATTTGCTTGACCAGAACTCAAACCCTAGTTTTGACTGTCTAGGAGACAGTTGAGCTACACAACCCTGGGGGAATTTTGTGACCTTGACTTGACAAATCTTGATGAATATGGGAGGGCAAATTTTGGGGTACAACAGTTGCCCCTGTTCAATCTTCTTAGACCTGAGGATGCAGATTGGCTGACGTGCCTTTCGTAATCCGAGGGTAAAAGATGATTGAACACTAGAGTGCCCAGAAATTTGCGCTCACATAGTAGCAGTGATGATGAGGGAATGGGCTTATAGATGCCATTTTAGAGGTTGCTGGATAGGATGATGGGCTTATAGATGCCATCTGGACGTTGATCGCGTAGGAGATTCCTTAGCGAGAACCTGCATACCTGCAAAAGAGAAAATGAGTACCTGACACGTTGCAGGAGTTGATTTTAGATGCTTGATATAGATATGTCCTGATTGGTTACATGAGCTGAGTCTGGAGCTTCAAACGCTGATGAATGAACCCGGGATGGTTACTGCCTTAGCATGGATGGTAAGAGAATCCTGAATGATTTTAACCTCAACAACGCTCGTTGAGAAAATCTTGGTGAGAATTACCATCTTCGTAGTGTCAGGAAGAGAACCAAAGGACATTATAATCTCAAAGGGAGTCACCTCATTCACCGTTGGAGAGGGAACTATAGGAAATTATAATCTGAAAAGAAATATCACCTCACGCTCATGCCGGAGAGGTAAACATCTGAAGAAGGAATTACCACCTCACACGCCGTTGGAGAGGGGACCATAAGAGAATATCACCTCACGCTCATGCCGGAGAGGGGAACATCTGAAGAAGGAATTACCACCTCACACGCCGTTGGAGAGGGGACCATAAGAGAATATCACCTCACGCTCATGCCGGAGAGGGAAACATCTGAAAAAGGAATTACCACCTCACACGCCGTTGGAGAGGGGACCATAAGAGAATATCACCTCACGCTCATGCCGGAGAGGGAAACATCTGAAGAAGGAATTACCACCTCACACGCCGTTGGAGAGGGGACCATAAGAGAATATCACCTCACGCTCATGCCGGAGAGGGGAACATCTGAAGAAGGAATTACCACCTCACACGCCGTTGGAGAGGGGACCATAAGAGAATATCACCTCACGCTCATGCCGGAGAGGGGACATCTGAAGAAGGAATTACCACCTCACACGCCGTTGGAGAGGGGACCATAAGAGAATATCACCTCACGCTCATGCCGGAGAGGGAAACATCTGAAGAAGGAATTACCACCTCACACGCCGTTGGAGAGGGGACCATAAGAGAATATCACCTCACGCTCATGCCGGAGAGGGGGCCATCAAAAAGGCTTCTGGAAGCAGTATCAGAACGTCACCATATCTGGGTCATATCTGAAACTATATCTGGAAGGGAATCTGGAAGCAGTATCAGAACGTCACCATATCTGGATCATATCCGAAACTATATCGAGAAGGAATTCTGGAAGCAGTATCAGAACGTCACCATCGCTGGGTTTACATCTGAAACTATATCGAGAAGGAATTCTGGAAGCAGTATCAGAACGTCACCATCGCTGGGTTTACATCTGAAACTATATCGAGAAGGAATTCTGGAAGCAGTATCAGAACGTCACCATCGCTGGGTTAACATCTGAAACTATATCGAGCAGGAATTGTATTAGTTGATAATAATCATTTTTGTATTGATCTTTTTCCTGAAAGGCAAGACATAATTGTATGCAAAATCATGATGCATGAACGGTATGTCTTCAAAATTAATGAGATTCGTGCCATATGATGCATATGCGTGCTATAATGTACGAAGATGTGACGTTTTATGAATGTATGTTTTTGTCTAGGGAAAATAAATCCTTGACGGGTGCCAGGAAGTCGCATCCTGGGCTGATGTTGAAAAATAGCTTTGCTTCCGCTGGGGAGGATAGCTGCAAGTATACCGGTAGGAGAAGATAACTCCGTTGGGGAATAACCTTGGCAAATGGAGGATTCTGCGGGGAGAAAAGATACCCTAACGACCATGCTGGGAAGCAGTACTCTGTGGGGGGATGCTTTTGCTGAATTGTTGAGGATGACTCGCTGAGGCTACCTTGCTGTATTGGAAGTATGAATGGACTTCGCTGGGGATAAGAAGATTCGTCGAGGACGCTCTTTCCGTGGCTTTTGGCTGAGGATAACCCAGTTATATCCTGTTAAGGAAATAACTCTTTAAATCAAGCCGGACGACGCGTTCGTGCCCTGCTAGGGGATAAGCTTCCAGAATCTACTGGGGGTACGCTTATTGCTTGGGGAGACAGATTCCAGCCTTCCTGGGGAACTGAATTGGACTCTCCTGGGGAAGTTTTTGAACTGCGTTGGCTATGTTCTTCAACGGAGCTTACCCTGATACCTTGGAGGATAGAACAATCAGACTGTTCAGACCAACCTTTATTGCCCCTGTTTCTTGTGGGGTGCTGATAGTTGTTGATGGACAACCTTCTTCTGGTAGACAGATGACAAGAAGACGGGACATAATCGTACGCTTTGATCCCTAACTTTTGCCTGGACCGCCCTTTCGGGTTTTCAGTCCACCGGGATACCCATTTTTGCCCAAGCCGCCTTTTCAGGTTTTCGACTTGCCGGGTGTACAGATTTTTTTTATTTCATCCCTTCATTTTGCCCGAACCCTTTTGGTTCGCCGGGAAGCCCTTATTTTTGCCTAGGTGTGTCAACCTAGCGGGTCTTTGATTTTGCGTAGTATTTTCCGACTATGTCCATGTTCTTAGAATGCAGGGAGGTGCCCCTGGCTGCTTGTGTTGCCATGTTACCAGAAGATGTCTGATCGGGCCAGATTCGTTGCTGGAGTGCCCCAAGTGACTCAGGCAGAGGTTTGCCCCAGGCTATTTGGCCTATTGAGAGATTCTCCGAATCTTGACTGGACTGCCCCAGATGATGGACAATAGTCATGCCGTGCCCCTTGATTGGGAGTGCTTTTGTTCACTAGGTATTTCTCGTGCGAATTTCCCTGCTGTTCAAACAAAAAGTCATATGCAAACAAAGTTATGTCAAAAACGCAAAGCTTATGTCTGTCTCGAAGATTTTGAAAATGCATCTTTTCATAAAACAAGTGAATGTTTGTAAAACGTGATGTCAACTCCGTATTTACCGTAGGCCTTCAGGAGTCAGGATACCTTTCGTGACAGTATGCTTTCGAACTAACCCATGCTTCAGCTAGGACTTTTAAGGGTTATAACGCGGCTTGGTTCACGGTTTTAAGAAACAAAGGATAGAGGCTCAAATTTTATTTGTACCCACCCGCTCTTCGTGATGTTCTTCAAACCTAAACTCAGTTGATCATACGTTTAGACCTCGTTCGAGTCTTTGCTTTGATTTTCCGGTGATGGTTCAAACATTGATGATTTATTCTGACTAGGCAGTCATTTTTGTTGAGGGTTTGTGAGACCTCTTTCTTGATTTTTGTTATCCCTTTCTTTTTTGCCTGAACTGTTTCCTTTTTGGAATTACAGCCAGCGGGATGCCCCAGTTTCATAAGTCCCTTTTATAGGTTTTGACTCCTTGGGCTTTTTGTTTATGATGATTTTTTTTTTTGATAACAACTGCCTGTCTTTATGATTGTTCTGAACCATCACTGTTTTTTTTGTAAGGATCTCTTTGGTGCCACTCGTTATGCACTTGGATCAACTGAGAGGACTACCCTGCCCCGGGTTATGATAAAGGGTTTCAATTTTCGAAAATAAAAACTCCTACTTCTTTGGCTCAGATGGGTTGACGAGGGTTTATCATCCTTATAACTCCAGTGTTTAGGGATTGAAACAATGCCTGTACCTCATCAGCGGGATCTGTTCAAAAGCATACTGTAAAGATCGTGGTATCGTTTTCTTCATCCTCCCTCAAGAGGCTTAGAATTAAAGATCAAGAGTTGACATCAGAAAAAAAAATATGAAAACAGTTTGCATATAGTGAATGCGAATATATTGATTCAAAACAGACATAAGCGATGCATTAATGAAATAACAATGTTTTAACATGAATAAATGTTTGAATGATCAAAAGGGAATTACAACTTGAAAAATCCAAATGAAAAAATTTCTAGTTTGAGATAGCCATCTCAGATGGAGAATTCTCAGCGGAAGATTTTCATCTCGCCATCCGGCATGAACTCTATCACCCCTTCGTCAATCAAATCCTGAATTTTGTTCTTCAAGGTCCAACAGTCGTCTGTAGCATGCCCCGGGCTGTCTGAATGATAAGCGCAGTGGGTGTCGGGGTTATACCTCGAAGCTGTCCTGTTGGGATTCTTCGGAGGGTCCTTTAGAGTGATCAGATTGACCTCCAGCAAGCGCTTCAGTATAAAGGATGAGGGTATATCAGTCTCCGAGAAATGTCTTCCGGGCGCATTTCGTTTACGTTGACTACCCCGTTGAGGCTGGGCTCGTGACCCTGAAGCAAGCTGAGGAGATTTTCCTTTGTCTTCTTGCCCCGCATGTGGTTGAATGATGGCTGGAGCTTCCACCTTGGCTGTTTGCCCTACTGGATTATTTTGAAGCAGCTTGGTGACGAGAACCCGGAGCTCTTCTTGTTTTTGAGCTAAGTCCTGAATGAGAGTCATTTGGCCCACCAACTGCCCCATCATTTGGATCTTCATGGTTGCCAACTCAATTTGTAGTCCTTCCAGCTGATCGTTCCTGATGCCCCCTGCATTCCCTAAGGTCAAGTTCCTGGTGAGGAGAGTCTTTATTTCTTCTTGCCCCTGGGATAGGTTCAAGAACATTTCTCGCAGTTGGGCGTTCTGAGTACGGAGATCGTGGTTGTCTGGTTGGAAAGCCATTGCTGAAATAAACAGCGAAGATGGTGAGTGACCTGCAAAAGGGATACCTGTAATGCAATGATGAGTATGACATGTATGCAATGTTTTCAAGGACCTCGCGGGGTAAACAAGAAAATTTGTTAGCATTTGGAACCGGTAGCTTGACTGAAGGCACTGCATATTGTTGAGAGTCCTTCATCAAGGGTCAAAGGCTCACCATATCCAGTGGGTCATAGCCTCTGACAACTTTGGCTAGAGGAAAATAAATCCTCTTTGCCCCTTGCTGGGATAGTTGATTCACCATGACCTGCATCACAAGCCCTTGAGATCCTTGAAATGAGTTAGGATGTATGCAATGGTATGATGACATGCTATGCATGGGGTAATGTAGGTAACCCTGTTATGGGTCCCAACTAAGGACTGCAAACCAAAACCTGCAAGAAACTCAAGTAAAACCTGTCATGAGTCCCAGTTAAGGACTAAAACAAACCCTGCAAGAAACTCGGTAAACCTTGTTATGAGCCCTAATTAAGGACTAAAACAAACCCTGCAAGAAACTCGGTAAACCTTGTTATGAGTCCTAATTAAGGACTACAAACAAAACCTGCAAGAAACTCAAGTGTCAGACAACAAGCATGCAAATAGTCAAGTTGGAAGGCACACAAGTCACACAAGAGAAACCCTTAGAGTTTAGGCCAGCATGAGGTCTGGGTATTACCCTCTTTCAGTTTGTTGGTTAAGACCTGTCCTATCAGAAGTAACCGGGTTCTAGAGGATCCCAATATCACTGACTACCCTCAATCGGTCATAACTCCAGCATCGCAATCTTTTCTTGCGGCCAGAACCATCACGAGAGTTTAGCCTCAATGGGCGTAGCATACTGCTACTGTTCCTATTGGCCAAGTTGTGTCAATTAAGGTTCTAAGGTTGTTGGTGCTTAATGACTCCTTAGAAGACCCATATTCTCCTCGTTGCGACACAAGGGATATCGGTACAGACTAAGGTGTCACACCAACGTAGCCACTGCTTCACCTGTGTCGGTCTACGCCGGACAGGTCCCTCACAGCTTATGCTACCTAAACAGGGTATCCCCAGATCCGGGTTAGGATCTATGTATCTCCGATGCAACCCACAATAGTAAAGCAAGCAAAACAATACAAGTGAAAACACAGTTATGACCTAGCCCTAAGGTACACCTCACTTTATAAAGGGTCCCCAGCAGAGTCGCCAGTTCTGTGATCGGTGGATCTGGAACTGACTGTTTAACGCTGGTTCGCGAAATGTCGCGGAAGCAAGAGTCGCCACCGTCTTTTATTTTCTCCAATTGGAAAGGACAAAAGCACAGAAAAATTCCTTAAAGAGATTGCTCTCGGTTCGGGAGGTAGGTTATAGAAAGGGAAGGTGTTAGCACCCTTTCTATCCATGGTTATCCATGGGCTCTTAGATACTTGCTCAATGTGTTTTCAAAAATGTTTGTTTGCTTTTCAATGTGGGTTTAAAAGTTTCTTTTGAAAGATTTCAGTTCGACTCGTACGTCAGAGTGTTTGAAAAGTTTGCTTTGAAAGCTTTTTGAAGATGTGTCGGTGTGAAAAGTATTTTTGATTTGTTTTGAAAGTTAGAGCAAGTATCCTTGAGAACCTACCTACCCTAAGGAATTCGTCTGTGTAAGAGTCCTTTAAAGTAGTGCCATCCCACCATTGAGAGGTAGGTAGCACCACCGTTGGAGGTGTTCGGGTCAATTCGATTTTTAGGGACATGGTGATCACCAGAGCAATGGGAAGACACCTTAGAAGCTACCCTCATGCCAGGTTCCCGGATCATGAGGACTTACTAAGACGTTTTCTACTCGACGACCACCTTTCGAGGCAAGGCAACAGTGAGGCGTACCCTAGGGGTGGTGTGTGATTTGTGTATCAGATTCAGATATTTTATCTTGTCATGTTATTGGTGATCTACGCGTTTGTTTTTTACTTAAGGCCATTCATTCTTGCATGCATTTGTTAACAGTTAAAAAAAAGCGAAAAAAGTAAAGTTATAAACTATTACAAAGGCGCGGGTCCACATCGCCAAAATAAACCGGACCCGATTTAGCGGAAAATAAATAATGCGATAAAATAAAAGTGCGAGAAATTTAAATTACATGGCTTTGGGATATTTACAAAATTATAATGTGCGAAATAAAGAAATTAAAACAAAATTAGGGCGTTGGACCCTTTTGCAAACAATTAAAATTAATAACGAATTACAAATTAAATGATTAAATGTTTTTTTTTGGTATTTTGTGTTTTTTAGATTCAATAAGGAAAAGAAGTCAATCAAATTAAACGGCGAACCCTAATTCTAATATTTTTTTAATTGTTAAGAAAGAATTAAAATATGACCTAAATTAAACCTAATTCATTTATGTACAATTTAAATAGGAAAATAAATAAATAAATAAATAATAATTATTATTGTTGTGAAAAAAGGGAAATAAAAAGAATTAACAATTAAAACCTAAATTCTACATTTTTGGATTTTTATTAAAAAAGGAATTAAAATTAAAACCTAATTACACTACATAATTTATATTCTAATTTATTTATAAAAATAATTATAATAAAATAAATATTATATTTTTTTTGTATTTTTTGATCTTTATGATATTTTTATATTTTTGATTAAAATTTAAACAAACAATAATTAAAATAAACATGATAATTAAAATCAAAAATTAAAAGATATAAGGAAAAATAAAATTAGATTGGCAAACCATGGTGGGGTGTTGCCCCAAATAAGGAGGTAAGGCCTGGTAATCTGGCCCAATAAGCATTCAGAATTTATTGACTTTTCATGATCCCATATGATGCGTTTGACTCATGCCTAGGGTGTACCCCTAATCTTCTGCCTTGAATGAGAGGTCCTGGACACGTGGGCTGCCAGATGGTGAGGAAACATAGTGTACCTGGACACGAGCGCTGCATAGAATCAATTGTAGAAAAATAACATGAAGCATTTGCCAGACCTGGGACTTGAACCCAGGTCTTGAAGGTTGCATACGTTAATTCTTGCCAGCTGAGCCACCTAACATCAATTGATATTTTATAAAGAATAAAAAACAAAAAGGAAAACCAAGCGCACTAGCAATTGGGCGCGCGAAATTTAAAACAACCAATTATATCATGCCAGCACGTCATCGTCCTCATCCCTTTTTTTTATTTTTTCTGAAACATAAGCATATGGCAACGGTTTTAGAAACGTTGCATAAAGGGAGATTCAAGAAAATAGCGAATAGCTATCCTTGATACATAAATCCATCGCGAGGTATGTCTCTTGCTCATGGGAACACGCTGATTGCAATGGTCTTAATCTTGAGTCCCAATTGTTCCTTGGGTGAGAAACCCCAAATCAAGAACTCTGAAAACCTAATTTTTTGACAATGGCGAAAGCACAAATATGGCACAAAAACTCAATTGAACATATTGGTTAGCACAGAAACATCATTATAAACAAGAATCCATGAACAAAAATGCAAAAGAATGCTTAAATCATGCTATGTGATTTCAATATTTTCTTGGTTCAGTTTGACTTAGAGGTACCGATTCAAGGGGTTTTTGTTGATGTTAAGGATTGAGAGACGTTCCAGGATGCCTCAGGATGCTTATGGAATCAAAATTGGAGCTTGAATCGACCTTAAAGCTAGATTTCAGATTTGAGTTTTTTGTCAAAATTTTCAATATGCCAAAGGTGTGTTATGCGCAGCTTTCAGTCTAGGATGCTTAGGGTTGTGATTCTGAGTATGTATAGAACATGTTAGGTCAAAAAGATTGAACAAAATCTCATGCCATAATGGATTTCAATATTTGATTTGTTAAGAATCTTTTCCAATCTTTTTCTCATGTTTCTTGTACCAAATCTGATCAATTAGCATCAAATCCTTCCCTATTAGCATGTGCACGAGTTATAGAGTCCAAAGCATGCATAAAAAGATTTGTTTAGGTTAAGATTATATTTTTCATGAATTAAAATGATTTAAATGAATATAAATTAATATTAATTCAAATAAATAATCAAAAAATATGAAAATACTTCCCCTTGGGGCCTAGTGGTCGTGCATGGGCTTGGCATGAAGAAACTTGGAAGAAAAATGGGCCCAATAGCAAATTTAGGCCTTTTGCATCAATGTTGACTTTCAAAAATTTCCAAAAATTTCCCAACTTCCACAAGGCATAACTTGGTCAATTTTTAAGCTTTTCACATGTTCTTGGACATTTTGGAAAGGTCTTTGAGTCCTTTAACCAATGCCTTTGGTCCCATGTCATTTTGATTTACCAATCTCAAGTTATGGCCTTTGACTTAAAGTCACTTTTTGTTGACTTTTGAAAATGACCTATAATGTTGAAATTGATAACTTTTTGTGAGAGCATTTCCTGGACTTGGAACATGAAGATGAATTGTAGGAAATGTCTTTCTCTTCAAAATGAGCTTTGGATGGAATTTTTCTGATAATCCATGTGAAAGTTATGCCTTGGTCAATTTCAGTGGACTTTTTCAGCTGTCCAAATATAGCAACTTTTGCATCTTTGATGATTTCTGAGCCAAATTTTGAGAATCATGATCAAGAATTGATCAAATGATGTTTGTGGCTTCAAAATGATATGTTGACCAAAAATTTGAACTTTTGACTGTCAAATGACCATTTTGCCCCTACAGTTGACTGTAGTGCAACCTAGGGTTTTGACAGTGCAATTTTGAGCTGAATGCCTTGAAACTTGACATGAGGATACTTGACCATCTTTGTAAGCATATGAGACTTGATTGGGCCTTTGAAAAGTTCATTTGCTTGACCAGAACTCAAACCCTAGTTTTGACTGTCTAGGAGACAGTTGAGCTACACAACCCTGGGGGAATTTTGTGACCTTGACTTGACAAATCTTGTCTAGAAGACGCTGAGGTGTCCAGGACTGGTTGGGCAATTCAAAAGTTAGCGCGTTTTTCTATCATTAACGTTGTTTTCTTTTATATTATTTGTTTCCCATTCCATATACAACGCGCGCGCACAGCTCAATTGGCAAGTGATATGTTTGGTAAACGTTGGGACCTGGGTTCGATTCCCAGGTCCCCCCACATATTTCATATTTTTTCCTTTAACGTGTTTCTATGCAGCATCCCTTCAAAGGCCTACCACGCATCCTCAAACGCTAGCCTGCCATGCGCCCATGAGTTTCTATCTGAAGGCTACAAAAGGAGTCCTACCATGTACCCCAGTCAAACAGCACGCAGGTGATTGAGAAAGTCAACGTGGCTAGATTTCTAATGGGCCAGAATTACTCCAATAAAACCTCCCTTTGGGGCCTGATACCCCCCATGGTTTGCATTGTTTTTTTTTATTTTATTTTATTTTCTTTTAATTCTTTTTAATGTTTTAATTATTTCTTTTTACCATAAAATAAATTTCACAATAAAAAATCAGAAACTAAAAATGTTTATTTTTTTAATCATATTTAATTTCACCATTAAAATGTTTTGTAAATAAATTCTAATAATTAATTTAGTTAATTTAGGTTTTAATTCAATCTTTTTTTCTTAATAAATTAAAATAGGTAGAATTAGGGTTTTGATATTTTTTCACCTTTTCTTTTTAATAAATAATCTTCTCTCATTATTATTATTATTAATTACTAATTTATTTTGTAAATAAACATGTACATTAATTATCTAGTAAATTAGGTTAAACTTTAACATTTTTCATTAATAATTAAAATAATTTAGAACTAGGGTTTCATTTAACTTCTAATTAATTTTTTTTATTTTCTTAAATACAAAAACCTAAAAAAAACACTTCTTTTCTTTAATTTAATAATTAATTAGACTTTAATTTCAATTTAATTTCAAAAGGGTCCAACGCCCTCGAACGTGCAACTTTAATTCTTTCGCGCATTTATTCTTATTTTCTTTTCGAATATTATGTAATTGCCCAAGCCTTGTAATAGTAATTAGGAAATTTATTTACTTTCCGCATTTTTATTCAAACGGGTCTTTGTAATTTGGCGATGTATAGACCCGCGCCTTGTAATAGCGTAGGATTTATCTTTCCGCATTTAAATTTCCGCACTCTTAAACTGCTAACTTGCATGAAAGAATGTATGGCCAATTAAAAAACAAGCGTAGCTCACGATACAATGATCAAAGACAAATATTAACATGAAAATAACACACAAATTCACACACCACTCTTAGGGTACGCCTCACTGTTGCCTTACCTTCGAAACGTGGTCGTCGAGTATAGGACGTTTTAGTAAGTCCTTATGTCCATGACATGATCCAGTTGCCTCGAAACGGTTGCCTCGGAATTAAAAAAGGATCAATGGCATAAGGGTAGCTTCTAAGGTGTCCTACTGTTGCTCTAGTGACCACACTGTCCCTAAAAAACGAATTGACCCGAACACCTCCAACGGTGGTGCTACCTACCTCTCAATGGTGGGATGGCACTTCCTTAAGGACATTTACACAGCCTAATTCCTTAGGGTAGGTAGATGACTCATAGATACTTGCTCTATTCAAAACAAACAAAACTCTTTTGACACCGACACTTTCAAAAAAGCTTTCAAAACAATTTTTCAAACACTCTTGAGGACTGATACAAGAGTTATTCCAAAATCTTTATACGAAACTTTTTCAAACCCACTCACACTTTGAAAAGAAAACTCTTTTGAAAACACAATGAGCAAGTATCTAAGAGCCCATGGATAACCATGGATAGAAAGGGTGCTAACACCTTCCCTTTCTATAAATCTACCTCCCGAACCGAGAAACATCTCGAAAAGGAATTTTGTTGTGCTTTTGTCCTTTCCTTGTTGGAGAAAATAAAAGACGGTGGCGACTCTTGCTTCCGCGACATTTCGCGATCCAGCGTTAAACAGTCAGTTCTAAATCCACCGATCACAGCCAGCACTTGACTTGTCTTGCTGTGATGGTTTGGCATACTTCATTGTCAGTAACTTCTAGTTCAGGGCAAGCCTCATTTGATCTTCCAAGAAATTTGTTAATTTCAGAGGGAGAGAAATTAACTTTTCTTCTTCTCACATAGATACATTCAAAGTCAGCTCACCTTCCATCAGCACATTCATCAGACAAATTCACTATGAATTCCTTGACAAGATTTTCATAGCATTTGGTAAACTTTTCCACAATCTTCATTAGTCCAGCAGCTTTGATTAGGTCCATGATTTCCTTACAATCCATGGCACCATTGTTTAGTTCTCTTTCCAAGGCTATTCTCTTCAAGCAAACATACTTCAATCTGTTGGCATTTTCAGGGTGGTGAAATGAAATGTCAGTGGGGACTTCAGGAACTCTAGCCATTTTGCTGGAAGGGAGTTTCCTTCTGAGAGGAATGTCTTCAGCATCAATTTCAAATTCTGATTCCTCATCAGAATCAGAAGGTTCAGGCTCTTTCCTCTTCTTTGCTATTGGTTGTCTCACAGGCTTTGAGAGACTCCCAGCATGTACTCGGGCTTTCACCTTCCCCTTGGACAGTCCAGTCTTCACAGTTTCCACACCAGTCTTGCCTTCAGACCTGGTTTTCTTATCAGCAGGTTTCTCTTTGGTCAGACATTTTGCAGCATCCTGATTACCCTTTCTGTTCATCATTCTCCTAGCTATGCTAGGGTTGATATTTGCAATTAGGTCATTGTCTGAGTATTCCTCATCCACATCAATAACAGGTGGTTCAACATTCTTCTCTGAAGGGTTCTGAATATCATCAAGGTTTTCAGATGATTTCTGAATGTTGTCATTTGGAGTCTCAACATTCTCAGAGACATCTGGATTTACTTCAACATTTGGGCTTGCTGATTCTTGATTTAATGGAACAGAAATCCCAGGTACAGAGTGGTTGTCACTCAAAATTCTTGTAACAAGCCTAGCTATTGCTTGATGAACATAAGCTGAGCCTTCCCTATTTGGTACAGAAGATGAAGGTTGAGAGGGATTACCGGATGAAGTAGCTTGAGACCTTCCTGCATGCCTTGTTCTCAACTTTTTGACCTTGGAGGGGTTAGTTGCCATTTCTCTAAGAGGAGTAATCTCCAGGACTTCAGAATCCATGCATGATGTGATTACCCGAGAATCTCGATCAGAGGATGAGGATGAAACGGTCGTCTTGGATGAGGATGATGTTTGAGACATTTTGATAGTCTTAGAAAACCAGTAGCAACTAGAGAGAAAACTTTGATTGAGAGAATGGGATTTGTTGCAGAGTCGAGAGAGGAAGGAGGCAAATGAGTGTCTATTCAACTTCTTAATAATTTTGAAAGAAATGGGAAAACATATGATTAACCCAATCAAAATAGACTTAACAAAAATAACTCCTTCAACCCTTGTTTTAAGCAAAATTAATTGCTACAATTCCTCATGTTGGCAAATACCCAACTTGCCCCTCAAGTTTTCAAATTGATTTGCATCAAGTGCCTTGGTAAAAATGTCAACCAGCTGTAGCTCAGTGGCAACATGTTCCAGTTTAATCGTCTTCTCCTCTACAAGGTTTCTGATAAAGTGATGTCTAATGTCAATGTGCTTGGTCCTGCTATGCTGAATAGGGTTCTTGGAAATGTTGATTGTACTCAGATTGTCGCAGTACAATGTCATAACATCTTGTGTGACATTATACTCAGTAAGCATCTGTTTCATCCAGATCATTTGAGAACAGCTACTACCAGCTGTAATGTATTCAGCTTCAGCAGTAGAGAGAGACACACAGTTCTGTTTCTTGCTGAACCAGGAGACCAGATTATTTCCTAAGAAGAAACATCCTCCAGAGGTGCTTTTTCTATCATCAGCACTCCAGCCCAATCAGCATCACAATAACCAGTCAGAGTTGGTTCACAGCCATGAGAGTATAGCAAGCCATAGTTGTAAGTTCCACTTACATACTTCAAAATTCTCTTCACTTGGTTGATATGACTGACTTTAGGATCAGCTTAGTATCTTGCACAAACTCCAACTGCAAAAGCAATGTCAGGTCTGTTGGCTGTTAAGTACAGCAAACTTCATATCATGCTTCTGTACAGACTTTGGTCCACCTTAACCCCACTTGAATCTTTGGATAGCTTTAAATGAGTAGGTGCAGGAGTCCTTTTGTGACTGGAATTCTCCATACCAAACTTCTTGACAATGTTCTTTGCATACTTGCTTTGAGATAGAAAGATTGAGTCCTCCATCTGTGAGACTTACAGTCCAAGAAAATAAGTCAGTTCTCCCATGAGACTCATTTCGAATTCAGCCTGCATCTGGTTAGCAAAATGTTTAACCATTTGTTCTGACATTCCCCCAAACACTATGTCATCAACATATATTTGAGCTACCATTAACTTCCCTCCTTCATTTTTGAAAAAGAGGGTTTTATCCAAGCCTCCTTTTCTGTATCCTTTGTCTGAGAGAAATTTTGTTAACCTGTCATACCATGCTCTAGGAGCTTGTTTCAGGCCATATAGAGCTTTCCTCAATTTGTAGACATGATCAGGGTGGTTTGGATCCACAAAACCTTTAGGCTGTTCCACATAAACTTCCTCATTTAAGTACCCATTTAGGAAGGCACTTTTTACATCCATCTGAAATAGCTTGAACTTCAGGAGACAAGCAATTCCCAATAGGAGTCTGATAGATTCCAGTCTGGCTACAGGGGCAAAGGTCTCATCAAAATCAACCCCTTCAACTTGAGTGTATCCTTGGGAAACAAGTCTTGCCTTATTCCTAGTGACAACTCCTTCAGCATCTGATTTGTTCTTGTATATCCATTTTGTGCCAATGATGTTTGTTCCCTCTGCTCTAGGAACTAACTCCCAAAATTCATGTTGCTTAAATTGGTTCAATTCATCTTGCATTGCACCAATCCAGTATTCATCAGTTAAAGCCTCCTTAACATTTCTTGGTTTAATTTTAGACACAAAGCAAGAGTTTGAGATGATTTCTCTAGATCTTGTAATGACTCCACTGTTAGGATCCCCTATGATGAGTTCTTTAGGATGATCTTTCTGAATTCTGATGGAAGGGATTTTGCTAGCTTCCTTGGATTCAGAGTCTGCTGTAGTGGTGTTAGGAAGGTCACTCTGTTGAGTTGGAGTCTCAAAGAATGTCTCAACATTACAAGGGACATCTGTTTCTTCATGATAATCATCAACTATGACATTTATTGATTCCATCATGACTTTGGTCCTGGAATTGAATACCCTATAAGCTCTGTTGTTGGAGGAGTATCCTAGAAATATACCTTCATCACTTTTAGGGTCCACCTTTCTCCTTTGTTCACGATCTGCCAAAATATAGCATTTGTTGCCAAATACATGGAAGTACTTCACAGTTGGCTTTCTTCCTTTCCAGAGTTCATAAATGGTGGATGAGGTTCCCTTTCTCAAGGTGACTCTGTTATGGACATAACAGGTTATATTCATAGCTTCAGCCCAAAAATGAATAGGAAGTCTTTTGGCATGTATCATAGCTCTGGCAGATTCCTGTATGGTCCTATTTTTCCTTTCTACAACTCCATTTTGTTGAGGAGTTATAGGAGAAGAGAATTCATGACTAATTCCTTCTGAGGAACAGAACTCACTAAACTTACTGTTTTCAAATTCCTTGCCATGATCACTTCTGATTCTGACAATACACCCTTCTTTTTCTCTTTGAATTCTTTTGCACAGTTCTTTAAAAACTTCAAACACATCAGATTTTTCCCTAATGAAGTTAATCCAGGTGAATCTGGAAAAGTCATCCACAACAACATAGGCATATCTCTTTCCACCAAGACTTTCCACCTGCATTGGTCCCATCAGATCCATATGAAGAAGTTCTAGAACCTTAGAGGTGGTCAGATGTCTTGACTTTGGATGTGACATCCTAGTCTGCTTACCAACCTGACATTCACCACAAACTCTCCCTTCATCAATTTGCAGTCTTGGAATCCCTCTGACTGCCTCCATGGATATAATCCTTTTCATTCCTCTTAGATGAAGGTGGCCAAGTTTTTGGTGCCACAGTTTCACCTCTTTTTCTTCTTTGGCAATAGAACACACAGTGGAGTAATTAGTGTTCTCAGGTTCCCACAAGTAACCGTTGTCTTTAGATCTGACTCCTTTCATTACAATTTCTTGTTTTTCATTAGTTACAAGACATTCAGATTTTGAGAAGTTGACCTTGAATCCTAGATCACATAATTGACTGATACTAATGAGATTAGTAGTCAGGCCTTTTACCAATAGTACTTCATTTAGATTTGGAACTCCAGGGCAGTCCAAGTTACCAACTCCTTTGATTTCTCCTCTAGCACCATCTCCAAAGGTCACATAACTAGTGGTGTGAGGTTTGACATTATTGAGAAGGTTCTTGATTCCAGTCATGTGCTTAGAGCACCCACTGTCAAAGTACCAGTCTTCCTTTGCAGAGACTCTAAGGGAAGTATGGGCTATCAGGGCAGTAGCCTTTTTCTTCCATTGTGGAGTATGTGGTACCTTGTTAGACTTAGGTTTGACACCTGGGTTATGATTAGGGTATCCATACAATCTGAAGCAGAATGGCTTTATGTGACCAAACCTCCCACAATGATGACATCTCCATCTTTGGTATTTTTTCTTCATATTTCTCTGTTCCCGATGTTGAGTGCTGTGTTGTGACATCTGCTTTGACATTTGTTTATCAGGCCTGATCTTCTTGTCTGCACCAGATTTCTTTGTTGCCACAAATCCTAGACCAAACTAGTTTCCCACATTTTGTCCAACCTGAAGGATTTCTTCCAATTTGTCAGTTCCATTTGTCAGCATCTTGACAGATTTGGTCATCTGGTTCAGTTTTGAGTTCAGCATTTGAACTTCCTCTTCTAGATGACTTATAGTTTCAATGTCTGCCCTTTTTTCAGCCTCCAACTTTATTATGAGTTTTGTTTGTCTCTCATTTTGCAGACAGACTTCAGCACTTCTGATACATAATTTCTTGTATGTATCAGCCAATTCTTCAAATGTCACTTCCTCATCACTAGTGTCACTTTCAGAGGTACAAACACCAGTTAGTGCAGTAACTAGTTTGGCAGATTCTTCTTCAGAATTACTTTCTGAATCACAGTCAGACCAGGTAACAGACATTCCTTTCTTTTGTTTCTTAAGAAAGATAGGACATTCAGCTCGAATGTGCCCATATCCTTCACATCCATGACATTGAATTCCTCTGCTTTGATTTCCCTTCTCTTCAGACCTTGGTTTTCTGCTAGAGTCATAAGATTTGTTAATGTCAGAAGAAATGTTCTTAACATTTGACCTTGACTTTGGATTCATTCTCTTGATGAGTTTGTTGAATTGTCTTCCAAACATGGCTATAGCTTCTGAAATACTTTCTTCTTCATCCTCCTTGTTTTCATCTTCAGTGTTGGATACAAGTGCTATGCTCTTGTTCTTCTTGTCAACATTTTCACTGATCCCCATCTCAAAAGTCTGAAGAGACCCAATGAGTTCATCCACCTTCAACTTGCTGATATCCTAGGCTTCCTCTATAGCAGTTACCTTCATTGCAAATTTTTTAGGCAAGGATCTGAGAATCTTTCTCACCAGTTTTTCTTCTGACATCTTTTCTCCCAATGCTCCTGAGGTGTTGGCAATCTCCAAGATATTCATGTGAAACTCATGAATGGTTTCATCTTCCATCATCCTTAGGTTCTCAAACTTGGTAGTCAGCATCTGAAGCCTTGACATTTTTACTTTGGATGTGCCCTCATGGGTAGTTTTGAGAGTGTCCCAAACTTCCTTGGCCAGTTCACATTGGTGTACCAGTCTGAATATGTTTCTATCAATTCCATTGAACAATGCATTTAAAGCTTTGGAATTACCCAGGGCTAACTCATCTTCTTCTTTGCTCCATTCTTCCTCAGGCTTCAGACTGATTGTCCCATCTTTCTCAATTATGGTGGGATGGTTCCATCCTTTGTCACCAGCTCTCCAAGCCTTTTTGTCCAGTGATTTTAAGAAGGCAATCATACGAGGTTTCCAGTAGTCATAATTTGATCCATCCAGAATGGGTGGTCTGTTTCCAAAAACTCCTTCTTTGTCCATAGTGCCAGAAAGTGATATCCCTAGATCTCACCCAGTAATACAGGCAGGGTGCCTGCTCTGATGCCAATTGAAATTCTGGCAGCAGATACTCAATGTCACAGTGAATGTTATGACACCGTATCTGACTTTCTATAAGACAGTAAATAAAAACAGTAAAGAACACAGTCAATTATTTACCCAGTTCAGTGTGAAACAACACCTACTCTGGGGGCTACCAAGCCAAGGAGGAAATCCACTATAAGAGATATTAATTCAGGAATAAACCAACCAGTTTATCTCCTTCACTTAAGACCTACCCAATGCAACTTCAATCTAAGTTCAACTTAAACCTGAGTTCCTACTCACTCCCCCTCAATCACAGCAGTGATACTTAAACAATTGACTAATGAAATAATGAAGACACTCTTCAAAACATACACTTGATTATGCTTCACAGCTTTTAATCAAGTAACACAAACACTCGTGCTTCACAGCTTTGAGTGATACATAAACCTATCTTGACTTTGCTTCAAAGCTTTAGTCAAGAGACACAAACACTCTTGCTTCAAATCTTTGAGTGATACACAAAACCCTTACAATCAAAACCTATTCCAAGTCACTTATCACAATGATACTTGCTTGTATTACAGCAGTTAAAACTATACATCTCCTAATTAATCTTCTGTCTCAGAGAGTTGATTTCCAATCAGCTTTCCTGTTGAATATATATGCAGCTGTTTCTTCAGTTAGGGCTTCCACGAAAAGCTAGGGTTAACTAGGGTTAACCTCAAGACTTGGTCACAAGACTTTATCAACCAGATTAGGGTTGAGCTAGGTTAACCTAAAGTTCACGTGAGATTCTGTTCTGGAAGGAATGAACCAACTTCCTGAAAAATCTCAGAATTAACCAAACTGCATAATTGTTAGATCAGTACAGGATGTCTTAACATTTGTTATGACATCAGAATTCCTGTTTACTGATTTTGGTAGAAAGAGATAAATGTGATCATTGCAAAATGCTCAGATACACACTCATAAACAGCAGCTACTGTATGCCATAATTTTTCTGCATAAAGCACCTAATAATTCAGAATGTTATGACATCAGTCATGACATTCACACACATGGTTTTACCAAAAATACATGCCAATAACTAAACACTTACAGTAACCCTAATGTCTTTGATCATTTATTCGAGGCAACAATTCTGAGGCAACTAATGATCTTTTAGACAAGAGGGCGAACTCTAAAACAACCTATACTTAATGACCGTGTACGAAGGCAACCAAGTGGGGTGTACCCTAGGAGTGCGTATGTGCGAGTGTGTTGATTTCAATTATTTTTATCTTTGCACATGTTTAGGGTGATCTAACCATTTTAATATTAAACATTCATTCTTGTCATGCAAACCCTATTATCAAACATCTAGCAGTTGTATATTTGTAGAAATTAAAGGTGCGGAAATTAAACTAAATTATTACAAGGCGTCGGGTATTTACATCGCCAAAAAACAACCCTTTGAAATTTAAAAACGGAAAAATAAATATCCTAATTAATAATTACAAACCGGGAGCAGATACATTAATTGGATAAAGAAAAATAAAGCGTGCGATACGGAATTAAATCGAATGCGAATTTAGGGTTTTGACCCTTTTGATTAAAGAAAATGTTTTTGGTTGTTTTTATTTTTAAGAAAAGAAATTAAATCCTAAATTAATTATTAAATTAATTAATTAATGAAAAATAATTAATGACATATTTTTGGAGATTTTGTTAATTTAAGAAAGAAAATAAAATAATTAAATTAAAGTTAAAACCTAATGATTTCTAATTAATGTTAAATATTTGCAAAATAAATTAAGGTTACCTAATTAGTATCCTAATTAAATTAGTTAATATTTATTAATGAAAAAAAATAAAGTTCTAAAATTTAATGGGGTAAAAATAAAAATATTTTTGTGATTTTTTGATAAAAAAGAAATTATGTTATTGGTTAGTAAATAATTAAAAATAATTAAATGTAAATAAATAAAATATAAAAAGAAAATAAACAAGGAAGAAATTGGGCCTGATTAGAGGGTTTGAATAGCAATTTCGTTGGCCCATTGACTTGCAGTTCGTTTGACTTTTTTGATCCAGTGTATGTGTGTTGACTGGCCTTTTGGTGCACCTTTAATGCTGACCACCAGATCTGGCCATCTGGTCATCTGGCACGCTGAAGGGTGAGGGTCCATGGTGGATGGTAGGCTTGAGTGCACACCAGATTTCCTGCAGGAAAATTTTATTGAGAAAATAGGGGGACCTGGGATTCGAACCCAGGTCCTGAAGGGAATTCCATGCCACGCTTGCCACTGGATCACATGCTTCTATTTGTTAGTATAATATAAACAAAAGATAATATATAAAACAAAAGCCAATGGACAGAAAATAAAAAAAAGCGCGCGCTGTTTGAATGGACGAATGGGGGGATGACAACTCATCGTCCCCTTCCTTGAACCGTGGCTAAAAAACAAAGAGGCTATACCCACGGACGCTGTCCGTTGCTACAAGTCAAGCTTATTCAAAAATCTCCCACGGGCCATGTAAATTATTTCTAGGACCATGGTTAGATTCATCATCTTCTTCTGATCACAACCATAGCTATTATTAGGGCTAATTGTTCCTGAAACGAAAAACCCCAAAAACAAAAACGAAACCCTAACAATGGTGGATTTCGTTACAGGTCATATGAATGCAATTGGCTATTGGCAAAAGCTTGCAAACATCATGGTGATCAAGAATATGCAATTGTTTTTCATTATAGATGCAAGAATGAAGCTAATCGATTTCAAGAATATGGTGGTTCAGTGAATGACTTACAGTGCACTGGAGGGCTTGGAAACGTGTGGTTTTGCTTGCTTTCGCTTGTGGAGATTGCCAGGAGACGATTGGGACAATTGCCAAGCCTTGAGGATGCCTCTAAGCCCTGTTTAGATCTAACATTTTTTCTTGTTTTTGCAAATTTGGTTCTGGCTCTATGCTTGATCTCCAACTCTGATTTTTGTCTGCCTTGCCTCCTTATGTATTGTACAATACATTAGGGTTACAAACTTAGTCCAAATCCCTCTCCATCAATGACTTTGAATTTGATTTGATTCTTCTTTAACAACCTTCCAAAATTGGCTTCTTTTCAATCTTTTTGTACACAATTGGCTTGATGCAAATTTGAATGCCTTGCTAGCTGTGATTAAAGCCTGAAACAATCAAAAGATCCATTGTTATCAATGCTTTGGATTTTATTTGATTTTATTTGATTTAAATCAAATTAATTCAAATAAAAATCAAAATAATTAATAAAAATATAAGATGGACACATGACCAAGGATAGAGCACGTGGGCTATAATTCCAACTCAAAACAAGTGAAAAAGAATGGGCCCATTTGGCAAAATTTGAAGTTTTGGACATAGTTGACTTTTGGCAATTTTGCAAAAAAGTCCAACTTCAACAATGCATAACTTCCTCAATTTGAACCTTTGGAGGTTTTCTTATACTTTTTAGAAATCTTGAGAAGTCCTCTAATCAACCCTTTCGGTCTCATCTCAATTTGATATTCCATGCTCATGTATGAAGCTTTGACAAAAAAGGTGTTTTTGTTGACTTTTCAAAATGACCTATAATGTCCAAATTCATAACTTCTTGTGAGTGCATATTTTGATCTTGGGAGCTGAAGATGGATTGTAGGGAATTGAATCCTCTTAAAAATTAGCTTTAGATGGGTCATTTCTCATAAAGTATGAGAAAGTTATGCTTGGTCAAAGTTGGGTTGACTTTTCCTACAAAACCCTAATTTAGCAACTTTTGAATCTTGATGAATTGTGAGCAATCCTTGATGAATCATGATCAAACCTTGATAAAATGATGAAATATACTTCAAAATGAGGATGTTGACCAAAAATCTTGAAGTTTGACTGTATGTGGGTCACAGTTGACTTTTGCCCTAGCACAGTCGATTTTTGGACCTTTGAGCAATTGATTGAGAAAAATTCCTATGCAAGGATTGAAACTTGATATGGATGATCTTGAAAACATATTAGGAAATTGGTGAGCACTTGGGGTCACTTGGACTCAAGGATCTTGATGCAACATGAAACCCTAATTTGAGTAGACTGCCTTAAGAGAGATCTTGTCTGTCCAATCCTTGAGTAACCTTGAGCAACTTGGAGATCTTTCTTGCCATGTTTTGAGAAATATGGGAGGGAAAATTTTGGGATACAACAGCTTCCCCTGTTCAATCTTCTTAAACCTGAGGATGCAGATTGGCTTTCGTGCCTTTCGTAATCCAAAGGTGGAAGTGGATTGAACACTAGAGTGCCCATAAATTTGCACTCGCATGAGATGATAATTATCTTATGATGCCGGGAATGGGCTTATAGATGCCATTTGGAAGAGTGTCGATCGCATAAGAGATTCCTTAGCGAGAGCTTGTATACCTGTTGTTGAGGAAGATTCTACTGGGGAAGTCTGATCTTTCGTGGAGAGAGATAGAAATTTAGGAGCTTCATCGTCCGTCATTCTGCTGGTGAGTCGTCTTTGTTGATATTTAAGAACTTCAATCGTCCATACTCAACTGAGGGAACAAATTTTGTTGAGATTTAGGAGCTCGTCCGTAATTCAACTAAGAAAACATCTTTGCTGAGATTTAGGAGCTAGTCCGTAATTCAACTGACTTCGTCGAGATTTAGGAGCTTGTCTGTAATTCAACTGGTTTTGTCGAGATTTAGGAACTTGTCCGTAATTCAACTGATTTTGTCGAGATTTAGGAGCTTGTCCGTAATTCAACTAAGCAACCATCTGTTGAGATTTAGGAACTCGTCTGTAATTAAACTGAGGAAACATCTCTGTTGAGATTTAGGAACTCGTCTGTAATTCAATCGAGGAACATATCTGTCGAGATTTTGGAACTCGTCCGTAATTCAACAACTTTGCTGAGATTTAGGAACTTGTCCGTAATTTAACTGGGGGAAATAACTTCACTGAGATTTAGGAGCTTATCCATAATTCAACTGAGGAACATCTTTGCTGAGATTTAGGAGCCTGTCCGTAATTCAACTGCTTTGCTGAGATTTAGGAGCTTGTCCATAATTCAACTGAGGTAATATCTGTCGAGATTTAGGAATTCGTCTGTAATTCGACTGCTTTGCTGAGATTTAGGAACATCGTCCGTAATTCAACTAGTTTGCTGAGATTTAGGAGCTTGTCTGTAATTCAACAATTCTGCTGAGATTTAGGAGCTTGTCCATAATTCAACAATTCTGCTGAGATTTAGGAGCCTGTCCGTAATTCAACTAAGAAATATCTCTGCTAAGATTTAGGAACTCGTCCGTAATTCAACCGAGGAACATATCTGTCGAGATTTTGGAACTCGTCCATAATTCAACTGAGGAACATCTTTGTCGAGATTTAGGAGCTCATCCGTAATTCGACTGAGGTAAAAGCTTCATAGCCTGAACTTTGTGAGAATCTTTCCTGAAAGGTAAAGGTTAGTCGTATGTAATGCATGATATGTATCAAGCAATGATGTTCTCAAAATAAATGAGATTGTGTTTGTATGAGACGCATGCATGTCATGATGTATGAAAATGTGATGTCTTTAGCTGGGGAAAATAAATCCCAGATTGCTCTTGGAGAAAAGAAATGAACTCTTCGTTTCTGCCGGAGATAATGGATGAAGATGTTTGTGAGAATAATCCTGCAGGAGAGAATAACTCCGTTGGGGAATAGACTGATGAGAAAATGACTCTGTGGGGAAGAGATGCTCTGGTGGGGATTCCATTGATAAATTCAGCTGGGGATGAATTACTGTTGCTGGTGATAATGAACCCTGTTGGGGATTGAATTTCTGTTTTGTGAAAGGGAAGAACTCCGCTGGGGATGACTTTCCAATAGCGACCTTACTGGGGATAGCCCTCTTAGACTTTACTGGGGATGATCTTCCGGAGTCTATTGAGGGATAATCTTCCAACTCCACTGGGGATGTATATTTTTATACTCTGCTGGGGAAGGTTTTCAGACTCCACTGGGGATAATTGTCTAGTGCTGATGATGGATAAATTCTGCTTGGGGAGAATGTTATCGATTCATTCACGGTTGCGAGTCTCAGCCGGGGAGAGCTAACACCACTAACTTTCTCTTACTCTGCAGGGAATGAACGTACTTTCAATCGTTTCCTCCAGTTAGGTCTATCCCTATAGCTGGTGGACAGAGCAATTGTACAATTTGGACATTTCTCGTTTTGCCCCTGTTTCTGATATTACAAGTAATTGTCTTTTGTTTCACATGTAAATTTTTATGAGCAGCAATCAATGTCAAATGCATATATCAAAAATGAACATTGGACGTTCTTTGCAAAATAAAATAGAAAAAGAAAACAGTTTGAAATTTATTTGTGAAAATAATTTGTATTGATTTTGAAGTTAGCTTGTAAATAGGCGTTTTTTGTACAAGAGGTTGACGTCCTAGTAAGAGAACACCGCCGAACAAATAGAATTTACACAATTTGTGAAAAACAAAGAAAAACAGCCATGTGAACAATCCCACTGGGTTCCAACTCTGCTATTGCCTTTATGTCCTCGAGCATCTCATCACTTTGCTACTTGGTTGAAGGTAGATCAGATTGATTAGTGCCATCTGAGCTTGGTAGTCGATACTGAAGTCTGGTTGTAAGGTGATCCAATGAGACATAGTGTTACACTTTGATCCCTAATTTTTTCCTGGACTGCCCTTTCGGGTTTTCAGTCCACCGGGATACCCTTTTTTGCCCAAGCCTCCTTTTCAGGTTTTCGACTTGCCGGGTGTACAATTTTTTTCATTTTCATCCCTTATTTTTGCCCGAACCCTTTTGGTTCGCCGGGAAGCCCTTATTTTTGCCTAGGCTAGTCAACCTAGCGGGTCTTTGATTATGCGTAGTATCTTTTCACTGTGTCTGCATTGACGGGGTGAGGAAGGTCGTCACCATCCATGGTGGTTAGAATCATAGCTCCTCCTGAGAAAATGTTCTTAACCACAAATGGCCCTTCGTAAGTAGGGGTCCATTTGCCCCTGGGATCACCTTGAGGTAATATGATGCGCTTGATGACCAGGTCTCCGACTTGATACTCTTGTCGTCTGACTTTCTTGTTAAATGCCTTGATTATCCGTTTTTGGTACGTCTGACCATGACAAATAGCAGTAAGTCTCTTTTCGTCGATTAAATTCAATTGATCAAGCCGGGTCTGGATCCAGTCATCTTCGCTCAAACCTGCATACTTCATGATCCGAAGAGAGGGTATCTGAACTTTAATGGGCAAAACGGCCTCCATACCATATACCAAGGAATAAGGTGTTGCCCTTGTTGACGGCTGCGCTGAGGTACGGTACCCATGAAGAGCAAAAGGTAACATCTCGTGCCAATCTTTGTACGTCACTGTCATCTTCTGCACAATCTTCTTAATATTTTTATTAGCCACTTCTACAGCCCCATTCATCTTCGGCCGGTAAGGAGAAGAGTTGTGATGCTGTATCTTGAACTGCTTGCAGAGCTCGGTGATCATCTTATTGTTGAGATTTGTACCATTTTCTATAATGATCCTCTCTGGTACTCCATATTGACAGATCAGGTTGTTCCGAATAAACTGTGCCACGATGTTATTGGTTACGGTAGCAAAGGAAGTCGCTTCAACCCACTTCGTAAAGTAATCAATTGCTACCAAGATGAAACGATACTCGTTGGACGCAGTAGGTCTGATCTCGCCGATCATGTCGATTCCCCACATTGCAAAAGGCCAAGGAGCTGTCAAGATGTTCAGAGGAACTGGAGTTATGTGTACTTTATCAGCATAGACTTGGCACTTATGACAGGTCCGAGAATGCTGATAACAGTCGGCTTCCATGGTGGACCAATAATATCCTGCCCGAAGGATCTTTTTTGCCATGGTGTGTCCACTGGAATGAGTTCCGAAAGTACCTTCATGTAACTCTACCATAATCCTTTCTGCTTCGTTCTTATCCACACATCGCAGTAAGGTTGAATCATGGTTACATTTGTAAAGAATGTCATTGCTGATGAAGAACTTCACCGCGAACCTCCTCAGAAACTTCTTATCATTAACAGATGCACCCTCATGGTACTCCTGAGCTTCAAGATACCTCTTTACCTCATGAAACCATGGTTTATTTGTTACCTCTTCAGTCTCAATGTCACAGCAATGTGCCGGTTCATCCAATATCTCAATGGTAATCTGGGGAGCTTTATTGTCCCATCTGACCTTGAACATAGAAGACATCGTAGCTAACGCGTCCGCCAACTGATTCTCCTCTCTACGGAAGTGTTCAAAGGTTATCTCCTTACTGGGTAATAAAAGAAATTGACACACATAAAGCCCTCACAAACATAAAGCCACGGTGCCTCGGGTAAGACACCGAGCCGTAAAGTTTTAAAGATTGTCTGTTACAAATTTAAAACAAAAGTCTCATTATTGGGTAATAAAAGAAATTGGCACGAAGTCCTTTGCCGTCCAATTGCTTAGTCCTTCATCGGTAGTCGGGTAGATCCAATTGTCAAACTCAAACTCTTCATCATCATCTCCAATAGCATTTACTCCTGCATCATGTTTCGGCATAGGAGCCGATATGACATTAGGCTTTTCTGGCACTTCAAACTCGATCTCCTTAGCGTCAATCAGATCTTGTACCTTATTCTTCAAGGCCCAACAATTATTGGTATCATGCCCCGGGCTATCAGAGTGATAAGCAGAGCGGGCGTTTGGATTATACAGCGATGAGGTGGTATTAGGATTCTTCGGAGCTTCCCTCGGAATCACCAAGTTAGTCTTCAACAACTGCGGCAGAATTTGAGATAGAGTCATATTGAGCTGAGTAAATTGTCTTTGAGGCCTCTCTACCCTTGGCTGAGTGTTGCGTTGTGTGGCAACAGTTAGTCTTGAAATAACTACCGCATTAACTGCTTGGTGGTGCTCTGGCCGACTTTGGTTTCTGGAGCTGTAAACTGCACTAGACTCCTTCTTGAAGGGATTCTTCTCCGTACTTGACGAAGCACCTTTCTATAACTTGCCGCTCTTAATACCGACTTCAACTCTCTCCCCAGTCATAATTAACTCAGTAAAACCTGACGATGAACTTTCGATCAAACGGTTGAAATATGGACCATATAAGGTCCCCAAAAACATATCCACCAACTCCCTGTCAGCCAGCGGGGGTTAGACTCTACTAGCAAGGTCTCTCCACTTTTGAGCGTAATCTTTGAAAACTTCGCTCGCACTCATAGACATACCCTGAAGTTGGGTACGCGTGGGAGCAAGGTCGGAATTATATTGGCACTTCATGTAAAAAGCAGCAGCAAGGTCTTTCCAATTACAAACACTAGCTCCTTCTAGCTGATAGAACCACTCAAGTTGAGTCCCTGAAAGACTATCTTGAAATAAATGGATCCAAAGGTTCTTGTCAGCGGTATATGGCTGAATCTTTCTAACATACGAACGAAAGTGTAGCTTTGGGCAAGAGACCCCGTCGTATTTAGCAAAGACTGGTGCTTTGAACTTATGGGGAATCACCACCCCAGATGCCAAACCTAACTCACCAAAGTCCAATCCAGGTATCTTCTGGATCTCCATCGCACTTAACCGGTCTTCAAGCTGCTTATACATGTCCTCAGCCGGAGGATACTGGTCTTCATCAAAGTCAGTCTCGTTGTCAGAAACCATAGGGCTAGGAGCCCTCCTTTCTTCTTGATTCTCTCCCTCTCCAGATGAGTGAGATAAATCAACCTCTTCTCGCAACCTGTTTCCAAACCTGTGACCCAATTCAGGAGGACCGTCCTCTTCTTCTTCTTCTTCTTCTTCTTCTTATCCTTCAAAATAAGAGTCTTCAGATCTTTCTGCCCCTTGGCCAGGTTCATGAACATTTCCTGGAATTGAGCGTTCTGAGCTTGTAGAGCCTTAATAGCTTGATCAGTGGATGTTTCAGCAGACATGATGCTGAAATAAACAGCGAAGAAGATAAGAGACCTGTAAGGGTACCTGTAATGAGGTGCATGGAATAAAATGCGTATGATATGATTTCAAATACGTTGAGAGATTCAAATTCGTAAACCAAAACGAAACACACTTTTATTAGATAAACTTGAAACGATGTTTGACAAATGCCTTTAAGGCGTTACAAAAAGAAATACTGAAAAGTAAATCAAAACTAGAAATAACAAAAGACATTAGCGCTCCCATGGTCGTTTTCCTCCTGTTCTGACATAGTCGTTGAGGACCTTCTCATTCTCCAGCTGTCTTGTAAGCTTTAGAATCTTCCGCTCCTGCTCGTGATACTTTTCTCTGTAAGTATCCCGCTCTTCTCTCAACTGCATCCAAGACCTCTTTAATGCCCCAATTTCAGTAGACATGTATGGATGGAGGATGGTAGGAGGAACCCCTTCTTCATCAGCACTCTCAACAATTACTAGTAAGACAGCTTCGTACGGCATTCCCAACTTTTGGGCACGGATTCGAACCCACCGGAGATACGGTTCCATCGGAAGAGAGGTCTTCATCCCTAACTCATGTGGATCAAACCTGTGTACCCTATTCCAAGCTCGTATGAACCTGCGACGATGCTCCTCACTATCCCCTTGGAAGTCGACAATGCTCGGAATCAGCAACTCATGAGGACCGTCCTTTCTAGCTCGCCCAAACTGTCGCAAGGCTAGACAAGGATTATAAGTTATTCCTCCCCTAATTCCAAGTAAAGGAACATTGGGGTATTCTCCACACCGGTAAATAACAGCTACTTCTTCCATGTCTTTAGTGCTCCAGATGATGTCCGTGTGAGCGAGGGGCATAATTCTGTAGGCCCATCCCATACCTTCCTTGTTCTTCAAAAAAGATTTGGGGAGGTGAGAAATAAACCACCCTGCCAGCAATGGTGCACAACACATAAGGGTTCCCCGTTTCCGAGCAATACGGGCATAAAGAGCATGCAGAATATCCCCTAAGAGAGTGGGCACCGGATTACGGGACATGAAAATCTTCATTGCGTTCACGTTGACGAAAGAATCTGAATTAGGAAACAACACCAAACCATAAATGAGAAGTGCCAGGATATCTTCGAATGCTTGAAAATCCAAACAGTCCCAAAACTGATTAGCCCGATCAACCAAGAACTTAGCCAAGAAGCCTTTTGTCCCACTCCGAGTCTCCCAGTTAGACATTACCTCAGCCTTTGTCAGATGTAGGGTTGTAGCAACATCTTCTGGCCTAAGAGATTTCTCCCAACCTGTAAATGGCGTCTGCTCTAGAATAGAAATACCAAGCAAATCAGAGAACTCCTCCAAAGTAGGGACCAACTGATAGTCCGGGAAGGTGAAGCAGTGGTGCAATGGGTCAAAGAACTGGCACAAGACACTCAACATCTGCTCATCCATCTTAGAAGTGACCAAACCAAGGAGTTGACCATGTCTTCTGACAAAGGAGGAAGTATCAGGGACCTTCGCAAGCAAATCTCTAAGCTGAGTAGGAATTTGTACAAAGCTGATCCGAATAGTGTTTCTACGCATAGAAGCCATGACCTATAAAACAGAACAAAGATGAATCCCCTTTGTCTTTGAAATGGGTTAGTCTGATGCAAGATGCATGCAATGTCATGATGCATGATGTTATGATAGAAACACACCACAAGTATTCACAGATAGCAAACATGGTAAGGGCAAACAAGTCACACAGTAGCCCTTAGATTTTAGGCTGGCATGGAGTTTAGGTATTACCCTCTTTCAGTTTAGTTGGTTCAACCTGTCCTAGTAATAGTAATCGGGTTCTAAAGGATCTCAATATCACTGACCACCCTCGATCGGTCATAATTCCAGTTTGGCAACCTTTTCTTGCGTCCGGAATCATCGCGAGAGTTTGGTCTCAATGAGTGTAGCATACTGCTACTTTTCTATGGCCAAGTTGGTCAATTATAGGTTCTAAGGTTAGTTGGTGCTTAATGACCCCTTAGCTGACCCATATTCTCCTTGTTCCACCATAAGGGATATCGGTAACTAAAGTGCCACACCAACGTAGCTACTGCTTCAACCGTATCGGTGTACGCCGTACAGTTCCCTCACAGTCTATTGCTACTTACCTAAAGGTTATCCCCAGATCCGAGTTAGGATCTATAGTAACTATGATTCAAACCCACAAAGATAAAGCATACAAATCAAGTAATTGAAATTATTATGATGAACTAATCCTAAGGTACACCCCACTTATTATGTCCCCAACAGAGTCGCTAGTTCTGTGATACGGTGGAAGAACTGACTGTTTTTGTAATGTTGTTTCGCATTTTGCGTTTGTTTTTGCAAAATTTCGCGGTAAGCAAGAGTCGTCACCGACTTTTATTTGATCCAACAAGGAAAGGAAAAAAGCACAGAAGAATTCCTTTTTCGAGATATTTCTGAGTACGGGGGGTAGATTATAGAAAGGGAAGGTATTAGCACCCTTTCTATCAGTAGTTATCTACGGGCTCTTAGGTACTTGCTTATCATTTTCAAAATTGTTTTCTTTGTGCTTGTGGGTTTTGAAAAAGTTTTTTGTTTTAACTTCGATTTAACTCTTGCTTCTGTCTTCAAGAGTGTAATGAAGTGTTTTTGAAAACTTTGTTTATAAAAGTGTAAGTGTGAAAAAGTTTTGTTTTGGATGAGCAAGTACCTAAGAACTAACCTACCTACCCGAAAAAGGAATCTTTCTATGCTAATTTCCTTTAGATAATGCTATCCCACTATTAGTGAGTAGGTAGCACCGTCGTTGGAGTTTGAGGGTCAATTCGAAAGAGGGACATACGGTCACTAAAGCAATGTTAGGACGCCTTAGTGGTAACCCTAATGTCTTAGATCATTTATTCGAGGCAACAATTCCGAGGCAACTTATGATCTTTTAGACAAGAGGGTGACTGTTGTACCCCAAAATTTGCCCTCTCATATTCCTCAAGACATTGCAAGAAAAATCTCCAAGTTGCTCAATTTTGCTCAAGAGTTGGTCAGACAAGCTATCTCCTAAGGCAGTCAACCCCAAATTAGGGTTTTGTGTTGCATCAAGGTCCTTGAGTATAAATGACCTCAAGTGCTCCCCAATTCCCTAATATGTTCTCAATATCATCCATGTCAAATTTCAAGCCTTGCTGAGGAAGTTTGCTCAGTCAATTGCTCAAAAGGTCCAAAAATCGACTGTGCTAGGGCAAAAGTCAATTGTGACCTACAAACAGTCAAACTTCAAGATTTTTTGCCAACATTCTAATTTTGAAGGATATTTCATCATTTGATCAAGGGTTGATCATGATTCATCAAGGATTGCTCAAAATTCATCAAGACTCAAAAGTTGCTCAATTAGGGTTTTGTAGGAAAAGTCAACTCAATTTTGACCAAGTATAAATTTCTCATACTTTATGAGAAACTACCCATATAAAGCTCATTTTGAAGAGAATGTAATCCCCTACAATCCATATTCATACCCCAAGTCCAAAAAATGCACTCAGAATAAGTTATGAATTTGGACATTATAGGTCATTTTTGAAAGTCAACAAAAACACATTTTTTGCCAAAGCTTATAAACTGAGCATGGAATATCAAAATGATATGAGACCAAAAGGGTTGGTTAAAGGTCATCACAATATTTCTAAAAAGTCCAAGAACATCTCCAAAAGTTCAAAATTGAAGAAGTCGTGCATTGTTGAAGTTGGACTTTTTTTTTGCAAAATTGCCAAAAGTCAACTATCCCCAAAACATCAAATTTTGCCAAATGGGCCCATTATTTTCCACTTGATTTGAGTTTTAATCATTCCCCACGTGCCCTAGCTCCAGCCATGTGTCCATATCTTTTTTTATTAATTATTTTGATTTTTATTTGAATTAATTTGATTTAAATCAAATAAAAATCAAAAGGCATTGATAACCAAGATCTTGTGTTGATTTCAGGCTCCAAATACAACTATTATCATCATCAAATTCGTATCAAGTGAATCATGTGCAAAAAGATTGGAATTAAGCAAATTTGGCAAGTTTGTAAATGGAGATCAAATCAAATTTGCAAGCGTTGATAAGGCAAGATTTGGACCAAGTTTGTAAACCTAATGCACTGAGTAATACATAAGCAAGCTAGAGCACACGAAATAAGGGTTGAAAGTCGTTGGAAGAGGCAGAACAAGAACTGAAAAAATCACAAAAAAGCTTGAGGTCAAAATCCAGGTTAGAGGCGTTTTCAGAGGTCGAGACTTGTTCCAATCGATTCCTGGTCATTCACACAAGCTAACTGGATCCAAACCAAGCATTATCAGGTCCTTAAACGCACTGTAAGTCTCACTCTATTCACCCCTGTTCTTGATTTCGATTTGAATCATTCTGGCATCTATTGAATAAAGTAATAGCATATTTTGAATCTACAAACCATTTTCTAGCGTTTGGTATCATTCAATTGCATTTATCTGGCCTGAATAGAAAACCACCATTGTTAGGGTTTGGTCTGCGTTTTTGGGCATTTTTGTTTCAGGTACAATTGACCTCCATGAAAGACATGGTTGTGACCGGGAGGGTGAGACGAACACGACCATGCCCTTGAAATTCATTTTTATGGCCTATACAGGATTTTGGAGATGGACATGCCTGTAGATACGGACCTCTGTTCGTTGTTATAGGTGTTTGACCTTTTAGCCACGGACGAGAGGTTAGGGATGATGCGTGGCATCCCTCTATTGGGCCATTCAAATCTTGGCGCTTTTTTTATTATTTTCTGACCAATTTATTTTGTTTTATTATATTATTATTTATTTGCATTATTATAACAAACCAAGCAGCGCGGCTCAGTGGTAACCTTGGCAATGCATTCTCCTTCAGGACCTGGGTTCGAATCCCAGGTCCCCCACTTTCTCAATGATTTTTCTTTTCAGGTATTCCAGTACACACGCTCACCTGCAATCCACCATACGCCCTTATCAAACCAAGCGCCAGATGGCTAAGGGCCAGATCTGATGGCCAGTGATTGGAGATCCACCAAAGCGTTGGTCAATGCATGCGTACTAGATCCAAAAAGTCAAACGAGCCAGCACTATTGGGCCTACAAAAATGACTTTCAGCACCTCCAAAAAAAGGCCCTTTCTCTCCTTCTCTCATTTTTTATTTATTTAATTGTTTTATTTGGTTTAAACATTTTTTCTAACCAATCACAAAATTCTTTTTTTATCAAATAAAATCACAAAAATATTTTTATTCAATCAAATTTTAAACTTTTATTTTTTTTAATAAACTTATTAATTAATTAGGTTTTTAATTAGAAAACTCTAACTTATTTTTGCAAATAATTAAAATTAATTAGATTTGATTAGGTTTTAATTACTAATTTAATTAATTTTATCTTCTTCCTTAAAATAACAAAAACCCAAAAATATGTCATAATTTATTTTTCATTAATTAATTTATTAATTTAATTTACCTATTTAATTTAGGATTAATTTCTTTTCTTAAAATAAAAAACAAAAACCAAAAACATTTTCTTTTCAAAAGGGTCAAAACCCTAGATTTTGCACTCGATTTAATTTCCTGCGCGCTTTATTTATTTTTATTTTTAACCAATAATATATCTGCTTCTGAATTGTAATAGTTAAATAGGACATTTAATTATTTTTATCGCTTTATTTTATTTTTCAAAGGGGTTTGTCTTTGGCGATGTAAATACCCGACGCCTTGTAATTTAAATTCCGCATTTTATTTCCGCAAATTATAACTGCTAGATGTTTGATAATAGGGTTTGCATGACAAGACTGAATGTTAATCTTAAAATAAAATTAGATCACCCTTAACATGTACAAAGATAAAGATAACTATAAACGACACACTCGCACATGCACACTCTTAGGGTACACCCCACTTGGTTGCCTTCGTACACAGGCATTGAGTATAGGTCGCTTTAGAGGTCGTCCTCTTATCTAAAAGATCATAGTTTCCTCGAAACGGTTGCCTCGGATATTGTTGCCTCAAACAAATGATCTAAGACATTAGGGTTACCGCTAAAGCGTCCTAACATTGCTTTAGTGACTGTAAGTCCCTCATTCGAATTGACCCTTAAACTCCAACGATTGTGCTACCTACTCATTCATAGTGGGATAGCATTGTCTAAAGGACATTAGCATAGAATGATTCTTTTTTCGAGTAGGTAGATGGTTCTTATATACTTTATCTTTCAAAAAAACAAAAACTTTTCACACTTGCACTCCTTTTCGAACAAAGTTTTCAAAACACTTCATTACACTCTTGAGGACAGAAGCAAGAGTTAAATTGAAGTTTCAAAACAAAAACTTTTTCAAACCCACAAGCACAAAAAAAAACAACTTTTGAAAACATTTGAGCAAGTACCTAAGAGCCCGTGGATAACCACAGATAGAAAGGGTGCTAACACATTCCCTTTCTATAATCTACCCCCCGAACCCGAGAAATATCTCGAAAAAGGAATTTTTCTGTGCTTTTTTCCTTTCCTTGTTGGATAAAATAAAAGACAGTGGCGACTCTTTCTTACCGCGACATTTTTCAAACACAAACGCAAAACGCAAACCAGAAATTCCTTAACAAAATAGGGAACCACGTCCCAGTTCTGGCCACCGTATCACAGAACTAGCGACTCTGCTGGGGATATAATAAAAAGTGGGGTGTACCTTAGGAATAGTTCATAATGTTTTCAATTGCTTGACTTGTATGCTTTATCTTTATGGGTTTGAATCGAAGTTACTATAGATCCTAACCCGGATCTGAGGGATACCCTTTAGGTAAGTAGCAATAAACTGTGAGGGAACTGTACGGCATAGACTGATACGATTGAAACAGTAGCTACGTTGGTGTGGCACTTTAGTATGTACCGATATCCCTTGTGGTGCGACGAGGAGAATATGGGTCTGTTAAGGGGTCATTAAGCACCAACTGACCTTAGAACCTATAATTGACCAACTTGGCCATAGAACAGTAGCATTATGCTACACTTATTTAGACCAAACTCTCGCGATGATTCCGGCCGCAAGAAAAGGTTGCTAAACTGGAATATGACCGATCGAGGGTGGTCAGTGATATTGAGATCCTCTAGAACCCGGTTACTATTTTAGGACAGGTTTGAACCAACTAAACTGAAAGATGGTAATACCTAAACTCCTTGCCAGCCTGAAATCTAAGGGCTATTTGTGTGACTTGTGTGCCCTTACCATGTTTGTTATTTGTGGATACTTGTGGTGTGTTTTCTATCATGACATCATGCATCATGACATTTCATGCATCATGACATTTCATGCATCTTGCATTGGACTAACCCATTTCAAAGACAAAGGGGATTCATCTTTGTTCTGTTTTGTAGGTCATGGCACCCATGCGTAGAAACACTATTCGGATCAACTTTGTCCAGATTCCCACTCAGCTTAAGGAATTGGTTGCAAAGGTTTCAGATACTGCCTCCTTTATCAGAAGACATGGGAACCTCCTTGGTTTGGTCACCTCCAAGATGGATGAACAGATGATGAGTGTCTTAGTACAGTTCTTTGATCCACTGTACCATTGCTTTACTTTTCCGGACTACCAGTTGGTCCGCACCTTGGAAGAGTTCTCTGATCTACTTGTTATCTCCATTCTAGAGCAGACCCCGTTTATAGGTTGGGAGAAAGTCCTTAGGCCGGAAGAGATTTCTTCAGCCCTCCATCTGACAAAGGCTGAGGTGATGTCTAATTGGGAAACTCGGAGCGGGACAAAAGGCTTCTTAACTAAGTTCTTGGTTGGTAAGGCTAATCAGTTCTGGGACAGTTTAGACTTTCAGGCGTTCGAGGACATTCTGGCTCTTCTTATATATGGTTTGGTGTTGTTTCCTAACTCAGATTCTTTCGTCGACGTGAATGCAGTGAAGATTTTCATGTCCGATAATCCTGTGCCCACTCTCTTGGGTGACATTTTGCACTCTCTTTATGCTCGTACTGCTCGGAAACGGGGAACCCTTATGTGCTGTGCACCATTGCTGGCGAGGTGGTTTATTTCTCACCTCCCCAAATCAGTTTTGAAGAACAAGGAAGGCATGGGTTGGGCCTGCAGGATTATGTCTCTCTCGCATAATGACATCATTTGGATTATCAAGGGCATGGAAGACGTGGCAATTATTGATCACTGTGGGGAATACCCCAATGTTCCACTGCTAGGAATCAATGGATGGATCACTTATAATCTGTGTTTGGCCTTACGTCAGTTTGGGCGAGCTAGGAGGGAAGGACCTCATGAGTTACTGATGTCGAGCATTGTCTTTGACTTCCAAGGGGATAGTGACAAGCAACGCCGTAGGTTCATGCGAGCTTGGGATAGGGTACACAGGTATGATTCGCACGAGTTAGGGATAAAGACCTCTCTTCCGATGGAGCCATATCTCCGATGGGTTCGAATCCGCACCCAAAAGCTGGGAATGCCGTACGAAGCTGTCTTGCCTGTGATTGTTGAGGTTGCTGATGAAGAAGGGGTTCTACCTACCATCCTCCACCCATACATGCCTACAGACATTGGAGCATTAAAGAGGTCTTGGATGCAGCTAAGAGAGGAACGAGATACTTACAGAGAAAAGTATCACGAACAAGAGCGGAAGATCCTGAAGTTGACAAGGCAGTTGGAGAATGAGCAGATCCTCAATGACTATGTCAGCACCAAAGGCAAACGACCATGGGAGCGCTGATGTCTTTTGATTATTTCTAGTTTTGATTTACTTTTCAGTTTTTCTTTCTTGTAACGCCTTAAAGGCATTTGTTGAATAATTGAATTCAAAGTTTATCTAATAAAAGTGTGTTTCATTTTGGTTTATGAATTTGAATCCCTAAAGTCTTTGAAATCATATCATACACATTTCATTCCATGCACCTCATCACAGGTACCCATTACAGGTCTCTTATCTTCTTCGCTGTTTATTTCAGCATCATGTCTGCTGAAACATCAGCTGAACAAGCAATCAAGGCTCTGCAAGCTCAAAACCCCCAGTTCCAGGAATTGTTCATGAGTTTGGCTAAGAGTCAGCAAGATCTGAAGACCCTTATCTTGAAAGAGAAGAAGAAGAAGAAGACGGTCCTATTGAATATGGGTCGCAGATTCGGAAACAATTTGCGATAAGAGGTTGATTTGACCCACTCATCTAGAGGGGGAGATAATCAGGAAGAAAGGAGGGCTCCTAGCCCTGTGGTTTCCGACAACGAGATTGACTTTGACGAAGACCAGTATCCTCCGGCTGAGGATAGATATAAGCAACTGGAAGACCGGTTGAGCGCGATGGAAGTTCAGAAAGTGTCTGGTCTGGACTTTGGAGACTTGAGTTTGTCATTTGGGGTGGTGATCCCCCACAAGTTTAAAGCACCAATCTTTGCTAAATACGACGGGGTCTCCTGCCCAAAACTGCACCTCCGTTCGTATGTTAGAAATATTCAGCCATACACCGCTGACAAGAATCTTTGGATCCACTTCTTTCAAGACAGTCTCTCAGGGACTCAACTTGAATGGTTTTACCAACTAGAAGGAGCTAGTATCCGTAATTGGGAAGATTTGGCCGCTGCTTTCTACAAGCAGTACCAATACAATGCCGACCTCGCTCCCATACGTACCCAACTTCAGGGTATGTGTATGGGTGCGAGCGAAGGTTTCAAAGACTACGCTCAGAAATGGAGGGACCTTGCTAGAAGAGTACAACCCCCTCTGGCTGACAGGGAGTTAGTAGATATGTTTCTGGGGACCTTGTTTGGTCCGTATTTCAACCATCTGATTGGAAGTTCTTCGTCCGGGTTTATAGAGCTGATTATGACCGGGGAAAGAATTGAGGTTGGTATCAAATCTGGCAAGATACAGAAGGGTGCTTCATCAGGCACCGAGAAGAAGCCTTTTAAGAAAGAGTCAAGTGTTGTTTACAGTTCAAAAAGCCATAATAAACCTGAACACTGCCAAGCAGTTAACGCAGTGGTTATATCAAGACATGTTGTTCCCGCACAACGCAACAATCATCCAAGGGCCGAGAGGCCACGAAGACAGTTCACTCAGCTCAACATGACTTTATCTCAGATTCTCCCGCAATTATTGAAAACCAACTTGGTGATTCCGAAGGAGGCCCCGAAGAATCCCAACACAACATCACCGATGTATAATCCAAACGCCCACTGTGCTTTTCACTCCGATAGCTCGGGGCACGATACGAATGATTGTTGGGTTTTAAAGAATAAAATACAGGACTTGATTGATGCTAAGGAGATTGAGTTCGAAGCGCCTGAAAGGCCTAATGTTGTGATTGCTCCTATGCCCAAGCATGGAGTGAATGCTATAGATCAAGACTCGTTTGGGGTTTCTATGAAAGATATTTCCACTCCATTAATGACTGTGAAGAAGAACCTTCTGTTAGCTGGTTTATTTTCGGGTTGTGGCGAAGGTTTCCATCTGTGTGTCGTCCTACCTAATAGTTTCCATCTTTATAAGTCAGGTGTCCAACGCCTGATGGATAATAAAAAAATTCTGTTTGAGAAGACTTTTGTTCCTTTGGTTCCTACTGAAGAAGTTGCTATAATCACCATTTTCGACAATTCTTCCAAGGCTTCCTCGAGAAAGCCTGTTAGAATTACATATGTTCCAAGAATCGCTCCCTTGATCATTACTGTTCCTGGGCCTATCCCCTATACATCCGATAAAGTTGTCCCATGGCATTATGGGGCTGACGTATATTATCACGGAGTTAAGCAAGACTTGAGTGCTGAAGAGGCTGATACTGACATCAGCAATATTGTTGGACCTGCCAAAGTCACTCGCAGCGGAAGGTTGTTTTCCCCTGAGATCTCTCCACCAACTGTTCGGAAGCCCGTTGTTATTACACCTGCCAGTGTACCCGTTATTGTTCATGTTCAAGTTCCCATTCTTACCCCTGTTGCTGAGTCATCTGACACTCGGGGCAAAGGGACCACCGGTGAGCCTTCCCGGACGGAGGCACCGAAGACGATTACTGTTGAAGCCTCTAGACAAGAGATGGAATAAATTCTGAAGATCATTAAAAAGAGCGACTACAACGTAGTCGAGCAGCTGGGGAAAACCCCGTCCAAAATATCTATGTTGTCTCTGTTGCTATGCTCGGAAGCCCATGCCAAGGCTCTAATTGATTTCCTGAAGATTGCGCACGTGCCACAGGAGACATCAGCTGATCAGTTTAGAGATTGTGTGGCTAGTCTAACAGCAGATAATGGGTTAGGTTTCTCCGACGCAGACTTGACTGCTAAGGGGAAGAATCACAATGATGCCCTGCATGTCTCCATTGAATGCAGGGGCACTACTCTAGCTCATGTGTTAGTGGATATTGGGTCTTCGTTGAATGTGTTACCCAAGAAAGCTCTAGACCGGTTGGACTGTGAAGGGTTAGAGTTGAAACCAAGCAACATTGTGGTCAGGGCCTTTGATGGGTCCAAGAGGATGGTACACGGTGAAGTGGATATTCCGGTTAAGGTTGGTTCTCAGATTTTCGCTTCTACATTCTATGTGATGGACATTCGTCTATATTATTCTTGTTTGTTGGGTCGCCCATGGATCCACAAAGCTGGGGCAGTGACGTCTACACTCCACCAGAAGCTAAAGTACCCAGTGAAAGGGAAAATTGTGACAGTGCAAGGAGAAGAGGAGTACATGGTGAGCCACCTCAACTCTTTCCGATATGTAGAGATGGATGGGGAGTTCATTGAGACCCCGTTTCAGCATTTTGAAGAGGTTCCCCAGACGCTGGCGTCAGCTGAAACTGTTGTTAAAGATCCTCCAATGAAGATGGCTTCCTTCAAGGATGCTCGGGCTGTTGTTGAGAAAGGTGGGTGTGCAAATTGGGGCCAACTCCCTGATTTTGCACATAAGACTAACAAGTTTGGTTTGGGTTTCACTGCAGAAGCTCAAAAGGCTGTTTGGAGTGCACGGATCGGAAGACCTCCCCTGTTTATCAGCAATTCAGGAGTGAATGCCATTGAAGATGATATTGAAGAGTCTGAGTTTGACAGTTGGATCTACCCAGCTACTGATGGTGGACTAAGCAATTGGACAGCAAAGGACTTCGTTCCAATTTCTTTTATTACCCAGTAATGAGACTTTTGTTTTGAATTTGTAACAGGTAATATTTTAAACTTTACGGCCCGGTGTCTTACCCTGGGCACCGTGGCTTTGTTTATGAGGGCTTTATGTGTGTCATTTTCATATATCATTAAGAAAAGCATTGGACGTTTCTTGCATTTCAAATTTTGCGCTCCTTGTTTATCTTTTATTTTATATTGCAAAATAGCTATTTTACACACACTCACATATACAGGTCTAGATCCACTCTGGATCCTACTGGTAATGAATCTGCTACTGCCGGTTATGACTTTGAAATTCCGATCAACTTAGCCGAAGACGAAGGTGAAGATGATTGCAAAGTGCCTGGTGAACTTGCTAGACTGTTACTTCAGGAAGAGAGGGCCATACAGCCTCATGAAGATCCAGTGGAAACAATAAATCTGGGTACAAAGGTAGACAAGAAAGAGGTTAAGATCGGTGCAAATCTGGAAGCTAGTGTTAAGCAACAGTTGATTCAGATGCTGCGTGACTTTGTTGAGATCTTTGCCTGGTCTTATGAAGATATGTCGGGGTTGGATACCAATAGTGTGGTTCACTGCTTGCCTACCAAGACTGACCTCCAGTGAAACAGAAAGTCCTCCGAATGTGCCCAGAGATGTCTGAGAAAATCAAGGCTGAAGTTATGAAACAGTTTGACGCTAGTTTTTTAGCAGTTACTTCTTACCCGCAGTGGGTGGCTAATGTGGTTCCAGTGCTGAAGAAGGATGGTAAAGTTCGAATGTGTGTTGACTATAGGGATCTGAACAGGGCGAGCCCCAAGGATGATTTCCCGCTACCTCATATCGACGTTTTGGTTGATAGTACCGCACAACATAAGGTTTTCTCCTTTATGGATGGTTTCTCCAGTTATAATCATATTAAAATGGCTCCCGAAGACATGGAGAAGACAACCTTTGTTACTCAATGGGGTACCTTTTGCTACAAGGTCATGCCTTTCGGATTGAAGAATGCTGGGGCAACGTATCAGCGCGCCATGGTCGCTTTGTTCCACGACATGATCCATCATGAGATTGAGGTATACGTTGACGACATGATTGCAAGATCTCAGAATGAGGAAGGACATCTGGACCATCTTCAGAAGCTATTTGATAGGTTGAAGTTGTACAAGCTGAGGTTAAACCCGAACAAGTGCACCTTCGGGGTGAGATCTGGTAAACTGCTGGGTTTCGTCGTTAGCGATAAAGGTATTCAAGTGGATCCTGCAAAGGTGAAGGCTATACAGGAAATGCCAGCTCCCCGAACAGAGAAAGAAGTCAGAGGCTTTTTGGGACGTCTAAACTATATTGCCCGATTCATCTCACACCTGACTGCTACTTGTGAGCCAATCGTCAAGCTACTGAAGAAAGATCAAGTGGTAAGATGGAATGATGAATGTCAAGCCGCTTTCGAAAGGATCAAAGAGTATCTCCAAGAGCCACCTATTCTGATGCCTCCAGTTGAAGGGAGACCTTTAATCTTATACTTGACAATACTCGATAATTCAATGGGGTGCGTACTGGGGCAGCATGACGAGTCTGGCCGAAAAGAGCATGCTATTTATTACCTTAGCAAAAAGTTTACCGACTGCGAGACCCGATACTCGTTGCTTGAGAAAACTTGCTACGCTTTGGCATGGGCTGCTCGCTGGCTGAGACAGTATATGCTGACTCACACTACTCTATTGATATCAAAGATAGATCCAATCAAGTATATCTTCGAGAAGCCTGCCTTGTCCGGAAGAATAGCAAGATGGCAGATGATCTTGACTGAGTATGACATTCAATACGCGACTCAAAAGGAAATCAAGGGAAGTGTGTTGGCAGATCATTTGGTACATCAGGCAGTGGACGATTACCAGTCTATGAACTTTGAATTCCCGGATGAGAATATCATGATAGTAACTGACTGTGAGACACCTGGACCGGATGAAGGACCTGAGGAAGGATCCTGATGGTCTATGTACTTTAATGGAGCTTCAAACGCTTTGGGTAATGGCATTGGCGCCATGATCATATCTCCTGAAGGCTCCCATACTCCGTTCACTGCCCGACTATGTTTCAACTGCACCAACAACATGGCGGAGTATAAAGCGTGCATCATGGGTCTTCGAGCAGCTATTGACCTAAGGATTAAGTTTTTAAGTGTTTTCAGAGATTCCGCTCTCGTGATCAGCCAGATCAAAGGCGAGTGGGATACGAAACACCATAATCTTATTCCTTACCAGTAGTATGTGTTGACTTTGCTTCCATATTTCGAGGAGATAACCTTTGAACACTTCCCTAGAGAGGAGAATCAGTTAGCGGACGCGCTAGCTACGATGTCTTCTATGTTCAAAGTCAATTGGGACAACGAAGCTCCCCGGATTATCATTGAAAGATTGGACGAACCTACACATTGGTGTGACATTGAGACTGAAGAGGTAGCAGATAAACCCTGGTTTCATGAGGTAAAGAGGTATCTTGAAGCTCAGGAGTACCCCGAGGGTGCATCTATTAATGATAAGAAGTTTCTGAGGAGGTTCGTGGCGAAGTTCTTCATCGGCAATGGCATTCTTTACAAGCGTAACCATGATTCAACCTTACTGCGATGTGTGGATAAGAACGAGGCAGAAAGGATCATGACAGAGTTACATGAAGGTACTTTCGGAACTCATTCCAGTGGACACACCATGGCAAATAAAATCCTACGGGAAGGATATTTTTGGTCTACAATGGAAGCCAACTGTCATCAGTATTCTCGGACCTATCATAAGTGCCAAGTCTATGCTGATAAGGTGCACATACCTGCAGTACCTCTGAACGTCTTGACATCTCCGTAGCCTTTTGCAATGTGGTGCATTGATATGATCGGCGAGATCATACCTACGGCATCTAACGGACATCGTTTCATCTTGGTAGTTATTGATTACTTTACAAAGTGGGTTGAAGCAGCTTCCTTTGCTATAGTAACCAAGAACGTCGTGGCAAGGTTCATTCGGCACAATCTGATCTGTCGGTATGGTGTACCAGAGAGGATCATTACAGACAATGGTACAAATCTCAACAATAAGATGATCACTGAGCTTTGCAAGCAGTTCAGGATACATCATCACAACTCTTATCCCTATCGGCCGAAGATGAATGGGGTTGTCGAAGCAGCTAATAAGAACATTAAGAAGATTGTGCAGAAGATGACAGTGACATACAAAGATTGGCACGAGATGTTACCTTTTGCTCTTCATGGGTATCGTACCTCAGCACAGACGTCAACAGGGGCAACACCCTATTCCTTGGTATATGGCATGGAAGTTGTCTTGCCCATCGAAGTTTAGATACCCTCTCTTCGGATTATGAAGGATGCAGGTTTGAGCGAAGATGACTGGATTCAGACCCGGCTTGATCAGCTGAACTTAATAGACGAGAAAAGACTTACTGCTATTTGTCATGGTCAAACGTATCAAAAACGGATGATCAAGGCATTTAACAAGAAATTTAGACGACAAGAGTATCAAGTTGGGGACCTGGTTATCAAGCGCATCATACTGCCTCAAGGTGATCCCAGGGGCAAATGGACCCCTACTTACGAAGGGCCGTTTGTGGTTAAGAACATTTTCTCAGGAGGAGCTATGATTCTAACCACCATGGATGGTGACAACCTTCCTCACCCCGTCAATGCAGACATAGTGAAAAAATACTACGCATAATCAAAGACCCGCTAGGTTGACTGGCCTAGGCAAAAATAAGGGCTTCCCGGCGAACCAAAAGGGTTCAGGCAAAAATAAGGGATGAAAGTGGAAAAAATTTGTACACCCGGCAAGTCGAAAACCTGAAAGGGCGGCTTGGGCAAAAAAGGGTATCCCGGTGGACTGAAAACCCGAAAGGGCGGTCCAAGCAAAAATTAGGGATCAAAGCGTAACATTGTGTCTCATTGGATCACCTGCAACTAGACTTCGGTGTCAACTATCAAGCTCGGACGGCACTAAACATTCTGATCTACCTTCAACCAAGTAGCAAAGTGATGAGATGCTCGAGGACATAAGGGCAATAGCAGAGTTAGAACCCAGTAGGGATTGTTCACATAGCTGTTTTTTTCTTTTTTCACAAATTGTATAAAATCTATTTGTTCGGCGGCGTTCTCTTACTAGGACGTCAGCCTCTTGTACAAAAACGCCTATTTACAGGCCAAACTTCAAAATCAATACAATTCACTTTCAGAGAAATTTCAGACTGTTTTTCCTTTTTCTGTTTTGTTTTGCAAAGAACGTCTAATGATTCATTTTTTATATATGCATTTGACATTAATTGCTGCTCATGAATATGTACACACGGAACAAAAGACGATTACTCGTAATATCAGAAATAGGGGGAATAAGAATTGTCAAAGCTGTACAGTTTCTCTATCCACCAGGTACGAAGGTAAATTTAGCTGAAGAATATGGCTAAGGTATATTCACTCCCTGCAGAGTAAGAAAAAGACAGTAATGATAGCTCTCCCCAGCTGAGACTCGCAACTGTGAAATCGATAATATTCTCCCCAAGCGGAGTTTATCTACCAGCAGCACCAAAAGGTCTTGATATTTCCCAGCGGAGTATAAGAATATTCCCTGGAAGAATACAAAATATCCCCAGTGGAGTTTAAAATTTTTCCCAGCGCAGTCTGAAAAAAGCTTCCCCAATGGAGTTTAGAGAATCATCCCCAGTAGACTTTGGAAGATTGTCCCCAGCAGAGCTCAAAGGATTATCCCCATAAGAGTCTAAAAGGTTATCCCCAGTGAAGTCACAACTGAAAGATCGTCCCCAGCGAAGTTCTTTCCTTTCACAAACAGGAATTCAATCCCCAACAGGATTCAGTATCACCAGCAACGATAATTCATCCCCAGCGGAATTTATCGGCAGAATCCTCTACAGAGAATCTCTTCCCCACAGAGTTAATCTCCTCATCAGTTTATTCCCCAACAGAGTTCTCCTCTCCTGCAGGTTTATTCTCACAATCATCTTCATTCGCTATCCTTAACGGAAACGAAGAATTCATCTCTTTTCTCCAACAACTATCTGGGATTTATTTTCCCCAGCTAAAAACCTTACATTTCCATACATCATGACACATGCATATACACATCATACAACACAATCTCATTTATTTTGAGAACATCATTGCTTGATGCATATCATGCATTACATACGAATAATCTTTACATTTCAGGAAGGATGCAGTTAAGTTCTCAGCTATGAAGCTTTTCCCTCAGTCAAACTACTGACCAGTTCTTAAATCTCAATAGAATTATCCTCAGTTGAATTACAGATAAGGTCCTAAATCTCGACAAGTTCCTCCGTCGAATTACAGGCAGTTCCTAAATCTCAGCAGAGTTTTCTCAATTGAATTACGGGCAAGTTCTTAAATCTCGATGAAGATGTTTCCCTCAGTCGAACTACTGACCAATTCTTAAATCTCAACAGAATTATCCTCAGTTGAATTACATATAAGGTTCTAAATCTCGACAATGTTCCTCCGTCGAATTACAGACGAGATACTAAATCTCAGCAGAGTTTTCTCGGTTGAATTACGAGCAAGTTCTTAAATCTCGATGAAGATGTTTCCCTCAGTCAAACTACTGACCAGTTCTTAAATCTCAACAGAATTATCCTCAGTTGAATTACAGATAAGGTTCTAAATCTCGACAATGTTCCTCCATCGAATTACAGACAAGTTCCTAAATCTTAGCAGAGTTTTCTCGGTTGAATTACGGGCAAGTTCTTAAATCTCGATGAAGATGTTTCCCTTAGTCGAACTACTGACCAGTTCTTAAATCTCAACAGAATTATCCTCAGTTGAATTACAGATAAGGTCCTAAATCTCGACAAGTTCCTTCGTCGAATTACAGACAGTTCCTAAATCTCAGTAGAGTTTTCTCAGTTGAATTACGGCCGAGTTCTTAAATCTTGATGAAGATGTTTCCCTCAGTCGAATTACCGACCAATTATTAAATCTCAACAGAATTATCCTCAGTTGAATTACAGATAAGGTCCTAAATCTCGACAAGTTCCTCCGTCGAATTACAGATAGTTCCTAAATCTCAGCAGAGTTTTCTCAGTTGAATTACGGGCAAGTTATTAAATCTCGATGAAGATGTTTCCCTCAGTTGAACTACTGACCAGTTCTTAAATCTCAACAGAATTATCCTCAATTGAATTACATATAAGGTTCTAAATCTCGACAATGTTCCTCTGTCGAATTACAGACGAGTTCCTAAATCTTAGCAGAGTTTTCTCGGTTGAATTACGGGCAAGTTCTTAAATCTCGATGAAGATGTTTCCCTCAGTCGAACTACTGACCAGTTCTTAAATCTCAACAGAATTATCCTCAGTTGAATTACAGATAAATTCCTAAATCTCGACAAGTTCCTCCGTCGAATTACAGACAGTTCCTAAATCTCAGCAGAGTTTTCTCAGTTGAATTACGGGCGAGTTCTTAAATCTTGATGAAGATATTTCCCTCAGTCAAATTACCGAACAGTTATTAAATCTCAACAGAATTATCCTCGGTTGAATTACAGATAAGGTCCTAAATCTCGACAAGTTCCTCTGTCGAACTACAGACAGTTCCTAAATCTCAGCCGAGTTTTCTCAGTTGAATTACGGGCAAGTTCTTAAATCTCAATGAAGATGTTTCCCTTAGTCGAACTACTGACCAGTTCTTAAATCTCAACAGAATTATCCTCAGTTGAATTACAGATAAGGTTCTAAATCTCGACAAAGTTCCTCCGTCGAATTACAGACGAGTTCCTAAATCTCAGCAGAGTTTTCTCAGTTGAATTACGGGCAATTTCTTAAATCTTGACGAAGATGTTTCCTCCTCAGTTGGATTACGGGCAAGTTCTTAAAACTCAGAAAAGATGTTCTCTCAGTTGAAGTACAGACAAGTTCCTTCCCCAGCGGAATCTTCTACAAATAACAGGTGTGATACGGTGGGAGAACTGACTAGGATTTTGCGTTTGTTTTCGCAAATGTTTCGGTTGAGCAAGAGTCGCCACCGACTTTTTATTTTATCCTAAGGAAAGGTTAAAAAGCACAGCAAAAACCTTTGAGATGTTTTCTTGGGTTCGGGGAGTAGATTATAGAAAGGGAAGGTATTAGCACCCTTTCTATCCATGGTTATCCATGGGCTCTTAGTTACTTGCTTAGATCACTTGCCTTGCATTTTCAATTGTTTGAAATGGTGCTTTGTGTGTGTGTTTGAAAATGTTTTTTTTGAAAAGAGGCCATTTGTTGTGGCAACCTTTGTAATGATCCATGTTGGGATGTATACAAAGATGTATGTCTTTTGAAAAAATTTCAATGTTTTTGGAAAGTTGTTTTGAAAATGTGTTGGTGAGGTATGGTTTTAAAAATAGGCAAGTGTTTTTGCAAGTTTGATTCAAGTAACTAAGAGTTTGTCTACTCCTAAATTTCTCAAATATTTCTCCTATGTTTTTAACCCTTTTAACAATTTTGTTCCACCATTGTATTTGGTGGACAATCTTGTGTTAGGATGTGAATGGGACGGGCGCGGGTCATCGTTTAGACCATGATTGCAATGGTGCCAAGTATCTTTTGGCAATTTTCCCTTTAGGGACTTGATCATTTTTTAGGCAACTTTCGAAAGCGTCATCGAGGGACTATGATCATTTGATTGTTTTGTTTTTGCCAAAGATACCTAACATACAATATGGCCCATTTTTGAAGGCAACAAGTGGAGTACCCTAGGGGTGCAAGTGTGATTAGTGTTGTCCATTTTCATGCTTGTTTATCTTGAAATTAGGTCAAACTATTTTTTGGTTAATTTTGCATACAAAACCCTAATTCTAACATGGCATAATTAGAAAACTTTTAAATGCGAAAAATAAAAGGTCCTAAGTTATTACAACACAATATATGGGATGGGGGGTACAAATGTTCAAATGGGGATATTTAGCAAGAAATTAAACCTAAACTATTACATCCAAATTGAATCATACAAAATATATAATATACAACAATTAAATAATAATGTAATAAATGTGCAAGATGCAAAAAGTGTTTTGTATATGTATGAAAAAAGTATTTTTTATGTGTCAAATAAACAAAAATAAAATTAATTAATTTTTTGGTATTTTTAAGTATTTAGGGCAAAACCCTAATTTTTATTAAACAAAATGTATTAATTATTTAATATATGTAATATTTATTAATTATGTACAAAAAATAAATAAAAGATGGTATATTGTAAAAAAAAGTATTTTGAGGTCAAAATATTAATGAAAATAAAATGTATTAATTCTTTGTATTTTCCCTAAATATACTAATAAATATATAAGTATTCTACATTATTTATTAAATATATATTATATATACAAAAAATAAAATATTTAATATTATTAAAAAATATATTTTTTTTTTATAAAATGTTTTCAAGAGATAACATAAAATAAAAATCAGAAATAAAATATGTTTGTCTTATTTTTTAGTTATTTTAAATAATAGTATATAAGTGTTTATTTATGTACAAAGCTAAATAAAGTCAAATAAATATCAAAATAAATACAAAAAATAAGGGAAAAATAATTTTAATATTTTTTCATGCTTAAATAAAAATATGGAAACAAAATCAAAAGGAAAAAATGGAAAATGACAAGTAAAACTTAAAATGGGCCAGGGGGTGCATGTGAAATGCAGTGTTGTGAAAAGGAAACAAATCTCAGGCCCAGCCCAAGACCCTGTCTTCTTCAACCTCCAGCATCTTTGTACAACCAGAACACGCGCCTTCTATCTCAAGATTCTTGGACTTTTAGCACAAACTCATAACATGAAAAATGTTAAGCATCAAGCCACGATTCCATACATATAAAAAACTTAACCTAACTCTCAGAAATGGGAGAGAATTTCTCCATCCCTAATTCTTAACCTAAGTTTTTGTCAATGTTCAGGTCTCAAATTCTCTCAGCACATGCAATATAAATGGAAAGTAAAGATATGTATAGCTTCAGGGACATGAATAGAACATTTTTCATTCACAAACTTAGAGCTAACTCTTCCTATATTGAGAGATAGAAGTCCATGAACTTACCTGTTCAGCTTGGATCGTGTCTGACAATGGAGGCACTTTCAAGGCAAAATGAGGATTGGTACAGCTTGCTTGAAGTTCAGGGATGCTATTCCAACCTTTAGTTTGCTTTGAAACCAAGTGAATCAAGCTATAGCAATCCACCTGCAAAACAGAAAATGTGAAAATGGTGAAGTTGGTTAGAGGTGTTACAGTCTGCTTCCAAGGCTTGGGACAGTTTGTATGGATGGTAGGGAATGTGTTTGAACTGGTTTGGATGAAAATGCACGAGTGGATTGAGCTATGGGATTCAAACTGCAGCTTATGCCCTGTTTTTGCAGTTTTATGGTGTTTCTGTGAATAGGGAGGTATTGAAGGTGATAGACTCGTGTTTCAGCTCAGTTATGTTGTTTAGAATGTGTCTAACAAGTTTGTCTAAGCTTAGGTTTGCAGCAATGAGAGTTGGTGTATGTTATGCAAGTTTCTTCACACTTAAGCAAGAAAAATCAACTTGGTCCTCTAGACTTGTACAGGCCCCTCTAATGTGCTGCAAACATCCCTCTTGATCAATGTGATATGCTTCTGAACTTGTGCCCAAAGATATGGCCTTGTACTTCTTGATTTTCAAACTTGACATAAAGTTTCACTTTTCAAAAATGGATATATCACTTTTTCTAATTATAGCTTAATCTTGTATGCAATGCTTAAACACATAATGTAAGGCTTGAACACAAGGGGTTTGCATTAAATTTATGAGTGTGAATGAGATAAAGGACCTGTAATCCATCTTAGAACATGCTGAGTTCAAAATGCAAGGTTATGGACATGTAAATTGGCCATGCACAAAGTGAGTTTTGCCCATATTGCCAAATTCGATTCTCTCTAACCATGAGGTTGTTTGATGAGTTCTTGGACATTTTGGAAAGCTTGGAATGTGTACTACAATCCATCTTTGTTATGCAAATTGAAATTCCAAGTGAAAGCATGTGAAAAGTGGTCATGAAGTTAGGCAAAAATCCTGCCTAGAATAGGTCAAAATTTCTCTAAGTTAAGAATGTTTTGCACCCTTGTTCCAAAAATCATAACTTGAGCTACAAGCTTCTTTTGAGGAAACTTTGTGAATCAAAGTTGTAGATTTTGCAATGGGCTACAACTTTCATGTTTTGACTTTTGTTTGAATCCAAATGCATCTTGATGGAAAAATGGGACAAAGTTAGGAAAAAAATTAGGGATTTTCATAACTTAGAAAAAAGTTATGAAAATTCTTCATTTTAAACCCTAATTTGCAATTTTTGATTTCTTGGTGAACAAGTTTCATAATTTGGCATGTTTTGATGAAAAATGAATCTTGACACTTGATTTTGACCAAAAAGTCAAAGTTTGACTTTTCAGTATACAGTCAAAAATTGATCAATTGAATGGAAAATTCATCTGTCAAGCTTGTGCATTTGGGATCTTTTGAATTGGTTGAACATGTCAAGACAATTCCATGGGGTCCTTGAGTCCATATATGAGCTTGGTTTTCCATTGGTTAGGTCAAACAGTCAAAAATTGCCTTTGTGCAGTCAAAACCCTAAAAATGACCATTTTGCCCTTTTGGTGATCTGATCAAATTTCTTGTGGAATTGTGATCCAAAATTGACCAAATGGTTCAAATGAGTTCATAATGTTGATGTGGGTCAAAAATCATGAAGTTTGACTGTCAATTGGCTACAATTGACTTTTTCCCAATACAGCTGATTTCTAGGTCAACTGTCCAATTGACTGGGCAAAGATTTGAATCAAGGCTTGAAACTTGGTATGGATACACTTGTGAGTCCAACATGAAGTACGAAAGTCACTTTGGTCATTTTAGGTCAAAGCATCCCTGTGCAAACTCAAACCCTAATTTGGGTCAACAGTGCAAGGAGGGGTCTTGAGCAGAGCAAACCCTAACTTGATCTTGAGTTCCAAGAGTCTTGTGATGAGAAAATGTTGAGGAAATGGGAGGGTGAATTTTGGGGTACAACAGTTTCCCCTGTTCAATCTTCTTGCACCTGAAGAGTTAGATTGGCAGGTTTGCCTTTCGCGTCTCGAAGGTAAAAGGAGATTGGACACTAGAGTGCCCTTAAATTTGCACTCATCGGAACAATGGATATGGGAATGGGCTTAGAGATGCCATTTAGAGATGGGCTTAAAGATGCCATCTGAAGGGTGACAGAATTTTGTCGGAGATGGGCTTAAAGATGCCATCTGGAATGTTTGTTGAACTGTAGTGTGACGGGTCAGAAGAATGAGGATCAAAATGGTATCCGTGTCTGGAATGTATTTGAACTGTATCTAAGGACTGAGTTTGTATGAGCAGGAGAATGGCTTCCGTGTCTGAGGCGTATCTGAGCTGTAACCGTGTTTGAAGTGTAGAACGAATATCAGAATGACTGCCGTGTCTGGAGTGTATCTGTATTGTATCTGGGTAATAAAGAAACATCTGTATGGAGCAACTGCGTGCTGGGGACAAATTCTGAATGAGTGACAGAATGGCAACCATGTTTGGAGCGTATCTGGACTGTATCTGAAGTTGAAAGTTGTATGAGTAGCATAATGACTTCCGTGTTTGAAGTGTATCTGAAACTGTAACTAGGATTGAGATCCGTATGAGTAATAGAATGACTTCTGTGTTTGAAGTGTATCTGAAACTGTAACTGGGATCTAGATAAATGACAGAATGACTTCCGTGGCGAATGCACTGGAGAGAATCAAGCTGCTGTTGTAAGGGTCAGAATGGTATCCGTGTTTGGAATGCATTGAACCTTGAGGTGGATAAATGAATCTGAATGAGAGATAGAATGGCTGCCGTGTCTGGAGCGTATCTAGTCCGTATCTGATTGTTGTAGTCCGAATGAGTAGCAGAATAACCGTCGTGTCTGAGGTGTATCCATACTGTATCTGACTTGAGATTCTGAATGAGTAATAAAATGACCGCCGTGTCTAGGGTATATCCATACTGTATCTGAATAATTGTTAATGATAGCCTTCTAATTTTATCCTGAAAAGGGTGAAATGTTAGCTAAAACACAGTTATGTTGCATGATATGTATGATGCAAAATATGTTATATCAATGTTTATGATATGAATGTAGATGAATGCGTATGTAAGCCGAGGAGTTGTCTTGCTGAGGATGGGTGAATCCTGGAGATAAAGAATCTTGACTTCTGCCAGGCAAAGTGAATCCTTGACTGCTGCAGGGGAAGACAAAAATCTTGATTGCTGAGGATGAGACATCCTTGTTGACTACTGCTGGAGAAATAGGAGCTTGGGTTGTATACCAATCTTCTAGGGACTCTTGTCTTGAGGAGATCTTCACTGGAGAACATCTGATTATCCTGAGAGGCACTGAGGATGAGCCTTCACCCTGCTTGGGGAGTACAAGATCTTCAATTGTTGAGAGATCTTAGGGCCACTGCTGGAGAAATGGCATTCCTTGGTGACTTGCAGGGATGAGAATTCCTGGGGATCTCTACTGGGGAAGTTTAGAATCTGATAGACTCATGTTGGAGAGGTATGATTGAGAATTTTCAGTTTGGTTGCAGATATCTCTGTGAGGAGAAGTTTCACTAGCCTGGTTCAGCTGGGGATTGATGGCAGGGAATCTTAGCTCCGCTGGGGATTGGATTTTCAGATTCTTAAGGCTCCACTGGGGGTTCTGAAACTTAACTCTGAGGGGAATCGAGTTCTGGAAGGCCCTCTGGCTGGGGAATTTGGAATTTAACTCTGCTGAGGATCCCTTCTGAAAGGGTATCAGGATATCTACTTGTATCTTCAACCTACTAGTAATCATCTTTCTTGATTCATAAGGAAATGATTATGTTCAAATGCATATGCCTATTTAACAAAACATTGGACGTTTCTCAAATAAAACATAAGTGCAAAAGAAAAGAGAAAAGGAAAACAACGCAAATTTCTGTACTTGGAAAAGTATTTGTATTAACTTTCTATAAGTATATTGGTACAAAGGAGACGGTCATCCTAGTAAGAGGATGTCGTCGTAAAAAAATTGAAAAATTTATACAAAAGAAAAATGGCTATGTGAAACAATTCCATGGGATTCCATTCTGCTATAGCCTTCACAACTCTGAACATCCGTCCATTCAATGCTTCATCTGCTGATGACTGGATTGATTTAGAAACTCGGAGCTGGTTGATGAAGAGATTGTCCTTAAAGTGATCCGACGAGACATAGTCATACGCTTTAATTCCCTAACTTTTGCCTGAATCGCCCTTTCGGGTTTTCGATCCACCGGGAAACCCCTTTTTGCCCAAGCCGCCCTTTCGGGTTTTCAACTTGACGGGTGTACAAATTTTTTTTGTTTTATCCCTAATTTTTGCCTGAACCGCCCTTTCGGGTTTTCGGTCCACCGGGATGCCTATTTTTTTGCCCAAGCCGCCCTTTCGGGTTTTCGACTTGTCGGGTTATTTTATGCGTGGTATTTTTTGACTATGTCTGCGTTCGCAGGGTGCGGCAAATCGTCGTCGTCCATGGTGATCAGAATCATTGCACCACCAGAAAATATGCTCTTGATCACAAATGGTCCTTCGTACGTAGGAGTCCATTTGCCCCTGGGATCACTTTGCGGCATGATAATCCGCTTGATTACGAGATCTCCGACTTGATATACTTGACGTCTGACTTTCTTGTTGAAGGCCTTGATCATCCGTTTTTGATACGTTTGTCCATGGCAGACAGCAGCGAGTCGCTTCTCGTCGATCAAATTGAGTTGATCAAGTCGGGTTTGAATCCAATCATCTTCACTCAAACCAGAATCCTTCATAATCCTTAAAGAAGGAATCTGAACTTCCATGGGCAGGACGGCTTCCATGCCATATACCAAAGAAAATGGGGTCGCCCCAGTTGAAGTACGTGCCGTCGTACGGTATCCATGCAGAGCAAACGGTAACATCTCATGCCAGTCCTTGTAAGTGACTGTCATTTTCTGAATGATCTTCTTAATGTTTTTGTTCGCAGCTTCAACAGCACCGTTCATCTTCGGCCGATAAGGAGATGAATTGTGATGATAAATCTTGAATTGTTCGCACAATGCGGTGATCATAGTATTATTCAGATTTGTGCCGTTGTCCGTGATGATCCTGTCTGGAACACCATACCAGCATATGAGGTTTTGCTTGATGAAGCGGGCAACCACATTTTTAGTGACAGAGGCGAAAGAAGCTGCTTCGACCCATTTGGTGAAGTAGTCAATGGCAACCAGGATGAAGCGATGTCTGTTGGAAGCCGTGGGCTTGATCTCTCCAATCATGTCAATGCCCCACATTGCAAATGGCCAAGGAGCTGTCAGCACATTGAGAGGAACCGGGGGAATATGAATCTTATCAGCGTAGACTTGACACTTGTGGCAAGTTCGGGAGTGCTGATGGCAATCTGCTTCCATGGTAGACCAGTAGTAGCCTGCCCTTAGGATCTTTTTAGCCATAGTATGCCCGCTCAAATGAGTGCCAAATGTACCGCTGTGCATCTCTGTCATGATTAACTCCGCTTCAGCTTTGTCAACACATCAGAGTAAAACACAATCATGGTTGCGCTTATAGAGGATGCCATTGCTCAGGAAAAACTTGGCAGCAAATTTCCTTAGGAACTTCTTGTCATTTACGGAAGCTCCTTCGGGATATTCTCTAGTCTGGAGATACCTTTTGATTTTGTGAAACCAGGGTTGTTCCACTACTTCTTCGGTATTAATCTCATGACAATGCGCAGGTTCATCCATTCGCTCGATGGTGATTTGGGGAGCCTCGTTATCCCAGTTGAGCTTAAACATAAAAGACATTGTTGCCAGAGCATCTGCTAGCTGATTCTCTTCTCGCGGGAAATGCTCGAAGTTGATTTGCTCGAAATGAGGCAACAATGTTAGGACATGTTCTTTGTATGGGATAAGATTAGGATGTTTGGTATCCCACTCTCCTTTGACTTGACTGATAACCAAAGCCGATTCCCCAAATACGATCAAAGATTTGATCCCCAAGTCTATAGCAGCCTTGAGACCAAAGATGCAAGCTTCATACTCAGCCATGTTGTTTGTGCAACTGAAGCAAAGTCGAGCCGTGAAAGGCGTGTGACAACCTTCCGGGGAAATGAGTACCGCACCGATACCGTTTCCAAGTGCATTTGAAGCACCATCAAAGTACAGGGTCCATCGGGATCCTTTTTCAGGTCCGTCATACGGTCTGTTACCTTCAATGTTGTCCAAATTCATGATGTCCTCGTCTGGGAAGTCAAATCTCATGGATTGATAATCTTCGATAGCTTGATGAGCTAGATGATCAGCTAGTACACTCCCTTTTATAGCTTTTTGAGTGGTGTACTGGATGTCATACTCAGTTAAGATCATTTGCCATCTAGCTATTCTTCCAGATAAAGCAGGCTTTTCGAAGATATACTTGATAGGATCCATTTTGGAAATCAACAAGGTGGTATGAGTCAACATATACTGCCTTAGTCGGCGAGCAGCCCATACCAAAGCGCAACAAGTTTTCTCGAGCAGTGAGTAGCGAGTCTCACAATCAGTAAACTTTTTGCTAAGGTAATAAATAGCATGCTCTTTTCGACCAAACTCGTCATGCTGGCCCAAAACACACCCCATTGAGTTATCCAAGACGGTTAGATACATGATCAAAGGTCTTCCTTCGACGGGAGGCATCAGAATAGGAGGTTCTAGAAAATACTCCTTGATCTTATCAAAAGCAGCTTGGCAATCGTCGTTCCATTCGACTACCTGATCTTTCTTTAACAATTTGAAAATTGGCTCACAGGTAGAAGTCAGATGAGAGATGAATCTGGAAATATAGTTTAAGCGTCCCAAGAACCCTCTAACCTCCTTTTCAGTACGGGGAGCAGGCATCTCTTGTATTGCTTTCACTTTTGCTGGATCGACCTCAATGCCTTTGTTGCTGACAATAAACCCTAGAAGTTTACCAGACCTAACTCCAAAAGTACACTTACTTGGATTCAGCCTGAGTTTGTACTCTTTCAACCTGGAAAACAACTTTTCTAGATGCTCAAGGTGTTCCTCTTCTGTTTGTGACCGAGCTATCATATCGTCTACGTAAACTTCGATCTCATGATGTATCATATCATGAAATAAAGCTACCATGGCGCGTTGATAAGTTGCCCCTGCGTTCTTCAGTCCGAACGGCCTCACCTTGTAACAGAAAGTACCCCATTGTGTAACAAAGGTTGTTTTCTCCATGTCCTCGGGGGCCATTTTAATTTGATTGTAGCCCGAGAATCTATCCATGAAGGAAAACACTTTGTGCTGAGCTGTATTGTCAATCAGAATATCAATGTGCGATAGCGGAAAATCATCCTTGGGGCTGGCCCTATTCAAATCCCGGTAGTCTACACACATCCTGACCTTGCCATCTTTTTTAGGAAATGGCACGATGTTAGCAACCCATTGTGGATAGGATGTAACAGCCAAAAAGCCAGCGTTGAATTGTTTCATCACTTCTGCTTTAATCTTCTCAGACATGTCAGGCCTCATTCGGCGGACTTTTTGCTTGATCGGTGGACAATCCTCTCTTGTAGGGAGACGGTGAACCACGATGTCTGTGTCTAAACCCGGCATGTCTTCGTAAGACCAGGCGAAGATTTCAACGTACCTATTTAACAGTTGTATCAGGCGCTCCTTGACACTTTGTTCCAGATTGGCACCCATTTGCACTTCCTTCCGGTCTTCCTCTGTTCCCAAGTTGATAGTTTCCAACAACTCTTCGTGAGGTAAGATAGCCCTTTCCTCTTGTTGTAGAAGTCTGGCTAGCTCTCCTGGTACTTCACAACCTTCGTCATCTTCATACTCAGCCTGATTGACCAGATCTTCAGAGTTATTAAAGGACATAGCAGAATAGTCACCCATAGTGTGATCGGTGGATCTGGAACTGACTGTTTAACGCTGGTTCGCAAAATGTCGCGGAAGCAAGAGTCGCCACCGTCTTTTATTTTCTCCAAATGGAAAGGACAAAAGCACAGAAAAATTCCTTGTAGAGATTGCTCTCGGTTCGGGAGGTAGATTATAGAAAGGGAAGGTGTTAGCACCCTTTCTATCCATGGTTATCCATGGGCTCTTAGATACTTGCTCATTGTGTTTTCAAAAGGTTTGTTTGCTTTTCAACTGTGGGTTTAAAAAAAAGGTTTCTTTGGAAATTTCAGTTCGACTCTTGTATCGGTCCTCAAGAGTGTTTGAAAAGTTGCTTTCGAAATCTTTTTGAAAAGTGTCGGTGTGAAAAGAGTTTTGATTTTTGTTTTGAAATTAGAGCAAGTATCTAGAGTCGTCTACCTACCCTAAGGAATTCGTCTGTGTAAATGTCCTTGAAGTAGTGCCATCCCACCATTGAGAGGTAGGTAGCACTACCGTTGGAGGTGTTCGGGTCAATTCGAGGGTTCGGGACATGGTGATCACCGGAGCAATAGGAAGACACCTTAGAAGCTACCCTCATGCCATGTTCATGGACATGAGGACTTACTAAAACATCCTCTACTCGACGACCACCTTTCGAGGGGCAAGGCAACAGTGAGATGTACCCTAGGGGTGGTGTGTGATTTGTGTATCATGTTCATTTATTTTTATCTTGTTCATGCATTGGTGATCTACGCGTTGCTTTTATTTTAGCATTCATTCTTTCATGCAAATTATTAACAGTTAAAAGATGCGAGAATTAAAAGTCCTACGCTATTACAAAGGCGCGGGTCTACATCGCCAAATTAATCCAAGACCCGATTTTGAATAAAACAAAAGGCTGAAAATAAATACCCTAATTGATCTATTACATAGCTTTGGGAGAATTACATGAAATTTATAAAAGGAAATAAACGCGCGAAATAGAATTACGATCGAATGCGAGGGCGTTGGACCCTTTTAAAGAAATTAAATTACAATTAATAAATTAATTAAGTTAAATAAAAGAAAGAAAATTTTTTTTGGAGTTTTTGTATTTATGGAGTTTAATGAGAATTAATGGAATTAAAACCTAATTCTACACTATTTTTAATTTATTAAAAAAAAATATTTAAGTTTGTGTCCTAATTTTAACCTAATTATTTGCATGGCAATTTATTTACAAAATAAATAATTAATTTATTAATTATGGTGAAAGAAAAGAAAAAGAATAAAATTATTTAGAACCCTAATTCTACATTTTTTAGTTTATAAAAAAGACATTTAAAATTAAAACCTAGAATTAAAACTAAATCAATTAATAAAATTTATTTACAAAAATGTTAGTGAATTAAACATAAAAACATATTTTTTATTTTGTAGTTTCTGAATATTTTTGGGTATTTTTATGTTATGAAAATATTAATTTATGAATTAAAAGGAAATAATTAAATTAAAACAAATAATAAAAAAAATAGGAAAAAGAAAAGAAATACAAACACTTGGGGGGTGTTGACCCCAATTTGGAGGTATTATCCAGCAATCTGGCCCATTTATTGGAGGCCTGGTTGACTTCTGATAGTCACGTGTGGCTCCATTGACCAATGCATAGGGTGCTCCTCAGATCATGGCCATTAGATTGAGATCAGTGGGCGCGTGGCAAACACAGGCATGAAGACGCATGGTAGGCCCTCGGGTTGGAACTGCATGGAATCACGTTAAGCCAAAATATATTGAGAAAGGGAGGGGACCTGGGAATCGAACCCAGGTCCCAAGGCTTGCCAGCGCTACGTTCCACCAACTGAGCTGCTTTGTTACTTTGTAATAATAATGGATAACAATTAATATATAAAAAACAAAACGCTAATGCTATTAATCAAAGAAAACGCGCTAAAGTTTGAATAACCCTATCACATTGAGACAAGTCATCATCTTCTCCACTCGTTTTCTTTTGGCCTGAAAAAATAAAACAAGATTGCGGGGGTTTTAAACCCCCACTACATGATACATGAAAAAATAGCGAATAGGCCGTCGTTGATCATAAATTGATCGCGAGGTATGGAATTGATTAGTCATGAGCTTCTGGTTTCAATGGCGTGGGTCTCGTGTCTCAATTTTTCCTGAAGAGGAAAGCCCTAATTCGTGACCTCTGAAAACCTAGAAGGCTCCAATGGTGGATTCCCATATAATGCACGAAAACTCAATTGAAGGGCATGGTTAGCTTCAGAATGATTCAATTAGTATACATCAAGCATTAGAAATTGAAAACAACGCATGAATCATGAGACACGAATATGCAAAAAGTTTGAAAAAGTTTGATCTCCATATACCAATTCTTGATGCTGGAAGCGTGGAAAAGGATTCAGTTAGGTTCCTTGATGTCTTAGGAAGCTTTTGGGATAGTTCTTTCGTCTTGAAACTCTCTGCAATATCGTTTTCAGTTTTGAAAAATTTGATGAAAAATGCAAAGTTGGTTTTGGTTCTTAGGCGCAGCTTTTTCGTTGTGAGCTTTAGGGTTATGATCAGTATATGTATGCCAATGGATTAGGGTTGAAATTTGAGTCCAAAAACCCTTGTAATCATGAATCAAATATTTGATTTTAATGGCATATTTTTTCAAATCTTTTCCATGTGTTTTGATACCAATCATGGCCAAATCCTTCCTTTTTTTGATGTGCACGAATCTTCAGTAACCAATGAGAGCAAATGCTGCTTAAAAAGATTCAAATACATTTGTTTAGTATTTTTTTCATATTTTACTTAATTAAATGAATTAATGGTGATTAAAAATTCAAATAAATAATAAAAAATGATGAAATAAATCCCCTTTGGGCCAAATGGTCGTGCATAGCCTTTGGATGATGAATCTTGGAAGAAAATGTGGCCCATTAGCAATTTTGAGGCATTTGAAGTAAAGTTGACTTTTCAAAATTCCCAAAAAATGCCCAACTTCCACAAGGCATATCTTGCTCAATTTTTAAGCTTTGATCATGTTCTTGGACATTTTGGAAAGGTCTTGAAGTCCTCTAACCAATGCCTTTGGTCCCATGTCATTTTGATTTACCAATATCAAGTTATGGTCTTTGACTTAAAGTCCCTTTTTGTTGACTTTTGAAAATGACCTATAATGTTGAAATTGATAACTTTTTGTGAGAGCATTTCTTGGACTTGAAGTGTGAAGAGGAGTTGTAGGAAATGTCATTCTATTCAAAATGAGCATTGGATTGAATTTTTCTGATAAACCATGTGGAAGTTATGCCTTGGTCAAGTTACAGTTGACTTTTTCAACTGTCCAAATATGGAAACTTTTGCATCTTGAGACTTTTTGAGCCATACCTTAAAAATCATGATCAAGATTTGATCAAATGATGTTTGTGGCTTCAAAATGAGATGTTGACCAAAAATTTGAACTTTTGACTGTCAAATGACCATTTTGCCCCTGCAGTTGACTGTTGAGCAATTAGGGTTTTTGACTATGCAATTTTGTGCTGTGAGTCTTGAAACTTGGCATGAGGATGCTTGACCATGTTTATAGGCATGTGGGACTTGATTGGACCCTTGAAAACTTCAATTTCTTTGCCAAATCCAAAACCCTAGTTTTTGACTGTTAGGAGGCCTTTGAACTATGCAGCCCTTGGGAGATTTTGAAGCATGTTCTTTGCAAATCTTGAAGAATATGGGAGGGCAAATTTTGGGGTACAACAGTTGCCCCTGTTCAATCTTCTTAGACCTGAGGATGCAGATTGGCTAACGTGCATTTCGTAATCCGAAGGTGGAAGATGATTGAACACTAGAGTGCCTAGAAATTTGCGCTCACATAGTAGTGTGATGATGGGAATGGGCTTACAGATGCCATTTGGAGATGGATGGCTAGGAAGATGGGCTTATAGATGCCATGTTGAAGGGTGATGGATAGGTGGATGGGCTTATAGATGCCATCTGGGTGTCGATCGCGTAAGAGATTCCTTAGCGAGAACTTGTGTACCTGAAAAAGAAAATGAGTACCTGGCCTGTTACAGGAGTTGGTCTTCAAACTCTTTGTATAGATGCGCCCTGACTGGTTACAGGAATTGAATCTGGAACTTCAAAGAGTGATGAATGAACCAGGGATGGTTACTACCTCAGCGGGATGGTGAGAGAACCTTGGACGATTACTACCTCAACAGGAACGCTGAGAGAACCTTGGACGATTACTACCTCAACAGTAACGCTGAGAGAATCTTGGGCGACTTCAACCTCAACAGTAACGCTGAGAGAATCATAGGCGACTTCAACCTCAACAGTAACACTGAGAGAATCTTGGGCGACTTCAACCTCAATAGTAACGCTGAGAGAATCATAGGCGACTTCAACCTCAACAGTAACGCTGAGAGAATCTTGGATGTCTTCAACTGGATAAGAAACAGGGAGATCTTAGGGGCGATCTGACTGAACCAGAGAAGGCCTTTGACTGGATAAGAATCAGGAAAATCTTAGGGTCGATTTAACTGAACCGGACAAGGTCTTGAAATATCTTCAACTGGATAAGAAACAGGGAGATCTTAGGGTCGATCTGACTGAACCAGAGAAGGCCTTTGACTGGATAAGAATCAGGAAAATCTTAGGGTCGATTTAACTGAACCGGACAAGGTCTTGAAATCTTCAACTGGATAAGAAACAGGGAGATCTTAGGGTCGATCTAACTGAACCAGAGAAGGCCTTTGACTGGATAAGAATCAGGAAAATCTTAGGGTCGATTTAACTGAACCGGACAAGGTCTTGAAATCTTCAACTAGATAAGAAACAGGGAGATCTTAGGGTCGATCTAACTGAACCAGAGAAGGCCTTTGACTGGATAAGAATCAGGAAAATCTTAGGGTCGATTTAACTAAACCAGACAAGGTCTTGAAATCTTCAACTGGATAAGAAACAGGGAGATCTTAGGGTCGATCTGACTAAACCAGAGAAGGCCTTTGACTGGATAAGAATCAGGAAAATCTTAGGGTCGATTTAACTGAACCAGACTAAAGTCTTGAAATATAGCTGAGAACTTAACTGGATCTTTCCTGAAAGGTAAAGGTCAATCATATGCAAGGCATGGTATGAATCAAGCGATGATGTTCTCAACATAAATGAGATTTGTAAGATATGATGCATATATGCATGCTATAATGTATGGAAGTGCGATGTTTATGAATGTGTGCTTTCGTCCTAGGAAAATAAATCCTTGACGGATGCCGGGAAGTCATATCCTGGGCTGATGTTGGAGAGTAGTGCTTTGTCTCCGCTGGGGATGATAGTTGCAAGAATACCGGTAGGAGAAGATAACTCTGTTGGGGAATAAACTTGGTGAATGGATTACTCTGCGGGGAGAAAGGTACTCTAACGATCTTGCTGGGAAACAATACTCTGTGGGGAGAGAGGTACTTTGCTGAAATGTTGATGGTAACTTCGCTGGGGATACCATTGTTGTGTTGGAAGTGTTAATAGACTTCGCTGGGGATAAGAAGACTTCGCCGAGGACGGTCTTTCCGTGGCTTTTGGCTGAGGATAACCCAGTTATATCCTGGTAGGGAAATAACCTTTGAATAAAGCCGGGAGACACGTTCGTGCTCTGCGGGGATAAGCTTCCAGAATCTACTGGGGATAAGCTTACTGCTTGGGGAGATGGATTCCAACTTTCCTGGGGAACCTGGATTGGACTCTCCTGGGGAAATTAATTTGATATGCATTGGGGAAGTGGCTCCACTGAATGTCTGGTATACCGCCGGGGAACAATCTTTAGGTCAAGACTGCCGGGGATGCTTGTTAAGAATGTTCGTATGCTTTGTTGAGGAATGTTGAGATCTGCTGGAGGATACCCAACTTCCCTAAGGCTGATTGTACCTTTGCTTGAGGAGAGTGTATTGATTTGCTGACTCACTCTCTGGGGGGTTAAGATATACTGGTTGTATTCTTCAGCCGAACCTATCTTAGTACCTTGGTGGACAGAGCCATTAGATCGTTTGGACAACTCATCATTGCCCCTGTTTCTGTGGGAGAGGAAGACATGTGAGGTGTTGATAGTTGTTTGATGGACCACCCTCCTTCTGGTAGGCAGGTGACAAGATGACGGGACATAGTCGTACGCTTCGATCCCTAATTTTTGCCTGGACCGCCCTTTCGGGTTTTCAGTCCACCGGGATACCTATTTTTGCCCAAGCCGCCTTTTCAGGTTTTCGACTTGCCGGGTGCACAGATTTTTTCTTTTCATCCCTTATTTTTGCCCGAACCCTTTTGGTTCGCCGGGAAGCCCTTGTTTTTGCCTAGGTGTGTCAACCTAGCGGGTCTTTGATTCTGCGTAGTATCTTTCGACTATGTCCACACTCTCCGGATGCAAGGAGTTGCCCCTGTTAGAAGTGTTTTGTCATGCCCCAGAAGATGTTTAATCAGGCAAGATTTGTCGTTGGAGTGCCCCAAGTGACTCAGGCGGAGATTTGCCCCAGGCTATTTGGCCTTTGAGAGATTCTCCGAATCTTGACTTAACTGCCCCAGATGATAGACCATGATCATGCCGTGCCCCTTGATTGGGAGTGCTTTTGTTCACTAGATATTCTTCGTGCGAACTTATATGTTGTTCAAACAAATAGTCATATACAAGCAATGTTATATTAAAAATGCAAAGCTTATGTCTGTCTTGAAGTTTTTGAAAATGCATTTTTCCATAAAACAAGTGAATGTTTGTACAACGTGATATCAACTCTGTATTTACCGTAGGCCTTAAGGAGTCAGGATACCTTTCGTAACAGTATGCTTTCGAACTAACCCATGCTTCAGCTAGGACTTTTAAGGGTTATAACGTGCCCTGGTTCACGGTTTAAGAAACAAAGGATAAAGGCTCAAATTTTATTTGTACCCACCCGCTCTTCGTGATGTTCTCCAAACCTAAACTCAGTTGATCATACGTTAGACCTTGTTTAAGTCTTTGCTCTGATTTTCCGATGATGATTCGGATGTTGATAACTTATTTTGAATAGGCAGTCATTTCCTTTTTTGTTGAGGGTTTGCAGGACCTCTTTCTTTTTGATTTGATTATCCCTAAATTTTGCCTGAACTGTTTCTTTCGTGATTACAGTCAGCGGGATGCCCCAGTTTTGTAAGTCTCCTTTATAGGTTTTGACTTATTGGGTTTTTATTTTGAGATATGATGACTGCCCATCCTTATGATTATTCGGAGTCATCACTGTCTTTTTTTTTTTGTTGTAAGGACCTCTTTGGTGCCATTTGTTATGCACTTGGATCAACTGAGAGAACTACCCTTCCCCAGGTTATGATAAAGGGTTTTAATTTTCGAAAAGAAAAACTCCTACTTCTTTGGCTCAAAGGGGTTGACGAGGGATTATCTTCCTTATAACTCCAGTGTTTAGGAATTGAAACAATGCCTGTACCTCATCAGCGGGGTCTGTTCAAAAGCATATTGTCGACTATGGTATCATTTTCGTCATCCTCCCTCAAGAGGCTTAGAATTATTAATCGAGCGTTGATCATCAGAAAAAATATGAAAATAATTTGCATATAGTGAATACGAATATATTGCTTCAAAACAGACATATGCGATGCATTAATGAAATAACAACGTTTAACATGAGTAAATGTTTGAACAAAAGAAAATTACAACTTGAAAATCCTAATAAACAAAAGTCTTTTCATCTCAGGGCTTGTTACTTCAAATGGTGAGCCTTGGAGGGATGGTAGAAAAACTCAGCCTGACCATCTTGTGTGAACTCCAATGCTCCTTCATCAATCAGGTCCTGGATCTTGTTCTTTAGAGCCCAACACTCATTTGTATCATGTCCTGGACTGGCAGAGTGGTAGGCACACCTTTTATTGGGATCATAGATAGGAGATGCTGTGTTGGGGTTCCGGGGATGAGCCCCTAATGTATCAGATTCAACCTCAACAGGCGTTGTAAAGCTTGAAACAACGACATGTTGAGCTGGGTGAATTGCCTCTTGGGCTTGTCTGGCTGAAGCTGGTGAGGTTGATGCTGAATTTGTGATATTGAAGCCATTTGAGGAGCTCTCTTATCCCCTTGCCTCAAATGTGGTTGAATGATGACTGGCCCTTCAACCTTAGATGTTTTCCCCAGTTGGTTACCCCGAAGCAGTTGGTTGACGAGAATCCCGAGCTCATCTTGTCTTTGAGCTAAACCTTGAATGGCAGTCACCTGCCCCAGTATCTGGGCTTTCAATGCATCCACTTCAGCTTGCAGATGTTTCAGTCGTTCGTCCTCGGCGCTGTTCCTGACCAAAGTCCCCATGAGAAGTGTCCTCAGCTCCTCCTGCCCCTTGGATAGATTCAGGAGGATTTCCCCGAACCGAGTCTCTTGAGCAAGAAGGTCCTGGTTATCTTGTTGGAAAGCCATTGCTGAAATAGACAGCGAGAAAGGTAAGTGGCCTGTAACAAGGATACCTGTAATGTATGATATGTATGCAATGTTTTCAAGGATCTCGCGGGGTAAACAAGAAATTTGTTAGAGCTGGGATCCGGTAGCTTGATTGAAGGAACTTCCTGTTGTTGAGAGTCCTTCTTCAAGGGTCAAAGCTCACCATATCGAGTGGGTAATAGCCCCTGACAACCTTGGCTAGAGGAAAATAAATCCTTTGTGCCCCTTGCTAGACTGTTGGTTCATCATGATCTGCATCACAGACCCTTGAGATCCTTGAAATGGATTAGTCTTTATGCAGGATGTATGCAATGGTATGATGGTATGCTATGTATGGGGTAATGTAAGTAACCTTGTTATGAGTCCCAATTAAGGACTGCAAACCAAAACCTGCAAGAAACTTCGTAAACTCTGTTATGAGTCCTAATTAAGGACTGCAAACCAAAACCTGCAAGAAACTTAGTAAACCCTGTTATGAGTCCCAATTAAGGACTATAAACAAAACCTGCAAGTAGTTCCTGTGTCAGATAACAAGCATGCAAGTATTCAAGTACGAAGGCACACAAGTCACACAAGAGGAGCCCTTAAAGTTTAGGCCAGCATGAGGTCCAGGTATTACCCTCTTTCAGTTTGTTGGTTCATACCTGTCCTATCAAAAGTAACCGGGTTCTTAGAGGATCCCAATATCATTGACTACCCTCAATCGGTCATAACTCCAGCATCGCAATCTTTTCTTGCAGCCAGAACCATCACGAGAGTTTAGCCTCAATGGGCGTAGCATACTGCTACTGTTCTAATGGCCAAGTTGTGTCATTTAAGGTTCTAAGGTCTGTTGGTGTTTAACGACTCCTTAGAAGACTCATATTCTCCTCGTTGCAACACAAGGGATATCGGTACAGACCAAGGTGCCACACCAACGTAGCCACTGCTTCACCCGTGTCGGTCTACGTCGGACAGGTCCCTCACAGCTTATGCTACCTAAACAGGGTATCCCCAGATCCGGGTTAGGATCTATGTAACTCCCATGCAACCCACAATTTAAAGCAAACAAGTCAATACAATTGAAAACACAGTTATGAACTATCTTAAGGTACACCTCACTTTATAAAGGTTCCCCAGCAGATTCGCCAGTTCTGTGATCGGTGGATCTGGAACTGACTGTTTAATGCTGGTTCGCGAAATGTCGCGGAAGCAAGAGTCGCCACCGTCTTTTATTTTCTCCAAATGGAAAGGACAAAAGCACAGAAAAATTCCTTGTAGAGATTGCTCTCGGTTCGGGAGGTAGATTATAGAAAGGGAAGGTGTTAGCACCCTTTCTATCCATGGTTATCCATGGGCTCTTAGATACTTGCTCATTGTGTTTTCAAAAGGTTTGTTTGCTTTTCAACTGTGGGTTTAAAAAAAAGGTTTCTTTGGAAATTTCAGTTCGACTCTTGTATCGGTCCTCAAGAGTGTTTGAAAAGTTGCTTTCGAAATCTTTTTGAAAAGTGTCGGTGTGAAAAGAGTTTTGATTTTTGTTTTGAAATTAGAGCAAGTATCTAGAGTCGTCTACCTACCCTAAGGAATTCGTCTGTGTAAATGTCCTTGAAGTAGTGCCATCCCACCATTGAGAGGTAGGTAGCACTACCGTTGGAGGTGTTCGGGTCAATTCGAGGGTTCGGGACATGGTGATCACCGGAGAAATAGGAAGACACCTTAGAAGCTACCCTCATGCCATGTTCATGGACATGAGGACTTACTAAAACATCCTCTACTCGACGACCACCTTTCGAGGGGCAAGGCAACAGTGAGACGTACCCTAGGGGTGGTGTGTGATTTGTGTGTCATGTTCATTTATTTTTATCTTGTTCATGCATTGGTGATCTACGCGTTGCTTTTATTTTAGCATTCATTCTTTCATGCAAATTATTAACAGTTAAAAGATGCGAGAATTAAAAATCCTACGCTATTACAAAGGCGCGGGTCTACATCGCCAAATTAATCCAAGACCCGATTTTGAATAAAACAAAAGGCTGAAAATAAATATCCTAATTGATCTATTACATAGCTTTGGGAGAATTACATGAAATTTATAAAAGGAAATAAACGCGCGAAATAGAATTACGATCGAATGCGAGGGCGTTGGACCCTTTTAAAGAAATTAAATTACAATTAATAAATTAATTAAGTTAAATAAAAGAAAGAAATTGTTTTTTGGAGTTTTTGTATTTATGGAGTTTAATGAGAATTAATGGAATTAAAACCTAATTCTACACTATTTTTAATTTATTAAAAAAAAATATTTAAGTTTGTGTCCTAATTTTAACCTAATTATTTGCATGGCAATTTATTTACAAAATAAATAATTAATTTATTAATTATGGTGAAAGAAAAGAAAAAGAATAAAATTATTTAGAACCCTAATTCTACATTTTTTTAGTTTATAAAAAAGACATTTAAAATTAAAACCTAGAATTAAAACTAAATCAATTAATAAAATTTATTTACAAAAATGTTAGTGAATTAAACATAAAAACATATTTTTTATTTTGTAGTTTCTGAATTTTTTTTGGGTATTTTTATGTTATGAAAATATTAATTTATGAATTAAAAGGAAATAATTAAATTAAAACAAATAATAAAAAAAATAGGAAAAAGAAAAGAAATACAAACACTTGGGGGGTGTTGACCCCAATTTGGAGGTATTATCCAGCAGTCTGGCCCATTTATTGGAGGCCTGGTTGACTTCTGATAGTCACATGTGGCTCCATTGACCAATGCATAGGGTGCTCCTCAGATCATGGCCATTGGATTGAGATCAGTGGGCGCGTGGCAAACACAGGCATGAAGACGCATGGTAGGCCCTGGGGTTGGAACTGCATGGAATCACATTAAGCCAAAATATATTGAGAAAGGGAGGGGACCTGGGAATCGAACCCAGGTCCCAAGGCTTGCCAGCGCTACGTTCCACCAACTGAGCTGCTTTGTTACTTTGTAATAATAATGGATAACAATTAATATATAAAAAAACAAAACGCTAATGCTATTAATCAAAGAAAACACGCTAAAGTTTGAATAACCCTATCACATTGAGACAAGTCATCATCTTCTCCACTCGTTTGCATTTGGCCTGAAAAAATAAAACAAGATTGCGGGGGTTTTAAACCCCCACTACATGATACATGAAAAAATAGCGAATAGGCCGTCGTTGATCATAAATTGATCGCGAGGTATGGAATTGATTAGTTATGAGCTTCTGGTTTCAATGGCGTGGGTCTCGTGTCTCAATTTTTCCTGAAGAGGAAAGCCCTAATTCGTGACCTCTGAAAACCTAGAAGGCTCCAATGGTGGATTCCCATATAATGCACGAAAACTCAATTGAAGGGCATGGTTAGCTTCAGAATGATTCAATTAGTATACATCAAGCATTAGAAATTGAAAACAACGCATGAATCATGAGACACGAATATGCAAAAATTTGAAAAAGTTTGATCTCCATATACCAATTCTTAATGCTGGAAGCGTGGAAAAGGATTCAGTTAGGTTCCTTGATGTCTTAGGAAGCTTTTGGGATAGTTCTTTCATCTTGAAACTCTCTGCAATATCGTTTTCAGTTTTGAAAAATTTGATGAAAAATGCAAAGTTGGTTTTGGTTCTTAGGTGCAGCTTTTTCGTTGTGAGCTTTAGGGTTATGATCAGTATATGTATGCCAATGGATTAGGGTTGAAATTTGAGTCCAAAAACCCTTGTAATCATGAATCAAATATTTGATTTTAATGGCATATTTTTTCAAATCTTTTCCATGTGTTTTGATACCAATCATGGCCAAATCCTTCCTTTTTTTGATGTGCACGAATCTTCAGTAACCAATGAGAGCAAATGTTGCATAAAAAGATTCAAATACATTTGTTTAGTATTTTTTTTTCATATTTTACTTAATTAAATGAATTAATGGTGATTAAAAATTCAAATAAATAATAAAAAATGATGAAATAAATCCCCTTTGGGCCAAATGGTCGTGCATATCCTTTGGATGATGAATCTTGGAAGAAAATGTGGCCCATTAGCAATTTTGAGGCATTTGAAGTAAAGTTGACTTTTCAAAATTCCCAAAAATTTCCCAACTTCCACAAGGCATATCTTGCTCAATTTTTAATCTTTGATCATGTTCTTGGACATTTTGGAAAGGTCTTGAAGTCCTCTAACCAATTCCTTTGGTCCCATGTCATTTTGGTTTACCAATCTCAAGTTATGGTCTTTGACTTAAAGTCCCTTTTTGTTGACTTTTGAAAATGACCTATAATGTTGAAATTGATAACTTTTTGTGAGAGCATTTCTTGGACTTGAAGTGTGAAGAGGAGTTGTAGAAATGTCATTCTCTTCAAAATGAGCTTTGGATGGAAATTTTCTGATAAACCATGTGGAAGTTATGCCTTGGTCAAGTTACAGTTGACTTTTTCAACTGTCCAAATATGGAAACTTTTGCATCTTGAGACTTTTTGAGCCATACCTTGAAAATCATGATCAAGATTTGATCAAATGATGTTTGTGGCTTCAAAATGAGATGTTGACCAAAAATTTGAACTTTTGACTGTCAAATGACCATTTTGCCCCTGCAGTTGACTGTTGAGCAATTAGGGTTTTTGACTATGCAATTTTGTGCTGTGAGTCTTGAAACTTGGCATGAGGATGCTTGACCATGTTTATAAGCATGTGGGACTTGATTGGACCCTTGAAAACTTCAATTTCTTTGCCAAATCCAAAACCCTAGTTTTTGACTGTTAGGAGGCCTTTGAACTGTGCAACCCTTGGGAGATTTTGAAGCATGTTCTTTGCAAATCTTGAAGAATATGGGAGGGGAAATTTTGGGGTACAACACATAGAATCCAGAGTGGATGGGTACCTGCATTTGTGAGTGTGGGTGTGTGTAAGGGATAGCCATCCTTAAACCGAAAAAAATGCAAAAGGAAAGAAAATGAACATAGTAGTTTATCAGTGAAAAACATCCAATGAATCATTAAACATGGCATATGGATATGAAGATAATCAAAACCCTTACAAATGGACCTACATGCCTCGGGCAAGGCATGAGGTGAAAAAGCAGTGTACGGATTGTTCAAAAGTAATTATTACAGACCAAAGGAAATGTTTGACAGATAATTACTGATTAATAAAAGTAATGGGGACAAAGTCCTTTGCCTCCCAGTTGCATAGTCCCCCCTCGATGGTTGGGTAGATCCAATCTTCAATGTTGACCTCCTCGTCTTCACCTTCCAAAGCATTGATCCCATAAGGAGAGATCTTGATGGGTGCTCTTTCAACCTTTGAGCGACGCATAGCTTTCTGTCCCGCAGTAGTGAATCCTAAACCATACTTGTCTGTTTTGTGAGGAATATCCGGCAACTGCCCCCATGTTGAGCTCCTTCCTTCCTTCATTGCGGCCTTCGCGTCTTTTAGAGATGCCATCCTGGCCATCTGCTTTGGTACCTCCGCTACCACCTTTGCTACCTCCACCTCAGGAGAGACCTCCTCGAAGTTCTGGAATGGTGTCTCAATGAATTCACCTTCTACCTCTACATACCGGAAAGAGTTCAGGTGGCTAATCATATATTCCTCTTCACCGTGGACGGTTACTATCTTTCCCTTGACAGGGTACTTCAGCATTTGATGTAGGGAAGAGGTGACTGCCCCAGCATTGTGTATCCATGGTCTCCCCAATAAGCAAGAGTATGACGGACGGATGTCCATCACATAGAAAGTTGAGGGGAAAACCTTTGTGCCAACCTTAATGGGAATGTCTACCTCCCCATGTACCATTCTCTTTGATCCGTCAAACGCCCTTACAATGATGTTACTTGGCCTTAACTCCAAACCTTCACAGTCTAAACGGTCGAGGGCCTTCTTAGGCAGTACGTTCAGAGAAGAACCAGTATCGACTAGAACATGGGCCAGAGTAGTCCCTTGGCATTCTACTGACACATGTAACGCGTCGTTGTGTTTTCTTCCTTTTGAGGTTAGGTCAGCATCAGAGAAACCTAAACCGTTGTCTGCTGTAAGACTGGCTACACAGTTTTGGAATTGGTCGGCAGAGGTTTCCTGGGGTACATGGGCTGTCTTCGGCAATTTTATCAACGCTTTGGCGTGCGCCTCTGAACAAAGTAGCAATGCTAACATGGAGATTTTCGAGGGGGTTTGCCCCAGTTGCTCTACCACGCCATAATCACTCTTTTTAATTATCTTCAAGATCTCCTCCATCTCTTTCTTAGAGGTTTCCGGGATGACCAAAGGTTGAGCTCTCGTCCTGACGAGCTCATCTTGGATCCCTTTACCCTTATCAGCAGAAGTTGGAGGGACAACAACAGGGACAGCAACATCTTCAATCAATGGTGTTCTAGCGGAAAGTTTCATTGGTGGAGGAATAACTTCGGCGGCAGATGAGGGTCCAAAGATTGCCTTTGGGGGGGCAATCTCTGGAGAAAATATTCTCCCACTTCGGGTGATCTTGCTTGTACCGGTAATGTTTCCAATGCTGGCATCTTCTTCATCAGAGCTTCCTTCGGTTATTTCAACTTGTTTAATACCATGGTAGTAGATTTCTCCACCGTAATTCCATGGTATTGACTTTTCAGAACTATAGGGGACAGGCCCTGGCATAGTTATCTTCAGAGGAACAGACTTTGTAGCAGATGTAATCTTAACAGGCTTTCTGACGGCCTTGGAAAGATTGGTGTGAATGGTGATAATTGAGACATCTTCAGTAGGGGTTGGAATAGCAGAAACTTTTTCAAACAGAATTTGTTGACTGTCCATCAGGCCTTGGATGCCTTTCTTCAATAACGGACAGTCAACTGGGAGAGAGTAACAACAGTAGCAGTCTTTTTTGCATCCCGGGAAAATCCCGGCCTTTAACAGATTTAACTTGATGGTTAACAGCGGAGTTATCAGGTCATTGACATCAGAAACATATAAGTCTTCCTCAATAGCATGGACATTTCGACCGTGCTTCAGCATCGAAGCGGATATCACATTTGGTTTCTCTGGAGCATCGAACTCCACCTCTTTTGCATCTATTAAGTCTTGAATTTTATTTTTCAACGCCCAACAATTATTTGTGTCATGTCCGACGCTATCGGAATGGTAGGCGCATTTGGCATTGGCATTGTAGGCTGGTGAAGTCGTATTCACATTTTTCGGCGCTTCTTTGATATTTGTGAGATTCAGCTTTAACAAGTGTGGAAGAACTTGCGCGGGCGTCATATTAATGCGGGTGAACTGCCGTGGTGGCCGTTCTCCCCATTGCTGTTTAGGTCTGGACGGGTTATTGCGAGGCTGATCATTTGGTGGATTTTGGATCATTACGGCCCCCACAGTCGGCCGGCGCTCACTTCTTCCTGCTCCCCTTTGAGAATACACAACAACTGTCTCTTTCTTTGCTGGAAATGGTTTCTTAGCAATTGTAGATGCAGAGGCATCCTTCTGAATCTTCCCATTCTTGATACCGGCTTCTACCCGCTCGCCAGTCAGAATTAATTCAGTAAACCCCAAGGAAGAGCTATCGATCAGATGATTAAAGAATGGACCAGACAGGGTCCCAAGGAACATATCAACAAGTTCTCTATCGGAAAGAGGCGGCTGCACCCTTCTAGCCAGATCGCGCCACTTCTGGGCGTATTCCTTAAATCCCTCACCTGAGGCCATTCCCATACTTTGTAGCTGAGTACGGGTTGGTGCCAGGTCAGAGTTATACTGATATTGGCAATAAAAAGCAGCTGCCAGATCCTCCCAACTACGTATCTCCGACCTTTCCAGTTTGTAAAACCAGTCTAGCTGAGTGCCAGACAGGCTATCTTGAAAGAAATGTACCCAAAGGTTTCTGTCAGATGTGTGAGGTTGGATTCTTCGGACATATGACCTTAGGTGCATTTTTGGGCAGGACAGCCCGTCATATCTTGCAAAAATAGGCACTTTGAACTTCGGGGGGATCACAATTCCAGCAATTAATCCCAAATCTTCGAAATCCAAGCCTGGAACTCTCTGCAGCTCCATAGCTGCTAACCTGTCCTCCAAACTCTTGTACTTGTCATCAGCCGGTGGGTATTGTTGTTCTGAGTAGTCTTCGTCTTCTTCAGCCTCTTCTTCTTCAGCTTCGGATTCGGAAGGTACCGCAACCCCTTTTCCTTTACTGTTTTCTTCTTCGGATGCGGAAGGAAATTCAAGAACCCTTCTGGCTTCACCCTCAAACCTTCTTCCTAGGGTAGCCACCCCGATTATTTTCTTCTTCTTCTTTACTTGGTCTTTGTTCCCAAGCAGGTTTTTCAGATCCTCCTGACCCTTAGCCAAGGTCATCAAGAGTTGTTGAAACTGTGTGTTCTGAGACTGCAAGTCCTTGACCGTCTGTTTGAGATCCATCTTACTGAAATAAACAGCAGAAAGATAAGGAAACCTGGTGTGGAGACCTGTTTATGCACATGATGAATGGTATGCTTATGTATGCAATGCATTCAAGGATTTAGAAAGTTCAAAATTGTTGCAAACAAAAAGAACGCACGTCATATTAATAAGAAGAAATGTTGTCAGTACATAAATGCCCCATGGGCCAAATATTACAAAAACTTCTCAAGGTAAAAAGACATTGCGCATCCTCTTTGGTGCGATGTAGGTGTTGAGGGTCTCTTCCTCATGGAGTCGGCGGGTAAGTTCTAGAACCTTCTTCTCACTGGCGTAGAAGCTGGCTTCAAAAGTGTTCCGTTCCTCCTTGAGTTGGATCCAACTCTTCTGCATCTCCTCCCACGATGTAGGCATGTCAGGATATAGGATGGTATAGGGAACCTCTCCTTCCATAACGGGCTCTTTAATCACAGGGAGAACATGAGGATAAGGCATCACTAGACTCTGGGCCCGGGTTCGTACCCACTTGAGATAAGGCTCAAGAGGGATGGAGTTCTTGTGCCCCAGTGTCTTGCTGTCAACCTTATTAGGCATCCTCCAAGCTCTGATGAATCTTTGGCGAAGTCCTTGCGCATCATTGTCGAAGTCAAAAACTAGGTCAGGAATCAACATGTCATGAGGGCCATCCCTCCGTGCATATCCAAATTGTCTCAAGGCTAGACAAGGATTGTAGGTAATACCTCCTCTAATGCCAAGCAATGGAACATTAGGGAATTCTCCACAACGATCGACGATGATGACATTTTCTCTGGACCGAGAACACCAATGTACATCAGAGTGAGTAAGGGTCATCAACCGTTGTGACCACCTTAGGCCTTGGTCATTCTTCAAGACAGATTGTGGAAGGTGCGAAATAAACCACCTTGCAAGGAGAGGAGTACAGCACATGAGAACACCCCTCTTTCTCATTGTTCGAGTGTAAAATGAGTGAAGAATGTCCCCAAGCAATGTTGGTACTGGATTTCTGGATAAGAAGATTTTGACGGTGTTGACATCTACAAGCTGGTCAGGATTTGGGAACAAGACCAACCCATAGATAAGGAGGGCCACAATTTCTTCAAAGGCTTGTAGGTCCAATGAATTCCAACATTCTTGTTCCTTCTCAAACAAGAATTTTACTAAGAAGCCTTTGACACCGCTTCTAGTTTCCCAATGCCCCTTGATGTCAGATGGTTGTAGATGTAGTGCTCGAGCAACATCTTCGGGCTTTGGTTCATTTTCCGTACCGTTGAAAGGTAGTTGATTAAGGATAGGAATTCTCAGGAGTTGAGAAAATTCCTCCAAAGTGGGTACCAACTGGTAGTCAGGGAATGTGAAACAGTGGTGAAGGGGGTCAAAGAACTGAAACAACACCTTTACCATGTCCTCTTCAATGTTGGTGCTGACTAGGATGAGCAGTCTACCATGTCTTTCACTGAAGGGAGAGCTTTCCGGAATCCTGGATGTGAGCTCCTTGAGTTGAGGAGGGATTCTCACAAGGTTGACTTGGATAGTTTTCCTGCGAGGAATTTCCATGACCTACAAAATAAGAACAAAGATGAAGATCCAAACCCTTGAAATGGTTAGTATATGCATATGACGCTTTATGATGTTTATGATGTATGCACAAACATATGTACAAGCAATTCACACCAAACCCTAGTTTCAGGCTTGCATGGGGTTTCATAGGTAAGTACCCTCTTGAGTGTAGTTGGCTTAAAAACCTGTCCTATAAATAGTAACCGGGTTCTAAGGAGCTCAATATCACGGGATTGTTTTCATCGTTCATTGTTTTGGTTTAGCCACTTAACTAGTGACCAAAATATTCCAAGAAAACAACCCTCAATGAGTGTAGTATCGAGTATCTACCAACTTCGGACTGCACCAAAGCCGGTCATCTCACTACCCCTAATGAAAGGCCAAGATGGTCAAGTAAGGTTCTAGGTCATTAGTGCTTAGTGACATCACTCAGCGGCCCCGTACTCTCCTTGATTAAACTCAAGGGTTACCGGTACTCACAAATATGTCGCACTAATATAGCTATTGCTTCAACCGTGTTGGTATACCCCGCACAGTTTCCACAACGTATTGCTATCTATGAATGTTTCCCCAAATCCGGGTGTAGGATTGCAAACCCAAACAAGAGAGCCAAGATATAAAGCAATCAAATCAAACAATTAGTCATGCAATAGGGTGATCTAAGACCTAAGGTTACTCCACTTTAAAATTCTCCCCAGCAGAGTCGCCAGTTCTGTGATACAGTGGGAGAACTGACTAGGGTTTTGCGTTTGTTTTCGCAAATGTTTCGGTTGAGCAAGAGTCGCCACCGACTTTTTATTTTATCCTAAGGAAAGGTTAAAAAGCACAGCAAAAACCTTTGAGATGTTTTCTCGGGTTCGGGGAGTAGATTATAGAAAGGGAAGGTATTGGCACCCTTTCTATCCATGTTTATCCATGGGCTCTTAGTTACTTGCTTAGATCACTTGCCTTGCATTTTCAATTGTTTGAAATGGTGCTTTGTGTGTGTGTTTGAAAAAAAATTTTTGAAAAGAGGCCATTTGTTGTGGCAACCTTTGTAATGATCCATGTTCGGATGTATACAAAGATGTATGTCTTTTGAAAAATTTTCAATGTATTTGGAAAGTTGTTTTGAAAATGTGTTGGTGAGGTATGGTTTTAAAAATAGGCAAGTATTTTTGCAAGTTTGATTCAAGTAACTAAGAGTTTGTCTACTCCTAAATTTCTCAAAGATTTCTCCTATGTTTTTAACCCTTTTAACAATTTTGTTCCACCATTGTATTTGGTGGACAATCTTGTATTAGGATGTGAACGGGACGGGCGCGGGTCATCGTTTAGACCATGATTGCAATGGTGCCAAGTATCTTTGGGCAATTTTTCCTTTAGGGACTTGATCATTTTTTAGGCAACTTTCGAAAGCGTCATCGAGGGACTATGATCATTTGATTGTTTTGTTTTTGCCAAAGGTACCTAACATACAATATGGCCCATTTTTTAAGGCAACAAGTGGAGTACCCTAGGGGTGCAAGTGTGATTAGTGTTGTCCATTTTCATGCTTGTTTATCTTGAAATTAGGTCAAACTATTTTTTGATTAATTTTGCATACAAAACCCTAATTCTAACATGGCATAATTAGAAAACTTTTAAATGCGAAAAATAAAAGGTCCTAAGTTATTACAACACAATATATGGGATGGGGGGTACAAATGTTCAAATGGGGATATTTAGCAAGAAATTAAACCTAAACTATTACATCCAAATTGAATCATACAAAATTATAATATACAACAATTAAATAATAATGTAATAAATGTGCAAGATGCAAAAAGTGTTTTGTATATGTATGAAAAAAGTATTTTTTATGTGTCAAATAAACAAAAATAAAATTAATTAATTTTTTGGTATTTTTAAGTATTTAGGGCAAAACCCTAATTTTTATTAAACAAAATGTATTAATTATTTAATATATGTAATATTTATTAATTATGTACAAAAAATAAATAAAAGATGGTATATTGTAAATAAAAGTATTTTGAGGTCAAAATATTAATAGAAATAAAATGTATTAATTCTTTGTATTTTCCCTAAATATACTAATAAATATATAAGTATTCTACATTATTTATTAAATATATATTATATATACAAAAAATAAAATATTTAATATTATTAAAAAAAAAAATTTATAAAATGTTTTCAAGAGATAACATAAAATAAAAATCAGAAATAAAATATGTTTGTCTTATTTTTTAGTTATTTTAAATAATAGTATATAAGTGTTTATTTATGTACAAAGCTAAATAAAGTCAAATAAATATCAAAATAAATACAAAAAATAAGGGGAAAATAATTTTAATATTTTTTCATGCTTAAATAAAAATATGGAAACAAAATCAAAAGGAAAAAATGGAAAATGACAAGTAAAACTTAAAATGGGCCAGGGGGTGCATGTGAAATGCAGTGTTGTGAAAAGGAAACAAATCTCAGGCCCAGCCCAAGACCATGTCTTCTTCAACCTCCAGCATCTTTGTACAACCAGAACACGCGTCTGCTATCTCAAGATTCTTGGACTTTTAGCACAAACTCATAACATGAAAAATGTTAACCATCAAGCCACGATTCCATACATATAAAAAACTTAACCTAACTCTCAGAAATGGGAGAGAATTTCTCCATCCCTAATTCTTAACCTAAGTTTTTGTCAATGTTCAGGTCTCAAATTCTCTCAGCACATGCAATATAAATGGAAAGTAAAGATATGTATAGCTTCAGGGGCATGAATAGAACATTTTTCATTCACAAACTTAGAGCTAACTCTTCCTATATTGAGAGATAGAAGTCCATGAACTTACCTGTTCAGCTTGGATCGTGTCTGATAATGGAGGCACTTTCAAGGCAAAATGAGGATTGGTACAGCTTGCTTGAAGTTCAGGGATGCTATTTCAACCTTTAGTTTGCTTTGAAACCAAGTGAATCAAGCTATAGCAATCCACCTGCAAAACAGAAAATGTGAAAATGGTGAAGTTGGTTAGAGGTGTTACAGTCTGCTTCCAAGGCTTGGGACAGTTTGTATGGATGGTAGGGAATGTGGTTGAACTGGTTTGGATGAAAATGCACGAGTGGATTCAGCTATGGGATTCAAACTGCAGCTTATGCCCTGTTTTTGCAGTTTTACGGTGTTTCTGTGAATGGGGAGGTATTGAAGGTGATAGACTCGTGTTTCAGCTCAGTTATGTTGTTTAGAATGTGTCTAACAAGTTTGTCTAAGCTTAGGTTTGCAGCAATGAGAGTTGGTGTATGTTATGCAAGTTTCTTCACACTTAAGCAAGAAAAATCAACTTGGTCCTCTAGACTTGTACAAGCCCCTCTAATGTGCTGCAAACATCCCTCTTGATCAGTGTGATATGCTTCTGAACTTGTGCCCAAAGATATGGCCTTGTACTTCTTGATTTTCAAACTTGACATAAAGTTTCACTTTTCAAAAATGGATATATCACTTTTTCTAATTATAGCTTAATCTTGTATGCAATGCTTAAACACATAATGTAAGGCTTGAACACAAGGGGTTTGCATTAAATTTATGAGTGTGAATGAGATAAAGGACCTGTAATCCATCTTAGAACATGCTGAGTTCAAAATGCAAGGTTATGGACATGTAAATTGGCCATGCACAAAGTGAGTTTTGCCCATATTGCCAAATTCGATTCTCCCTAACCATGAGGTTGTTTGATGAGTTCTTAGACATTTTGGAAAGCTTGGAATGTGTACTACAATCCATATTTGTAATGTAAATTGAAATTCCAAGTGAAAGCATGTGAAAAGTGGTCATGAAGTTAGGCAAAAATCCTGCCTAGAATAGGTCAAAATTTCTCTAAGTTAAGAATGTTTTGCACCCTTGTTCCAAAAATCATAACTTGAGCTACAAGCTTCTTTTGAGGAAACTTTGTGAATCAAAGTTGTAGATTTTGCAATGGGCTACAACTTTCATGTTTTGACTTTTGTTTGAATCCAAATTCATCTTGATGGAAAAATGGGACAAAGTTAGGAAAAAAATTAGGGATTTTCATAACTTAGAAAAATTCTAAGTTATGAAAATTCTTCATTTTAAACCCTAATTTGCAATTTTTGATTTCTTGGTGAACAAGTTTCATAATTTGGCATGTTTTGATGAAAAATGAATCTTGACACTTGATTTTGACCAAAAAGTCAAAGTTTGACTTTTCAGTATACAGTCAAAAATTGATCAATTGACTGGAAAATTCATCTGTCAAGCTTGTGCATTTGGGATCTTTTGAATTGGTTGAACATGTCAAGACAATTCCATGGGGTCCTTGAGTCCATATATGAGCTTGGTTTTCCATTGGTTAGGTCAAACAGTCAAAATTGCCTTTGTGCAGTCAAAACCCTAAAAATGACCATTTTGCCCTTTTGGTGATCTGGTCAAATTTCTTGTGGAATTGTGATCCAAAATTGACCAAATGGTTCAAATGAGTTCATAATGTTGATGTGGGTCAAAAATCATGAAGTTTGACTGTCAATTGGCTACAATTGACTTTTTCCCAATACAGCTGATTTCTAGGTCAACTGTCCAATTGACTGGGCAAAGATTTGAATCAAGGCTTGAAACTTGGTATGGATACACTTGTGAGTCCAACATGAAGTATGAAAGTCACTTTGGGCATTTTAGGTCAAAGCATCTCTGTGCAAACTCAAACCCTAATTTGGGTCAACAGTGCAAGGAGGGGTCTTGAGCAGAGCAAACCCTAACTTGATCTTGAGTTCCAAGAGTCTTGTGATGAGAAAATGTTGAGGAAATGGGAGGGCGAATTTTGGGGTACAACAACAGGTATACAAGCTCTCGCTAAGGAATCTCTTATGCGATCGACACTCCTCCAAATGGAATTTGTAAGCCCATTCCCGACATCACAAGGCTGATACCACTTCATGCGAGTGCAAATTTCTGGGCACTCTAGTGTTCAATCATATTCCACCTTCGGATCACGAAAGGCATGAAAGCCAATCTACATCCTAGGGTTTAAGAAGATTGAATAGGGGCAGATGTTGTACCCCAAAATTTTCCCTCTCATATTCCTCAAGACATTTCAAGAAAAATCTCCAAGTTGCTCAAGTTTGCTCAAGAGTTGGTCAGACAAGCTATCTCCTAAGGCAGTCAACCCCAAATTAGGGTTTTGTGTTGCATCAAGGTCCTTGAGTCCAAATGACCTCAAGTGCTACTCAATTCCCTAATATGTTCTCAAGATCATCCATGTCAAATTTCAAGCCTTGCAGAGGAAGTTTGCTCAGTCAATTGCTCAAAAGGTCCAAAAATCGAATGTGCTAGGGCAAAAGTCAACTGTGACCTACAAACAGTCAAACTTCAAGATTTTTGCCAACATTCCCATTTTGAAGGATATTTCATCATTTGATCAAGGGCTGATCATGATTCATCAAGGATTGCTCAAAATTCATCAAGACTCAAAAGTTGCTAAATTAGGGTTTTGTAGGAAAAGTCAACTCAACTTTGACCAAGCATAACTTTCTCATACTTTATGATAAATGACCCATCCAAAGCTCCTTTTGAATAGGATTTAATCCTCTATAATCCATCTTCATACCCCAAGTCCAAAAAATGCACTCACAAGAAGTTATGAATTTGGACATTATAGGCCATTTTTGAAAGTCAACTAAAACACCTTTTTTGCCAAAGCTTATAACTTGAGAATGGAATATCAAAATGAGATGATACCAAAAGGGTTGGTTATAGGAAATCTCAAGCTTTCTAAAAAGTCCAAGAACATCTCCAAAAGTTCAAAATTGAAGAAGTTATACATTGTTGAAGTTGGACTTTTTTTGCAAAATTGCCAAAAATCAACTATCCCCAAAACTTCAAATTTTGCCAAATGGGCCCATTCTTTTCCACTTGATTTGAGTTTTCATCATTCCCCACGTGCCCTAGATCCAGCCATGTGTCCATATCATTTTTTTATTTATTATTTTGATTTTTATTTAAATTAATTTGATTTAAATCAAAATAAATCAAATAAAAATCAAAAGGCATTGATAACCAAGATCTTGTGTTGATTTCAGGCTCCAAATACAGCTATTATCATCATCAAATTTGTATCAAGTGAATCATGTGCAAAAAGATTGGAATTAAGCAAATTTGGCAAGTTTGTAAATGGAGATCAAATCAAATATGCAAGCATTGATAAGGCAAGATTTGGACCAAGTGTGTAAACCTAATGCATTGAGTAATACATAAGCAAGCTAGAGCACACGAAATAAGGGTTGAAAATCGTTGGAAGAGGCAGAACAAGAACTAAAAAAATCACAAAAAAGCTTGAGGTCGAAATCCAGGTTAGAGGCGTTTTCAGAGGTCGAGACTTGTTCCAATCGATTCCTGGTCATTCACACAAGCTAACTAGATCCAAACCAAGCATTATCAGGTCCTTAAATGCACTGTAAGTCTCGCGCTATTCACCCCTGTTCTTGATTTCGATTTGAATCATTATGGCATCTATTGAACAAACTAATAGCATATTTTGAATCTACAAACCATTTACAAGCGTTTGGTATCATTCAATTGCATTTATCTGGCCTGGATAGAAAACCACCATTGTTAGGGTTTGGTCTGCGTTTTTGGGAATTTTTGTTTCAGGTACAATTGACCTCCATGAAATACATGGTTGTGACCAGGAGGGTGAGACGAACACGACCATGCCCTTAAAATTCATTTTTATGGCATGTACAGGATTTTGGAGATGGACATGCCTGTAGCTACGGACCTCTGTCTGTTGGTATAGGTGTTTGACCTTTTAGCCACAGACGAGAGGTTAGGGATGATGTGTGGCATCCCTCTATTGGGCCATTCAAATCTTGGCGCTTTTTATTTTTATTTTCTGACCAATTGATTTTGTTTTATTATATTATTATTTCTTTGCATTATTATAACAAACCAAGCAGCGTGGCTCAGTGGTAACCTTGGCAAAGCATTCACCTTCAGGACCTGGGTTCGAATCCCAGGTCCCCCACTTTCTCAATGATTTTTCTTTTCAGGTATTCCAGTACACACGCTCATCTGCAATCCACCATACGTCCTCATCAAACCAAGCGCCAGATGGCCAAGGGCCAGATCTGATGGCCAGTGATTGGAGATCCACCAAAGCGTTGGTCAATGCATGCGTACCAGATCCAAAAAGTCAAACAAGCTAGCACTATTGGGCCTACAAAAATGACTTTCAGCACCTCCAAAAAAAGGCCATTTCTCTCCTTCTCTCATATTTTTTTATTTAATTGTTTTATTTTGTTTAAACATTTTTTCTAACCAATCACAAAATTCTTTTTTTATCAAGTAAAATCACAAAAATATTTTTATTCAATCAAATTTTATACTTTTATTTTTCTTAATAAACTTATTAATTAATTAGGTTTTTAATTAGAAAACTCTAACTTATTTTTGCAAATAATTAAAATTAATTAGATTTGATTAGGTTTTAATTACTAATTTAATTAATTTTATCTTCTTCCTTAAAATAACAAAAATCCAAAAATATGTCATAATTTATTTTTCATTAATTAATTTATTAATTTAATTTAGCTATTTAATTTAGGATTAATTTCTTTTCTTAAAATAAAAAACAAAAACCAAAAACATTTTCTTTTCAAAAGGGTCAAAACCCTAGATTTCGCACTCGATTTAATTTCCCGCGCGCTTTATTTATTTTTATTTTTATCCAATAATGTATCTGCTTCCGGATTGTAATAGTTAAATAGGACATTTAATTATTTTTATCGTTTTATTTTATTTTTCAAAGGGGTTTGTCTTTGGCGATGTAAATACCCGACGCCTTGTAATTTAAATTCCGCATTTTATTTCCGCAAATTATAACTGCTAGATATTTGATAATAGGGTTTGCATGACAAGACTGAATGTTAATCTTAAAATCAAATTAGATCACCCTTAACATGTACAAAGATAAAGATAACTGTAAACGACACACTCACACATGCGCACTCTTAGCGTACGCCCCACTTGGTTGCCTTCGTACACGGTCATTGAGTATAGGTCGCTTTAGAGGTTATCCTCTTGTATAAAAGTTCATAGTTGCCTCGAAACAGTTGCCTCGGATATTGTTGCCTCAAACAAATGATCTAAGACATTAGGGTTACCGCTAAAGTGTCCTAACATAGCTTTAGTGACTGTAAGTCCCTCATTTGAATTGACCCTTAAACTCCAACGACGGTGCTACCTACTCATTCATAGTGGGATAACATTGTCTAAAGGACATTAGCATAGAATGATTCTTTTTTCGAGTAGGTAGATGGTTCTTAGATACTTGCTCTTTCAAAAAAACAAAAACTTTTCACACTTACACTCCTTTTCGAAAAAAGTTTTCAAAACACTTCATTACACTCTTGAGGACAGAAGCAAGAGTTAAATCGAAGTTTCAAAACAAAAACTTTTTCAAACCCACAAGCACAAATAAAACAAATTTTGAAAACATTTGAGCAAGTACCTAAGAGCCCGTGGATAACCACTGATAGAAAGGATACAAATCAAGCAATTGAAAACATTATGATGAACTAATCCTAAGGTACACCCCACTTATTATGTCCCCAGCAGAGTCGCCAGTTCTGTGATACGGTGGAAGAACTGACTGTTTTTGGAATGCTGGTTTGCATTTTGCATTTATTTTTGCAAAATGTCGCGGTAAGCAAGAGTCACCACCGACTTTTATTTTATCCAACAAGGAAAGGAAAAAAGCACAGAAAAATTCCTTTTTCGAGATATTTCTGAGTACGGGGGGTAGATTATAGAAAGGAAAGGTATTAGCACCCTTTCTATCCGTAGTTATCTACGGGCTCTTAGGTACTTGCTCATCATTTTCAAAATTGTTTTCTTTATGCTTGTGGGTTTTGAAAAAGTTTTTTGTTTTAACTTCGATTTAACTCTTGCTTCTGTCTTCAAGAGTTAAATGAAGTGTTTTTGAAAACTTTGTTTGTAAAAGTGTAAGTGTGAAAAAGTTTTGTTTTGGATGAGAAAGTATCTAACAACTAACCTACCTACTCGAAAAAGGAATTGTTTTATGCTAATTTCCTTTAGACAATGCTATCCCACTATTAGTGAGTAGGTAGCACCGTCATTGGAGTTTGAGGGTCAATTCGAAAGAGGGACATACAGTTACTAAAGCAATGTTAGGACGCGTTAGCGGTAACCCTAATGTCTTAGATCATTTATTCGAGGCAATAATTCCGAGACAACTTATGATCTTTTAGACAAGAGGGCGACCTCTAAAACAACCTATACTCAATGACTGTGTACGAAGGCAACCAAGTGGGGTGTACCCTAGGAGTGCGCATGTGCGAGTGTGTTGATTTCAATTATTTTTATCTTTGCACATGTTTAGGGTGATCTAACCATTTTAAGATTAAACATTCATTCTTGTCATGCAAACCCTATTATCAAACATCTAGCAGTTGTATATTTGCAGAAATTAAAGGTGCGGAAATTAAACTAAATTATTACAAGGCGTCGGGTATTTACATCGCCAAAAAACAACCCTTTGAAATTTAAAAATGGAAAAATAAATATCCTAATTAATTATTACAAACCGAGAGCAGATACATTAATTGGATAAAGAAAAATAAAGTGCCGATACGGAATTAAATCGAATGCGAATTTAGGGTTTTGACCCTTTTGATTAAAGAAAATGTTTTTGGTTGTTTTTATTTTTAAGAAAAGAAATTAAATCCTAAATTAAATGCTAAATTAATTATTAAATAAATTAATTAATGAAAAATAATTAATGACATATTTTTGGAGTTTTTGATAATTTAAGAAAGAAAATAAAATAATTAAATTAAAGTTAAAACCTAATGATTTCTAATTAATTTTAAATATTTGCAAAATAAATTAAAGTTACCTAACTAATATCCTAATTAAATTAGTTAATATTTATTAATGAAAAAAAATAAAGTTCTAAAATTTAATGGGGTAAAAATAAAAATATTTTTGTGATTTTTTGATAAAAAAGAAATTATGTTATTGGTTAGTAAATAATTAAAAATAATTAAATGTAAATAAATAAAATATAAAAAGAAAATAAACAAGGGAAGAAATTGTGCCTGATTAGAGGGTTTGAATAGCAATTTCGTTGGCCCATTGACATGCAGTCCGTTTGACTTTTCTGATCCAGTGTATGTGCGTTGACTGGCCTTTTGGTGCACCTTTAATGTTGACCACCAGATCTGGCCATCTGGCCATCCAGCATGCTGAAGGGTGAGAGTCCATGGTGGATGGTAGGCTTGAGGGCACACCAGATTTTCTGCAGGAAAATGTTATTGAGAAAATAGGGGGACCTGGGATTCGAACCCAGGTCCTGAAGGGAATTCCATGCCACGCTTGCCACTGGATCACATGCTTCTATTTGTTAGTATAATATAAACAAAAGATATATATAAAACAAAAGCCAATGGACAGAAAGAAAAAAAAAACGTGTGCTGTTTGAATGGACGAATGGGGGGATGACAACTCATCGTTCCCTTCCTTGAATCGTGGCTAAAAAACAAAGAGGCTATACCCACAAACGCTGTTTGTTGCTACAAGTCAAGCTTATTCAAAAATCTCCCACAGGCCATGTAAATGAGTTCTAGGACCATGGTTAGATTCGTCATCTTCTTATGATCACAACCATAGCCATTATTAGGGCTAATTGTTCCTGAAACGAAAAACCCCAAACACAAAAACGAAACTCTAACAATGGTGGATTTCGTTACAGGTCATATGAATGCAATTGGCTATTGGAAAAAGCTTGCAAACATCATGGTGATCAAGAATATGCAATTGTTTTTCATTATAGATGCAAGAATGAAGCTAATCGGTTTCAAGAATATGGTGGCTCCATGAATGACTTACAATGCACTGGAGGGCTTGGAAACACGTGGTTTTGCTTGCTTTCGCTTGTGGAGATTGCCAGGAGACGATTGGGACAATTGCCAAGCCTTGAGGATGCCTCTAAGCCCTGTTTTGATCTCACACTTTTTTCTTGTTTTTGCAAATTTAGTTCTGGCTCTATGCTTGATCTCCAACCCGGATTTTTGTCTGCCTTGCCTCCTTATGTATTGTACAATACATTAGGGTTACAAACTCAGTCCAAATCCCTCTCCATCAATGACTTTGAATTTGATTTGATTGTTCTTTAACAACCTTCCAAAATTGGCTTCTTTTCAATCTTTTTGTACACAATTGTCTTGATGCGAATTTGAATGCCTTGCTAGCTGTGATTAAAGCCTGAAACAATCAAAATATCCATTGTTATCAATGCTTTGGATTTTATTTAATTTTATTTAATTTAAATCAAATTAATTCAAATAAAAATCAAAATAATTAATAAAAATATGAGATGGACACATGGCCAAGGCTAGAGCACGTGGGCTATAATGCCAACTCAAAACAAGTGAAAAAGAATGGGCCCATTTGGAAAAAATTGAAGTTTTGGACATAGTTGACTATTGGCAATTTTGCAAAAAAGTCCAACTTCAACAATGCATAACTTCCTCAATTTTGAACCTTTGGAGGTGTTCTTTGACTTTTTAGAAATCTTGATATGTCCTCTAATCAACCCTTTTGATCTCATCTCAATTTTATATTCCATGCTCATGTATGAAGCTTTGACAAAAAAGGTGTTTTTGTTGACTTTTCAAAATGACCTATAATGTCCAAATTTATAACTTCTTGTGAGTGTATATTTTGATCTTTAGAGATGAATATGGATTGTAGGGAATTGCATCCTCTTAAAAATGAGATTTGGATGGGTCATTTCTCATAAAGTATGAGAAAGTTATGCTTCGTCAAAGTTGGGTTGACTTTTCCTACAAAACCCTAATTTAGCAACTTTTGAATCTTGATGAATTGTGAGCAATCCTTGATGAATCATGATCAAACCTTGATCAAATGATGAAATATACTTCAAAATGAGGATGTTGACCAAAAATCTTGAAGTTTGACTGTATGTGGGTCATAGTTGACTTTTGCCCTAGCACAGTCGATTTTCGGACCTTTGAGCAATTGACTGAGCAAAATTCCTCTGCAAGGCTTGAAACTTGATATGGATGATCTTGAGAACATATTAGGACTATGGTGAGCACTTAGGTTCACTTGGACTCAAGTATCTTGATGCAACATGAAACCCTAATTTGAGGTAGACTGCCTTAGGAGAGAGCTTGTCTGGCCAATCCTTGAGCAACCTTGAGCAACTTGGAGATCTTTCTTGCCATGTTTTTAGAAATATGGGAGGGAAAATTTTGGGGTACAACAACTGCCCCTGTTCAATCTTCTTAAACCTGAGGATGCAGATTGGCTTTCGTGCCTTTCGTAATCCGAAGGTGGAAGTGGATTGAACACTAGAGTGCCCAGAAATTTGCACTCGCATGAGATGATAATCATCTTATGATGCCGGGAATGGGCTTATAGATGCCATTTGGAAGAGTGTCGATCGCATAAGAGATTCCTTATCGAGAGCTTGTATACCTGTTATTGAGGAAGATTCCGCTGGGGATGTCTGATCTTTCACGGAGAGAGATAGAAATTTAAGAGCTTCATCGTCCGTTATTCTGCTGGTGAGTCGTCTTTGTTGATATTTAAGAACTTCAATTGTCCGTACTCAACTGAGGGAACAACTTTTGCTGAGATTTAGGAGCTCGTCTGTAATTCAACTAAGAAAACATCTTTGCTGAGATTTAGGAGCTAGTCCGTAATTCAACTGACTTCGTCGAGATTTAGGAGCTTGTCCGTAATTCAACTGGTTTTGTCGAGATTTAGGATCTTGTCCGTAATTCAACTGATTTTGTCGAGATTTAGGAGCTTGTCCGTAATTCAACTAAGCAACCATCTGTTGAGATTTAGGAACTCGTCCGTAATTCAACTGAGGAAACATCTCTGCTGAGATTTAGGAACTCGTTCGTAATTCAATCGAGGAACATATCTGTCGAGATTTAGGAACTTGTATGTAATTCAACAACTTTGTTTAGATTTAGGAACTTGTTCGTAATTCAATTGGGGGAAATAACTTCGCTGAGATTTAGGAGCTTATCTGCAATTCAACTGAGGAACATCTTTGCTGAGATTTAGGAGCTTGTCCGTAATTCAACTGCTTTGCTGAGATTTAGAAGCTTGTCCGTAATTCAACTGAGGTAATATCTGTCGAGATTTAGGAATTCGTCCGTAATTCGACTGCTTTGCTGAGATTTAGGAACATCGTCCGTAATTCAACTACTTTGCTGAAATTTAGGAGCTTGTCCGTAATTCAACAATTCTGCTAAGATTTAGGAGCTTGTCCGTAATTCAACAATTCTGCTGAGATTTAGGAGCCTGTCCGTAATTCAACTAAGAAATATCTCTGTTGAGATTTAGGAACTCGTCCGTAATTCAACCGAGGAACATATCTGTCAAGATTTAGGAACTCGTCCATAATTCAACTGAGGAACATCTTTATCGAGATTTAGGAGCTCGTCTGTAATTCGACTGAGGTAAAAGCTTCATAGCCTGAACTTTGTGAGAATATTTCCTGAAAGGTAAAGGTTAGCCGTATGTAATACATGATATGTATCAAGAAATGATGTTCTCAAAATAAATGAGATTGTGTTTGTATGAGACGCATGCATGTCATGATGTATGAAAATGTGATGTCTTTAGTTGGGGAAAATAAATCCCAGATTGTTGTTGGAGAAAAGAAATGAACTCTTCGTTTCCGTCGGAGATAGTGGATGAAGATGTTTGTGAGAATAATCCTGTAGGAGAGAATAACTCCGCTGGGGAATAGACTGATGAGAAAATGACTCTGTGGGGAAGAGATGCTCTGGTGAGGATTCCATTGATAAATTCAGCTGGGGATGAATTACTGTTGCTGGTGATAATGAACCCTGTTGGGGATTGAATTTCTGTTTTGTGAAAGGGAAGAACTCCGCTGGGGATGACTTTCCAATAGCGACCTTACTGGGGATAGCCCTCTTAGACTTTACTGGGGATGATCTTCCGGAGTCTATTGGGGATAATCTTCCAACTCCACTGGGGATGTATATTTTTATACTCCGCTGGGGAAGGTTTTCAGACTCCGCTGGGGATAATTGTCTAGTGCTGATGATGGATAAAGTCTTCTTGGGCAGAATGTTACCGATTCATTCACGGTTGCGAGTCTCATCTGGGGAGAGCTAACACCACTAACTTTCTCTTACTCTGCAAGGAATGAACGTACTTTCAATCGTTTCCTCCAGTTAGGTCTATCCCTATACCTGGTGGACAGAGCAATTGTACAGTTTGGACATTTCTCGTTTTGCCCCTGTTTCTAATATTACAAGTAATTGTCTTTTGTTTCGCATGTAAATTTTTATGAGCATCAATCAATGTCAAATGCATATATCAAAAATGAACATTAGACGTTCTTTGTAAAACAAAATAGAAAAAGAAAACAGTTTGAAATTTATTTGTGAAAATAATTTGTATTGATTTTGAAGTTAGCCTGTAAATAGGCGTTTTTTGTACAAGAGGCCAACGTCCTAGTAAGAGAACGCTGCCGAACAAATAGAATTTATACAATTTATGAAAAATAAAGAAAAACAACCATGTGAACAATCCCACTGGGTTCCAACTCTGCTATTGCCTTTATGTCCTCGAGCATCTCATCACTTTGCTACTTGGTTGAAGGTAGATCAGATTGATTAGTGTCATCCGAGCTTGGTAGTTGATACTGAAGTCTGATTGTAAGGTGATCCAATGAGACATAGTTTACACTTTGATCCCTAATTTTTTCCTGGACTTCCCTTTCGGGTTTTCAGTCCACCGGGATACCCTTTTTTGCCCAAGCCGCCTTTTCAGGTTTTCGACTTGTCGGGTGTACAATTTTTTTCATTTTCATCCCTTATTTTTGCCCGAACCCTTTTGGTTCGCCGGAAAGCCCTTATTTTTGCCTAGGCCAGTCAACCTAGCGGGTCTTTGATTATGCGTAGTATCTTTTCACTATGTCTGCATTGACGGGGTGAGAAAGGTCATCACCATCCATGGTGGTTAGAATGATAGCTCCTCTTGAGAAAATGTTCTTAACCACAAATGGCCCTTCGTAAGTAGGGGTCCATTTGCCCCTGGGATCACCTTGAGGTAATATGATGCGCTTGATGACCAAGTCTCCGACTTGATACTCTTGTCGTCTGACTTTCTTGTTAAATGTCTTGATCATCCGTTTTTGGTACGTCTGACCATGACAAATAGCAGTATGTCTCTTTTAATCGATTAAATTTAGCTGATCAAGCCGGGTCTAGATCCAGTCATCTTTGCTCAAACCTGCATCCTTCATGATCCGAAGAGAGGGTATCTGAACTTCAATGGGCAAAACGGCCTCCATACCATATACCAAGGAATAAGGTGTTGCCCTTGTTGACGTATGCGCTGAGGTACGGTACCCATGAAGAGCAAAAGGTAACATCTCGTGCCAATCTTTATACGTCACCGTTATCTTCTGCACAATCTTCTTAATATTTTTATTAGCCGCTTCTACAGCCCCATTCATCTTCGACCGGTAAGGAGAAGAGTTGTGATGCTGTATCTTGAACTGCTTGCAGAGCTCGGTGATCGTCTTATTGTTGAGATTTGTACCATTGTCTGTAATGATCCTCTATAGTACTCCATATTAACAGATCAGGTTGTGCTGAATAAACCGCGCCACGACGTTCTTAGTTACGGTAGCAAAGGAAGTCGCTTCAACCCACTTCGTAAAGTAATCAATTGCTACCAAGATGAAACGATGCCCGTTGGACGCAGTAGGTCTGATCTCGCCGATTATGTCGATGCCCCACATTGCAAAAGGCCAAGGAGCTGTCAAGACGTTCAGAGGAACTGGAGGTATGTGTACCTTATCAGCATAGACTTGGCACTTATGATAGGTCCAAGAATGTTGATAACAGTCGGCTTCCATGGTGGACCAATAATATCCTGCCCGAAGGATCTTTTTTGCCATGGTGTGTCCACTGGAATGAGTTCCGAAAGTACCTTCATGTAACTCTACCATAATCCTTTCTGCTTCGTTCTTATCCACACATCACAGTAAGGTTGAAACATGGTTACGTTTGTAAAGAATGCCATTGCTGATGAAGAACTTCGTCGCGAACCTCCTCAGAAACTTCTTATCATTAACAGATGCACCCTCGGGGTACTCCTGGGCTTCAAGATACCTCTTTACCTCATGAAACCAGGGTTTATCTGTTACCTATTCAGTCTCAATGTCACAGCAATGTGCCGGTTCATCCAATCTCTCAATGGTAATCTGGGGAGCTTCATTGTCCCATCTGACCTTGAACATGGAAGACATCGTATCTAACGCGTTCGCCAACTGATTCTCCTCTCTAGGGAAGTGTTCAAAGGTTATCTCCTCGAAGTATGGAAGCAAAGTCAATACATACTCCTTGTAAGGAATAAGATTTAGGTGTTTCGTATCCCACTCGCCTTTGATATGACTGATCATGAGAGCAGAATCTCTGAAAACACTTAGAAACTTAATCCTTAGGTCAATAGCTGCTCGAAGACCCATGATGCACGCTTCATACTCCGCCATATTGTTAGTGCAGTTGAAACATAGTCGAGCGGTGAACGGAGTATGAGAGCCTTTAGGAGATATGATCACGACGCCAATGCCATTACCCAAAGCGTTTGAAGCTCCATCAAAGTACATAGACCATCGGGATCCCTCCTCGGGTCCTTCATCCGATCCAGGTGTCTCACAGTCAGTTACCAACATGATGTTCTCATCCGGGAATTCAAAGTTCATAGACTGGTAATCATCCACTGCCTGATGTGCCAGATGGTCTGCCAACACACTTCCCTTGATTGCCTTTTGGGTTGTATATTGGATGTCATATTCAGTCAAGATCATCTGCCATCTTGCTATTCTTTCGGACAAGGCGGGTTTTTTGAAGATATACTTGATTGGATCCATCTTTGATATCAATAGAGTAGTGTGAGTCAGCATATACTGTCTCAGCCGGCGAGCAGCCCATGCCAAAGCGCAGTAAGTTTTCTCAAGCAATGAGTATCGAGTATCGCAGTCGGTAAACTTTTTGCTAAGGTAATAAATAGCATGCTCTTTTCGGCCATACTCGTCATGTTGCCCCAGCACGCACCCCATTGAATTATCGAGTACTGTCAAGTATAAGATTAAAGGTCTCCCTTCAACTGGAGGCATCAGAATAGGTGGTTCTTGGAGATACTCTTTGATCCTTTTGAAAGCGGCTTGACATTCATCGTTCCATCTTACCACTTGATCTTTCTTCAGTAACTTGAAGATTGGCTCACAAGTAGCAGTCAGGTGCGAGATGAATCGGGCAATATAGTTCAGACGTCCCAGAAAGCCTCTGACTTCTTTTTCTGTTCGGGGAGCTGTAATTTCCTGTATAGCCTTCACCTTTGCAGGATCCACTTGAATACCTTTATCGCTAACGACGAAACCCATCAGCTTACCAGATCTCACCCCGAAGGTGCACTTGTTCGGGTTTAACCTTAGCTTGTACAACTTCAACCTATCAAATAGCTTCTGAAGGTGGTCAAGATGTTCTTCCTCAGTCTGGGATCTTGCAATCATGTCATCAACGTATACCTCAATCTCATGATGAATCATGTCGTGGAACAAAGCAACCATGGCGCGCTGATACGTTGCCCCAACATTCTTCAATCTAAAAGGCATGACTTTGTAGCAAAAGGTTCCCCATTGAGTAACAAAGGTTGTCTTCTCCATATCTTCGGGAGCCATCTTAATCTGATTATAACCGGAGAAACCATCCGTAAAGGAGAAGACCTTATGTTGTGCGGTATTGTCAACCAGAACGCTGATATGAGGCAGAGGGAAATCATCCTTGGGGCTTGCCATGTTCAGATCCCTATAGTCAACACACATTCGAACCTTACCATCCTTCTTCGGCACCGGAACCACGTTGGCCACCCACTGTGGGTAAGAAGTAACTTCTAGAAAACTGGCATCAAACTGTTTCATAACTTCAGCCTTGATTTTCTCGGACATTTATGGACGCATTCGGCAGACTTTCTGTTTCACTGGAGGACAGTCTTCCTTAGTAGGAAAATGGTGAACCGCAATATCAATATCCAACCCAGGCATATCTTCATAAGACCCCGAAAAGATCTCAACATAGTCACGCAGCATCTAAATCAACCGTTTCTTAACACTAGACTCCATATTTGCACCGATCTTGACCGCTTTCTTTTCTACCTCTGAACCCAGATTTACTATTTCCACTGGTTCTTCATGTGGCTGTATGGCCCTCTCTTCCTAAAGTAACAATCTAGCAAGTTCACCAGGCACTTCGCAATCATCCTCACCTTCGTCCTCGGCTTGGTTGATCAGACTTTCAAAGTCATAATCGGCAGTAGCAGAGTCATTATCAGTGGGATCCAGAATGGATGTAGACCTGTATATGTGAGTGTGTGTAAAATAGTTGTTTTGCAAGATAAAAAGAAAAAAAACAAGGAGCACAAAATTTGTAATGCAAGAAAATGTCCAATGCTTTTATTAATGATATATGAAAATGACGCACATAAATCCCTCACAAACAAAGCCACGGTGCCTCGGGTAAGACATCGGGCCGTAATGTTTTAAAGATTGTCTGTTACAAATTCAAAACAAAAGTCTCATTACTGGGTAATAAAAGAAATTTGCACGAAGTCCTTTTCCGTCCAATTGCTTAGTCCGCCATCGGTATTCGGGTAGATCCAACTGTCAAACTCTTCATCATCATCTCCAATAGCATTTACTCCCGCATCATGTTTCGGTATAGGAGCCGTTATGAAATTAGGCTTTTCCGGCGCTTCAAACTCGATCTCCTTAGCGTCAATCAAATCTTCTACCTTATTCTTCAAGGCCCAGAAATTATTGGTATCATGCCCCCGGCTATCAGAGTGATAAGCACAACGGGCATTTGGATTATACAGCGGTGAGGTGGTATTAGGATTCTTCGGAGCTTCCCTCGGAATCACCAAGTTAGTCTTCAACAACTGCGGCAGAATTTGATATAGAGTCATACTGAGCCGAGTAAATTGTCTTTGAGGCCTCTCTGCCATTGGCTGAGTGTTGCATTGTGTGGAAATAGTTGGTCTTGAAATAACTACCGCATTAACTGCTTGGCGGTGCTCTGGCCGACTTTGGTTTCTGGAGCTGTAAACTGCACTAGACTCCTTCTTGAATGGCTTCTTCTTCGTACTTGACAAATCACCTTTCTGTAACTTGCCGCTCTTAATACCGACTTCAACTCTCTCCTCAGTCATAATTAACTCAATAAAACCTGACGATGAACTTCCGATCAAATGGTTAAAATATGGACCAGACAAGGTCCCCAAAAACATATCCACCAACTCCCTGTCAGCCAGCGGGGGTTGGACTCTACCAGCAAGGTCTCTCCACTTCTGAGCGTAATCTTTGAAAACTTCGCTCGCACCCATAGACATACCCTGAAGTTGGGTACGTGTGGGAGCAAGGTCGGCATTATATTGGTATTGCTTGTAAAAAGCAGCAGCAAGGTCTTCCCAATTACGGACACTAGCTCCTTCTAGATGATAAAACCACTCAAGTTGAGTCCCTGAAAGACTATCTTGGAAGAAATGGATCCAAAGATTCCTGTCAGCGGTATATGGTTGAATCTTTCTAACATACGAACGGAGGTGTAGCTTTGGGCAAGAGACCCCGTCGTATTTAGCAAAGACTAGTGCTTTGAACTTATGGGGAATCACCACCCCAGATGCCAAACCTAACTCACCAAAGTTCAATCCAGGTATCTTCTGGATCTCCATCGCACTTAATCGGTCTTCAAGCTGCTTATACCTGTCCTCAGCCGGAGCATACTGGTCTTCATCAAAGTCAGTCTCGTTGTCAGAAACCACAGGGCTAGGAGCCCTCCTTTCTTCTTGATTCTCTCCCCTTCCAGATGAGTGAGATAAATCAACCTCTTCTCGCAACCTGTTTCCAAACCTATGACCCATATTCAGGAGGATTGTCCTCTTCTTCTTCTTCTTCTTCTTCTTATCCTTCAAAATAAGAGTCTTCAGATCTTTCTGCCCCTTGGCCAAGTTCATGAACATTTCCTGGAACTGAGCATTCTGAGCTTGTAGAGCCTTAATAGCTTGATCAGTGGATGTTTCAGCAGACATGATGCTGAAATAAACAGCGAAGAAGATAAGAGACCTGTAAGGGTACCTGTAATGAGGTGCATGGAATGAAATGCGTATGATATGATTTCAAAGACGTTGAGAGATTCAAATTCGTAAACCAAAACGAAACACACTTTTATTAGATAAACTTGAAATAATGTTTGACAAATGCCTTTAAGGCGTTACAAAAAGAAATACTAAAAAGTAAATCAAAACTAGAAATAACAAAAGACATCAGCGCTCCCATGGTCATTTTCCTCCTGTGCTGACATAGTCGTTGAGGACCTTCTCATTCTCCAACTGTCTTGTAAGCTTTAGAATCTTCCGCTCCTGCTCGTGATACTTTTCTCTGTAAGTATCTTGCTCTTCTCTCAACTGCATCCAAGACCTCTTTAATGCCCCAATGTCAGTAGGCATGTATGGATGGAGGATGGTAGGAGGAACCCCTTCTTCATCAACACTCTCAACAATTACCGATAAGACAGCTTCGTACGACATTCCCAGCTTTTGGGCACGGATTCGAACCCACCGGAGATACAGTTCCATCGAAAGAGAGGTCTTCATCCCTAACTCATGTGGATCAGACCTGTGTACCCTATTCCAAGCTCGTATGAACCTGCGACGATGCTCCCCACTATCCCCTTGGAAGTCAAAGACAATGCTCGGAATCAACAACTCATGAGGACCGTCCTTTCTAGCTCGCCCAAACTGTCGCAAGGCCAGACAAGGATTATAAGTTATTCCTCCCATAATTCCAAGTAAAGGAACATTGGGGTATTCTCTGCACCAGTCAATAACAACTACTTCTTCCATGTCTTTAGTGCTCCAGATGATGTCCGTGTGAGCGAGGGACATAATTCTGTAGGCCCATCCCATACCTTCCTTGTTCTTCAAAACAGATTTAGGGAGGTGAGAAATAAACCACCCCACCAGCAATGGTGCACAACACATAAGGGTTCCCCGTTTCCGAGCAGTACGGGCATAAAGAGCATGTAGAATATCCCCTAAGAGAGTGGGCACCGGATTATGGGACATGAAAATCTTCACTGAGTTCACGTCGACGAAAGAATCTGAATTAGGAAACAACACCAAACCATAAATGAGAAGTTCAAGGATATCTTCGAATGCTTGAAAATCCAAATTATCCCAAAACTGACTAGCCCGATCAACCAAGAACTTAGCCAAGAAGCCTTTTGTCCCACTCCGAGTCTCCCAGTTAGACATTACCCCAGCCTTTGTCAGATGTAGGGCTGTAGCAACATCTTCTGGCCTAAGAGCTTTCTCCCAACCTGTAAATGGCGTCTACTCTAGAATAGAAATACCAAGCAAATCAGAGAACTCCTCCAAAGTAGGGACCAACTGATAGTCCGGGAAGGTGAAGCAGTGGTGCAATGGGTCAAAGAACTGGCACAAGACACTCAACATCTGCTCATCCATCTTGGAAGTGACCAAACCAAGGATTTGACCATGTCTTCTAACAAAGGAGGAAGTATCAAGGACCTTCACAACTAAATCTCTAAGTTGAGTAGGAATCTGTACAAAGCTGATCCGAATAATGTTTCTACGCATATAAGCCATGACCTACAAAACAGAACAAAGATGAATCCCCTCTGTCTTTGAAATGGGTTAGTCTGATGCAAGATGCATGCAATGTCATGATGCATGATGTTATGATAGAAACACACCACAAGTATTCACAGATAACAAACATGGTAAGGGAAAACAAGTTACACAGTAGCCCTTAGATTTCAGGCTGGCATGGAGTTTAGGTATTACCCTCTTTCAGTTTAGTTGGTTCAACCTGTCCTAGTAATAGTAAATGGGTTCTAGAGGATCTCAATATCACTGACCACCCTCGATCGATCATAATTCCAGTTTGGCAACCTTTTCTTGCAGTCGGAATCATCGCGAGAGTTTGATCTCAATGAGTGTAGCATACTGCTACTTTTCTATGGCCAAGTTGGTCAATTATAGGTTCTAAGGTCAGTTGGTGCTTAATGACCCCTTAGCTGACCCATATTCTCCTTGTTCCACCACAAGGGATATCGGTACAAACTAAAGTTCCACACCAACGTAGCTACTGCTTCAACCGTATCGGTCTACGCCGTACAATTCCCTCACAGTCTATTGCTACTTACCTAAAGGGTATCCCCAGATCCGGGTTAGGATCTATAGTAACTTCGATTCAAACCCACAAAGATAAAGCATACAAATCAAGCAATTGAAAACATTATGGTGAACTAATCCTAAGGTACACCCCACTTATTATGTTCCCAGCAGAGTCACCAGTTCTGTGATACGGTGGAAGAACTGACTGTTTTTGGAATGCTGGTTCGCGTTTTGCGTTTGTTTTCGCGAAATGTTGCAGTAAGCAAGAGTCGCCACCGACTTTTATTTTATCCAATAAGGAAAGGAAAAAAGCACAGAAAAATTCCTTTTTCGAGATATTTCTGAGTACGGGGGGTAGATTATAGAAAGGAAAGGTATTAGCACCCTTTCTATCCGTAGTTATCTACGGGCTCTTAGGTACTTGCTCATCATTTTCAAAATTGTTTTCTTTGTGCTTGTGGGTTTTGAATTTTTTTTTGTTTTAACTTCGATTTAACTCTTGCTTCTGTCTTCAAGAGTGTAATGAAGTGTTTTTGAAAACTTTGTTTGTAAAAGTATATGTGTGAAAAAGTTTTGTTTTGGATGAGCAAGTATCTAAGAACTAACCTACCTACTCGAAAAAGGAATCGTTCTATGCTAATTTACTTTAGACAATGCTATCCCACTATTAGTGAGTAGGTAGCACCGTCATTGGAGTTTGAGGGTCAATTCGAAAGAGGGACATATAATCACTAAAGCAATGTTAGGACGCCTTAGCGGTAACCCTAATGTCTTAGATCATTTATTCGAGGCAACAATTCCGAGGCAACTTATGATCTTTTAGACAAGAGGGCGACCTCTAAAACAACCTATACTCAATGACCGTGTACGAAGGCAACTAAGTGGGGTGTACCCTAGGAGTGCGCATGTGCGAGTGTGTTGATTTCAATTATTTTTATCTTTGCACATGTTTAGGGTGATCTAACCATTTTAAGATTAAACATTCATTCTTGTCATGCAAACCCTATTATCAAACATCTAGCAGTTGTATATTTGCAGAAATTAAAGGTGCGGAAATTAAACTAAATTATTACAAGACGTCGGGTATTTACATCGCCAAAAAACAACCCTTTGAAATTTAAAAACGGAAAAATAAATATCCTAATTAATTATTACAAACCGGGAGCAGATACATTAATTGGATAAAGAAAAATAAAGCGCGCGATGCGGAATTAAATCGAATGCGAATTTAGGGTTTTGACCCTTTTGATTAAAGAAAATGTTTTTGGTTGTTTTTATTTTTAAGAAAAGAAATTAAATCCTAAATTAAATTCTAAATTAATTATTAAATAAATAAATTAATGAAAAATAATTAATGACATATTTTTGGAGTTTTTTTTTAATTTAAGAAAGAAAATAAAATAATTAGATTAAAGTTAAAACCTAATGATTTCTAATTAATTTTAAATATTTGCAAAATAAATTAAAGTTACCTAATTAATATCCTAATTAAATTAGTTAATATTTATTAATGAAAAAAAATAAAGTTCTAAAATTTAATGGGGTAAAAATAAAAATATTTTTGTGATTTTTTGATAAAAAAGAAATTATGTTATTGGTTAGTAAATAATTAAAAATAATTAAATGTAAATAAATAAAATATAAAAAGAAAATAAACAAGGGGAGAAATTGGGCCTGATTAGAGGGTTTGAATAACAATTTCGTTGGCCCATTGACATGCAGTCTGTTTGACTTTTCTGATCCAGTGTATGTGTGTTGACTAGCCTTTTGGTCCATCCGGCACACTGAAGGGTGAGAGTCCATGATGGATGGTAGGCTTGAGTGCACACCAGATTTCCTACAGGAAAATGTTATTGAGAAAATATGGGGACCTATGATTCGAATCCAGGTCCTGAAGGGAATTCCATGCCACGCTTGCCACTGGATCACATGCTTCTATTTGTTAGTATAATATAAACAAAAGATAATATATAAAACAAAAGCTAATGGACAGAAAATAAAAAAAAGCGCGCGCTGTTTGAATGGACGAATGGGGGGATGATAACTCATCGTCCCCTTCCTTGAACCGTGGCTAAAAAACAAAGAGGCTATACCCACGGACGTTGTTTGTGTCTACAAGTCAAGCTTATTCAAAAATCTCCCACAGGCCATGTAAATGAGTTCTAGGACCATGGTTAGATTCGTCATCTTCTTCTGATCACAACCATAGCCATTATTAGGGCTAATTGTTCCTGAAACGAAAAACCCCAAAAACAAAAACGAAACCCTAACAATGGTGGATTTCGTTACAGGTCATATGGATGCATTTGCCTATTGGCTAAAGCTTGCAAACATCATGGTGATCAAGAATATGCAATTGTTTTTCATTATAGATGCAAGAATGAAGCTAATCGATTTCAAGAATATGGTGGTTCCGTGAATGACTTACAGTGCACTGGAGGGCTTGGAAACGCGTGGTTTTGCTTGCTTTCGCTTGTGGAGATTGCCAGGAGACAATTGGGACAATTGCCAAGCCTTGAGGATGCCTCTAAGCCTTGTTTCGATCTCACACTTTTTTCTTGTTTTTGCAAATTTGGTTCTGGCTCTATGCTTGATCTCCAACCCTGATTTTTTTCTGCCTCGCCTCCTTATGTATTCTACAATACATTAGGGTTACAAACTCAGTCCAAATCCCTCTCCATCAATGAATTTGAATTTGATTTGATTCTTCTTTAACAACCTTCCAAAATTGGCTTCTTTTCAATCTTTTTGTACACAATTGGCTTGATGCGAATTTGAATGCCTTGCTAGCTGTGATTAAAGCCTGAAACAATCAAAAGATCCATTGTTATCAATGCTTTGGATTTTATTTGATTTAAATTAAATTGATTCAAATAAAAATCAAAATAATTAATAAAAATATGAGATGGACACATGGCCAAGGCTAGAGCACGTGGGCTATAATACCAACTCAAAACAAGTGAAAAAGAATGGGCCCATTTGGCAAAATTTGAAGTTTTGGACATAGTTGACTTTTGGCAATGTTGCAAAAAAGTCCAACTTCAACAATGCATAACTTCCTCAATTTTGAACATTTGGAGGTGTTCTTGGACTTTTTAGAAATATTGAAATGTACTCTAATCAACCCTTTTGGTCTCATCTAAATTTGATATTCCATGTTCATGTATGAAGCTTTGACAAAAAAGGTGTTTTTGTTGACTTTTCAAAATAACCTATAATGTCCAAATTCATAACTTCTTGTGAGTGCATATTTTGATCTTTGGAGATGAAGATGGATTGTAAGTAATTGCATCCTATTAAAAATGAGCTTTGTATGGGTCATTTATCATAAAGTATGAGAAAGTTATGCTTGGTCAAAGTTGGGTTGACTTTTCATGCAAAACCCTAATTTAGCAACTTTTGAATCTTGATGAATTGTGAGAAATCCTTAATGAATCTTGATCAACCCTTGATCAAATGATGAAATATACTTTAAAATGAGGATGTTGACCAAAAATCTTGAAGTTTGACTGTATGTGGGTCACAGTTGACTTTTGCCCTAGCATAGTCGATTTTTGGACCTTTGAGCAATTGACTGAGCAAAATTCCTCTGCAAGGCTTGAAACTTGACATGGATGATCTTGAGAACATATTAGGACATTGTTGAACACTTGGGGTCACTTGGACTCAAGGATCTTGATGCAACATGAAACCCTAATTTGAGGTAGACTGCCTTAGAAGGGAGCTTGTCTAGCCAATCCTTGAGTAACTTGGAGATCTTTCTTGCCATGTTTTGAGAAATATGTGAGGGAAAATTTTTGGGTACAACACTAGTCTTACTCCGTAACACGGGTTTTCAAAATTATTCATGTACATGTCCATTATCAAGGTTTCACATACTTGCAGCGGAATCATAATTCAAACAAGTTCATTAAAACACTTCATAGTGCCCCATGATTCATGGTTCACAATTCAACATAATTTAAACTCCATGGAAACAATTTAAATGTCATAACAAAATAAGAACAAAATAGTTTTCTAAATAAAGAATTCTTGTCTCCGATGTTACATATCAGAGCAAGACCTTCTAGACTCAATGGAAATAAAACACACGCTCCAAGCTATTCTTCTAAGCCTTTAGGAACTACTCCTGATTACCTGCATGTTAACCACGTAGAGGCAACACTCAAGCAGAAATGGTGATTTTATCATAATCATTATATAAGATATAAGTAATAGATATAGGAGAATCAACCAAAAGTATCACAATATTAACTTGACATTTTTATATTCCAAGTACCTCAACAATCATGCAAATTCAACAACACAATAAAACATCATCAATTTAAGAACCATGCAATGCCACATAAGATGTAGTGAAAGGACATGGACTCATGCATGTGGTACCAATTCATTTGATGGATAATGGGCCATCACCCTCCAAAGACCCCAATCATAGGATTGATTCCCACTTGGAACTGGAGAAAATCATAGACATCCTAAATCCACACAATGGGATTGAGACCAAATCACTGGACAAATGTCCTAAATAATTAAAGCAGACCAAAGCTTCAATGAATGCATGATGCGCAACAACAATATACACGACCACAACTATTCATACGCATCAGCATTCATGTATTCACCAACATCATCATATAAACCTCATCATATGTACTCATATAAGCAGAGCATCATCACCATATCATCATATAAAAATGAATCATCATATTAACAACATATCATCATTATGAACCAAGCATTATTATAAGATCGTCATATCATCATCATACTTCATTACCACAAAACATCATAGCGATTCAACACGGGGAAGCTAATTCTATCCTAACTTGGGTACTAGAATTATCCTCATTATTCTTCATTTTACTCCTTATAAATATATTTCATCGCGTTAGCTATCCAATGCTTCAAACGACACCTCAAACGGAGTCCGGAAACTCAAGTTACAGCCTTTAGAAAAATCTGTCAAAAATTGGATTGCTTGAGTCGATGCATGCCCCCTTTGAGTCAAAGCATAAGTATTCTGTCTATCCTGGGTGTGCTCAGGTCGACCCAATGAGTCGACGCATAGGTATTTTGTTTGCCCTACAATTTCACTACCTTATAGGTCCTACAATATCATCTAACCATAGGTAATCATCATCTATTATCATCCTATATTTTTACATCAATTATACATCATTTGGGCATCATTATTCATCTCTAATCTATCAATTCTCCATCAAACAACATTGAATCACCATCTATGAAACCTAAGGCAAACCCTACCTCCATGTATCACTTAAATAAAATATAATAAAAAGATAAACACCCCTTACCTTATTGCTTCGAGTGATTGATTACGTTCTTCGTGCCTCTTACGATGATTCACTCCAAAGCCTTTGTTCCCTATCCTCTCTTCTCCAGCTTTCATGATTAATTGTGAGAATAACAACTATCTCTTCTTTGTTATCACAAAGGATCCCTATTATCTTCCTTAATTTCCCTCGCTTAGTCAACCTCTATTTACCATCACGTCCCCACTCTTCCTACTAATTACCAACACACCACTCTAATTAAAATAACCATTTAAATAATTATTCCTATTATTATATTCTCAATAATAATCCAAATAATTACTAAATAATTATTTAACCATTCTAATACTTCTAATCATCATAATTCACATCATACACAACCTCATACCAGCACATCACACATATAATCATATAAAATATCAATTATTCATAAATACTCCTAATAATTCATTAAATAAACAACTTCTAAAAATTGGGGTCTTACACAGGGTGTATACTTTAAAGGCATATAGAAAAGGTATCCAGACCAATGATACGATCTTTTTCAGATTCCTCAAAAAGAGTAGACTACGCTGAAGAAGAAGATCGTACATAAACATGCTGCAATGTACTTCTTTGGAGATAAGCCATTCGGAAGGGATAAACTCTTAAACAAACTCTTGTCGAGAGTGTTGTCTTTATTGGGGGATTACGCAAGAGTATGATTTCCTTTGAGATAAGGGATTATGTCTGGGTGAGAGTACGCCTTCACTGGGGATGAACGATTCTGTCTTGAGCAGAAGTGAGCATTCAGTGGGGAAATTGGATCCCGTTCTACAAAAATCCTCATGTTGGTCGCATACGGACCCTTCTTGATTCGTCTGCAGGTATGCTTCTTATCACAAAAGACCAATAATACTTGCAAAAAAAATTACAATAATATGCCCCAGGGTTGGAATGGCAACCTCTGTTGAGGAATAAATAGTTTAAACTACCGAACACTGGGTAAAAACTATGATGTAAGATTTCAACTTCATCATGTCAACTCCAAGGAGGAACTCCACTGGAAAGTGGACTTTAGAGAAGATGTTGCAAAAATAAATTGCAGTCCACAAAAAATAAATCAACCTGACTTCAGACAACTCCTAAATTTATGGGGAGAAGATCCATTCTTCTCCTGTAGAGAAATGAGGAATGCTTCGCTGGGGAATAAAGATCCCAAAAGAGAAACTCGTTGGCAGACAAACATTTGTCAAGTAGAAATAGATCTTTTAATGGGGAAAGGAATTCCTCTTAGGAAACAACATTTCCATCACAAACCTTGTATGGGTAATAACCTCACATGCTCTTTACGCTCTTGCTTGTATTCTGCTAAGGATAACAATCCAAACATCGATTGGAGATAATGATCCTGACTTTTAATGGAGGAACATCAATAAATGGAATTAAGTCTCTGATGATTCGAGGATAACGATCCTGACTTCCCCATATGCTTTTTAAATTCACAAATTTTTTAGACCGCGCATGGACTTAATCTGATCAACCCCTAAAGAGGATAAAATTCCCCAACATAATTTCTTGCCCCAGTCTGTATGGCCTTTGAAGAAAATTGCCTCGAGAGGACTTTCTGATATTTGTACTAGCAAGATAAACATCCCCGGTGTTGTGAACTTTGGAACATGGTTCCTAACCAACCAAAGTTGGATATGGTTTCAACCATGCTTAAGTGAATGCCCATGTATCCTCAAATTCTTGAAAAGATTCTCCTCTAATCAATGAATTCTTAGAGAGATTTGTCAAATCTCGACATAATTGCCCCAGTTTGGTTGTACTTTGAGGGATCAAATCTTGACTTGAGTGCCTCAGATTGGCTGATCACTTACTTGACATAGTATTCAACATGCTTTCCCCTGCTCAATAGAGTCTTGACAAACCTTTTCTTCATCTCATGCTCATGGAGAAATAAGAAACTCGCGAAGTTATGACAACAACATAACATTAGGGTGGCTGGATTGTGTCTTGAAAGTAGGTTAGTACACAAATGTACTTCTCAACTTGAATTACCTCGTTCTTCAATTGGATACTTGAAGAAATATGTCCCTCGAGACCAACTGAAAGCAATGCACCACTGCTCGACAGAGACTCTGGGAAATTAACTTTTGCAATCTGCTTTAGATCATTTCTCAAATTGGTCTTCTTTTACTCCACGGAGTCAATAGAAGGTCTGTCCCAGATTAAGGTCATTTTTCAAAAATGATTTGCGCTTCAACACACCCCTGAAGCAATTTGTCCCTTGGGATAATCAAATTTTCATATGATGCTCATTATGCAAACTCACTTGATGTTTAAGTATTTATTCATATGCAAATAATGTTTATTATAAGAATGATAATTCTAATGTAAAGCTCATGTTTGTCTTGAGGTTTAAAAACTTTTATTGAAAAGATTAAACATTAAAAAAAAAATTTACGAAAGAAATTAAAAGGATGGAGTGATACCAACTCAAAAGTTTTAGCAAGCCTCCTAGGAGTCAAATTACCATATTCTCAATATAGTGCGATTTTGAATCAACCCACACTTCAGGTAGGGCTTTTAAGGGTTGTAACGTGGCCTGATTCACGGTTTTTAGAAAAAAGGATTTAGGGCTCAAAATATTTGGTGCCCACTCATTCTCCATAATGTTCTCCATTCCCATGTTCAATTAAACCAATACGACCTCTTTCGTTCTTGGTGTCTGATCACACGACTTGGTTCCTTGTTGGGGATTTTTATTTGGTAATCCCTTTTCGCTTTTCATGTTTTTCCCTTTCCCTAAATTTTGCTTGGATAAATTCCTTTTGAATTTGACTCGGAAGTCCATAAGGACGCCTTGACTTTTGCCTAAGAGACTTGTTTTTTCAAGTTTCGACTTAGCAAGGATTTTTGTCTCTTTCTTTTCTATTTTCAATCATTCTTTTTTTTTTGAACACATCGTGTGACTTCGAGTCGTTTTTGACTTTGTTGGAAGGATTATGATTGCCTGAGTCATTGGTTGTTGAGGGATAACCACTGTGGTATCGCCATCTGTTGATCTCCTGACATGCGAGAGATACCCATTGGGCTATCATTTTCTTTTATGTACGCTGCTAATAGATGGGGGTTAACCATTTCGGCTTTGACTTTCCTTAGCCCTTTGATGGATAACCATTGTTGTATCCTTAGATGCGCACTCCTGATGAGTTATTAACGCTTGATCAAATTAACTGAAATCTACCCTTCCCCGGGTTAAATATGAGGGTTTTTTCTGACAAGAAAAGAAACTCCTACTTCAAGGATGAAAGGGGGCTAATGAGGGTCTATCTCCCTTATATCTCCAGTGTTTGGGAATTGAAATAAGGCATGTACATCATCAGCAGAGTTCTACTAAAAAGCATACCGTATAAGATTATAGGTATATTTCTCATCATTCTCCCTCCAGAGGTATTTTTCTTTATTTAACAAAAGTTAAGTATCAAAAAGCAAAGAAAACCATTAATGAGTGAATATGAATGGATTAATTCAAGACAAACATATTCAATGCATTCTGATTAATATTAAAAAAATAACCAAGTTTTGCATACAAGAAAGTACTGAATAAAACAAGAAAGATTACAAATGAGAATGCAAATGTAATTTGAAATTGTCATGTTGAGGAGACCCATCTCTGTATGGACTTTTTACTTCATACGATGATCTGGAAGTCTTGACACTCATTGAGTCAAAGAGACTTCAAATCTGACCAACTGGTGCAAAATTGATTACTTTTGCATCAAGCAAGTCCTTCACTTCATCTCTGAATGATTTACAATCTTCATTTGAACGGCCAAGTTCCCCAGCATGCTAATCACGAAGGATATTCCCTCAAAAAATGTGATGAATGTTTTATCAAGCGAACTTGCATAAACTACATCACCAATTATCTTCTACCACAGAGAAGAAATGCCAACCATCTTCTACTACACAGAAGAAGCACTCAGCTGGGGATAAAGAGTATGCAACAGTTTGCCAAACATAGACTGAACCTGGAAAAAAGAGGTTAGACAAGTATCAGACTTCATAATTCAACCCCTTGCAGTCTTCAATATCATAACCAGTTGCCGCAGAATGGGAGATATATCTAGCATTTGCATCAGGAGAGATAGATTAATCAATTGAATAGTCTCTAAAGCATGAAGCTTAATCACCTGAATTCACAACAGAAGAGGAAGTTTCAGGATGTAAGGCATTGAGATGGTATCAACATACTTCTTAGTCTTCTTCTAACTTTTCTTAAAAGCTTTGCCTGATGCATTCACTTGTGGGAACAAAAATTGACTGCTGACGAGAAGATCAGGCAGCCCAAAGCTTGTGGAGAGTTCCCCTAATTGAATGACCGGGTGCCCCAGCGTGATAACCATATCTGACGTTGATAACAAATTTAGAAGGGGATTTGTAGACGGTACTGAAGTACGGAGCCTAACCTACTGAAGCTAAAACAAGCATGGAAACAAATGAAAATAAAGCACTGAGATGGGATCAAAACCAATCTCTAGACCTATTCTAACCTTGCTGATAGAACATATCCTTTGAATTCAACTGGGAAAAGGGAACCATCTGCTGATAATATGTTCCAACCACTCAAGATGGTGGATGAGACCCACAAGGTACTCCATGGTTTGAAAGAAATCCTAAATGAGGGTAAGAGAATAACTCATGTTGCAACAGTCGGTGTATGATTGCTGACATTATCATCAAGACTTCTATGACCTGACTGAATTGGGTCTTCAACTAATTATCTTCCTTCTCGAAGAGTTCCCGATCACGGACCATGGCTTGCATGTATACCACAAACAACCATATCTAAATCTTTATCCCGGCCAATACCCCACGAAGTTGTTCCATAACTGATCTTTGAACACATAACAGAAAGATTTCAAGTTTGTAACTCTGAAGAGAGTACCAAGTCTGAATATGAGTCTTCACCTCTGAGTACCTGTTATGAATGCATGAATATGCATGAGGTGCGTGAGTGGATGAAATGCCATGTTCTATAATTTCCAAGGAACCATCATGCTTTGACTTTGATTTTAAACCAGTAAAATGTGGAGAAGCGCAACAAAAAGTTCACAAGCATGGTTCCTTTGAAATGGGAAGAACATGTGTGTTAAAATGATGTTAACATATTATGTGTGCAAGAACACAGGATCAAGGTTCCATAAACATGGAAAATGGTTGCACTGTCTCTACACTGAATAATGAATATCACTGATGCCACCTTGGAACACAAAATAATCAAGTACCAAGTGGATCAACAACTGCATGGGACCAAAATCTCCCTATTATAAAAGATAACTGTTGAACTGTCGAAATAAACGACCATCAAAAGGTTAGAAGTCCGGAACAAAACCAAGAGATCAAGTAGTCATTGACAGTATCAAGTCACCATTAAAAACACACCGTAACTATCAGAACATGGTCACCAACAAAACTTAAGTCACCAACATAACCAGAGTCACCAACATAATAAATAGTCACCATCAGAATATAGTCACCATTTGTACCTGTAAAGATATATTCCCACCCCACTCATGGGTGTAAACTAGGTCAAGGTAAGGCAAGGATAACTCAGAATCATGGGAACGCCTGAAGCCACTATCGTCGAAACACCTACGTGAAATGATAACACCTCATTTGTAATTTCATCTAAGTGTGGAGTACATGACCGTACTAGAAACCAAAGTCGAGTAGCCGTTCATATTCCACTCTATTCCTAGGGTTCCTAGAGGTTTATAACTATGGCCTGGGTACTGGGCCTTTTACCTTAATAGTATCATCCTAACCCTACATGGAAAACCAGAAGCCAGTACAATAGATAACCAATATGGAAAGCAATAAAATGCAATGCAAACATATGCTCAGACAATCATGTACAAATGAATAAACTAAAAGCATAAAAATAAATACCCAAAGAAAAGAAAACAAAAGCTAGGAGCGACTCCAGGATGGACCAACATTTGGTCAACATTCCCCAGTGAAGTCACCAACTGAAACAACCGGACGAACCGTCATCTGATAATAAAATCGACGAAGTCGCCATCAAACGTTTTTTATCCCACCGAAAGGATAGGTAAACATCGAGAAAACCTAAAGAGGGAGAAATCACAGTCTTTTGACCGAGAGATCGGGTATGGGAGTCTGTTACGAGAGGGGAAGATATTAGTACCCCACACACCCGTAGTACACTATGGTATCCACTCTTGTTGTCTAATTTAATGGGTGTGGTCAAAATCTATGTCTAAGGCTTAAAGCGGAAAAGGGAATGCATGCAAAGAAAATATGGGGAAAAGAAAGGAATGTTTACAAATATATGCTCGATTAGGCCCCACAAAAAGCCTCCGTCTACGTATCCCTTTTAAGGAATCAAAGCAGTTGTAGTTCGGCTCACATCTTTTGGTTTGTTTGTGTTTTTTAGTTAAAAATACAAAAGACAATAAGCAAGATGGCAAAACAACAGACAAGATGACAAAACATCAGATAACAATGACGAAACATTAAACAAGATGACAAAACAATCAGCAACGATGACAAAATATCAGTAACAATGATAAAACATCAGTAACGATGATAAAACATTAAAAAAAAGGATGACAAGGCATCACATGGCAACACAAACTTAGATAAGATGATAAAACATCATCATGATAACAAAATATCATATAAGATGACAAAACATCACACCTAACAATGATATCGAAAATCAAAGTAGGATAACAAACATATGTGATGGCAAAACATCAGCAAAAAGATAGTAAAATATCATGCAAAGATGACAATACACCAAAACTTAGATGATAAAACATCACACCTAACAATGATATTGAAAATAAAAGTAGGATAACAAACATATACAATGGTGAAACATCGGCGAAAAGATAGTAAAAATATCATGGCAAAGATGACAATATATCAAAACTTATATGATAAAACATCACACCTAACAATGATATTGAAAATCAAAGTATGATAACAAACATATGCGATGGCGAAACATCGACAAAAAGATAGTAAAATATCATGGCAAAGATGACAACTTAAAAAGATTTAAAATAGAGCCAAAAGGCGCACAAATAATTAAGATTGGTTTATATTTTTTACCTTGAAGAAGGACTTAAGTTCATTAATGATGTTTTATGATTTTCCAAGAAAAATAAAGTTTTTGTTTTAAGATGCAATATACAAAGAACAGGAAACAACTAAGGGAGACTATCCTACATCTCTAGCCCTAGTGTAATCATACAATGATGGCCCTAAAGTTGAGTTTTGAAAGGAAAATCTCTATCATATGTTAGCATGCATGGATACAAGACTAAGGTTTATTCAATTTGTACTTAAAATAGAGTGAATTGAAGATCCTATGGGGAGTATGGCAAGAAGAGAATCTAATAAAGAAGGGAGAGTGGATGACAAATCATCATGCAAAGAGATGACAAGACATCAAGAAGCATGTATCAATATACGAGAATGAGAGGTAATGATAGGTATGATAATACCTAATAGAGAAGGTCGGTTGTTTCTTCAATGCGCAAGAGATAAGAAAACTCTACTAAACGCCTCCTTGAATTTCCTCCATCAACCAATGATTAGGCACCTGGGTTGCGTCAACAATCGATCGCAAAAATTATAGCACGTGTATCCACAAGATAAATGAAGTGTTGGGTGTAGGGGAGTTAAATCGGGTTATGATTAACCAAGGAGTGTACATGATTAATCTCGTGAAAGTAGGTTCTCCTACCCTCAACCATGAGACTTTTTTGTGCATGGAACACTTGGTATATGGACCATACTGATTGATTCAGGTTATGATTAACCAAGGGAAAAACTTGATTAATCTTGTGAGAATGGCCATCCCCAAACTCAACTATGAAACCCCTTATAAAAAGCTTGGTATGTGGACCAGGAGGAGAGAGGAGAGTTACTTTGATGCATAAGATAGAAATTAAAAGCATGTACAAGGTGGCTATGTGCATGCTCCTAGAAAGTGGGACTAGCGTGGCACTAGTATTCTAGACGACCAACTGGGACAATCGATCAAATAGTTGTCGTCGTAGAAAGTCCACAACCAAGCTATGAAATGTGTGCAAGTGTGCATATGTAGGTGGATACCTTTTCATTGATGATGAGCCCAAGAGTAGGCTATGTGTTTTATTTGAACAAAATATGCATAATAGCGGTAATTAAAATATTCAAAGAAATAAAATTCTAAACTATTACAAACCATATGGAAATGAGGGTGCAAGTTTATGGATGGGGAAGTATCAAATCGATAATACGATTAAAGGTCCAAATAGACAAGCAATACAACCCGATCGAATTTATTAAACAACTAATTGAATTGTCTTATAAAATTAATTAATAAAATAATTAATAATACTAAATAATATTATTTAATAAAATTAATTAACAAAATAATTAATAATATTAAAATAATATTTTTCAATCTAATTATTATTTAAAACAAAGTTTTTTTTTATATTATAATTTTGCTAAAGAACAAAAATAAAACAAATCAATACAAAAAGAAATATATGAAGAAAGAGAGATATGGGCCTGAATTTGCCCATTCTGGGGGTGCTGAAAGCAATATGGGTCGAAGGCCCAAATGAAAGAAGTCCATGGAATCTGGTGTGCCACTTCAGCGAGGGTCCATGGTCGGTAGCAAGCCTGGAGCGTCAGATCTGGCTAAAGGGAGGATGAGGTTGATGAGGACGCACCTAGGGATATGATGGTGTGCTCTAGGAAAGGTGCACCGTGGGGATTCGTAGCTGATTCGTTGGATGATGATGATGATGGACAATATGATGGTGATGTGATGAGAGAGAGTGGTGGTTACAATACATATGCCTGCATAGAACCACAATCTTGCCAAACAGACGGTGACAAATGTCACTGTCGTATTAGTGTCTAATTAAACTTAATTAACAAAAAAAACAAAAATTAAGTAAAAGTTAAACAAAAAGAGAGACAAAATTATTTCTCTCGTTTCATCCTCTCTCGTGCTTCTCACAGTTCTCTCTAAAGAGAACTCGTCGGAAATCGCCATCAGCAGCGATGACGATGATTGCGGCGACATATGGCAGATTTTCTCTGATCATCAAATTTTTTACATGGTTCGCTTTGTCTCCTTCCTCTGATCCCTAATCCATTGTTTGATTTTGCAGAAATTGAATATATCTAAGTATATCTTGAAGGGGAAAATGAAAACCTAGGTGTTCCAATCTGTAATTTTCTGGCGACGATGATGATGATGAAGGTTGACACAGATTCTGAATCATTGAAACTGGATTTTCTGATACGAAACTGAGGTTTTGACGGAGGGAAACAGTGATGATGGTGGTGATGAATCGGCGAGGACGTCACTTCTAAGATTGCTCCAGTGAGATCTCTCTAATATTTCCCTCTCTGTTCTTTGAGACTTTCTAAAGTTTTTCTCTTTGTCTTTCTTAAAACCGCTTCTGAAAGGGTTTTATGCGATGGAAAATGATGAACGGTTTTGTTGCTGGAATCTGTGATATGAAATCTATTATTTCTTTATAGTTTTCTTACGATCTAAAGGGTTTGTGCGATGGAAAATGATGAACGGGTTTGTGAATGATGAAAAATGAATCATGGAGTTGAGAGAGTTGTGAGATTTTTTGTGTGGTGTTCTTTTGTGATTCTTCCAGAGATTGGAGAATGAGGATTAACCGTGTGAAATTCTGTTATATAGCTTTGTAATAATTTTTTAAAGATTGATGAGTTATAGCCCTTGGATCTAAATTTTGTTGGAGACTTGGATGACTAGATTTGAATCTTAAAATGATGGTTGCCTGAGAAGTTTGTTACTTTGCTGAGTTGTAATTCTGATATTTTGATGTTCTGATATTTGTTTCACGATTTCCTCTCTTTATATTTTCTGACTTTGGTACTTTTGAACTTTTCTTTTCCTATGATTATTAGCACTAAGATGTCGTTCTTATTCCCCTTATTGAACTGATATGAGTTATATGTTAGTTTTTATCAGTTTGGATGCTACGCAAGTTGTTTGTGAATAGTACTTGAATTAAATTGTGCAGTGCAAGTACCAGTTATGTTTTTGTTTGTTGCTGGGCTGGAATTTGGGATTATGTACTTTGTTTTTCTGAATACTGAGTTCTGAACTTTGTCTATCAGGGCTTAGAACTTGTAATTCTGACTTGCTGCTTTACTACATGGACTCGCAATGCTATGTAACTGTGACGAAATTCTGAGTTTCTTTGTCTTTTTACACCTTCCTTTGTGAATCAAAATTAACCTTTTGTGATTTGTAATAGGAGAATAGGCCTATGATAAAACATGAATATGATTTTTGTTATGAAATAAATGGATATGAGGCTTTATTGTTGGATTTGTGAACATGATTTGAAAGAGAATTCCTTAACCACAAACGGATTCCTTCAAGCAAACCCTAATGATGAAACTTTGAGAAACTTGCTTGAAATCTCTTTGTTCTTATTTATGTTAAGTTTTTCTTTGCTAACCATTTTCTATTATGTTTCATGTGAAGGATGAGAGGAAGATGAAGAGAAAGGTCTTGAAGATGAAGCTGAAGCAATGTCCTTGGAGAGCTTAAAGACTTAAAGAAAAACTCTTTTTTTTGTAGCTTTAGAACAAACATGTGTTTATTAAAAAAAATGTAACATTGTAATTTCATGTTGTAATTTGAACTTTGAGAATTGAGAATTTGTAATTAGCAGTGAATTTTAAACAGAAGGGGGTTCAAACTTGTACTTGTAAACAGACTTGTAAACTTGTATAGATTCAAATTTGAAACTTGCAATTAAATCTTCTTTGTCGTTGTGCTTGTAAAAACAAGTTGAGTTTTGAATGAAATATGTTCATGAACCTAGATAAATTTCGGAATACCAAGAGTGTCCATACAATTGTGTCGTAAAAGATTGATTCAATTTTTCCAAATTGAAACCACTTAATCCTATGGCATTCAATAATCATCTGAATGAACATCTCTGCAATAACATCCACATACCAAAACACCATTGATAATTATCAACAAATACATTCCCAAAAGACGAGAAAACTCCAATCTCAAGTTCAGCTCTAGTTAAATTGCTTCATATACAATCAATGTATCCTTAGAAAGTTCTCAAGCTTAACAATTTTTATCATAAATCAAACTCTGACTCAAGATAACCTCAATTGTAAACCTTAATATTACACTGAATCACATACCCTGGGTGCTCTATGTAATGAGAAAAAGCTCATGAAGATGAGACTAAGAATTTTAACAAGAAATGCGTCACATATTTCAGTGACCAGAAACCATGCACAAGGGCCAGTGGATAAGAGAAAAATGAGATTTACTTTGAAACTCTTGCCATTTTTTAATTCTCTGATGAAACAAAGAATCAGCGTGAGATGTCACGAGGCTTGAGAAGCTTTGGTAACTTGAGTGATCAAAATAATGAGGAGATGAGATCCATCTTGAACTGATTGCAAATACAACCAAAATGTAAAGCTTGAAGAAAACCAGGAAGATAAGAATACCTTGCTTCCATCACAATGCATGAATATGTATGATGAACATAAGCCATAAAAATTATGAAATCAAGAGGGTAAAATTTTGGGTGCAACATTACCCCCCGAACTCAAAATCTATCAAAGGTCTTTCCTGTTCTTTCACCTTTCCTCATTGTATAAAAGAAAAGTCGGTGACGACTCTTGCTATCCGCAACATTTGCGATAAAACTCTAAACAAGTCCGTTCTTCCACCATATTACACATATCTTTGAAATTCAAATCACTATATCTCAAATGCCAAAGATAAGAATCATTTCTACTTTCACTTTTGAGGGAAGCATATTGGATGGACTTCATATTGAGAGAAAAAAGATTATTAAGAATCTGCATCACTACAACCACTTGTCTTCCAGAATTTTCTTATCAAAAATCTCACATTTATCATCATAAAAAATCAACTTATAACCTTTTCTCATGATTTGTCTAATACTCGGAAGATTTTGAGAAATCTTAGGAGAGTAATGAACATCATCAATGATTTTTTTGTTACCTTCATTTGTGTTGATTACTATGACACCATTCCCTTCAATCTGCACTTTCTTCCCATCACCAAGTTCAACAACAAATAAGAATTTTTCATCCAAATCTTCAAAAAGATTTTGATTTCCGATTACATGGTTGTTAAAACCGCTATCTAAATACCATTTCTCACCGGATTTTACATCATCAACACACAAGAATAATTTATTAGCTTCATCGTCTATTGTATAATTAATGTCTTTATTTTTATCAAACTTTCCTTTTATGCCAAAAATTCTTATCATGGTGATTAGGAATTCTTTACTTAGTGTATCTATATTGACAATCCTGAGATTCATGATCGAGTTTCTTACAAATAAAGCATGAAAATTTATAGTTACCAGATGATTGTTGTTGCCATGAAAAATCTTTTCTTCCTCTACCTCTGCCATTTGTTTCAAAGTTTCTGCCACCATGATCTCTATTGGAATGTTGTCCCTTAAATGAATCCCCTCTTCCCCCTGGATGTGATTTGGAATTTTTGTAGTTTTTCCTTGCGTGAAAAATCTGCTTAGAGTGTTGGTTGTTGTATTTGTTCACTCTTTGTTCATGATTTTCTAAAGACCCCACAAGTTCATATTGAGTGAGTGTAGAGAATTCTTTTGTTTCTTCAACAACAACAACAATGTGTTCAAATTTTTGAGGAAGACTTCATAGGATTTTCTTCACCACTTTCTTTTCGGATACATCGTCTCCATAACTTTTAATTTGATTAAATTTTTCAGCCACCTTTGAGAAAAATTCTTTGACTTACTCACCTTATTTCATTGTGAGATAGTTAAATTCACTCCACAAGTACTGTAACTTGATAGCAATCACCTTTTCTAATCCGTGAAATTCCGTGTTCAATGTTTCCCATGCCTCCTTGACCATTTTTATGCCAAAGATTCTAAGATAAATGGCTTTGCTCACACGATCATTCTTAATGTTGTAGCATTGTTCTTTACATTCTCCTTGTATTCTTTCTCTTTATTGTCAGACCAATCTGCTAGTTTTGGTTGTGGACGATATTTATAACCTTCTTCAACCACGTCCCATGAATCGTGTGAAAGGGTGATGATCTCCATTTGTGAATTCCAGTAATCATAGTGCTTACCATCGAAAATGGAATTTTGCTTGTTGTATATGAGAAAATAGAATTGTTATTTGATGTAGTCATGCTATTGAGCCAAAGCTCTGGTGCCAAATTTGTTGGGACAATAAGAATTTGTTGGGACAATAAGAGTTTGGTAGAGAAAAATATATAAAAGAGACTATTTTGCAATCTTAATTTTTATTAATGATATTTTTCTTTCAATAGAACTTAAAATATTTCTCTATAAATAATAGAGAATAGAGAAGATGAGAGGATGTAAGTTATGCAACTACGTAAAATACAATAAACTCGGCCTATCGTCAAACAATATTACAACGGCTTATCGTTAACTGTAATGGAATCACGTATTTGAGAATTTTTTTGTTTTTACTAAAAGATATTTCTCTACGTCCAATGATAAATACCATAGTGAAATGTACCAAGAGTTACATGGTTCAAAAACTAGCTTATTCAGTATCCCATTTAATCATCACAAAAATGTTATGTCCTGGTGTGATCGGTGGAAATAGAACTGACTGTTTAAAGCTGGATCGCGTATGTCGCGGTAAGCAAGAGTCGCCACCGTCTTTTATGTTCTCTAATATGGACAGGACAAAAGCACAGCAAAATTCCTTATGAGATTGTTTCTCGGTTCGGGAGGTAGATTTATAGAAAGGGAAGGTGTTAGCACCCTTTCTATCCATGGTTATCCATGGGCTCTTAGGTACTTGCTCTTATGTTTTCAAAATGTTTTCTTTTCAAAATGTGAGTGTGTTTGAAAAAGTTTCTTTGAAAGATTTCTGAATAACTCTTGTATCTGTCCTCAAGAGTGTTTGAAAAATTTATTTTGAAAGCTTTTTGAAAGTGTCAGTGTTAAAAGATTTTTTGTTTGTTCTTGAAGAGAGCAAGTACCCATGAGTCATTTACCTACCCTAAGGAATTAGGCTGTGTAATTGGAGGTGTTCGGGTCAATTCGATTGAGGGACAGTGTGGTTACCGAAGCAATAGTAGGACACCTTAGAAGCAACCCTAATGTCCTAGATCCTTTTTTAATCCGAGGCAACCGTTTCGAGGCAACTGTTTCGAGGCAACTGGATCTTGGACATAAGAGCGACCGCTAAAACGTCCTATACTTGACGACCACGTTTCGAAGGCAACGAGTGAGGCGCACCCTAGAAGTGGTGTGTGCATTGTGTGTTGTTTTCATATTAACATTTATCTTGGATCATGGCATTGTGAGCTACGAGTCGTTTTTAATTACCATACATTCTTTCATGGAAGTTTAGCAGTTAGGAGTGCGGAAAATTAAATACAGAAAGATAAAAGCTACGCTATTACAAGGCGCGGGTCTATACATCGCCAAAATACAAAGACCCGTTTTTTGATAAAGATGCGGAAAGTAAAAAAAAAGCAATAAACCTAATTACTATTACATCCTTGAACAATTACATAATAATCAATAAGAAAATAATGCGCGAAAGGAAATTAAACTGGACGTCCGAGGGTGTTGGACCCTTTTGAGAAATTAAATTAAGTTAAACCTAATTAATTATTTAATTAAAGAAAAGAAAGTGTTTTTTATGTTTTTTGTGTTTATTATGGAAACAAAGAAATTAAAATTAAAAGGAAACCCTAGATCTAAGTTTATTTTACTTATTAATGAAAAAGGTCAAAATTAGGCTAATTAACTAAATTATTTGATTTACATGTTTATTTACAAAAATAATAATTAACAAATAGTAATAATGATGATTAATAAAATATGATTAAAAAAATATCAAAACCTAATTCTATGTAATTTTTATTTATTAAGAAAAAAGATTAAAATATAAACCTAAATTACCCTAGATTAGTTATTAGAATTTATTTACAAAAATAAATTACTGATTAAAAAATAATTAAATATGTTTATAATTTTGATTTTCTGTTTTTATTATGAAAAATTATTTGTGGTGAATTAATTATAATTAAAACAATTAAAAGTGTTAAAAAGAAAATAAAATAAAATTTAAAAATGCAAAGCAAACCAAGGGGGTGTCTGGCCCAAAGTGGAGGTGTTTGTGAAGCAATTCAGGCCCATTGAAGACCAAGCCTGGTTGACTTTCAGGGATCATGTGCATGTTGGTTGACCAAGGCATAGAGTGTTCATCACCCCCTGGCCTTCAGATTATGGATCAAGGCCACTTGGCAGGCTAACGCGTGAGGCTCATGGTAGAACGTTGGATGAGGCGCTGCATTAGAATACGTTAGAACAAAAAATATCAATTATGTGGGGGGACCTGGGAATCGAACCCAGGTCCCAGTACTTACCAGCCACGTCTCTTGCCAGTTGAGCTATCAAGCGCGTTTGTAAACATAATAATAAAGAAACATAATATATGAAAAGTGCCAATTATGCTGAGACATTAAAAAAGCGCGCTAAGGTTTGAATGCTCCAGTAGCGCTTGGACAACTCACCCTTCTTCTTCGTTTTTCCTGCAAACATGAACAAGATAGCGGGGGTTTTAAACCCCCACAAAGCAAAAGTCCCAAAAATAGCGACTAGAGCTATGAGTCACATAAAAAGGGCGCGATAGTCTGGTTGAATTCGTCTGGCCTTGACGAATTCAACCATGGTCATGACATGGTCCAATTTTTCCTGATGCCTAAAGCCCTAATTGCAAGCTTCAGAAACCCTAGATGTCGTTCATGGTGGATTTTGATTCAGGCAGTTATAACTCAATTGGATTATACCAACAACTTCAGAAGGTCCCTATTAGCATAAATCAAACAAGAAAATAGATTAAAAATGCATGAATCGTGTTATGCAATTTGGAAAAACAAGACAAACCGAATGACTCGTGTTCTTTGATTCTTCGTGTGTTAGGATTGGTTTTTGATGGCAAATGCTTCCTGGAGACTCAGGCAATACGTCTGAATCAAAGAGAAGCTTTGAATTATGCTGCAAATAGGAAATCAGTTTTCCAAGGTTTCTTGAATTTTTGCAAATTGGCTATGTGGTTTCAGCAGCTTTCACGTGTGTCCAGCTTTAGGGTTTCACTCAGCATATGTATGTGAATGAATTTAGGTTAGAATTAAGCCCATAAATCCATTGCATTCATGTTTGAATATATGATTGGCAATCTAATCTTTTTTCAATCTTTTCTTTCATGAAACCTTTCCAATCATGGATATTTTGCCTTGTTGATTGAGAAACGAGTTGCCAGCTTGCCCTAGTTATATTTGCTGCACAAAAAGATCTAAAAAGCACATCTTTTGAATTTTCTTATAATTAAAACCAATTAAATGAATTAATATAAATATAAATTCAATTAATTAATTAAAAATAAGAAAATAAATTATTTTGAGCTCAATGGGTCGTGCATAGGCTTTGGGTAAAGATTCAAGAAAGAATTTGAGGCCCATTAGCAAAAATGAAGTGTTTTAGGCAAAGTTGACTTTTGAAAGTTCCCAAAAATTTCCCAACTTCTCCAATGCATATCTTGCTCAATTTTGAAGCTATGAACATGTTCTTGGACATTTTGGAAAGGTCTTGAAGTCCTTTAACCAATGCCTTTGGTCCCATGTCATTTTGATTTAGCAATCTCAAGCTATGGTCTTTGACTTAAAGTGCCTTTTTGTTGACTTTTGAAAATGACCTATAATGTTGAAATTGATCACTTTTTGTGAGAGCATTTCTTGGACTTGGAGTGTGAAGATGAGTTGTAGGAAATGTCATCCCCTTAAAAATGAGCATTGGATGGGATTTTTATGATGAACCATGAAGAAGTTATGCCTTGGTCAAGTTACAGTTGACTTTTCAACTGTCCAAAAATAGAAACTTTTGACATCTTGAGACTTTTTGAGCCATGCTTGTGGAATCATGATCAAGAATTGATAAAATGATGATTGTGGCTTCAAAATAAGATGTTGACCAAAAAGTTTGACTTTTGACTGTCAAATGACCATTTTACCCCTGCAGTTGACTGTGGAGCATTTAGGGTTTTTGACTGTGCAACTTGATGATGTGAGTCTTGAACCTTGGCATATGGATGCTTTACAATGTATATAGGCATATGGGACTTGATTGGACCCTTGGAAACCTAAATTTCTTTGCAAGAACCAAAACCCTAATTTTGACTGTCTTAGGAGGCAATTGGACTGTGCAACCCTTGAGGGATTTTGGAGCTTGATCTTGCCAAATCTTGAAGAATATGGGAGGGAAAATTTTGGGGTACAACAGTTGACCCTGTTCAATCTACTTAGACCTGAGGATGTAGATTGGCTGGCGTGCCTTTCGTAATCCGAAGGTGGAAGATGATTGAACACTAGAGTGCCCAGAAATTTGCACTCGCATAGTAGAATATCAGCAGTGTGATGTAGGGAATGGGCTTACAGATGCCATTTGGAGAGATGATGGATAGGAGGATGGGCTTATAGATGCCATCTGGAAGTGTGGCAGAACCTTGTCGGGAATGGGCTTATGGATGCCATTTGGAGACTGTCGGTATGTGGATGGGCTTATAGATGCCATCTAGGTGTCGATCGCGTAAGAGATTCCTTAGCGAGAACTTGCGTACCTGAGAAAGAAAAATGATTACCTGGCCTGTTACAGGGGTTGATCTTCAAACTCTTTGTAGATGTGCCCTGGCTGGATACAGGTATCGAATCTCTAAACTCTTCATGTAGATATGCCCTGACTGGATACAGGTATCGAGTCTACAATTAGCTACTCACAGATGTGCCCTGGCTAGATACAGGAATTGAATCTGGAATTAGTCGTCAACAGATATGCCCTGGCTGGATATAGGAATCGAATATGGAATTAGTCGTCAACAGATATGCCCTGGCTGGATACAGGAATCGAATCTTCAAACTCTTCAGACGTGCCCTGGCTGGATACAGGAATCGAGTCCAGAAATAGTCGTCAACAGATATGCCCTGGCTGGATATAGGAATCGAATCTTCAAACTCTTCAGACGTGCCCTGGCTGGATACAGGAATCGAGTCCGGAAATAGTCGTCAACAGATATGCCCTGGCTGGATACAGGAATCGAATCTTCAAACTCTTCAGACGTGCCCTGGCAGGATACAGGAATCGAGTCTGGAAATAGTCGTCAACAGATACGCCCTGGATGGATACAGGAATCGAATCTTCAAACTCTTCAGACGTGCCCTGGCTGGATATAGGAATCGAGTCCGGAAATAGTCGTCAATAGATATGCCCTGGCTGGATACAGGAATCGAATCTTCAAACTCTTCAGACGTGCCCTGGCAAGATACAGGAATCGAGTCTGGAATTGTTTCATGCAGATATACCCTGGCGAGATACAGGCGTCGAATCCACAAGTAATCGCTCACAGATATGCCCTGGCTAGATGTAGGTATCGAATCTGGAATTACGACAGTTGATAGTAATCATTTTTGTATTGACCTTTCCTGAAAAGACAAAACATTAGTTGTACGCGATGTCATGATGTATGAAATGCGTGATGTTCTCAAAATAAATGAGATTGTATGTTCATGATGCGTATGTGCATGCTATAATGTATGAAGATGTGATGTTCGTGAATGTATTTCTGTCTAGGAAAATAAATCCTTGACGAATGCCGGGAGTTTGTTGAATCCTGGGCTGATGTTGAAGAGCAGAGTTCTTCATTTCCGCTGGGGATGACGATTGCAAGAATAAACCCGTAGGAGAAAATGACTCCGTTGAGGAATAAACTTTGTTGGAGAGATTACTCTGTGGGGAATTACTTTGTGGGAAGAGAGGCACTTTGCTGAGATGTTGATGATAACTCCGCTGGGGATACCATTGTTGAGCTCTGTTGGAAGATTTGATGAACTCCGCTGGGGATAGGAAGACTTCGCCGGGGACGATCTTTCCGTGGCAATTGGCTGAGGATAACCCAGTTATATCCTGGTGGGGAAATAACCTTTGAATAAAACCGGGGAGGCGCGTTCGTACTCTGCAGGTGATAAGCTTCCAGAATCTAATGGGGGTAAGCTTCCTGGATCTACTGGGGAAATTGATTGAACTCTCCTGGGGACATCTTTTCAGATTGGACTGGGGAATGGCTCCACTGGATGTTCTGTATTCCGCCGGGGAACAATCTTATATCAAGACTGCCGAGAATGCTTGTTTAAGGAATGTCTGCATACTCCGCTGGGGAATATTGAGATCTTCTAGGAGTACCCAACTTCCATAAGGCTGACTGTAGGCTAACTCTGCTTGGGGAGAGTGTTGCTGACTTGCTAGGGGTATTGTGCCTTTTCAGGGCTGATTGGAGACCAACTGCTTGGGGAGAATTGTTGAATCTTGTCTTACTCGGAAGGGAGTGAAGGTATCCGGGTTACGTTCTTCAGCCGAACTTACCTTGGTACCTTGGTGGACAGAGCAATTAGATTGCTTAGACAACTCATTATTGCCCCTGTTTCTGATGTTACCTGTAATTAATCCTTTGTTTCGTATTCAAATATTTATGAGTTAGCAATTAGTGTCAAATGCATATATCACAATTGAACATTGGACGTTCTTTACAAAACAAAACAGAAAAAGGAAAAAACAATTGGCAATTGGTCTGAAACGTGAATTTGTATTGATTTTTGAATTTGCCTGTAAATAGGCGTTTATGTACAAGAGGCTGACGTCCTAGTAAGAGAACGCCGCCGAACAATAGAGTTTATACAATTTGTACAAAGAAAACAAAACAGCTGTGTGAAAAGAGTAATCCCACTGGGTTCCAACTCTGCTATCGCCTTTATATCTTCGAGTGTCTCATCACTTGGCTGCTTAGTTGAAGATGAAGCTGATTGTTCGATGCCGTCTGAGCCTGATGTTGATACCGGATTTTGGATGCAAGGTGATCCAATGAGACATAGTATTATGCTTATCCCTAACTTTTGCCTGGACCGCCCTTTCGGGTTTTCAATCCACCGGGATACCCATTTTTGCCCAAGCCTCCTTTTCAGGTTTTCGACTTGCCGGGTGTACAAATTTTTATTTATTTCATCCCTTATTTTTGCCCGAACCCTTTTGGTTCACCGAGAAGCCCTAATTTTTGCCTAGGTATGTCAACCTAGCGGGTCTTTTATCATGCGTAGTATATTTTTACTATGTCTGCATTGGCGGGGTGAGGAAGGTCGTCACCATCCATGGTGGTTAGAATCATGGCTCCTCCTGAGAAGACATGTTTAACCACAAATGGCCCTTCGTATGTGGGGGTCCATTTGCCCCTGGGATCACTTTGAGGAAGAATGATGCGCTTGATTACCAGGTCCCCAACTTGATACTCTTGTGGTCTGACTTTCTTGTTAAATTCCCTGATCATCCGTTTTTGGTATGTTTGACCATGACAAATAGCAGTGAGTCTCTTTTCGTCAATTAGGTTTAATTGATCAAGTCGAGTCTGGATCCTGTCATCTTCACTCAAGCCTGCATCCTTCATTATCCGGAGAGAGGGTATCTGGACTTCAATAGGCAAGACTGCCTCCATGCCATAGACCAAAGAAAAGGGGGTTGCCCCGGTTGACGTTCTTGCTGAGGTACGATACCCATGAAGAGCAAACGGTAACATCTCGTGCCAATCTTTATAGGTCATTGTCATCTTCTGCATAATCTTTTTGATATTCTTATTTGCTGCTTCTACAGTCCCATTCTTCTTCGGCCGATAAGGAGAAGAGTTGTGGTGCTGTATCTTGAATTGCCCGCAGAGCTCAGTGATCATCTTGTTATTGAGATTGGTACCGTTGTCCGTAATGATCCTTTCCGGGACACCGTATCGACAGATCAGGTTATTCCGAATGAACCGTGCTACGACGTTCTTGGTTACCGTAGCGTAGGAAGCTGCTTCAACCCACTTTGTGAAGTAATCAATCGCTACCAGGATGAAGCGATGCCCGTTGGATGCCGTGGGTTTGATCTCGCCAATCATATCAATGCCCCATATTGCAAAAGGCCAAGGTGCTGCTAAGACGTTCAGAGGAACTGGAGGAACGTGCACCTTATCTGCATAGATTTGGCACTTATGGCATGTCCGAGAATGTTGGTAGCAGTCGGCTTCCATTGTGGACCAGAAATATCCTGCCCGAAGGATTTTCTTCGCCATGTTATGTCCACTGGAATGCGTTCCGAAGGTACCTTCATGTAGTTCTGCCATGATTCTTTCTGCTTCATCTTTATCCACACAACGCAGTAAAGTTGAATCATGGTTTCGCTTATAGAGAATGTCGTTGCTGAGGAAGAACTTTGCAGCGAACCTTCTCAGGAACTTCTTGTTGTTGACAGATGCACCTTCAGGGTATTCTTGAGCTTCCAAGTACCTCTTCACTTCATGATACCAAGGTTTTTCAGTTACCACCTCAGCCTCAAGATCACAGCAATATGCAGGTTCGTCCAGTTTCCAGATAATGATCCGGGGAGCCTCGTTGTCCCATTTGACTTTGAACATAGAAGACATCGTAGCCAGCGTGTCCGCCAACTGATTCTCCTCTCTTGGGAAATGTTCAAAGGTTATCTCCGTGAAATGGGGGATCAATGTCAACACACATTCTTTGTAAGGAATAAGGTTTGGGTGTTTCGTATCCCACTCGCCTTTGATCTGATTGATCACGAGAGCGGAATCTCCGAAGACACTCAGAAACTTGATCCTTAGGTTAATTGCAGCTTGAAGACCCATGATGCATGCCTCATACTCCGCCATGTTGTTGGTGCAGTTGAAACATAGCCGAGCAGTAAGTGGAGTATGAGTGCCTTTGGGGGATATGATCACAGTGCCAATACCATTACCCAAAGCGTTGGAGGCTCCGTCAAAGTGCATAGACCATCGGGATCCTTCCTCAGGTCCTTCATCCGGTCCAGGTACTTCACAATCAGTCACTACCATGATGTTCTCGTCTGGAAACTCAAAGTTCATTGACTGGTAGTCATCCACTGCCTGGTGTGCCAAATGGTCTGCCAACACACTTCCCTTGATTGCTTTCTGAGTCGTGTACTGGATGTCGTATTCTGTCAAGATCATCTGCCATCTTGCTATTCTTCCAGACAGAGTAGGCTTTTCGAATATGTACTTTATTGGATCCATCTTTGAAATCAACAGAGTAGTGTGAGTCAGCATATATTGTCTCAGCCGGCGAGCAACCCATACCAAAGCGCAGCAAGTTTTCTCGAGCACTGAGTATCGGGTCTCACAGTCGGTAAACTTTTTGCTAAGGTAATAAATGGCATGTTCTTTTTGGCCAGACTCGTCATGCTGCCCCAGCACACACCCCATTGAGCTGTCAAGTACTGTCAGGTATAGTATTAGAGGTCTCCCTTCAACCGGTGGCATAAGAACGGGTGGTTCTTGGAGATACTCTTTGATTCTGTCAAAAGCGGCCTGACATTCATCATTCCAACGTACTACCTGATCTTTCTTCAGCAGCTTGAAGATTGGTTCACAGGTAGCAGTTAGGTGCGAGATGAACCGGGAAATGTAATTCAGACGTCCTAGAAAGCCTCTGACTTCTTTCTCTGTCTTGGGAACTGGCATCTCTTGTATGGCTCTAACCTTGGCAGGGTCCACTTGAATACCTTTGTCGCTCACGACGAAGCCTAACAACTTTCCAGATCTTACCCCGAAGGTGCATTTGTTTGGATTCAATCTTAGCTTGTACAACTTCAGACGGTCAAACAGCTTCTGCAGATGGTCAAGGTGTGCTTCCTCAGTTTGAGACCTTGCAATCATATCATCGACATATACTTCAATCTCATGGTGGATCATGTCATGAAATAAAGCAACCATGGCATGTTGGTAGGTTGCCCCAGCATTTTTCAACCCGAATGGCATGACCTTGTAGCAGAAGGTGCCCCACTGAGTAACAAAGGTAGTCTTTTCCATATCTTCAGGAGCCATCTTGATCTGATTATAACCTGAAAAACCATCCATGAAGGAGAACACTTTGTGCTGAGCAGTATTGTCAACCAGAACGTCAATGTGAGGCAGAGGGAAATCATCCTTGGGGCTCGCCCTGTTCAAATCCCTGTAATCAACATACATTCTGACCTTACCATCTTTCTTCGGCACCGGAACCACATTGGCAACCCACTGAGGGTAAGAAGTCACTGCTAGAAACCCGGCGTCAAATTGCTTCATAACCTCAGCTTTGATCTTCTCGGATATCTCTGGACGCATACGGCGGACCTTCTGTTTAACCGGAGGGCATTCTTCCTTGGTAGGCAGGTGATGAACCACAATGTCGGTATCCAACCCAGGCATGTCTTCGTAAGACCAGGCAAAGATTTCCACATAATCGTGCAACATCTGAATCAACCGTTGTTTTACGCTGAGCTCTAGATTGGCACCAATCTTAACTTCCTTTCTATCTGTCTCAGTACCCAGATTTACCGTTTCCACTGGCTCTTCATGTGGCTGAATGGCCCTCTCTTCCTGGAGTAACAGTCTTGCAAGCTCACCAGGCACTTCGCAATCGTCTTCACCTTCGTCTTCGGCTAAGTTGATCGGATTTTCGAAGTCATAACTGGCAGTAGCAGAGTCGTTACCAGTGAGATCCAGAGTGGATTGAAACCTGTATAAGTGAGTGTGTGTAAATATAGCTGTTTTGCAATATAGAAAGAAAGAAAGGGAGCACAAGATTTGAAATGCGAAAAACGTCCAATGTTTTTATTCATGATATATGGAAATGACAAGTAATAAGCCCTCACAAATGAAACCACGGTGCCCCGGGTAGGACACCGGGCCGTAAAGTTCCAAATTATTGTTCATTACAAATTTAAAAAACAAAGGAATTCATTACTGAGTAACAAAAGTAACAGGTATGTAGTCTTTTGCAGTCCAATTATTCAGTCCACCGTCGGTCGTCGGGTAGATCCAGCTATCAAACTCAGATTCCTCTGCATCGCCTTCAATGGCATTCACTCCCGGGTTGGTGATGAACACGGGAGGTCTTATGATCCTTGCTTTACGTACAACCCTCTGAGCCTTTGCAGTGAAACCTAGCCCAAACTTGTCAGTCTTTGGAGTAAAATCAGGGAGCCTGCCCCAGTTGGTACATTCACCTTTTTCAATCACAGCCCGGGCGTCCTTCAAGGAGGCCATCTTCAAAGGAGAGTCTTCTTCAATTACTGTCTCTGTTGACGCCAATGTTGGAGGCACCTCTTCAAAATGTTGAAAGGGGGTCTCAATGAACTCCCCGTCCATCTCTATATACCGGAACGAATTCAGATGACTAACCATGTATTCTTCCTCCCCCTGTACTGTAACAATCTTCCCTCTGACAGGGTATTTAAGCTTCTGGTGTAGAGTGGAGGTCACAGCCCCAGCTTTGTGAATCCAAGGACAACCCAACAAACAAGAATAGGATGGACGAATATCCATCACATAGAACGTTGAGTCAAAGACTTGAGAACCAACCCGGATTGGAATGTCCACTTCACCATGTACCATTCTCTTCGACCCGTCAAAGGCTCGGACAACGATGTTACTAGGCTTCAACTCCAAACCCTCACAATCCAACCTATCTAAGGCCTTCTTGGGCAATACGTTCAGTGAAGAACCGGTGTCTACCAACACGTGTGCAAGAGTAGTGCCCCTGCATTCAATGGAGACATGCAGGGCATCATTATGGTTCTTTCCCTTAGCGGTCAGATCTGCATCAGAGAAACCCAACCCATTGTCAGCGGTCAAGTTGGCCACACAATCAGTAAATTGATCGGCAGACGTTTCTTGTGGCACATGAGTCGTCTTCAGGAATGAAATCAGGGCCTTGGCATGGGCCTCCGAGCACAACAACAGTGATAGCATAGAGATCTTCGAGGGGGTATGCCCCAACTGTTCAACGATGTTGAAATCGCTCTTCTTGATGATCTTGAGAATTTCCTCCATCTCTTCCTGGGAGGCTTCAACATTAACAGTCTTCGGTGCCTCCATATGGGCAGGCACATCAACAATCCCTTTGCCCCGAGTGTCGGATGACTCGGCAACAGGGGTAGAAACTTGATCATGAGGGGAAACAGGCGCATTTGTAGACGTGATGATAAGAGGTCTTCGGATGACTGGTGGCGCAATGTCAGGCGAGAAGAGCCTGCCACTGCGAGTAACTTTAGCGGGACCGGTGATGTTACTGATGCCAGTACTAGCGTTGAACTCCTGCTTCACTCCAAGCACATACACATCTGCCCCATAGTGCCATGGGACAGCCTTGTCGGATTTATAGGGGAGGGGCCCCGGAACAGTAATGATAATAGGTGCAACAGACATGATTTTGACGGGCTTCTTCGGGGAGCCTTGGTAGGATTGTTGAAAATGGTGACAACGGATACCTCTTCAGTAGGAACAATAGGAACAACGGTCTTCTTGAACAAGATTTCTTTGCTATCCATCAGGTTTTGGACGCCTGACTTCAGCAACGGACAACCAGTAGGTGAAACAGCACATAGAAGGCAACCCTTGCTACAACCCGGAAATAAACCGGCCAGCAACAGGTTCCTTTTGACAGTCAATAAAGGAGTCACAATATCATCCACAGAAACTACATACAGGTCTTCCTCAATAGCATTTACTCCATGCTGGGGCATAAGAGTAGTCACAACGTTGGGCCTTTTGGGCGCCTCAAACTGTATTTCCTTGGCATCGATAAGGTCCTGGACCTTATTCCTCAGGGCCCAGCAATCATCAGTAGAATTCCCCGGGCTATCAGAGTGATAAGCACAGCGGGCGTTGGGATTGTACTTCGGAGATGTTGTGTTTACCACCTTCGGAGCTTCTCTGACGGTTACCAAGTTGGTCGATAGCAGTTGCGGCAAGATCTGCGACAAGGTCATACTAAGCCGTGTATATTCTCTTTTGGGTCTCTCACCCCTTGGTTGGTTAGGTTGCCGAGGAGCGGCAACAGGCTTTGCAATTACCATCGCGTTGACAGCTTGGCGGCGTTTTGGTTTGTTTTGCCTCCTGGGACCATACACAGCACTGGCTTCCTTCTTGAAAGGCTTCTTTTCAGAACTTGAGGACGCACCTTTCTGTATCTTCCCCAATTTCATACCAGCTTCTATCCTTTCACCCGTCAGAATGAGATCTGTAAACCCTGTCGAAGAATTATCGATCAAGTGGTTGAAGAATGGCCCAGATAGGGTCCCTAAGAACATGTCCACGAGTTCACGGTCGGTTAACGGCGGCTGCACCCTGCCAGCCAGGTCCCTCCACTTCTGCGCGTACTCTTTGAAACCTTCTCCCGATCCTAGCGACATACCCTGGAGTTGGGTGCGTGTAGGAGCGAGGTCGGCATTGTACTGATACTGCTTATAAAAAGCAGTAGCCAAGTCCTCCCAGTTACAAACCTTGGTTCCGTCCAGCTGATAGAACCATTCGAGATGAGTCCCTGAAAGACTCTCCTAGAAGAAATGGATCCATAAGTTCTTGTCCACAGTATATGGTTGGATCTTCCGCACATAAGATCTGAGATGTAGCTTAGGGCAGGACGCCCCGTCATACTTTGCGAAAGATGGTGCTTTGAACTTGTGTGGGATCACCACACCAGAAGATAGACCCAGATCTCCAAAATCCAACCCGGGCACCTGTTGAATTTCCATGGCATTCAGGCGATCCTCTAACTGCTTGTACTTGTCTTCAGCTGGAGGGTACTGCTCTTCATTGAAATCAGTCTCGTTGTCAGAGACCACAGGACTAGGAACCCTTCCCCCTTGGGGACTGCCTTTCCCTACAGAAGAACCAGCTTGATCAGCCTCATTTTGCAGTGTGTTGCCAAACTTCCGGCCAGTGTTGAATAGTACAGTTCTCTTCTTCTTGACCAGCAGAGCCTTCAATTCCTCTTGACCTTGGGCTAAACTCATGATCAACTCTTGGAACTGGGCGTTCTGAGCCTGGAGGGCCTTGATGGATTGCTCAGTAGATGATTCAGGATTCATGATGGCTGCTGAAATAAACAGCGAAGAACATTAAGCAACCTGAAAAGCAGAGTACCTGTGATGCACATGATGAATGGAATGCGTATGATTTATGTTTTCAAAGACAATCGGGATTCAACTTTGTAAACAAAAAGGAAACGCACTTTATTAGATTCAACTTTGAAATTTAGATTGTTCAACAGATTGCCCTTAGGCGTTACATAAAATGGAACTACTGAAAAGGGAAATAAAAACTGTAAAAGAACATCCAAAGCTCATCATTGATCCCAGGGTCTCTTCTTCTCAGTACGGATGTAGTCATTCAAGGCCCGCTCGTTCTCCAACTGCTTTGTCAGCTTCTGGATCTTCAATTCCTGCTCGTTAAACTTTTCCCGGTAAGAATCCCGTTCTTCTTGTAGTTGCGCCCAAGACCTCTTTAGTGTATCAACATCAGTAGGTATCTGAGGAGGGAGAACAGTTGGAGGAATCCCGTCTCTATCAGGATATTCAAGAATGATGGGTCTGACAGCTTCGTATGGCATACCTAACTTCTGGGCACGGATGCGGACCCATCTGTAGTAGGATTCCATAGGTAGAGAAGTCTTCGGTCCCAACTCTTGTGGGTCAGCTTTGTGAATTCTGTCCCAAGCCTTGATGAACCTACGACGCAGCTCGTCACTATCTACCTGAAACTCAAAATTGATGTGAGGCACCAACATCTCATGAGGCCCTGCTCTTCTGGCTCTTCCAAACTGACGGAGAGCTAGACATGGATTATAAGAGATTCCTCCTTGGGTACCAATCAGAGGAACATTAGGATATTCTCTGCAACGATCAATAACAACTACCTCATCCAAACCTCTGAGAGTCCAAGTGATGTCATTATCAGTGAGAGACATTAACCTATGAGCCCAACCTCTTCCTTCTTTGTTCTTCAGCACGAACTTAGGGAGGTGCGAAATAAACCACCTCACTAACAAAGGAATACAACACCACAGAGTTCCTCATCTTCGGGCAGTACGAGCATAGAGTTGTTGCAGGATATCACCCAAGAGAGTGGGCACAAGGTTCCGAGACATGAAGATCCTTATGGCAGTGATGTTAATGAAGTTATTAGGATTAGGAAACAAAACTAGGCCATAGATTAAGAGATCCAGAATGTCTTCATACGCCCTGAAGTCTAAGTCATTCCAGAAACTGTTAGCTTTACCAATCAGAAACTTGGCCAAGAAACCCTTAACTCTGCTTCTAGTCACCCAGTTGTCCATTACCTCTTTGTGGGTCAAGGGAAGGGCTGCAACAATCTCCTCAAGCCTAAGAGTCTTTTCCCAACCAGTGAAGGGGGTCTGATCCAAGATAGGGATACCAAGCAAATCAGAGAATTCTTCCAGGGTAGGGACCAGCTGGAAGTCTTGAAAGGTGAAGCAATTGTACAAGGGATCATAAAACTGGGTCAGGACACTCATCAGTTGTTGGTCCCACTTTGCAGTGACTAAGCCGAGAAGAGAACCATGCCTCTGGATGAAGGAAGTGATGTTTAGAATTCTGATAACCAATTCTTCAAGCAACTCAGGTGGGTGAACAAAGTTGAACTGGATAGTGTTCCTTCGCACAGGCATCATGATGTCCTACAAAACAGAGCAAAGCTGAAACCCTCTTGTCTTTGAAATAGGTCAGTCCTTATGCAGGATGCATGCAATGTCTATGATGGTATGATGTCATGATAAAGCACACCACAAATATTCACAAAGGCAAACATGATAAGGCACACAAGTCACACAAAAAGCCCTTAGATTTTAGGCCAGCATGAAGTTCAGGTACTACCCTCTTTCAGTTTGTTGGTTAAGACCTGTCCTATCAAAAGTAACCGGGTTCTAGAGGATCCCAATATCACTGACTACCCTCAATCGGTCATAACTCCAACATCGCAATCTTTTCTTGCATCCAGAACCATTGCGAGAGTTTAGCCTCAATGGGTGTAGCATACTGCTACTGTTCTATGGCCAAGTTGGGTCAAATTAGGGTTCTAAGGTCGGTTGGTGCTTAATGACTCCTCAGAAGACCCATATTCTCCTCGTTGCAACACAAGGGATATCGGTATAGACCAAGGTGCCACACCAACGTAGCCACTGCTTCACCCGTGTCGGTCTACGCCAGACAGGTCCCTCACAGCTTATGCTACCTAAAAGGGTATCCCCAGATCCGGGTTAGGATCTATGAAACTCCAAGACAATTCCCATAATAATAAAGCAAACAAACAATCAATTGAAAATATAAGTATGATCTATCCTAAGGTACACCTCACTTTAAGTATGTTCCCAGCAGAGTCGCCAGTTCTGTGATCGGTGGAAATAGAACTGACTGTTTAAAGCTGGATCGCGTATGTCGCGGTAAGCAAGAGTCGCCACCGTCTTTTATGTTCTCCAATATGGACAGGACAAAAGCACAGCAAAATTCCTTATGAGATTGTTTCTCGGTTCGGGAGGTAGATTTATAGAAAGGGAAGGTGTTAGCACCCTTTCTATCCATGGTTATCCATGGGCTCTTAGGTACTTGCTCTTATGTTTTCAAAATGTTTTCTTTTCAAAATATGAGTGGGTTTGAAAAAGTTTCTTTGAAAGATTTCTGAACAACTCTTGTATCTGTCCTCAAGAGTGTTTGAAAAATTTATTTTGAAAGCTTTTTGAAAGTGTCAGTGTGAAAAGATTTTTTATTTGTTCTTGAAGAGAGCAAGTACCCATGAGTCATTTACCTACCCTAAGGAATTAGGTTGTGTAAGAGTCCTTAAGATAGTGTCATCCCACCATTGAGAGGTAGGTAGCACCACCGTTGGAGGTGTTCGGGTCAATTCGATTGAGGGACAGTTTGGTCACCGAAGCAATAGTAGGACACCTTAGAAGCAACCCTAATGTCCTAGATCCTTTTTTAATCCGAGGCAACCGTTTCGAGGCAACTGTTTCGAGGCAACTGGATCTTGGACATAAGAGCGACCGCTAAAACGTCCTATACTTGACGACCACGTTTCGAAGGCAACGAGTGAGGCGTACCCTAGAAGTGGTGTGTGCATTGTGTGTTGTTTTCATATTAACATTTATCTTGGATCATGGCATTGTGAGCTACGAGTCGTTTTTAATTACCATACATTCTTTCATGCAAGTTTAGCAGTTAGGAGTGCGGAAAATTAAATACAGAAAGATAAAAGCTACGCTATTACAAGGCGCGGGTCTATACATCGCCAAAATACAAAGACCCGTTTTTTGATAAAGATGCGGAAAGTAAAAAAAAAGTAATAAACCTAATTACTATTACATCCTTGAACAATTACATAATAATCAATAAGAAAATAATGCGCGAAAGGAAATTAAACTGGACGTCCGAGGGTGTTGGACCCTTTTGAGAAATTAAATTAAGTTAAACCTAATTAATTATTTAATTAAAGAAAAGAAAGTGTTTTTTATGTTTTTTGTGTTTATTATGGAAATAAAGAAATTAAAATTAAAAGAAAATCCTAGATCTAAGTTTATTTTACTTATTAATGAAAAAGGTCAAAATTAGGCTAATTAACTAAATTATTTGATTTACATGTTTATTTACAAAAATAATAATTAACAAATAGTAATAATGATGATTAATAAAATATGATTAATAAAATATGATTAAAAAATATCAAAACCTAATTCTATGTAATTTTTATTTATTAAGAAAAAAGATTAAAATATAAACCTAAATTACCCTAGATTAGTTATTAGAATTTATTTACAAAAATAAATTAGTGATTAAAAAATAATTAAATATGTTTACAATTTTGATTTTCTGTTTTTATTATGAAAAATTATTTGTGGTGAATTAATTATAATTAAAATAATTAAAAGTGTTAAAAAGAAAAGAAAAGAAAATTTAAAAATGCAAAGTAAACCAAGGGGGTGTCTGGCCCAAAGTGGAGGTGTTTGTGAAGCAATTCAGGCCCATTGAAGACCAAGCCTGGTTGACTTTCAGGGATCATGTGCATGTTGGTTGACCAAGGCATAGAGTGTTCATCACCCCCTGGCCTTCAGATTATGGATCAAGGCCACTTGGCAGGCTAACGCGTGAGGCTCATGGTAGAACGTTGGATGAGGCGCTGGATTAGAATACGTTAGAACAAAAAATATCAATTATGTGGGGGGACCTGGGAATCGAACCCAGGTCCCAGTACTTACCAGCCACGTCTCTTTCCAGTTGAGCTATCAAGCGCGTTTGTAAACATAATAATAAAGAAACATAATATATGAAAAGTGCCAATTATGCTGAGACATTAAAAAAGCGCGCTAAGGTTTGAATGCTCCAGTAGCGCTTGGACAGCTCACCCTTCTTCTTCGTTTTTCCTGCAAACATGAACAAGATAGCGGGGGTTTTAAACCCCCACAAAGCAAAAGTCCCAAAAATAGCGACTAGAGCTATGAGTCACATAAAAAGGGCGCGATAGTCTGGTTGAATTCGTCTGGCCTTGACGAATTCAACCATGGTCATGACATGGTCCAATTTTTCCTGATGCCTAAAGCCCTAATTGCAAGCTTCAGAAACCCTAGATGTCGTTCATGGTGGATTTTGATTCAGGCAGTTATAACTCAATTGGATTATACCAACAGCTTCAGAAGGTCCCTATTAGCATAAATCAAACAAGAAAATAGATTAAAAATGCATGAATCGTGTTATGTAATTTGGAAAAACAAGACAAACCGAATGACTCGTGTTCTTTGATTCTTCGCGTGTTAGGATTGGTTTTTGATGGCAAATGCTTCCCGGAGACTCAGGCAATACGTCTGAATCAAAGAGAAGCTTTGAATTATGCTGCAAATAGGAAATCAGTTTTCCAAGGTTTCTTGAATTTTTGCAAATTGGCTATGTGGTTTCAGCAGCTTTCACGTGTGTCCAGCTTTAGGGTTTCACTCAGCATATGTATGTGAATGAATTTAGGTTAGAATTAAGCCCATAAATCCATTGCATTCATGTTTGAATATATGATTGGCAATCTAATCTTTTTTCAATCTTTTCTTTCATGAAACCTTTCCAATCATGGATATTGTTAGAACAATGTTTGAATCTACTACCCTATATTTGAGTTTTGATGATAACAAAGTGAAAAGATATAGTATTTATATGTTTCATGTTTGAACTATATGCTGCCTAAAATTACTATGCTCTGACTTGCAGATACGCTGATTAAAATAAGCAAATCACTTCTTCAGCATCAGAATTTGATTTCATACACCAGCATCAGAAGTTGCTGAATCAGAACGTCAAGATCAGATGATCAACTCACGTACATGCTGAAGCTTGATGAACAGAACTGCGCGTAAACGCTCTGATACCAATTGAAGGGGTGAAAAACACAAGAAGGGGGGGTTGAATTGTAAAACTGAAATCTTAAAGCAATTGACAAGATATTTTTATCCTGGTTCGTTTGATCTCAAACTACTCCAGTCCACCCGTCAAGGTGATTTCGCCTCTCTCCAACGAGGTCTTAATTCACTATATTCAACTGAATATTACAGACTGCTTTAACAACTGCTAAAGCCTTCTTGATTCAAACCACAATCCGATTTGTCAAGGCAACACTTTCTTACAAAGGTATAAAACAATGTGTGTGAATGTTTTCTACAAAACTTTATCACAACTGTGATGTATACACAAATGAAGCTTAGAAACTAGATTGCTAAACACTAATGGAGTATCAGAGTTTGTGGTTTAGCAAAACTGGTAGATGGTTGAACAGGAAGTGTGCCAGATTGATCTTTACCCTCTGATCAATAAAGTAGATCAGAAACTGCTGATCCACGTTTATATAATCAGGAGAACTTGTTGGTTTCCTGTGATTGAAGCAGCCCAGAACAATCTTGGCCCATACTCTGCAGTGATCCTTCAGATCCTTAATTTTGCTGCTGGGCATTCAGTTGCCATGTGGAACCACTATTGTCATGCCCCAGTTACCATCTTCAGAGGAATCAACACCTCCAAATACTCCCAAACCACCATCCACTCCAATCGAAATATCTGACTCTGATTCTGATACCCTTCCTCCAAAACAAACAGCCTCTCAGCAAACCTCTGAAAACCCCAGCAGAACCTTCATTGACTTACCAAGTCTTGAACATCTTGCTGATTTAAGACACAAAATTGCCATTCCCAAACCAAAGCAACAAGATGTTGGCTCTGGTATTTTGAATTTTGAAACAGGTGTGCTGCAATGGATTGCTTCTTTGAAGCAAGTCTGTCCTGGGATGATTGACCCAGCTGCTTCTGATCAGCTCTGGTCACAGTTCAGATTATGGGTACGTGCTGAAGCCCTCAAGTTGCAGGATGTCAACTATGAGCAGGCTCAACAGAACTTCAGCAAGCTGCTGAAGGAAGTTGAAAGTCAGCTGCCTCAAGAAGTTGTGCTCCCTCTGGACAGTGAATCTTGGTCTGAGAAACAGCAAGCTGCACAGGTGCAACCATCAGAAGAAGACAAGACCATTCAGGCTGAAAGTCAAGCAGAAGATGTCGCTGAAAGTTCTGAGAAGCCTCCTCCTTCTGATGCTTCTCAAGCTGCCTTGGACAGGCAGGCTCTGGAAGAACTAAGGCTGAATGACTTGCGTCTACAGCAGCGGATGGACGACAATGATCAGAAGATGAAAGCAAGAATGGATGTACAGGACATCAAAATTGACACTGTTGTCAACATGGTTCAGAAGCAGAATGAAACTTCTGAAAAGATTCAAGCGATGCTGGAGAGCCTGTTCTCACGCATGCCCCCTCAACCTTAAATCTTTTTCATGCATAACTTTTTCATGTTTTCTTCATTTTCTGATGTACTGTTTTGACTATGTTTTTGTAATGTTCTTTTGCTCTGAACTATTTTAATATAATTTGTTTTTCTGATCTAAATTGTTTTAGCACATCACCAACACTTTTTGATTGTTGACAAAAAGGGGGAGAACAAGAATGATATTTAAAATCAATAACGGCTAACTAGACAGAAATTCTCAAACATTCTAACTCTATTACTTGAAATGTTTTTCTGTTTTGTTTAAAGTCTACAGGCACAAGGAAGCTCCTGAACACTATGAAGACTAGAAGCTCTGATCAAAATGTAGAAGCTCTGATCAATGTTGCTCTGATCAAATATGAAGTTCTGATCGACCTAATACTCTGATCCAAAGCAAAGCTCTGACAGGAAAAGCTCTGAAGCTCTGCTCTCTGATAAGTCAAAGACTCTTATAATCTGATGTTCAAAGAAAGAAAAAGATCTGATCCTGAAGAACACGTATATCAAAGGGAAGTAACAAACTCAGGGGGACTATCTCTTAACTCTGATTTCTCCTTACTTCTTAACTCTGAAACATTTCCCAGATACCTTTTCACGTTATTTTTCATTTAAAATATCTAGTTTTTGTCATCATCAAAAAGGGGGAGATTGTTAGAACAATGTTTGAATCTACTACCCTATATTTGAGTTTTGATGATAACAAAGTGAAAAGATATAGTATTTATATGTTTCATGTTTGAACTATATGCTGCCTAAAATTACTATGCTCTGACTTGCAGATACGCTGATTAAAATAAGCAAGATCACTTCTTCAGCATCAGAATTTGATTTCATACACCAGCATCAGAAGTTGCTGAATCAGAACGTCAAGATCAGATGATCAACTCACGTACATGCTGAAGCTTGATGAACAGAACTGCGCGTAAACACTCTGATACAGAAACACAATAGTTCATCAGCAGCGAAGCAGAATCAGAATGAGCCAAGCCAGAACGTGCATTGAAGAAGCAACGGTACTGTGCATTGAAAGCTAATCAATTCCAACGGCCTCATTCTAGACAAGATCTGCTCAAAAAGGAAAGCTTGTTATTAGCATTGAATCAAGAATATTGCATTCAACGTTCATCTTCTCAAGTGCTATATAAACAAGGCTTCGAAGATTATAATGGCTAATGCTCTCAAAATCTCTACACGCACAAAGCTGAACAATAATCTTCATCTACCAGTTTTGCTAAACCACAAACTCTGATACTCCATTAGTGTTTAGCAATCTAGTTTCTAAGCTTCATTTGTGTATACATCACAGTTGTGATAAAGTTTTGTAGAAAACATTCACACACATTGTTTTATACCTTTGTAAGAAAGTGTTGCCTTGACAAACCGGATTGTGGTTTGAATCAAGAAGGCTTTAGCAGTTGTTAAAGCAGTCTGTAATATTCAGTTGAATATAGTGAATTAAGACCTCGTTGGAGAGAGGCGAAATCACCTTGACGGGTGGACTGGAGTAGTTTGAGATCAAACGAACCAGGATAAAAATATCTTGTCAATTGCTTTAAGATTTCAGTTTTACAATTCAACCCCCCCTTCTTGTGTTTTTCACCCCTTCAGATATTTTGCCTTGTTGATTGAGAAACGAGTTGCCAGCTTGCCCTAGTTATATTTGCTGCACAAAAAGATCTAAAAAGCACATCTTTTGAATTTTCTTATAATTAAAACCAATTAAATGAATTAATATAAATATAAATTCAATTAATTAATTAAAAATAAGAAAATAAATTATTTTGAGCTCAATGGGTCGTGCATAGGCTTTGGGTAAAGATTCAAGAAAGAATTTGAGGCCCATTAGCAAAAATGAAGTGTTTTAGGCAAAGTTGACTTTTGAAAGTTCCCAAAAATTTCCCAACTTCTCCAATGCATATCTTGCTCAATTTTGAAGCTATGAACATGTTCTTAGACATTTTGGAAAGGTCTTGAAGTCCTCTAACCAATGCCTTTGGTCCCATCTCATTTTAGTTTACCAATCTCAAGTTATGGTCTTTGACTTAAAGTGCCTTTTTGTTGACTTTTGAAAATGACCTATAATGTTGAAATTGATAACTTTTTGTGAGAGCATTTCTTGGACTTGGAGTGTGAATATGAGTTGTAGGAAATTTCATCCCCTTAAAAATGAGCATTGGATGGGATTTTTATGATGAACCATGAAGAAGTTATGCCTTGGTCAAGTTACAGTTGACTTTTCAGCTGTCCAAAAATAGAAACTTTTGACATCTTGAGACTTTTTGAGCCCATGCTTGTGGAATCATGATCAAGAATTGATCAAATGATGATTGTGGCTTCAAAATAAGATGTTGACCAAAATTTTTGACTTTTGACTGTCAAATGACCATTTTACCCCTACAGTTGACTGTGGAGCATTTAGGGTTTTTGACTGTGCAACTTGATGTTGTGAGTCTTGAACCTTGGCATATGGATGCTTGACAATGTATATAGGCATATGGGACTTGATTGGACCCTTGGAAACCTCAATTTCTTTGCAAGAACCAAAACCCTAATTTTGACTGTGTTAGGAGGCAATTGGACTGTGCAACCCTTGAGGGATTTTGGAGCTTGATCTTGCCAAATCTTGAAGAATATGGGAGAGAAAATTTTGGGGTACAACACCTGGTATCTCACCGCGGTTAATTTAGTAAACCGTGATGTAAATTCCAAACATTTCATCATATTTCATCTTGTCAACCGTGATGAAAAGTGATATTTTTAATATATAAGTGAAAGTATCTGTTGCTCAGTACATACAATCATTTCTCTCAAAACATAACCTTGACATATATCACTCTTCTCTCTCAAAACATAACCCTAACATCCATAACACTCTTCACACATACTGCAACCTTTAGATTCGTCTTCACCAATCATTACCTTGAGGTTCATTCATTAAATTTATGCTATGATTTCATGATTTTTTTTTACGTTTCTGTAGCGGTATAAATGTTGAGACTAAGCCATTGGATTGACTTAACTCGTACAAATAAAATTAAAAATTGTCATCGTGCTTTATTGTTTCCAAAGGAAATGGGAAACGAGCGAATAAATCCAAAAGTAAAGGGGGAAAACCTAGGTACGAGGGTTGGTTATGCAAAATGAAGGTATTAGCACCCTAAACATCTACGGTACTCCGCAAGAATCTCTTTGAGAATTTGTGTATTTTGGCTATAAAAGGTGTATATAAAATAAGATGGTGGAGATGAGAAAAGAAGTATTCTTTAAAAAAAATTGCACCCGCTGCAGTTGCGAACCTTTAGTGCCTACTATCATACCCCAAATTTGTCTCACCCTTTCATTTAAATCATCTGGCTTATGCATCACATATTCTTCATCTACGTCAAAATTTCATTAGGTCATCTAACACATCATGCATCATCAATAAACTTAGGCATGGAAGTTTTGGAGGATCATGATCTTGTACTTACAACTGCTACTTGAGTTAGGATTTATTTTCCTACTCATGTGGTGATCGAGGGGTTTTTTCTTATGGAGTTTTGATTCATAGGCAAAGATCATGATTCAAAGGATCTCATTCATTACTTGGATTTCAAGCTATTATGCAAGAGGGGAATAAGACTAAATTAAGTTGCTATGGACAAAGACTTTACCTACAAGGGTTTCATACATTTTAATTAGGGTTCTCTTACTGGTGGCACAAGGAATAGTTGTGGGCCTCATACACCATGTCCCTTGGGACCGATGTTTCCTCATTGAATATGGATCAAGTTATTATTAAATGGTGTTCTTTTCTCATCGATCTTACCTTTGTCATTTGGTTAGTCGTAGATCCTACATGAGTAGTGTTCGTGTTGTCATCATCTCAATTTTACCTTTCCTTTTGGTAGATCCTACATGAGTAGTGTTCATGTTGTCATCGATCTTACCTTTGCCATTTTGTTGTTCGTAGATCCTACACGAGTAGTGTTTGCATTGTCACCGATCTTACCTTTGTCATTTTATGGTCATAGATCCTATATGAGTAGTGTTTGTGCTATCATCGATCTTACCTTTGTCATTTTGTGGTTGTAGATCCCACATGAGTAGTGTTTGCACTGTCATCGATCTTACCTTTGTCATTTTGTGGTCGTAGATCCTACATGAGTAGCATTCGCATTGTCATCGATCTTATCTTTGTGATTCTATGGTCATAGATCCTACATGAATAATGTTTGTGATGTCATCAATCTTACCTTTGTCAATTTGTTGGCCATAGATCCTACATGAATAGTGTTTGTGATGTCATCAATCTTACCTTTGTCAATTTGTTGGCCATAGATCCTACATGAGTAGTGTTCACATTGTCATTGATCTTACATTCTCTTTTTCCTTAGTATTAGGTCCTACATGAGTAGTGTTTGCGCTGTCATCATTCTTAGCCTTATTTTTGCTTGTGTTAGATCTCACATGATATGTGTTTGCTCTATCATCGATCTTACCAATTGTCTTCCCTTGGTCATAGGTCCCACATGATATGTGTTCACTCTATCATAGACCTTACCATAAGCCAATCTGATGTGTTGTAGATCCCACATGATATGTGTTTGCACTGTCATCAATCTCATCTTTCATTAATCTTACCTATACTTTCAATCACCAATACATATAACAACCATTCTCCTTGAGAACATCATATTGGCACCGTTATCATCTTACAAGCTATTACCATTCAAACACTTATTCATCGAACCCTTTCACCAGAAAACAAAATTTTCTTTCCCCAGCAAATATCAAAAAAATAATAACTCACCCATACTCTCTTTTCAGGAAAAATTTCAGGTCTTTGTATTTAACCTTCTTCTACCTTAAATACTCGAAAGGCTAACACCAATCTCACCTTCAAGTTTAAGACGATTAAATAGGGGAAACTTTCATACCCCAAAATTTTTCGACCCTTTCATTTAAATCATCTGGCTTATGCATCACATATTCTTCATGTACATCACTTTTTCATTAGGTCATGTAACACTTCATGCATCATCAATAAACTTTGGCATGGAAATTTTGGAGGATCATCATCTTATACTTATGACTGCTGCTTGAGTTAGGATTTATTTCCCTACTCGTGTGGTGATCGAGGGGTTTTCTCTTATGGAGTTTTGATTCATCGGCAAATATCATCATTCAAAGGATCTCATTCATTACATGGATTGCAAGCTATTATGCAAGAGGGTAATAGGAATAAATTAAGTTTCTATGGACAAAGACTTTACCTACAAGGGTTTCATACATTTGAATTAGGGTTCTCTTACTGGTGGCACAAGGTATAGTTGTGGGCCTCATACACCATGTCACTTGGAACCGGTATTTCCTCATTGATTATGAAGCGAGCTATTATGAAATGGTGTTCTTTTGATTGTATTATTGAAGGTCTCTATTTCAAGTTCAATCATGGATACTTATATTGCTATACATCACAAGGGGAGCATTCTAAAATAATCTTTAACCAAGTATTATGGAAGTTCCCTTTCATTCTTACCATGGAGTGTTTGGCATTATACAAATTACGGAATCATGATTATGCTTAGCATTTACACCATTAAAGGATTATTCAAAGTCAAATTCAATGGAAAATAGAAAAGTAAATACTTCGAGCACTTAAAAAAATTGATATTGAATTCAAGATATTTCATCCATAAAAGTATCACGCCCCTAATTTCATCACACTACCATATTGTCAGCACGGTTCAATTTGGAAAAAGAAATATATGAAGCTTCACCATTATAGTTAAAGTTCCATACAAGATTTTCACTCAAGAGATACATGTCCTAAATCATTATGCTATTACAAAAGGAACGCCACATTTCAAAATGTTTAGCTTAAGGCCCTAAGGATGCTAAATTACAAATTCATGAGCCAATTGTCCATAAGTCTTGTTCTTCATCGACAAATGTTCCGCATGCTTTCCATCTATGTTTTCTTCAAACTCCGCTCCATCCTTATGTCTCCATCCAATTTCAACAAGACATTCCCATTACCCTGCCATACATACATCGAACAACATCAAATCTGAATTCACTAGCCATTCTCATATATTTCCAACGCAAATTCAAAACAATAGAACAATTGGAAATGGGAAATCAGAAGAGACTTAATACCAATCATGCTCTGCAACCAAGTGAGTCATACATACACTAACTTCACAAAACAAAACCAAAATCATGCACATGAAAAAACAGATGGCCTCAGCTCTAAACAGAAAATCAGAAATAATATTACTAATCCAACACAAACACCAAACGGTCCAAAGCCAACTAGCATCATGAAACTGGCCAAACATCTCAAAACATGGCCCTGCCATTGTTCAAATCAAAGAGTTAATAAAAATATCCATTACCTACACAATCAGTTCACAATAACATTCCAAGTTCAATATAGAAAACCAGTGTACCATGTTCATAGCAGTCCTATCATCAAGACATATCCAAAACCAGTTGAAAAGTGCACATTGATAAACAAAACAGTTCCAACATCCAACTCATTTGCTAACAGGTTTTTACTAGCCCTTAAATCACAACAGAAGATGTCATTTAAGATCTTACTAACACTTTATGTTTACTCCTGAAAATTAACTTTCAACTAACCAACAGAGTTCAAATTTCATTTTTTAACTAACTTTTCTCTTCAATTCAGCTAGGCTTTACTAACATTTAGCCAGTCAATTAACAGAAACTTTCACTTCAATAGCTAACTCATTAGTTTTAGTTTTAACTGACTATAGCAGAACCTCTCACAACCTCTTAACTACAGACTAACAAAAAGCCTTCACTTCACAAAAACATAATTAAAGCTAACTTCTAACCAAAGCTACCAATGTTAACTGAATTCCCTAACAGAATTTCATAAGCAATAACTAACTTTCAAATTCACATAATTAATCTCATAACAAATTTTCCAGAACGATCTTCACCCTCCATTCTATAACCAACTTCAACTATCCTAGGGATGAGGATTCATCTCATCTAACTCACTTTTCAACCTCCATCTCATAACTAAATACAACCATCCTATGGCTGAGAATCCTCCATCTCTAACTGTCATCTCCAACTATATAAACTAAACTTTCCCTCTCAAATTAGATTTCACGCTCCATTTTTCTTTTTCTCAGTTTGAAACATCATCATTCACTCTCCCTTTCTGAACCTACATCCCTTTCTCTGAACCTCTGCAACACTCCACTCACCAAAACTCAAAAAATCATCACTTCCATCTTCATCTTCTCCATTCTCTAATGACCCTAACAACCATTTCCCATAGTTTTACACTTTTAATTCTTCACTCTCAACGCCATTCTCTCACAAATCACCATCCCTCTCAAAATTCTTACCATCATCGTCAATCACCTTCAACCTCCTTGATACTTCCTCTCCGAAGCTTACGACTCCTCCAACCATTACCTCATATGTACTTTCCACAAGCTCGTTGTGGCCGTCTCTATCGTACTCGCATTATACAAACCTCACACAATACCAAGCTCACATCACTGCATCATAACCACACCAATTGTTGAATAAGTCAGTTTTAAGTATAGAATTATTTCTATTATTTGTTTTTTAATTAATTGTTAGTTACATTTAATTCCTATTATCTTGCACACATTTAGGATGTGTTGTTAGTGTGTGAGTCAGTTTCCTATTTAATTCCTATTATCTTGCACACATTTAGGATGTGCTGTTAGTGTGTGAGTCAGTTTCCTAATTTCTAGGCAGTCAGTTGTATTGCTAAGTCTATAAACTTGGCATTTTCAGTTTCTAATACAAGAACGCAGAAGGGAACTGTTTTTCTATGTTAACATCTGGTATCAGAGCTAGGTTTGTAGCAAGAAAAGAGAAGCAGTAGACTTCAATCATGGCAGCAACCACGGATGGCAACTTCGTGCAACCTGCGATTCCAAAATTGAGCGAGCATTATGATCATTGGGTAATGCTGATGGAGAACTTTTTAAGGTCAAAGGAGTATTGGAATCTTATTGATCCAGGGATTCCTTAACATGCTGATGGTGCTGTATTAACGGAGAACGAGAAGAAAACAGTGAACGAGCTTAAACTAAAAGATTTGAAGGTAAAGAATTACCTCTTTCAAGCAATTGATCGATCTGTGCTTGAAACAATTTTAAAGAAGGAGACATCGAAAGAGATATGGGATTCCTTAAAATAGAAATACCAAGGCACTGCTAGAGTGAAGCGAGCACAACTTCAAGCCCTACGACGCGAATGGGAGATTTTACAGATGAAAAATGGAGAATCAGTTAATGACTATTTTGCTCGAACTCTCACTATTGCAAATAAGATGCGAATGTACGGTGAACAAATGTTAGATCTTACCGTTGTCAAAAAGATTCTTCGCTCAATGACCTCGAGGTATGATTATGTAGTGTGTTCTATAGAAGAATCTCATGTTTTGGATTCCATGACTGTAGATGAACTCCAAAGCAGTATGTTGGTACACAAACAACGAATGAATGGGCATAATTCACATGAAGAACAAGTGTCGAAAGTAACTCAAGATGAGACAAATAGTGGTTGTGGTCGTGGAAGAGGTGGCTTTAGGAGTGGATTTGCTCGAGGAAGAGGCAGAGGAGGTAGACAACGAGTAGATAAGGCAGCAATGAAATGTTATTACTGTCATGAGTTTGGACATTTTCAGTATGAATGCCCAAATAAACCACAGGACAACATTGCAAATTATGCTGAGACCAATGAGGAAGCAGTGTTACTCATGGCACAACTTTCATCAGATGGAAAATCAAATACACAAGATATATGGTTCATCGATTCAGGATGTAGCAACCACATGACAGGAAGAAAGGATTGGTTCTCCTCCATTGATGAAAGTTTTTCAGATGAAGTGAAATTAGGGAATAATTATGCTCTAAAGGTCGGTGGAAAAGGTATGGTTAAACTTTTGATAAACGGAGTCGTGCATTTTTTTAAATGATGTATTTTATGTGCCTGAGCTAAAAAATAATTTATTTAGCGTGGGGAAACTTCTGGAAAGAGGGTTAACGGTTGAAATGAAGCAAAACAAGTGCAGAGTGTTTAAAGAAAATGGCCTTATTTTTGAAACCTTCATGACTACTAATCGTATGTTTGCTATTAGTGTAAAATCTGGAGTCTCCCAATCCTGTTTTCAGGCCAGTTCTACGCCACCAGCTCGAGTATGGCACTCTCGTTATGGTCACTTGAGCTACAGTGGACTAAAAACCTTAATGGAGCACGATATGGTGAAAGGGCTGCCTTCCTTCAAACCAACATCTCAACTTTGTGAACATTGCCTCAAAGGGAAACATCAACGAGATCCTTTTCCATGACAAAGTAATTGGCGAGCATCTCAGTTGCTGAAGTTAATTCACTCTGATATTTGTGGTCCTATCAATCCAACATCCAATGGAAATAAAAGGTACATACTCACTTTCATTGATGACTTAAGTAGGAAAGTATGGGTATATTTTCTTATGGAGAAAGGTGAAACTTTTGGTGTATTTAAAGAGTTTAAAGCACTAGTTGAAAAACAAGTTGGTGCTCCCATTCAAATTTTACGTACCGATAGAGGGGGAGAGTATCTTTCTAAGGAGTTTGCTGAATTTTGCAGTAAACATGGTATTGAAAGGCAACTCACTGCTTCATACACGCCACAACAAAATGGCGTAGCTAAGAGAAAAAATCAAACTATTATAAATATGGTTCGCAGCGTTTTGGTGGAAAAAGATGTCCCCAGATCATTTTGGCCAGAAGCTGTAAAATGGGTGATTCATATTTTAAACAGAAGCCCAACTCTTGCTGTCAAGAACGTCACACCAGAGGAAGCATGGAGCGGAATTAAGCCATCTGTGTCATATTTTAGAATCTTTGGTAGCATTGGATATGTTCATGTACCTGATCAGAAAAGAAGCAAACTTGATGATAAAAGTATCAAATGTGTGTTGTTGGGTGTAAGTGAGGAGTCTAAGGCCTACAAACTTTATGATCCAATCAAGAAGAAAATTTGGATCAGCAGAGATGTTAAATTTCAGGAGGGTGCTGCCTGGGATTGGGGTGACGCAAAAACAGGCATAACAATTGATACAAATGAGTTGAATCCTTTGGAAGAATCTAGTCAAGAAGATGATGAGATAATCCAAAAAAAATCTAATGATACAGCAACAACTACAAGTGATGCGGCTCCAAACTCAACTTCAAATATGTTGGATTCCACCATTTCAAGAGCTTCAGAAAATTCACCTGAAGGGAGGACTAGAAGACCACCAATATGGATGAAAGATTATGTCACTGGTGATGATTTAACTGAGGAAGATGCAATGAATTTTGCCATGTTTGCAGGTTCAGATCCAGTTACATATAAACAAGCATAAAAAATTCAGCATTTGAGGGATGCAATGGATGCTGAAATTCAAGCAATTCAAAGGAATGATACATGGGAGCTAATTGATCCACCACCAAATTGCAAAGTTGTAGGAGTCAAGTGGATTTTCAAAACTAAGCTGAAGGAGACAGGGGAGATTGACAAATTCAAGGCTAGACTTGTGGCAAAAGGTTACACTCAAGAGGAAGGCATAGATTATAGTGAGATCTTTGCGCCGGTTGCTCGTCTTGAAACCATCAGGACTGTTGTTGCATTGGCAGCTACAAAAAGGTGGGGTATTCATCAACTTGATATTAAATCAGCTTTCTTACATGGAGCAATCAACGAAAACGTCTACCTAGAGCAGCCGCCAGGTTATGTATTTCAAGGATGTGAGCATAAAGTATACAAGCTTAAGAAGGCATTGTATGGCCTTAAGCAGGCTCCTAGAGCCTGGTACAGCAAGCTGGAATCTCATCTTGCAGCAAATGATTTTTTGAAATGTCCACATGAACACACTTTATTTATGAAGAAGAAAGAGAAAGGTGAAATTTTAATTGTGTGTGTTTATGTAGATGATCTTATATATACCGGTAATGATACGTCGATGTTTCAAGAGTTCAAAACTATGATGATGAAAGAATTTGCAATGACTGACTTAGGCAAGATGAGATATTTTTTGGGCATTGAAGTTTTGCAAGGTTGCAATGGTATATTTGTTGGGCAAAAGAAATATATTAAGGATATATTAAACAAATTTAACATGTCTGGTTGTAATCCCGTGAAGAGTCCTATAGTTCCAGGCTGCAAGTTATTAAAAGAAGACAAGGGAGTGAAGGTCGATACGACTCTATTTAAACAACTTGTGGGAAGTCTTATGTACCTTACAGCTACAAGACCAGATATTGCATATTCTGTCAGTTTGATAAGTCGTTTCATGGAAGAGCCAAAGGAGAGTCATTTCATGGCAGCAAAGCGAATTTTGAGATATCTACAAGGCACCCAAAATCTAGGAATTTTCTATAAGGCTGGAGGAAATAAAGAGTTAATTGCCTATACTGATAGTGATTATGCAGAAGACCTTGATGATAGGAAGAGCACTTCGGCTTATGCCTTCTTGCTAGGAGGTGGTGTGATTTCTTGGGTGTCAAAGAAACAGCCGGTTGTTAGCTTATCCACAACAGAAGCAAAGTTTATAGTAGCCGCATTATGTGCTTGCCAATGTGTTTGGCTGAGAAGAATTTTGGAACATCTAAGTCATTGTCAAGAAGAAGCTACTGTGGTTTTTTTTTATAATATCTCAACAATTAAATTATCCAAAAATCCAGTTTTGCATGGAAGAAGTAAACATATTGATGTTCAGTTTCATTTTTTGAGAAATTTATGTAATGACGGTGTTATTGAGCTGAATTATTGCAGTACAAGAGATCAGTTAGCAGACATCATGACGAAGCCACTTAAAGTTGAAGAATTCCAACATTTGTTAAGTTCTCTAGGAATGCTTGACGAGTCTGAGATAAACTGTTGCAAGGAGCATGCAGTTTAAGGGAGGAATTGTTGAATAAGTCAGTTTTAAGTATAGAATTATTTCTATTATTTGTTTTTTAATTAATTGTTAGTTACATTTAATTTCTATTATCTTGCACACATTTAGGATGTGCTGTAGTGTGTGAGTCAGTTTCCTATTTAATTCCTATTATCTTGCACACATTTAGGATGTGCTGTTAGTGAGTGAGTCAGTTTCCTAATTTCTAGGAAGTCAGTTGTATTGCTAAGTCTATAAACTTGGCATTTTCAGTTTCTAATACAAGAACGCAGAACGGAACTGTTTTTCTGTGTTAACACCAATATCTCACGCATCAGTATGCATCGCACAAATTTGAAATGCAACAAACATAAAACGAAAAGAGGAAAAAGAAGATCAAGAGGAAGAAGCATGAGCTGTGCAAAGGAATTAAGGGATTTCATATGTGAATATGCAAGAACCTCTGGATTTCTGATCATCTTCACATATTTGAGGAAGCGTCGGACTTCTCCGGTAGGTAATTCTTGAACTCATTCAATATTTGATCATCTATATGTGACATGAAGCGTGTGGATTAAAGCCTTGCGAACCTGTAGCGCATAGTCTATGCAATTTAGTTTTGTTTTCTTCAATTTAGGTTTAGAAATTTTGTTTATATGCAAGAGAAACGATGAGGAATTGATAAAAACTAGAAATGGATTTAGAAAGAGGATTGTGAGACAAAGCCATTGATGTACGTGGTTAGATATTTTGGTGGCTATGATATTGAGAACGACGGCGGTGTGCCTTCGGAAAAGCGAAGAGAGAGGGAAATAAGTTTGTTTGGAAGAGAGGCCAATAGTCACAACAAATACCCTAGCCTCTATACGTTACCGTTTCACCTGTCTCATTTTTTATTTTTTCTTTTTGTTTTTAATAGTTGATTAATAGGCTGAATAAAATAGAAATAGTGATGGAAAGTTGAATTGGATGAGTGGATTGAATCCAATGCGTGTGGGCTTCGCTATTCATACCCCTGCCTCAGGGCCATGGCCACGGTTTTGATACAACCTGAAGTTTGTGCAACAAAAACACACTCCTTGGGCCAAAAGACTAGGCCAATGCCAAGATTGCTTCTTCATAGAGCCTGCTTAGGCTTTTCACCCCCCTGAGGTAATTTTTTCCTATTTTTCCTTTTAATTCTTGTTGTGTTTTTTGACTAATTGCTTTTGTGTGATGATTTTTCCATGAGATTCTTGATTTCTTGACATGATAAAATGATGCAAAAATAGTAGAATATTTTAGAATTCTTTAGTATCTCTTTTTAGAATTTTCATTAGAGTTTTTTATTATTTTCATAATTGACAATCATTGGTGTTGTCATTACTTGTCGAGGTTTTGTGACAGAATATTGATGTGATTTTTCTATTTGTCTGGATTATGCTTTATTCGTATAATATTATCTTGTGTAGGAACTATGAAGTGATGCAATGAATTTGTGGCTCGCGATTTATTTTGCACATGATATTCATTGTATGTTATTTATGACTATTACGCTTTCTTGCTGAATCTTGCTCGATGTATTTTTGGTTTCTTGCTTTCTCTTGCTTTGCTAAGAGCTTGTGTTCGATTGGTATTCTCACCTGCTTCCTTTTATCTCTTGCACCTCTTTACTGCTTTCTGATGCCATGAGTAGTAATAGAGATGCATGTTTTACCACTTTCTAAATATCTTGAGAAGTATGATTATAAAGAGAGTGCACTCGAAGTCACTGTTTAAGGATCTGTAACAGTTATTTCGCACTTGTTTGCTAATTGTGCTTGTGTTTGCTTTCATCTTTTGACGATCGACGATGTAACTCAATTAAAATTGAGATAACAACTTCGATCTTTTCATGCTCCCCATATGATTTCGTGGCTTTATTCTTTTGACGATCGATGATGTCACTCAATTAGAATTGAGATAATGACTTCGATATTTGCATGCTCCCCACATGATTTTGTGGCGTTATTCTTTTGACGATCGATGATGTCACTCAATTATAATTGAGATAACGACTTCGATCTCTTTGCATGTTTCCTATAGGATATTCATCCTTGCCCTAAGGTCTTTTACATGCTAACTTAGGTAGACATTTCCCTTTTATAACTTTTCTTCCCATTTTTGCATATGCATTAAAACTAAAACCTTATCTTTTCCTTTCAAACTCATAAAACACTCTAATAATATAAAAACCCATTTTTAAGGTAAAAAAACACCAACTAATCCAAACTCTTTTCGACTCTAGGCCTTTCACCAAAACTATCAAAAGGATGTGTTAGTTCTACTTTAGGCTGTACGATGCGTAAATCCTCAAAGGTTGGGTTTTCACTGATGAAAAAGTCAATTGTACACTGAAAAGTCAAACTTTGACTTTTAGATCAAATTTGAGTTTCAAAGATCACACTTCATCAAGACATTCAAAAATATGAAACTTAATCTTTAAGAAATCAATAAAGTCAAAAAGGTCTTTAGAAAAGTAAACATTTTCTATACTTAGAAATTTTTTGAAGTGTTTTAAACATGATAATTTCATAACTTCATGACATTTTTTCACCAAGATGCAAGATGATTCAAAGAAAACTTTCAACATGAAATTTATATATCTTGATGAATTCTACAACTTTGTATTAGAGGTTTGATGTCCAAAAAACGCTTAGATTTGAAGATATAAGCCCATGAAGTCATGACATTTTCATCTAACACTTACAGAAATTTTCAACAGATTTTGGTCAGGATTTTATTCCAACTTCTTGGCATTTTTTCACATAGTTCCAAGATGATTTTGTCAAAATGGCCAACATTAAATTTGTAGAGGATATTTCAAGCTTTCCAAAACATCCAAGAGCATGAATTTATCATACTTGAGCTAGGAGATTCAAGGGTCTGAAGTTGGGCATCCATTCTTGAATTGCAAGTCCTTTTGTTGAAGAACCTATAACAAAATCCTTATGCCATGCTGCATAATCTTACTTTGTAGGACTTTTGACTTGAAAATCTATCCATAATCAGATGTTTATACAATTGATTGAACCATTATACAAGTGATTCAAGTATTATCTATTACATCATTCCATCTATAGCACAAAGGCACCATTGCCATTCACATAAAGTAAGCTATGCAATTGTTAACTCCTTGAGCCTCTTAATTTTTTTCTCTGCACATACACAATGTCAAAAATCCTATAGCAACTTCAGACCATGCTTGTACCATGCATTGGAACACCAATTTTCATAATAACTTGGTTGTTTCATCTCAACTAAACTAGAATTTTGACAGCTTGTAAAACAAACTCTCTCATTATCTCAAACCTCCCCTATAAATAGAGAGGCCATTTGTAAGCCATGGGAGAGAAGTTCTTTTGTGAAGACAAATTCTCAAAACCCTTCATACTCTCAAAAAACCATAACTGTCCACAAAACTTCCACTCTTGAGCTTTGAAGTCCAAATCTTTGAACCTCTCACCCCTTGCAAGTTTTCCCCAGACAAACCACTCAAGTAATTCACATACATCATATAGAAGTTGTTCAAACATAAGAACAACTTCTGTAATATCATTATCTCTACTTTCCAAACTCAAAAACATAGTCTTGCAAGTTGACTTGGTTGGAGAGATTCAAACACTTTCAGCATGAAGTAAAGATTGGAACAACTTCAGGGAGGTCTAAGGAAGCTCAATCAATCATCACATTTCACATGGAAACATCCATACACATTTCGAGTTTTCACTTCAAGAGGTAAGTTTTCTTAAACTGTGATATCCTTGTTAATACATCATTTTACTTTCGTTTTCAAAAGAATAAAACGGGACAAATCAAAGTAGAAGAGTTGCAAACACTCAAAACTATAGAAAAATGCTTCTGGAAGTCTGACATGGCCGACCGTGTTATCTGACACAGGCCGTGTCAGGAAGAAAATAGGAAAATTGGCAAGACAAGATTCTGACACGGGTGCCCGTGTTACAGAACACAACCTATGTCCCTCTTACTAGGATTAAAACTTGACAAAATGGTAGGACAGGGTTCTGACACGGGTGCCCGTGTCATGGGACACGGCCCATGTCAGCTCAGCTGGGATAAAAAAGGCATGCATGGCAGGACAGGGTCGTGACACGGATGCCCGTGTCACAGGACACGGCCCATGTCAGCCTAAACACCAAAAATCTTGATTTTTGAGACTTTTTTGCTATTTATTTTTATTCAATTTGGTTGTAATAGTAATTATGTTTTAATTGCTTTCATCCCCATTTATAATTTGTATCGTCATCCCCTAAATGATGTAATAGCGTAGGACTTTAATTTCTGCAATTTATCGCTTTTAATATAATTGTTAGTAATTAAGGTGTGTATGGCAAGATAAAATCAATCTTAGAGAACCTTAATCTCAAGACAAAAATGCATGTAATCAAAACACAATTCACACACGCACCTCTAGGGTAACCCACACTTGTTGCCTACGAATAAACAGTCATATCCCTCGAACGTGGGAATACTTTAGCAATGACTCTCGAATACAAGATCACAGTCCCTCGATGACCCTTCAATGTTACCTTCAGTAAACAATCTTAGACCCTTACGACAAATTGCTAAGGTATCCTACAATGTTGCCTTCTATGATTGTACGACGACCCACGCTTGTCCCTTCACAATCAATGATAGGGCTTCTTATCAATCAATGGTAAGATAGCAATATCTAAAGGAGGAGGAAAAGAACTAAGACTTTTCGAGTAGGTAGAACGTTAATAGTTGCTTGCTCACAACCATTTTCAAAACAACATCATTTCAAACACACCATCACTTTCAAATGAAATATTTTCAAAAGTTAACACTTTGTATGCATTCTTATAGAGACGAGAGCCATTACAAAGTTCGCCTAAACAAAGGCATTTTTCAAAAATACTTTCAAAAACAATCACAAACACATTTCAAACAAAGCATTTCAAAAGTGAGCTAGAAACTAAGAGCCCGTAGATAACTATGGATGAAAAGGGTGCTAACACCTTCCCTTTTCATAACCTACCCCCCGAACTCAAGAAAATTCTCAAAAGGTCTTTCCTGTTCTTTTCACTCTTTCCTTTATTGGATAAAAGAAAAGTCGGTGACGACTTTTGCTATCCGCAACAATTGCGATAAAATGTAAAATACCCAAGTCAGTTCTCCCACCATATTACAGACTACAAAATAAATTTCAAATATAACAAATGAGATCTCCCGACGTATATTATGAATCAAGACGAAACTCGTGCAATAGCACGAGTATCTTACTAGTTTAAATTTAATAACAAAAGCAATACAATTTATAATAATTCTTAATTTTACTAAACATTTACGCTTGTGTTTTTCATTAGAATTAAATTATTTCAATTTTTATAATCATAATCTTATTGGTAAATCATATATTAAGAAATCTTTTTCTCATAATTTCCTGACATAATCAGGGCATCCGACATTTTCAAGCTTTTTGGTTGTATTAGTGATGTTTTCGAGGTTCTGATTCCGCCCAAGAGGAACAAACTGGGAAAAAGGTTCAGTTTTTCTAGGTTCGATGAGGTAGATGATCCCAGGCTATTATGGATTAAGCTGGACAATATGTTGATTGATGGTAGGAAGATCCATGCAAATCCTCCTAGATTCGACAGGAATAGCGAGGTTTATAGATCAGAGTCTAAAGGTGGTAGGTTTAGAGGATATCATCCTACTCCAAATGAGAAACATATTAGAAGAGGGATGGTTCATAAGGTTTTTGATGGTTCAAAATCCTTCGCAGAGGTTGTGGGGAAGAAGGTGTCTGAGAACTCTCTGGTGGACATTTGTTATTTGATGTTTTTATCCAAAGAGGAGGATATGGACAAATTGAAGAAGGCATTTGTGAGAGAGGTTATTAGTCCAGGTATGTATTACAATATACAGACCTGTTTTTAAACGAAGGGATACTTTTTCATTATTGTCACTCCTATAGGAGAAAATTTGTGTCTTTTGGAAGAAATGGAGGCAAGAGAAATCATCGATTTGATTAGGGATGGAAATGCATGGTGGAAACAATGGTTTCATGACATTAAGGCATGGAAGTAAGAGGATGTTGATAGCGATATAGTCACTTGGATTAGAGCATATGAAGTCCATTGTCATGCATGGAATCCTGCTTTCTTTGAGTTTCTTACTAACACTACAAGTTCATATGTGTGCTGCGATGAGAACACGTTGAGGGGAACTAATATGGATATCGCTAAATTCATGGTTAGAAAGTATTCTTCTCATGTACTAAAGGAATTGGTAAAGGTGTTGATCGACAGTGTTATCTATAATATTTTTATGCGTGAAAGTACTTATGGCCCTTTACGTATCTCGCTGGAACCTTCGAAGCAGAAGTTTTCTGATTCAGACTCCTCAATTTCGGAGTAGGGTTAGACAAACTTTGAGTCTAGTGAAAGGGGATACGATGATGTTGTCATTGATATAGTCTTTTTTAATCTGGAGGAGAAAGATTGTGAGGAGGATAGGGATATTGAAACGATGGTAGCTAGTTCAGTAGGTGAAGGGAAGATTAAGGTAGGGCGTTTCGATCCTATCACATATTTGGAGGAAGAAAATCAAGATTTTGATGGATCTTTCGATGATGTTATAGGGAAGGCTAAGGAGAACTCGTGTCAGTTAAAGAAAATATGTGGGTCCACCAGAAAAGTTCTTTTTCGTCTGGTTCTATTGGGACGAAGGTTGATTGTTCATTGGATACTTTTTTTTAAACCCTCGTGTGGGGGTCACGTGGCCAGGAATAGAAATCCAAATAAAATTAAATTTAAAAGTTTTTGTGAAGTTGGTGGGCTCCTATCGGTCAAGAGAAACAGACCCAAGAAGAAGCCCAGAAAGATATTGACCCAACATACTAGTTATATGGATCTTACGGGGAAATACTTCATCTCTCTTTCTTTTGGTAAATTAGGGCACTCAAAAGGGGCGATTCTGCTGCAACAGTGTTTCATGGGGAGCACTAAGTGAAATCAGATATTATTAGGTGCCATTTTGGGCTCAGGGAGAACATGGATTCTAATTTGGGGGAGAATTGTGGAAGGTAATCTCTAATCTTGGGATTATGGCAGTGGACTCGAAGAAAGATTATAAGAGGATGATCAATGAGATGGAAAGAGAAGACAAAGTAAGAAAGTTGGAAGGGAAGGAGAACTTTTCAATCTATTAAATTGATTATAGATTCTCTGAATATAAGAGGTGGATGTAGCTTGTTAAAAAGAAAAAGAATTAGTTAGATGATTAAGAAGGGCAATGCTGATATGTTCTTAATCCAAGAATCCAAAATGTCGACAGTGGACATTTCTGCGGTTAGTAGTTTCTGGGCTAAGAAGGATGTTGGATGGACTTTTTCTAGTTCGGTTGGCTAGTTAGGAGGGCTCATTATTCTGTGAAAGGAAGGTAGTGTGGAAGTTCAATGCAACTTCAAAGGAGATGGCTTCTTGGGAGTGAAATTTAGATGAAAGAATAATATTTACTATGTCTTTAATGTGTATTACATGTGTTCGTTGGTGATGAAAAGGTCCTTGTGGAAGAATAAATTGGAGTTTAAGTCGAGGTATTCTGATGGTGAGTGGTGTTTTTGTGGAGACTTTAATGTTGTTAAGAATTTGAGGGAGAGGAATGAGAGATCGATGATGGGCAGGAGTACTAAAATGAGGGAATTTGCGGAGTTTATCGAAGATATTGGCATGCTTCAAAGCAGTTTTCTTTGGGGAGGTTCGGAGGAGCGTATAAGGACCCATTGGGTGAGTTGGAAGGATTTTTGTTTACCTGTTGATAAAGGTGGATTAGGTTAAAAAGGGTTCGAAGACTTTAACCTGGTGCTCCTACATAAATGGAGGTGGAGAACTTTAGAAGGACCAGACACATTATGGTATCAAGTTCTGAAGGCGCGTTATGGGGACATTAAGATGCAAGTGAAGGCTCTAGGCAGTTACCATAATAGTAGGGTGGCCAAATTTTCTTGGTGGGTGGATATTATTTCTCTTGACAAGAAGTTGCCTGAGGATATATTTCTAAGCAACTGCAAGTTTGTCATCAGTAATAGTTTCTCTTCTTCTTTTTGGCATGCCTCTTTGTGCGGTGACAACAGCTTGAGGGATAATTTCCCATTCCTGTTCTCTTTTTCTCAGTTGCAGGATGTTTCAATGGCAGGTATGAGAGGTTGGATCGACGGGGTTTGGCATTGGGGAGACTTCAAGATTGCGGATCTGTGGAACTCCGTGGTAGCAGCAGACTTGCAGGCCCTTCGTTTTCATTTGCAGTCAATTTTTCCTGCAGCAGATGGGAAGGATCAAATCGAGTGGGAGAAGGACAACATCGACGAATTCTCGATATGTTCTTTTTATGATTTTACTAACAGGTTTCACATACCTTTCGGTCCATCTAACTGGCACGATACAATAGTGGAATTGGTTTAGAAGACAATGGTGTCTTACAAAATTAAGGCTTTTTATTGAAGGTGCTTTTTGAACATATTACCGATGAAAGATCTCTTAAGGATTAAAAGTATTTTTTTCCCTTATAGTGATCTTTCTTGTGTTCTTTGTTCGTCGATTATGGTGTCTCTTGATCATTCTCTTCTCCTTTTTCATGTCTCTGTTTTGGTTTGGAAGGAGGTGGCAGAATGAATTCGTTTTAGGGAGATCAGAGGCGATTGCTTTAAGGGTAGTTTTCTGAATTGGTTTAATTTTTGAAAATCAAAGAAGGTGAAGTCCCACAAAGAAGGTTGCATTTGGTTGGTGGTTTGTTGGAATTTTTGGATAGGGTTAATACATATTTTCACCCCTGACATATGGGGTGTATTTGAAAAACCCCCCTGCCAAAAAAAAAGTTCCAATTGTTACCTTGACAAATTTTAAAAGTTTCAGTTTTTACCTTGAGGATGCCACATCACCTAAAAGGCTGATGTGGCTTATATTTTTGTTACATTTGTAAGTTTTTGTTATGCCATGTCACACAATACCAAATAAAATGTCCAGAATGCCCTTTTCTTAAAATCCCAAATTATTTGGCAAATGCTATGTTTCAATTCAGACCCTCCAAATTAGGGCGCAGCCATCTTCATCTCAGCAACCCAACTTTTGCTTTCCTCTTCATCTTTAAGTTTTCTTTGATTTCATAAACATGAGTCAACCAAATTGTTCTACTTCAAGCTTATCTTTAAATGGTAGAGTAACTCCCAAATGCGGCCACAATGTCTCCATGAAGTTATTTGTTTCAAAATCGGTTGCAAATCCCGGGAGAAAATACTGGAAGTGTAAGTTCCGGGGTAAAGGAGATGACTGCAACGCATTTGTTTGGGATGATGAATTTTCTGATGATTTCGGTGATAACGGCCATTCGGATGTAGTTTCAGTAGAACTGATGAGCAAACTGGAGAGAGATATCGCACTGAAGATGGAAGCCATGGAGAAAAAAATGGATGAGTTAAAAAAGAAGCTGAATTATGTTTTAGTTGGGTTTATTTGTCTTTTGGTTCATTTCTTACTTAGTTCATGTAAAAATTCATGAAGCTGTGGCTTATGTTCTAGGAAGTTGTAACCTATGTAAAATTTAGTTCATGAATTATATTTCTTTGTTATGGAATATGGAATATATTACTCTCATGAGTTTTGGTTAGTTGAGTTATGGAATATGGAATATATTTCTTTCTTATGGTTTCTTATGGAATATATTTGCTTAAGTCTGTTCTGATATATTGTTAAGTAAAACTGTTTTGGAATATTTTGGAAATCTGTTATGATATTTTGGAAATCTGTTCTTAAGCAATTCTGTTGAGTAATTCTGTTGTACAAAATCTGTTGTTAAGCAAATCTGTTGTTAAGTAATTCTGTTCTTAAGCAAATTTGTTGTACAAAATGACAATAACATAGTTAAGCCAATCTGTTGTGATACATAGTCAAGCAAATCTGTTGTACAAAATGACTTTAACATTGTTAAGCAAATCTGTTGTGATACATAGTCAAGCAAATTTGTTGTACAAAATGACTTTAACATTGTTAAGAAAATCTGTTGTGATACATAGTCAAGCAAATCTGTTGTACAAAATGACTTTAACATTGTTAAGCAAATCTGTTGTGATACATAGTCAAGTACATCTGTGATACAAAATGACTTTAACATTGTCAAGAAAATCTGTTGTGATACATAGTCAAGTACATCTGTGATACAAAATGACAATAACATGATACATAACTTAAGCCAAGCCTGTTCTGATAATAAGTCAAAGTAACAAAATGACACAGGAAACTTTCAAATTGAATTTTACAAAATAGCACACTATGTGCACAACTACTGATCAATGCCCTTCCTCTTCTTCCTTGATATCTTCTTTGAGGTACTACCACCAGTTTCTTCACCTATGGTCAAAGGTGCATCAGGTGTTGATCCAGGCCCACCATGTCTTTTGGCATTCCTCACTTCCTTCAATCTTTCACTGACTCTCTTTCTTGATCGCTTCCAAGGCACGGCCACGACCTTTTTCCTAGCTGAAGATTTTTTGACATTAGTAGCAGCAGGGTCAGGTTGCATTGCAGCAGGTTGTGAATCATGTGTTGGGGGAGGTTGCATTACAGCAGGTTGTGATTCATGTGTTGGGGGAGGTTGCATAGCAGTAGGTTGTGTGGGATTGTCAACTTGTGATTGTTGTTCTTCATAAAGATCCATCATATTATTCAGCAATGCATCCATCTCTGGGCCTTCATCCACAGTTTCACCTCCAGTTTCAGTTGTATCAACATTTGCATCCATCTCTGGGCCTTCATCCACAGTTCCACCTCCAATTGCAGTTGTATCAACATTTGCATCCATCTCTGGGTCTTCATCCACAGTTCCACCTCCAGTTGCAGTTGTATCAACATTTGCATCCATCTCTGGGTCTTCATCCACAGTTCCACCTCCAGTTGCAGTTGTATCAACATTTGCATCCATCTCTGGGCCTTCATCCACAGTCCCATCAGATTTTTTTGACACTTTGGTCCTGGGTGTCTTTCTCTGCATTATTCAGAAACAGATATAAATAAAGATATTTCAATATGCTGAACACAATATTATTCAGTAACAGATTCATGAACACAATACCTTTCTCTTTAGTGCATTAGGATCTTGCTCCTTAGCTTGACACTTCCTAGAATTATGGCCAAATTTGTCACAATGCGTGCATCTATATGCTACACCTACCCTCCTCATCCTTGAACCATTCTCATCCAACTCTCTAAACCTCAGTTTCTTAGGCCTTCCAGGTCCCTTCTTGTATTGTGGTGGCAACAATTCTTCAGCATCCACAGTTGGCCACATGTCCATGCCATTTATTGGACTAACATTGTTTTCATAACATGCCCTGTAAGCTTCTCTCATGTAACAAGGGTCAACATATTTCTCAGGATCTAAGTTTTGATATTGTAATGCAGAAACAACATGCCTACAAGGTATGCCCACAAGATCCCAAAAACAACAAGTACAGGTTTTTTTCCCAATATCAACAACAAACTGCAATCCATTATATGGGTGATGGACTTGCCACAAATCACCACTGCTCCATGTAGGCAGCCATTCTCCACTAAGATATGTTTCCTTATCAAGCCTTTTCCTAGGATTAGGCATGACATTGTGCTTCCACTTATCAAGCTTAACAACACTATTAGCAATCCTATTCATCATGTAGTTCCTAATCCATTCTACCATAGTGAGTATTGGCTTATCCCTAGCTTGTAATATTGTACTATTGAAAGATTCACTCAAGTTATTCATCAAAACATCACACTTAGGGTAAAATGAAAATGAATGCTTACACCATAGTTTTGTTGGCACTCCCATCAGCCATTCCCATGCCTTCTTATCAATTTGTATAAGCTGATTCATCTTCTTCTCCCAAGCCTGGAAGTAAGTAGCCTTTGCAGCCCCCAATAACAGGTCTCTAATGGCAGCTCCCCCTCCAAATTTCTTCTTGAAATTTGCATACAGGTGTCTGAGGCAGACCCTATGTTCAACTTGCTGATGCATTTCCTCAAAGACACTAACAAGTCCCTAAAAACAGCAAGACAACAGAAAAAAGCATGTACATTAGCAACTTATATATTCCTTATAAATGTTGAACATTAGCAACAGAACAAGGCATGTAACATTAGCAGCAGGTTCTGATAAATGTTGAACATTAGCACCAGAATTAATGCTACAGTTCTATGGTACAGAATTAATACTTCAGTTATATGGTACAGAATTAATGCATACTTCAGTACCAGAATTAGTGCATACTTCAGTACCAGAATTAATGCATACAGGATTAGTGCATACAGAATTAGTGCATACAAAATTAGTGCACTTTGTATAAACCAGAATTAATGCATACAGAATTAATGCATACAGAATTAGTGCATACAAAATTAGTGTACTTTGTATAAACCAGAATTAATGCATACAGAATTAATGCATACAAAATTAGTGCATACAGAATTAGTGCACTTTGTATAAACCAGAACTATGGCACAAAGGTAAGATATTTCATGAAGAACTTCAGTACCAGAATTAAGTAGTGCATATAGGGAAATAAACCAGAAATATGCAACTAAACCAGAACTATGCAAATAAACCAGAATTAGTGCACTTTGTATAAACCAGAACTATGTCACAAAGGTAATAGTGCATATTAGTGCAGAATTAGACATACTTCAGTACCAGAATTAATACATACTACAGTAGCAGAATTAGTGCATATTAGTGCAGAATTAGTGCATGTTTCATAAATGTGAATAACAAAGGTAATTAGTGCATATTTGTACCTTTTGTTGGTCTGAAATAAAAACATACTTTCTCTCTTCTCCAATGTCTTCCATTAGCAATTGCATAAACCATCTCCATCTTTCTTTTGTCTCAGTCTCCACCACACCAAATGCCAAAGGATAATATTGGTCATTCGGGTCCCTTGCTACATCAATTAACAACTGACCTCCATATTGTGTCTTAAGATGACACCCATCTACCCCTATAAATGGTCTACAACCCTTGGTAAACCCTTTCTTGCATCCATCAAAACAGAAGTAAAATCTACCAAATCTTAGTGGTAGTGTTGGATGTGGTCTCTCAGTATTTAGTTTGACAGTGTTCCCAACACAATGTTTTCTCAACTCAGTTGCATATCTCCATAACATGTTATACTGTTCCTTTGCATCACCTTCAATTATTTCTTCAGCCATAGCTTTGGCTCTCCAAGCTTTCCCTTTGGTAATGCCCACTGAATATTTCTGTCTAAGCTCAGACATAATTTCAGACAGTTTAACTTTCCCTTGTGACTTCCTCTTTTCAACCACTAACTTAGAGACCCACTTGGAATTGGCAGACTTGTTATTTAATACCCTTGCACATGTGTGGGTCCCCACCCAAGTCTTTATCTGGTAAGTGAGGCTACCTCCCACTTTGCTACACAATGCCAAAAACCCACATTTACTCTTACACTCAACCCTAACCCTACAGCTCTCATTCTTAACAAACCTTATTTCTCTACCATTTAATACTGACCAATCCCTGATAGCATCTTTAAATTCAGAAAGAGAAATGAACTCCATACCTAATTTGAATTGAAAGTCTTTGTTAAGCAGCTCTGATCTGAACTTCTCATACTTTGGCTTGAAAGGTTTGTCATCCATGTCACTTTCATCAGCATCTGAGCTTTCAAGTTCCTCACTAGCATAATCCACATCTTCACATTTCCTTGTAGCCCTCTTTGAACAAGATCCTAAGACACTTTTGGGCACCAAAACACTGACCTTGTCCCTTTTGCTCTTTTCTTTCATCTTTTTGGGATCCTTGGATGCACAACGCTTGAATCTCAATGATTTCCCTTCGATCTCCACCCTATTCCCACTAACTGGAACAACTACCTCCACTTGTTCAAATTGCTCTTCTTCTACGTCAATTACTCTTTCCTCTTCACTGTCATTGAAACATTGGCTTGCATCAACATAGTCACCAGTACTATCATCTCCACTAGAGGTGCTGAAGTCATCAACATTAGGTACCAGAACCTTGGTCATCATGTCTTCTACACCGTGCTCTACCCAAAGATCACCGTGAACCCTACAAGACATACAATGCTTAGCAACTTCTACAGCTCCTACATCATCAACAACATTTGTAAACCCTTCATCCGTTTGCGGAATCTTTCTCCATAGCCTAAAACCTTCATAACCCCAATCTTTAACCAGACTAACAGCTTCAAAAAAGCTCCATTTATCTTCGTCCTGACCTTCAACAGTAGTCTCACTACCTCCTCTATAATACGTATGGCCGTCTTGCACGAAACTTCCCCATGATGAAACACTAAATTAAACACACCCATTTGCAAGGATGAAGAACCCTAATCGCAGGGTCTGAATTGAGACTGGCTTTTTTTGTAAAATAATTTTGCAAACAAATGAAGATGGATGGCTGCGCCCTAATTTGGAGGGTCTGAATTGAAACATAACATTTGCCAAATAATTTGGGATTTTAAGAAAAGGGCATTCTGGACATTTTATTTGGTATTGTGTGACATGGCATAACAAAAACTTACAAATGCAACAAAAATATAAGCCACATCAGCCTTTTAGGTGATGTGGCATCCTCAAGGTAAAAACTGAAACTTTTAAAATTTGTCAAGGTAACAATTGAAACTTTTTTTTGACAGGGGGATTTTTCAAATACACCTCATATGTCAGGAGTGAAAATAGGTATTAACCCTTTTGGATATTAAGGAATGACATAATTTTTAGGAATGACTGTTGGAACGTTTTAGATATCGTCTGGAAAGTTAAGGTTACGGCGTGGAGATGGTCTTTCATAAAAGATATTACTCATTCCAATTATAATTTTTACGAGTTTAACAAAAATTCTTTATTTTATTTGTCTTAAATTGTAATTAGTTAGTAATATCTTTCACGAGTTTCCACTTGTTTTTTATAAATAAGATTTAATACCCTTTGTACTCCTATCAATTTATCTTGCTTAAAAAACCCTGCGAACTTCAAATCTAAAACGATTTAACTCATATTTTAGATTTTTCGTTGAGTATTTTTATTAAAAATAACATATTTTATATTTACAATTTGGCTATATTTCCTCAACATTTGTATATGTAAAACTAAATAAAAGCATTCTCATATCGTATGGAAAGAAAATAAGTTTACAAACCTAGCGGATATGCCTGTCTTTGACAAACATGATATACAAGCTATGTTATACATATGACCAGGGTACTATGTATTTATTGGTAAACCAGGTTACTATAGAATGTGTTTTTTTTACTTAATAATAGTACATTTTATAATAATATGAAATAAAACTATACACCGTATAATACTTTATTTAAATTTATTAAAAATATTAAACATCAACTTTCATATTGTTTTAGAAGTCATACTAAATGTACCGCCTAAAAATATTTACATTTAAGTGTAATTAATTAGACCCATGACTTTGTAGAAAAACTCTAGATCAGATGATTGGTCTTTAGAAAATTAAATACTTTATATGATCAACCTAAGTGAATGAATACCAATTCCGCTGACCATATTCTGCATACGTGTGACAAGGCATTTTTATTAGAACGTTTCATCAGATAAAATAGGAGTGTTTTGCTGTTGGAATTTTTATAAAACATTGTAATGAATTTGAATTGTTTTTTAATCAAAATATTTATTTCAATTTTTTAAAGTTACAGTAAAAATGATAAATGTTATTCTATTTATCAACAAATGTTTTAGATAATCCTTTAAATTAAAAAATAATAATTATTAAGAATAATGTGTTTAAAAGTCACTAAAAAAGACATATGTCAGTAAGTAGTATATTATTCAAAATTGTTATTAAAGATTTATTGTCCACTAATGAATTAAACTCTTGAAAATGACAAATGAATATAGTATACGATGCATTAAGATAAAAATGATTTTAAAACTCATCAATGTTCTCACACATTACCAATTTACCACTAATAATATTTTTATTGACTGAATTTAGTATTTGATTAAATGAATTTGCAAACTTCAAACCAATTTATTATATGCACTAGTTTGTTGGAAGAAAAAAATCTTCAAGTTTAAATTTCAAAATCATTCACTCACTATTTCAAACAAAGAAAACATGAATTTCTCCCACCATATTTCTCTATATATCAACCTTCATTGCATTCTTTTCTTTTTAATTTCTTCTATTCTCATTATTCTTTCACTCTTTTACACATAATATAATCTCTTCTCAATTACTTCACTATTATTATTTCAACTCATCATGAGTAACTCAAACCAACATGAAAGTAAAGAATCTTCAGAAACAAGTTCACCACCTGAACTCCAATCTTCCATACATGACCCACAACATGTACCTAGGAGTATGTCAAAAGAATTAACACCTTTTCAACGTATGTTTTCTGATCCAAATCTTCCACCTCAACCTCAACAATCGTTACAGGACCCTATTCCAAAACTCACACCGTTTCAAAGGATGTTTTCTAAACAAATCCCGCCACCTCAACCAACGGTTCAAAGTCGTGTTCCTCAACTAAGGCCGTTTCATTTTCAGCCCATTTTTTCACATCCAGTTCCACGGCCTCGACCGTTAATTCCACCACTTCAACAACCAATCTTGTATTTCCCTCCTCGTCCTTCACATCCTCCTCCTCCTTCTCCACCGTATCAACCTCCACGCGTTCGCGCTCGCCTTAACCTACCAAGTGAGAAAAGCGAAACCATCCCTATACCTTTTCCATGGGCAACTAACCGAAGAGCAAGCATTCACAGTATACATTATCTTCGACAAAACGGAATAGTTAACATCACTGGAGATGTCCAATGCAAGAGATGCGATGCAGCATTTCAAATGTCATTTGATGTGAGAGAGAAGTTTCCTGAACTCTGGACATATATTCTCGAAAACAGGCAATTCATGAATGATAGGGCGCCACCAAATGTTTGGATGAATCCAACATTGCCGGACTGCGTGCATTGTAATCAAGAAAACTGCGTGAAACCAATAATCGCTAAGAAGAAAAAGAATATCAATTGGCTGTTTCTGTTGCTAGGTCAATTGCTTGGCTGTTGTAACCTTGCACAGTTGAAATATTGCTGCAAACACACAAACAATCATCGAACCGGTGCAAAGGATAGAGTTCTTTATTTAACGTATCTCGCACTCTGCAAGCAACTTGATTCTACCGGACCTTTTAATGTATGACCATTAACTCATTCGTTTCATGTTATGCTGATGATCTAGGGGGATATTAATGTATTATTTTATGTTAGTGTTAGTTTCAAGTCTTTTTGAACAATTTTAAGGTTTGATAGTATTTGACGTATGACAAACATAGTTGTTTGTTTTAATGTTTTAATGACTGTATTCCTTTTATAATTATTTTTGTTCTGAATCCACTACATGAATATTTTTTATTGAGTAATGTTATTGTTCTTTAATTTCTACTCACTTTTTATTTGTTTGGTCTTTAAAAAGTAAACACTTACACTCCTTTAATTTTCTTTATGATTGATAAAAGAAGAAGGAGAAGAATAAGAAAAGGGGGGAGAAAAATAGAAATTGTTGTGAAAGTTGTTACTGATTTTAAATTGTAAAATTGAATTGTGATTGCATTATGTTGTTTGTTACTATTGTCACGATGTCTTGAAAATAAAGTATAAAGTATTTTTCTATGATCAAGAAACACACAAGAGTAGAAAAGATGGAAAAACAAGAAGAACACGAGAATTGATTATTAACTGTTATTTTTTACTTTCTTTTTAAAATAAGATTACAAGTACAAAAGAATAACAAATATCTCTCTCACCCTAAATTAGGATTTGCAGTATGCAATGATGAGAGATTAGTAGGCTATTTATAATAAACCTAACATACTAAACTAATGGGCTTTTTTTCACAAATATTCATTACAAGCTAACTTAAGGTACAAGCTAACTTAAACAATTGAACATAATAAACAGGTTCAATTCGAAATACTAATAACCTTAGCATTTTGACACCCACATACTAGAACACATTTCGACTACAGTATGTAGGTCTTCTACACTAGCATGTGAACATACTTCGATGACATGCATAAATTCTGCCGAACCAGAAGCTATTCTTCGATCCAATAGAGTTCGATCCAATATCTCACAAATCTTCACCTTGGAACAAACTCTAATATCAAAGAGCAAACTAGCTTTCTTCATGCAGCTTTATCAACTACATACAGTGGAAAAACTTGCAACTGGACAATGTCTTGGTGATCATATCAGCATCATTGTGATTTGTCAAAATCTTCAGCACTTGAACTTCTCCACGCTCGATTACCCCTCTGACGAAATGCAACCTCACATCGATGTGCTTGGTTCGCTCATGATAAGATGAGTTCTTCGACATGTGTATTGCACTTTGACTATCATATTTAACAGTGATAATTTGACCTTGAAGTTTCAGCTCTTTGGCAAAACCTTCAAGCCACAATGCTTCTTTCACAATTTCAATTAAGGAAATATATTCTGCTTCTATAGTTTATAATGCGACAACCTTCTGAAGTGTTGCTTTCCAACTAATTATTGTACCAAACATAGTGAAAACATATCCAGAAATAAATTTTCTGGAATCCATACAACCTGCATAATCAGAGTCGACATATCCTTCAATTACTGCTTTTCTATCTTCACCCAAGGCTCCGCCATAAATTAAGACTATGTTCAGAGATCCATTTATGTACCTTAGAATTCACTTCAATGCTTGTCAGTGAGCCTTTCGAGGATTCACCATGTACTTGCTTACAAGACTTACTGCATATGCTATGTCGGGTCTAGTACAAACCATATCATATATAAAAAAACCCACTATGTTAGCATATGAGATGCTATTCATATAAGCTCTTTCGACCTCAGTACTGGGACACTAATCTATACTTAGCTTGAATTGAGGCTTTGTTGGAGTCACAACAGGCTTTGAATTCGACTTACCAAACTTGTCTAAAATCTTTCGTAGGTATGTCTCTTGAGATAAGCATAATTTCGACTACTTTCTATCTCTTCGGATGTCAATCCCAAGAATACTGGCCACAACTCCCAGATCCTTCATGTCGAACTCCTTATTGAGTTCATCCTTCACCCTCATTACATCTTTGACATTTTTCTTGCTATGAGAATATCATCAATATAAAGCAACAAAATAACAAATGAATTACCAGGTTGAAATCTGAAGTAAACACAGTGGTCGAACTGGCTTCTAATGAAACTTATGCATGCCATAAACTTGTAGAATCTCCTATTCCACTGTCGAGGAGATTTTTTCATCCCATATAATGATCTAATCAACTTGCAGACATAATCTTCCTTTCCCTTTTCGACATACCCTTCAGGTTTCCTCATTAGTATTATTTCATCTATATCACCATACAAGAACGCAGTCTTCACATCCATTTGTTCCAGTTCAAGGTCGAACTGTGCCACCATGGAAAGCAACATTCGAATGGACATGTGCTTCACAACAAGAGAAAACACATCATTGAAGTTGACGCCTTCTTTTTAAGTGAAACCCCTTGCAACCAATCTTGCCTTGTATGTTTTCGACGCCCCTCCTTTGATTCCTTCCTTAACATTGAAAATTCATTTACATCTGACTAACCTGGCTCATTAGGTTTCTTAATAAGTTCTCAAGTGTTGTTATCATGAAGAGATTTCATCTCATCATCCATGGCCTTCATCCATTCAGTCTTATTTCGACTCCTCATAACTTCCTTATGGTCTCTGGGTTCTTCGTCTAGAACCTCACTTGCAGAGATTAAGGCATAAGCTATAAGATTTGCATACCTAAGTCTCTGAGGTGGCTTGATGACTCTTCTCGTCCTATCTCTTGCCAATAGGTAGTCATCTACAGTTTCTTCAACTTCCTCAGCATATTCTACTTCTTCTTCGACTTCATCTGGGATACGCAATTCAGCATCAACATGCTTCACCTCAATAGGAATCTCTACCTGTTCTAGCTCTTCGTCAGATATATTTGTACTTAGACCAACATCATCAGTTTTCTTGAAAGTCATTTCAGCTTCATTGAAAACTGCATCTCGACTAATGATACTCTTCCTGTGACCTGGCTCTAGGCACCATAGCCTCTAAGCTTTGACTTCTTCAGGGTTTCCCATGAACATGCATTTCAGAGCTCTAGGTTCGAACTTGTCTCGCCTAATGTGAGCATAAGCTATGCAACCAAATACTCTCAGTTTGTCGAGATCTGGTGGATGTCCCGACCAAACTTCTTCAAGTGTCTTCATATCTAACGCAGACAAAGGACATCTGTTTATCATATATGTTGCTGTCAAAACAACCTTGGCCCAAAACACCTTATTTAACCAAACACTAGTCAACGTGCATCTAACTCTCTCCAAAATAGTTTGTTTAAACCTTTCAGCCAAACCATTTTGCTATGGAGTACCTGCAGTAGTTATGTGCCTTGCAATACCAGAGGCAACACAAAAGTTGTCAAAAGCCTCATTACAAAATTCAAGGCCATTGTCGGTTCTCAACATATTGACCTTTCCGCCAATTTGATTTTCGACCAGAGTCTTCTAACTTCTGAAATTCTCAAAAGTTTCATCCTTAGTCTTCTAGATGAATACCCATAACTTTATGGAATAATCATCTACTATGGATAGAAAATACCTTGCTTCTAAATGTGATGGACACCTTGCAGGCCCCCAAAGATTGGCATAGATATAATCAAGGGATCTATGTGTTCTTTGTTTGCCTTTGTTGAACTTCACTCTACAAGATTTTCCAAGTACACATGGTTCATAAAATTTCAGCTTTTCGACTTTGTCTCCACCAAGCAAATTTTGTTTCCCAAATTCTACCAAACCCCTTTCACTGACATGGCCCAATCTCATTTTCCAAATTCCTGTCTTCGAATAAGGTTTCGTGGATGCAACATTTGTCGAACCACTTACAACTTCAGCCTCAAGGGTATACAAGCCTTGCTTCTTCACACCTCTCAAGACTTCCTTCGACTCCTTCATGACTCATAGGATACTTTTCTCTCCTTGGAAAACATATCCTTTCTTGTCGAATTCACCAAGAGAAATCAAATTTCTCTTTAAATCAGGTACATATCTGACTTCATTCAATAACTTTATTGACTCATCATGGAGTTTGAATCTCACAGATCCAACACCTGCAATCTTGCAAGCTTTGTTGTTTCCCAATAATACAGATCCACCATCTTGATCACACAGTTCCTCGAACATGTCTTTGTTTAGAGTCATGTGCCAAGTGCAAGCTGAATCCATAATCGACTCTTTTCTTGAGTCGTTGCTTGAAACCACAAGAACATCAGATAAGTCGAAATCATCTTGAACAATGGTTATGTTGCCATTATCCTTACCTCTATGATCTTTCAAGCATTCAGGGCACACCTTTCTTATGTGACCCTCTTTCTTACAATGATAACATCGAATACCAAAGGCTTCACCAATTTAAGACTTCTGTTGACTTTTACCTTTCTTCTTGTTGAACATTCCATCCTTTCGCAAGAATTTTCCCTTAATGACTAAACCTTCACCAACCGTCGAAGGTTTATGCTTCTTTTGTTCGTTCAAGTCCTTAGAACATAAGGCTGATTTAACTTCTTCAAAGGTCACAGACTCCCTTCCATACAAGAGAGTTTCATTAAAGTGAGCATATGTTCTGGGCAAAGCACACAACAACAACAATGCTTGATATTCATCATCTATCTTTACATCAATATTTTTAAGATCAAGAATCAACTTGTTGAACAAATCCAATTACTCAGCCAACACTTTGTCTTCAATCATCTTGAATGAATATAAAACTTGCTTCAGGTAGAGACGATTTACTAATGATTTGGTCATGTACAAACTTTCAAGTTTCACCCATAATGCTAATGCTCTCGTCTCCTTTGATACCAATCGAAGAACCTTATCACCAAGGTTCAACAAGATTGCACTGTGGGCTTTTTCTATCATGGCCATATTTTCTTTTTCCGTTAACACATCTTCCATAGCCGCCGCTCCCTTCAATGATTCTAAATAACTCTATTGAACCAGTGGGGCTTCAAGCGTCACAGACCAAAATCGTTCACTCCAGAGAAGTTTTCAATCTCATACTTTATTGAAGACATCTTCTCCGTGCTCACCGCACTAATTTATTATGAAAACGATGCCTTAAAAACAGAGTATAAATTATTTCTCTATGATCAAGAAACACACAACGGTAGAAAAGATGGAAAAACAAGAAGAACACAAGAATTGGTTATTAACTGCTATTCTTTACTTTCTCTTTAAAACAATATTACAAGTACACGGGAATAAAAAATAACCCTCTCACTCTAAATTAGAATTTGCAGTATGCAATGATGAGAGACTAGTGCTATTTATAATAAACCTAACATACTAAACTAATGGGCTTTTTTCACAAATACTCATTACAAGATGACTTAGTTTACAAGCTAACTTAAACAATTGGACATAACAAACAGACCCAATTCAAAATACTAACATTCCTTGCATTTTGACATCCACATACTAGAATACATTTCGACTACAGTATGTAGGTCTTTGACTCCAGCATGTGAACATACTTCGACAAAATGCATAAATCCTATAGAACCAGAAGCTACTCTTCGACCCAATAGAGATCGATCAAATATATCACAGTTACAAACTAAGCAACCCTTTATATAGGCTTGCAAAGCCCTGGACCAAAAATAGAGTATTCGAAAAACTACAATAGCTGTTGTGTGATCGGTGGATCTGGAACTGACTGTTTAACGCTGGTTCGCGAAATGTCGCGGAAGCAAGAGTCGCCACCGTCTTTTATTTTCTCCAAATGGAAAGGACAAAAGCACAGAAAAATTCCTTAAAGAGATTGCTCTCGGTTCGGGAGGTAGATTATAGAAAGGGAAGGTGTTAGCACCCTTTCTATCCATGGTTATCCATGGGCTCTTAGATACTTGCTCACTTGTGTTTTCAAAAATGGTTTGTTTGCTTTTCAACTGTGGGTTTTAAAAAAAGTTTCTTTGAAAATTTCAGTTCGACTCTTGTATCGGTCCTCAAGAGTGTTTGAAAAATTGCTTTCGAAAGCTTTTTTGAAAATGTGTCGGTGCGAAAAGTATTTTTGAATTTGTTTTGAATTTAGAGCAAGTATCTACGAGAACCTACCTACCCTAAGGAATTCGTCTGTGTAAATGTCCTTTAAAGTAGTGCCATCCCACCATTGAGAGGTAGGTAGCACCACCGTTGGAGGTGTTCGGGTCAATTCGTGGTTCGGGACATGGTGATCACCAGAGCAATGGGAAGACACCTTAGAAGCTATCCTCATGCCAGGTTCCCGGATCATGAGGACTTACTAAGACATCCTCTACTCGACGATCACCTTTCGAGGCAAGGCAACAGTGAGGCGTACCCTAGGGGTGGTGTGTGATTTGTGTATCAGATTCAGATATTTTATCTTGTCATGTTATTGGTGATCTACGCGTTTGTTTTTTACTTAAGGCCATTCATTCTTGCATGCATTTGTTAACAGTTAAAAAAAAGCGAAAAAAGTAAAGTTATAAACTATTACAAAGGCGCGGGTCCACATCGCCAAAATAAAATCCCGGACCCGATTTGACAGAAAATAAATAAAGAAATAAAGTAAAGTGCGAGAAATTAAGTTTACACGGCTTTGGGAGAATTACACAAATATTTAAAAGAAAGAAATAAAATGCGCGAATTGGAATTTAAATTGGAAACGAGGGCGTTGGACCCTTTTGAAGTTAAATTGAAATTAAAAATTAATTAATTATTTATTGAAATAAAAGAAGTGTTTTTTAGGTTTTTTTTGCATTTATGAAATAAGAAAATTAAAATTAAAATTAAAAGAAACCCTAATTCTAAGTTATTTTTAATTATTTGAGAAAAATGTTAAAGTTTAACTTAATTTACTAAAGAATTTATGTACATGTTTATTTACAAAATAAATTAGTAATTAATAATAATAATAATGATGAAAAAATTATTTATTAAAAAAAATGATGAAAAAGTTAAAAAAAACCTAATTTCTACATATTTAATTTATTAAGAAAAATATTAAAGTTTTGAAACCTAAATTAATCTAATTAATTGTTTAAAGTTTATTTACAAAAATAATAATAGTAAAATTAATATTAATAAAATAAACATTTTTTTGATTTTTCTGTATTTTATATTTATTATGAAAATTATTTTATGGAATTAAAAGAAAACAATTAAAAAACAATTAAAAGAATAAAAAGGAAAAACAAATAAAAATTAAAAATTGAGCAAACCATAGGGGGTGTCTGGCCCAAGGGGAGGTTTTTTGAAGTATTGACTCCTGAGTACCGTGGTCTGCATTCTTTGGCCATTGGATTGAGTTTCATGCATAAGTTGTTCTACTTTGGCCAATTGGCTTTTGGCTTTTGACTTTTGGCTTTTGGCTTTTGGCCATTTGTGTTCTGGCTTCAACGTTCCCTTAATCTCTGGCTTAATGTCTGCCTCGCCATGTATTTGACTTTTGGCTTTTGGCCTTTTGGCCTTTTGACTTTTTGGCTTTTGGCCTCAACGTTCCTAAATAAACCTGGGATCCTGTCTAAATCTGCAGTTGAATCTCACGAACACATTAAATAAAATCATAAAAATTCAAATAAAACCAACATATGAAGAAATTTAATGTTTAGGCACAATATGGCATGTATGAATGATTATACCCTTTTGATCATGGAGATCAAATCAACCTTACCCTTACTGAAAAATCAGTGGCCTGAATGCTTTTATGCTCTTTGGATCATGGAGATCAAGCCAGTCTTACCCTTACTGAAGAAGTAATAAGATGTTGGTTTGTAGCTGAGATGGTTTTGTTTGTAGTGAGAGAGGGATTTGTAATAAGGATTTCAAGGTTTTAGGGTTCTTGAAAGAGTTTGATATTCCAACAGTGTTGTGGCAAGGTTTTTTCTCTCTTTTTTTCTTCCCTCTTTTTTCTTTTTTTCTCCCCTCTGGTTTGTGTGACAAGAAGGTGATTATATAGTGGAAATTAGGGTAAAGAAAATGGGCTTTGAATGTGCAATTGGGCCTCCAATATTCACTTGAATTCGTCACTTTCCAGGCTAAATCGCAGGGACTTAAGTGCATTTTTTGAAGTTGAAATGTGAAAACAAAATGTAGCCGACATCGAGAACTAACTCCTGTCCGAAAATCGACTCAATCGGATAAACGGTGAATTAGTTATGAATTTTTGAAGTTTCAGCTCAGACAAACTTATTTTGGGCTCCAGTGTCGACTCTGACACGTTCTTCAATAAAAAACTGGTATTGATCGGTGCATAATCCGGTCTCGACTTTTGAAGCAAAGTTGTAGATCTACGAGTCAGGAACCTTGGGTAAAAATATGAGCCCAATCCGATAAAAATTGACCGAGTTATGAATTTTCGAAGTTTCGGCCCAGATGAAATAATATTCAGCATTCAGGATTTTCAGCGTGTCACGCACTCTGAGCAAAAAACGAAGGCCTTTTGAATACCGTTTGAAATCAATACCTTCTATGAAAATGTAGCCAACTCAATTTGTGAAATTTTGGCACCGGAACCAGCTCGATACGATGAAAATCGACCAAGTTATGATTTTCTGAACATGACGCAAATAAACTTCTGTCACAAATTTTCTGCACGAAAATACTTGATAAATCCACATTTTTGAAGACCTTCTGATCGAAATTGGCTTCCATCCGTGAGAGATGAAAACGTAGATAATGTCAAGACGGAATTTTGGCCACCGGAACGGGTTCAAAACGAGTCACGATCTTCAAGTTATGAATTTTTTAGCGCGTAAAAACTGCACTTTCAGCACACTTTTTCACTATATTTCTTCAAGAAAACTCACACATTCGGATACCTTCTTTAAAGAATTGACTCTTGAGCCGAACCTGAATTTGAGAATACGTTATCAGAGATATCTTGGCGAAAGAATACCTGAATATGACGCGCCAGGTTGGACTTGTGAATTTTCTTGAAATGTTTTGAGAAATATGGGAGGGCAAATTTTGGGGTACAACAGTTGCCCCTGTTCAATCTTCTTAGACCTGAGGATGCAGATTGGCTGACGTGCCTTTCGTAATCCGAAGGTGGAAGATGATTGAACACTAGAGTGCCCAGAAATTTGCGCTCACATAGTAGCGGTGATGGTGGAAATGGGCTTATAGATGCCATTTAGAGGTTGATGAAATATGATGATGGGCTTATAGATGCCATCTGGATGTTGATCGCGTAGGAGATTCCTTAGCGAGAACCTGCATACCTGCAAAAGAACAAATGAGTACCTGACACGTTGCAGGAGCCGGTTTTCAGATGCTTGGTATAGATGGGTCCTGACTGGTTACAGGAGTTGAGTCTGGAGCTTCAAACGGCGATGAATGAACCAGGGATGGTTACTGCCTTAGCATGAATGGTAAGAGAATCTTGGGCGACTTTAACTTCAACAACGCTCGTTGAGAAAAATCTTGGGTGACTTTAACTGCAACAACGCTCGTTGAGAAAAATCTTGGGTGACTTTAACTTCAACAACGCTCGTTGAGAAAAATCTTGGGTGTCTTCTACTGGGATAAGAATCAGGGAGATCTTAGGGTCGATCTGACTGAACCAGAGGAGGTTTTTTTGATAAGGATGTGATGAAGGAATCTGAGATGATTGCTACTCCAAATATATGATGAAGGAATCTGGGACGATTACTACCTCAGCAGGACGATGAAGGAATCTGGGACGATTACTACCTCAGCAGAATGATGAAGGAATCTGGGACGATTACTACCTCAGCAGAATGATGAAGGAATCTGGGACGATTACTACCTCAGCAGGATAATGAAGGAATCTGGGACGATTACTACCTCAGTAGGATGATGAAGGAATCTGGGACGATTACTACCTCGGCAGGATGATGAAGGAATCTGGGACGATTACTACCTCAGCAGGATGATGAAGGAATCTGAGACGATTACTACCTCAGCAGAATGATGAAGGAATCTGGGACGATTACTACCTCAGCAGGATGATGAAGGAATCTGGGACGATTACTACCTCAGCAGGATAATGAAGGAATCTGGGACGATTACTACCTCAGCAGGATGATGAAGGAATCTGGGACGATTACTACCTCAGCAGGATGATGAAGGAATCTGGGACGATTACTACCTCAGCAGGATGATGAAGGAATCTGGGACGATTACTACCTCAGCAGGATAATGAAGGAATCTGGGACGATTACTACCTCAGCAGGATGATGAAGGAATCTGGGACGATTACTACCTCAGCAGGATGATGAAGGAATCTGGGACGATTACTACCTCAGCAGGATGATGAAGGAATCTGGGACGATTACTACCTCAGCAGGATGATGAAGGAATCTGGGACGATTACTACCTCAGCAGGATGATGAAGGAATCTGGGACGATTACTACCTCAGCAGAATGATGAAGGAATCTGGGACGATTACTACCTCAGCAGGATGATGAAGGAATCTGGGACGATTACTACCTCAGCAGGATGATGAAGGAATCTGGGACGATTACTACCTCAGTAGGATGATGAAGGAATCTGGGACGATTACTACCTCAGCAGGATGATGAAGGAATCTGGGACGATTACTACCTCAGCAGAATGATGAAGGAATCTGGGACGATTACTACCTCAGCAGGATGATGAAGGAATCTGGGACGATTACTACCTCAACGGGTAAAGACTTTTATCTGTTGATCGTTCTTTCCTGAAAAAGTAACGAATTAGTTGTATGCAATGTCATAATGCATGAATTGCCTGATTTTAAGATGTTCTCAAAAATAAATGAGATTGGGGTGATATGATGCGTCTATGCATGCTATAATGATGTATGTGACGTTTTATGAATGTGTTTTTCGTCTAGGAAAGTAAATCCTTGATGGGTGCCGGGAAGTCGTATCCTGGGCTGATGTTGAAGAATAGATTTTGCTTCCGCTGGGGATGATAACTGCAAGAATACCGGTAGGAGAAGATGATTCCGTTGCGGAGTAAACTTGGCAAATGGAAGATTCTGCGGGGAGAAAAGATACTCTAGCGACCATGCTGGGAAGCAACACTCTGTGGGGAGAGAGATGCTTTGCTGAATGTTGATAGTAACTTGCTGAGGATGTCTTGTTGTTGGAAGTGTGAATAGACTTCGCTGGGGTAAGAAGACTGTGTCGAGGACGCTCTTTCCGTGGCTTTTGGCTGAGGATAACCCAGTTATATCCTGTTAAGGAAATAACTCTTTAAATAAAGTCGGGCGACGCGTTCGTGCTCTGCGAAGGATAAGCTTCCAGAATCTACTGGGGATAAGCTTACTGCTTGGGGAGATGAATTCCAACTTTCCTGGGGAAACTGGATTGGACTCTTCTGGGGGGTTTTGGAACTGCGGGGGAGGTGATTCCTTTGAATGTTGGCCTGCCGCCGGGGAACAATCTTTAGACCAAGACTGCCGGGGATGCTTGTTTAAGAATATATGTATTGCTGCAGAGATGTTGAGATCTACGGGAGGATACTCCATTTCCTTGAGATTTATCAACTCTGCTTGGAGAGGAATGCACTGACTTGCCGACTCACTCTCTGGGGAATTGAGATGTACTGGTTATGTTCTTCAACTGAATTCACCTTGATACCTTGGAGGACAGAACAATTAGATTGCTTTTAGACAACTCTTTATTGCCCCTGTTTCAGTGGTGGGAGAGGAAGACCTGTGAGGCGCTGATAGTTGTTGATGGGCAAACCTTCTTCTGGTAGGCAGGTGATAAGATGACAGGACATAGTCGTACGCTTTGATCCCTAACTTTTGCCTGGACCGCCCTTTCGGGTTTTCAGTCCACCGGGATACCCATTTTTGCCCAAGCCGCCTTTTCAGGTTTTCGACTTGCCGGGTGTACAGATTTTTTCATTTTCATCCCTGATTTTTGCCCGAACCCTTTTGGTTCGCCGGGAAGCCCTTATTTTTGCCTAGGTGTGTCAACCTAGCGCGTCTTTGATTATGCGTAGTATTTTCTTTCGACTATGTCCACACTCTCAGGATGTAGGGAGTTGCCCTTGTCAGAAGTGTTTTGTCATATTACCAGAAGGTGTCTGATCGTGTAAGATTCGTTGCTGGAGTGCCCCAAGTGACTTAGGCAGAGGTTTGCCCCAGGCTTTTTGGCCTTTTGAGAGATTCTCTGGATCTTGACTTAACTGCCCCAGATGATAGACCATGGTCATGTCTGCCCCTTGATTGGAAGTGCTTTTGTTCACTAGGCATTCGTCGTGCGAACTTCTATACTGTTCAAACAAAAAGTCATATGCAAACAAAGTTATGTTAAAAATGCAAAGCTTATGTCCGTCTTGAAGATTTTTAAAATGCATTCTTTTCATAAAACCAGTGAATGTTTGTAAAACGTGATGTCAACTCCGTATTTTATCGCAAGCCTTAAGGAGTCAGGATACCTTTCGTAACAGTATGCTTTCGAACTAACCCATGCTTCAGCTAGGACTTTTGAGGGTTATAACGTGGCCTGGTTCACGGTTTAAGAAACAAAGGATAAAGGCTCAAATTATTTGTACCCACCCGCTCTTCGTGATGTTCTCCAAACCTAAACTCAGTTGATCATATGTTAGACCTTGCTCTGATTTTCCGGTGATGATTCGGATGTTGATAACTTATTTTGAATAGGCAGTCATTCCTTTTTTGTTGAGGGTTTGTAAGACCTCTTTCTTGTCTGATTTTTGTGTTATCCCTTTCTTTTTTGCCTGAACTGTTTCCTTTTTTGGAATTACAGTCAGCGGGATGCCCCAGTTTTGTAAGTCTCCTTCATGGGTTTTGACTTAATGGTTTTTTTTTTATGAGATAATGATTGCCTGTCCTTGTGATTTATTCAGAACCATCACTGTCTTTTGTTTTGTAAGGACTCCTTTGGTGCCATTTGTTATGCACTTGGATCAACTGAGAGAACTACCCTGCCCCAGGTTATGATTAAGGGTTTTAAATTTCGAAAAGAAAAACTCCTACTTCTTTGGCTCAGAGGGGTTGACGAGGGATTATCATCCTTATAACTCCAGTGTTTAGGGATTGAAACAATGCCTGTACCTCATCAGCGGGGTCTGTTCAAAAGCATACTGTAGATTATGGTATCGTTTTCGTCATCCTCCGTCAAGAGGCTTAGAATTATTAATCGAGAGTTGACATCAGAAAAAAAATATGAAAACAATTTGTATATAGTGAATACGAATATATTGCTTCAGAACAGACATATGCGATGCATTAATGAAATAACAATGTTTAACATGAGTAAATGTTTGAACAATCAAAGCACAACACAACTTGAACATTCGAATGAACAAAAGTTTCCTAGTCTCAGAGCTTGTCACTTCAAATGGTGAGCCTTGGAGGGATGGTAGAAAAATTCAGCCTGACCATCTTGTGTGAATTCCAGTGCTCCTTCATCAATCAGAATCTTATTCTTCAAAGCCCAACAATCCTCTGTAGCATGCCCCGGGCTATCAGAATGATAAGCGCAGCGAGCGTTGGGGTTATACTTTGGCGACGTTGTAATTTGAAACTTCGGAACCTCTTTTAGAGTTACCAGCTTGGTCTCCAGCAACTGTGGCAATATCTGGGATAAGGTCATGCTGAGCCGAGTGAACTGCCTCCTCTCGCTCTTTTGTTGGTTGTGATGTTGAATTTGTGACACTGGAGCCATTTGAGGAGCTCTCCCCTTACCTCATTGTCTCAAAGATGGTTGAACGATGACTGGCTTTTTACCCTTAGACTTTTGCCCCAGTTGGTTACCCTGAAGCAGTTGGTTGATGAGAACCCCGAGCTCTTCTTGTCTTTGAGCTAACCCTTGAATGGCAGTCACCTGCCCCAGCATCTGGACCTTCAATGCATCCACCTCAGCTTGTAGGTGTTTCAGCCTTTCATCCTCAGCACTGTTCCTGACAAAAGTCTCCATGAGAAGTGTCCTTAGCTCCTCCTGCCCCTTGGATAGATTCAGGAGGATTTCTCTGAACTGAGTCTCTTGAGCGAGAAGGTCCTGGTTATTTGGTTGGAAGGCCATTGCTGAAATAAACAGCGAGGAAGGTAAGTGACCTACAGCAAGGATACTTGTTATGCAATGATGAGTATGACATGCATGTAATGTTTTCAAGGACCTCGCGGGGTAAACAAGAAGAAAAAAAAATTTTGTCAGAGTTTGAATCCGGTAGCTTGAGTGAAGGGGCCTCATGTTGTTGAGAGTCCTTCTTCAAGGGTCAAAGGCTCACCATATCCAGTGGGTCATAGCCCCTGACTTTAGTCATCATGTCTGGTTTTGGTTTCCCAACAGCCTTGGTTAGGGGAACCTTCTTCAAGAGTCAGAGCTCACCATATCAAGTGGGTCATAGCCCCTGACAACCTTGGCTAGAGGAAAATAAATCCTCTTTGCCCCTTGCTAGATGTTTGATTTATCATGACCTGCATCACAAGCCTTTGAGATCCTTGAAATGGGTTAGGATGTATGCAATGGTATGATGTCACGATGCATGGGGTAATGTAGGTAACCCTGTTGTAAGTCCCAATTAAGGACTGCAAACCAAAACCTGCAAGAAACTCAAGTAAAACCTATCATGAGTCCCAATTAAGGACTAAAACAAACCCTGCAAGAAACTTGGTAAACCTTGTTATGAGTCCTGGTTAAGGACTAAAACAAAAACCCTGCAAGAAACTTGGTAAACCTTGTTATGAGTCCTGGTTAAGGACTAAAACAAAAACCCTGCAAGAAACTTGGTAAACCTTGTTATGAGTCCTGGTTAAGGACTAAAACAAAAACCTGTAGGAAATTCAGTAAACCCTGTTATGAGTCCTAGTTAAGGACTATAAACAAAACCTGCAAGAGACTTAGTACCCTGTTATGAGTCCTAATTAAGGACTGTAAACAAAACCTGCAAGTAGTTCATGCGTCAGATAACAAGCATGCAAGTAGTCAAGTACGAAGGCACACAAGTCACACAAGAGAAACCCTTAGAGTTTAGGCCAACATGGGGTCTGGGTAGTACCCTCTTGAAGTTGGTGGGTTCAACCTGTCCTATTAGAAGTAACCGGGTTCTAAGGGTCCCAATATCACGGGATTGCTTTCATTGTTCATCGTTTCGATTTAGCCACTGAACTGGCGACCGAAATATTCCAGGAAAGCAACCCTCAATTGAGTGTAGTATCGAGTATCAACCAACCTCGGACTACACCAAAGTCAGTTATCTCACTACCCTAAAGAGGCCAAGATAGTTCAATTAAGGTTCCTAAGGTCTGTTGATGCTTCACGACACCACGCGGAGGCCCCGTACTCTCCTTGACTGAACTCAAGGGTTACCGGTACACACCAAAGTGCCACATCAACGTAGCAGACTGTTTCAACCATGTCGGTATACCCCGCACAGTTCCCTCACAGCCTTGTTGCTACTTTCTAAGAAGGTATCCCCAGATCCGGGTTAGGATCTATAGAACTCCCAAGCAACCCACAATAATAAAGCAAGCAAGGAAAGCAATTGAAAACACAGTGATCTTAGTCCTAAGGTACACCTCGCTTTAAGTTATATCCCCAGCAGAGTCGCCAGTTCTGTGATCGGTGGATCTGGAACTGACTGTTTAACGCTGGTTCGCGAAATGTCGCGGAAGCAAGAGTCGCCACCGTCTTTTATTTTCTCCAAATGGAAAGGACAAAAGCACAGAAAAATTCCTTAAAGAGATTGCTCTCGGTTCGGGAGGTAGATTATAGAAAGGGAAGGTGTTAGCACCCTTTCTATCCATGGTTATCCATGGGCTCTTAGATACTTGCTCACTTGTGTTTTCAAAAATGGTTTGTTTGCTTTTCAACTGTGGATTTTAAAAAAAGTTTCTTTGAAAATTTCAGTTCGACTCTTGTATCGGTCCTCAAGAGTGTTTGAAAAATTGCTTTCGAAAGCTTTTTTGAAAATGTGTCGGTGCGAAAAGTATTTTTGAATTTGTTTTGAATTTAGAGCAAGTATCTACGAGAACCTACCTACCCTAAGGAATTCGTCTGTGTAAATGTCCTTTAAAGTAGTGCCATCCCACCATTGAGAGGTAGGTAGCACCACCGTTGGAGGTGTTCGGGTCAATTCGTGGTTCGGGACATGGTGATCACCAGAGCAATGGGAAGACACCTTAGAAGCTACCCTCATGCCAGGTTCCCGGATCATGAGGACTTACTAAGACATCCTCTACTCGACGATCACCTTTCGAGGCAAGGCAACAGTGAGGCGTACCCTAGGGGTGGTGTGTGATTTGTGTATCAGATTCAGATATTTTATCTTGTCATGTTATTGGTGATCTACGCGTTTGTTTTTTACTTAAGGCCATTCATTCTTGCATGCATTTGTTAACAGTTAAAAAAAAGCGAAAAAAGTAAAGTTATAAACTATTACAAAGGCGCGGGTCCACATCGCCAAAATAAAATCCCGGACCCGATTTGACAGAAAATAAATAAAGAAATAAAGTAAAGTGCGAGAAATTAAGTTTACACGGCTTTGGGAGAATTACACAAATATTTAAAAGAAAGAAATAAAATGCGCGAATTGGAATTTAAATTGGAAACGAGGGCGTTGGACCCTTTTGAAGTTAAATTGAAATTAAAAATTAATTAATTATTTATTGAAATAAAAGAAGTGTTTTTTAGGTTTTTTTTGCATTTATGAAATAAGAAAATTAAAATTAAAATTAAAAGAAACCCTAATTCTAAGTTATTTTTAATTATTTGAGAAAAATGTTAAAGTTTAACTTAATTTACTAAAGAATTTATGTACATGTTTATTTACAAAATAAATTAGTAATTAATAATAATAATAATGATGAAAAAATTATTTATTAAAAAAAATGATGAAAAAGTTAAAAAAAACCTAATTTCTACATATTTAATTTATTAAGAAAAATATTAAAGTTTTGAAACCTAAATTAATCTAATTAATTGTTTAAAGTTTATTTACAAAAATAATAATAGTAAAATTAATATTAATAAAATAAACATTTTTTTGATTTTTCTGTATTTTATATTTATTATGAAAATTATTTTATGGAATTAAAAGAAAACAATTAAAAAACAATTAAAAGAATAAAAAGGAAAAACAAATAAAAATTAAAAATTGAGCAAACCATAGGGGGTGTCTGGCCCAAGGGGAGGTTTTTTGAAGTATTGACTCCTGAGTACCGTGGTCTGCATTCTTTGGCCATTGGATTGAGTTTCATGCATAAGTTGTTCTACTTTGGCCAATTGGCTTTTGGCTTTTGACTTTTGGCTTTTGGCTTTTGGCCATTTGTGTTCTGGCTTCAACGTTCCCTTAATCTCTGGCTTAATGTCTGCCTCGCCATGTATTTGACTTTTGGCTTTTGGCCTTTTGGCCTTTTGACTTTTTGGCTTTTGGCCTCAACGTTCCTAAATAAACCTGGGATCCTGTCTAAATCTGCAGTTGAATCTCACGAACACATTAAATAAAATCATAAAAATTCAAATAAAACCAACATATGAAGAAATTTAATGTTTAGGCACAATATGGCATGTATGAATGATTATACCCTTTTGATCATGGAGATCAAATCAACCTTACCCTTACTGAAAAATCAGTGGCCTGAATGCTTTTATGCTCTTTGGATCATGGAGATCAAGCCAGTCTTACCCTTACTGAAGAAGTAATAAGATGTTGGTTTGTAGCTGAGATGGTTTTGTTTGTAGTGAGAGAGGGATTTGTAATAAGGATTTCAAGGTTTTAGGGTTCTTGAAAGAGTTTGATATTCCAACAGTGTTGTGGCAAGGTTTTTTCTCTCTTTTTTTCTTCCCTCTTTTTTCTTTTTTTCTCCCCTCTGGTTTGTGTGACAAGAAGGTGATTATATAGTGGAAATTAGGGTAAAGAAAATGGGCTTTGAATGTGCAATTGGGCCTCCAATATTCACTTGAATTCGTCACTTTCCAGGCTAAATCGCAGGGACTTAAGTGCATTTTTTGAAGTTGAAATGTGAAAACAAAATGTAGCCGACATCGAGAACTAACTCCTGTCCGAAAATCGACTCAATCGGATAAACGGTGAATTAGTTATGAATTTTTGAAGTTTCAGCTCAGACAAACTTATTTTGGGCTCCAGTGTCGACTCTGACACGTTCTTCAATAAAAAACTGGTATTGATCGGTGCATAATCCGGTCTCGACTTTTGAAGCAAAGTTGTAGATCTACGAGTCAGGAACCTTGGGTAAAAATATGAGCCCAATCCGATAAAAATTGACCGAGTTATGAATTTTCGAAGTTTCGGCCCAGATGAAATAATATTCAGCATTCAGGATTTTCAGCGTGTCACGCACTCTGAGCAAAAAACGAAGGCCTTTTGAATACCGTTTGAAATCAATACCTTCTATGAAAATGTAGCCAACTCAATTTGTGAAATTTTGGCACCGGAACCAGCTCGATACGATGAAAATCGACCAAGTTATGATTTTCTGAACATGACGCAAATAAACTTCTGTCACAAATTTTCTGCACGAAAATACTTGATAAATCCACATTTTTGAAGACCTTCTGATCGAAATTGGCTTCCATCCGTGAGAGATGAAAACGTAGATAATGTCAAGACGGAATTTTGGCCACCGGAACGGGTTCAAAACGAGTCACGATCTTCAAGTTATGAATTTTTTAGCGCGTAAAAACTGCACTTTCAGCACACTTTTTCACTATATTTCTTCAAGAAAACTCACACATTCGGATACCTTCTTTAAAGAATTGACTCTTGAGCCGAACCTGAATTTGAGAATACGTTATCAGAGATATCTTGGCGAAAGAATACCTGAATATGACGCGCCAGGTTGGACTTGTGAATTTTCTTGAAATGTTTTGAGAAATATGGGAGGGCAAATTTTGGGGTACAACATGTTGTATTCGACTTTGTCTAATACAACTGACAACCTATTCAACTAGTTATTTCAACATACTCATTATCTCTTTAACAAAATAAGAATTGCAGCTTCTAACACACCCCCTAATTAATGTTCTCGAGACTTCCCATCCTGATGCTTCTCTTTAACTCGTCAAATCTGACTTTCTTCAGAGGTTTGGTGAATATATCAGCTAGTTGTATTATTGTCTTGCAATGCTTTATCTCCAGCTTACCTTTGTTGACTTGATCCCTCATAAAATGATACCTCCTTTCTATGTGCTTACTTCGACAATGACACATTGGGTGAATCTCCAGGTCAATAGATGACTTGTTATCGACAAACAACTTTATCTTCTTAGGTTCAATTATCTTGAGTTCTTCAAGTAACATTTTAATCAATGCTGCTTGACATGCCGCGTATGATGCAACCACATATTCCGCTTCACATGATGACAAATCCATAATGCTTTGCTTCCTCGAACTCCAAGAGATTGGAGCGCCTTCGATCATGAATATATAGCCTGTAGTACTTTTATTTTCGTCTTGATCTCCACTGAAATTTGAGTCAGTGTATCCATGGACTTTAACATTTGTGCTATTTGTGATACGGTGGCAGAGCTGACTGTTATACTGGTTTTGCATTTGTGTTCGTAAATGTTGCGGTAAGCAAGAATCATCACCAACTTTTCTTTTATCTAAATTAAGGAAAGGGTGAAAAGAACAGAAAAAGACCTTTTCGAGAGTTTTCTGAGTAAGGGGGGTAGATTATGAAAAGGGAAGGTGTTAGCACCCTTTCCATCCGTAGTTTTCTACGGGCTCTTAGATGCTTAGCTCATTATTTGATACCTTGTGCTTTGTGCTTTTGAAAATTATTTGAAAGTGCCTTAGTGCGGCTGTAACACGGTAGGAGAATTGACTTGGGTGTTTTGCATTTGATCATAAATGTTGCGGATAGAAAGAGTCGCCACCGACTTTTCTTTTATCCAAAAGGAAAGGTTGAAAAGAACAGGAAAAACCTTTAGGATTGTTTCTTGGGTTCGGGGGGTAGATTATGAAAAGGGAAGGTATTAGCACCCTTTTCATCCGTAGTTATCTATGGGCTCTTAGTTGCTTGCTAGATCACTTGCTTTTGTTTGAATGTGCTTGTGGTGTGGTTTTTGAAAGTACTTTGAAAATATCTTTGTAATGGTTCTCGTTTCTATAAGAACGCGTACAAAGTGTTGTTTCGAAAATAGTTCAAAGAGGTGTTTGTGGAATGTGTTTTTGAAAGAGATTTTGAAAAGGTGTCTTCTTTGTAATGGCTCTCGTTTCTATAAAAATACGTACAAAGTGTTTGTCTTTTGAAAATGTTTCAAGTTTGAAAGTGTTGGTGTTTGTTTTGAAAATAGCAAGGATGTTTTGATTTAAAAATGAGCAAGCAACTTATGAACTTTCTACCTACTTAAAAGTCTTTCATGTTCATTTCCTCTTTCTTTTGACACTGCTATCTTACAATTGATTTGGTAAAAAATCCTATCTTTGGATGTAAAAGGGACAGGCAAGGGTCATCGTATAGTCATGAATAACAATGTTGTAAGAAATCTTAGCATTTTCTTTAAGGGACTAAGATCATTCGTAAGGCAACATTTCTAGCGTCATCGAGGGACTATGATCTTGTATTTTCATTTGTTTTTGCTAAGACATCTTACATGCGTATTATGGCCATTTTCATAAGGCAACAAAGTGGATTTACCCTAAGGGTGTAAGTGTGCAAGTGTATTGATTTACATGCATTGTTTTGTCTTTGAATTAGGGTTTTCTAAGCATTGATTTTTATCTTTCCATACAAACCCTAATTACTAGCATTTATATATAAAATATTAAATTGCGGAAAATAAAAATACTAAGCTATTACATCAATAGAAGAGGGGGTGTACAAATTTACAAATGGGGAAATTGCAAGAAAATTAAAACTAAATAATTATTACAACCATATTGAATATTGTACAAAATTGAAAATGAAAATGCAAGAACGTAAATAAAAAAAAAGAAATAATTTTGTTTGTTTTGTTTTCATGAAAAAGTTTTAATCTAAACCTAATTAAGAAAAATGATTAATGAAAATTAAATAAAATTAACTTAAACTAAATAAGAAAAGAAATTAACTAAAAAGATTTTTTAGGGTTTTATTTATGAAAAGGTTTTAAATTAATAAAATTAATATGAATATTAATTAATTGAAAGAAACCTAAGTTCTAAATTAATTTTAATTGCAAGAAAATAATATAATAGTTAAACCTAATCCTAAATAATAATTATTAAGAAATTAATTTATTAAGAAAATGTTTTTGTTCTTTTTGTTTTATAAAATAAATAAACTAAATAAGTATAAAAATAATAAATAAAATATTTTTTGGATTTTTATTAATAACAATAAAAATAATATTAATAATAATAATAATAATAATAATAATAATAATAATAATAATAATAATAATAATAATAATAATAATAATAAAGGGAAAAGAGAAATAAGAAAGAAAAAAAATTAATAATGAAATTTGGGTCAGGGTTGCTGAAGCAAGTCAGGGGTTAGTAAAAGAAAAATAATCAGACCCAAGTTGGAGGCCACACTTGTTCAAACAAAAAAAGGAAAACAGAAAAATGTAAAAAAAAATGGTAAAACGGACGCTGGGGCTCGAACCCAGGTCCAAGGGGTGATAGACGCGCGCTTTAACCACTGGGGTGGTGATACATCCGTTAACATTGGCACAACAATAAATACATAACACATATTTTGCCCTGACTGTACTTCATCTTCAACCTCCAGCCAAAGGATTTCAAACTTGCTCATTCCTCAACCATTTTCAGAAATGTAAACATGAAACTTGTGGCAAATTTCCTCACGATTTCAGAAATGTAAAGCATTAAAACTATAGATCAAAGGCAAACATGAATTTTATTGGCCCTAATCTGAAACCTAAAACATCCAGGAACTTCAACTCTAAAATTCTCTAAGCTCAAACCATATAAATGCAAACTATGGATATGTACAGCTTCGTGACAATGAGGTCTACATTTTATCTTTGAAAATGGGAGCTTAACAATGCATATATGAATAGTTCAAAAGTCAGAAAACTCACCTTGCAAGAGGGTATCGTGTTTTGAGTTTGAGCAGCTTTTGATGAGTTCCAGTGATTGAGTTAGCTTCCTCAAGTTCTCAGGAAGATAATGTGATGCTTGGCTTGAGCTGAAAGTGACTGAGGAGTTCTGGAGAAGTCTAATTGTGATGCTCTATTTTTGAACTTGGAAATGGGTGAAGATGGTGTTACAGTCGTGTAATAGGGATAAGGATGGTTTATGTATGATGTTCCTAAATTTTACTTTGACAAGAGGGGTGTTCCTAAAAAAAAAACAAGTCCCAATTTAGCCCAAAAATAGGCTTAACAGCTACGTACCTCCATCAAATGCTCCACAAGGAAAGTAGGTTTGATCTACTGGAAAGGATGGCTCTGACAATCAGAAGTGGAGGAGTTTCGAGATTGGGAGGGGTTCTTCAGTGTCATACCGTGAAAAGTTCCAGGTCTCTAAAAAGCGCTCCTATGATCCTTAGAACTACAAAGGGAAAATCCTATGTCAAGGACTCAGTGGCGAAGGTTCCAAAGAAAGAAAAAGGTTGAAAGGGAAATGGAAGAGTCAAGTAACAATAAGCCCTATCATATATAGGTAAGTGAGCAAGATAAGAATTCAATAGGAAGACAATTGTTTTCCACAGTTTAAGTTAACGCAAAAGGGAAACCTAAGGTCGATCCACCAATGAAAGAAGAGGAAATGATGACTGATGATTTCGACACAGGGTCGGAAGACAACTTCGATGTGATTTGTAACGTGGTTTATGTGTTTCCTATTGAATATGATGGTGTTACTGAGGTTTTTGAGCGGGTTGATTATGATGAAGAGGAAATGGAGAAACATCATCCAGTGTTCTATTTCTTTATGAATAATGGATATATTGAGGAACAAAATTGTGAGTACAACTTCCATCGTTAGATCTTTTGCATGATGCCAAAACTGGGAAAAGCTAACATTTTTCTATATTGGATGGTATCTCTATGTCTTGTGGCAATCCATTGCATTAGGGGTCTTAACCATTAAAAAGCATTTGAAATTGATTTAAGTCATGAAAAATAAGTTTCTACATAAATTTTCATTGCATGTGACGATACATACGATTTTTAGGTCGACACATGCAACTCAGTTTTCAAGCCTGTAGCCTCTGAAAGGCTCAGGTCGACACATGCACTGCATAGGTCAACGCATACTAAAGCATTTCTGAAATTGCAGAAATTCTTATTTTATGTGTCGACACGTATGAACTTCAGGTCGACACATTTACTATTATTTTAAATCCTGTATCCCCTGACTTGCTTTGGTCGACACATGCCTTCTTTCAGATCGACACATACAACTTAAACTTAATGTATGTGTCGACACATACGATTTATAGGTCAACACATATTGATTGTTTTGGTCAATTTTTCAAATCCTTTTAATTCCGAAAAAGTCTTTTTTTCATAAATTTCCAAAACTATAAATACATCATTCATGCATCATTACAACTTGATGATACCATAAAATTGCCCTACATTTGCCCTTCATCTTCAACCTCTAATCTATGCATACACACTAACATTCCATTGTAACGATCTTTTGTTGGGGTGTCATCTAGATGAGGTTTGATAACGCCCGATTAGGTTCTTGTGTAGCCAAGAATATTGGGTTGATATTTGTATGGATCTTCATCTAGAAAAACCGCAGGTTTGTCCTCCAAGATCATTGGTTGATTTGGGGGTTTTCGTGTAACACGTTCAAGAGATGATTGTGGCCTAGTGAAGTCCTTTGGAGATAAAGAATGAAAGGGATCCTTTTGAGATAAAGAACGCAAAGGAAGTAGCGAGAGAACGACGGATCATAATTGAAGTCTTGTGTTTACAATAGATACAATTGATTGTTCATGCACGAAAGCTTTAGAGGTAAAGAACTTAAAGGAGTAGAAATATCAACAACTCAATTGGGATCTATTGTGTCTTGGTCTTTCTCAAGATCAAAAGAAGAGAAGGGGTTAAATCAACAACAAGCATTAAAGTTTGTGGAGTTGCTCTTGAATACTTCTCTTGTATCAACTTTTTGCATAATAATAATTATCTTAATTCCATTGGAATTAGGCGCAGACGTACCCAAACGCGAGGATGAAAGTGGGGAGCTGTGAAGACAAATCCTCGTGTGTCTTTTTCATATTGTTTTACTTTCTTTATTTTCATAAACCAATTAGTATGATAGCATTGCGTTATCAATTGTCTCATAAGAATTTTTCCGAACTATTTTTTTGAACTAAGTGTTGACATTTCTTATAATAACTTTTGATATAAGTGCTTTTTTTGTATCAACTCAAAGGAAAATTCTGAAAATTCAATTGCACACCAAGTGTTCGAAAAATTGTTTTTGTTTGTTCTTTAGATAATTGCATTGGAAATAGCATTCCTAGTAACTTGATCTAAACAATTCATAAAGTGTTACTTGATTAAATTCCAATTAATTCAAATTATCTCTTTCATTCTATTTACAATTTTATATTTGCATATCCGAGTTCCAATTACTAAGGTTTGATAGATGACACGTTGTTATATGAATCTTTCACGTGCACTCTTTTCAATTCAAAGTTTTTAAAACAATTTTAAACATTATATATTGGCTTGGTGATCTATTTACCCCCCCTAGATAAGGCGTCTTCAACACATACAACTTAAACTTAACATATGTGTTGGCACATACGATTTATTGGTCAACACATACTGATTGTTTTGGTCAATTTTTTAAATCCTTTTAATTTCAAAAAAGTCCCTTTTCCCCTAAATTTCCAAAACTATAAATACATCATTCATGCATCATTAAAACTTGATGATAGCATAAAATTAGCCTACATTTGCTCTTCATCTTCAACCTTCAATCTATGCATACACACTAACATTCCATTGTAATGATATTTTGTTGAGGTTCCATCTAGACAAGGTTTGATAACGTCCGATTAGGTTCTTGTGTAGCCGAGAATATTGGGTTGAGATTTGTAGGGGTCTTCATCTGAAAAAACTGCGGGTTTATCCTCCAATATCATTGGTTGATTTGGAGGTTTTCGTGCAAGACGTTCAAGAGATGATTGCGGCCTAGTGAAGTCCTTTAGAGATAAAGAATGAAAGGGATCCTTTGGAGATAAATAACACAGAGGAAGTAGCGAGAGAATGACGGGTCATAATTGAAGTCTTTTGTTTGCAATAGGTACAATTGATCGTTCGTACATGAAAGCTTTGGATATAAAGAATGCAAAGGAGTAGAAATATCGATAACTCAATTGGGATCTATTGTGTCTTGGTCTTTCTCAATATCAAAAGAAGAGAATGGGTTGAATCAACAACAAGCATTAGGATTTGTGGAGTTGCTCTTAAACACTTCTCTTGTATCAACTTTTTGTATAGTAAGAATAATCCTAATTCCATTGGAATTAGGCGCAAACGTACCCGCACACGATGATGAAAGTGGGAAACTGTGAAGACAAATCCTCATGTCTCTTTTTTGTATTGTTTTACTTGCTTTATTTTCATAAACCAATTTTTCTAATAGCATTGCGTTATCAATTGACTCGTAAGAATTTTTCCAAACTGTTTTTATTTTGAACTAAGTGTTGACATTGCTTATAATCCCTTTTGATTATAAGTGCTTTTTTGTATCAACACAAATCAAAGGAAAATTCTGAAAATTCAATTGCACATCAAGTGTTCGACAAATTGTTTTTGTTTGTTCTTTTGATAATTGCATTGGATACAACATTGCTAGTAACTTGATCTAAACGATTCATAAAGTGTTACTTGATTAAATTCCAATTAATTCAAATTATCATTTTCATTCTATTTGCAACTTTTATATTTGTCTATCCGAGTTCCAATAACTAAGGTTCGATAGACGACACATTCTGTGAATCTTTCGCGTGCACTCTTTTCAATTCAAAGTTTTTAAAACAATTTTAAAACTTAAATTTTGGCTTGGTTATCTATTCACCTCCCTCTAGATAAGGCACCACCATCTAACAAAAATGCATTCTTCGAGAGACCAGATGCTGATATGAAGAATCATCTGAAGCCCTTATTTATCAAGGAAAAAGTAGAAAATATGGGAGTTAATAAGGTCCTGATTGATGGGGGCGGCTGTAAACTTGATGCCTCACTTTTTACTGAAAAAGATTGGTAAATTCCACACCAATCTCCGACCTCATAACAAGGTCATGTTGATTTATAAAGGAAAAACAAGCTCCACTTTAGGAGTGATTCAGGTAGACATCATTGTTGGTTTGATAACTAGGCAAACAATTTTCATGGTTATTGCTTCAAAAGCTAGCTATAATTCACTTCTTGGAAGGGAGTGAATTCATGGTGTGGGAGCAGTTCCTTCGTCACTCCACTAACGAGTTGCAATATGGAGGGAAGACGGGATAGTCGAAAATATTAAAGTAAACCAAGGCTACTTCATGTCTGAGATTAATCATGTAGATAAACGAAACTTTGATAGGAACTTGGCCAACATAACGCTATGTCCACCTGCAGGCTTCGATTACAAGCCTCTAGAGGAGGAATTTTTCTATCTCACTATCCACCATACCCATGGTTTCATTTGGGATAGAGAGATAATGTGAAATGTTGAATATGAGGGTGAAATCTGGCTAATAGGCTGGAGAAGTGAATTCGACAGTGGTGTCTGAATTCGATGCTCTGCAGCGAATTTTGGCTTATGTAGTTGAAAATAGTTTAAAAGTGGCCTTAGAGGATAAAGTTTAACACATGTCTATCAAAGGCAATGAGGTTAAAAAAATTATGTGGCTCATAGGGTAAGAATTGAGCCAAAGCCACCAAACAAGTCGTTGACAACAGGCATGCAAGATGGGGGCGAAAGCCAAAGGCTTGACTACATCTATGACGATGAGCCTTTCATATTAGAGAAAGATCTAGTTGTGTCACCAATGAAGATGCAACCCCAAGATCCCCTAGATGAAATCAACTTGGGCGAAGAAGATGATAAAAGGCCAACGTAAGTGTGAACATCGATTCTGACCTAAAAATCGAGGTAATAAATTTACTAAAAGAATTTAAGGATTGTTTTTGCTTGGAATTATAATAAAATGCCAGGTTTAAGCATATATTTGGTGGAATTAAAATTTCCAATAAAGCCTGGGAAAAAGCTGATAAAGCAATTAGCAAGATTGTCCGCCCCATAAATTATGTCAAAAATAAAGCAGGAGATCGAAAGGCTTCTAAAAAGCAAGTTAATTAGAACTGTAAGGTATGTTGAATGGCTTGCAAATATTGTACATGTCATTAAAAACAATGAGACTTTAAGGGTATGCATTGATTTCAGAGATTTGAATGTCGCGACCCAAAGGATGAATACCTTATTGCTTGTCGCCGAAATATTAGTTGACTCAGCAACAGGGTTTGAATATTTGAGTATGCTTGATGGTTATTCTGGATATAACCAGGTTTTTATTGCAGATGAGGATGTGCCGAAAATGGAATTATGTTGCCCAAGAGCCTTAGGCACCTATGAGTGGGGGTGGTGATGCCATTCGGTCTGGAAAATTTCGGGGCAACCTACCAAAGGGTAATGAACTCTATTTTCTATGACTATATTGAGACATTTATACAGATTTATATTGATGATATAATGATTAGGTGTGCGTCGAAACATGGTCATTTAGACCATCTTCAATAGCCATTCGAAAGAATGAAGAAGCATGGGCTTAAGATGAATCCTCTTAAATGTGCATTTTGTATATAGAAAGGAGATTCCTTTGTTTTCGTTATCCACAAGAAGGGAATCAAAATAAATTAAAGTATAACAAAGGCCATTATGGAGACGAAGCCTTCGTCAAATAAGAAGGAACTTCAATTGTTGTTAGGGAAGATCAATTTCCTAAGAAGGTTTATATCAAACCTTAGTGGCAAGACACATGTTTTCTCGCCATTACTGCGCTTGAAGAATGAAGGTTTTATATGGTGGTTGGAGCATCAAAAGGCGTTCAACCAAATAAAAGAATATTTGATGCATCCTCTAGTGTTGGCTCCGTCGATTAGAAATAAGAATATGAGATTGACATTTCTGCATCGAATTTAACAATAGGAAGCATGTTTTTCCAAGAGGATGATAATGGCGTCGAATGACCCTTTTATTACCTTAGTCGAGTTTTAAATAATGCAGAAACTAGGTATAGGTTGATTGAAAAGTTGTGCCTTTGTTTGTACTTTTATTGTATGAAACTTAAGCATTATATAAAATTAGTTGATGTTTATATCATTTTGATATTATTAAACACATGCTATCTAAGCCAATTCTTCATAGTCGAATTAAAAAATGGGCATTTTCCTTGACATAATATTCTTTAACTTACATGCCTCTAAGGGAAATGAAGGAGCAAGTGATCGCAGACTTTATAGTTGACCATGCAATTGTCGAAACTCCCCAAAATTATCTGGAACTTGAGCCTTGGAAATTATATTTTGATTATTTTATCCATAAAGATGGGACTGACATTGGATTTTGATTATTTCTCCCAACAAAATTCAAGTACAAGATAGATGGCCATTGCTCAAACAATGAGACTGGATATAAAGCTTTGATAGTTGTCCTAGAAATTCTGTTGGAATTGGGGACAACTAAAGTCGAAATAAGAGGAGATTTTGAATTAATTGTCAAGCAGGTAACTAAAGAGTACAAATGTGTCAAAGAAAACATGATAATGTACTTTGTGATAGCAAATTGACTGTTGCAAAAATTTGATTTTGTGAACATTCGACACATCCCTCGACTAATAAATCAAGAAGCTAATGACTTGTCTCAGATTGCTTTTGGGTATAAAGTGGCGAAGGAGAAGTTGTAAGATTCGATTGAAGTTCGAGTAAGGGCGATGGCAACTAGATTATCTCCATCATATTTGACAATGACGAAGTTGGGATATGCACATGAAGAGAATTTTAAGATATTGGCTATTGAGATTTTAACGGGCATATTTAGCCCTGACAAATGTACATAATGGGCATGTGGAGCACATCAAGTAGGTCATAAAATAAAGTGGTTATTATTTCGACAAGGGATATATGACCTACTATGTTGAAGGATTGCATTGAGTTTGCTAAAGGGTGTCAAGAATGCCATATACATGCATGTAATCAACATGTCCATACAAGCGAATTACACTTTATAGTAAAACCTTGATCTTTTAGAGGGTGGACTTTAGATTTGGTTGGTGAAATTCGACTGACATCATCTATGGGCCAGACATCTTAGTGGGTATTGATTACTTTACTAAATAGATTGAAGCCATAACTTTGGTTAATGTCTCGACCAGGAGGCGGTCATTGATTTTATCCAAATGCATATAATTTATAGGTTTGTAATCTCTGAGACTATTACAATTGGTTAAGGATTGTTGTTTATTGGTTGAAAAATGCAAGAATTTGCTAATGAAATATAGATTAAATTGCTAACGTCTACGTCTTACTATGCCCAATCAAATGGTCAAGTCGAAGCAACAAATAAAGTGGTTATTGGATTAATAAAAAACATGTGGAGAAGAAACCAAAAAAATAGCATAAGACATTAGATCAAATTTTATGGACTTGTCGAACTTCTCCCAAATAGGCTACAAATACTACACCTTTTCGATTGATGTTGTCTTACAGTCAAAATATATCTCCAATCAACTAGAGTTCAAGACAAAGCTAAATCACATTTGAACATTATTGAAATGTGATGTTAGATGAACTAGTTGATTTGAATGAGGAGAGGGTAAATTCTTTGGAAATGTTGAGAAGACAGAAAGAACGAATAGCGAAAGCTTATAACAAAAGAGTCAAAATTAAGGCGTTTTCAACTAGAGATTTCGTTTGGAAAGTAATTTTACCTGGATAAAAAAAGATGAAACATTAGATAAATGATCCCCTAATTGGAAACGTTATCAAATAGTTAGCAGCGGATCAACATATTTGAAAAATTACAGAACCATACTTCATGAAATCAAAATCTCAAACAGATACCTGAATTAAAGTGTCAAAATGACTAAATTCATTACAAATAGTCAAAGGTGGAAAATTGAAAAGCCACAAGATTTGGTTCAGAGTTGCAAAATAATCATATTTTGCTTTGGACAAGGTCAGGCAGCAATCAATCAAAGACTTGCTTGAAGTTAGGGTGGCGATTTCGTTTTCCAAACGTTGAGCTCTTTCAACGTGATGCACCCCCACTGCAGTCTCTTCATCAAGCTTTTTGCAATCTAAACTTGACGTTGGCTTGCAACTCTTTTATTTGTTGCTCTCAGACGGAAATGTTGCAGCGCATTGGAAATGTTACTAATGTGCTACCAAAACTAATTTCACTTCTATGGCGTTGCTGCCCCACATTGGAAATTATGAACCAGAATTTATATCATGGATTTACAAAAAAATATAGAATGAGAGTGAAATTTTATATTAGTTAGAGAGTAGTTAAGTTTGGATTTTCTGATGTACCTCTTTCTCCAGTTTAGAATTTTCTTGAGGACTAATGCACTGCATACCCAGTGATGAATATTATGAAAAATAAGTTGAAAATATCATAACTTATTTTTATACTCTTACAAACATTAACAAAAGTACATCATAAAATATATTCAAATAAACTCTTCTATACTTCTCCCTTAATACATGGCGGCACTAACACATAGAGGGTGAGTGGCTAAGATCATTAAACAAGAGGATTGAGCACCTGACCAACAAAGAGGATTGTTCCTGTCAAGTCTTCCCTAATCACAAATAAGAAAGGACGGTCAGCTACAAAGTCTACTGGAGATGGAACACGCATACTCCTTAATAGTATTGTTGCTGCTGTGGCAGCAGCAGCTTCTGTGCCTTCTTCATTCACTTCAATGAAAGACTTGTGAAATATATTAGAAACACAAAGGTTTTGACCCTCAAGAGAGTCTACCATTTTTGTCAAACCTCCTGTAGAGAAAGGTAGAACCACTCCTAACTCTTTCAGTAAATCAGAAGTTTCAAGCCCAAATGAAATTTTGAATCTCGGAATCCTGAAGTCACCTACTTCCACTTGTTGAGAAGGAAGCTTGTGATCAAGTAACTCAGATTCAGAAGCCACTTTCTCAACCAAAGCTGATAATCCATCTTTTGCATTTGGAAGAAAAAAATACATAGAGAATTGCCGCTTATCCTCGCCTTGCTTATAAGGAAGACCAAGGACTTTAAAATCATTGAATTCTCTAATAAACTGTTTCTTCTTGCTGGTCATGAAGGGAACCTTGACTGAGCTACCATTCAAAAGGTGAAAATCGTCATCTTTGGTTAACGAGGCATCAAACTTGTCACTCCATGCTCCTTTAAAGTAAAGTGCATTAGCAAAGATGAGCCTGGTTGAGCTGTTAACTGATCCTACAGGAACAAGTTCTTTAATGAGGCCATTAGTTTCTTTTTCAGCCCATAAATTCACTTCATTGGTCACTTCAACAGCCTTCAAAACCATATCAAATTTAAGAATCAATTGCATAAATAAATAAGTTGAATATAAGAGTTTAATTTTTTGTTAGTCTAGTTCATGAATCGCTAAAAACCAAAAGTAGTGAACTATGAAATTGAAACCCTAACACAAAATTAAAAAAAGGGAAAAAGAGGAAGATATTAGATACATATACCTTGTTCTGGAAATCTACGGATGACAAATTGGCTTTGAAATCAGCAGACACGATTTGTTTGAAGGAAGGTTGAAGAGATAGGGTTTGTTCAATCCACACACCATCGACGAAAGAGAGGAGAGGTCCGCCGGCGGGAGCAGCGTCGGTGAGGACGACGGAAACAAGCTGAGAGGCGAGGGAGTTGAGATGATCGGTGGATTTGGATCGGAGGAATTGAAGAAGCTGTTGCTGTGTGGGACCGTCGGAACCAGCAGCGATGATGCTAAGCACAAGTTGGAGCGACAATGGCGATAACACGATGTTGTTATCTTGATGAGATACTTTCGAGAACAAATGGTTGGCGATGGTGAAGGAAACGTTGGTTTGGTAGGTTATTGATTCACGGAGGTCCATTGTTTCTTGTTCCGGATTCTAAACAGATCTAAAACTTTTGAGCTTTATTCCTCTTCTGAGCATCTCAATTTTGAGATTGGCTATTTAATGCGACTATTAGCAATAGTTTCATACTATGCATTCTGTGTGTGTAAGTGCCACCGTGTCTCTCTCGGTCCTGACGTGTTGTTCTCTTACATTCACATTTCCTCTCAATGCTTGCCGACTAAGTTTGGAATTTCATACTTCTTGGGCTTTTCCGAACCAGCTGTAAGCTTATTAGATTTTCTCTTGACACCCTTATTTTTTTCACATAAAGTACATTTTCAAAATTTAAAGTGCATCTCCGAACAAATCAAATTTTAATTTTAATTTTTAAAAGATTTTCGAATATATATCAAAAATAACTCAACTTTAAAATTTTAAAGGTGTTTTCAAATATAAATATCTGAAATAATTCAATATATATATATATATATATATATTCTAACAAAATTAAGATGTATCAATTTCAATAATTAAAATCAAGGTGTATCAATTATATTAATTATATTATCTTATCAATTATTTACATAACTTTTATATATTTTTAATGTGTTAGAAATGAAAAAATATTATTTATTTATATAAAAATATTTATTTAATATAATAATTTTTTTAATTAAACATAATAATCAATTGTCAATTTCATAATAATAATTAAAAAATTTCATCTAAATTGAATTTAACTTTTAAAATTACAATTAAAAAATATTTTTAATATTTTTTCTAAAAAATTATTCATAATTTTAAATAAATAATTAAAAGATAATTATATTTCACCATTATAATTAAAATTTTAATTATTGCACATTGTTTAATTTCATATCATAAATTTATTTTTTAATATTTAATTTTTCATTATAAATTTAAGTTATTTTTTATTAATAATAACTCAATTAAATTATAATATAATTACATTATATTATAAATAAATCTCTTTTCAAAATAAAATTAAAATAAATTTGGGATATTGGATGAGTTCGGATATGCATATCCGAAGTCACCCAATTTAAGTTTTTTAGAGGTTATTTCAGATATGCATATTCGAAATTATCTATTCCAAATTTATAAAGTGTGTTCGGAAGTGCATATTTCAAAAGTATTTTTAGATTATCAGGGATGAAAATCACCACTATTAAGTGTAAAGAGAAATTCTCTAACTTTAATCTATACACTTTTATCAAAATGTTTTTAAATAAAATAAATAAATTTTTTAGATTTTTGATGAACTTTTGTAATGTATGGGATATTTGAATAACTATACTAAATTTTTAACAAAATCATTGTATTTTAGAAAAATGAATGACTTTTTATCGAATTTTCTTCGGATTTACGAATTCTTTATGAAGTTTTTTAACTGTTTTTTTAAATATCTGATTAAATTCAAGTGTTTTGGTTAATTTTTTTTAATGTTTCGGATGAATAGATGATATTTAAGGTACTAAAATATCTCTTCAACTCTTCACAATCTTCTTCTAAGTCCAAATGTGTCCCACTCTATTCTTCTGTGACTTCATACTCTTCAATGTGTAATTTCTTCCAAAATAAATGAATGTTTCTAATGGAATATGGTAACCTTGTATTTGAAGATCTACAAGTTCACACGCTCAATGTAACCCATGTGTTGTCCTAATGAAGTAACCACACATAACTTTGTCAAAACCAACAAGTTTACCTTTTCCAACTCCTTTAAAATGTGTTGTATACATTGTCTTGATATGAAGTCCTAAAATTTAGAGTAAAATAGAGTGTTATACCGATACTCAATATTTGAAACCTTTTTTGAAATGATGTTTTGATTGTACCTAATTGCAGCTTCAACATGGTGTTTAAAGCATCTCAACTTTTGCACTAATCTCCACAACTCGTTGTCAATATATTTTTGAGTTTCTAATGAGCATACACAACCCTAAAAACAATAATTGATAAAGATGTAATAAATAAATTGATAAATATTTCTATAACAAAATCAAACTCGAAATGGTGTATCTGTTTGTTATTGTGTTCACAAAGTGAGTGACTCGATTAGTCCATGCAGCAACAAAATTTTCTTTATAGCGTGTCAACCATGTTTGGTGCACATACTCAACATATAAAGGGATATCAACACATATTACCTGAAAATGTATCAATTGTTGCTCAAACTCATACTCATTATCTGAATACATGATTTTTTCTATAGATCCATAACATGCTCTTGCCTATTAGATCCGACATACTCCTTGTACTTCATGCTAACATTTTTTAAAATACGAAATATGCACAGCAAAAGAATTGAGGGTTGGAACACAACTTCCATGGAATTCATCAGGGAAAGGTCCAGATCCATCGCCATGACTTTGGGAATCAAATTATCGGATATGAACAACTTATTCAGCTTCTCCATTGCCCATTTAAAGTTTTCCTTCCATTCACATTTCAAATAAGCAAATCCAACCGAAAACATTAACTTCATTGACGTAACACCAACAATCCTGTTTGTTTTGTATATACACTCACAAATCAGCACATTATGAAATATGTTCATCAACTTCACAGAATCAGGTTGTGTCACATCATATATCAGCAATAACATTTGTTTTATATGTATAGTAAAAAACCATCTTCATATAGTCAATAATATTAGTGAAGATAAAGGAAAAATTACATATTTGAGGAAGTCGATACCTATTTATTTTGTACGTAGAATAAAAAACTAGGACCAAGTGAAACGTGTCAACAGCCTTACTGAATCAGGTTGTGTCCAAAATATATCAACAATAGCATCCGATTTCTCCCATTTTTTGGCCCAATACATGTATTTCTCATCGTGAATTAGTTTCAACTAATCCTTTTTCATCCGATTTTATTTATAAAAATAGTTTGAAAGGTAGACGAGTATTTGAAAGGATAGATGTTGTACCCCAAAATTTTCCCTCCCATTCTTTACATAAAATCACAACCCTAGGGTTTCTCAGGTATTCAAGAATGGCTCAGGAATCGATCAGACAGATTTTCTCCTATGGCAGTAAATCAGGAATTAGGGTTTTTCTCGAATTTCTCAAAAGAAACTGAATTCTCAGAAAGTCAATTGGCTGTCACATATTTTTATGCTCTCTCAAATTTACTGGAAAAAGGCAGTGTTTGCTTGATCCAGGTTAACCAGATAAATTGCGTCTTTTCAAAACATTTGCTCGTTTAGGGAATAAACGTTTGCTTGTTTATTGGAATACACAGTGCGTGTTTTGATTGGAGTACAGTTGCAAGGTTATAAGATTACAGAGTTATTGGATTACTTGGAGTTTAAGTTATTTGGATTGGAATTATTGGAATGCAGTTTCAGTTATTTTTAATCAGGAATCTTAAAGGATTAGTGAAGATGCAAAGAAAGAATTACAAGTTACTAACAGTAATGGATTATATTGGATATCAGATTATCTCATAAAGACTTTCTTCATTTATTTCAAATGTTGTTACAAAATAATTTATTATTCATATGCTTTAGGTTTTACAACTTATCGTACTTGGAAAATAAATTAATACAGCTGATTGAAAATCTTTCTAAGTTACAAATCTAAGCCTAAGCTTCCATTGATCCCATGCTCGCCACAAAGTCTCCTGCTTCCTCTGCTTTGTCACCATCCAATTTGCGCTCACATGAAAGAAAGACAGAAAAAAGATTAGTACAGTTAATTGAACATAAATAAAAATTTCAAAAAGAAAGAAAAATGTTCATCATTAAAGTTTGCCGTTTGGAATCAGAGGGCTATTTTCATTTCATCACGTTTTTATTTTTCTCTTTGCAAATCACAAGAAGATTTCTCTTCTTGGTTCACAAAAATAAAAATAAAAGTGCAAGCATTACAAAGTACAAGGCAACTAGATAGTAGCAACAACAATGCAAGCATTACAAGCAAGTAACTCAGCAGGCGCGCAAATTGCCTAAGGCAAACTGAACAAAGCCAAACTGAACAAGGAAAACTCAACAAGGCCAAACTAGACAGAAGCAAAACAAAGTACAATGCAGCATGGCAAGTACAAATATCAGAAAAAAAAGTACAGAGCAGTATGGTAAACCAAATAACAAGCAAAAGGGCTTGTTGCATATAGCCTTTTTTCATCATTTTCCTAAGAGTTGGCAAACTTTTCAGAGAAAACAATGGAAAAGCAAATTGATTTTATCATTGAGAGAGGAGAGAGAGAAAAAGATATCACCTAAATTATGGGAAAGGTACATATTGGCCATCTTACCCACAGGCTGTAAGAGAAAAGCAACTAGGATATAACAGTAGGAAAAACTGCAAGAAAGGAGGAGAGAACATTTTGCAAAAACAGAGAAATCCCAAGCTAGAATTCCAAACTGTAACAAAACATTTCAAAATTGTTAACAATTCTCAAAAAACCTCCAAACCTATGAACCAACAAACAACAACAATAACAACCTGCATAACAGTTTCAAACAGGGCCAAACCATAAAAAATCCCAGGCCTGCAAACTGTCTACAAAAACACAGTTTGTCAAACAGCAAACAACCATTTTCAAAGCCTAACAAAACTGTACAACAACAAAATCATCATTTTCCATCTCAACGACCAAAAACCTGTTATCAAACCAGAAAACAGCCAAAACACTTAAACATGTAAAAGCCAACAAGCTAGCCAAAACTCTCAAGCCTACCCACAACTGTAACAACAATTTCAAATAGCCAAACCACAAAAAACACTCAAAACCTGCATAACTCAGGAATACACCAACAACCTTCAGCAACTCAAACCACAAAAACCTGCCAAACTGTACCTAAAACCCAAAACTTACAGAACCTAACTACAAAAGATTCAAACTATCAAAACATGGTTCAAAACCAAAAAACTTGAACTCATTTCAAACAAGCCTGAAAACTGTAAAACCAAGCAAATCTTTAAACTAACCAACAATCATCCTCAAGCTAGCATACAGTCTAAACATACAGACAAAAGTTTCATAAGCAATCATCATCAAACTGTAACCAAAACAGTCAGAAGTGTAACACCATCATCACTCAAGTTCAAGAGAGAGGAAAGAAATAACGAAGTCAGAAACACCATCATCATCTCAAGTTCAAGGAACAAAGAAAAGATTACCAGAAGCTCTCGTGTCCATCATCATTTCTTCCCTCCCATTTCCAGCTGCCAAGGAGCACCGCCACCTCCCTCAAGCCTCACCATTCCCTTCTGTGATCGGTGGATCTGGAACTGACTGTTTAACGCTGGTTCGCGAAATGTCGCGGTAAGCAAGAGTCGCCACCGTCTTTTATTTTCTCCAAATGGAAAGGACAAAAGCACAGAAAAATTCCTTTAAAGAGATTGCTCTCGGTTCGGGAGGTAGGTTATAGAAAGGGAAGGTGTTAGCACCCTTTCTATCCATGGTTATCCATGGGCTCTTAGATACTTGCTCATTTGTGTTTTCAAAAATGGTTTATTTGCTTTTCAACTGTGGGTTTTAAAAAAAGTTTCTTTGAAAATTCCAGTTCGACTCTTGTATCGGTCCTCAAGAGTGTTTGAAAAGTTGCTTTCGAAAGCTTTTTTTGAAAATGTGTTGGTGTGAAAAGTATTTTTGAATTTGTTTTGAAATTAGAGCAAGCATCTAGAGTCGTCTACCTACCCTAAGGAATTCGTCTTTGTAAAAGTCCTTTAAAGTAGTACCATCCCACCATTGAGAGGTAGGTAGCACCACCGTTGGAGGTATTCGGGTCAATTCGATGTTCGGGACATGGTGATCACCAGAGCAATGGGAAGACACCTTAGAAGCTACCCTCATGCCAGGTTCCCGGATCATGAGGACTTACTAAGACATCCTCTACTCGACGATCACCTTTCGAGGCAAGGCAACAGTGAGGCGTACCCTAGGGGTGGTGTGTGACTTGTGTGTCGTTTTCAGTTTAGCATTTATCTTGTACATGTCATGGGTGATCTACGCGTTTGTTTTTATTTGAGGCCATTCATTCTTGCATGCATTTATTTAACAGTTAAAAAGTTGCGAGAAATGTAAAGTTCCTAAACTATTACAAAGGCGCGGGTCCACATCGCCAAATTTAATCCAGGACCCGATTTGACAAAAAATAAGGAAATAAAGTAAAGTGCGAGAAATTATAAAATTACACGGCTTTGGGAGAATAAGTAAAATGCGCGAATAAGAATTAAAATTGGAAACGAGGGCGTTGGACCCTTTTTAAAGAAATTAGATTAAATGATTAAACTAATTAAATTAAAATAAAAAAGTTGTTTTTGAGGTTTTTTATATTTATGAATCTTTATGAGAAAAATTAAATTAAAATATTAACCCTAATTCTAATTGTTTTTTTTATTCATTGAGAAAACATGAAAATTTTCTAAAGTTAAACCTAAATTAATCTAATTATTTACATGCAATTTGATTTATAAAAATAAATAATATTTAATTATTAATAATGGTGAAAAGAAATAAAAGTAATTAAACTAATTAAACCTAATTCTACAAGTTTTTGATTTATTAAGAAAAGATATTAAAATTAACCCTAAATTTAAATCTAATTAATTAGTGAGCCTTATTTACAAAATATAAAAATAAAATATATTTAATTTTTTGTCTTTTCTGATTTTTTATATTGTTTTTATGTTTTTTATGAAAATATTAAATTAAAGAAATTAATCAAAAGAGAAATAATTGAATCAAATAAAAAATGAAAAATATAAAAGAGATTACAAACCTAGGGGGGTCTGTCCCCAAATTGGGAGGTTTTATTCAGTAATCAGGCCCATTGATCTTTGGCCTTGTTGACTTTTCCACGTTCCCATATGCATGGTTGACTAAGGCACATGATGTTCTTCAAGTTATGCCCCTTGGATTGATCTCAGCCAGCACGTGGAAGGCCTGGATGTGGAGAATATGGTGGAACCCAGGGTTGAATCTGCAGGGGATTAGATTGATAGAAAAAATATTGAAAGAGAATGGGGACCTGGGGTTCGAACCCAGGTCCTAGGGATTACCATACACACGCCTTGCCAACTGCTCCACTTGGTTTCTTTGTATATTACCTAACCAACAAACATTATAAAATAAAGCAAACGTTAGTGCCCTTTTACGCGCGAAAGTTTGAATGAACCAACCAGTCTTGGCCACCTAGCCTTCTTCTTCATCCCTGCGTTTTCCTGAAATAAAAAAACAACTGAATAGCGGGGGTTTTAAACCCCCACTAAGTGACAAGTTCAAAAATAGCGATTAGCACCCTGCTAATCATAAATTAATCGCGAGGTGTGTTTTTAAATCGTCCAAGCATGCTGAGTTGAATGGCCTAGGTCTCACGTGCTAATTTTTCCTTAACTAAGAAACCCTAATTCAAGGTTCTGAAAACCCTAGCACGTATCCATGGTGAAATCACGCACAATGCCTAAAAACTCAATTAGATCATGTGGTTAGCTTCGTAACGAGTCAAATAACATAAATCAAATATTAAAAACTACAGAAAACGTATGAATCATGATGCAAGAATGCCAAAAAAAATTTGTACAGGGCGCGATTGTTCTCACGTTTCTTGGTGTTAGAGCTTATGGTTTTGATCCAAATTCCTTCCTTGAAGTCTCAGTAAACCAATGGAATAGTTATTTTGGCTTGAATCGCCCTAAAACCTAGTTTTCAGTTTTCAACTTTTTGGCAAAAAACTCAAGTTTGGTTCTTGGTGTATGGCGCAACTTTTGTGGTCTTGGGAACGAGGGTTAGCATGTATATATGTGTATGAGAGATTAGGGTTGAGAAATTGGTCCAAGGAATCAAGGAATTGATGGAGAGGATATTTGATTTTCAAGCCATAATTTTTCAATCTTTTGCACATGTTTTTGATGCCAATCATATCCAATTGCCATGATTCTTTCTATATCTGGTTGTGCACGAAATCTTAAGCCTATTCCATGCACAAAAAGATTTAAAGCATTAGGTTTAATATTTTTCACCTATTTATTTTAATTAAATGAATTATTAATAATTAAAAATCCAAATAAATAAATAAAAATGATAAAAAACTTCCCTTTGGGCCAAATGGTCGTGCACATGCCTTGGATGATGAATTGTGGAAGAAAAAGAGGCCCATTAGCAATTTTTAAGATATTTGAAGCAATGTTGACTTTTCAAAATATCCAAAAATTTCCCAACTTCCACAAGGCATAACTTGCTCAATTTTTAAGCTTTGCTCATGTTCTTGGACAGTTTGGAAAGGTCTTTGAGTCCTCTAACCAATGCCTTTGGTCCCATGTCATTTTGATTTACCAATCTCAAGTTATGGCCTTTGACTTAAAGTCCCTTTTTGTTGACTTTTGAAAATGACCTATAATGTTGAAATTGATAACTTTTTGTGAGAGCATTTCTTGGACTTGAAGTGTGAAGAGGAGTTGTAGGAAATGTCATTCTCTTCAAAATGAGATTTGGATGGAATTTTTCTGATAATCCATGTGAAAGTTATGCCCTGGTCAAGTTACAGTTGACTTTTTCAACTGTCCAAATATGGAAACTTTTGCATCTTGAGACTTTTTGAGCCAAGCTTTGAGAATCATGATCAAGCATTGATAAAATGATGTTTATGGCTTCAAAATGAGATGTTGACCAAAAATTTGGACTTTTGACTGTCAAATGACCATTTTGCCCCTACAATTGACTGCAGTGCAATTAGGGTTTTTGACTATGCAATTTTGTGCTGTAAGTCTTGAAACTTGGCATGAGGATGTTTGACCATGTTTATAGGCATGTGGGACTTGATTGGACCCTTGGAAACTTCATTTTCTTTGTCAGAACCAAAACCCTAGTTTTGACTGTTTAGGGGGCCCTTGAATTGTGCAACCCTTGGGGAGATTTTGGAGCTTGACTTGGCAAATCTTGAAGAATATGGGAGGGCAAATTTTGGGGTACAACAGTTGCCCCTGTTCAATCTTCTTAGACCTGAGGATGCAGATTGGCTGACGTGCCTTTCGTAATCCGAAGGTGGAAGATGATTGAACACTAGAGTGCCCAGAAATTTGCGCTCACATAGTAGTGTGATGATGGAATGGGCTTATAGATGCCATTTGGAGATTGATGAATAGGATGATGGGCTTATAGATGCCATGCTAAGAGATGATGGATGGTGTATGGGCTTATAGATGCCATCTGGGCGTCGATCGCGTAAGAGATTCCTTAGCGAGAACTTGCGTACCTGTAAAAGAAAATGATTACCTGACCTGTTACAGGAGCTGGTCTTCAAACTCTTTGTATAGATGTGTCCTGACTGGTTACAGGAGCTGAATCTGGAGCTTCAAACGGTGATGAATGAACCAGGGATGGTTACTACCTCAACAGGAACGGTGAGAGAACCTTGGACGACTTCAACCTCAACAGTAATCATTGAGAGAATCTTGGGCGACTACTACCTCCGCAGTATCGGGGAGAGAACCATAGGCGACTACAACCTCAACAGTAATCATTGAGAGAATCTTGGACGACTTCAACTTCAACAGTAACGCTGAGAGAATCTGGGGATGATTACTACCTCCGCAGTATCGGGGAGAGAACCATAGGCGACTACAACCTCAACAGCAATCATTGAGAGAATCTTGGACGACTTCAACCTCAACAGTAATCATTGAGAGAATCTTGGGCGACTTCAACCTCAACAGTAACGCTGAGCGAATCTGGGCGACTTCAACCTCAACAGTAATCATTGAGAGAATCTTGGATAACTTCTACTTCAACATTAACGCTGAGAGAAACTTGGGGAGATTACTACCTCCACAGTAACGGGGAGAGAACCACAGGCGACTACAACCTCAACAGTATCATTGAGAGAATCTTGGATATCTTCTACTAAGTCTTTATCAGGAAAATCTGTTAGGGGTCGATTTAACTGGACTAGAGAAGGCCTTGGACTGGATAAGAAACAGAAAATCTTAGGGTCGATTAACTGAACCGGTCTAGGTCTTGAAATGTCTTCAACTGGATAAGAAACAGGGAGATCTTAGGGTCGATCTGACTGAACCAGAGAAGGCCTTGGACTGGATAAGAAACAGAAAAATCTTAGGGTCGATTTAACTGAACCGGTCTAGGTCTTGAATGTCTTCAACTGGATAAGAAACAGGGAGATCTTAGGGTCGATCTGACTGAACCAGAGAAGGCCTTAGACGGGATAAGAAACAGAAAAATCTTAGGGTCGACTTAACTGAACCGGTCTAGGTCTTGAATATAACTGAGAACTTAACTGAATCTTTCCTGAAAGGTAAAGGTCAGTCATATGCAATGCATGATATGGATCAAGCAATGATGTTCTCAATGTAAATGAGATTTGTAAGATATGATGCGTATATGCATGCTAGAATGATGTATGTGATGTTCACGAATGTATGTTCTTTGTCGTCTAGGAAAGTAAATCCTTGACGGGTGCCGGGAAGTCACTCCTGGGCTGACGTTGAAGAATAGATCTTTGCTTCCGCTGGGGATGATAATTGCAAGAATACCGGTAGGAGAATATAACTCCGTTGGGAAACAAACTTGGTGAAAAGATTACTCTGCGGGGATAAAAGTACTCTAACGATCTTGCTGGGGAGCAATACTCTTGTGGGAAGAGAGGTACTTTGCTGAGTGTTGATAATAACTTGTTGGGGATACCTTTGTTGTGTTGGAAGTGTTGATAGACTTCGCTGGGGATAGGAAGACTTCGTCGAGGACGATCTTTCCGTGGCTTTTGGCTGAGGATAACCCAGTTATATCTCGGTAAGGAAATAACTCTTTGAATAAAGCCGGGGGACGCATTTGTGCTCTGCGAGGATAAGCTTCCAGAATCTACTGAGGATACGCTTACTGCTTGGGGAGATGGATTCCAACTTTCCGGGGAAACTTGAACTGTGCAACCCTTGGGGAGATTTTGGAGCTTGACTTGGCAAATCTTGAAGAATATGGGAGGGCAAATTTTAGGGTACAACACCTTCCATTCCAGAAAAGCCCTAAACAGGTATAGCTTTATCTCCCTCATAACACTTTCTGCATCTCAAAACATAATACAATAGATTAACAAGCAAAATGTGAACAAGATTAACAATAACAAAAAAATGTTCAAACTTCAAAACCCAGAATCGTACCTTTCAAAGAAGTGAAAAGCATTAGCGATTAGAATGTGAGAGGGATAGCGCTCCGGTGACTGGGATGGGAAAGGGAAGATCAGTGTAAGCGAGCGTTTTTAAGTTCAAATCATAACCTAGGTCTTTCCATAGAAAAGCTTTTCGTTCATGAATCAAAGAGAGATAGGGACATTCAGTGAAGAAGATGAAAGAGAGAACGAGTGAGAAAGAATGAAGGAGCAACGACGCCGCTGTGAGCGCATAACACAAACCCTAATCCATTTCCCCTAATCAAAAAACCCTATACTGAGTTATGAGGTAATGGGCTCCGTTTGCAAAACCTTAGGCCCATATAACAATTGTTGGCTCGCACCCCCCTCCATCCTTGCCTTATTTCTTTTTTTATTTTGGGCCTAGCACCTTACTATATCCCTTAAGCCCATTTCCTCTCTCTTTTTTTTTTTGTTTTGAAAAATACTAATAATGTTTTTTGTACATTTTTTAAAATCCTAAAAAATCAATTTTTACTTTTTCTTTTTTAACCTTTTTTTTTTGTTACACATAATGAAAATACCAAAAAAATAATAAAGATTTTGTTTAATTAAATTTTCTTTCTTTAAACTTTTCCTTTTAAAATTAATAAAATACAAGAAAGAATAATAATAATTTTTAATCTTTTAGAATAGATTTTATTTATCTCTTTTCAAGTAAATACATGCATTTCATACTTTATTGATTTCTTTATTTCATAATTTGTTATAGCTTTATATTAAATCGCACGACAATTAGATTTGGTTGTAATATTTGGACATTGCTATTCTTATGTGACTCATCCCCATTTGTAATAATTATACCCCCATTCCCGGATACTTTTGTAATAGCTTAGACTTTTAATTCCCACAATTTATTACTTTTAATATATTGTGTAGTAATTAGGCGTGTATGGCAAGATTCAAAAATCGATCGCTAGATGACCTAATCCAAGAATAAATAACTTGAAATCAATACACTTCTCACACGTGCACCTCTAGGGTAACCTCGCTTGTTGCCTCGGAAATACAATCATGTCCCTCGAATATGCGACACTCTAGCAAATGACCATTCGATAAACAAAGATCGTAGTCCCTCGATGACCCTCGATGTTGCCTTCGATAAAACGATCTCGTCCCTTACAAAATTGCTAGAGCGTCCCACAAGTTGCTTTCAATGATTGTAAATTTGACCGACGCATGTCCCGTTTAACATCCAAACACAAGTTTGTTTACCAAACACAATGGTAAAACAACAATGTCAAAGGGTTAAAAATGTGTAGGGAAGATCTTTGAGTAGGGTAGACAACTCCTGGTTACTTGATCAAACTTGCAAACATCCTTGCTAATTTCAAAATAAACACAATTTCAAAACATTTCCCAAAACAACTTTCAAACATTGAAACATCTTTTCAAAAGACAAACACCTTTGTAAAACATTCAAACAAGAATTGTTACAAAGGTTGCCTAGACAAGGCCTCTTTTCAAAACATTTTCAAAACCACACACAAAGCACCATTTCAAACAATTGAAAAGCAAAAGCAAGTGATCTAAACAAGTAACTAAGAGCCCATGGAAAACCATGGATGAAAAGGGTGCTAGCACCTTCCCTTTTCATAATCTACCCCCCGAACCCAAGAAAACATCTCAAAGGTCTTTCCTGTGCTTTTTGACCTTTCCTTTGGATAAAATAAAAAGTCGGTGGCGACTCTTGCTAAATCGAAACATTTGCGAACACAAACGCAAAACCTCAAGCCAGTTCTCCCATCGTATCACAGAACTGGCGACTCTGCTGGGGATTATCAAAAAGTGGGGTTACCTTAGGGTTTTAGATCACCTTTACATGCTTATCTTATTTGACTTGTATGCTTTACTTTTTGGTTCCTTGTTTGGGTTTGTTTTAAATCCTACACCCGGATTTGGGGGCACCTTTTAGATAAGTAGCAATAAACTACGAGGGAACTGTGCGGGGTATACCGACATGGTTGAAGTAGTGGCTACGTTGATGTGGCACTTTGGTTGGTACCGGTAACCCTTGAGTTCAATCAAGGAGAGTACGGGGCCGCTGCGTGGTGTCGTGAAGCATCAACTGACTTTAGAACCTTACTTGACCAACTTGGCCTTTTAGGATGTAGTGAGATGACCCGCTTTGGTGCAGTCCGAAGTTGGTAGATACTCGATACTACACTCATTGAGGGTTGTTTTCTTGGAATATTTCGGTCGCCAGTAAAGTGGCTAAACTGAAAGAATGAACACAGAAAACAATCCAGTGATACTGAGCTCCTTAGAACCCGGTTACTATTTCTAGGACAGGTTGAGCCAACTAGACTTCAAGAGGGTACTTACCTACAAACTCCATGCAAGCCTAAACCTAAGGACTTGTCTGCTTTATGTGAATATGATTATTTGTATATAAACTTGCTTACCTCGCATATCTGTACATAACATCATAACATCATACCATAGCATTTTCAATAACTATTTCAAGGATCTCGAGGGTCTTTGATGCAGGGTCACGTTGAACCAGACGTCTACCAAAGGGTAAGAGGATTCATTTTCCTCTAAACAAACACCATCAAAAATCAAGTACTACAACTTGAGTTAAGGGCTATGACCCACTTGACATGGTGAGCTTGATTCTCGTGGAAAGACATCCACCGATACAAAATTCTCCAATCAAAGATATTCAATTTCTAACATTTTCTCGTGTTTACCCCGCGAGATCCTTGAAAACATGCATCCACATATCATGCATCGTATCATGACAGGTTTCCCCTTTCAGGTCTCCTTATCTTCCTACTGTTTATTTCAGTAGAGATGGCTCTAGAGAAGACTATCAAAGACATCCAGGCTCAAAATGCTCAACTTCAAGAGATGTTCTTGAACCTATCCAAGGGGCAGGAAGAAGTGAAAGCTCTCCTCACAAGGGGCATGGTCCTAGGGAATCCAGGGGGCAATAAGAATGATCAGTTGGAAGGGCTACAGATTGAGATGGCAACATTGAAAATTCAGATGATGGGACAACTGGTGGGTCAGATGGCTCTTATTCAAAACCTAGCTCAAGGACAAGAGGAGCTAAAGGTCCTCATCAACAAACTGCATCGGGATGGATGTAACCAAATGGGGCAAACAACTAGGGTTGAGGATCAAGTCATCATCCAGCCTCCCTTGAGACAAGAAGTCAAGGGAAAGTCTCCCCAGTTTGCCTCAGGGTCACAAGCCCAACAACAACCTCACCAGCATCAACAGGGTAATCAGCGTAAGCAAAATAAATCTGGAAGGTGCTTCACTAAGATTAACATGCCATTATCTCAAGTACTGCAACGCTTGTTGGAGGTCAAGCTGACTGTATTAAGATATCCTCTTCGGAATCCCAATACCTCTGCTCCTAGCTATGATTCCAATGCATTATGTGCATACCACTCCAATAATCCTGGGCATGATACAAATGACTGTTAGGCTTTGAAGAATAAGACCCAAGACTTGATTGACAGAGGAGTGCTGGAGTTCACACAAGATGGCCAGATGAAGATCTTCCACTGAAGGCTCTCCACCTAAAGTGACAAGTTCAGACAAAGAGGCTTTTGTTTCATTTGAATTTTCAAGTTGTAATTTCTTTCGTTATTCAAACAATTATCTATTAATGTCAAACTTTGTTTCATTAATGAATTGCATATGTTTGTCTTAAATTCATCCATTCGTTTTCACTATACTTAAACTATGCTTTCTACTTTTTTTATGACATTTAACTCTTGCTAAAAGTTACAAACCTTTAGAGGGAGGATGACGAAAACAATGCCATAATCTCATACATTATGCTTTTGGACAGACCTTGTTGACGATGTACATGCGTTTCTTTCAAATCCTAAACACTGGAGTTATAAGGAAGATAATCCCTAGTCAACCCCTTCGAGCCAAAGAAGTATAAGTTTTCTGTTTTAACACAAATTGAAACCTTTAATCAAAACCTGGGGCAGGGTAGTCTCTCAGTTAATTCAAATGCGCGATAAAGTTGCAAACTCTCATCTTGTAATACAATGAATGACATCAAAAACATTCCTTTGGAATCAAAAGACAATGATGGTTCCCAATCACGTAGGCAGTCATTAACTACCAAAAGAAAAGCCCACTGAGTCGAAACCTATAAAAGAGACTTAAGAAAGCCGGGGCATCCCGCTGACTGTAATCTTAAAAACAGGAACAGTCAGGCAAAAATTAGGGATAACAAATTAAAAAAAAGAAAGAGGTCACTACAAATCCTCAACAACATGAAAAATGTTGCAAAAATGACTGCCTTCCAACAAACTCAACTTGTTTGAACCGTCACCAAAATGTCATTCCAGACTCATTTGGAGTTCAGTGCACAATTAACTGAGTTTAGGGTTGAAGAACATCACGAAGAGCGGGTGGGTACAAATATACTTTGAGCCTTTATCCTTTGTTTCTTAAAACCGTGAACCAAGCCACGTTAAAACCTTTCAAAAGTCCTAATTGAAGCATGGGTTAGTTCGAAAGCATACTGTTACAAAAGGCACCCTGACTCCTGTAAGGCTTTGCTCTAAATCCTGAGTTGAATTTTTCTTACAAAAAAATTTTTTCTGCTGAAAAATGCATTTTCAAAATTTCAGGACAAGCATAAACCTTGCATTATTTGAATATTGTTGTTTGCATATGGCTATTTGTTTTACAACAAAGAAACTTACACAGTAAATATCCGATGAACGAAAGTTATCTCAGTGAACAAAATCATTTCAAGTGGGATGACACTTCCGTTGCAATAATCTCCTATCAACAAAGGGGACATGGCATGGAATTATCCAATAAACCTGGGGCAGTCCAGTCAAGATTTCAAGAAATCTCTCAAAGTGCAGAGTAACCGGGGGCAAGTCTCTGTCACCGTCACTTGGGGCATTGAACGTCAATCCCAACAAAGGGTTGCATACAGTCAAACATTTCCTGGCGAAGCCATAAACACTCGCTACTTGGGGCAGTGACAAATCCTTCCAAAATCCTTCTCATAAGATGGCTCCCAGCCAGAGTTTCAATCTTTGATAACCTATTCCAAGCTAAGTCGACCTCAAGAATCCCTGAGAATTTTTCCCATTGGAGTCGCTAGATTTTCGCTATCGGAAACGAAGAATTCAACTCTTTTCTCCAGCACCAATTCAAGATTTATTTTCCCCAGCGAGAGATCATCTTGAAAACATTGCACATCCGTACATCAAGACACCATACAACGCAATCTCATTTATTTTGAGAACATCATTGTTTGATATATGTCATGCAACTAACCTTTACCTTTCAGGAAAGATGCAATCAAATTCTCACGAAATTCAAGCTATGAAGCCTGGACCACGACCAGATAGTAGTTCATCCAACTTTCCTCTTCAACAAAGAGGATTTCTCAATAGAATAACGGACGATCGAAGCTCCCAAAATTCAACAGAGATGATTTCTCAACAGAATAACGGACGACCGAAGTTCCCAAAATTCAACAGAGATGGTACCCCAGTAGAATAACGGACGACTGAAGCTCCTAAAATTCTATTTCTCTCAAAGATCAACATTTCCAGCGGAGTCCTCCTCAAACAACGACACAAGAATTCCCAGTGGAAACTTTCTAAGCAAAGTTTAAAGACGCATACTCTCCAATAGCAGTCCAGGATTTATTTTCCCCGACATCTGTTGAAGATATTCCAAGACTTTCGTCTGGCTCAGTTAAATCGATTCTAAGATTTTTCTGATTCTTATCCAGTCAAAGCAATTCAAGACCTTCTTTGGCTCAGTCAGATCGACACTAAGATCCCCCTGATTTTTATTCCAGTTGAAGATATTCCAGATTTTGTTATTTCAGATAAATCTCTCAACGGTTTATTCTGATTCACTTCCAGGTTTTGCTATTTCAGATAAATCTCTCAACGGTTTATTCTGATTCATTCTCCGCTCAGATCCATTTCAAACTCTCCGTCAACAATCACCTTTGGATGGCATCTATATGCCCATCTCTGATGATTCTCCTCTGTTTCTCCAAATGGCATCTTTAAGCCCATTTCCATGCACAATCTCTACAATACGTCATTAAGATCCCCAGAGGAGATGAGACTACCAACTACCAATCCCCAGCGGAGCTGAAACTATCAAACCACAGTGGAAATCATCCGGTTTCTCCAAATCCCCCAGCAAGTTATCTTAAAGCCTGGAAATTAACCAGATAACAATTGACTTTTATCCCCAACCGAGGATAACTCCCCAGAAGATTGGCATACACCCAAGCTCCTGATACCCTTAACAGAATGAAGATTCTCATTCTTGAAATCCCAGAATATTGGCATACACCCAAGCTCCTGATACCCTTAACAAAATGAAGATTCTCATTTTTGAAATCCTAGAAGATTGGCGTACACCCAAGCTCCCGATAACCTTAACAAAATGAAGATTCTCATTCTTGAAATCCCAGAAGATTGGCATACACCCAAGCTCCTAATACCCTTAACAGAATGAAGATTCTCATTTTTGAAATCCCAGAAGATTGGCATACACCCGAACTCCTGATATTCCCGACAGAATGAAGATTCTCATTCTCAAAGTGGCATACAACCCGAGTTCCTGATATTCCCGACAGAATGAAGATTCTCATTCTCAAAGTGGCATACAACCCGAGTTCATGATATTCCCGACAGAATGAAGATTCTCATTCTCAAAGTGGCATACACCCGAACTCCTGATATTCCCGATAGAATGAAGATTCTCATTCTCAAAGTGGCATACAACCCGAACTCCTGATACCTCCAACAGAATGAAGATTCTCATTCTTAAAGTGGTATACAACCTAAACTCCTGAACTTCTTCCAAACATGAATAAGCTTTTCCCCAGAGTCCTGAGCTTACTCTCCAGCAGGATAGCTACTCCCCAACAGTATAGCTATTCCCCACAGATTTTTTATTCCCCTAGAAGATTGAAGATTCTCATTCTTAATTCTCCGCAGAAGTTGTCAAAGTTTTTGATAATCTTCAGCAGTCAAGGATTTTGAATCTCCAGCAGTGGTCAAGGATTTATTTCCCCCGACAGCAGTCAAAGATTTTATTATCTCCAGCTATCAAGGATTTATTTTCCTCAGCAAGATAGCTAATTAGCTTGCATGCACATACATTACAATCATATATCATAAACATTGATAAAACACATATATTGCATCATACATTTCATGCAACATAACTTTGTGTTTCAACTAATATTTTACCCTTTACAGGATAAGATTAAAAAGCTACCATTATAGGATCATGAAAACAGTTTACGGATGCTCCAGACATGGATGCTAATCTATCGCTTGTTCAGATTCAGCCTCAGAAAACAGCCTAGAGATGCTCCAGACATGGATGCTAATCTATTGCTTATTCAAATTCAAGGATCATAAAAACAGTTTACGGATGCTCTAGACATGGATGCTAATCTATCGCTTGTTCAGATTCAGCCTCAGAAAACAGCCTAGAGATGCTCCAGACACGGATGCTAATCTATTGCTTATTCAAATTCAAGGATCATGAAAACAGTTTATAGATGCTCCAGACACGAATGTTATTCTATTGCTTGTTCAGATTCAAATCATGAAAACAGTTTATAGATGCTCCAGACACGGATGTTGTTCTATTGCTTGTTCAGATTCAAATCATGAAAACAGTTTATAGATGCTCCAGACACGGATGTTATTCTATTGCTTGTTCAGATTCAAATCATGAAAACATTTTATAGATGCTCCAGACACGGATGTTATTCTATTGCTTGTTCAGATTCAAATCATGAAAACAGTTTATAGATGCTCCAGACACGGATGTTATTCTATTGCTTGTTCAGATTCAAATCATGAAAACAATTTATAGATGCTCCAGACACAGATGCTATTCTATTTCTTATTCATACCCCCAGCTCAGAGACGTTCCATACACGGATACCTTTCTGATACTCATTCTTTCGACTTACAACGTACAATTCAACAAACATTCTCGGATGGCATCTTTAAGCCCATCTCCGACAAGATTCTGTCACATCTCCAAATGGCATCTTTAAGCCCATTCCCTCAACTATACTTTGACGGGTGCAAATTTATGGGCACTCTAGTGTCCAATCATCTTTTAGCTTCAAGTCGCGAACGGAAAACTCACCGATCTAACTCTTCAGGTTCAAGAAGATTGAACAGGGGCAGCTGTTGTACCCCAAAATTTGCCCTCCCATTCTTTACAGAAAATCACAACCCTAGGGTTTATCAGGTATTCAAGAATGGCTCAGGAATCAATCAGACAGATTTTCTCCTATGGCAGTAAATCAGGAATTAGGGTTTTTCTCGAATTTCTTAGAAGAAACTGAATTCTCAGAAAGTCAATTGGCTGTCACATATTTTTATGCTCTCTCAAATTTACTGGAAAAAGGCAGTGTTTGCTTGATCCAGGTTAACCAGATAAATTGCGTCTTTTCAAAACATTTGCTCGTTTAGGGAATAAATGTTTGCTTGTTTATTGGAATACACAGTGCGTGTTTTGATTGGAGTACAGTTGCAAGGTTATAAGATTACAGAGTTATTGGATTACTTGGAGTTTAAGTTATTTGGATTGGAATTATTGGAATGCAGTTTCAGTTATTTTTAATCAGGAATCTTAAAGGATTAGTGAAGATGCAAAGAAAGAATTACAAGTTACTAACAGTAATGGATTATATTGGATATCAGATTATCTCATAAAGACTTTCTTCATTTATTTCAAATGTGGTTACAAAATAATTTATTATTCATATGCTTTAGGTTTTACAACTTATCGTACTTGAAAAATAAATTAATACAGTTGATTGAAAATCTCTCTAAGTTACAAATCTAAGCCTAAGCTTCCATTGCTCCGATGCTCGCCACAAAGTCTCCTGCTTCCTCTGCTTTGTCACCATCCAATTTGCGCTCACATGAAAGAAAGACAGAAAAAATATTAGTACAGTTAATTGAACATAAATAAAAATTTCAAAAAGAAAGAAAAATGTTCATCATTAAAGTTTACCGTTTGGAATCAGAGGGCTATTTTCATTTCATCACGTTTTTATTTTTCTCTTTGCAAATCACAAGAAGGTTGCTCTTCTTGGTTCACAAAAAGAAAAATAAAAGTGCAAGCATTACAAAGTACAAGGTAACTAGACAGTAGCATCAACAATGCAAGCATTACAAGCAAGTAACTCAGTAGGCGCGCAAATTGCCCAAGGCAAACTGAACAAAGCCAAACTCAACAAGGCAAACTCAACAAGGCCAAACTAGACAGCAGCAAAACAAAGTACAATGCAGCATGGCAAGTACAAATAGCAGAAAAAAAGTACAGAGCAGTATGGTAAACCAAATAACAAGCAAAAGGGCTTGTTGCATATAGCCTTTTTTCATCATTTTCCGAAGAGTTGGCAAACTTTTCAGAGAAAACAGTGGAAAAGCAAATTGCTTTTATCATTGAGAGAGGAGAGAGAGAAAAAAATATCACCTAAATTATGGGAAAGGTACAGATTGGCCATCCTACCCACAGGCTGTAAGAGAAAAGCAACTAGGATATAACAGTAGGAAAAACTGCAAGAAAGGAGGAGAGAACATTTTGCAAAAATAGAGAAATCCCAAGCTAGAATTCCAAACTATAACAAAACATTTCAAAACTGTTAACAGTTCTCAAAAAACCTCCAAACCTGTAAACCAACAAACAACAACAATAACAACCTGCATAACAGTTTCAAACAGGGCCAAACCATAAAAACTCCTAGGCCTGCAAACTGTCTACAAAAACACAGTTTATCAAACAGCAAACGACCAGTTTCAAAGCCTAACAAAACTGTACAACAACAAAATCATCATTTTCCATCTCAACGACCAAAAACCTGTTATCAAACTAGAAAACAGCCAAAACACTTAAACCTGCAAAAGCCAACAAGCTAGCCAAAACTCTCAAGCTTACCCACAACTGTAACAACAATTTCAAACAACCAAACCATAAAAAACACTCAAAACCTGCATAACTCAGGAATACACCAACAATCTTCAGCAACTCAAACCACAAAAACCTGCCAAACTGTACCCAAAACTCAAAACTTACAGAACCTAACTGCAAAAGATTCAAACTATCAAAACATGGTTCAAAACCAAAAAACTTGAACTCATTTCAAACAAGCCTGAAAACTATAAAACCAAGCAAATCTTTAAACTAACCAAAAATCATCCTCAAGCTAGCATACAGTCTAAACATACAGACAAAAGTTTCAGAAGCAATCATCATGAAACTGTAACCAAAACAGTCAGAAGTGTAACACCATCATCACTCAAGTTCAAGAGAGAGGAAATAAATAACGAAGTCAGAAACACCATCATCATCTCAAGTTCAAGGAACAAAGAAAAGATTACCAGAAGCCCTCGTGTCCATCATCATTTCTTCCCTCCCATTTCCGGCCGCCAAGGAGCACCGTCACCTCCCTCAAGCCTCACCATTCCCTTCCATTCCAGAAAATCCCTAAACATGTATAGCTTTATCTCCCTCATATCACTTTTTGCATCTCAAAACGTAATACAATAGATTAACAAGCAAAACGTGAACAAGATTAACAAAAACAAAAAACGTTCAAACTTTAAAACCCAGAATCATACCTTTCAAAGAAGTGAAAAACATTAGCGATTAGAATGTGAGAGGGATAGCGCTCTGGTGACCGGGATGGGAAAGGGAAGATCAGTGTAAGCGAGCGTTTTTAAGTTCAAATCATAACCTAGGTCTTTCCATAGAAAAGCTTTTCGTTCATGAATCAAAGAGAGATAGGGACATTCAGTGAGGAAGATGAACGAGAGAACGAGTGAGAAAGAACGAAGGAGCAACGGCGCCGCTGTGAGCGCATAACACAAACCCTAATCCATTTCCCCTAATCAAAAAACCCTAAACTGAGTTATGAGGTAATGGGCTCCGTTTGCAAAACCTTAGGCCCATATAACAATTGTTGGCTCGCACCCCCTTCCATCCTTGCCTTATTTCTTTTTTTATTTTGGGCCTAGCACCTTACTGTATCCCTTAAGCCCATTTCCTCTCTCTTTTTTTTGTTTGTTTTGAAAAATACTAATAATGCTTTTTGTGCATTTTTTAAAACCCTAAAAAATCAATTTTTACTTTTTCTTTTTTAACCTTTTTTTTATTTTGTTACACATAATGAAAATACCAAAAAAATAATAAAGATTTTGTTTAATTAAATTTTCTTTCTTTAAACTTTTCCTTTTAAAATTAATAAAATACAAGAAATAATAATAATAGTTTTTAATCTTTTAGAATAGATTTTATTTATCTCTTTTCAAGTAAATACATGCATTTCATGCTTTATTGATTTCTTTATTTCATAATTTGTTATAGCTTTATATTAAATCCCACGACAATTCGATTTGGTTGTAATATTTGAACATTGCTATTCTTATGTGACTCATCCCCATTTGTATTAATTATACCCCCATTCCCGGATACTTTTGTAATAGCTTAGACTTTTAATTCCCATAATTTATTGCTTTCTATATATTGTGTAGTAATTAGGCGTGTATGGCAAGATTCAAAAATCAATCGCTAGATGACCTAATCCAAGAATAAATAACTTGAAATTAATACACTTCTCACACGTGCACCTCTAGGGTAACCTCGCTTGTTGCCTCGGAAATACAATCATGTCCCTCGAATATGTGACACTCTAGCAAATGACCCTTCGATAAACAAAGATCGTAGTCCCTCGATGACCCTCGATGTTGCCTTCGATAAAACGATCTCGTCCCTTACAAAATTGCTAGAGCGCCCCACAAGTTGCTTTCAATGATTATAAATTTGACCCACGCATGTCCCGTTTAACATCCAAACACAAGTTTGTTTACCAAACACAATGGTAAAACAACAATGTCAAAGGGTTAAAAATGTGTAGTAAAGATCTTTGAGTAGGGTAGACAACTCCTGGTTACTTGATCAAACTTGCAAACATCCTTGCTAATTTCAAAACACACACAATTTCAAAACATTTCCCAAAACAACTTTCAAACATTGAAACATCTTTTCAAAAGACAAACACCTTTGTAAAACATTCAAACAAGAATTTTTACAAAGGTTGCCTAGACAAGGCCTCTTTTCAAAACATTTTCAAAACCACACACAAAGCACCATTTCAAACTATTGAAAAGCAAAAGTAAGTGATCTAAACAAGTAACTAAGAGCCCATGGAAAACCATGGATGAAAAGGGTGCTAACACCTTCCCTTTTCATAATTTACCCCCCGAACCCAAGAAAACATCTCAAAGGACTTTCCTGTGCTTTTTGACCTTTCCTTTGGATAAAATAAAAAGTCGGTGGAGACTCTTGCTAAACCGAAACATTTGCGAACACAAACGCAAAACCTCAAGTCAGTTCTCCCACCGTATCACAATAGAGAATAAATATAAAGGAATGAAAGAAAATAAGAAGGTAAGTTAAACATTTGTTTCTTCCCGGTAGCTGTCATACCCCAAATTTTCCCTATCCTTAGATCATATGTAAAGTTTCTATTTTTATACTTTTAGGTTTTATTTCTATGAGGGTGCTTAAAAGAAAAATGGTTATATTGATCTAAAATGGACCATCGATATCTGATGGCCCCTTAGGTTTTTAGAAAATGAGTCCATTTCAAGTTAAAATGAGAGGTGTTTTGTTTTAAATCAAGATTGTATAGAACAAATCCGTTTTTTTTGTTGAAAGCCCAATAGTAAAAAACAAATGGGTCCATTCAGTTTTGAGAAAAATTCATTTTTTGTTCTTATTAAGATTATTGTTACTATCTAGGAAGAATGGCTAAAAAAGGTTTTTTTTATGGCCCAAATTCAAAGGATCCATTTGAATCTTTTGGCCCATCAAGTCTTTTTTCGTATGACCCATATTTTAGAGTCCATTAAAACTGGGTTGAATTTTGTCTAAAACCATCAAGCCCAATACTAAAGAGGCAGTGGCCCGTTCAATTCTATTTTGTCTCGATTTGTTTTGTTTTAACTATAATTATTATCAATTGGCATTACATTCTGTTGTGTTAAAATGGTTTTTTGTTTGGTTTAAACAACATTATTATGTCTCTTTATATTGTTTTTATTGTTTAATTGAGTTGAGAAAGAGATATGAAAGGCCATCGCAGATGACCCTTTTTAGGCCCAAAGTAGAATGCTTGGCCCAAATAAATCAAATACGCACATCCCAGCTGTGATACGGTGGGAGAACTGACTTGAGGTTTTGCGTTTGTATTCGCACTTGTTCGGTTTAACAAGAGTCGCCACCGACTTTTTATTTTATCCTAAAGGAAAGGTTAAAAAGCACAGGAAAAACCTTTGAGATGTTTTCGTGGGTTCATGGGGTAGATTATGAAAAGGGAAGGTGCTAGCACCCTTTTCATCCATGGTTATCCATGGGCTCTTAGTTACTTGTTTTAGATCACTCGCCTTTGATTTCCAATTGCTTGAAATGGTGTTTGTGTGTGTGTTATTTTTGAAAATGTTTAAAAAAAAAGATGCCTTGTCTAGGCAACCGTTGTAACAATTCTTTACTCGAATGTTTTACAAAGGTGTTTGTCTTTTTGAAAAGATGTTTCAATGTTTTTGAAAGTTGTTTTTGAAAGTTGTGTTGTGGAGTGTGTTTTGAAAGTAGGCAAGTGTGCTTTGCAAGTTTGATCAAGTAACTAAGAGTTGTCTACCCCTAAATTTACTCAAAGATCTTTCCTATGTTTTAACCCTTTTAACAATATTGTTCCACCATTGTATTTGGTGGACAATCTTGTGTTAGGATGTTAACGGGACGGGCGCGGGTCATCGTTTAGACCATGAATGCAATGGTGTCAAGTACCTTTGGAAATTTGCTTGAGGGACTATGATCATTTTGTTTAGGCAACTTCGAAAGCGTCATCGAAGGACTATGATCATTTGATTTGTTTTTGTTTTGCCAAAGTACTTGACATGCAAACATGGCCCATTTTGGAAGGCAACAAGCGGGATTACCCTAGGGGTGCAAGTGTGAATTGTGTATTGATTGTCATACATTTATCTTTGTATTAGGTTATCTAGCGGTTGATTTTGAATCTTCGCATACAAACCCTAATTACTATACAGTATATAGAAAGCGATAATTTGCGGGAATTTAAAGTCTAAGCTATTACAAATAAGTATCCGGGGATGGGGGTACAAATTTTTACAAATGGGGATGAGACTTATCAGGATAGTAGTGTCCAAATAATATTTACAACCAAATCGAATAGCATTCTCAATGTAAAATGTAGCAATGTATAAGAATAAAAGCAATGTATCAAAAGTATTTGTGAAAGTGTATGTGATTATTTATAAGTGATGCAAATATTAACCTAATGTATTATTAAGTATTTATTTATTTTTATGTTTTTTTGTTAATATTATATAAACAAAAGTTTAAAAGAAAAGTGTTTTAACTTTGATAAAGAAAATCTATTACTTACATATTTTTGTTAATGTTTTATATACAAGATCTAATTAAACAAAAGAAAAGGTTTAATAAAAGAAGAAAAATGCTTAAACTGAATAAACCTAAGATTTACATATTTTTGTAAGAGGTAATAAACATTAAAAATATTTTTGTGTAAAAGATTAATATTTCTACTTAACAAAATTAGTTATGTAAAAAAAGAAATAAGGTGATATATAAAAAAAAGAGATTAACTTATGAACATGAGAAAAATAATAAGGAAAGGGAACTAAATGGGCCTTAGAGTTTGTTCTTGGCCCAAAACAAAATTTGAAAGAGAAACAAAGGGGGGGTACGCACGCTGAAGGAGGGGTCAGGCGCTAGAAATTGAGATTGGTCTTAGGCGTTTGGATGGGGCGAAAGCCCAAGACGCGTTTCACAAGTTTTTGCATAGGGTTTGTTTTGTTGTTACTCAGAATAGGGTTTACAGTGGCACGAACAACGCTCTCATCTTCTCCTTCTTCGCCTCTTTACTTTCTTGAACGGAGGCCACTGATGCTCCTCCCTTCGCTTCAGCTTCCAGACGCCATCTCCACTTCTTCCTCCTCACGATCGTTCAGGCAATGATAAAGGAAAGGTAGCGTTTTCTATCAGTTTCCTCTTCATGCATTTTTAGGGTCTTTGGATTCCTCTTGCATGTTTTATTTATTCCGATTCTTTTGTATTATTATTTGTTTCTTGTGAGGTGTTAAAGAAAGGGAAGAGGTACTACCTTTGGAGAGGAGATGAGGAGTGGACTGGAGGCGTTTTAGGAGGCCGGAGGCGGAGGGAGTATGATGCTGATGAGCTTTATTCTGGTATTCCTGGTATCTTTCTTTTGTTAGGTTTTGTGATGAACGTCTGAAAACCCTAGCTTTTAGTTCTCTCTTCTTCTTCTGTTTGCTTGCTCTGAGATACTTGTTGTTGAAATGTTGATGTTGTTGAACCTTGTTGTTCTGATATTGATGATTTTGATATCTGAGTTGCCTATTGTTTCACTTCTGGCTTCTTCCTCTTTTTGAACTTTGATTCTCAATGATGATTTCTGAGAGTTATTTGCTTTAGCGTGTTTTGCTTCTGAGTAGCTTTTCCTCTCTTTTGCCTGGTTAGCTTGGCCTATGATGAACACGTTCTGAGGCGTTTTGTTGGTTATTTGGATGCTTTGTGCATTTTGTTTCTGGTATAGGCTTGACTTGAATGTTCTAATGCAGTTTTGTGGCCATTTCTGGTTTTTTGAGGCTTGTATATTGCAGGATGTGTTAGACTTAAGGTTACAGGCTCATGAGCTTGTATCTGGTTTTTTAGCTGGTTGAAACAGTTTAAAGCTTTTGAAACTGTACAGGTTTTAAGGCTTGTATCAGTTTGTAAGTTTGGATTTGAGTTGGTTCAGGTTTATGGGCTAGGTGGTTATAGCTTCAGGGCTTGTTTCTACCAGCTTTGCTTTGGTTTCAAGGCAGTTTTTGAGGCTTATTTCAGGGCTTGCAATTTACTGAGTTTTTCTGGTTTGATGTACTGGTTTTGACAGGTTTGGTTTAAAGGAAGCTTTGAGGCTTATTGTGGTTACAGGCAGGAGGCAAGCTTTGGTTGCAGTTTGTAACTTATGCAGGTTTGAGAACTTGTGTTTAGCTTGCAGGATTGCTTCCTTGAAAAACAGTTTTGAGGTTATAAGCTGTGTCCTTTTTTTTTCTATGTGGTTCTCTGCCCCCCCCTTTTTTTTACAGTGTTCTGATTTTTCTCTCTTTTATCATTAAGCCTGTTGTACTGTAAGCCTCTCCACTTCTCTCTCTTTTCTCTCTATTAAAGCATATTATATTGCTTTAGAATAGCTTTTCTGAAAAGGTGTTTGGTTGGGAAATGATGAGATTTGCTTTACAAGTTGCTTGTACTTTGTCTTTCCTCTACATATCTCTTGTCTTCCAGATTTTCTGCCTTTTGTGTACTTGTTGACAGCTTTATTGGCTTCTTTGGACAGTTTTGACAGCTTCTTGTACTTTCTTTGGACATTTTCTTTGGGATTTAGTTTGCTTAGTTTGAAACTTGTGACTTGGTTTGGCATGTTTTGAAGTTACAGCTTTGTTGACATTTTGAATTTGTGCAATTTGTTTTTGGCATTATGCAGCCTCGTACATTTCTTTAATGATTTGTATGCTTGTGAAATAATTTTTCTTTACTCTTTGTGAACCAAGAAGAAAGTCTTCTTGTGATTTGCAAAGAGGGTGAGAAAAATATGATGAAAATCAAAACAATCTGATCCCGGCCAACCACCTTTAATGATGAATTTTTCTGATTAACTGCCTGAGAATGCTCTTACTTTATCTGTGTTTGACTTCTTTTCTTTTTTGTCTTTGCAGATAAAAATCAATTGAGCAATGGGGAGCAGCAGTAGAAGATGAAGATTTAGGATAGATTTAGGATATAGTTTCAATTTATTTTTAATCATTGTAATAATATTAATGTAAACAACTGTAAATAAATTTACAGTGTTCAAATAATATCTGTAACAAACAATTAAAAATGAATAAAAATAATCCTTTGTCAGTTAATTCTCTTTCAATTCACTGTCTATTTAATTATTTAAGTTTCTTGAATTAAAATAACTGGAAGTAAATCCCAACTATTCTAACTTAGAATAAATAATTAATAAACATCGTAGTCTTGCAACTTCGTATTAATCAATAATAAACCCGGCATTCCAATTAGCCATAAACATTGCACAGTCAAATCAAACAAACATCCATATGCCTTTTCTTTTACTGATTAAACCAAACACTGCAAATTTTCAACCAGAAGCCTCAGCTTCTAAACCAGAGGTTCAGGTTTATTGAGAAACAAACTGAAATCTTGAGCAGGCGTCAAAGCAGTGTAACAGCCAATTAATACACTGTGGATTCAAATTCTTATGAAAATGCGCGTGCAAACCCTAATTCTTGATTTATTGTCAAAGAAACGTCTGCCTGATCAAACCCTGAGCCAAACTCAACCAAATCACTAAAAACCCTAATAATCTGCTTGAACTGATTCAAAATTAATGGAAACCCTAATTTTGTCTGACTGATGAGAAAAGTCTGTTTGACCGATTCTTAAGCCAATCTGAAAAAATCAGGAAAAGCCTGAAGCTGTGATTTCTTGTGGAAAAGAGAGAGAGAGAGAGCAAATTTTGGGGTACAACAGTTTCCCCTGTTCAATCTTCTTGAACCCGAAGAGTTAGATTGGCAAGTTTGCCGTTCGCGACTCGAGGGTAAAAGGAGATTGGACACTAGAGTGCCCAAAAAATTTGCACTCGTCAAAGCGTAGTTTGAGGGAATGGGCTTAAAGATGCCATTTGGTGATGGGCTTAAAGATGCCATCTGGAGATGTGACAGAATCTTGTCGGGGGATGGGCTTAGAGATGCCATCTGGAAATTGCTGGTAGGAGGATGGGCTTAGAGATGCCATCTGGAAATGTTCGTTGAACTGTATGTCGTTGGTGAGTGGGTGAGTATCAGAAAGGTATCCATGCTTTGGAACATCTCTGAACTGGGGGTCTGAATAAGCAATGAATTGACATCCATGTTTGGACTCATCCGTAAACTGTTTTCAGTAGTTGCATCTGAACAAGCGATAGATTAACATCCGTGTTTGGGGAATCCGTAAACTGTTTTCAGAAGTCTTGAATCTGAACAAGCGATAGGTTAACATCCGTATCTGGAGAACTTGTAAACTATTTTCAGAGGCCTTGGAGATGAATAAGCAATAGATCAGCATCCATGTTGGGAAGCGTCCGTAAACTGTTTTTAAAAGTTGAGTCTGAACAAGCGATAGATTAACCTCCGTGTTTGGAGAATCCGTAAACTGTTTTCAGAAGTTGAAGAATCTGAACAAGCGATAGAGCAGCATCCATGTTGGGAAGCGTCCGTAAACTGTCTTCAAAAGTTGAGTCTGAACAAGCGATATATTAACCTCCGTGTTTGGAGAATCCATAAACTGTTTTCAGAAATGGAAGAATCTGAACAAGCGATAAGTTAACATCCGTGTCTGGAGAACTCGTAAACTGTTTTTAAAAGTCTTGAAGTCTGGAATAAGTATCAGAATGTCGCCATGTCTGGGTCACATCTGAACTGTCTCTGGAAGGAATCTGGAATAAGTATCAGAATGTCGCCATGCCTGGGTCACATCTGAACTATTCTCTGGAAGGAATCTGGAATAAGTATCAGAATGTCGCCATGCCTGGGTCACATCTGAACTATTCTCCGGAAGGAATCTGAAAGATGATGATCTTTGTCTGTTGCTTGATCTTTCCTGAAAAGGTAAAGAGTCAATTGTATGCAATGTCATGATGTAATGAATTGTACTTCATTAATGTTTATGATATGAATGTGATGGATGTGCATGTAAGCGGAGTAGCTGCCTTGCTGAGGAAGACGAATCCTGGATAATGAAATCTTTGACTGCTGCTGGGGAAAGTAAATCCTTGTCTGCTGCAGGGGACTGCAAGAGTCTTTTGATCGTTGAAAATGAGAAGTCCTGGGACCACTGTTGGGGAATCAGGAGCTTGGGTTGTATGCCAATCTATTGGGGATTCCTGTCCTGGGGGGATCTTCACTGGAGAATATTTGAATACTCTATGAGGAACTGAGAATGAGAGTCTTCATTCCACTTGGGGATTGATAGTTGGAAGTTTTAGCTCCGCTGGGGATTGCAAGAATCTTTTGATTGCTGCAGGTATTGATCTGGGATAAGTATCGGAATGTCGCCAAATCTGGGTCACATCTGAACTATCTCTAGAAGGAAGTCTGGAATAAGTATCGGAATGTCGCCAAATCTGGGTCACATCTGAACTATCTCTAGAAGGAAATCTGGAATAAGTATCAGAATGTCGCCAAATCTGGGTCACATCTGAACTATCTCTAGAAGGAAATCTGGAATAAGTATCGGAATGTCGCCAAATCTGGGTCACATCTGAACTATCTCTAGAAGGAAATCTAGAATAAGTATCGGAATGTCGCCAAATCTGGGTCACATCTGAACTATCTCTAGAATGGAAATATGGAATAAGTATCGGAATGTCTCCAAATCTGGGTCACATCTGAACTATCTCTAGAAGGAAATCTGGAATAAGTATCGGAATGTCGCCAAATCTGGGTCACATCTGAACTATCTCTAGAAGGAAATCTGGAATAAGTATCAGAATGTCGCTAAATCTGGGTCACATCTGAACTATCTCTAGAAGGAAATCTGGAATAAGTATCGGAATGTCGCCAAATCTGGGTCACATCTGAACTATCTCTAGAAGGAAATCTGGAATAAGTATCGGAATGTCGCCAAATCTGGGTCACATCTGAACTATCTCTAGAAGGAAATCTGGAATAAGTATCGGAATGTCGCCAAATCTGGGTCACATCTGAACTATCTCTAGAATGGAAATCTGGAATAAGTATCGGAATGTCACCAAATCTGGGTCACATCTGAACTATCTCTAGAAGGAAATCTGGAATAAGTATCGGAATGTCGCCAAATCTGGGTCACATCTGAACTATCTCTAGAAGGAAATCTGGAATAAGTATCGGAATTTCGCCAAATCTGGGTCACATCTGAACTATCTCTAGAAGGAAATCTGGAATAAGTATCGGAATGTCGCCAAATCTGGGTCACATCTGAACTATCTCTAGAAGAAAGTAATGATCTTGATTTTGTTAAGGGTTAGAAATTGGGAGTATACCAATCTTCTGAGGTGATGAGAATCTTCATTCTGTTAACGGTCAGAAACTGGGAGTATACCAATCTTCTGAGGTTTTAAGGATGAGAGTCTTCAATCTTGAAGGTCAGATTTTTAGGAGCTTTAATTGTCCGTTATTCTGTTGGTGGTTGCAACTTCCAGCAGGTGATAAAGGAAATTTTGAACGACCTTGGTTTTGACATTCGAATGCCCCAAGTGATGATGTCGGAGACCTGCCCCAAGTTAATCTGTAAGAGAGAGATTTGTTGAAATCTTGACTGGACTGCCCCAGGTTAACTGAACTTTGAAAGATCTGTTGAAACTTTGACTGGACTGCCCCAGGTTAACTGGATAGTGACATGTCATGCCCCCTTGTTGATAGAAGATTTTTGTAATGGAAGTGTCATCCTTTTTTGAAGTGATTTTGTTCACTGAGAGAGCTTTCGTTCATTGGATATTCATTGTGTGAATTTCTTCGCTGTCAAACAAATAGCCATATGCAAACAATGGTATTCAAGTAATGCAAAGTTTATGTCTGTCTTGAAAAATGCGTTTTTTAGCAGAAAACTTTTTGTAAGACAGAATCAACACAAGATTTAGAGCAAAGCCTTACAGGAGTCAGGATACCTTTTGTAACAGTATGCTTTCGAACTAACCCATGCTTCAATTAGGACTTTTGAAAGGTTATAACGTGGCTCGGTTCACGGTTTAAGAAACAAGGGATAAAGGCTCAAAGTATATTTGTACCCACCCGCTCTTCGTGATGTTCTTCAATCCTAAACTCAGTTAATTTTACGTTGCACTCTATTCAAGTTTGGAACGACCTTTTTTTGTGATGGTTCACACAAGTTGAATTTGGAAGGCAGTCATCATCTCCTTTTTTCTTTTGCAACATTTTTCATGTTGTTTGAGGATTTATAATGACCTCTTTCTTTTGATTTGTTATCCCTAACTTTTGCCTGACTGTTCCTGTTTTCGAGATTACAGTCAGCGGGATGCCCCAGGTTTCTTAAGCCTCCTTTATAGGTTTTGGCTTGGTGGGCTTTTCTCTTTTGAGAGATAATGACTGCCTATGAGATAAGGAACCATCACTGTCTTCTGATTCCAGAGGAATGTTTTTGATGTCATTCGTTGTATTATGAACTGAGAGTTTGCGACTTCAATGCGCATTTTTGAATTAACTGAGAGACCACCCTGCCCCAGGTTTAAATCAAAGGTTTTAATTTGTTTAGAACAGAAAACTCCTACTTCTTTGGCTCGAAGGGGTTGACTAGGGATTATCTTCCTTATAACTCCAGTGTTTGGGATTTGAAAGAAATGCCTGTACATCATCAGCAAGGTCTGTTCAAAAGCATACTGTATGAGATTATGGTATTGTTTCGTCATCCTCCCTCTAAAGGCTTGCAGCTTTTTATCAAGAGTTAAATATCATAAAGAAAGCATAAGAGTAGTGAAAACGAATGGATGAATTCAAGACAAACATATGCAATGCATTAATGAAACAAAGTTTGACATTAATAGATAATTGTTTGAATAACAAAGAGATTACAACTTGAAAATTCAAATGAACAAAGACATTCTCAATGATTTGGCATAGGAGCAATGATTATGCTAGAGTCTCCGGAGGGTCAAACTCGATCTCCTTGGCATCAATCATGTCTTGGATCTTGTTCTTCAGAGCCAACAGTTGTTTGTGTCATGTCCCTGACTATCGGAGTGGTATGCACACCTTTCATTGGGATGATAGGTAGGAGCATAAGTATTTGGGTTCCGGAGGGGAGCCCTCAATGTAATAAGATTCATCTTCAACAAGTGTTGCAGTGCTTGAGACAGCGGCATGTTAATGTTGGTGAACTGTCTTTTAGGTGCGACCTCCTTACACTGATGCCCCTGTTTTTGTTGAGCAGGCGTAGGATTAGAGATCAAGATTGCTCCTACATGTTGGTCATGACGACTCTTTTGACCAGTCACTGCATTGGACTCTTTCTTCCCATTATGGGGAATTTTTTGAGCATCGGAGGGTGTACCTCCTTGGATCTTTCCACTTTTGATGCCAGCTTCGACCCTTTCACCGGTCAGTACTAGCTCGGTGAATCCGGCGGAGGAGCTTCCAATTAAGTGATTGAAGAAAGGCCCTGTCAAAGTTCCCATGAAGATGTCAATCAGCTCTCTGTCAGTTAAAGGGGGTTGCACCCTGCCAGCCAGATCTCTCCACTTTTGAGCGTATCCTTTGAAGCTCTCGTCAGAACCCATGGTCATGTTCTTCAATTGCACACGAGTTGGTGCAAGATCAACATTGTATTGATACTGCTTGTAAAAAGCCATAGCTAAATCTTCCCAGGTGTGGATGCGAGAACTCTCCAATTGATAGAACCACTTGAGTTGAGCACCTACCAGGCTTTCTTGGAAGAAATGGATCCAAAGCTTTGGATCAGTTGTGTATGGTTGAATCTTGCGGACGTAAGACTTTAGATGCATCTTAGGGCAATAGACTCCGTCATACAGAGCCAAGGTAGGGACTTTGAACTTTGGAGGGATGACCAATCCAGAAACCAAACCCATGTCTCCTAAATCCAAGCCAGGTATTTGTTGAATTTCCATAGCATTGAGGCGATCCTCCAACTGTTGGTACTTGTCATCAGCGGGAGGATATTGTTCCTCGGAGTAATCAGCTTCATCAATCTCCAAATTGTGGTCTTCTTCAAGACTGGCCCCCTTGTCTTTGAGGAGGATATCTTTCATATCCTCTTGCCCTTTACCCATAGCGAGAAGCAATTGTTGGAATTGAGCGTTTTGAGCTTGGAGATCTTTCACCGTTTGTTCCATATCCATCTTACTGAAATAAACAGTAGGAAGATAAGGAGACCTGTATGGGAGAAACCTGTTATGCAATGACATGTATGATATATGTATGCAATGTTTTCGAGGATCTCTTGGGGTAAACACAAGAAAAATGTTAGAGGTTGAACTTTGATCAACGTCTTTGATTGGAGAACTTTGTATCAGTGGATGTCTTTCCACGAGAATCAAGCTCACCATGTCAAGTGGGTCATAGCCCCTGATTCAAGTTGTTGCACTTGATCTTTGATGGAATTTGTTTAGAGGAGAAACCTCTTGCCCCTTGGTAGACGTCTGGTTCAACGTGACCCTGCATCAACAGACCCTCGAGATCCTTGAAATGGTTATTGAAAATGCTATGGTATGATGTCATGATGTTATGTACATGTATGCAAAAGCAAGTAAGTGTATATACAAGCAATCATATTCACACAAAGAAAACAAGTCCTTAGGTTTAGGCTTTTGATCGCGACTTTGTATGTCTATAAATCTGCAGACTGCAAGTGCACAGTCCTATCGCGTAGTTTTAAAGATATCGAATCCACAGGGACTATAAATCGACCTACCGCGTTCTTAGGATACTATGTAAAGCTAAGGCTAATAATAATTTAATTGTAAAGGGGGAAATAAAAACTAAATCTAGTTATAAATTTAATTATAAATACCGGTATGTATTTCACCTAACTTTGGGTTCCGAATTTCCATTGGCTTTTATTTAAGTTGATCAAAAATTACCTTTAAGCAAACCTTATTTGTTTAAAAACCTTCCCCTCACACTTCCGTTTTATTAGTTCAGATTATGCAATTAATACCCTAACGTGTGCTTCCGTCACTCCGCCGGATTCAAAAGCAATTTTTGAAAACAGAATAAAATTTAATTGTTTTTAAAATGCTTCTGCCTCTTTAAAAACAATGCCTAATAATCACTATCTGGTTTTAGCCTCAAACTTCCGTTCTATTAGTAAAAACCTTAATCAATTTCAAAACCTCAAACTTCCGTTCTATTGATTTATAAAATCTTAAACAATTCAATTGAATATTAAAACCATGAAAGGTATTTCTTTTACAAAATAATATTAAGCCAATTTATCTCGGATCCCGTTATTTGGTTAATTTACATACCGATATTTAATCGGTTTAGCCGGACATGTTTATTAAATTAAATACGCATAGATAATTAAATTGCGAACAATTATATAAATTCATATCCATAATAACAAACATGTAATAATAATAAATAAATAAAAGCGATTAAATTAAAAACCTGGAAATGTAGAAAACTTCAATAACTTCAATTAAATGCGTTCTTCAAAAACCTTGGAGTATTCCACCACAAGCCGGTTGGATCTACTCGTCGAATCTTGAATTTAATAATAATAACAACAAAGAAATAAAATACTAAGATCTAACGTAAGGTTAGATCCAATAAAAATACACAATAGTTTCCGGCGTGGAAACTATTGTGAGAAAAGAAACTGCCTAAAAAAACTATGAAATAAAATAATAAAAGAGCTCTGAACGGTTGAATAGAAAATGTCCAACCCCTTTCACATGAATACTCCTCTCTTTATATAGTGATAACTTCTGGAAGTTTATTACGTGAAGTAGTGGAGATCATGGGGAAGTTGAGAAAATCATGGGGTGAGTGGGTCTTCAACGTGCATACAAGGAGAAAATAAAGGAAGGAAGTGGGACCGGTCGTTCCGTTTGAAGAGGGAAGTGGCGTGAAAATAGCAAGGGCGTGGGAACGGTCGTCCCACTCAGCTGAAGTGGGCTGGACCGGTCGTTCCCCTTAGTGGGCCGGTCGGTCCCTTCAAGCTGAAGTCTTGGGCCTTTGTACGTACATTCTTCTTTTGGGCCTTGCAATTTCATTCTTTTCACCCCCCTTTTACTAATCTGCACCACATTGCTCAATTATCTTCATTTTTGTACTAAATTGCATCCATTTCTTCATCTTTCTTCACAAAGCCCTTAATTAATCAACAATCTGCAAAATAAACAAATACCAGCATAATACCTATATAAAAATAATTAAATTAGAATAAAATAGGGAAATAATTAATGTAAATCAAGCTAAAAATACGATACAATTATGTGTTATCAGCTTTCATGGGGTTCGTAGGTAAGTACCCTCTTGAAGTTAGTTGGCTCATCATGTCCTAAAATAGAAATCGGGTTCTAAGGAGCTCAATATCATTGGATTATTTTCTGTGTTCATTATTTTGGTTTAGCCACTTAACTAGCGACCAAAATATTCCAAGAAAACAATCCTCAATGAGTGTAGTATCGAGTATCTACCAACTTCGGACTGCACCAAAGTCGGTCATCTCACTACCCCTAAAAAGGCTAAGATGGTCAATTAAGGTTCTAGAGTTCATTAGTGCTTCATGACATCACTCAGCGGCCCCGTACTCTCCTTGATTGAACTCAAGGGTTACCGGTACTCACAAATATGTCACACTAACATAGCTTACTGCTTCAACCATGTCGGTATACCCCACACAGTTCCCTCACAGTTTTATTGCTATTTACCTAAAAAGGTGCCCCCAAATCCGGGTGTAGGATTTACAACAAACCCAGACAAGGACCCAAAAAGTAAAGCAATCAAAGCAATCAAAGCAAGTATGTAAAGGTGATCTAAAACCCTAAGGTAACCCCACTTTAAAATTAGTCCCCAGCAGAGTCGCCAGTTCTGTGATACGGTGGGAGAACTGACTTGAGGTTTTACGTTTGTATTCGCACTTATTCGGTTTAGCAAGAGTCGCCACCGAATTTTTATTTTATCCTAAAGGAAAGGTTAAAAAGCACAGGAAAAACCTTTGAGATGTTTTCGTGGGTTCGGGGGGTAGATTATGAAAAGGGAAGGTGCTAGCACCCTTTTCATCCATGGTTATCCATGGGCTCTTAGTTACTTGTTTTAGATCACTTGCCTTTGATTTTCAATTGCTTGAAATGGTGTTTGTGTGTGTTTTGTTTTTGAAAATGTTTTGAAAAAAAAAGATGCCTTGTCTAGGCAACCGTTGTAACAATTCTTTACTCGAATGTTTTACAAAGGTGTTTGTCTTTTTGAAAATATGTTTCAATGTTTTTGAAAGTTGTTTTTGAAAGTTGTGTTGTGGAGTGTGTTTTAAAAGTAGGCAAGTGTGCTTTGCAAGTTTGATCAAGTAACTAAGAGTTGTCTACCCCTAAATTTACTCAAAGATCTTTCCTATGTTTTAACCCTTTTAACAGTATTGTTCCACCTCAAAGATCTTGTGTTAGGATGTTAACGGGACGGGCGCGGGTCATCGTTTAGACCATGAATGCAATGGTGTCAAGTACCTTTAGCAATTTGCTTGAGGGACTATGATCATTTTGTTTAGGCAACTTCGAAAGCGTCATCGAGGGACTATGATCATTTAATTTGTTTTTGTTTTGCCAAAGTACTTGACATGCAAACATGGCCCATTTTGGAAGGCAACAAGCGGGATTACCCTAGGGGTGCAAGTGTGAATTGTGTATTGATTGTCATGCATTTATCTTTGCATTAGGTTATCTAGCGGTTGATTTTGAATCTTCGCATACAAACCCTAATTACTATACAGTATATAGAAAGCGATAAATTGCAGAAATTTAAAGTCTAAGCTATTACAAATAAGTATCCGGGGATGGGGGTACAAATGTTTACAAATGGGGATGAGACTTATCAGGATAGTAGTGTCCAAATAATATTTACAACCAAATCGAATAGCATTCTCAATGTAAAATGTAGCAATGTATAAGAATAAAAGCAATGTATCAAAAGTATTTGTGAAAGTGTATGTGATTATTTACAAGTGATGCAAATATTAACCTAATGTATTATTAAGTATTTATTTATTTTTATGTTTTTTTTGTTAATATTATATAAACAAAAGTTTAAAAGAAAAGTGTTTTAACTTTGACAAAGAAAATCTATTACTTACATATTTTTGTTAATGTTTTATATACAAGATATAATTAAACAAAAGAAAAGGTTTAATAAAAGAAGAAAAATGCTTAAACTGAATAAACCTAAGATTTACATATTTTTGTAAGAGGTAATAAACATTAAAAATATTTTTGTGCAAAAGATTAATATTTCTACTTAACAAAATTAGTTATGTAAAAAAAGAAATAAGGTGATATATAAAAAAAAGAGATTAACTTATGAACATGAGAAAAATAATAAGGAAGGGGAACTAAATGGGCCTTAGAGTTTGTTCTTGGCCCAAAACAAAATTTGAAAGAGAAACAAAGGGGGGGTACGCACGCTGAAGGAGGGGTCAGGCGCTAGAAGTTGAGATTGGGCTTAGGCGTTTGGATGGGGCGAAAGCCCAAGACGCGTTTCACAAGTTTTTGCATAGGGTTTGTTTTGTTGTTACTCAGAATAGGGTTTACAGTGGTACGAACGACGCTCTCATCTTCTCCTTCTTAGGCTCTTTACTTTATTGAACGGAGGCCAGTGATGCTCCTCCCTTCGCCTCAGCTGCCAGACGCCATCTCCACTTCTTCCTCCTCACGATCATTCAGGCAATGATAAAGGAAAGGTAGAGTTTTATCTCAGTTTCCTCTTCATGCGTTTTTAGGGTCTTTGGATTCCTCTTGCATGTTTTATTTATTCCGATTCTTTTGTATTATTATTTGTTTCTTGTAAGGTGTTAAAGAAAGGGAAGAGGTACTACCTTTGGAGAGGAGACGAGGAGTGGACTGGAGGCGTTTTAGGCGGCCGGAGGTGGAGGGAGTATGATGCTGATGAGCTTTGTTCTGGTATTCCTGGTATCTTTCTTTTGTTAGGTTTTGTGATGAACGTCTGAAAACCCTAGCTTTTAGTTCTCTCTTCTTCTTCTGTTTGCTTGCTCTGAGATACTTGTTGTTGAAATGTTGATGTTGTTGAACCTTGTTGTTCTGATATTGATGATTTTGATATCTGAGTTGCCTATTGTTTCACTTCTGGCTTCTTCCTCTTTTTGAACTTTGATTCTCAATGATGATTTCTGAGAGTTGTTTGCTTTAACGTGTTTTGCTTCTGAGTAGCTTTTCCTCTCTTTTGCCTGGTTAGCTTGGCCTATGATGAACACGTTCTGAGGCGTTTTGTTGGTTATTTGGATGCTTTGTGCATTTTGCTTCTGGTATAGGCTTGACTTGAATGTTCTAATGCAGTTTTGTGGCCATTTCTGGTTTTTGAGGCTTGTATATTGCAGGATGTGTTAGGCTTAAGGTTACAGGCTCATGACCTTGTATCTGGTTTTTTAGCTGGTTGAAACAGTTTGAAGCTTTTGAAACTGTACAGGTTTTAAGGCTTGTATCAGTTTGTAAGTTTGGATTTGAGTTGGTTCAGGTTTATGGGCTAGGTGGTTATAGCTTCAGGGCTTGTTTCTTCCAGCTTTGCTTTGGTTTCAAGGCAGTTTTTGAGGCTTATTTCAGGGCTTGCAATTTACTGAGTTTTTCTTGTTTGATGTACTGGTTTTGACAGGTTTGTTTTAAAGGAAGATTTGAGGTTTATTGTGGTTACAGGCAGGAGGAAAGCTTTGGTTGCAGTTTGTAACTTATGCAGGTTTGAGAACTTGTGTTTAGCTTGCAGGATTGCTTCCTTGAAAAACAGTTTTGAGGTTACAAGCTGTGTCCTTTTTTTTTTCTATGTGGTTCTCTGCCCCCCCCCCCCCCCTTTTTTTTACAGTGTTCTGATTTTTCTCTCTTTTATCCTTAAGCCTGTTGTACTGTAAGCCTCTCCACTTCTCTCTCTTTTCTCTCTATTAAAGCATATTATATTGCTTTAGAATAGCTTTTCTGAAAAGGTGTTTGGTTGGGAAATGATGAGATTTGCTTTACAAGTTGCTTGCACTTTGTCTTTCCTCTACATATCTCTTGTCTTCCAAATTTTCTGCCTTTTGTGTACTTGTTGACAACTTTATTGGCTTCTTTGGACAGTTTTGACAGCTTCTTGTACTTTCTTTGGACATTTTCTTTGGGATTTAGTTTGCTTAGTTTGAAACTTGTGACTTGGTTTGGCATGTTTTGAAGTTACAACTTTGTTGACATTTTGAATTTGTGCAATTTGTTTTTGGCATTATGCAGCCTTGTACATTTCTTTAATGATTTGTATGCTTGTAAAATAATTTTTCTTTACTCTTTGTGAACCAAGAAGAAAGTCTTCTTGTGATTTGCAAAGAGGGTGAGAAAAATATGATGAAAATCAAAACAATCTGATCCCGACCAACCACCTTTAATGATGAATTTTTCTGATTAACTGCCTGAGAATGCTCTTACTTTATCTGTGTTTGACTTCTTTTCTTTTTTGTCTTTGCAGATAAAAATCAGTTGAGCAATGGGGAGCAGCAGTAGAAGATGAAGATTTAGGATAGATTTAGGATATAGTTTCAATTTATTTTTAATCATTGTAATAATATTAATGTAAACAACTGTAAATAAATTTACAGTGTTCAAATAATATCTGTAACAAACAATTAAAAATGAATAAAAATAATCCTTTGTCAGTTAATTCTCTTTCAATTCACTGTCTATTTAATTATTTAAGTTTCTTGAATTAAAATAACTGGAAGTAAATCCCAACTATTCTAACTTAGAATAAATAATTAATAAACACTGTAGTCTTGCAACTTCGTATTAATCAATAATAAACCCGGCGTTCCAATTAGCCATAAACATTGCACAGTCAAATCAAACAAACATCCATATGCCTTTTCTTTTACTGATTAAACCAAACACTGCAAATTTTCAACCAGAAGCCTCAGCTTCTAAACCAGAGGTTCAGGTTTATTGAGAAACAAACTGAAATCTTGAGCAGGCGTCAAAGCAGTGTAACAGCCAATTAATACACTGTGGATTCAAATTCTTCTGAAAATGCGCATGCAAACCCTAATTCTTGATTTATTATCAAAGAAACGTCTGCCTGATCAAACCCTGAGCCAAACTCAACCAAATCACTAAAAACCCTAATAATCTGCTTGAACTGATTCAAAATTAATGGAAACCCTAATTTTGTCTGACTGATGAGAAAAGTCTGTTTGACCGATTCTTAAGCCAATCTGAAAAAATCAGGAAAAACCCGAAGCTGTGATTTCTTGTGGAAAAGAGAGAGAGCAAATTTTGGGGTACAACACCAGCCTCACAAACAACTATTGTTTGGATTAAACAGAAAAAAATATACGCGCTTCATTGTCTCAAGCGATCAATATACAAATTAAAGAAGATTATTAAATGTTCAATAGAATTAAAATAAAAACATAATGAGTTCAAACTAGAAACATAAATGATTTTATTACATATTCAAATGCAGAACTAAATACATTATTCTTAATACACATACAACTTTCAAAATATTTCCTAATTCTAAAACCCTAATCCAATTCAAAAAATTAAATTTACATACAATATAACTAATCTTCCTAATTTTCTAATTCTAAAAACACTATAAAAACTAAGAACATCTACAGAAAGAGGCAAGATTGACAGTAAGAGGAAATAATACAAATTGAGAAAAAGATCGTTACAGTAAAGTGTTTTTTTCTTTGACAGAAAAGAAGTCTTGATCCATTGCACCAACGCATATCCGCCGCTCCCATCATAGGTCTAGGGTTTCAACATCTGAAACCTTAATACCTCTCCAAGTCATCATCCCAGATCGCCCCTTCCAATCCACCGTCACCTGCAAACAAGAACAAAGAAATGATTAGTGAAGAAAGAGCAAAGTTCAGAGAAGAGAAACGCAACGAGGTAGCTCGATATTTTTTTCTTCTGTAAATACATGTTGTTGTATGGTATGGGGGTTGGGTTGTAGTTGGATCAGAAATGAGAGATAGGGATAACGGCCGAGCACCACCGCAGGAGAGACAATAGGGTTTTGTGTGTGTTTATAGATTTGAGAGAGATGGGAAATGTAAGAGAGAGAGAGAGAGAGAGAGAGAGAGAGAGATAGGTGATCGAAAAAGAAAAACAGAAAATGGGATATTTCTGTTTTGTAAAAAGAAAATATATTAGGTTTCATGAGTACACGCGCGTTACCCTATCGCATTACCATGCCTCCCTTGATCTCAACCCCACGATCCTAATCATACGACCCCTCACACGCGAATACACGGTATAACCATGCGCCCACACACGGAGTCCACACGAACTCCTTAAAGTTCATATTGGGCCGAGCCCAATGCTGGTAACACCTCATAGTTTTTTTAAATTTTTACTATTGTGTTATAATTAGCACCCCCTGGCCTTTTGGGCTTGAATTCAATATCTGAATTCAGGCCCTTCTTGTTAGAACCCCCACCTTTTACCAGCCCAATACATTTCGCACTCCCTACATTTATTTATTTATTCTATTTTTTATTATAATATTTATTATTATATATATATTTATATATTATACTTTTCATTATAATAATAATTATGTATATTTTTATATATATTGAACTTATTAAAATATTACATTTATTTTTATTAATTATCACATGATTTCTAATTTCCTAAGTTCATAAAAATATTATTTTTTTATGCATTAAAACCTATTTTGTATATTCATGCATTTAAATAGAACTCTTTTTATAATAATTAACATATTAAAAAACATCCAAACAACTACAAACCTTTTTCTTTTTAAACTAAATCAATTCAATAATCGACTTTCAAAGAGGATTGTGAATTTAGTCAAATCGACTGCGCGTTTAGTCTAATAATCTCCGCTATTCATGACACCTACACTAAACACGTGGAAAATGTGAATATCTTTGCAATTCATAAAAAACACAAACCAACTACGAACTACGAAATGAGACTCTGATTCCTCATAAGAGGATACGTAGGCATACGATCAAAAATCGTGGCGAGTTCCCCTAACTAAAATTAAAACTCTTTTTCCCCTAATAATAAATTAAAACCATATTGTTGTACCCCAAAATTTTCCCTCCCATATTCTTCAAGATTTGCCAAAAAGCATGCTTCAAAATTCCCCAAGGGTTGCACAGTTCAAGGGCCTCCTAACAGTCAAAAACTAGGGTTTTGGCTCTGACAAAGAAAATGAAGTTTCCAAGGGTCCAATCAAGTCCCACATGCTTATAAACATGGTCAAGCATCCTCATACCAAGTTTCAAGACTTACAGCACAAGATTGCACAGTCAGAAACCCTAATTGCCCTACAGTCAACTGCAGGGGCAAAATGGTCATTTGACAGTCAAAATCCAAATTTTTGGTCAACATCTTATTTTGAAGCCACAAACATCATTTGATCAATTCTTGATCATGATTCTCAAGGCATGGCTCAAAAGGTCTCAAGATGCAAAAGTTTCCATATTTGGACAGTTGAAAAAGTCAACTGTAACTTGACCAAGGCATAACTTCCACATGGTTTATCAGAAAAATTACATCCAAAGCTCATTTTGAAGATAAAGACATTTCCTACAACTCCTCTTCACACTTCAAGTCCAAGAAATGCTCTCACAAAAAGTTATCAATTTCAACATTATAGGTCATTTTCAAAAGTCAACAAAAAGGGACTTTAAGTCAAAGGCCATAACTTGAGATTGGTAAATCAAAATGACATGGGACCAAAGGCATTGGTTATAGGACTTCAATACCTTTCCAAAATGTCCAAGAACATGATCAAAGCTTAAAAATTGAGCAAGATATGCCTTGTGGAAGTTGGGAAATTTTTGGGAATTTTGAAAAGTCAACTTTGCTTCAAATGCCTTAAAATTGCTAATGGGCCACATTTTCTTCCAAGATTCATCATCCAAAGCATATGCACGACCATTTGGCCCAAAGGGGATTTTTTTCATCATTTTTATTATTTATTTGAATTTTTAATTACAATTAATTCATTTAATTAATTAAAATATGGAAAAAATACTAAACCAATGTGATCAAATCTTTTTATGCAGTACAATCACTCATGATTCACTCAAGATTCGTGCACAACTCAAATGGGGAAGATTGGACATGATTGGCATCAAATATGCATGGAAAAGATTTGAAAATATATGCATGAAAATCAAATATTGTTTTCATCAATGCAAGGATTTGTGGACTCAGAATTTAACCCTAATACATTCCATACATAAGCAAGATGCAAACCTAATGCAAAAAGACCTCTAAGCTGCGCCAGACAACAAGAACAAAGTTTGTGTTTTTTGCCAAAAATTCAAAAACTGAAAACTACATTCTAGCACGATTCAAAGCAAAATACCAATTGCAAAAGCTTCCTAGGGCATTACTGAACCTAACTGGATACTTTTTCAATCCTCACACGCCCAGAATTGGTATATAGAACTCAAACTTTTTCATATTGTATGCATATTCGTGTTTCAGTTTTTAAGCATTCTCATTGCATTTTCTTTGTGGATTTGTATTCATTGGTTCATGCTGAAGCTAACCATGTATTTTAATTGAGTTTTCGTGCATTATACAAGAATCTACCATTGACATATTCTAGGTTTTCAGAGGTTCAAAAAGAGGGTTTCCTTGTTCTGGAAAAATTAGCCTACAAGACCAGGGCCATTAGAATCAGAAACTCACAACGATTAACATGGCATGCTCGCGCTCAATTTATCGTGCACTAATTCCTAATCGCTATTTTTTTATGCTGTAGTTAGTGGGGGTTCAAAACCCCCGCTATTTGATATATGTTTTCAGGCAAAAGCAATGAATCAGTGGGGAAGACGATGCGTGGAGGAATACCATTGGTGGATTCAAATAATTAGCGCGTTTTTTTTGTTCTGTCCACTAACCCATTTTTTTTATTATATTATTTAGTTTCCATTAGGTTAATGAATAAACGCGCTAGCTCGGATGGTGGAAAGTAACGTTGGCAAGCTTTGGGACCTGGGTTCGATTCCCAGGTCCCCTCACTTTATTCATATATTTTGTTTCCATTTAATCCTATGCAGTTTCAAGCCTCAGTGTCCACCATACGTCCATCATCCAGGCTTACCACGCGCTTACTGAGATCAATCAAAGGTCCAGATCTGATGAACACCATGGGCATCAGTCAATGAATACATACGTGGCTCAGAAAAGTCAACAAGGCCAGGGTTTCAATGGGCCAAAAATGCTGATGATACCTCCCAATTGGGGTCAACACCCCCAAGGGTTTGTAATTCTTTTCTTTTTCTATTTTCCATTATTTGTGTTAATTCAATTTTTTTTATTCTTTAAATTAATATATTTTCATAACATAAAAAAATAGTAAAAAATCAGAAAAGACAAAAATTAAATATATTTTATGTAAATGCTATTTTGTTGTAAATAAATCTCATTAATTAATTTAGTTTTCAATTCTAGGGTTAACTTTAACATTTTCTTAATAAATTTAAAATTTGTAGAATTAGGTTTTAATTACTTTTATCTTTTTCTTTTCTTTTATCATTATTAATTATTAATTATTTTTGTAAATAAAACTTGCCATTAATTAATTAGGTTTAATTTTAGGTTCAATTTTAATATTTTTTTTTAATAAATAAAAATAGTTAGAATTAGGGTTAATTAATTTCTTAGTTTCATTTAATTCTTTTATTAAAATTCCATAAACACCAAAAACTCAAAAATCTTTTCTTTTTATTTTAATTTAATTAATTTGTTAAATCGTAATTTCATTACAAAGGGTCCAACGCCCTCGCATTCGATCGTAATTCCAATTCGCGCGTTTATTTTATTTCCTCCTTTTATGTAATTCTCCCGAAGCCATGTAAATTCGACATTTATATTTTTCGCACTTTACTTTATTTTATGTTAAATCGGGTCCTGGATTTAGTTTGGCGATGTGGACCCGCGCCTTTGTAATAGTTTAGGAACTTTATATTTCTCGCAATCTTTTAACTGCTAATAAATTGCATGCAAGAATGAATGTTAAAATAAAAGCAACACGTAGATCACCCATGAAATGAACAAGACAAAATATCTGAAAACGACACATAAATCACACACCACCCCTAGGGTACGCTTCACTGTTGCCTTGCCCCTCGAAAGGTGATCGTCGAGTAGAGGATGTCTTAGTAAGTCCTCATGATCCGGGAACCTGGCATGAGGGTAGCTTCTAAGGTATCTTCCTATTGCTCTGGTGATCACCATGTCCCGAACTTCGAATTGACCCGAACACCTCCAACGGTGGTGCTACCTACCTCTCAATGGTGGGATGGCACTACTTTAAAGGACATCTACACAGACGAATTCCTTAGGGTAGGTAGACGACTCTAGATACTTGCTCTAATTTCAAAACAAATCAAAAAATACTTTTCACACCGACACTTTCAAAAAGCTTTCGAAAGCAACTTTTCAAACACTCTTGAGGACAGATACAAGAGTCGAACTGAAATTTTAAAAGAAACTTTTTAAAACCCACAGTTGAAAAGCAAACAAACCATTTTGAAAACACAATGAGCAAGTATCTAAGAGCCCATGGATAACCATGGATAGAAAGGGTGCTAACACCTTCCCTTTCTATAATCTACCTCCCGAACCGAGAGCAATCTCTATAAGGAATTTTTCTGTGCTTTTGTCCTTTCCATTTGGAGAAAATAAAAGATGGTGGCGACTCTTGCTTCCGCAACATTTCGTGAACCAGCGTTAAACAGTCAGTTCCAGATCCACCGATCACAGAACTGGCGACTCTGCTGGGGACTTAAACTTAAAGTGAGGTGTACCTTAGGATAGTTCATAACTGTGTTTTCAATTGTATTGACTTGCTTGCTTTATTATTGTGGGACTGTCTTGGGAGTTCTATAGATCCTAACCCGGATCTGGGGATACCTTCTTAGAAAGTAGCAACAAGGCTGTGAGGGAACTGTGCGGGGTATACCGACATGGTTGAAACAGTCTGCTACGTTGATGTGGCACTTTGGTGTGTACCGGTAACCCTTGAGTTCCGTCAAGGAGAGTACGGGGCCTCTGCGTGGTGTCGTGAAGCATCAACTGACCTTAGGAACCTTAATTGAACTATCTTGGCCTCTTTAGGGTAGTGAGATAATTGACTTTGGTGCAGTCCGAGGTTGGTTGATACTCGATACTACACTCAATTGAGGGTTGCTTTCCTGGAATATTTCGGTCGCCAGTTCAGTGGCTAAATCAAAACAATGAACAATGAAAGCAATCCCGTGATATTGGGACCCTTAGAACCCGGTTACTTCTGATAGGATAGGTTGAGCCCACCAACTTCAAGAGGGTAATACCCAGACCCCATGCTGGCCTAAACTCTAAGGGCTTCTCTTGTGTGACTTGTGTGCCTTCGTACTTGCCTACTTGCATGCTTGTTATCTGACACATGAACTACTTGCAGGTTTTGTTTATAGTCCTTAATTAGGACTCATAGCAGGGTTTATTAAGTTTCTTGCAGATTTTGGTCTGCAGTCCTTAATTGGGACTCATAACAGGGTTACTTACATTACCCCATACATAGCATACCATCATACCATAACATCATACTATTGCATACATCCTAACCCATTTCAAGGATCTCAAGGGCTTGTGATGCAGGTCATGATAAATCAAAAATCTAGCAAGGGGCAAAGAGGATTTATTTTCCTCTAACCAAAGTTGTCAGAGGCTATGACCCACTTGATATGGTGAGCTTTGACACTTGAAGAAGGTTCCCCTAGCCAAGGTTGTCAGGGGCTATGACCCACTGGATATGGTGAGCCTTGACCCTTGAAGAAGGACTCTCAACAATATGGAGTGCCTTCAATCAAGTCACCAGTTCCCAATGCTAACAATTTTCTTGTTTATCCCGCGAGGTCCTTGAAAACATTGCATGCATATCATACATATCATCGCATTACAGGTACCCTTGTTGCAGGTCACTTACCTCTCTCGCTGTTTATTTCAGCAATGGCTTTCCAACCAGACAACCAGGATCTTCTTGCTCAAGAGACTCGGTTCGGAGAAATCCTCCTGAATCTATCCAAGGGGCAGGAGGAGCTGAGAACCCTTCTCACGGGGACTTTGGTCAGGAACAGTGCTGAGGATGAACGGCTGAAACACCTGCAAGATGAAATGGATACAATGAAAGCCCAGATGTTGGGGCAGATGACTATCATTCAAGGCTTAGCTCAAAGACAAGAAGAGCTCGGGGTTCTAGTCAACCAACTGCTTCGGGGTAACCAACTGGGGCAGACATCTAAGGTTGAAGGGCCAGTCATCATTCAACCACCTTTGAAGCAAGAGGATAAGAGAGCTCCTCAAATGGCTTCAAGGTCACAAACTCAGCAGCAACTTCACCAGCTTCAGCCAGACAAGCCCAGGAGGCAATTCACCCAGCTCAACATGTCGCTGTTTCAAGCTTTACAACGCCTGTTGAGGTTGAATCTGATCACATTAAGGGCTCATCCCCGGAACCCCAACACCGCATCTCCTACCTATCATCCCAATAAAAGGTGTGCCTACCACTCTGCCAGTCCAGGACATGATACAAATGAGTGTTGGGCCCTGAAGAACAAGATCCAGGACCTGATTGATGAAGGAGCATTGGAGTTCACACAAGATGGTCAGGCTGAGTTTTTCTACCATCCCTCCAAGGCTCACCATTTGAAGTAACAAGCCCTGAAGATGAAAAGGCTTTTGTTCATTAGAATTTTCAAGTTGTAATTTTCTTTTGTTCAAACATTTACTCATGTTAAACGTTGTTATTTCATTAATGCATCGCATACGTCTGTTTTGAAGCAATATATTCGTATTCACTATACGCAAATTATTTTCATATTTTTTCTGATGATCAACTCTCAATTAATAATTCTAAGCCTCTTGAGGGAGGATGACGAAAACGATACCATGATCTACAGTATGCTTTTGAACAGACCCCGCTGATGAGGTACAAGCATTGTTTCAAATCCCTAAACACTGGAGTTATAAGGAAGATAATCCCTCGTCAACCCCTCTGAGCCAAAGAAGTAGGAGTTTTTCTTTTCGAAATTTAAAACCCTTAATCATAACCTGGGGCAGGGTAGTCTCTCAGCTGATCCGAGTGCATAACGAATGGCACCAAAGAGGTCCTTATAAAACAAAAGACAGTGATGGTTCCGAATAATCATAAGGATAGGCAGTTATTATATCTCAAAAAAAACAAAAAACCATTAAGTCAAAACCCATGAAGGAGACTTACGAAACTGGGGCATCCCGCTGACTGTAATCACAAAAGAAAAAGTTCAGGCAAAATTTAGGGATAACAAAATCAAAAAGGAAGAGGTCTTACAAACCCTCAATAACAAAAATGACTGCCTATTCAAATAAACGTTCAACATCCGAACCATCACTGGGATATCAAAGCAAAAACCCAAACAAGGTCAAACGCACGATCAGCTGAGTTTAGGATTGAAGAACATCATGAAGAGCGGGTGGGTACAAATAATTTGAGCCTTTATCCTTTGTTTCTTAAACCATGAACCAGGCCATGTTATAACCCTTAAAAGTCCTAGCTGAAGCATGGGTTAGTTCGAAAGCATACTGTACGAAAGGTATCCTGACTCCTTAAGGCTCACGTTAAAATACGGAGTTGACATCACGTTTTACAAACATTCATTTGTTTTATGAAAAGAATGCATTTTCAAAATCTTCAAGACAGACATAAGCTTTGCATTTTTAACATGATTTTGTTTGCATATGACTTTTTGTTTGAACAACATAGAAATTCGCACGACGAATGCCTAATGAACAGAAGCACTTCCAATCAAGGGGCAGACATGATCATTATCCATCATCTGGGGAAGTCCAATCAAGATTCAGGGAATCTCTCAAGGCCAAACAGCCTGGGGCAAATCTCCGTCTAAGTCACTTGGGGCATTGGACGATCAAACGAAGATCTTCTTATAGCATGACAACACGAGCAGCCAGGGGCACCTCCCTGCATTCTAAGAGCGCAGACATAGTAAAAAGATACTACGCATGAAAAAAGACCCGCTAGGTTGACATACCTAGGCAAAAATTAGGGCTTCCCGGCGAACCAAAAGGGTTCGGGCAAAAATAAGGGATGAACTGGAAAAAATCTGTACACCCGGCAAGTCGAAAACCTGAAAAGGCGGCTTGGGCAAAAATGGGTATTGTTGTACCCCAAAATTTGCCCTCCCATATTCTCCAAGAAATTGCCAAGCCAAGTCACAAAATTCCCCAAGGGTTGCACAGTGCAAAGGTCTCCTATACAGTCAAAACTAGGGTTTGTGTTCTGATCAAGAAAAGGAAGTTTTCAAAGGCCCAATCAAGTCTCACATGCCTACAAATGTGGTCAAGTATCCTCATATCAAGTTTCAAGGCATTCAGCTCAAAATTGCACAGTCAAAACCCTAATTGCACTACAGTCAACTGTAGGGGCAAAATGGTCATTTGACAGTCAAAAGTTCAAATTTTTGATCAATATATCATTTTGAAGCCACAAACATCATTTGATCAATTCTTGATCATGATTCTCAAAATTTGGCTCAGAAAATCATCAAGATGCAAAAGTTACTATATTTAGACAGCTGAAAAAGTCAACTGAAATTGACCAGGGCATAACTTTCACATGGATTATCAGAAAAATACCATCCAAAGCTCATTTTGAAGAGAAAGACATTTCCTACAACTCATCTTCATACTTCAAGTCCAAGAAATGCTCTCACAAAAAGTTATCAATTTCAACATTATAGGTCATTTTTAAAAGTCAACAAAAAGGGACTTTAAGTCAAAGGCCATAACTTGAGATTGGTAAATAAAAATGACATGGGACCAAAGACATTGGTTAGAGGACTCAAAGACCTTTCCAAAATGTCAAAGAACATGAGAAAATCTTAAAAATTGAGCAAGTTATGCCTTGTGGAAGTTGGGAAATTTTTGGATATTTTGAAAAGTCAACATTTATTCAAATGACCTAAAAATGCTAATGGGCCCATTTTTCTTCCATGATTCATCATTCCAAGCATGTTCACGACCACTTGGCCCAAAGGGAAGTATTTTCTCATTATTTATTTATTTATTTGAATTTTTATTTATATTAATTCATTTAAATCATTTAAATACATGAAAAATATTTAATCCACCCTAACAAATCTTTTTATACATGTTTTGCCATCAAGATTTCGTGCATATGCTAATTAGGAAAGAATTGGCTTGATTGGATGCTAATTGATACAAAGAACACATGAAAAAGATTCAAAAAGATCCTTAGAAAATCAATTATCAAAAATCATGATTACAAGAGATTTGGTTGAATTTTGTTGACCTAATCTATTCAGTACATAAGCTTGAGTGAAAACCTAATGCTAATACACAGAAAACTGCGTTCAAAGGCCATAGACAAACTTGGAAAAATTCTTTAAAAAATCAAAACGGAAATCATTGTTAGAGATTGATTCAAGGCACAAAAACTTTTCCAATAGCTTCCTCAAGTCTCCCTGAACATATTCCAATCATTAACATCCGTTCAAAGCCCAAGAATTGGTAACGAGAACCTTCCTTGTACAGAGAAAAAGTCACGATCGTATTTTTAATTCTAGGCATTCTCATGGCATTCTAATTGTGGATTTATATTCATTGTGATGTTTTAAAGCTAACCATGATGTTTAATTTGATTATTATGCTGTATATACAATTGTACCATGCTCGATTTCTAGGGTTTACAGGGTTGTAAATTTGGGGCTTTTGAAACGAAGTAAAATCAGGACTCAAGGCCACTACCATTAGATTCAGCACGTTCAGACGAAGGAGATGGGACCATCGCGCCCAATTTATGAACCCTTGAGAGCTAATCGCTATTTTTCAATAGCTGGCCTGAGGAAACGCGTCTAAAACCGTTGCCATATGTTCTTGTTTTCAGAAAAATAAAAAACACGCGAAGAAGATGGAGTCGTGGCAAGGAGTGGTTGGTCTGTTTGAAAATTGGCGCGCGGACCCACTAACGTTTTGCTTTGTTTTTATATTATTTGTTTGATATTATATATTAAATGTAATTGAAGTGGCTCAGTGGCAGGTACGTGTGCTTGCAACGTCCAAGACCTGGGTTCGAACCCCAGGTCTGTGTAATTTCAATATTATTTTTCATTAATAACTCCCATGCAGCGCTTGTGTTGGAAACCATGATGCACTCTCACAAACCAAGCGTACACGCGTCTAGCCTATTCAGATCAAGGGCTGAGAATTGATGGACACCATGAGGATGAGTCAGCGCGCGTATACGTGTCATGCAAAGTCAACAAAAGCCATGCTCAATGGGCCAGTATTATTTGGGCTATACCTCTCATATGGGGACAGAACCCCCTAAGGTTTTGCCATTCAATTTTATTTATTTTATTTTTTATTTGTTTCAATTGTCCTTTTTTCTTTAAATTATTAATTTTTTTTATAAACTATAAAATACATAAAAACTCAGAAAAGACAAAAAATGCAATAAATATTTTAGTTTAATATTTTCTTGTAAATAAATGCTTGGAATTTAATTAGTTTAAAATAGGTTGCAATTTTAATTCTTTTCACAATAAAAATATAAAAAATGTAGAACTAGGTTTAATTGATAATTTTTATTTCCTTTTAATTTTTCTTTTTACCATAATATTATTTGTTTATTTATTACTATAATTAAATTATGCACGAAAATAACTTAGGTTCAAATTAGGTCAAATTTCAATATTTCTTAATAAATAATAAAAAATAACTAGAATTAGGGTTTGCCTATTATTTTAATTTTAATTAATTCTCTTTTTCATTAAAAAAACACTAAAAATACCAAAAACATTTTTTAATTTTTAATTTTAATTCCTTATTAATTTTATATTTTTGCAAAAGGGTCCAACGCCCTCGTTTCGATAATTCTTTTATTTCGTACATTTATTTTATTTCGCTTAAATAATTATGTATCTCTCCCAAAGCTTTGTAACAATTACTTCTCGCACTTTACTTTAATGCTTTATTTATTTTCCGTCAAATCGGGTCCGGTTTAATTTTGGCGATGTGGACCCGCGCCATTTGTAATAGCTTTAGATTTACTTTTCCCGCAAACTTTTTAACTGTTAACAAATGCATGCAAGAATGAATGACCATAATAAAGTCAAGCGTAGATCACTTTAACATGACAAGACAAATGCAAATGAAAACGACACACAAATCGCACACACCACCCCTAGGGTACGCCTCACTGTTGCCTTGCTCTCGAAAGGTGATCGTCGAGTAGAGGATGTCTTAGTAAGTCCTCATGATCCGGGAACCTGGCATGAGGGTAGCTTCTAAGGTGTCTTCCCATTGCTCTGGTGATCACCATGTCCCTAAACTCGAATTGACCCGAACACCTCCAACGGTGGTGCTACCTACCTCTCAATGGTGGGATGGCACTACTTTAAAGGACATTTACACAGACGAATTCCTTAGGGTAGGTAGACGACTCTAGATACTTGCTCTAATTTCAAAAACAAATCAAAAATACTTTTCACACTGACACATTTTCAAAAAGCTTTCGAAAGCAACTTTTCAAACACTCTTGAGGACTGATACAAGAGTCGAACTGAAATTTTCAAAGAAACTTTTTTAAACCCACATTGAAAAGCAAACAAACCACTTTTGAAAACACAAATGAGCAAGTATCTAAGAGCCCATGGATAACCATGGATAGAAAGGGTGCTAACACCTTCCCTCTCTATAACCTACCTCCCGAACCGAGAGCAATCTCTTTAAGGAATTTTTCTGTGCTTTTGTCCTTTCCATTTGGAGAAAATAAAAGACGGTGGCGACTCTTGCTTCCGCGACATTTCGCGAACCAGCGTTAAACAGTCAGTTCCAGATCCACCGATCACAGAACTGGCGAATCTGCTGGGGAAATTTTTAAAGTGAGGTGTACCTTAGGGCTAGGACATAACTATGTTTTCAATTGTATTTCTTTGCTTGCTTTAAATTGTGGGACTGTCTTGGGAGTTCTATAGATCCTAAACCCGGATCTGGGGATACCCTGTTTAGGTAGCATAAGCTGTGAGGGACCTGTCCGGCGTAGACCGACACAGGTGAAGCAGTGGCTACGTTGGTGTGGCACCTTGGTCTGTACCGATATCCCTTGTGTCACAACGAGGAGAATATGGGTCTTCTAAGGAGTCATTAAGCACCAACAACCTTAGAACCTTAATTGACACAACTTGGCCTTTAGAACAGTAGCAGTATGCTACGCCCATTGAGGCTAAACTCTCGTGATGGTTCTGGCCGCAAGAAAAGATTGCGATGCTGGAGTTATGACCGATTGAGGGTAGTCAATGATATTGGGATCCTCTAAGAACCCGGTTACTTTTGATTAGGACAGGTATGAACCAACAAACCGAAAGAGGGTAGTACCTAGACCTCATGCCGGCCTAAACTTTAGGGGCTTGCCTTGTGTGACTTGTGTGCCTTACCATGTTTGTCTTTGTATCTACATGTGATGTGCTTTATCATAACATCATAGCATCATGAGCATTGCATGCATCCTGCATAAAGACTGACCATTTCAAAGACAAGAGGGTTTCATCTTTGCTCTGTTTTGTAGGACATTATGATGCCTGTGCGAAGGAATACTATCCGGTTCAACTTTGTTCGTTCACCTGAATTGCTTGATGAGTTGGTTAGCAGAATTCCAAATACCACTTCCTTCATTCAGAGACATGGTTCTCTTCTCAGTTTAGTCACTGCAAAGCGGGATCAACAGTTGATGAGTGTTCTGACCCAGTTCTATGACCCTCTGTACCAGTGCTTCACCTTTCAAGACTTCCAGCTGGTCCCTACCCTGGAAGAGTTCTCTGATTTGCTTGGTATCCCTATCTTGGATCAGACCCCCTTTACTGGTTGGGAAAAGACCCTCAGGCTTGAGGATGTTGCTGCAGCTCTTCCCTTGACCCATCAAGAGGTAACAGACAACTGGGTAACTAGAAGCGGAGTTAAGGGTTTCTTGGCCAAGTTTCTGATTGGTAAAGCTAACAGTTTCTGGAATGACCTGGACTTTAAGGCATATGAAGACATCTTGGCTCTCCTAATCTATGGGTTAGTCCTGTTCCCTAATCCTGACAATTTCATCAATGTCACTGCCATAAGGATCTTTATGTCTCAGAATCATGTACCCACTCTCTTGGGTGACATCTTGCAACAACTTCATGCCCGTACTACCCGAAGACGAGGAACCCTATGGTGTTGTATCCCTTTGTTGGTGAGGTGGTTTATTTCGCACCTCCCTAAGTTCGTACTGAAGAACCAAGAAGGAAGAGGTTGGGCTCATAGGTTAATGTCTCTCACCGACAAAGACATCATTTGGACTTGCAGAGGTTTGGATAAGATAGCTATTATTGATCGATGCGGGGAGTATCCTAATGTTCCTCTGATTGGTACTCAAGGAGGGATCTCTTACAATCCATGTCTAGCACTCCGTCAGTTTGGAAGAGCAAGAAGAGCAGGCCCCCATGAGATGTTAGTGCCTCACATCAGTTTTGAATTTCAGGTGGATAGTGACGAGCTGCGTCGTAGGTTCATCAAGGCTTGGGACAAGGTTCATAAAGCTGACCCACAGGAGTTAGGGCCAAAGACTTCTTTACCTATGGAAGTCTACTGCAAATGGGTTCGCATCCGTGCTCAGAAGTTAGGTATGCCGTATGAAGCTGTCAGACCCGTCATTCTTGAGTGTTCTGATAAAGATGGTGTTCCTCCAACTGTCCTTCCTCCTCAGATACCTACTGATTATGAGACATTGAAGAGATCTTGGTCGCAACTGCAAGAAGAGCGGGATTCTTACCGGGAAAAGTTCAACGAGCAGGAATCAAAGATCCAGAAGCTGACCAAGCAATTGGAGAATGAGAGAGCTCTGAATGCCTACATCCGTACTGAGAAGAGGAGACCATGGGATCAATAAGGAATTCTGGATGTACTTTTTAGTTTTATTCCCTTTTCAGTATTTCCTTTCATGTAACGCCCAAGGGCAACCTTGTTGAATAATTTCAGTTGCAAAGTGAAACTAATAAAGTGTGTTCCTTTTTGTTTACAAAGTTGACTCCCGATTGTCTTTGAAAACATAAATCATACGCATTTCATACATCATGTGCATAGCAGGTTTTTCCCTTTTCAGGTTGCTTACAGTTCTTCGCTGTTTATTTCAGCATCATGAATCCCGAATCCGCATCAACTGAGACATCAATCAAGGCTCTTCAGGCGCAGAATGCGCAGTTTCAGGAACTAATCAAGGGTCTAGCTCAAGGCCAAGAAGAACTGAAGGCTATGCTCCTGAAGAAGGAGAAGAAGAAGAAGAGAAGAACTGTTCTGTTCAACTCGGGCCGAAGGTTTGGAAATACTCTGCAGCATGAAGAGGCTGGTTCTTCTGTTGGAAAGAGTCCTTCTCAGGCAGAAGTAAAGGTTCCTAGTCCGGTAGTCTCCGACAACGAGACAGATTTTGATGAAGAGTAGTACCCTCCTGCTGATGACAGATATAAGCAATTGGAGGACAGATTGAAGGCTATGGAGGTTCAGCAGGTACCTGGGTTGGATTTCGAAGATCTGGGTTTATCAACTGGTGTGGTCATCCCTCATAAGTTCAAAGCACCATCCTTCTCTAAGTATGACGGGGCGTCTTGTCCCAAGCTGCATCTGAGGTCCTATGTTCGGAAAATTCAGCCGTACTCTGCGGATAAGAATTTATGGATCCACTTCTTCCAGGAGAGTCTTTCAGGGACTCATCTCGAATGGTTCTATCAGCTGGATGGGACCAAAGTTCGTAACTGGGAGGAGTTGGCTACTGCTTTCTATAAGCAGTATCAATATAATGCCGACCTTGCCCCCACACATACCCAACTCCAGGGTATGTCGTTAGGTGCAAGCGAAGGTTTTAAGGAGTACGCTCAGAAGTGGAGAGACCTGGCTGGCAGGGTGCAGCCACCATTGACTGATCGGGAGCTGGTAGACATGTTCTTGGGGACCCTGTCTGGGCCATTTTTCAACCATCTCATCGGGAATTCTTTCTGCTGGGTTCACTGATTTGATCTTGACTGGAGAGAGGATTGAAGCTGGGTTAAAATCTGGAAAAATTCCTAAGGGTGCATCATCTAGTTCTGAGAAGAAACCCTTCAAGAAGGAGTCTAGTGCCGTATATGGTTCCAGGAAATCAGAGAGACTTGAGCACCGCCAATCTGTCAGCGCGGTGATGATTGCTAAGCCTGCTGCCGCTCCCCGGCCAAATAATCCTCAGAAGTTTGAAAGACCCCGGAGAGAATTCACCCGGTTAAGCATGACTTTGTCGCAGATCCTGCCACAGTTGCTCTCAACCAATTTAGTGACTGTCAGGAAGGCGCCGAAGTTCCCAAATACTGCATCTCCCAAGTACAACCCGAATGCTCGTTGTGCCTACCATTCAGATAGCCCGGGGCACTCTACGGATGACTGTTGGGCGTTAAAGAATAAGGTGCAAGACCTTATCGACGCAAAGGAGATACAGTTCGAAGCGCCTGCGAAGCCGAATGTAGTTACTGCCCCTATGCCTCAACATGGGGTAAATGCTGTTGATGAAGACATTTATGCTGTTTCTGTGGATGATCTAGCCACTCCTCTAAAGATTGTCAAGAAGAACCTACTGCAGGCCGGTTTATTTCCGGGTTGTAGTGAGGGTTGCCTGTTCTGTGCTGTGTCCCCATCTGGTTGTCCCTTGCTAAAGTTAGGCATCCAAAGCTTAATGGATAGCAAGGAGATTCTATTCAAGAAGTCTGCTGTTCGGTTGGTTCCATTGGAAGAAGTTTTTGTGGTGACTATCTTCAATAATCCGATCCCGGCTCTCCCGAAGAGGCCCGTCCAAATCATGACCGTTGCACCTGTTATTATCACTGTTCCAGGGCCCCTGCCCTATGTATCTGATAAAGCTGTCCCTTGGCACTATGGGGCAGATGTATATGTAAACGGGATTAAACAAGAGCTCAACGCTGGCGCCAGCATTTGTGACATCACTGGCCCAGCCAAAGTTACCCGCAGTGGCAGGCTCTTCTCACCTGACATTGCACCGCCTGCTGCCCGAAGACCACTTCTCATAACCCCTGCAAGTGCACCTGTTCCTGCTGCTGATCCAATTATTTCCCCTGCTGCCGAGTCATCCAATGCTCGGGGCAAAGGAGTTGAAGTTGAGCCTGCCCAAGTGGAGGCACCTGTACTGATAACTGCTGAGGCCTCCCAACAAGAGATGGAGGAGATTCTGAAGATTATAAAGAAGAGCGATTTTAATGTTGTGGAACAGCTGGGGCACACGCCCTCCAAGATCTCCATGCTCTCTTTATTGCTGTGCTCCGAGGCCCATGCTAAGGCCCTAATCTCATTCCTCAAGACGGCCCATGTGCCACATGAAACCTCTGCAGTCCAGTTCACTGATTGCGTGGCAAGTCTAACGGTAGATAATGGCTTGGGTTTCTCAGATGCTGACTTGACCGCAAAGGGGAAAGACCATAATGATGCTCTGCATGTCTCTATTGAATGCAGGGGCACCACCTTGGCACATGTGTTAGTAGATACTGGTTCGTCTTTGAATGTGCTACCCAAGAAGGCTTTGGACCGTCTAGATTGTGAAGGCCTGGAATTAAAGCCCAGCAATATCATCGTCAGGGCCTTTGATGGTTCAAAGAGGATGGTCCATGGAGAGGTTGACATTCCGATTCGTGTGGGCTCTCAGGTGTTCGACTCCACTTTTTATGTGATGGATATCCGTCCATCTTACTCTTGTCTATTGGGTCGACCCTGGATACATAAGGCTGGGGCAGTGACCTCTACCTTGCATCAGAAGCTGAAGTACCCCGTCAGAGGGAAGATTGTCACTGTGCAGGGAGAGGAAGAATATATGGTGAGTCACCTAAACTCCTTCAGATACATTGAGATGGATGGGGAGTTTATTGAGACCCCCTTTCAGCATTTCGAGGAGGTGTTTCCAATTGCATCAGAAACAACAACAGAAGAAGGTGGTCCTTTGAAGATGGCTTCCCTGAAGGATGCCCGGGCTGTGGTCCAGAAAGGTGAATGTGCCGACTGGGGCAGACTTCCAGACTTTACTCAGAAGACTGATAAACTTGGGCTGGGTTTTACCACAGAAGGTCAGAGAGCTATGAGGAAAGCGAAGATCGGGAGACCTCCGGTATTTATCAAAAGTTCAGGAGTGAATGCTGTTGGGGAAGACCATGAAGTGGACGAAGCTGAATTCAACAGCTGGATCTATCCGACGACCGAAGGCAGATTGAACAACTGGATTGCTAAGGATCATACTCTTGTTACCTTTGTGACGCAGTAATAAATTTCTTTGTTTCGTTATTTTGTAATAAACAATGATAAACTCTATGGCCCGGTGTCTTACCCGAGACATCATGTTTCTATTTGTGAGGGCATACAAATTGTCATTTCATATATCATGAATGAAAATCTTGGACGTATTTTTCGCATTACAAATATTGTGCTCCTTTTCTGTCTTTCTTTTCCTTTACATAATTTTCAAAACAGCTGTATTTACACACACACTCACTCATACAGGTTTCAATCCACTCTGGATCTTACTGATAACAACTCTGCTACTGCCAATTATGACTTCGAAAATCCGATCAACTTAGCCGAAGACGAAGGTGAAGATGATTGCGAAGTGCCTGGCGAGCTTGCAAGACTGTTGCTTCAGGAAGAGAGGGCAATTCAACCCCATGAAGAGCCAGTGGAAACACTAAACTTGGGTACTGAGGCAGACAGGAAAGAGGTAAAGATTGGCGCCAACCTAGAGCTCAGCGTGAAGCAACGGTTGACTAAAATGCTGCATGATTATATGGAGATCTTTGCCTGGTCTTACGAAGACATGCCCGGGTTGGATACAGACATTGTGGTCCATCACTTGCCAACTAAGGAAGACTGCCCTCCAGTTAAGCAAAAGGTCCGTCGGATGCGTCCAGAGATGTCTGAGAAGATTAAAGCCGAGGTCATGAAACAGTTTGATGCTGGGTTCCTTGCAGTTACTTCTTACCCACAGTGGGTTGCTAATGTGGTGCCGGTACCTAAGAAGGACGGTAAGGTCAGAATGTGTGTCGATTACAGGGATCTGAACAGGGCCAGCCCCAAGGATGACTTTCCCTTACCTCACATTGATGTCCTTGTTGATAATACAGCTCAGCACAAGGTGTTCTCTTTCATGGATGGCTTTTCAGGATACAATCAGATTAAAATGGCACCTGAAGACATGGAAAAGACTACATTTGTCACTCAGTGGGGCACCTTATGTTACAAGGTCATGCCGTTCGGGTTGAAGAACGCTGGGGCAACCTACCAACGTGCCATGGTTGCCTTATTTCATGATATGATCCATCATGAGATAGAAGTGTATGTTGACGACATGATCGCTAGGTCCCAGACTGAGGAAGAGCATCTAGATCATCTACAAAAGTTGTTTGACCGGTTGAAACTGTACAAGCTGAGATTGAACCCAAACAAATGCACCTTCGGGGTAAGATCTGGGAAGTTGCTAGGCTTCGTGGTCAGTGATAAAGGTATTCAAGTGGACCCTGCTAAGGTCAAAGCTATTCAAGAGATGCCAGTTCCTAAGACAGAGAAGGAAGTCAGAGGCTTTTTAGGACGCCTGAATTACATTGCTCGATTCATCTCACATCTGACTGCTACCTGTGAGCCAATCTTCAAGCTGCTGAAGAAAGATCAGGTAGTACGTTGGAATGATGAATGTCAGGCCGCTTTCGACAGAATCAAAGAGTATCTCCAAGAACCACCTATCCTTATGCCACCGGTTGAAGGGAGACCTCTGATACTATACCTAACAGTGCTTGACAATTCAATGGGGTGTGTGCTGGGGCAGCATGACGAGTCTGGCCGAAAAGAGCATGCCATTTATTACCTTAGCAAAAAGTTTACCGACTGTGAGACCCGATACTCACTGCTTGAGAAAACTTGCTGCGCTTTGGTATGGGCTGCTCGCCGGTTGAGACAGTATATGCTGACTCACACTACCTTGTTGATCTCAAAGATGGATCCTATAAAGTACATATTCGAAAAGCCTGCTCTGTCTGGGAGAATTGCAAGATGGCAAATGATCTTGACGGAATACGACATTCAGTACACGACCCAGAAAGCCATCAAGGGAAGTGTATTGGCAGACCACTTAGCACATCAGGCTGTAGATGACTATCAATCAATGAACTTCGAGTTTCCAGATGAAAGCATCATGATAGTAACAGACTGTGAAGTACCTGGACCAGATGAAGGACCTGAACCAGGATCCCGATGGTCTATGCACTTTGACGGAGCCTCCAATGCTTTGGGAAATGGTATTGGCGCCATAATCATATCTCCACAAGGTACTCATACCCCACTCACTGCCCGACTGTGTTTCAACTGTACCAACAACATGGCGGAGTATGAGGCGTGTATCATGGGTCTTCAAGCTGCGATTGACCTAAGGATTAAGTTTCTGAGTGTCTTCGGAGATTCCGCTCTTGTGATCAATCAGATCAAAGGAGAGTGGGATACGAAACATCCAAACCTGATTCCTTACAGAGAATGTGTGTTGACCCTGATCCCCCACTTCACAGAGATAACCTTTGAGCACTTTCCAAGAGAAGAGAATCAGTTAGCGGACGCGTTAGCTACAATGTCTTCAATGTTCAAGGTCAAATGGGATAATGAGGCTCCCCGGATCATCATCTGGAAACTGGACGAACCGGCATACTGTTGTGATCTCGAAACTGAATTGGTGAATGAGAAGCCTTGGTACCACGAAGTGAAGAGATATCTGGAAGCTCAGGAATACCCTGAAGGTGCATCTGTCAATGATAAGAAATTCCTGAGAAGGTTTACAGCCAAGTTCTTCCTTAGCAACGGCATCTTGTATAAGCGAAACCATGATTCAACCTTACTGCATTGTGTGGATAAGACCGAAGCGGAAAGAATCATGGAAGAGCTACATGAAGGGACCTTTGGTACGCATTCCAGTGGACACACTATGGCAAAGAAGATCCTACGGGCAGGATATTACTGGTCCACAATGGAAGCTGACTGTTACCAACATTCCAGGACATGCCACAAGTGCCAGATTTATGCAGACAAGGTGCATGTTCCTCCGGTTCCCCTGAATGTTCTGACTGCGCCTTGGCCGTTTGCAATGTGGGGCATAGACATGATCGGCGAGATTAAACCTACAACATCTAATGGGCATCGCTTCATCCTAGTGGCGATTGACTATTTTACGAAGTGGGTTGAGGCAGCATCCTATGCTACGGTAACCAAGACTGTTGTAGCACGGTTCATTCGGCACAACCTGATCTGTCGGTACGGCGTCCCTGAGCGGATTATTACAGACAACGGTACCAATCTGAACAACAAGATGATCGCTGAGCTCTGCGAACAGTTCAAGATACAGCACCACAATTCTTCTCCTTACAGACCGAAGATGAATGGGGCTGTAGAAGCAGCAAATAAGAACATCAAGAAAATCGTGCAGAAGATGACAGTGACTTACAAAGATTGGCACGAGATGTTACCGTTCGCTCTACATGGGTACCGTACCTCAGCTAGGACGTCAACCGGGGCAACTCCTTTCTCTCTGGTTTATGGTATGGAGGCAGTCTTACCGATAGAAGTGCAAATACCCTCTCTCCGGATAATGAAGGATGCAAATCTGAACGAAGATGATTGGATCCAGACACGACTTGATCAACTCAACCTCATTGACGAAAAGAGACTTGCTGCTATCTGTCATGGTCAGACGTATCAGAAACGGATGATCAGGGCATTTAACAAAAAGGTCAGACCACAGGAATATCAAGTTGGGGATCTGGTAATCAAGCGAATCATCCTTCCTCAGAGTGATCCAAGGGGCAAATGGACCCCTACGTACGAAGGGCCATTTGTGGTTAAGCATGTGTTCTCAGGAGGAGCAATGATATTAACCAATATGGATGGTGACGACCTTCCTCACCCCACCAATGCAGACATAGTAAAAAAATACTACGCATAAAAAAAGACCCGCTAGGCTGACATGCCTAGGCAAAAATTAGGGCTTCCCGTCGAACCAAAAGGGTTCGGGCAAAATGAAGGGATGAAAATGAAAAATCTGTACACCCGGCAAGTCGAAAACCTGAAAAGGCGGCTTGGGCAAAAATGGGTATCCCGGTGGACTGAAAACCCGAAAGGGCGGTCCAGGCAAAAATTAGGGATAAAAGCGTAATACTATGTCTCATTGATCACTTTGCATCCAGAATCCGGTATCTACATCAAGTTCAGACGGCATCGATCAGTCAGCTTCACCTTCAACCAAGGTCATCAAGTGATGAGACGCTCGGAGTTATAAAGGCAATAGCAGAGTTGAAACCCAGTGGATCATTCATATTTCACACAGCTGTTTTATTTTCTTTTGTACAAAATTTGTATAAACTCTTTGCTCGGCGACGATCCTCTTACTAGGTCGTCAGCCTCTTGTATACAAAACGCCTATTCACAGGCCATTCAAAATCAATACAAATATATTTTCAGTTAAACGTGCCAAGTGTTTTTCCTTTTTCTGTTTTGTTTTGCGAAGAACGTCCAAGGTTCAATTTTTGATATATGCATTGACAATAGTTTGCTAACTCATAAATATGTGCATACGAAACAAAGGAATTAATTGCAGGTGACACTAGAAACAGGGGCAATAAAGAGTTGTCTGAGCAGTCTAATTGTTCTATCCTCCAAGGTACCAAGGTAGGTTCGGCTAAAGAACACGACCAAGTACATATTAAATCCCCAGAGAGTGGTTCAGCAAAGCAGCGCATTCTTCTCCAAGCTATTATCAAATCTCAAGGAAATTGAGTACCCTCCCGTTGAGCTCAATACTTCCCCAGAAGCATATATTCTTAACAAGCATCCCCGGCAGTCTTGGCCTAACAGACTGTTCCCCGGCGGTATACCAACATTCAAAGGAATCACTTCCCCAGCATATCAAAACTCCCCAGAAGAGTCCAATCCAATTCCCCAGGAAATTTGGAATCAATATCCCCAAGCACTAAGCTTATCCCCAGTAGATTCTGGAAGCTTATCCCTCGCAGAGCACGAACGCGTCGTCCGGCTTGAGCTAAAGAGTTATTTCCTTAACAGGATATAACTGGGTTATCCTCAGCCAAAAGCCACGGAAAGGTCGTCGTCAATGTAGTTCTTTCCTATCCCCAGCGAAGTTCATTCACACTCCCAATACAACAAGGGTATCCCCAGCAAATTACTATCAACACTCAGCAAGGCATCCCTCTTCCCACAGAGTATTGCTTCCCAGCATGGTCGCTCGAGTATCTTTTTCTCCCCGCAGAATTATTCATTCGCCAAGTTTATCCCGCAACGGAGTCATCTTCTCCTACCGGTATTCTTGCAATTATCATCCCCAGCGGAAGCAAAAATCAATTCTCCAACATTAGCCCAGGAGTGACTTCCCGGCACCCGTCAAGGATTTACTTTCCTAGACGAACACATACATAAAACATCACATACATCATTATGGCATGCATAGACGCATCATATCATACAAGTCTCATTTATATTGAGAACATCATTGCTTGATTTATATCATGCATCGCATATGACTGACCTTTACCTTTCAGGAAGGATGCAGTTGAAATTCTCAACCATATTCCAAGACCTAGACCGGTTCAGTTAAATCGACCTTAAGATTTTCCTGATGCTTATCCAGTCAAAGGCCTTCTCTGGTTCAATCAGATCGACCCTAAGATCTCCCTGATGCTTATCCAGTTGAAGATATTTCAAGACCTAGCCTGGTTCAGTTAAATCGACCTTAAGATTTTCCTGATGCTTATCCAGTCAAAAGCCTTCTCTGGTTCAGTCAGATCGACCCTAAGATCTCCCTGATGCTTATCCAGTTGAAGATATTTCAAGACCTAGACCGGTTCAGTTAAGTCGACCCCAAGATTTTCCTGATGCTTATCCAGTCAAAGGCCTTCTCTGGTTCAGTCAGATCGACCCTAAGATCTCCCTGATGCTTATCCAGTTGAAGATATTTCAATACCTAGACCGGTTCAGTTAAGTCGACCCCAAGACTTTCCTGATGCTTATCCAGTCAAAGGCCTTCTCTGGTTCAGTCAGATCGACCCTAAGATCTCCCTGATGCTTATCCAGTTGAAGATATTTCAAGACCTAGACCGGTTCAGTTAAGTCGACCCCAAGATTTTCCTGATGCTTATCCAGTCAAAGGCCTTCTCTGGTTCAGTCAGATCGACCCTAAGATCTCCCTGATGCTTATCCAGTTGAAGATATTTCAAGACCTAGACCGGTTCAGTTAAGTCGACCCCAAGATTTTCCTGATGCTTATCCAGTCAAAGGCCTTCTCTGGTTCAGTCAGATCGACCCTAAGATCTCCCTGATTCTTATCCAGTTGAAGATATTTCAAGACCTAGACCGGTTCAGTTAAGTCGACCCCAAGACTTTCCTGATGCTTATCCAGTCAAAGGCCTTCTCTGGTTCAGTCAGATCGACCCTAAGATCTCCCTGATGCCTATCTAGTTGAAGATATTTCAAGACCTAGACCGGTTCAGTTAAGTCGACCCCAAGATTTTCCTGATGCTTATCCAGTCAAAGGCCTTCTCTGGTTCAGTCAGATCGACCCTAAAATCTCCCTGATTCTTATCCCAGTAGAAGACACCCAAGATTTTTCTCAACGAGCGTTGTTGAAGTTAAAGTCGCCCAAGGTTCTCTTACCATTCATGCTAAAGCAGTAACCATCCCTGGTTCATTCATCGCCGTTTGAAGCTCCAGACTCAGCTCCTGTAACCAGTCAGGACACATCTACACCAAGCATCTAAAGATCAGTTCCTGCAGCGTGTCAGGTACTCATTTGTTCTTTTGCAGGTATGCAGGTGCTCGCTAAGGAATCTCTTACGCGGTCAACATCCAGATGGCATCTATAAGCCCATCATCCTATCCAACAATCTCCAAATGGCATCTATAAGCCCATTCCCCCATCGCACTGCTAACATGTGAGCGCAAATTTCTGGGCACTCTAAGTGTTCAATCATCTTCTACCCTCGGATTACGAAAGGCACGTCCGCCAATCTGCATCCTCAGGTCTAAGAAGATTGAACAGGGGCAACTGTTGTACCCCAAAATTTGCCCTCCCATATTCTCCAAGAAATTGCCAAGCCAAGTCACAAAATTCCCCAAGGGTTGCACAGTGCAAAGGTCTCCTATACAGTCAAAACTAGGGTTTGTGTTCTGATCAAGAAAAGGAAGTTTTCAAAGGCCCAATCAAGTCTCACATGCCTACAAATGTGGTCAAGTATCCTCATATCAAGTTTCAAGGCATTCAGCTCAAAATTGCACAGTCAAAACCCTAATTGCACTACAGTCAACTGTAGGGGCAAAATGGTCATTTGACAGTCAAAAGTTCAAATTTTTGATCAATATATCATATTGAAGCCACAAACATCATTTGATCAATGCTTGATCATGATTCTCAAAATTTGGCTCAGAAAATCATCAAGATGCAAAAGTTACTATATTTGGACAGCTGAAAAAGTCAACTGAAATTGACCAGGGCATAACTTTCACATGGATTATCAGAAAAATCCCATCCAAAGCTCATTTTGAAGAGAAAGACATTTCCTACAACTCATCTTCATACTTCAAGTCCAAGAAATGCTCTCACAAAAAGTTATCAATTTCAACATTATAGGTCATTTTTAAAAGTCAACAAAAAGGGACTTTAAGTCAAAGGCCATAACTTGAGATTGGTAAATCAAAATGACATGGTACCAAAGACATTGGTTATAGGACTCAAAGACCTTTCCAAAATGTCCAAGCACTTGAGAAAAGCTTAAAAATTGAGCAAGTTATGCCTTGTGGAAGTTGGGAAATTTTTGGATATTTTGAAAAGTCAACATTGATTCAAATGACCTAAAAATGCTAATGGGCCCATTTTTCTTCCATGATTCATCATTCCAAGCATGTTCACGACCACTTGGCCCAAAGGGAAGTATTTTCTCATTTTTTATTTATTTATTTGAATTTTTATTTATATTAATTCATTTAAATCATTTAAATACATGAAAAATATTTAATCCACCCTAACAAATCTTTTTATACATGTTTTGCCATCAAGATTTCGTGCATATGCTAATTAGGAAAGAATTGGCTTGATTGGATGCTAATTGATACAAAGAACACATGAAAAAGATTCAAAAAGATCCTTAGAAAATCAATTATCAAAAATCATGATTACAAGAGATTTGGTTGAATTTTGTTGACCTAATCTATTCAGTACATAAGCTTGAGTGAAAACCTAATGCTAATACACAGAAAACTGCGTTCAAAGGCCATAGACAAACTTGGAAAAATTCTTTAAAAAATCAAAACTGAAATCATTGTTAGAGATTGATTCAAGGCACAAAAACTTTTCCAATAGCTTCCTCAAGTCTCCCTGAACATATTCCAATCATTAACATCCGTTCAAAGCCCAAGAATTGGTAACGAGAACCTTCCCTGTACAGAGAAAAAGTCACGATCGTATTTTTAATTCTAGGCATTCTCATGGCATTCTAATTGTGGATTTATATTCATTGTGATGTTTTAAAGCTAACCATGATGTTTAATTTGATTATTATGCTGTATATACAATTGTACCATGCTCGATTTCTAGGGTTTACAGGGTTGTAAATTTGGGGCTTTTGAAACGAAGTAAAATCAGGACTCAAGGCCACTACCATTAGATTCAGCACGTTCAGACGAAGGAGATGGGACCATCGCGCCCAATTTATGAACCCTTGAGAGCTAATCGCTATTTTTCAATAGCTGGCCTGAGGAAACGCGTCTAAAACCGTTGCCATATGTTCTTGTTTTCATAAAAATAAAAAACACGCGAAGAAGATGGAGTCGTGGCAAGGAGTGGTTGGTCTGTTTGAAAATTGGCGCGCGGACCCACTAACGTTTTGCTTTGTTTTTATATTATTTGTTTGATATTATATATTAAATGTAATTGAAGTGGCTCAGTGGCAGGTACGTGTGCTTGCAACGTCCAAGACCTGGGTTCGAACCCCAGGTCTGTGTAATTTCAATATTATTTTTCATTAATAACTCCCATGCAGCGCTTGTGTTGGAAACCATGATGCACTCTCACAAACCAAGCGTACACGCGTCTAGCCTATTCAGATCAAGGGCTGAGAATTGATGGACACCATGAGGATGAGTCAGCGCGCGTATACGTGTCATGCAAAGTCAACAAAAGCCATGCTCAATGGGCCAGTATTATTTGGGCTATACCTCTCATATGGGGACAGAACCCCCTAAGGTTTTGCCATTCAATTTTATTTATTTTATTTTTTATTTGTTTCAATTGTCCTTTTTTCTTTAAATTATTAATTTTTTTTATAAACTATAAAATACATAAAAACTCAGAAAAGACAAAAAATGCAATAAATATTTTAGTTTAATATTTTCTTGTAAATAAATGCTTGGAATTTAATTAGTTTAAAATAGGTTGCAATTTTAATTCTTTTCACAATAAAAATATAAAAAATGTAGAACTAGGTTTAATTGATAATTTTTATTTCCTTTTAATTTTTCTTTTTACCATAATATTATTTGTTTATTTATTACTATAATTAAATTATGCACGAAAATAACTTAGGTTCAAATTAGGTCAAATTTCAATATTTCTTAATAAATAATAAAAAATAACTAGAATTAGGGTTTGCCTATTATTTTAATTTTAATTAATTCTCTTTTTCATTAAAAAAACACTAAAAATACCAAAAACATTTTTTAATTTTTAATTTTAATTCCTTATTAATTTTATATTTTTGCAAAAGGGTCCAACGCCCTCGTTTCGATAATTCTTTTATTTCGTACATTTATTTTATTTCGCTTAAATAATTATGTATCTCTCCCAAAGCTTTGTAACAATTACTTCTCGCACTTTACTTTAATGCTTTATTTATTTTCCGTCAAATCGGGTCCGGTTTAATTTTGGCGATGTGGACCCGCGCCATTTGTAATAGCTTTAGATTTACTTTTCCCGCAAACTTTTTAACTGTTAACAAATGCATGCAAGAATGAATGACCATAATAAAGTCAAGCGTAGATCGCTTTAACATGACAAGACAAATGCAAATGAAAACGACACACAAATCGCACACACCACCCCTAGGGTACGCCTCACTGTTGCCTTGCTCTCGAAAGGTGATCGTCGAGTAGAGGATGTCTTAGTAAGTCCTCATGATCCGGGAACCTGGCATGAGGGTAGCTTCTAAGGTGTCTTCCCATTGCTCTGGTGATCACCATGTCCCTAAACTCGAATTGACCCGAACACCTCCAACGGTGGTGCTACCTACCTCTCAATGGTGGGATGGCACTACTTTAAAGGACATTTACACAGACGAATTCCTTAGGGTAGGTAGACGACTCTAGATACTTGCTCTAATTTCAAAAACAAATCAAAAATACTTTTCACACTGACACATTTTCAAAAAGCTTTCGAAAGCAACTTTTCAAACACTCTTGAGGACTGATACAAGAGTCGAACTGAAATTTTCAAAGAAACTTTTTTAAACCCACATTGAAAAGCAAACAAACCACTTTTGAAAACATAAATGAGCAAGTATCTAAGAGCCCATGGATAACCATGGATAGAAAGGGTGCTAACACCTTCCCTCTCTATAACCTACCTCCCGAACCGAGAGCAATCTCTTTAAGGAATTTTTCTGTGCTTTTGTCCTTTCCATTTGGAGAAAATAAAAGACGGTGGCGACTCTTGCTTCCGCGACATTTCGCGAACCAGCGTTAAACAGTCAGTTCCAGATCCACCGATCACAGGTATCCCGGTGGACTGAAAACCCGAAAGGGCGGTCCAGGCAAAAGTTAGGGATTAAAGCGTACGACTATGTCCCGGCATCTCGCCACTTGTCTACCAGAAGAAGGTTGTCCATCTATCAGCACCTCACAGGTCTTCCTCTTCCACCTCAGAAACAGGGGCAATAATGAGTCGTCCAGGCGGTCCAGTTGCTCTATCAACCAAAGTACCAAGGAAAGGTTAATACAAAAATGATTACCATCTACCTTTACAAATTCCAGATCGTGGGTTAACATCCGAAACCAAACAGGGCAATCATCCACTTAATCACCATCAGGCAACCCTACACCGGTTCTTCCTCAACTTTCAGACAAAGTCTTACACGGACTCATCCACAAGCAACCCGACACCGGTTCCCTTTCTTTCAGAAAAAGTCTTACACGGACTTATCATCAAAGTAACCCTACACCGGTTCCTTCTCAATTTTCAGACGAAGTCTTACACGGACTCACCCTCCATAAGAAACCTTACCCCGGTTCCTCCAGAAGTCTTACACGGACTTACCTCCAAGATAACCTTACCCCGGTTCCTCCAGAAGTTTTACACGAACTTATCCCAAAGTAACCCTACACAGGTTATCTCTTTCCAGACGTAGTCTTACACGGACTCATCATCAGCAAACCCTACACAGGTTTCCTTCTCAAAACTCCAGATGTAGTTTTTACACGAACTCGTCACCTAGAAACCCTACACAGGTCCTCTATTTTCAAAGATGCAGTTTTATACGGACTCATTGTCAGTAAACCCTACACAGGTTTCCTTCAACCCCATATGCAGCTCCACACAAGCCCAACCTCAAAAGTAACCCTACACAGGTGTCCTTCTTTCCAAGATGCGGTTTTACACGAGCTCATAATCAGGCAACCCTACATAGGTTCCCTCTTTCAGCTTATAAAAATTACAGTTCAAAAACTTCCCCAAGAGAGTCCAATCTAGTTCCCCAGGAAAGTTGGAATCCATCTCCCCAAGCAGTAAGCTTATCCCCAGTAGATTCTGGAAGCTTATCCTCGCAGAACACGAACGCGTCTCCCGGCTTTATTCAAGAGTTATTTCCCTACCAGGATATAACTGGGTTATCCTCAGCCAAAAGCCACGGAAAGATCGTCCTCGACGAAGTCTTCTTATCCCCAGCGAAGTCTATTAACACTTCCAACACAACAAGGGTATCCCCAGCAAGTTACCATCAACATTTCAGCACAGTACCTCTCTCCCCACAGAGTATTGTTTCCCAACAAGATCGTTAGAGTACTTTTCTCCCCACAGAGTAATCCATTCGCCAAGTTCATTCCCCAACGGAGTCATCTTCTCCTACCAGTATTCTTGCAACTATCATCCCCAACGGAAGCAAAATCTATTCTTCAACATCAGCCCAGGATTGACTTCCCGGCACCCGTCAAGGATTTATTTTCCTAAGACGAAAACACACATTCACAAACATCTTCATATATTATAGCATGCATATACGCATCATATCTTACAAATCTCATTTAGGTTGAGAACATCATTTGCTTGATCCATATCATGCATTGCATATGACTGACCTTTACCTTCCAGGAAAGATCCAGTTAAGTTCTCAGCTACATTTCAAGACCTAGACCGGTTCAGTTAAATCGACCCTAAGATTTTTCTGTTTCTTATCCAGTCAAAGGCCTTCTCTAGTTCAGTCAGATCGACCCTAAGATCTCCCTGTTTCTTATCCAGTTGAAGACATTTCAAGACCTAGCCTGGTTCAGTTAAATCGACCCTAAGATTTGTCTGTTTCTTATCCAGTTAAAGGCCTTCTCTGGTTCAGTCAGATCGACCCTAAGATCTCCCTGTTTCTTATCCAGTTGAAGACATTTCAAGACCTTGACCGGTTCAGTTAAATCGACCCTAAGATTTCTCTGTTTCTTATCCAGTTAAAGGCCTTCTCTGGTTCAGTCAGATCGACCCTAAGATCTCCCTGTTTCTTATCCAGTTGAAGACATTTCAAGACCTAGACCGGTTCAGTTAAGTCGACCCTAAGATTTTTCTGTTTCTTATCCAGTCAAAGGCCTTCTCTGGTTCAGTCAGATCGACCCTAAGATCTCCCTGTTTCTTATCCAGTTGAAGACATTTCAAGACCTAGCCTGGTTCAGTTAAATCGACCCTAAGATTTTTCTGTTTCTTATCCAGTTAAAGGCCTTCTCTGGTTCAGTCAGATCAACCCTAAGATCTCCCTGTTTCTTATCCAGTTGAAGACATTTCAAGACCTTGACCAGTTCAGTTAAATCGACCCTAAGATTTCTCTGTTTCTTATCCAGTTAAAGGCCTTCTCTGGTTCAGTCAGATCGACCCTAAGATCTCCCTGTTTCTTATCCAGTTGAAGACATTTCAAGACCTAGACCGGTTCAGTTAAATCGACCCTAAGATTTTACTGTTTCTTATCCAGTCAAAGGCCTTCTCTGGTTCAGTCAGATCGACCCTAAGATCTCCCTGTTTCTTATCCAGTTGAAGATTTCAAGACCTAGACCGGTTCAGTTAAATCGACCCTAAGATTTTACTATTTCTTATCCAGTCAAAGGCCTTCTCTGGTTCAGTCAGATCGACCCTAAGATCTCCCTGTTTCTTATCCAGTTGAAGATTTCAAGACCTTGTCCGGTTTAGTTAAATCGACCCTAAGATTTTCCTGTTTCTTGTCCAGTCAAAGGCCTTCTCTAGTCCAGCTAAATCGACCCCTAAAAGATTTTTCAGATAAAGACTCAGTAGAAGACATCCAAGATTCTCTCAGCGTTACTGTTGAGGTTGAAGTCGTCCAAGATTCTCTCAGCGTTCCTGTTGAGGTTGAAGTCGCCCAAGATTCTCTCAGTGTTACTGTTGAGGTAGTAATCGTCCAAGGTTCTCTTAGCGTTCCTGTTGAGGTAGTAACCATCCCTGGTTCATTCATCACCTTTTTGAAGCTCCAGATCCAATTCCTGTAACCAGTCAGGGCACACCCACATAAAGAATTTGAAGACCAGCTCCTGTAATAGGTCAGGTAATCATTTTCTTTTGCAGGTATGCAAGTTCTCGCTAAGGAATCTCTCACGCGATCAACACCCAGATGGCATCTATAAGTCCATCCACCTATCCATCGTCTCTTAGCATGGCATCTATAAGCCCATCATCCTATCCATCAATCTCCAAATGGCATCTATAAGCCCATTCCCCACATCACACTACTATGTGAGCGCAAATTTCTGGGCACTCTAGTGTTCAATCATCTTCCACCTTCGGATTACGAAAGGCACATCAGCCAATCTGCATCCTCAGGTCTAAGAAGATTGAACAGGGGCAACTGTTGTACCCCAAAATTTGCCCCATATTCTTCAAGATTTGCCAAAAAGCATGCTTCAAAATTCCCCAAGGGTTGCACAGTTCAAGGGCCTCCTAACAGTCAAAAACTAGGGTTTTGGCTCTGACAAAGAAAATGAAGTTTCCAAGGGTCCAATCAAGTCCCACATGCTTATAAACATGGTCAAGCATCCTCATACCAAGTTTCAAGACTTACAGCACAAGATTGCACAGTCAGAAACCCTAATTGCCCTACAGTCAACTGCAGGGGCAAAATGGTCATTTGACAGTCAAAAGTTCAAATTTTTGGTCAACATATTATTATGAAGCCACAAAAATCATTTGATCAATTCTTGATCATGATTCTCAAGGCATGGCTCAAAAGGTCTCAAGATGCAAAAGTTTCCATATTTGGACAGTTGAAAAAGTCAACTGTAACTTGACCAAGGCATAACTTCCACATGGTTTATCAGAAAAATTCCATCCAAAGCTCATTTTGAAGAGAAAGACATTTCCTACAACTCCTCTTCACACTTCAAGTCCAAGAAATGCTCTCACAAAAAGTTAGCAATTTCAACATTATAGGTCATTTTCAAAAGTCAACAAAAAGGGACTTTAAGTCAAAGGCCATAACTTGAGATTGGTAAATCAAAATGACATGGGACCAAAGGCATTGGTTATAGGACTTCAATACCTTTCCAAAATGTCCAAGAACATGATCAAAGCTTAAAAATTGAGCAAGATATGCCTTGTGGAAGTTGGGAAATTTTTGGGAATTTTGAAAAGTCAACTTTGCTTCAAATGCCTTAAAATTGCTAATGGGCCACATTTTCTTCCAAGATTCATCATCCAAAGCATATGCACGACCATTTGGCCCAAAGGGGATTTTTTTCATCATTTTTATTATTTATTTGAATTTTTAATTACAATTAATTCATTTAATTAATTAAAATATGGAAAAAATACTAAACCAATGTGATCAAATCTTTTTATGCAGTACAATCACTCATGATTCACTCAAGATTCGTGCACAACTCAAATGGGGAAGATTGGACATGATTGGCATCAAATATGCATGGAAAAGATTTGAAAATATATGCATGAAAATCAAATATTGTTTTCATCAATGCAAGGATTTGTGGACTCAGAATTTAACCCTAATACATTCCATACATAAGCAAGATGCAAACCTAATGCAAAAAGACCTCTAAGCTGCGCCAGACAACAAGAACAAAGTTTGTGTTTTTTGCCAAAAATTCAAAAACTGAAAACTACATTCTAGCACGATTCAAAGCAAAATACCAATTGCAAAAGCTTCCTAGGGCATTACTGAACCTAATTGGATACTTTTTCAATCCTCACACGCCCAGAATTGGTATATAGAACTCAAACTTTTTCATATTGTATGCATATTCGTGTTTCAGTTTTTAAGCATTCTCATTGCATTTTCTTTGTGGATTTGTATTCATTGGTTCATGCTGAAGCTAACCATGTATTTTAATTGAGTTTTCGTGCATTATACAAGAATCTACCATTGACATATTCTAGGTTTTCAGAGGTTCAAAAAGAGGGTTTCCTTGTTCTGGAAAAATTAGCCTACAAGACCAGGGCCATTAGAATCAGAAACTCACAACGATTAACATGGCATGCTCGCGCTCAATTTATCGTGCACTAATTCCTAATCGCTATTTTTTTATGCTGTAGTTAGTGGGGGTTCAAAACCCCCGCTATTTGATATATGTTTTCAGGCAAAAGCAAGGAATCAGTGGGGAAGACGATGCGTGGAGGAATACCATTGGTGGATTCAAATAATTAGCGCGTTGTTTTTGTTCTGTCCACTAACCCATTTTTTTATTATATTATTTAGTTTCCATTAGGTTAATGAATAAACGCGCTAGCTCGGATGGTGGAAAGTAACGTTGGCAAGCTTTGGGACCTGGGTTCGATTCCCAGGTCCCCTTACTTTATTCATATATTTTGTTTCCATTTAATCCTATACAGTTTCAAGCCTCAGGGTCCACCATACGTCCATCATCCAGGCTTACCACGCGCTTACTGAGATCAATCAAAGGTCCATATCTGATGAACACCATGGGCATCAGTCAATGAATACATACGTGGCTCAGAAAAGTCAACAAGGCCAGGGTTTCAATGGGCCAAAAATGCTGATGATACCTCCCAATTGGGGTCAACACCCCCAAGGGTTTGTAATTCTTTTCTTTTTCTATTTTCCATTATTTGTGTTAATTCAATTATTTTTTTTTATTCTTTAAATTAATATATTTTCATAACATAAAAAAATAGTAAAAAATCAGAAAAGACAAAAATTAAATATATTTTATGTAAATGCTATTTTGTTGTAAATAAATCTCATTAATTAATTTAGTTTTCAATTCTAGGGTTAACTTTAACATTTTCTTAATAAATTTAAAATTTGTAGAATTAGGTTTTAATTACTTTTATCTTTATCTTTTCTTTTATCATTATTAATTATTAATTATTTTTGTAAATAAAACTTGCCATTAATTAATTAGGTTTAATTTTAGGTTCAATTTTAATATTTTTTTTAATAAATAAAAATAGTTAGAATTAGGGTTAATTAATTTCTTAGTTTCATTTAATTCTTTTATTAAAATTCCATAAACACCAAAAACTCAAAAATCTTTTCTTTTTATTTTAATTTAATTAATTTGTTAAATCGTAATTTCATTACAAAGGGTCCAACGCCCTCGCATTCGATCGTAATTCCAATTCGCGCGTTTATTTTATTTCCTCCTTTTATGTAATTCTCCCGAAGCCATGTAAATTCGACATTTATATTTTTCGCACTTTACTTTATTTTATGTTAAATCGGGTCCTGGATTTAGTTTGGCGATGTGGACCTGCGCCTTTGTAATAGTTTAAGAACTTTATATTTCTCGCAATCTTTTAACTGCTAATAAATTGCATGCAAGAATGAATGTTAAAATAAAAGCAACACGTAGATCACCCATGACATGAACAAGACAAAATATCTGAAAACGACACACAAATCACACACCACCCCTAGGGTACGCTTCACTGTTGCCTTGCCCCTCGAAAGGTGATCGTCGAGTAGAGGATGTCTTAGTAAGTCCTCATGATCTGGGAACCTGGCATGAGGGTAGCTTCTAAGGTATCTTCCTATTGCTCTGGTGATCACCATGTCCCGAACTTCGAATTGACCCGAACACCTCCAACGGTGGTGCTACCTACCTCTCAATGGTGGGATGGCACTACTTTAAAGGACATCTACACAGACGAATTCCTTAGGGTAGGTAGACGACTCTAGATACTTGCTCTAATTTCAAAACAAATCAAAAAATACTTTTCACACCGACACTTTCAAAAAGCTTTCGAAAGCAACTTTTCAAACACTCTTGAGGACAGATACAAGAGTCGAACTGAAATTTTAAAAGAAACTTTTTAAAACCCACAGTTGAAAAGCAAACAAACCATTTTGAAAACACAATGAGCAAGTATCTAAGAGCCCATGGATAACCATGGATAGAAAGGGTGCTAACACCTTCCCTTTCTATAATCTACCTCCCGAACCGAGAGCAATCTCTATAAGGAATTTTTCTGTGCTTTTGTCCTTTCCATTTGGAGAAAATAAAAGACGGTGGCGACTCTTGCTTCTGCGACATTTCGCGAACCAGCGTTAAACAGTCAGTTCCAGATCCACCGATCACACATATTTCTTAAAAAACACGCTTCTAAACCTAGTATCCTTGCGAACAAGGTAGATAAGGGGTGCCTAACACTTTCCCCTCATCTAGAACCTAGTCGAAATCTAGAATATATGAACTTTAGGGTTATTCCTTTATACTCCCTTCTTTATGATAAAAATTAAGGGTGGCGACTCTGATTTTAAAACCAGTTACAACAGCTGACGACTCTGCTGGGGAATCAACCCTAGGTTTAGAAGCCTCTCCTTTAGGTTTTAGGGGTTTTATTATTTTGCGGTTTTTTATTCTTTCTTATTTATTTGTTTATTTATTTCTTGCTTATTTTATTATTTCATTACATTTACTCTTTGTGATGGGATTTAAAATTTTGCAAAAAAAAAGTATATTTTTAAAAACCCTTAGAAAGAAGGTTCGTTTATTAGCCAAGGAGATACATCATCCCTATGAGTTTATGCAACGACTTCGCCTAGAGTCGGTGGAATTCTGCAAAATAAATACGTCTCAAGAGACATCCTCTTGGGAAGTAGGACTTTGGAATGGCGCATATGACTCTTTGTATAAACCTCAAACCAAAATCTCATGATGAGACCTTTTGCGACTTAGAGACGAAAGTTTCAATCTGCAAAGAGACTCCACTTAAGGGAGACCCTTGTGCCTTTCCCTCTAGTGTTATTCATGATACCCTTAAGGAAGCCACCTAATGGGGAAGGTAGAATATCCATAAAACCAACCTAAGAGCCTACCTTCTAGGGGTACTATTCATCAAATCCCGTCATTTAGCCTTATACTCATACATTCATACATGTTTACATTTCATATTTTCATCATCCACCATTTGCTTTTGTTTGTCTTATTCACAGGGTAAAAGAAATAAAGAAATATATATATATATATATATATATATATATATATATATAATCAAAGGTTTTTTGTGAGTATCCGGAAATGAATACTAAAGGAAAACAACTCGTCTGTATCAATGCTGCCAAGCCAGATGTGACCCAAATCAAAGCTATAAGGGAAAGATTATTTGAAAGGGCTCTGAAAACATTTACTCATCGCTATGGGGATATTTTGGACTTAACCAAAGTCAAAGTACAGTTGGACGTTATTTCTTCTCTAGTACAGTTTTATGATCCTCCGTTGAGATGCTTCACCTTTCAAGATTTTCAGTTGGCTCCGACCTTAGAAGAATTGGACACAATTTTGAACTTCTCTAAAGAGAAGGCTTATATGGACATTGGGAAAACCACGCCGACATCAAAATACTGGCTGAAGGTTTAAAGATCCCTTATCCTGATTTTGCTCATAATTATAAAAAAGAAGGAGAAGTGCGAGGAAATAAGAGGTGTTATCTGGAAAATAAAGCTCTTGATCTAGCAAATAACAAAGAAAGGGAATCTTGTGTCGACTGTCTGGGGCTGCTTATATTTGGTGTTGTCTTATTTCCATGCACCGTAGACTATATTGTCCCTGCAGCCATCAATGTGTTTTGGGGTACAAAGACTTTTAATACAGATCTAACTCCAACTCTCCTTGCTGATATCTATTACACCATTCATACATGGTACGAAAAGAAAAGAGGTGCCCTTAATTACTATATTTTGTTGTTGTATTCTTGGTTCATGACTCACCTTTACAAGGAAGATCACTTGATTCCGAATCTGATAAGGTATGAATGGCCTCAGAAGTTAAGGTCTCTCACTACTAGCTTTGCATTGTGGTATGCCAGAAAGTTAGATATTGGTGATATTGTCTATAGTTGTGGGGATTTTCCCAATGTTCCATTAATCGAGTCACAAGGCTACATCAATTACAACCTTACCTTGGCCCTACGAAAACTAGGGTATCCTTTGGAAGACAAGCCTTCAGACGAACAACTCCAACAATTGATCATTCACAACATGGGTAGAAATGATTGAGAGCTACTCAACAAGATAATTCAGGCTTGTGGTACGGTTAACAAAAGAAAAATGGAAAGGAAGAATGCGGTAGCAAAAGAACCCTACACTTAATGGGTTCTAGACAAGGTACAAATTATCAAGCTTCCTTTTGATATAGATCCCAAATACAAGCAAGAGGTCCCAATCACTCCTCCTGTGTCTTTAGAAGAGGTAGATGATCTGAAGAAAGCACTAAAACAGGCTCAGAGGGAGAAGGAAGAGCTAGAGCTCAATCTCCTTAACTTGACCAAAGAAAAAAGGCAAATGCAGCGCATACTCGAATCGAAAGACCAACAGATTCAAAAAGAACGTGAAGCATTTGAAAAGGAAAGTCTGAAAAGGAAGCACTCGACCGAAGGGTTGTTAAGTGCTACTTTTAATCTGGATTCCCATAATCAGAGGCTGGAAGATGCTGCCAATGAAATCGGAAAGTTGAATAGATGGTATGAAAAAGTCGTGCAATAAAAGAAAGCATTGGAGGAAGAGTTAAAGGCTCAAATCCAAAGCTTGGCCCAAGTATCTTTAGATCAGGAAGAGCAGTTGAAATATCTCACTACCAGGCTTCAAGATAGCCAAGAATCAGAATTAAGGGAGCACCTTGCAAAAATAAGGGCAGAAAGATACTTGGCCTAGAAAACTGAAGAGTACGAGCAAATATGCCTTGAGCTAGAAGGCCTCCGAAAAAACTTCCTGATACAACGAAGACTTTATATGGAGCTGAGGGATGAAAAGGCGTATTGGGAGGAACAATACATAAAGATTTCCCAAGCAGGAAGGGATAACCACAAGATAATTCCCAACCCCTACCAAGAATACTGATACTACAAGTATAAGCATGAGAAGCTCACTTTCTTGGCCAACAAACTCATTGAAGACATTCCAAGAAGCTTAAAGGACGCAGAGAGTGTAATGGTCCCTCTTCCGGAGGATATTGACAATTTCCTCAAGCTATGCAGGACAATAGTCGATCATTTTAGAGAAGACATTCGCAAACGGGCTTAGAAGATTGTTTTCCTTTTATTTATTCCCTTCTAGCAAATTTATTGTTTTAAAATTGTAATATTTTTCAGTATCTGAAATGTGTTGAAATTCTGGTATCAGATATGTGATGTCGAAGGAGATGTCACGACACAAATATCTGAGGATAATGTAAAGTGAAACAATAATAAAAGCAGTAAAAACACAGAGGATTGTTAACCCAGTTCAGTGTACAACAACACCTACTCCGGGGGCTACCAAGCCAGGGACAAGTCCACTAAATAATATCAATTCATAGACCCTCAGTAAACAACCAGTTTACGATATAATCACTTAATCACTACCTGTATTATACTTCTACCTAAGACACACCTAGGTATGAGTCCCTCCTCAAATCCCTTCAATCACTAACAGTGAATAACAACAAAACTATTAAGTTATAAAGACTTCAATCATTCAATACTTAAAAGCTTATGAATGATCCACAATTAACAACTCAAGTATTAAACCAATACTAGAGTGTATTACAATTAAAATACTTAGACTTCTAAAACAGAAGGAATGTATTCTTCTTTAAAAGTTGCAGTGATACGAATAAGAATGCAAGTCCTTATAAAGGCGCAACAGTGGGCTTGGGCTGAAAAACAAATATTCCAATCTTTTGAATATTTCCATGAAAACAAGCCAAGATATAATACATAAGGATAATGGAAATATAAAAATATTCCTCCATATTTTTTGCAACCTATGAGTCACAAATCCTGAATAATGGCGCGCATAAAAACAGGAAACAAAAAACTTAAACCAGATATGAAGTTCGTTCAGCTCAGGCGGTAGATGTCAAGACATCTGCTTTGACATCATTCAAAATAGTTTGTTTCAAATGTCAAGACATTTAGAAAAACATTATCAAGTCATTGTTTAACCAAAATTGCTTCCAACAAACACTTACAAACTCTCCCTTTGGCAAATTTTGGCTAAAACATTATTTGAGCACATTATCAGAGCAGCAGCATAAGCAAGGCATAAGCAAAACAAAAACTCAGCTAGCAGTTAGCTGTTAGCATAAGAAGATGTCAGAACATCTTCTGAGACATGAGGCTCCCCCTCAAGTATTAAGCTCCCCCTCAGTCAGTAGTCAACCAGTTTCTCTCCCCCTTTTTAGTCATAATATGCCAAATAAAAGGATGCATTCAAGAGAGTATCAGTAATATAGGTACATACCATAGAATCCAAAAGTCAAGCACATACAAGTTCCAAAAAGAAACAAAGGGGTCAAAAAAGTAAACAACAAATAGTCTAACTATTTACAGGGCCAGTAGACTTGGCAGAGCCAGAACTTCCTTCCTCACTAGAATCTCCTCCTTCAGAGCTCACTCTATCAGCAAAGTTGTTGTCCTTCTGCAGCTCCTTGATCATCTTTTCAAAAGTTAGCTTTCTTGTTGATCTAACTCTGATCACATCATCAAGTTCTTTGCAGGCTTCCCTTAATTCAGTAATCGTGTCATCCTTGGTTGAGGTCTTGTTTTCAGCAGATGCAGGTGTCAAAACATTGTCTAGGACATGTTTTCCTGAAAACAATTTGAAGTGAAGGGTCAGAGCAGACTCCCTCTTGCAACCTACATCATTACCACTCATAATTCCAGGATGTTGATTAAGAATAATTCCACAAATAAGTGATGGAAAGGCAATAGGCATCTTGATGGCACATGTTCCTGCATGCTTAATAGTCTGATAAAAAATGTAAGTACCATAATCAAATAATTTCTTGTTCCCAATAGCATAAATAAACTTTCCTAAGTCAATAGTGATGGTTGAGGTATGATTGGTAGGAACCCAGTTAGTAGTTCAAATTCTATGCAAGATAGCATATTTCACACTTAGCTTACTAACAAGAAGCTTATTCTTTATGGGCCACTCACTCACTTGGTTAGTAGTGATGGCTTTGCACACTTGATTATCAGTTACTTCCAGCTCACAATAATCATCTTCAGACCTATCCAGAAATTTATTGATGATAGAAAGGGAAAATTCTAAACACCTACCTTTAATAAACACCTTTTTATACTCCTTACTTTTATGATCAACATAGTTAATAGGAATATTAACAATAAATTCCTTAACAAGAGTCTCATAGCATTTTGCAAACCTGGTAATAGTTTTCATCAATCCAGCAGAAGATATCAGCTCCATAATTTCTTTGCACTCCAGTGCACCATCTCCCAATTCTCTTTCAAGGGAAATTCTTCTTTGAAATACATATTTCAACTTTTCAGCATTCCCAATAAAATGGAAGGAAATGTTGTCAACAGGGGCATCAAATACCCTAACAGAAAGCTTTTTGCTTGTAGACTTTTTCACAGGAGAGATGTCCTGGACATCTTCCTCGACATCATAATCAGAGTTATCCTCTTATACCAATTCAGCTTTCTTCTTACCTTTGGATCTCTTTACAGCATCATCATCATCTATGGAGCTATCAGGTCTCGCTTTTCTTTTGCTAGAGGGAGGGACCACTTTACTTCTAGGCTTTAAGGGACCATACATGGTTTTCTTCTTGATTATCTTGGCAGGGGGTGTGCTATTCACATCCTTCACTTTCCTGGATTTGATCCTTTTAGCAATTCCAGGCATCACATTAGAAATCAGCTCATTTTCAGACAGCTCATCAACATTAACCATATTCTCAGCATTTTGACCTTCTGCAGCTTTGGAGCCAACAGCATCTTCCTTAGCAGGGGAGTTCTTCTCAACATCTTGTTCGACACCCGCTTCCACTTCTTTTAGAGCAGAAGTAGCAAGCTTGTCAAGTTTGCTTTCAGCAGCATCTTTCTTGAAGATGGATAATTCAACAACACTTTTAGGGTCATTTCCTTTATCAACCAGAGCAGGCATACGAGCAAGAGGAGTAGATATCACAGGCACAACAAAACCTTCATTTAACACTCTATCTATTAGCCTTCTAATGCTTCTATCAACATTAACAATCTCTTCTTTTGTCCTATCATCAGTAGTAGTGGAAGAATTACCTTTATCGTCTTTGGATTTCTTCGCAGGTGACAATATGGGTTTCTTGACCTTCTTCTCAAGAGGTTGGATAGTTGTTAGAGGAGTAACATCAAGTACTTTGTCAAAGGAGAGTTCCTCAAGATGGTTGACAAATTTTGAGGGAGACTATGCATGATGTTGAGACATCTTTGAAGATTTTTGAGCGAAGAGATGAAGAATGACAAGGGTTGTTTTTCTGTAAAGGAGAATGAAGAGTTTGTGAAAGTAGAAGGATGTGATTTCATAGCGTGTGGGAAAAACTTTAACACAATCTTGAAATAATTGCTTCCGAAATTTGATTTGTTGGAAACATAAATAATATAATATCACTTTAATGATATTCCCACACACCCTTAATTTCTACAAACCCTCATATAAGCAAATCCCTAATTTCATCTTAAGTTCTCAAACTGATTAGCATCCAAAGCCTTAGTGAAAATGTCAGCCAGTTGCAATTCAGTGGCTACATGTTCTAAGGCAACCATCTTTTCTTCAACAAGCTATCTTATGAAGTGATGACGGATATCAATGAGTTTAGTCCTTCTGTGTTGAATAGGATTTTTTTATATATTTATGGCACTTAGATTGTCACAGAATAATGTCATGACATCTTGTTTGAAATTATATTCTGTTAACATTTGTTTCATCCTGCAGCAATATACTCAGCCTCAGCAGTGGACAGAGTCACACAATTTTGCTTCTTACTAAACCAAGATATGAGATTATTTCCCAAAAAGAAGCATCCTCCTGATGTACTTTTTCTATCATCGGCACTTCCTTCCCAATCAACATCACAATAACCAATTAAGGCATAACTATATCCATGAGAGTATAGCATACCATAGTCACTTGTCCCATTCACATATTTAAGAATTCTCTTCACATGGTTGACATGGCTAACTTTAGGATCAACTTGATATCTAGCACACACCCCTACAACAAAGTCAATGTCAGGTCGGCTAGCCGTGAGATATAGAAGAATGCATATCATACTTTTGTAAAGGCTTTGATCCATACTTACTACTTTTTCATCTTTAGACAACTTTAGATTTGTGGGAGCAGTAGTTCTTTTGTGATTGGAGTTTCCATCCCAAATTTCTTTACTATATTCTTAGCATACTTACTCTGAGATGAAAATATGGAATCTTCCATTTGTTTAACTTATAGACCAAGAAAGTAGGTTAATTCACCAACAAGGCTCATCTCAAATTCTGTCTACATTTGCTTGACAAAATGTTGAACCATTACATTTGACATCCCACTAAACACAATATCATCAACATAAATATGTGCAATCATGACCTTCACTTCTTCTTCCTTGACAAAAAGAGTTTTGTCTATGCCACCTTTCCTATATGCATTCTCACCCATAAATTCTGTCAATCTCTCATACCAAGCTCTTGAAGCCTGCTTTAATCCATACGGAGCTTTCTTTAGTTTGTACACATGTTTAGGAAAACTTGGATCAATAAGTCCCTTAGGTTGTTCCATATAAACTACTTCATTCAGATAGCCATTTAAGAAGGCACTCTTTACATCCATTTGAAACAATTTAAATTTCAGTATGCATGCAACTCCCAAGAGTAGTCTGATTGATTCAAGTCTGGCCACAGGGGAAAAGGTTTCATCAAAGTCAACTCCTTTAATTTGAGTGTATCCTTGTGCAACTAACCTTTCCTTATTTCTAGTGACCATCCCTTTTCATCAGATTTATTCTTGTACACCCATTTAGTGCCAATCACATTTTTCCCTTCAAGTCTTGGAACTAGATCCCAAACTTCATTTCTACTGAACTGTTCTAGCTCTTCCTGCATATCATTAATCCTGAACTTATTAGTTAGGGCCTCTTTGACATTCTTAGGCTTAATTTTTGACACAAAGCACGAGTTTGATATCCCTTCTCTTGATCTGACAATAACTCCTTTATTTAGATATCCTATGATAAGCTCCTTGGGATGATCTTTATGAGTTCTAATTGAAGGCCCTTTATTGAGATGACTGGGCTTAGGGTCTTCTTGAGGGATATTAGAATCAATACTTCTGTCATTGGATTCTGTTGGAATATCAGATAAAGATGTTCCAACATCTTCTAAGACATCTTCTTCATCATTCCATCCTTTATCATCAATAATAACATTTATGGATTCCATCATAACCTTGGTTCTGGAGTTAAAGACTCTGTAAGCTCTGCTATTTGTAGAGTAACCTAGGAATATTCCTTCATCACTCTTTGGATTCATCTTCCTCCTTTGTTCACGATCAGCTAAGATGTAACATTTACTTCCAAAAACATGAAAGTATTTGACAGTTGGTTTTCTTCCCCTCCATATTTCATACAAGGTGGATGAAGTACCTTTCCTTATAGTGACTTTGTAATGGATATAGCACACATTATTCATAGCTTCAGCCCAAAAGTGGTAGGGTAACTTCTTAGCATGAACCATAGCTCTGGCAGATTCTTGAAGGGTTCTGTTTTTGCGTTCCACAATCCCATTTTGCTGAGGAGTAATGGGAGAGGAAAATTCATGACCGACTCCTTCAGAAGAGCAAAAATCAGCAAAATTAATGTTTTCAAATTCCTTTCCATGATCACTTCTGATTCTAATGACATGACTATCTTTTTCCCTTTGAAGTTTTTGACAAAGAACTTTAAACACTTCAAAAGTTTCTGATTTTTCTATGATAAAACTTATCCATGTGTACCTAGAGAATTCATCTACAATAACATATGCATACTTCTTTCCACCAAGACTTTCAACTTGCATAGGTCTCATCAAGTCTAAGTGAAGAATTTCCAAAACTTTTGATGTAGTAAGATGTTGGATCTTCCGATGTGACATCTTAGTTTGTTTTCCAATCTGACAATCACCACATATTCTCCCTTCTTCTATCTTGAGCTTAGGAATCCCTCTCACGACTTCTTTAGATATGATTCTTTTCATTCCTTTCAGATGAAAGTGTCCCTATTTTTGATGCCATAGTTTAACTTCATTTTCTTTGGCTAAAACACATGTTGAGGGGAAGTTCAACTCTTGGGGAACCCATAAATAACATTTATCTTTAGATCTAATTCCTTTCATAATAACTCCATCCATTTCATTGCAAACAAGACATTCTGTTTTGGTGAAGTTTACTTTGAACCCTTGATCACACCATTGGCTTATACTTATTACGTTAGCTGTTAACCCTTTAGCAAGTAACACATCATTAAGCTTAGGGACTCCTGAACATTCCAGCTTACCAACTCCTTTGATTTCACCTTTGGCTCCATCACCAAAAGTCACAGAACTGGTGGAATAAGATTTTATATCTACAAATATATTCTTGACACCTGTCATGTGTCTAGAACAATCATTGTCAAAGTACCAGTCATCTTTGGTTGATACTCTGAGAGAGGTATGAGCTATGAAACTAGCAACATTAGACTTGGGAAGCCATTGTTTCTTCTTTTTGCTATTTTGAGAGATATGATCAGTCTTGGGAAGAGGAGTACTTTTAGTATACCCATATAACTTGAAACATAAAGGTCTTATGTGACCAAACCTTCCATAGTGATGACACCTCCAGGGTTGGGATTTCTTTCTGGTGTGAGTAAATTTTTTCTTACCATGATGTTCAGACATTTGATTCAATATCTTTGGTTTAGACTTGGCATGAGTGGAATTTGATGAAGGTTCTTCTGAAACATGTTTCTTTTTCTAATTAAACCCTAGACCACTCCTGTCTCCTGTCACTCTCCCCACTTGAAGAATTTCATCTAATGTGTCAGATCCATTATTCAGCATCTTGAGAGATTTGACCATTCTATCAAGATTTGAATTCAGAGAAGTCACTTCACTTTCCAGATTAGAAATAGTTTTCAAATTCTCTTTCCTTTCCTTATCCAGTTGGGTTGTGAGGGATTTCTATTTCTCCCCTTCTAGGCACACTTTTGCACTTCTTAGACATAATTCTTTATATGAAGTAGCTAAGTCATCAAAGGTTAGTTCCCCATCACTAGACTCTTCATCAGATACATATTTGCCTATCAATGCTTTAACATACTTGGCAGATTCTTCAAGATCACTCTCTGAGTCCTCTTCAGACCAAGTAACAAATATATTCTTCTTCTGTTTCTTAAGATATGTAGGACATTCAACTCTAATGTGACCAAAGCCTTCACATTCATGACATTGTATTCCCTTCAGTTGAGTGGATTTTTCTTCAGCCCCTTTTCTTCCAAACTCATTTGACTTATGGATGTCAGATGAGATGTTCTTAACATTTGATCTTGGGTTCCTATCCTTTTTTTTTGTCACTTTGTTAAACTGTCTTCCAAGCATAACTAAGGCATTTGATATTCCTCCATCTGTATCCAGATCAAAATCCTCCTCTTCATCTTCATTATTTGATACAAAGGCTATGCTTTTGTTCTTCTTTTCATATCTTTCATTGATGCTTAGTTCAAATGTCAGAAGGGATCCAACAAGTTCACCCACTTTCATCTTGTCAATGTCTTGAGCTTCTTCTATGGCAGCCACTTTTATATCAAATCTCTTGGGGAGAGACCTGAGCATCTTTCTCACCAATTTGTCTTCGGGTATTTTCTCTCCTAAAGCACTGGATGCATTAGAAATCTCAAGAATGTTCATATGGAAGTCATTAATACTTTCACCATCCTTCATTTTTAAATTCTCAAATTTTATGGTGAGAAACTAAAGTCTTGACATCTTAACTTTGGATGTGCCTTCTGTTGCAACGGGTTTTTTTAATCAAGAGTCGCCACTATTAGTTTTTATCCTATGGAAGGGAACCTAACAGAAAACCCTAATTTGCAGACAGAGATTCTAGGTTACGGAATCAATTAGACGAAAGTAAGGTATTATGCACCTTTCATCTACCTTGCTCACAAGGATATTAAGCTCTAGGTTTAGGTTTGGGGTAAACTGGATTTTAAGTTTTAATTAGCAAGAGGGTTTTAATTTTTTATAGGGGAACTCACTATGATTTTTGATCGTATGTTATGAGGAATCAGAGTCCCAATTCGTAGTTCGTATGGGGTTGGTGTTTTTTAGGGGTTTGCAAACATGTTTTGAATCACCTCGCACTTTGGTCGGGAGTGGTGATTGCGGAGATTTTGACTAAATGCGCAGTAAGTCAAAACCTGTTTGAAACCCTTTTGCAAAAAAATAGTTGATTAGCTTAGTTTATTCGCGAAAAAATAGTTTGATGTTTTGTTTTTGTTTTTTAATCGTATTAATTACGAAGATCTTGATTAATGCATGATTAGAAAAAGATTTAATGCAAATAATATACGAAATAACACATGAGTTTTTGAATAATTTATGTGCTATAATAAATTATAATATAATTATTTATAAGCAATAAATAATATTTACATAACAAATAAAATATAAGAATAGTAAATAGAAAATAAAATTATAATATATAATAATTATGATATAATAATAATAATAAATAAATATTGATAATAATAATAATAATTATAAATAATATATATATATATATATATATATATATATATATATATATATATATATATATATATATATATATATATATATATATATATATATATATATATATATATATATATATATATATATATATATATATATATATATATATATATATATATATATATATATATATATATATATATATATATATATATATATATATATATATATATATATGTGTGTGTGTGTGTGTGTATATAAAAAAATATAAAGAATATATAAATTATAAAAGAAAATAAATAAAATTTAGGGGGGTGCAATCTTAAGTTAAAGAGTAAAACAGGGGGTGTTAATAAGTATTCTGGGCTGGGCCCAAATATGAGTTCAGGACAGGGGTGTGTGTTTTGTTTGGTGGGTTATCAAAAGGGCAGAAAGGGGGGTACAGGAAGTAACTGGGCTTAGGCCCAAAATGCTTGGGAGGAGGTCTGGCTGGATTACATGGGCGAGGGTGTATGGAAAATAAGGTAGGACTTGGCCTACGGCCGTCCGATCACGATCACACAGAGGATAACGAGGGAGTATGGTAATTATTGTGAGCCAGCGCGCATGGAATTGAAACGAAATAATTTTGTTTTTATTCATTTACATTGTTTTGTTGTTACAGAAAACTCCACTTATTCATCTTCCTCTCCCTCGTACACACAAACCCTTTCACTTTCTCCCACTTTAACCCTAATTCCCAAACCACCACCGACGACGCTCTACCAAAACCTCAACTCGAATCTGACCCCCAAATCCCAAAAATAACAACAAATCAACCAAATAAAAATGCTAAGTCCAATTACCCTTTCACGATTCCGCTTGCTCTCTGCCGTTAAATGTTTTGGATTTAGTATTGATCCCTGCTCTCCTTCGCTTTTGCAGGTTGCGGTGGAGCTTGAAGGTGGTGCGGCGGTGGATGAACAGAGATTGCAGTTTTAGATAATGAAACCCCAATCGTCCTTCTCTCGGATCTTCAACCAACAACAAGGTTATCTGCTCTTCGGTGTTCTTCACGCAAGCCCTTCCATGTTCTTTTCTTTTTCGTCTTCTCTGTATCCTCCCCCCTGTTAATTTATGTTTACTTATTTATAGGGTGATTTTAGTTCTAGGGTTTGTGAGTTTGTTGTTAGAAATTGCATAGATTTAGGAAGATTACGAATTTGGGATCGTTGTTGATTGATTATGAAAATATTTGATTTGGTTCTATGTTCTTGTAATGGATTTTATTTACTGTAATTGATTTGATTTGTTGTATAATTCCAGATTTGATTTGTAATGTGAATTTTGATTTTATTTTTATTTAATTTGTTTCTTTCAATTTAGGATTTAATTTAGTGAAATTGATTTTCTAGATTTGATGTTAAGGAAGATTGAGATTGGATTTGATTTAGTATAAAATTTAATTTGCGGATTTGATTGAGTTTTTGATTCTGCAAATTTACTTGAATTTTTAGTTTAGAGAAAGATTTAATTTTCTTTCAATTTCTGGATCTGTTAGTGATTTAGGTTTTAGATTTATTTTTAGTTCTTCTGCTGATTTTTACAGTAACTCAAAAACAAGCGTTAATTTTGGCTTCAATTTGCACAGTTACTGTTTTTAATTATGGGCCTGCACGTTAGTTTTGCTATATTGGGCCGCACTACTATTTTGCCCCGCGCATCTTCTTATTTACAGCAAAAAAACAATTTCAAAATTCAATTGGGCTTTGCACGGATTTTATTGAATTGGGCCCTAGCTGATTATTTGGAAAAATGGGCCTGTGCTTTTTCCTATCAAGCAGTATTACTTTTATTATAGCAAAACCTTTTTAAATAAAATCAGGCCCAACTGGCCTCTTTTCCCAAAACAAACAAATTTAAAAAATCAATTTTATCAGTAGTAAAAAACGTTTTAGTTATCTTTAGAAAAGTATATATATTCTTTATTTATTTATAATAATAGTAATAAATAGTTTTTAATATTAATATTTCTTTTATATATCCCTTTTCCATTAAAACAAAAAAACAGCAAAAATAATAATAATATATCTTCTTATTCTAAACATCAGATGGGCCATCTTAATGGGCTCTAACCACACCTTCTTTTTGCTAACAACAACCAAAACATTAATGGACTCATTCTAATGGGCTTGCATGATTATTTCTATTATCAGCCCAACAACTTTTTCCCCAAAACCACAAATCTTAATAAATAAAAATTTATGCAATGAAACATTGTTAAAATAAATAACAAAATCTTAAATAATAGAAGAGATTTTTTTTAGTAAGATATTAAACAGTTTTTTTTTTTGGTGTTTTTAATGAATAATGATTTTTCTCTATAGTAACATGTTAAAAGGGCCAGAAACTTGATGGGCCGGTAGCTAAAAACAAAACATATGATTTTTGTAAATATTATTTAATTAAAAAAATTACCTCTTTTTTAGCAATAAGTGCAATAAATTTCTTTTAACAAATTGTAAAGCAGAATTTTCTTAGAAAAGTAATAACAACAAATGTTTTATAACTTTCTGTTGTACCCCAAAATTTGCCCTCTCATTTATCAAGTAATTTCTCACAAGATCTCCTTTGGTTCAAGACTGCACTATGGTTGATCAGCTCAAGACACCTCCTTAAGCATTGATGACTGAAAATTAGGGTTTGAGATTGCACAAGTATAAATGGACTTTTATTGCCCCTTATGAATTTCATGGATCATTATGGACCCTCAAGATTTCTCATGTCAAGTTTCAAGTCTTGGATCACATTTTTGCTCAATCAATTGATCAATTGACCTAAAAATCAGTTGTATTGGGGAAAAAGTCAACTGTGGCCAATTTACAGTCAAACTTCATAATTTTTTATCCATATCAACACCATGAACCTATATATGTCATTTGATCAAGTTTGGACCACAATTCCTCAAAAAATTTGATCAGATCATCAAAAGGGCAAAATGGTCAAAATTAGGGTTTTTGACTGAGAAAGGGCAATTTCTGATTTTTGACCTAGCAAATTTTTGATTGGTTGGAGACATTATCTTAAGTATTCAATTGCATCATTTTTACCTAATGGCATGACTCAAAACTTCCGTCAAGATCAATTAATTGATAGTTGATTTTCATTCAACTGATCAAAAGTCAACTGCACACTGAAAAGTCAAACTTTGACTTTTTGGTCAAAATCAAGTGTCAAAGATCACAATTCATCAAAACATGTCAAAATATGAAACCTGTTCATCAAGAAATCAAAAAGTAAAGATTTCATTTTGAAAAGTCAAAATTTCCAAACTTAGAAATTTTTCTAAGTGTTGAAAACTTCATATTTTTTCACAACTTTGAGCCAAATTTTCACCATGATGCAAGATGATTCAAAGGAAACTTTCAACATGAAAGTTGTAGATCTCAATGATATCTAAAACATTACTTAACACAACTCCTCCTATAAATGTATGGATTTCAATTTATGATTTTGTGAATACATGTTCATGAAACTTAGAAACTTAGTGAAATTTTGCCCTAGTTTAGACAAGATTTTGACCTAACTTCATGGCAATTTTTCACATAGTGACAAGGGGAATTTTCAAAGGTGACCAACATAGGGGTTGTAGAGGATGTTACAAGCTTTCCAAAATGTCAAAGAACTCATTGAGATCATGTTTGAGCAAAGAGAATCGAAGATATGAAGTTAGGGTTTCATTCTTGATTTACAAGCCATTTCCATGATGAACAAGAATTCAAATCCAAGCCTAGGTTGCATAATCTTTGCTTTGCAGGCCTCAAACTTGTTTGGCACTCCATAATTAAATGTTTGCGCAACTGTTAGAAGATTTAATCCAAGCATTCATTGTATTGCCCATGCTTAATACCATTTTAGGAAGAAAGGTAACGTTGCCATTTTGGAAAAGTGGCTTTTTTGCACAAAGTCAATTATTGAGCTTTGCACTCGTTTTCTTCTGATCACACACAAACTAAAAGCCAGAAGAAACTTGTCTAAAGCCTCAAAACAACTCAGGCCATTCTTGTACTTTGTCTTTAAACCATATTTCCACTTTTCTTCAAAATCAAGTAACATAGCCATAAGTCTATATCTTGTGCTTCTGACCCTCTCAAGTGCTACAATCTTTTCCATACATATGCACAAGTTGTTTGCAAGCTAACACACGAATACACAAGCTCTAAAACTCACCAAAACTCAGAACTGCATCTCAGACCTCCATAGTATCATACATAAGCCATCCTTGTCCCTGTTACACGACTGTAACACCATCTTCACCCATTTTTAAGTTCAAAAATAGAGCATCACAATTGGACTTCTCCAGACCATTACAGCCACCTTCAGCTCAAGCCAGCCATTGCATTAGCTTCCTAGAGGTCAAAGGAAGTTAACCTGATAATCACCATCACTTGAAACAAGCTCAAACTCATTTCAAGATTTCCAGTTTTGAGGTATTTTTCTTGAACTTCTATCTCATTATTTAGGCATTGTTAGGCTTGCATTTGTGAAGATGGAATGTATATATCATTACCCTGAAACTATACATGTCCATAGATTTCATTTATGTTGCTTGAGCATGGAGAATTTTGAGTTTGAACTTGCTGAAACATTTAGGTCAGAATTTGGTACTTTCATAAATTCATCCTTATCTTTGAATGTTCGCTTAAATTAGTTACATGTTTGAATTCGTGGTGAAGAAATGCACAAGTTTCATGTTTACATTTTTGAAAATGGTTGAGGAATGAGCAAGTTTGAAATCCTTTGGCTGGAGGTTGAAGATGAAGTACAGTCAGGGCAAAATTTGTGTTATGTGTTTATTATTGTGCACAAGTTAACGGATGTATCACCACCCCAATGGTTAAAGTGCGCGTCTGTAATCAGAGGGACCTGGGTTCGAGCCCCAGTGGTACCCTTTTGGTTCTTTTTCATATTTTCTCTCTCTTTTTTTCCTTGTTTGCAGGCGCTGGGCTCCCCTTGTTGGGCTTGGTATTTTTACTCATTTCATACCTCCTGATTATGTTTCCTACCCCCTGACCCATTTATTTCTTTATTTCATTTTCATTTTTATTTTAGTTTATTTTACTTTCATATTTTCTTGTTATTATTTTTATTACTAATATTATTTTTTTTATTAATGGAAAAACCCAAAAATATTTATTTTATTATTTTTTACGCTCATATTTTATTTTTCTTTATAAAAAAATAAAAAGAACAAAAACATTTTCTTTTAACAAATAAAATTCTTTTTTTTAATGAATTAATATTTAGGCTTAGGATTAATTACTACATTATTTTATTTTTTTAATTAAAATTAATTTAGAACTTAGGCTTATTTTAATTAATTAATTTTTCTATTATTTTTATTATTTAAAACCTTTTCATGAAAAAACCCTAAAAAATCATTTTTGACTTATTATTATTTGTTAATTAATTTAGGTTTTTAGCTAATTTTAATTAACCATTTTCTTAATTAGGTCAAGATTAAAACCCTTCATAAAAAATCAAATAAAAAATCATTTCTTTTTTCCATTTTGCATTCTTTCATTTTATCTTCAATTTTGTATATTTATTCAATATGGTTGTAATAGTTAATTAGATTTAATTTTCTTGCAAAATCCCTATTTGTAAATTTATATACCCCCTCCCTAATGATGTAATAGCTTAGTATTTTTATTTTCCGTAATTTAATATTTTATATATAAATGCTAGTAAATTAGGGTTTGTATGGAAAGATTAAAATCAACAAGTTAGCAAACCCTAATTCAAGACAAAACAATGCATGTAAATCAACATACTTACACTCTTAGGGTAAATCCACGTTGTTGCCTTATGAAAAATGGTCATGTTATGCATGTGGGATATCTTAGTAAAAGCAATAAAAAATACAAGATCATAGTCCCTCGATAACACTATCAAAGTTGCCTTTTTAAAATGATCTTAGTCCCTCAAAGAGAATTGCTAAGATTGAGAATGTGCATTATTTTTCACGTGTAGAATTTATCTCCTCAGCAGGGATGTGTTGGTAGTTCCCTAGGAAATCAAAATTCATTTCCCAGCAGCATTATTGCAATTCCTTCTCATAACAACAAGTGGTGGTCTCTTTATTTAAGCAAATTGTGTTTCCCCAGTAAGTTTGTTAGTTCCTAGAGAAAATAACTCCGATGGATGGTAGTCTCTTTGTTATGAGAGATAGTTTGTTGTTGAGGTTTTACCCTGATGGATGGTAGTCTCTTTGATAAGAGAGATAGTTTGTTATTGAGGTTTTACTTCGACGGATGGTAGTCTCTTTGTTATGAGAGATAGTTCATTCTTGAGGTTTTACTCTGATGGATGGTAGTCTCTTCGTTATAAGAGATATTTTTTTGTTAAGGTTTTACTCCGATGGGTGGTAGTCCATTTGTTATGAGAGATAGTTCGTTGTTGAGGTTTTACTCTGATGGATGGTAGTCTCTTTGTTATGGGAGATAGTTCATTGTTGAGGTTTTACTCGGATGGATGGTAGTCTCTTTGTTATGGGAGATAGTTCATTATTGAGCTCCGCTAGATGGCAGTCTCTTCATTAAGGGAGATAGTTCGTTGTTGAAGTTTTTACTCCGATGGATGACAGTCTCTTCATTAAGGGAGATAGTACATTGTTGAGGTTTGTACACCGATGGATGGTAATTTATTTGTTATGGGAGATAGTTTATTATTGAGGTTTTACTCCGATGGATGGTAGTCTCTTTGTCGCGGTAGATAGTTCATTGTTGAGGTTTTACTCCGATGGATGATAGTCTCTTTGTTATGGGAGATAGTCCGTTGTTGAGGTTTTACTCTGATGGATGGTAGTCTCTTTGTTATGGGAGATAGTCCGTTGTTGAGGTTTCATTCCGATGGATGGTAGTCTCTTCATTATGGGAGATAATTCGTTGTTAAGGTTTTACTCTGATGGATGGTAGTCTCTTTATTATGGGAGATAGTTCGTTGTTGAGATATGTTTTGCTCTGATGGATGGTATTCTCTTCATAATGGGAGATAGTTCGTTGATGAGGTTGGTTGTACTCCAATGGATGGTAGGTATTTTCAATATGACAAAGACTGTTCATTGAAAGATTTTTACAACAGTTTATTACCCTTTCCAAGTGATATCTTGGTCAAAGAAGAAACCGTTACTGTTCTTGGTGAAATCCAGAAGTCAAGAAAAGTTTATTACCCTTTCATGGTGGAATGCCTCGGTTAAAGAAGAAGTTGAGACCCGTTCTTGGTGAAACGCCATAAATTTTGGAAAATTGTTACTATGATGCATATTTCTACTTATACATTGAGTTAATGCTTACTGTAATCCATATCTTGTGCTACCTTCATCCTTCGGGTTGGTAGCTTACTACCCCCTGTGAGTCGATATTGCTCTCTTTTTTCCGACCTCCTCGGTGAGTTGGTAGTTCATCATATTTTGTTAGTCAGTGTGTTCCATCGTTTTACGCTCATTTATTGAGATCTTGTTTCCATTGGCCCCTCTTTGGACTTTACCCAAGTATAGTTGATTCCTTTTTCCCTAGTGGAGTTGATTTTCCTCCAATGGAGTCAAGTTTCTTTCCTCAGTCAAGTAGGTAATTATTTCTTGAAGATTACTTCCTTGTTGGATCGTATCGCATTGTTAAGTATTCCCTCATTAAAATCTTACTTTGTTTTTTGTTATTCAACTGTGGTCCTGGTTTTCCTCACATACAGTCATCCTCAGAGTCATGTCATTCCCAGTGATTTATTTTCCTGGTGAACTCTCTTTGGCATCATTCTCCAACAGGTTTCAAGTCGTGATTTCATCTACGTTATTATCCCCAATAATGTTTTGTGTTTCCCACAAAATCCTGTGTCTGCATTCATAACCATAAGCATTTCATGACACCTTAGGGTTAAAAAATGGGGTCTTATAATATTTAAGTATCTTCAATCTCGTTGAGACGAAGGTGTCTACCTTCATATCTCCGGATATGAGACACTTAAATAGGGGAAATTGTCATACTCCATTTTTACCCCTAATCTGTTCATTCATAACATCATATGCATTTATATAATAAATCATTCATTCATTTCAGCTTCTAAAAAGCATGACATCAAAAGGCTCTTGGCATTAGGATTTTTCCTATAGATTGAGCTTATTACTTTTCTTAAGTTGGTTCAACTGGTTCATTTATCACTTTTAGATTTTGAGACTAGGGTTTTGGATCACAAACAACATGGACACTTTCTTCGACAAGATTCCTCAAGATGCATGTCATCTACATCAATATCCATCAAAGATCAAAAGCATTAAGGGTTTTAACTAGTTTTGCTTGAGGTTTCATCATACTTCGACCGACGGTCTTCTTGAGCTATAGTTTTGTTCCTCTCACCATCTCAAGCCTTCTTCATCCATATACACTCAAAGTTCAGTGATTTAGGATTTCTCATATAATTGTGCCTGAGCATTGGTGTTGGTTATTCAACTATGTTTTAATGAGCTAAGATTCTGCTTATAGGCTACCAGAATTACCAGTCTTTCCTCGTTTGGTATAGTTCTTTATCATCTTAGGGATTCTCTTATTTTGTTTTTAAGCTTGTGAATATTCATCAATAGAAGACCATGGTTAGGGTTGCATGTTAAGGCTATCTTTTTCTATTCTTCAAGTCTTGTCTTCATCTCTAATTCTTCAAAACATTCCTTTTATGGACTTGGAGAATGAATTGCTAAAAGAGTGAACATGATTTGAGAAAGTCGTTGTGTTCAAGACAACTCAAATGGATGATTTGTTTGAAGTTTTGCAAAGTTGGAAGGTTCATGTATTTGGATTACTTGAAACCTAAGGTGTGCCACAAATTCAAAAAAAAATTATCCTCTCAAGTTCAAGCTTTACATTCATTTCAAGATCCAGAGCATATGGATAACTTTGAGCCATATGTCATAATTGATTCAAGATTGCAAGTTCAAAATTCAAGAATTATTTCATTCCAAATTCAATCTCAAAGATTCCAACTACTCATGATATTTCAAGCTCCAAATGCCCTTCAAGGATGCAAGGCAAGTTATCAAAATTTCAAGTTTTAAGTCCATTTCCACATCATAATTTCAAATCTCATTCAAGGTTATCCAAAGTTCAACATCATTCGATCTTTCAAGATATTATTCAAATTTCAATTCCAATTCAGGAACATTCAAAGTATACATCAAAATTAAAGTTCAAAGTTTCAAGTAACCATTATTTCATTCAAATTCATCACCATCCAAAATCCAACAATCAAAAGTTCATACAAGATTCATTACAAGTTATCATGTTATGCTACAAACAAGAAATTACAAGGGATTTTTGTTCTCAATCCTAAAACTAAAGTTTCAAATGCTAAATTTTCAAACCAATTTTCATTCTTCATAATGAATCTGTGACAAGAATTCTTCCAACTAGGCAAAACACTAAACCTTCAAGCTGCCTGAACCTTGCTTCAATAAAAGCTCATACTGTCAAGATGCCTCACACGGTTTGCTCTGCAAAAAAATGAACAATACGGTTGTCGGCTTTATAAAACAGAAGAAAACCGACATGTTGTCAACAAACTCACATGAACTGATTCCGAATCTGTTTAAAGCCTCTCCAAAGTGGATTCAATATAAATATGCCTTACTGTCCAAGTTAAAGAAAAAGCGGAAAAATTAGAAAAGATGGAAAAATAAAATCAGAATAAAGATTCATTTTCCGCTCTGCAAGCATTACAGAAAAACTCAGAAAAAAGGGCAGAGAAAAGTTATCAGAAAATCAGCATAACTAAATTCCACCTCAGCAGATTAATAACAAACTCACAAAGCAGGTTTCAAGCTCAGAATTCAGATGTGATCCATCCATTCATTGATATAACAGAATTTCAAATTCAATGGTTCAGATTGGCTTTACCTGTAACCAACTCTGCAACTATAAATCAGGATTTCTGCTCCAATCTGAGGAAAGGGATTCATTTCTGCAAAAACTTCTCAGAGAAGCTTCAGGGTTCTCTCTAAAATTCTCTGAAGCTTCAACGATTCATTCAGAAAAAAATCCAAAAAATATTCACTCTCTTCTCTCAGAGTTTTCTCTATTCTCTGCTTCAATATTCATCAACCTGCTTCAGCATCATCTTCACTTCTCAATCACGATTCATTCTATGCAAATTTCAGAAATCTTCCTCTAAGCTCTCTCTACACTGAATCAGTTTCATCACTGTAACAACAACAACAACACACACACATCAACAAATTAGCAGAAGCAGTACACACGGAGAAGAAGAAGTTAAGTAGTGGAAGAAGAACAAACAAGAGATTACAAGTGCTTACCTGAGTTTTCTCGTTGTCGACGTTGTTGAAGACGAACATGAGGACCTGAAGAACGAATCCGTGAAGAAGCTGATGGAAGCAGCACTGTGAAGAGGACGCATCGAAGAAGATGATTGGCGAAGTGAGACGGAGAGAGTGGATAGCCGGTTTGCTCGCGGCGAATTAAGTTTTCTAAGGGTGGCGTGTTGAAGAGGAAGAGAGAAGGTTGAGACTTTGTTTCGCGATTAATTTGAAGAGTCACATTGGTTTTTTACCCTAGCTTTTGGCCAAAAACGACATCCCTTCACCCTTCTTTTATTTTCTAATTATTTCCTTTTATTATTATTTCGTTTTTTTACGGATAACTGATAATTAAAATAAAATTTGAATAGAAATAATATGTCGTTGGGCTAGATCAAATTAGTGCACTCTTTGCCTAAGCCCATGAAGTATTTGGAGCCTGTTGCTTTAAACCACAAAAACTTCTTCCTAGACTCGATTATGATGGGCATTGCATCTAGGATTACTTGCCCACACCCCTAGTAAGAATTTCATACCTCCCTCTGATTTCTCATTATTTTAATTTTTTTCTTCCATTTTTAATTATTTTAGAGTTTTAATTTATTTTATTAATTTTAAGTGTTAAAAAAATAATAAAAATAATAAAAAGATATATAAAAGATGCTTAAGGCTTTTTAGGATTATTTTAGAATTTAATTCGATTTTATTTCTATTATTACTTCATGTTCTTAATTTCTTTTTAAATCAAGTTTAAACATTATTTTTATGTGTTTTCTTTGTGTAATATTGATCAAATAAGACGTTTGAGTATTGAGGATTATCTTGTGTTGAACTGGCATGCTTCTTTAGGATTCCATGAGATGATTAATTATTCTTTTGATCGTCTTATGTTGATTAGACCTTAAGGTGTTAATACAAGCATGATAACGTTAGGATAGTTTTCCCTATAACTCAACCTTAGGACCATTTGAGATATTCTTCCAACAAAATACTCTAATGAATTCAAATCATTTTGTGCCCTTTGTGCACTTTTCTCTTTAAAAATATTTTTCCAAAAGACTAGACTCTTGTTCGTTCTTGTAGTGATGCAAGCTACTATACTTCTACAATATATAGTGAAGCGATTGACATTTTCCACTTGGGTATTGTGTGATGTCTTTTTGATTTCAATCCAAGATCCTCCACTTTGAGATGATGTAAATGCTCATTCCTCGAAATTTTGGGTAGTAAGTATGTTTTCCACTCGAATACGACAACATGTCTTTCATTAAAAAACAATCAACAAATAAAACTTTTTTCAGAAAAACTACGAGTGTTCTGATTCCTCCTGGGATACGTAGGCACTAGGTTTAAAGATCCAGACGAACGCAATAATAAAAAATTCTTTCTTTTCCCAATTAAATCATTCATGCATTTTTTGAAAACAATTCTTTATAGACAAATACACATATTTTCAAAGAGGTTCATGTGGAGTACCATAGATGTATAGGGTGCTAATACCTTCCCTTTACATAACCAACCTCGTACCTAGATTCTCTCCCCTTCTTTTTTTGGGTCTATTCTCTCTTTTTCTATTTCCTTTGGAAACAATAAAGTGTCGTGGTGATTTTCATTTGATCTGTGCGAGTTAAGTCAATCCAATAGCTTAGTCTCAACATTTCTACCGCTACAGGTTCCTATAAGAATTATTACAGACAATGGGTCCAACTTGAACAACAAAATGATGAAGGAGTTATATGATGATTTCAAGATTGAGCATCATAGTTCCTCGCCTTACCGATCCAAGATGAATGGAGCCGTTGAAGCTGCCAATAAAAATATCAAGAAGATCATTCAGAAAATGGTGAAGACATATAAATATTGGCATAAAATGCTTCCTTTTTCTCTACATGGCTACCGTACCTCAGTACATACTTCGACATGTGCAACTCCTTTTTCTCTTGTATATGGCATGGAGGTTGTACTCCATGTTGAAGTGGAGATTCCATCACTACGAGTTATAATGGAAACCAAGCTTGAAGATTCAGAATGGGTTCAAACATGACTTGATCAGCTTAACCTCATTGAAGAGAAATTCTTAACGACTCTATTCCTTGGTCAACTGTACCAAAAGTGGATGGAGATAGAATTCGACAAAAAGGTCCAACCTCATGTGTTCAAAGAAGGAGATTTGGTTCTCAAGAAGACTTCAACACCTCGTCTAGATGCACGTGGTAAATAGACACCTAATTACGAAGGTCCATATTGAAACAACTGGAAATATCATTGAAGATGAAACTCAATGAAGTCACCATCAAACGTCTTTTATCCTGCCGAAAGGGAAAGGTAAACATTGAGTAAACATGAAAAAGGGTGAAATCATGGTCTTGCGACCGTAGAGATCGGGTAAGGAAGTCACTTACGTGAGGGGTGAAGCGATTGACAAAAAACACAAATCCGCCACCGAACTTTATTTATCCCGAAGGAAGTGGAAATATCGATAAAACCCCAAGAGGATGGATAAGATGGTCTTGTGACCAAAAGAGGGGGTTTGGAAGTCGATTATGCGAGGGAAAGGTATTAACACCCCTCACATCTGTTGTACTCAACGAGATCCATTTTGATTGTTGGATTTTAAGGGTGTATCTTTTTATAACTATACTTGCTTAAGGGGAATGAAATTGTTTTGTATTCATGCGTTTGTGAGGGTCTCGCAACCCTTTGCCTATGTATCCCGTGAAGGAATCAAAACACCGTAGTTCTTCTACAAAATGTTGGTTTGTTGGTGTTTTTTAGTGGGCAGTGTTAACACACGCATTCTAGCAATAGACACGGCCAGTATCGCGGTAGATTGGAGATAACATGCCCTTTTAAGGAGTTCTTTGATTTGTTGAGTGTTTTTGTTAAGTGTGGATGAGTTTGAATAATGATTAAGTGTTTTCAGAATTTTGAATAAGGAAAGAAATTTTGTTTTAATTTACAAAAGAAGAAAGATTCTAAAGGGAGACTAAAAAAACCTTATTGTTGTCATACAAGGCGTGAACTTAAAGTTGGGATGAAGGGAGAAAATCTACCTAAGTTAGCATGCGAAGTTTAGCCTAGGGTTGAGTTTAAGGGAATTACCTAGTGTTGCCAGACAATAAAAACAGAAACGATATCCTAAGATTTATCATGCTAAGGTTTAAAACCTAAAGTCTAATGCGAAATGATTGAAATGGGATTTCAAACGCTTCAGGGCATTCCTAAGGGAACCTGCTAAGAAGCAATAGAGCAACTATCAAAGTAAAGTAAAGTACTGCTAATATTTTTTTGTGATTATTTTCAAGTAAATAAATATTAAACTCAAGAGAAGAATAAAATTCTAATATTTTTGTGATTTTCATCATATAAAGAAAATTAAAAAAAATAAATTCTAATTCTAATATTTTTTGTGTTTTTGTATGGATTTTAAATGAAAATAGGCTAAAAAAGGGTTAAACTTAGAATTTAAAAAAAGGGTAAAGTCAGGGATTAAACTCATATCCCCTAAATTATAACTCTTTTGCCTTGCCACTAAACCAACTTTAGTTTTATGTTATATTTACAATTTAATTAAAATATAATAAAACAAAGTTTGGTTTAAAAGGAAATAAAAAAGGTAGAATAAAGGTAAAAGTGTCTCGGGGGTCACAAACCCGGGACCTCACGAATACAGACAAACACGCTAACCATTGCACCATGCTACTCATTAGTTTATTCTTATCTCTTCATTAAACTAAATTTAAAACAAAGACAATGGAAATGGGTTATCAGACCCAATGGGTCAACCCATATTGGGAGAATAATTGAAGGGTTTTTTGGGGAACCCTAATCTGAAGAAAGGGTCGTCGTAGGCTCTCACATTGGGAAAGGGTTAGCATTTAATTTTTTTATTTCCCAATAACAGAAAAAAAAGATTTATCCTCTTCCCTCAACCTCATACGATCCTTCTCTCTTTATTCACCATAATCTCTATTCTATCTCAATAACCCTTTATTCATCCTCTTCATTTATTCTCTTGGCCGAACCAAAAAAAACAACATCGCCATCCCTCTATCGCTGTTGTTGTACCACAAAATTTCCCTCCCATATTTCTCAATACATTTCAAGTGAGATCCTCAAATTACTCAAGGAAGTCCAATGGTTGACCAGACAAACTCTCTCATAAGGCAGTCTACCTCAAATTAGGGTTTCAGTTTGCATCAAGATGCTTGATTCCAAAGGGTCTCAAATGCTCACAATTTTCCTAATATGTTCCCAAGATCATCCATGTCAAGTTTCAAGCCTTGCAGAGAAAGTTTGCTCAGTCAATTGCTCAAAAGCCTGAAAATCGACTATGCTAGGGTTAAAGTCAACTGTGGCCCACATACAGTCAAACTTCAAGATTTTTGGTCAACATCATAATTTTGAAATATTGTTCATCATTTAATCAAGGGTTGATCATGATTCCTCAAGGATTGTTCACAATTCATTAAAACCCAAAAGTTGCTAAATTAGGGTTTTGTAGAAAAAGTCAACTCAACTTTGACCAAGCATAACTTTCTCATACTTTATCAGAAATGACCCATCCAAAGCTAATTTTAAAGAGGATGCCATTCCCTAGAATCCATATTCATCTCCCAAGTTCAAAAAATGCACTCACAATAAGTTATGAATTTGGACATTATAGGTCATTTTGAAAAGTCAACAAAAACACCTTTTTTGTCAAAGCTTCATACATGAACATGGAAGACTCAATTGAGAAGAGACCAAAAGGTTTGCTTAGAGGACATCTTGAACTTTCTAAAAAGTCAAAGAACACATCTATAGGGTCAAAATTGAAGGAGTTATGCATTGGTGAAGTTGACCTTTTTTGCAAAATTGCCCAAAGTCAAATGTGCCTCAAAATGCAATTTTTGTCAAATGGGCCCAACTTTTTGTGCTTGCATTGAGTTTGTATCATGACCCACGACCCATGATCCTTCCCACTTGCCTTTATTTTATTTTTGTCATTTATTTTGATTTTTATTTCAATCAAATCAAATTAAATCAAAATAAAATCATCAAAAATATCAAAATCATTTAAACCTTGAGATTTTGTGCATATTTCAGGTCAATGAATAGCCGGAAAAGGAATCAAATCGTGCAAAACTTGTTTGTACACAAAAAGATTGAATTTTCTTGTTTTGGAAAGATTGGATACAAGTGTGAATCAAGGATCAAATCTTCATAATTGCAAAGATTTGGAACAAATTTGTAAACCTAATTCACTCAAGGCTACATATAGAACAAATCCAGGCCAAATGCACAGGGGTCAGAGGCGTAAGAAGCTGAGGAAAAACTTACAAAAATTCAAGAAAAGTGGCTATCTGATTTCATAGTTCCAAGCACTTTCAAGCCATTCCAAGCACGCCATTCGCTTGTTGGACGTTCAAGGAGTCAATCCCAATCATTAGCAAACGCGTTCGTGCCCAGAAACTCATTGTAAGCATCTCACGATGTCCTCACGTTCTTGAAATTCAAAATCATAATTCTGGCGTTTGTAGCATGAATTCTTTACATATTCTTATTCATTGAAACATTTTCAAGCTAATGATAATGTTCAATTGCGTTTTTGTTTGCCATGATGAGATCCACCATTGTTAGGGTTTAGGTTGTGTTTTTGAGAATTTTTCATACAGGAACAATTGGCCCAAATGGAGGAGACCATTGTGATCAACGGGTCAAACCCAGTTGATCCATGATCTTGAATTTTATTTATATTGCTTGTATGTAATTTCTGAAATGCACAGGGTTATGGCTACAACGCCATGTCCGTAGGTAAAAGTTTAGATTTTTAAACGACAGATCCAGGGAAGAAGATGATAGCGTGTCACAACTTTACTGGCCGGTTTAAATTCTGGTACGTTTATTCTGGCTAGAAGCCTATAGTTCTGATCTGTTTGTTTGTTTCCGTTGTATTGATAAACTAACACCCAGCGCAGTCGGTCAGAAGAAAGAAGTCAGAAGTTCATGATTCTGGGTTCAATCCCAGGCGTGACCTTTTGGGATTTTTCCCCTTTGTTTTCACCAGATCCAACGCCTACATCTTCTGAGGGTCATCTTCTGATTTCGTCAACCAGGACCGGATCAAGCATCCCCTGAGCATTATCCTCTGGATCATCAGTCCGAGCCATGTCCAGCGCACCCTATCTTCTGATGGTCATAATCTGCTGGATCCACTAGCCAGGTGCAAGCCCAGTACCACCATCCTCTGGACTACCATCCTCTGATCAGAGCCGCTGACAGCAGGCCCTTGGGTTATTTCTTTTTTTTTTAATTTCTCTTTTTATTATTCTTTTCTTTATCAATACTAAAATAATTTTTTTTTAAATTAACCAATCAAAAACCCATAAAATCAATTTTCACCAAATTAGGTTTAGGTTTTATTTTTTATCAAAAATTAACTTAATTAGTTTAATTTAATTTTAGAGTAATTTTAATCTTTTTGAAAATAAATTAAAATAAATTAGAAAATTATGGTTCTTTTTTTATTTATTTTCTTTTCTTAAAATAACCAAAAATACAAAAATAGGCCAAAATTATTTATTTATTTTAATTTAATTTAATTAGTAATTAGGTTTGTATTTATTTTTAAAACCTTATTTTTCTCAAACATAATCAAAAACAACAAAAAATGATCTTTCTTTTAATTAGGTTAGACGGGGTCAAAACCCTAATTTTTCTCGCCCTCGATTCATCGCGCGTTTATTTATTTTTACAATATTGATGTAATTGCTCATGGGATGTAATAGTTTAATTAGGACCTTTTCTCTTATTTATCGTTTTTGCGGGTTTTTGGCTATGTAATTAATCCCCCTCCCCGAAGCCTTGTAATAGCGTAGTTTTATTTTCCGCATTTTAATTTTTGCAAATATTAACTGTTAGATGTATGATAATAGGATTGCATGATAAGAATGAATGTTAATTTTAAAATGGTTAGCAAACCCTAAATGTGCAAAGATAATAACTTGAAATTGAATCACTCGCACATGCGCACTCTTAGGGTATACTCTCACTTCGGTTGCCTTCGATAAACGATCATTAAGTATAGGGTGTTTTAGTGGTCGTTCTTTTGTCTAAACAAAGATCAAATGTCCCATTCGAAAATGTTGCCTCGGAAAGGTTGCCTCAGAAATGTTGCCTCGAATATGATCTTAAGACATTGGGGTTATTACTAAGACGTCCTAACATTGCTTTAGTGGTCATACGTCCCTTTCGAATTGACCCTTACAACTCCAACGATGGTGCTACCTACTCACCAATAGTGGGATAACATTGTCTAAAGGAAACAAGAACAGAAACATTCTCTTTTCGAGTAGGTAGATGCTAGTAGGTACTTGCTCAAAACAAACTTTTTCACACTTACACTTTTACAAACAAAGTTTTCAAAAACACTTCGTGTTGTACCCCAAAATTTGCCCTCCCATAATCTTCAAGGTTTTGCCAAGCATCACCTCAAATGGCTCAAAGTTTACTCAAGGGCTACACAGTCAACCATCCTCCTAAGCCAGTCAAATTAGGGTTTTGATTCCTGCAAGGAAGTTGAGGTTTTCAAGGGCTCAATCAAGTCCCATATGCTCATACACATTGTCAAGCACCTACATGTCAAGTTTCAAGGCTCACAAGGTCAAGTTGCACAGTCAAAAACCCTAATTGCTCAACAGTCAACTGTAGGGGTAAAATGGTCATTTGGCAGTCAAAAGTCAAAATTTTTGGTCAACATCTTATTTTGAAGCCACAATCATCATTTGGTCAAGTCTTGACCATGATTTCACAAGCATGGCTCAAGAATCATCAAGGTGTCAAAAGTTTCCATTTTTGGATAGCTGAAAAGTCAACTGTAACTTGACCAAGGCATAACTTTTTCATGGTTCATCAGAAAAATCCCATCCAAAGCTCATTTTGAAGGGGATGACATTTCCTACAACTCATCTTCACACTTCAAGTCCAATAAATGCTCTCACAAAAAGTTATCAATTTCAACATTATAGGTCATTTTCAAAAGTCAACAAAAAGGGACTTTAAGTCAAAGACCATAACTTGAGATTGGTAAATCAAAATGACATGGGACCAAGGACATTGGTTATAGGACTTCAAGAACTTTCCAAAATGTCCAAGAACATGTTCATAACCTCAAAATTGAGCAAGATATGCATTGGAGAAGTTGGGAAATTTTTGTAAAATGGCCAAAATCATTTATCCTTGAAATTTCATTTTTGACAAAAGGGCCCCACTTTTTTCCACTTGATTCAGCTTGGCCATGCTTCCCACGTGTCCCACAAATTATTTCAAAATTTAAAATTAATTTTTTCACTTTTATTTAATTTTATTTGATTTAATTCATTTTAAATCATTTAAAATCAAATAAAATCAAAGAAGTTAATTAAGGGACATATTTTGCTTTGACTAGCTTTGAATCACCATCATTGACATTCCAATTTCGTGCAAGGGCCTAAAAGAAGCAAGAATTCAAATTTTGGCTTAAGAATGGAAAGTGTTTTAATGGAGTTCATAGCAAAATCCTAAGCATGAATGGATTGCATTATTGGCCATAATTTTGATCAAGATACATTACATAACCCATATGCAAGTGATAACAAGTAAAGACACGACCTAAGAAGCTCCAAAACTGCAAAACACACTTCAAAAAATTTCAAGCAAAAGAGCAAAACTGTAAACCTCCTTACAGCACGTTTTAAGTCCCCATTCCCATCCAAACACATTCCTGGCATCTCAAGGAAACGATTCCAATCAAAATCAACCCTCCATACTCAAGGAATTGGTAGAATGAAGCCTCCCTGTTCATAAATTTTTTCATATTCGTGTTTGAATTTGTATAAATTTTTCATACGTTTTACACATTGATTTATACTAACATGAGTGTTCTGAAGCTAATGGCATTCTTTGATTGAATTATTAAGCCCTGTACAAGAATCCACCATGAACATATTTTAGGGTTTCAGGAGCTGTGAATTAGGGATTCCTTCATCTGGCAAAATTGGACAATCAAACCAGTACCACTGAAATCAGGGCATCAGGACGAATTGAAATCATCCATCGCGCTCTTTTTATGTTTGCATATGCCCTATTCGCTATTATTTGCAGGTACCATTTAGTGGGGGTTTAAAACCCCGCTATCTATTTCTTATTTTCAGGCAAAACGAAGAAGATGCTGGCGTGGCTTGATGTGGTTGGAGGATTCAAATCCTGGCGCGCGTTTTTGTTAAATCCCACTAATGCTGGCTTTCTCTCTCATAATGATCATTGTCCATTAAGTGTATAAAGTAACGCGTTGGCTCAGTTGGCTGTTGTGCTGGCTTGCAGGTATTGGGACCTGGGTTCGATTCCCAGGTCCCCCATTAGCAACTTCAACTGCACCATTCATCTTTGGCTGATAGGGGGATGAATTGTGATGTTGAATCTTGAACTGCTCGCACAAGGCAGTGATCATAGTATTGTTAAGGTTTGTACCGTTATCAGTGATAATCCTTTATGGGATATTGTACCAGCAAATGAGATTCTGCTTGATGAAACGGGCAACAACATTCTTAGTAACGGATGCGAAGGAAGATGCTTCGACCCACTTTGTGAAATAATCAATGGCCACTAGAATGAAACGGTGTCCATTGGAGGCTGTAGGCTTGATCTCCCCGATCATATCGATTCCCCACATGGCAAAGGGCCAATGAGCTGTTAAGACATTTAGAGGAACCGGAGGCACGTGCACCTTGTCTGCATAGATTTGACACTTATGACAGGTCTGAGAGTGTTGATAGTAGTCTGCTTCCATGGTAGACCAATAATAGCCTGCCCGTAGGATTTTCTTCGCCATCGTATGCCCACTAGAGTGAGTGCCAAAGGTACCTTCATGTAATTCAGCCATAATCTTTTCAGCTTCAATCTTATCCACACAACGGAGCAGAATAGAATCATGATTATATTTGTACAGGATGCCATTACTTAGGAAGAACTTAGCGGAGAATCTCCTTAGGAACTTTTTATCATTGATTGAAGCTCCTTCTGGATATTCTTGAGCCTTGAGATACCTTTTGACTTCATGAAACCAAGGCTGGTCCATTACTTCTTCAACATTAATCTCGTGACAGTATGCTGGTTCGTCCATTCGTTTAATGGTGATCTGGGGAGCCTCGTTATCCCAATTAAGTTTAAACATAGATGACATTGTGGCTAGAGCATCTGCTAGCTGATTTTCTTCTTGCGAGAAATGCTCGAAGGTAATCTGCTCGAAATGTGGTAACAATGTCAAAACATGTTCTTTGTAAGGGATAAGGTTTGGATGCTTAATGTCCCATTCTCCTTTGATCTGACTGATGACCAAAGCTGAATCTCCAAATACAATTAAAGATTTGATTCCCAAATCTATGGCAACCTTGAGACCAAAGATGCACGCTTCGTATTCCGCCATGTTATTCGTACAGTTGAAGCAAAGTCTGGCGGTAAAAGGAGTGTGGCACCCTTCCGGAGATATGAGTACAACGCTGATACCATTACCAAGTGCATTGGATGCCCCATCAAAGAACAGGGTCCATCGGGATCCTTGTCCAGATCCGTCATATGGTCTAATTTCTTTATAATTGTCTAATGTCATGATGTCTTCATCTGGGAATTCAAACTTCATGGACTGATAATCTTCTACAGCTTAATGAGCAAGATGATCAGCTAGCACGCTGCCCTTTATAGCTTTTTGGGTAGTGTACTGTATGTCATATTCTGTTAGGATCATCTGCCATCTGGATATCTTCCCAGACAGAGTAGGCTTCTCAAAGATGTACTTTATCGGATCCATCTTAGATATCAGCAAAGTGGTATGAGTCAACATATACTGTCTTAGCCGGCGAGCAGCCCATACCAGAGCGCAGCAAGTTTTCTCGAGCAGTGAATATCTGGTTTCACAGTCGGTAAACTTTTTGCTCAGGTAGTAAATATCGTTCTCTTTTCGGCCAGACTCGTCATGCTGCCCCAATACGCACCCCATTAAGTTCTCTAAAACGGTCAGCTACATGATCAGTGGTCTTCCCTCGACTGATGGCATCAAGACATGAGGCTCTTGTAAATATTCTTTGATCTTGTCAAAAGAAATCTGACATTCATCATTCCATCTGACTACTTGATCTTTCTTCAATAGTTTGAAGATTGGTTCACAAGTAGACGTTAGGTGAGAAATGAATCTGGCAATATAGTTCAGGCGTCCCAAGAATCCTCTGACTTCCTTATCAGTACGAGAAGCAGGCATTTCTTGTATCGCTTTAACCTTGGCAGGATCAACCTCGATGCCTTTGTTGCTGACAATGAAACCTAAGAGTTTACCGGACCGGACTCCAAATGTGCACTTGTTCGGGTTCAACCTTAGTTTGTACTCCTTCAATCTTACAAACAACTTTTGCAAGTGATCAAGGTTCTCCTCTTCAGTTTGTGATTAGGATATCATATCATCTACATAGACCTCTATCTCATGATGTATCATATCATGAAACAAAGCTACCATGGCGCGTTGATAGGTTGCCCCGACATTCTTCAGTCTGAATGGCATCACTTTGTAGCAGAACGTGCCCCACTGCGTGACAAACGTAGTTTTCTCCATGTCCTCAGGTGCCATTTTGATCTGATTATAGCCTGAGAATTCGTCCATGAAAGAAAATACTTTATGTTGGGCCGTATTATCAACCAGGATGTCGATGTGGGGAAGTGGAAAATCATCTTTAAGGTTGGCTCTGTTTAAATCTCTATAATCCACGCACATCTGTACTTTGTCGTCCTTTTTAGGCACGGGAACAATGTTGGCAACCCATTGAGGATAGGAAGTAATAGCCAGAAATCCAGCATTGAACTGTTTCATAACTTCTGCTTTGATCTTCTCTGACATGTCAGGTCTCATGCAGTGAAATTTTTGTTTCACTGGTGGAAAGTCTTCTCTTGTGGGTAGACGATGTACCACGATGTCTGTATCAAGTCCCGACATGTCTTCGTATGACCAGGAAATGATCTCAACATAATCATGCAATAACTGAATTAGGCACTCCTTGACACTCGACTCTAAATTGGAACCCACTTTGATTTCCTTTTTATCTTCCTCGGTACCCAAGTTGATTGTATCCAACATCTCCTCATGAGGCTGAATAACTCTTTCCTCTTGTTGTAGTAGTCTGGCCAATTCCTCTGGCACCTCACAATATTCCCCACCTTCGTATTCGGCTTGATAGATTTGATCTTCAAAGTCACTGAAGGCTATAGCAGTATCGTTACCCATGGGATCCGGAATGGAGGGGTACCTGCATTTGTGAGTGTGGGTGTGTGTAAGGGTATAGACATCTTTAAACAATAAAATTTAAAAGAAAGATAATAAGCACAAAAGATTTATATGTGGAAAAGCGTCCATGATTCATTGAATGTCATATGAAGATGAAAATAAAAACCCTTACAAATGGACCATTGTGCCTCGGGTAAGACACAAGGTTTTTAAAGTGTGAATTGTTCGTGAATATTACAAGTCCAACAAAAATGTAAAAGATAAATTACTGAGAGATGAAAGTTATTGGGACAAAGTCTCTGGCTTCCCAGTTGCGAAGTCCTCCATTGACAGTAGGAAATATCCAATCTTCCAAGCTGCCATCCTCTTCATTGTCTTCTACTGCATTGACCCCTTGGTTTCTAATCTTCAAAGGTGGCCCTCCGGCTCGAGTACGGCGCATAGCCTTCTGAGCAGTTGAAGTAAACCCCAAGCCAAACTTGTCTGATTTATACGGAATATCTAGAAGCTGCCCCCAGATGGTGCATCCACCCTCCTCTATTACTGCCTTTGCATCCTTTAGAGATGACATCTAAAGTGGAGGTCTTGTGATCTTGGGAATCGAGGATACTGCCTTGGTTGCCACTACTTCTTGAGAGACCTCCTCGAAATGTTGAAAAGGAGTTTCAATGAACTCGCCATCCAACTCCATATATCGGAAAGAATTCAGATGACTAATCATGTACTTCTCCTCCCCGTGGACATTTATGATCTTTCCTTGGACCGTGTACTTCAGCATCTGGTGCAAGGTGGAGGTGACAACACCGACATTGTGGATCCAAGGCCTTCCTAACAGACAAGAGTAAGAGGGGAGGATGTCCATGACATAAAAGGTTGAGTTGAAAGTATGAGTTCCCACCTTTATCTAGATGTCCACCTCCCCGTGGACCATCCTCTTTGAGCCATCAAATTCTCTCACAATTATGTTACTGGGTTTCAACGTCAGCCCTTCGCAATCCAATCTGTCAAGAGCTTTCTTTGGCAAGACGTTCAAAGATGAACCAATGTCTACCAAGACATGGGTTAGGGTTGTTCCTCTACACTCTACAGAGACATGCAATGCCTCGTTGTGTTTTCTCCCTTTGGGTGTCAAGTCAGCATCAGAGAAGCCTAGGCAATTATCAGCTATCAAACTGGCCACACAATCTTGGAATTGGTCAGCATACGTCTCTTGTGGCACATGGGCTGTCTTCAGAAATTTTACCAGAGCTTTTGCATGTGCCTCAGAGCACACCAGCAATGATAGCATGGAGATCTTGGAGGGGGTTTTACCCAACGGTTCAACCACATCATAGTCACTCTTCTTTATTATCCTCAAGATCTCTTCCATTTCCTTCTTGGATGTTTCGGGGATAGCTAGTGATTGAGCCTTCATCCGGACAGACTCTTTTTGACTACTTTTTCCTTTATTCTCAGCAGTAGAAGTATTGGTAGGGACAGGAATTGTGTCGTCTTTGTCGGTAGGTATGCTTGCAGGTATAATCACTGGTGCAAAGGTAATCTTCGGAACGGCCACGGTTCTAAAAACTGCCTTTAGAGGGAAATCTCTGGAGAGAAGATTCTACCACTACGGGTAATCTTGCTAGTTCCGGAAATATTGCTAATGTCAAAATTTTCTTCTTCGGAGCTTTCTTCTTCGGCAGTAGGTTCATCTTGTTTGATACCATGGTAGTAGATTTCTCCATCATAATTCCATGGTACTGTTTTATCTGACTCATACGGGACCGGCCCGGGCATTGTGATCTTAAGTGGAGTAGTTTTTGGAGCAGATGTAATCCTAACGGGCCTTTTAGGGACCCTGGAAGGATTGGCGGAGATGGTTATGATTGAAATATCTTTAATAGGAACAGGTAAAACGGGAGCATTCTCAAACATAATTTCTTGGTTATCAATCAGGCGTTGGATACATGTCTTCAACAGAGGGCAATCTGCGGGTGAGGATAAGCAATGATGGCAGTCTTCCTTACAACCTGGGAATACGCCAGCTTTCAGCAAATTCATTTTAATGATCGAGAGCGGAGTCAACAGTTCATCCACTGTGGCAACAAATAAATCTTCCTCGACAGCATTGGCATTGTGACCATGCCTAGGCATTGGAGCGAAAATAACATTTGGTTTCTCAGGTGCATCAAACTCAACTTCCTTGGCATCTATAAGGTCTTGAATTTTGTTCTTCAAAGCCCAACAATTGTTAGTGTTGTGCCCTGGACTTTCAGAATGGTATGCACATCTGGCATTTGGGTGATAATGAGGGGACGCAGTATTGGGATTCTTTAGGGCCTCTTTTAAAGTTGCCAGATTCAATTTCAGAAGATGTGGTAGAACCTGGGCTAGAGTCATATTAATCCTGGTGAATTGCCGGACTGGCCTTTCCACCCTTGGTTGGTTATTTCTTGGTTGGTCAGATGTGGGCTTTGGGATCATAACGGCCCCTACCACTGGTCGACGTTCAGTTCTTCCTTGATTCCTGTGTGAATAAACAACAGATACTTCCTTCTTCCCCGTGAAGGGTTTTTTCATAGCTGTAGAGGCAGACGAATCTTTCTAAATCTTCCCACTTCTTATACCAGCTTCCACCCTTTCACCGGTTAATATCAATTCAGTAAACCCTGCAGAGGAACTCCCAATCAGATGATTGAAGAAAGGGCCCGATAGAGTTCCCAAGAACATGTCCACCAACTCCCTTTCAGACAGAGGGGGTTGCACTCCTCCAGCTAGATCTCTCCACTTTTGCGCGTAATCTTTGAAGCCCTCATCTGAAACCATAGACATACTCTGAAGTTGAGTACGGGTAGGCGCCAAATCGGTATTGTACTGGTATTGTTTATAGAAAGTTGCGGCAAGGTCTTCCCAATTGTGGACGTCGGCCCTTTCTAATTGGTAAAACCAATCAAGTTGCGTTCCGGATAAACTATCTTGGAAGAAATGGACCCGCAAGTCTTTGTCGACAGAGTGTGGCTGAATCTTCCTGACATATGATCGGAGGTGCATTTTAGGACAAAACACCCCATCATATTTCGCAAATAATGGCACTTTAAACTTTGGTGGGATCACAATTCCTGACACTAACCCCAATTACTCAAAGTCTAGCCCCGATACTCTCTGTATTTCCATAGCGGTTAAGCGCTCTTCCAGGTGTCTGTACTTATCATCAGCCGGAGGGTAATGTTCTTCAGAGCAGTCCTCCTTTTCCTCCTCTTCTTCAGACTCTGACGGAACTGCCGTTTCTTTTCCTTTTCTTTCCCCTTCATCAGATGTTGCTGGAAAATCTAAGGTCCTTCTGGCTTGTCCCTGAAACCTTTTTCCCACGATTACCACACCAGCTGGTTTCTTCTCTTTCTTCTTTTTCTCTTTCTCTTTTGCTAGCAGAGTCTTCAGCTCCTCCTGCCCCTTGGCTAAGGTCATGAGTAACTGTTGAAATTGTGTGTTTTGAGCTTGAAGGTCTTTGACCGTCTGTCCGAGATCCATCTTACTGAAATAAACAGTAGAGAGATGAGGAAACTTGTTGCAAAGACCTGTTTATGTTTATGATGAATGATATGTATACATGCAATGCTTTCAAGGATTTAAAAATTCAAATTTGTTTTAAACAAAAAGAAGCACACGTTATATTAATAAGATAAAATTTGAGTACATCAATGCCCCTTGGGCAAAATAATACAAAATTCTAAGATAAAAAGACATTGCGCATCCTCTTTGGTGCAATGTAGGTATTTAGAGTCTGCTCCTCATGAAGTAGTCGAGTAAGTTCCAAAACCTTCTTCTCGCTTGCATAGAATTGAGCTTCAAAAGTATCGCGCTCTCCTTTGAGCTGTATCCAATCCCTTTGTAGGTATTTGAGTGATGTAGGCATGTCAGGATGTAGGATAGTGTATGGAACTTCTCCCTCCTTAACAGGCTCAATAATCACTGGGAGAATGGAAGGATAAGGCATCATGAGACTTTGAGCGCGGGTTCGTACCCACTTGAGGTAAGGCTCAAGAGGGATGGAATTCTTGTGTCCCAAAGTCTTTCTATCCACCTTGTTTAGCATCCTCCAAGCTCGGATGAATCTCTGGCGAAGTCCTTGATCGTCGTTGTCGTATTCGAATACCAAGCCTTGAATCAGCATGTCATGTGGGCCATCCCTTCGGGCATAACCAAATTGTCTTAGAGCTAAGCACGGGTTGTAGGTAATACCTCCCCTAATTCCAAGTAGAGGGACATTAGGGAATTCCCCATAATGGTCAACAATGATAACATTCTCTTTGGATCGAGAGCACCAATGAATATCTGAATGTTTAAGCGTCATTAACCTTTGTGACCACCTCAAACCTTACTCATTCTTTAAGACTGATTGGGGAAGATGAGAAATAAACCATCTTGCCAGGAGAGGAGTGCAACACATAAGAACACCTCTTTTCCTCATTGTACGAGTGTGAAAAGAGTGTAAGATATCCCCAAGCAATGTAGGCATCGGGTTGCGTGACATGAAGATTTTGACAGCGCTCACATCTATGAGCTAGTCAGGATTGGGGAACAAGACCATCCCATAGATAAGAAGAGCCATAATCTCCTCAAAAGCTTGCAAGTCTAGGGAATTCCAACAGCTTTGGGCCTTCTCAAACAGAAACTTTGCTAAGAAGCCTTTGACACCACTTCTAGTTTCCCAATGGGTTGTGACATCAGATGAGTGCAAGTGCAGGGCTTGCGCAATCTCTTCTGGCTTTGGATCTCTTTACGTACCGTTGAAGGGTAGTTGATTAAGAATATGAATCCTCAAAAGTTGAGAGAATTCTTCCAAAGTAGGCACAAGTTGATAGTCAGGAAATGTGAAGCAATGATGCAAAGGGTCAAATAACTGGAAGAGAACCTTCATCATATCCTCCTTTGTGTTGGAGGTGACCAAGTTGAGTAGACGACCATGTCTCTCGGTGAATGGAGAGTTCTCAGGGATCCTTGAGGCTAGCTCCTTGAATTGTGGAGGAATTCTTACAAGGTTGATTTGGATAGTTTTCCTGCGAAGCGAATCCATATCCTACAAAATAAGAACAAATATGAATCTCCAAAATCCTTGAAATGGTTAGTGAATGCATATGATGTTCATGATGTCCATGATGTTATGTACAAGTATGCATATAAAAGCAAATCAAGCAAGTTCTTAGTTTAGGCTTTCATGAGGTTTCATAGGTAAGTACCCTCTTGAAGTTTAGTTGGCTCAATTTGTCCTAACAATAGTAACCGGGTTCTAAGGAGCTCAATATCACTGGATTGTTTCCTTGGTCATTGTTTCAGCTCAAGCCTCTTTAATGGCGACCAAAATATCCCAAGAAACCAACCCTCAATGAGTGTAGTATCGAGTATCTACCAACTTCGGACTACACCAAAGTCGGTTATCTCACTACATCCTAAAGGCCAAGTTGGTCAAGTAAAGGGTTCTAGAAGTCCATTAGTGCTTCACGACATCACTCAGCGTCCCCGCATTCTCTTTGATTTACTCAAAGGATACCGATACCCACAAATATGTCAGACTAACATAGCTATTGCTTAGACCATGTCGGTATACCCCGCACAATTTCCACAACGTATTGCTATTTACCTATAATGTTTCCCAAATCTGGGTGGAGGATTCAAACCCAAACAAAGAACCATAATGTAAAGCAAACAAGTCAAACAAAGTAAGAAAATAAATGTGATCTAAACCCTAAGGTAACCCCACTTTTTATAATAGTCCCAAGCAGAGTCGCCAGTTCTATGATACGGTGGGAGAACTGACTTGAGGTTTTTCATTTTTTCGTAAATATCGCGGTTAGCAAGAGTCGCCACCGACTTTTCTTTTATCCAAAAGGAAAGGTGAAAAAGCACAGGAAAGACCTTTGAGATGTTTTCTTGAGTTCGGGGGGTAGATTATGAAAAGGGAAGGTGCTAGAACCCTTTTCATCCATGGTTTTCCATGGGCTCTTAGTTACTTGCTTTGATCACTTGCTTTGGTTTGTTTGAAATGGTGTTTGGTGTGGTTTTGAAAGTATTTTGTAAAAGAGGCCATTCGTTTAGGCAATCTTTGTAATGATTCTCATTCGTAAGAATGTATACAAAGAAGTTTGTCTTTTGAAAATGTTTTCAATGTTTGTAAGATGTTTTTGAAATGTGTATGTGTTTGTTTTAAAATAGCAAGGATTTGTTGTTTGAAAATGGAGCAAGTAACTAGAAGCTATCTACCTACTCAAATGTCTTTCCTATGTATTTTCTATTCCTTTGACATTGTTGTCTTACCATTGATTTGGTAAACAACCCTATCTTTGGATGTAAATGGGACGGGTGTGGGTCATCGCGTAACCATGATTAGCAATGTTTGCAAAGTATCTTGGCATTTTTGAGGGACCAAGATCATTTTGTAAGGCAACTTTTGAATAGCGTCATCGAGGGACTATGATCTTAAATTTGTTTTGCTTTGCCAAGATACTTCGCATGCGTAACATGGCCATTTTATTTTAGGCAACCAAGTAGGAGAAACCCTAAGGGTGCTTGTGTGCAAGTATGTCATTTTCATGCTTTTGATTTTGTCTTGTATTTAAGGTGTTCTATTTGTTTTGTTTTGTTCTTATCATACAAACCCTAATTACTAATCATGGCATATGAAAGCGATAAATTATGTAATATAAATATACTAAGGTATTACAACAATTTTATGGGAGGGGGGAATACAAGTTTGAATGGGGATTTGCATAAATATAAAGCTAAATACACTATTACAACCAAATCGAATTTGTACGAATTCAAGATAAAATACAAAACAATATTTAAAATGTAATGCAATGTAATGTACATGTAAAGAGATTTTTTTGATGTCTTATTTCATGTAAAAGAATATTTAATTTAAACCTAAAAAATATAAGAAAAAAAAGATTTAATTTTTTGAAAGGGATTTAACCCTAATTTTATTTAAAAGAAAATAAAATTTCTATATTATTATTTTTGTGTATTTTCTTGTGTAAAAATATGAAATTTTGTATGTATGCAAAAAATAGGGATTTATAAATATGAAATGCAAAATAAAGATATTAAGTATATTTACAAATTTATTAAGAAAAATAAATTATATCCTATTAAAATAAACTATATTTTTATGTGAGAAATAACAAAAAATAAAAGTGTAATATATTAATTTACATTTTTTTGGAATTTTTATGTTTTAAAGAAAAATATTTTAAAAAAATTAAATGTGAAAACAAAACAAAAATAAAATAAAATATGAAAAGAAATAGCAGGGGGTAAGATAGCAAGTCAGTGGTGATGATGAGCAAAAACGCTGGCCCATGGCAAAAGCCCAAACCTGCAAAAAGGTGTCAAAACTGAAAAGGAAAAAATGCCAAAAATGCAAATGTAGCGCGCAGGTTCGAACCCAGGACATGGGTCTCACCAGCGCGCTGCTTTACCACTGGGGTGGCTATACATCCATTGTCTTTACTGAAACAAAAACAACATATTATAAAACACGCCCTTGCCCTGTTTCATCTTCTTCCTCAAGCCTTGGTCGGATCCCCTGTAACTTCCTCATGCCTCCATAAAAATGAAAACTTATAACATGAAAAATGTAGCATTTGAACTCACGAATCCAACCATATAAGTTATGTAATCTAACTATCAAAGATCAAAGAGAATTTTAAAAGCCCCAAATTCTAACCTAATATTTTCAGAGATTTCAACTTCCAAATTCTCTTAGCACAAGTAAAATCAATGCAAGATAATGATATTGTATAGCTTCGTTATGATGAGAACTACACCTTTTATTCACAGATCGTGGCCTGAGGTTGCTTGTACAAGGAGATAGAGTTTGAAAATTTACCTCTTTCAGCTGGAATCGTGTATGGAAATGTAGTGACTTTAATGGAGGCCCGGTGCTTGCTTGAGCTTCCTTGTGCTCCCCTGAATCTATTCCAACCCTTGCCTTGTTCTGAAAGTGGCTAGAACTCCCTGACCAAGTCGAACTGCAAGCTTTAAAGTCAACAATGGAAGATGGTGGAAAAGAGGATACGGAACAAGGATGATGGTTTGATATCAAGAATGTAAGGTATTAGAATGGTCTAAACACAAAACACACGAGCCAAATGGAAGCTGGATGTATTTGTGCAGAAACTGTATGTTTGAGCAGTTTTTTGGTGTTTTTCAGCTTGAGAGAGTTTCAGGTCTTGGCTTCGTGTCTGTGATACGGTGGGAGAACTGACTAGTGTTTTGCGTTCGTATTCGCACTTGTGCGGTTGAGCAAGAGTCGCCACCGACTTTTTATTTTATCCTAAAGGAAAGGTTAAAAAAGCACAGCAAAAACCTTTTGAGATATTTCGTGGGTCCGGGGGGTAGATTATGAAAAGGGAAGGTATTAGCACCCTTTCCATCCATGGTTATCCATGGGCTCTTAGTTACTTGGTTTTTTAGATCACTTGCCTTGTTTTTCGATTGCTTTGAAAATGGTGTGTGTGTGGGTGCTTTTTGAAAATGTTTTGGAAAAAGATGCCTTGTCTTAGGCAACTAATGTATTTGACTCGTGATTGAGTGTTTTACAAAAGTGTGGATCTTTTCTAAAAGATGTTTCAAATGTTTTTGAGAGTTTGTTTTGAAAGTGTTGTGGATTGTGGTTTTTTAAAAGAAGGCAAGTGTTTTTGCAAGTTTGATCTCAAGTAACTAAGAGTTTTGTCTACCCTATTGTACTCAAAGGTTTTTGTTATGTTTTAACCCCTTTTAACAATTTTGTTCCACCATTGAATTTGGTGGACAATTTTGCGTTTAGGAAGTTTATTCGGGACGAGCGCGGGTCATCGTATGGACCATGAATGCAATGATGCCAAGTGTCTTTAGAAATTTGCTTTGAAGGGACTATGATCATTCCGTTTAGGCAACACTTTGAGACTTATGATCATTTGATTTTATTTTGCCAAAGATACTCGACGTGCAAGCATGGCCCATTTTGGAAGGCAACATGTGGGATTACCCTAGAGAGTGAAAGTGTGATTGTGTATTGATTACATGTATTTGTCTTGTATTAGGTTATCTAGCGTTTGATTTTATGTACATGCAAACCCTAGGTCTAACCATGGTATATTTGGAAAACTGTAAATTGCGGAAATGTAAAATCTATGCTATTACAAAGTAGTATCCGGGAGTGGGGGTACAAGTGTATGAATGGGGATGAGACTTATAGTATCCAATAAGTTACAACCAAATTGAATTCGCAATCAAATGTAAATATCGAATATACAGATATAAGATAAACAAATGTGTAAGAGCAATATGAATGTATCGTGTAAGTGTAAGTATGAGAGTATGTGTAATTATTTACAGGCGCGAAAGGTGAGATTGAAGCGTATTAGGGTTTTTGACCTAGATATGTATTTTAATGAATCTTTGATTTGTATATTTTTAATATGTACAAAAGAAAATATTTTAATTGAAAGTTCTTATTTCTAATTAAATTATGTATAAAATGTATCATGGTTTATTATATACAAAAAGTATTTAAAATGTCAAGAATTGAATTTTGTATAAAAAAGAGTGTATTTTTTATATTGTTATGTACAAAAATGTTTTAAGAAATTTAAATTATGCAAGAAAATGTATATTTACTTCAGTATGCACAAAATATATTTTAATTAAAAGAAAAAAGGGTATTTTCAATTTTAATAAAAAAATGTATTTATACAAAATAAAATTAAATCAGATATTTTAGATAAAGAGTATTTTAATAAGTTGTAGTATTAATATGATTTTGTAATAAAAGAAAAGTATGTTGTTTATATAATAAAGGTTAATATTAATGTGTTTTTTTTTGTTAAAGAAAGGGGAGGCAATTCAATGGGCTTAGGCGCAGAGTGGGCAAGGCCCAAGTTGAAAACAAATTAGGGTTTCAAGTTTTGTTGGTCAGTTGGTAACGCATAGGGTTTGGGACGGCGCCGTTTGTATGTTCGTTCAACGTTCTTCTCCATCTTCATCTTCCTGAGCAACTCATCCCTCCGGCCACCAGTGTCACCCTCAAACCTCTCTTCCCTCCATGGCATGAACTCAGCGTCCTCTTGATACAAGGTTTGTTTCAACGTTTATGTTCCTATCTCTTTTTTTTTTTTACGAATTTGCGTGTGTTGTTTTAATTTGAACTTTGATTCTTAAACCTGTACTATTATGAGGTGGTGGAGAAAAAGAGGGAGAAAGCTCACTACCTGACCTTGGAGATGGAGGAGAGGCGGAGGACGTGACGCTCAGGAGGCCGGGACGGTCGAGGAGCGTGACGCTTGCTCTTTGAGCTTTCCTGGTATCTTTTATCTTGCTCCTTAGGGTTTTGATGATGATGTTCTGAAAAGAAATCCTACCTTGAATTTGCCCTTTTCTTCTTCTTCTTTAGCACTGTATATTTGTCATCTTTTTTACACCCTATGAAGATAGCCTTGAGAATTTTTGATGGCCTTCATTGCCCTTCTGATCTATTGACTATGATGCCTTGAGATGAACTTGCCCAGTGATGTTTATACTGAGGGCCTAGGGTTGAGTTGCCCTCGAGTATTCGTATGCTTATGTTGCCTTAAACTTTTGAATGTTTGCTTGTGTCGCCTTGTTCTGCTTCTTCTGACTTTGCCCCTTGAATGACTTGCCTATGATGAAGAAATTCTGAGGCTTAGAGGTTGGTTTGAATACTTGGATATGCTTAAGGGATTTTGTTTGGATACGCTTGAGGGGTGATGTTGGTTATGCTTGAGGGGTGATGTTGGTTATGCTTGAGGGGTGATGTTGGTTATGCTTGAGGCTTAACAGGTTCTTGAGGTTAATGCAGGTTGATGAGGTTTTTGGTGGTTAAGGCTTGACAGGCCTGTATAGGCTTTTGTTCCTTCTTTTAAACTGTGTAGTGTTTTTTTTTCTGGTTTTAGGATGGGTTTGAGGTGTTTGACAGGATGCTATGGTTTGACAGGGATTTTGGTAGTTCAGTTTATGTGTTTGTATGTTCAGTTTATGTGTTTGTGAGGTTATGACAGTAAGTTTGGGCTTTGCAGATTGTTGTTGTTTGATGTTTAAGCTTTGACAGGTTTATGTGGTTAGGCCTGTTGTGTATGAACTTGAGCAGGTTTGAGTCTTTGTTGTGTTTTTGCTGATTGTTGGTGGCCTAGTAGGTTATCAGTTCTGGTTTAAGGTTAAGCTTCAGCAGGTTTGAGGTTGGGCTTCAGGTTTGCCTCATAACTTAGCAGGTTTTGCTTCAGGTTTGAACCTGGTGTGCTTCTGGTAGCAGGTTTGAACTTGGTTTCAGGTTTTTGTATGTTTTTCTTCCTATCTCCTTGCTTCCTGAACCGTGTCCCTTTTCTTTGTGTTATATCTTTTCTTGTTTCTTCTGCCTAAGCCTAAAACCTGCCTATGCTTACTTTATCTCTCTTCTCTTCCATAGTACAGTTTTTAGAATTTTTAAATGTTTATGCTGTACTTTGTTCTGAAGGGGCCCTTTGGGAAATGATGATTTAGAGATCTTGCTTGCATAACACATTTTTCTCTGCATCTTTTTCTTTCTTTTGACAGCTTTGTGTGCTTTTATTGATATCTTTCCAAAATCTTTGTCAAATCTTTTTATTGGCAGCCTTGAGTAGACTTGTACTTTTGACAGTAAATTGCTCTTTTTGCTTTTGATAGAAAGTGGAATTGGATTTTCAGTTTGACTTGGATTTGAACTATGCAGTTTGAACTTTGGAATTTATGCATTTGACATTTGCATTTATGAATAAAATTCTTCCCTCTCTGTGAACCGGGAGAAATCCCGTGATTTGCAGAGAGGGTTAACTGATCCCAATCAGTGGCCTCTAATGATGAGCAAATTTTATCAGTCTTTTTTAATTCAACTGCTTTCTGACTTTCTCTTTTCTTTTTGCAGATAAATAACGGAGCACCGGAACGAAGTGAAGAATGAAGAGATTAGGAACTTAGGATAGAATTTTATTTTCAATTTTAATTTTTGTACACCATTATTATATTAAATACTTCGTAAATAAATGCTTGTATCAAATAATAATTGTAACAAACATTAAATATGAAATAAAATTCTATTGATTCAATTAAATCTTTTCAATTCCTTTTCCTTAATTGTTTACTTGTTATTTATAATTCCTTAAATTAAATAAAATGAAAGTTAAATTTCAAATATTTAATTCTTAGAACCATAAATAATCAACTAAACCTTGTTGATCAAAATAAATGAACTGGACGTCTCCATCATTCAAAGCAACGCACGGTCGAACCCAAAAAACTGATCAGATGCAATCCTTTCTTACTGATTCTTTGCCAAGCACTGTAATTCCAAACTGCACATATCTTTTGACTGGCCCAAACAAAACAAACTGAATTCAAACCACTGTCTCTTTTACTGATTAAATCAAAACAATGCTAATTCAATCCGAATCTCGGAATAACCGGCAAAGTGCTGTGGAATTTTAACCTTTCTGAGAATATGCCCATAAAACCCTTAATTCCTGATTAAATGCCAAATAACATTCTCCTGATCAAAATTGAACCAAAAATCATCCAAAACCCTAAGCCAACTGTGAAATAATCCAGAGTCCTAAAGATCAGTAAAAACCCTAATTTCGCTTGACTGACAAGAAAAATCCGTTTGTCCGATTCTTGAGTCAGTTTGAAAAATTAGAAAAGGTTTGAAGCTGAGATTTCTTGGGGAAAAATGCGAGGGAAAATTTTGGGGTACAACAGTTGCCCCTGTTCAATCTTCTTTGACCTGAAGAGTTAGATTGGCAAGTTTGCCTTTCGCGACTTGAAGGTAAAAGGAGATTGGACACTAATGTGCCCAGAAAATTTGCACTCGGCGATATGATGGTAGGTGAATGGGCTTAAAGATGCCATTTGGGTGATGGGCTTAAGGATGCCATCTGGTGCGATAGAATTTTGTCGGGGGATGGGCTTAGAGATGCCATCTGAGAATGGGCTTACAGATGCCATTCGGCGACTGCTGGTAGGAGGATGGGCTTATAGATGCCATCTGGAAATGTTGAAATGTATGTCAGAAGTGAGTGGATAAGTATCAGAAGGGCATCCATGTTTTGGAACATCTCTGAATTAGGGGTCTGAACAAGCAACAGATTGACGTCCATGTCTGGAGAATCTGTAAACTATCTGAGATTGAACAAGCAATAGAGCAGTATCCGTTGTTGGGACATGTCCGTAAACTATTTTCAAAAATTGAGAAGAGTCTGAATCAGTTGGTAGATTGACCTCCGTTGTAGGGAAGAATCCGTAAACTGTTTCAGAAGTTGAGCAGAGTCTGAACAAGTCGGTAGATTGACATCCGTTGTAGGGAAGAATCCGTAAACTGTTTCAGAAGTTGAGCAGAGTCTGAACAAGTCGGTAGATTGACATCCGTTGTAGGGAAGAATCCGTAAACTGTTTCAGAAGTTGAGCAGAGTCTGAACAAGTCGGTAGATTGGCATCCGTTGTAGGGAAGAATCCGTAAACTATTTTCAGAAGTCTTGAAGTTGAAGAGGAACCGGTGTAGGGTTTCTGCTGATGCGTCTGAATGAATCTGGAATAAGTATCAGAATGTCGCCGTGTCTGGGTCACATCTGAACTATTTCTGGATGAATCTCGGGAGATGATCTGTGTCTGTCGACTGATCTTACCTGAAAAGGTGAAGGGTTAGTTGTATGCAATGTTATGATGCATGATGCAATGTACGTGACATCAATATTTATGAATGTGATGGATGCGCATGTAAGCTGATGAGCTAATCCTGCCGAGGATACATGAATTCGAGATGGCTGAAGATAAAAGCCTCTTGACTGCTGCCGGGGAAAATAAATCCTTGGCTGTTGCTGGGGAAGAGAATTCCTGATGACCTCTACTGGGGAGTTCCAAACTAGTAGACTCATGCTGGGGAGGCCAGATTGAGAATCTTCAGCTTGATGGGAAGTAACTCTGGCGACTTCACTGGGGAACTCAAGATTTGTCCTCTCCAAAACTCTGTGGGGAGAAGGTTCAATGGTCTGGCTCCGCTGGGGATACTGAAGCTTAAACTCTGAGGGGAATTGAATTCCGGAGGATTCCCTGGCTGGGGATAAGGAGAATTTTGGCGAGCGCGACCTTCCGTGGTGGTTAGCTTGAGAAGAATCTGAACAAGCGATAGGTTAACATCCGTTACTTGGAGAACCCGTGAACTGTTTTCAGAAATCTTGAAGTTGAATCAGCAATAGAGCCGCATCCGTTGTTGGGAAGCGTCCGTAAACTAATTTCAAAGGTTGCATCTGAACAAGCTGATAGATTAACATCCGTTACTTGGGAAGAATCCATGAACTGTTTTCAGAAGTCTTGAGAAGAATCTGAACAAGTGATAGGTTAACATCCGTTTACTTGGAGAACCCGTGAACTGTTTTCAGAAATCTTGAAGTTGAATCAGTAATAGAGTCGCATCCGTTGTTGGGAAGCGTCCGTAAACTAATTTCAAAGGTTGAGAAGAGTCTGAACAAGTTGGTAGATTAACATCCGTTGTTGGGAAGAATCCGTAAACTTGTTTCAGAGGTCTTGAAGAGGAACCGGTGTAGGGCTTCCTGATGATGAGCTTGTGTAAAACTGCATCGGTTTTGAACACTTTTGACATTCGAATGCCCCAAGTGGTGATGTAGATAAATTCCTGGCTTATTACAGGTGTTGGTCTACAATCGGTCGTTCACAGATGTTTCCTGGGTTGTTACAGGTGTTGATCTGGAATTCTTCAGACATGCCCTGGCTGGATACAGGAATCGAATCTGGAAAGGTGATAGTTGATAGATATGCCCTGGCTGGATACAGGAATCGAGTCTTCAAACTCTTCAGACGTGCCCTGGCTAGATACAGGAATCGAGTCTGGAAATGTGGTCAACAGATATGCCCTGGCTGGATACAGGAGTCGAATCTGGAAATAGTCGTCAACAGATATGCCCTGGCTGGATACAGGAATCGAATCTTCAAACTCTTCAGACGTGCCCTGGCTAGATACAGGAATCGAGTCTGGAAATGTGGTCAACAGATATGCCCTGGCTGGATACAGGAGTCGAATCTGGAAAGGTGATAGTTGATAGATATGCCCTGGCTGGATACAGGAATCGAGTCTTCAAACTCTTCAGACGTGCCCTGGCTAGATACAGGAATCGAGTCTGGAAATGTGGTCAACAGATATGCCCTGGCTGGATACAGGAGTCGAATCTGGAAATAGTCGTCAACAGATATGCCCTGGCTGGATACAGGAATCGAATCTTCAAACTCTTCAGACGTGCCCTGGCTAGATACAGGAATCGAGTCTGGAAATGTGGTCAACAGATATGCCCTGGCTGGATACAGGAGTCGAATATGGAAAGGTGATAGTTGATAGATATGCCCTGGCTGGATACAGGAATCGAGTCTTCAAACTCTTCAGACGTGCCCTGGCTAGATACAGGAATCGAGTCTGGAAATGTGGTCAACAGATATGCCCTGGCTGGATACAGGAGTCGAATCTGGAAATAGTCGTCAACAGATATGCCCTGGCTAGATACAGTAATTGAATCTTCAAACTCTTCAGACGTGCCCTGGCTAGATACAGGAATCGAGTCTGGAAATATGGTCAACAGATATGCCCTGGCTGGATACAGGAGTCGAATCTGGAAATAGTCGTCAACAGATATGCCCTGGCTGGATACAGGAATCGAATCTTCAAACTCTTCAGACGTGCCCTGGCTAGATACAGGAATCGAGTCTGGAAATGTGGTCAGCAGATATGCCCTGGCTGGATACAGGAGTCGAATCTGGAAATAGTCGTCAACAGATATGCCCTGGCTGGATACAGGAATCGAATCCTCAAACTCTTCAGACATGCCCTGGCTAGATACAGGAATCGAGTCTGGAAATGTTGTAATTGATTTGTTGAACACTTTTGACATTCGAATGCCCCAAGTGGTGATGAAGTAATCTTGAATCAGATTACTCTGCATATTGAGAGATTTCTTGAAATCTTGACTGGACTGCCCCAGGTTACTGAACTTTGAAAGATCTGTTGGACCTTGACTGGACTGCCCCAGATTAATTGAATTGTGACATGTCATGCCCCTTGTTGATAGGAGATTTGATGGAAGTGTCATCCTCTTGAAGTGATTTTGACTTACTGAGAGAGTTTTCGTTCCTCCGAACATTCGATGTATGAATTTCTTCGCTGTCAAATAAAAGGGTCAAATGCAGACAGTGATATTCGAATAATGCAAAGTTTATGTTTGTCTTTGAAGTTTTGAAAAATGCGTTTTTTAGCAGAAAACTTTTCATAAGACAAGTTAACACAAGATTTAGAGCAAAGCCCTACAGGAGTCAGGATACCTTTTGTAACAGTATGCTTTCGAACTAACCCATGCTTCAATTAGGACTTTTGAAGGGTTGTAACGTGGCCTGGTTCACGGTTTAAGAAACAAAGGATAAAGGCTCAAAGTATATTTGTACCCACCCGCTCTTCGTGATGTTCTCCGACCTAAGCTCAGTTAATTGCGTCATACTCTGTTTCGAGTTTGGAACGACTTTTGGGCGATGGTTCACCAGTTTGAACTTGGGGAGACAGTCATTATCTCCTTTTTCTTTTTCAACACTTTTCATGTTGTTGAGGATTTTGTAATGACCTCACTATTTTGATTTTGATTTGTTATCCCTAACTTTTGCCTCACTGTTACCGTTTTCCGGGATTACAGTCAGCGGGATGCCCCAGCTTTCTTAAGCCTCCTGTGATCGGTGGATCTGGAATTGACTGTTTAACGCTGGTTCGCGAAATGTCGCGGAAGCAAGAGTCGCCACCGTCTTTTATTTTCTCCAAATGGAAAGGACAAAAGCACAGAAAAATTCCTTAAAGAGATTGCTCTCGGTTCGGGAGGTAGGTTATAGAAAGGGAAGGTGTTAGCACCCTTTCTATCCATGGTTATCCATGGGCTCTTAGATACTTGCTCAATGTGTTTTCAAAAATGTTTGTTTGCTTTTCAATGTGGGTTTAAAAAAAGTTTCTTTGAAAAATTTCAGTTCGACTCGTACGTCAGAGTGTTTGAAAAATTTGCTTTGAAAGCTTTTGAAAATGTGTTGGTGTGAAAAGTCTTTTTGAGTTTGTTTTGAGATTAGAGAAAGTATCCTTGAGAACCTACCTACCCTAAGGAATTTGTCTGTGTAAATGTCCTTAAAAGTAGTGCCATCCCACCATTGAGAGGTAGGTAGCACCACCGTTGGAGGTGTTCGGGTCAATTCGAGTTTGTAGGGGACATGGTGATCACCAGAGCAATGGGAAGACACCTTAGAAGCTACCCTCATGCCAGGTTCCCGGATCATGAGGACTTACTAAGACATCCTCTACTCGACGATCACCTTTCGAAAGGCAACAGTGAGGCGTACCCTAGGGGTGGTGTGTGCGATTCGTGTGTCGTTTTCATTGATATTTGTCTTGTCATGTTTATTGGTGTTCTACGCTTGATTTTATTTTAAGTCCATACATTCTTTCATGCTTATTTAACAGTTTAATATTTGCGGGAAAATAAATCTAAACTATTACAAATGGCGCGGGTCCACATCGCCAAAATTAAACCGGACCCGATTTGACGGAAAGTAAATAAAGCAAAGGAAATAAAAGTGCGAAAAGTAAATGTTACAACGCTTTGGGAGAATTACATAATTATAATAAACGACATAAAATAAATGCGCGAAATTAAATAAATTACGAACATGGGCGTTGGACCCTTTTGCAAAAAATTAAAGTTAATGAAGGATTGAAATTAAAATTTAAAGGAAAATGTTTTTTAGATTTAATAGAAAAAGAGAATTAATTCAAATTAAAAATAAAATGTCAAACCCTAATTCTAATTATTATTATTTTTTTTTATTAAGAAAATATTGAAATTTTTAACTAAATGAAACCCTAATTTTTATGTACAATTTAATTATGAAAATAAATAAATAATATTATGATAAAAGGAAAAATTAAAAAGGATAAAAATTAAGCCTAAATTCTATATTTTTTTATGTTTTATTATGAAAAGAATTAAGATAAACCTAATTAAACTAATATTTATTTATAAGCAATTATTTACAAGAAAAATGTGAAAATTAAATATTTTTATTATGTTTTGTCTTTTTGAGTTTTTATGTATTTTTTTTGTATTTTTGTAAAAAATAATAATTACTTTAAACAAATAGAAAAAATAAAATAACAATAAAATAAAACATAAAAATAGAATAGACTTTGCAAACCAGGGGGGTGGAAGTCCCCAATATGGAGGTGTGGACTTAGCAAATCTGGCCCAATGACCTTCAGAATTTGTTGACTTTCTCAGGCTTTATGTGGTACGTTGACTGGAGTGTACGTGTTCTTCAGATCCATGCCGTTGGTTTAATCTTCAGGGGGCACGTGGACGTCTGGATGATGGTGGCGTATCATGCGCTCCACCTTTGGAATTGCATGGGAAGACGTTTGGCAAAATAATATAGAAACAATGCAGACCTGGGGTTCGAACCCAGGTCTTGGACGTGAATGCCTTCTTCGCTTGCCAACTGAACCATGAAACGCACGTTAACATGTTATAACGAATAAATAATAAAAAGAAAGACAAACGCGTTAGTGGGTTTCTGGCGCGAATTTCAAACCAGCCTATCACGTTTTGACAACGAGGTCGTCTTCTTCGTTGTTTTTATTTTTTTCTGAAACAAGTCTGTAAGGCAACGGTTTTGCAAACGTGGTGTTAGGTGGGTTTACAGAAAATAGCGACTAGGCTGTCTCTAAACATAAATTAGGCGCGAGTATATGAATCTCCTCGTCCAAGCGTGCTCATTCCAATGGTATTAACCACGAGTCCTAATTTTGCCTTGGATGGAAAGCCCTAATTCCTTATCCTGCAAACCCTAAAAAGCATACATGGTATAATCGCATATAACACAGAAAAACGCAATTAAAAGTATCAGTTAGCTTCAAAACTTTATGATGAACACGAATCAAGCATTAAATTTTACAAATAATGCCTAGAATGGGATGCACGATTATGAAATTTCCTGGATGCAGTTCCAGTTCATGTTACCGATTCTTGGAGCTTTGGCTGTTGTTATTGATTGGAATGCGTTCTATGTTACCCAAGGAAGCTAATGGGATCAGTATTATGCCTTGAATCCACCTGAAACAATGATTTCAGAATTGCCTTTTTTTGATAATTTTTCAAGTTTGTAATGTATTCTTGAGCGCAACTTTTTGTGTCATGCAATTAGGTTTATGTTCCTGGTTATGTAGTGAATGAATTAGGTTAAAAAGATTGATCAAAATCCATTGCTTTTATTGTTTTCAATATTTGATTTCTTAAGAATCCTTTTCATATCTTTTCACATGGTTTTTGTATCAATTAGGTTTCAATCAAGCCAAATCTTTCCATAATTGGCTAAGCACGAAATATCAAGTCTAAAACATGTATAAAAAGATTCATTTGGTTCATTTAGATATTTTCCACATATTTAATTGATTTAATTGAATTAATATGAATAAAAATTCAAATAAATAAATAAAAAATGAGAAAATACTTCCCTTTGGGCCAAGTGGTCGTGCACATGCTTGGAATGATGAATCTTGGAAGAAAAATGGGCCCATTAGCAATTTTGAATCATTTGCATCAATGTTGACTTTTCAAAATTCCTAAAAATTTCCCAACTTCCACAAGGCATAACTTGCTCAATTTTTAAGCTCTTCTCATGTTCTTGGACATTTTGGAAAGGTCTTTGAGTCCTCTAACCAATGCCTTTGGTCCCATGTCATTTTGATTTACCAATCTCAAGTTATGGCCTTTGACTTAAAGTCCCTTTTTGTTGACTTTTGAAAATGACCTATAATGTTGAAATTGATAACTTTTTGTGAGAGCATTTCTTGGACTTGGAATATGAATATGAATTGTAGGAAATGTCTTTCTCTTCAAAATGAGCTTTGGATGGAATTTTTCTGATAATCCATGTGAAAGTTATGCCCTAGTCAATTTCAATTGACTTTTTCAGCTGTCCAAATATAGTAACTTTTGCATCTTTGATGATTTCTGAGCCAAACTTTGAGAATCATGATCAAGCATTGATCAAATGATGTTTGTGGCTTCAAAATGATATGTTGACCAAAAATTTGAACTTTTGACTGCCAAATGACCATTTTGCCCCTACAGTTGACTGTAGTGCAATTTAGGGTTTTGACTGTGCAATTTTGAACTGAATGCCTTGAAACTTGATATGAGGATACTTGACCATCTTTGTAGGCATGTGAGACTTGATTGGGCCCTTGAAAACTTCCTTTTCTTGATCAGAACACAAACCCTAGTTTTGACTGTATAGGAGACAGTTGGACTGTGCAACCCTTGGGGAGTTTTGTGACCTTGACTTGACAAATCTTGAAGAATATGGGAGGGCAAATTTTGGGGTGCAACAGTTGCCCCTGTTCAATCTTCTTAGACCTGAGGATGCAGATTGGCTGACGTGCCTTTCGTAATCCGAGGGTAGAAGATGATTGAACACTAAAGTGCCCAGAAATTTGCGCTCGCCTGTTAGCAGTGTGATGGGGGAATGGGCTTATAGATGCCATTTAGAGATTGCTGGATAGGATGATGGGCTTATAGATGCCATCTGGATGTTGATCGCGTAGGAGATTCCTTAGCGAGAACCTGCATACCTACAAAAGAAAGATGAGTACCTGACACGTTGCAGGAGCTGATTTTAGATGCTTGGCATAGATATGTCCTGACTGGTTACAGGAGCTGAGTCTGAAGCTTCAAAAGATGATGAATGAACCAGGTATGGTTACTGCCTTAGCATGAATGGTAAGAGAAACCTTGGGTGATTTTAACTTCAACAACGCTCGTTGAGAAAAATCTTGGTGGGAAATACCATCTTCGCAGGATCGGAATGAGAACCATAGGCCATTATAATCTGAAAGGAATGATCACCTCACACTCATCGTCGGAGAGGGGAATCATAGGAAAAGGAATTGTCACCTCACACACCGTCGGAGAGGGAACCATAAGAGACTATCACCTCACACTCATCGTCGGAGAGGGAAACATCTGAAAAGGAATTACCACCTCACGCACTTGCCGGAGATGGGACCATAAGAGACTATCACCTCACACTCATCATCGGAGAGGGAAACATCTGAAGAAGGAATTACCACCTCACGCACTTGTCGGAGAGGGGACCATAAGAGACTATCACCTCACACTCATCGTCGGAGAGGGAAACATCTGAAGAAGGAATTACCACCTCACGCACTTGTCGGAGAGGGGACCATAAGAGACTATCACCTCACACTCATCGTCGGAGAGGGAAACATCTGAAAAAGGAATTACCACCTCACACACTTGTCGGAGAGGGGACCATAAGAGACTATCACCTCACACTCATCGTCGGAGAGGGAAACATCTGAAGACGGAATTACCACCTCACGCACTTGCCGGAGAGGGGACCATAACTTCTGCTGAGTCTTTATCAGAAAAATCTGTTGGGAGTCAATTTAGCTGGACTAGAGAAGACTTTGAAATATGTTTGAGCATTTTAACTGCATCTTTCTTGAAAGGTAAAGGTCAGTCATATGCAATGCATGATATGGATCAAGCAATGATGTTCTCAACATAAATGAGATTTGTATGATATGATGCGTTCATGCATGCTATAATGATGTATGTGATGTTTTATGAATATGTTTTTCGTCTAGGAAAGTAAATCCTTGACGGGTGCCGGGAAGTCGTGTCCTGGGCTGATGTTGAAGAATAAGCTTTTACTTCCGTTGGGGATGATAACTGCAAGAATACCGGTAGGAGAAGATGACTCCGTTGCGGAATAAACTTGGCGAATAGATTCTGCGGGGAGACAAGATATTCTAGCGACTATGCTGGGAAGCAATACTCTGTGGGGATAGAGATGCTTTGCTGAATGTTGATAGTAACTTGCTGGGGATATTTTGCTGTATTGGAAGTGTTGATAGACTCCGCTGGGGGTAAGAGAATTTCGTCGAGGACACTCTTTCCGTGGCTCTTGGCTGAGGATAACCCAGTTATATCCTGTTAAGGGAATAACTCTTTAAATCAAGCCGGACGACGTGTTCGTGTTCTGCGGGGGGGTAAGCTTCCAGAATTTACTGGGGATAAGCTTACTGCTTGGGGGAGATGGACTCCAACTTTCCTTGGGAAACTGGATTGGACTTTCCTGGGGAAGTTTTGATATGCTGGGGAAGTGATTCCTTTTGAATGTTATGCCGCCGGGGAACAATCTTTAGACCAAGACCGCCGGGGATGCTTGTTTAAGAATATATGCTGCTGGGGAAGTATTGAGATCTACGGAGGATACTCAACTTCCTTGAGATTTGATAGCTTTGCTTGGAGAAGAATGCACTTTAGTTGGCTCACTCTCTGGGGAATTCAGGTATACTGGTCATGTTCTTTAGCTGAACCTATCTTGGTACCTTGGAGGATAGAACAATTAGACTGCTCAGACAATTCTTTTATTGCCCCTGTTTCTAGTGTCACCTGCAATTAATTCCTTTGTTTCGTATGCAAATATTTATGAGTTAGCAAATTATTGTCAATGCATATATCACAAATTGAACCTTGGACGTTCTTCGCAAAACAAAACAGGAAAAGAAAAATACTTGGCACGTTTAACTGAAAATGTATTTGTCTTGATTTTTGAATGGCCTGAAAATAGGCGTTTTGTGTACAAGAGGCTGACGTCCTAGTAAGAGGAACGTTGCCGAACAAAAGGGTTTTATACAAATTTTATACAAGAGAAAATAAAACAACTGTGTGAAATATGAATGATCCCACTGGGTTTCAACTCTGCTATTGCCTTTATAACTCCGAGCGTCTCATCACTTGATGACCTTGGTTGAAGGTGAAGCTGACTGATTGATGCCGTCTGAACTTGATGTAGATACCGGATTCTGGATGCAAAGTGATCAATGAGACATAGTATTACGCTTTATCCCTAATTTTTGCCTGGGCCGCCCTTTCGGGTTTTCAGTCCACCGGGATACCCCTTTTTGCCCAAGCCGCCTTTTCAGGTTTTCGACTTGCCGGGTGTACAGATTTTTTCATTTTCATCCCTTCATTTTGCCCGAACCCTTTTGGTTCGACGGGAAGCCCTAATTTTTGCCTAGGCATGTCAGCCTAGCGGGTCTTTTTTATGCGTAGTATTTTTTAACTATGTCTGCATTGGCGGGGTGAGGAAGGTCGTCACCATCCATGTTGGTCAATATCATGGCTCCTCCTGAGAACACATGCTTAACCACAAATGGCCCTTCATACGTAGGGGTCCATTTGCCCCTTGGATCACTCTGAGGAAGGATGATTCTCTTGATTACCAGATCCCCAACTTGATATTCCTGCGGCCTGACCTTTTTGTTAAATGCCCTGATCATCCGTTTCTGATACGTCTGACCATGACATATATCAGCAAGTCTTTTTTCATCAACGAGGTTGAGTTGATCAAGTCGTGTCTGGATCCAATCATCTTCGTTCAGATTTGCATCCTTCATTATCCGGAGAGAGGGAATTTGTACTTCGATCGGCAAGACTGCCTCCATACCATAAACCAGAGAGAAAGGAGTTGCCCCGGTTGACGTCCTAGCTGAGGTACGGTACCCATGTAGAGCAAACGGTAACATCTCGTGCCAATCTTTGTAAGTCACTGTCATTTTCTGCACGATCTTCTTGATGTTTTTATTAGCTGCTTCTACAGCCCCATTCATCTTCGGTCTGTAAGGAGAAGAATTGTGGTGCTGTATCTTGAACTGTTCGCAGAGCTCAGCGATCATCTTATTGTTTAGATTGGTACCGTTGTCTGTAATAATTCGCTCAGGGACGCCGTACCGACAGATCAGGTTGTGCCGAATGAACCGTGCCACAACAGTCTTGGTCACTGTAGCATAGGATGCTGCCTCGACCCATTTCGTAAAATAATCAATCGCCACTAGGATGAAGCGATGTCCATTGGATGCCGTAGGTTTTATCTCGCCGATCATGTCTATGCCCCACATTGCAAATGGCCAAGGCGCAGTCAGAACATTCAGGGGAACCGGAGGAACATGCACCTTGTCTGCATAAATCTGGCACTTGTGGCATGTCCTGGAGTGTTGGTAGCAATCAGCTTCCATGGTGGACCAGTAATATCCTGCCCGTAGGATCTTCTTAGCCATAGTATGTCCACTGGAATGCGTACCAAAGGTCCCTTCATGTAGATCTTCCATGATCCGTTCTGCTTCAGTCTTATCCACACAACGCAGTAAGGTTGAATCATGGTTTCGCTTGTACAAGATGCCGTTGCTAAGGAAGAACTTGGCTGCAAACCTCCTCAGGAATTTCTTATCATTGACAGAGGCACCTTCAGGGTATTCCTGAGCTTCCAGATATCTCTTCACTTCGTGGTACCAAGGCTTCTCAGTCACCAACTCAGTTTCGAGATCACAACAGTATGCCGGTTCGTCCAGTTTCCAGATGATGATCCGGGGAGCCTCATTGTCCCATTTAACCTTGAACATTGAAGACATTGTAGCTAACGCGTCCGCTAGCTGATTCTCTTCTCTTGGAAAGTGCTCAAAGGTTATCTCTGTGAAGTGGGGAATCAGGGTCAACACACATTCTTTGTAAGGAATCAGGTTTGGGTGTTTCGTATCCCACTCTCCTTTGATCTGATTGATCACAAGAGCGGAATCTCCGAAGACACTTAGAAATTTGATCCTTAGGTCGATCGCAGCTTGAAGACCCATGATGCACGCCTCATATTCCGCCATGTTGTTGGTACAGTTGAAACACAGCCGGGCAGTGAGTGGAGTATGAGTACCTTGTGGTGATATGATGATGGCGCCGATACCGTTTCCCAAAGCATTAGAGGCTCCGTCAAAGTGCATAGACCATCGGGATCCTGGTTCAGGTCCTTCATCCGGTCCAGGTACTTCACAATCAGTCACAATCATGATGCTTTCATCCGGAAACTCGAAGTTCATTGATTGATAATCATCTACAGCTTGATGAGCTAAGTGGTCTGCCAATACACTTCCCTTGATGGCTTTCTAGGTTGTGTACTGAATATCGTATTCCGTCAAGATCATCTGCCATCTTGCAATTCTCCCAGACAGAGCAGGCTTTTCGAATATGTACTTTATAGGATCCATTTTTGAGATCAACAAGGTAGTGTGAGTCAGCATATACTGTCTCAGCCGGCGAGCAGCCCATACCAAAGCGCAGCAATTTTTCTCAAGCAGTGAGTATCGGGTCTCACAGTCGGTAAACTTTTTGCTAAGGTAATAAATGGCATGCTCTTTTCGGCCAGACTCGTCATGCTGCCCCAGCACACACCCCATTGAATTGTCAAGCACTGTCAGGTATAATATCAGAGGTCTCCCTTCAACCGGTGGCATAAGGATAGGTGGTTCTTGGAGATACTCTTTGATTTTGTCGAAAGCAGCCTGACATTCATCGTTCCAACGTACTACCTGATCTTTCTTCAGCAGCTTGAAGATTGGCTCACAGGTAGCAGTCAGATGAGATATGAATCGAGCGATGTAATTCAGGCGTCCTAAAAAGCCTCTGACTTCCTTCTCTGTCTTAGGAACTGGCATCTCTTGAATAGCTTTGACCTTAGCAGGGTCCACTTGAATACCTTTATCACTGACTACGAAGCCTAGCAACTTCCCAGATCTTACCCCGAAGGTGCACTTGTTCGGGTTCAACCTCAGCTTGTACAGTTTCAACCGGTCAAACAACTTCTGCAGATGATCTAGGTGCTCTTCCTCAGTTTGGGACCTAGCGATCATGTCGTCCACATACACTTCTATCTCATGATGGATCATATCATGAAATAAGGCAACCATGGCACGTTGGTAGGTTGCCCCAGCATTCTTTAATCCAAAAGGCATGACCTTGTAACAGAAGGTGCCCCACTGAGTGACAATCGTAGTCTTCTCCATGTCTTCAGGTGCCATCTTTATCTGATTATAACCTGAAAAGCCATCCATGAAAGAGAATACCTTGTGCTGAGCTGTATTATCAACAAGGACATCAATGTGAGGTAAGGGGAAGTCATCCTTGGGGCTGGCCCTGTTCAGATCCCTATAATCGACACACATTCTGACCTTACCGTCCTTCTTAGGTACCGGCACCACATTAGCAACCCACTGAGGGTAAGAAGTCACTGCAAGAAACCCAGCATCGAACTGTTTCATAACCTCGGCTTTGATCTTCTCAGACATCTCTGGACGCATCCGACGGACCTTTTGTTTAACTGGAGGGCAGTCTTCCTTGGTCGGCAAATGATGGACCACAATGTCGGTATCCAACCCGGGCATGTCTTCGTAGGACCAAGCAAAGATCTCCATATAATCATGCAGCATCTTGGTTAACCGTTGCTTCACGCTGAGCTCTAGGTTGGCACCAATCTTTACCTCTTTCCTGTCTTTCTCTGTACCCAGGTTTATTGTCTCCACTGGCTCTTCGTGGGGTTGAATTGCTCTCTCTTCCTGAAGCAACAGTCTAGCAAGCTCGCCAGGCACTTCGCAATCATCTTCACCTTCGTCTTCGGCTAAGTTGATCGGATTTTCGAAGTCATAATTGGCAGTAGCAGAGTTGTTATCAGTAAGATCCAGAGTGGATTGGAACCTGTATGAGTGAGTGTGTGTGTAAATACAGCTATTTTGAAAATTATGTAAAGGAAAAGAAAGACAGAAAAGGAACACAATATTTGCCATGCGAAAAATACGTCCAAGATTTTCATTCATGATGTATAAAATGACAGTTTGTATGCCCTCACAAATAGAACCACGGTGCCTCGGGTAAGACACCGGGCCATAGAGCTTATCATTGTTTATTACAAAATAACAAAACATAGGAATTCATTACTTAGTAACAAAAGAAACAGGGAGATTGTCCTTTGCGCTCCAATTGTTAAGTCCACCGTCAGTTGCCGGGTAGATCCAGCTATCAAACTCGGCTTCATCAACTTCCTCTTCATCCCCAATAGCATTAACTCCATGAGCAGGCAGGGGAGCTGTCACTACGTTAGGCTTGTCAGATGCCTCAAACTGTACCTCCTTAGCGTCAATGAGGTCCTGTAGCTTGTTCTTTAGTGCCCAACAGTCATCGGTAGAGTGCCCCGGGCTTTCTGAATGGTAAGCACAACGAGCATTCGGGTTGTACTTGGGAGATGTTGTATTGGGGAAATTCGGGGCTTCCCTGACAGTCACTAAGTTGGTGGCTAGCAACTGTGGCAGAATCTGTGATAGGGTCATGTTTAGCCGGGTAAACTCCCTCCGGGGTCTTTCAGCCCTTTGAGAATTGTTTGGCCGAGGAGCGGCAGCAGGCTTAGCAATCATCACCGCACTGACAGATTGGCGGTGCTCAGGTCTCTCTGATTTCCTAGAACCATACACGGCACTAGACTCCTTCTTGAATGGTTTCTTTTCCGAACTAGATGATGCACCCTTTGCAATCTTTCCAGACTTCAACCCAGCTTCAATCCTTTCTCCAGTCAGAATCAAATCAGTGAACCCAGCAGAAGAATTCCCAATGAGATGGTTGAAAAATGGCCCAGATAGGGTCCCCAAGAACATGTCTACCAGCTCCCGGTCAGTCAATGGTGGCTGCACTCTGCCAGCCAGGTCTCTCCATTTCTGAGCGTACTCCTTAAAACCTTCGCTTGCACCTAACGCCATACCCTGGAGTTGGGTACGTGTGGGGGCAAGGTCGGCATTATATTGATACTGCTTATAGAAAGCAGTAGCCAACTCCTCCCAGTTACGAACTTTGGTCCCATCCAGCTGATAGAACCATTCGAGATGAGTCCCTGAAAGACTCTCCTGGAAGAAGTGGATCCATAGATTCTTATCCGCAGAGTACGGCTGAATTTTCCGAACATAGGACCTTAAATGCAGCTTGGGACAAGACGCCCCGTCATATTTGGAGAAGGATGGTGCTTTGAACTTATGGGGGATAATCACACCAGTCGACAAACCCAGATCTCCGAAATCCAGCCCAGGTGCCTGTTGAACCTCCATAGCCTTCAACCTGTCCTCCAGTTGTTTATATCTGTCATCTGAAGGAGGGTACTGCTCTTCATCAAAATCTGTCTCGTTGTCGGAGACTACCGGACTAGGGACCTTTACTTCTGCCTGAGAAGGACTCTTACCAACAGAAGAACCAGCCTCTTCATGCTGCAGAGTATTACCGAACCTTCGGCCCGAGTTGAACAGAACAGTTCTTCTCTTCTTCTTCTTCTCCTTCTTCAGGAGCATAGCCTTCAGTTCTTCTTGGCCTTTAGCCAGACCCTTGATTAGTTCTTGGAATTGCGCATTCTGCGCCTGGAGAGCCTTGATTGATGTCTCAGTTGATGCAGATTCGGGATTCATGATGCTGAAATAAACAGCGAAGAACTGTAAGCAACCTGAAAAGAGGAAAAACCTGCTATGCACATGATGTATGAAATGCGTATGCAATGCATTCAAGGGTTCGAAAGTTCAAATTTGTTGTAGACAAAAAGGAACACACGTTATCATTAAAGAAATCATTGTTTAATACATCAGAGCCTCATGGGCAAAAGTACAAAAATCAAATCAATCCCAAAATACACTGCGCATCCTCTTCGGAGCTATGTAGGTGTTGAGATTCCTCTCTTCATGCAACAGGCGGGTGAGCTCCAAGACTTTCTTTTCACTGGCATGCAGACTAGTCTCAAGAGAATTCCTTTCCTCCTTAAGCTGGATCCAACTCTTCTGCATCTCTTCCCAGGATGTGGGCATATCAGGGTGCTGAATAGTGTAGGACACTTCCCCTTCCAAGACTGGTTCTTTGACTACCGGGATCATGTGAGGATAAGGCATCACTAACTTCTGAGAGCGGGCGCGTACCCACTTGAGATAGGGTTCCAATGGGATAGAGTTCCTGTGCCCCAGTGTCTTGCTGTCTATCCTACTGGGCATCCTCCAAGCTCTGATAAATCTCTGGCGAAGTCCTTGAGTATCATTGTCGAAGTCAAAAACTATGTCAGGAATTAACATGTCATGAGGACCATCCCTCCGAGCATAACCAAATTGTCTCCAAGCCAGGCATGGGCTATAAGTAATACCTCCTCTGATTCCAAGTAAAGGAACATTAGGGTACTCCCCACAACGATCAATGATAGTGACATCTCCTCTGGACCTAGGACACCAATGTATATCTGCGTGTGTAAGAGTCATCAACCGTTGTGACCATCTCAAACCCCGCTCATTCTTCAAGACCGATTGTGGAAGGTGCGAAATAAACCACCTTCCCAGGAGAGGAGTGCAACACATAAGGACACCTCTTTTTCTCATGGTTCGAGTGTAACATGAGTGAAGGATGTCCCCCAGCAACGTAGGTATAGGATTTCTGGACATAAAGATCTGAACAGCACTGATATCAATAAGCTGATCTGGGTTAGGGAACAACACCAAACCATAGACTAGGAGGGCCACAACCTCTTCAAAAGCTTGCAAGTCAAGAGAGTTCCAACATTCAAGGGCCTTCTCAAACAGAAACCTGGCTAAGAACCCTTTGATACCACTTCTAACTTCCCAATGTCCCTTGAGGTCAGATGACTGTAGGTGCAAGGCTTTAGCAATCTCTTCCAGCTTAGGTTCCTCTTCTGTACCGTTGAAGGGTAGCTGATCAAGGATAGGGATCTTCAGGAGCCGGGAGAACTCCTCCAATGTAGGTACCAACTGATAGTCCAAGAAGGTAAAGCAGTGATGCAGAGGGTCAAAGAATTGGAACAGGACCTTTATCATATCTTCCTCAATGTTGGTGTTGACCAAGCTGATGAGGCTTCCATGCCTTTCACTGAATGAAGAGTTCTCGGGAATCCTGGATATGAGCTCCTTAAGTTGAGGAGGGATCCTTACAAGACTGACTTGAATTGTCTTTCTACGAACAGTTTCCATGTCCTACAAAACAAGAACAAAGATGAAAATTTGAACCCCTGAAATGGTTAGTCAATGCATATGATGCGGGATGATGTCATGATGCTATGATTAAACACACCACAGATATTTACAAAGACAAACATGTAAGGCACACAAGGCACACAAGACAAGCCCTTAAGGTTTAAGGCCAGCATGGGGTCTGGGTAGTACCCTCTTGAAGTTGGTGAGTTCAACCTGTCCTAATCAAAGTAACTGGGTTCTAAGGTTCCCAATATCACGGGATTGCTTTCATTGTTCATCGTTTCGATTTAGCCACTGAACTGGCGACCGAAATATTCCAGGAAAGCAACCCTCAATTGAGTGTAGTATCGAGTATCAACCAACCTCGGACTGCACCAAAGTCAGTTATCTCCCTACCCTAAAGAGGCCAAGATAGTTCAATTAAGGTTCCTAAGGTCTGTTGATGCTTCACGACACCACGCGGAGGCCCCGTACTCTCCTTGACTGAACTCAAGGGTTACCGGTACACACCAAAGTGCCACATCAACGTAGCAGACTGTTTCAACCATGTCGGTATACCCCGCACAGTTCCCTCACCGCCTTGTTGCTACTTTCTAAGAAGGTATCCCCAGATCCGGGTTAGGATCTATAGAACTCCCAAGACAGTCCCACAATTTAAAGCAAACAAGTCAAAGCAATTGAAAACACAGTTTATGAACTATCCTAAGGTACACCTCACTTTATAAGATTCCCCAGCAGAGTCGCCAGTTCTGTGATCGGTGGATCTGGAACTGACTGTTTAACGCTGGTTCGCGAAATGTCGCGGAAGCAAGAGTCGCCACCGTCTTTTATTTTCTCCAAATGGAAAGGACAAAAGCACAGAAAAATTCCTTAAAGAGATTGCTCTCGGTTCGGGAGGTAGGTTATAGAAAGGGAAGGTGTTAGCACCCTTTCTATCCATGGTTATCCATGGGCTCTTAGATACTTGCTCAATGTGTTTTCAAAAATGTTTGTTTGCTTTTCAATGTGGGTTTAAAAAAAGTTTCTTTGAAAAATTTCAGTTCGACTCGTACGTCAGAGTGTTTGAAAAATTTGCTTTGAAAGCTTTTGAAAATGTGTTGGTGTGAAAAGTCTTTTTGAGTTTGTTTTGAGATTAGAGCAAGTATCCTTGAGAACCTACCTACCCTAAGGAATTTGTCTGTGTAAATGTCCTTAAAAGTAGTGCCATCCCACCATTGAGAGGTAGGTAGCACCACCGTTGGAGGTGTTCGGGTCAATTCGAGTTTGTAGGGGACATGGTGATCACCAGAGCAATGGGAAGACACCTTAGAAGCTACCCTCATGCCAGGTTCCCGGATCATGAGGACTTACTAAGACATCCTCTACTCGACGATCACCTTTCGAAAGGCAACAGTGAGGCGTACCCTAGGGGTGGTGTGTGCGATTCGTGTGTCGTTTTCATTGATATTTGTCTTGTCATGTTTATTGGTGTTCTACGCTTGATTTTATTTTAAGTCCATACATTCTTTCATGCTTATTTAACAGTTTAATATTTGCGGGAAAATAAATCTAAACTATTACAAATGGCGCGGGTCCACATCGCCAAAATTAAACCGGACCCGATTTGACGGAAAGTAAATAAAGCAAAGGAAATAAAAGTGCGAAAAGTAAATGTTACAACGCTTTGGGAGAATTACATAATTATAATAAACGACATAAAATAAATGCGCGAAATTAAATAAATTACGAACATGGGCGTTGGACCCTTTTGCAAAAAATTAAAGTTAATGAAGGATTGAAATTAAAATTTAAAGGAAAATGTTTTTTAGATTTAATAGAAAAAGAGAATTAATTCAAATTAAAAATAAAATGTCAAACCCTAATTCTAATTATTTTTTTTTTTATTAAGAAAATATTGAAATTTTTAACTAAATGAAACCCTAATTTTTATGTACAATTTAATTATGAAAATAAATAAATAATATTATGATAAAAGGAAAAATTAAAAAGGATAAAAATTAAGCCTAAATTCTATATTTTTTTATGTTTTATTATGAAAAGAATTAAGATAAACCTAATTAAACTAATATTTATTTATAAGCAATTATTTACAAGAAAAATGTGAAAATTAAATATTTTTATTATGTTTTGTCTTTTTGAGTTTTTATGTATTTTTTTTGTATTTTTGTAAAAAATAATAATTACTTTAAACAAATAGAAAAAATAAAATAACAATAAAATAAAACATAAAAATAGAATAGACTTTGCAAACCAGGGGGGTGGAAGTCCCCAATATGGAGGTGTGGACTTAGCAAATCTGGCCCAATGACCTTCAGAATTTGTTGACTTTCTCAGGCTTTATGTGGTACGTTGACTGGAGTGTACGTGTTCTTCAGATCCATGCCGTTGGTTTAATCTTCAGGGGGCACGTGGACGTCTGGATGATGGTGGCGTATCATGCGCTCCACCTTTGGAATTGCATGGGAAGACGTTTGGCAAAATAATATAGAAACAATGCAGACCTGGGGTTCGAACCCAGGTCTTGGACGTGAATGCCTTCTTCGCTTGCCAACTGAACCATGAAACGCACGTTAACATGTTATAACGAATAAATAATAAAAAGAAAGACAAACGCGTTAGTGGGTTTCTGGCGCGAATTTCAAACCAGCCTATCACGTTTTGACAACGAGGTCGTCTTCTTCGTTGTTTTTATTTTTTTTTCTGAAACAAGTCTGTAAGGCAACGGTTTTGCAAACGTGGTGTTAGGTGGGTTTACAGAAAATAGCGACTAGGCTGTCTCTAAACATAAATTAGGCGCGAGTATATGAATCTCCTCGTCCAAGCGTGCTCATTCCAATGGTATTAACCACGAGTCCTAATTTTGCCTTGGATGGAAAGCCCTAATTCCTTATCCTGCAAACCCTAAAAAGCATACATGGTATAATCGCATATAACACAGAAAAACGCAATTAAAAGTATCAGTTAGCTTCAAAACTTTATGATGAACACGAATCAAGCATTAAATTTTACAAATAATGCCTAGAATGGGATGCACGATTATGAAATTTCCTGGATGCAGTTCCAGTTCATGTTACCGATTCTTGGAGCTTTGGCTGTTGTTATTGATTGGAATGCGTTCTATGTTACCCAAGGAAGCTAATGGGATCAGTATTATGCCTTGAATCCACCTGAAACAATGATTTCAGAATTGCCTTTTTTTGATAATTTTTCAAGTTTGTAATGTATTCTTGAGCGCAACTTTTTGTGTCATGCAATTAGGTTTATGTTCCTGGTTATGTAGTGAATGAATTAGGTTAAAAAGATTGATCAAAATCCATTGCTTTTATTGTTTTCAATATTTGATTTCTTAAGAATCCTTTTCATATCTTTTCACATGGTTTTTGTATCAATTAGGTTTCAATCAAGCCAAATCTTTCCATAATTGGCTAAGCACGAAATATCAAGTCTAAAACATGTATAAAAAGATTCATTTGGTTCATTTAGATATTTTCCACATATTTAATTGATTTAATTGAATTAATATGAATAAAAATTCAAATAAATAAATAAAAAATGAGAAAATACTTCCCTTTGGGCCAAGTGGTCGTGCACATGCTTGGAATGATGAATCTTGGAAGAAAAATGGGCCCATTAGCAATTTTGAATCATTTGCATCAATGTTGACTTTTCAAAATTCCTAAAAATTTCCCAACTTCCACAAGGCATAACTTGCTCAATTTTTAAGCTCTTCTCATGTTCTTGGACATTTTGGAAAGGTCTTTGAGTCCTCTAACCAATGCCTTTGGTCCCATGTCATTTTGATTTACCAATCTCAAGTTATGGCCTTTGACTTAAAGTCCCTTTTTGTTGACTTTTGAAAATGACCTATAATGTTGAAATTGATAACTTTTTGTGAGAGCATTTCTTGGACTTGGAATATGAATATGAATTGTAGGAAATGTTTTTCTCTTCAAAATGAGCTTTGGATGGAATTTTTCTGATAATCCATGTGAAAGTTATGCCCTAGTCAATTTCAGTTGACTTTTTCAGCTGTCCAAATATAGTAACTTTTGCATCTTTGATGATTTCTGAGCCAAACTTTGAGAATCATGATCAAGCATTGATCAAATGATGTTTGTGGCTTCAAAATGATATGTTGACCAAAAATTTGAACTTTTGACTGCCAAATGACCATTTTGCCCCTACAGTTGACTGTAGTGCAATTTAGGGTTTTGACTGTGCAATTTTGAACTGAATGCCTTGAAACTTGATATGAGGATACTTGACCATCTTTGTAGGCATGTGAGACTTGATTGGGCCCTTGAAAACTTCCTTTTCTTGATCAGAACACAAACCCTAGTTTTGACTGTATAGGAGACAGTTGGACTGTGCAACCCTTGGGGAGTTTTGTGACCTTGACTTGACAAATCTTGAAGAATATGGGAGGGCAAATTTTGGGGTGCAACACCTCCTTTATAGGTTTTGGCTTAGTAGGCTTTTCTCTTTTGAGAGATTGACTGTCTATGTGATAGGGAACCACCCTTGTCTTTTGATTCCAAAGGAACGCTCTCTCTTTTTTGACGTCGTTCGTTGTATTACGAACTGAGAGTTTGCGACTTCAATGCGCATTTCTTTTTGAATTAACTGAGATACTACCCTGCCCCGGGTTTATATCAAAGGTTTTGATTGTTTAGAACAGAGAACTCCTACTTCTTTGGCTCGAAGGGGTTGACTAGGGATTAACTTCCTTATAACTCCAGTGTTTGGGAATTGAAAGAAATGCCTGTATATCATCAGCAAGGTCTGTTCAAAAGCATACTGCATAAGATCACGGTATTATTTCGTCATCCTCCCTCTAAAGGCTTGCAGCTTTTTATCAAGAGTCAAATATCATAAAGAAAAGCATAAGAGTAGTGAAACGAATGGATGAATTCAAGACAAACATATGCAATGCATTAATGAAAACAGAGTTTAACATCAACAGATAATTGTTTGACAGCAAAAGAAATTACAACTTTGAAAATTCAAAAAGAAGCAAAAGTCTTTCAGTTTGAGCCTCGTCACTTCAAGCGGAGAACCCTTTAACGGAAGATTTTCATCTCGCCGTCTGGCATGAATTCCAGCACCCCAATGTCGATCAGATCTTGAATCTTGTTCTTCAAGGCCCAACAGTCGTTGGTGCCGTGTCCCAGGCTGTAGGAGTGGTAAACACAGAATGCGTCGGGGTTATAGTGAGGAGAGGAGATATTGAGCTTCTGAGGAGGGTCCTTTACAGTAAGCAAGTTAACCTCCAACAGGCGCTTCAGTATGAAGAATGATGGTATTTCAGTCTCCGTGAACTGTCTTCCCGATTTTTCTTGCTTACGCCGATTCCCCCGTTGACGCTGGCGAGGTTGTTGATGGGATTGTGACCCTGAAGCTAGCAAAGGAGCTTTCCCCTTGTCTTCTTGAGTGGAGGGAGGCTGAGCGGTGACTTGCTCTTCGACCTCAGATGTTTGCCCCAGTTGGTTGTTTGGAAGCAGTTGGCGGACAAGAACTCTGAGTTCCTCTTGTCTTTAAGATAGGTCTTGGATGAGAGCCATCTGGCCCACCAACTGTCCCATCATTTGAGTCCTCAGTGTTGTCAGATCAAACTGCAGCTCCGCAATCTGATCACTCCTGGCATTGTTGGAATTCCCCAGGCCTTTGGTGAGGAGAGCTTTCATCTCTTCTTGCCCCAGAGACAAGTTCAGGAACATCTCCTGCAGCTGAGCAGTCTGGTCTTGGATGTCTTTGACAGACCTTTCTAGAGCCATCTCTTGCTGAAATAAACAGCAGGAGAGTAAGGAAACCTGAAAAAGGAAAGATTGTCAAAATGCAATGCATGATATGTGGATGCATGCTTTCAAGGATCTCTTGGGGTAAACACAAGAAAATGTTAGAGGTTGAACTTTGCTCTTGGATTGGAGATCTCTGCACCGGTGGACGTCCTTCCACGAGAATCAAGCTCACCATGTCAAGTGGGTCATAGCCACTGATTCAAGTTGTTGTTCTTGGACTTTGATTGGAGAGCTTTGTATCGGTGGATGTCCTTCTACGAGAATCAAGCTCACCATGTCGAGTGGGTCATAGCCACTGATTCAAGTTGTTGTTCTTGGACTTTGATTGGAGAGCTTTGTATCGACAGATGTCCTTCTACGAGAATCAAGCTCACCATGTCGAGTGGGTCATAGCCACTGATTCAAGTTGTTGCACTTGATCTTTGACTGGATTGGTTAGAGGAGAAACCCCTTTACCTCTTGGTAGACGTCTGGTTCAACGTAACCCTGCATCAAAAGAACCCTCGAGATCCTTGAAATGGTTATTGAAAATGCTAAAATGCTATGGTATGATGTCATGATGTTATGTACATGTATGCACAAGCAAGTGAGTGTATATACAGGCAAACAATATTCACACAAAGCAAACAAGCCCTTAGGTTTAGGCTTGCATGAGGTTCAGGTACTACCCTCTTTCAGTTTGTTGGTTAAAACCTGTCTTATCAAAAGTAGCCGGGTTCTAGAGAATCTCATATCATTGGCTACCCTCAATCGGTCATAACTCCAGCATCGCAACCTTTTCTCGCGGCCGGAACCATCTCGAGAGTTTAGCCTCAATGAGTGTAGCATACTGCTACTGTTCTAATGGCCAAGTTGGTCAATTAGGGTTCTAAGGTCGGTTGGTGCTTAATGACTCCTTGGAAGACCCATATTCTCCCCATTTCAACACGAGGGATATCGGTACAGACCAAGACGCCACACCAACGTAGCCACTGCTTCACCCATGTCGGTATACGCCGGACAGGTCCCTCACAGATTATGCTACCTAAAAGGGTTCCCCAGATCCGGGTTAGGATCTATAAAACTCTGATACAAAGCCCACAAATGTAAAGCAATCAAAGCAATTAATTTGAAAACAAAGGTGATCTAAACCCTAAGGTAACCCCACTTTTAAGTTACTCCCCAGCAGAGTCGCCAGTTCTGGCGATACGGTGGGAGAACTGACTAGTGTTTTGCGTTCGTATTCGTACTTGTGCGGTTGAGCAAGAGTCGCCACCGACTTTTTATTTTATCCTAAAGGAAAGGTTAAAAAAGCACAGCAAAAACCTTTTGAGATATTTCGTGGGTCCGGGGGGTAGATTATGAAAAGGGAAGGTATTAGCACCCTTTCCATCCATGGTTATCCATGGGCTCTTAGTTACTTGGTTTTTTAGATCACTTGCCTTGTTTTTCGATTGCTTTGAAAATGGTGTGTGTGTGGGTGCTTTTTGAAAATGTTTTGGAAAAAGATGCCTTGTCTTAGGCAACTAATGTATTTGACTCGTGATTGAGTGTTTTACAAAAGTGTGGATCTTTTCGAAAAGATGTTTCAAATGTTTTTGAGAGTTTGTTTTGAAAGTGTTGTGGATTGTGGTTTTTGAAAAGAAGGCAAGTGTTTTTGCAAGTTTGATCTCAAGTAACTAAGAGTTTTGTCTACCCTATTGTACTCAAAGGTTTTTGTTATGTTTTAACAATTTTGTTCCACCATTGAATTTGGTGGACAATTTTGCGTTTAGGAAGTTTATTCGGGACGGGCGCGGGTCATCGTATGGACCATGAATGCAATGATGCCAAGTGTCTTTGGCAATTTGCTTTGAAGGGACTATGATCATTCCGTTTAGGCAACACTTTGAGACTTATGATCATTTGATTTTATTTTGCCAAAGATACTCGACGTGCAAGCATGGCCCATTTTGGAAGGCAACATGTGGGATTACCCTAGAGAGTGCAAGTGTGATTGTGTATTGATTACATGTATTTGTCTTGTATTAGGTTATCTAGCGTTTGATTTTATGTACATGCAAACCCTAGGTCTAACCATGGTATATTTGGAAAATTGTAAATTGCGGAAATGTAAAATCTACGCTATTACAAAGTAGTATCCGGGAGTGGGGGTACAAGTGTATGAATGGGGATGAGACTTATAGTATCCAATAAGTTACAACCAAATTGAATTCGCAATCAAATGTAAATATCGAATATACAGATATAAGATAAACAAATGTGTAGGAGCAATATGAATGTATCGTGTAAGTGTAAGTATGAGAGTATGTGTAATTATTTACAGGCGCGAAAGGTGAGATTGAAGCGTATTAGGGTTTTTGACCTAGATATGTATTTTAATGAATCTTTGATTTGTATATTTTTAATATGTACAAAAGAAAATATTTTAATTGAAAGTTCTTATTTCTAATTAAATTATGTATAAAATGTATCATGGTTTATTATATACAAAAAGTATTTAAAATGTCAAGAATTGAATTTTGTATAAAAAAGAGTGTATTTTTTATATTGTTATGTACAAAAATGTTTTAAGAAATTTAAATTATGCAAGAAAATGTATATTTACTTTAGTATGCACAAAATATATTTTAATTAAAAGAAAAAAGGGTATTTTCAATTTTAATAAAAAAATGTATTTATACAAAATAAAATTAAATCAGATATTTTAGATAAAGAGTATTTTAATAAGTTGTAGTATTAATATGATTTTGTAATAAAAGAAAAGTATGTTGTTTATATAATAAAGGTTAATATTAATGTGTTTTTTTTTGTTAAAGAAAGGGGAGGCAATTCAATGGGCTTAGGCGCAGAGTGGGCAAGGCCCAAGTTGAAAACAAATTAGGGTTTCAAGTTTTGTTGGTCAGTTGGTAATGCATAGGGTTTGGGACGGCGCCGTTCGTATGTTCGTTCAACGTTCTTCTCCATCTTCATCTTCCTGAGCAACTCATCCCTCCGGCCACCAGTGTCACCCTCAAACCTCTCTTCCCTCCATGGCATGAACTCAGCGTCCTCTTGATACAAGGTTTGTTTCAACGTTTATGTTCCTATCTCTTTTTTTTTTTTACGAATTTGCGTGTGTTGTTTTAATTTGAACTTTGATTCTTAAACCTGTACTATTATGAGGTGGTGGAGAAAAAGAGGGAGAAAGCTCACTACCTGACCTTGGAGATGGAGGAGAGGCGGAGGACGTGACGCTCAGGAGGCCGGGACGGTCGAGGAGCGTGACGCTTGCTCTTTGAGCTTTCCTGGTATCTTTTATCTTGCTCCTTAGGGTTTTGATGATGATGTTCTGAAAAGAAATCCTACCTTGAATTTGCCCTTTTCTTCTTCTTCTTTAGCACTGTATATTTGTCATCTTTTTTACACCCTATGAAGATAGCCTTGAGAATTTTTGATGGCCTTCATTGCCCTTCTGATCTATTGACTATGATGCCTTGAGATGAACTTGCCCAGTGATGTTTATACTGAGGGCCTAGGGTTGAGTTGCCCTCGAGTATTCGTATGCTTATGTTGCCTTAAACTTTTGAATGTTTGCTTGTGTCGCCTTGTTCTGCTTCTTCTGACTTTGCCCCTTGAACGACTTGCCTATGATGAAGAAATTCTGAGGCTTAGAGGTTGGTTTGAATACTTGGATATGCTGGGATATGCTTAAGGGATTTTGTTTGGATACGCTTGAGGGGTGATGTTGGTTATGCTTGAGGGGTGATGTTGGTTATGCTTGAGTGGTGATGTTGGTTATGCTTGAGGGGTGATGTTGGTTATGCTTGAGGCTTAACAGGTTCTTGAGGTTAATGCAGGTTGATGAGGTTTTTGGTGGTTAAGGCTTGACAGGCCTGTAGAGGCTTTTGTTCCTTCTTTTAAACTGTGTAGTGTTTTTTTTTCTGGTTTTAGGATGGGTTTGAGGTGTTTGACAGGATGCTATGGTTTGACAGGGATTTTGGTAGTTCAGTTTATGTGTTTGTATGTTCAGTTTATGTGTTTGTGAGGTTATGACAGTAAGTTTGGGCTTTGCAGATTGTTGTTGTTTGATGTTTAAGCTTTGACAGGTTTATGTGGTTAGGCTTGTTGCGTATGAACTTGAGCAGGTTTGAGTCTTTGTTGTGTTTTTGCTGATTGTTGGTGGCCTAGTAGGTTATCAGTTCTGGTTTAAGGTTAAGCTTCAGCAGGTTTGAGGTTGGGCTTCAGGTTTGCCTCATAACTTAGCAGGTTTTGCTTCAGGTTTGAACCTGGTGTGCTTCTGGTAGCAGGTTTGAACTTGGTTTCAGGTTTTTGTATGTTTTTCTTCCTATCTCCTTGCTTCCTGAACCGTGTCCCTTTTCTTTGTGTTATATCTTTTCTTGTTTCTTCTGCCTAAGCCTAAAACCTACCTATGCTTACTTTATCTCTCTTCTCTTCCATAGTACAGTTTTTAGAATTTTTAAATGTTTATGCTGTACTTTGTTCTGAAGGGGCCCTTTGGGAAATGATGATTTAGAGATCTTGCTTGCATAACACATTTTTCTCTGCATCTTTTTCTTTCTTTTGACAGCTTTGTGTGCTTTTATTGATATCTTTCCAAAATCTTTGTCAAATCTTTTTATTGGCAGCCTTGAGTAGACTTGTACTTTTGACAGTAAATTGCTCTTTTTGCTTTTGATAGAAAGTGGAATTGGATTTTCAATTTGACTTGGATTTGAACTATGCAGTTTGAACTTTGGAATTTATGCATTTGACATTTGCATTTATGAATAAAATTCTTCCCTCTCTGTGAACCGGGAGAAATCCCGTGATTTGCAGAGAGGGTTAACTGATCCCAATCAGTGGCCTCTAATGATGAGCAAATTTTATCAGTCTTTTTTAATTCAACTGCTTTCTGACTTTCTCTTTTCTTTTTGCAGATAAATAACGGAGCACCGGAACGAAGTGAAGAATGAAGAGATTAGGAACTTAGGATAGAATTTTATTTTCAATTTTAATTTTTGTACACCATTATTATATTAAATACTTCGTAAATAAATACTTGTATCAAATAATAATTGTAACAAACATTAAATATGAAATAAAATTCTATTGATTCAATTAAATCTTTTCAATTCCTTTTCCTTAATTGTTTACTTGTTATTTATAATTCCTTAAATTAAATAAAATGAAAGTTAAATTTCAAATATTTAATTCTTAGAACCATAAATAATCAACTAAACCTTGTTGATCAAAATAAATGAACTGGACATCTCCATCATTCAAAGCAACGCACGGTCGAACCCAAAAAACTGATCAGATGCAATCCTTTCTTATTGATTCTTTGCCAAGCACTGTAATTCCAAACTGCACATATCTTTTGACTGGCCCAAACAAAACAAACTGAATTCAAACCACTGTCTCTTTTACTGATTAAATCAAAACAATGCTAATTCAATCCGAATCTCGGAATAACCGGCAAAGTGCTGTGGAATTTTAACCTTTCTGAGAATATGCCCATAAAACCCTTAATTCCTAATTAAATGCCAAATAACATTCTCCTGATCAAAATTGAACCAAAAATCATCCAAAACCCTAAGCCAACTGTGAAACAATCCAGAGTCCTAAAGATCAGTAAAAACCCTAATTTCGCTTGACTGACAAGAAAAATCCGTTTGTCCGATTCTTGAGTCAGTTTGAAAAATTAGAAAAGGTTTGAAGCTGAGATTTCTTGTGGAAAAATGCGAGGGCAAATTTTGGGGTACAACAGTGTCCTATGTGTTGTATATTGTTTGCATATTAGTATAGAAATGGTTTTAGATCAGCTCTCTATCAGCTGTACAAGCCCTAACCTTTTTTGCAACTTTTCTTGTACTTGAAGCAAAGTGACAAGACAAAGCTCACATGCTTGTACTAGCTTGCTTAGGGTTGGTATTTCTTCCCTACAAGTTGCTTTTGGTCTTTGGTACTTGCATGTATCAAGGGTGCATGTCCAATGCTCAAGATTACAAAGTTTGCAAAAGTTGCTCTTTATGAAAATGGCAATGGAACCTTTTTGCCATAAATAGAATTACAACTTGGGTAAAAGTTCAAAAGCATGGATAGAGGCTTTGTCAACTGAGTAAGAATTTAATTAAGAAGTGTGTAGCAATTTTAGGACTTGTGCAGCATGAAATAGCCAGCATAGGATTGATTTGCAACTTGGTTCTTCATGAAATGGCTTGAACAAAAAGTGAGAAAATGCCAACTTCCTCTCTTCTATTCTCCCTACTAAAAAATTATCTTGGAGAGTTCTTGGACATTTTGAAAAGCTTGAAATGTTCTCTATAATCCATATTTGAAATGCATTTTGATATACCTCTTGGAACTAGGTGAAAAATTGCCATGAAGTTGGGTCCAAAACCTGCCTAAATTAGGGCAAAATTTCACTAAGTTAGGAAGTTTATGACCATGTATTCACAAATTTATAACTTGAGATCAAAGCATCTTTAGGGAAAAGTTTGTGAAGAAAAGTTGTAGATTTCATGGAGGTCTATAACTTTCATGTTGGGAACTTTCTTTGAATCAATATGCATCATGGTGAAAAAGTGGTGTAAAGTTGAGAAAAAATAAGAAACTTTTTATACTTAGAAAATTTCTAAGTTATGAAAATTTTCAAATTCAAACCCTAATTTTCAAATTTGGTTTTCTTGGTGAACAAGTTTCACATTTTGACATATCTTGATGAATTATGACCCTTGGCACTTGATTTTGACCAAAAAGTCTAAGTTTGACTTTTCAGTATACAGTTGACTTTTGATCAGTTGACTGCAAATTTCATCTGTCAATCCAATGAATTTGAAATGTTTTGAACCATGTAATTAAGTAAATATGATGCCATTGAATCCTTGGAATCATGCTTGAACTCAATTGGTCATTGGCTAGGTTAAAAATCAGAAATTACTCTTTCTCAGTCAAAACCCTAATTTTGACCACTTTGCCCTTTTGATGATTTGATCAAATTTCTTGAGGAGTTGTAATCCAAACTTGATTAAATGATACATATGAGTCTAACATGTTGATGTGGATAAAAAATTTTGAAGTTTGACTGTAAATTGGCCATGGTTGACTTTTTCCCCAATACAGCTGATTTTTAGGTCAATTGTCCAATTGACTGATCAAAAATGTGGTTCAAGGCTTGAAACTTATCATGAGCAAACTTAGGGGTCCAAAATGATGTATGAAAGTCACATGAAGCATTGATGGTCCAAAGATCCTTGTGAAAACTCAAACCCTAATTTTGGGTTATCAGTGCAAGATGAGATGTCTTGAGCTGACCAAACCCTAACCTTGTCTTGAGTCAAAGAAGTCTTGTGAGAAAAGTCTTGATAAATGAGAGGGAAAATTTTGGGGTACAACAGCTTCCCCTGTTCAATCTTCTTGAACCTGAAGAGTTAGATTGGCGAGCTTTACCGTTCGTGACTCGAAGGTAAGAGATGATTGGACACTAGAGTGCCCGTAAATTTGCACTCGACAAAGTACAGTTGAGGGAATGGGCTTAAAGATGCCATTTGGAGAGGTGATAGAATCTTGTTGGAGATGGGCTTGTAGATGCCATCCAAGAATGTCTGTTGAATTGTAAGTTGTAAGTCAAAAGAATAAGTATCAGAATGGTGTCCGTATTTGGAACGTATCTGAGCTGTATCTGGAGATTGAATCTGTATGAGCAACATAATAACATCCGTATGGTCTATGTATTTTGATGGAGCCTCAAACGCGTTGGGTAATGGTATTGGCGCTGTGATCATATCTCCAAAGGGCTGTCATACTCCGTTCACCGCCCGATTATGTTTTAACTGCACCAACAATATGGCGGAGTATGAAGCATGCATCACGGGCCTTCAAGCAGCTATTGACCTGAGGATTAAGTTCTTGAGTGTATTCAGAGATTCTTCTCTAGTGATCAATCAAATCAAGGGTGAGTGGGATACGAAGCACCCAAATCTTATTCATTACAAAGAGTATGTACTAACGTTGCTCCCGCACTTCGAGGAGATAACCTTTGAACATTTCCCCTGAGAGGAGAATCAGTTAGCGGACGCGCTAGCTACCATGTCTTCTATGTTCAAGTTCAGATGGGACAATGAAGCTCCCCAGATTACCATCAGGAGGTTGGACGAACCCGCACAGTGCTGTGACATTGAGACGAAAGAGGTAGCATATAAACCATGGTTTCATGAGGTAAAGAGGTATCTTGAGGCTCAAGAATACCCCGAGGGTGCATCTGTTAATGATAAGAAGTTTTTGAGAAGGTTCGTTACGAAGTTCTTCATCAATAATGGTATCCTTTACAAGTGTAACCATGATTCAACCTTACTGCGATGTGTGAACAAGAGCGAGGTAGAAAGGATTATGGCAGAGTTACATGAAGGTACCTTCGGAACTCATTCCGGTGGACATACCATGATAAAGAAAATCCTACGGGCAGGATATTACCGGTTCACTATGGAAGCCGATTACTATCAACATTCTCGGACCTGTCATAAGTGCCAAGTCTATGCTGATAAGGTGCATGTACCTCCAGTTCCTCTGAATGTTTTGATAGCACCTTGGCCCTTTGCAATGTGGGGCATCGATATGATCGGCGATGTAACACCCCGTTTTCAATTAATTGAATTATTTAAATTTGGGAATTTATTTTATTAGAATTAATAAAATAAAAAGAATTATTTATTTGGAATATTCGAAGAAATAAGAAATATAGGGATTTTTATGTTTTGGGCTTAGATGCTGTTAGTAAAGAGTGGGGGTGAAAAAGAAGTAAAGTTATGTGTTGGAACTCAAGTTATTCCTCATTTTGGTTTTCACGATAAACAGAAGTTAGAATTGGGGAAATAGAGCTCTGAAGGTACGAGGAACGAAGAACGGAGAACTTCGCTCAAGAATTCAAAGCTGCTAATTGATAAGGTAAGGGGGGTTTATACTCGATTTACCTTTGTTTATGGGTTTATGTACGGTTGATTCGGGTAATGGTAGGAAAATCTCAATTGTTAGATGTTTCTAGGGATCGATAACCGTAGGACTGAACTTTGTTAGAAAAGGATTAGGATTCCCAATTCTCATGAATCGATTAAGAATTTAGGTCCCAAATGGTGAATTGGGCGTATGTCTAATGATCGTGAATTTACCTTGGAAATTGTAGGGACGACCTCAGTGTCGGTAGAATTCCCCAAAGTTACGGTTAATCCCCGGTTAAGGTTATTATAATGATTATTAGTAAATTGGATATTGTGGTATTGTTGTGGATCGTACAAGCTCGATGCGTTAGGTACTGAAATACGCGTTTTGGCCGACATTTTTCCGCGTTTGGACGGCTGTTGTGAGCCACTGCAGGTTCAGAAAAATCTGACCCGCGCTCATCAACACGGCCGTGTTGTTTAACACGGGCACCCGTGTTGATGCACTGTGTTGCCAAAAATTGTGTTTTCCAGACACAATTCAACACGGGCCGTGTTGTTTAACACGGGCACCCGTGTTGATCCCCTGTTTTGTTAAAAAAATGCGTTTTCTGGGCATATTTCAACACGCCCGTGTTGTTTAACACGGGCACCCGTGTTGATGCTACTGTGTTGAATTTCTGAATTTTCTGAATTTTGATTTCAGTGTTTCGATGTTGGATTTTTATTGCCATGCTTTTAGATATGTTCTCGAGCATGAGTTATGATATAATTGATGTGATTGGTTGATGTTTGAATAGTATGCTGAGTGATTACATGCTATTTGTAACTTGATATGATTGATGTTTAAATAGTATGCTGAGTGGTTACATACTATTCATATCCTGTTATGTTTGATATTGTTGATGTGCATGATATGTTGAATGATGTTCATAGTATGCTGAGTGTTACATACTTACATATCATGTTGCATTTGTTAATTCCCATTGTGTGGAATTAACATGGTGGCCAATATACGTGTCCGCGATTTAATGGAACGTTGAGGTGGTAGCCGTGTCCGCGATATAATGGAACGGTGAGTTATCCGTGACCCGCGATATAATGGGGCGGTGTAGTGGTACCACATGCATGGGTGTGTTGCATTACTCGAATATAACATGAATGGATGATTTTTCCAATGTTATATTTGATTGTTTGTATGCACGTGTGATTGATATATGGTTGATGATGTTGATGGGTATTTGTAAATATGAAAAGCAATATGTCATGGATATATGATTTGTAAAGGTTTTGTAAACTATGAAATATGTTAATTATTGGGTGATGCTTATGATTTCGTGAATTGATTGTTATGAATGTATAACCAAATGTATATTTGAGAAGCTCACCCTTACTGTTGAATATTTCAGATTGAGGAGCTTCGCTCAGGTGCTTGGCGAAGGCTTATCGTGTCTAGTTTAGTTTTATTCTAGTATGTCCGGGTCATGCTCTGATAGTTGTAACTCCGGGAACGTTTGGTTGTCGAGCTGCTTTAGTCAGACTCGTTTATTTTCTTTTAATTGTTATAATAAGATGTTGACTTTCCAGGTGTTAATCCCTGATGATTTTGGAAAATATTATAACGTTTGATTTTATTAATTAAAATTTTCCGCTGTGTAAACATGTATGAGTTACCACTAAGATTATGCATGACAGGAATTATTTTATTAAAAGAGAATTGTAGCATTCCTCGATTATTACATGTACTCTGAGTTATAATTTTTAATATTTGCGAAAATTATATGCGGGTTTTAGAGGGTGTTACAATAGTGGTATCAGAGCATAGTCGGTCGTTGTGACCAGAGTCTTGAGTCAGTCATTCCTTTTCGTATGCGACTAGTGCAAGGTAACACTGTCGATACTGTATTCTGATGTGGAGTATGTTTTAATTCTCAGGAATATGGCTGGAAGAGGTAATGGACGAAATGATGCTGCATTAGCTGAGGCTTTGGGGATGTTAGCTGGTGTACTTGCTGGAAACCCAACTGGAGGCGTGATTGGTGCTGATAGGCAATTGGGAAATTTCCAGAGGAACAATCCTCCGTTGTTCAAAGGTACACATGACCCTGAAGGTGCTCAGAAGTGGCTGAAGGAAATCGAAAGGATTTTCCGTGTGATTGATTGTGCTGAAGATCTGAAAGTCAGATATGGTACGCATATGTTGGCAGAAGAGGCCGACGACTGGTGGGTTGCCACAAGGACTGAAATGGTTCAGGATGGAGAGGCACTGACTTGGGCTAACTTCAGAAGGGCTTTTCTGAGGAGGTACTTTCCTGAAGATGTTCGGGGAAGAAGGGAAATTGAATTTTTGGAGCTTAAGCAGGGCAATCTGACTGTTAGTGAGTATGCTACTAAGTTTACTGAGCTGGCAAAGTATTATGCTCACTACAACAATGATGAGGCTGGAGAATTCTCTAAATGTATCAAATTTGAGAATGGTCTCCGAGATGAGATTAAGCAGGGAATCAGGTACCAGCGTATTCGTAGATTTTCTGATCTGGTTGATTGTAGCAGAATCTTGGAAGAAGATATTACCAAGAATCGGTCGTCTCACTCTCGTGGGGCTGTTGATAAAAGAGGGAAGCAACATATGGACCGTGGCAAGCCATATGGTAGAGATGACCAGAGATCAGGCGGTTGGAAAAGGCCTAGTGGGGGAGATTCTAAGGCTCCTATCAGATGCTACAAGTGTGGTGAGTCTGGTCATCACATTCGAGATTGCAAGAGTGATGAGAAGAAGTGCTATAAATGTGGAAAGGCTGGTCATTTGTCTATTGATTGCAACAGGAAAGGTCAGGAGTAGTGAATTGCCAGTGGTGTGTGAATTTCCAGAAGTCTTTCCTGATGATGTTGGCGAGTTACCTCCTGAGAGAGAAGTGGAATTTTCTATAGATTTAATTCCTGGTACGAGACCGGTGTCGATGGCGCCATATCGTATGTCTGCGTCTGAGTTGACGGAATTGAAGAGTCAGTTGGAAGATTTACTGGAGAAGAAGTTTATTCGTCCAAGTGTTTCGCCTTGGGGTGCTCCGGTATTGTTGGTTAAGAAGAAAGAAGGTTCTATGAGACTGTGTGTTGATTACAGGCAATTGAACAAGGTAACCATTAAGAATCGGTATCCGTTACCGAGGATTGATGATTTAATGGATCAGTTAATTGGAGCCAGTGTATTCAGTAAGATTGATTTGAGATCTGGATATCATCAGATTCGTGTGAAAGCGGAAGATATTCAAAAGACTGCTTTTCGAACGAGGTATGGGCATTATGAATATTCTGTTATGCCGTTCGGAGTTACTAATGCACCTGGTGTTTTCATGGAATATATGAATAGGATTTTTCACCCGTATCTGGATAAGTTTGTTGTGGTTTTTATTGACGACATTCTGATTTATTCCGAGAATGACGAAGATCATGCGGAACATCTCAGAATTGTGTTAGAGTTGTTGAAAGATAAGAAGTTGTATGCAAAGTTGTCCAAATGTGAGTTCTGGCTGAATGAAGTTAGTTTCCTTGGACATGTGATTTCTAAGAATGGTATTGCAGTGGATCCTACGAAAGTAGAAGCGGTATCTCAGTGGGAAGCGCCGAAGACTGTTTCGGAAATCAGAAGTTTTCTTGGTCTTGCAGGTTATTACAGAAAGTTTATCGAAGGATTCTCAAAGTTAGCATTGCCGTTGACGAAGTTGACTCGTAAAGGACAAGCGTTTATTTGGGATTCTGATTGTGAGAAAGGTTTCCAAGAATTGAAGCGGAGATTGACAAGTGCTCCTATTCTGATTTTGCCGAATCCGGTGGAATCTTTTGTGGTCTATTGTGATGCATCTCTGTTGGGTTTAGGTGGTGTTTTAATGCAGAATCAGCAGGTAGTTGCGTATGCTTCGAGACAGTTGAAGGTTCATGAAAGGAACTATCCTACTCATGACTTAGAGTTGGCAGCAGTTGTGTTTGTCTTGAAATTGTGGAGACATTATCTGTATGGTTCGAGGTTTGAAGTGTATAGTGATCATAAGAGTTTGAAGTATCTTTTCGATCAGAAAGAGCTCAATATGAGGCAAAGAAGGTGGTTAGAATTCCTCAAAGATTATGATTTTGGTTTGAATTACCATCCTGGTAAGGCAAATGTAGTTGCAGATGCTTTGAGCAGGAAGTCCTTGCATATGTCTATGATGATGGTTCGTGAATTGGATTTAATTGAGCAATTCCGAGATTTGAGTTTGGTTTGTGAAAGTACTCCGAAGTGTGTTCGTTTGGGTATGTTGAAACTTACTAGTGGTATTCTAGAAGAGATCAGGATCGGGCAGAAATCCGATGTTAATTTAGTTGATAAATTGACATTGATCAACCAAGGTCAAGGTGGTGAGTTTAGAATTGATGAAAATGATGTTATGAGATTTGGCGATAGAGTTTGTGTTCCTGATGTCGCAGAAATCAAGAAAAGTATATTAGAAGAAGGACATCGCAGTGGAATGAGCATTCATCCGGGTGCCACGAAAATGTATCATGATTTGAAGAAATTGTTTTGGTGGCCGGGAATGAAAAAGGAAATAGCTGAATTTGTGTATGCATGTTTAATCTGTCAGAAATCGAAGATTGAGCATCAGAAGCCGTCTGGGTTTATGCAACCGATGTTTATTCCAGAATGGAAGTGGGATAGTATTTCTATGGATTTCGTATCTGGGTTGCCGAGGACTCCTATGAATTGTGAAGCGATATGGGTCGTTGTGGATAGGTTGACTAAGTCTGCTCATTTTATACCGGTGCGAATGGATTACTCGATGGAGAGATTGGCACAGTTGTATATTGAGAAAATAGTGAGTTTGCATGGAGTTCCTTCTAGTATTGTGTCAGATAGAGATCCGAGGTTCACTTCGAAATTTTGGGAAGGATTGCAGAAGGCTTTGGGTACTAAGTTGAGATTGAGTTCAGCTTACCATCCTCAGACTGATGGACAGACGGAGAGGACGATTCAATCGTTGGAAGATTTATTGCGTGCTTGTGTTTTAGAGAAAGGTGGAACTTGGGATAGCTATTTGCCATTGATTGAGTTTACTTATAACAATAGTTACCATTCGAGTATTGGTATGGCTCCGTTTGAGGCATTGTATGGTAGACGGTGTAGGACGCCTTTGTGTTGGTATGAATCTGGAGAGAGTTCGGTAATTGGGCCAGAGATTGTTCAGCAGACTACAGAAAAGATCAAATTGATTCAAGAGAAGATGAGAGCTTCTCAGAGTCGTCAGAAAAGTTATCATGATAAGAGGAGAAAGAATTTAGAATTCAGTGCTGGAGATCATGTGTTTATGAGAGTTACTCCGATGACGGGTATTGGTCGGGCGTTGAAGTCTAAGAAGTTGACTCCGCGTTTTATTGGTCCGTTTCAGATTACGGAAAGAGTTGGAGAAGTTGCTTATCGCATTGCTTTACCTCCGAGACTTGCGAATTTGCACGATGTTTTTCATGTTTCTCAGTTGAGGAGATATATTCCAGACCCATCTCATGTAATCCAAATAGATGATGTACAGGTAAGAGATAACCTGACAGTAGAAACATTGCCTATGAGGATAGAAGATCGGGAAGTGAAACAGTTAAGAGGTAAAGAGATAGCATTAGTGAAGGTTGCTTGGGGAGGTCCAGCAGATGGAAATATCACTTGGGAGCTGGAGAGCCAGATGAAAGAGGCTTATCCGGAGCTGTTCGTCTAAGGTATGTTTTCGAGGACGAAAACTCTTTTAGTGGGGGAGAGTTGTAACACCCCGTTTTCAATTAATTGAATTATTTAAATTTGGGAATTTATTTTATTAGAATTAATAAAATAAAAAGAATTATTTATTTGGAATATTCGAAGAAATAAGAAATATAGGGATTTTTATGTTTTGGGCTTAGATGCTGTTAGTAAAGAGTGGGGGTGAAAAAGAAGTAAAGTTATGTGTTGGAACTCAAGTTATTCCTCATTTTGGTTTTCACGATAAACAGAAGTTAGAATTGGGGAAATAGAGCTCTGAAGGTACGAGGAACGAAGAACGGAGAACTTCGCTCAAGAATTCAAAGCTGCTAATTGATAAGGTAAGGGGGGTTTATACTCGATTTACCTTTGTTTATGGGTTTATGTACGGTTGATTCGGGTAATGGTAGGAAAATCCCAATTGTTAGATGTTTCTAGGGATCGATAACCGTAGGACTGAACTTTGTTAGAAAAGGATTAGGATTCCCAATTCTCATGAATCGATTAAGAATTTAGGTCCCAAATGGTGAATTGGGCGTATGTCTAATGATCGTGAATTTACCTTGGAAATTGTAGGGACGACCTCAGTGTCGGTAGAATTCCCCAAAGTTACGGTTAATCCCCGGTTAAGGTTATTATAATGATTATTAGTAAATTGGATATTGTGGTATTGTTGTGGATCGTACAAGCTCGATGCGTTAGGTACTGAAATACGCGTTTTGGCCGACATTTTTCCGCGTTTGGACGGCTGTTGTGAGCCACTGCAGGTTCAGAAAAATCTGACCCGCGCTCATCAACACGGCCGTGTTGTTTAACACGGGCACCCGTGTTGATGCACTGTGTTGCCAAAAATTGTGTTTTCCAGACACAATTCAACACGGGCCGTGTTGTTTAACACGGGCACCCGTGTTGATCCCCTGTTTTGTTAAAAAAATGCGTTTTCTGGGCATATTTCAACACGCCCGTGTTGTTTAACACGGGCACCCGTGTTGATGCTACTGTGTTGAATTTCTGAATTTTCTGAATTTTGATTTCAGTGTTTCGATGTTGGATTTTTATTGCCATGCTTTTAGATATGTTCTCGAGCATGAGTTATGATATAATTGATGTGATTGGTTGATGTTTGAATAGTATGCTGAGTGATTACATGCTATTTGTAACTTGATATGATTGATGTTTAAATAGTATGCTGAGTGGTTACATACTATTCATATCCTGTTATGTTTGATATTGTTGATGTGCATGATATGTTGAATGATGTTCATAGTATGCTGAGTGTTACATACTTACATATCATGTTGCATTTGTTAATTCCCATTGTGTGGAATTAACATGGTGGCCAATATACGTGTCCGCGATTTAATGGAACGTTGAGGTGGTAGCCGTGTCCGCGATATAATGGAACGGTGAGTTATCCGTGACCCGCGATATAATGGGGCGGTGTAGTGGTACCACATGCATGGGTGTGTTGCATTACTCGAATATAACATGAATGGATGATTTTTCCAATGTTATATTTGATTGTTTGTATGCACGTGTGATTGATATATGGTTGATGATGTTGATGGGTATTTGTAAATATGAAAAGCAATATGTCATGGATATATGATTTGTAAAGGTTTTGTAAACTATGAAATATGTTAATTATTGGGTGATGCTTATGATTTCGTGAATTGATTGTTATGAATGTATAACCAAATGTATATTTGAGAAGCTCACCCTTACTGTTGAATATTTCAGATTGAGGAGCTTCGCTCAGGTGCTTGGCGAAGGCTTATCGTGTCTAGTTTAGTTTTATTCTAGTATGTCCGGGTCATGCTCTGATAGTTGTAACTCCGGGAACGTTTGGTTGTCGAGCTGCTTTAGTCAGACTCGTTTATTTTCTTTTAATTGTTATAATAAGATGTTGACTTTCCAGGTGTTAATCCCTGATGATTTTGGAAAATATTATAACGTTTGATTTTATTAATTAAAATTTTCCGCTGTGTAAACATGTATGAGTTACCACTAAGATTATGCATGACAGGAATTATTTTATTAAAAGAGAATTGTAGCATTCCTCGATTATTACATGTACTCTGAGTTATAATTTTTAATATTTGCGAAAATTATATGCGGGTTTTAGAGGGTGTTACAGGCGAGATCAGATCTACTGCGTCCAACAGGCATCGTTTCATTCTGGTAGCTATTGATTATTTTACGAAGTGGATTGAGGCAGCTTCTTTCGCTACAGTAACCAAGAACGTCGTGGCGCAGTTTATCTGACACAATCTGATATGTCGATACGGTGTACCAGAGAGGATCATTACGGACAATGGTACAAATCTCAACAATACGATGATCACCGAACTCTGCAAACAGTTCAAGATTCAGCATCATAACTCTTCTCCTCACCGGCCAAAGATGAATGGGGCTGTCGAAGTGGCTAATAAGAACATCAAGAAGATTGTGCAGAAGATGACAATTACATATAAAGACTGGCACGAGATGTTACCATTCGCTCTTCATGGGTACCGTACTTCATCACGGACGTCAATAGGGGAAACTCCCTACTCTTTGGTATATGGCATGGAGGCAGTCTTACCCATTGAGGTCCAGATACCCTCTCTTCAGATTATGAAGGATACGGGTTTGGACGAAGATGACTGGATCCAGACCCGACTTGATCAGTTGAACTTAATCGATGAAAAGAGACTTACTGCTATTTGTCATGGTCAGACGTATCAAAAGAGAATGATCAAGGCTTTTAACAAGAAAGTCAGATGACAAGAGTATCAAGTCGGGGATCTGGTGATCAAACGCATCATTCTGCCGCAAGGTGATCCTAGGGGCAAATGGACCCCCACTTATGAAGGGCCATTTGTGGTTAAGAACATTTTCTCGGGAGGAGCTATGATTCTAACCACCATGGATGGTGACGACCTTCCTCACCCCGTCAATGCAGACATAGTGAAAAAATACTACGCATAATCAAAGACCCGCTAGGTTGACTAGCCTAGGCAAAAATAAGGGCTTCCCGGCGAACCAAAAGGGTTCGGGCAAAAGTAAGGGATGAAAATGGAAAAAAAATTGTACACCCGGCAAGTCGAAAACCTGAAAAGGCGGCTTGGGCAAAAAAGGGTATCCCGGTGGACTGAAAACCCGAAAGGGCAGTCCAGGCAAAAATTAGGGATTGGAGCGTAACACTATGTCTCATTGGATCATCTTACAAACAGACTTCGATATCGACTATCAAGCTTGGATGGCGCCAATCAATCTGATCTACCTTCAACCAAGTAACAAAGTGATGAGATGCTCGAAGATATAAAGGCAATAACAGAGTTGGAACCCAATGGGATTGTTCACATAACTGTTTTTATTTTTCACAAATTGTATAATTTCTATCTTTCGGCGGCGTTCTCTTACTAGGACGTCAACCTCTTTGTACAAAACGCCTATTACAGGCCAACTTCAAAAAATCGATGCAATTCATTTTACAATAAATTTCAAAAAAATTGTTTTTTATTTTTATGTTTTGTTTTGCAAGAACGTCCAATGATTCATTTTTGATATATGCATTTGAAAATAATTGCTGCTCTTAAATACTTACATGCGAAACAAGAGACAATTACTCGTAATTCCAGGAACAGGGGCAAGCAAGAAATGTCCAAACCTTACAGTTGCACTACCCACCAGGTACAGGGACAAAGACAACTTGAGGATATGACTAAAGGTACATACACTCCCCGCAGAGTTAAAACATATCTGAAGACAGTGGTGTTAGCTCTCCCCAGCCGAAGTTCATAATCGCGAATGAGTCGGAAAAATTCTCCCCAAGCAGAATTCATTTATCACCAGCACTAGAAAATTATCCCCAGTGGAGTTTATTTCTTCCACAAGCAGAAACTTAATCCCCAACAAGGATTCATTATTACCAGCGACAGTAATTCATCCCCAGCCGAGGTTTTCTCCAAATCAACAGATCTTCTAGCAGAGTATCTCTCTTCCCCACAGAGCCATTTTCTCGTCAGTTTATTCTCCAGTAGGGCTATTCTCCCGCTAATTCATTATCAATTCGTCTTTGGCCGTTATCCCCAGCGAGCGCGAAGAACTCAACTCCTTGAACTCTCCGACAGTAGTCCATGATTTATTCTTCCCAACTAGAGAACATCACAAGAACATTGCATATCCATACATCATGACATACGCATCATACAACACAATCTCATTTATTTTGAGAACATTATTACTCGATACATGTCATGCATCATGATATTACATACGACTAACTTTTTACCTTTCAGGGAAAAATACAATCAAATTCTCACAAAGTTCAAGTTATGAAGCCCGGATCTGACCGGATAATATCTTGATCTCTCCATCATACTATGAAGCCCAGAAATCGACCGGAAAATAGTTGAATCCCCAGCAAATTACTGTGAAGCCTGGAATCGACAAGATAGCAGTACAAAGCACCATGAAGCCTGGACTCGACCAGATAGTGGTACATCTTACATTCAAGTTATGAAGCCCGGACTCGACCAAAAAGTATCTTGGTTTATCCAAATACCGTGAAGCCTGGACTCGGCCAGATAATGGTATAGGACACTGTGAAGCCTGGACTCGACCAGATAACAGCAAAGCACCATGAAGCCTAGACTCGACCAGATAGCAGTACAAAGCACCATGAAGCATGGACTCGACCAGATAGTGGTACATCTTACATTCAAGTTATGAAGCCCAGACTCGACCGGATAGTATCTTGATTCCTCCAAAAACCGTGAAGCCTAGACTCGACCAGATAATGGTATAGGACGCTGTGAAGCCTGGACTCGACCAGATAACAGCAAAGCACCATGAAGCCTGGACTCGACCAGATAGTGGTGCATCTTTTATGCAAGTTATGAAGCCCGGACTCGACCAAATAGTATCTTGATTTCTCCAAATACCGTGAAGCCTGGACTCGACCAGATAATGGTATAGGACGCTGTGAAGCCTGGACTCGACCAGATAACAGCAAAGCACCATGAAGCCTGGACTCGACCAGATAGTGGTAAATATTTTATGCAAGTTATGAAGCCCGGACTCGACCGAATAGTATCTTGATTTCTCCAAATACCGTGAAGCTTGGACTCGACCAGATAATGGTATAGGACACTGTGAAGCCTTGACTCGACCAGATAACAGCAAAGCACCATGAAGCCTGGACTCGACCAGATAGTGGTACATCTTTTACGCAAGTTATGAAGCCCGGACTCGACCAGATAGTATCTTGATTTCTCCAAATACCGTGAAGCCTGGACTCAACCAGATAATGGTATAGGACGTTGTGAAGCCTGGACTCGACCAGATAACAGCAAAGCACCATGAAGCCTGGACTCGACCAGATAGTGGTACATCTTTTACGCAAGTTATGAAGCCCGAACTCGACCAGATAGTGGTATATCTTTTATGCAAGTTATGAAGCCCGAACTTGACCGGATAGTATCTTGATTTCTCCAAATACCGTAAAGCCTGGACTCGACCAGATAATGGTATATGACACTGTGAAGCCTGGACTCGACCAGATAACAACAAAGCACCATGAAGCCTGGACTCGACCAGATAGTGGTACATCTTTTACGCAAGTTATGAAGCCAGGACTCGACCAAATAGTATCTTGATTTCTCCAAATATCGTGAAGCCTGGACTTGACCAGATAATGGTATAAGAAGCTGTGAAGCCTGGACTCGACCAGATAACAGCAAAGCACCATGAAGCTTGGACTTGACCAGATAGTGGTACATCTTTTACGCAAGTTATGAAGCCCGTACTCGACCGGATAGTATCTTGATTTCTCCAAATACCATGAAGCCTGGACCCGACCAGATAACAGTATGAGACACTGTGAAGTCTGGACTCGACCAGATAACAGCAAAGCACCATGAAGCCTGGACTCAACCAGATAGTGGTACATCTTTTATGCAAGTTATGAAGCCCGGACTCGACCGGATAGTATCTTGATTTCTCCAAATAGCGTGAAGCCTGCACCCGACCAGATAACAGTATGAGACACTGTGAAGTTTGGATTTTGACCAAATAGCAGTTTGCTTGGCCCATTACTAAGAAGCTCAGAATCGACCAGATATTAGTATTACCTTAAAATCAAGTTGAAGCCCAGATGCGACCGGATAACAACTTAATTCCTTCTGAATCCTGGATTACGACCAGATAAGAATTGAGAAATTGCGAAGCCTGGAGAACGACCAGATAGCAAGTTTAGTCTCATCCCCCCAGTAAGTCATTATGAAGCATGTAATCGACCAGATAGTAGTTTACTTGCACCTCCTCGACATAGGGATGATTCCCCAATAGAATAACGGACGACTAAAACTCCTAAATTCTATTTCTACCATGATAGAGACCAGCAGTCCCCAGCGTAGTCCTCCTCAACGACAGGTATACAGGCTCTCGCAAAGGAATCTCTTATGCGATCGACACTTCTTCTGATGGCATCTTTAAGCCCATCTTCCAACTTCAACTTCCAAATGGCATCTTTAAGCCCATTCCAAACATCGCAAGACGGATATCACTGCACGTGAGTGCAAATTTCGGGGCACTCTAGTGTTCAATCATCTTCCACCTTTGGATCACAAAAGGCAGACAAGCCAATCTACATCCTCGGGTTTAAGAATATTGAACAGGGGAAGCTGTTGTACCCCAAAATTTTCCCTCCCATATTTATCAATACATTTCAAGTGAGATCCTCAAATTGCTCAAGGAAGTCCAAGGCTTGACCAGCCAAACTCTCTCCTAAGGCAGTCTACCTCAAATTAGGGTTTTAGTTTGCATCAAGATGCTTGATTCCAAAGGGTCTAAAATGCTAACCATTGTCCTAATATGTTCCCAATATCATCCATGTCAAGTTTCAAGCCTTGCAGAGAAAGTTTGCTCAGTCAATTGCTCAAAAGCCTGAAAATCGACTGTGCTAGGGTTAAAGTCAACTGTGGCCCACATACAGTCAAACTTCAAGATTTTTGGTCAACATCCTCATTTTGAAGTATTGTTCATCATTTAATCAAGGTTTGATCATTATTCCTCAAGGATTGCTCACAATTCATCAAAACCCAAAAGTTGCTAAATTAGGGTTTTGTAGAAAAAGTCAACTCAACTTTGACCAAGCATAACTTTCTCATACTTTATCAGAAATGACCCATACAAAGCTCATTTTGAATAGGATTCCATTCCATACAATCCATATTCATCTCCCAAGTTCAAAAAATGCACTCACAAGAAGTTATGAATTCGGACATTATATGTCATTTTGAAAAGTCAACAAAAACACCTTTTTTGTCAAAGCTTCATACATGAACATGGAAGAATCAATTGAGATGAGACAAAAAGGGTTGCTTAGAGGACATCTTTAGCTTTCTAAAAAGTCTAAGAACACATATCTAGGGTCAAAATTGAAGGAGTTATACATTGGTGAAGTTGACCTTTTTTGCAAAATTGCCAAAAGTCAAATGTGCCTCAAAATGCAATTTTTGTCAAATGGGCCCAACGTTTTGTGCTTGCATTGAGTTTGTAACATGACCCACGGCCCATGATCCTTCCCACTTGCCTTTATTTTATTTTTGTAATTTATTTTGATTTTTATTTCAATTAAATCAAATTAAATCAAAATAAAATCATCAAAATATCAAAATCATTTAAACCTTGAGATTTTGTGCATATTTCAGGTCAATGAATAGCTGGCAAAGGAATCAAATCGTGCAAAACTTGTTTGTACACAAAAATATTGAATTTTTATTGTTTTGGAAAGATTGGATACAAGTGTGAATCAAGGATCAAATCTTCATAATTGCAAGGATTTGGAACAAATTTGTAAACCTAATTCACTCAAGGCTACATATAGAACAAATCCATGCCAAATGCACAGGGGTCAGAGGCGTAAGAAGCTGAGGAAAAACTTGCAAAAATTCAAGAAAAGTGGCAATCTGATTTCATAGTTCCAGGCTCTTTCAAGCCATTCCAAGCACTCAATTCGCTTGCTGGACGTCCAAGGAGTCAATCCCAATCATTAGCAAACGCGTTCGTGCCCAGAAACTCACTATAAGCATCTCATGATGTCCTCGCATTCTTGAAATTTAATATCATGATTCTGGCGTTTGTAGCATGAGTTCTTTACATATTCTTGTTCATTGAAACATTTGCAAGCTAATGATAATGTTCAATTGCGTTTTTGGTAGCCATGCTGAGATCTACCATTGTTAGGGTTTAGGTTGTGTTTTTGGGAATTTTTCATACAGGAACAATTGGCCCAAATGGAGGAGAACATTGTGATCAGCGGGTTAAACTCAGTTGATCCATGATCTTGAATTTTATTTATATTGCTTGTATGTAATTTCTGAAATGCACAGGGTTATGGCTACAGTGCCATGTCCGTAGGTAAAAGTTCAGAGTTTTAAACGACAGATCCAGGGAAGAAGATGATAGCGTGTCACAACTTTACTAGCCGGTTTAAATTCTGGCGCGTTTATTCTGGCTAGAAGCCTATAGTTCTGATCTGTTTGTTTGTTTATGTTATATTGATAAATTAGCACCCAACACAGTCGGTCAGAAGAAGGAAGTCAGAAGTTCATGATTCTGGGTTCAATCCCAGGCGTGACCTTTTGGAATTTTCCCCCTTTGTTTTCATCATATCCAGCGCCTACATCTTCTGAGGGTCATCTTCTGATTTCGTCAACCAGGACCAGATCAAGCATCCCCTAAGCATTATCCTCTGAATCATCAGTCCGAGCCAGATCCAGCGCACCCCATCTTCTGATGGTCATAATCTGCTGGATCCACTAGCCAGGAGCAAGCCCATTACCACCATCCTCTGGACCACCATCCTCTGGATCATCATCCTCTGATCAGAGCCGCTGACAGCAGGCCTTTGGGTTTTTTCTTTTTTTCTTTTTTTTTAATTTCTCTTTTTATTATTCTTTTCTTTATCAATACTAAAATAATTTTTTTTAAATTAACCAATCAAAAACCCATAAAATAAATTTTCACCAAATTAGGTTTAGGTTTTATTTTTTATCAAAAATTAACTCAATTAGTTTAATTTAATTTTAGAGTAATTTTAATCTTTTTGCAAATAAATTAAAATAAATTAGAAAATTAGGGTTCTTTTTTTATTTATTTTCTTTTCTTAAAATAACCAAAAATACAAAAATAGGCCAAAATTATTTATTTTTCTTAATTTAATTTAATTAGTAATTAGGTTTGTATTTATTTTTAAAAACTTATTTTTCTCAAACATAATCAAAAACAACAAAAAATGATCTTTCTTTTAATTAGGTTAGACGGGGTCAAAACCCTAATTTTTCTCGCCTTGATTCATCGCGCGTTTATTTATTTTTACAATATTGATGTAACTGCTCATGGGATGTAATAGTTTAATTAGGACCTTTTCGCTTATTTATCGTTTTTGCGGGTTTTTGGCTATGTAATTAATCCCCCTCCCCAAAGCCTTGTAATAGCGTAGTTTTATTTTCCGCATTTTAATTTTTGCAAATATTAACTGTTAGATGTATGATAATAGGATTGCATGACAAGAATGAATGTTAATTTTAAAATGGTTAGCAAACCCTAAATGTTCAAAGATAATAACTTGAAATTGAATCACTCGCACATGCGCACTCTTAGGGTATACTCTCACTTCGGTTGCCTTCGGTAAACGATAATTAAGTATAAGGTGTTTTAGTTGTCGCTCTTTTGTCTAAACAAAGATCAAATGTCCCATTCGGAAATGTTGCCTCGAAAAGGTTGCCTCGGAAATGTTGCCTCGAATATGATCTTAATACATTAGGGTTATTACTAAGACGTCCTAACATTGCCTTAGTGGTCGTACGTCCCTTTCAAATTGACCCTTACAACTCCAACGACGGTGCTACCTACTCACTAATAGTGGGATAACACTGTCTAAAGGAAACAAGAACATAAACATTCTCTTTTCGAGTAGGTAGATGCTAGTAGGTACTTGCTCAAAACAAAATTTTTCACACTTACACTTTTACAAACAAAGTTTTCAAAAACACTTCGTAACACTCTTGAAGACAGAAGCAAGGGTTAAAACAAAGTAAAACAAACTTTTCAAAACACACAAACACGGAAGAAATTTTTAAAATGATGAGCAAGTACCTAAGAGCCCGTAGAAAACTACGGATAGAAAGGATGCTAATACCTTCCCTTTCTATAATCTACCCCCCGTACTCAAAATCTCGAAAAAAGGAATTTTTCTGTGCTTTTTTCCTTTCCAGTTGGATAAAATAAAAGTCGGTGGCGACTCTTGCTTACCGCGATATTTTGCGAACACAAACGTAAAATGCAAACCAGCATTTTCCAAAATAGTCGGTTCTGCCACCGTATCACAACTGTCCTCCACTCTCTCATGATTTTTTTCTCTGCTTTTCTCACCATCACCTCTTTCTCATCTCTAATCCGACCTGCTTAGTTCTGTTTTTGCAAACTGCAATATTTATTCTCTCCCAATTGTATTCCTTTTGCTTAGAAAATAACAATAACAACTTTTGTTCACAAAACAGTTCTCTCACGATCCTTTTGTAACTTGATATTGTTCAATAATAATAACAACATGCTTCTGATAATTGTTTCAAACCGAACCACAACAACAACAGGATTTAGGTTTCAAGCAACATCAACAACAGTATCACAGATTCACAAAACCAAATCGCTATGTTCATCGAATACAGATTATGCAGAGAAATAAGAAAGAAATGGAACATGGATTTGAAGCAGAGACAAAAAGAAAACTAGAGATGAGGTAATATTCGATCTTCTTTACTCTTTTTCGTTCTTCTTCTCCATAAAATTTTGCTTCGATTCTGCTACTCTTGCGAATTTTTTGTTATTATGTGTGGTTGATCATTATAGTGTAATCATGAGCTGAATGTATGGTGACTGTGGTGTTGTGTTGATGATGAAGCAGGTCGCAATGGTGATATTCAATCTGAAGGATACGACTATTTGAGGGCGAGATAAGGCAAGCAAAACTAGATGAGCATAAGTAGGTTTGTTACACGCTTCTGAGCGTATGGTTGGAGGGAGTTGGGAAGAGATTATGCAGGGAATACAATTTAGCAGAAGTTAGTATGAAGGTTAATGAGTAGTGTTTTACTGATTTTTCTTTTTTGATTTCTTCCCGACTTTTAGTGTGTTCTCCCCTTTCTCCTCTGATTTTCCTCCTTATTTATAGCAGATGAGATGCTAATTTAGAGGGAGTTTACTGTTTGAACTTTTGGATAAATTGTCAATTATTTTTTGCTTTCTTGATGCAAGTTATGTTTTGCTACATTTATGAAATTGTTGGACTATTATGATATAGATTTCCAGGCTGATGGAGCAGTATTGTAGCAGAGTTTTGTAGGGATAGGGACTGGTTTTACAGGGCAGTAGTGCAGGTTGTTTTGGACAGGTTTTGGAGCATAAAACAAGATGGAATGAGACAAGGCATTAGGTTGTTTATGAAACAAGTTTTTTTTAAATTTAGATTGTTGTTTATGGCTTATTATCTCAGGTTTTGGACAACAAGACTGTTTTTGACAAGTTTTTTAGGCTATTGTTACAAGTTTTTGACAGGCTTATGCATGGGATTTGTTTGGCTGTACTGCTTTTTGTGTTGCAGGGTTGGATCTTTGTTGTTTGGAAAGATTGAGACAAGGCATTTAGCAGCAGGTTTTGGCAGTATAAGGACTATGGTTTGGCATAGGATGAGCAAATTTTTGGGTGCTTTAGACATCAGCTTTATGGAGGATAGCAACAAGTGATTGCAGCATCTTAGACAACAAGGTTTTGTTTGGTCACGGCCTGAAGATTAGGGATAAAACATTAGGTTTTGGTTTAGCATTTTTTTGTGGCCTTGGATGTCACAAACCATGTAATTCATCTTATTCTTATCACATTTTTAGCATAATTTTCCTCTTCAAAATTCATTTTAATAATGACGATGTAGTTTTTGGAATGTATATTGACTTTGACAAAGGTTTGTGGCAAGATTGTAGAATGAAGCTTTAACATGTAACTTTTCTTTTGTTCATAAAATGTTCAAAGTTATAGTTGTAATGATGGATGAACTTGAAATAATGCATCAAATAGAATTTTGCACTTGGAATTGAAATAGATCTTATGTCCTGAATAATTTTGACAACTTTGAAACATCATGCCTTGAAAATGGTCTTGGATAAGAGAAATGATGGGATTTGATGAATACATGGATGAATTTCGAATGATGAATAATGATGAATTAATTGGACTTGAGTGAAACTTGAATAAGTCTTGTAATCTTGTGGATATTTGAAATATGAATGACCTTTAATCATGATGAATACTTAATTCTTATAACTTGAATATCAAGAAACCCCTCTTCAAATTTGCATGCTTAGAACTTTGACAACTTTGAACCAGTTCGAACTCAATTTGAATTCAATGATATAATTTGAATGAATGGACATCATCTCTTGAATGAATTTTGATCTTTGAATTTGGGACTTGTAACCTTGAACTTTATTCGAATGGTGAATTCATGTTGACTTGTCATTGAAGGAAGAATGATGAATGAAACTTGAACTACAAGAAAAAAACATATGAACAACCTTTGTAACTTGCATGCCAAGTAATTTGTATGCATTATCTTTTAACTTGAATCCAATTCTCAATGAAAACTTTAACTTGGATGTTCAAATCCACAAGACTTTTAACTGAAGTAACAAAGAATAAACATGCTTTGACCACCCTATGAGTTCACAATATCATCTCTTCTGCCATGTCTAAAATGCTTTGCAATTTAATTCGCAAACCCTTGACTTGATGACCAATGATCTTAATTCACAGAAAATACCCTTCAGAAGAACCTTGAGTGAAAAAGAAGCTTAAAATAACAAAGGTATCCTTGAGAGAAAACCATAATCATAATATTTAATTGACTATCAAGCTCGAATATGATGATGCACATTGATGAAAAAAGATCTGAGAAAAGAATTATTACAGACAATGGGTCCAACTTGAACAATAAAATGAAGAAGGAGTTATATGATGATTTCAAGATTGAGCATCATAATTCCTCGCCTTACCGATCTAATATGAATGGAGCCGTTGAAGCTTCCAATAAAAATATCAAGAAGATCATTCATAAAATGGTGAAGACATATAAATATTGGCATGAAATGCTTCCTTTTTCTCTACATGGCTACCGTACCTCAGTACATACTTCGACAGGTGCAACTCCTTTTTCTCTTGTATATGGCATGGAGGTTGTACTCCATGTTGAAGTGGAGATTCCATCACTACAAGTTATAATGGAAACCAAGCTTGAAGAATCAGAATGGGTTCAAACATGACTTGATCAGCTTAACTTCATTGAAGAGAAATGCTTAACATCTCTATTCCTTGGTCAACTGTACCAAAAGTGGATGGAGAGAGCATTCGATAAAAAGGTCATGCCTCATGTGTTCAAAGAAGGAGATTTGGTTCTCAAGAAGACTTTGACACCTCGTCTAGATGCACGTGGTAAATAGACACCTAATTACGAAGGTCCATACTGAAACAACTAGAAATATCATTAAAGATGAAACTCAATGAAGTCACCATCAAACGTCTTTTATCCTGCTGAAAGGGAAAGGTAAACATCGAGTAAACATGAAATGGGTGAAATCACGGTCTTGCAACCGTAGAGATCGAGTAAGGAAGTCACTTACGTAAGGGGTGAAGCGACCGAAAAAAACACAGCTGCCACCGAACTTTATTTATCCCGAAGGAAGGGGAAATATCGATAAAACCCCAAGAGGATGAATAAGATGGTCTTGTGACCAAAAGAGGGGGTTTGGAAGTCGATTATGCGAGGGGAAGGTATTAACACCCCTCACACCTGTTGTACTTAACGAGATCCATTTTGATTGTTGGCTTTTAAGGGTGTATCTTTTTATAACTATACTTGCTTAAGGGGAATGAAATTTTTTTTATTCGTGCGTTTGTGAGGGTCTCGCAACCCTTTGCCCATGTATACCGTGAAGGAATCAAAACACCGTAGTTCTTCTACAAAATGTTGGTTTGTTGGTGTTTTTAGTGGGTAGCATTAACGCACGCATTCTAGCAGTAGGCACGACCAGTATCACGGTAGATTGGAGATAACATGCCCTTTTAAGGAGTTCTTTGATTTGTTGAGTGTTTTTGTTAAGTGTGAATGAGTTTGAATAATGATTAAGTGTTTTCGGATTTTTGAATAAGGAAAGAAAATTTGTTTTAATTTACAAAAGAAGAAATATTCTAAAGGGAGACTAAAAAACCTAATTGTTGTCATACAAGGCGCGAACTTAAAGTTGGGATGAAGGGAGAAAATCTACCTAAGTTAGCATGCGAAGTTTGGCCTAGGGTTGAGTTTAAGAGAATTACCTAGTGTTGTCATACAATTAAAATAGAAACGATATCCTAAGATTTATCATGCTAAGGTTTAAAACCTAAAGTCTAACGCAAAATGATTGAAATGAGATTTCAAATGCTTCAGGGCATTCCTAAGGGAACCTGCTAAGAAGCAATAGAGCAACTATCAAAGTAAAGTAAAGTACTGCTAATATTTTTTTGTGATTATTTTCAAGTAAATAAATATTAAACTCAAGAGAAGAATAAAATTCTAATATTTTTGTGATTTTCATCATATAAAGAAAATAAAAAATAAAATTTTTAATTCTAATATTTTTTTTGTGTTTTTGTATGGATTTTAAATGAAAATGGGCTAAAAAAGGGTTAAACTTAGAATTTTAAAAAAGGGTAAAGTCAGGGATTGAACTCATATCCCCTAAGTTTTAACTCTCTTGCCTTCCCACTAAACCAAGTTTATTTTTATGTTATATTTACAATTTAATTAAAATATAATAAAACAAAGTTTGGTTTAAAAGGAAATAAAAAAGGTAGAACAAAGGTAAAAGTGTCCCGGGGGGTCTCAAACCCAGGACCTCACGAATACAGACAAACACGCTAACCATTGCACCATGTTACTCATTCGTTTATTCTTATCTCTTCATTAAACTAAATTTAAAACAAAGACAATGGAAATGGGTTATTAGACCCAATGGGTCAACCCAGATTGGGAGAAAAATTAAAGGTTTTTTTTGGGAACCCTAATCTGAAGAAAAGGTCGTCGCAGGCTCTCACATGGGGAAAGGGTTAGCATTTAATTTGTTTATTTCCCAATAACACAAAAAAAGATTTATCCTCTTCCTTCAAACTCATACGATCCTTTTCTCTTTATTCACCATCATCTCTATTCTATCTCAATAACCCTTTGTTCATCCTCTTCATCTATTCTCTTTGCCGAACCAAAAAAACCAACATCGCCATCCCTCTATCACTGTCCTCCACTCTCTCATTATTTTTTCTCTTCTTTTATCACCATCACCTCTTTCTCATCTCTAATCCGACCTGCTCGGTTCTATTTTTGCAAACTGTAATATTTATTCTCTCCCAATTGTATTCCTTCTGCTCAGAAAATAACAATAACAACTTTTGTTCACAAAACAGTTCTCCCATGATCCTTCTATAACTTGACATTGTTCAATAATAATAACAATATGCTTATGATAGTTGTTGCAAACCGAACCACAACAACAATATGATTTAGGTTTCAAGCAACATCAACAATAGTATCACAGATTCACAAAACCAAATCGTTATGTTCATCGAATACAGATTATGCAGAGAAATAGGAAAGAAATGGAGCATGGATTTGAAGCGGATACAAAAAGAAAACTAGAGATGAGGTAATATTCGATCTACTTTACTCTTTTTCGTTCTTCTTCTCCATAAAATTTTGCTTCGATTCTGCTACTCTTGCGATTTTTTTGTTATTATGTGTGGTTGATCATTATAGTGTAATCATGAGCTTAATGTATGGTGACCGTGGTGTTGTGTTGATGATGAAGCAGGTCGCAATGGTGATATTGAATCTGAAGGATACGACTATTTGAGGGCGAGATAAGGCAAGCAAAATTGGATGAGCATAAGCAGGTTTGTTACACGCTTATGAGCGTATGGTTGGAGGGAGTTGGGAAGAGAGTATGCATGGAATACAGTTTAGCATAAGTTAGTATGAAGGTTTATGAGTAGTGTTTTAGTAATTTATATTTTTTGATTTCTTCCTGACTTTTAGTGTGTTCTCCCCCTTTCTCCTCTGATTTTCCTCCTTATTTATAGCAGATGAGACACCAATTTAGAGGGAGTTTACTGTTTGAACTTTTGGATAAATTGTCAATTATTTTTTGCTTTCTTGATGCAAGTTATGTTTTGCTACATTTGTACAATTGTTAGACTGTTATGATATAGATTTCCAGGCTGATGGAGCAGTATTGCAGCAGGGTTTTGTAGGGATAGGGACTGGTTTTACAGGGCAGTAGTGCAAGTTGTTTTGGACAGGTTTTGAAGCATAAAACAAGATGGAACGAGACAAGGCAGTAGGTTGTTTATGCAACAGGTTTTTTCAAATTTAGATTGTTGTTTATGGCTTATTATCTCAGGTTTTGGACAGCAAGACTGTTTTTGACAAGTTTTTTTAGGCTATTGTTACAAGTTTTTGACAGGATTATGCAGGGGATTTATTTGGATGTACTGCTTTTTATGTTGCAGGGTTGGATCTTTGTTGTTTGGCAAGATTGAGACAAGGCATTTGGCAGCAGGTTTTGGCAGTATAAAGACTATGGTTTGACATAGGATTAGCAAAGTTTTGGGTGCTTTGGACATCAGCTCTATAGAGGATAGCAACAAGTGATTGCAGCATTTTAGACAACAAGGTTTTGTTTGGTCACGGCTTGAAGATTAGGGATAGAACATTAGGTTTAGGTTTAGCATTTTTTTTGTGGCCTTGGATGTCACAAACCATGTAATTCATCTTGTTCTTCTCACATTTTTAGCATAATTTTCCTCTTCAAAATTCATTTGAATAATGATGAGGTAGCTTCTTGGAATGTATATTGACTTTGACAAAGTTTTATGGCAAGATTGTAGAATGAAGCTTTAACATGTAACTTTTCTTTTGTTCATAAAATGTTCAAAGTTGTAGTTGTAATGATGGATGAACTTGAAATAATGCATCAAATAGAAGTTTGCACTTGGAATTGAAATAGATCTTATGTCCTGAATAATTTTGACAACTTTGAAACATCATGCATTGAAGATGGTCTTGGATAAGGGAAATGATGGGATTTGATGAATACATGGATGAATTTCGAATGATGAATAATGATGAATTAACTGGACTTGAGTGAAACTTGAATAAGTCTTGTAATCTTGTGGATATTTGAAATATGAATGACCTTTAATCATGATGAATACTTAATTCTTATAACTTGAATATCAAGAAACCCCCCTTCAAATTTGCGTGCTTAGAACTTTGACAACTTTGAACCAATTCGAACTCAATTTGAATTCAATGATATAATTTGAATGAATGGACATCATCTCTTGAATGAATTTTTATCTTTGAATTTGGGACTTGTAACCTTGAACTTTATTCGAATGGTGAATTCAAGTTGACTTGTCATTGAAGGAAGAATGATGAATGAAACTTGAACTCCAAGAAAAAAAACATATGAACAACCTTTGTAACTTGCATGCCAAGTAATTCATATACATTATATTTTAACTTGAATCCAATTCTCACTGAAAACTTTAACTTGGATGTTCAAATCCACAAGACTTTTAACTGAAGTAACAAAGAATAAACATGACTTGACCACCCTATGAGTTCACAATATCATCTCTTCTTCCATGTCTAAAATGCTTTGCAATTTAATTCACAAACTCTTGACTTGATGACCAATGATCTTAATTCACCGAAAATTCCCTTCGGAAGAACCTTGAGTGAAAAAGAAGCTTAAAATAAAAAAGGTATCCTTGAGAGAAAACCCTAATCATAATATTTAATTGACTATCAAGCTCAGATATGATGATGCACATTGGTGAAGAAAGATCTGTGAAAATAATTCCACACACAACCCTGGTCCTCTAAAACCCTAATTCGTTGACCTTGGGTAGGTAAATAAACCCTAACCCTTGGCCTTGATGAATTCTGATGGAGAAAAGCCATGCAATAAGATGAATAAGAGGTCCCCTAATAACCATACTTCAAACCTAATCCCATAATCCACTGCTCAAGGAAGAACCAGAAAAACGACTTTATTGGATAAAGAAGCCTCAAACCAAAATGAAACCCTAATTGGCACAACCTCTGATTCTGAACCCATGCCTTAGGAATGTATGATATGTGAATGACCTAATGAAAATTATGCAAATGAAATGCAAAGCCTAATCCAGATAAAAGTGAAAAAGGTAGGACAAATTTGGGGTATGACAAGGGTAAAGTATTAGCACCCCACGCGTCGGTGGTACTCCACAGGATCCACTTATGTTTGTTTTAATCTAAGGGTGTATCAAATCTATGTCTAAAGCTTAAAATCTAAAAGGGAATATGCGAAGGGGGAATGCATGCAAAAGAGAAAACATAGGGAAAAGAAGGAAATATTACAAAGACAGCTCGGCTGATCCCCGTGACTAGATGCCTATGTATCCTTTTTAAGGAATTGGAGCATTGTAGTTCGGCTCAAAAAGTTTTTGTTCGTTGCAATTTTTTATAAACAATACTAGCGAAGCATGTCCTTTTTGAAAAGGTCTTAGAAGAAAAAGTCCGAAGATAAAAATATTTGCATTGGTTTGTGTTTTTACCTTGAAAAGGGATTTGGTGATTTGGTCCATATTAAATTCTACGTCATGAGAGACTTTGGGTGGTCGAGCCAGACGTATCGCACCCAAAGGACTCATGTAAGGCTCATGACACATGGCTCGCATCATTATTATTAAGTGTTTTAAGAAGTTGAAAGGAAAAGAGTTTTAGTTTTAATGCAAATGTAAAAGAGAAAGAAAAGACTAAGGGAGACTAACAAAATAACCCTAAAGTTATCATGAATTGTTAATCATGTAGTTAAGGATAAGAGAGGGGTACATCTACCTAATGTTAGCATACATGGGTACAAGCCTAAGGTCTATTCAATTCATACTTGGAAAAGAGTGAATTGAAGATCCTACGGGGAGCACGGCAAGAAGAGAATCAAGCAAAGAAGGAAAAGGGATGACAAAACATCACACAAAGAGAAGATAAGACATCAAGAAGCATGTATCAAGTATAGATGACAAAACATCTAGCATGGATTGCAAAACATCATGCAAAGGTGAGATGATAAAGCATCGTGCATGCATCAAGTATAGATGGCAAAACATCTAGCATGGATGGAAAAACATCATGAAACATGTATCGAGATACGAGAATGAGAAATAAAGAGGGGTATGATGATACCTAGCGGAGAAGGTTTGTTGCCTCTTCAATGCGCACGAGATAAGAAAACTCTATTGAATGCCTCCTTGAATTTCCTCGATCAACCAATGATTAGGAATGCTTAGGTTGCATCAATAATCAATCGCAAAATCATAGCACGAGCGTCCACAAGATAAATGTAGTGTTGGGTGTAGGGGAGTTGAATTGGGTTATGATTAACCAAGGGCAATACTTGATTAATCTCGTGAGATTAGGTGCTCCTATCTTCAACCATGAGACCCTTTTGTAAATGGAACATTTGGTACATGGACCAAAGTGATGGATTTGGGTTATGGTTAACCAAGGGTAAAACCTGATAAACCTCGTGAGAATGTTCATACTCACACTCAACTATGAAACCCTTTAAGAAAGGCCTGGTATGTAGACCAAGAGGAGGCTATGTGTCTTAATAGAATGGCATATTCATAATAAAGCAATAATTAAAATATGTAAAGAAATAAAATTCTAAGCTACAAAAAAAATAAAATTCTAAGCTATTACAAACCATGTGGTAATGGGGGTACAAGTTTATGGATGGGGATGTATCAAATAGAAAATACGATTAAAAGTCTAAATAAACAAGCAATACAACCCGATCAAAATATTAAATAACTAATTAAATTGAACAATCTTATTTAATAGAATTAATTAACAAAATAATTAATTCTATTAAATATTATTTTCCAATCTAATTAATTATTTAAAACAAATATATTTTTTTGTATTTTTTATTACTATTTTATTTGATTGAAAATCTAACTAAAATGACATGATGCAAAAAAAAAGTAAAGAAAAGAAATAATTGGGCCTGAAATCAGTAATATAAGGGGTGATGAAAAGTAATTCGCTGGGCCCATGAAGAGCAAGCCCAAGCACTGGTGAGAATTGTATAATCTAGTGTGCGAGCTTCATACTGGTGTATCATAGGGCAGCAATTCTGAGTGTTGAATTTAAATCATCTGAGATTTGATGGTAATGGTGAGAGGTGCACCATAAGCTTGATCCTCGAAAGTAGGATTGAGGACAAAAGGGTACTGGTGAGGCGCTCCAAGATGATAGCACCATGAGGACTCGCTTCTGGACGTTGGATCCATATATGATAAGATCTGACGGTGACGATGCGAGGAAGTATGGTATGACCGGCGAGGCACCTGCACAGAATTAGCAAAATGGCCACAAGCATAGTGATAATTGTCATCATCGAATTAGTGTGTTAATCAAGGTTATTTTAATAAAAAAATTGTTTAAACCATAATTAAAAAAAAACAAAATAACAAACGAGTGTTTATTCTCTTTTCAATCTTATCGTTCTATCATCTTTCTCTTCCTCAAGAGCTCGTCTAAGAAAACGCTCCCGCCGCGCCAAAAATCGCCTCACAGCGACGACAGCGGCAGCATGCAGTAAACTTGCTTCAATCCTTGATTTTCTTACATATTCTTGATCGTATGTCTTCTATGATCATTAATCTGGTATTTATTTTTGCAGATACTTGACTGTTTCGCGTAGATCTTGAAAGGGAAAAGGAAACCCTAAGTTGCTTAGATTAGCTGATTAGCCAAGATTATGCATGAATGATGATAGGCAGTAAAGAAACGGGAAAGAGGAAGAGGAGAGGAGACGAGATCTGATCCGTGAGGCTCGAATCTGTGTGTTTTACATCAATACTTATGGTGAGATATTTCTGTCTCTAAACTCTGGCTTTCTCTGACTCTCTGTGCTTGTGATTTCGAAATCTTTTCCTCTTCTCCTTTCTCAAATTTCTGAAGGGTTTGTTAATTAGGAAGATGATGATGCAATGTTAGGGCTCGTATGCTTGATAGTTTTTTTCTGTAATCTGAAGAGAACAGAGAGAATTCTTTTATGGAGATTTTTCTGTGATTCTTCCAGAAATTGGAGAATGAGCAATTAACCGTGCCAAATTTTGTTATATAGTTCTTTCATTTTGAGAAAGTCAGATAGATCTTTATTTGATCTGAGTTGTTCATTGTGAGAGTTTGTTATATCAATGGATCGTAAGGATCACATCTGAACTCTAGCTTGCTTGAGAAGTTTTGCAGTGCTGGAGTTGAATTTTTGCCTCTGATTTTTATTCCCTGATTATTCTGTTATCAACTTCTAATATAATACTTCCTTCAGTTTCCTGATTTTCTGATCTGGCTTTATTGTTAGTCAGTTCTTACTTGGTTTGAAGTATTTTCCTGATTATTATTATTTGTTGGTGAACCGGTTTTGACATTATATCAGGGCATCTGGCTTGAACTATATCGATTTTGCTTTCTTTTTATACTAACTGATTATTTGATCTTGAAGCTATGGACTGGATTTGCAATTTCTGTATAGCTTTGAAATCATGATGAGTCTTTTATTGATTTATGAACTATGATGCTTGGGATGGAGCATACGATTTTTGGCTTTGTTACTTGCTGAGTTTTAAATCTCTCTTTTTTTTGGTTCTTTGGTCTTTTGTGAACCAACTTGTTTGTGATTTGCAATTGACCTAGGCCTATGATTAAACATAAATTCTTATTTTTGCTTGAGAAAATAATGAGGCCTTCACTTGTTCAACATGATTTAGAAACCCTTAATTTTTGATTCCTTACGAACGACCCTAGTGATGAAATGAAGAGAAACTCTTTGTGTGAAATTCTTGATCCATGTTCAATGATTATGTTTATGTTTGATTATTACTAACCATTCTCTTTTTTCTTATTTCATGAACACAAATGATGGAGAAGCTTGAGATAACAATGAAGAATGCTTAAAGAAGAAGAAGAAGTCTTGGAGAAATTCGAAGAAGTAAAGATTTATGGCAAATAAAAATCTCATGTAATTATTTAGAATGAGTTTAAAAAAATTTCCCTTTGATTCGCTGGTGTATTTAAATTGGAATTCGCTTCAATGTAAATCTTGTAAGCTTAGCAAATTTAGGATAGAATTTGTAAAGCAAACTTTTTGTCAAAGTGTTTGTAAAACAAACTAAATATTGAATGGAATCCAATAAAGACTTCTTCAACTTTTGCTTTTGTATTAAAGTGAACTTGTGCTTGACAACTTGAGTTTGCACTTCAATCTTCCTTGCCAAAATGTTTGTTAAGAGTTGCATCTTGAATGAATGAGATAAATGAATCTTTTCACTACTTGATTTGAATATGACTTGAAAATGATGCTTGAAAACAATTTTCAACTTTCATCTTTGTTAATGAAAAGTATCTTTTAATCTTCAAAATGAGTGTTTTGTCTTCACCATGAAAGGCCTAAAAATTTTCTAAGGACAATTCAAATCTTGACTTGCAACATAAGTAACCCAAATGACTCCAGTCTTGAATTCTTGGCCAAAATAAAATGAACCTTTAGTCCATAATCAACAAAGAATTTTGGTTGAAACAAAACCTTGTCAATTAGATTGGTCTCTATCACATGAAACTTTAACCTTCTTGTGTGCTAAGATGATACTCAAGATGCCAACGTCTCAAGAACTTTGTTAAGAGAAAAAAACCATATATTCCAATAATATAAACCCTATCACAATAACCAAAAGATGGGAGAAAAATATGATTGAAGATCAAGATACTTGCAATTTTCAATTCTTTGATGACACAAAGAATTAATGGGATATCATGAGGCCTGAGGAGTCGTGGCAACCTGAATACATGAGAGAGTTGATATAAGGATCTCCTTGGTACTGATTGACAACACAAACATCTTCTATATTTTTGAAGAAAATCTTGATAACCAAAGATACATTGATCCTATCACAAATGCATGAATGTGTATGATGAAACATAAGCCATGAAAGGTAAAATGAACAGGGAAAATTTTGGGGTGCAACAGTTGCCCCTATTCAATCATCTTAAGCCTGATAAGTGAGAAAATGTGACAGCCTTCGAATGTTCAAGGTGGAAGAGGATAGAATACTAAAAGAACCCGAAAATTTGCACTCTGAATAAAACATAAGCGCACTGGTAACTGTATCTTGCAAGGATGACACCAAGAAAACTGGATGAAAGAGAATAAGGTTAGTGAATAATAAATCTTACCAAAGAACATCAGATAAAAGTGGACTCAAGAAACATGCCAAGTAGAAATTGGTTTTGAACAGCGAGCCAAGACGAGACTGGACTCAAAAAGCAAGCCAAGTAGAAATTGGATTTGAAAAAATGAGCCAAGTCGGGATTGGACTTAACAAGTTAGCCAAGTCGAGATTGGACCTACACCAAGAGAACTAGTGGATGCTAGACTCTAGAAGGATGCAATAGGTAAAACTGGAACACGGTTTGCAAAAATGAGCTAAAACTCAACTTAAGTAGGCTTGATAAAACTTGACTTTATAAGAATGTGCCAGGACAAAACTGAAACACCAATTGAAATAATGAGATAAAACTTAACCCAAGCAGACTGGACAAGACTAGATTGTAGAAAAATGCGCCAAGACGAAACTGGAACACCAAATCACAATACTGAGACGAAACTCAACCCAAGAAAAACTAGACGAGACTATATTCTATATAAATGCGCCAGGACGAAACTAGACCGCAAATCACAATACTGAGGCGAAACTCAACCCAAGAAAACTAGACGAGACTAGATTCTAAAAAAATGCGCCAAGACGAAACTAGACCACAAATCACAATATTGAGACGAAACTCAACCCAATAAAACTAGACGAGACTAGATTCTAAATTTTGTACCCCAAAATTTGCCCTCCCATATTCTTCAAGATTTGGCAAGATCAAGCTTCAAATGGATTAAGGATTGCACAGTGCAAACACCCTCCTAACACAGTCAAAATTAGGGTTTTGGTTCTTACAAGGAAGTTGAGGTTTCCAAGGGTCCAATAAAGTCCCATATGCCTATATACATTGTCAAGCATTTATATGTCAAGTTTCAAGACTCATAGCATCAAGTTGCACAGTCAAAAGCCCTAATTGCTTCACAGTCCACTGCAGGGGTAAAATGGTTATTTGACAGTCAAAAGTCAAAAATTTTGGTCAACACCTTATTTTGAAGCCACAATCATCATTTTATCAATTCTTGATCATGATTCCTCAAGCATGGCTCAAAAAGTCTCAAGATGCAAAGGTTTCTATTTTTGGACAGCTGAAAAGTCAACTGTAACTTGACCAGGGCATAACTTTTTCATGGTTCATCAGAAAAATCCCATCCAATGCTCATTTTGAAGGGGATGACATTTCCTACAACTCATCTTCACATTATAAGTCCAAGAAATGCTCTCACAAAAAGTTATCAATTTCAACATTATAGGTCATTTTCAAAAGTCAACAAAAAGGCACTTTAAGTCAAAGACCATAACTTGATATTGGTAAATCAAAATGACATGGTACCAAAGGCATTGGTTTGAGGACTTCAAGACCTTTCCAAAATGTCCAAGAACATGCTCATAGCTTCAAAATTGAGCAAGATATGCATTGATGAAGTTGGGAAATTTTTGTGAACTTTCAAAAGTCAACTTTGCCTAAAACATTTCATTTTTGCTAATGGGCCTCAAATTCCTTCTTGAATCTTTACCCAAAGCCTATGCACGACCCATTGAACTTAAAATGATTTATTTTATTATTTTTAATTAATTAATTGAATTTTTATTAATATTAATTCATTTAATTGATTTTAATTATAGGAAAATTCAAAAGATATGGTTTTTGGATCTTTTGTGAAGCAAATCTGATCAGGGCAAGCTGGCAATCTCGTTTCTCAATAAAAAAGGCAAAATCATCCTTGTTTTGCAAGTTTTATCAATCAAAAAAGTTGGAAAAGATTTGATTAAAAATCAAATATTGAAAACATAATTTCATGGACTTTTGGGCCAAGGTTTTAACCTAATTCTTTTCACATACAAAGGCTGAAGCAAACCCTATTCTTGGACACGTGAAAGCTGCCATAGAAGACCATAACCAAATTGCAAAAATTCAAGAAATACTTGAAAACTGAAATCAATATTGCAGGTGAATTCAAAGCCTAAAAGTGGTTCTAACGTGTTGCTGACATTGCCAGGAATCCATTACCATCAAGAACAAGTCCAAATACGCAAAGAATCAAAGAACACAAGTCACTCGGTTTGCATTATTTTCCAAATCTGCATATCATAATTCATGCGCTTTTAATCCATTTTCTTGATTGGTTTGTGTTGTTAGTAACATTCTGAAGCTAATGGGATAGTTTAATTGTGTTGAAACTTCCTGAATCGAAAATCACCATGGAAGAACATTAGGGTTCCGAAGCTGTTAAATTAGGGCTTTACGCATAAGGAAAAATTGGACCTTGGAACAAGCATGGTTGAATTCGTCAAGGCCAGACGAATTCAACCAGACCCTCGCGCTCTTTTTATGTGACCTGTGTGCCTAATCGCTATTATTGACACTTTTGTTTTGTGGGGGTTTAAAACCCCCACTATCTTGTTTATGTTTACAGGTAAAACGAAGAAGACAATAGGTGGCAACGTGTGACTAGGTGGTTCAAACTCAGCGCGCGTATTTTTTTTGTTTTGCATCATAATAGTTGTTTGTATTTTATATAATATTTGTTGTCCATATGTTTAACAAACGCGCATCATGGTTCAGATGGTTGGAGACGTGGCTGGCAAACACTGGGAACTGGGTTCGATTCCCAGGTCCCCCATATAATTCTTCATATTTTTCTTAACACATTCCAGTGCAGCGTGTGATTCAATGGTCCACCATAAGCCTCATGCATCAGCTAGCCAGGTGCCTCTCAGCTTCCATCCAGTGGCCAGGAGATGAAGGCCATGGTGTGTCCCAGTCAAACAGCATGCACGTGATCATGAAAAGTCAACGTGGCTTGGAATTTCAATGGGCCAGAATTGCTTCACAAACCTCCCCTTGGGCCAACATACCCCTTTGGTTTGCAATTTATTTTCTTTTCTTTTAATACTTTTAATTGTTTTAATTATTATTATTAATTCACCACAAATTAATTTTTCACAAAATAAAATCAGAAATCATAAAATTGTAAATATTTTTTTATCATTTATTAAATTTACTATTAACTATTAATTTTGTAAATAAATATTAACAACTAACTTAGCTTAATTTAGGTTTAAATTTTAATCCTTTTTCTTAATAAATAAAAATTGCATAGAACTAGGTTTTGACCTTTTTTAATCATTTTCTTATTATCATCATTATTAATTATTATTATTTTTGTAAATAACATGTAAATTAATTAATTAGTTTAAATTAGTTTAACTTTAACATTTTCATTAATAATTAAAATAAACTTAGAACTAGGGTTTTCTTGACTTTTAATTTATTTTATTATCATTAAATACAAAAACATAAAAAACATCTTTCTTGTAAATAATTAATTAAATTAGTATTAGGTTTAATTTTAATTTAATTTCAAGCAAAGGACAAAAACTCTTAATTTCTCAAAAGGGTCAAAAACCCTAGGACGTCTTGATCTTAATTCTTTCGCACGTTATTTTTTATATTTGATTATTATGTAACTGCTTCCAAGGATGTAATAGTAATTAGGTTTATTGTTTTTTTACTTTTCGCATCTTTATCAAAAACGGGTCTTTGTTTTTTGGCGATGTATAGACCCGCGCCTTGTAATAGCGTAGATTTACCTTTCCGCACTCCTAACAGCTAAATTGCATGAAAGAATGTATGATAATTAAAAACAACTCGTAGCTCACAATTGCATGATCCAAGATAAATGTTAACCTGAAAACAACACACAATGCACCTGCCACTTCTAGGGTACGCCTCATTCGTTGCCTCGAAAGTGGTCGTCAAGTATAAGGTGTTTTAGCGGTCGCCCTTATGTCTACGATCCAGTTGCCTCGAAACGGTTGCCTCGGATTAAAAAGGATCTAGGACATTAGGGTTACTTCTAAGGTGTCCTACTATTGCTTCGGTGACCACACTGTCCCTACAATCGAATTTACCCGAACACCTCCAACGGTGGTGCTACCTACCTCTCAATGGTGGGATGGCACTACCTTAAGGACTCTTACACAGCCTAATTCCTTAGGGTAGGTGGATGACTCATGGGTACTTGCTCTCTTCAAAAACAAACCAAACATCTTTTCGCACTCACACTTTCAAAAGGTTTTCAAACAAATTTTTCATACACTCTTGAGGACAGATACAAGAGTTACTTATAAATTTTTTAAACGAAACTTTTTTCAAACCCACTCACATTTGAAAAGCAAACAATTTTGAAAACATAAGAGCAAGTACCTAAGAGCCCATGGATAACCATGGATAGAAAGGGTGCTAACACCTTCCCTTTCTATAAATCTACCTCCCGAACCGAGAGACATTCTCAATAAGGAATTTTGCTGTGCTTTTGTCCTTTCCATGTTGGAGAACATAAAAGATGGTGGAGACTCTTTCTTACCGCGACATACGCGATCCAACTAAAAACAGTCAGTTATATTTCCACCGATCACAGAACTGGCGACTCTGCTGGGGATACTTAAAGTGAGGTGTACCTTAGGATAGATCATACTTGTGTTTTCAATTGCTTTGTTTTGTTTGCTTTATTATTGTGGGCATTGTCTTGGAGTTTCATAGATCCTAACCCGGATCTGGGGATACCCTTTTAGGTAGCATAAGCTGTGAGGGACATGTCCGACGTAGACCGACACGGGTGAAGCAGTGGCTACGTTGGTGTGGCACCTTGGTCTGTACCGATATCCCTTGTGTTGCAACGAGGAGAATATGGGTCTTCTGAGGAGTCATTAAGCACCAACCGACCTTAGAACCCTAATTTGACCCAACTTGGCCATAGAACAGTAGTAGTATGCTACACCCATTGAGGCTAAACTCTCGCGATGGTTCTGGCCGCAAGAAAAGATTCTGATGCTGGAGTTATGACCGATTGAGGGTAGTCAGTGATATTGGGATCCTCTAGAACCCGGTTACTTTTGATAGGACAGGTCTTAACCAACAAACTGAAATAGGGTAGTACCTAAACTTCATGCTGGCCTAAACTCTAAGGGCTGTCTTGTGTGCCTTATCATGTTTGCCTTTGTGAAATACTTGTGGTGTGCTTTATCATGACATCATACCATCATAGACATTGCATGCATCCTGCATAAGGACTGACCTATTTCAAAGACAATAGGGTTTCACCTTTGCTCTGTTTTGTAGGACATCATGATGCATGTGCGAAGGAACACTGTCCGGCTTAATTTTGTTCACCCACCTGAGTTGCTTGAAGAGTTGGTTAGCAGAATTCCAAATACTACATCCTTCATCCAGAGGCATGGTTCTCTTCTCGGTTTAGTCACTACAAAGTGGGACCAACAACTGATGAGTGTCTTGACCCAGTTTTATGATCCCTTGTATAATTGCTTCACCTTTCAAGACTTCCAGCTGGTCCCTACCCTGGAATAATTCTCTGATTTGCTTGGTATCCCTATCTTGGATCAGACTCCCTTCACTGGATGGGAAAGGACTATTAGGCTTGAGGAGATTGCTGCAGCCCTCCCTTTGGCCACCAAAGAGGTAATGGACAACTGGGTGACTAGAAGCAGAGTTAAGGGCTTCTTGGCCAAGTTTCTGGTTGGTAAAGCCAACAGTTTCTGGAATGACTTAGACTTCAGGGCGTATGAAGACATTCTGGCTCTCTTAATCTATGGTCTAGTTTTGTTTCCTAATCCTGATAACTTCATTAACGTCACTGCCATAAGGATCTTCATGTCTCGGAACCCTGTGCCCACTCTCTTGGGTGATATCCTGCAACAACTCTATGCTCGTACTGCCCGAAGACGAGGAACTCTGTGGTGTTGTACTCCTTTGTTAGTGAGGTGGTTTATTTCTCACCTCCCTAAGTTCGTGCTGAAGAACAAAGAAGGAAGAGGCTGGGCTCATAGGTTAATGTCTCTCACTGATAATGACATCATTTGGACTCTCAGAGGTTTGGATGAGGTAGCTGTTATTGATCGTTGCGGAGAATATCCCAATGTTCCTTTGATTGGTACCCAAGGAGGAATCTCTTATAATCCATGTCTAGCTCTCCGTCAGTTTGGAAGAGCCAGAGGAGCAGGGCCTCATGAGATGTTGGTGCCTCACATCAGTTTTGAGTTTCAGGTAGATAGTGACGAGCTGCGTCGTAGATTTATCAAGGCTTGGGACAAAATTCACAAAGTTGACCCACATGAGTTGGGACCGAAGACGTCTCTACCTATGGAATCCTACCACAGATGGGTCCACATCCGTGCTCAGAAGTTAGGTATGCCATACGAAGCTATCAGACCCATCACTCTTGAATATCCTGATAGAGACGGGGCTCCTCCAACTGTTCTCCCTCCTCAGATACCTACTGATGTTGATACACTAAAGAGGTCTTGGGCGCAACTACAAGAAGAACGGGATTCTTATCGGGAAAAGTTCAACGAGTAGGAATTGAAGATCTAGAAGCTGACAAAGCAGTTGGAGAACGAGCGGACCTTGAATGACTACATCCGTACTGAGAAAAAGAGACCCTGGGATCACTGATGAGCTTTGGATGTTCTTTTATAGTTTTTATTTCCCTTTTCAGTATTTCCATTTTATGTAACGCCTAAGGGCAATCTGTTGAACAATTTAAATTTCAAAGTTGAATCTAATAAAGTGCGCTTCCTTTTTTTGTTTACAAAGTTGAATCCCGATTGTCTTTGAAAACATAAATCATACGCATTCCATTCATCATGTGCATCACAGGTACTCTTCTTTTCAGGTTGCTTAATTTTCTTTGCTGTTTATTTCAGCAGTCATCATAAATCCTGAATCATCTACTGAGCAATCCATCAAGGCCCTCCAGGCCCAGAACGCCCAGTTCCAAGAGTTGATCATGAGTTTAACCCAAGGTCAAGAGGAATTGAAGGCTCTGCTGGTAAAGAAGAAGAAGAAGAAGAGAACTGTACTATTCAACACTGGACGGAGGTTTGGCAATACACTGCAAAATGAGGCTGACCAAGCTGCTTCCTCGGTAGGCAAAGGCAGTCCCCAAGGGGGAAGGGTTCCTAGTACTGTGGTCTCTGACAACGAGACTGATTTCAATGATGAGCAGTACCCTCCTGCTGAAGACAGGTACAAGCAGTTAGAGGATCGTCTGAGTGCCATGGAAATTCAACAGGTGCCTGGGTTGGATTTTGGAGATTTGGGTTTATCTTCTGGGGTGGTGATCCCACACAAGTTCAAGGCACCATCTTTTGCGAAGTATGACGGGGCTTCCTGCCCTAAGCTACATCTCAGATCTTATGTGCGGAAGATCCAACCGTATACGGTGGACAAGAACTTATGGATCCATTTCTTCCAGGAAAGCCTTTCAGGGGCTCAACTCGAGTGGTTCTATCAGCTGGATGGAGCCAGTATTCAAAACTGGGAGGACTTGGCTACTGCTTTTTATAAGCAGTATCAGTACAATGCCGACCTTGCTCCTACACGTACCCAACTCCAGGGTATGTCTCTAGGATCGGGAGAAGGTTTTAAAGAGTACGCGCAAAAGTGGAGGGACCTGGCTGGCAGGGTGCAGCCACCGTTGACTGACCGTGAACTCGTGGACATGTTCTTGGGGACCATGTCTGGGCCGTTCTTCAACCACCTGATTGGCAATTCTTCTGCAGGGTTTACAGACCTCATTCTGACTGGGGAGAGAATAAAAGCTGGTATGAAATCGGGGAAGATACAGAAAGGTGCGTCCTCGAGTTCTGAAAAGAAGCCTTTTTAAGAAGGAAGTCAGTGCTGTGTATGGTCCCAGAAGAAAAAATAAGCCAGAACGCCTCCAAGCTGTCAACGCGGTGGTAATTCCAAAGCCTGCCGCCGCTCCTCGGCAACCCAACCAACCAAGGGGTGAGAGACCCAGAAGAGAATACACTCGGCTTAGTATGACCTTGTCGCAGATCTTGCCGCAACTGCTATCAACCAACTTGGTAACCGTCAGAGAAGCTCCGAAGGTGGTAAACACAACCTCTCCGAAGTACAATCCCAATGCCCGCTGTGCTTATCACTCTGATAGCCCGGGGCATTCTATTGATGATTGTTGGCCCCTAAGGAATAAGGTTCAGGACCTTATCGATGCTAAGGAAATACAGTTTGAGGCGCCTGAAAGGCCCAACGTTGTGACTGCTCCTATGCCCCAACATGGAGTAAATGCTATTGAGGAAGACCTGTATGTAGTCTCTGTGGATGAGATTGTTACTCCATTGTTGACCGTCAAAAGGAACCTGTTGCTAGCCGGTTTATTTCCGGGTTGTAGCAAGGGTTGCCTTCTGTGTGCTGTTTCACCTGCTGGTTGTCCGTTGCTGAAGTCAGGCGTCCAAAACCTGATGGATAGAAAAGAGATATTGTTCAAAAAGACCGATGTTCCTATTGTTCCTACTGAAGAAGTATCCGTTGTCACCATTTTCAACAATCCTACCAAGGCTCCCCCGAGGAAGCCCGTCAAAATCATGCCTGTTGCACCTATCATCATTACTGTTCCGGGGCCCCTCCCCTATAAATCTGACAAGGCTGTCCCATGGCACTATGGGGCAGATGTGTATGTGATCGGAGTAAAACAAGAGTTAAATACTAGTACCGGCATCAGTAACATCACCATTCCTGCTAAAGTTACTCGCAGTGGCAGGCTCTTCTCGTCTGATATTGCACCTCCTGCTATTCAGAGGCCTCTTGTTATCACACCTAACAGTGTGCCTGTTTCCCCTCCTGATCAAGTTTCTACCCCTGCTGCCGAGTCATCTGACACTCGGGGCAAAGGGATTGCTGATGTGCCTGCCCAGATGGAGGCACCGAAGACTATTAATGTTGAAGCTTCCCAGCAAGAGATGGAAGAAATCCTTAAGATTATCAAGTAGAGTGATTTCAACGTCGTTGAACAGCTGGGGCACACCCCCTCTAAGATCTCTATGCTATCATTGCTGTTATGTTCATAGGCCCATGCCAAGGCTCTGATCTCCTTCCTGAAGACAGCCCATGTGCCATAAGAGACGTCTGCCGATCAATTTACTGATTGTGTGGCCAACTTAACTGCTGATAATGGTATGGGTTTCTCTGACGCTGATCTGACCGCCAAGGGAAAGAACCACAACGATGCCCTGCATGTCTCCATTGAATGCAGGGGCACTACTGTCGCCCATGTGTTGGTAGACACCGGTTCTTTGCTGAACGTATTGCCCAAAAAGGCCTTAGACAGGTTGGATTGTGAGGGTTTGAAGTTGAAGCCTAGTAACATTATTGTCCGAGCCTTTGACGGGTCGAAGAGGATGGTACATGGTGAAATGGACATTCCAATCCGGGTTGGTTCTCAAGTCTTCGATTCAACATTCTATGTGATGGACATCCGACCATCCTATTCCTACTTACTGGGTCGCCCTTGGATCCACAAGGCTGGAGCTGTGACCTCCACTCTACATCAAAAACTCAAGTACCCGGTCAGAGGGAAAATTGTTACAGTACAGGGGGAGGAAGAATACATGGTTAGCCATCTCAACTCATTCCGGTATATAGAGATGGACGGGGAGTTCATTGAGACCCCCTTTCAACACTTTGAAGAGGTGCCTCCAACATTGGCATCAGCCGAGACTGTGACTGAAGATGATTCTCCTTTGAAGATGGCTTCCTTGAAGGATGCCTGGGCTGTGGTTGAGAAGGGTGAGTGTGCAAACTGGGGCCGACTTCCTGATTTTACTCCGAAGACTGACAAGTTTGGGCTGGGTTTCACTGTAGAGGCTCAGAGGGTTGTACGTAAAGAAAGGATTGGAAGACCTCCCGTATTCATCACCAACCCGGGAGTGAATGCTATTGAAGGCGATGCGGAGGAATGTGAATTTGATAGCTGGATCTACCCGACGGCCGACGGTGGACTGAACAATTGGACAGCCAAAGATTTCATACCTGTTACTTTTGTTACTCAGTAATGAACTCCTTTGTTTTTAAATTTGTAACGAACAATAATTTGAAACTTTTTGGCCCGGTGTCTTACCCGGGGCACTGTGGCTTCATTTGTGAGGGCTTATTACTTGTCATTTCCATATATCATGAATAAAAACATTGGACGTTTTTCGCATTTCGAATCTTGTGCTCCCTTTCTTTCTTTATATATTGCAAAACAACTATATTTACACACACTCACCTATACAGGTTTCAATCCACTCTGGATCTCACCAGTAACGACTCTGCTACTACCAGTTATGACTTTGAAAATCCGATCAACTTAGCCGAAGACGAAGGTGAAAATGATTGCGAAGTGCCTGGTGAGCTTGCAAGACAATTACTCCAGGAAGAGAGGGCCATTCAGCCACATGAAGAGCCAGTGGAAACGCTAAATCTGGGTACTGAGACAGACAGAAAGGAAGTCAAGATTGGTGCCAATCTAGAGCTCAGCGTGAAACAGCGGTTGATTCATATGTTGCATGATTATGTGGAAATCTTTTCCTGGTCCTACGAAGACATGCATGGGTTGGATACCGACATTGTGGTTCATCACCTGCCTACCAAGGAAGACTGCCCTCCGGTTAAACAGAAGGTCCGCCGTATGCGTCCAGAGATGTTCGAGAAGATCAAAGCTGAGGTTATGAAACAATTCGATGCCGGGTTTCTAGCAGAGACTTCTTACCCTCAGTGGGTTGCCAACATGGTTCCGGTGCCGAAGAAAGATGGTAAGGTCAGAATGTGTGTTGACTACAGGGATTTGAACAGGGCAAGCCCCAAGGACGACTTCCCTCTGCCTCACATCGACGTTCTGGTTGACAATACTGCTCAGCACAAGGTGTTCTCCTTCATGGACGACTTTTCAGGTTATAATCAGATCAAGATGGCTCCTGAAGATATGGAAAATACCACTTTTGTTACTCAGTGGGGCACCTTCTGCTACAAGGTCATGCCTTTTGGGTTGAAAAATGCTGGGGCAACCTACCAACGTGCCATGGTTGCTTTATTTCATGACATGATCCATCATGAGATTGAAGTATACGTTGATGATATGATTGCAAGGTCCCAAACTGAGGAGGAACACCTTGACCATCTACAGAAGCTGTTTGACCGTCTGAAGTTGTACAAGCTGAGGTTGAACCCAAACAAATGCACCTTTGGGGTAAGATCTGGAAAGTTGCTAGGCTTCGTCGTGAGTGACAAAGGTATTCAAGTAGACCCTGCCAAGGTGAAAGCCATACAAGAGATGCCAGTTCCCAAGGCAGAGAAAGAAGTCAGAGGCTTTCTAGGACGTCTGAATTACATTGCCCGATTCATCTCGCATCTAACTGCTACCTGTGAACCAATCTTCAAGCTACTGAAGAAAGATCAAGTAGTACGTTGGAACGATGAATGTCATGCCGCTTTCGACAGAATCAAAGAGTATCTCCAAGAACCACCCATTCTTATGCCACCGGTTGAAGGGAGACCTCTAATCTTATACTTGACGGTACTTGACGATACTTGACAACTCAATGGGGTGTGTGCTGGGGCAGCATGACGAGTCTGGCCGAAAAGAGCACGCCATTTACTACCTTAGAAAAAAGTTTACCGACTGTGAGACCCGATACTCACTGCTCGAGAAAACTTGCTGCGCTTTGGTATGAGCTGCTCGCCGGCTGAGACAGTATATGCTGACTTACACTACTCTGTTGATTTCAAAAATGGATCCAATAAAGTACATATTCGAAAAGCCTGCTCTGTCTGGAAGAATAGCAAGATGGCAAATGATCTTGACGGAATATGACATCCAGTACACGACTCAAAAAGCAATCAAGGGAAGTGTATTGGCAGACCATTTGGCACACCAGGAAGTGGACGACTACCAGTCAATGAACTTTGAATTTCCTGACGAGAACATCATGGTAGTGACTGATTGTGAAGTACCTGGACCGGATGAAGGACCTGAGGAAGGATCCCGATGGTCTATGCACTTTGACGGAGCCTCCAACGCTTTGGGTAACGGTATCGGTGCTGTGATCATATCCCCAAAAGGCACTCATACTCCACTTACTGCCCGACTATGTTTCAACTGCACCAACAACATGGCGGAGTATGAGGCGTGCATTATGGGTCTTCAAGCTGTAATTGACTTAAGGATCAAGTTTCTGAGTGTCTTCGGAGATTCTGCTCTCGTGATCAATCAGATCAAAGGCGAGTGGGATACGAAACACCCAAACCTTATTCCTTATAAAGAATGTGTGTTGACATTGATCCCCCATTTCACGGAGATAACTTTTGAACACTTCCCAAGAGAGGAGAATCAGTTGGCGGACACGCTGGCTACGATGTCTTCTATGTTCAAAGTCAAATGGGACAACGAGGCTCCCCGAATCATTATTTGGAAATTGGACGAACCTGCATATTGCTGTGAGCTTGAGGTTGAAGAGGTAACTGAAAAACCCTGGTATCATGAGGTGAAGAGGTATCTGGAAGCTCAAGAATACCCCGAGGGTGCATCTGTCAATGACAAGAAGTTTCTGAGAAGGTTCGCATCAAAGTTCTTCCTCAGCAATGGCATTCTATACAAGCGAAACCATGATTCAACCTTACTGCGTTGTGTGGATAAGACTGAAGCAGAAAGGATCATGGCAGAGCTACATGAAGGTACCTTCGGAACACATTCCAGTGGACATACCATGGCAAAGAAAATCCTTCGAGCAGGATATTTCTGGTCCACAATGGAAGCCGACTGTTACCAACATTCTCGGACATGTCATAAGTGCCAGATTTATGCAGATAAGGTGCATGTTCCTCCAGTCCCTCTGAATGTCTTGACTACACCTTGGCCTTTTGAAATGTGGGGCATTGATATGATCAGCGAGATCAAACCTACAGCATCCAACGGGCATCGCTTCATCCTGGTTGCAATTGATTACTTCACGAAGTGGGTTGAAGCAGCTTCCTACGCTACCGTAACCAAGAACGTCGTGGCACGGTTCATTCGACACAACCTGATCTATCGATACGGTGTACCTGATAGGATCATTACAGACAATGGTACCAATCTTAACAACAAGATGATCACTGAGCTCTGCGAGCAATTCAAGATACAACACCACAACTCTTCTCCCTACCGGCCGAAGATGAATGGGGCTGTAGAAGCAGCTAATAAGAATATCAAAAAGATTGTGCAGAAGATGACAGTGACCTATAAAGATTGGCACGAGATGTTACCGTTTGCTCTTCATGGGTATCGTACCTCAGCAAGAACGTCAACCAGGGCAACCCCCTTTTCCTTGGTCTATGGCATGGAGGCAGTCTTGCCAATTGAAGTCCAAATACCCTCTCTCCGGATAATGAAGGATGCAGGCTTGAGCGAAGATGACTGGTGTGATCGGTGGATCTGGAACTGAATGTTTAACGCTGGTTCGTGAAATGTCGCGGAAGCAAGAGTCGCCACCGTCTTTTATTTTCTCCAAATGGAAAGGACAAAAGCACAGAAAAATTCCTTATAGAGATTGCTCTCGGTTCGGGAGGTAGATTATAGAAAGGGAAGGTATTAGCACCCTTTCTATCCATGGTTATCCATGGGCTCTTAGATACTTGCTCATTTGTGTTTTCAAAAATGGTTTGTTTGCTTTTCAACTGTGGGTTTTAAAAAGTTTCTTTGAAAATTTCAGTTCGACTCTTGTATCGGTCCTCAAGAGTGTTTGAAAAATTGCTTTCGAAAGCTTTTTTTGAAAATGTGTCGGTGTGAAAAGATTTTGATTTGTTTTTGAAATTAGAGCAAGTATCTAGAGTCGTCTACCTACCCTAAGGAATTCGTCTGTGTAAATGTCCTTTAAAGTAGTGCCATCCCACCATTGAGAGGTAGGTAGCACCACCGTTGGAGGTGTTCGGGTCAATTCGAGGTTCGGGACATGGTGATCACCGGAGCAATGGGAAGACACCTTAGAAGCTACCCTCATGCCAGGTTCCCGGATCATGAGGACTTACTAAGACATCCTCTACTCGACGATCACCTTTCGAGGCAAGGCAACAGTGAGGCGTACCCTAGGGGTGGTGTGTGCGATTTGTGTGTCGTTTTCATTTGCATTTATCTTGTCATGTTATTGGTGTTCTACGCTTGTTTTTATTTTTGTCCATACATTCTTTCATGCCATTTGTTAACAGTTAAAAATATTGCGGGAAAGTAAAAAATTCTAAGCTATTACAAAAGGCGCGGGTCCACATCGCCAAAATTAAACCAGGACCCGATTTTGACAGAAAAATAAAGAAAGTAAAGAAAAGAAAAGTGCGAGCAATTAGTTACACGACTTCGGGAGAGATACATAAATATTTAAACGAAATAGAATAAATATGCGAATTAATAATTAAATCGAAACGAGGGCGTTGGACCCTTTTTAACTAAATTAAATTACATGGAATTAATTAATAAAGAAAAAGAAAAGGAGATGTTTTTTGGTATTTTTTAGTATTTTAGGATTTAATATGAAAAAAAGAATTAATTGAAATTAAATGCTAACCCTAATTTTATTTGTTTTTAATTTATTAAGAAAAGAAGATTAAAACCTAATATTAACCCTAATTAATTTACATGCAAATTTAATTATAAAAATAAATATCTAATTATTATAATTATTATGGGAGAAAAAGAAAAAAAAGATGAAAATTAATTAAACCCTAGTTCTATGTTTTTTTTTTAGATTTTTATTAAAAGAATTAAAATTAAACCTAATTTAACTAATTAATTTATGAACTTATTTACAAAATATTAACTAATTAAATATATTTAATTTTTGGTCTTTTCTGATTTTTTTATTGTTTTTTATATTTTGTGAAAATAATAAATTAATTAAACACAATAATAAAAATAGAAATAATGCAAAAGAAAATATTTAAAATGACAAACCTAGGGGGGTATCAGTCCCCAAAGTGGAGGTTAAGCCCATGAATTTGAGCCCAAACAAGCCTGACTTCGTTGACTTTCTCCAGGCGCCGTGTGACGTCTTTGACTAGGACTTACCATGTTCCTTGGATCTGTGCCTTTAGATTGATGTAACTGACGCGTGGATGACTTGATCTTGGAAGTGTATGGTATGTCCCTTAGGCTGAAACCACATGTGAACGTAAATTGAAAAATAACATTGAGATAATGAAGACCTGGGGCTCGAACCCAGGTCATGCACTTTACCAGCCAACACGTATGCCACTAAGCCACTTCGTTCATCTGTAAATTAATATAATAAACAAACATAATAAAACAAACGCGTTAATGTTTCCTTTTTTCGCGCGAACTTTTGAATTGACCAATCAGCTTATGCCACCGAACCATCTTCTTCGTTGTGTTTTATTTTCCTGAAAAACATAAAACATTGGCAACGGTTTTCATGTGTTCTTTTAGGCCATCTATGGAAAAATAGCGAATAGCCCTATGATACTCATAAATTGAGCGCGAGGGTAGCTTCTTCTTCGTCCAGACATGCTCGATTCAATGGTGTAAGTCACGTGTCCTAATTTTACCCTATTACAAAACCCCTAATTTGAAGCTTGCAAAACCCTAATATTCTCCCATGGCAGATCCTCACACGATGCACAAAAACACAATCAAACCATTGGGTTAGCATTAGAATCAAATAAAGAACATGAATCAAGCATTAAAAATCACAAAGAATGCATGAATTGAGATGCACGACTATGAAATTTTTTATGCACAAGTCCGGTTCATTGTACCAATTCTTGATGTTTTGATGAATGTTTTTGATTGGAAATCGTTCAGTGAACCTCCAGGAAGATGTTTGAACAGCTATTATGCCTTGAATCGTCCTGCAAAGGTGTTTTCAGAATTGGAATTTTTTGACAAATTTCAAACTTTGATGATGGGTTTTCTGCGCAGCTTAATGGTCTCAAGCATGAGGGTTTGCTTTGTATATATGTGTGGAACAATTAGGTCAAGGAATTTGATCCAAAAGATCCATGAATTGATGAAGGAATATTTGATTTTTTATGCCATAACTTTCAAATCTTTTCCATGCAAATTGATACCAAATCACATCCAATTGTATTGGTCCTTTCCATATCTGATCATGCACGTTTTTTTGAAGATATTATATGCACAAAAAGATTTTATTTCATTGGTTTTATATTTTTCATGTATTTTATTTGATTAAATGAATTATTAATAATAAAAAATTCAAATAAATAAATAAAAATGGAGAAAAACTTCCCTTTGGGCCAAATGGTCGTGTGCATGCTTTGGATGATGAATTGTGGAAGAAAAATAGGCCCATTAGCAATTTTAGGTCATTTGAACCAATGTTGACTTTTCAAAATATCCAAATATTTCCCAACTTCCACAAGGCATAACTTGCTCAATGTTTAAGCTTTTCTCATGTTCTTGGACATTTTGGAAAGGTCTTTGAGTCCTATAACCAATGTCTTTGGTCCCATGTCATTTTGATTTACCAATCTCAAGTTATGGCCTTTGACTTAAAGTCCCTTTTTGTTGACTTTTGAAAATGACCTATAATGTTGAAATTGATAACTTTTTGTGAGAGCATTTCTTGGACTTGAAGTATGAACATGAGTTGTAGGAAATGTCTTTCTCTTCAAAATGAGCTTTGGATGGAATTTTTCTGATAATCCATGTGAAAGTTATGCCCTGGTCAATTTACAGTTGACTTTTTCAACTATCCAAATAAGGAAACTTTTGCATCTTAATGATTTTTGAGCCAAGCTTTGAGAATCATGATCAAGCATTGATCAAATGATGTTTGTGGCTTCAAAATGATATGTTGACCAAAAATTTGAACTTTTGATTGTCAAATGACCATTTTGCCCCTACAGTTGACTGTAGTGCAATTAGGGTTTTGACTGTGCAATTTTGTGCTGAATGTCTTGAAACTTGGTATGAGGATGCTTGACCATATTTATAGGCATGTGAGACTTTATTGGACCTTTAGAAACTTCATCTTCTTGATCATAACACAAACCCTAATTTTGACTGCTTAAGAGGCCTTTATACTGTGCAACCCTTGGGGAGATTTTGTAGCTTGACTTGGCAATTTCTTGAAGAATATGGGAGGGCAAATTTTGGGGTACAACAGTTGCCCCTGTTCAATATTCTTAGACCTGAGGGTGCAGATTGGCTGACGTGCCTTTCGTAATCCGAGGGTGGAAGATGATTGAACACTAAAGTGCCCAGAAATTTGCGCTCACATAGAAGCAGTGTGATGGAAATGGGCTTATAGATGCCATTTGGAGATTGATGGGGGATGATGGGCTTATAGATGCCATCTGGATGTTGATCGCATAAGAGATTCCTTAGCGAGAACTTGCGTACCTGCAAAACAGAAAATGATTACCTGACATGTTGCAGGAGCTGGTTTTCAGATGCTTGGTATAGATATGTCCTGACTGGTTACATGGGCTGGATCTGGAGCTTCAAAAGATGATGAATGAACCAGGGGTGGTTACTACCTCAGCAGGAACGGTGAGAGAACCTTGGGTGACTTTAACTTCAACAACGCTCGTTGAGAAAATCTTGGTGGGAATTACCATCTTCGCAGTATCGGGAAGAGAACCAATAGGCAATTATAATCTCAAAAGCGGACGTCTGAGAAAAACCTGGAATGGAATTATCACCTCACGCACCGTCGGGGAGGGAACCATAGGAAATTATAATCTCAAAAGCGGACGTTTGAGAAAAACCTGGGCTGGAATTATCATCTCACGCACCGTCGGGGAGAGAACCATAGGAAATTATAATCTCAAAAGCGGACGTTTGAGAAAAACCTGGAATGGAATTATCACCTCACGCACCGTCGGGGAGGGAACCATAGGAAATTATAATCTCAAAAGCGGACGTTTGAGAAAAACCTGGGCTGGAATTATCATCTCACGCACCGTCGGGGAGAGAACCATAGGAAATTATAATCTCAAAAGCGGACGTTTGAGAAAAACCTGGAATGGAATTATCACCTCACGCACCGTCGGGGAGGGAACCATAGGAAATTATAATCTCAAAAGCGGACGTTTGAGAAAAACCTGGACTGGAATTATCACCTCACGCACCGTTGGGGAGGGAACCATAGGAAATTATAATCTCAAAAGCGGACGTTTGAGAAAAACCTGAAATGGAATTATCACCTCACGCACCGTCGGGGAGAGAACCATAGGAAATTATAATCTCAAAAGCGGACGTTTGAGAAAAACCTGGACTGGAATTATCACCTCACGCACCGTCGGGGAGGGAACCATAGGAAATTATAATCTCAAAAGCGGACGTTTGAGAAAAACCTGAAATGGAATTATCACCTCACGCACCGTCGGGGAGAGAACCATAGGAAATTATAATCTCAAAAGCGGACGTTTGAGAAAAACCTGGGATAACTTCTACTGAGTCTTCATCAGAAAAATCTGTTGGGAGTCGATTTAGCTGGACTAGAGAAGGCCTTGGACTGGATAAGAAATCTTTGGAGTTGATTAACTGAACCGGTCTAGGTCTTGAAATATGATTGAGAATTTAACTGCATCTTTCCTGAAAGGTAAAGGTCAGTCATATGCAATGCATGATATGGACCATGCAATGATGTTCTCAACATAAATGAGATTTGTATGATATGATGCGTACATGCATGCTATAATGATGTATGTGGTGTTTATGTATGCTTTCGTCTAGGAAAGTAAATCCTTGACGGGTGCCGGGAAGTCACTCCTGGGCTGATATTGAAGAATAAGCTTTTACTTCCGCTGGGGATGATAACTGCAAGAATACCGGTAGGAGAAGATGACTCCGTTGGGGAATAAACTTGGCGAATGGAATATTCTGTGGGGAGAAAAGTACTCTGACGATCTTGCTGGGAGGCAATACTCTATGGGGAGAAAGATACTTTGCTGAGTTGTTGATAATAGCTTGCTGGGGATACCATCGTTATATTGGAAGTGTTAATGGACTTCGCTGGGGATAAGAAAGAACTATGTTGACGACGACCTTTTTGTGGCTTTTGGCTGAGGATAACCCCGTTATATCCTGTTAAGGAAATAACTCTTTAAATAAAGCTGGGCGACGCGTTCGTGCTCTGCGAGGGGATAAGCTTCCAGAATCTACTGGGGATAAGCTTACCGCTTGGGGAGATGAATTCCAACTTTCCTGGGGAAACTAATTGGACTCTCCTGGGGAAGTTTTGAACTGCGGGGAAGTGATTCCTTTGAACGTTGATATACCGCCGGGGAACAATCTTTAGACCAAGATTGCCGGGGATGCTTGTTAAGAATATACATGCTGCCGGGGAATGTTGAGATCTGTTGGAGGATACCCAACTTCTTTAAGTTTGATTGTAACTTTGCTCGGGGAGAGTGTATTGCTTGCTGGCTCACTCTCTGGGGAATTAAGATGTATTGGTCATGTTCTTTAGTTGAACCTACCTTGGTACCTTGGAGGACAGAACAATTAGATTGCTTAGACAACTCTTTATTGCCCCTGTTTCTAGTGTCACCTGTAATTAATCCTTTGTTTTGTATGCAAATATTTATGAGTTAGCAAATTATTGTCAATGCATATATCACAAATTGAACCTTGGACGTTCTTCACAAAACAAAACAGAAAAAGAAAAACAATTGGCACGTTTAACTGAAAAGTATATTTGTATTGATTTTTGAATGGCCTGAAAATAGGCGTTTTGTGTACAAGAGGCTGACGTCCTAGTAAGAGAACGCCGCCGAACAAAAGAGTTTATACAAATTTTGTACAAAAGAAAATAAAACAGCTGTGTGAAATAAATGATCCACTGGGTTTCAACTCTGCTATTGCCTTTATAACTCCGAGCGTCTCATCACTTGATGACCTAGGTTGAAGGTGAAGCTGACTGATCGATGCCGTCTGAACTTGATGCAGATACCGGATTCTGGATGCAAAGTGATCCAATGAGACATAGTATTACGCTTTTATCCCTAATTTTTGCCTGGACCGCCCTTTCAGGTTTTCAGTCCACCGGGATACCCATTTTTGCCCAAGCCGCCTTTTCAGGTTTTCGACTTGCCGGGTGTACAGATTTTTTTTCATTTCATCCCTTCATTTTGCCCGAACCCTTTTGGTTCGCCGGGAGCCCTAATTTTTGCCTAGGCGTGTCAGCCTAGCGGGTCTTTTTTCATGCGTAGTATCTTTTTACTATGTCTGCATTGGCGGGGTGTGGAAGGTCGTCACCATCCATATTGGTTAGAATCATGGCTCCTCCTGAGAACACATGCTTAACCACAAATGACCCTTCGTACGTAGGGGTCCATTTTCCCCTTGGATCACTCTGAGGAAGGATGATTCGCTTGATTACCAGGTCCCCAACTTGATATTCCTGTGGTCTGACCTTTTTGTTAAATGCCCTGATCATCCGTTTCTGATACGTCTGACCATGACAGATAGCAGCAAGTCTCTTTTCATCAATGAGGTTGAGCTGATCAAGTCGTGTCTGGATCCAATCATCTTCATTCAGATTTGCATCCTTCATTATCCGGAGAGAGGGTATTTGTACTTCGATCGGTAGGACTGCCTCCATGCCATAAACCAGAGAGAAAGGAGTTGCCCCGGTTGATGTCCTGGCTGAGGTACGGTACCCATGTAGAGCGAACGGTAACATCTCGTGCCAATCTTTATAAGTTACTGTCATCTTCTGCACGATTTTCTTGATGTTCTTATTTGCTGCTTCTACAGCCCCATTCATCTTCGGTCTATAAGGAGAAGAATTGTGGTGCTGTATCTTGAACTGCTCGCAGAGCTCAGCGATCATCTTGTTGTTTAGATTGGTACCGTTGTCTGTAATAATTCGTTCAGGGACGCCGTACCGACATATCAGATTATGCCGAATAAACCGTGCCACAACAGTCTTGGTTACCGTAGCATAGGATGCTGCCTCGACCCACTTCGTAAAATAATCAATCGCCACCAGGATGAAGCGATGCCCATTAGATGCCGTAGGTTTAATCTCACCGATCATGTCTATGCCCCACATTGCAAACGGCCAAGGCGCAGTCAGAACATTCAGGGGAACTGGAGGAACATGCACCTTGTCTGCATAAATATGGCACTTGTGGCATGTCCTGGAATGTTGGTAGCAGTCAGCTTCCATTGTGGACCAGTATTACCCTGCCCGAATAATCTTCTTAGCCATAGTGTGCCCACTGGAATGTGTACCAAAGGTCCCTTCGTGCAGCTCTTCCATGATCCTTTCTGCTTCAGTCTTATCCACACAACGCAGTAGGGTTGAATCATGGTTTCGCTTGTACAAGATGCCGTTGCTGAGGAAGAACTTTGCTGCGAATCTCCTCAGGAACTTCTTATCATTGACATAGGCACCTTCAGGGTATTCCTGAGCTTCCAAATATCTCTTCACTTCATGGTACCAAGGCTTCTCAGTTACCAATTCAGTCTCGAGATTGCAACAGTATGCCGGTTCGTCCAGTTTCCAGATGATGATCCAGGGAGCCTCATTATCCCATTTGACTTTGAACATAGAAGACATTGTAGCTAACGCGTCCGCCAGCTGATTCTCTTCTCTCGGAAAGTGTTCAAAGGTTATCTCTGTGAAGTGGGGGATCAGGGTCAACACACACTCTCTGTAAGGAATCAGGTTTGGAGGTTTCGTATCCCACTCTCCTTTGATCTGATTGATCACGAGAGCGGAATCTCCGAAAACACTTAGAAACTTAATCCTTAGGTCGATCGCAGCTTGAAGACCCATGATGCACGCCTCATACTCCGCCATGTTATTGGTACAGTTGAAACATAGCCGGGCAGTGAGTGGAGTATGAGTACCTTGAGGTGATATGATTATGGCGCCGATGCCATTTCCCAAAGCGTTGGAGGCTCCATCAAAGTGCATAGACCATCGGGATCCTGGTTCAGGTCCTTCATCCGGTCCAGGTACTTCACAATCTGTTACTATCATGATGCTTTCATCCGGAAACTCGAAGTTCATTGACTGATAGTCATCTACGGCCTGATGTGCCAAGTGGTCTGCTAATACACTCCCCTTGATGGCTTTCTGGGTTGTGTACTGAATGTCATATTCCGTCAAGATCATCTGCCATCTTGCAATTCTCCCAGACAGAGCAGGCTTTTCGAATATGTACTTTATAGGATCCATCTTTGAGACCAACAAGGTAGTGTGAGTCAGCATATACTGTCTTAGCCGGCGAGCAGCCCATACCAAAGCGCAGCAAGTTTTCTCAAGCAGTGAGTATCGGGTCTCACAGTCGGTAAAATTTTTGCTAAGGTAATAAATGGCATGCTCTTTTCGGCCAGACTCGTCATGCTGCCCCAGCACACACCCCATTGAGTTGTCAAGCACTGTCAGGTATAATATCAGAGGTCTCCCCTCAACCGGTGGCATAAGGATAGGTGGTTCTTGGAGATACTCTTTGATTCTGTCGAAAGCAGCCTGACATTCATCGTTCCAACGTACTACCTGATCTTTCTTCAACAGCTTGAAGATTGGCTCACAGGTAGCAGTTAGGTGCGAGATGAACCGAGCAATTTAATTCAGGCGTCCTAAAAAGCCTCGGACCTCTTTCTCTGTCCTGGGAACTGGCATCTCTTGAATAGCTTTGACCTTAGCAGGGTCCACTTGAATACCTTTATCACTGACCACGAAGCCTAGCAACTTTCCCGATCTTACCCCGAAGGTGCACTTGTTCGGGTTCAACCTCAGCTTGTATAGTTTCAACCGGTCAAACAATTTCTGCAGATGATCTAGGTGCTCTTCCTCAGTCTGGGACCTAGCGATCATGTCGTCAACATATACTTCTATCTCATGATGGATCATGTCATGAAATAAAGCAACCATGGCACGTTGGTAGGTTGCCCCAACGTTCTTTAACCCGAATGGCATGACCTTGTAACAGAAGGTGCCCCTCTGAGTAACAAATGTAGTCTTTTCCATGTCTTCAGGTGCCATCTTGATCTGATTGTAACCTGAAAAGCCGTCCATGAAAGAGAATACCTTGTGCTGAGCTGTATTTTCAACGAGGACATCAATGTGAGGTAAAGGGAAGTCATCCTTGGGGCTGGCCCTGTTTAGATCCCTGTAGTCGACGCACATTCTGACCTTACCGTCCTTCTTTGGTACCGGCACCACATTAGCAACCCACTGAGGGTAAGAAGTCACTGCAAGGAACCCAGCATCAAACTACTTCATAACCTCGGCTTTGATCTTCTCAGACATCTCTGGACGCATCCGACGGACCTTTTGCTTAACCGGAGGGCAGTCTTCCTTAGTAGGCAAGTGATGGACCACAATATCGGTATCCAACCCGGGCATGTCTTCGTAAGACCAGGCAAAGATCTCCATATAATCATGCAGCATCTGAGTCAACCGTTGCTTCACGCTGAGCTCTAAGTTGGCACCAATCTTTACCTCTTTCCTGTCTGCCTCAGTACCCAAGTTTATTGTTTCCACTGGCTCTTCATGGGGTTGAATTGCCCTCTCTTCCTGAAGCAACAGTCTTGCAAGCTCGCCAGGCACTTCGCAATCATCTTCACCTTCGTCTTCGGCTAAGTTGATCGGATTTTCAAAGTCATAACTGGCAGTAGCAGAGTCGTTACCAGTGAGATCCAGAGTGGATTGAAACCTGTATGAGTGAGTGTGTGTGTAAATACAGCTATTTTGAAATATATGTAAAGGAAGAAAAGACAGAAAAGGAGCATAAAATTTGCAATGCGAGAAAACGTCCAAGATTTTCATTCATGATATATGAAATGACAATTTATATGCCCTCACAAATGAAACCACGGTGCCTCGGGTAAGACACCGGGCCATAGAGTTTATTTATTGTTTATTACAAAATAACGAAACAAAGAAATTTATTACTGCGTCACAAAGGTAACAGGGGTATGGTCTTTGGCAATCCAATTGTTCAATCCGCCTTCGGTCGTCGGGTAGATCCAGCTATTGAGTTCCGCTTCATCCACTTTGTTGTCTTCCCCAACAACATTCACTCCTGGATTTGTAATGAACACAGGAGGTCTTCCGATCTTCGCTTTCCGCATAGCCTTCTGACCTTCTGTAGTAAAGCCCAGCCCAAACTTGTCAGTCTTCTGTGTAAAGTCTGGAAGCCTGCCCCAGTTAGCACTTTCACCTTTCTGAACCACAGCCCGGGCATCCCTCAGGGAGGCCATCTTCAAAGGAACACTTTCTTCCGCTGCTGTTTCTGCTGCTGCTGAAATTGGAAGCACCTCCTCGAAATGCTGAAAGGGGGTTTCAATAAACTCCCCATCCATCTCAATGTATCTGAAGGAATTCAGGTGGCTTACCATATACTCCTCCTCTCCTTGCACAGTGACGATCTTCCCTCTGACGGGGTACTTCAGCTTCTGGTGCAAGGTAGAGGTCACTGCCCCAGCCTTATGTATCCAAGGTCGACCCAGTAGACAAGAGTAAGATGGACGGATATCCATCACATAAAATGTAGAGTCAAACACCTGAGAGCCCACACGAATCGGAATGTCGACCTCTCCATGAACCATCCTTTTTGAACCGTCAAAAGCCCTGACGATGATATTGCTGGGTTTCAATTCCAGGCCTTCACAATCTAAACGGTCCAAAGCCTTCTTGGGTAGCACATTCAAAGAAGAACCAGTATCCACTAATACATGTGCCAGAGTAGTGCCCCTGCATTCGATAGAGACATGCAGGGCATCATTGTGGTCTCTTCCCTTCGCGGTCAGGTCAGCATCTGAGAAACCCAAGCCATTGTCTGCCGTCAGATTTGCTACGCAATCAGTGAACTGGACTGCAGATGTCTTATGTGGCACATGGGCCGTCTTGAGGAATGAGATTAAGGCCTTAGCATGGGCCTTGGAGCACAGCAATAAAGAGAGCATGGAGATCTTGGAGGGCGTGTGCCCCAGCTGTTCCACAACATTAAAGTCACTCTTCTTTATAATCTTTAGAATCTCCTCCATTTCTTGTTGGGAGGCTTCAGCAATTATGGGTATAGGTGCCTCCATCTGGGCAGGCTCAACTTCAATTCCTTTGCCCCGAGCATTGGATGACTCGGCAGCAGGAGAAACAACTTGATCAGCAACAGGAACATGTACACTTGTAGGTGTTATAAGGAGTGGTCTTCGAGCAGCAGGCGGTGCAATATCAGGCGAGAAGAGCCTGCCACTGCGGGTAACCTTGGCTGGGCCAGTGATGTCACAGATGCTGGCGCCAGCGTTAAACTCTTGTTTAATCCCATTTACATACACATATGCCCCATAATGCCAGGGGATAGCTTTGTCAGATACATAGGGCAGGGGCCCCGGAACAGTGATAACAATAGGTGCGACGGTCATGATTTGGACGGGCTTCTTCGGGAGAGCCTTGATTGGATTATTGAATACGGTAACCACAGAAACTTCTTCCACCGGGACCAACTGAACAACAGACTTCTTAAACAAAATCTCCTTGCTATCCATTAGGCTTTGGATGCCTAACTTCAGCAAGGGACAACCAGATAGGGAAACAACACAGAACAGGCAACCCTCATTGCAACCCGGAAATAAACCGGCCAGCAGTAGGTTCTTCTTGACAATCTTCAGGGGAGTGGCTAGATCATCCACAGAAACAGCATAAACATCTTCGTCAACAACATTTACCCCATGCTGAGGCATAGGAGCAGTAACTACATTCGGCCTCTCAGGCGCTTCGAACTGTATCTCTTTCGCGTCGATAAGGTCTTGCACCTTACTCCTTAACGCCCAACAGTCATCAGTAGAATGCCCCGGGCTATCCGAATGGTAAGCACAACGAGCATTCGGGTTGTACTTAGGAGATGCAGTATTTGGAAACTTCGGCGCCTCTCTGACAGTCACTAGGTTGGTTGAGAGTAACTGTGGCAAAATTTGGGATAGGGTCATGCTTAACCGGGTGAACTCTCTCCGGGGTCTTTCAGCCCTTTGAGGATTGGTCGGCCGAGGGGCGGCAGCAGGCTTAGCAATCATTACCGCACTGACAGATTGGCGGCGCTCAGGTCTCTCTGATCTATTGGAACCATATACGACACTAGCCTCCTTCTTGAAGGGTTTCTTCTCAGAACTAGACGATGCACCCTTCGGAATCTTACCAGACTTTAACCCAGCCTCAATTCTTTCTCCAGTCAGAATTAAATCAGTGAACCCTGCAGACGAATTCCCGATAAGATGGTTGAAAAATGGCCCAGACAGGGTCCCCAAGAACATGTCTACCAATTCCCGATCGGTCAACGGAGGCTGCACCCTGCCAGCCAGGTCTCTCCACTTCTGAGCGTACTCCTTAAAACCTTCACTTGAACCTAACGACATACCCTGGAGTTGGGTACGTGTAGGGGCAAGGTCGGCATTATATTGATACTGCTTATAGAAAGCAGTAGCCAACTCCTCCCAGTTACGAACCTTGGTCCCATCCAGCTGATAGAACCATTCGAGATGAGTCCCTGAAAGACTCTCCTGGAAGAAGTGGATCCACAAATTCTTATCCGCTGAGTATGGTTGGATCTTCCGAACATAGGACCTGAGATGTAGCTTGGGACAAGACGCCCCGTCGTACTTAGCGAAAGATGGTGCTTTGAACTTATGAGGAATAATCACACCAGTTGACAAACCCAGATCTCCGAAATCCAGCCCAGGTACCTGCTGTATCTCCATAGCATTCAGCCTATCTTCCAGCTGCTTGTAACGGTCTTCCGCCGGAGGATACTGCTCTTCATCAAAATCAGTCTCGTTGTCGGAGACTACCGGACTAGGACCTTTTTCTGTCTGAGGAGTACTCTTGCCAACAGAAGAACCAGCCTCTTCCTGCTGCAGAGTATTGCCAAACCTTCGGCCCGAGTTGAACAGAATAGTCCTTCTCTTCTTCTTCTTCTCCTTCTTCAGGAGCAGAGCCTTCAGCTCTTCTTGGCCTTGAGCCAGACCCTTGATTAATTCCTGAAATTGCGCATTCTGCGCCTGAAGAGCTTTGATGGATGTCTCAGTTGATGACGAGTCGGGATTCATGATGCTGAAATAAATAACGAAGAACTGTAAGCAACCTGAAAAGAAGAGAACCTGCTATGCACATGATGAATGAAATGCGTACGATTTATGTTTTCAAAGACAATCGGGAGTCAACTTTGTAAGCAACAAGGAACACACTTCATTAGATTCAACTTTGCGACTGAAATTATTCAACAAGTTGCCCTTAGGCGTTACATGAAAGGAAATACTGAAAAGGGAAATAAAATTGTAAAAGAACATCCGGAGCTCCTTATTGATCCCATGGTCTCCTCTTCTCAGTACGGATGTAGGAATTCAGAGCTCTCTCATTCTCCAACTGCTTCGTCAGCTTCTGGATCTTTAATTCCTGCTCGTTGAACTTTTCTCGGTAAGAATCCCGCTCTTCTTGCAGTTGCGACCAAGATCTCTTCAATGTCTCATAATCAGTAGGTATCTGAGGAGGAAGGACAGTTGGAGGAACACCATCTTTGTTAGGACACTCAAGAATGACGGGTCTGATAGCTTCATACGGCATACCTAACTTCTGAGCACGGATGCGAACCCATTTGTAGTAGGCTTCCATAGGTAAAGAAGTCTTTGGCCCTAACTCCTGTGGGTCAGCTTTATGAACCTTGTCCCAAGCCTTGATGAACCTACGGCGCAGCTCGTCACTATCCACCTGAAACTCAAAACTGATGTGAGGCACCAACATCTCATGGGGGCCTGCTCTTCTTGCTCTTCCAAACTGACGGAGTGCTAGACATGGATTATAAGAGATCCCTCCTTGGGTACCAATCAGAGGAACATTAGGGTATTCCCCGCATCGATCAATAATAGCTATCTCATCCAAACCTCTGCAAGTCCAAATGATGTCTTTGTCGGTGAGAGACATTAACCTGTGAGCCCAACCTCTTCCTTCTTGGTTCTTCAGTACGAATTTGGGGAGGTGCGAAGTAAACCACCTCACCAACAAAGGGATGCAACACCATAGGGTTCCTCGTCTTCGGGTAGTACGGGCATGAAGTTGTTGCAAGATGTCACCCAAGAGAGTGGGCACAGGATTCTGAGACATAAAGATCCTTATGGCAGTGACATTGATGAAGTTGTCAGGATTAGGAAACAGGACTAACCCATAGATTAGGAGAGCCAAGATGTCTTCATATGCCCTAAAGTCCAGGTCATTCCAGAAACTGTTAGCTTTACCAATCAGAAACTTGGCCAGGAAACCCTTAACTCCGCTTCTAGTTACCCAGTTGTCTGTTACCTCTTGATGGGTCAAAGGAAGAGCTGCAGCAACATCCTCAAGCCTGAGGGTCTTTTCCCAACCAGTAAAGGGAGTCTGATCCAAGATAGGGATACCAAGCAAATCAGAGAACTCTTCCAGGGTAGGGACCAGCTGGAAGTCTTAAAAGGTGAAGCACTGGTACAGAGGGTCATAGAACTGGGTCAGAACACTCATAAACTGTTGATCCCGCTTTGCAGTGACTAAACTGAGAAGGGAACCATGCCTTTGAATGAAGGAAGTGGTATTTGGAATTCTGCTAACCAACTCATCAAGCAACTCAGGTGAACGAACAAAGTTGAACCGGATAGTATTCCTTCGCACAGGCATCATAATGTCCTACAAAACAGAGCAAAGGTGAAACCCTCTTGTCTTTGAAATGGTCAGTCCTTATGCAGGATGCATGCAATGCTCATGATGTTATGATGCTATGATAAAGCACACCACAAATAGATACAAAGGCAAACATGGTAAGGCACACAAGTCACACAAGGCAAGCCCTTAAAGTTTAGGCCAGCATGAGGTTTAGGTACTACCCTCTTTCAGTTTGTTGGTTCATACCTGTCCTAATCAAAGTAACCGGGTTCTTAGAGGATCCCAATATCATTGACTACCCTCAATCGGTCATAACTCCAGCATCGCAATCTTTTCTTGCAGCCAGAACCATCACGAGAGTTTAGCCTCAATGGGCGTAGCATACTGCTACAATTCTAAAGGCCAAGTTGTGTTAATTAAGGTTCTAAGGTTGTTGGTGCTTAATGACTCCTTAGAAGACCCATATTCTCCTCGTTGCGACACAAGGGATATCGGTACAGACCAAGGTGCCACACCAACGTAGCCACTGCTTCACCTGTGTCGGTCTACGCCGGACAGGTCCCTCACAGCTTATGCTACCTAAACAGGGTATCCCCAGATCCGGGTTAGGATCTATGTAACTCCGATGCAACCCACAATAGTAAAGCAAGCAAATCAATACAATTGAAAACACAGTTATGAACTAGCCCTAAGGTACACCTCACTTTAAGTTTGGTCCCCAGCAGAGTCGCCAGTTATGTGATCGGTGGATCTGGAACTGACTGTTTAACGCTGGTTCGCGAAATGTCGCGGAAGCAAGAGTCGCCACCGTCTTTTATTTTCTCCAAATGGAAAGGACAAAAGCACAGAAAAATTCCTTATAGAGATTGCTCTCGGTTCGGGAGGTAGATTATAGAAAGGGAAGGTATTAGCACCCTTTCTATCCATGGTTATCCATGGGCTCTTAGATACTTGCTCATTTGTGTTTTCAAAAATGGTTTGTTTGCTTTTCAACTATGGGTTTTAAAAAGTTTCTTTGAAAATTTCAGTTCGACTCTTGTATCGGTCCTCAAGAGTGTTTGAAAAATTGCTTTCGAAAGCTTTTTTTGAAAATGTGTCGGTGTGAAAAGATTTTGATTTGTTTTTGAAATTAGAGCAAGTATCTAGAGTCGTCTACCTACCCTAAGGAATTCGTCTGTGTAAATGTCCTTTAAAGTAGTGCCATCCCACCATTGAGAGGTAGGTAGCACCACCGTTGGAGGTGTTCGGGTCAATTCGAGGTTCGGGACATGGTGATCACCGGAGCAATGGGAAGACACCTTAGAAGCTACCCTCATGCCAGGTTCCCGGATCATGAGGACTTACTAAGACATCCTCTACTCGACGATCACCTTTCGAGGCAAGGCAACAGTGAGGCGTACCCTAGGGGTGGTGTGTGCGATTTGTGTGTCGTTTTCATTTGCATTTATCTTGTCATGTTATTGGTGTTCTACGCTTGTTTTTATTTTTGTCCATACATTCTTTCATGCCATTTGTTAACAGTTAAAAATATTGCGGGAAAGTAAAAAATTCTAAGCTATTACAAAAGGCGCGGGTCCACATCGCCAAAATTAAACCAGGACCCGATTTTGACAGAAAAATAAAGAAAGTAAAGAAAAGTGCGAGCAATTAGTTACACGGCTTCGGGAGAGATACATAAATATTTAAACGAAATAGAATAAATATGCGAATTAATAATTAAATCGAAACGAGGGCGTTGGACCCTTTTTAACTAAATTAAATTACATGGAATTAATTAATAAAGAAAAAGAAAAGGAGATGTTTTTTGGTATTTTTTAGTATTTTAGGATTTAATATGAAAAAAAGAATTAATTGAAATTAAATGCTAACCCTAATTTTATTTGTTTTTAATTTATTAAGAAAAGAAGATTAAAACCTAATATTAACCCTAATTAATTTACATGCAAATTTAATTATAAAAATAAATATCTAATTATTATAATTATTATGGGAGAAAAAGAAAAAAAAAGATGAAAATTAATTAAACCCTAGTTCTATGTTTTTTTTTTTTTAGATTTTTATTAAAAGAATTAAAATTAAACCTAATTTAACTAATTAATTTATGAACTTATTTACAAAATATTAACTAATTAAATATATTTAATTTTTGGTCTTTTCTGATTTTTTTATTGTTTTTTATATTTTGTGAAAATAATAAATTAATTAAACACAATAATAAAAATAGAAATAATGCAAAAGAAAATATTTAAAATGACAAACCTAGGGGGGTATCAGTCCCCAAAGTGGAGGTTAAGCCCATGAATTTGAGCCCAAACAAGCCTGACTTCGTTGACTTTCTCCAGGCGCCGTGTGACGTCTTTGACTAGGACTTACCATGTTCCTTGGATCTGTGCCTTTAGATTGATGTAACTGACGCGTGGACGACTTGATCTTGGAAGTGTATGGTATGTCCCTTAGGATGAAACCACATGTGAACGTAAATTGAAAAATAACATTGAGATAATGAAGACCTGGGGCTCGAACCCAGGTCATGCACTTTACCAGCCAACACGTATGCCACTAAGCCACTTCGTTCATCTGTAAATTAATATAATAAACAAACATAATAAAACAAACGCGTTAATGTTTCCTTTTTTCGCGCGAACTTTTGAATTGACCAATCAGCTTATGCCACCGAACCATCTTCTTCGTTGTGTTTTATTTTCCTGAAAAACATAAAACATTGGCAACGGTTTTCATGTGTTCTTTTAGGCCATCTATGGAAAAATAGCAAATAGCCCTATGATGCTCATAAATTGAGCGCGAGGGTAGCTTCTTCTTCGTCCAGACATGCTCGATTCAATGGTGTAAGTCACGTGTCCTAATTTTACCCTATTACAAAACCCCTAATTTGAAGCTTGCAAAACCCTAATATTCTCCCATGGCAGATCCTCACACGATGCACAAAAACACAATCAAACCATTGGGTTAGCATTAGAATCAAATAAAGAACATGAATCAAGCATTAAAAATCACAAAGAATGCATGAATTGAGATGCACGACTATGAAATTTTTTTATGCACAGGTCCGGTTCATTGTACCAATTCTTGATGTTTTGATGAATGTTTTTGATTGGAAATCGTTCAGTGAACCTCCAGGAAGATGTTTGAACAACTATTATGCCTTGAATCGTCCTGCAAAGGTGTTTTCAGAATTGGAATTTTTTGACAAATTTCAAACTTTGATGATGGGTTTTCTGCGCAGCTTAATGGTCTCAAGCATGAGGGTTTGCTTTGTATATATGTGTGGAACAATTAGGTCAAGGAATTTGATCCAAAAGATCCATGAATTGATGAAGGAATATTTGATTTTTTATGCCATAACTTTCAAATCTTTTCCATGCAAATTGACACCAAATGACATCCAATTGTATTGGTCCTTTCCATATCTGATCATGCACGTTTTTTTGAAGATATTATATGCACAAAAAGATTTTATTTCATTGGTTTTATATTTTTCATGTATTTTATTTGATTAAATGAATTATTAATAATAAAAAATTTAAATAAATAAATAAAAATGGAGAAAAACTTCCCTTTGGGCCAAATGGTCGTGTGCATGCTTTGGATGATGAATTGTGGAAGAAAAATAGGCCCATTAGCAATTTTAGGTTATTTGAACCAATGTTGACTTTTCAAAATATCCAAAAATTTCCCAACTTCCACAAGGCATAACTTTCTCAATTTTTAAGATTTTCTCATGTTCTTGGACAATTTGGAAAGTTCTTTGAGTCCTCTAACCAATGTCTTTGGTCCCATGTCATTTTGATTTACCAATCTCAAGTTATGGCCTTTGACCTAAAGTCCCTTTTTGTTGACTTTTGAAAATGACCTATAATGTTGAAATTGATAACTTTTTGTGAGAGCATTTCTTGGACTTGAAGTATGAAGATGAGTTGTAGGAAATGTCTTTCTCTTCAAAATGAGCTTTGGATGGAATTTTGCTGATAATCCATGTGAAAGTTATGCCCTGGTCAATTTACAGTTGACTTTTTCAACTGTCCAAATAAGGAAACTTTTGCATCTTAATGATTTTTGAGCCAAGCTTTGAGAATCATGATCAAGCATTGATCAAATGATGTTTGTGGCTTCAAAATGATATGTTGACCAAAAATTTGAACTTTTGATTGTCAAATGACCATTTTGCCCCTACAGTTGACTGTAGTGCAATTAGGGTTTTGACTGTGCAATTTTGTGCTGAATGTCTTGAAAATTGGTATGAGGATGCTTGACCATATTTATAGGCATGTGAGACTTGATTGGACCTTTAGAAACTTCATCTTCTTGATCAGAACACAAACCCTAATTTTGACTGCTTAAGAGGCTTTTAATACTGTGCAACCCTTGGGGAAATTTTGTAGCTTGACTTGGCAATTTCTTGAAGAATATGGGAGGGCAAATTTTGGGGTACAACAACTGGATCCAGACTCAACTTGATCAGTTGAACCTAATTGACGAAAAGAGACTCACTGCTATTTGTCATGGTCAAACGTATCAAAAACGGATGATCAGGGCATTTAACAAGAAAGTCAGACCACAAGAGTATCAAGTTGGGGACCTGGTAATCAAGCGCATCATTCTTCCTCAAAGTGATCCCAGGGGCAAATGGACCCCCACATACGAAGGGCCATTTGTGGTTAAACATTTCTTCTCGGGAGGAGCTATGATTCTAACCACTATGGATGGTGACGACCTTCCTTACCCCGCCAATGCAGACATAGTAAAAAGATACTACGCATGAATAAAAGACCTGCTAGGTTGACACACCTAGGCAAAAGTAAGGGCTTCCCGACGAACCAAAAGGGTTCGGGCAAAAATAAGGGATGAAATGAAAAAAATCTGTACACCCGGCAAGTCGAAAACCTGAAAAGGCAGCTTGGGCAAAATGGGTATCCCGGTGGACTGAAAACCTGAAAGGGTGGTCCAGGCAAAAGTTAGGGATTAAAGCGTAATACTATGTCTCATTGAATCACCTTGCATCTAGAATCCGGTATCAAACATCAGGTTCAGACGGCATCGATCAGTCAGCTTCATCTTCAACTAAGCAGCCAAGTGATGAGACGCTTGAAGACATAAAGGCGATAGCAGAGTTGGAACCCAGTGGGATTATTCCTTTCACATAGCTGTTTTGTTTTCCTTTTCACAAAATTGTATAAACTCTGTTGTTCGGCGGTGTTATCTTACTAGGACGTCAGCCTCTTGTACGTAAACACCTATTTTCAGGCAAATTCCAAAATCAATACAAATTCACTATTCAGATAAATTGCCAATTATTTTCCTTTTTCTGTTTCGTTTTGCAAAGAACGTCCAATGTTCATTTTTGATATATGCATTTGACACTAATTTCTAACTCATAAATATCTGCATGCGAAACAAAGGACTAATTGCAGGTGACATTAGAAACAGGGCAATAATGAGTTGTCTAAGCGATCTAGTTGCTCTGTCCACCCAGGTACCAAGGTATGTTCGGCTGAAGAATGTAACCCAGATACCTTCACGCCCCGTAGAATAAGACAAGATTCAACAATTCTCCCCAAGCAGAGTTGGTCTCCCAGCAGCCCTAACAAGGCACAGTACCCCTAGCAAGTCAGCGATACTCTCCCCATGCAGAGTTAGTCTACTGTCAGCCTCAAGGAAATTGGATATCCCTAGAAGATCTCAATATTCCCCAGCGGAGCATACAAACATTCCTCGGCAAGCATCCCCGACAGTCTTGATCTAAGATTGTTCCCCGGCGGAATCCAGACACCCCAGTGGAGCTATTCCCCAATACAGTCTCAAAAAGTCTCCCCAGGAAAGTTGAATCAATATCCCCAGTAGATTCTGGAAGCTTATCCCCTGCAGGGTACGAACGCCTCTCCCCGGCTTTATTCGGAAGGTTATTCCTCACCAGAGCTTATAACTGGGTTATCCTCAGCTAAATACCACGGAAAGATCATCCTCGGCGAAGTTCTTCCTATCCCCAGCGGAGTTCATCTTCCAATAGAGCTTATCAACGGTATCCCCAACAGAGTTATCATCAAAACCTCAGCAAAGTATATCTTCCCACAGAGTAATTCCCTGCAGAGTATCTCTCCATCAAGTTTATCCCCCAACAGAGTCATCTTCTCCTACCGGTTTATTCTTGCAACCGTCATCCCCAGCGGAAACAAAGAGCTCTACTCTTCAACACCAGCCCAGGATTTGACTTCCCGGCACCCGTCGAGGATTTATTTTCCTAGACAAAAATACATTCGCAAACATCACATTTTCATATATAATGATACATACATATACACATCACATTATACAATCCCATTTATTGCGAGCATCATGACACCACGCATTTCATGCATCATGACATTGCATATAACTAATGTTTTGCCTTTTCAGGAAAGGTTAATACAAAGATGATTACTATCAACTATCGCAATTCTGGATTCGATACCTGTATCTAGCCAGGGCATATCTGTGAGCGATTATTTGTAGATTCGACGCCTGTATCTAGCCAGGGCATATCTGCATGAAGAGTTTAGAGATTCGATACCTGTATCCAGCCAGGGCATATCTGTAGACGACTAATTCCAGATTCAATACCTGTATCTAGCCAGGGCATATCTGTGAGTGATTGATTGTAGATTCGATACCTGTATCCAGCCAGGGCATATCTGCATGAAGAGTTTAGAGATTCGATACCTGTATCCAGCCAGGGCATATCTGTTGACGACTAATTCCGGACTCGATTCCTGTATCCATCCAGGGCACGTCTGAAGAGTTTGAAGATTCGATTCCTGTATCCAGCCAGGGCATATCTATTGACGACTAATTCCGGACTCGATTCCTGTATCCAGCCAGGGCACGTCTGAAGAGTTTGAAGATTCGATTCCTGTATCTAGCCAGGGCATATCTGTTGACGACTAATTCCGGACTCGATTCCTGTATCCAGCCAGGGCACGTCTGAAGAGTTTAAAGATTCGATTCCTGTATCCAGCCAGGGCATATCTATTGACGACTAATTCCGGACTCGATTCCTGTATCCAGCCAGGGCATGTCTGAAGAGTTTGAAGATTCGATTCCTGTATCCAGCCAGGGCATATCTGTCGACGACTAATTCCGGACTCAATTCCTGTATCTAGACAGGGCACATCTGAAGAGTTTGAAGATTCGATTCCTGTAACCAGCCAGGGTATATCTGTTGATGACTAATTCCGGACTCAATTCCTGTATCCAGCCAGGGCACATCTAAAGAGTTTGAAGATTCGATTCCTGTAACCAACCAGGGTATATCTGTTGACGACTAATTCCAGACTCGATTCCTGTATCCAGCCATGGCACGTCTGAAGAGTTTGAAGATTCGATTCCTGTATCCAGCCAGGGCATATCTGTTGACGACTAATTCCAGACTCGATTCCTGTATCCAGCCAGGGCACGTCTGAAGAGTTTGAAGATTCGATTCCTGTATCCAGCCAGGGCATATCTGTTGATGACTAATTCCGGACTCGATTCCTGTATCCATCCAGGGCACGTCTGAAGAGTTTGAAGATTCGATTCCTGTATCCAGCCAGGGCATATCTGTTGACGACTAATTCCAGATTTGATTCCTGTATCTAGCCAGGGCACATCTGTGAGTAACTGATTGTAGACTCGATACCTGTATCCAGCCAGGGCATATCTACATGAAGAGTCTAGAGACTCGATACATGTATCCAGCCAGGGCACATCTACATAAAGAGTTTGAAGATCAACCCCTGTAACAAGCCAGGTAATTATTTTTCTTTCTCAGGTACGTAAGTTCTCGCTAAGGAATCTCTTACGCGATCGACACCTAGATGGCATCTATAAGCCCATCCTCCTATCCATCATCTCTCCAAATGGCATCTGTAAGCCCATTCCCGCCATCACGCTGCTGACACTCTACTATGCGAGTGCAAATTTCTGGGCACTTTAGTGTTCAATCATCTTCCACCTTCGGATTACGAAAGGCACGCCAGCCAATCTACATCCTCAGGTCTAAGAAGATTGAACATGGGCAACTGTTGTACCCCAAAATTTGCCCTCCCATATTCTTCAAGATTTGGCAAGATCAAGCTTCAAATGGATTAAGGATTGCACAGTGCAAACACCCTCCTAACACAGTCAAAATTAGGGTTTTGGTTCTTACAAGGAAGTTGAGGTTTCCAAGGGTCCAATCAAGTCCCATATGCCTATATACATTGTCAAGCATCTATATGTCAAGTTTCAAGACTCATAGCATCAAGTTGCACAGTCAAAAACCCTAATTGCTTCACAGTCCACTGCAGGGGTAAAATGGTCATTTGACAGTCAAAAGTCAAAATTTTTGGTCAACACCTTATTTTAAAGCCACAATCATCATTTGATCAATTCTTGATCATGATTCCTCAAGCATGGCTCAAAAAGTCTCAAGATGCAAAGGTTTCTATTTTTGGACAGCTGAAAAGTCAACTGTAACTTGACCAGGGCATAACTTTTTCATGGTTCATCAGAAAAATCCCATCCAATGCTCATTTTGAAGGGGATGACATTTCCTACAACTCATCTTCACATTATAAGTCCAAGAAATGCTCTCACAAAAAGTTATCAATTTCAACATTATAGGTCATTTTCAAAAGTCAACAAAAAGGCACTTTAAGTCAAAGACCATAACTTGAGATTGGTAAATCAAAATTACATGGGACCAAAGGCATTGGTTAGAGGACTTCAAGACCTTTCCAAAATGTCCAAGAACATGCTCATAGCTTCAAAATTGAGCAAGATATCCATTGATGAAGTTGGGAAATTTTTGTGAACTTTCAAAAGTCAACTTTGCCTAAAACATTTCATTTTTGCTAATGGGCCTCAAATTCCTTCTTGAATCTTTACCCAAAGCCTATGCACGACCCATTGAACTTAAAATGATTTATTTTCTTATTTTTAATTAATTAATTGAATTTTTATTAATATTAATTCATTTAATTGATTTTAATTATAGGAAAATTCAAAAGATATGGTTTTTGGATCTTTTGTGAAGCAAATCTGATCAGGGCAAGTTGGCAATCTCGTTTCTGAATCAAAAAGGCAAAATCATCCATGTTTGGCAAGTTTTATCAATCAAAAAAGTTGGAAAAGATTTGATTAAAAATCAAATATTGAAAACATAATTTCATGGACTTTTGGGCCAAGGTTTTAACCTAATTCTCTTCACATACAAAGGCTGAAGCAAACCCTATTCTTGGACACGTGAAAGCTGCCATAGAAGACCATAACCAAATTGCAAAAATTCAAGAAATACTTGAAAACTGAAATCAATATTGCAGGTGAATTCAAAGCCTAAAAGTGGTTCCAACGTGTTGCTGACATTGCCAGGAATCCATTACCATCAAGAACAAGTCCAAATACGCAAAGAATCAAAGAACACAAGTCACTCGGTTTGCATTATTTTCCAAATCTGCATATCATAATTCATGCGCTTTTAATCCATTTTCTTGATTGGTTTGTGTTGTTAGGAACATTCTGAAGCTAATGGGATAGTTTAATTGTGTTGAAACTTCCTGAATCGAAAATCACCATGGAAGAAAATTAGGGTTCCGAAGCTGTTAAATTAGGGCTTTACGCATAAGGAAAAATTGGACCTTGGAACAAGCATGGTTGAATTCGTCAAGGCCAGACGAATTCAACCAGACCCTCGCGCTCTTTTTATGTGACCTGTGTGCCTAATCGCTATTATTGACACTTTTATTTTATGGGGGTTTAAAACCCCCGCTATCTTGTTTATGTTTACAGGTAAAACGAAGAAGACAATAGGTGGCAACGTGTGACTGGGTGGTTCAAACTCAGCGCGCGTATTTTTTTTGTTTTGCATCATAATAGTTGTTTGTATTTTATATAATATTTGTTGTCCATATGTTTAACAAACGCGCAGCATGGTTCAGATGGTTGGAGACGTGGCTGGCAAACACTGGGACCTGGGTTCGATTCCCAGGTCCCCCATATAATTCTTCATATTTTTCTTAACACATTCCAGTGCAGCGTGTGATTCAATGGTCCACCATAAGCCTCATGCATCAGCTAGCCAGGTGCCTCTCAGCTTCCATCCAGTGGCCAGGAGATGAAGACCATGGTGTGTCCCAGTCAAACAGCATGCACGTGATCATGAAAGTCAACGTGGCTTGGAATTTCAATGGGCCAGAATTGCTTCACAAACCTCCCCTTGGGCCAACATACCCCTTTGGTTTGCAATTTATTTTCTTTTCTTTTAATACTTTTAATTGTTTTAATTATTATTATTAATTCACCACAAATTAATTTTTCACAAAATAAAATCAGAAATCATAAAATTGTAAATATTTTTTTATCATTTATTAAATTTACTATTAACTATTAATTTTGTAAATAAATATTAACAACTAACTTAGCTTAATTTAGGTTTAAATTTTAATCCTTTTTCTTAATAAATAAAAATTGCATAGAACTAGGTTTTGACCTTTTTTAATCATTTTCTTATTATCATCATTATTAATTATTATTATTTTTGTAAATAACATGTAAATTAATTAATTAGTTTAAATTAGTTTAACTTTAACATTTTCATTAATAATTAAAATAAACTTAGAACTAGGGTTTTCTTGACTTTTAATTTATTTTATTATCATTAAATACAAAAACATAAAAAACATCTTTCTTGTAAATAATTAATTAAATTAGTATTAGGTTTAATTTTAATTTAATTTCAAGCAAAGGACAAAAACTCTTAATTTCTCAAAAGGGTCAAAAACCCTAGGACGTCTTGATCTTAATTCTTTCGCACGTTATTTTTTATATTTGATTATTATATAACTGCTTCCAAGGATGTAATAGTAATTAGGTTTATTGCTTTTTTTTACTTTCCGCATCTTTATCAAAAACGGGTCTTTGTTTTTTGGCGATGTATAGACCCGCGCCTTGTAATAGTGTAGATTTACCTTTCCGCACTCCTAACTGCTAAATTGCATGAAAGAATGTATGATAATTAAAAACAACTCGTAGCTCACAATTGCATGATCCAAGATAAATGTTAACCTGAAAACAACACACAATGCACCTGCCACTTCTAGGGTACGCCTCACTCGTTGCCTCGAAAGTGGTCGTCAAGTATAGGGTGTTTTAGCGGTCACACTTATGTCTATGATCCAGTTGCCTCGAAACGGTTGCCTCGGATTAAAAAGGATCTAGGACATTGGGGTTACTTCTAAGGTGTCCTACTATTGCTTCGGTGACCACACTGTCCCTACAATTGAATTGACCCGAACACCTCCAACGATGGTGCTACCTACCTCTCAATGGTGGGATGGCACTACCTTAAGGACTCTTACACAGCCTAATTCCTTAGGGTAGGTGGATGACTCATGGGTACTTGCTCTCTTCAAAAACAAACCAAACATCTTTTCGCACTCACACTTTCAAAAGGTTTTCAAACAAATTTTTCATACACTCTTGAGGACAGATACAAGAGTTACTTAGAAATTTTTTAAACGAAACTTTTTTCAAACCCACTCACATTTGAAAAGCAAACAATTTTGAAAACATAAGATCAAGTACCTAAGAGCCCATGGATAACCATGGATAGAAAGGGTGCTAACACCTTCCCTTTCTATAAATCTACCTCCCGAACCGAGAGACATTCTCAATAAGGAATTTTGCTGTGCTTTTGTCCTTTCCATGTTGGAGAATATAAAAGACGGTGGCGACTCTTGCTTACCGCGACATACGCGATCCAGCTAAAAACAGTCAGTTATATTTCCACCGATCACATTAAAGATACGAATAGATATAAGATCCATGAGGGTATACCAGAAATAAACTGGTCTCAATCATCGAAGGACAGAAAAAACTGAACTTATACCATCTGGACGTTAACAAAAAGCTGTTGGGATCGAATAGAGGTTATCGAGGTACAACTCGGCCTCCAGAAGTATTATAAATAATGTTCCAGGTAGAAACTGGTGTGCAAACAAGGTAACGAGGAGAAACTCAACCTAAGAGGAACTAGACAAAACTAGGCTCTGAAAAAGTACTCAATAGGACAATAATAGAAATCGAGTCCTATAACAAGGTGATAGAAAGTGCGTGTATTTCACAAAACACCTGCTGGTCTCAACGAGGGTAGACAATAGACGAAGCTGAACGAAACCAAGTAATAAAAGAGACAAATAATGAGTAGTGAACTCGGCTCAAGAATATTAGACGAAACTAATCTAAAGATGAGTACCAGGATAAAACTGGATTACACGCACAGGTAATAAGACAAAACTCGACCTAAGAGAAACTAGATGAAACTAGGCTGAAAATGAATATCAGGGTGAGACTGGTATTCAGAAGGTATATTAATAGAGATTGAAATGAACCAACATGGGTAGTAAAGACTAAACTTGATAAAATTGTGCCATGTAGAAACTGGACTACAATCAAAGATAATGAGTAGACACTCAACCACTTAATGTTAACATCCAAAAGAGATACTCGTATGGGGTGAAAAGCGGGATACTGAAGATAAAGACCTCGATGGGGATATAATCCAAAGCTAGAAAATTCACTGGGCAAATCAGAAACAAAAATAGCCTATGTTTCAATGCATGTTTGAATTATTTTTCTATGGAGTAATGTTCCAAAAGAGAATGGAAACACTACACTTTGAGGATGTAATGCGATGATGCATGACTAAATGTTTCACCGGGGAATGGCTAATCTAGAAGCCCACAACCAATAGGTCCAAACCTGATAGGTCTTGCAAAAATAAATTGCAAAATCCAAAGGAGAAGAGAAGATTTAAGAAATCGATGGAGAGAAAGCCTTAAAGAGATAAAACTCTATGGGGAGTAACAAATTGAGTAATCGGTAGAAATGGGCTACAAACACTGAGAGGAGTTGCAAAAATAAATTGCAAACTATGTTGGAGAAAATCGGGTCGAAACAATAATCTATGAAAAGAGGTGCCAATAAAGATTAGACGTTGCCAGAGAAGGACATGGCAAGACTGTAACTTCTGAAGGAGAGTGCCAAATAGAGACTGGTTGTTGCTGGACAAGCTCAGGGAGAAACTGTAACTTTTGAGAAAACACACCAATGGAAATGGGGCGTTGCTAGGAAGATCAAGGTGAAACCGTAACTTCTAAAGAGGAACGCCAAATAGATATTGGATGTTACGGGAGAAGATTGTCATCAAAATGAAGCTTTTAGAGAAACAAAATTCACCTTTAACTACTTAAGGAATAAATTGTCAACCTCTCGTCTAGGGATAATAGAAACTTCCACTGGGGAAAAGGAATAATCCTTGAATAAGAACTTCCGATGAATCGACTTAATCGGGTAATGAACATTCCCGGGTAAGATATCTCCATAAGGAAACTTAGTCGGGGAGATGAAAAAAATCTTGAATGAGAAATCTTCAGGAAGTGACTTCGTCAGGGAATAAGAGAAATCTTCAAAGGCAACCCTGTAGGGGAATAAGAAAATTCTCATCCTGAGCTCCTGGTTGGGGAATGAAATATATCTACTTAGGGGAATAAACATTCTCCTATGAAAACAATAATGTCACACATCTGATGGATATATAGATCCTATACCAAGAAATCTCATGAATCACAAACTAAGTCAAGTATTCTCCGCTTGGCAATACTAGGGAGGCGAAACTTCAAGTAACACTGGGGAGTCAATATCCAAGAATTTCCATATCAATCAAACTTTTAGCTACAAACCCTTTGCTTGGGAAAGACTCATTGGGTAGAAGTAGAAACTTCAATGCTACAAGGGATACAAATTAACTGGAGAGTCCATAGTCATGCTTGAAATAATGATATTCTGGTATTGGTAAATCGCACATAATTGAGTGAATGACGGTTCTGCCTAACAAAATACACCAAACATGCCCCAAGTATAGTATGAAGGAATTTCACTTCGAGAAGGTCCTTGTAGAAACATGGACTAAACTGATGAAAGAAGAAATGTACCTGCATAATGCCTTTCCCCAGTCTGTAGGGTTATTGCATAATTTTCCTTGAAAGGACTTCTTGGGATCTGTACCATCCAAATTAAATGCCCCGGTATTATATGGCTTTGACTATCCATTAGTATAAGTGGCTTCAATAAAACTTGGGTAACGGACCCTAATCACTCAGCACTTTGAGAGATTTGTCGAACCTTGACACAACTGCCCCAAATTGGCGAAATCTTTACTCGATAGAGTATTCACACACTTCTTGCTCAACGGAGTACTACCATTGGAGTACCTGCCCCTGCTCAATGGAGTCTTGGTAACCCATTTCCTCACCTCATGATCATGGAAGAAATATAAGCTCATGGAGCCTTAGACAACAACATACCCTTAGAGTGGTTGTCTTACATCCTGAAAGTAGGCTAGTACACAATTGTACTTCTCAACTTGAACTACTTCACGCTCAAACAGATGTTTGGCTAGATTTGCAAACTTCATTCCTTTTAGGGCACCCAAATAGTAAATCATCACCTTGTTCATACTCATCGGAGTCTCTGGGAAGCAATCCCCTTAGGGTACTCAGACTAGTAAAGCACTAAACTGCTCGTTTTTTTACAAAGTATCTGGGAAACATGCCCCTGGGTATCATCCAATCTTTGAAAAGATTAGCTTTTGATTCAACCGAGTATTCAAGCCTCTCTTGTTTGACAAGATTAAGCTTTTCCCTGATGCTCATTGTGCAAGCTCACCTATTGTTTCATTACTTTTTCTTATGCAAAAGATGTTTTATTATGAGAATGATAACTCTAATGTAAATCCTATGCTTGTCTTGAAATTTAAAAACTTTTATTGAAGGGATGTTCAAACATCAAAAAAATTTGTTTGTACAAAAGACAGTAAAGGATGGAGTGATACCAACTCAGAAGTTTTAGCAAGCCTCCAAGGAGTCAAATTATCGTATTCTTGTTACAGTATTGCTCTTGAATTAACCCATGCTTCCCTAGGACTTTTTAGGGTTGTAACGTGGCCTGGTTCATGGTTTTAGAAAAAAGATTTAAGGCTCAAATTATTTGGTTCCCACCCATTCTCCATGATGTTCTCCAGTCCTACGCTCAATTAAACCAATGCGAGCACTCATCTCTCGAGAGAAGCTTATGATGGTTGATGAGCCACTAAGGTTTCTTGGACATGGCAGTCACTCACCTCTTTCTTGGTGTTTGATCACACGACTTTGTTCTTTGCTGAGGATTTTCATCCTATAATCCCTTTTTCTGCCTTTTGGGCTTTTCAAATTCCTTTTCTCTTTCCCTAACTTTTGCCTGGACAAATTCCTTTTAATTTAACTCTGAAGCCCAGCGGGATGCCCTGACTTTTGCCTAAGTGACTTGTTTTTAAAGTTTCGACTTAGCGGGGCCTTTTTTCTTTTCGTTCATCATTATTTTCCATATTACCTTTTCTTTCTTTTGAACACATCGTGTGACTTCGATTCGTTTTCGACTTTATTGGAAGGATTATGACTATCGGAGTCCTTGGTAGATGAGGGATAACCATTATTGTATCATCATCTGTCAACCTCCTGATGTGCGAGAGGTACCCATTATGATATCATCCTATTTTGATGCACACTTCTAATAGACGAAGATTGACGATTACAGTTTTGACTTTCCTCAACCTTTAGAAGGATAACCATTGTTGTGTCCTTGGAATCATACTCTTAATGAGTTTTGAATGCTCAATCGGATTAACTGAACTCTACCCGCCCTTGGGTTCAAAAAATAAGGGTTTTTCTAAGTAGAAAAGAAACTCCTACTTTGAAGGCTCAGAGGGGTTAATGATGGTTTCACTCCCTTATATCTCCAGTGTTTAGGGATTCGAAATAATGCTTGTACATCGTCAGTAGGGTTTTACTCAAAAGCATATTGTCTAAGATTCTTGGTAAGTTATTCGTGATTCTCCATCCAGAGGTTTTACTTTATCAAACATGAGTTGAGTATAAAAAAGAAAAATATTTAAGAGAAATTGCGAATGGATTAATTTAAGACAAAAATATTCAATTCATTATGATTAACATTCAAAGATAAGCAATATTTACATATAAAAAAGTAGTGAACCAAATAAGAAAGATTGCAAATGAGAATGTGAACGAAACTAGAAAATTTCCATCGTTGAGGAGACTAAACTCCGTATGGACTTCTTAATTCTGACGATTTTATGAAGTCTTGATACTCACATGGACAAGAGATTCCCCTTAGGATCTACTGTGAATACAACAATATTTGAATTAATCTAATCCCGGACCTTGTTTATGGACGACAAACCATCTTCAACTGAATGGTCAGGTGCCCCAGGATGATATTCACAAAAGATTCCTTCAAAAGAAATGATGGAAGTTGTAACAAGTGACATTGCATCAACTGAACCATCAAGTGTCTTTTACTTCAGAGAATAGATGATCAGATACTACAACTGAGGACTTCTTTAACATCATCTTCTATCACACAGAAGTGAAACTTCGCTGAGAGGAAAATTCTGGAATGAATTACCAAACAGAATTGGCCTTTGGAAAAGATACTAGATAGATGATGGACATTATATTTCAACCCTTGTGGTCCTCAATATCAAGACCAAATTCCCCAGAATGAAACTCACACTTAGAATTCTCATCATAATCGAGTGGAAGCTCTGTAGGAGGAAAACCCACAGTATGGAGCTCAATCAACTGACATTCAAGTAGTCGAGGGAGTAACTGGGCATATGAAATCAGAATAGAATTTGAATGCTTCTAAGGATGCTTCTGTTTCTTCTAAAAGCTATGCCCCATGGCTTCACTTGGGGATAGGCAATGATTGCTGACGAGAAGATCCGGGAACACAAAGCCGTAGAGAGTGCCCCTAATTGAATGGTTAGATTCCCTGGGTATAGTGTGACGACTTTGTCTACCAATCAAACTATAAATAGATCATCACTAGTTGTAACTTAGATGGTATCCTCTGAAGTCCATTTGTTCAACTCTTGGCCAGGAACACTTGGCGAATCCAAACATAAATACTGTAGACACAGTCTTCATCATCAACAATTGTATTAGTGCATCCATCTTGGGCGAAACCATAGCTGGAAAACTTCAATGGAGTAAACAAATCTGAAGCCTTGGGCGCTACACTCTGCTTTCCGGGGTTGAAACCCAAGCCGGACTTGTTGAACTTTGGAATGAGATCCACAACCCAACCCCAACCCTTGGGGTGACCAGCCTCGAATAGTGCTCGAGCATCTTTGAATGAAGTCAAAAGAAGTCTCGGGTTTCTTTCTTTCCTTCAAACGAGGAGTCTTGATCATTTGAATGGTCTCAAAAGCCTGAAAAGGAGTCTCATGAACTTCTCCTTCAATCTCCACGTATCAGCATGAAGTCAAATGACTCACAATGTATTCTTCCTAACCACAAACAGTGATGGTTTTTCCATCCAGATGATACTTGAACTTCAGATGAAGGGTGGGGGTAACTGCCCCAGCTTTATTGAATCCACATGTTCCCCAACAAGAAACAATATGATGACATTATATCCATCACATAGAAAGTAACTGTAAAAACTCGGGGACCAACCTTAATAGGTAGATCTACTTCACCAAACAATGATCGCCCGGATCCATCAAAAGCCTTCACAACCAAATCACTGGGATGCAACTCCACCCCAGAATGGTCAATTTTCATTAAAGCAGTTTTTGACAATACATTTATTAAGGACCCATTATCTATCAACACACGCGACAAATTCGTGCTCTAGCACTCCATAGAGAAGTGAAATGCCTTATTGTGGTTGTGACCCTCAAGAGAGAGATCAAAGTCAGCAATATCCAAACCATTTTCGGCAAATAGATTGGCACAAAATGTCCAACCGTTATCTCTTGCAACATGAAAGCATTTTTCAAGAGCTTCATCAAAGCATTCTGGTGAATTTTAGGATATATCAATAGAGATAAAATAGACATCTTAGAGGGTGTCCTGTGTATCTGCTCAATGAGGTGGTAATCACTCTTTCTTATGATTCTCATTAACTCTTCGACCTCGTCATCGGGACCTGAAGAAGTCCCAGGCGCAACAATTGATTTAGGCACACTAGCCTACACAGTTTCTGATTACCAATTATCACTTGTTTTCCCTTGGTCCTTTCCAAGGCATTAACAGCTTATTGTTCAGTATCTGCGAGTAGTCATCATTTGACACCTCTACTAAGCAGAACCACAAGATAAGAAGACCAGTCAAAAAACCCTATAATGCATGAAATGCGTGATTATGCATGTTATGTTTTTTTCATTTCCCAAGTATCCAAGATTTTTGTCTACCATCAAGAAAGACCAAACACCAAGGCAATAGAGATAAGCAAAAGTCAAGACGAGGTATCAAAGCAAACTATATTTTCATAACAACATTGTAAATCATATGAATTCATATAGACGAGACGATATCACATCATGAGAAATCCAAAATCAACTGAGTTTACACCCATTGTAGAAAAATACAGCATCAAGATCCCCTCCAACAATTCTTGTGGTAATCATGCGACAAAAGCTACTTCATGGAATCTATTAATGGAATGATTCTTCTCGGGGGTAAGGCAATAGCAGAGTTTCAACTCTCTTCATGACCCATCTAGTATAAGGAATCCAAGAACTAGCATCCTTCATACCAAGGAGAGCTTTGTCTTTCCAATGAATCTCGACCCAAACTAGTTGTACTTTCTTCAACAATCTAGGATTTGCCACCTTATCAAAGAAAACATAATTTTCCACATCCTTGTCGAAAAGTTCAACATCCCTTGCATACCCCAACTGATGAAGTGCGAGCATAGGATTGTTGTTGACGCAACCCCTTATTTCAATGAGAGGGGCGTCAGAAAACTCCTCGCAACTTGTAATGATCTCAGAAATATTCATCTCAAGTTTATGCCATTTTATCATGATGAGTGAGACTCATGATTCTTTGAGAAATTGAGTAAGTGCCTCGGAAGTCCACAAACAATCTACCTATGGGTAAATGAGACATGAACCACTTATTTAGTAATGGCAAACAACAAACAATTTTTCTTTTCGTCCCATTCTTGGAGTGAATGGAGTGGTAAGTATCAGCAAGAAGAGTCGGCACAAGGTTTTTATCCATGAAGAGATAAACAGCGGTGCAATCTACAAAGTTCATGACATTAGGGAACATAACTATCCCATAAATCAAGATAGCCACCAAAGCATTAAAGGCCAACAAGTTTCTTTCACTCGCAAACTCTTTAACTTTCATTGTCAGAAATCTGGACAAAAAGCCAAAGACACCACATTTGTGCTTCCAATTCCCTTTCACATTGTTTAGACTCAAATAAATAGCCTCAGAGATAGCTTCAAGATTAAACACCTCTGAAATGTTGAAAAAAGGAACCCGATTTTGAGCCTTGATGTCAAGAATGAAGGCATACTCCTCTAGAGTAGGAAGAAGCTGATAGTCCTGAAAAGTAAAGCAACACAACTTCAGGTCACAGTACTGTAGAAGAGTGGGTAGAGCCCATGGATCACTGGTATCATTCAAAAAAGACAAGATGTTTCCATAGTCTTGAGTGAAGCTTCTCGAACTGTGCTTGACAACTTGAGCGCCTAAGTCTCTTAATGGTGTCAAATCCTCATGGAAGAAACTATAGGAAAAGATGTGTCTGGTAGCCATCTCTGACAAAGATACGAACTTTGGAATATCCCTAGAAAATGACAATGCATATGCAGGTTAACTTTTTGTATGTTTTTTTTTTAAAAGTAAATATGCTATGATGCAATATGATAGGATCAAAGTTTCCAAAACAAATGGATGTTGTTGTTCTGTTGTTTGAATCAATTGGGTATCATAGTGTTGTACCCCAAAATTTGCCCTCCCATATTTCTCAAAACATTTCAAGAAAAATTCACAAGTCCAACCCGGCGCGTCATATTTAGGTGTTCTTTCGCCAAGATATCTCTGATAACATATTCTCAAATTCAGGTTCGGCTCAAGAGTCAATTCTTTAAAGAAGGTATTCGAATGTGTGAGTTTTCTCGAAGAAATATGGTGAAAAAGTGTGCTGAAAGTGCAGTTTTTACGCGCTAAAAAATTCATAACTTGAAGATCGTGGCTCGTTTTGAACCCGTTCCGGTGGCCAAAATTCCGTCTTGACATTATCTACGTTTTCATCTCTCACGGCTGGAAGCCAATTTCAATCAGAAGGTCTTCAAAAATGTGGATTTATCAAGTATTTTCATACAGAAAATTTGTGACAGAAGTTTATTTGCGTCATGTTCAGAAAATCATAACTTGGTCGATTTTCATCGTATCGAGCTGGTTCTGGCGCCAAAATTTCACAAATTGAGTTGGCTATATTTTCACAGAAGGTATTAAGTTCAAACGGTATTCAAAAGGCCTTCGTTTTTTGCTCAGAGTGCGTGACACGCCGAAAATCCTGAATGCTGAATACTATTTCATCTGGGCCGAAACATCGAAAATTCATAACTCGGTCAATTTTTATCGGATTGGGATCATATTTTTATACAAGGTCACTGAATGATAGATCTACAACTTTGCTTTAAAATTCGAGACCGGATTATGCTCTATCCAATACCAGATTTTTATTGAAGAATGTGTCAGAGTCGACACTGGAGCCCAAAATAAGTTTGTCTGAGCTGAAACTTCAAAAATTCATAATTAATTCACCGTTTATCCGATTGAGCCGATTTTCGGACAGGAGTTAGTTATCGATGTCGGCTACATTTTGTTTTCACATTTCAACTTCAAAAATTGCACTTAAGTCCCTGCGATTTAGCCTGGAAAGTGACGAACTCAAGTGAACATTGGAGGCCCAATTGCACATTCAAAGCCCATTTTCTTTATCCTAATTTCCATTATATAATCATATTCTTTTCACACAAACCAGAGAGAAAAAAACCCTTGCCACAACGCTGTCAAAATATTAAATTCTTTCAAGAACCCTAAAACCTTGAAATCCTTATTACAAATCCCTCTCTCACTACAAACAAACCATCCCGGTTACAAACCAACATCTCACTACAAATAAGTCATCCCGGTTACAAACCAACATCTCACTACTTCTTCGGTAAAGGTAAGGCTGACTTGATCTCCATGATCAAAAGGGTATAAAAGCATTCATGTCACTACTTCTCCAATAAGGGTAAGGTTGGCTTGATCTCCATGATCAAAAGGGTATAATCATTCATACATGCCATATTGGCCTAAACATTAAATTTCTTCATATATTGGCTTTATTTGTATTTTATGATATATAGTAATTTATTTAATATGTTCATGAGATTCAATACTGCAGATTTAGACAGGATCCCATGCAGGTTCATTAAGGAACGTTGAGGCCAAAACACAAATGGCCAAAAGCCAAAACACAAATGGCCAAAACAAAACAGCTTACACATGACACCAATACATGGAGAGACAAACATCCTGAGAAAGTTAAGTAACGTTGAGGCCATAACACAAATGGTAAAACAAAACAGTTTACACATGACGCCAACAACTGTTTCACCCCTCCAATCAGGCTCGTATACTCCTAAACTCTCTCTCTATTTTTATTATTTTCCTTTAATTAATTAATTGTTATTCTTTTTATTATTTAACTAACCAATTAAACTTTTTTCTCATAAAATCAAAAACACAAAAAATATTTTATTTATTAAAATTAACTTCATTACTTTTATTTTTGTAAATAAATTAATTTAATCAATTTAGCTTTAATTAGATTTAACTTTTAATATTTTTTGCAATATTTAAAATCAATTTAGAATAGTAGGTTTTTATTAACATTAATTTAATATATGTTATTTCTTTAAAAACTCAAAAATCCAAAAATATTTTCATTATTTAATTTAATTTAATTGTTCATTTAATTTAAATCCATTTAATTCAAAAATAACCAAAAAAATCACTTTCTTTCAAAAAAGGGTCAAAACCCCAAAAAACTCGCATCCGATTTAATTTCCCGCACGCGATCCATTTTATCATATTATTGTATCTGTTTCCCGGAATGTAATAGCTCTTAATTATGACTTTAATTATTTATCGCTTTATTTTTTACTTTCCGCATTTTATTTCAAGAGTTGTTTTTGGCGATGTAAATACCCGACGCCTTGTAATAGTTTAGAGTTAATTTCCGCAATTTAAATTCGGCAACTATTAAATGCTAGATGTATGCTAACTAGGCTATGCATGTCAAGATCTCTCTTAAATTAAAATCAATCGTAATTCACATAACATGTACAAAGATAACATAACTGAAACCTGACACACTCGCACATGCCACTCTTAAGGTACGCCTCACTTGGTTGCCTCGACGTGGTCATTGAGTATAGGGTGTTTTAGAGGTCGCCCTCCTGTCTAAAGATCAAAGTTGCCTCGAAACGGTTGCCTCGATAAAAAAAATTGATCTAAGACATTAGGGTTACCGCTAAGGCGTCCTACCATTGCTTTAGTGACCACATGTCCCTATAATCGAATTGACCCGAAAACTCCAACGACGGTGTTACCTACTTCTCAATAGTGGGATAGTACTGTCTAAAGGATATTTACACAGCTTAATTTCTTTTGAGTAGGTAGAGGTTCTAAGGTACTTGCTCTTTCAAAATAAAACAAAAAACAACTTTTTGCACCTACACTTTTCTGACAAAAGTTTTCAAACAAACACTTCATACACTCTTGAGGACAAATACAAGAGTTAAGTCGAAGTTTTCAAACGAACTTTTTCAAAACCCACAAACACAAGAAAATCAAACATTTTGAAAACATAAGAGCAAGTACCTAAGAGCCCGTGGATAACCACAGATAGAAAGGGTGCTAACACCTTCCCTTTCTATAAATCTACCTCCCGAACCGAGAAACATTCTCAAAGAAGGAATTTTGCTGTGCTTTTGTCCTTTCCATGTTGGAGAACATAAAAGACGGTGGCGACTCTTGCTTACCGCGAAATTTCGTGAACCAGCTTTAAAACAGTCAGTTCTATTTCCATCGATCACAGAACTGACGACTCTGCTGGGGAGAATTAATAAGTGAGGTGTACCTTAGGATTTGACCACTCTTGTTTTCAATTGCTTGTTTTGTTTGCTTTAAAATTGTGGGCCTGTTTGGAGTTTCATAGATCCTAACCCGGATCTGGGGAATACCCTTTAGGTAGCATAAGCTGTGAGGGACCTGTCCGGCATAGACCGACACGGGTGAAGCAGTGGCTACATTGGTGTGACACCTTGGTCTGTACCGATATCCCTTGTGTTGCAACGAGGAGAATATGGGTCTTCTGAGGAGTCATTAAGCACCAACCGACCTTAGAACCCTAAATTGACCCAACTTGGCCATAGAACAGTAGCAGTATGCTACACTCATTGAGGCTAAACTCTCGCGATGGTTCTGGCCGCAAGAAAAGATTGCGACGCTGGAGTTATGACCGATTGAGGGTAGTCAGTGATATTGAGATCCTCTAGAACCCGGTTACTTTTGATAGGACAGGTTTTGAGCCCACCAACTTCAAGAGGGTAGTACCTGAACTTCATGCTGGCCTAAACTCTAAGGGCTGTCTTGTGTGACTTGTGTGCCTTCAAACTTGACTACTTGCATACTTGTTATCTGACACATGAGTTTCTTCCAGGTTTTGTTTACAGTCCTTAATCTGGGCTTATAACAGGGTTTACTTACACCACTCCACGCATAGCATAACATCATACCATCATACCATTGCATACATATCTCATACATATCATTGCATAACAGGTCATCTGATACAGGTCTCTCATGTTCTCGCTGTTTATTTCAGTAATGGCTTCCCAACAAGACAACCAGGATCCTCATGCTCAAGAGACACGGTTCGGGGAGATCCTCCTGAATCTATCCAAGGGGCAGGAAGAGCTGAGAACACTCCTCACGGGGACTTTGGTCAGGAACAGTCCAGAAGACAGTAAGGATGAACGGCTGAAACATCTGCAAGCTGAGTTGGATACAATGAGAACCCAGATGCTGGGGCAGATGACTCTCATTCAAGACTTAGCTCAAAGACAAGAAGAGCTCAGGGTTCTCGTCAACCAACTGCTTCAGGATAACCAACTGGGGCAAACATCTAAGGTCGAAGAGCCAGTCATCATTAAACTCCCTTTGAGACAAGAAGACAAGGGAAAAGCTCCCCAACTTACTTCAGGGTCACAAATTCAGCATCAACCTCACCAGCTTCAGCAAGACAATATGAAGCAAGCAGTCAGGGTTGGAGACCAAACCGGTAATCAGCCCCCTAGAAGTCAAAGGTTTGGTTTGATGAATAGACCTCTCCAAGCTGCTACTACTTCACAGGTCCAATAATGACCTCGCCAAGAACAACGGGCTGATCAAAGCAAGCCAGACAAGCCTAAGAGGCAATTCATCCAGCTCAACATGTCACTGTTTCAAGCCTTACAACGCCTATTGAGATTGAATCTGATCACACTAAGGGACCCTCCCAAGAATCCCAATAAGACACCTTCAAGGTACAACCCCAACGCCCGCTGCGCTTATCATTCTGACAGCCCGGGGCATGCCACAAACGACTGCTGGTCTCTGAAGAATAAGATCCAGGACCTGATTGATGTAGGAGCAGTGGAATTCACCCCAGATGGTCAGGTCGAGTTCTTCTACTATCCCTAGACGAGAAAAACTTTTGTTCATTCGAATGTTCAAGTTGTATTTTTCTTTGATTGTTCAAACAATTATTATCATAGCAAACTTTATCACTTTATCAAAGCATCGCATATGTCTGTTTTGAATCAATATATTCACATTCTCTATATTCAAACTGCTTTCATTTTTTGTGATGTTCAAACTCTCAATTAATAATCCTAAGCCTCTTGAGGGAGGATGACGAAAACGATACCACGATCTTTACAATATGCTTTTGAACAGACCCTGCTGATGAGGTACATGCATTGTTTCAAATCCTAAAATAGTGGAGTTTTAAAGAAGATAATCCCTAGTCAACCCCCTTTGAGCCAAAGAAGTCGGAGTTTTTCTTTTCAAAAATTAAAACCCTTAATCATAACCTGGGGCAGGGTAGTTCTCTCAGTTGATCCCGGTGCACAATGAATGGCATCAAAGGAGTCCTTCCAAAACAAAAGACCGTGATGGTTCCGAATAATCATAAAGACAGGCAGTCATTATCTCTCAAAATGAAAGCCCAACAAGTCAAAACCTATGAAGGAGACTTACAAAACTGGGGCATCCCGCTGACTGTAATCACAAAAGAAACAGTTCAGGCAAAAAAAAAACAGGGATAATGAAATCAGAAAAGAAAGAGGTCCAACAAACGCTCAATAAAAAAAAAGAAATGACTGCCTATTCAAAATAAACTGTCAATATCCGAACCATCACCAGAATCTCAGGACAAAGACTCAAACAAGGTCTAATGCATGATCAGCTGAGTTTAGGTTTGAAGAACATCACGAAGAGCGGGTGGGTACAAATAAATTTGAGCCTTTATCCTTTGTTTCTTAAACCGTGAACCAGGCCACGCTACAACCCTTAAAAGTCCTAACTGAAGCATGGGTTAGTTCGAAAGCATACTGTTACGAAAGGTATCCTGACTCCTTAAGGATTGCGTTAAAATAACGAGTTGACATCAAAGTTTACAAAAAATTCACTTGTTTTTATGAAAAAATACATTTTCAAAAAACTTCAAGACAGACATAAGCTTTGCATTTTTAAAATAAAATTGTTTGCATATGACTTTTTTGTTCGAACAACAAAGAAATTCGCACGAAGAATATCTAGTGAACAAAAGTACTTCCAACCAAGGGGCAGACGTGATCATTGTCCGTCATCTGGGGCAGTTAAGTCAAGATTCGGGGAATCTCTCAAAGGCCAAAAAGCATGGGGCAAATCTTCGCCTGAGTCACTTGGGGCATTGGACACGAATTCTAGCGACAAATCTGGCACGATCAAACGAAGATCTTCTGGTGGTATGGCAACATAATACTACTAACAGTGACAACCTCCCTACATTCTGAGAGTGTGGACATAATCGAAAAAATACTATGCATAATCAAAGACCCGCTAGGTTGACACACCTAGGAAAAAATAAGGGCTTCCCGGCGAACCAAAAGGGTTCGGGCAAAATAAGGGATAAAAATGAAAAAATCTGTACACCCGGCAAGTCGAAAACCTGAAAAGGCGGCTTGGGCAAAAATGGGTATCCCGGTGGATTGAAAACCCGAAAGGGAGGTCCAGGCAAAAATTAGGGATCAAAGCGTACGACTATGTCCCGTCATCTCATCACTTGCCTACCAAAAGAAGATTCGTCGATCAAAAGTTATCAAGCACCTCCACAGGTACCTTCTCCCGCAGAAACTGGGGCAATAAGAATCGTCTAACTGTACAAACTGCCCTGTCCTCCAGGCACAAGATACCTTCACTCCCCACCGAGCAAGACAAGATTCAGCAATACTCTCCCCCGAGCAGAGTTGGCCTCTCATCAGCCTAAAGAGGTACGAGTATCTCCAGCAAGTCAGCGATACTCTCCCCAAGTAGAGTTAGTCTGCTGCCAGCCTTAAGGAAGTTGGGTATCCCTAGAAAATCTCAATATTCCCCAGCGGAGTATACATATGTTCCTAAGCAAGCATCCCCGGCAATCTTAATATAAGATTGTTCCCCGGCGGAATACCAGACACCCTAGTGGAGCCACTTCCCCAGTACAGTTCAAAAGTTTCCCCAGCGGAGTTCATCAAATCTCCCAACATAACTTATCAATGGAATCCCCAGCGGAGTTTTCATCAAAATCTCAGCGAAGCATCTCTTCCCCACAGAGTATTCCCCGCAGAGTAATCTCTCCAACAAGTTTATTCCCCCAACGGAGTCATCTTCTCCTACCGGTATATTCTTGCAATCATCCTCCCCAGCAGAAATGAAGAACTCACTCTTCGACATCAGCCCATGATTCAACAAACTTCCTGACATTCGTCAAGGATTTATTTTCCCATACGAAAATACATTCATAAACATTTCACATTTTATACATCCTGCTTACATACATGATAAAATGCATACTACACTATCTCATTTATTCCTGAGAACATCATGACATCATGCATTTCATACATCATGACACTGCATACAACTGATGTTTTGCCTTTTCAGGAAGAAGGTCAATCCAAAGATGATTACTATCAAATGTCGCAGTTCCAGATTCGATACCTATATCTAGCCAGGGCATATCTGTGAGCGATTGATTGTAGATTCGATACCTGTATCTAGCCAGGGCATATCTACATTAAAGAGATTAAAGAGATAGTTGGGAAATGCTCAAGATATGGATGTTGTTCTTTTGCTTATTCAGATTTTCTCTTCAGAGATAGCTTGGAAATGCTCCAGATATGGATGCTGTTCTTTTGCTTATTCAGATTTTCTCTTCAGAGATGGCTTAGAAATGCTCCAGATATGGATGCTATTCTTTTGCTTATTCAAGAGTTTCCTTTCAGAGATAGCTGGGAAATGCTCCAGACATGGATGCTGTTCTTTTGTTTATTCAGATTCTTCAGAGATAGCTTAGAGATGCTCCGGATGCGGATGTTATTCTATTGCTTATTCAGACTTCCTTCTAGAGATAGCTTAGAGATGCTCCGAACACGGATGCTATTCTATTGCTTATTCCAGATGTCCTTCTAGAGATGGTTCAGATGCGATCCAGACATGGCTACATTCTGATACTTATTCCAGATTCCCTTCTAGAGATGGTTCAGATGCGATCCAGACATGGCTACATTCTGATACTTATTCTAGATTCCCTTCTAGAGATGGTTCAGATGCGACCCAGATATGGCTACATTCTGATACTTATTCCAGATTCCCTTTCAGAGATAGCTTGGAGATGCTCCCGACCCAGATGTTATTCTACTGCTTATTCAGATTTCTCTCCAGAGATAGCTTAGAGATGCTCCTGACCCAGATGCTATTCTTTTGCTTATTCAAAGTTTCTTCTCAGAGATAGTTCAGATATGCTCCAGAACCGGATGCTATTCTGTTGCTTATTCAGAGTTGCTTTTCAGAGATGGCCTAGAGATGCTCCAGACACGGATGCTATTCTATTGCTTATTCAGATTTCCTTTCAGAGACAACTTAGAGATGCTCCTGACCCGGACGCTATTCTATTGCTTATTCAGATTCAAACTTCTAAAGACAACTTAGAGATGCTCCAACCCTGATGCTATTCTATTGTTTAGTCCAGATTCATTCAAAAGACATTCCAGATATGATCCAGACTCAGATAACATTCTGTCACTCACTCAGATACAGTATGGATATACCCCAGACGCGGCGGTCATTCTACTGTTTATTCAGACGTCAACAATTAGATATAAACTAGATATGCTCCGGACACGGAAGCTATTCTATTTCTTATTCAGATTCAACTATCCATTATATCTCCAAATGGCATCTGTAAGCCCATTCCCGACATCACATTGCTGATACTACACCATGCGAGTGAAAATTTCTGGGCACTCTAGTGTTCAATCACCTTCCATCTTTGGATCACGAAAGGCACGCAAGCCAATCTACATCCTCAGGTTTAAGAAGATTGAACAGGGGCAACTGTTGTACCCCAAAATTTGCCCTCCCATATTTCTCAAAACATTTCAAGAAAAATTCACAAGTCCAACCCGGCGCGTCATATTCAGGTGTTCTTTCGCCAAGATATCTCTGATAACGTATTCTCAAATTCAGGTTCGGCTCAAGAGTCAATTCTTTAAAGAAGGTATCCGAATGTGTGAGTTTTCTCGAAGAAATATGGTGAAAAAGTGTGCTGAAAGTGCAATTTATACGCGCTAAAAAATTCATAACTTGAAGATCGTGGCTCGTTTTGAACCCGTTCCAGTGGCCAAAATTCCGTCTTGACATTATCTACGTTTTCATCTCTCACGGCTAGAAGCCAATTTCGATCAGAAGGTCTTCAAAAATGTGGATTTATCAAGTATTTTCATACAGAAAATTTGTGACAAGTTTATTTACGTCATGTTCAGAAAATCATAACTTGGTCGATTTTCATTGTATCGAGTTGGTTCTGGCGCCAAAATTTCACAAATTGAGTTGGCTATATTTTCACAGAAGGTATTGAGTTCAAACGGTATTCAAAAGGTCTTCGTTGTTTGCTCAGAGTGTGTGACACGCCGAAAATCCTGAATGCTGAATATTATTTCATCTGGGCCGAAACTTCGAAAATTCATAACTCGGTCAATTTTTATCGGATTGGGCTCATATTTTTATACAAAGTTACTGACTCATAGATCTACAACTTTGCTTCAATAGTCGAGACCGGATTATGCTCCGATCAATACCAGATTTTTATTGAAGAATGTGTCAGAGTCGACACTGGAGCCCAAAATAAGTTTGTCTGAGCTGAAACTTCAAAAATTCATAATTAATTCACCGTTTATCCGATTGAGCCGATTTTCGGACATGAATTAGTTATCGATGTCGGTTACATTTTGTTTTCACATTTCAAATTCAAAAATTGCACTTAAGTCCCTGCGGTTTAGCCTGGAAAGTGACAAACTCAAGTGAACATTGGAGGCCCAATTGCACATTCAAAGCCCATTTTCTTTACCCTAATTTCCATTATATAATCACATTCTTTTCACACAAACCAGAGAGAAAAAAAACCCTTGCCACAATGCTGTCAAAATATCAAATTCTTTCAAGAACCCTAAAACCTTGAAATCCTTATTACAAATCCCTCTCTCACTACAAACAAACCATCCCGGTTACAAACCAACATCTCACTACAAACAAGTCATCCCGGTTACAAACCAACATCTCACTACTTCTTCAGTAAGGGTAAGGCTGACTTGATCTCCATGATCAAAAGAGTATAAAAGCATTCATGTCACTACTTCTCCAATAAGGGTAAGGTTGGCTTGATCTCCATGATCAAAAGGGTATAATCATTCATACATGCCATATTGGCCTAAACATTAAATTTCTTCATATATTGGCTTTATTTGTATTTTATGATATATAGTAATTTATTTAATATGTTCATGAGATTCAATACTGCAGATTTAGACAGGATCCCATGCAGGTTCATTAAGGAACGTTGAGGCCAAAACACAAATGGCCAAAAGCCAAAACACAAATGGCCAAAACAAAACAGCTTACACATGACACCAATACATGGCGAGACAAACATCCTGAGAAGGTTAAGTAACGTTGAGGCCAGAACACAAATGGCCAAAAGCCAAAACACAAATGGCAAAACAAAACAGTTTACACATGACGCCAACAGCTGTTTCACCCCTCCAATCAGGCCCGTATACTCCTAAACTCTCTCTCTATTTTTATTATTTTCCTTTAATTAATTAATTGTTATTCTTTTTATTATTTAACTAACCAATTAAACTTTTTTCTCATAAAATCAAAAACACAAAAAATATTTTATTTATTAAAATTAACTTCATCACTTTTATTTTTGTAAATAAATTAATTTAATAAATTTAGCTTTAATTAGATTTAACTTTTAATATTTTTTGCAATATTTAAAATCAATTTAGAATAGCAGGTTTTTATTAACATTAATTTAATATATGTTATTTCTTTAAAAACTCAAAAATCCAAAAATATTTTCATTATTTAATTTAATTTAATTGTTCATTTAATTTAAATCCATTTAATTCAAAAATAACCAAAAAAATCACTTTCTTTCAAAAAAGGGTCAAAACCCCAAAAAACTCGCATCCGATTTAATTTCCCGCACGCGATCCATTTTATCATATTATTGTATCTGTTTCTCGGAATGTAATAGCTCTTAATTATGACTTTAATTATTTATCGCTTTATTTTTTACTTTCCGCATTTTATTTCAAGGGTTGTTTTTGGCGATGTAAATACCCGACGCCTTGTAATAGTTTAGAGTTAATTTCCGCAATTTAAATTTCGCAACTATTAAATGCTAGATGTATGCTAACTAGGCTATGCATGTCAAGATCTCTCTTAAATTAAAATCAATCGTAGCTCACATAACATGTACAAAGATAACATAACTGAAACCTGACACACTCGCACATGCCACTCTTAGGGTACGCCTCACTTGGTTGCCTCGACGTGGTCATTGAGTATAGGGTGTTTTAGAGGTCGCCCTCCTGTCTAAAGATCAAAGTTGCCTCGAAACGGTTGCCTCGATAAAAAAAATTGATCTAAGACATTAGGGTTACCGCTAAGGCGTCCTACCATTGCTTTAGTGACCACATGTCCCTATAATCGAATTGACCCGAAAACTCCAACGACGGTGTTACCTACTTCTCAATAGTGGGATAGTACTGTCTAAAGGATATTTACACAACTTAATTTTTTTTGAGTAGGTAGAGGTTCTAAGGTACTTGCTCTTTCAAAACAAAACAAAAAATAACTTTTCGCACCTACACTTTTCTGACAAAAGTTTTCAAACAAACACTTCATACACTCTTGAGGACAGATACAAGAGTTAAGTCAAAGTTTTCAAACGAACTTTTTCAAAACCCACAAACACAAGAAAAGCAAACATTTTGAAAACATAAGAGCAAGTACCTAAGAGCCCGTGGATAACCACGGATAGAAAGGGTGCTAACACCTTCCCTTTCTATAAATCTACCTCCCGAACCGAGAAACATTCTCAAAGAAGGAATTTTGCTGTGCTTTTGTCCTTTCCATGTTGGAGAACATAAAAGACGGTGGCGACTCTTGCTTACCGCGAAATTTCGTGAACCAGCTTTAAAACAGTCAGTTCTATTTCCACCGATCACACATAGGAACAAAGGTCTAACATATTTTTGGAACAAACATATAAGTCACCAACAATAGTCACCAGCGAAACCAGAGTCACCATCAGAACTAGAGTCACCATCAGAACCAAAGTCCCCACCTGTACCTGTAAGAAATCATCCATCCCCACTCACGGGTAAAGTCTAGGTCAAGATAAACTCAAGGCTAACTCAAAATCATGGGTCCTCCTGGAAGAATTGTCGTCATTCCACATACGTGGAGGATGATATCACCCCATTTGTACCTCATCTGAGCGCAGACGACATAACTGCATTGTCATATTCCACTTTATTTCTATGTTTCCTAGATATAGCACTTTGGCCTGGGTACTGGGCCTTTTACCTTAAAAAGTATCATCCTAACCCCACAAGAAATAGCATAATAGTAGTATCTATAATATATGAAATAATAAAATGTAATGCATGAAAGCATACAAATAAAGCACATAAACAAACAAAGCCAGAAAGCAATAAATAAATAAACACCCAAAGAAAAAGAAAACAAACACAAGCTAGGACTGACTTGCTAAGGATGGACCAGAAATTGGTCAACCATTTTCCCCAATGAAGTCGCCAGCTGAAACAACTAGAAAAATCATCAAAGATGAAACTCAATAAAGTCACCATCGAACATCTTTTATCCTGCCAAAAGGGAAATGTGAACATCGAGTAAACCTGAAAAAGGGTGAAATCACGGTCTTGCGATTGTAGAGATCGGGTAAGGAAGTCAGTTACGCGAGGGGAAAGTATTAGATGTAACGCCTGTTGATTTAATTAATTATTTAATTAAATTATTTTTTTGGATTATTTGTTGAGGTTGTGAAATATTGAGAATCGTGGGTATAAGTTGTTAGATTATAATTAATTAATTAATTAATTAATTAGTTAATTAATAATAATAAATGTTGGAATTATTGGTTTTAGTGATTGGGCTAATTTTGGTGGTATGTTGTATTAAGGGGGGTGTGAGAATTAGGCCAAATATACTATTATTATTAAGTTTAGTAATAATAGAAATTAGGTTATTTGAGAATAAGGAACTGGAAGTTGATCGTAGGAGTTGTAGAGAAGAGGAATACGGAGAAGAGGCGAAGCGGGATTCGATCAGAAAATCATAGAGCGACCTTCAATCCAAGGTAAGGGTGAGGTTCTGAATATATAACAGGTTGTTTGATAAATGATACATGGAATTGGGTTGTATAAACAAAAATATTGCTATCAAATCCTGTTAACTGTGTTGAAAGTATTGCTGTTAATTTCATGTATTTTGATTGATGTCTCAGTGATAAATTATCTCTGTGAAAAATTGATGTTGTAGTACTTAAAGTGTTGGTATATGAGACTGGTATTAAGAATTTTCTGGAATAATTACATAGAAAATGGGTACTAGAAGAAGTGTGCTAAGGGGCACTCGAAAAGTGGCGCCCGACAGGGAAAGGGGTGCCGAGCGGCACCCTGTATGTGTGAGTGTGCCAAGTGGCACATGGTGAGAGAGAGAGAGAGGAAGTGTGCCGAGTGGCACATGGTGACAGAGAGGGAAGTGTGCCGCTAGGCACACCATGAGGTGGCGAGGGGGACAAAAGAAAGACCAGAGTTCCAGTATTCCTTTCTTGGTATCCGTTTTTATTGTTAAGTTACTAATTTCTTTTTTTTTTATTAATTCTTTCACCAACTTTTAGAAAATTAGTAACATGTTGATTAGAAACTTTAGGATAATTACTTAGTATGATTAGAGTATAAATTAATCAATGGAGTTTTATTAAGTGCTGGAAGTATAGATAATTTTAGTAGCAGAATAATATTAATATGGCAGAGTTGATTTTAAAATAGCAGAGACATTATATATATATATATATATATATATATATATATATATATATATATATATATATATATATATATATATATATATATATATATATATATATATATATATATATATATATATATATATATATATATATATATATATATATATATATATATATATATATATATATATATATATATATATATATATATATATATATATATATATATATATATATATATATATATATATATTAGTAGTAAGGATAAATTAGTAGTGGGTTTATTAATTAGCAGTGTAATGTGTGGGTTGATAATAGTAGTACAGAGAAGAAAAGGTAGTAATTTTAGTAGATAATTATTAAGTCGGTATAGTTGAGTTGTCCGAATAATTATATGGAATATTTGTTATATATTTTCGTCAATACAGTGTGTTGAATACTTGGCTTAAAATATATGAATTGCAAGTGGTTTTGAACAGTTAGGCCTATGGCCAATGTTGATTTAGGTTGAGTTGTTGTGTTGTGTGATTGTCATTGTGAATCCTTGTTGGTAATGCGAAGTTGCAGGAAAATTTAAATGATGATGAATTACCTCTATTTACTGGTAATAATGGTGATGTGGGCTTATGCCTTGCGATGGATGATGATTGTTGTGAGTATGTGATAGTGCATTTATTTAGTCATATACATTTGCATACTCTGTGATGGCCTGGATTGGAAAACTGCGAAGAAGGCTTATGCCTTGTTGATGCCTCTATTTATTGTCAGATTTTTAAGATGGGAGTTCTACTCCATTGGTACCACATGCATTTACATAAAGATGAGTTGCATCCTGCATTGCATTCTGAGTTGTTGTGCAATTGAATTTATTATGTTTATGGTGTTAAAACTTGAGAAGTGGTGAATATGTATGAACTGGTTCTAATGTAATATTTATCATACGTTCTATTATATTGTTCGATATCTAACCCCTTCTATTTGAATGTTACCCCAATGTTGGTAACGTGCAGGTAAACCAGAGTGAAGGTGATATACCTTCAGTAGTTCGAGTCATTGTCATTGCTCTGATACGTAACACTCGGGGGGGGGGGGGGGGGTGAACGCTAGTTGCTTTTAGTTATTGTTAATTTAGTAGTTGAACTTTAAGTTGATTGTTGTTAAGTACTTGTTATTTTGAAGTTGTTTTAATTTTGGACAAAGATGTTATTATGATTCTGCTGCATAGTTGTTCAATTTGTTGGTTTAAAAGATTAATTTATTGATGGTTCATCTAAAGTTTTAAAGTGTTATGTATCCATGTTGAATGCAATGGTTTTAAGTTGTAATTGTAGCATCCTGGTTTAACTGTGAATTATGTGACTCTGATTATTATATTTATCGACTGGGGTAGAATTGGGGTGTTACAAGTTGGTATCAGAGCAAGTTGTTGAGTCGTAGTTTTGTTTAACAATCGAGTATTGTTAATTCGAGTTCTAACCGTTGTTTATGTTGTAGTGATAAGTTGAGATGGATGGAAGGAATGATGTTGCACTTGTTGTTGCTTTAGAAGCAATGGCACATGCTATTGAGAATCAGCTGAATGTTGATGGGAATGCTGGATCTCGTAGTTTGGCGACCTTCCAGAAGGAGAACCCGCCTACCTTCAAGAGAAAGTATGATCCTGACGGAGCGTTGGATTGGTTGAAAGAGATTGAGAGAATCTTCTGGGTGATGGACTGCATTTCAGCACAGAAGGTTCGGTATGGTACTCATATGCTAGTAGTAGAGGCTGATGACTGGTCGCTAGAGACTTGTCAGAGGTTGGAAGTTGCAGGTGAAAATGTCCCTTGGGCTATCTTCCGTAGGGAATTTATGAGGAAGTATTTTCCTGAAGACGTTCTTGGTAAGAAGGAAATTGAGTTTCTCGAGCTGAAGTAAGGGAGTATGTCGGTTGTCGAGTATGCTGCAAAGTTTGTTGAGTTGGCTAAGTTTTATCCGATTATAGCGAGGCAAATGCTGAGTTTTCGAAGTGCATCAAGTTTGAGAACTGGTTGCACCCAGAGATCAAGAAGGCAATTGTATACCAGAAGATCCACGTCTTTGCTGATTTGATTGATAGTTGCAGAATTTGTGAAGAGGATAATAATGCTCATTATAAGATTATCAGTGAGAAGAGGGGTAAGCACCAACAGAATCGTGGTAAGCCTTATAATGCCCCAGCTGGTAAAGGTAAATAGAAAGCTGCGCAGGGTCAGAGGACTAGTGGGGGGGGATGCTGCTGCTGGTGTGGTTTGTTTCAAGTGTGGAAAGCCTGGTGATCGAATTACACTGAGGTATCTAATGATTCAGACTGCAAGTGCACAGTCTTATCGTGTAGTTTTAAAAGATATCGAACCACAAAGACTGATGAATCGAACTACCGTCTTCTATTGTTACTTTGAAAATCTAAAGCTAATGAGCGTTTGATTGGGTTGTAGGGAAACTAAATACTAAATTAAGTCTAATTTTATTTATCAGTAAGTGGAACTACCAGTATGTAATGGCCGGACCTCGGGAACTAGCAACCGGTTGGGTGTCTTTGTATTTTCAAAACAACTTCCAGTAAAATCTATTTAGTTTAAAAGCCCTCGTCTCACACTGTCGTTTTATTGATCTAGGCTATGCAGTTAAGTCCTAACGCACGCTTCCTCCATCCCGCAGGAGTTAAAAACACTTTTTGAAAACAGAATAGGATCTTAATTAACTTTAAAGTGCTTCCGCTGTATTTTAAGCCAATGCCTAATTACTACTGTCCAGTTGAAAGATCTCAAACTTCCGCTTTGTTGACCCTAACCTCTATCTGTTCTTTACTTTCGTAGCAAAACAATTTACCGATTAATAATAGTAACTTAGACCAGAAAAAGGTTTTGTAGTAAAAATTACCCAACTGGGTCACTCGATCCCTTGGTTATGTGACCTTACATACCGGTATACGAATTCTAGCCTAGCATAATATCAGACCAAATCACTGGACAATTCCAAAGAAAAAACAAAATAAACATGATTATATTAATTAAAATTAATAATAATTCATAAAAATAAACCTAAGGATAATAATTCTGGATACGGGTACAATTACTTCTAACTCTTGACTAGAAGCACTCCTCCATAAGCTGTAGGCTTTGCTTCGATCAAGAATAGAGACAATCGTACAGAAAACAAATGCTAGAGGAAATATAAAATTGCAGGAAAAAGAATAATGCTTAAAGAAAAATGCTTAAGTAAAATGAATTCTCAAAATATATCAAAAGTCCGACCCCCGGTTCGTTGTGTCCAGGGTCCTATTTATAGCCCTCTGTGCGATACGTCGGTTTGAGAAAATATAAGAACACTTTGAGTTCGTTTAAGAAATAATAGGACCACTGAGTTGGTTACATTCTTCATGTGTTGACTGAGTGGAGCTTAGAAATAGGATGGCCGTTGGATTTGTGTTTGAACTGGTTCTCTTCCGTTGGATTTGCAGACTACGTGGTCAAAGAAGGAAAAGGTGGGCCTGTGACGTTCGTCAAGTCCAAGTGACGATGGTCACTTGGTCCATTACGCCCGTGGAGACCGGCAGCGTGCCTTGACGATCGTCAAGGTCCTTGCTAGTGGGACACGTGCTCACGCCTTGTGACGGGCTTATACTTTCTTCTTCTATTCTTCTTTGGCCCTTTTGCTATTTTTGCACCCTTTTTCTTCATTTCTTCCAAAGTCTTTAACTTAACCTTTATCTGCAAAATAAATGAATACCCGCGTAATACCTATATAAAATAATACAGTTAAAATATAATAAGGGAAATAATTTATGTAAATCAAGCTAAAAATATCATATATTTGTGTGTTATCACCTGGGCATAAGAGTAATGTGTGTACTGCGGAGGTGAAGAGGTGTTTCTGTTGTGGTAAGAATGGACATGTTGTATCTGAGTGCAAGCATAAGGAGGTAATTTGCTTCAATTTTGGTGAAGAAGGACACATTGGTAGTCAATGCCAGAAACCAAAGAAGGCCAAACCAGTGGTAAAGTATTCGCTTTGGTTGAGGATAAGGCAGCCACTAAGGACAGACTCATCAGAGGTACATGTTTCATTAATAGTGCTCCTTTAATTACTATTATTGATATCAGTGCTACTCATTACTTTATTGCTATTGATTTTGTTGAAAGATTGGGTCTTAAGTTGTCTTCTATGAGTGGAGAGATGGTTGTCGACACTCCAGCCAAGGGGTCGGTGACTACTTCTTTTGTGTGTTTAAAGTGTCCTTTGTCGATCTTCGACAGAGACTTTGCTGTTGATTTGGTTTGTTTGCCTTTAAGTGGGTTGGATGTGATCTTGGGTATGAACTAGTTAGAGCATAACTATGTTCATATTAATTGTTATAACAAGTTTGTGAGGTTTTCTACTTCTGAAGAAGAGGAAGCTGGTTTGTTTTCTGCTAGACAGTTGAGGAAGTTGATGCAAGAAGAGGCTTATATGTTCTCATTGATGGCGTCGCTATTTGTCGAGACTCAAGCTATAATTGAGGAAGTGTAGGTGGTGCGTGAATTTCCTAAATTTTTCCCTGATGAAATTCTTAATGTACCACCAGAGAGAGAAGTCGAATTTTCTATTGATCTTGTACCTGGTACCAGACCTGTGTCTATGGTACCATACAGGATGTCTGCATCTGAATTGTCGGAATTAAAGAAGCAATTGGAAGAGTTTCTTGAAAAGAAGTTTGTAAGACCAAGTGTATCGCCGTGGGGAGCTTCAGTGTTGCTAGTAAAGAAGAAATATGGAAGTATGAGGCTTTGTGTTAATTATAGACAATTGAATAAATTGAATATTAAGAACAAGTATCCGCTTCCAAGAAAAGACGACTTGATGGATCAATTAGTGGATGCTCGTGTGTTTAGCAAGATTGATTTGAGGTCGGGATTTCATCAGATTAAAGTGAAGGATGAAGATATCTAGAAGACAACTTTCAGAATGCATTATGGACATTATGAGTATTCAATGATGTCGTTTGGTGTTACTAATGCGTTGGAAGTATTCATGGAGTATATGAATCGTATCTTTCATACTTATTTGGATCGGTTTGTAGTGGTGTTCATTGATGACAGTTTGATTTACTCTAAGTCGGAAGAAGAGCATGCAGAACACTTAAGAATAGTATTACAAGTCTTGATAGAGAAGAAGTTGTATGCAAAGTTGTCTAAGTGTGAATTTTGGTTAAAGGAGGTTAGCTTTCTTGGTCATGTGATCTCGGGTAGTGGCATTACTGCAGATCCATCTAAAGTAGATGTTGTGTTGCAGTGGGAAACTCCAAAGTCGGCTACCAAGATTAGAAGCTTTTTGGAATTAACTGGTTATTATAGAAGGTTTATTGAAGGTTTTTCTAAGTTGGAACTTTCGTTGAATAAGTTGACTTGTAAAGGTAGAGATTTTGTGTGGGATGGTCAGTGTGAAGAAATTTTTGCAGAATTGAAGAAAAGATTAACGTCAGCTCCAATTTTGATGTTACCTAATCCAGGAGAACCTTTTGTAGTATATTGTGATGCTTATAGGATGGGTTTATGAGGTGTGATTATGTAGAATGATAAGGTATTTGCTTATGCATCAAGGCAGTTGAGGACTCATGAGAAGAACTATCCTACGCGTGATTTAGAGCTTGCTGCAGTTGTTTTTGTGTTGAAGATTTGGAGACATTATCTTTATGGTTCTAGATTTGAAGTATTTGGTGACCATAAGAGTTTAAAGTATTTATTTGATCAAAAGGAATTGAATATGAGACAACGAAGATGGTTGGAGTTGTTAAAGGATTATGATTTCGGTTTGAATTATCATCCAGGAAAAGCAAATGTGGTGGTTGATGCATTAAGTCGAAAGACTTTACATATGTCGGAAATGATTATTAAGGAGTTGGAGTTAATTGAACAGTTCAGAGATATGAGCTTAGTTTGCGAAGTGACACCACAAAGTATTATATTGGGAATGTTGAAGATTAATAATGAATTTCGGAAGAGTATCAGAGAAGCTCAGAAGTTAGATGTGAAACTGGTAGATTTGATGGTTGGAATCGATCAGTCTGGGAATAGTTATTTCAAGTTAGATGCGCAAGGTGTATTAAGATTCTGTAATCAGATTTGTATTCCTGATGATGCAGAGATGAAGAAAGTGATTCTTGAGGAAAGTCATAGAAGCAAGCTGAGTATTCATCCAGGAGCCACAAAGATGTATCAGGATTTGAAGAATTTGTTTTGGTGGCCTGGGATGAAGAGTGATGTGGCCTGGTTTGTGTATGCATGTTTAACTTGTCAGAAATCGAAAGTTGAACATCAGAAGCCTATAGGGTTGATGCAACCGTTAAAATTTCCGGAATGGAAATGTGATAGCATTTCGATAGAATTTGTGATGGGATTACCTAATAATCTAATAGGACATGATTCGATTTGGGTGATTGTTGATAGGCTTACGAAGTCAGCTCATTTTATTCCTATTAACATCAGTTTTCCAGTGTCGAAGTTGGTTGAGATTTACACTAGTGTAATTGTGAAGCTGCATGGTGTTCCTTTGTGTATTGTGTCGTATAGAGATCTGATATTTACTTATGATTTTTGTAAGAGTCTACAAGAAGAGTTGGGTTCTAAGTTAAGGTTAAGTTCGGCGTATCATCCTCAAATGGATGGTCAGACAGAAAAGACTATTCAATCGTTGGAGGATTTGTTGAGAGCATGTGTTCTTGAGCAGGGAGGTTCATGGGATACTTATCTTTGTTGATAGAGTTCACTTATAATAACAATTACCATTCTAGTATTGGGATGGCACCTTTTGAGGCGTTGTATGGTCAGAGATGTAGAACTCCTTTGTGTTGGCATGAATTTGGATAAAGTGTAGTGCTTGGACATGAACTTGTTCGTGAGACCACTGAGAAGGTGAAGCTGATTCGAGAAAAGATGAAAGCTTCCCAAAGTAGACAGAAGATTTAGCTGTTGGATTAAAATATCCAGCGTCAACCTTAGGGATTCGAAGGGCTTAACATCCCCCCATGGGCGCCTACACATGTGTGTTAGGTGGGACAGGTTAGCCCCTTGTTAGATTCTCTATAAAGAAATAGAGTAGCACCTTGGATACAAGCAATTTCTTTTAGCTCAGTGGTAAGTGCTTGATCCTACAAGTGGTATCAGAGCAAGGTCATGGGTTCGAATCTCCCCGGCTGACACTGGGGGGGAGATTGTTGTATTAAAATATCCAGCGTCAACCTTAGGGATTCAAAGGGCTTAACATCCCCCATGGGCGCCTACACAGGTGTGTTAGGTGGGCCAGGTAGGCCCCTTGTTAGATTCTCTATAAGGAAATTGAGTAGCACCTTGGCTACAAGCAATTGCTTTTAGCTCAATGGTAAGCGCTTGATCCTACATTATCATGACAAGCGAAGGAAGGCCTTAGAATTTAAAGCAGGTGACCATGTGTTTTTGAGAGTTACACCTGTAACTGGTGTTGGGCGAGCGTTGAAGTCTAAGAAGCTCACTTCTCATTTTATTGGTCCGTATCAGATTTCCGAAAGAGTTGGGAATGTTGCTTATAGAGTGGCTTTATCGCCTAATCTTTCGAATTTGCATGTGTTTCATGTATCACAACTCCGAAAGTATATTTCAAACCCATATCATGTTATTCATATGTGTTGTACCCCAAAATTTGCCCTCCCATATTTCTCAAAACATTTCAAGAAAGATCCTCAAGTTGCTCAAGGTAGTCCAAGGGCTGGCCAGACAAGCTCCCTCCTAAGGCAGTCTACCTCAAATTAGGGTTTCATGTTGCATCAAGATACTTGGGTCCAAGTGATCCCAAATGCTCACCAATGTCCTAATATGTTCTCAAGATCATCCATGTCAAGTTTCAAGCCTTGCAGAGGAAGTTTGCTCAGTCAATTGCTCAAAGGCCTGAAAATCGGTTGTGCTAGGGAAAAAGTCAACTGTGGCTCACATACAGTCAAAATTCAATATTTTTGGTCAACATTCTCATTTTGAAGGATATTTCATCATTTGATCAAGGGTTGATCATGATTCATCAAGGATTGCTCATAATTCATGAAGACTCAAAAGTTGATAAATTAGGGTTTTGTAGGAAAAGTCAACTCAACTTTGACCAAGCATAACTTTCTCATACTTTGTGAGAAATGACCCATCCAAAGCTCATTTATAAGAGGATTCCATGCTATACAATCCACCTTTAGCTCCCAAGTTCAAAATATGCACTCATAAGAAGTTATGAATTTGGACATTATAGGTCATTTTGAAAAGACACCAAAAACACCTTTTTTGTCAAAGCTTCATACATGAGCATGGAATATCAAAATGAGATGATACCAAAAGGGTTGCTTAGGGGACATCTCAAGCTTTCTAAAAAGTCCAATAACACCTCCAAATAGTCAAAATTGAGGAAGTTATGCATTGGTGAAGTTGACCTTTTTTGCAAAATTGCCAAAAGTCAACTATCCCTAAAACTTCAATTTTTGCCAAATGGGCCCAATCTTTTTCACTTGTTTTGAGTTGGAAACATAGTCCACGAGATCTAGCCTTTGTAACTTGTCCTTATCATGTTTTTATTATTTATTTTTATTTTTATTTGAATTAATTCAATTTAAATCAAAACAAATCATATAAAATCAAAAATATTGAAAACATAAGATTTTGTGCTTGTTTCAGGTTTCAACTACAACTAGCAAGTATTCAAATTCGTGCAAGGCATTAGGGTGGACAAAAAGATTGAAATAAGATATTTTTGGAATGATATTGAAAGTGAATCAAATCAAATCAAAACTCATTGATGGAGGAAGATTGGATGCATTATTTCAACCCTAATGCATTCCTTGATACAAATAGAACAGAGGCATACCTAAAAGAGAGGTGAGAAGCAGGCGCAAGAGGATGAACAAAATCTGAAAAAATCAAGAAAAAGTGCAAGATCGAATTCCTATTTCCAGGCATCCTTAAGGCCTTCCAGCTATCCCAATCGATTCCTGGGATCCTCAGCAAGCTAGAGCAATCCAAAGCAAGCGTTTTCAAGCCTTAAATCGCACTGTAAGTCGCTCACGGCATAACACATTTCTTGAATTCGAATAGCATGATTTAGGCATTGTTAGGATGAATTAATCACATATTCTTGATCTATGAAACATTTGCAAGCTTCCTGTATTGATAAATTGCATTTATAGCCTGTATTAGAATGTGCCATTGTTAGGGTTTGTAGCTCCGAATTAGGGTTTTTGTTTACAGGAAAAATTAGCCTTGATGAAGGGTACCATCATGTTCAGAATGATGAGACGAATCCAACCATGGTGTTAGGTTTCATTTATATGGCTCATGGAGGATTTTGGAACAAGCTCTGCTTATAGCTACAGACAACGTCCGTAGGTAAAAGTTTGGCACTTTTACCCACGGAGAGAGGAAGAAGATGACCAATGTGGCACCCCTCCATTAGCTTGTTTGAATTTTCGCGCGTGGATTTGACTTACAGGGTCTTTTAATATTTGTTTATTATTTTGCATTATTATGACAACAGAAGCAATTGGCCCAGTGGTAGCCAAGCAAGCGTTTACGGCATTGGAAAGCTGGAGGTCAGGGGTTCGACCCCTGCCTCCAACATATGTGTTTTTTCTAATTTCTTTCAGGTTATCCAGCGCGTTTGCCAGCCTAAGGACCATCATGTGTCCTCATCATTCAGCCTGCCAGATGGCCAGATGGCCAAATCTAAAGGCCACCACTGGAGGAGTACAATAGACCAGGGTCAACGCATCACACTGGATCTCAAAGGTCAACGTGGATCCCTCCACTTTGGGCCCAAGATCTGACTATTTACACCCCCACAATTCTCAGGCCCAATTCTTCTTCTCTATTCTTTTATATTTATTTTATTTAACTTATTTTATTTATTTACTAACCAATCAAATTATTTTCTTTTTATCAAAAACCACAAAAAATATTATTTTTCATAAATTAGGCCTAGATTTTATTTTTATTAAAAAATTAATTAATTTAATTAGGTTTGATTAATTTAGATAACTTTGATTTCTTTTTGTATATAATTAAAATTAATTAGAACAAATAGGTCTTATTTCTAAATTAATTATTTTCCTTTCTTAAAAATAACCAAAAACCCAAAAATAAGTCATGTAATTATTTTTATTAATTAATTTAGTCACTAATTAATTTAGCATTTAATTTTAAAACCTAATTTCTTTTCTTTAAAAAATAATTAAAAACAACAAAAAACAAGTTTTTCTTTTAATTAGGATAGAGGGGTCAAAACCCTAGTTCGCATTCAATCTAATTTGTCATCGCGCGCATTACTTTATTTTTTATCCCAATTGATGTATCTGCTCACAATTTGTAATAGTTTAATTAGGACGTTTATTTACATTTATCGCTTTAATTTCAAAGGGTTTGTTTTTGGCTATGTAAATACCCAAAGCCTTGTAATAGCTTAGTTTAATTTCCGCATTTTAAAATTCCGCAAATTATTAACTGTTAGATGTATGATATAGGATGCATGACAAGAATGTATGACTAATTTTAAAATAGTTAGATAACCCTAAAATCTGCAAAGATAAATAATCTAAAACTGAATCACTCGCACATGCGTACTCCTAGGGTACACTCCCACTTGGTTGCCTTCGGTAAATGGTCATTGAGTATAGGATGCTTTAGTGGTCATCCTTCTGTCCAAAGATCAAGGTTGCCTCGGAAAAGTTGCCTCATATATTGTCGCCTCGAATAATTGATCTAAGACTTTAGGGTTACTACTAAGACGTCCTAACATTGCTTTAGTGACCGTACGTTCCTTTCGAATTGACCCTCAAAACTCCAACGATGGTGCTACCTACTCACTAATAGTGGGATAGCATTGTCTAAAGGAAACAAACATAGAACGATTCTTTTTTCGAGTAGGTAGATTAACTCTTAAGTACTTGCTCAATCAAAACAAACTTTTTTCACACTTACACTCCTTTACAAACAAAGTTTTCAAAAAACACTTCATTACACTCTTGAAGACAAGCAAGAGTTAAATCGAAGTCAAAACAAAAAACAACTTTTCAAAGCCCACAAACACAAAGAAAACAATTTTGAAAATGATGAGCAAGTACCTAAGAGCCCATAGATAACTACGGATAGAAAGGGTGCTAATACCTTCCCTTTCTATAATCTACCCCCCGTACTCAGAAATATCTCGAAAAAGGAATTTTTCTGTGCTTTTTTCCTTCCCTTGTTGGATAAAATAAAAGTCGATGGCGACTCTTGCTTACCACGACATTTTGTAAACACAAACACAAAACGCAAACCAGCAATTCCTTAAAAAAAATAGGGAAACACGTCCCAGTTCTGGCCACCGTATCATAGAACTGGCGACTCTGCTGGGGAGTTTATAAGTGGGGTGTACCTTAGGAATAGTTCATCATATTGTTTTCAATTGTTTGATCTGTTTGCTTTATCTTTGTGGGCTTTATATCGGAGTTACTATAGATCCTAACCCGGATCTGGGGATACCCTTTAGGTAAGTAGCAATAGACTGTGAGGGAACTGTACGGTGTAGACCGATATGGTTGAAGCAGTAGCTACATTGGTGTGACACATTAGTTGGTACCGATATCCCTTGTGGAGGAACAAGGAGAGTATGGGGCTGCTAATGGGTCATTAAGCATCAACTGACCTTAGAACCTATAATTGACCAACTTGGCCATAGAAAAGTAGCAGTATGCTACACTCATTGAGACCATACTCTCGCGATGATTTCGGTCGCAAGAAAAGTTTGCTAAACTAGAATTATGACCGATCGAGGATGGTCAGTGATATTGAGAACCTCTAGAACCCGGTTACTATTACTAGGACAGGTTGAACCAACTAAACTGCAAGAGGGTAGTACCTAAACTCCATGCCAGCCTGAAATTTAAGGGCTATTGTGTGACTTGTTTTCCCTTACCATGTTTTCTATCTGTGATACCTGTGGTGTGTTTTTATCATGACATCATGCATCATGACATCGCATGCATATTTCATTAGACTAACCATTTCAAAGACTGAGGGGATTCATCTTTGTTCTGTTTTGCAGATCATGGCATCTATGCGCAGAAATACCATTCGGATCAACTTTGTGCAGATACCTGCTCAGCTTAGAGAGTTAGTTTCAAAGGTTCCTGATGCTTCGTCCTTTGTCAGAAGACATGGTCATCTCCCCCGCCTGGTCACTTCAAAGCTGGATGAGAAAATGATGAGCGTCTTGTTCCAATTCTTTGATCCATTGCATCACTATTTCACCTTCCCGGACTATCAGTTGGTCCCTAGTTTGGAAGAGTTCTCTGATCAAGCTCAACAGTTCTGGGATAGTTTGGACTTTCAAGCATTTGAAGACATCCTAGCTCTCCTCATTTATGGCTTGGTTCTGTTCCCAAATTCAGATTCTTTTGTCGATGTGAACGCAGTTAAGATCTTCATGTCCCATAACCCAGTGCCTACTCTCTTGGGTGATATTCTGCATGCTCTGTATACCCGTACTGTTCAGAAACGGTGAACTCTCATGTGCTGTACACCGCTGCTGGCGAGGTGGTTTATTTCTCACCTCCCCAAATCTATATTGAAGAATGAGGAAGGTATGGGTTGGGCTTACAGAATCATGTCCCTTGCTCATACGGACATCCTTTGGAGTACTAAAGATATGGAAACGGTAGCTGTCATCGATCGATGTGGGTAATACCCCAACGTTCCATTACTTGGAACTCAAGGAGGGATAACCTATAATCCTTGTTTGGCCTTACGACAGTTTGGACGAGCTCGAAGGGACGGTCCTCATGAGTTGCTGCTTCCAGACATTGTCTTTGACTTCATGGGGGATGTTGAGGGACATCGCCGCAGATTTATACGAGCCTGGGACAGGGTGAACAGGTATGATCCACATGAGCTAGGAATGAAGACTTCTCTCCCGATGCAACCATATCTCCAGTGGGTTCGAGCCCGTGCTCAAAATCTTGGGATGCCATACAAAGCTGTTTTGCCGGTGATTGTGGAGCGTACTGATGAAGAAGATGTTCCTTATACGATCCTTCATCCTCATATGCCTACTGATCTGGGGGCATTGAAGAGGTCTTGGATCCAGCTAAGGGAGAAAAGGGATACCTACAGAGAGAAGTATCATGAGCAGGAATGGAAGATCCTGAAGCTTACAAGGCAGCTAGAGACTGAGAGGACAATCAACGATCATGTCAGCACGAAAGGAAAACGACCATGGGAACACTGATGTCTTTTATTGTTTCTAGTTTAGATTTGCTTTTCAGTATTTCTTTTGTAACGCCTTAAAGGCATTTGTTAAACATTGTTTCAAGTTTTAATCTAATAAAGTGTGTTTCATTTTGGTTTAAAAATTTGATTCTCCCTAAGTCTTTGAAATCATTTCATACGTATTCCATTCCCATGTACCTCATTACAGGTACCCTTACAGGTTTCTCATCTTCTTCTCTGTTTATTTCATCACAGCATGTCTTTTGAAACACCTACTGATCAAGCTATTAAGGCTATTCAAGCTCAGAATGCTCAGTTCCAGGAAATGTTCATGAACTTGGCCAAGAGTCAACAAGATTTGAAGACTCTTATCTTAAATGACAAGAAGAATAAGAAGAACAAGACGGTCCTCCTGAATATGGGTCACAGGTTTGGGAACAGGTTGAGACAGGATATTGATTTATCTCATTTATCTGGAGGAGGAGAGAATCAAGAAGAAAGGAAGGGTCCTAGCCCTGTGGTTTCTGACAATGACAATGACTTTGATGAAGACCAGTATCCTCCTGCTGAGGATAGGTATAAGCAACTCGAAGACCGGTTAAGTGCAATGGAGATCCAGAAAGTTCCTGGTCTGGACTTCAGAGATTTAGGTTTGGCATCTGGGGTGGTGATCCCCCATAAGTTTAAAGCTCCTGTATTTGCTAAGTACGACGGGGTCTCCTACCCAAAGTTACACCTTCGCTCGTATGTTAGAAAGATTCAACCGTATACTGCTGATAGGAACCTCTGGGTTCATTTCTTTCAAGATAGTCTGTCAGGGACTCAACTTGAATGGTTCTACCAACTGGAAGGAGCTAATGTCCGCAACTGGGAGGACCTTGCTGCTGCTTTTTACAAGTAATACCAGTATAATGCCGACCTTGCTCCCACACATACCCAACTTCAGGGTATGTCTATGGGTGCGAGCGAAGGTTTTAAGGACTATGCTCAGAAGTGGAGAGATCTGGCAGGAAGAGTCCAACCCCCTCTAGCTGACATGGAGTTGGTTGATATGTTTCTTGGGACTTTGTCTGGTCCGTGTTTCAATCATTTGATTGGTAGTTCATCGTCTGGGTTCACTGAATTGATTATGAATGGGGAGAGAGTTGAAGCCGGTATCAAGATCAGCAAGATACAGAAAGGTGCTTCATCAAGTACAAAGAAGAAGCCTTTCAAGAAGGAGTCTAGTGCAGTTTACAGCTCGAGAAGCCAAAATCAACCTGAACGCCGCCAGGCAGTGAATGCGGTAGTTATATCAAGACCTGTTGTTGCCCCACAATGCAACACTCATAAAAGAGTAGAGAGACCGCAAAGGCAGTATACTCGACTCAGTATGACTATATCCCAAATTCTGCCGCAATTGTTGAAAACCAACTTGGTGATTCCAAAGGAGGTTCCAAAGAATCCCAACACCACATCACCGCTGTATAATCCGAACGCCCGCTGTGCTTATCACTCTGATAGCCCGGGGAATGATACCAATAACTGCTGGGCTTTGAAGAACAAAGTGTAGGATCTGGTTGAAGCTAAGGAAATTGAGTTTGAAGCGCCGGAAAAACCTAATGCCATAACGGCTCCTATGCCAAAACATGACGCGAGAGTGAATGATATTGGGGATGATGAAGAAGAGTCAGATTTCGACAGCTGGATTTACCCGACTACCGACGGTGGATTAAGCAATTGGATAGCAAAGGACTTGGTGCCCATTTCTTTTATTACACAGTAATAAGACTTTTGTTTTGGTTTTGTAACAAACAGTTGAAACTCTTACGGCCCGGTGCCTTGCCCGAAACATCGTGGTTTTGTTTGTGGGGGTGTTGTACCCCAAAATTTTCCCTCCCATAATCTTCAAAGTTTTGCCAAGCATCACTTCAAATGGTTCAAAGTCTACTCAAGGGCTACACAGTCAACCATTCTCCTAAAGCCAGTCAAATTAGGGTTTTGGTTCCTGCAAGGAAGTTGAGGTTTTCAAGGGCTAAATCAAGTAACATATGCTCATACACATTGTCAAGCACCTACATGTCAAGTTTCAAGGCTCACAAGGTCAAGTTGCACAGTCAAAAACCCTAATTGCTCCACAGTCAATTGTAGGGGCAAAATGGTCATTTGGCAGTCAAAAGTCAAAATTTTTGGTCAACATCTTATTTTGAAGCCACAATCATCATTTGATCAAGTATTGATCATGATTCCACAAGAATGGCTCAAAAATCATCAAGATGCAAAAGTTTCTATTTTTGGACAGCTGAAAAGTCAACTGTAACTTGACCAAGGCATAACTTTTTCATGGTTCATCAGAAAAATCCCATCCAATACTCATCTTGAAGGGGAAGACATTTCCTACAACTCATCTTCACATTCCAAGTCCAAGAAATGCTCTCACAAAAAGTTATTAATTTCAACATTATAGGTCATTTTCAAAAGTCAACAAAAAGGGACTTTAAGTCAAAGACCATAACTTGAGATTGGTAAATCAAAATGACATGGGACCAAAGACATTGGTTATAGGACTTCAAGACCTTTCCAAAATGTCCAATAACATGTTCATAACTTCAAAATTGAGCAAGATATGCATTGGAGAAGTTGGGAAATATTTGTGAAATGGCCAAAATCAATTATCCTTGAAATTTCATTTTTGACAAAAGGGGCCCACTTTTTCCACTTGTTTCAACTTGGCCATGCTTCCCACGTGTCCCCCAAATTATTTCAAGATTTAAAATTAATTTTTTCATTTTTATTTAATTTTATTTGATTTAATTCATTTTAAATCATTTAAAATCAAATAAAATCAAATAAGTTAATTAAGGGGATATTTCTTATATTGAATTGCTTTGATACATCATCATGATCATTCCATTTTCGTGCAAAGGTCTAAATGAAGCAAGAATTCAAATTTTGGCTCAAGAATGGAAAGTGCTTCAATGGAGTTTATGGAAAATCCCAAGCATGAATGCATTGCATTATTGGCTTTAATTCTGATCAAGACTCATTACATAAGATGTATGCAAGCTAACACAAGTGATTTCACAACCAAAAGATCTCCCAAACGGCCAAACGCATTTTCAAATTTTCAAGCAAAAAAGCAAATCTGAAAACCTAGTTGTAGCGCCTCTCAAGCCTCCATTCCCATCCAAACACATTCCTGGTATCTCAAGGAAACTTTTGCAATCAAAAACCAATCCAAACGTGCCCAGAATCTGATAACTCAGGCCAAACGGTTTGCATTTTTTCTTGAAATTCTATATAATCTTTCATGCGTTTTTTGACATTTTTTTGAATGGATTTGTACTCATAGGGACATCCTGAAACTTTTGGTATCATCCAATTGAACAATAGCATCCCATATCAAAAGTTGCCATTGATGGACATTAGGTTTTCAGAAGCTCGAAATTAGGCGTTTACGCATATGGTAAAATTGGCCAACCAAACATATACCATTGGAATCGTGACATCCAAACAGACATAACCATGACCTCGCGCTCAATTTATGTGCGAGCATGAGCTGTTCGCTATTTTTTGCAGGTTGTGTTTTGGGGGGGGGTTTAAAACCCCCGCTATTTGCTATGTTACAGGTACACAATGAGGAAGAAGGTGGACGTGGCTCATGATGATTGGGGCATTCAAACTTTCAGCGCCTTTTTTTGTTTCATATCGTTAATGTTGGTTTTGTTTTATATTATTTGATTGCCATTACCTATACAAACGCGCACGTTGGCTCAGATGGTGGGAACAAGGCTTGGTAAACGCTGGGACCTGGGTTCAAATCCCAGGTCCCCCAAATAATTTCTATTATTTTGTTTCACATGTTTCCATGCAGTGCACGTCCCAGGGCTCACCATGCATCCCAACGCTCAGGCTTGACAAGTGGCTTCAAGACCAATCTAAAGGCCAGAATATGCAGTCCATGATGCACCCTAGTCAGCAAGCAAGCGCATGATCAAAAAAGTCAACGAGGCCTTTGCCTTAATGGGCTTGAATTCCAGATTGTACCCTTCTTATTTGGCCCACACCCCCATGGTTTTCATTTCTTTTCTTTTATTATTTATTTGTTTTTGTTATTTCCTTTTATTTTTAACCCTTTTATTTTATTACTAATAATTAATTTAATTAACCATTTCATAAAAAACCCAAAAAATATAATTAACACTTTTATTATTATTATTTATTATTTTATAAATAAACCATAATTGAACTAGTTTTTTTTATTAGGCCATTTTAACATTTTAATAATTAAAATAGATCTAGATTTAGGTTAATCTTTAACTTTGTTTCTTTTATTTCTATTTTATTTCATAAAAAAAACATAAAAAACAAAAAATATTTTCTTGTAATTAAAATAATTAATTAGTTTTCAATTTCATTTAATTACCAAAAAAGACAAAAAAATTAATTCCCTTTTCTTTATTCGCGCGTATTTAATTTGTCCGATTATTATGTAATTGCTCCAGATATGTAATAGTAAATATGACCTTTTACTGTTTTTTTTTTATTTTCCGCACTTATTTACTTAAAACGGGTCTTTGTAAAAATTTGGCGATGTATAGACCCGCGCCTTGTAATAGCGTAGGATTTACGTTTCCGCAATTTATTTTCCGCACCCCTTTAACTGTTAACTTGTATGAAAGAATGCATGACAATTAAAAAATAACTTGTAGCTCACCAATGCCTGATCAAAGACAAACATAACTGAAAACAATACACAAATTCACACATCACTCTTAGGGTACGCCTCACTGTTGCCTTGCCCCTCGAATTGTGGTCGTCAAGTACAGGACGTTTTAGTAAGTCCTTATGTCCATGATATGATCCAGTTGCCTCGGAAAGGTTGCCTCGAAATTAAAAAGGATCAATGGTATAAGGGTAGCTTCTAAGGTGTCCTACTGTTGCTCTGGTGACCACACTGTCCCTACAAGCTCGAATTGTGGTCGTCGAGTACAAGACATTTTAGTAAGTCCTTATGTCCATGATATGATCCAGTTGCCTCGGAAAGGTTGCCTCGGAATTAAAAAAGGATCAATGGCATAAGGGTAGCTTCTAAGGTGTCCTACTGTTGCTCTGGTGACCACACTGTCCCTACAATCGAATTGACCCGAACACCTCTAACGGTGGTGCTACCTACCTCTCAATGGTGGGATGACACTACCTTAAGGACATTTACACAGCCTAATTCCTTAGGGTAGGTGGATGACTCGTAGATACTTGCTCTAATTCAAAACAAATCAAAACTTCTTTTCACACTGACACCTTTCAAAAAGCTTTCAAAAAACAATTTTTCAAACACTCTTGAGGACTGATACAAGAGTTGATCGGAAACTTTAAACGAAACTTTTTCAAACCCACTCACACTTTGAAAAGCAAACAAATATTTTGAAAACACAAAGAGCAAGTATCTAAGAGCCCATGGATAACCATGGATAGAAAGGGTGCTAACACCTTCCCTTTCTATAAATCTACCTCCCGAACCGAGAAACTATCTCAATAAGGAATTTTGCTGTGCTTTTGTCCTTTCCATGTTGGAGAAAATAAAAGACGGTGGCGACTCTTGCTTACCGCGACATTTCGCGAAACCAGCTTTAAATAGTTAGTTCCAGATCCACCGATCACAGAACTGGCGACTCTACTGGGGAACTTTTAAAGTGAGGTGTACCTTAGGATAGTTCATAACTGTGTTTTCAATTGTTGTGCTTTGTTTGCTTTATTATTGTGGGTTGCATCGGAGTTACAAAGATCCTAACCCGGATCTGGGGATACCCTGTTAGGTAGCATAAGCTGTGAGGGACTGTCCGGCGTAGACCGACATGGGTGAAGCAGTGGCTACGTTGGTGTGGCACCTTGGTCTGTACCGATATCCCTTGTGTCGCAACGAGGAGAATATGGGTCTTCTGAGGAGTCATTAAGCACCAACTGACCTTAGAACCTTAAATGACCCAACTTGGCCAATAGAACAGTAGCAGTATGCTACGCCCATTGAGGCTAAACTCTCGTGATGGTTCTGGCTGCAAGAAAAGGTTGCGATGCTGGAGTTATGACCGATTGAGGGTAGTCAGTGATATTGGGATCCTCTAGAACCCGATTACTTCTAATAGGACAGGTCCTAACCAACAAACTGAAAGAGGGTAATACCTAGACCTCATGCTGGCCTAAACTCTAAGGGTTGTGGTGTGACTTGTGTGCCTTATCATGTTTGCCTATGTGAATATTTGTGGTGTGCTTTATCATAACATCATGCCATCATAACATTACATGCATCCTGCATAAGGACTGACCATTTCAAAGACAAGAGGGTTCACCTTTGCTCTGTTTTGTAGGACATCATGATGCCTATGTGAAGGAACACTATCCGGTTCAATTTTGTTCACCCACCTGAGTTGCTTGAAGAGTTGGTTAGCAGAATTCCAAACACTACTTCCTTCATCCAGAGGCATGGTTCTCTTCTCAGTTTAGTCACGGCAAAGTGGGACCAACAACTGATGGGTGTCCTGACCCAGTTTTATGACCCTCTGTACCAGTGCTTCACCTTTCAAGACTTCCAGCTGGTCCCTACCCTGGAAGAGTTCTCTGATTTGCTTGGCATCCCTATCTTGGATCAGACTCCCTTCACTGGTTGGGAAAAGGCTCTTAGACCTGAGGAGATTGCAGCAGCCCTTCCTTTGACCAACAAGGAAGTGATGGACAACTGGGTGACTAGAAGCGGAGTTAAGGGCTTCTTGGCTAAGTTTCTGATTGGCAAAGCTAACAGTTTCTGGAATGACTTAGACTTCAGGGCGCACGAGGACATTCTGGCTCTCTTAATCTATTGTCTAGTCTTGTTTCCTAACCCTGATAATTTCATTAACGTCACTGCCATAAGGATCTTCATGTCTCGGAACCCTATACCCACTCTCTTGGGTGATATCCTGCAACAACTCTATGCTCGTACTGCCCGAAGACGAGGAACTATGTGGTGTTGTACTCCTTTGTTGGTGAGGTGGTTTATTTCGCACCTCCCCAAGTTCGTGCTAAAGAACCAAGAAGGAAGAGGCTGGGCTCATAGGTTAATGTCTCTCACTGATAGTGACATCATTTGGACTCTCAGAGGTTTGGATGAGGTAGCTGTTATTGATCGTTGCGGAGAGTATCCTAATGTTCCATTGATTGGCACTCAGGGCGGAATCTCTTATAATCCATGTTTAGCTCTCCGTCAGTTTGGAAGAGCCAGAAGAGCAGGGCCTCATGAGATGTAGGTGCCTCACATCAGTTTTGAGTTTCAGAAAGATAGTGACGAACTGCGCCGTAGATTCATCAAAGCTTGGGACAGAATTCACAAAGCTGACCCACAAGAGTTGGGACCGAAGACTTCCCTACCAATGAAACCCTATTACAAGTGGGTCCACGTCCGTGCTCAGAAGTTAGGTATGCCATATGAAGCTGTCAGTCCTATCGTTCTTGAAAGTCCTGATGAAGATGGGATTCCTCCAACTGTTCTCCCTCCTCAGATACCCACTGATGTTGATACACTAAAGAGGTCTTGGGCGCAACTACAGGAAGAGCGGGATTATTATCGGGAAAAGTTCAACGAACAGGAACAGAAGATCCAGAAGCTGACCAAGCAACTAGAGAACGAGCGGGCCCTGAATGACTATATCCGTACCGAGAAGAGGAGGCCATGGGAGCACTGATGGGCTTTGGATGTTTCTTTTACAACTTTATTTCCTTTTCAGTATTTTCATTCTTGTAACGCCTAAGGGCAGATTGTTGAACAATTTAAAGTTTGAATCTAATAAAGTGTGTTCCTTTTGTTTATAAAGTTGATTCCCTATTGTCTTTGAAAACATAATTCATACGCATTTCATTCATCATATGCATTACAGGTACCCTTTTGCTATAGGTCGCTTAATCTTCTTCGCTGTTTATTTCAGCACTCAAGCATCATGAATCCTGAACCAACTACTGAACAAGCTATCAAGGCCCTCCAGGCCCAGAACGCTCAATTTCAGGAGATGGTCATGAACTTGGCCCAGGGACAACAAGAGCTGAAGGCTTTACTCCTGAAGAAGAATAAGAAGAAGAAGAGGACTGTGCTATTCAACACTGGGCGCAGACTCGGGAACACATTGCAGAATGAAGCTGAGAGGACTACTCCATCTGTGGGAGAAGGCAGTCACCAAGGGAGGGAGGTCCTTAGTCCTGTGGTTTCTGACACTGAGACAGACTTCAATGATGAACAGTACCCTCCTGCTAAGGACCGGTAGAAACAGCTGGAGGACAGATTAAATGCTATGGAGATTCAACGTGTGCCTGGGTTGGATTTCGGAGACTTGGGGTTATCTTCTGGGGTGGTGATCCCACACAAGTTCAAGGCGCCTGCCTTTGTGAAGTATGACGGGGCTTCCTGTCCCAAGATGCACCTCCGCTCTTATGTAAGGAAGATCCAGCCTTACACAGCAGACAAGAACTTATGGATCCACTTCTTCCAGGAGAGTCTTTCAGGGACTCACCTTGAATGGTTCTATAAGCTGGATGGAACCAACATTCGTAACTGGGAGGATCTGGCCACTGCTTTTTACAAGCAGTATCAATATAATTTCGAACTCACTCCTACGCATAGCCAACTCCAGGGTATGTCGCTAGGATCGGGAGAAGGTTTTAAGGAGTACGCACAGAAATGGAGAGACCTGGCTGGCAGGGTGCAACCACCATTGATGGACCTGGAGCTGGTGGATATGTTCTTGGGGACCCTATCTGGTCCATTCTTCAATCATCTCATTGGTAATTCCTCTGCTGGGTTTACTGACCTGATCCTGACTGGTGAAAGGATCGAAGCTGGTATAAAATCGGGGAAGATACAGAAGGTTTCCTCCTCAAATGCTGAAAAGAAGCCCTTCAAGAAGGAGGCCAGTGCTGTGTATGGTCCAAGAAAGCAGAACAAACCTGAACGCCGCCAAGCTGTCAACGCGGTGGTTATTTCTAAGCCTGCTACTGCTCCACAACAGTACAACCAACCCAGAGCTGAGAGGCCCAAACGGCAGTATACTCGGCTCAGCATGACTCTCTCTCAGATCCTGCCGCAACTGCTGCCAACTAGCCTGGTAACTGTCAAAGAGGCTCCGAAGATGGTAAACACAGCATCTCCGAAATACAACCCCAACGCCCATTGCGCGTATCACTCTGATAGCCCGGGACATTCTACTGATGATTGCTGGGCCCTGAGGAATAAGGTTCAGGACCTTATTGATGCCAAGGAGATACAGTTCGAGGCGCCCGAGAGGCCAAATGTTGTGACCGCTCCCATGCCCCAGCATGGAGTGAATGCTGTTGAGGAGGATTGGTATGTAGCTTCTGTGGATGATGTTGCTACTCCGCTGCTGACCGTCAAGAGGAACCTGTTGCTAGCCGGTTTATTTCCGGGATGTAGCAAAGGTTGCCCTTTATGTGCTGATTCCCCTGCTGGTTGTTCTTTGCTGAAATCAGGCGTCCAAAACCTGATGGATAGTGTGATACGGTGGGAGAACTGACTTGAGGTTTGCGTTTGTATTCGCAAATGTTGCGGTTAGCAAGAGTCGCCACCGACTTTTTATTTTATCCTAAGGAAAGGTTAAAAAGCACAGCAAAAACCTTTTGAGATGTTTTCTTGGGTTCGGGGAGTAGATTATAGAAAGGGAAGGTATTAGCACCCTTTCTATCCATGGTTATCCATGGGCTCTTAGTTACTTGCTTAGATCACTTGCCTTTTGTTTTCAATTGTTTTAAATGGTGCTTGAGTGTGTGAGTTTTGAAAATGTTTTTGAAAAGAGGCCAATGTGGTGGCTACCTTTGTAATGATCCATGTGGGGATGTATACAAAGATGTATGTCTTTTAAAAAGGTTTTCATTTGTTTTTGAAAGTTGTTTTGAAAGTGTAGTGGATTGTGGTTTTTGAAAAGAAGGCAAATGTTTTGTTTTTTTGCAAGTTGGTTCAAGTAACTAAGAGGTTATCTACTCCTAAATTTCTCAAAAGATTATTGCTATACTTTAACCCTTTTAACAAGTTTGCACCACCATTGTATTTGGTGGGCAACCTTGTGTTAGGATGTGAAAGGGACAGGCGCGGGTCATCGTTTAGACCATAATTGTAACGACGTTAAATGTCTTTGGGCAATTTCTCTAAGGGACTAGATCATTTGTTTTGTTTGTTTTGAAAAGTTTTATCGAGGGACTATGATCATTCAAACTGTTTGCTTTGCCCAAAGATGTTCAACATACAATATGGCCCATTTATTTGAAGGCAACAAGTGGAATACCCTAGGGGGTGCAAGTGTGATTTGTGTGTTCATTTTCATGCTTGTTTATCTTGTATTAGGTCAAACTATTTTTTATCGTTTTTTCGCATACAAACCCTAATTCTAGCATGTTATTATTTAGAAAGCAATAAAGTGCGAAATTAAAATTACTAAGCTATTACACAACCAAATATGGGAAGGGGGGTACAAATGTTCAAATGGGGATATTGACAAGAATTTAAATCTAAATTATTACAACAATTGGATATTTTGCAAATGCATAATTAAATGTAAATTAAATAAATATGTGAAATGTAAAAGAGAAAGTTTCTATGTGTATGAGAAAATATCATTTATGTAAGAAGAAAAAGAAAATAAAAATGTATTTATTTTTAGTATTTTTGAACTTAGGGTGAAAAACCCTAATTTTTAAATAAAAGGTATTATTATCTACTTTAATCCTATTATTTATTTATTATTTATAAAAATAAAATAAAATGGAGTATTTTGTAAAAGAAGTATTTTTGTATCAAATGTTAATAAAATAAAATAAAAAAAAATCAAGTATTTTTATATCTTTTTCTTAAATACATTAATAATCAAATATATATATATAACCCTAAATATGTATTATTCAAAAATAAATATTTATTTAATATTTTAGTAAAATAAATAAAAGAGTATTTTTTATATGAAATATTTTCAGAAAGTAAATAAATAAAAATAAAAAGTGTATTTATATTATTTTTACATTTATTCTAATAATCAAATATATTTATATTTATGTACAAACTAAACAAATAAACAAATAAATATGCAATAAATGCAAAAAATTATGGAAAAAAATATTTTTAATTTTTTATGGCATGAGAGAAAATAAATGAAGTCAACCAAAAAGAAAAAAGTCAAAAATGTTTAAAAATAAGCAAATGGGCTCAGGGGGGTGTAAGCCAAAAAGGATGGTGTGAAAAGAAAAAATAACAACAGCCCAGCCCAATAACACACTGTCTTCAACCTCCAGCTTCAAACTTTGAAAAAACGCGCGCCTCTTGCTTCAATGTCTAACTCCTGATTCCTTGATTTTTTGAACAAACTTTCAACACAAAAGATGTTAAGCATGAAGAGACGGTTCTAACCATATAAAGAACATGTCCTATCTCTCTAAGATGAGGGAGAATTTCTCTCCCCCTCTTTCCTGACCTAATTTTTCTACCATTTTCAGAGCTCAAATTCTCTCTACTCAGACAAAAGAAATGAAAAGTAAAGCTATGTACATGTTCAGGGCTATGAGTAGGACTTTGTTTCTTCACAAACTTAAGACTAAATATGCCTAATAAGAGAGATACGAATTCAAACTTTTACCTGTGCAGTTGAACTTCTATGTGGAGAATGAGAGACTTTCAATGCAATGTAATGATTGGAAAAGCTTCCTTGAAGTCCAGGGATACTTTTTCAATGCTCACTTTGTCTTGAAACTTCTTGTATCAAGCTATAGAACTTCACCTGCAAGTCAAAGATGTGAAAATGGTGGAAGTGGTTAGAGCAACTACAGATCGTGCCTTAGCTTCTGGATAGCTTGCATATGTTGTAAGGAAGGTGTAGGAACAGGTTTGGACAGAAATGCTTGAAGGAATTGAGAGATTGCACTCAAACTGCAGGGGCACCCCTGTTTGTGCAGTTTGAGGATGATTCTGAGATGGAGAGGGTTTGAAAGGCAAATGGCTCGAGCAAAAGCTTCAATGTGGTCTATGGAATGTGTTTGATATCTTTTGTGCTGTGTTCTTTGACTGATATGAGAGATAGCATATGTTATGGACCTTTCTTCACACTTAAGCTATCAAAAGCAAATTGGTGTTCTAGGTCAGTATAGGACCCCCTAATGTGCTGCATCAACTCCTCTTGATCAGTGTGTTATGCCCATAATCTTGTGTTAACCAGATCTTCTTTGTACTTGTTGGATTACAAACTTGACATAAAGCTAAACTTTTCAAAAATGGAAATTCCACTTTATCTAGTTTAGGATTAAACCATTATGCAATGTTAGAACACAAAGAACATGACCTTAACACATTGAATATGCATTAAATTATTGAGTATGGATTGGTTCAAGGACCTGTAATTAAGCATAAAGCAAACTGAATTCAAATTGGCAAGGTTATGAACATGTCTTGATGAAGAACAAAAGTGAATTTTTGCCAACTTGTGAAATTCGAATCTCCCAAGTTATGAGGTTGTTTGATGAGTTCTTGGACATTTTGGAAAGCTTGGAATGTGTACTACAATCCATCTTTGAAATGCAATTTGAAATTCCAAGTGGAAGGGTATGAAAAGTGGCCTTGAAGTAGGGTAGAAAACCTTGTCAAAATAGGTCAAATTTCACTAAGTTAAAAGATGGTTTAGTGCCCTTATTCAAAAAATCATAACTTGAGATACAAGCTTCAAATGAGAAAACTTTGTGAATCAAAGTTGTAGATTTTGCAACAAGCTACAACTTTCATGTTTTGACTTTTGTTTGAATCCAAATGGATCATGGTGAAAAGATGGGGCAAAGTTGGGAAAAAATTAGGGTTTTTCATAACTTAGAAAAATTCTAAGTTATGAAAAATTCCATTTTCAAACCCTAATTTGCATTTTGTGATTTCTTGGTGAACAAGTTTCATGATTTGGCATGTTTTGATGAAAAATGAATCTTGACTCTTGATTTTGACCAAAAAGTCAAAGTTTGACTTTTCAGTATACAGTCAAATTTGATCAATTGACTGGGAAATTCAACTGTCAATCTTGTGTACTTGGGATCTTTTGAGCTTGATGAACATGTCAAGATAATGCCATGGGGTCCTTGAGTCCATATGTGAGCTTGGTTTTCCATTGGCTAGGTCAAACAGTCAAAAATTGCCTTTGTGCAGTCAAAACCCTAAAAATGACCATTTTGCCCTTTTGGTGATCTGATCAAATTTCTTGGGGAATTGTGATTCAAACTTGATCAAATGGTCCATGTGAGTTCATAATGTTGATGTGGATCAAATTTCATGAGGTTTGACTGTCAATTGGCCACAGTTGACTTTTTCCCCAATACAGCTGATTTCTAGGTCAACTGTCCAATTGACTGGGAAAAACTTGGAATCAAGACTTGAAACTTGGTATGGGTAAACTTGGGAGTCCAATATGAAGCATGAAAGTCATCTTAGGCATTTTAGGTCAAAACATCTTTAGGCAAACACAAACCCTAATTTGAGTCCACAGTGCAAGGAGAAGTCTTGAGCAGAGGAAACCCTAATTGGATCTTGATCTTCAAAGGTCTTGTGATGAGAAAATGTTGAGGAAATGGGAGGGCAAATTTTGGGGTACAATAGTTGCCCCTGTTCAATCTTCTTGAACCTGAAGAGTTAGATTGGCAAGTTTGCCTTTCGTGACTCGAGGGTAAAAGGAGATTGGACACTAGAGTGCCCGGAAATTTGCACTCGCATGCTGGAGTCTCAACAATGTGGTATCGGGAATGGGCTTATAGATGCCATTTGGAAGTGTTGATCGCATAAGAGGTTCCTTTAGCGAGAACTTGTGTGTTTAAGAAAGACAGATGTTTTCCTGGCTTGTTACAGGTGTTTGATCTTCAGTCTCCTTATGCAGATATGCCCTGGCTAGATACAGGTATCGAATCTTCAATCGGTTGCTCACAGATGTGCCCTGGCTGGATACAGGAGTCGAATCTTTGAACTCTGCAGACGTGCCCTGGCTAGATACAGGAGTCGAGTCTGGAAATGTTGTAGTTGATAGACGTGCCCTGGCTGGATACAGGAGTCGAATCTTTGAACTCTTCAGACGTGCCCTGGCTAGATACAGGAGTCGAGTCTGGAAACTGATCACTCTCAGATGTGCCCTGGCTAGATACAGGTATCGAATCTGGAATTGTGACAGTTGAAAGTAGTCGCTTTTGAGATTGTCTTTTTCCTGAAAAGGCAAAGACGTAAGCTGTATGCAATGTCATGATGTATGATATGCATGATGTCATGATGTTCAACATTTGATGTTGTACGTGTTTCATCATGTAGGTAAGCAAGATGTATGAAAATGTGAAATGTTTATGAGTGTAATTTCATCTTAGGAAAATAAATCCTTGACGAATGACCGGGAAGCTGTTCTGCGGAAGAGATGCTTGACCGAAGCTCTGATGAGAGGCCTGCTGAGGACTTTAACCATGGATTCCGCTGAGGATAATGATGATAAACTCCGCTGGGGAAAACCAAAGATAGACTTCGCTGGGGATTGAAGGAACTTTTGCCGGGAACGGTCTTCCGTGGCTTTTAGCTGAGGATAACCCAGTTATAAGTCCTTGTGAGGAAATAACTCTAAATAAAACTTGGGCGAGACGTTCGTACTTCGCCGGGGATAAGCTCGCAGAATCCACTGGGGATGAGCTTTTTAAGACCTGTCGGGGAATATTGTGCCTTTTTCAGGATCGACGGGGAATCGACTCCTGCTTGGGGAGAGTGCTGCTGAATTTGTTTTATTCTGCAGGGAGCTAAGATGATTTGGCCACATTTTTAGTTGAACCTACCTTGGTGCCTTGGTGGACAAGGCAACTAGACCGCATTAAACAACTCCACATTGCCCCTGCCTTTGATGTCACTTGTAATTAATCTCTTTTTTTTTCGTATGCAAACATTTATGAATCAGCAATTTAATGTCAAATGCATATATCAAAAATGATCATTGGACGTTCTTCGCAAGACGAAACAGAAAAAGAAAAACAATGGCAATTTATATGGACAAGTGAATTGGTATTGATTTAAACTTTGCCTGTGAATAGGCGTTTTTTGTACAAGAGGCTGACATCCTAGTAAGAGGACGCCGCCAAATAACATAGAGTTTACAATTTGAAAAAAACAAAACAGCTATGTGAACCATCCCACTGGGTTCCAACTCTGCTATTGCCTTTATGCCTTCGAACGTCTCATCGCTTTGCTGCCTGGTCGAAGATGAAGCTGATTGGTCGATGCCGTAATCTGAGCCAGATAGTTGATGCCGAATTCCGGATGCGAAGTGATCCAATGAGACATAGTGTTATGCTTTTATCCCTAACTTTTGCCTGGACCGCCCTTTCGGGTTTTCAGTCCACCGGGATACCCATTTTTGCCCAAGCCGCCTTTTCAGGTTTTCGACTTGCCGGGTGTACAGATTTTTATTTATTTCATCCCTTATTTTTGCCCGAACCCTTTTGGTTCGCCGGGAAGCCCTTATTTTTGCCTAGGTATGTCAACCTAGCGGGTCTTTTATTTATGCGTAGTATTTTTTCACTATGTCCGCATTGGCGGGGTGAGGAAGGTCGTCACCGTCCATGGTGGTTAGGATCATGGCTCCTCCAGAGAACACACGCTTAACCACAAATGGCCCTTCGTACGTAGGGGTCCATTTGCCCCGGGGATCACTTTGAGGAAGGATGATGCGTTTGATTACCAGGTCCCCAACTTGATACTCTTGCGGTCTGACTTTCTTGTTAAATGCCCTGATCATCCGTTTTTGATACGTTTGACCATGACAGATAGCAGTGAGCCTTTTTTCGTCAATTAGATTTAGTTGATCAAGTCGAGTTTGGATCCAATCATCTTCATTCAAGTCTGCATCCTTCATTATCCGAAGAGAGGGTATCTGGATTTCGATTGGCAAGACTGCCTCCATGCCGTAGACCAAGGAGAAAGGAGTTGCCCCGGTTGATGTCCTTGCTGAGGTGCGGTACCCATGAAGAGCGAACGGTAACATTTCGTGCCAATCTTTATAGGTCACTGTCATCTTCTGCACAATTTTCTTGATATTTTTATTGGCTGCCTCTACAGCCCCATTCATCTTCGGCCGATAGGGGGAAGAATTGTGGTGCTGTATCTTGAATTGTTCACAGAGTTCAGTGATCATTTTGTTATTGAGATTGGTACCATTGTCCGTAATGATTCTTTCTGGGACTCCGTACCGACAGATCAGATTATGCCGGATGAAACGTGCTACGACGCTCTTGGTTACCGTTGCGTAGGAAGCCGCCTCAACCCACTTTGTGAAGTAATCGATCGCCACCAAGATGAAGCGATGCCCATTGGATGCCGTTGGTCGGATCTCACCGATCATATCGATGCCCCACATTGCGAAAGGCCAAGGTGCCGTTAGGACATTCAAAGGAACCGGAGGGATATGCACTTTGTCAGCATAGATCTGGCATTTATGACAAGTTCGGGAGTGCTGGTAACAATCGGCTTCCATCGTGGACCAGAAATATCCTGCCCGAAGGATTTTCTTAGCCATGGTGTGTCCACTGGAATGGGTTCCAAACGTACCTTCGTGTAGTTCCATCATGATTTTCTCTGCTTCAGCCTTATCCACACAACGTAACAAAGTTGAATCATGATTCCGTTTGTAGAGAATGCCGTTGCTGAGGAAGAATTTTGCAGCAAATCTCCTCATGAACTTCTTATCATTGACAGATGCACCTTCAGGGTATTCCTGGGCTTCCAAGTACCTCCTCACCTTGTGATACCAGGGCTTTTCAGTCACCTTCTCAGCCTCGAGCTCGCAACAGTATGCCGGTTCATCCAACTTCCAGATTAGGATTTGAGGAGCCTCATTATCCCATTTAACTTTGAACATCGAAGACATCGTGGCTAGTGCGTCCGCTAGCTGATTCTCCTCTCTAGGGAAGTGCTCAAAAGTTATCTTTTCAAAGTGAGGGAGCAAGGTCGACACATACTCCTTGTAAGGAATGAGATTCGGGTGTTTCGTATCCCACTCGCCTTTGATCTGATTGATCACGAGAGCGGAATCTCCGAAGACACTTAGAAACTTGATCCTCAAATCGATCGCAGCTTGTAAACCCATGATACATGCCTCATATTCTGCCATGTTGTTGGTGCAGCTGAAACATAATCGGGCGGTGAGTGGAGTATGAGTCCCCTTGGGAGATATGATTACAGCGCCGACGCCGTTACCCAAAGCATTGGAGGCTCCATCAAAATGCATAGACCATCGGGATCCTTCCTCAGGTCCTTCATCCGGTCCAGGTACTTCACAGTCAGTTACCACCATGATGTCTTCGTCCGGAAAATCAAAGTTCAATGATTGATAATCGTCCACAGGTTGGTGTGCCAAATGATCAGCCAGTACACTCCCCTTAATTGCTTTCTGAGTTGTATACTGGATGTCATATTCTGTTAAGATCATTTGCCATCTCGCTATTCTCCCAGACAAAGCGGGCTTTTCAAATATGTACTTGATGGGATCCATCTTTGAAATCAATAAAGTAGTGTGAGTCAGCATATACTGTCTCAGCCGGCGAGCAGCCCATACAAGAGCGCAGCAAGTTTTCTCAAGCAGTGAGTAACGAGACTCACAGTCGGTAAACTTTTTGCTCAAGTAATAAATAGCGTGCTCTTTTCGGCCAGACTCGTCATGCTGCCCCAGCACACACCCCATTGAATTATCAAGCACTGTCAAGTATAGTATCAGAGGTCTTCCTTCCACTGGTGGCATAAGAATGGGTGGCTCTTGGAGGTATTCCTTTATTCTTTCAAAGGCGGCCTGACATTCATCATTCCAGCGTACCACTTGATCTTTCTTCAGTAATTTGAAGATTGGCTCACAAGTAGCAGTCAGATGTGAGATGAATCGGGCAATGTAATTCAATCGTCCCAGGAAACCTCTGACTTCTTTCTCTGTTTTTGGGGTTGGCATCTCTTGAATAGCTTTAACCTTGGCAGGGTCCACCTGGATACCTTTATCACTTACAATGAAACCTAGCAATTTTCCGGACCTCACCCCGAAGGTGCATTTGTTGGGATTCAATCTCAGCTTGTACAACTTGAGTCGGTCAAACAACTTCCTCAGGTGATCAAGGTGCTCCTCCTCAGTTTGAGACCTTGCGATCATGTCATCAACGTATACTTCAATCTCATGATGGATCATATCATGAAATAAAGCAACCATGGCACGCTGATAGGTTGCCCCAGCATTTTTCAATCCGAATGGCATGACCTTATAACAGAAGGTCCCCCACTGAGTTACAAATGTAGTCTTCTCCATATCTTCAGGAGCCATCTTGATCTGATTATACCCCGAGAAGCCATCCATGAAGGAGAACACCTTGTGTTGAGCTGTATTGTCAACAAGGACATCAATGTGAGGTAGGGGGAAGTCATCCTTGGGGCTGGCCCTGTTCAGATCCCTGTAGTCAACACACATTCTGACCTTACCGTCCTTCTTCGGCACTGGCACAACATTGGCAACCCACTGAGGGTAAGAAGTTACTGCAAGGAAACCCGCATCAAACTGTTTCATCACCTCAGCTTTAATCTTCTCAGACATCTCTGGACGCATTCGTCGAACTTTTTGCTTTACTGGAGGGCAATCTTCCTTGGTCGGCAAATGGTGAACTACAATGTCGGCATCCAAACCAGGCATATCTTCATAAGACCAGGCAAAGATCTCCATGTAGTCTTGTAGCATCTGGATCAATCGTTGCTTCACGCTGAGCTCTAGATTGGCACCAATTTTGACCTCTTTCCTATCTGTCTCAGTACCCAAGTTAATTGTCTCCACAGGCTCTTCATGTGGTTGAATAGCCCTCTCTTCCTGTAGTAGCAGTCTTGCGAGTTCACCAGGCACTTCGCAATCATCTTCACCTTCGTCTTCGGCCAAGTTGATCGGATTTTCGAAGTCATAACTGGCGGTAGCAGAGCTGTTGCCAGTGAGATCCAGAGTGGATTGAAACCTGTATAAGTGAGTGTGTGTAAATATAGCTGTTTCGCAATATATATAACACAGAAAGAAAAGGAACACAAGATTCGAAATGCAACAAACGTCCAATGTTTTGATTGATGATATATGAAAATGTCATACAAAAAAGCCCTCACAAATGGAGCTACGATGCCCCGGGCAGGACACCGAGCCAACAGAGTTTTAACATATTGTTTGTTACAAATTTGGAAATCAAAAGAAATCAATTACTGCGTGACAAATGTGATAGGGGTAAAATCCTTTGCTGTCCAGTTGCTTGGTCCGTCGCTGGCAGTCGGGTAGATCCAATCATCAAACTCAGCTTCCTCCACATCCTCCTCGATAGCATTCACTCTTGAGCTGGAAATAAACACCGGAGCCTTTCCAATCTTCTCTTTGCGCATTGCCTTCTGAGCCTCTGTAGTAAAGCCTAGCCCAAACTTGTCGTTCTTCTGAGTGAAGTCAGGAAGCTGACCCCAGTGTGCACCATTGCCTTTCTGAACCACAGCCCGGGCATCCCTTAGGGAAACCATCTTCAAGGAATCATTCTCTTCGGCCATTGTCTCCGCAGCTGCTGAAATTGGGTGTACCTCCTCGAAATGTTGGAAGGGAGTTTCAATAAATTCTCCGTCCATCTCGATGTACCTGAAGGAATTCAAATGGCTCACCATATACTCCTCTTCTCCTTGCACAGTGACAATTTTCCCCCTGACGGGATACTTCAGCTTTTGGTGTAAGGTGGAGGTCACTGCCCCAGCTTTGTGGATCCAAGGTCTACCCAACAGACAGGAGTACGATGGACGTATATCCATCACGTAAAAGGTAGAGTCGAACACTTGAGAGCCCACACGAATTGGGATGTTAACCTCTCCATGAACCATCCTCTTGGAACCGTCAAAAGCTCTGACGATGATATTGCTGGGTTTCAACTCCAGGCCCTCATAATCCAGACGATCCAAAGCCTTTTTCGGAAGAACATTCAAGGAAGAACCAGTGTCCACCAATACATGTGCCAGAGTAGTGCCCCTGCATTCAATAGAGACATGCAGGGCATCATTATGGTTTCTCCCTTTTGCGGTTAGGTCAGCATCTGAAAAGCCCAAGCCGTTGTCCGCCGTCAAAATTGCTATGCAGTCAGTGAACTGAACTGCAGACGTCTCCTGCGGCACATGGGCCGTCTTGAGAAATGAGATCAAGGCTTTTGCGTGGGCCTCGGAACATAGTAATAAGGAAAGCAGGGAGATCTTGGAGGGTGTATGCCCCAATTGCTCGACAACATTAAAATCACTTTTCTTTATTATTTTCAGAATCTCCTCCATTTCTTGTCGGGAGGCCTCAGCATTCACGGGTATTGGTGCCTCCATCCGGGCAGGCTCTTCTTCAATCCCTTTGCCCCGAGCATTTGATGACTCGGCAGCAGGGGACACAATTTGATCAGCAACAGGACTTGGTAAACTTGCAGGTTTTATGAAGAGGGGTTTTCGAATAGCGGGCGGCGCAATGTCGGGCGAGAAGAGCCTGCCACTGCGGGTGACTTTAGCTGGACCGGTGATATCGCAGATACTGGCACTAGCATCAAATTCTTGCTTGATTCCATTTACATATACGTCTGCCCCATAATGCCAGGGGACAGCCTTATCAGACACGTAGGAGAGGGGTCCTGGAACAGTAATGATCACAGGCGCAACTGTCAAGATTTGAATAGGCTTCTTTGGGGGAGCCTTGGTTGGATTTTTGAAGATGGTAATCACGGAAACCTCTTTCATTGGAACCAATTGAACAGCAGTCTTTTTGAATAAAATCTCTTTGCTATCCATTAGGCTTTGGATGCCTAACCTTAGCAAGGGACAATCGGATAGGGAAATAGCACAGAACGGGCAACCTTCGCCGCAACCCGGAAATAAACCGGCCCGCAGTAGGTTCTTCTTAACAGTCTTCAAAGGGGTAACAACTTCATCTATCGAAACAGCATACACTTCTTCCTCAATGGCATTCACCCTATGCTGGGGCATAGGAGCCGTTACAACATTCGGTCTTTCCGGCGCTTCAAACTGAATTTCTTTTGCGTCAATTAGATCTTGCACTTTGTTTCTCAAGGCCCAACAATCATCAGTAGTGTGCCCGGGACTATCAGAATGATAAGCACACCGGGCATTCGGGTTGTATTTAGGGGACGCAGTGTTGACAACCTTAGGAGCTTCTTTGAGGGTCACCAGGTTGGTGGATAACAGTTGGGGTAAAATTTGAGATAATGTCATACTCAATCGGGTATACTGCCTCTTGGGCCTTTCACTTCTTTGCTGATTGTACTGTTGAGGAGCAGCAACAGGTTTAGAGATGACCAAAGCATTAACAGCTTGGCGACTTTCGGGCTTGACTGGTCTTCTAGGGCCATAGACGGCACTTGCTTCTTTCTTAAACGGCCTCTTCTCAGCACTTGTAGAGGCAGCTTTCTGTATCTTGCCTGACCTGATACCAGCCTCAATTCTTTCTCCTGTTAATATCAGATCTGTGAACCCAGCAGAGGAGTTTCCAACCAAATGATTGAAAAACGGACCAGACAACGTTCCCAGAAACATATCAACCAGCTCTCGATCAGTTAATGGAGGCTGCACCCTGCCAGCCAAATCTCTCCATTTTTGAGCGTACTCTTTGAATCCTTCACCCGTCCCTAGAGACATACCCTGAAGTTGGGTACGCGTAGGAGCGAGATCAGAATTATATTGGTATTGTCTGTAGAAAGCAGTCGCCAAATCCTCCCAGTGCCGGATGCTAGCTCCGTCTAATTGGTAGAACCATTCAAGTTGTGACCCTGAGAGGCTGTCTTGGAAGAAGTGGATCCAGAGATTTTTATCCGCCGTGTAAGGTTGGATTTTCCTTACATACGACCTCAGATGCAGCTTTGGGCAGGAGACCCCATCATACTTGGCGAAGGCAGGCGCCTTAAACTTGTGTGGAATTACTACTCCGGAAGATAATCCCAAATCCCCGAAATCCAGTCCCGGCACGTTCTGAATTTCCATAGCGCTCAAACGGTCCTCCAATTGTTTGTATCTGTCAGTAGCAGGAGGGTATTGTTCCTCGTTATAGTCCGTCTCGTTGTCGGAGACTGCGGGACTAGGTGCTTCTCCCCCCTGGGGACTGTTTTTCTCAGCAGAAGAAGTGGTTGGATCAGCTTCATTGTGGAGTGTGTTCCCAAATCTGCGTCCGGTGTTGAACATTGCCGTTCTCTTTTTCTTCTTCTTCTTCAGGAGTAGAGTCTTCAACTCTTGCTGACCCTGGGCTAGACTTAGGACCATCTCTTGAAACTGTGCACTTTGGGCCTGAAGGGCCTTGATTGCTTGCTCACTGGAAGACTCCGAATTCATGATGACTGTGCACATAAACAGCGAAGAAAAATTAAGCAACCTGTGAAATAGGGTACCTGCTATGCATATGGTGTAATGGAATGCGTATGTTTTATGTTTTCAAAGACAAATAAGATCCAACTTTGTAGACAAAAAGGGAAACACACTTCATTAGATTAAAATTTTTCAATTTGTTCAACAATTTGCCCTTGGGCACTACAGGAATGAAAAATACGGAAAAGGAAATAAAACTACAAAAGGGAATAATCAAAGCTCATCAATGCTCCCATGGCCTCCTCCTCTCAGTGCTGATGTAGTTGTTCAGGACACGTTCTTCCTCCAATTGCTTAGTCAGCCTTTGGACCTTCCTTTCCTGCTCGTTGAACTTCTCCCGATAGAAATCCCGTTCTTCCTTTAGCTGTGCCCAAGATCTCTTCATGGTGTCAAAATCAGTAGGTATCTGAGGAGGGAGGACAGTTGGAGGAACCCCATCTTCATCGGGAGATTCAAGGATGATTGGTCTGGCAGCTTCGTACGGCATACCTAACTTCTGAGCACGGATGCAGACCCATTTGCAATAGGGCTCCAATGGTAAAGAAGTCTTTGGTCCTAACTCATGTGGGTCAGCTTTGTGGATTCTGTCCCAAGCTCTAATGAATCCCTGGCGTAGTTTGTCACTGCCTGCCTGAAACTCAAAATGGAAGTGAGGAACCAACATTTCATGGGGCCCATCTCCTCTGGCTCTTCCGAACTGACGGAGAGCTAAACACGGATTGTAAGAGATTCCTCCTTGGATACCAATCAACGGGACATTAGGGTATTCTCCGCAACGGTCGATAACAGCTACCTCATCCAAGCCTCTGAGAGTCCAAGTGATATCCTTATCTGTGAGAGACATTAACCTCCGAGCCCAACCTTTTCCTTCTTCATTCTTCAGCACGGACTTAGGAAGGTGCGAAATAAACCACCTTACCAGCAAAGGAGCACAACACCACGGAGTTCCCCGTTTTCGAGCAGTACGAGCATGGAGTTGTTGTAGAATGTCACCCAAGAGAGTGGGTACCGGATTTCGAGACATGAAGATTCTTATGACATGGATACTGATGAAGGTGTCAGGGTTGGGAAACAATACCAGACCATAGATCAAAAGAGCCAGAACATCTTCATATGCTTTGAAGTCCAAGTCATTCCAGAAATCATTAGCCTTGCCAACCAGAAATTTGACCAAAAAGCCCTTGATCCCATTTCTAGTTTCCCAGTTGGACAATACCTCTTCTTTGGTCAGGGGGAGAATTGCAGCAATCTCTTCAGGCCTAGGAATCTTTTCCAAACCAGTGAATGGAGTTTGTTCCAAGACAGGGATCCCAAGCAAATAAGAGAACTCTTCCAGGGTAGGAACCAGCTGGAAGTCTTGAAAGGTGAAGCAATGATGCAGAGGGTCATAAAACTGGGTCAGAACACTTATCAGTTGTTGGTCCCATTTTGCAGTGATCAAGCCAAGGAGGGAACCATGTTTGTTGATGAAGGAGGTAGTGCTTGGAATTCTTTCAACCAGATCTTTGAGTAAAACTGGTGGTTGAACAAAGTTGAGCCGGACAATATTTCTACGCACGGGCATCATGATGTCCTACAAAACAGAGCAAAGATGAAACCTTTTTGTCTTTGAAATGGGTTAGCTTTTTATGCATGCAATGGTATGATGGCATGATGCTATGATGAAGCACATCACAAGTATTCACATAGGCAAATAAAGCACACAAGTCACACAAGACACCCTTAGGTTTCAGGCCAGCATGAGTTTCAGGTATTACCCTCTTTTGGTTTTGTTGGTTAAAACCTGTCCTATCAAAAGTAACCGGGTTCTAGCGGATCTCAAATCATTGGCTACCCTCAATCGGTCATAACTCCAGCATCGCAATCTTTTCTCGCGGCCGGAACCATCTCGAGAGTTTAGCCTCAATGAGTGTAGCATACTGCTACTGTCCTAATAGCCAAGTTGGTCAATTTAGGGTTCTAAGGTTGGTTGGTGTTTAATGACTCCTTAGAAGACCTATATTCTCCCCGTTACAACACAAGGGATATAGGTACAGACTAAGATGCCACACCAACGTAGCCACTGCTTCACCCATGTCGGTCTACGCCGGACAGGTCCCTCACAGATTATGCTACCTAAAAAGGGTTTTTCCCAGATCCGGGTTAGGATCTATGAACTCCGATGCAAAGCCCACAAATATAAAAGCAAACAAAGCAAGCAATTGAAAACAAAAGTGATCTAATCCCTAAGGTTACTCCACTTTTAAAAATCTCCCCAGCAGAGTCGCCAGTTCTGTGATACGGTGGGAGAACTGACTTGAGGTTTGCGTTTGTATTCGCAAATGTTGCGGTTAGCAAGAGTCGCCACCGACTTTTTATTTTATCCTAAGGAAAGGTTAAAAAGCACAGCAAAAACCTTTTGAGATGTTTTCTTGGGTTCGGGGAGTAGATTATAGAAAGGGAAGGTATTAGCACCCTTTCTATCCATGGTTATCCATGGGCTCTTAGTTACTTGCTTAGATCACTTGCCTTTTGTTTTCAATTGTTTTAAATGGTGCTTGAGTGTGTGAGTTTTGAAAATGTTTTTGAAAAGAGGCCAATGTGGTGGCTACCTTTGTAATGATCCATGTGGGGATGTATACAAAGATGTATGTCTTTTAAAAAGGTTTTCATTTGTTTTTGAAAGTTGTTTTGAAAGTGTAGTGGATTGTGGTTTTTGAAAAGAAGGCAAATGTTTTGTTTTTTTGCAAGTTGGTTCAAGTAACTAAGAGGTTATCTACTCCTAAATTTCTCAAAAGATTATTGCTATACTTTAACCCTTTTAACAAGTTTGCACCACCATTGTATTTGGTGGGCAACCTTGTGTTAGGATGTGAAAGGGACAGGCGCGGGTCATCGTTTAGACCATAATTGTAACGACGTTAAATGTCTTTGGGCAATTTCTCTAAGGGACTAGATCATTTGTTTTGTTTGTTTTGAAAAGTTTTATCGAGGGACTATGATCATTCAAACTGTTTGCTTTGCCCAAAGATGTTCAACATACAATATGGCCCATTTATTTGAAGGCAACAAGTGGAATACCCTAGGGGGTGCAAGTGTGATTTGTGTGTTCATTTTCATGCTTGTTTATCTTGTATTAGGTCAAACTATTTTTTATCGTTTTTTCGCATACAAACCCTAATTCTAGCATGTTATTATTTAGAAAGCAATAAAGTGCGAAATTAAAATTACTAAGCTATTACACAACCAAATATGGGAAGGGGGGTACAAATGTTCAAATGGGGATATTGACAAGAATTTAAATCTAAATTATTATAACAATTGGATATTTTGCAAATGCATAATTAAATGTAAATTAAATAAATATGTGAAATGTAAAAGAGAAAGTTTCTATGTGTATGAGAAAATATCATTTATGTAAGAAGAAAAAGAAAATAAAAATGTATTTATTTTTAGTATTTTTGAACTTAGGGTGAAAAACCCTAATTTTTAAATAAAAGGTATTATTATCTACTTTAATCCTATTATTTATTTATTATTTATAAAAATAAAATAAAATGGAGTATTTTGTAAAAGAAGTATTTTTGTATCAAATGTTAATAAAATAAAATAAAAAAAAATCAAGTATTTTTATATCTTTTTCTTAAATACATTAATAATCAAATATATATATATAACCCTAAATATGTATTATTCAAAAATAAATATTTATTTAATATTTTAGTAAAATAAATAAAAGAGTATTTTTTATATGAAATATTTTCAGAAAGTAAATAAATAAAAATAAAAAGTGTATTTATATTATTTTTACATTTATTCTAATAATCAAATATATTTATATTTATGTACAAACTAAACAAATAAACAAATAAATATGCAATAAATGCAAAAAATTATGGAAAAAAATATTTTTAATTTTTTATGGCATGAGAGAAAATAAATGAAGTCAACCAAAAAGAAAAAAGTCAAAAATGTTTAAAAATAAGCAAATGGGCTCAGGGGGGTGTAAGCCAAAAAGGATGGTGTGAAAAGAAAAAATAACAACAGCCCAGCCCAATAACACACTGTCTTCAACCTCCAGCTTCAAACTTTGAAAAAACGCGCGCCTCTTGCTTCAATGTCTAACTCCTGATTCTTTGATTTTTTGAACAAACTTTCAACACAAAAGATGTTAAGCATGAAGAGACGGTTCTAACCATATAAAGAACATGTCCTATCTCTCTAAGATGAGGGAGAATTTCTCTCCCCCTCTTTCCTGACCTAATTTTTCTACCATTTTCAGAGCTCAAATTCTCTCTACTCAGACAAAAGAAATGAAAAGTAAAGCTATGTACATGTTCAGGGCTATGAGTAGGACTTTGTTTCTTCACAAACTTAAGACTAAATATGCCTAATAAGAGAGATACGAATTCAAACTTTTACCTGTGCAGTTGAACTTCTATGTGGAGAATGAGAGACTTTCAATGCAATGTAATGATTGGAAAAGCTTCCTTGAAGTCCAGGGATACTTTTTCAATGCTCACTTTGTCTTGAAACTTCTTGTATCAAGCTATAGAACTTCACCTGCAAGTCAAAGATGTGAAAATGGTGGAAGTGGTTAGAGCAACTACAGATCGTGCCTTAGCTTCTGGATAGCTTGCATATGTTGTAAGGAAGGTGTAGGAACAGGTTTGGACAGAAATGCTTGAAGGAATTGAGAGATTGCACTCAAACTGCAGGGGCACCCCTGTTTGTGCAGTTTGAGGATGATTCTGAGATGGAGAGGGTTTGAAAGGCAAATGGCTCGAGCAAAAGCTTCAATGTGGTCTATGGAATGTGTTTGATATCTTTTGTGCTGTGTTCTTTGACTGATATGAGAGATAGCATATGTTATGGACCTTTCTTCACACTTAAGCTATCAAAAGCAAATTGGTGTTCTAGGTCAGTATAGGACCCCCTAATGTGCTGCATCAACTCCTCTTGATCAGTGTGTTATGCCCATAATCTTGTGTTAACCAGATCTTCTTTGTACTTGTTGGATTACAAACTTGACATAAAGCTAAACTTTTCAAAAATGGAAATTCCACTTTATCTAGTTTAGGATTAAACCATTATGCAATGTTAGAACACAAAGAACATGACCTTAACACATTGAATATGCATTAAATTATTGAGTATGGATTGGTTCAAGGACCTGTAATTAAGCATAAAGCAAACTGAATTCAAATTGGCAAGGTTATGAACATGTCTTGATGAAGAACAAAAGTGAATTTTTGCCAACTTGTGAAATTCGAATCTCCCAAGTTATGAGGTTGTTTGATGAGTTCTTGGACATTTTGGAAAGCTTGGAATGTGTACTACAATCCATCTTTGAAATGCAATTTGAAATTCCAAGTGGAAGGGTATGAAAAGTGGCCTTGAAGTAGGGTAGAAAACCTTGTCAAAATAGGTCAAATTTCACTAAGTTAAAAGATGGTTTAGTGCCCTTATTCAAAAAATCATAACTTGAGATACAAGCTTCAAATGAGAAAACTTTGTGAATCAAAGTTGTAGATTTTGCAACAAGCTACAACTTTCATGTTTTGACTTTTGTTTGAATCCAAATGGATCATGGTGAAAAGATGGGGCAAAGTTGGGAAAAAATTAGGGTTTTTCATAACTTAGAAAAATTCTAAGTTATGAAAAATTCCATTTTCAAACCCTAATTTGCATTTTGTGATTTCTTGGTGAACAAGTTTCATGATTTGGCATGTTTTGATGAAAAATGAATCTTGACTCTTGATTTTGACCAAAAAGTCAAAGTTTGACTTTTCAGTATACAGTCAAATTTGATCAATTGACTGGGAAATTCAACTGTCAATCTTGTGTACTTGGGATCTTTTGAGCTTGATGAACATGTCAAGATAATGCCATGGGGTCCTTGAGTCCATATGTGAGCTTGGTTTGCCATTGGCTAGGTCAAACAGTCAAAAATTGCCTTTGTGCAGTCAAAACCCTAAAAATGACCATTTTGCCCTTTTGGTGATCTGATCAAATTTCTTGGGGAATTGTGATTCAAACTTGATCAAATGGTCCATGTGAGTTCATAATGTTGATGTGGATCAAATTTCATGAGGTTTGACTGTCAATTGGCCACAGTTGACTTTTTCCCCAATACAGCTGATTTCTAGGTCAACTGTCCAATTGACTGGGAAAAACTTGGAATCAAGACTTGAAACTTGGTATGGGTAAACTTGGGAGTCCAATATGAAGCATGAAAGTCATCTTAGGCATTTTAGGTCAAAACATCTTTAGGCAAACACAAACCCTAATTTGAGTCCACAGTGCAAGGAGAAGTCTTGAGCAGAGGAAACCCTAATTGGATCTTGATCTTCAAAGGTCTTGTGATGAGAAAATGTTGAGGAAATGGGAGGGCAAATTTTGGGGTACAACAGATAGTAAGGAGATCTTGTTCAAGAAGACTGCCGTTCCTGCTGCCCCTGTTGAAGAAGTTTCAATTGTTACCATTTTCAATAACCCTTCCAAGGCTCCTTCAAAGGAGCCTTTCTAAATTTTGCCTGTTCACAAGATTGCTCCCATCACCATTACTGTTCCGGGGCCCATCCCCTACAAGTCTGATAAAGCTGTCCCGTGGCACTATGGGGCAGATGTTTATGTTCTGGGAGTGAAGCAAGAGTTCAACACTGGTACCAGTGTCACCAACATCACTGGGCCTGCTAAGGTCACTCGTAGTGGAAGACTGTTCTCACCAGACATCGCTCCTCCGGCAATTCAAAGGCCTCTTGTCATCACACCTGCCAGTGTGCCTGTTTCCCCCCCTGACCAAGTTTCCACCCCTGCTGCAGAGTCATCTGACGCTCGGGGCAAGGGGATTGCTGCTGATGTGCCTGCCCGGACGGAGGCATCAAAGACCATTGTTGAGGCTTCCAAGCAGGAGATGGAAGAGATCCTCAAAATAATAAAGAAAAGTGATTTCAACGTCGTTGAACAGCTGGGGCACACCCCCTCTAAAATCTCCATGCTATCACTGCTGCTGTGTTCAGAGGCCCATGCCAAGGCCCTAATTGCTTTCTTGAAGACGGCTCACGTACCCCAAGAAACGTCTGCTGATCAATTCACCGACTGTGTGGCCAACCTAACTGCTGATAATGGTTTGGGTTTCTCTGATGCTGATCTGACGGCCAAGAGGAAGAACCATAATGATGCCCTGTATGTCTCCATTGAATGCAGGGGCACTACTCTTGCTCACGTGCTGGTTGACACGAGTTCCTCATTAAACGTGCTGCCCAAGAAAGCTCTAGACAGGCTGGACTGTGAGGGTTTAGAACTCAAACCAAGTAACATTGTTGTTCGGGCCTTTGACGGGTCCAAAAGAATGGTACATGGTGAGGTTGACATCCCAATCAGGGTTGGGTCACAGGTCTTTGATTCAAAATTCTATGTGATGGACATCCGTCCATCCTATTCTTGTTTGCTGGGTCGCCCGTGGATCCACAAGGCTGGAGCTGTGACTTCAACTTTACATCAGAAGCTCAAATACCCGGTCAGGGGGAAGATTGTAACAGTGCAAGGGGAAGAGGAATACATGGTCAGCCACCTCAACTCCTTCAGGTACGTGGAAATGGATGGGGAGTTCATTGAGACCCCCTTCCAACATTTTGAAGAGGTACCTCAAACATTGGCAGCAGCAGAAGCAGTGACTGAAGAGGGTTCTCCTTTGAAGATGGCTTCCTTGAAGGATGCCCGGGCTGTGATTGAAAAAGGTGAATGTGCAAACTGGGGCCGGCTCCCTGATTTTACTCCTAAGACTAACAAATTTGGCTTGGGGTTCACTGCAGAAGCTCAGAAGGCTGTGCGCAAGGCAAGGATTGGAAGACCTTCTGTGCTCATCACCAATCCAGGAGTGAATGCTATTAGGGATGAAGACGAAGTGGAAGAATCCGAGTTTGACAGCTGGATCTACCCAACGACTAACAGTGGACCTAGCAACTGGACCGCAAAAGACTTTACACCCATTACTTTTGTCACCCAGTAATGAACTTCTTTGTTTTGGATTTGTAATAAACAATAATTTGAAACTGTATGGCCCGGTGTCTTACCCGGGACACCGTGGTCTTATTTGTGAGGGCTTTTGTTTGTCACTTTCATATATCATGAATAAAAGCATTGGACGTTTTTCACATCTCAAATCTTGCGCTCCCTTTATTTCTTTATATATTGCAAAACAGCTGTATTTACACACACTCACTTATACAGGTTTCAATCCACTCTGGATCTCACTGGTAACGACTCTGCTACTGCCAGTTATGACTTCGAAAATCCGATCAACTTAGCCGAAGACGAAGGTGAAGATGATTGCGAATTGCCTGGTGAGCTTGCAAGACTGTTACTCCAGGAAGAGAGGGCCATTCAGCCACATGAAGAGCCAGTGGAAACAGTGAATCTGGGTACTGAGACAGATAGAAAGGAAGTCAAGATTGGTTCCAATCTAGAGCTCAGCGTAAAACAACGGTTGATTCAGATGTTGCATGATTATGTGGAGATCTTTGCCTGGTCTTACGAAGACATGCCTGGGTTGGATACCGACAACGTAGTTCATCATTTGCCTACCAAGGAAGACTGCCATCCGGTTAAGCAAAAGGTCCGCCGTATGCGTCCAGAGATGTCCGAGAAGATCAAAGCTGAGGTTATGAAGCAATTTGATGCCGGGTTTCTAGCAGTGACTTCTTACCCTCAGTGGGTTGCCAACGTGGTGCCGGTGCCGAAGAAGGACGGTAAGGTCAGAATGTGTGTTGACTACAGGGATCTGAACAGGGCCAGCCCCAAGGATGACTTCCCCCTACCTCACATAGATGTTCTGGTTGATAGTACTGCTCAGCACAAGGTATTCTCCTTCATGGATGGTTTTTCAGGTTACAATCAAATCAAGATGGCTCCTGAAGATATGGAAAAGACTACCTTTGTCACTCAGTGGGGCACCTTCTGCTACAAGGTCATGCCATTCGGGTTGAAAAATGCTGGGGCAACCTACCAACGTGCCATGGTTGCTTTGTTTCATGACATGATCCACCATGAGATTGAAGTGTATGTCGACGATATGATTGCAAGGTCCCAAACTAAGGAGGAACACCTTGATCATCTGCAGAAACTGTTTGACCGTCTGAAGTTGTACAAGTTGAGGTTGAACCCGAACAAGTGCACCTTCGGGGTAAGGTCTGGAAAGTTGCTAGGCTTCGTCGTAAGCGACAAGGGTATTCAAGTGGACCCTGCCAAGGTTAAGGCCATACAAGAGATGCCAGTTCCCACGACAGAGAAGGAGGTCAGAGGCTTTCTAGGACGTCTGAATTACATCGCCCGATTCATCTCGCATCTGACTGCTACTTGTGAACCAATCTTCAAGCTACTAAAGAAAGATCAGGTGGTACGTTGGAACGATGAATGTCAGGCTGCTTTTGACAGAATCAAAGAGTATCTCCAAGAACCACCCATTCTTATGCCACCGGTTGAAGGGAGACCTCTAATACTATACCTGACAGTACTTGACAACTCAATGGGGTGTGTGCTGGGGCAGCATGACGAGTCTGGCCGAAAAGAGCATGCCATTTATTACCTTAGCAAAAAGTTTACCGACTGTGAGACCCGATACTCACTGCTCGAGAAAACTTGCTGCGCTTTGGTATGGGCTGCTCACCGATTGAGACAGTATATGCTAACTCACACTACCCTGTTAATCTCAAGGATGGATCTGATAAAGTACATATTCGAAAAGCCTGCTCTGTCTGGAAGGATAGCAAGATGGCAAATGATCTTGACAGAATACGACATCCAGTACACAACTCAGAAAGCTATCAAAGGAAGTGTATTGGAAGACCACTTGGCACACCAGGCCGTAGACGACTATCAATCAATGAACTTCAAGTTTCCGGATGAGAGCATTATGATTGTGACTGATTGTGAAGTACCTGGACCGGATGAAGGACCTGAGGAAGGATCCCGATGGTCTATGCACTTTGACGGAGCCTCCAACGCTTTGGGTAACAGCATCGGCGCTGTGATCATATCTCCTCAAGGCACTCATACTCCACTCACTGCCCGGCTATGTTTCAACTGCACCAACAACATGGCGGAGTATGACGCATGCATCATGGTCTTCAAGCTGCGATCGACTTAAGGATCAAGTTTTTGAGTGTCTTCGGAGATTCCGCTCTCGTGATCAATCAGATCAAAGGCGAGTGGGATACGAAACATCTGAATCTTATTCCTTACAGAGAATGTGTGTTGACATTGATCCCCCATTTCACAGAGATAACTTTTGAACACTTTCCGAGAGAGGAGAATCAGCTGGCGGACGCGTTAGCTACGATGTCTTCCATGTTCAAAGTCAAATGGGACAATGAGGCGCCCCGGGTCATTATCTGGAAACTGGACGAACCGGCATACTGTTGTGATCTTGAGGCTGAGGTAGTGACTGAGAAACCTTGGTACCATGAGGTGAAGAGATACTTGGAAGCTCAGGAATACCCTGAAGGTGCGTCTGTCAACGATAAAAGTTTCTGAGAAGGTTCGCAACGAAGTTCTTCCTCAGCAACGGCATCCTGTATAAGCGAAACCATGATTCGACCTTACTGCGTTGTGTGGATAAGACTGAAGCAGAAAGGATCATGGCAGAGCTGCATGAAGGTACCTTTGGAACACATTCCAGTGGACATACGATGGCAAAGAAGATCCTTCGGGCAGGATATTTCTGGTCCATAATGGAAGCTGATTGCTACCAACATTCTCGGACATGTCATAAGTGTCAGATATATGCAGATAAGGTGCATGTTCCTCCAGTCCCTTTGAATGTCTTGACTGCACCTTGGCCTTTTGCAATGTGAGGCATAGATATGATCGGCGAGATTAAACCTACGGCATCCAACGGGCATCGCTTCATCCTGGTGGCGATTGATTACTTTACGAAGTGGGTTGAAGCAGCTTCTTACGCTACAGTAACCAAGAATGTTGTGGCACGGTTCATTCGGCATAACCTGATCTGTCGATACGGCATCCCTGAAAGGATCATTACAGACAATGGTACCAATCTCAATAACAAGATGATCACTGAGCTCTGTGAGCAATTCAAGATACAGCACCACAACTCTTCTCCTTACCGGCCGAAGATGAATGGGGCTGTAGAAGCAGCTAATAAGAATATCAAAAAGATTGTGCAGAAGATGACAGTGACTTATAAAGATTGGCACGAGATGTTACCGTTTGCTCTGCATGGGTACCGCACCTCAGCAAGGACGTCAACCGGGGCAACTCCCTTTTCTTTGGTCTACAGCATGGAGGCAGTCTTACCGATTGAAGTGCAGATACCCTCTCTCCGGATAATGAAGGATGCAGATCTGAGCGAAGATGATTGGATCCAGACACGACTTGATCAGTTAAATCTAATCGACGAAAAGAGACTCACTGCTATTTGTCATGGTCAAACGTATCAAAAGCGGATGATCATGGCATTTAACAAGAAAGTCAGACCACAAGAGTATCAAGTTGGGGATCTGGTAATCAAACGCATCATCCTTCCTCAGAGTGATCCCAGGGGAAAATGGACCCCTACGTACGAAGGGCCATTTGTGGTTAAACATGTGTTCTCAGGAGGAGCCATGATTCTGACCACCATGGATGGTGACGACCTTCCTCACCCCGCCAATGCAGACATAGTAAAAAGATACTACGCATGATAAAAGACCCGCTAGGTTGACATACCTAGGCAAAAATTAGGGCTTCCCGGAGAACCAAAAGGGTTCGGGAAAAATGAGGGATGAAATAAAAAAAATATGTACACCCGGCAAGTCGAAAACCTGAAGAGGCGGCTTGGGCAAAAATGGGTATCCCGGTGGACTGAAAACCCGAAAGGGTGGTCCAGGAAAAATTTAGGGATTAAAGCGTAATACTATGTCTCATTGGATCACTTTGCATCCAGAATCCGATATCAACATCAAGTTCAAACGACATCGATCAATCAGCTTCATCGTCAACTGAGCAGCAAAGTGATGAGACGCTCGAAGATATAAAGGCGATAGCAGAGTTGGAACCCAGTGGGATTGTTCTTTTCACATAGCTGTTTTGTTTTCCCTTTGTACAAATTTGTATAAACTCTTTTGTTCGGCGGCGTTCTCTTACTAGGACGCCAACCTCTTGTACATAAACGCCTATTTACAGGCAAATTCAAAAATCAATATAAATTCACTTTTCAGACCAATTGCCAATTGTTTTTCCTTTTTCTGTTTTGTTTTGCGAAGAACGTCCAATGTTCAATTTTTGATATATGCATTTGACACTAATTGCTAACTCATAAATATTTACATGCAAAACAAAGGACTAATTACAGGCGACATTAGAAACAGGGGAAATAATGAGTTGTCTAAGCGATCTAATTGCTACGTCCACCAAGGTACCAAGGTAAGTTCGGCTGAAGAATGTAACCAAGATACCTTAATTCCCCAGAGAGTAAGCCAGCAAGTCAACGATACTCTCCCCAAGCAGAGTTAGTCTACTGTCAGCCTTAAGGAAGTTGGGTATCCTCCAGCAGATCTCAATATTCCCCAGCGCAATATACGAACATTCTTAACAAGCATCCCCGGCAGTCTTGATCTAAGATTGTTCCCCGGCGGTATACCAGACATCCAGTGGAGCCACTTCCCCAGTATATCTCTAAAATTTCCCCAGGAGAGCCCAGTCCAAGCTGAAAGGTTCCCCCAGGAGAGTCCAATCAATCTCCCCAGTAGTAAGCTTATCCCCAGTAGATTCTGGAAGCTTATCCCCTGCAGAGCACGAACGCGTCTCCCGGCTTTATTCAAAGGTTATTTCCCTACCAGGATATAACTGGGTTATCCTCAGCCAAAAGCCACGGAAAGATCGTCCTCGGTGAAGTCTTCTTATCCCCAGCGAAGTCTATTAAAACTTCCAACATAACAACGGTATTCCCAGCAAAGTACCTCTCTTCCCACAGAGTATTGTTCCCCAGCAAGGTCGCTAGAATAATTTTCCCCTGCAGAGTAATCTCCAAGTTTATTCCCCAACGGAGTCACCATCTCCTACCGGTATTCTTGCAACCATTACTCACCAGCGGAAACAGCGAAATGCTATTCACATCAGCCCAGGATTTAACTTCCCGGCATCCGTCAAGGATTGATTTTCCTAAGACGAAAACATACATTCATAAACATCGCATCTTCATACACTATAGCATGCATATACGCATCATAAACATACAATCTCACTTATTTTGAGAATATCACGCATGTCATACATCATGACATTGCATACAACTAATGTTTTGTCTTTTCAAGACAAAAGTTAATACAAAGATGATTGCTATCAATAGTCGTGATTCCAAATCCGATTCCTGTATCTCGCCAGAGAGTATCTGTTGACGGCTATATTCCAGACCCGATTCCTGTATCTTGCCAGGGTGCGTTTGAAGAGTTCGAAGATCCGATTCCTGTATCTTGCCAGGGTGTATCTGTTGACGACTACATTACCAGACTCGATTCCTGTATCCTGCCAGGGCACGTTTGAAGAGTTCGAAGATCTGATTCCTGTATCTTGCCAGGGTGTATCTGTTGACGACTACATTACCAGACTCGATTCCTGTATCCTGCAAGGGCACGTCTGAAGAGTTCGAAGATCCGATTCCTGTATCTTGCCAGGGTGTATCTGTTGACGACTACATTACCAGACTCGATTCCTGTATCCTGCCAGGGCACGTCTAAAGAGTTCGAAGATCCGATTCCTGTATCTTTCCAGGGTGTATTTGTTGACGACTATATTACCAGACTCGATTCCTGTATCCTGCCAGGACACGTCTGAAGAGTTCGAAGATCCGATTCCTGTATCTTGCCAGGGTGTATCTGTTGACGACTACATTACCAGACTCGATTCCTGTATTTTGCCAGGGCACGTCTGAAGAGTTCGAAGATCCGATTCCTGTATCTTGCCAGGGTGTATCTGTTGACGACTATTCTCCGGACTCGATTCCTGTATCCTGCCAGGGCACGTCTGAAGAGTTTAAAGATTCGATTCCTGTATCCAGCCAGGGCACATCTACATAAAGAGTTAAAAGATCAACTCCTGCAACAGGACAGGTAATTATCTTTTTTCAGGTACGCAAGTTCTCGCTAAGGAATCTCTTACGCGATCGACACCCAGATGGCATCTATAAGCCCATCCACATACCGACAGTCTCCAAATGGCATCTATAAGCCCATTCCCGACAAGGTAATGTCACACTTCCAGATGGCATCTGTAAGCCCATCCTCCTGTCCATCAGTCCCCAAATGGCATCTGTAAGCCCATTCCCGCCATCACACTGCTGACATGCTACTATGTGAGTGCAAATTTCTGGGCACTCTAGTGTTCAATCATCTTCCACCCTCGGATCACGAAAGGCACGCAAGCCAATCTACATCCTCAGGTCTAAGAAGATTGAACAGGAGCAACTGTTGTACCCCAAAATTTGCTCTCCCATAATCTTCAAAGTTTTGCCAAGCATCACTTCAAATGGTTCAAAGTCTACTCAAGGGCTACACAGTCAACCATTCTCCTAAAGCCAGTCAAATTAGGGTTTTGGTTCCTGCAAGGAAGTTGAGGTTTTCAAGGGCTCAATCAAGTCACATATGCTCATACACATTGTTAAGCATCTACATGTCAAGTTTCAAGGCTCACAAGGTCAAGTTACACAGTCAAAAACCCTAATTGCTCCACAGTCAACTGTAGGGGCAAAATGGTCATTTGGCAGTCAAAAGTCAAAATTTTTGGTCAACATATTATTTTGAAGCCACAATCATCATTTGATCAAGTCTTGATCATGATTCCACAAGAATGGCTCAAAAATCATCAAGATGCAAAAGTTTCTATTTTTGGACAGCTGAAAAGTCAACTGTAACTTGACCAAGGCATAACTTTTTCATGGTTCATCAGAAAAATCCCATCCAATGCTCATCTTGAAGGGGAAGACATTTACTACAACTCATCTTCACATTCCAAGTCCAATAAATGCTCTCACAAAAAGTTATCAATTTCAACATTATAGGTCATTTTCAAAAGTCAACAAAAAGGGACTTTAAGTCAAAGACCATAACTTGATATTGGTAAATCAAAATGACATGGGACCAAAGACATTGGTTAGAGTACTTCAATACCTTTCCAAAATTCCAAGAACATGTTCATAACTTCAAAATTGAGCAAGATATGCATTGGAGAAGTTGGGAAATTTTTGTGAAATGGCCAAAATCAATTATCCTTGAAATTTCATTTTTGACAAAAGGGGCCCACTTTTTCCACTTGTTTCAACTTGGCCATGCTTCCCACGTGTCCCCCAAATTATTTCAAGATTTAAAATTAATTTTTTCATTTTTATTTAATTTTATTTGATTTAATTCATTTTAAATCATTTAAAATCAAATAAAATCAAATAAGTTAATTAAGGGGATATTTCTTGTATTGAATTGCTTTGATACATCATCATGATCATTCCATTTTCGTGCAAAGGTCTAAATGAAGCAAGAATTCAAATTTTGGCTCAAGAATGGAAAGTGCTTCAATGGAGTTTATGGAAAATCCCAAGCATGAATGCATTGCATTATTGGCTTTAATTCTGATCAAGACTCATTACAGAAGATGTATGCAAGCTAACACAAGTGATTTCACGACCAAAAGAGCTCCCAAACGGCCAAATGCATTTTCAAATTTTCAAGCAAAAAAGCAAATCTGAAAACCTAGTTGTAGCGCCTCTCAAGCCTCCATTCCCATCCAAACACATTCCTGGTATCTCAAGGAAACTTTTGCAATCAAAAACCAATCCAAACGTGCCCAGAATCTGATAACTCAGGCCAAACAGTTTGCATTTTTTCTTGAAATTCTATATAATCTTTCATGCATTTTTTGACATTTTTTTGAATGGATTTGTACTCATAGGGACATCCTGAAACTTTTGGTATCATCCAATTGAACAATAGCGTCCCATATCAAAAGTTGCCATTGATGGACATTAGGTTTTCAGAAGCTCGAAATTAGGCGTTTACGCATATGGTAAAATTGGCCAACCAAACATATACCATTGGAATCGTGACATCCAAACGGACATAACCATGACCTCGCGCTCAATTTATGTGCGAGCATGAGCTGTTCGCTATTTTTTGCAGGTTGTGTTTTGGGGGGGGGGGGGTTTAAAACCCCCGCTATTTGCTATGTTACAGGTACACAATAAGGAAGAAGGTGGACGTGGCTCATGATGATTGGGGCATTCAAACTTTCAGCGCCTTTTTTTTGTTTCATATCGTTAATGTTGGTTTTGTTTTATATTATTTGATTGCCATTACCTATACAAACGCGCACGTTGGCTCAGATGGTGGGAACAAGGCTTGGTAAACGCTGGGACCTGGGTTCGAATCCCAGGTCCCCCAAATAATTTCTATTATTTTGTTTCACATGTTTTCATGCAGTGCACGTCCCAGGGCTCACCATGCATCCCAACGCTCAGGCTTGACAAGTGGCTTCAAGACCAATCTAAAGGCCAGAATATGAAGTCCATGATGCACCCTAGTCAGCAAGCAAGCGCATGATCAAAAAAGTCAACGAGGCCTTTGCCTTAATGGGCTTGAATTCCAGATTGCATCCTTCTTATTTGGCCCACACCCCCTTGGTTTTCATTTCTTTTCTTTTATTATTTATTTGTTTTTGTTATTTCCTTTTATTTTTAACCCTTTTATTTTATTACTAATAATTAATTTAATTAACCATTTCATAAAAAACCCAAAAAATATAATTAACACTTTTATTATTATTATTTATTATTTTGTAAATAAACCATAATTGAACTAGTTTTTTTTATTAGGCCATTTTAACATTTTAATAATTAAAATAGATCTAGATTTAGGTTAATCTTTAACTTTGTTTCTTTTATTTCTATTTTATTTCATAAAAAAAACATAAAAAACAAAAAATATTTTCTTGTAATTAAAATAATTAATTAGTTTTCAATTTCATTTAATTACCAAAAAAGACAAAAAAATTAATTCCCTTTTCTTTATTCGCGCGTATTTAATTTGTCCGATTATTATGTAATTGCTTCGGATATGTAATAGTAAATAGGACCTTTTACTGTTTTTTTAATTCTCCGCACTTATTTACTTAAAACGGGTCTTTGTAAAAATTTGGCGATGTATAGACCCGCGCCTTGTAATAGCGTAGGATTTACGTTTCCGCAATTTATTTTCCCCACCCCTTTAACTGTTAACTTGTATGAAAGAATGCATGACAATTAAAAAATAACTCGTAGCTCACCAATGCCTCATCAAAGACAAACATAACTGAAAACAATACACAAATTCACACACCACTCTTAGGGTACGCCTCACTGTTGCCTTGCCCCTCGAATTGTGGTCGTCGAGTACAGGACGTTTTAGTAAGTCCTTATGTCCATGATATGATCCAGTTGCCTCAGAAAGGTTGCCTCAGAATTAAAAAGGATCAATGGCATAAGGGTAGCTTCTAAGGTGTCCTACTGTTGCTCTGGTGACCACACTGTCCCTACAAGCTCGAATTGTGGTCATCGAGTACGGGACGTTTTAGTAAGTCCTTATGTCCATGATATGATCCAGTTGCCTCGGAAAGGTTGCCTCGGAATTAAAAAAGGATCAATGGCATATGGGTAGTGTGATACGGTGGGAGAACTGACTAGGGTTTTGCGTTTGTTTTCGCAAATGTTTCGGTTGAGCAAGAGTCACCACCGACTTTTTATTTTATCCTAAGGAAAGGTTTAAAAAGCACAGCAAAAACCTTTGAGATTTTTCTTGGGTTCGGGGAGTAGATTATAGAAAGGGAAGGTATTAGCACCCTTTCTATCCATGGTTATCCATGGGCTCTTAGGTACTTTCTTAGATCAACTTGCCTTGGTTTTCAATTGTTTGAAATGGTGCTTGGTGTGTGGTTTTGAAAATGTTTTGAAAAGATGCCTTGTATAGGCTACCCTTGTAACAATTCTTTACTCGAATGTTTTACGAAAGGTGTTTTGTCTTTTAAAAAGATGTTTCAAGGTTTTTTGAAAGTTGGTTTTGAAAGTGTTTGTGAAGTGGGTTTTAAAAATAGGCAAGTGTTTTCTTTGCAAATTGGCAAGTACTTAAGAGTTATCTACCCTAAAGTTTTCTCAAAGATTTTTGTTATGTTTTAAACCTTTTGACAATTTTGTTCCACCATTGCATTTGGTGGACAATCTTGCCTTAGGAGGTGAAAGGGACGGGCGCGGGTCATCGTTTAGACCATAATTGCAATAGTGTTAAATGTCTTTGGGCAATTTTTTCTTTAAAAGGGACTTGATCATTCATTTAGGCAACATTTTGAGGGACTATGGTCATTTGATTGTTTGTTTTACCCAAAGAAATTCAACATGCAATATGGCCCAATTATTTGAAGGCAACAAAGTGGAATACCCTAGGGGTGCAAGTGTGAAATGTGTTGTCCATTTTCATACTTATTTATCTTGAAATTAGGTCAAACTATTTTGTTCGTTTTATTCGCATACAAACCCTAATTCTAGCATGGTATGTTTAGAAAGCATTAAAGTGCGAAATTTAAATTCCTACACTATTACAACACAATAATATGGGGAGGGGGGTACAATGTTTCAAATGGGGTATATTTAGACAAGAAATTAAACCTAGCTATTACATCATTTTCTTTGAATATTTACAATACAAATAATTGCATAATTAAATGGAAATGAAATAAATATGCAAAATGTAAAAAGAATTTTTATGTGTATGAAAAAAAAAGTATTATTTATGTAAAAATAAAAAGAGATAAAAAAGGTATTATTTTTGGAGTATTCTCATATTTAGGGCAAAACCCTAATTTTTTTAATCAAAAGGGGATTAATTATTTAATATATATAATATTTACTATTTATGTACAAAAAATAAAATAAAAATGAAGTATATTTGTAAAAAAGTATTTTTTAGTATTAACTATTAATAAAATAAAAATATGTATATTTTTTGGTATTGTATCCTAAGTGTATTAATATATACATATTTATTTATATTATTTATAAAATATGTATTATATATATTAATTAATAATATTTAATATTTAATAAAAAAAGTATTTTTCTATAAAATATTTTCAGGAGGTAAAAATAAGATAAAAATGTATAAAAAAATATATTTGTACTATTTTAGTATTTTAAACAAAAAGTATATATCTATTTATTTATGTACAAACTTAAAAGAAAAAATCAAATAAATACCTAATAAATTCAAAAATGATGAGAAAAAATATTTTTATATATTTAATATGCTGAGAAAAAATAAATGAGTCAATTAAAAAAAGAAAAAGTCAAAAACATTAAAAATAAAGCAAATGGGCTCAGGGGGGTGTGAACCAAAAAGCATGGTGTAAGAAGCAAAACAAAAGCTGGCCCAGCCCATGAGGCACCTTCTTCAACCTCTGAACCATGTTATTCAAAAAAAAGCGCGCCCTGTTCTTCCATCCACACGTCCTGATTCCTGGCTTATTAATGAAAACTCATAACATAGAAAATGTTCAACATCAAGAGACGAATCCAACCATGTGCAGAACTTGATCTAACTCTCTAAGATGAGGGAGAATTTCTTCTCCCCCAAATCCTAACCTAGATTTTCTGCCATTTTCAAACCTTAAATTCTCACAGCTCAGGCAAAAGAAGTGAAAAGTGAAAGTATGTACAGGTTTAGTGGCATGAGTAGAACATTGCTTATTCACAAACTTAGAACTAATGATGCCTAATAAGAGAGATAGAAGTTCACCAAAATACCTATTCAGTTGAAGTTCTATCTGGCAATGGGGGAGCTTTCAGTGCAAGATAATGGTTGGTATAGCTTCCTTGAGGTGTGGTGATGCTGTTCCAATATTTACTTTGCCTTGAGACACCTTGAATTGAGCTGTAGAACTTCAACTGCAAAATGAAAAAGTGAAAATGGTGGAACTTGTTAGAGGAATTACAGGTCGTGTTTCAAGTCATGGTTAGCTTGCATAGATGCTAGGGAATGTGTGTGAACTGGTTTGGGCAAGAGAGCTTGAGGGAAATGGAAGATGGCACCCAAACTGCAGGCCTGGCCCTGTTTTTGCAGTTTGAAGGTGATTCTGAGATTGGGGGTGTATGAGAGATATTAGGGTCGTTTACTAGCTTGGTTATGATGTCCTGGATGTGTTTTACAAGTTTACTTAAGTGTTTGTAAGCTGATATGAGAGTTGTGTTACAATATGCCAAGTTACTTACACTTTAAGCAACAAATGCCCAAGTTGTGTTCTAGGTCAGTAGAGGCCCCCTAACGAGCTGCATAATCTCTCCTTGATCAGAGTTTTTTGCTCATAATCTTGTGCCAATTAGATCTCATTTGTACTTCTTGGATTTTCAATTGGACATAAAGCTACCTTTTGCAAAAATGGAAGAAATGCTTTATCTATTTTGGGATTAATCCTCTAGGCAATGCTTGAACACACAAAACATGGTCTTGGCACAAAGGTTTTGCATTGAATTATTGAGTGTCAAAGGGTTTTAGGACCTGTAATTTAGCACAAACTATGCTGACTTGAAAATGGCTTAAGTTATGAACATGTTCATGATCAATTCAAAAGTGAGTTTTTGCCATATTGTGAAATTCGATTCTCTCAAGTTATGAGGTTGTTTGAGAAGTTCTTGGACATTTTGGAAATCTTGGAATGTGTACTACAATCCATCTTTGAAATTCAAATTGAAATTCCAAGTGGAAGTGTATGGAAAATGGCCTTGAAGTTGGGTAGAAAACCTTGTCAAAATAGGTTAAAATTTCACTAAGTTAAGAATGGTTTAGTGTCCTTATTCAAAAATTTGTAACTTGAGATACAAGCCTCAAATGGGAAAACTTTGTGAATCAAAGTTGTAGATTATGCTACAAGCTACAACTTTCATGTTTTGACTTTTGTTTGAATCCAAATGGATCTTGGTGAGAAAGTGGGGCAAAGTTGGGAAAAAATTAGGGTTTTTCATAACTTAGAAAAATTCTAAGTTATGAAAAATTCTAATTTCTAACCCTAATTTGCATTTGGTGATTTCTTGATGAACAAGTTTCATGATTTGGCATGTTTTGATGAAAAATGAATCTTGACTCTTGATTTTGACCAAAAAGTCAAAGTTTGACTTTTCAGTGTACAGTCAAAATTGATCAATTGACTGGGAAATTCAACTGTCAATTTTGTGTACTTGGGATCTTTTGAGTTTGTTGAGCATGTCAAGATAATTCCATGGGGTCCTTGAGTCCATATGTGAGCTTGGTTTGCCATTGGCTAGGTCAAACAGTCAAAAATTGCCTTTGTGCAGTCAAAACCTTAAAAATGACCATTTTGCCCTTTTGGTGATTTGATCAAATTTCTTGTGGAATTATGGTCCAAACTTGATCAAATGGTTCATAGGAGTTTATAATGTTGATGGGGGTAAATTTTCATGAGGTTTGACTGTCAATTGGCCACAGTTGACTTTTCCCCAATACAGTTGATTTCTAGGTCAACTGTCCAATTGACTGGGCAAAACTTGGAATCAAGGCTTGAAACTTGGTATGGATGAACTTGGGAGTCCAATATGAAGCATGAAAGTCATCTTAGGCATTTTAGGTCAAAACATCTTTGTGCAAACACAAACCCTAATTTGGGTCAACAGTGCAAAGAGAAGTCTTGAGCAGATGAAACCCTAACTGGACCTTGATCTTCAAGGGCTTTGTGATGAGAAATGTTGAGAAAATGGGAGGGAAAATTTTTGGGTACAACAGTTGCCCCTGTTCAATCTTCTTGAATCCGAAGAGTTAGATTGGCAAGTTTGCCTTTCGTGACTCGAGGGTAAAAGGAGATTGGACACTAGAGTGCCCGGAAATTTGCACTCGTCAAAGCAATGGTTGCGAGAATGGGCTTAGAGATGCCATTTGGAGATGGGCTTAGAGATGCCATCTGGAGGGGAGACCGAATCTTGTCGGGGATGGGCTTAAAGATGCCATCTGGAATGAGTATCAGGAAGGTGTCCAAGCTTTGGACCATCTCTGAACTGGGGGTCTGAACAAGCAATAGATTGACATCCGTTGTTGGGAGGAATCCGTAAGCTGTTTTCAGAAGTCTCGAAGTTGAATAAGCAATAGAGCAGCATCCGTTGTTGGGAAGCGTCCGTAAACTGTTTTCAGAAAGTTGCATCTGAACAAGTTGATAGATTAACATCCGTTGTTGGGAAGAATCCATAAACTGTTTTCAGGAGCCTTGAGAAGAAACTGAACAAGCGATAGGTTAACATCCGTTACTTGGAGAACCCGTGAACTGTTTTCAGAAATCTTGGAGTTGAATAAGCAATAGAGCAGCATCCGTTATCGGGAAGCGTCCGTAAACTGTTTTCAGGAGGTTGCGTCTGAACAAGTGATAGATTAACATCCGTTGTTGGGAAGAATCCATAGACTGTTTTCAGAAGTCTGGAGAAGAAACTGAACAAGCGATAGGTTAACATCCGTTACTTGGAGAACCCGTAAACTGTTTTCAGGAGTCTTGAAGTTTGAATAAGCAATAGAGCAGCATCCGTTGTTTGGGAAGCGTCCATAAACTGTTTTCAAAGGATTTGAATAAGAACCGGTGTAGGGTTGCTTGATGATGAATCCGTGTAAAACTGCATCTGAAACTGTTAAGGATAGCTTTTTATTCTTATCCTGAAAAGGACAAAATGTCAGCTAAACACAAAATTATGTTGCATGAAATGTATGATGCAATATATGTTATATCAATGTTTATGATATGAATGTAATGAATGCGCATGTAAGCTGATGAGCTGTCTTGCTGGGGATAGATGAATCCTGGATGGCTGAAGATAAAAGCATCCTGACTGCTTCCGGGAAGAATAATTCCTTGGCTGTGACTGGGGAATAAGGAGCTTGGGTTGTATACCAAACCTCTGGGGAATTCCTGATGACTTCTACTGGGGAGCACCAATCTAGCAGACTCATGCTGGGGATACAAGACTGGGAATCTTCAGTTCGGTGGGAAGTGTCTCTGGCGACCTTACTGGGGAACTTAAGATTAGCTCTCCTAAAACTCTGTGGGGAGAAGGTTCATTAGTCTGGCTCCGCTGGGGATATTGAAACTTAAGTTCTGAGGGAAATTGGATTCCTGAGGATCCTCTGGCTGGGGGATTGTAAAGATAAGTCACTGCTGGGGAACTTTGATGAACTCCGCTGGGGATAGGAAGAATTTTAGCGAACGCGATCTTCCGTGACAATAAGCTGAGGATAACCCAGTTATAAGTCCTTGTGAGAAATAACTTTGAATAAAACTCGGGAGAGACGTCCGTTCTCTGCGGGGGATAAGCTTCCAGAATCTACTGGGGATGAGCTTCAATACTTGCTAGGGATATGGATTCCAAATCTCCCGGGGGTTTCCTTTGAAGGGTATCAAGATATCCAACTGTTCCTTTGACCCATCATTAATCCTCTTTCCCGACTCATAAGAAAATGATTATGTTTCAAATGCATATGCCTATTTAACAAAACATTGGACGTTTCTCAAAATAAAACAAATAGTGCAAGAGAAAAGAAAAGGAAATGACACAAATTTCTGGGAAAAGTATTTGTATTGATTTTCTATGAGTATATTTGTACAAAGGAGACAATCATCCTAGCAAGAGGATTTTGTCGTAAGTATTTGAAAGGTTTATACAAAATAAGGATGGCTATGTGAAATAATTCCATGGGATTCCATTCCGCTATAGCTTTCATAACTCTGAATATCTGTCCATTCAATGCTTCGCTTGACGATGACTGGATTGATAAGAAGCCTGAAACCGGTTGATGAAGCGATTGTCCTTGAAGTGATCCGACGAGACATAGTCATACGCTTTAATTCCCTAACTTTTGCCTGAATCGCCCTTTCGGGTTTTCGATCCACCGGGAAACCCCTTTTTGCCGAAGCCGCCCTTTCGGGTTTTCAACTTGCCGGGTGTACAGATTTTTTTTGTTTTTTATCCCTAATTTTTGCCTGAATCGCCCTTTCGGGTTTTCGATCCACTGGGATGCCCATTTTTGCCCAAGCCGCCGTTTCGGGTTTTCGACTCGTCGGGTTATTTTATGCGTAGTATCTTTTGACTATGTCTGCGTTCGCAGGGTGCGGTAAATTGTCACCGTCCATGGTGGTCAGAATCATTGCACCACCAGAAAATATGCTCTTGATCACAAATGGTCCTTCATATGTAGGAGTCCATTTGCCCTTGGGATCACTTTGTGGCAAGATAATCCGCTTGATTACAAGATCTCCGACTTGATACACTTGACGTTTGACTTTCTTATTGAAGGCCTTGATCATCCGCTTTTGATACGTCTGACCATGGCATATAGCAGCAAGTCGCTTTTCGTCGATCAGATTGAGTTGATCAAGTCGGGTCTGCATCCAATCATCTTCATTCAAACCTGCATCCTTCATAATACTTAGAGAAGGGATCTGGACTTCCATAGGCAAAACAGCTTCCATGCCATAAACCAAAGAAAATGGGGTTGCCCCAGTTGAAGTACGTGTCGTCGTACGGTATCCATGCAGAGCAAACGGTAACATCTCATGCCAGTCTTTGTAAGTGGCTGTCATTTTCTGAATGATCTTCTTAATGTTTTTGTTCGCAGCTTCACTAGCACCGTTCATCTTCGGCCGATAGGGAGATGAATTGTGATGATAAATCTTGAACTGTTCGCACAATGCAGTGATCATCGTGTTATTCAGATTTGTACCGTTGTCTGTGATGATCCTGTCTGGAACACCATACCGACATATGAGATTTTGCTTGATAAAGCGGGCAACCACATTTTTAGTCACAGAGGCGAAGGAAGCTGCTTCGACCCATTTGGTGAAATAGTCAATGGCAACCAGGATGAAGCGATGTCCGTTGGAAGCCGTGGGCTTGATCTCTCTGATCATATCAATGCCCCACATTGCAAAGGGCCACGGAGCAGTCAGGACGTTGAGAGGAACCGGAGGGATATGAACTTTGTCAGCATAGACTTGACACTTGTGGCAAGTACGGGAATGTTGATGGCAGTCAGCTTCCATGGTAGACCAGTAATAGCCTGCCCTCAGGATCTTCTTAGCCATTGTATGCCCGCTCAAATGAGTGCTAAATGTGCCGCTGTGTATGTCAGTCATAATCAACTCTGCTTCAGCTTTATCTATGCATCGGAGTAATACACCATCATGGCTTCGTTTGTAAAGGATGCCGTTGCTCAGGAAGAACTTAGCAGCGAATTTCCTTAAGAACTTCTTGTCATTTACGGAAGCTCCTTCAGGATAATTTCTAGTCTCGAGATACTTCTTGATTTCATGGAACCAGGGTTGTTCCACTACTTCTTCGGTATTAATCTCGTGACAATGCGCAGGTTCATCCATTCGCTCGATGGTGATTTGGGGAGCCTCGCTATCCCAGTTGAGTTTAAACATGGAGGACATTGTGGCTAGAGCATCTGTTAGCTGATTCTCTTCTCGCGGGAAATGCTCGAAGGTAATTTGCTCGAAATGAGGCAACAATGTCAAGACATGTTATTTGTATGGGATAAGATTAGGATGCTTGGTATCCCACTCTCCTTTGATCTGACTGATAACCAAAGCCGAGTCCCCAAATACGATCAAAGATTTGATCCCCAAGTCTATAGCAGCCTTGAGACCAAAGATGCAAGCTTCATATTTAGCCATGTTGTTTGTGCAGCTGAAGCAAAGTCGGGCTGTGAAAGGTGTGTGACAACCTTCCGGAGAAATGAGTACTGCGCCAATACCGTTTCCAAGTGCATTTGAAGCACCATCAAAGTACAGGGTCCATCGGGATCCCTTTTCGGGTCCGTCATACGGTCCGTCACCTTTAATGTTGTCCAAATTCATGATGTCCTCGTCCGGGAAATCAAACCTCATGGGTTGATAATCTTCGATAGCCCGATGAGCCAGATGGTCAGCTAGTACACAATGTTTTATAGCTTTTTGGGTGGTGTACTGGATGTCATATTCAGTTAAGATCATTTGCCATCTTGCTATCCTTCCAGATAAAGCGGGCTTTTCGAAGATATACTTGATAGGATCCATTTTGGAAATCAACAAGGTAGTATGAGTCAACATATACTGTCTTAGTCGGCGAGCAGCCCATACCAAAGCGCAGCAAGTTTTCTCGAGCAGTGAGTAGCGAGCCTCACAGTCGGTAAACTTTTTGCTAAGGTAATAAATAGCATGCTCTTTTCGACCAGACTCGTCATGCTGGCCCAAAACACACCCCATTGAGTTATCCAAGACGGTCAAGTACATGATCAATGGTCTTCCTTCGACGGGTGGCATCAGAATAGGAGGTTATAGCAAATACTCCTTGATTCTATCAAAAGCAGCTTGACAATCGTCGTTCCATTCGACTACCTGATCTTTCTTCAAGAGTTTGAAAATTGGCTCACAGGTAGAAGTCAGATGTGAGATGAATCTGGCAATATAGTTCAAGCGCCCCAAGAATCCTCTAACTTCCTTCTCAGTACGGGGAGCGGGCATCTCTTGTATTGCTTTTACTTTTTCCGCATCGACTTCAATGCCTTTGTTGCTTACAATGAATCCCAGGAGTTTACCAGACCTAACTCCAAAAATGCATTTACTTGGATTCAGCCTGAGCTTGTATTCTTTTAACCTGGCAAACAGCTTCTCTAGATGTTCAAGGTGCTCTTCCTCTGTTTGTGACCGAGCTATCATATCGTCTACGTAAACTTCAATCTCATGATGTATCATATCATGAAATAAAGTTACCATGGCGCGTTGATAAGTTTCCCCTGCGTTCTTCAGCCCGAACGACATCACCTTATAACAAAAAGTGCCCCATTGTGTGACAAAAGTTGTTTTCTCCATATCCTCGGGGGCCATTTTGATTTGATTGTAGCCCGAGAATCCATCCATGAAGGAAAACACTTTGTGCTGAGCTGTATTATCGATTAAAACGTCAATGTGAGGTAGCGGGAAATCATCCTTAGGGCTGGCCCTATTCAAATCCCGGTAGTCCACACACATCCTGACTTTGCCATCTTTCTTAGGTACCGGCACAATGTTAGCGACCCATTGAGGATAGGACGTAACAGCCAGAAAACCAGCATCGAATTGCTTCATTACTTCTGCTTTGATCTTTTCGGACATGTCAGGCCTCATTCGGCGAACTTTTTGCTTGATTGGTGGACAGTCTTCTCTTGTGGGGAGACGGTGAACCACGATGTCTGTGTCTAAACCCGGCATATCTTCATAAGACCAAGCGAAGATCTCAACATACTCATTCAACAACTGTACCAAGCGCTCCTTGACTTTTGGTTCCAGATTGGCACCCACTTGCACCTCTTTCCGGTCTTCCTCGGTCCCTAAGTTGACAGTTTCCAATGACTCTTCATGCGGTAAGATGGCCCTTTCCTCTTGTTGCAGAAGTCTGGCTAGTTCCCCGGGTACTTCACAACCTTCGTCATCTTCATACTCGGCTAGATTGACCAGATCTTCAGAGTTATTGAAAGATACAGCAGAATAGTCACCCATGGAATCCGGAGTGGCTGGGTACCTGCATTGGTGAGTGTGTGTGTGTGTAAGGGATAGCCATCCTTAAACAAAAATGCAAAAGGAAAGAAAATGAACACAAGCAGTTTATCACATGAAAAACGTCCAATGAATCATTAAACATGGCATATGGATATGAAAAATAATCAAAACCCTTACAAGTGGACCTACCTGCCCCGGGCAAGGCAGGAGGTGAAAAGATAGTGTACGGATTGTTTGAAAGTAAATATTACAGACCAAATAGGAAATGTTTAACAGATAAATTACTGATGAATAAAAGTGATGGGGACAAAGTCTTTTGCCTCCCAGTTGCTCAATCCTACTTTGACAGTTGGATAAATCCACTCTTCAACGTTGCGTTCTTTGTCCTCATCCTCCAAAGCGTTGATTCCGTAGGGAGAAATCTTGACTGGCGCCCTTTCAATCTTCGCACGGCGCATAGCTTTCTAGACAGCGGCTGTGAACCCTAATCCAAATTTGTCTGTCTTATGTGGAATGTCAGGTAACTGCACCCATGCTGAATTCTTCCCTTCTTTGATTGCGGCTCTTGCATCCTCCAGAGATGCCATCCTGGCCATCTGCCTCGGTGTCTCAGCTGCCAACTTTGCTACCGCTATTTCAGGAAGGACTTCTTCGAAATGTTGAAACGGTGTCTCAATGAACTCTCCTTCAACCTCCACATACCGGAAAGAATTTAAGTGGATAATCATGTACTCTTCTTCGCCATGGACGGTGATGATCTTTCCCTTGACAAGATACTTCAACATCTGATGTAAGGAGGAGGTGACTGCCCCAGCATGGTGTATCCAAGGCCTACCCAGCAAGCAAGAGTATGACAGACGGATGTCCATCACATAGAAAGTGGATTTAAATACCTCAGTGCCTATATTGATGGGAATTTCAACCTCTCCATGGACCATTCTCTTCGAACCATCGAAAGCTCTAACAACAATATCGCTCGGCTTCAATTCCAACCCTTCACAATCTAATCGGTCCAAGGCCTTCTTAGGTAAAACATTCAGCGACGAACCAGTGTCGACCAAGACGTGTGCGAGAGTAGTTCCGTGACACTCGACTGAGATGTGCAAAGCATCATTGTGGTTTCTTCCTTTAGGAGTTAGGTCGGCGTCAGAAAAACCTAATCCATTGTCCGCAGTCAGGCTAGCCACGCAATTTTGAAATTGATCCGCAGAGGTTTCCTAGGGCACATGGGCTGCCTTCAGGAATTTTATCAGAGCTTTAGCGTGCGCTTCTGAGCAAAGTAGTAGTGCCAGCATGGAAATCTTGGAGGGGGTTTGCCCCAGCTGCTCTACTACATCGTAATCACTTCTTTTGATTATCCTTAGAATCTCATCCATTTCCTTCTTGGAGGTTTCCGGGATAACCAAGGGTTGAGCCCTCGTCCTGACGGGCTCATCTTGGATTCCCTTACCTTTATCAGCAGCAGTAGGAGAGACAGTACTAGGAACAACAACGTCTTCAATCAAAGGAGTTCTAGCAGAAAGTTTTATTGGTGCAGGGACGACCTTGTCAGCTGATGAGAGTCCAAAGACTGCTCTTGGAGGGGCAATCTCTGGAGAAAATATTCTCCCGCTCCTGGTGATTTTGCTAGTGCCTGCAATGTTACTAACGCTGGCTTCTTCAACATCCGAACTTTCTTCAATTATTTCGATTTGCTTGATACCATGGTAGTAGACGTCACCGCCATAGTTCTAAGGTATCGACCTCTCAGAAACATAGGGAACAGGCCCTGGCATTGTTATCTTTAAAGGAGCAGATTTCGTAGCTGGTGTAATCTTAACAGGCTTTTTGACGGCCTTGGAAAGATTGGCGTGAATGGTTATGATTGAGACATCTTCAGTATGAACTGGAACAGCAGAAACTTTTTCAAACAAAATTTGTCGACTATCCATAAGGCCTTGGATGCCTTTCTTCAGTAACGGACAATCAAACGGCAGAGAGTAACAACAATAGCAGTCTTCTTTACATCCCGGGAAGATCCCGGCCCTCAACAGATTCAACTTAATGGTTAGCAATGGAGTAGTCAGATCACTGACATCAGCAACATACAAATCTTCTTCAATGGCATTGACATTTCGGCCGTGCTTCAGCATGGGTGCAGATATCACATTAGGCTTCTCTGGAGCGTCAAACTCTACCTCCTTAGCCTCTATCAGGTCTTGGATTTTGTGCTTGAGTGCCCAACAATCATTGGTGTCGTGTCCAACACTGTCTAAATGGTAGGTGCATTTAGCATTGGCATGATAATGCGGAGAGGACGTATTCACATTCTTTGGTGCCTCCTTGATGGTGGCAAGATTCAACTTCAACAGATGGGGAAGCACTTGCGCTGGAGTCATATTAATACGGGTGAACTGCCGTTGTGGCCGTTCCACTCGTTGTTGATTTGGTCTGGACTGGTTATAGCGAGGTTGCTCACTCGGGGTATTTTGAATCATTACGGCCCCCACAGTTGGCCGACGCTCCGTCTTCCCTGCTCTTCTCTGAGAATATACCACAATTGTTTCCTTCTTAAAAGGCTTCTTCTCAACACTTGCAGCAACACCCTTCTGAATCTTTCCTGACTTGATGCCAGCTTCTATTCTTTCGCCTGTTAAGATCAAATCGGTAAACCCCGCGGAAGAGTTACCAATTAGATGATTGAAAAACGGCCCAAATAGGGTCCCAAGAAACATATCAACGAGTTCACGGTCAGTTAAAGGAGGCTGCACCCTGCCAGCCAAATCCCTCCATTTTTGTGCATATTCTTTGAATCCCTCGCTTGTTCCTAGTGACATACCCTGAAGTTGGGTACGAGTAGGAGCAAGATCAGAATTATACTGGTATTGTTTGTAGAAAGCGGTGGCCAAATCTTCCCAATTTCTGACACTGGTTCCTTCTAGCTGATAAAACCACTCCAACTGAGCTCCCGAAAGGCTGTCTTGAAAGAAATGAATCCAGAGATTTTTATCTGCCGTATAGGGTTGAATCTTTCTCACGTAGGACCTGAGATGCATTTTGGGGCAGGACAGCCCATCATACCTCACAAACACTGGCACTTTGAATTTTGGGGGAATCACAATCCCGGCAACCAAGCCCAAGTCTTCAAAATCCAAACCCAGTACTCTTTGTAGTTCCATGGCGGCCAATCTGTCTTCTAAACCCTTGTATTTATCATCAGCTGGAGGGTATTGCTGGTCAGAATAATCTTCATCCTCTTCAACCTCTTCTTCCTCCGCATCAGACTCGGAAGGCACCGCAACTCCATCTCTTTTACTAGTCCCTTCATCAGAAGTAGGAGGAAATTCAAGCACTCTCCGAGCTTCCCGTCAAATCTTCTCCCCAAAGTAGCCACCCCAATCCTCTTTTTCTTCTTTTTCACTGGGTCCTTATTCCCCAATTGAGTCTTGATATCCTCCTGACCCTTAGCCAAGGTCATCAGGAGTTGCTGGAATTGTGCATTCTGAGCCTGTAGGTCTTTGACTGTTTGCTCGAGATCCATCCTACTGAAATAAACAGCAGACAGATAAGGAAACCTGGAGTGAGACCTGCTTATGCACATGATGAATGGTATGCTTATGCAATGCATTCAAGGATTTAGAACATTCAAAATTGTTTCAGACAAAGAAGAACGCACGTCATATTAATAAGAAGAAATTTGTTAGTACATAAATGCCCCATGGGCCAAATATTACAAAATAAACTTCTTAAGGCAGAAAGACATTGCGCATCCTCTTTGGTGCGATGTAGGTGTTGAGGGACTCTTGCTCGTGGAGTCGGCGGGTAAGCTCTAGAACCTTCTTTTCACTGGCGTAGAAGCTAGCTTCAAAATTATTCCGTTCCTCCTTGAGCTGAATCCAACTTTTCTGCATTTCCTCCCACGATGTAGGCATGTCTGGATGTAGGATGGTGTAGGAGACCTCTCCTTCATTGACGGGCTCTTTAATCACTGGGAGTACATGAGGATAAGTCATCAGTAGACTTTGGGCTCGGGCTCGTACCCACTTGAGATAGGGCTCAAGAGGGATGGAGTTCTTGTGTCCCAGAGTCTTGCTATCAACCTTGTTGAGTTTTCCCCAAGCTCTGATGAATCTCTGGCGAAGTCCTTGTGCATCGTTGTCGAAGTCAAAAACTAGGTTAGGAATCAACATGTCATGAGGGCCATCCCTCCGTGCATATCCAAATTGCCTCAAAGCTAGGCAAGGGTTGTAGGTGATACCTCCCCTGATTCCAAGTAAAGGAACATTAGGAAATTCTCCGCAACGATCGACAATGATGACATTTTCTCTGGACCGAGAACACCAATGCACATCAGAATGAGTAAGAGTCATCAACCGTTGGGACCACCTTGTACCTTGGTCATTCTTCAAGACAGATTGCGGAAGGTGCGAAATAAACCACCTTGCAAGGATAGGAGTACAGCACGTGAGAACACCCCTCTTTCTCATTGTTCGTGTGTAAAATGAGTGAAGGATGTCCCCAAGCAATGTTGGTATTGGATTTCTGGACAAGAAGATTTTGAAGGCGTTAACATCTACCAATTGGTCAGGATTTGGGAACAAGACCAACCCATAGATAAGGAGTGCCACAATCTCTTCGAAAGCTTGTAGGTCCAATGAATTCCAACATTCTTGTGCCTTCTCAAACAAGAATTTTGCTAAGAATCCCTTGACGCCGCTTCTGGTTTCCCAATGCCCCTTGATGTCGGATGGTTGTAGATGTAATGCTCGAGCAACATCTTCCGGCTTTGGTTCCTTTTCCGTACCGTTGAAGGGTAGTTGATTAAGGATAGGAATTCTCAGGAGTTGAGAAAACTCCTCCAAAGTGGGTACCAACTGATAATCAGGGAAAGTGAAACAGTGGTGAAGAGGGTCAAAGAACTGGAATAGCACTTTCATCATGTCTTCTTCAATGTTGGTGCTGACTAGGCTGAGCAGTCTACCATGTTTTTCACTGAAGGATGAGTTTTCCGGGATTCTTGAGGTGATCTCCTTGAGTTGGGGAGAGATTCTCACAAGGTTGACTTGAATGGTGTTTCTGCGAGGAATTTCCATGTCCTACAAAACAAGAACAAAGATGAAGATCCAAAACCCTTGAAATGGTTAGTGAATGCATATGATGTTTTATGATGTTTATGATGTATGCACAAAACATATGTACAAGCAAATCACACCAAACCCTAGTTTCAGGCTTGCATGGGGTTTCATAGGTAAGTACCCTCTTGAGTGTAGTTGGCTTAAAAACCTGTCCTATAAATAGTAACCGGGTTCTAAGGAGCTCAATATCATTGGATTGTTTTCAACGTTCATTGTTTTGGTTTAGCCACTTAACTAGCGACCAAAATATTCCAAGAAAACAACCCTCAATGAGTGTAGTATCGAGTATCTACCAACTTCGGACTGCACCAAAGCCGGTCATCTCACTACCCCTAATAAAAGGCCAAGATGGTCAAGTAAGGTTCTAGGTCATTAGTGCTTAGTGACATCACTCAGCGGCCCCGTACTCTCCTTGATTGAACTCAAGGGTTACCGGTACTCACAAATATGTCGCACTAATATAGCTATTGCTTCGACCGTGTCGGTATACCCCGCACAGTTTCCACAACGTATTGCTATCTATGAATGTTTTCCAAAATCCGAGTGTAGGATTTGTAAACCCAAACAATAGAGCCAAGATATAAAGCAAACAATTCAAACAATTTGTCATGCAAGAGGATGATCTAAGCCCTAAGGTTACTCCACTTTTTTTAAAATTTCTCCCCAGCAGAGTCGCCAGTTCTGTGATACGGTGGGAGAAATGACTAGGGTTTTGCGTTTGTTTTCGCAAATGTTTCGTTTGAGCAAGATTCGCCACCGACTTTTTATTTTATCCTAAGGAAAGGTTTAAAAAGCACAGCAAAAACCTTTGAGATTTTTCTTGGGTTCGGGGAGTAGATTATAGAAAGGGAAGGTATTAGCACCCTTTCTATCCATGGTTATCCATGGGCTCTTAGGTACTTGCTTAGATCAACTTGCCTTGGTTTTCAATTGTTTGAAATGGTGCTTGGTGTGTGGTTTTGAAAATGTTTTGAAAAGATGCCTTGTATAGGCTACCCTTGTAACAATTCTTTACTCGAATGTTTTACGAAAGGTGTTTTGTCTTTTAAAAAGATGTTTCAAGGTTTTTTGAAAGTTGGTTTTGAAAGTGTTTGTGAAGTGGGTTTTGAAAATAGGCAAGTGTTTTCTTTGCAAATTGGCAAGTACTTAAGAGTTATCTACCCTAAAGTTTTCTCAAAGATTTTTGTTATGTTTTAAACCTTTTGACAATTTTTTTCCACCATTGCATTTGGTGGACAATCTTGCCTTAGGAGGTAAAAGGGACGGGCGTGGGTCATCGTTTAGACCATAATTGCAATAGTGTTAAATGTCTTTGGGCAATTTTTTCTTTAAAAGAGACTTGATCATTCATTTAGGCAACATTTTGAGGGACTATGATCATTTGATTGTTTGTTTTACCCAAAGAAATTCAACATGCAATATGGCCCAATTATTTGAAGGCAACAAAGTGGAATACCCTAGGGGTGCAAGTGTGAAATGTGTTGTCCATTTTCATACTTATTTATCTTGAAATTAGGTCAAACTATTTTGTTCGTTTTATTCGCATACAAACCCTAATTCTAGCATGGTATGTTTAGAAAGCATTAAAGTGCAAAATTTAAATTCCTACACTATTACAACACAATAATATGGGGAGGGGGGTACAATGTTTCAAATGGGGTATATTTAGACAAGAAATTAAACCTAGCTATTACATCATTTTCTTTGAATATTTACAATACAAATAATTGCATAATTAAATGGAAATGAAATAAATATGCAAAATGTAAAAAGAATTTTTATGTGTATGAAAAAAATAGTATTATTTATGTAAAAATAAAAAGAGATAAAAAAGGTATTATTTTTGGAGTATTCTCATATTTAGGGCAAAACCCTAATTTTTTTAATCAAAAGGGGATTAATTATTTAATATATATAATATTTACTATTTATGTACAAAAAATAAAATAAAAATGAAGTATATTTGTAAAAAAGTATTTTTTAGTATTAACTATTAATAAAATAAAAATATGTACATTTTTTGGTATTTTATCCTAAGTGTATTAATATATACATATTTATTTATATTATTTACAAAATATGTATTATATATATTAATTAATAATATTTAATATTTAATAAAAAAAGTATTTTTCTATAAAATATTTTCAGGAGGTAAAAATAAGATAAAAATGTATAAAAAAATATATTTGTACTATTTTAGTATTTTAAACAAAAAGTATATATCTATTTATTTATGTACAAACTTAAAAGAAAAAATCAAATAAATACCTAATAAATTCAAAAATGATGAGAAAAAATATTTTTATATTTTTAATATGCTGAGAAAAATAAATGAGTCAATTAAAAAAAGAAAAAGTCAAAAACATTAAAAATAAAGCAAATGGGCTCAGGGGGGTGTGAACCAAAAAGCATGGTGTAAGAAGCAAAACAAAAGCTGGCCCAGCCCATGAGGCACCTTCTTCAACCTCTGAACCATGTTATTCAAAAAAATGCGCGCCCTGTTCTTCCATCCACACGTCCTGATTCCTGGCTTATTAATGAAAACTCATAACATAGAAAATGTTCAGCATCAAGAGACGAATCCAACCATATGTAGAACTTGATCTAACTCTCTAAGATGAGGGAGAATTTCTTCTCCCCCAAATCCTGATCTAGATTTTCTGCCATTTTCAAACCTTAAATTCGCACAGCTCAGGCAAAAGAAATGAAAAGTGAAAGTATGTACAGGTTCAGTGGCATGAGTAGAACATTGCTTATTCACAAACTTAGAACTAATGATGCCTAATAAGAGAGATAGAAGTTCACCAAAATACCTGTTCAGTTGAAGTTCTATCTGGCAATGGGGGAGCTTTTAGTGCAAGATAATGGTTGGTATAACTTCCTTGAGGTGTGGTGATGCTGTTCCAATATTTACTTTGCCTTGAGACACCTTGAATTGAGCTGTAGAACTTCAACTGCAAAATGAAAAAGTGAAAATGGTGGAACTTGTTAGAGGAATTACAGGTCGTGTTTCAAGTCATGGTTAGCTTGCATAGATGCTAGGGAATGTGTGTGAACTGGTTTGGGCAAGAGAGCTTGAGGGAAATGGAAGATGGCACCCAAACTGCAGGCCTGGCCCTGTTTTTGCAGTTTGAAGGTGATTCTGAGATTGGGGGTGTATGAGAGATATTAGGGTCGTGTACTAGCTTGGTTATGATGTCCTGGATGTGTTTTACAAGTTTGCTTAAGTGTTTGTAAGCTGATATGAGAGTTGTGTTACAATATGCCAAGTTACTTACACTTTAAGCAACAAATGCCCAAGTTGTGTTCTAGGTCAGTAGAGGCCCCCTAATGAGCTGCATAATCTCTCCTTGATCAGAGTGTTTTTCTCATAATCTTGTGCCAATTAGATCCCATTTGTACTGCTTGGATTTTCAATTGGACATAAAGCTACCTTTTGCAAAAATGGAAGAAATGCTTTATCTATTTTGGGATTAATCCTCTAGCAATGCTTGAACACACAAAACATGGTCTTGGCACAAAGGTTTTGCATTGAATTATTGAGTGTCAAAGGGTTTTAGGACCTGTAATTTAGCAAAAACTATGCTGACTTGAAAATGGCCTAAGTTATGAACATGTTCATGATCAATTCAAAAGTGAGTTTTTGCCATATTGTGAAATTCGATTCTCTCAAGTTATGAGGTTGTTTGAGAAGTTATTGGACATTTTGGAAAGCTTGGAATGTGTACTACAATCCATCTTTGAAATGCAAATTGAAATTCCAAGTGGAAGTGTATGGAAAATGGCCTTGAAGTTGGGTAGAAAACCTTGTCAAAATAGGTTAAAATTTCACTAAGTTAAGAATGGTTTAGTGCCCTTATTCAAAAATTTGTAACTTGAGATACAAGCCTCAAATGGGAAAACTTTGTGAATCAAAGTTGTAGATTATGCAACAAGCTACAACTTTCATGTTTTGACTTTTGTTTGAATCCAAATGGATCTTGGTGAGAAAGTGGGGCAAAGTTGGGAAAAAATTAGGGTTTTTCATAACTTAGAAAAATTCTAAGTTACGAAAAATTCTAATTTCTAACCCTAATTTGCATTTGGTGATTTCTTGATGAACAAGTTTCATGATTTGGCATGTTTTGATGAAAAATGAATCTTGACTCTTGATTTTGACCAAAAAGTCAAAGTTTGACTTTTCAGTGTACAATCAAAATTGATCAATTGACTGGGAAATTCAATTGTCAATTTTGTGTACTTGGGATCTTTTGAGTTTGTTGAGCATGTCAAGATAATTCCATGGGGTCCTTGAGTCCATATGTGAGCTTGGTTTGCCATTGGCTAGGTCAAACAGTAAAAAATTGCCTTTGTGCAGTCACAACCCTAAAAATGACCATTTTGCCCTTTTGGTGATTTGATCAAATTTCTTGTGGAATTGTGGTCCAAACTTGATCAAATGGTTCATAGGAGTTTATAATGTAGATGGGGGTCAATTTTCATGAGGTTTGACTGTCAATTGGCCACAATTGACTTTTCCCCAATACAGCTGATTTCTAGGTCAACTGTCCAATTGACTGGGCAAAACTTGGAATCAAGGCTTGAAACTTGGTATGGATGAACTTGGGAGTCCAATATGAAGCATGAAAGTCATCTTAGGCATTTTAGGTCAAAACATCTTTGTGCAAACACAAACCCTAATTTGGGTCAACAGTGCAAGGAGAAGTCTTGAGCAGATGAAACCCTAACTGGACCTTGATCTTCAAGGGCTTTGTGATGAGAAATGTTGAGAAAATGGGAGGGCAAATTTTGGGGTACAACAGGTAGCTTCTAAGGTGTCCTACTGTTGCTCTGGTGACCATACTGTCCCTACAATCGAATTGACCCGAACACCTCCAACGGTGGTGCTACCTACCTCTCAATGGTGGGATGGCACTACCTTAAGGACATTTACACAGCCTAATTCCTTAGGGTAGGTAGATGACTCGTAGATACTTGCTTTAATTTAAAACAAATCAAAACTTCTTTTCACACCGACACCTTTCAAAAAGCTTTCAAAAAACAATTTTTCAAACACTCTTGAGGACTGATACAAGAGTCGATCTGAAACTTTAAACGAAACTTTTTCAAACCCACTCACACTTTGAAAAGCAAACAAATATTTTGAAAACACAAAGAGCAAGTATCTAAGAGCCCATGGATAACCATGGATAGAAAGGGTGCTAACACCTTCCCTTTCTATAAATCTACCTCCCGAACCGAGAAACTATCTCAATAAGGAATTTTGCTGTGCTTTTGTCCTTTCCATGTTGGAGAAAATAAAATACGGTGGCGACTCTTGCTTACCGCGACATTTCGCGAAACCAGCTTTAAACAATCGGTTCCAGATCCACCGATCACAGGGGGCTTTATATTTGTCATTTCCATATATCATCAATAAAAGCATTGGGCGTTTTTCTTGCATTATAAATTTTGCGCTCCTTGTCTTTCCGTTCTATTTTTGCACTTTATCAAAACAGTTATTTGTCTTACACACACTCACATATACAGGTCTGCATCCACTCTGGATCCCACTGATAACGACTTTGTTACTGCCATTTATGACTTTGAAAGTCCGATCAACCAAGTCGAGGACAAAGGTGAGGATGATTGTGAAGTGCCTGGGGAACTTGCTAGACTGTTACTTCAGGAAGAGAGGGCCATATAGCCACATGAAGATCCAGTGGAAACAATAAATATAGGTACAAAGGTAGACAAGAAAGAGGTCAAGATCGTTGCAAATCTCGAGTCTAGTGTTAAGCGATGGTTGATGCAGATGCTGCGTGACTATGTTGAGATCTTTGCTTGGTCTTATGAAGATATGCCTGGGTTGGATACTGATATTGTGGTTCACTGCTTGCCTACTAAGGAAGACTGTCCTCCAGTAAAACAGAAAGGTCACCGAATGCGCCCAGAGATGCCTGAGAAAATCAAGGATGAGGTTATGAAACAGTTTGATGCCGGTTTTCTAGCAGTTACTTCTTACCCACAGTGGGTTGCCAACATGGTTCCGGTGCCGAAGAAGCATGGTAAGGTTCGTATGTGCGTGGAATATAGGGATCTGAACAGGGCGAGCCCCAAGGATGATTTCCCTCTGCCTCATATCGACATTCTGGTTGACAACACCGCACAACATAAGGTCTTCTCCTTTATGGATGGTTTCTCCGGTTACAATCAAATTAAGATGGCTCCCGAAGACATGGGGAAGACAACCTTCATCATGCAGTGAGGTACCTTTTGCTATAAAGTCATGCCTTTCGGATTGAAGAATGCTGGGGTAACGTATCAGCGCGCCATGGTTGCTTTGTTCCACGACATGATCAATCATGAGATTGAGGTATACGTTGACAATATGATTGCAAGATCCCAGACTGAAGAAGAACATCTTGACCACCTTCAGAAGCTATTTGACAGGTTGAAGTTGTACAAGCTGAGGTTAAACCCGAACAAGTGCACCTTCAGAGTGAGGTCTGGTAAGCTGCTAGGTTTCGTCATTAGTGATAAAGGTATTCAAGTGGACCCTGCAAAGGTGAAGGCTATATAGGAGATTCCAGCTCCCCGAACAGAAAAAGAAGTCAGAGGATTTTTGGGAAGATTGAATTACATTGCCTGATTCATTTCACATTTGACTGCTACTTGTGAGCCAATCTTCAAGCTGTTGAAGAAAGATCAAGTGGTGAAGTGGAATGATGAATGTCAGGCAGCTTTCGAAAGGATCAAGGAATATCTCCAAGAACCACCTATTCTGATGCCTCCAGTTGAAGGGAGACCTCTGATCTTATACTTTACAGTACTCGACAATTCAATGGGGTGCGTGTTGGGGCAGTATGACGAGTCTGGCCGAAAAGAGCATGCTATTTATTACCTTAGCAAAAAGTTTACCGACTGCGAGACCCGATACTCGTTGCTTGAGAAAACTTGTTGCGCTTTGGCATGGGCTGCTCGCCGGATGAGACAGTATATGCTGACTCACACTACTCTATTGATATCAAAGATGGATCCAATCAAGTATATCTTCGAGAAGCCTGCCTTGTCCGGAAGAATAGCAAGATGGCAGATGATCTTGACTGAGTACAACATCCAATACACGACCCAAAAAGCAATCAAGGGAAGTGTGTTGGCAGATCATCTGGCACATCAGGCAGTAGACAATTACTAGTCTATGAACTTCGAGTTCCCAGATGAGAATATCATATTGGTAACTGACTGTGAAGAACCTGGACCGGATGAAGGACCTGAGGAAGGATCCTGATGGTCTATGTACTTTGATGGAGCTTCAAATGCTTTGGGTAATGGCATTGGCTCTGTGGTCATATCTCATGAAGGCTCTCATACTCCGTTTACCGCCCGACTATGTTTCAACTGCACCAACAATATGGTGGAGTATGAAGCGTGCATTATGGGCCTTCGAGCAGCAATTGACCTAAGGATTAAGTTCTTAAGTGTATTTGGAGATTCCGCTCTCGTGATCAGTCAGATCAAAGGTGAGTGGGATACGAAACATCCAAATCTTATTCCTTATAAAGAGTATATATTGACGTTGCTGCCACACTTCGAGGAGATAACCTTTGAACACTTCCCCAGAGAGGAGAATCAGTTAGTGGACGTGCTAGCTACGATGTCTTCTATGTTCAAGGTCAGGTGGGACAACGAGGCTCCCCAGATTACCATTGAAAGGTTGGACGAACCCGCACATTGCTGTGACATTGACACTGAAGATGTAACAGATAAACCCTGGTTTCACGAGGTAAAGAGGTATCTTAAGGCTCAAGAATACCCTGAGGGTGCATCTGTTAATGATAAGAAGTTTCTGAGGAGGTTCGCGGTAAAGTTCTTCATTAGTAATGGTCTCCTTTACAAACATAATCATGATTCAACTTTACTGCGATGTGTGGATAACAGCGAGGCGGAAAGGATTATGGCAGAGTTACATGAAGGTACTTTCAAAACTCATTCCAGTGGACACACCATGGCAAAGAAAATCCTTCGGGCGGGATATTATTGGTCCACGATGGAAGCCAACTGTTATCATCATTCTCGAACCTATCACAAATGCCAAGTCTATGCTGATAAGGTGCACATACCTCCAGTTCCTTTGAACGTCTTGACAGCTCCTTGGCCTTTTGCAATGTGGGGCATCGACATGATTGGCGATATCATACCTACTGCGTCCAACGGGTATCGTTTCATCCTGGTAGCTATTGATTATTTTACAAAGTGGGTTGAAGCAACTTCCTTTGCTACTGTAACCAAGAACGTCGTGGCACGGTTTATTCGGCACAATCTGATCGGTCGATATGGTGTACCGAAGTGGATCATTACGGACAATGGTACAAATCTCAACAATAAGATAATCACTGAGCTCTGCAAGCAGTTCAAGATACATCATCACAATTCTTCTCCTTACCGGCTGAAGATGAATGGGGTTGTTGAAGCGGCTAATAAGAACATCAAGAAGATTGTGCAGAAGATGACGGTGACATACAAAGACTGGCACGAGATGTTACCATTTGTTCTTCATGGGTACCGTACCTCAGCACGGACGTCAACAGGGGAAACACCCTATTCCTTGGTATATGGCATGAAGGCCGTATTGCCCATTGAAGTCCAGATACCCTCTCTTTGGATTATGAAGGATGCAGGTTTGAGCGAAGACGACTGGATCCAGACCCGGCTTGATCAGCTAAACTTAATCGACAAAAAGAGACTTACTGCTATTTGTCATGGTCAAACGTATCAAAAACGGATGATCAAGGCATTTAACAAGAAAGTTAAACGACAAGAGTATCAAGTTGGGGATTTGGTCATCAAGCGCATCATACTGCCGCAAGGTGATCCCAGGGGCAAATGGACCCCTACGTACGAAGGGCTATTTATGGTTAAGAACATTTTCTCAGGAGGAGCTATGATTATAACCACCATGGATGGTGATGACCTTCCTCACCCCGTCAATGCAGACATAGTGAAAAAATACTACGCGTAATCAAAGACCCGCTAGGTTTACTGGCCTAGGCAAAAATAAGGGCTTCCCGGCGAACCAAAAGGGTTCGGGCAAAAATAAAGGATGAAAATGAAAAAAGCTGTACACCCAGCAAGTCGAAAACCTGAAAAGGCGACTTGGGCAAAAAAGGGTATCCTGGTAGACTGAAAACCCGAAAGGGCGGTCCAGGAAAAAATTAGGGATCAAAGCGTAACACAATGTCTCATTGGATCACCTGGAAACCAGACTTCGGTATCGACTATCAAGCTCGGACGACACTAATCAATCTGATCTACCTTCAATCAAGTAGCAAAGTGATGAGATGCCCGAGGATATAAAGGCAATAGCAGAGTTGGAACCCAGTGGGATTATTCACATAGCTGTTTTTCACAAATTGTATAAATTCTATTATTCGGCGGCGTTCTCTTACTAGGACGTCAACCTCTTCTACAAAAACGCCTATTTACATTCCAAACTTCAAAGTCAATACAATTCATTTTCAAATAAATTTCAAACTGTTTTCCTTTTTTCTGTTTTGTTTTGCAAGAACATCCAATGTTCATTTTTGATATATGCATTTGACAATAATTGCTGTTCATAAATATTTACATGCGAAACAAAGGACGATTACTCGTAATATCAGGAACAGGGGAAAATAAGAATTGTCCAGGCCTTACAATTGCTCTGTCCACCAGGTACAAGGATAGATTTAGCTGAAAAAATATGACTAAGGTACATTCACTCCCTGCAGAGTAAGAAAAAGACAGTAGTGTTAACTCTCCCAGCTAAGGCTCGCAACCGCGAATGAGTCGGTAAAATTCTCCCCAAGCAGAGTTTATCTATCATCAGACCTGGAAAATTATCCCTAGTGGAGTTTGGAAAATTATCCCCGGTGGAGTTTGGAAAATCATCCCCAGTAGAGCCTGCAAGGTTATCCCCAGTGAAGTCGCAACTGGAAAATCATCCCCAGTGGAGTTCACTCCTTTCACAAATAGAAACTCAATCCCCAATAGGTTTCATTATCACCAGCAACGGTAGCTCATCCCCAGATGAGTTTATTTCTCCAACTTAACAGGTCCTCTAACAGGGTATCTCTTCTCCCCACAGGGTCATTTCCTCGTCAGTTTATTCCCCAGCGGAGTTATCCTCTCCTGCAGACTTATTCTCACGATCATCTTCATTCACTATCCCCAGCGGAAACAAAGAATTCAACTCTTTTCTCCAGCAGCTATCTGGGATTTATTTTCCCCGGCTAAAAACATTGCACCTTCATACATCATGACATGCATACGCATCATACAACACAGTCTCATTTATTTTGAGAACATCATTGCCTGGTGCATATCATGCATTACATACAGCTAACCTTTACCTTTCAGGAAAGATACAATCAAATTCTCACAAAATTCAAGCTATGAAGCCTTTACCTCAGTTGAATAACGGATGACTGAAGTTCCTAAATGTCAGCAGAGATGATTCCTTAGTTGAATAACAGATGACTAAAGTTCCTAAATGTCAGCAGAAATTATTCCTCAGTTGAATAACGGATGACTGAAGTTCCTAAATGTCCGCAGAGATGATTCCTCAATTGAATAACGGATGACTGAAGTTCCTAAATGTCAGCAGAGATGATTCCTCAGTTGAATAACGGATGACTGAAGTTCCTAAATGTCAGCAGAGATGATTCCTCAGTTGAATAACAGATGACCGAAGTTCCTAAATATCAGCAGAGATGATTCCTCAGTTGAATAACGGATGACCGAAGCTCCTAAATGTCAACAGAGATGATTCCTCAGTTGAATAATGGATGACCGAAGTTCCTAAATATCAGCAGAGATGATTCCTCAGTAGAATACAGATGACCGAAGATCCTAAAATTCAATAGAGATGATCCCTCAGTAGAATACAGACGACTGAAGTTCCTAAAATTCGGCAGAGATGATTCCTCAGTTGAATAACGGATGACTGAAGTTCCTAAATGTCAACAGAGATGATTCCTTAGTTGAATAACGGATGACTGAAGTTCCTAAATGTCAGCAGAGATGATTCCTCAGTTGAATAATGGATGACTGAAGTTCCTAAATGTCAGCAGAGATGATTCCTCAATTGAATAACGGATGACTGAAGTTCCTAAATGTCAGTAGAGATGATTCCTCAGTTGAATAACATATGACTGAAGTTCCTAAATATCAGCAGAGATGATTCCTCAGTTGAATAACGGATGACTGAAGTTCCTAAATGTCAGCAGAGATGATTCCTCAGTTGAATAACAGATGATTGAAGTTCCTAAATGTCAGCAGAGATGATTCCTCAGTAGAATACGGACGACCAAAGTTCCTAAAATTTGACAGAGATGTTTCCTCAGTAGAATACGGATGACTGAAGTTCCTAAAATTCGACATAGATGATTCCTCAGTAGAATACGGATGACCGAAGTTCCTAAAATTCAACAGAGATGTTTCCTCAGTAAGAATAAGGACGACTGAAGTTCCTAAAATTCAAGCAAAGACGATTCACCAGCAGAATAATGGACGCCGAAGCTCCTAAAATTCTACTTCTCTCAACAAAGATCAGCCTTCCCCAGCGGAATCTTCCTCAAACGAAAAGTATACAAGCTCTCGCTAAGGAATCCCTTATGCGATTGAAACTCCTTCAGATGGCATCTATAAGCCCATCTCCCGCCATCAGTCTCCAAATGGCATCAATAAGCCCATTCCCGACATCACAAGACAATTACCACTTCATGCGAGTGCAAATTTTTGGGCAGTCTAGTGTTCAATCATCTTCCACCTTCAGATCACGAAAGGCAGACAAGCCAATCTAAATCTTTAGGTTTAAGAAAATTGAACAGGGGAAGATGTTGTACCCCAAAATTTTCCCTCCCATATTTCTCAAAAAATTTCAAGAAATATCCTCAAGTTGCTCAAGGTAGTCTAAGGGTTGGCCAGACAAGCTCCCTCCTAAGGCAGTCTACCTCAAATTAGGGTTTCATGTTGCATCAAGATACTTGAGTCCAAGTGATCCCAAATGCTCACCAATGTCCTAATATGTTCTCAAGATCATCCATGTCAAGTTTCAAGCCTTGTAGAGGAAGTTTGCTCAGTCAATTGCTCAAAGGCCTGAAAATCGACTATGCTAGGGCAAAAGTCAACTGTGGCTCACATACAGTCAAAATTCAATATTTTTGGTCAAAATTCTCATTTTGAAGGATATTTCATCATTTGATCAAGGGTTGATCATGATTCATCAAGGATTGCTCATAATTCATGAAGAGTCAAAAGTTGTTAAATTAGGGTTTTATAGGAAAAGTCAACTCAACTTTGACCAAGCATAACTTTCTCATACTTTGTGAGAAATGACCCATCCAAAGCTCATTTATAATAGGATGCCATGATATACAATCCACCTTCAGCTCCCAAGTTCAAAATATGCACTCACAAGAAGTTATGAATTTGGACATTATAGGTCATTTTGAAAAGACAACAAAAACACTTTTTTGTCAAAGCTTCATACATGAGAATGGAATATCAAAATGAGATGAGACCAAAAGGGTTGCTTAGGGTACATCTCAAGCTTTCTAAAAAGTCCAAGAACACCTCCAAAGAGTCAAAATTGAAGAAGTTATGCATTGGTGAAGTTGACCTTTTTTGCAAAATTGCCAAAAGTCAACTATCCCTAAAACTTCAATTTTTGCCAAATGGGCCCAATCTTTTTCACTTGTTTTGAGTTGGAAACATAGTCCACGAGCTCTAGCCTTTGTCACTTGTCCTTATCATGTTTTTATTATTTATTTTGATTTTTATTTGAATTAATTCAATTTAAATCAAAACAAATCATATAAAATCAAAAATATTGAAAACACAAGATTTTGTGCTTGTTTCAGGTTTCAACTACAGCTAGCAAGTATTCAAATACGTGCAAGGAATTAGGGTGGACAAAAAGATTGAAATAAGCTATTTTTGGAATGATATTGAAAGTGAATCAAATCAAATCAAAACTCATTGATAGAGGAAGATTGGATGCATTCTTTCAATCCTAATGCATTCCTTGATACAAATATAAAACAGAGGCAGACCTAAAAGAGAGGTGAGAAGCAGGCACAAGAGGCAGAACAAAATCTGAAAAAATCAAGAAAAAGTGCAAGATTGATTTCCTATTTCCAGGCATCCTCAAGGCCTTCCAGCTATCCCAATCGATTCCTGGGATCCTCAGCAAGCTAGAGCAATCCAAAGAAAGTGTTTTCAAGCCTTAAATTGCATTGTAAGTCTCTCACGGCATAACACATTTCTTGAATTCGAATAGCATGATTTAGGCATTGTTAGGAGGAATTAATCACATATTCTTGATCTATGAAACATTTGCAAGCTTCCTGTATTGATTAATTACATTTATATAGCCTGTATTGGAATGTGCCATTATTAGGGTTTGTAGCTCCGAATTAGGGTTTTTGTTTACAGGAAAAATTAGCCTTGATGAAGGGTACCATCACGTTCAGAATGATGAGACAAATCCAGCCATGGTGTTAAGTTTCATTTATATGGCTCATGGAGGATTTTGGAACAAGCTCTGCTTATAGCTATGAACAACGCCCGTAGGTAAAAGTTTAGCACTTTTACCCACAGAGAGAAGAAGAAGATGACCTATGTGGCACCCCTCCATTGGCTTGTTTGAATTTTCGCGTGTGGATTTCACATACAGGGTCTTTTAATATTTGTTTATTATTTTGCATTATTATGACAACAAAAGCAATTGGCCCAGTGGTAGTGTTGTACCCCAAAATTTGCCCTCTCATATTTCTCAAAACATTGCAAGAAAAATCTCCAAGTTGCTCAAGTTTGCTCAAGAGTTGGACAGACAAGCTATCTCCTAAGGTAGTCTATCCCAAATTAGGGTTTCACATTGCATCAAGATCCTTGATTCCAAATGATCTAAAGTGCTCCCTAATGTCCTAATATGTTCTCAAGATCATCCATGTCAAGTTTCAAGCCTTGCAGAGGAAGTTTGCTCAGTCAATTGCTCAAAGGTCCAAAAATCAACTATGCTAGGGCAAAAGTCAAATGTGACCTACATATAGTCAAACTTCAAGATTTTTTGTCAACATTCTCATTTTTAAGTGTATTTCATGATTTGATCAACGGTTGATCATGATTCATCAAGGATTGCTCAAGATTCATCAAGTTTCAAAAGTTGCTAAATTAGGGTTTTGTAGGAAAAGTCAACTCAACTTTGACCAAGCATAACTTTCTCATACTTTATGATAAATGACCCATCCAAATCTCATTTTGAAGAGGATGAAATCCCTACAATTAATCTTCATAGTCCAAGTTAAAAAAATGCACTCACAAGAAGTTATAAATTTGGACATTATAGGTCATTTTTGAAAGTCAACAAAAACACCTTTTTTTCCAAAGCTTATAACTTGAGAATAGTATATCAAAATGAGATGAGACCAAAAGGGTTGGTTAGAGAATATCTCAAGCTTTCTAAAAAGTCCAAGAACACTTCCAAAAGTTCATAATTGAAGAAGTTATGCAATGTTGAAGTTGGGCATTTTTGCAAAATTGCCAAAAGTCAACTATCCCCAAAACTTCAAATTTTGTCAAATGGGCCCATTCTTTTCCACTTGATTTGAGCTTGAATCATTGCCCACGTGTCCTAGCTTCAGCCATGAGCCCATATTTTATTTTTATTATTTAATTTGATTTTTAATTGAATTTATTCATTTTTAATCAAATAAAATCACATGAAATCCAATGCTTTGATAACACAAGATTTTTTGGATATTTCAGGCTTTGATTGCAATCTTTAACATCATCAAATTCGAATAACACCAAATCATGGGCAAAAAGATTGAAATTTGGCAAATTTGGAAGGTTTTAAAGAGTAGATCAAATCAAATATGTATGCATTGATATGAGAGGATTTGATTCATAATTCTTACCCTAATACACTACACACTACATAAGCAAGCAAAAGCAATCGAAACAAGGGTTGGAAGCTGCAGGCAGAGGCAAGACAAAAGTTGAAAAATTCACTAAAAAGCTTGAAATCAAAATCATAGCTAGAGGCATTTTCAGAAGCTGAGACCTGTCCCAATATCTTCCTGGGTGTTCACTCAATCTATCTGGATCAAAAGCAAGCTTGTTCATACGCCCAAACGCACTGTAAGTGTCACGAAACCCAGCTCTGTTCTTGAAATCGTAACTCTTCATTCTTGCATCATTTGAACAAATTATTGGCATATTTGTAATCCTCACAACATTTACAAGCTATTTGCATCATTCAATTTTGTTTATCTAACCCGTAATGTAAAACGCCATAGCTAGGGTTCTTGGAAGCGTTTTTAGGGTTTTCTATTTCAGGCAAAATTGGGACTCAAGAAGAACATGGCTGTGATCAAGAGGCCATAACGAATCCAACCATGTTCTTGGAATGGATTTATTTAGCCTGGGGAGATTTTTAGCTTAAGCCTGCATTATTTTGCTGCGGATTCAAATCTGCAGGTAATGTTTTTACAGATTTCAGGACAGGGACGATGAGGTGTCCCCTGCCCATTGGTTCGTTCGAATACCGCGCGCGTGTTTTTTTGTCTTTTTTGGCCATGGATTTGTTTTATTATATAATATACTCTTTTCATTATGATAACGAATAGAACAAAGCAGCGTAGTGGCAAGGCAAGCAAAGCATTATCCTATAGGACCTGGGTTCGAATCCCAGGTTCCCCAATTCCTTATTAATTTTGCCTTTCAGGTATTCCCATGCGCGTTTCAGCTTGCAGTGCACCATACTCTCTCAGGCATCCAATGGCCAGATGGCCAAAGGCCAGATCTGAGAGTCCCAACTGAAGGTCCACCATAGGCAAGGTCCACGCATGCCCACCAGATCTCAAAAGTAAATAAAGGCCAGCATTTTGAGGCCTCAGGATTGCTGATTCACACTCCCAATTTCAGGCCCATACCCCCCTTTCTCTCATTTATTTTGCTTATTTATTTTATTTTATTAATTGTTTTATTATTTTTTTGTTTAATTTACTAACCAATCACAAAAATTCTTTTTCTCATAAAATAAAAAATCATCAAAAAATATTTTTATTCAATCAAATTTTTATTTTTATTAATAAACACTAATTAATTAATTTAGGTTTTAATTAGGATAACTTTAACCTATTTTTTGTAAATAATTAAAATTAAATTAGATTTAATTAGGTTTTAATTACTAGCTTAATTATTTTATTTTTCTATCTTAAAATAACAAAAACCCAAAAATAATTTATTTTATTAATTAATTTATTAATTTAATTTAGCAATTAATTTAGGATTTATTTCTTTCTTAATTTAAAAACAACAAAAACAACAAAAACCAAAAAAGGATATTTTCTTTAACAAAAAGGGTCAAAACCCTAATTATGCGTCCGATCAAATTTTGCGCCGCGATTTATTTTCTTTTATCCAATTATGTACTTGCTCCCGGATTGTAATATTAAATAGGAATTTTTATTTATTTTTATCGCTTTATTTATTTTTAAAGGGTTTGTCTTTGGCGATGTAAATACCCGACGCCTTGTAATTTAAATTCCGCATTTTATTTTCGCAAGATATAACTGTTAGATGTTTGATAATAGGATGGCATGACAAGACTGAATGTTTTAACCTAAAATCAACTTAGATCACCCTAACATGTACAAAGATAAAAAATAACTGAAAACGACACACTCGCACATGCGCACTCTTAGGGTACACCCCACTTGGTTGCCTTTGTACGCGGTCATTGAGTATAGGTCACTTTAGAGGCCGCCCTCTTGTCTAAAAGATCATAGTCGCCTCGAAATGGTTGCCTCAGATATTGTTGCCTCAAACAAATGATCTAAGACATTAGGGTTACCGCTAAGGCGTCCTAACATTGCTTTAGTGACCGCATGTCCCTCATTCGAATTGACCCTTAAAACTCCAACGACGATGCTACCTACTCATCAATAGTGGGATAGTATTGTCTAAAGGAAATTAGCATAGAAGGATTCCTTTTTTTTCGAGTAGGTAGATGGTTCTTAAGTACTTGCTCTTTCAAAAAACAAAAACTTTTCACACTTACACTTTTCGAACAATGTTTTCAAAAAACACTTTATACGCTCTTGAGGACAGAAGCAAGAGTTAAATCGAAGTTTCAAAACAAAAACTTTTTCAAACCCACAAGCACAAAGAAAGCAATTTTGAAAACAATTGAGCAAGTACCTAAGAGCCCGTGGATAACCATGGATAGAAAGGGTGCTAATACCTTCCCTTTTCTATAATTTACCCCCCGAACCCGAGAAATATCTCGAAAAAAGGAATTTTTCTGTGCTTTTTTCCTTTCCTTGTTGGATAAAATAAAATTTTGTGGCGACTCTTGCTTACCGCGACATTTTGCGAAAACAAACGCAAAACGCAAACCAACATTAAAAAAAAACAGTCAGTTCTTCCCACCACATCACAGAACTGACGACTCTGCTGGGGATAATCTTATAAGTGAGGTGTACCTTAGGAATAGTTCATATTGTTTTCAATTGCTTGACTTGTATGCTTTATATTTGTGGACTTGTATCGGAGTTACTATAGATCCTAACCCGGATCTGGGGGATGCCCTTTAGGTAAGTAGCAATAAACTGTGAGGAAACTGTACGGCGTAGACCGATACGGTTGAAGAAGTAGCTATGTTGGTGTGGCACTTTAGTTTGTACCGATATCCCTTGTGGCACAACGAGGAGAATATGGGTCTTCTAAGGAGTCATTAAGCACCAACTGACCTTAGAACCTTTAAATTTACCAACTTGGCCATAGAACAGTAGTAGTATGCTACACTCATTGAGACTAAACTCTCGCGATGATTCCGGCCACAAGAAAAGGTTGCTAAACTGGAATTATGACCGATCGAGGGTAGTCAGTGATATTGAGATCCTCTAGAACCCAGTTACTATTTTTAGGACAGGTTGGAACCAACTGAACTGAAAGAGGGTAGTACCTAGACTCCTTGCCAGCCTAAAATCTAAGGGCTCTTTGTGTGACTTGTGTGCCTTTACCATGTTCGCTATTTGTGGATACTTGTGGTGTGTTTTCCATCATGACATCATGACATCATGACATTGCATGCATCTTGCATTGGACTAACCTATTTCAAAGACATGAGGGATTCATCTTTGTTCTGTTTTGTAGGTCATGGCACCCATGCATAGGAATACCATTCGGATCAACTTTGTCCAGATTCTCACTCAGCTTAAGGAATTGGTTGCAAAGATGTCAGATACTTCCTCCTTTATCAGAAGACATGGTCACCTCCTGGGTTTGGTCACTTCCAAATTAGACGAGCAGATGATGAGTGTCTTAGTCCAGTTCTTTGATCCACTGTACCATTGCTTTACTTTTCTGGACTACCAGTTGGTCCCTACCTTGGAAGAGTTCTCTGATTTGGTTGGTATCTCTATTCTGGAGCAGACCCCGTTCACAGGTTGGGAGAAGATCCTTAGGCCGGAAGAAATTGCTTTAGCCCTCCATCTGACAAAGGCTGAGGTAATGTCTATTTGGGAAACTCGTAGTGGAGAAAAGGGCTTTCTGACTAAATTCTTGGTTGGTAAAGCTAATCAGTTCTGGGACAGTCTAGACTTCCAGGCATTCGAAGACATACTGGCTCTTCTCATATATGGTTTGGTGTTGTTTCCTAACTCAGATGATTTCGTCGACGTGAATGCAGTAAATATTTTTATGTCCGGTAACCCTGTGCCCACTCTCTTGGGTGACATTCTGCACTCTCTTTATGCCCGTACTGCTCGGAAGCGGGGAACCCTTATGTGCTGTGCTCCATTGCTGGCGAGGTGGTTTATTTCTCACCTCCCCAAATCAGTTTTGAAGAATAAGGAAGGCATGGGCTGGGCCTATAGGATTATGTCTCTCTCTCATAATGACATCATTTGGACTATTAAGGGTATGGAAGATGTGGATATTATTGATCGCTGTGGGGAGTACCCCAATGTTCCGCTGATAGGAACCAATGGAGGAATCACCTATAATCCGTGCTTGGCCTTACGTCAGTTTGGGAGAGCTAGGAAGGAAGGACCTCATGAGTTACTGATGCCTAGTATTGTCTTTGACTTCCAAGGGGATAGTGACGAGCAACGCCGCAGATTCATAAGAGGTTGGGATAGAGTACACAGGTCTGATCCGCACGAGTTGGGTGCAAAGACTTCTCTTTCAATGAAGCCGTATCTCCGATGGGTTCGAATCCGTTCCCAAAAGATGGGAATGCCGTACGAAGCCGTCTTGCCTATAATTGTTGAGGTTGCTGATGAAGAAGGGGTTCCTCCTACCATCCTCCATCCATACATGCCCACTGACATTGGGGCACTAAAGAGATCTTGGATGCAGCTGAGAGAAGAGCGGGATACTTATAGAGAAAAGTATCACAAGCAAGAACAGAAGATTCATAAGTTGACAAGGCAGCTGGAGAACAAGCGGATCCTCAATGATTATGTCCACACCGACAAGAAGTGACCATGGGAGCACTGATTGTCTTTTGATTATTTCTAGTTTCGATTTACTCTTCAGTTTTTATTTCTTGTAATGCCTCAAAGGCATCTTGAATTTCAAGTTTATCTAATAAAAGTGTGTTTCATTTTTTGTTTACGAATTTGAATCTCTAAAGTCTTTGAAATCATATCATGCGCATATCATTCCCATGCACCTCATAACAGGTACCCTTACAGGTCTCTTATCTTCTTCGCTGTTTATTTCAGCATCATGTCTTCTGAACCATCAACTGAACAAGCAATCAAGGCTCTGCAAGCTCAAAACACCCAGTTCCAGGAATTGTTCATGAGTTTGGCTAAGGGTCAGCAAGATCTGAAGACCCTTATCTTGAAAGAGAAGAAGAAGAAGACGGTCCTATTTAATATGGGTCATAGATTCAGAAATGATTTGCGAGAAGAGGTTGATTTGACCCACTCATATGGAGAGGGAGATAATCAGGAAGAAAGGAGGGCTCATAGCCCTGTGGTTTCAGACAACGAGACGGGCTTTGACGAAGACCAATATCCTCCAGCTGAGGATAGATACAAGCAATTGGAAGACCGATTGAGTGCGATGGAAGTTCAGAAAGTTCCTGGTCTGGACTTTGGCAATTTAGGTCTGTCATCTAGGGTGGTAATTCCCTATAAGTTTAAAGCACCAGCCTTTGCTAAATACGACAGGGTTTCTTGCCCGAAGCTGCACCTCCGTTCGTATGTTAGGAAGATTTAGCCGTACACTGCTGACAAGAATCTCTGGATCCATTTCTTTCAAGACAGTCTCTCAGGGACTCAGCTTGAATGGTTTTACCAGCTGGAAGGAGCCAGTATCCATAATTGGGAAGACTTGGCTGCTGCTTTCTACAAGCAGTACCAATATAATGCCGACCTCGCTCCCACGCGTACCCAACTCCAGGGTATGTCAATGGGTGCGGGCGAAGGTTTCAAAGATTATGCTCAGAAATGGAGGGACCTTGCTGGAAGAGTGCAACCTCCCTTGGCTGATAGGGAGCTAGTGGATATGTTTCTGGGGACCTTGTCTGGTCCGTATTTCAACCATCTGATTGGAAGTTCGTCATCCGGGTTTACAAAGCTGATTATAACCGGGGAAAGGATTGAGGCTGGCATCAAATCCGGTAAAATACAGAAGGGTGTTTCATCAGGCACCGAGAAAAAGCCTTTTAAGAAAGAGTACAATGCTGTTTACAGTTCAAAAAGCCATAATAGACCTGAACGCCACCAAGCAGTTAATATGGTGGTTATATCAAGGCATGTTGCTGCTCCTCAGCGCAACAATCATCCAAGGGCCGAGAGACCGCGAAGAAAATTCACTCAGCTCAACATGACTTTATCCCAAATTTTGCCACAATTATTGAAAACCAACTTGGTGATTCTGAAGGAGGCCCCAAAGACTCCCAACACTACATCACCCATGTACGATCCGAATGCCTGTTGTGCTTTTCACTCTGGTAGCCCGGGGCATGACACGGATAACTATTGGGTCTTAAAGAACAAAGTACATGACTTGATTGATGCAAAGGAGATTGAGTTTGAAGCACCTGAAAGACCTAATATTGTGACAACTCCTATGCCCAAGCATGGAGTGAATGCTATAGATGAAGACTCGTTTGTGGTTTCTGTGAACGACATTGTTACCCCATTGATGACTGTGAAGAAGAACCTTCTGTTAGCTGGTTTATTTCCGGGCTGTGACGAGGGTTGCCGTATGTGTTCTGTACTACCTACTGGTTTCCATCTTTTGAAGTCAGGTGTCCAATTCCTGATGGATAATAAGGAAATTCTATTTGAGATGACTCTTGTTCCTTTGGTTCCTACTGAAGAAGTTGCTATAATTACCATTTTCGACAATTCTTCCAAGGCTTCCACGAGAAATCCTGTTAGAATTACATCTGTTCCAAGAATTGCACCATTGATCATCACTGTTCCAGGGCCTATCCCCTATACATCTAATAAAGCTGCCCCTTGGCACTACGGGGCTGGCGTGTATTATCACGGGGTTAAACAAGATCTAGAGGCTGATACTGACGTCAGCAATATTGTTGGACCTGCCAAAGTCAACCGCAACGGAAGACTTTTCTCCCCTGAGATCTCTCCACCAACTATCCGGAAGCCTATTGTTATTACACCTGCCAGTGTACCTGTTACTGTCCCCGTTCAAGTTCCAATTCTTACCCCTGTCGCCGAGTCATGTAACACTCGGGGCAAAAGGATCACCAATGAGCCTGCCTGAACGGAGGCACCAAAGATGATTACTGTTGAAGCCTCTAGACAAGAGATGGAGGAAATTTTGAAGATCATCAAAAAGAGCGACTACAATGTAGTCGAGCAGCTGGGGCAAACTCCATCCAAAATCTCTATGTTATCACTGTTGCTATGCTCAGAAGCCCATGCCAAGGCTCTGATTGCTTTCCTGAAGACTGCACACGTACCGCAAGAAACATCAGCTGATAAGTTTAAAGATTGTGTGGCTAGTCTGACTGCTGATAATGGGTTGGGTTTCTCTAACACCGACTTGACTGCTAAGAAGAAGAATCATAATGACGCCCTACATGTCTCCATTGAGTGTAGGGGCACTACTCTAGCTCACGTGTTAGTGGATACTGGATCTTCGTTGAATGTTCTACCTAAGAAAGCTCTAGACCAGTTAGACTGTGAAGGGTTGGAGCTGAAACCAAGCAACATTGTAGTTAGGGCCTTTGATGGGTTAAGAGGATGGTGCATGGAGAAGTGGATATTCCAATTAAGGTTGGTTCTTAGGTTTTCGCATCTACATTCTATGTGATGGACATTCGACCACCTTATTCTTGTTTGCTGGGTCGTCCATGGATCCACAAAGCTGGGGCAGTGACGTCTACGCTCCACCAGAAGCTAAAGTACCCAGTGAAAGGGAAAATTGTGACAGTACAAGGAGAGGAGGAGTACAAGGTGATCCACCTCAACTCTTTCCGATATGTAGAGATGGATGGGGAGTTCATTGAGACCCCGTTTCAACATTTTGAAGAGGTTCCCCAGACGCTGGCATCAACTGAGACTATTGTTGAAGATCCTCCAATAAGATGGCTTCTGTTATACCCCAAAATTTGCCCTCCCATATTCTTCAAGAAATTGTCAAGCCAAGATAGAAAATTCCCCAAGGGTTGTGCAGTGCAACAGTCTCCTAAACAGTCCAAATTAGGGTTTTGAGTCTGATCAAGAAAAGGAAGTTTTCAAAGGCTCAATCAAGTCTCATATGCTTACAAACATGGTCAAGCATCCCCATATCAAGTTTCAAGGCATTCAGCTCAAGATTGCACAGTCAAAACCCTAAATTGCACTACAGTCAACTGTAGGGGCAAAATGGTCATTTGGCAGTCAAAAGTTCAAATTTTTGGTCAACCTATCATTTTGAAGCCACAAACATCATTTGATCAATGCTTGATCATGATTCTCAAAATTTGGCTCAGAAATCATCAAAGATGCAAAAGTTGCTATATTTGGACAGTTGAAAAAGTCAACTGAAATTGACCAGGGCATAACTTTCACATGGATTATCAGAAAAATTCCATCCAAAGCTCATTTTGAAGAGAAAGACATTTCCTACAACTCCTCTTCATACTTCAAGTCCAAGAAATGCTCTCACAAAAAGTTATCAATTTCAACATTATAGGTCATTTTCAAAAGTCAACAAAAAGGGACTTTAAGTCAAAGACCATAACTTGAGATTGGTAAATCAAAATGACATGGGACCAAAGGCATTGGTTAAAGGACTCAAAGACCTTTCCAAAATGTCCAAGAACATGTGAAAAGCTTAAAAATTGAGCAAGTTATGCCTTGTAGAAGTTGGGAAAATTTTGTGAAATGGCAAAAGTCAACTATCCTTGAAAATCCAATTTTGACAAAAGGGCCCCATTTTTCTCACTTTGTCCATCCTTGTCAGGCCACACACGTGGCCCATGGTTGATTTCAAGACCAAATGTTGACTTTTTTATTTTATTTAATTTTTGATGATTTAATTCATTTTAATTCATTGAAAATTCAAATAAAATTTAAAAATCAATGAAATGGTGTCATATGAACTTGGACAAGTTCTATGTATCATGAACCAACTCAAAAATCAGGCCAAGGTTCATTTACACATTAGGTCTAGGTTTTGGCTAGAAATTAGGAAAAAATGGTTAATGGACAAACCCTAAGGCCAATTCTCTAACAAGCATGAATTAAGGAGAGCTAGCAAGCCAATTCCACTCCAGCATAACCCCTAAGTCAAACCCTAACCATAAGAGACCATATGATACGCTGAAAAGGCCATTGGCAATTTGAAAAATGAACCATAAAAGGCAAAACTGAAATAAAAGCTAGGGATCTTTGGAGGCCAAAATTTTTGTACCAATAGCTTCCTGAGATAATTCAAAACGCATTTCAATTCATAACAACACTCAAAGCTCCTTAAACTGGTAGTTACAAGTGAAACTGTACAGCAAAATTTTTGAATTCGTGTTCTTGATTCTAAGCATCCTTTTGCATTTTTAATTACATATTCATACTCATGATGAAGTTTCCAAGCTGTCCATGGTATTTAATTGCATTTTCATAAGCCATACACGATTTTGCCATTTTCGAATTCTAGGTTTCCCAGCTTCTTAAATTGGGGCTTTTGTAAATAAGAAAAATCAGAACTTCAGAGCAACACCATCACACTCAGCATCTTGAGACGAAGAAGAAGACATACTCGCGCCTAATTTATATTAGGAAATGAGCTATTCGCTATTTTTTCGTAGCTTACCTAATGCAACGTTTCAAAACCGTTGCTTTATTTGTTCATGTTTCAGGAAATTGGAAGGGACGATGGCGTGGCACAAGTGGATTGGATGAGTTTAAATTTGCGCGCGTTTAACTAAGCACTAACCATTTTCTTTTATATATTTTATTGACTATTATATGTTAAATGAAAACAACTAGCTCAGCTGGCCAAGACACGCGCATGTGACCTCAAAGACCTGGGTTCAAGTCCCAGGTCTTGCAAAATTTAATGTTATTTTTCATTTCCAATTCACATACAGCGCTCACATTGATGCTCACCATACTCCATCAAAATGCACCATCCACGTGTCCCAGAGCACTCACATCAAAGGCAAGGATTGGGAAACATGCTACACTCCAGTCAAATGCATCTCACTGGATCAAAAAAGTCAACAAGTTCTCACCAATAATTGGGCCAGGCTTTCAAATCTATACCTCCAACTCTGGGGTCTACCCCCCCTGGTTTGCCCATTTGATTTATTTTTTATATCTTTTAATCATTTATTTTAATTGTTGTATTATTTTAATTACTTGTTTTATTTAATTAATTTTTACAAAAAAATATAAAAAACATTAAAAATACAGAAAAGGCAAAAAAAATATAATTAATTTTGATTCTTTTATAAATAAGTTAAAATGTAAATCATTTAGTTCAATTAGGTTTTAATGTTAATTTTAATTCTTTTTTCATAATAAAAATTCAAAAAATGTAGAATTAGGTTAATTAGTAATTTTTATATCCTTTTTAATTTTTCCCTCACAATATTATTATTTATTATTTATTTTCTATAAATCAAAAATGGTACATAAATTAGTTTAGAATTTAATTAGGTTAGAGGTTAAATCTTTTTTCATAATAAACTTAAAAAATGATAGAACTAAGACTTTAATTTCAATTAATTTTTTCTTTTTTCTTTCACACCTAAAAAACACAAAAACATTATTCTTCATTTAATTCTTAATTTCCTTGATTAATTTTAATTATTTGTAAAAGGGTCCAACGCCCTAATTTTGTTTAGTCTTTATTTCGCGCATTTATCTTATATTGTTTAAATACCTCTGTATATGCCCCAAAGCCTTGTAATAAGTTTAGATTTATTTCTCGCACTTTTATTTTACTCGCTTTATTTGTTTTCAGTCAAATCGGGTTCGGTTTTTTGGCGATGTGGACCCGCGCCAGTTGTAATAGTTAGATTTATTTTCTCGCAAATATAACTGTTAATAAATATACATGAAAGAATGAATGCCCGATAATAAAATTGAACCGTTAGATCACCAATGCATGACAAGACAAACAATGAACTGAAAATGACACACAATTCGCACACACCACCCCTAGGGTACGCCTCACTGTTGCCTTTCGAAAGGTGGTCATCGAGTAGAAAACGTCTTAGTAAGTCCTCATGGTCCGGGAACCTGGCATGAGGGTAGCTTCTAAGGTGTTTTCCCATTGCTCCGGTGATCACCACGTCCCTAAAACTCGAATTGACCCAAACACCTCCAACGGTGGTGCTACCTACCTCTCAATGGTGGGATGGCACCACTTTAAAGGACATTTACACAGACGAATTCCTTAGGGTAGGTAGGTTCTCAAGGGTACTTGCTCTAATTTCAAAAAACAAATCAAAATACTTTTCACACCAACACTTTCAAAAAACTTTCAAAACAAGCTTTTCAAACACTCTGACGCATGAGTTAAACTGAAACTTTTCAAAGAATATTTTTGAAACCCACATTGAAAAGCAAGCACACATTTTGAAAACACATTGAGCAAGTACCTAAGAGCCCATGGATAACCATGGATAGAAAGGGTGCTAATACCTTCCCTTTCTATAACCTACCTCCCGAACCGAGAGCAATCTCTTTAAAGGAATTTTTCTGTGCTTTTGTCCTTTCCATTTGGAGAAAATAAAAGACGGTGGCGACTCTTGCTTACCGCGACATTTCGCGAACCAGCTTTAAAACAGTCAGTTCCAGATCCACCGATCACAGCTTCCTTCAAGGATGCCCGGGCTGTTGTTGAGAAAGATGGGTGTGAAAATTGGGGCCAACTCCCTGATTTTGCATATAAGACTAACAAGTTTGGTTTGGGTTTCACTGTAGAAGCTCAAAGGGCTATTCGGAGTGCACGGATCGGAAGACCTCCCCTATTCATCAGCAATTCAGGAGTAAACGCCATCGAAGACGATGTTGAAGAGTCTGAGTTTGACAGTTAGATCTATCCTACTACTGATGGTGGACTAAGAAACTGGAAAGCAAAGTACTTTATCCCAATTTCTTTTGTTACCTAGTTATGAGACTTTTGTTTTGAATTTGTAACAAACAATGTTTTAAACTTTATGGCTTGGTGTCTTACTCGGGGCACCGTGGCTTCATTTGTGAGGGTTTTATGTGTGTCATCTACATATATCATTAATAAAAGCATTGGACGTTCTTGCATTTCCAATTTTGTGCTCCTTGTTTTTCTTTTATTATATATTGCAAAACAACTATTTTACACACACTCACATATACAGGTCTACATCCACTCTAGATCTCACTGGTAACGACTCTGCTACTGCCAGTTATGACTTCGAAAGTACGATCAACTTAGCCGAAGACGAAGGTGAAGATGATTGCGAAGTGCCTAGTGAACTTGCTAGACTGTTACTTCAAGAAGAGAGGGCCATTCATCCGCATGAAGAGCCCGTGGAATCAGTAAATCTGGGTACAGAGGTAGACAAGAAAGAGGTCAAGATCGGGGCAAATCTAGAGCTTAGTGTGAAGCAACGGCTGATTCAGATGCTGCGTGACTATGTAGAGATCTTTGCCTGGTCTTATGAAGATATGCCTGGGTTGGATACCAATATTGTGGTTCACCGCCTGCCTACCAAGGAAGACTGTCCTCCAGTAAAACAGAAAGTTCGTCGAATGCGCCCAGAGATGTCTGAGAAGATCAAGGCTAAAGTGATGAAGCAGTTTGACGCCGGTTTTCTAGCAGTTACGTCCTACCCACAGTGGGTGGCCAATGTGGCTCCCGTGCCGAAGAAGGATGGTAAGGTTCGAATGTATGCTGACTATAGGGATCTGAACAGGGCGAGTCCCAAGGATGATTTCCCTCTACCTCATATCTACGTTCTGGTTGACAACACCGCTCAACATAAGGTATTCTCCTTTATGGATGGTTTCTCCAGTTACAACCAGATCAAAATGGCTCCCGGATACATGGAGAAGACAACCTTTGTTACTCAATGGGGTACCTTTTGCTACAAGGTCATGCCTTTTGGTTTGAAAAATGTTGGGGCAACGTATCAGCGTGCCATGGTCGCTCTGTTCCATGACATGATCCATCATGAGATTAAGGTATAAGTCGACGACATGATTGCAAGATCCCAGACTGAAGAAGAGCATCTTGACCACCTTCAGAAGTTATTTGACAGGTTGAAATTGTACAAGCTGAGGTTAAACCCGGACAAGTGCACCTTCGGGGTGAGATCTGGTAAGCTACTGGGTTTCATCGTGAGTGATAAAGGTATTCAAGTGGATCCTGCAAAGGTGAAAGCTATACAGGAGATTCCAACTCCCCGAACAGAGAAAGAAGTCAGAGGCTTTCTGGGACGTCTGAACTACATTGCCCGATTCATTTCACATCTGACTGCTACTTGTGAACCAATCTTCAAGCTTCTGAAGAAAGATCAAGTGGTAAGATGGAACGATGAATGTCAGGCCGCTTTCGAAAGGATCAAAGAGTATCTCCAAGAGCCACCCATTCTGATGCCTCCAGTTGAAGGGAGACCTTTGATCTTATACTTGACAGTACTCGACAACTCAATGGGGTGTGTGCTGGAGAAGCATGACGAGTCTGGCCAAAAAGAGTATGCTATTTATTACCTTAGCAAAAAGTTTACCGATTACGAGACCTGATACTCGTTGCTTGAGAAAACTTGATGCGCTTTGGCATGGGCTGCTCGCCGGCTGAGACAGTCTATGCTGACTCACACTACTCTATTGATATCGAAGATGGATCCAATCTAGTATATCTTCGAGAAGCCTGCCTTATCCGGAAGAATAGCAAGATGGCAGATGATCTTGACTGAGTATGACATCCAATACACGACCCAAAAGGCAATCAAAGGAAGTGTGTTGGCAGATCATTTGGCACATCAGGCAGTGGATGATTACCAGTCTATGAACTTTGAATTTGCGGATGAGAACATCATGATAGTAACCGACTGCGAAGAACCTGGACCGGATAAAGGACCAGAGGAGGGATCCCGATGGTCTATGTACTTTGATGGAGCTTCAAACGCTTTGGGTAATGGCATTGGCGCCGTAATCATATCTCCAAAAGGCTATCATACTCCGTTCACCGCCCGACTATGTTTCAACTGCACCAATAATATGGCGGAGTATGAAGTGTGCATCATGGGTCTTCGAGCAGCAATTGACCTAAGGATTAAGTTCTTGAGTGTTTTCGGAGATTCCGCTCTTGTGATCAGTCAGATCAAAGGCGAGTGGGATACAAAACACCCTAATCTTATCCCTTACAAGGAGTATGTATTGACGTTGCTTCCACATTTTGAGGAGATAACCTTTGAACACTTCCCGAGAGAGGATAATCAGTTAGCAGGCGCGCCGGCTACGATGTCTTCTATGTTCAAGGTCAATTGGGACAACGAAGCTCCCCGAATTATCATTGAAAGGTTGGACGAACCTGCACACTGCTGTGACATAGAGACTGAAGAGGTAGCAGATAAACCCTAGTTTCATGAGGTGAAGAGGTATCTTGAAGCTCAGGAGTACCCCGAGGGTGCATCTGTTAATGATAAGAAGTTTCTGAGCAGGTTCGTGGCGAAGTTCTTCATCAGCAATGGTATCCTTTACAAGCGTAACCATGATTCAACCTTACTGCGATGTGTTGATAAGAACGAGGCATAAAGGATCATGGCAGAGTTACATGAAGGTACTTTCGGAACTCATTCTAGTGGACACACCATGGCAAAGAAGATCCTTCAGGCAAGATATTTTTGGTCCACAATGGAAGCCGACTGTTATCAGCATTCTTGAACCTGTCACAAGTGCCAAGTTTATGCTGATAAGGTGCACATACCTCCAGTTCCTCTGAACGTCTTGACGGCACCGTGGCCTTTTGCAATGTGGGGCATTGACATGATCGGCGAGATCAGGCCTACGGCATCTAACGGACATCATTTCATCCTGGTAGCAATTGATTACTTTACAAAGTGGGTTGAAGCAGCTTCCTTTGCCACTGTAACCAAGAACGTCGTGGCACGGTTCATTCGGCACAATCTGATTTGTCAATATGGTGTACCAGAGAGGATCATTACAGATAATGGTACAAATCTCAACAATAAGATGATCACTGAGCTCTGCAAGCAGTTCAAGATACATCATCACAACTCTTCTCCCTACCGGCCGAAGATGAATGGGGCTATTGAAGCGGCTAATAAGAACATTAAGAAGATTGTGCAGAAGATGACAGTGACATACAAAGGCTGGCACGAGATGTTACCGTTTGCTCTTCATGGGTACCGTACCTCAGCACAGACGTCAACAGGGGCAACCCCCTATTCCTTGGTATATGGCATGGAGGCTGTATTACCCATTGAAGTTCATATACCCTCTCTTCAGATCATGAAGGATGCAGGTTTGAGCGAAGATGACTGGATTCGGACCCGACTTGATCAGCTGAATTTAATCGACGAAAAGAGACTTACTGCTATTTGTCATGGTCAAACGTATCAAAAACGGATGATCAAGGCATTTAACAAGAAAGTTAGACGCCAAGAGTATCAAGTTGGGGATTTGGTGATCAAGCGTATTATCTTACCTCAAGGTGATCCCAGGGGAAAATGGACCCCTACTTACGAAGGGCCATTTGTGGTTAAGAACATTTTCTCAAGAGGAGCTATGATTCTAACCACCATGGATGGTGACGACCTTCCTCACCCCGTCAATGCAGGCATAGTGAAAAAATACTATGCATAATCAACGACCCGCTAGGTTGACACACCTAGGCAAAAATAAGGGCTTCCCGGTGAACCAAAAGGGTTCGGGCAAAAATAAGGGATGAAAATTAAAAATCTGTACACCCGGCAAGTCGAAAACCTGAAAAGGAGGCTTGAGCAAAAAAGGGTATCCCGGTGGACTGAAAACACGCAAGGGCGGTCCAGGAAAAAATTAGGGATCAAAGCGTAACACTATGTCTCATTGGATCACCTTACGACCAGACTTCAGTATCAACTATCAAGCTCGGACGGCTCTAATCAATCTGATCTACCTTCAACCAAGTAGCAAAGTGATGAGATGCTCGAGGACATAAAGGCAATAGCAGAGTTGGAACCCAGTGGGATTATTCACATAGCTGTTTTTGTTTAAGTTTTTCATAAATTGTGTAAATTCTATTATTCGGCGGCGTTCTCTTACTAGGACGTCAACCTCTTGTACAAAAGCGCCTATTTACAGGCCAAACTTCAAAATCAATACAATTCATTTTTAGAGAAATTTCAAGCTGTTTTTCCTTTATCTGTTTTGTTTTGCAAAGAACGTCCAATGTTCATTTTTGATATATGAATTTGACATTAATTGTTGCTCATGGATATTTACATGTGAAACAAAAGACCATTATTGGTAATATCAGAAACAGGGGCAATAAGAAATGTCCAAACTGTACAGTTACTCTATCCATCAGGAACCAAGATAGATTCAGCTGAAGAATATGGCTAAAGTACTTTCACTCCCCGCAGAGTAAGAGAAAGACAATAATGATAGCTCTCCCCAGCTGAGACTTACAACTGTGAATGAATCAGTAATATTCTCCCCGAGTAGAGTTTATTTACCATCAACACTGAAAAGGCTTAATATCCCCAGCAGTCTTAATATTTCCCAACGGAGTATAAGAATATTCCCCGACAGAGTACAAGATATCCCCAGTGGAGTTAAAATTTTCCCAACGCAGTCTGAAAAAGCTTCCTAGTGGAGTTTGGAGAATCATCCCCAGTCGACTTTATAAGATTGTCCCCAGCAGAGCTCAAAGGATTATCCCCATAAGAGTCTAAAAGGTTATTCCCAATGAAGTCGCAACTGGAAGATCATCCCCAGCGGAGTTCTTCCCTTTCACAAACAAGAAGTCAATCCCCAACAGGATTCAGTATCACCAGCAACGGTAATTCATCCCCAACAGAATTTATCGGCGGAATCCTCAGCAGAGCATCTCTTCCCCATAGAATAATCTCCTCATCAGTTTATTCCCCAACGAAGTTATCCTCTCTTACAGGTTTATTCTCACAATCATCTTCGTTCTCCATCCCCAGCGAAAACGAAGAATCCAACTCTTTTCTCCAGCAACTATCCGAGATTTATTTTCCCCAGCTAAAAACATTACATTTCCATACATCATGATACATGCATATACGCATCATACAACACAATCTCATTTATTTTGAGAACATCATTGCTTGATATATATCATGCATTGCATACGACTGACCTTTACCTTTCAGGAAGGATGTAGTTAAGCTCTCAGCTATGTCGAACTACTGACCGGTTCTTAAATGTCAACTGAATTATTCTCGGTTGAATTACAGATAAGGTTCTAAATATCGACAATTTTCCTCCGTCGAAGTGCGGACGAGTTCTTAAATCTCAACAGAATTATCCTCCGTTGAAGTAATAGACTGTCCTAGATCTTGATGAAGATGTTTCCCTCAGTCGAAGTACTGACCGGTTCTTAAATCTCAACTGAATTAGTCTCGGTTGAATTACATATAAGGTTCTAAATCTCGACAATTTTCCTCCATCGAAGTGTGGACAAGTTCTTAAATCTTAACAAAATTATCCTCCGTTGAAGTAACAGACAGATCCTAGATCTCGATGAAGATGTTTCCCTCAGTCGAAGTACTGACCGGTTCTTAAATCTCAACTGAATTAGTCTCGGTTGAATTACAGATAAGGTTCTAAATCTCGGCAATTTTCCTCCGTCGAAGTGTGGACAAGTTCTTAAATCTCAACAGAATTATCCTCCGTTGAAGTAACAGACAGTTCCTAGATCTCGATGAAGATGTTTCCCTCAGTCGAAGTACTGACCGGTTCTTAAATCTCAACTAAATTAGTCTCGGTTGAATTACAGATAAGGTTCTAAATCTCGGCAATTCTCCTCAGTCGAAGTACTGACCGGTTCTTAAATCTCAACTGAATTATCCTCGGTTGAACTACAGATAAGGTTCTAAATCTCGGCAATTCTCCTCAGTCGAAGTACTGATCTTCTTAAATCTCAATTGAATTATCCTCGGTTGAATTACAGATAAGGTTCTAAATCTCGACAGATTTCCCCCAGTTGAATTACGGAAAAGTTCTTAAAACTCAGCAGAGATGCTCTCTCAGTTGAAGTACAGGCAAGTTCCTAAATCTCAACAAAGATCATGCTTCCCCATCGGAATCTTCTACAACAACAGGTATGCAAGTTCTCGCTAAGGAATCTCTTATGCGATCGACACTCATGCAGATGGCATCTTTAAGCCCATCCTCCCACCAGCAATCTCCAAATGGCATCTGTAAGCCCATTCCCGACATCACAAGGCTGATACCATTGCATGCGAATGCAAATTTCTGGGCACTCTAGTGTTCAATCCTCTTCCACCTTTGGATCACGAAAGGAACGAAAGCCAATCTACATCCTCAGGTTTAAGAAGATTGAACAGGGGCAACTGTTGTACCCCAAAATTTTCCCTCTCATATTTCTCAAAACATTGCAAGAAAAATCTCCAAGTTGCTCAAGTTTGCTCAAGAGTTGGACAAACAAGCTATCTCCTAAGGCAACCTATCCCAAATTAGTGTTTCACATTGCATCAAGATCCTTGTGTCCAAATGACCTAAAGTGCTCCCCAATTTCCTAATATGTTCTCAATATCATCCATGTCAAGTTTCAAGCCTTGCAGAGGAAGTTTGCTCAGTCAATTGCTCAAAGGTCCAAAAATCGACTATACTATGGCAAAAGTCAATTGTGACCTACATACAGTCAAACTTCAAGATTTTTTGTCAAAATTCTCATTTTGAAGTGTATTTCATCATTTGATCAAGGGTTGATCATGATTCATCAAGGATTGCTCAAGATTCATCAAGATTCAAAAGTTGCTAAATTAGGGTTTTGTAGGAAAAGTCAACTCAACTTTGACCAAGCATAACTTTCTCATACTTTATGATAAAAGACCCATCCAAAGCTAATTTTGAATAGGATGAAATCCCTTACAATTCATCTTCATACTCCAAGTTCAAAAAATGCACTCACAAGAAGTTATAAATTTGGACATTATAGGTCATTTTTGAAAGTCAATAAAAACACCTTTTTTTCCAGAGCTTATAACTTGAGCATGGAATATCAAAATAATATGAGACCAAAAGGGTTGGTTATAGGACACCTCAATCTTTCTAAAAAGTCAAAGAACACTTCCAAAAGTTCAAAATTGAAGAAGTTATGCATTGTTGAAGTTGGACATTTTTGCAAAATTGCCAAAAGTCAACTATCCCCAAAACTTCAAATTTTGTCAAATGGGCCCATTCTTTTCCACTTGATTTGAGTTTGCATCATTGCCCACATGTCCTAGCTTCATCCATGAGCCCATATTTTATTTTTATTATTTAATTTGATTTTTAATTGAATTTATTCATTTTTAATCAAATAAAATCACATAAAATCCAATGCTTTGATAACACAAGATTTTTTTTGGATATTTCAGGCTTTGATTGCAATATTTAACATCATCAAATTCGAATCACACTAAATCATGGGCAAAAAGATTGAAATTTGGCAAATTTGGAAGGTTTTAAAGAGTAGATCAATTCAAATATGTATGCATTGATATGAGAGGATTTGATTCATAATTCTTACCCTAATACACTACACACTACATAAGCAAGCAAAAGCAATCGAAACAAGGGTTGGAAGCTGCAGGCAGAGGCAAGACAAAAGTTGAAAAATTCACTAAAAAGCTTGAAATCGAAATCATAGCTAGAGGCATTTTCAGAAGCTGATACCTGTCCCAATCTCTTCCTGTGTGTTCACTCAATCTATCTGGATCAAAAGTAAGCTTGTTTATACGCCCAAACGCGCTGTAAGTGTCACGAAACCCAGCTCTGTTCTTGAAATCATAACTCTTCATTCTTGCATCATTTGAACAAATTATTGGCATGTTTGTAATCCTCACAACATTTCCAAGCTATTTGCATCATTCAATTTTGTTTATCTAACCCGTAATGTAAAACGCCATAGCTAGGGTTCTTGGAAGCGTTTTTAGGGTTTTTTGTTTCAGGCAAAATTGGGACTCAAGAAGAACATGGCTATGATTAGGAGGCCATAACGAATCCAACCATGTTCTTGGAATGGATTTATTTAGCCTGGGGAGATTTTTAGCTTAAGCCTGCGTTTTTTTGCCGCGGATTCAAATCCTCAGGTAATGTTTTTACAGATTTCAGGACAGGGACGATGAGGTGTCCCCTACCCATTGGTTCATTCAAATACCGCGCGCGTGTTTTTTTGTCTTTTCTGGCCATGTATTTGTTTTATTATATAATATACTCTTTTCATTATGATAACAAATAGAACAAAGCAGCGTAGTGGCAAGGCAAGCAAAGCATTATCCTACAGGACCTGGGTTCGAATCCCAGGTCCCCCAATTCCTTATTAATTTTGCCTTTCAGGTATTCCCATGCGCGTTTCAGCTTGCAGTGCACCATACTCCCTCAGGCATCCAATGGCCAAATGGCCAAAGGCCAGATCTGAGAGTCCCAGCTGAAGGTCCACCATAGGCAAGATCCACGCATGCCCACCAGATCTCAAAAGAAAATAAAGGCCAACATTTTTGGGCCTCAGGATTGCTGATTCACACTCCCAATTTCAGGCCCATACCCCCCTTTCTCTCATTTATTTTGCTTATTTATTTTATTTTATGAATTGTTTTATTATTATTTTTGTTTAATTTACTAACCAATCACAAAAATACTTTTTCTCATAAAATAAAAAATCATCAAAAAATATTTTTATTCAATCAAATTTTTATTTTTTTTAATAAACACTAATTAATTAATTTAGGTTTTAATTAGGATAACTTTAACCTATTTTTTGTAAATAATTAAAATTAAATTAGATTTAATTAGGTTTTAATTACTAGCTTAATTATTTTATTTTTCTTTCTTAAAATAACAAAAACCCAAAAATAATTTATTTTTATTAATTAGTTTATTAATTTAATTTAGAAATTAATTTAGGATTTATTTCTTTCTTAATTTAAAAACAACAAAAACCAAAAAAGGATATTTTCTTTAACAAAAAGGGTCAAAACCCTAATTATGCGTCCGATCAAATTTTGCGCCGCGATTTATTTTCTTTTATCCAATTATGAACTTGCTCCTGGATTGTAATAGTAAATAGGACTTTTTATTTATTTTTATCGCTTTATTTATTTTTAAAGGGTTTGTCTTTGGCGATGTAAATACCCAACGCCTTGTAATTTAAATTCCGCATTTTATTTCTGCAAGATATAACTGTTAGATGTTTGATAATAGGATGGCATGACAAGACTGAATGTTTTAACCTAAAATCAACTTAGATCACCCTAACATGTACAAAGATAAAAAAATAACTGAAAATGACACACTCGCACATGCGCACTTTTAGGGTACACCCCACTTGGTTGCCTTCGTACGCGGTCATTGAGTATAGGTCACTTTAGAGGTCGCCCTCTTGTCTAAAAGATCATAGTCACCTCGAAATGGTTGCCTCGGATAATGTTGCCTCAAACAAATGATCTAAGACATTAGGGTTACCGCTAAGGCGTCCTAACATTGCTTTAGTGACCGCATGTCCCTCATTCGAATTGACCCTTAAAACTCCAACGACGATGCTACCTACTCATCAATAGTGGGATAGCATTATCTAAAGGAAATTAGCATAGAACGATTCCTTTTTTTCGAGTAGGTAGATGGTTCTTAAGTACTTGCTCTTTCAAAAAACAAAAACTTTTCACACTTACACTTTTCGAACAATGTTTTCAAAAAACACTTCATACACTCTTGAGGACAGAAGCAAGAGTTAAATCGAAGTTTCAAAACAAAAACTTTTTCAAACCCACAAGCACAAAGAAAGCAATTTTGAAAACAATTGAGCAAGTACCTAAGAGCCCGTGGATAACCACGGATAGAAAGGATGCTAATACCTTCCCTTTTCTATAATCTACCCCCCGAACCCGAGAAATATCTCGAAAAAAGGAATTTTTATGTGCTTTTTTCCTTTCCTTGTTGGATAAAATAAAAGTCGGTGGCGACTCTTGCTTACCGCGACATTTTGCGAAAACAAACATAAAACGCAAACCATCATTCAAAAAAAAACAGTCAGTTCTTCCCACCGCATCACAGGTAGCCAGGCAAGCGTTTAAGGCATTGGAAAGCTGGAGGTCAGGGGTTCGACCCCTGCCTCCAACATTTGTGTTTTTTTCTAATTTCTTTCAGGTTATCCAGCGTGTTTGCCAGCCTAAGGACCATCGTGTGTCCTCATCATTAAGCCTGCCAGATGGCCAGATGGCCAAATCTAAAGGACTCCACTGGAGGAGTACAATAGACCAGGTTCAACGCATCACACTGGATCTCAAAGGTCAACATGGATCTCACCACTTTGGGCCCAAGATCTGACTATTTACACCCCCACAATTCTCAGGCCCAATTCTTTTTCTCTATTCTTTTATATTTATTTTATTTAACTTATTTTATTTATTTACTAACCAATCAAATTATTTTCTTTTTATCAAAAATCACAAAAAATATTATTTTTCATAAATTAGGCCTAGATTTTATTTTTATTAAAAAATTAATTAATTTAATTAGGTTTGATTAATTTAGATAACTTTGATTTCTTTTTGTATATAATTAAAATTAATTAGAACAAATAGGTCTTATTTCTAAATTAATTATTTTCCTTTCTTAAAAATAACCAAAAAAACCAAAAATAAGTCATGTAATTATTTTTATTAATTAATTTAGTCACTAATTAATTTAGCATTTAATTTTAAAACCTAATTTCTTTTCTTTAAAAAATAATTAAAAACAACAAAAAACAAGTTTTCTTTTAATTAGGATAGAAGGGTCAAAACCCTAGTTCGCATTCGATCTAATTTGTCATCGCGCGTATTACTTTATTTTTTATCCCAATTGATGTATCTGCTCACAGTTTGTAATAGTTTAATTAGGACGTTTATTTACATTTATCGCTTTAATTTCAAAGGGTTTGTTTTTGGCTATGTAAATACCCGAAGCCTTGTAATAGCTTAGTTTAATTTCCGCATTTTAAAATTCCGCAAATTATTAACTGTTAGATGTATGATATAGGATACATGACAAGAATGTATGACTAATTTTAAAACAGTTAGATAACCCTAAAATGTGCAAAGATAAATAATCTGAAACTGAATCACTCGCACATGCACACTCCTAGGGTACACTCCCACTTGGTTACCTTCGGTAAACGGTCATTGAGTATATGATGCTTTAGTGGTCGTCCTTTTGTCCAAAGATCAAGGTTGCCTCAGAAAAGTTGCCTCGGATATTGTCTCCTCGGATAATTGATCTAAGACTTTAGGGTTACTACTAAGACATCCTAACATTGCTTTAGTGACCATACGTCCCTTTCGAATTGACCCTCAAAACTCCAACGACGGTGCTACCTACTCACTAATAATGGGATAGCATTGTCTTAAGGAAACAAACATATAACGATTCTTTTTTCGAGTAGGTAGATTAACTCTTAAGTACTTGCTCAATCAAAAAAACTTTTTTCACATTTACACTCCTTTACAAACAAAGTTTTCAAAAAACACTTCATTACACTCTTGAAGACAGAAGCAAGAGTTAAATCGAAGTCAAAACAAAAAAAACTTTTCAAAGCCCACAAACACAAAGAAAACAATTTTGAAAATCATGAGCAAGTACCTAAGAGCCCGTAGATAACTACGGATAGAAAGGGTGCTAATACCTTCCCTTTCTATAATCTACCCCCCGTACTCAGAAATATCTCGAAAAAGGAATTTTTCTGTGCTTTTTTTCTTTCCTTGTTGGATAAAATAAAAGTCGGTGGCGACTCTTACTTGCCGCGACATTTTGCAAACACAAACGCAAAACATAAACCAACAATTCCTTGAAAAAATAGGGAAACACGTCCCGGTTCTGGCCACCATATCACAATATGGATGATGTGCAAGTACGACATAATCTTATTGTGGAGACGATGCCTGTATGGATCGAGCATCATGAAATGAAGACTCTAAGAGGCAAGGAAACTTCTTTGGTGAAAGTAGTCTGGCTAGGAGCTGTCAGAGAAAGCATGACTTGGGAGTTAGAAAGCAAGATGCAGGACTCATATCCTGAGTTGTTTGAATGAGGTAAATTTTCGAGGACGAAAATATTCTAAGTGGGGGAGAGTTGTAACGCCTGTTGATTTAATTAATTATTTAATTAAATTATTTTTTTGGATTATTTGTTGAGGTTGTGAAATATTGAGAATCGTGGGTATAAGTTGTTAGATTATTGTTAATTAATTAATTAGTTGATTAATAATAATAAATGTTGGAATTATTAGTTTTAGTGATTGGGCTAATTTTGGTGGTATGTTGTATTAAGGGGGGGGGGGGGGGGGGGGGGGTGAGAATTAGGCCCAATAAACTATTATTATTAAGTTTAGTAATAATAGAAATTAGGTTATTTGAGAAGAACGAATTGGAAGTTGATCGTAGGAGTTGCGGAGAAGAGGAATACGGAGAAGAGGCGAAGCGGGATTCGATCGGAAAATCATAGAGCGACCTTCAATCCAAGGTAAGGGTGGGGTTCTGAATCTATAACGAGTTTTTTGATAAATGATACGTGGAATTGGGTTGTATAAACAGAAATATTTTTGTCAAATCCTGTTAATTATGTTGAAAGTGTTGCTATTAGTTTTATGTATTTAAATTGCTGTCTTAGTGATAAATTGTCTCTGTGAAAATTGATATTGTAGTACTTAAAGTATTGGTATATGAGACTGGTATTAAGAATTTTCTAGAAAAATTACGTAGAAAATGGGTACTGGAAGAAGTGTGTCAAGGGGCACTCGAAAAGTTGCGCTCGACAGGGAAATGGGTGCCGAGCGGCACCCTGTGTGTGTGTCAGTGTGCCGAGTGGCACATGGTGAGAGAGAGAGAGGAAGTGTGCCTAGTGGCACATGATGAGAGAGAGGGAAGTGTGACTCTTGGCACACCATGAGGTGGTGAGGGGGACGAAAGAAAGACTAGAGTTCAATTATTCCTTTCTTGGTAGCAGTTTTTATTATTAAGTTACTAAATTCTTTTTTTTAATTAATTCTTTCACCAACTTTTAGCAAATTAGTAACATGTTGATTAGAAACTAAAGGCTAATTACTTAGTATGATTATAGTATAAATAAATCGATGGAGTTTTATTAAGTGCTGGAAGTATACATAATTTTAGTAGCAGAATAATATTAATATGGCAGAGTTGGTATTAAAATAGCAGAGACATTAGTAACCAACATATATATATATATATATATATATATATATATATATATATATATATATATATATATATATATATATATATATATATATATATATATATATATATATATATATATATATATATATATATATATATATTAACAATAAGGATAAATTAGTAGCAGGTTTATTAATTAGCAAAGTAATGTGTGGGTTAATAATAGTAGTACATAGAAGAAAAAGTAGTAATTTTAGCAGATAATTATTAAGCCGATATAGTTGAATTGTCCAAATAATTATACGAACTATTTGTTGTATATTTTCGTCGATATGGTATGTTGAATACTTGGCTGAAAATATATGAATTACAGGTGGTTTTGAACTGTTAGGCTTATGGCCAGTGTTGATTTAGGTTGAGTTGTTGTGTTGTGTGATTGTCACTGTGAATCCTTGTTGGTAATGCGAAGTTGCAGGAAATTTTAAATAATAATGAATTACCTCTATTTACTGGTAATAATGGTGATGTGGGCTTATGCCTTGTGATGGATGATGATTGTTGTGAGTATGTGATAGTGCATTCATTGAGTCATATACATTTGCATACTCTACAATGGCCTGGATTGGCAAACTGCGAAGAAGGCTTATGCCTTGTTGATGCCTCTATTTATTGTCAGATTTTTAAGATGGGAGTTCTGCTCCATTGGTACCACATGCATTTGCATAAAGATGAGTTGCATCCTGCATTGCATTCTGAGTCGTTATGCAATTGAATTGATTATGTTTATGGTGTTAAAACTTGAGAAGTGGTGAATATGTATGAACTGATTCTAATGTAACATTTATCATACGTTCTATTATATTGTTCGATATCTTGCCCCTTCTGTTTGAATGTTACCCCGATGTTGGTAACGTGCAGGTAAACCAGAGTGAATGCGATATACCTTCAGTAGTTCGAGTCAGTGACATTGCTTTGATATGTAACACTCATGGGGATGAACGCTTGTTGCTTTTAGTTATTGTTAATTCAGTTGTTGAACTTTAAGTTGATTGTTGTTAAGTACTTGTTATTTTGAAGTTGTTTTAATTTTGGACAAAGATATTATTATGATTCTGCTGCGTAGTTGTTCAATTTGTTGGTTTAAAAGATTAATTTATTGTTGGTTCATCCGAAGTTTTAAAGTGTTATATATCCATGTTGAATGAAATGGCTTTAAGTTGTAATTGTAGCATCCTGGTTTGGATGTGAATTATGTGACTCTAATTATTATATTTATTGATTGGGGTATAATTGGGGTGTTACATTAGCACCCTACGCGTCTGTGGTGCTCCACATGATCCACTTATGTTTGTTTTAATCTAATGGTGTATCAAATCTATGTCTAAAGCTTAAGAGCTAAAAGGGAAGATGCGAAAGGGGAATGCATGCAAAAGTGAAAACACAGCGAAAAGAAGGAAATATTACAAAGGTTGCTCGGCTGAGCCTCGTGACCAGATGCCTACTTAACCCTTTTAAGGAGTCATAACGTTGTAGTTCGTCTAAAAAAGTTTCTGTTGGTTGCAATGTTTTTTATGAACAATGCTAGTGAAGCATATCCTTTTTGAAAAGGTCTTAAAAGAAAAAGTCTGAAGATAAAAATATTTGCATTGGTTTGTGTTTTTTACCTTGAAAAAGAATTTGGTAATTTGGTCCACATTAAATTATACAACATGAGAGACTTTGGAGGGTCGAGCCAGACGTCTCGTACCCAAAGGTCTCATGTAAGGCTCATGACACATGGCTCGCATCATTATTATTAAGTGTTTTGAGAAGTTGAAAGGAAAAGAGTTTTAGTTTTAATGCAAATGTAAAAGAGAAATAAAAGACTAAGGGAGACTAACAAAATAACCCTAAAGTTATTATGAATTGTCGATCCTGTAGTTGAGGATAAGAGAGGGGCACATCTAGCTAATGTTAGCATACATGGATACAAGCCTAAGGTCTATTCAATTCATACTTGAAAAAGAGTGAATTGAAGATCCTACGGGGAGCATGGCAAGAAGAAAATCAAGTGAAGAAGGAAAAGGGATGAAAAAACATCACACAAAGAGATGACAAGACATCAAGAAGAATGTATTAAGTATAGATGATGAAATATCTAGCATAGATGGTAAAACATCATGCAAAGGTGAGATGATAAAATATCATGCATGCATCAAGGTGACATGCATCAAGTATAGATGGAAAAACATCTATCATGGATGGCAAAACATCATGAAACATGTATCGAGATACGAGAATGAGAAATAGAGAGGGGTATGATGATACCTAACGAAGAAGGTTTATTTCCTCTTCAATGCTCACGAGATAAGAAAACTCTACTGAACGCCTCCTTGAATTTCCTCAATCAACCAATTATTAGGCATACCTGGGTTGCATCAACAATCAATCGCAAAATCATAGCACAAGCATTCACAAGATAAATGGAGTGCTGGGTGAGGGGAGTTGAATCGGGTTATGATTAACCAAGGGCTATACTTGATTAATCTCGTAAGAGTAAGTGCTCCTACCTTTAACCATGAGACCCTTTTATGCATGAAACATTTTATATATGGACCAAAGTGATGGATTCGTGTTATGGTTAACCAAGGGAAAAACTTAATTAACCTCCTAAGAATGGCCACTCCCATACTCAACTATGAAACCCTTTAAGAAAGGCCTGGTATGTGGACCAAGAGGAGGCCATGTGTCTCAATAGAATGGCATATGCATAAACAAGCAATAGTTAAAATATGTAAAGAAATAAAATTCTAAGCTATTACAAAACATATAGGAATGGGTGTACAAGTTTATGGATGGTGTTGTACCCCAAAATTTTCCCTCTCATTTTACTCAAAAGATACTCCTAGAGGTCCTCAATTTGCTCAAGGTTGCCCAAGAGTTAACCAGATAAACTCTCTCCTAAGGCAATGTATCTTAAACTAGGGTTTCCATTTTCATCAAGATGGGTGAACTCCAAAGACTTAATATGCTCTCCATGGTCCTAATATGTTCTCAAGACCCTCCATGTCAAATTTCAAGCCTTGCACAAGAAGTTTGCTCAGATGCTTGAGAATCGACTGTATTACGTCAAAAGTCAATTGTGGCTCACATACAGTCAAACTTCAATATTTTTGGTCAACATAAACATTTTGAAGTTATATCCATAATTTGATAAAGGGTTGATCATGATTCCTCAAGGAATGCCCCAAATTCATCAAAACCCAAAAGTTGCTAAATTAGGGTTTCTCAGGGAAAGTCAACCAAACTTTGACCAAGCATAACTTCTTCATACTTTATCAGAAATTTTCCATCCAAGGCTCATTTTGAAGAGGATGAAATTCCAAACAATTCATCTTCAGCACTCAAGTTCAAAATATGCACTCACAAAAAGATATGAGTTTCCACATTATAGGTCCTTTTGAAAAGTCAACAAAAACACTTTTTGGGTCAAAGCTTCTTACATGAACATGAAAGACCCAATTGAGATGAGACCAAAAGGGTTGTTTAGGGGACATCCTAAGATTTCTAAAAAGTCCAAGAACACCTATCTAGGGTTAAAATTGGAAGAGACATGCCTTGTCAAAGTTGACCTTTTTTGCAAAATTGCCAAAAGTCAAACATGCTCAAGATTACATTTTTTGCCAAATGGGCCTAACTTTTTATGCTTGCACCTCACTCATAACATGGTCCAAGACCCAAATATTCACTCACATGTTATTTGCTTAATTATTTATTTTATTTTGATTTTTTATTAATTAAAAATTGAATTAAACCAAATAAATGATAAATAATAGCAAAGATTTGTTTTGATTGGATTTTTGGACAGAATCACAAGCTCATTATGCTGGCATATCAAGATCAAATCGAATCAAAGTTAATTGGCACAAGAATGGCATGATTAGGCCAAATTTGGAAGGATATCATACAACATGAAAACCAAATCAAATCTTCAAAAATTGCAAAGATACTAGTGGTTTTTATAACCCTAATTCGTTCAAGGATATATAATGAACAAAGCCAGGCACAAAAACGAGAGGTAGCAGTCGTGAAGAACCCTAGAACAAACTCAAAGTTTTGAAAAAAAGTGGTGATCTGATCTCTACCCTAGAGGACAATTCAAGGCCTTCCAGCATTCCTAAACGATTCTTGGACCTTCCCAGAAGCTAACCCAATCGATTGCAGGTCCTTTCACGCCCAGAAATGCTCGCTACATCTCATACGGTTTGCTTATATTTTTCAAATCGATTACAGACATTCTTGTATCATTAGCATAATTTAATGATATATTTGTGATCATCGATGTATTTCTAACATGTCTGGATTGTCTAATTGGACTTTTGAGGCTTATACGAGTGACTGCCATGGCTAGGGTTTGAGGTCACGTTTTGGGGTTTCTTGATACAGGTAAAATTGGTCTACACAAAGGGTACCATCGTACTCGTGATGTCAAAACAATTTAATTGGTGTAGCCATAATTCATTTATCATGCTTGTGCTGGATTTTGAAAATTTGCAGGATTTTAGTTACAGTCGATGTCCGTAGGTATAGGTTACATGCCTAATACGAAGGTAGGAGGAAGAAGACAATAACGTGGCAGCCAACCCCTGGACCATTCAAACCAGCACGCGTTTTTTTTTGTTTTGTCCACTAATTCACCTTGATTTCATATATTACATATTATTATTATATTATCAATTGAAACAGGTAGCGCAGCTGGCAAGCATGCACGTTGGAAAGGGTAGAGGACCTGGGTTCGATCCCAGGTCCCAGCAACCTTCTTATTTTATTTTCCTTTAGCAGATCCCATGCACCTCCCACTCAAGCACTCATCATGCACCTCCATCATCCAACCACAGGATCTCATCACATTCATGATCAACCAGATCCAACGCTTCTACCTGCCAGAGACCATGGTACACCATCAGGAGGGAGCAACACTGGATCTCACGCATTGGTTGGGCTCAGAAGTTGTTGGGCCTAGAAAATTCCACAACACACCCCCTCCAATTGCTTAAGCAGGCCCAATTTAATTTTCTTTATTTCATTTATTTATTTTATTTGTTTAATTATTAGTTTTCACAAATTAATCTTTTTTTTCAATTAACTACAAAAAACCAAAAAAAATCACAAAGACACCAAAAATCATGTTTTTTTATAAAATATTTATTTTCTTTAATTAATTAATTTAAATCAATATTAGGGCAATTAAATCTTATTTTTTGTAAATTAAAAATCAATTAGAAATTAGGGTTTAATTTTTGTATATAATTAATTTTTCCTTCAAAAATAACTTAAATATTTTTCCTCAAATTAGATTTTTAGGTTTTCTAATTGTCCTCGCATTTAATTCGTCGCGCACGTTTTAATTACTGTTTTTTTTAATTATTTTTGTAATTGCTCCGAGGTTGTAATATATTTTAATTAGGTTTTAATTCCGCATTTTATTTTCAGTCAAAATAATTTTGTATCTACGAAAGCCATGTAATAGTTAGGGTTTCTATTTCCGCAATTATAAACTGTTAGATGTATGCTAATAGGATTGTATGGCAAGAATATTTGAAAATTAAAACGGTAGATAACCTAAATGTGCAAAGACAAATTAACTGAAAAATTTCACTCGCACATGCTCACCTCTAGGGTTTACTCCACTTCAGTTGCCTTCTGTTAAACAGTCATGAAGTATAAGATTTATTATTGGTCGTCCTCTAGCCCCGAAAGATCTCAAATGACCCATTCGGATGTTGCCTCGGAAAAAGATATTTAAGGATTTAGGATGATTACTAACACCTCCTAACATTGCTTTTGTGACCGTATCTGTCCCTTCGAATGTCCCTAAAAACTCCAACGACGGTGGTACCTATTCCTTAATAATGTGATAGCGCTGTCTAAAGGAAAACGAACAATATTTTTCGAGTAGGTAGATAGTTCCTAGGTACTTGCTCAAGCAAACAAATTTCACACCAACATTTTTCAAAACAATTTTCAAAACAACTTTGTCACATCCTTGAGGACTGATACAAGGGGTATCACGAAGTAAACTCTTTTCAAAACAAGCACACACACAAGAAATTTTAAAATGAGCAAGTACCTAAGAGCCCGTAGAAAACTACGGATAGAAAGGGTGCTAACACCTTCCCTTTCTATAATCTACCCCCCGTACTCAGAAATATTCTCGAAAAAGGTTTTTTCTGTTATTTTTCCTTTCCCTAATTGGATAAAATAAAAGTCGATGACGACTCTTGCTTACCACGACATTTTGCAAACAAAAACCCAAAATGCAAACCAGTATAACAGTTGGTTCTGCCACCGTATCACAGAACTGGCGACTCTGTTGGGGAATAAAATAAAGTGGGGTACACCTTAGGATCTAGGTCATTTCAAATTGCTTTCTTGTTTGTTTTCTTTATTCTTAAAGGGTTTTTTGCTTGGGTTACTATAGATCATACACCCGAATATGGGGGAACTTATTAGGTAAACAACAATAGATCATAGAGACTGTACGACGTAGACTGATATGGTTTAAGCAATGGCTGTGTTGGTGTCGAACTTTGGTTGGTACTGGTATCCTTCGTGGGGAAACGAGGAGAATACGGGGCCGCCGCATGGTGTCGTGAAGCACTAACGGGCCTTAGAACCTTAGTTGAACAAACTTGGCCATTAGAAAGTAGTGAGATAGCCGACCTCGGTATAGAGCTGAGGATTGGTTGATACTCGATGCTACACTCATTGAGATCAGACTTTCGGGATATTTCGGCTGCAAGAAAAGATTGCTTGAGCTGAGACGATTCTCGATAAAGGATGGTCAGTGATATTGAGATCCCTTAGAACCCTGTTTACTTTTTAAGACAGGTTTGAAACCAACTAAACTTCAAGAGGGTATGATCTTTAACCTCATACAGGCCTTAAACCTAAGGACTTGGTGTGATTTGTCTGTGTTTGCTATACCTGTGGTTTATCATGAAATCATGCATCATAACATAGCATTCATTCTTATTGCACTAACCATTTCAAAGACCAAGGGAATTTATCTTTGTTCTATTTTGTAGATTATGGCTTCCGTTTGTAGAAACAGTATCCGAATCAGCTTTGTGAAGATACCTTCCCAACTCAAAGAGCTAGTATTAAAGGTTTCTGAAACTTCTGCGTTCACTAAGAGACATGGTCGACTTCTCAACCTGGTTACTTTAAACTTTGATGAAAAGATGATGAGTGTACTCTTTCAGTTCTTTGATCTCAAGCACCACTACTTGACCTTTCCAGACTATTAGTTGGTGCCCACCATGGAAGAATTCTCTCAGTTGTTGGATATACCCATTCTTGAAAAGTTGCCTTTCACAGGTCTGGAAGAAGTTCCTAAGCCATAAGTCATTGCCTCAGCTTTGCATCTGAAACCGGCCGATGTGGTATCCAATTGGGAAACAAGAAGCGGAGTCAAGGGTTTTCTAGCCAAGTTTCTGATAGACAAGGCCCAACTATTTTGGGATGATATGGATTTTCAGGCTTTTGAGGAGGTCTTGAATCTTCTAATCTATGGGTTAGTCCTATTCCCTAATCCAGACTCATTCATAGATGTGAATGCTATCAAGATCTTCCTCTCTCTCAACCTTGTGCCTACCTTGCTCGGAGATATTTTTCACACTCTTCATACTAGTACCATGAAGAGAAGAGGGGTTCTTATGTGTTGCATGCCATTGCTGTCGAGGTGGTTTATTTCTCACCTCCCTAAGTCCATACTGAAGAATGAAGAAGGTTTGGGTTGGTCACAAAGGATAATGTCACTCGCTCACATGGATATTCTCTGGTGTTCCCGAGCTATGGAAAACACTGCTATTATTGACCGCTGCGAGGAGTACCCTAATGTCTGATTATTTCGCATCACAGGGGGCATAACCTACAATCCTTGTTTAGCTCTGCGACAATTTGGTTACGCTCGAAGAGATGGCCCCCATGAGTTACTTATCGAGGGCATTGTATTCAACTATAAGGATGATGTTCAAGAGTATCGTCGGAGGTTCATACGAGCTTAGGGCATGGTAAACAGATCAGGCGCCAGGGCTTTGGGGCCAAAGGCTTCCATTCCTATGGAACCTTACCTCCAACGGGTACGAGCTCGCGCCCAGAAGCTTATGATGCTATATATGACCGTTTTACCAGTGATTGTGGAACCCACTACTGAAGGGGGTATTCCTTACACGGTTCTCTATCCTTATATGCCCACTGATCTTAGAGAATTACAGAGGTCTTGGATTCAGTTGAAGAAAGAGCGGGATACTTACAGGGATCAGTTCTATGCTCAGGAGAGGAAGGTTTTAGAGCTCACAAAGCAGCTCCATGAGGAAAAAGGACTCAATGCTTATCTCGGCACAAAGAGGAAGCATCCATGGGAATTTTGATTTCTTTTTCTAGTTTTAGATTTGTTTTTTTGTAACGCCTAAAAGGCATTTGAAATCATTGCATGCGCATCCCATTCATAGCATTACATGTACAAGTACCATTACAGGTTTCTCATCTTCTTCGCTGTTTATTTCAGCAAAAATGTCTTCCGAACAAAGCATCAAGGACCTTCAGGCCTAAAACGCCCAGTTCCAACAAATGTTTATAAGTCTGGCAAAAGGGCATGAGGATCTGAAAGCCCTCGTCCTGAAAGAGAAAAAGAAAAAGAAGAAGGTTGCCGGTATTCTGAATATGGGCAGAAGGTTTAGAGGACGGTTGAAGTGACAAGTCGATCTGACCTCTTCATTCAAAGAAGGGGAGAATCAAGAAGAAGATATGAGGGAGAAGGATCTCAGTCCTGAAGTTTCTAACAATGATACCGAATACAATGATGAGCAGTATCCTCCGGCTGAGGATAGATACAAGCAGTTGGAAGATCGTTTGAGTTCCATAGAAGTCCAGAGGATACCTGGGTTGGATTTCAAAGAATTGGGATTGGTATCAGGAGTGGTCATCCCGCAGAAGTTCAAAGCTCCAATTTTTGCAAAGTATGATGGGGTGTCCTGTCCAAAACTCCATCTCCGCTCTTATGTCTGAAAGGTTTAGCCCCACACCGCTGATAGAAATTTGTGGGTTCATTTCTTTCAAGATAGTCTGTCACGGACTCAGCTTGAATGGTTCTACCAACTGGAGAGAGCCAATTTCCCAAAATTGGGAAGATCTGGCTGCTGCTTTCTACAAGCAGTATCAATATAACGCTGACCTTGCTCCTACTCATACTCAACTCCAGAGTATGTCCATGGGTGCAAGTGAAGGCTTTAAAGACTATGCACAGAAATGGAGAGACTTGGTTGGAAGAGTTTAACCCCCGTTGTCTGATAGGGAGTTGGTTGATATGTTTCTGGGGACGCTATCTGGTCCATTCTTTAATCATTTGATCGGCAGCTCGTCAGCTGGGTTCACCGAGCTGATTCTGACTGGAGAGAGAGTAGAAGCTGGGATTCAGAGCGGCAAGATATAGAAGGATGCATCTTCGAGTTCGGTAAAGAAGCCTTTCGCTGGTAAGAAGGAAGCCAGTGCCATCTACAGCCCGAGGGGCCAAAATAGAGCTGAACATCGTCAGACAGTAAGTGCCGTAATGATACCTAGGCCTTCAACCGCTCCATAATGCAACAATCAACAAAGGGTGGAAAGACCACAACGGCAGTTGCTGTTTTAAAAAAAGGATCCATTTGGATCATTTTTTTGGGCCCAATCCAAAGGGCAGTGAAAAGAAAAGAAGGTGTCTGAAATTGCTGGACAAAAAACGCAAGGCCCAAGGGTTATTAAAAAAGCTATTTGTTTTTTTTTTGTTTCAAAAAAAAAATAACAGTAAAGATGTAATATTTCTTACAAGGCTATTTCTAAAATGTTGTTTAGTTATTAAAAAAAGGGAAAGAGGAAAGCATTGGGCTGAATTAATATTTTTTTGCAAGCCCCAAACGTCCAAAAAAACATTGGTTGTATCAATTACGCGCGTTGTTACTCCACAAACAGTCACTGTATCCATCCATACGTGTTTTTTTAATGAACATATACTGTTCAAATCAAAACCAATATCCAAAATCAAATCTAAAAAACCTAAAATAAATCTAAAACTGAAATAATTAACACATCAAATCTGGAAATCAAATTACAAACCGTAAAACGCAATCTCTGTAAATCAAATCTAACAGAATAACAAATCTGAAAAAAATATTATTACATTCAATACAAAATCAATAATTAACATTACAAATCCAACCTCTATCCAAAAATTACAGAAATCAGTCTAATGTACAAAATTAAATCAATTACATACCCCTAATTTAAGCTTATAACGAAATCAAAACCCCTAATTTAAGCTTATAACGAAATCAAAACCCTAAATTTCTAAAGCTATAAATAAAGAAGAAAATTTGATACAGAGGAGGGGGATTTTTATGGAGAAACAGGGGAAGAAAGCTGGGGATTTGGGGGATACAGAAAAAAGACGAAAGAAAGATTGAAGAACGACAAGAACAAAGGGGAGTATACCGAGCCAAGCTTGAAGAAGGCGAAGAGCGATTAGGGTTTCAAAGTCTGAAACCCTAATCTCGTGACCTAATCGTGTAGCCGCATTTTCGCTGACACTTTCTTCACGCCATCATCAACTTCGAGCTTCATCAAGACCTGCGAAAAGGTGGAGGATCATAAGCAAAAATCATCAAACGAAACTCAAAGTCAGGAAACGAAATTGCACAGGGGTAATACTTAGCTCTTCCATTGATTATTCATGTCTTTGTTTGGGGATTTGTGGGGTTAAATTATGTTAGAGGGTTAGAGAAACAAGCGCCGCCCCCGGAGGTTCTTTGAGTATTAGGGTTTGTGATTTGGGGAAGAAAGAGAGAAAGGAGGCTGAGGCGAGGGAGAGTATATCAGTTACTGAAAAAATATTGTAAAATGAATAATACAAAAACGAAAAAACAAATATGTGTCGTACTGCTCCAATACATCGCGCCCATCATAATCACATACTCCCTCGCTTATCATCCACATGATTTTAATCAAACGGCCGTTAGGCCAAGTTTCACTATAACAACGTACACCCGCACCACACATGATTACCCTGAGCCCCTCCTATTCACTTAATGGGCCGAGCCCAGCACTGTTGACACCCCCCTTGCCTCTGTTTACTAAACACAACAACAACATACACCCCCCTGTCCAGCCAGCATTAATGGGCCTAGCCTAAACTATTTTTGACACCCCATATTTTACTTATCAATAAAGAAATGCACCCCCCCCCCCTCAGATTTACTTAAAATTATTATTTTTTTATTATTTCTTTTATATTATTTTTTATACTATACTTTATTCTTAATATCATTATTAATTATTTATTTCTTTTTTATTTATAATTATTATTATTATTATTATTATTAATTTTATTATCATATTTTATCTATTATTATTATTATTATTTATGATATGTAGATATTATCATATTAGCAAATAATTTATTTTTATTCGCAAATCCATATATTATTTTCTATACATTTGCACTAAAATATTTGCTAGTCATGCATTAATCAACTATTTTCACAAATGGGTTTCAAACTGGTTTTGACTTACTGCGCACTCAGTCAAAATCTCCGCAATCACCACTCCCGACCGAGTGCGAAGTGATTCAAAATATGTTTGTAAACCCCTAAAAACACCAACCCCATACGAACTACGAATTGGGACTCTGATTCCTCATAAAAGGATACGTAGGCAAACGATCAAAAATCGTAGCGAGTTCCCCTATTAAAAAATTAAGAAACTTTTCCCTATTAAAATATTAAGACACTTTTCCCTTATAAAAAAATTAAACTCTTTCCAATTAAAACTTAAAACCCTGTTTACCCCAAACCTAAACCTAGAACCTAATATCCTTGTGAGCAAGGTAGATGAAAGGTGCCTAACATCTTCCTTTCGTCTAATTGAGTCTGAAACCTAGAATCTCTGTCTGCGAATTACGGTTTCATGTTAGATTCCCTTCCCTATGATAAAAACTAATAGTGGCAACTCTGATTTAAAAACAAGTCGCAACAGCTGGCGACTCTGCTGGGGAATCTCCTTAACCCTAGGTTTAGGTATTTTTGGGGTTTCTTATTTTTATTTGCTTTATTTATTTATCTCAGTTATATATTTTATCGCATTTATTTGTTTACTGCCAAATTCTCTTATCATCATATATTTACTGTGTGGCGGGATTTTTCTATTTCAAAAATATTCCCAATATAACCCTTAGAAAGAAGGTTCATCTATTAGCTTAGGGGGTACATCATCCCTGCGAGTTTATGTGACGACTTCACCTAGAGTCGGTGAACTTTTAAAAAAGGAATACTTATCGAAGATATCCTCTTGACGAACAGGACTTTGGAAGGTCACCCATGACTCTTTGTAACGGCCTTAACCTAAAATCTCATGACGAGACCTTTCACGACTTTGAGGCGAACGTTTCGGTCCGTAAAGAGGCTCCACCTAAGGGAGGCCCCTGTGCCTTTCCTCTCTAGTTTTATTCATGACACCCTTAAGGAAGCCACCTTCTAGGAGGGTAGATCAACTGCAGGTCAAGACTAAGGAACCTACCTTATAGGGGTACTTATTACAAAAATCTCGCCACTCAACCTTACACCCACGCATTCATACATTTCATGCATCTGCCATGCATTTCATATATTCGTCACCCTACATTATAGGGGGTATAAAATATAATAATAAACTCAAGATCTCGGTGACTATCTTTTAAAAGGGATACCGAAGGAAACAACTTACCCGCGTCAACACACCAAACATGTTTGAAATCAAGGCCACAAAAGGGGAATAATGTGCTGAAGATTTTCTCAAGCTTCATCCAGTAATAAGGGATGGTTTCAAGATCAGATATCCGCAGGCGCACCTAGAAGACTTATTTCCTTTTTGCTTGATTTCATGCAAATAAAGTTTTGGTTTAAGATTGTAATATTTTTCAATATCTGAATTATGTTACCTTCAATAAAGGCATCTTGTTTCCACATCCCGTTTGCATATCTATTTTAAAGATAGTCGCTAAGTAAAATAACAAGCAGAAGACAAATACATACCCAAGTGAATAAGACATTCAAAACAAGTAACCATTTCATATTCATACACATTCATTCGCACGCATGCATTCACAAACACCCGCATATCATGTCAAAACTCATTTTTTTCACAAACATCTTTCCAACTGAACCATTAGTAGAAGAAGATCGCCACCTCCTTGGCCTCCATACTAAACCAGGGCTCATCAACAAAAAGCAATGGAGAAAATCGAGGAAACTCAGGCTGCATTCAAAGTGAATCTCGACCAAGTAAAGGGTGATGTCACTTCAATGAAAGGAGATCTGAGTCAAGTTCTCCTAGCTTTGAAGAACATTATTGACAGGCAAGACCAGATTCCCAGGGTAGCTTTCAAGGAAGTAGCCCAGACTATTGTTGCATCAAGCAGTCACCAACTAAGGAAAGAGTCAGAGGCAGGACTCCAGAAGTCCGTCATGGCCCAACAAGAAGCTGAAACTGAAGGGTTTGTCCCACCGCCGCTAAAAGCAGGGGAATCTCGTACCCTACAGATTCCGACCAATGATGTAGACAATTACGTGGACCTGCAATATGGAGACCACGACCCAGAGGATGCCAACCAAGCACCCTCAAAGACGATAGGTACTCATGCTATTGATAATATATTAGTGATGAATCAGTACAAAGCCCTGGAAGAAAGACTAAAATTTGTAGAGGGTTTCGACATTTTCGAAGTAGACACTCTCGAAATAGGCCTAGTTCCTGATGTGGTGATTCCACCAAAGTTTAAATTACCTGACTTTGAAAAATACAAGGGGCTCACTTTCCCAAGAAATCATCTTCGCATGTATTTCAGTAAGATGCATGCCCATGCCGACGATCAGAAGCTGATGATTCACTATTTTCAAGATAGTCTGAGTGGGGCATCTTCAGACTTGTATATGCAACTGGAGAGAACGCATATTCAAACCTGGGAAGATCTCACTAACGCTTTTCTGAAGCATTACAAATAAGAATTTGTCCCAGAAGAAAGAAGAGTCCTTCAAGGAGTATGCTCAAAAATGGGGGGAGTTGACATCCCGTGTGCAACCATCGCTGTCAGAGAAGGAGTTAGTAGACACGTTCAGGGGAACTTTACACGGGTTGTATTATGAGATAATGGTTGGAAGTATCTCTTCTAGGTTCTCAGACCTAGTAACCATCGGAGAAAGAGTCAAGACTGGGATAAAAAGTGGGAAGATATTAGGGGGACCATCAAACGCTCCCTACAATTTGAAGAGGCCTTCTTCAAACCTCCCCAAAGGAAAGGAGGGAGAGATTAATGTTATAGCACCACAACCCAGGTGTTGTACCCCAAAATTTGCCCTCTCATGTTTTCTAAAGTCTCCCCCCTGCATGGTTGATCACAAACTCTTGCCTAAGGAAAAAGAAAATTTTTGAGTGGTGCTTTAAGTACCTTTCGATTGGCATTCTGAAAGACCCTTCGATTGGTATTCTGAAGGAGCATTTCGATTGGCATTATGTCAAAGCCCTTCGATTGGTATTCTGAAGGAGCATTTCGATTGACATTATGTCAAAGCCCTTCGATTGGTATTCTGAATGAGCATTTCGATTGGCATTATGGACAAGCACTTCGATCGGCATTGTGTCAAGGCCTTCGATTGGAATTCTGAAAGACCTTTTCATTTGGCACCCTGGGCCAAGCATTTCAATTGACATGCCAAGGGATCCTTCGATTTAGCATTGTATCAAGGCAGCTTCGACAGGCATGTTAACCATGTCCTTCGATTTGCATGAACAACACCTTTCAATTGGCCTGTTAACAAAGCCTTTCGACTGGCCTGTTAACAAAGCCATCAAGAGGGCACTCAAAAAACACGTCCAGGTACACTGAACATGAGAAAATGGCACGTTTCCCTTGCAAATATAGAAATAATTAAATGTTGTTTGTGGATTTAATTCCTGAGTTAAAGGCCAGATTCTTACCTTTTCTGTTCCTAAAGAGATGATTCGACCAGAGTGATTTTGTTCAAATCAAGACCAATCGAAGAGCAGATCCTGAATGCATTCGAAAGCCAAAAGTGTCCAGATTCATTCCAGATTCCAAGGAGACATGAATGTTTCAAAAAAGGAAATATTTTAATGTGTCTGATTCTTGTCTCATGGATTTAATGGCCTGGTTAAATGGCTGTCTCTTGCCGTTACTAGACCCCCACACTCCTATAAATACAGGGCCAGCATACAGTGCAAAAGGTAGGACAAAAAAGATTACAAAAATTATAGTGAAAAAAAGAAAACTCTGCAGAAACAAAAAGACACACAAAACTCTGCAGAAACAAAACAGGGGGAACAAGAGAACACGGACAAAAAACAAAAAAACATTGGAGAGGCGCTGCCCATACAATCCATCAAAGGTTGTCAGAATTTTCCAAGCCAAAGCAGTCCTTCAGATCGAAGGTGCCCACGCCCAGAAGCTCCCAGATTGAAAGTGCTCCCATCCAGCCAATACCCAAATCGAAGATTCAATCTACTGATAAGAGAGGGTAAATTGTCAAAACTTTTCATTTTGCATAACACCTCCATATTTTCTATCCCATTCGATTTGCCATCCTAGGAAGAATCCAAGGGCTTGGGTTTGGCCCCAGGTCATGTTCTTCGTTTGCTAACATTTGCTGCAGATTTACCCTGAAAAGACTCAGCGCACGCAGGATCGAAGGGCCTGGGGTTTCGATACCAGGCCCTGAGTTTTATTTTGCTAACATACTTTTGCAGGTATAGCATCCCAGATCGAAGGAGACACCTTCTCTGGATCGAAGCTTCCCATAGTCCTCCTGGATCGAAGAAGGCATTTTTCCCAGGATCGAAGGGAAATCCCCTTCCCTGGATCGAAGGCTGTTCATGCCCACTTCCTGGAACAATCGAAAGAACCATGACCCTGTTTAGATCGAAGCTTCCATTCCCTCCTTGGCTCTAAGCTCCTCTTTTCCCTGGATCGAAGGATCCCCCTTGTATTTTATTTTTGTTTTCATTGACATCTTTTTTATCTTTTTAATTAACATTAAAATAAAAAAGAAAAACCACAAAAACATTAGGCTAGTTTTTTCTATTAAATTAACTTTGTCAATTAATCATTTAATTATATTAACATTTTTCCAAAATTAAAATTAAGTAGATTTAGATCATTTTCCCAAAATAAAATAAAACAACAAAAAGATTTTATTCTTAGGATTTTTAGAGGTTATTTTCAGATTCGCGCGCATTTATTTTATTATAACTTCCTATTGGTTTGTAATAGCTTAACTAAGACTTTTACACTCTACTGCTTTATTCCCCCAATTTTGGACATGTAAATAATCCCCCTCCCCGAAGCCTTGTAATAGCGTAGGATTTACAATTCCCGCACTTTAAATTCCTGTACATATATTAACTGTTTAGATGTATGCTAACTAGGCTATGCATGACAAGATTAACTCTTAACTTAAAAACAACAGTAGCTCACCATGACATGCAAAGATAATATAACTGAAAATTGACACACTTGCACATGCCACTCCTAGGGTACACCTCACTTGGTTGCCTCGAACGTGGTCATTAAGTATAGGATGTTTTAGAGGTCGTCCTTTTGTCCAAAGATCATAAGTTGCCTCGAAACGGTTGCCTCAGAAAAATGATCTAAGACATTAGGGTTACCGCTAAGGCGTCCTAACGTTGCTTTAGTGACCACACGTCCCTTAAATCGAATTGACCCGAAAACTCCAACGACGGTGCTACCTACTCACTAATAGTGGGATAGCATTGTCTAAAGGACATTTACACAGTTTAATTCCTTTTTGAGTAGGTAGAGGTTCTTAAGTACTTGCTCATTTTTAAAACAAAACAAAACTTTTCGCACTTACACTCTCTTCAAAAACAAAACTCTTTTCAAAACCCACAAACACAAAGAAAAGCAAACTTTTGAAAACATAGTGAGCAAGTACCTAAGAGCCCATGGATAACCACGGATACAGAGGGTGCTAACACCTTCCCTTTCTATAATCTACCTCCCGAACCCGAGAAAAAATCTCGAAAAGGAATTTTTCTGTGCTTTTGTCCTTTCCTTGTTGGATAAAATAAAAGACGGTGGTGACTCTTGCTTACCGCGACATTTTGCAAAAACAAACGCAAACGCGAACCAGCATTCCAAAATAGTCAGTTCTCATTCCCACCGATCACAGAACTGGCGACTCTGCTGGGGACATATAAGTGAGGTGTACCTTAGGATTAGATCACTTGTGTTTTCAATTGTATGCTTTGTATGCTTTTAATTTTGTGGGCTTGTATCGGAGTTCTATAGATCCTAACCCGGATCTGGGGATACCCATTTAGGTAAGTAGCAATAAACTGTGAGGGATCTGTCCAGCGTAGACCGACACGGATGAAGCAGTAGCTACGTTGGTGTGGCACCTTAGTCTGTACCGATATCCCTTGTGTTGAAACGAGGAGAATATGGGTCTTCTAAGGAGTCATTAAGCACCAACTGACCTTAGAACCTTAAATTGACCAACTTGGCCATAGAACAGTAGCAGTATGCTACACTCGTTGAGACTAAACTCTCGCGATGATTCCGACCGCAAGAAAAGGTTGCTAAACTGGAATTATGACCGATTGAGGGTAGTCAGTGATATTGAGATCCTCTAGAACCCGATTACTATTTTTTAGGACAGGTTTAAACCAACTAAACTGAAAGAGGGTAATGCCTAAACTCCATGCCAGCCTAAACTTAAGGCTATATGTGTGACTTGTGTTCCTTCAAACTTGAACTACTTGCACATTCTTGTTATCTGACAACATGGGTTCCTTGCAGGTTTTGTTTACAGTCCTTATCCAACAATTTGGATTTATTATAGGGCTTACTTACATCACCTCACACTTGTGCTTAAACGCATAGCATACACATCATAACATCATGCCTTAACATTTCCTTAACCATTTCAAGGATCTCAAGGGTATATGATGCAGGTTATGGTACATCAAATGTCCAGCAAGGGGAAAAGGGGATTTATTTTCCTCTAGCCAAGGTTGTTTAGAAATCAAAACTTGAGTCAGAGGCTATGACCCACTCGATATGGTGAGCTTGACTCTTGAAGAAGGACTCTCAGCAACATGAAGCTCCTTCAATCAAGCTACCAGATTCAGATTCTAACAGTTTCTTGTTTACCCCGCGAGATCCTTGAAAACATTGCATACATATATCATACATATCATTGCATAACAGGTCTCCCAGTACAGGTCTCTTATCTTCTTCGATGTTTATTTCAGCAATCATCATGTCTACTGAACCTTCAACCGAGCAAGCTATCAAGGCCCTCCAGGCCCAGAATGCCCAATTTCAAGAGTTGGTTATGAGCCTTGCTAAGGGTCAGCAGGACCTGAAGACTTTGATTCTGAAAGAGAGGAAGAAGAAAAAAAAGAGGACCATCCTGTTCAACACTGGACGCAGGTTTGGAAACGGGCTGTAGAACGAAGTTGATCTGACCACCCCATCTGAAGGGAAAGACAGTCCACAAGAAAGGAGGGCTCTTAGCCCTGAAGTCTCTGACAACGAGATGGACTATGATGAAGAACAGTATCCTCCTACTGAGGATAAGTACAAACAACTGGAAGACCGTTTGAACGCTATGGAAATACAGAAGGTGCCCGGTCTGGACTTCGAAGATCTAGGTCTATCCTCTGGGGTGGTGATTCCCCATAAATTCAAGGCACCTGCTTTTTCCAAGTACAACGGAGCTTCCTGTCCAAAGCTACACCTCCGGTCATATGTGAGGAAGATTCAACCCTATACTGCTGATAGGAATCTTTGGGTTCATTTCTTTCAAGATAGTTTGTCAGGGACTCAACTTTAATGGTTCTGTCATCTGGAAGGAGCTAACATCCGCAACTTGAAGGACCTTGCTGCTGCTTTTTACAAGCAATACCAGTATAATGCCGACCTTGCTCCCACGCGTACTCAGCTTCAGGGTATGTCTATGGGTACAGGCGAAGGCTTTAAGGACTACGCTCAGAAGTGGAGAGATCTTGCTGGAAGATTCCAACCCCCTCTGTCTGATAGGGAGTTGGTGGACATGTTTCTTGGGACTTTGTCTGGTCCCTATTTCAAACACTTGATTGGAAGCTCTTCAGCCGGATTTACTGAGCTAATACTGACCGACGAAAGGGTCGAAGCTGGCATCAAAAGTGGGAAGATTCAAGAAGCTACACCTTCTGATGCTCAGAAAAAGCCCTACAATGGGAAGAAAGTCCAATGCTGTGCATGGTCAAAAAAGTCGTCATGATCAACATGTAGGGGCAACCCTGATCTCCGATCCCACACCTGTTCAACAAAGACAGAGCAATAGACGTAGGGTAAGATATCAAGAAAGGAAGTATACTAACATCAACATGCCTTTGTCTCAAGCATTACAACATTTGCTGAAGTTAAAGCTAATCACGCTAAAGGATCCTCCTCAAAATCCTGATACTTCCTCTTCTAAGTATAATCTGAGTGTGAGATGTGCCTACCATTCTGACAGTCCTGGACATGACACCGATGACTGTTGGACTTTGAAGAACAAGATCCAAGACTTGATTGATGCCAAGGAGATCAAGTTTGATCACTGATCCTATGCCAAATCATTGAGAATGTCTTTGTTTCATTTGAATTTTCAAGTTGTAATTTCTTTTGTTATTCAAATAATTATCTATTAATGTCAAACTCTGTTTCATTAATGCATTGCATATGTTTGTCTTGAATTCATACTTTCATTATATTTAAACTATGCTTTTTACTCACTTTATGACATTCAACTCTTGCTAAAAGTTACAAGCCTTTAGAGGGAGGATGACGAAACAATGCCATAATCTCATACAGTATGTTTTGGACAGACCTTGTTGACGATGTACATGCATTTCTTTCAAATACTAAACACTGGAGTTATAAGGAAGATAATCCCTAGTCAACCCCTTCGAGCCAAAGAAGTAGGATTTTTCTGTTTTAAACACAAATTGAAACCTTTAATTTAAACCTGGGACATGGTAGTCTCTCAGTTAATTCAAAAAGATGCGCATTGAACTCGCAAAACTCTCAGTTCATAATACAATGAACGACATCAAAAGCATTCCTCTGGAATCAAAAGACAGTGGTGGTTCCTTATCTCATAGGCAGTCAATCTCTCAAAAAAGAAAAGCCCACTGAGCCAAAACCTATAAAGGAGGCTTAAGAAAGCTGGGGCATCCCGCTGACTGTAATCTCGAAAACAGAAACAAGCAGGCAAAAATTAGGGATAACAAATCAAAAGAACGAGGTCGCTACAAATCCTCAACAACATGAAAAATGTTGCAAAAAAATGAAATGATGACTGCCTTCAAAAATCCAACTTGTGTGAACCATCACCAAAACGTCGTTCCAAATTCGAATAGAGTTCGACGCACAATTAACTGAGTTTAGGATTGAAGAACATCACGAAGAGCGGGTGGGTACAAATATACTTTGAGCCTTTATCCTTTGTTTCTTAAACCGTGAACCAAGCCACGTTACAACCCTTCAAAAGTCCTAATTGAAGCATGGGTTAGTTCAAAAGCATACTGTTACAAAAGGTATCCTGACTCCTGTAAGGCTTTGCCCTAAATCTTGTGTCGAATTTGTCTTATAAAAAGTTTTCTGCTAAAAAATGCATTTTTCAAAACTTCAAGACAAGCATAAACTTTGCATTATTTGAATATCACTGTTTGCATTTGGCTATTTGTTTGACAGCGGAGAAATTCACACAACGAATGTCTGATGAACGAAAGCCCTCTCAGTGAACAAAATCACTTCAAAAAGGATGACACTTCCATTGACAAATCTCCTATCAACAAGGGGACTTGACATATCACTATCCAGCACACCTGGGGCAGTCCAGTCAAAGATTTCAACAAAACTTTCAAAGTTCAGTAAACCTAGGGCAATCCAGTCAAGATTTCAAGAAATCTCTGAAGAAGTGCAGAGTAACCAGGGGCAAGTCTCCATCTCCATCACTTGGGGCATTGAACATCAATCTCAGTGAAGGGTTACGTACAATTAAACATTTTCTGGCAATGTCCCAAACACTTGCTACTAGGGGCAATGACAAATCTCCCCAAAATCCTTCTCATAGGATGACATCCCAGCAAGGGTTTAATCTCTGAAAACCTTTCCTCAGCTGAATCAACCTCAAGAATCCTCGAGGACTTCCCCCCAACGAAGATGTCACCTCTCTAGCGGACTGACGACAGGGTTTATTTCCCCAACAACACCAGGACTCCCCAGCTTGAGTTTGCCTTTCCGACTACTACAAATTAAAGGACCACAACTCCTCTTCCCCAGTAGACTATTCTACAATCCCCAGCAAGTTACTGTGAAACTTGGACCCGACCAGATGTCAGTTTAACTTTGACTCCCCAGTAGAGCAACGGACAACCGAGACTCTTGAACTTGTTCCCCAAGAATGGATCAATACTCTCCACAGAGTTCACAACTTTCCCCAACGAAGTTCTCCTCAACAAAACAAGGATCCTCAGTGGAAACATTCTAAGCAAAGTTTGAAGACATACCTACTCTTCAACAGCAGTCCAGGATTTAATAACTCCCCAACACTTGTCAAGAATTTAGTCTCCAAGACAAAACAACATTCATAACATATGCATACAAAATACATATAACATGAATCTCATTTATTTTGAGAACATCATTACACAATGCATACATCATGACATTGCATACAACTCATTCTTTACCTTTTCAGGAAAGATCGATTGATAGATAAAAGTCATTACCTTTTGGAGTAACAATCGTCCAAGATTCCTTCATCATCTCGTTGAGGTAGTAATCATCCAAGATTCCTTCATCATCCCGTTGAGGTAGTAATCGTCCAAGATTCCTTCACCATCCTGCTGAGGTAGTAATCGTCCAAGATTCCTTCATCATCCTGCTGAGGTAGAAGTCATCCAAGATTCCTTCATCATCCTGCTGAGGTAGTAATCGCCCAAGATTCCTTCATCATCCTGCTTAGGTAGAAGTCATCCAAGATTCCTTCATCATCCTGCTGAGGTAGTAATCATCCAAGATTCCTTCATCATCCTGCTGAGGTAGAAGTCATCCAAGATTCCTTCATCATCCTGCTGAGGTAGTAATCGTCCAAGATTCCTTTATCATCCTGCTGAGGTAGTAATCGTCCAAGATTCCTTCACCATCCTGCTGAGGTAGTAATCATCTAAGATTCCTTCATCATCCTGCTGAGGTAGAAGTCATCCAAGATTCCTTCATCATCCTGCTGAGGTAGAAGTCATCTAAGATTCCTTCATCATCCTGCTGAGGTAGTAATCATCCAAGATTCCTTCACCATCCTGCTGAGGTAGTAATTGTCCAAGATTCCTTCATCATCCTGCTGAGGTAGTAATCGTCCAAGATTCCTTCATCATCCTGCTAAGGTAGTAATCGTCCAAGATTCCTTCATCATCCTGCTGAGGTAGAAGTCGTCCAAGATTCCTTCACCATCCTGCTGAGGTAGCAATCGTTCAAGATTCCTTCATCATCCTGCTGAGGTAGAAGTCATCCAAGATTCCTTCATCATCCTGCTGAGGTAGAAGTCATCCAAGATTCCTTCATCATCCTGCTGAGGTAGTAATCGTCCAAGATTCCTTCATCATTTGTTTGGAGTAGCAATCGTCTCAGATTCCTTCATCACACATCATTATCAGAAAAGACCTTCTCTGGTTATATTTATTTCTTCCAGTTAAAAAAGGCAACTAAAGACCTCCTCTGGTTAGATTTATTTCTTCCAGTTAATGACAGGTAATCAGAAACCTTCAAATAACAGTCCAGATATGATCCAGATTCGGATGTAATTCTGTCACTCATTCAAATACAGTCCAGCAAGCACCCCTGGATGTTATCTTTAAGCCCATCTTCAATGACTATCCATTACCTCTCCAAATAGAGTCTTTAAGCCCATTCCTTACATAATCAACCAGCACATCTTCGAGTGTAAATTTTCTGGGCACTCTAGTGTTCAATTATCTTCCACCTTCGGATCACGAAAGGCTCGAAAGCCAATCTATATCCTCAGGTTTAAGAAAATTGAACAGGGGCAACTGTTGTACCCCAAAATTTGCCCTCTCATGTTTTCCAAAGTCTTCCCCCTGCATGGTTGATCACAAACTCTTGCCTAAGGAAAAAGAAAAATTTTGAGTGGTGCTTTAAGTACCTTTCGATTAGCATTCTGAAAGACCCTTCGATTGGTATTCTGAAGGAGCATTTCGATTGGCATTATGTCAAAGCCCTTCGATTGGTATTCTGAAGGAGCATTTCGATTGGCATTATGTCAAAGCCCTTCAATTGATATTCTGAATGAGAATTTCGATTGGCATTATGGACAAGTACTTCGATCGGCATTGTGTCAAGGCCTTCGATTGGAATTCTGAAAGACCTTTTCGTTTGGCACCCTGGGCCAAGCATTTCAATTGGCATGCCAAGGGATACTTCGATTTAGCATTGTGTCAAGGCAGCTTCGACAGGCATGTTAACCATGTCCTTCGATTAGCATGAACAACACCTTTCGATTGGCCTGTTAACAAAGCCTTTCGATTGGCCTGTTAACAAAGCCATCAGGAGGGCACTCAAAAAACACGTCTAGGTACACTGAACATGAGAAAATGGCTTGTTTCCCTTGCAAATATAGAAATAATTAAATGTTGTTTGTGGATTTAATTCCTGAGTTAAAGGCCAGATTCTTGCCTTTTCTGTTCCTAAAGAGCTGATTCGACCAGAGTGATTCTGTTCAAATCAAGACCAATCGAAGAGCAGAGCCTGAATGCATTCGAAAGCCAAAAGTGTCTAGATTCATCCCAGATTCCAAGGAGACACAAATGTTTCAAAAAAGGAAATATTTTAATGTGTCTGATTCTTGTCTCATGGCTTTAATGTCCTGGTTAAATGGTTGTCTCTTGCCGTTACTAGACCCCCACACTCCTATAAATACAGGGCCAGCATACAGTGCAAAAGGTGGGACAAAAAAGATTACAAAAATTATAGTGAAAAAAAGAAAACTCTGCAGAAACAAAAAGACACACAAAACTCTGCAGAAACAAAACAGGGGGAACAAGAGAACACAGACAGAAAACAAAAAAACATTGGAGAGGCGCTGCCCATACAATCCATCAAAGGTTGTTATAATTTTCCAAGCCAAAGCAGTCCTTCGGATCGAAGGTGCCCACGCCCAGAAGCTCCCAGATTGAAAGTGCTCCCATCCAGCCAATACCCAAATCGAAGATTCAATCTACTGGTAAGAGAGGGTAAATTGTCAAAACTTTTCATTTTGCATAACACCTCCATATTTTCTATCCCATTCGATTTGCCATCCTAGACAGAATCGAAGGGCTTGGGTTTGGCCCCAGGTCATGTTCTTCGTTTGCTAACATTTGCTGCAGATTTAGCCTGAAAAGACTCAGCGCACGCAGGATCGAAGGGCCTGGGGTTTCGATACCAAGCCCTGAGTTTTATTTTGCTAACATACTTTTACAGGTATAGCATCCCAGATCGAAGGAGACACCTTCTCTGGATCGAAGCTTCCCATAGTCCTCCTGGATCGAAGAAGGCATTTTTCCCAGGATTGAAGGGAAATCCCCTTCCCTGGATCGAAGGTTGTTCATGCCCACTTCCTGGCCCAATCGAAAGAACCATGACCCTGTTTGGATCGAAGCTTCCATTCCCTCCTTGGCTCTAAGCTCCTCTTTTCCCTGGATCGAAGGATCCCCCTTGTATTTTATTTTTGTTTTCATTGACATCTTTTCTATCTTTTTAATTAACATTAAAATAAAAAAGAAAAACCACAAAAACATTAGGCTAGTTTTTTCTATTAAATTAACTTTGTCAATTAATCATTTAATTATCTGAACATTTTTCCAAAACTAAAATTAAGTAGATTTAGATCATTTTCCCAAAATAAAACAAAACAACAAAAAGATTTTATTCTTAGGATTTTTAGAGGTTATTTTCAGATTCGCGCGCGTTTATTTTATTATAACTGCCTATTGGTTTGTAATAGATTAACTAAGACTTTTACACTCTACTGCTTTATTCCCCCAATTTTGGACATGTAAATAATCCCCCTCCCCGAAGCCTTGTAATAGCGTAGGATTTACAATTCCCGCACTTTAAATTCATGTACATATATTAACTGTTTAGATGTATGCTAACTAGGCTATGCATGACAAGATTAACTCTTAACTTAAAAACAACAGTAGCTCACCATGACATGCAAAGATAATATAACTGAAAATTGACACACTTGCACATGCCACTCCTAGGGTACACCTCACTTGGTTGCCTCTAACGTGGTCATTAAGTATAGGATGTTTTAGAGGTCGTCCTTTTGTCCAAAGATCATAAGTTTCCTCGAAACGGTTGCCTCAGAAAAATGATCTAAGACATTAGGGTTACCGCTAAGGCGTCCTAACGTTGCTTTAATGACCACACGTCCCTTAAATCGAATTGACCCGAAAACTCCAACGACGGTGCTACCTACTCACTAATAGTGGGATAGCATTGTCTAAAGGACATTTACACAGTTTAATTCCTTTTTGAGTAGGTAGAGGTTCTTAAGTACTTGCTCCTTTTTAAAACAAAACAAAACTTTTCGCACTTACACTCTCTTCAAAAACAAAACTCTTTTCAAAACCCACAAACACAAAGAAAAGCAAACTTTTGAAAACATAGTGAGCAAGTACCTAAGAGCCCGTGGATAACCACGGATAGAGAGGGTGCTAACACCTTCCCTTTCTATAATCTACCTCCCGAACCCGAGAAAAAATCTCGAAAAGGAATTTTTATGTGCTTTTGTCCTTTCCTTGTTGGATAAAATAAAAGACGGTGGCGACTCTTGCTTACCGCGACATTTTGAAAAAACAAACGCAAACGCGAACCAACATTCCAAAATAGTCAATTCTCATTCCCACTGCCAGGGTTCAACAACCATTAATGATCCCCCTAGGACAGCAGCAAGGGAGAAGGCCACCCAGGAAATTTGATCCAGTCCCTATGCCACCTAGCCAGTTATTGCAACATCTAGTTAAGGTATCCTTAGTGGAACTCAAGCCTCTAGCTCCTCTAGTCGGGTCACTCCCACAAAGATACGATGCCAACGCCATATGCGAGTATCATGATAATTCTCCTGGACATACCATAGAATAATGTTGGCCTTTCAAACATAAAGTGCAGGATTTGTTGGATTCTCAAGACATCACTTTCGAGAAGCCTGACATCACATCATACCCTACGATGTCGCACGATGGGTTGGCAATAAACGCAGTTGAAGTAGTCACTGACTCTGGAGCAAGCAAACTAGAAAAAACCTCGATAAACCCACAGAAAGAATATCAGTTGGGATATGGACTCCCGCTATAACACAACGAAGCTTTTGAAAGAGCTCTACAAAGACTAAGGGACCAGGGGATAATCCAACTCGGACAATACCCTGAAGAAAAATATGAAGCTACTCTGAAGGGAGAAGCACATTTTAATACGGTGGGAGAACTGACTTGTCTGTTTTGCATTTTATCACAAATGTTACGGTTAGCAAGAGCCGCCACCGACTTTTCTGTTATCCAAAAGGAAAGGCTGAAAAGAACAGGAAAGACCTTTGAGATTATTTCTGAGTTCGGGGGGTAGATTATGAAAAGGGAAGGTATTAGCACCCTTTTCATCCGTAGTTATCTACGGGATCTTAGTTGCTTGGTAGATCACTTGCTTTTGTTTGAAAATGTGCTTTGTATGGTTTTTTGAAAGTATTTTGAAAAGGCGCCATCATTTTAGGCGAACTTTTTAATAGTTCTCATTCGTAGGAACATATAAAAAGTGTTGAGCTTTTGAAAATATTTCATGTTTGGAAAGGGTTTTGAAAGTGTTTTGAAAGTGTTGGTGTTTGTTTTTGAAAATAAGCAAGAGTATTTGATTTGAAAATGAGCAAGCAACTAGGAACAATCTACCTACTCAAAAGTTTTAGTTCATTTCTTCTTTTCCTTTGATATTGTTATCTTACCATTGATTTGGTAAGAAGCCTTATCTTTGGATGTAAAGGGATGGCCGTGGGTCATCGTATAGTCATGATAGCAATGTTGTGAGATATCTTAGCATTTCTCTTTGAGGGACTAAGATCATTTGTAAGGAACCATTCGTAGCGTCATCGAGGGAGTATGATCTTATATTTGTGATTGTTTTTGCTAAGATATCCCACATGCATAACATGACTATTTTTATAAGGCAACAAGTGGAATTACCCTAAGGGTGCATGTATGTAAAGTGTGTTTGATTGCATGCATTTTGTCTTTGATTTTTGGGTTGTCTACTTGTTAATTTTATCTTGCCATACGCACCTAATTACTAACATTTAAATGAAAGTAATAAAAAAAGTGCAAAAAATAAATCCTACACTATTACAACCATATTGAAGTGCATAAAAATATAAAATCGAAAATAAGGTAGAAAGAAGAAGAAAAAAAGAGCTCCTTTGATTGGGGGGAGGAGTGCCCTTCGAATCTGCTTCTGTTGGCCTCCTTCGATTGGGGGCTAACATGCAACAAGTCATGGCCTTCGATTGGCTATGGAAGCAGCAAGGCATGGCCTTCGATTGGGGATTGGTAGCAGCTGGACGTGCCTTCTAGTTATGCCTTGTTGCTTTGTTGCCTTCTTCGATTAAGGCTGACAGCAACAAGTCATGGCCTTCGATTCTAGCTGGACCTAGTGCAAACGTGCCTTCTAATTTTTCCTTTCTGGAGCTTAGAAGTCAGCATGAGCATGCATTCTGGCTAGACCTGGAAGTTAGCATTGAAGCCCAAGGCTTAGTTTCATGTCTTTCTTCCCCCTGTCTCTTTCGTTTGAGTTTAATAACAACATGGCTTAAAGCCATGTTAGCATTTGTCTAGTGGCCAAGTTAATTTTTTTAAGGCATGTTTAATAAACTCAAGCAACAAGAAAACAAAAGATTAGCCAGAAAAATAGATTCAAAGGGTGCAAACGAAAGGGAGGCAAAATGATATATACATGTTGTGATACGGTGGGAGAACTGACTTGAGGTTTTGCGTTTCGTCGCAAATGTTTCGGTTTAGCAAGAGTCGCCACCGACTTTTATTTTATCCAAAAGGAAAGGTAAAAAAGCACAGGAAAGAACTTTGAGATGTTTTCTTGAGTTCGGGGGGTAGATTATGAAAAGGGAAGGTGCTAGCACCCTTTTCATCCATGGTTTTCCATGGGCTCTTAGTTACTTGTTTAGATCACTTGCTTTGCTTTTCCAATTGTTTGAAATGGTGCTTTGTGTGGTTTTGAAAGTATTTTGAAAAGAGGTTATCGTTTAGGCAATCTTTGTAATGATTCTCGTTCGTAAGAATGTATACAAAGATGTTTGTCTTTTGAAAAATGTTTCAATGTTTTGAAAGTTGTTTGGAAATGTTTTTGAAATGTGTTGTGTGTTTGTTTGAAAATAGCAAGGATTGTTTGCAAATTGATCAAGTAACTAGAAGCATATCTACCTACTCAAAAGTCTTTCTTGTACATTTTTATTCCTTTGACATTGTTGATTTACTATTGATTTGGTAAACAACCCTATCTTTGGATGTTAAACGGGACGGGCATGGGTCATCGTATGACCATGATAGCAATGTTGCCAAGCATCTTAAGCATTTTGAGGGACTAAGATCATTTGTTTTTAGGCAACCTTGTCTAGCGTCACCGAGGGACTATGATCTCTTGTTTTGTTTGATTTTGCCAAGATACCTTGCATGCATACCATGGCCATTTTTAAGGCAACAAAGTGGGTGAAACCCTAAGGAGTGCTTGTGTGCAATATGTTGTCATTTTTCATGCATTTTTGTCTTGGATTAGGTCATTCTATTTGTTTGTTTTGTCTTATCATACAAACCCTAATTTTACTAAACATGTATACAATGCGATAAATTGCGTAAAAGTAAACAAAACTATTACAAAAATATTATGGGAGGGGGGATACAAGTTTTGAATGGGGGATATTGCTCAAAATAAAACCCTAAAAATTATTACAACCCAATTGAATTTTTGTACAATAAATAAATAAACAATTATTTAAACATGCAATAAAATGTATGAATGCAAAATGTTTTTGTATTTATTTGATGTATGAGAAAAATAAATTATTTTAGTCTTAAAAAATAAGAAAAAATTATTATGTTATTTTTTGAAAGGGGAAACCCTAATTTTTGATTTAAAAGAAAATATGTTCTATATTATTCATTTTATTCATTTATGTACAAGAAAAAATAAATAAAATCATTTACAAATATTAAAAATTAAAATATATATGAAAATAATTATTTTCAAGTGTTAAATAATAAAAATAAAAATGTATAGTGTTTTAATGTATTTACAATTTATTTTAAGAAAATAATTTCTATTCTATTTAAATTAATCAATATTTTATGCAAAAAATAAGATAAAAAAATAAAATAAAAATGCAAAAAATTAAGAAAATATTTTTGGGTATTTTTTATTATTAGAAAAAAATGAATGCAAGCACAAAAAATAAAAATATGCAAGAAAATACAAAAATATAAAATAATAAATTAGGGGGTGCAAAAGTAAAACAGGGGGTGTGAAAAACAAAACAAACAGGCCCAAGGCGCACCAGGCCCATGGCACTTCATCCCTGTCCTCCAGCCTCCATACGCGCGTGTTTTTGCTTCAACCTGTAACTCTCTATCCTTGTTCAGCTGAGTTTGGATATGACAATGTAGGGACTTTGAGTGAGGCCTGAAGATCGTGTGAGCTTCCTTGAAGTTCCCTCAAGCTATTCCAATGCTCAGCTTGCCTTGAGGATGCTTGAAACTCCTTGTAGAAGTCAACCTGCAACCTTCAAAAATGAAAATGGTGATGGATAAAATAGGGCACACAGTTGCAGTGCAATGGCTTGGATAGTTTATGTAGGGTGTATGTAAGGTGTTTCAAGTGTTGAATCAAGAAACGCACGAGCCAATATTGAAATGGCTTTGATTTTGCAGAGGCTTCCCTGTTTGGGCAGAAAATGTGTTTTCTGTGCTTGGAAGTGTTTGAGATGCTATGAATTCGTGCTTAGGCTTGCAACAAGTTTGTGAAGATGTGTAGAATGATGCCAAGGCTTCCCTTTAACAGATGTGCAAGTTCTCTTGACTTTTGCCAATTTGCTTGCTTTTGAAGAAAGTTGAAATGACTTATGCCAAAGTCCTGTACAGGCTTGCTAGCTGCATAGAGTTGGTACAAGTTGCTTGTTATCTGTGGAAAATTCCTGCATCCAAGGAACAATTCCAAGGCTCAAGGCTGATAAAGTGGAAAAGGCTTGCTTTATCAAAATGGTATTGTGAACTTTATGCCATTTATGGATTAATCTTTTGTACAATTCTCCAAAGATCAAAATAAAGCCATTATCCATTGAGTTAGAATTCAATTATGGAGTGTAGATAGGATTAGGACCTGTAATGCAAGGTACAAGCATGCTAGGAACTGATTTGCAACTTGAAGCATTGTAAAACATGGTTTGAACAAAAGTGACAAATTGCCATTTTCTCTTCTTCGATTCTCCCTAACCACAAATGATCTTGGGGAGTTCTTGGACATTTTGGAAAGCTTGTAACATGCTCTATAATCCATCTTTGAAATGAAACTTAAGATACCTCTTGGAACTAGGTGAAAAGTTACCATGAATTTAGGTCAAAAACCTGCCTAAAATAGGGCAAAATTTCACTAAGTTATTTAGTTTATGGACCCCTATTCAAAAACTCATAACTTGAGATCCAAGCATCTTTTGGGAAAACTTTATGAATAAAAGTTTTAGATTTCATGGAGGATTACAACTTTCATGTTGGAAGTTTTCTTTGAATTCAATTGCATCATGGTGAAAAAGTTGGGAAAAGTTGGGGAAAAATAAGAAATTTTCAACACTTAGAAAAATTCTAAGTTATGAAAAACTTCAAATTAAAACCCTAATTTGCAATTTTAGGTTTCTTGGTCAACAAGTTTCACATTTTAACATTTTTTGATGAATTATGACCCTTGGCACTTGATTTTGACCAAAAAGTCAAAGTTTGGCTTTTCAGTGTACAGTTGATTTTTGATTAGTTGACTGAAAAATTCATCTGTCAATCCTATGTACTTGAGATCTTTTGAACCTTGTGATTAGGTCAAAATGATTCCATTGGATCCTTGAAACCAATGCTAGAAACCAATTGGCCATTGGCTAGGTTAAAAATCAGAAATTTCCCTTCCTCAGTCAAAACCCTAATTTTGACCATTTTGCCCTTTTGATGATCTGATCAAATTTCTTGAGGAGTTATGGTCCAAACTTGATCAAATGGTTCATATGAGTCTATAATCTTAATGTGGATCAAAAATTATGAAGTTTGACTATAAATTGGCCATGGTTGACTTTTTCCACAATACATCTGAATTTTAGGTCAACTGTCCAATTGACTGGGCAAAAATGTGATTCAAGGCTTGAAACTTGGTATGAGCAATCCTAGGGGTCCAAGATGGTGTATGAAAGTCACATGAAGCATTGATGGTCCAAAAATCCTTGTGCAAACTCAAACCCTAATTGCAGGTTATCAGTGCAAGGAGATGTCTTAAGCTGAGAAAACCCTAATCTTGTCTTGAGTCCAAGAAGTCTTGTGAGGAAAATCTTGATAATTGAGAGGGAAAATTTTGGGGTACAACAACTGCCCCTGTTCAATCTTCTTGAACCTGAAGAGTTAGATTGGCGATTTTTATCGTTCGTGACTCGAAGGTAAAAGATGATTGGACACTAGAGTGCCCGTAAATTTGCACTCGTCAAATTGTAGTTGAGGGAATGGGCTTAAAGATGCCATTTGGAGAGGTGACAAAATCTTGTCAAAGATGGGCTTGTAGATGCCATCCAAGAATGTTTGCTAAACTGTAAGTTGTAAATCAGAAGAATAAGTATCAGAATGGTATCCGTGTCTGGAACGTATCTGAACTGTATCTGGAGACTGAATCTGTCTGAGGAAGGGAATAGCCGCCGTGTCTGGAACGTATCTGAGCCGTAACTATACTTGAATCTGAACGAATAACAGAATGACTTTCATGTCTAGAGTGTATTTGTATTGTATCTGAGTCTGAAATCTGAATAAGCGACAGAATGACATCCGTGTTTGGAGCGTATCTAAGCTGGGGAAAAATCAGAGTAAGTGACAGAATGGCAACCGTGTCTAGAGCGTATCTGGACTGGAATCTGAATAAGTAGCAGAATGATTTCCATGTCTGGAGTGTATCCGAACTTGAATCTTGATGAGTGACAGAATGGCAACTGTGTCTGGAGCGTATCTGGACCGTACATGATAGTTGAAATCTGAATAAGTATCAGAATGAATTCCGTGTCTTGAGTGTATCTGTACTGTATCTGAAATCTTTGAACATTGTTAATGATAGCTGTTAATCTTATCCTGAAAAAGGGTAAAATGTTAGCTGAAACACAAAGTTATGTTTCATAAAATGTATGATGCAATAAACGTGCTTTATCAATGTTTATGATTATGAATGTATGCGTATGTAAGCTGATTAGCTGTATTGCTGAGGAAAATGAATCCTTGACAGCTGGGGATAATAAAATCTTTGACTGTCGCCGGGAAAATAAATCCTTGACCGCTGCTGGAGATTCAAAATCTTTGATTGCTGAGGATGAGAAATCCTTGGCGACTGTTGGGGGATTAAAATCCTTGGCAACTTCTGTGGGGATATGAGGATCCTTCATGTATTGAAGTTGGAGTATTTGACAAAAATACTGTTGTGAGAGTAATGCCAAACTGCTTGAATAATCTGCTTGGGGAATCCAGAGAACTTTAATGACGTCTAATGGGGATTACACAAAGGGAATCCTTATTATTCTATGGAATAGAGAAAACTCTGATGACTTCTGCGGGGAAATAAGAATGAGAATCTTCATTATGGCGACTTCACTGGGGAGCAATAAAACTCTATGGGGAAGAAGGCTTACTGCTGGGGAGTAGGTCCAGGATTTTGGATTGTATGCCACTCTACTGGGGAATTGTCCTAGGTTGGGGAGATACAAAAGTTAAATGTTATATGGTTGCTCTTCAGACTTTAAGACAACTCACTGGGGAATTTAGAGAAACTGGATGGTTTCCGCTGGGGATCGATAGTTGGAAATCTTGACTCAACTGGGGAAGAAGGTTTCATCTCCGCTGGGATCTGTTGGTTCAAAGTTTTGGCTCCGATGGAGATTGGGAGTTTGAAGTTTTATCTCTAATGGGGATTAAGGGTTTGAATTTTAGCTCCGCTGGGGATCTAGATGATGTACTGTAGGGATTGCTCATGGAATAGCCAAAAGACGTTTTCCTATCCTCTCAACCTGTCAGTAATTGCTCTTTTTCACTTCTGTCTATTTGTAAGCAGTAATTATGTTCAAATGCATATGTTCATTAATGAATCATTGGACGTTTTTGCACATAAAAAACAAGTGTAAAAAAGAAAAAAGGCAAATAGTTTTCTGCACTTTCAAGAGATATTTTTGTATTTACTTTGAATAAGTATTTTGTACAAAGGAGACAAACATCCTAGTAAGAAGATGGTGTCATAAAAAATGAGAAGAATTTATACAAAGAAAGATAGCTATATGTAAAAACTCCCATGGGGTTCCCATTTTGCTATAGCCTTCGTAACTCCGAATATCTTGTCCATTCGTTGCTTCGTTCGAATATGATTAGATTGATCAGAAGCTCCAGGTTTGTCAGTGAAGAGATTGTCCTTAAAGTGATCCGACGAGACATAGTCATATGCTTTAATTCCCTAACTTTTGCCTGGACCGCCCTTTCGGGTTTTCGATCCACCGGGAAACCCTTTTTTGCCCAAGTCGCCCTTTCGGGTTTTCAACTTGCCGGCTGTACAATTTTTTTTATTTATCCCTAATTTTTGCCTGAACCGCCCTTTCGGGTTTTCGATTCACTGGGATGCCCTTGTTTTGCCTAGGTGTGTCAACCTATCGGGTCCTTTATGCGTAGTATCTTTTGACTATGTCTGCGTTTACAGGGTGCGGCAGGTCTTCGCCATCCATGGTGGTTAAGATCATTGCACCACCAGAAAAGATGTTCTTGATCACAAATGGTCCTTCATAAGTAGGAGTCCATTTGCCCCTGGGATCACTTTGCAGAAAAATAATGCGCTTGATCACAAGATCTCCGACTTGATACACTTGTCGCCTGACTTTCTTGTTGAAAGCCTTGATCATCCGCTTTTGATATGTCTGACCATGGAAAACAGCAGTAAGTCTCTTCTCGTTAATTAAATTTAACTGATCAAGTCGGGTTTGGATCCAATCGTCTTCACTCAAACCGGCATCCTTCATGATTCTCAAAGAGGGGATCTGAACCTCAATAGGTAAAACAACTTCCATGCCATAAACTAAAGAATATGGTGTTGCCCCAGTTGATGTGCGTGCCGTGGTCCGGTACCCATGGAGAGCAAACGGTAGCATCTCATGCCAGTCCTTGTAAGTGACTGTCATTTTTTGTATGATCTTTTTGATATTTTTGTTTGCAGGTTCGACAGCGCCATTCATCTTTGGCCGGTAAGGAGATGAATTGTGATGTTGAATCTTGAAATGCTCGCACAAAGCGATGATCATAGTATTGTTATGGTTTGTACCGTTGTCAATGATGATCCTTTCAGGGATATCGTAGCGACAAATAAGATTCTGCTTGATGAAGCGGGCAACAACATTCTTAGTAACAGATGCGAAAGAGGATGATTCGACCCACTTTGTGAAATAATCAATGGCCACTAGAATAAAGCGGTGTCCATTGGAGGATGTAGGCTTGATCTCTCCAATCATGTCGATTCCCCACATAGCGAATGGCCAAGGAGCTGTTAAGACATTTAGAGGAACTGGAGGCACGTGTACCTTGTATGCGTAGATTTGACATTTGTGACAGGTACAGGAGTGTTGATAGCAGTCAGCTTCCATGGTAGACTAGTAATAGCCTTCCCGTAGAATCTTCTTAGCCATCGTATGCCCGCTAAAGTGAGTGCCAAATGTACCTTCATGCAGTTCGTCCATGATCCTTTCAGATTCAAGCTTCTCCATACAACGGAGTAGAATAGAATCATGATTGCATTTGTACAGGATACCATTACTTAGGAAGAACTTAGCTGAGAACCTCCTTAAGAAATTTTTGTCATTGACTCTAGCTCCTTCAGGGTATTCTTGGGCCTCGAGATACCTTTTGACTTCATGGAACCAAGGTTGGTCCACTACTTCTTCGGTATTAATCTCGTGACAATGTGCAGGTTCGTCCATCTGTTCAAAGGTAATCTGGGGAGCCTCATTATCCCAATTAAGTTTAAACATGGATGACATTATAGCTAGAGCATCTGCTAGCTGATTTTCTTCTCGCGGGAAGTGCTCGAAGGTAATCTGCTCGAAATGTAGTAGCAATATCAAGACATGTTCTTTGTAAGGGATGAGGTTTGGATGCTTAGTGTCCCACTCTCCTTTGATCTGACTGATGACCAAAGCTGAGTCCCCAAACACAATTAAAGATTTAATTCCCAAGTCTATGGAAGCCTTGAGTCCAAAGATGCATGCTTCATATTCTGCCACGTTGTTCGTACAGTTGAAGCAAAGTATGGATGTAAAAGGAGTGTGGCAACCCTTTGGAGATATAAGTACAACACCGATACCGTTACCAAGCGCATTGGATGCCCCATCAAAGTACAGGGTTCATCGGGATCCTTGTTCAGGTCCGTCATACGGTCTGAAGTCTTCAATGTTGTCCAATGTCATGATGTCTTCATCAGGGAAGTCGAACTTCATGGATTGATAATCTTCTACAGCTTGATGAGCCAGATGATCGGCTAGCACACTGCCCTTTATAGCCTTTTGGGTCGTGTACTGTATATCATATTCTGTTAGGATCATCTGCCATCTACCTATCCTTCCAGACAAAGCAGGCTTCTCAAAGATGTATTTTATCGGATCCATCTTAGATATCAGCAGAGTGGTATGAGTCAACTTATACTGCCTTAGCCGGCGAGTAGCCCATACCAAAGCGCAACAAGTTTTCTCGAGCAGTGAATATCTGGTTTCACAGTCGGTAAACTTTTTGCTAAGGTAATAAATGGCATGCTCTTTTCGGCCAGACTCGTCATGCTGCCCCAGTACGCACCCCATTGAGTTTTCCAAGACGGTCAGATACATGATTAGCGGTCTTCCTTCGACGGGTGGCATCAAGATAGGAGGCTCTAGCAAATATTACTTGATTTTATCGAAATAAATTAGGCAGTCATCGTTCCATTTAACTACCTGATCTTTCTTCAACAGCTTGAATATTGGCTCACAAGTAGATGTTAGGTGAGAAATGAACCTAGCAATGTAGTTTAGGCGTCCCAAGAAAACTCTGACCTCCTTCTCAGTGCGAGGAGCAGGAATTTCTTGTATAGCTTTGACTTTGGCAGGATCAACCTCAATGCCTTTGTTACTGACAATGAAACCCAAGAGTTTAATGGACTCCGAATGTGCACTTGTTAGGGTTCAACCGTAGCTTGTACTCCTTCAATCTGACAAACAGCTTTTGCAAGTGATTAAGGTGTTCTTCTTCAGTTTGTTATCGGGCTATCATGTCATCTACGTAGACCTCTATCTCATGATGTATCATATCATGAAACAAAGCTACCATGGTGCATTGATAGGTTGCCCCGGCATTCTTCAGTCTGAATGGCATCACTTTGTAGCAGAACGTACCCCACTGTGTAACAAAAGTAGTTTTCTCCATGTCCTCAGGTGCCATTTTGATCTGGTTATAGCCTGAGAATCCGTCCATGAAAGAAAATAATTTGTACTGAGATGTGTTGTCAACCAGAATGTCGATGTGCAGAAGTGGAAAATCATCTTTAGGGTTGGCCCTGTTTAAATCTCTATAATCCACGCATATTCTCACTTTCCCGTCTTTCTTAGGCACGGGCACAATGTTAGCAACCCATTGTGGATAGGAGGTAACAACAAGAAATCCAGCATTGAACTGCTTCATAACTTCTGCTTTGATATTCTCGGACATGTCAGGCCTCATGCGGTGGACTTTCTGTTTAACTGGTGGACAGTCTTCTCTTGTGGGCAGACGGTGTACCATAATGTCTGTATCGAGTCCTGACATGTCTTCGTATGACCAGGCAAAGATCTCAACATATTCATGCAACAGCTGAATTAGGCGTTCCTTGCACTCGGCTCTAGGTTAGCACCCACTTTAGTTTCCTTCTTGTCTTCCTCAGTACCCAAGTTGATTGTGTCTAACAGCTCCTCATGAGGCAAAATTGCTCTTTCCTCTTGTTGAAGTAATCTGACCAATTCCCCTGGCAACTCACAATCTTCCTCACCTTCGTATTCGGCTTGGTAGACTAGATCTTCAGAGTCACTGAAGGCTATAGCAGTATCGTTACCCATGGGTTCCGGAGTGGAAGGGTACCTGCATTTGTGAGTGTGGGTGTGTGTAAGGGCATAGCCATCTTTAATCAACAAAATGTAAAAGAAAGACAATGAGTACAAAAGTTTTAAATATGAAAAGCGTCCATGATTCATTAAAATGACATATGAAAATGAAATAAGAACCCTTACAAATGAACCTATGTGCCTCGGGTAAGACACAAGGTTGAAAAAGTACGAATTGTTTGTGAATTATTACACATCCAATAGAAATGGAAAAGATAAATTACTGCGGTATGAAAGTAATCGGAACAAAGTCTTTTTCTTCCCAGTTGCACAGTCCTCCGCCAACAGTAGGAAAAATTCAGTCTTCCAAGCTGCCCTCTTTATCACTGTCCTCTAGCGCATTAACCCCTTAGTGGCTGATCTTCATAGGTGGCCCTCCGGTACGGGCGCGGCGCACGGCCTTCTGAGCAGTTGAGGTGAACCCCAAGCCGAACTTGTCTGGTTTGAAAGGAAAGTCGAGAAGCTGCCCCCAGATAGTGGATCCGCCTTCTTCCACTACTGCCCTTGCATCTTTTAGAGAAGACATTCGAGGCACAGGTCTGGTGATCACTGGAGTTAAAGATATTGCTTTGGTCGCTGCTATTTCTTGAGAAACTTCTTCAAAATGTTGGAAAGGGGTCTCAATGAATTCGCCATCCAATTCTACATATCGAAAAGAATTTAGATGACTAATCATGTATACCTCATCACCATGGACAGTTATGATTTTCCCTTGGACGGGGTATTTCAGCATTTGATGCAAAGTCAAGGTGACCGCACCAGCATTGTGAATCTAGGGACGTCCCAACAGGCAAGAGTAAGAAGGACGGATGTCCATCACGTAAAATGTTGAATTGAATGTCTGGGTACCCACTTTGATCGGGATGTCCACCTCTCCATGAACCATCCTTTTAGAGCCGTCAAATGCTCTCACAATGATGTTGCTAGGTTTTAAAGTCAGCCCCTCACAATCCAGTTTATCCAGGGCTTTTTTCGGAAAGACATTTAAAGACGATCCAGTATCAACCAAAACATGGGCTAGGGTGGTTCCCCTACACTCCACCGAGACATGTAGTGCATCGTTATGTTTTCTCCCCTTGGAGGTCAAGTCGGCATCGGAGAAACCCAGGCCATTGTCAGCTGTCAGACTGGCAACACACTCTTGGAATTGATCAGCCGAAGTCTCTTGCGACACGTGTGCTGTCTTCAAAAACTTGACCAAAGCTTTAGCATGTGCCTCAGAGCACAACAGCAGGGCTAACATAGAGGTTTTAGAGGGGGTCTGCCCCAGTTGTTCTACCACATCATAATCACTTTTATTAATGATCCTCGGGATTTCTTCCATCTCCCTCTTGGATGTCTTGGGAATAACTAGTGACTGAGCCTTCGTCAAGACAGGCTCCTCTTGAACATTCTTTCCTTTATTCTCAGCAGCGAAAGTAGGGATAGGAATTGCATTGTCATTGTTGGCGGGTACACTTGCAGGTGTAATCACTGGTACGGCTGTAATCTTCGGAATGAGTCTAGAGACTGCCTTTGGTGGCGCAATCTCTGGAGAGAAAATTCTTCCACTACGAGTAATTTTGCTTGTTCCAGCAATGTTACTGATGTCGGAATTGTCTTCTTCAGAGCCCTCTTCTTCGGCAGTCTGTTCAATCTGTTTGACACCATGGTAGTAGATTTCTCCACCATAGTTCCATGGTACCATTTTATCTAATTTGTATGGAGCTGGCCCGGGCATTGTTATCTTCAACGGAGTAGTCATAGGAGCGGATGTAATCCTAACGGTTTTTTTAGGAACCCTGGAAGGATTGGCGTATATGGTTATTATTGAAACTTCTGGAATTGGAATGGGTGAAACAGGAGCTTTCTCAAACAAAATTTCCTGGTTATCAATCAGTTGTTAGATTCCTTTATTCAACAAAGGACAGTCAAATGATGAGGACAGGCAAGTACAGAAATCTTGGTCACAACCTGGGAACACCCCAGCTTTCAGCAAATTCAACTTGATGGTTAGGAGAGGAGTTAACAGTTCATCCACAGTAGAAACAAATAGATCTTCTTCCACAACACTGGCATTGTGTCCATGCCTTGGCATTGGAGCGGAGATAACATTCAGTTTTTCAGGAGCTTCAAATTCAACTTCCTTTGCATCGATCAGATCTTAAATATTGTTCTTCAGGGCCCAACAGTTGTTGGTGTCGTGCCCTGGACTTTCTGAATGGTAAGCACACCTGGCATTCGGATGGTAGTGTGGAGATGAAGTATTAGGATTTTTAGGGGCCTCCTTCAACATGGCAAGATTCAACTTCAAGAGATATGGTAGGACTTGATCAGGAGTCATGTTTATCTTGGTTAATTGCCTTACAGGCCTTTCCACCCTTTGCTGGTTATTCCTCGGCTGATCATTTCTCGGCTGATTGTTTCTCGGCTGGTCTGATGCAGACTTTTGAATCATAACGGCCCCCACCGTTGAACAATGCTCGATTCTTCCCTGATTCCTCTGAGCATAGACAGCAGACACTTCCTTCTTTCCAGTGAAGGGCTTTTTGGCAGCAGCAGAGGTAGACGCATCTTTCTGAATTTTCCCGCTTCTAATATCGGCTTCAACCCTCTCGCCAGTTAGAATCAACTCAGTGAAACCTGCAGAGGAGCTTCCAATCAGGTGATTAAAGAAAGGACCTGACAGAGTCCCCAAGAACATGTCCACTAGATCTCTTTTAGATAAAGGTGGTTGCACCCTTCCGGCTAAATCCCTCCATTTTTGGGCGTAGTCTTTGAAGCCCTCGTTGGACACCATAGCCATACTTTGTAGCTGAGTACGGGTTGGTGCCAAGTCGGTGTTGTATTGATACTGTTTATAGAAGGCGGCTTCCAAATATTCCTAATTATGCACATCAGACCTCTCCAACTGGTAGAACCAATCAAGCTGTGTTCCCGACAAACTGTCCTGGAAAAAGTGGACCCACAAATCTTTGTCAGCAGAATGTGGTTGAATTTTCCTGACATAAGATCATAGGTGCATCTTGGGACAAGACAACCCATCATACTTGGCAAATATAGGTACTTTAAATTTAGGAGGGATTACAATTCCAGATACCAACCCTAACTCTTCAAAGACCAGCCCAGGCACTCTCTGTATCTCCACAGCAGCTAGACGCTCTTCCAAGTTTTTGTATTTGTCATCAGCCAGAGGGTATTATTGTTCTGAGTAGTCCTCATCTTCCTCTTCTTCAGATTCAGATTCAGATGGTACTGCAGTCTCTTTACCTTTTCTCTCTCCTTCCTCAGAGGTTGATGGAAATTCCAAAGTCCGTCTGGCTTGTCCTTCAAACCTTCTGCCCATAAGAACTACACCGGCTCGCTTCTTCTTCTTCTTCTTCTCCTTTTCCTTCTCTAGCTGAGTTTTGAGCTCCTCCTGCCCCTTGGCCAAGGTCAGAAGTAACTGTTGAAATTATGAATTCTGAGCTTGTAAATCTTTGACTGTTTGTTCAATATCCATCTTGCTGAAATAAACAGCAGAGAGATGAGGAAACTTGGTGTGAAGATCTGTTTATGCATATGATGAATTATATGTATTCATGTAATGCTTTCAAGGATTCAGAAAAAAATTCAAATTTGTGTTAAACAAAAAGGAAAAACGTTATATTAATAAAATAGAATTTGTTTACATCAATGCCCCTAGGGAAAAATAGTACAAAATTCTAAGATAAAAATACGTTGCGCATCCTCTTTGGTGCAATGTAGGTGTTGAGAGTCTGCTCTTCGTGAAGTAACCGAGTAAGTTCCAAAACCTTCTTCTCGCTAGCGTAGAATTGGGCTTCAAAAGTATCGCGTTCTCCCTTGAGCTGTGTCTAACTCCTTTGCAGATCTTCGAGTGATGTTGGCATGTCAGGATGTAGGAGGGTGTATGGAACCTCTCCTTCCTTAACAGGCTCTATAATCACTGGGAGAACTGAGGGGTAAGGCATCATAAGACTTTGGACGCGTGTTCGTACCAACTTGAGGTAAGGCTCAAGAGGGATGGAATTCTTGTGTCCCAAGGCCTTACTGTCTACCTTGTTTGGCATCCTCCAAGCTCGGATAAATCTTTGTCGAAGTCCTTGCTCGTTTTTGTCGAAGTCGAAAACTAAGTCTGGAATCAGCATGTCATGTGGGCCATCCCTTCGGGCGTAACCAAACTGTCTCAGAGCCAAGCAGGGGTTGTAGGTGATGCCTCCCCTAACGCCAAGTAGAGGGACATTAGGGAATTCCCCACAACAGTCGATGATGATAACATTTTCTCTAGATCGAGAACACCAATGAACATCTGAATATGTAAGAGTCATCAATTGTTGTGACCACCTCAAACCTTGCTCATTCTTCAAGACTGATTGGGGAAGATGAGAAATAAACCATCTTTCCAGTAGAGGAGTGCAACACATGAGAACACCTCTTTTCCTCATTGTTCGAGTGTGAAAAGAGTGTAAGATATCTCCAAGCAATGTAGGCACCGGGTTGCGAGCCATGAAGATTTTGACAGCACTCACGTCTATAAGTTGGTCAGGATTAGGGAACAAGACCATCCCATAGATGAGAAGAGCTACAATCTCCTCAAAAGCTTGTAAGTCCAAGGAATTCCAGCAGCTTTGGGCCTTCTCAAACAAGAACTTTACCAAGAAGCCTTTGACACCACTTCTAGTTTCCCAATGGGTTGTGACATCAGATGAGTATAAGTGTAAGGCTTGAGCAATCTCTTCTGGCTTTGGATCTCTTTCCGTACTGTTGAAGGGTAGTTGATTGAGAATAGGAATCCTCAAGAGTTGAGAAAATTCCTCCAAAGTGGGCACAAGCTGGTAGTCAGGAAATGTGAAGCAGTGATGCAAAGGGTCAAAGAACTGGAAAAGAACTTTCATCATGTCTTCCTCTGTGTTGGAAGTGACTAAGTTGAGAAGACGACCTTGCCTCTTGGTAAATGGAGAGTTCTCAGGAATCCTCGAAGCTAGCTCCTTGAGTTGTGGAGGAATTTTTACAAGGTTGACTTGGATGGTTTTCCTGCGAAGTGAATCCATAACCTACAAAACAGGAACAAAGATGAATTTCCAAAATCCTTGAAATGGTTAGTGGATGCATATGATGCTTCATGATGTCCATGATGTTATGCACAAGTATATATGTACAAGCAAATCACACAGGTTCCTAGTTTAGGCTTGCATGAGGTTTCATAGGTAAGTACCCTCTTGAAGTTTAGTTGGCTAAACCTGTCCTAGAAATAGTAACTGGGTTCTAAGGAGCTCAATATCACTAGATTGCTTCCTTGTTCATTGTTTCAATTCAGCCTCTTTACTGGCGACCGAAATATTCCAAGGAAACAACCCTCAATGAGTGTAGTATCGAGTATCTACCAACTTCGGACTGCACCAAAGCCGGTCATCTCACTACATCCTAAAAGGCCAAGTTGGTCAAGTAAAGGTTCTAAAAGTTCGTTAGTGCTTCATGACATCACTCAGCGACCCCGTATTCTCTTTGATTGACTCAAAGGCTACCGGTACCCACAAATATGTCACACTAACATAGCTATTGCTTAGACCGTGTCGGTATACCCCGCACAGTTTCCATAACGTATTGCTATTTACCTATGAATGTTTCCCAAATCTGGGTGGAGGATTCAAACCCAAACAATAGAACCAAGATTTAAAGAAAACAAGATAAGCAAATAAAGGTGATCTAAACCCTAAGGTAACCCCACTTTTATGATTTTTCCCCAGCAGAGTCGCTAGTTCTGTGATACGGTGGGAGAACTGACTTGAGGTTTTGTGTTTTGTCGCAAATGTCGCGGTTAGCAAGAGCCGCCACCGAATTTTATTTTATCCAAAAGGAAAGGTAAAAAAGCACAGGAAAGACCTTTGAGATGTTTTCTTGAGTTCGGGGGGTAGATTATGAAAAGGGAAGGTGCTAGCACCCTTTTCATCCATGGTTTTCCATGGGCTCTTAGTTACTTATTTAGATCACTTGCTTTGCTTTTCCAATTGTTTGAAATGGTGCTTTATGTGGTTTTGAAAGTATTTTGAAAAGAGGCCCTCGTTTAGGCAATCTTTGTAATGATTCTTGTTCGTAAGAATGTATACAAATATGTTTGTCTTTTGAAAAATGTTTCAATGTTTTGAAAGTTGTTTGGAAATGTTTTTGAAATGTGTTGTGTGTTTGTTTGAAAATAGCAAGGATTGTTTGCAAATTGATCAAGTAACTAGAAGCATATCTACCTACTCAAAAGTATTTCTTGTACATTTTTATTCCTTTGACATTGTTGATTTACCATTGATTTGGTAAACAACCCTATCTTTGGATGTTAAACGGGACGGGCGTGGGTCATCGTATGACCATGATAGCAATGTTGCCAAGTATCTTTAGCATTTTGAGGGACTAAGATCATTTATTTTTAGGCAACCTTGTCTAGCGTCATCGAGGGACTATGATCTCTTGTTTTGTTTGATTTTTCCAAGATACCTTGCATGCATACCATGGCCATTTTTAAGGCAACAAAGTGGATGAAACCCTAAGGAGTGCTTGTGTGCAATATGTTGTCATTTTTCATGCATTTTTGTCTTGGATTAGGTCATTCTATTTGTTTGATTTTGTCTTATCATATAAACCCTAATTTTACTAAACATGTATACAATGCGATAAATTGCGTAAAAGTAAATTAAACTATTACAACAATATTAAGGGAGGGGGGATACAAGTTTTGAATGGGGGATATTGCTCAAAATAAAACCCTAAAAATTATTACAACCCAATTGAATTTTTGTACAATAAATAAATAAACAATTATTTAAATATGCAATAAAATGTATGAATGCAAAATGTTTTTGTATTTATTTTATGTATGAGAAAAATAAATTATTTTAGTCTTAAAAAATAAGAAAAAATTATATTGTTATTTTTTGAAAGGGGAAACCCTAATTTTTGATTTAAAAGAAAATATGTTCTATATTATTCATTTTATTCATTTATGTACAAGAAAAAAATAAATAAAATTATTTACAAATATTAAAAATTAAAATATATGTGAAAATAATTATTTTCAAGTGTTAAATAATAAAAATAAAAATGTATAGTGTTTTAATGTATTTACAATTTATTTTAAGAAAATAATTTCTATTCTATTTAAATTAATCAATATTTTATGTAAAAAATAAGATGAAAAAATAAAATAAAAATGCAAAAAATTAAGAAAATATTTTTGGGTATTTTTTATTATTAGAAAAAAATGAATGCAAGCACAAAAAATAAAAATATGCAAGAAAATACAAAAATATAAAATAATAAGGCAGGGGGGTGCAAAAGTAAAATAGGGGGTGTGAAAAACAAAACAAATAGGCCCAAGGCACGCCAGGCCCAGGGCACTTCACCCCTGTCCTCCGGCCTCCATACGCGCGTGTTTTTGCTTCAACCTGTAACTCTCTATCCTTGTTCAGCTGAGTTTGGATATGGCAATGTGGGGACTTTGAGTGAGGCTTGAAGATCGTGTGAGCTTCCTTGAAGTTCCCTCAAGCTATTCCAATGCTCAACTTGCCTTGAGAATGCTTGAAACTCCTTGTAGAAGTCAACCTGCAACCTTCAAAAATGAAAATGGTGATGGCTAAAACAGGGAACACAGTTGCAGTGCAATGGCTTGGATAGTTTAGGTAGGGTGTATGTAAGGTGTTTCAAGTGTTGAATCAAGAAACGCACGAGCCAATATTGAAATGGCTTTGATTTTGCAGAGGCTGCCCTGTTTGGGAAGAAAAATGTGTTTTCTGTGCTTGGGAGTGTTTGAGATGCTATGAATTCGTGCTTAGGCTTGCAACAAGTTTGTGAATATCTGTAGAATGATGCCAAGGCTTCCCTTTAATAGATGTGCAAGTTCTCTTGACTTTTGCCAATTTGCTTGCTTTTGAAAAAAGTTGAAATGACTTATGCCAAAGGCCTGTACAGGCTTTCTTGCTAGCTGCATAGAGTTGGTACAAGTTGCTTGTTATCTGTGGAAAATTCCTGCATCCAAGGAACAAGTCCAAGGCTCAAGGCTGATAAAGTGGAAAAGGCTTGCTTTATCAAAATGGTATTGTGAACTTTATGCCATTTATAGATTAATCTTTTGTACAATGCTTCAAAGATCAAAATAAATCCATTATCCATTGAGTTAGCATTCAATTATGGAGTGTAGAAAGGATTAGGACCTGTAATGCAAGGTACAAGCATGCTAGGAACTGATTTTCAACTTGAAGCATTGTAAAACATGGTTTGAACAAAAGTGACAAATTACCATTTTCTCTTCTTCGATTCTCCCTAACCACAAATGATCCTGGGGAGTTCTTGGACATTTTGGAAAGCTTGTAACATGATATATAATCCATATTTGAAATGAAACTTGAGATACCTCTTGGAACTAGGTGAAAAGTTACCATGAATTTAGGTCAAAAACCTGCCTAAAATAGGGCAAAATTTCACTAAGTTATTTAGTTTATGGACCCCTATTCAAAAACTCATAACTTGAGATCCAAGCATCTTTTGGGAAAACTTTATGAATAAAAGTTTTAGATTTCATGGAGGATTACAACTTTCATGTTGGAAGTTTTCTTTGAATTCAATTGCATCATGGTGAAAAAGTTGGGAAAAGTTGGGGAAAAATAAGAAATTTTCAACACTTAGAAAAATTCGAAGTTATGAAAAATTTCAAATTAAAACCCTAATTTGCAATTTTAGGTTTCTTGGTCAACAAGTTTCACATTTTAACATTTTTTGATGAATTATGACCCTTGGCACTTGATTTTGACCAAAAAGTCAAAGTTTGGCTTTTCAGTGTACAGTTGATTTTTGATTAGTTGACTGAAAAATTCATCTGTCAATCCTATGTACTTGAGATCTTTTGAACCTTATGATTAGGTCAAGATGATGCCATTGGATCCTTGAAACCAATGCTTGAACCCAATTGGCCATTGTCTAGGTTAAAAATCATAAATTGCCCTTCCTCAGTCAAAACCCTAATTTTGACCATTTTGCCCTTTTGATGATCTGATCAAATTTCTTGAGGACTTGTGGTCCAAACTTGATAAAATGGTTCATGTGAGTCTATAATGTTGATGTGGATAAAAAATTATGAAGTTTGACTGTAAATTTGCCATGGTTGACTTTTCCCCAATACAGCTGACTTTTAGGTCAATTGTCCAATTGATTGGGCAAAAATGTGATTCAAGGCTTAAAACTTGGTATGAGCAATCCTAGGGGTCCAAGATGGTGTATGAAAGTCACATGAAGAATTGATGGTCCAAAAATCCTTGTTCAAACTCAAACCCTAATTCCAGGTTATCAGTGCTAGGAGATGTCTTAAGTTGAGTAAACCCTAATCTTATCTTGAGCCCAAGAAGTCTTGTGAGGAAAATCTTGATAGTTGAGAGGGAAAATTTTGGAGTACAACACATGTTATGTCTGAAACGAAGGATGCAAGGGTAAGAGTAACTTACCTTGCTACAGCCTTGAAGGTGGGTTGGGCCTTGAGTGGTTCTGGATGCTGGATTCAAAGGAAGGAACAAGTGGGATGCTCCTTGATTCGAAGGAAACTGAAATATGTTGTTCTTCAGAATCGAAGGAGGTGATAATCATTCTGGGTTTCTGATGTCACAAGTGTTGAAGTGTTTGAGAATTTTATGGTGTGTGAGAATTTTGAAGATATGTTCCCCTTCTCTTCTTCCTCTCTTTTTTTCTATGTGCAAATGAACTCTCTATTTATAGAGGAAAATTTTGAAATGTTTGGGAGTAAAAATAATAAAATAAAGGCTCAGCTGGAAAGTAAGCACACACTTGTGCCATGATAATAAGATGGATGGTTCAGATGGATTGCTTCCTTCTGAAGGAAAACAGACGCAAGGCTCAAGAAAAACTTTTTCTAAAAAGTAGTATTATACTATTAAGGGCAAGTAGTCTTGGACAGTGATCGTGATTTTAGCAAGTGTACTATTGTCACCAATGTAGTTTTAAAGGGTTTTACCCCGAATATCGATCACGAGGATTGCGTAGGAAATACGAGTTATTATATGAAGCCAATTAAACAAAAGAACATGTATTGTTGTTTTGAACAAATAATGAAAGACAATGAAAACTAAGAATAGACTGAAATTAAGAGTGACTTTTGATTTTAAAGAGATAACGCTAAGGTAGGGTGTATGCTTCAACCTCCAACTCAGCTGGATCAAGATTTCATTACCAAATTTTTACAGGATTCAATTACTTATTCTCAAGGTTTATTTTCCTAAGTCCTTAGTGAAAATACTTTTGATTTAACATCCAATTGTCCAAGTCCTCAGAGAAATAGGATAAAATCAATTCGTTCAACTATCAAGAATTTCTAAGTAACCTTATTTTATCCCTAATCCTAGGTGATAATTTTAGGGTTCAATTGTACAAAAACCTTAACAATCGTAGTCCCACAGACTGTTAACCACACATCAATCCTTATTGATCAGATAAAGAAAGCAATACAAACATCGTACAATCGAATTGAAATACTATAATTTTCGATTAAACAAAACCAAATCCAGAGTTGTTACAGGTTTAAAGCAGGGACACCCCCCTAGCATTGGGGGGTTTAGCCTCTCATAATATTCAATAAAACTAGATAAAGAGATTTAAACATTACAGATGATGAAAGTTTCAGATCTTCAATGGTGTCCACCGTTGAATCTCTTCCTCTTCCAACACTTTGCTTCCGTCTTCTCTCGTGTCCAATTCTATTTTGCGATCTTCAAAAAGTCTTCTCCCTTCTCTTACAATTGGTCTTTTATTCTCCTTTGATTCCAGTCCAAGTGCCTTTCCAAAAATACCCCTCACGAGCCCCTTTGGATGAAAGATAAAAAAAATCAAAATTTTCAGCGCAACAATCAACACGGCCGTGTTGTTTAACACGGGTGGCCGTGTTGATTTTCTGTTTCTGGTTCAAAAATCCACTTTCTGACCATAATTCAACACGGCCGTGTTGTTTAACACGGGTGGCCGTGTTGATTGTCTGTTTCTGGATAAAAACTTGCATTTCTGGGCATAATTCAACACGGCCGTGTTGTTTAACACGGGTGCCCGTGTTGAATTTCTGAACTTGGTTTTTTCTCCACTTTTTCATCCGTTCGTGCGCGTCGTGAGTGCCAATAATCCCATAGCTAAACCTGGACACAAACACTACCAACAAAAGCGTAAAAAGGAACACTTCTATAACACTCAAACATCGAATTGTTAATCATTCAAACAAAATTAAAACACACGCAAACTTACTTCAAACATATGCATATGCCGCTTAATGTAACCAAGGCGATTAAATTTAATCAGAAAAAGGGTACGAAACTTACTAGAAATGGTGACCGATCACAACCCCACACTTATCTCATTGCTTGTCCTCAAGTGATGTATTAGGACAAAACAAAGGTCACCACGAGCTTCTTCTTCTCCGCACACAATCGGGTTCTTCGCACAACATCCTCACTTATCAATCGAGCGTATGGTATCCTTTTTCAATCTCTCCACCACATTATCACTTCCAAGCACCTGTTCACCTGCAAGCTTTTTTTTTTTTTTTTCACAATTCTCACAAGATCTCTCCGGGTTAATGTGTTTACACTCACAGTACCAGGTATGCATATTACTTTTAACTTTGAAAATATTCTCAAATCACTACACACAACTATTGCACACACATTCAAAAGGACTTTGCGAACACAAATGGTTTGGGTAGGGTGAAAAGGTTTTAGTTACTCGACAATCATTTTGTTTCACAAAACTACAGCAATTGGCTTGAATCGTAAGAGTGGTTTAAGTCTTCCGAATTCTTTCGGACAAGAGGGCAAGTATTTTTATGATTTCTCTTTTATTTTTTTTTCATTTTTCTTCTTTTCACTTTTTTTTTTTTTTTCAACTTTTCTTCTTTTCATTTTTTTTTCTTTGCCCTTTTTCAATGATTTACAACCCCACACTTAGATTCTTTCAAACATTATTACGAAACTTATTTTATGTCGAGTACTACTACGATTGATGGAAAAGATTGGTGGTAGCCAAGAACAAACATGATCACGGAGGGTTGTTATGGATGTAGTGAAGGTGGTTATGCTAACAAAGTTTTCTCAGTGTGTGCTTTCGAAGTGTGTTTGTGTTAAGAGAACATCCGCAAAATCAAAGTGAATAATGCCATACCTGACTGATCTCTCATGTGGATTTATGAATCTGGCTTTGACGACTCACCGGGTGGGTTAAGCTTACAAGTTCCGAGGTGCTCTTTGGTGTCTTGTGGTTTCCGTTTATCTGAAGTCTACCATAATACTCGCTTGTTTCAGTGTGAATGCTTTGCGTCCGACCATTTTCTCTCGATTGTGTCAACTGCCCTGGTGCCTGCGAGGGTCAAGTATGGGATGTGTCGTTCAACCATTTACTATTCGTTTGCACCCTTTCCAATTTCCATCAATCACCTGGTAACATCATAACGGCACTGCATAATACTAACTTAAACAAAACAATAGCTTATCAATTCAAAACAGACTTCAAAACAAACACAAAGCAATAACATAAAAAGAATTCAAAACAAACACAAAGCAATAACATAAAATAAAACCTCCCCCACATCTGAACCAAACATTGTCCACAATGTTTTAACTCCAATGCGAGAGAGGGTACCTGACTCACTGATACGGTGGTGGTGGTGGAGGAGTGGGTAATGGAGAAAAGTGAGGTTTTAGGAGAGGGAGGCTAGGTTTTCTATGGAAACAAGAGAGATGAATGAGAGAATAGGTTGAAGATGAAAGGAAAAGTGTTACAAAATAAGTGGGGTCCACCAAATAAAAGAAAATAAAAATTGAAAAAAAAACTGAACGGACGAACAACACGGCCGTGTTGTTTAACACGGGCGCCCGTGTTGTTTGCCCTGTACCCTTTTTTTTTTTGAATATTTCGTTTTCCTTCCTGGTTTGGAATTCAACACGGCCGTGTTGATTAACACGGGTGGCCGTGTTGTTTGTCCTGAACGCACCCATTTTGGATTTTCCTTGTGCTTTTTGCCCACTGCTTCCTGCACCGATCCGCATCCTTAAAACCTGAAATAAAATACATCGAACAAAACAAAATAACGAAATAAATGTTAGGAAAGGAGCGTGGGTTGCCTCCCACGAAGCGCTTCGTTTAACGTCGCATGGCTCGACGGTCCACACCTCATCCGGTGAGACGCAAATGATCGATTATTCCTATTCCCTTGTGAGAGATCTTATGGCCTAACACTATACCTTCGCGCACCATGAAGTGACACTTCTCCCAGTTGAGGATGAGATTTGTTTGTTGGCACCTTTCTAACACAAGAGCAAGGTTAGTTAAACAATTATCAAAAGACTTACCAAAAACCGAGAAGTCATCCATGAATACTTCCATATGCTTTTCAAGCATATCAGCAAAAATAGATTGCATGCATCTCTGAAATGTGGCCGGGGCGTTACACAATCCGAATGGCATTCTTCTGTAAGCAAAAATACCAAAAGGACATGTAAACGCGGTCTTCTCTTGATCCTCAGGCGCGACAGCTATCTGGTTGTACCCCGAGTAACCATCAAGGAAACAGTAATACTCATGACCCGCCAACCTTTCTAACATCTGGTCAATAAAAGGCAATGGGAAGTGATCTTTTCTTGTAGCAAGGTTCAGTCTACGGTAATCAATACAAACTCTCCACCCGGTAACTGTCCTCGTAGGAATCAACTCATTCTTTTCATTCTTAACCACTGTAGTGCCACCCTTCTTTGGAACCACGTGAACTGGACTTACCCATGCACTGTCGGATATCGGATAAATCATCCCTGCGTCCAAAAGCTTCACCACCTCCTTTCTAACTACTTCCTTCATTGCTGGATTTAGTCTTCGTTGAGGTTGGACAACTGGTTTGTGATCATCCTCCATAAGAATCTTGTGCATGCAAACCGTTGGACTTATTCCTTTCAAGTCTTCTATCGCCCATCCGAGGGCACTCTTATGTTTTTTAAGAACTTTGACAAGCTTATCTTCTTGAAGGAATTCAAGATGAGAACTAATGATAGCCGGGCACTTACTCTCTGTGTCTAAGAAAACATATTTAAGGTTTTCCGGTAATTGTTTCAGTTCAGCCCCTTTCTTTGGTTCATCTTCACTTCCTTCAACTAACGGTTTCCTTAATTCTTCCCATCGGTTGTGGCGAGAATTTGTGATGAATGATGTTGTTTCCATCATGGCTAACACTTCATTATCTTTGTCATCAACTGTTTCTTCTTCTCTAAAGATTGACAAACTCAAAACTCTCTCCAACGGTAATTTTTGTGTTTCCAAAGAGTTTTCTTCATCACAAATTTGATCAATGACCTCAATGTGTTGACTGGTTTCAATGTCGTCTTTGTACTTCATGGTGTTCCTGACATCAATTTTCAGTTCTTCATCATACACTTTCAAAGTCATCGTACCTTCCTCTATGTCGATCAAGCATCTCCCGGTCTCTAAAAATGGTCTCCCCAAAATTATTGGAATCTCCTCATCTTCGGGCATCTCTAGAATAACAAAGTCTACAGGGAACACGAACTTATCGATTTTTACCAGCACGTCTTCTACCACTCCGTAAGGTCTCTTTACCGATTGATCTGCAAACTGAAGCGTCATTCGCGTATCTTGCACTTTACCAATCCCCAATCTTCTGTAGATGGACAAGGGCATAAGACTAACACTTGCTCCTAAATCAATAAGAGCCTTTTTGAAAGATCTATCACCGATAGTGCATGGAATCGTCATTGAACCTCGATCTGTCTTTTTAACTGGAATCTTCATACCCTGCAAAATAGCACTACATGTTTCAGTTAGAATAATAGGATCACTGGCGATGATCCGCTTCTTTGAAATAATATCCTTCATGAATTTTGCATAGGTTGGCATTTGCTCGAGTGCTTCTAAGAAAGGAATGTTCAGCTCAAGTTTCTTGAACATTTCCAAGAACTTCTCAAAATTCTTCTCATGTTGTTCTTTCTTCTTATTTCTTGTGGGGAAAGGTAGTTTTACCGCCGGTTTGGGAGTAACTATTGGTTCTTGTGCTACCCTTTCTTCCCCTTTTTCCTCTTGACTTACAACATCATTATCTTTAATCTCTACATCCACCTCAATCAACATGTCTTCTTCCTCAGAATTCTTTTCAGGTTTCTCATTTGATTTACTTCTTCTGGTTGTCACAGCGTTCACATGATTATTGTCTCTGGGGTTAGTGACCGTATTACTAGGCAAAGAACCCGGTTGCTGAGAGTTAGTCATTTGTTGCGCAATTTGACTCACTTGTATTTCCAGATTCTTGATAGACGCCCCTGTGTTCCTCATGTTGCTTCTGGTCTCTTCCTGAAATTGAGAATTTTGAGCAGCCATTTTTTCAATGGCTATCTCCCAATCCGCCTTCTTTGGTGCTTGTGGTTGACTTTGCGCTTGGAACTGATGTGGGTGGTGTTGAAATTGCTGTTGGTATGGCTGCTGTGGTTGTGGAGGTCTATACTGTTGTGGTTGTGCTGGAGCTTGAAACTGATTTGGGCCTTGTTTTTGGAAGTTTCCTTGTTGATCCTTCCATGCGAAGTTTGGGTGATTTTTCCACCCTGGATTGTATGTATTGGCGTATGGATTATTTTGCCTCAACATGTGAATTTGTTCAACCTGTTCTTGCGTTGCCACACAATGCATAGCAAAATGCGGCCCACCACATATTTCACACCATACTGAAGTGCTTGGTTCAACCTGTGCCACTTTCTGCTCACCAATATTCATACTTTTCAACCTTCTTTCCACTTCAATAGCAATCTGTTCCTCCATTTTAACCACCTGGTCTGCCAGCTTCAAATCAATTTTGCCTTCTGGTTTGCTTATTGCCCGATCATATAACTCTATGTGTTCATTTGCGGCAATAGCTTCTATGATCCTCTTGATACCAGTGGCTGTTGAGAAATTAGTTGAGCCACCTGCTGCAGTGTCAATGAGTTGTTTTGTTTTAACTCGGAGACCATTAACAAATGTCTGCATTTGTTCGGTTGCATCCATGTTATGAGTAGGACAAGCAACCAAACATCTCTTGAATCTTTTATAAGCATCTCCCAACAATTCCCCTTCTTTCTGCTTGAAATTAACAATATCGTACCTCTTACGAATGAAAACCGAAGCTGGGAAATACTCATTAAGAAAAGCGGTTTCCATTTGTTCCCATGTGGTGATACTTCCCGCTGGGAGTGAGTAGAACCATTCCTCTGCATCTTCGGATAATGTGAAAGGGAACATCACAAGTCTCTTAGCTTCTTCGGAATGACCTTCTATCTTCAACGATGTTGTTGTTGTAAGGAATCTCTGAAGATGCTTATTTGCGTCTTCGTTGATTCTTCCTGCAAAAGGCTTACTTTCTAACTGTCGGATGGTGGAAGGATGCAATTGGAAATGTGCCACGTTAACCGGTTGATTCACAATGGTCATTCTTCCAAGCGGTGCATTTGCCCTTCCATAGTCCCCCAAAAGTCTCTCCGGAGGAGGTGGATCAGCTGCCATACTTTCTGAATCAGATTCTGACTGCTCGGATGTAATCAATATAATTTCTTCGTCAACTGGTTCTGAAACTACCGGTGATTTTTCTTTTGCAGCCAGTCTTTTCCGCTTAACTTCTTGTAGTCGAGCTCTTAACAATTTTTCTGGTTCTGCGTCAAAAAAAAGTTCAGCTGAGGCCTTACCTCGCATACAAGATTAGACGATGATTAGTTAGAAAGAAAAATAAACAAATAGAAATGCGTGAAATATAATTTTAATTGCGGAGCAATAAAATTTTAATTGGCTAAATAATAACTTATATTTTGGCAATCCCCGGCAACGGCGCCAAAAACTTGATCGTGATTTTAGCAAGTGTACTATTGTCACCAATGTAGTTTTAAAGGGTTTTACCCCGAATATCGATCACGAGGATTGCGTAGGAAATACGAGTTATTATATGAAGCCAATTAAACAAAAGAACATGTATTGTTGTTTTGAACAAATAATGAAAGACAATGAAAACTAAGAATAGACTGAAATTAAGAGTGACTTTTGATTTTAAAGAGATAACGCTAAGGTAGGGTGTATGCTTCAACCTCCAACTCAGCTGGATCAAGATTTCATTACCAAATTTTTACAGGATTCAATTACTTATTCTCAAGGTTTATTTTCCTAAGTCCTTAGTGAAAATACTTTTGATTTAACATCCAATTGTCCAAGTCCTCAGAGAAATAGGATAAAATCAATTCGTTCAACTATCAAGAATTTCTAAGTAACCTTATTTTATCCCTAATCCTAGGTGATAATTTTAGGGTTCAATTGTACAAAAACCTTAACAATCGTAGTCCCACAGACTGTTAACCACACATCAATCCTTATTGATCAGATAAAGAAAGCAATACAAACATCGTACAATCGAATTGAAATACTATAATTTTCGATTAAACAAAACCAAATCCAGAGTTGTTACAGGTTTAAAGCAGGGACACCCCCCTAGCATTGGGGGGTTTAGCCTCTCATAATATTCAATAAAACTAGATAAAGAGATTTAAACATTACAGATGATGAAAGTTTCAGATCTTCAATGGTGTCCACCGTTGAATCTCTTCCTCTTCCAACACTTTGCTTCCGTCTTCTCTCGTGTCCAATTCTATTTTGCGATCTTCAAAAAGTCTTCTCCCTTCTCTTACAATTGGTCTTTTATTCTCCTTTGATTCCAGTCCAAGTGCCTTTCCAAAAATACCCCTCACGAGCCCCTTTGGATGAAAGATAAAAAAAATCAAAATTTTCAGCGCAACAATCAACACGGCCGTGTTGTTTAACACGGGTGGCCGTGTTGATTTTCTGTTTCTGGTTCAAAAATCCACTTTCTGACCATAATTCAACACGGCCGTGTTGTTTAACACGGGTGGCCGTGTTGATTGTCTGTTTCTGGATAAAAACTTGCATTTCTGGGCATAATTCAACACGGCCGTGTTGTTTAACACGGGTGCCCGTGTTGAATTTCTGAACTTGGTTTTTTCTCCACTTTTTCATCCGTTCGTGCGCGTCGTGAGTGCCAATAATCCCATAGCTAAACCTGGACACAAACACTACCAACAAAAGCGTAAAAAGGAACACTTCTATAACACTCAAACATCGAATTGTTAATCATTCAAACAAAATTAAAACACACGCAAACTTACTTCAAACATATGCATATGCCGCTTAATGTAACCAAGGCGATTAAATTTAATCAGAAAAAGGGTACGAAACTTACTAGAAATGGTGACCGATCAGACAGCAAATGGGTAAAAGCCTATTTCAACTTGCATAGACAATTAAATATAGAGTGAGTCATAGGTTTGAGGCCCTTGCTCAATTGAAGTTTGTATGCAGGCATGGAAAGAGATGAATGCCCAAACGAAGACTTGCATGCAGGCATGTAGGAGGTGAATGCCCAAATGATGGCTTGTATGCAGGTACTTGTGTATAAATGAAGGGTTTGCCTTGCAGAGGCACATGTGGCCAGTAGGTCATGGTTTTCAAAGCAAAGCATGCATGCATCATGATTGGTAAATCGAAGGGTTTGCCTAGCAGGGGGGCACTTGTGGCCAGCAAACTTGGTATTCAAACAAGCATGTAGGCATCAAAAGACACAAACGAAGCCTGCAACAGGAAGTCGAATGCCCAGACAAAAGAGGTATGCTAGCATCAATTTTTGAGCAATCGAATGAGGTGAGAAGTCCAATCGAAGGGTGCTGAATCGAAGGAGACCTATTTTCCTCCAAATTTGTCAAAATGTTATTTTTATCCGTTTTCTCCCTTTTTGATGGTTTCCTTTTAAGTTTGGTACTGAAAAGCCCAATGTACTTGTGCAAGCTTGAATCCTGAGGATCTTTGGGAGAAAAGCCTTGATAATTGAGAGGGTAAATTTTAGGGTACAACACACATCTTCCTCCACTCCAAGAGACCTTTGTCAATAATGGAGTAGTGCATGGCGGACATGTGGTGAAAATATCCAACAAATTTAATACCAAAAGAGGCCAATGACTTCATTTGAGAATGCACCCCAGGAGAAGAACTCAAAAGATGGACGGTAGTGGAGATTCCTGAGATCTTTTTCTTTCCTAAGTAATTTTTCTTGTTTTTTGAAAGAACCTATGTCAAGCCCGGGGCATAGGGGTTTCTTGTAAAGGTTCCCCCGTTTTATTTTGGACAATATTTGCAATTAATAAAAGTTATATTTTGTTTTCAATTAAGATCGTTGTTTTTCTCTTGCATTTATTCCGTAAATTTAAAAATGGCAATACTTTCTCTGCATATGCATTTTCAAATTTCATATACTAAATCTGCACCAAAACATGATAAGTGTGCCAATTCATGCCCAAAACCACCGATAATACTACTGATGTGATCCGATATAATTTTGATGCTCCTATCAACCAAGCTAAAGAGGAAGATGATAAAGATCTTGAACTCTCTGAGAAAACAGTGAGGGAAATAAAAAGAAAAGCTAACAATACGCAACCATATCAAGAGGTTGTTAAGACCACTAATCTGAGCACAGGGGAAGACCCGGAAGAAACTAAGCTAAAGGGCAATGTAAAGAGCGGAGCCACGAAGAAGCTGATCAAGTTATTGCACATACCAATAGAAATAGGCCAAGGCCAAATACAGACAGTGTCGTAAAAATAAGCAACTACGAAATACCAATATCTGACGAAAAACACGAGCCTGGGGTATGTTGGGTATCCACGTTCAACGAGGCTTCAAATGCACTGGGACATGATCTAGGGGCAGTATTGAATTCTCCAAAGAATGCTCACAATCCATAGACCAAGTCAATGGTGAACGAGATACTAAGTGTGATACGGTGGGAAAGAACTGACTGTTTTTTGGAATGCTGGTTTGCGTTTTGCGTTTGTTTTTGCAAAACGTCGCGGTAAGCAAGAGTCGCCACCGACTTTTATTTTATCCAACAAGGAAAGGAAAAAAAGCACAAAAAAATTCCTTTTTTCGAGATATTTCTCGGGTTCGGGGGGTAGATTATAGAAAGGGAAGGTGTTAGCACCCTTTCTATCCATGGTTATCCACGGGCTCTTAGGTACTTGCTCATATTGTTTTCAAAATTGCTTTCTTTGTGTTTGTGGGTTTGAAAAAGTCTGTTTGAAAAGGAGTGTAAGTGTGAAAATTTGTTTTGTTTTGAAAGAACAAGTATCTAAGAACCATCTACCTACTCGAAAAAGGAATCGTTCTATGCTATCTTCCTTTAGACAATGATATCCTACTATTGATGAGTAGGTAGCACCGTCATTGGAGTTTTAAGGGTCAATTCGAATTAGGGACTTACGGTCACTAAAAGAAATGTTAGGACGCCTTAGAAGTAACCCTAATGTCTTAGATCATTTGTTTTGAGGCAACAATATCCGAGGCAACTGTTTCGAGACGACTATGATCTTTGGATAAGAGGGCGACCTCTAAAGTGACCTATACTTAATGACCGCGTACGAAGGCAACCAAGTGGAGTGTACCCTAAGAGTGCGCATGTGCGAGTGTGTCGTTTTCGGTTAATTTTATCTTTGTACATGTTAATGGTGATCTAGGTTGATTTTAGGTTTAAACGTTCAATCTTGTCATGCATACCTATTATTAAACATCTAACAGTTATATTTGCGGAAAATAAATTGCGGAAATTAAATTACAAGGCGTCGGGTATTTACATCGCCAAAAGCAACCCTTTGAAATTTAAATGTGGAAAAATAGATAAAGCAATAAATAAATATTTAAAGTCCTATTAAGCTATTACATTCCGGGAACAAGTACAATATTGAATAAAGTAGATCGCGTGCGGGAAATTAAATCGAATGCGAGTTCTAGGGTTTTGACCCTTTGTTAAAGAAAAAAAAGATTTTTTTTGGTTGTTTTTAATTTTAAGAAATAAACTATCCTAAATTAATTATTAAATTAAATTAATTAAACTAATTAATAAAAATAAATATTTTTGGGTTTTTTGTGTTATTTAAAGAAAGAAAATAAAATTGATTAATGTTAATAAAAACCTAATTACGTCTAAGTTAATTTTAATTATTGAAAAATATATTAAAGTTATTCCTTATTTAATGGCCTAAGTTAATTAAATTAATATTTGTTAATAAAAATTAAAATAATGAAATTTAAATTAATAAATAAAAAATATTTTTTTGGTTTTTAATTTTATGAAGAAAAAGATTTGATTGGTTAGTTAATAATAAAAATAGTAACAATAAATAATTAAAACAAAAAAAATATAAAATAGAGAGACATATGGGGGTTTGGGCCAGATTAGAGGTGTTTGAGCAGCAATTCCATGGCCCATTAACACGCTGGTGTTAGCTGGCTATTTCAAATAAGGAAGAAACCACTATCAAAATAATATTTCGAATAAAGTACCTAAGGAGATTAATATCAATATTGGATATTGGTGGGAGTTATGGAGTCATTATGTTGAAGGATTATTCAATTTCCAGCAGATTTCGATTTGGACTTGTTTTGGTGTTCGAATTATAAAAGAGCTCCTTTATGTAACGGTGCCAGAGGTTGGAAACGGTCCAGGTAACTGGGTTATTTCGAAAGCAATGAAGAAACAGGATGCTTCGATTGGTACAGATTTCAAATTTCAAATAAAGAGCGCCATTCTAGAAGACGCGTGGAAGTCAGCAAACATAGGAAGCCTGCATGCTTCGAACGTGGCGTGATTTTAGAATAGGGCCGTTAGGGTCAAGACACTATAAATAGGTGTTATTATGTTAGATTTAGGATGTTCACTTTTATGTACTAAAAGATCTCAAAATACTCAAACTTCCGTGAATTAAGGAGAACGAGTTAGAAGATACAATGTACGTGTTGAACATCATTACTTTTTTACAATTTCAATACAAGTCTTGTTATATTTAGTTCGCCATTACAGCATTTCTGCCCTTAAATCCTTCGATTTCCTTGCATTTCTTTGTTTTACTTGCCTTTAGACACAGTCACTTTGTTAGACAGTATTTATGCCCTTAAATCCTTCAATTTCCTTGCATTTCTTTGTTTTACTTGCCTTTAAACACAGTCACTTCGTTAGACAGTATTTCTGCCCTTAAATCCTTTGATTGTTTTACTTGCCTTTAAATACAGTCACTTCGTTAGAAACTTTACTTCTACTTTATCCTTTTAGTCAAACACTTATCTTTACATTCAAGCCCAAGTCTAATTCGAAGCCTTTCCTGCCTACATTCAGTTAGTTTATTCCTATAGACCATTTTAGAAATCTTTCCTAAGAATCTTGTATTCGAACTTAACATACAATATAAGTCTATCAATATAATAGATATGAACATGGAAATAAGTTATGACACATGTGTTCTAGGATCAATTTAGTCGATCCTGCAAGTAACCAATAATAATTAGTAAATTGGAAGACTAGCGGTTGTTTACTAGAAATCACTGTAAACAAATTGGCACACCTGGTGGGATAGTGTCATAACAAAAAGTTGTATCAAACAAACATATTAGAGAAGTTTTAGGATTTTCTGAGTGTGGAGCGCGTTTCGGTACATGAACCTTCGAAGCGGCAAAATAAAGAATAACAATCCACATATACCCAGAAAACAACGTACCAAAATAATGGTTAATACAACCAACCAAGATGGGGTACATAATCCCCCACAGGGGGATGCAACAATCGTTTCAAGTTCGATTGACGCCTCCAATGCCATTCCTGTTGGCAGTTCGAATACGATCCCAGTAAGTACATTAGACATGCCATCAAACGTGTCTTCAGTGAAAACTGCGCCACACATAGGGAATCAATAGTATTCGACCCCCCCTAGGCCTCCAGGTTTTGAACCTTTGAGACCCAGAAATCCTCAGTATAGGATGCCAACTTCGTTTATGGCAGGGTTACATAATACAACAACTTCGTTCCCACTCCAAGGATCTGGTTCAGGAATGAACCATTTGGGTACAAATTTCCAGAATATAGGAAACTTTGCCCAAATGCCTACTCTTACAACTAATAGTCAGGCAGCGCTTAGGCAACAGATGGATGATAGCAATCATGATATGGTAGGCATCCTAGCCCGCGAAATGAATGCTATTTTCAATCCCCTAATCCAGAATATAAATAGAACAAACCAAGAAAATGCAACCTAGATGGCCAGAATAGCAGATTTCTTTGGTGCCCCTAATGCGCCTGCAAGGCGTAGGCAAAACCTAGTGGAAATTCGAAATGAAGAACCCATAATCGAACGAATTCGACCCCCTGCGCAAGTGGTCGAAGAAAGAAATATAGGGGTGAGATTAAGAGATCGGGGAATTCAGGAAGTTCAGAATGAACAGCCTAGACCTATACCGATGGTGAATAGGGACCCAAATGCAGACGAAATTGTTCATAGAATTAGAAATGACAATTTGGTGGCAGAAAATAACCTCACCACCATGATTGAAATAATAATGACCCAGAATGGTTTAAATTCAGGATTTAGGAGGCCAAACTACACATCTCCTATTATAGATTATATTATGCAAACAGAATTACCCAGGGGCGTTAAAGTTCCTAAATTCATGAAATTTGCTGGAGATACAAGTGAATCAACAGTGGAACATATAGCAAGATATTTAACAGAAGCAGGAGATATAGCAAATAATGAAAATCTTAGGATAAAATACTTCCCAAGTTCTTTGACAAAGAACGCGTTCACTTGGTTCACCACCTTGCCCCCTGGATCTGTAGACACTGGCCTTATTGAGAAAGGCTTTTCCATGAACAATTTTATATGGGTCAGTCTAAAATCAGTCTTAAGGAACTAGCAAGCATTAAGAGAAAATTCACGGAACCAATAGATGAATATTTGAATAGATTCCGTTTATTAAAATCCAGATGCTTCACTGTGGTCCCTGAACATGAATTGGTCGAAATGGCTGCCGGGGGCCTAGATTATTCCATTCGAAAGAAATTGGATACACAGTATCTTAGAGATAGGGCCCAACTAGCAGATAGAGTGCGTCAGGTCGAAAGATTAAAAGATGAAAAAGCTAGGGCTAGTAAAAATCATAAGAAAGAGAGAATAGCCTACATAGAGGCTGAAGAGGAAAACATAGATGATTATCAAGACCCTTATGATTTCGATCAGTTCGAAATAGATCTTGCAGAACTAAAAGAAGCACCCCCTTATGCTTGCAAAGTTCTACTTCCTTCCAATGGAAAGGGTTCTCTCGAAAGTGAAAGGAATGATAAATTCCCCAAGAAAATCTATACTTTCGATATAACTAAATGTGATGAGATATTTGATCTACTTGTTAAAGATGGTCAGTTAATAGTTCCTCCTAACCTTAAGGTTCCTCCGTTGGAACAAAGGAAAAAGAGGGGCTTTTGTAAATATCACAACTTTTTAGGCCATAAAACCTCACAGTGTTTTCTTTTCAGGGATTTGATGCAGAATACGATCAAGGATGGCAGGCTGAAGTTCTCAGACAAGGGAAAGAATCAAATGAAAGTTGATACGGATCCGTTGCTGATGGCGGAGACTAACTATGCTGAACCACTAGACATCAATGTGGTAGAAATTGCTGAGAGGAAATTTGAATCAAAAGTGGAATTCGAAGAGGATGGGGACTTCATCCTAATCAAAAACGAAAAAGAGGCTACTGATGGCCTCCCATTGATCAAAAACGAAACATAAGCTACTGATGGCCTCCCAAAGGTGCTCAAAGCAAAGATATTAAGTGACAGAAAATTAGCTGAGGCCACTGAAGGTCTTAGGATGAAATTTGAAGAAGTCAAAATTTCTGATGACCAAATGCTGGGAGTGAATATGGTGGACTTCGAACAGCCTAATGCTGAAATGGAAGAAGTAGAACGCTGTTTAGAGAGGGAAAGAGAACAGAGAAGAGAGAACTTACCTAGAAAGGACGCAAGTTTGCGTGAATACCTCTTCCACTGTCATAAGAAAAATCAGGAAAAGTTGTTATGCCCAAGGTGCAGTATCATCTGCAACCCCAGAATTGCTGCTGAATTCGAAAGGGCCCAGCGTGAATGAACATGAGTCAACTGGAGGCAAGATAGCCAACTATACAAAGTCTATCCAAAAGCTGATGAAAGTCTGCTCGAATTCCTGGTTCGTTGCCACAAGATTGGAACAAAATGCTTAATATGTCCCAGATGTGCAGCAGTGTATGATAAGGAAATGGTTGAAGCATTCGAGAGAATTCCATTTGCGTCAGGTTGGGGGCACCAAGGCGGAATGCCTTCGAATCTTGTTAGCACAGCCAAAAGTATGCCAAGGAGGCCAGATAGCCCTTATACCAGGGGAGCAAAGAGAGTTTCCTTTAAACTACCTGCAGAAATCCCCACTGATAGATGGCTGCAAGTGAATTCTAATAAGGGAAAAGGGAAGTGGTGCAGCTTCGATCGAGGAGGCAGGACTGCAATGGCTTACAGGAGGCAATTCAATTCAAACAGGAGGGAAGAAATAAGATTGGAGAATTATAAAGGCAGAAACCCAATGTCTCGCTCTCAGTGGCGCAGACACCAGAGAAACCAAAAAGCAGCAAGGGATTCGAAATCTACAGGAGTAGGAGAATCCAGTACCAATAACCCAACATCACTGAACCAGACTGGGGGCAAACCCCCAGTGTCCAGGAAACTTTTTTCTCCACAGAAGGACGCTAAAGAAAATAGGACTCAGAAGGAAGCTGCGAATGAAGAGGACTTGATGACTGATGCCTTCGAATCTGAGGGGGAATCCTTCTTCAATGCAATCTGCAATGTAGTTTCGGTGCTGCCTTGTGAGTACAATCAGGAAACAGAGGTTTATGCTGATGAGGAGACTGATGAGGACGAAATGGCCAGACATAGGCCAGTATGCTATTATGTGATGAACAATGGAGCGGTCGAAGAGCAGAATGCTTTCTTTGAAAAGCCAGACGAAGGAATGAAAAACCATCTCAAACCCCTATTCGTTAGGGCAAAGGTGGAACAATGTGGTGTGAACAAGGTTCTGGTAGATGGTGGAGATGTTGTCAATCTGATGCCTCAATTCATGCTAAAGAGAATAGGAATGCAGGATTCAGATGTTAGACCTTACAACATGGTGCTTTCGAATTATGAAGGGAAGGTTGGCCAGACTTTGGGAGTAATAAAAGTTAACCTGACAGTTGGTTCCCTCACAAGGCCAACAATGTTTATGGTCATTGCTGCAAAAGCAAATTACAATTTGTTGCTTGGCAGGGAATGGATCCATGGAGTTGGAGTTGTACCTTCTTCAATGCATCAGAGGCCGGTGTTGTGGAGAGATGATGGGATTTTTGAAAATATAGAAGCAGACCAAAGTTACTATATGGCAGAAATCAACAATGTGGACAAAAGAAATTTCGACAGAAATATGGCCAACATAGGGCCATGTCACCCACCTGAGGAATATTTCGAGCCAAATGAGAATGCTTATTATTCCCTAACCTTGCGTCCCAATGGATTCCAATGGGATAGGGAAATCATGTGGCACAGGCGGGTGACTGAAAAAGATGGAGAGACTTCGAAGATATGGCCAACTGGCTGGGCAAGCGAAGGTTATTATGACTTGGCTCAAATAGCTTCAGGATATAAGACATCTAGAGAAAAACTCCAATATCTCATAGAAACAAGAGGCAGAATATTGGCTACCAAATTATCACCATTAGACTTGGAAACTTCGAAACTAGGTTATGCAGATCAGAAAGAATTCGAAGTTCTAAATATTGATGCTTTGGCAAATACAGATTGGAGAAGTCCCATAGTAAATTACCTGAAAGAACCTTCAGTAAGTACAAAGAAAAAGACCAAATATAGGGCATTGTCTTATGTCCTAATAGGAAATGAACTTTTTAAGAAAACCCCAGAAGGTATATTACTCAAGTGTTTAGGAGAAAATGAAGCATATTTAGCAGTATCCAGTGTGCACAGTGGGGCATGTGGGGCACATCAAGCAGGTCACAAAATGAAATGGTTATTGTTTCGATATGGAATGTATTGGCCCACTATGCTCAAAGACTGCATAGAATTTGCTAAAGGTTACGAACAATGCCAAGTTCATGCAGGTATTCAACATGCTCCTGCAAGTGAGTTACATTCAATTGTTAAGCCTTGGCCTTTTAGAGGATGGGAATTAGATCTAATTGGTGAAATTCGACCAGCATCATCCAAAGGACAGAAATATATCCTTGTGGGTATAGATTATTTTACAAAATGGGTCGAAGCAATTCCTCTAGTGAACGTTGATCAAGAGGTCATTATAGAACTTATCCAGAGGAAAATAATTTACAGGTTCGGAATACCAGAAAGTATTACAACAGATCAAGGTTCAGTTTTCACAGGGCGAAAAATGCAAGAGTTTGCAAAAGAAATGGGATTCAAATTACTCACGTCAACTCCTTACTATGCTCAAGCTAATGGACAAGTAGAAGCAGCCAATAAAGTCATAATAGGTTTGATAAAGAAACATGTAGGACGAAAGCCAAGAAATTGGCACAAAACTTTGGACCAAGCTTTGTGGGCATGTCGAACATCTCCTAAAGAAGCAACAAATACTACTCCGTTTCGACTTACCTTTGGACATGATGCAGTGTTGCCAGTCGAAATACACTTACAATCAGTAAGAATCCAAAGACAAAATGAAATACCAACTGATCAATATTGGGAAATGATGATGAATGAATTAGTGGACGTGGATGAAGATAGGCTACATGCTTTAGAAGTTATGAGAAGACAGAAAGAAAGAGTATCCAGAGCATACAACAAAAGAGTTAAAAGTAAGTTGTTCTCAACCAATGACCTGGTATGGAAGGTTATATTACCTATGGATAAAAAGAACAAATTATTAGGTAAATGGTCACCCCATTTGGAGGGTCCCTTTCGAGTATTGAAAACATTTTCGAATAATGCTTACGAAATAGAAGAATTAGCGGAAGATAGAAGAATCTTGAGGGTAAATGGGAAATACTTAAAAAGGTATAAACCATGCTTGCAAGAGGTTAGAATCACTGCAGGATAATAAAAAATATATATAAACATGAAGCCAAAATGGTATTATATAAGTGCCAGAATGGTTGTGTTCAATCATTTACAATAAAAAGCATTAACAAAAATACATTCAACAATCAGAAAGGGGCGTTTCATTTCAACTTAGCAAACTTGCTCTTGCATAAGTTGATTTTGCATGAGTTTTTGATACTCTCGAAATAGCCTGGATGAGTCAAAAAACAAGTATTTCTTTATATCTGTCGAAATACATGTTCTTGGGGGGCAATTTGTTAGTTGGCTATTTCGAATAAGGAAGAAACCACTATCAAAATAATATTTCGAATAAAGTACCTAAGGAGATTAATATCAATATTGGATATTGGTGGGAGATATGGAGTCATTATATTGAAGGATTATTCAATTTCCAGCAGATTTTGATTTGGACTTGTTTTGGTGTTCGAATTATAAAAGAGCTCCTTTATGTAAGGGTACCAGAGGTTGGAAATGGTCCAGGTAACTGGGTTATTTCAAAAGCAACGAAGAAACAGGATGCTTCGATTGGTACAGATTTCGAATTTCAAATAAAGAGCGCCATTCTAGAAGACGTGTGGAAGTCAGCAAACATAGGAAGCCCGCATGCTTCGAACGTGGCGTGATTTTAGAATAGGGCCGTTAGGGTCAAGACACTATAAATAGGTGTTCTTATGTTAGATTTAGGATGTTCACTTCTATGTACTAATAGATCTCAAAATACTCAAACTTCCGTGAATTAAGGAAAACGAGTCAGAAGATACAATGTACGTGTTGAACATCATTACTTTTTTACAATTTCAATACAAGTCTTGTTATATTTAGTTCGCCATTACAGCATTTCTGCCCTTAAATCCTTCGATTTCCTTTCATTTCTTTGTTTTACTTGCCTTTAAACACAATCACTTCGTTAGACAGTATTTCTGCCCTTAAATCCTTCGATTGTTTTACTTGCCTTTAAATACAGTCACTTCGTTAGAAACTTTACTTCTACTTTACCCTTTTAGTCAAACACTTATCTTTACATTCGAGCCCAAGTCTAATTCGAAGCCTTTCCTGCCTACATTCAGTTAGTTTATTCCTATAGACCATTTTAGAAATATTTCCTAAGAATCTCGTATTCGAACTTAACATACAATATAAGTCTATCAATATAATAGATATGAACATGGAAATGAGTTATGACACATGTGTTCTAGGATCAATCTAGTCGATCCTGCAAGTAACCAATAATAATTAGTAAATTGGAAGACTAGCGGTTGTTTACTAGAAATCACTGTAAACAGCTGGCCTGGTGGACTTTTTGGATTCCATGTGCTCCTTTTGACTTGGTCCATGGTAGACTCTCATCCTAGATCACCAGATCTGGCCTTTGGGCCATATGGCGCTTTGATTGAGTGAGGGAGTATGGTGGGCTATGCGCTTGGATTTACATGAGAATACCTGAAGAAAAAATACAAAGAGCAATTTGGAGGACCTGGGATTTGAACCCAGGTCCTGTTGATTGTTGCCAACGCTTGCTTCCACTAGGCCAATGTGCTTTAGTTGTTAATATATTAAGTAATAATAATAATAATAAGAGATAATGGATTAATATGCCATAAGAATAAAAAAAAGGCGCGCGTGTTTGAAAGGGGCCAATCAGAGGGAGACACGTTGTTGTCCCTGTCCTCAGGCCTGTAAAGAAATTACCTACGGATTTGAATCCGCAACTAAATGCCTTGGTCATTCCAAAAATTCATCTCAGGCCATATAAACTCCTCCCAAGACCATGGTTGCATTCGTCTTCCTCTGCCGGTCACGTCCATGGCCATTATTGGGGCTAAATTTACCTGTAATAGAAACGCCCAAAAAAAACCACGAAACCCTAGATATGGTACTTGGATTTACAGGTTAGATAAATGAAATTGGCTAATACATAAAGCTTGGAAATTTGATGAGGATTATGAATATGCCAATAGTTTGTACAAAAGATGCGGGAATAAAGATTTGCGAATTCAAAAGAAGGGCGGTTTTCTGTGACACTTACAGTGAGTTTGGCGTGTATGGAGACTTGCTAGGGATTGGTTCTGACTCAGTGAACCTCCAGCAATTGATTGGTGTCAAGCTTTGCTTCTAAGATTGCCTCTAGACACGATTTTGGTTTCACACTTTTTACCACTTTTTTCAAGTTTTGTTTGGTTTGTTCTTGCAACCTCTAGCCTTGTTTTCGTGCCCTCTAGCTTCCTTATGTATGATAGAATGCGTTAGGTTAACAATTGTTCCTTGAATCTTTCCACATCAATGCCATGGGATTTGATTTGATACACCATTACTAAACCTTCCAAAATTGTCAAAACTCAATCTCTTTGCACATGGATTGCTTGATACGATTTTGATACCCTTGATGATGATGATTCAGTCCTGAAATAGCCAAAAAGATATCAAGTAATCAATATTTGGATTTTATTTGATTTAATTTGATTTAAAATGAAATAATTTAATAAAAAATCAAATAAAATAATAAAATTGATAATTGGACACAAGGCTGAAGGTAGGACACTTTTGCAATGTGGCAAGTTCAAATCAAGTGGAAAAGAATGGGCCCATTTGACAAAATTTGAAGTTTTGGGGATAGTTGACTTTTGACAATTTTGCAAAAATGCCCAACTTCAACAATGCATAACTTCTTCAATTTTGAACGTTTGGAGGTGTTCTTGGACTTTTTAGAAATCTTGAGATGTCCTCTAACCAACCATGTTGGTGTCATCTCATTTTGATATTCCATGCTCAAGTTATAATCTTTGGCAAAAAAGGTGTTTTTGTTGACTTTCAAAAATGACCTATAATGTCCAAATTTATAACTTCTTGTGAGTGCATCGTCTGATCTTGGGGTATGAATATGGATTGTAGGAAATTGCATCCTCTTAAAAATGAGCTTTGGATGGGTCATTTCTCATAAAGTATGAGAAAGTTATGCTTGGTCAAAGTTGAGTTGACTTTTCCTACAAAAACCCTAATTTAGCAACTTTTGAGTCTTGATGAATTTTGAGCAATCCTTGATGAATCATGATCAACCCTTTATAAAATGATGAAATATCCTTCAAAATGAGAATGTTGACAAAAAATCTTGAGGTTTGACTGTATTTGGGTCATAGTTGACTTTTGCCCTAGCACAGTCGATTTTTGGACCCTTTGAGCAATTGACTGAGCAAACTTCTTCTACAAGGCTTGAAATTTGACATGGATGACCTTGAGAACATATTAGGACATTAGGGAGCATTTGAGGTCATTCGGACTCAAGGATCTTGATGCAACACAAAACCCTAATTTGGGGTTGACTGTCTTAGGAGATGATTTGTCTGACCCACTCTTGAGCAAACTTGAGCAACTTGGAGATTTTTCTTGAAATGTTTTGAGAAATATGAGAGGGAAAATTTTGGGGTACAACACTAAGCATCCAAAATTGATTCCATATCGGGATCATGTTTTGAAAACTAACTGCGGAATTCACAAAAATTATTTTCAGTCACATCCCACAAAAAGGAAATCAAATGATAGACGCCTTGGCAACTATATCATCTATATTCAAAGTAACTTGGTCAAAAAATGAATCGCGTATCACAAATAGACGCTTTGAAGAGCCCGCACATTGCCTTGCTATTAGAAAACGACAATATAACAAGCCTTGGTTTCACGACATCCGGAAAATGCCTCTAGCATTGGTAAACAAACCTTAGAGAATTAGCCTCGAAACTCCTTCTGAGTAACGGTATACTGTAAAAGATGAACCACGACATGGTCTAATACTCAAGGAGATTCTAATACCTTGCCTCGACTCACGTGGTAAATGGACACTCAATTATGAAGGTCCATACGTAGTCCAAACAATATTCTCCGGTGATGGTCTTACCCCCACAACAATGGATGGGTAAGAATTACCGCACCCGGCAAGTTCAGACGCAGGCAAAAATACTATGTATAAGAAGCTCACTAAGCTCGAACCTTAAACAGGCGACTTAGGCAAAAAGGAGCATCCCGGTGGATCAAACACCATAAAGGGAAATCCAGGCAAAAATTAGGGGCATATAACAAAAACTATCTCGGTGGATTGAAAACCCGAAAGGGCAATCCAGGAAAAAGTTAGGGATTTCATACAAAGAAATAAAGACTAAAAAGACTACGATCTAAGAGCTGCGATTACGAACCACGAAGGGAGAGATAAATCTGAATCACTCAACTCATAAGCAAAGGAGATAAGATCATTAAAAGGATATTGGGGAGCAGTAGCAGCAATTATCATTTTTCATTGCCATTTACAGTTTCAAACTTTCTGTAATTACCTCTTTCTAGGAATTGCACCGTGTATCCTGGCCTATTCAGAGGCACATCAATAAAACAGTTGCTTTCTTCGCATCTTTTAAATTATGTTTTTCTTTTCTCAGACTTGTTTACAAAATACTACGATCATTACTTGTGAATATTATCTTGAAATCATTTCGGGGAATTAACAAAATAAAAACATTTGACAAAACATCGAAAAAGCATTTTGGGTTAGAAAAATCTCAAAAGAAAATCCACGTCTACGTCCATGCACATGGCTACTCCTACGTCTTGCAAATCTATACACATGTCTACGACTGTATTTATGCATATCTACTCTCACGACGCAAAAAGTATAAACCCACACGTACATCTGCGCATATGCTTACTGTTGTACCCCAAAATTTTCCGTCCCATTTTACTCAACACATGTCAATTGAGGTCCCCAATTTGCTCAAGGAAGCCCATGAGTTGACTAGACAAACTCTCTCCTAAGGAAATATACCTCAAACTAGGGTTTCCATTTTTATCAAGATGTGTGAACTCCAAAGGCCTCAAATTCTTTCCATGGTTGTGATCGGTGGATTTAGAACTGACTGTTTAACGCTGGTTCGCGAAATGTCGCGGAAGCAAGAGTCGCCACCGTCTTTTATTTTCTCCAACATGGACAGGACAAAAGCACAGCAAAATTCCTTATGAGATAGTTTCTCGGTTTGGGAGGTAGATTTATAGAAAGGGAAGGTGTTAGCACCCTTTCTATCCATGGTTTATCCATGGGCTCTTAGATACTTGCTCTTATGTTTTCAAAGTGATATTTGCTTTTCAAAATGTGAGTGGGTTTGAAAAAGTTTCATTGAAAGATTTTTGAATGACTCTTGTATCTGTCCTCAAGAGTGTTTGAAAAATTGTTTTGAAAGCTTTTTTGAAAGTGTCAGTGTGAAAAGGTTTTTGTTTATTTTTGAAGAGAGCAAGTATCTATGAGTCATCTACCTACCTTAAGGAATTAGGCTGTGTATAAGTCCTTAAGGTAGTGCCATCCCACCATTGAGAGGTAGGTAGCACCACCGTTGGAGGTGTTCGGGTAAATTCGATTGTAGGGACGGTGTGGTCACCGAAGCAACAGTAGGACACCTTAGAAGCTACCCTTATGTCCTTGATCCTTTTTTAATCCGAGGCAACCGTTTCGAGGCAACTATTTCGAGGCAACTGTTTCGAGGCAACTGTTTCGAGGCAACTGGATCATGGACATAAGGACTTACTAAAACGTCCTATACTTGACGACCACGTTTCGAAGGCAACAGGTGAGGCGTACCCTAGAAGTGCTGTGTGTATTTGTGTGTTGTTTTCAGTTTAACAGTTATCTTTGATCATGGCATTGTGAGCTACGCGTTGATCTTAGTTAACATACATTCTTTCATGCAATTTAGAATTTAGGAGTGCGGAAAGTAAAATACAGGAAAATTAAGGCTACGCTATTACAAGGCGCGGGTCTATACATCGCCAAAGTACAAAGACCCGTTTTTAATAAAAATGAGGAAAGTAAAAAGAAAATACCTAATTACTATTACATCCGGAAAGCAGTTACATAATATTCAAAAGAAAATAATGCGCGAAAAGAATAAATTGAACGTCCGAGGGTTTTGACCCTTTGCTTGAAATTAAATGAAATTAAAGTCTATTTAATTATTTAATTAAAGAAAATAAAGTGTTTTTTATGTTTTTGGTGTTTATGAAAAATAAAGAAAATTAAAATCAAGAGAAACCCTAATTCTAAGTTTATTTTAATTATTTACGAAAATATTAAAGTTAACCTAATTTACTAGTTAATTAATTTACATATTTATTTACAAAAATAATAATTAATAATAATAATAGATAATGAGGAAAAATTAATTAAGAAAAAGATAAAATGTCAAAACCTAATTCTATGCATTTTTTATTTATTAAGGAAAGTGTCAAAATTAAAACCTAATTTAACTAAGTTAGTTATTGAAATTTGTTTGCAAAAATATTTTAATGGTGAAATTAATAATAATTAAATATAAAACTTTTTTTTTTGTTTCTGATTTTTTATCATGAAAATTAATTAATGGTGAAAAAACAATTAAAACAATTAAAAAGAATTAGAAAAGAAAATCAAATAGAATAAAAAAAAGATGCAAACCAAAGGGGGTATCAGGCCCAAATGGAGGTGTTTTGAAGCAATCCTGGCCCATGAACACAAGGCCTTTGTTTGACTTTCCAGCTTGAGTGCGCCTTGGTTGACTGAGGTACACCATGGATCTCGTTCAGTGGCCCTTGGATCAATCATCATGAACGCGTGGCAGTCTTAAGCATGAGTGCGTATGGTAGGGTGTTGGAGAAGCGCTGCGTGTGAATACGTTAGGACAAAAATCATGAAATATATGAGGGGACCTGGGAATCGAACCCAGGTCCCAATGCTTGCAATACGCCTCATCAACCAACTGAGCCAGGCAAAGCGCTTGTTCATATAATGGAGAGTAATTATTATATAAAAAAACAAATGTTAGTGGTATAAACAAAAAATTACGCGCGCAGTTTGAATGCTCCTGTCACACCTTGCCACGCATGCTTCTTCTTCATCTTTTTCCTGTAAATATAAAACAAGTAGCGGGGGTTTTAAACCCCCACTAAGTGCAACAGTGGAAAATAGCGATTAGAAGAGGAGGAAATATAAAAAGGGCGCGAGGGTATCATTTGATTCGTCTTGAGCTTCTGAATTCAGTTGTATAGGTCTAAAGGTCTAATTTTTCCATACAAGGAAATCCCTATTTCGAAGCTTCTGAAACCCTAGGTTTCATCCATGGTGAATTCCGTTTCATGCAATTTTAGCACAATTAAACATTACCAAAAGCTTCAGGGAGATGTTAATAGCATAAATCAATAATCAAAACACATGAATGATGCGGAAATTAAAATTCGATTATGAAATATTTGTGAAGAAACGTGACTCTGTTCTACCGTTTCTTTGAGTATGGAAGCTTGTTCTTGATGCCAATAGTTTCCTAGCAATGTCAGTAATGTAATGGAAACGTTTTGAGGCCTTGAATTACCCTGCAAATATGAGATCAGTTTCCAAGTTTTTGTTGAAAAGTTGCAAAGTGGTTATGGAGCATGAGCAGTTGTTTCGTGTGTGTATGAGTAGGGTTTCACTCAGCCTTTGTATGTGAAGCAAATTAGGTCAAGAAAGAGCCCAAAAGTCCATGAATTTATGATTTGAATATTTGATTTTCAATCATGAAATTTCAATCTTTTTTTTCAATGAAACTTTGCCAATTATGGAAGATTTTGTCTTGTTGATTGATGCACGAAATCTTTAGCATATTTGGAGTATATTTGCTGCATAAAAAGATTTGAAAACCATTATTTGATATTTTTCTATAATTAAAACTAATTAAATGAATTAATAAGAATAAAAATTCAATTAATTAATTAAAAATAAGAAAATAAATCATTTTGATCTCAATGGGTCGTGCATAGGCTTTGGGTAATGATTCAAGGAAGAATTTGAGGCCCATTAGCAATTTTGAAGTGTTTTAGGCAAAGTTGACTTTTCAAAATTCCCAAAAATTTCCCAACTTCTCCAATGCATATCTTGCTCAATTTTGAAGCTATGATCATGTTCTTGGACATTTTGGAAAGGTCTTGAAGTCCTCTAACCAATGCCTTTGGTCCCATGTTATTTTGATTTACCAATCTCAAGTTATGGTCTTTGACTTAAAGTGCCTTTTTGTTGACTTTTGAAATGACCTATAATGTTGAAATTGATAACTTTTTGTGAGAGCATTTCTTGGACTTGGAGTGTGAAGATGAGTTGTAGGAAATGTCATCCCCTTCAAAATGAGCTTTGGATGGGATTTTTCTGATAAACCATGAGGAAGTTATGCCTTGGTCAATTTGCAGTTGACTTTTCAGCTGTCCAAAAATAGAAACTTTTGCATCTTGAGACTTTTTGAGCCATGCTTTTGGAATCATGATCAAGAATTGATTAAATGATGATTGTGGCTTCAAAATAAGATGTTGACCAAAATTTTGACTTTTGACTGTCAAATGACCATTTTGCCCCTGCAGTTGACTGTGGAGCAATTAGGGTTTTTGACTGTGCAACTTGATGCTGTGAGTCTTGAAACTTGACATATTGATGCTTGACAATGTTTGTAGGCATATGGGACTTGATTGGACCCTTGGAAACCTCAATTTCTTTGCCAGAACCAAAACCCTAATTTTGACTGTGTTAGGAGGCAATTGGACTGTGCAACCTTTGAGAGATTTTGAACCTTGATCTTGACATATCTTGAAGAATATGGGAGGGAAAATTTTGGGGTACAACTGTTGCCCCTGTTCAATCTTCTTAAACCTGAGGATGTAGATTGGTTGGCGTGCCTTTCGTAATCCGAAGGTGGAAGATGATTGAACACTAGAGTGCCCAGAAATTTGCACTCACATAGTAGAATGTCAGCAGCGTGATGTAGGGGAATGGGATTACAGATGCCATTTGGAGAGATGATGGATAGGGGGATGGGCTTATAGATGCCATCTAGAAGTGTGACAGAACCTTGTCGGGATGGGCTTATAGATGCCATCTAGGTGTTGATCGCGTAAGAGATTCCTTAGCGAGAACTTGCGTACCTGAGAAAGAAAATAATTACCTGGTCTGTTACAGGGGTTGATATTCAAACTCTTTATGTAGATGTGCCCTGGCTGGATACAGGTATCGAATCTTCGGTCAATTACTCACAAATGTGCCCTGGCTAGATACAGGAATCGAATCTGGAAATAGTCGTCAATAGATACACCCTAGCAAGATACAGGAATCGGATCTTCAAACTCTTCAGACGTGCCTTGGAAGGATACAAGAATCGAGTCTGGAATTAGTCATCAACAGATATACCCTGGCAAGATACAGGAATCGGATCTTCAAACTCTTCAGACGTGCCCTGGCAGGATACATGAATCGAGTCTGGAATATAGTCGTCAACAGATACACCCTGGCAAGATACAGGAATCAGATCTTCAAACTCTTCAGACGTGCCCTGGCAGGATAGAGGAATCGAGTCTGGAATAGTCGTCAACAGATACACCCTGGCAAGATACAGGAATCGGATCTTCAAACTCTTCAGACGTGCCCTGGCAGGATACAGGAATCGAGTCTGGAATTAGTCGTCAACAGATACACCCTGGCAAGATACAGGAATCGGATCTTCAAACTCTTCAAACGTGCCCTGGCAGGATACAGGAATCGAGTCTGGAATTAGTCGTCAACAGATACACCCTGGCAAGATACAGGAATCGGATCTTCGAACTCTTCAGACGTGCCCTGGCAGGATACAGGAATCGAGTCTGGAATTAGTCGTCAACAGATACACCCTGGCAAGATACAGGAATCGGATCCTCAAACTCTTCAGACGTGCCCTGGCAGGATACAGGAATCGAGTCTGGAATTAGTCGTCAACAGATACACCCTGGCAAGATACAGGAATCGGATCTTCAAACTCTTCAGACGTGCCCTGGCAGGATACAGGAATCGAGTCTAGAATTAGTCGTCAACAGATACACCCTGGCAAGATACAGGAATCGGATCTTCAAACTCTTCAGACGTGCCCTGGCAGGATACAGGAATCGAGTCTGGAATTAGTCGTCAATAAATACACCCTGGCAAGATACAGGAATCGGATCTTCAAACTCTTCAGACGTGCCCTGGCAGGATACAGGAATCGAGTCTGGAATATAGTCGTCAACAGATACACCCTGGCAAGATACAGGAATTGGATCTGGAATCACGACAGTTGATAGTAATTATCTTTGTACTGACCTTTGTCCTGAAAAGGCAAAACGTTAGTTGTATGCAATGTCATGATGTATGATATGCATGATGTTCTCAGCATAAATGAGGTTGTATGTTCATGATGCGTATGTGCACGCTATAATGTATGAAGATGTGATGTTTGTGAACGTATTCTTGTCTAGGAAAATCAATCCTTGACGGATGCCGGGAAGTTAACTCCTGGGCTGATGTTGAATAGTAGAGTTCTTCGTTCCCGTTGGGGATGATGGTTGCAAGAATACCGGTAGGAGAAGATGACTCTGTTGGGGAATAAACTTGGTGAATAGATTACTCTGCGGGGAGTGAACTCTGTGGGGAGAGATACTTTGCTGAGATTGATGATAACTCCGCTGGGGATACCATTGTTGAGTTCTGTTGGAAGATTTGATGAACTCCGCTGAGGGATAGGAAGATTTCATCGGGGACGATCTTTCCGTGGCAATTGGCTGAGCATAACCCAGTTATATCCTGGTGGGGAAATAACCTTTAAATAAAGCCGGGGGAGCGTTCGTACTCTGCAGGGGATAGCTTCCAGAATCTACTGGGGATAAGCTTCCTACTGGGGAGGTGGATCCAACTCTCCTGGGGAGTCTTTTGGAATGTACTGGGGACTGGCTCCACTGGGTGTCCGATATACCGCCGGGGAACAATCTTAGATCAAGATTGTCGGGGATGCTTGTTAGGAATATCCGCATACTCCGCTGGGGAATATTGAGATCTTCTGGGGATAATCCAACTTCCTTAAGGCTGACTGGGTATAACTCTGCTCAGGGAGAGCATTGCTGACTTGCTGGAGATACTGTGCCTTGTTAGGGCTGACGGGAGACCAACTCTGCTCGGGGGAGAGTATTGCTGAACCTTGTCTTACTCTGCGGGGAGTGAAGGTGTCTTGGTTACGTTCTTCAGCCGAACCTACCTTGGTACCTTGGTGGACAGAGCAACTAGATCACTTAGACAACTCATTATTGCCCCTGTTTCTGCTGGAGAAGGTACCTGTGGAGGTGATTGACAAATCTTCTGGTAGACAGGTGACGAGATGCCGGGACATAGTCGTACGCTTTAATCCCTAACTTTTGCCTGGACCGCCCTTTCGGGTTTTCAGTCCACCGGGATACCCATTTTTGCCCAAGCCGCCTTTTCAGGTTTTCGACTTTCCGGGTGTACTGGTTTTTCATTTCAGCCCTTATTTTTGCCCGAACCTTTTTGGTTCGCCGGGAAGCCCTTATTTTTCCCTAGGGGTGTCAACCTAGCGGGTCTTTGATTATGCGTAGTATTTTTTTGACTATGTCCATGCTCTCAGAATGTAGGGAGGTGCCCTTGTTGTTGTGTTGCCATGTGACCAGAAGATGTTTGAGCAGGCAAGATTCATCGCTGGAATTCATGTCCCATACCCCAAGTGACTCAGACGGAGAGTTGCCCCTAGCTGTTTGGAATTTTGAGAGATTCTCTGGATCTTGACTGGACCGCTCCAGATGACGGACAATGATCATGCCATGCCCCTTGCTTGGAGGTGCTTTTGTTCATTAGACATTCGTCGTGCGAACTTCTATGTTGTTCAAACAAATAGTCATATGCAAGCAATGTTATATTAAAAATGCAAAGCTTATGTCTGTCTTGAAGTTTTTGAAAATGCATTTTTTTCATAAAAACAAGTGAATTTTTTTGTAAACTGTGATGTCAACTCGTTATTTTACCGCAAGCCTTAAGGAGTCAGGATACCTTTGGTAACAATATACTTTCGAACTAACCCATGCTTCAGCTAGGACTTTTAAGGGTTATAACGTGGCCTGGTTCACGGTTTAAGAAACAAAGGATAATGGCTCAAATTTTATTTGTACCCACCCGTTCTTCGTGACGTTCTTCAAACCTAAACTCAGTTGATCGTGCGTTATACCTTGTTTGAGTCTTTGTCCTGATATTCCAACGATGGCTCGGATATTGACAGTTTATTTTGAATAGGCATTCATTCTTTTTGGTTGAGGGTTTGTAGGACCCCTTTCTTTTTTGATTTTGTTATCCCTGTTTTTTTTTTGCCTGAACTGTTTCTTTTGGTGATTACAGTCAGTGGGATGCCCCGGTTTTGTAAGTCTCCTTCATAGGTTTTGACTTACTGGGTTTTTATTCTTTGAGAGATGATGATTGCCTGTCTTTATGATTATTCGGAACCATCACTGTCTTTTGCTTTGGAAGGACTTCTTTGGTGCCATTCGTTGTGCACTTGGATCAACTGAGAAGACTACCCTTCCCAGGTTATGATTAAGGGTTTTAATTTTCGAAAATAAAAACTCCTACTTCCTTGGCTCAAAGGGGTTGACGAGGGATTATCTTCCTTATAACTCCACTGTTTAGGATTTGAAATAATGCCTGTACCTCATCAGCGGGGTCTGTTCAAAAGCATACTGTAGATTGTGGTATCGTTTTCGTCATCCTCCCTCAAGAGGCTCAGAATTATTAATTGAGAGTTGACATCAAAAAAAATGAAAGCAGTTTGAATATAGCAAATGCGAATATATTGATTCAAAACAGACATATGCGATGCATCAATGAAATAACAGCGTTTGACATGATAATTGTTTGAATAATCAAAAGAAAATTACAACTTGAAAATTCTAATGGACAAAAAGTCTTCTCATTTCAGGACTTGTTACTTCAAATGGTGAATCCTGTAGGGATGGTAGGAGCACTCAGCCTGACCCACTTGGGTGAAATCCACTACTCCTTCATTAATCAGGTCCTGGACCTTGTTCTTCAGAGCCCAGCAGTCGGCAGTGTCATGTCCAGGACTATCAGAGTGGTATGCACACCTTTTGTTGGGATGATAGTTAGGAGCAGAGATGTTGGGGTTCCGGGGGGGATCCCTTAGTGTAATCAGATTCAAACTCAGCAGGTGTCGTAAGGCTTGAAACAGCGACATGTTAAGCTGGGTGAATTGCCTCTTGGACCTGCTTGGCTTACTCTGATCAACCTGTTGCTCTGGGCGAGGTTGTGGTTGGACCTGTGAAGTGGTAGCAATTTGGAGAGGTCTATTCCTCACCATACCAGACTCTTGTCCTCTTGGAAGTTGATCAATGACCGGGTCCCTGACTTGGGCTGGTTGCTTCATGTTGTATCTCTCTTGGTGAAGCTGACTGATCATGGTCCTCAACTCTTCTTGCTCCCGAGCTAAGCCTTGGATGAGAGCCATTTGCCCCAGCATCTGGGTTCTCATTGCATCCACTTCAGCTTGCAGACGTTTCATACGTTCGTCTTTGTCATCTTCGGGACCTTTCTGGGCCAAATTCCCCATGAGGAGTGTCCTCAACTCTTCCTGCCCCTTGGATAGGCTTAGGAAGATCTCCCTGAACTGAGTCTCTTGAGTATGAAGACCCTGGTTATCTTGTTGGGAAGCCATTGCTGAAATAAACAGCGAAGAAGGTAAGTGACCTGTAACAAGGATACATGTAATACAATGATGTGTATGAGATATGTATGCAATGTTTTTAAGGATCTCGCGGGGTAAACAAGGAAATTTGTTAGAATTTGAATCTGGTAGCTTGATTGAAGGAACTTCATGTTGTTGAGAGTCCTTCTTCAAGAGTCAAAGCTCACCATATCGAGTGGGTCATAGCCCCTGACTCAAGTCATCAACCTGGCTAGAGGAAAATAAATCCTCTTTGCCCCTTGCTAGACATTCTGGTTCATCATGACCTGCATCACAAGCCCTTGAGATCCTTGAAATGGGTTAGTCCTTATGCAGGATGTATGCAATGGTATGATGGCATGCTATGCATGGAGTAATGTAGGTAAACCCTTTTATGAGTCCAGATTAAGGACTGTAAACAAAACCTGCAAGGAACTCGTGTTGTTAGATAACAAGTATGCAAGTAGTTCAAGTATGAAGGCACACAAGTCACACAAAAGAGCCCCTAGAGTTTAGGCCAGCATGGGGTCTAGGTATTACCCTCTTGAGGTTGGTGGGCTCAAAACCTGTCCTATCAAAAGTAACCGGGTTCTAAGGATCTCAATATCATTGGATTGTTTTCTGTGTTCATCGTTTCGATTTAGCCACTGAACTGGCGATCGAAATATTCTAAGAAAACAACCCTCAACTGAGTGTAGTATCGAGTATCAACCAACTTCGGACTGCACCAAAGTCAGTTATCTCACTACCCTAAAGAGGCCAAGATGGTTTAATTAAGGTTCCTAAGGTCAGTTGATGCTCCACGACACCAAGCGGCGGCCCCGTACTCTCCTTGACTTGACTCAAGGGTTACCGGTACTCACCAAAGTGCCACATCAACATAGCAGACTGCTTCAACCGTGTCGGTATACCCTGCACAGTTCCCTCACAGTCTTGTTTCTACTTTCTAAGAAGGTATCCCCCAGATCCGAGTTAGGATCTATAGAACTCCCAAGACAGTGCCCACAATAATAAAGCAAACAAAACACAACAATTGAAAACACAAGTATGAGCTATCCTAAGGTACACCTCACTTTAAGTATCCCCAGCAGAGTCGCCAGTTCTGTGATCGGTGGATTTAGAACTGACTGTTTAACGCTGGTTCGCGAAATGTCACGGAAGCAAGAGTCGCCACCGTCTTTTATTTTCTCCAACATGGGCAGGACAAAAGCACAGCAAAATTCCTTATGAGATAGTTTCTCGATTTGGGAGGTAGATTTATAGAAAGGGAAGGTGTTAGCACCCTTTCTATCCATGGTTATCCATGGCCTCTTAGATACTTGCTCTTATGTTTTCAAAGTGATATTTGCTTTTCAAAATGTGAGTGGGTTTGAAAAAGTTTCATTGAAAGATTTCTGAATGACTCTTGTATCTGTCCTCAAGAGTGTTTGAAAAATTGTTTTGAAAGCTTTTTTGAAAGTGTCAGTGTGAAAAGGTTTTTGTTTATTTTTGAAGAGAGCAAGTATCTATGAGTCATCTACCTACCCTAAGGAATTAGGCTGTGTATAAGTCCTTAAGGTAGTGCCATCCCACCATTGAGAGGTAGGTAGCACCACCGTTGGAGGTGTTCGGGTCAATTCGATTGTAGGGACGGTGTGGTCACCGAAGCAACAGTAGGACACCTTAGAAGCTACCCTTATGTCCTTGATCCTTTTTTAATCCGAGGCAACCGTTTCGAGGCAACTATTTCGAGGCAACTGTTTCGAGGCAACTGTTTCGAGGCAACTGTTTCGAGGCAACTGGATCATGGACATAAGGACTTAATAAAACGTCCTATACTTAACGACCACGTTTCGAAGGCAACAGGTGAGGCGTACCCTAGAAGTGGTGTGTGTATTTGTGTGTTGTTTTCAGTTTAACAGTTATCTTTGATCATGGCATTGTGAGCTACGCGTTGTTCTTAGTTAACATACATTCTTTCATGCAATTTAGAATTTAGGAGTGCAGAAAGTAAAATACAGGAAAATAAAGGCTACGCTATTACAAGGCGCGGGTCTATACATCGCCAAAGTACAAAGACCCGTTTTTGATAAAAATGCGGAAAGTAAAAAGAAAATACCTAATTACTATTACATCCGAAAAGCAGTTACATAATATTCAAAAGAAAATAATGCGCGAAAAGAATAAATTGAACGTCCGAGGGTTTTGACCCTTTGCTTGAAATTAAATGAAATTAAAGTCTATTTAATTATTTAATTAAAAAAATAAAGTGTTTTTTATGTTTTTGGTGTTTATGAAAATAAAGAAAATTAAAATCAAGAGAAACCCTAATTCTAAGTTTATTTTAATTATTTACGAAAATATTAAAGTTAACCTAATTTACTAGTTAATTAATTTACATATTTATTTACAAAAATAATAATTAATAATAATAATAAATAATGAGGAAAAATTAATTAAGAAAAAGATAAAATGTCAAAACCTAATTCTATTCATTTTTTATTTATTAAGGAAAGTGTCAAAATTAAAACCTAATTTAACTAAGTTAGTTATTGAAATTTGTTTGCAAAAATATTTTAATGGTGAAATTAATAATAATTAAATATAAAAGATTTTTTTTGTTTCTGATTTTTTATCATGAAAATTAATTAATGGTGAAAAAACAATTAAAACAATTAAAAAGAATTAGAAAAGAAAATCAAATAGAATTAAAAAAAGATGCAAACCAAAGGGGGTATCAGGCCCAAATGGAGGTGTTTTGAAGCAATCCTGGCCCATGAACACAAGGCCTTTATTTGACTTTCCAGCTTGAGTGCGCCTTGGTTGACTGAGGTACACCATGGATCTCGTTCAGTGGCCCTTGGATCAATCATCATGAACGCGTGGCAGCCTTAAGCATGAGTGCGTATGGTAGGGTGTTGGAGAAGCGTTGCATGTGAATACGTTAGGACAAAAATCATGAAATATGTGGGGGGACCTGGGAATCGAACCCAGGTCCCAATGCTTGCAATACACCTCATCAACCAACTGAGCCAGGCAACGCGCTTGTTCATATAATGGAGAGTAATTATTATATAAAAAAAACAAATGTTAGTGGTATAAACAAAAAATTACGCGCGCAATTTGAATGCTCCTGTCACACCTTGCCACGCATGCTTCTTCTTCATCTTTTTCCTGTAAATATAAAACAAGTAGCGGGGGTTTTAAACCCCCACTAAGTGCAACAGTGGAAAATAGCGATTAGAAGAGGAGGAAATATAAAAAGGGCGCGAGGGTATCATTTGATTCGTCTTGAGCTTCTGAATTCAGCTGTATAGGTCTAAAGGTCTAATTTTTCCATACAAGGAAAGCCCTATTTCGAAGCTTCTGAAACCCCAGGTTTCATCCATGGTGAATTCTGTTTCAAGCAGTTTTAGCACAATTAATCATTACCAAAAGCTTCAGGGAGATGTTAATAGCATAAATCAATAATCAAAACACATGAATGATGCGGAAATTAAAATTCGATTATGAAATATTTGTGAAGAAACGTGACTCTGTTCTACCGTTTCTTTGAGTATGGAAGCTTGTTCTTGATGCCAATAGTTTCCTAGCAATGTCAGTAATGTAATGGAAACGTTTTGAGGCCTTGAATTACCCTGCAAATATGAAATCAGTTTCCAAGTTTTTGTTGAAAAGTTGCAAAGTGGTTATGGAGCATGAGCAGCTGTTTCGTGTGTGTATGAGTAGGGTTTCACTCAGCCTTTGTATGTGAAGCAAATTAGGTCAAGAAAGAGCCCAAAAGTCCATGAATTTATGATTTGAATATTTAATTTTCAACCATGAAATTTCAATCTTTTTTTTCAATGAAACTTTGCCAATTATGGAAGATTTTGTCTTGTTGATTGATGCACGAAATCTTTAGCATATTTGGAGTATATTTGCTGCATAAAAAGATTTGAAAACCATTATTTGATATTTTTCTACAATTAAAACTAATTAAATGAATTAATAAGAATAAAAATTCAATTAATTAATTAAAAATAAGAAAATAAATCATTTTGAGCTCAATTGGTCGTGCATAGGCTTTGGGTAATGATTCAAGGAAGAATTTGAGGCCCATTAGCAATTTTGAAGTGTTTTAGGCAAAGTTGACTTTTCAAAATTCCCAAAAATTTCCCAACTTCTCCAATGCATATCTTGCTCAATTTTGAAGCTATGATCATGTTCTTAGACATTTTGGAAAGGTCTTGAAGTCTTATAACCAATGCCTTTGGTCCCATGTCATTTTGATTTACCAATCTCAAGTTATGGTCTTTGACTTAAAGTGCCTTTTTGTTGACTTTTGAAAATGACCTATAATGTTGAAATTGATAACTTTTTGTGAGAGCATTTCTTGGACTTGGAGTGTGAATATGAGTTGTAGGAAATGTCATCCCCTTCAAAATGAGCTTTGGATGGGATTTTTCTGATAAACCATGAGGAAGTTATGCCTTGGTCAATTTGCAGTTGACTTTTCAGCTGTCCAAAAATAGATATTTTTGCATCTTTAGACTTTTTGAGCCATGCTTTTGGAATCATGATCAAGAATTGATTAAATGATGATTGTGGCTTCAAAATAAGACGTTGACCAAAATTTTGACTTTTGACTGTCAAATGACCATTTTGCCCCTGCAGTTGACTGTGGAGCAATTAGGGTTTTTGACTGTGCAACTTGATGCTGTGAGTCTTGAAACTTGACATATGGATGCTTGACAATGTTTGTAGGCATATGGGACTTGATTGGACCCTTGGAAACCTCAATTTCTTTGCCAGAACCAAAACCCTAATTTTGACTGTGTTAGGAGGAAATTGGACTGTGCAACCTTTGAGAGATTTTGAACCTTGATCTTGACATATCTTGAAGAATATGGGAGGAAAAATTTTGGGGTACAACAATGATCCTAATATGTTCTAAAGACCCTCCATGTCAAATTTCACGCCTTGCACAAGAAGTTTGCTCGGTCAACGGCTCAAATGCTTGAGAATCGACTGTATTAGGTCAAAAGCCAATTGTGGCCCACATACAGTCAAACTTCAAGATTTTTGGTTAAAATCAACATTTTGAAGTTATATCCATCATTTTATCAAGGGTTGATCATGATTCCTCAAGGAATGCCCCAATTCCATCAAAACCCAAAAGTTGCTAAATTAGGGTTTCTTAGGAAAAGTCAGCCAAACTTGGACCAAGCATAACTTCTTCATACTTTATCAGAAATTTTTCATCCAAGGCTCATTTTGAATAGGATGCAATTCCCTACAATTCATATTCATCCCTCAAGTTAAAAATATTCACTCACAAAAAGATATGAATTTCTACATTATAGGTCTTTTTGAAAATTCAACAAAAACACTGTTTAGGTCAAAGCTTCTTACATGAACATGGAAGACCCAATTGAGATGAGACAAAAAGGGTTGTTTAGGAGACATCCTAAGCTTTCTAAAAAGTCCAAGAACACCTCTCTAGGGTTAAAATTGGAAGAGATATGCCTTGTCAAAGTTGACCAATTTTTGCAAATTTGCCAAAAGTCAAATGTGCTCAAAAATGCATTTTTTGCACCATGGGCCTAACTTTTTATGCTTGCACCTCACTCATAATATGGTCCACGGCCCAATTACTTACCCACGTGTTATTTGCTTCATTATTTATTTTATTTTGATTTTTTATTATTTAAAATTCAAATTAAATCAAATAAATGATAAATAATAGCAAAGATTTGTTTTGATCGGATTTTTGGACAGGATCACAAGCTAATTATGTTGACATATCAGAATCAAATCGTATCAAGGTTGATTGGAGCAAGAATGGCATGATTAGGCCTAATTTGGAAACAAATCATACAAAGAAAGAATGAGATCAAATCTTCAAAAATTGCAAAGATTCATGTTGTTTTTATAACCCTAATTCATTCAGGGATATATATATGGAGTAAGACCAAGCACAAAAATGAGAGCTAGTAGTCGTGGAAAGCACAAAGAAGAACTCACATTTTTGGCAAAAATTGGTGAATCGAATTTCAGCATAGAGACTAATTCAAAGCATTCCAACGCTCCTAATCGCCTCCTGGAGCATCTCCGAAGCTAACTAGATCAATTGCAAGTCCTTTCGCGCCCAGAAACGCAAGCTACAACTCACATGGTTTGCTCCTTTTTTCAAAATCGATTACAGTAATTCCTGCATCATTAGCGCATTTGATTGATATATTTGTGATTGTTGAGATGTTTGCAACATGACTGACTGATTTAATTGAATTTTTTATGCCTGTATATGCATTTGCCATGGCTAGGGTTTTGGTGTTCGTTTTAGGGTTTTTATCTACAGGCTAAATTAGACCAAGAACAGGGCACTATGATGATCGTGGCATCAAGACAAATTGAACCATGGGCTTCAATTTCATTTATAATACGTATCATGAGTTTTTGAAGCTTGCAGGGTTATGGCTACAGACGTTTGTCTGTAGGTAAAAGGTAAGAACCTAAGGCGACGAATGAGGAGGAAGACGATAACGTGTCTGGACGCCACTGGATGATTTGAATTCTGCGCACTTTTTTCCAGCTAACCACTTTATTTCATATATTATATTTTGTTCTTATTGTATTAACAAATAAAAAGATAGCCCAGATGGCTAGGCGTGCAGGGTGTTGAGTGTGAGGACCTGGGTTCGATCCCAGGTCCCAGCAACTTTCTTTATTTTAATTCCTCCTTGCAGATCTTGTGCTTCTCTTGTCCAAACGCCTACCATGCACCATCAATATCCAACCAGCGGATTCATGATCAACCAGATCCAACGCCTATCACTAAAGGATCATGGTGTGCTCTCAGGTCAGCACCACATGGGATCAAGCGTTGATTGGGCTAACTGGCTTCATGGGCCAGGATATTTTCAAAAATACACCCCCAGAACTGCTCAACCACACAAGCCCAAATTTCCTTCTTTCATATTATTATTATTTTATTTAGTTACTAATTATTTTCTCTTTTACAAAATAACACATAAATCATTTTTTTATTACTAAATCAAAAATCACAAAAACATCAAAAAATCATTTTTTCATAAAAATATTTTATTTCCTTGAATTAATTAGTTTAATTAAATTAGGGCAATTAAATATTATTTTTTCATGATTAAAAATAATTAGAACTAGGATTTAATTTTGTGCATAACCTAATTAATTCTTCTTCAAAAACAACTGAAATATTTTCTCAATTAGATTTCTTAGGTTTTCTAATTATCCTCGCATTTAACTCGTCACGCGCATTTTAATTACTTTTATTATTATTGTAACTGCTCTGGGGTTGTAATAGATTTAATTAGGTTTTAATTCCGCATTTTATCTACAGTAAAAAATAATTATGTATCTGCGAAAGCCATGTAATAATTAGGCCTTTTAACTTTCCGCACATTTAATTCCGCAAAATATAAACTGCTTAGATGTATGTTAATAGGATTGTATGGAAAGACTTCCTGAAAATTAATATGGTAGAAAACCCTAAATGTGAAAAGACAAATTAATTGAAAAAATTCACTCGCACACGCTCACTCCTAGGGTTTACTCCCCTCCGGTTGCCTTCGGTTAAACAGTCATGAAGTATAGGGTTTGTTAGTGGTCGTCCTCTAGCCCCGAAAGATCTCAAATGACCCATTCGGATGTTGCCTCGGAAAAATATCTTTAAGGCTTTAGGATGATTACTAACACCTCCTAACATTGCTTTTGTGATCGTACTTGTCCCTTTCGATAGTCCCTCAAACATCCAACGATGGTGCTACCTATTCCTTAATAATAGGATAGCGATGTCTAAAGGAAAACGAACAGACTTTTTTTCAAGTAGGTAGAAAACTCTTAAGTACTTGCTCAAACAAACAAATCTTTTTCACACCAAACACTTTTTTCAAACAAAGTTTTCAAAAACAACTTCGTAGCACTCTTGAGGACAGAAGCAAGGGTTGAAACGAAGTAAAATAAAACTTCTCAAAACAAGCACACCCAAGCAATTTCAAAATGAGCAAGTACCTAAGAGCCCATGGAAAACCATGGATAGAAAGGGTTCTAACACCTTACCTTTCTATAATCTACCCCTGTACTCAGAAACATTCTCGAAAAAGGTTTTTTCTATTCTTTTTCCTTTCCTGATTGGACAAAATAAAAGTCGATGGCGACTCTTGCTTACCGCGACATTTTGCAAACAAAAAACGCAAACCAGTATTAACAGTCAGTTCTGCCACCGTATCACAGAACTGGAGACTCTGCTGGGGACTTGAATAAAGTGAGGTATACCTTAGGATCTAGTTCATTCAATTGTTTCTCTTGATTATCTTGATTGCTTTACTTTTGAGGGTTTGTTTGGGGTTACTATAGATCCTACACCTGGATCTGGGGAACACCTTTTAGGTAAGTAGCAATAAACTGTGAGGGAACTATGTTGGAGTATACCGGCACGGTTGAAGCAGTAGCTATGTTGGTGTGGCACTTTGGTTGGTACCGGTAACCCTTGAGTCAGTCAGGGAGAGTACGGGGCCGCCGCGTAGTATCGTGAAGCATCAACTGACCTTAGAACCTTCAATTTCACAACTTGGCTAGTAGGACGTAGCGAGGTGGCCGGCCTTGGTGTATTCTCAAGGTCGACAAATACTCGATGCTACACTCATTGAGGTTTGACTCTTGAGCTTTGTTTGGTTGCGAGTTAATTTCCTATTGAACAAAGTTGGGAGAAGGATCAGTGATATTGAGATCCCTTTTATAACCCGATTACTATTTATAGGACAGGTTGAACCAATCCAACTTCAAGAGGGTATGACCTTAAAACCCATGCAAGCCTTAAACCTAAGGACTTGGTGTGACTTGTTTGTTGTTTGCTATACCTGTGATTTTCTAACCTAATCATGACATCATAAGCATGGCATATCATGACTAACCATTTCAAGGATTCCGCATGGCTCATTTTTGCTCTGTTTTGTAGGACATGGCATCTGCCCGTAGGAACACTATACAGATCAACCTTGTGAATGTGTCTCTCCAACTAAAGGATTTGGAATTAAGGGTTCTTGAAGGTTCTCATTTCACTAGAAAGCATGGTCAATTGCTCAATTTGGTCACTGCAAAACCTGATGCGGAGTTGTTAAAAGTGTTGTTTCAGTTCTTCGATCCGATGCACCATTGTTTCACCTTCCCGGATTACCAACTAGTACCTACTATGGAGGAATTTTATCAGTTATTGGGGGTACCTATTCTTGACTAGTTGCCTTTCAACGATACAGAAGGACATCCAAAGCCTGAAGAAATTACTAGAGCTTTGTCTTTACAACGGTCTGACATAGTGGAAAATTGGGAGACTAGAGGGAGTGTCCAAGGAATTACGGTTAAGTTTCTATTTGAGAAGGATTATCATTTTTGGGATACCTTAGATTTACAAGATTTCGAAGAGGTGTTGGCACTTCTTGTTTATGGGATGGTACTTTTCCCTAATGCTGATCAACTCTCAGATGTGAGCACTATCAAGGTTTTCCTATCTCATAATCCAGTGCCTACATTACTCGGGGATATTCTACACTCTCTACATGCTCGCACTCTAAAGAGAAGAGGGACCCTTCTGTGTTGCAATCCTCTATTGGCTAGGTGGTTTATTTCGCACCTACCCAGGGCTATTTTGAAGAATGAACAGGGTTTGAAATGGTCTCGTAGGCTGATGTCCCGTAAGCATTCAGACATTCATTGGTGTTCGTAGTTCTCGGAAGATATTACCATCATCGACCGCTGTGGTGAATTCCCTAATGTCCACCTCTTAGGCATTAGGGGAGGAATCACTTACAACCCTTGTTTGGCCTTACGTCTGTTTGGTTATGCGAGAAGAGATGGTCCACATGATACGCTTATCCAAGGAATTTCCTTCAACTATGAGAATGATGCTCAGGGATACCGCACAAGGTTCATAAAAGCTTGGGGCATGGTGCATAAAATTGATAGCAAGACGCTGGGGCACAAGAATTCCATTCCTCTTGAGCCTTATCTCTGGTGGGTATGAGCTCGCGCCCGAAGTCTTAGGATGCCTTACCCAGCTATCCTTCCAATAACTGTGGAGCCAGCTATTGAAGGAGACACTACTTCACTTGGTCATCATCCTGACATGCCAACCGATCATGAAGAGTTACAGAAGTCCTGGGATCAACTCAAAGAGGAGCGGGACACGTTTGAAGCTCAGTTCTATGCTAGCGAGAAGAAGGTCCTGGAGCTTACTAGGCTACTTCATGAAGAAAGGAACATAAATGCCTACATCGCGCCAAAGAGGATGCGCTCCTGGGAGACCTAGTTTCTTTCTTTAAGTTTTGTTTTGTTTAATTATAAGCCTAAAAGGAATTCTTTGTAACAATTCGAACTTATTAATGCAATTAACGTGTGTTTCTTTTGGTTAAACAAATATGAGCCTTTAAGAATCCTTGAAATCATTGCATACACATCCCATCCATAGCATTGCATAAACAGGTACCATTACAGGTTTCTCATCTTCTTTGCTGTTTATTTCAGCAAAAATGTCTTCCGAACAAAGCATCAAGGATCTTCAGGCACAAAATGCCCAATTCCAACAAATGTTCATAAATATGGCGAAGGGGCAGGAGGATCTGAAAGCCCTCATCCTGAAGGAGAAAAAGAAAAAGAAGAAGGTTACCGGTATTCTGAATATGTGCAGAAGGTTTAGAGGGCCATTAAAGCAACAAGTCGATCTGACCTCTTCATCCAAAGAAGGGTAGAATCAAGAAGAAGAGACAAGGGAGAAGGACCCCAATCCTGAAGTTTCTGACAATGATATCGACTACAATGATGAGCAATATCCTCCCACTGAGGATAGATACAAGCAGTTGGAAGATCGTTTGAGTGCTATAGAAGTCCAGAGGATACCTGGGCTGGATTTCAAAGAATTGGGATTGGTATCGGGAGTGGTCATCCGCAGAAGTTCAAAGCTCCAATTTTTGCAAAGTATGATGGGGTGTCTTGCCCAAAACTCCATCTCCGCTCTTATGTCAGAAAGATCCAGCCCCACACCACTGATAGAAATTTGTGGGTTCATTTATTTCAAGATAGTCTGTCAGGGACTCAGCTTGAATGGTTCTACCAACTAGAGAGAGCCAATGTATGAAACTAGGAAGACCTGGCTGCTGCTTTTTACAAGCAGTATCAGTATAACGCCGACCTTGCTCCTACTCGTACTCAACTCCAGAGTATCTCCATTGGTGCAAGTGAAGGCTTTAAGGACTATGCACAAAAGTGGAGAGACTTGGCTGGAAGAGTTCAACCCCCGTTGTCTGATAGGGAGTTGGTTGATATGTTTCTGGGGATGCTATTTGATCCATTCTTCAATCATTTGATCGGCAGCTCGTCAGCTGTTTTCACCGAGCTGATTCATAATGGAGAGAGAGTAGAAGCTGGGATTTGGAGCGGCAAGATATAGAAGGATGCCTCTTCGAGTTCGGTAAAGAATCCTTTTGCTGGTAAGAAGGAAGCCAGTGCCATATATAGCCCGAAGGCCCAAAACAGAGCTGAACATCATCAGACATTAAGTGCCGTAATGATACCTAGGCCTACAGTCGCTCCATAACACAACAATTAACCAATGGTGGAAATGCCACAACGGAAGTTTACACGAATCAACATGACATTGGCTAAAGTTCTACCTCATCTTCTGAGATCCAACTTGGCAACTTTGAAAGAGGCTCCCAAGAATCTGAATACCACATCTCCCCGATTTAATCCAAATGCTCGGTGTGCCTATCATTCTGAGAGTCCCAGCCACAATACCAATGACTGTTGGGCTCTAAGAAATAAGGTACAAGATCTAATCAAAGCCAAGGAAATTGAGTCCGATGCTCCGGAAAAGCCCAATGTCATAACTACTCCCATGCCTAAGCACAGTCGTGGAATTAATGTTGTTGATACCGACTTGTTTGTGACCTCGGTGGATGAAGTTTCTACTCCTCTCATGACTATGAAGAAGAGTTTGTTGTTGGCCGGTTTATTTCCGGGTTATGGTGAAGGTTGCCACATGTGTTCATCTCTGCCTTCTGGTTGCCGTTTGCTGAAGTCAGGTGTTCAGCGCCTGATGGACAGCAAAGAAATTTTGTTCGAGAAAACCTTGATTCCTGTTGTTCCATCTGAAGACATTACTATTATAACCATTTCCGAAAATCCTTCCAAGGTCTCCTCGAAAATACCTGTTAGGATTACATCTGTTCCAAGAGTCGCTCCGCTAATAATCACTGTTCCTGGTCCTGTCCCGTATGCCTCGGACAAAGCTGTCGCCTGGCATTTTGGTGCTGATGTGTACTATCATGGCATCAAACAAGATCTGAAAAATGAAGAGGCTGATCCTAATATTGGTAACATTGTCGGGACCAGCAAGGTTACCCGAAGTGGAAGGGTCTTCTCTCCCGAGATTTCCCCTAAGACTGTCAGCAGGCCTATGGTCATGTCGTCTGCTATTCCTGCTGGTACATCAACTACGGCTCCTGTTCTTACTCCAATTATTACCCCTATTGGAGAATCATCTAGTACCCGCGACAAAGAAGTTATAGGCGAGCCTGCCCGGACAGAGGCACCTAGAAAAATTATCGTGGAAGCCTCTAAGAAAGAGATAGAGGAAATACTGAAAATAATCAAAAAGAGCAACTACAATGTGGTCGAGCAGCTGGGGCAGACCCCCTCAAAGATATCCATGTTGTCTCTGTTGTTGTGCTCTGAAGCCCATGCGAAGGCTCTGATTGCATTCCTCAAGACTGCACATGTGCCACAGGAGACCTTAGCTGATCAATTCAAAGATTGTGTGGCTAGCCTGACTACTGACAATGGGCTGGGTTTTTCAGATGCAAACCTGACACCGAAAGGGAGGAAGCATAATGATGCTCTGCATGTCTCAATTGAGTGCAGGGGCACCACTATGGCTCATGTGCTGGTAGATATTAGGTCTTTGTTGAATGTCCTGCCTAAGAAGGCATTGGATCGGTTGGACTGTTAGGGCTTGACCTTAAAGCCTAGTAACATTGTGGTGAGGGCTTTTGATGGGTCGAAGAGAATGGTGCATGGGGAGGTGGACATCCTTGTCAAAGTAGGCTCTCAAACCTTTGAGTCCACCTTCTATGTTATGGACATCCGGTCGTCATATTCTAGTTTGTTGGGTCGTCCCTGGATCCATGAAGCTGGGGCAGTCACTTCTACACTGCACCAGATGCTAAAGTATCCAGTAAGAGGAAAGATTGTCATTGTGCGAGGTGAGGAGGAGTATATGGTGAGCCACCTCAATTCCTTCAAGTACGTAGAGATGGATAGGGAATTCATAGAGACTCCTTGTCAGGATTTTGAAGAGGTTCCTTAAACCCTGGCATCGGCTGAAGCTACTACCAATAAACCTCCTCTGAAGATGGCTTCTCTCAAGGACGCCAGGGCCGTAGTTAAAAAAGGTGGGTGTACCAATTGGGGTCAGCTCCCTGATTTCACTCACAAAACTGACAAATTTGGTTTGGGCTTTACTACAGGGGCTCAAAGGGATGTTCGACGCGCTCGGGCTGGAGGACCTCCCCTACGCATCAGCAAACGTGGGGTTAACGCCATTGAAGACAGCGAGGAAGACTGTGACATTGTTAGCTGGATCTACCCGACTACCAATGGTGGACCTAGTAATTGGACGGCCAGAGATTTTATACCAGTTTCTTTCATTTCGCAGTAATTGTCTTACTTGTTTTGAGATTTGTAATAAACAATTTAAAACTTTACGGCCTTGTGCCTTGCTTGAGGCACATTGGCTTTGCTTGTGAGGGCTATTATTTTTCATTTCATATATCATTAATAAAGCATTGGAGGTTTCTTGCATACAAAGTTTGCGCTCTCTGTTTTTTCTTTTTTGTTTTCACTTTATCAAAACAGCTATTCTCTTACACACACTCACGTATCATACTGCAGATCCATATCCACTCTAGATCCCATTGATAACAGCTCTACTATTGCCAGTTATGACTTCAAAAATCCGATCAACCAAGCCGAAGACAAGGTGAGGATTATTGTGAGGTGCCTGGAGAACTTTCTAGGCTATTATAGCAGGAAGAAAGGGCCATACAGCCTCATGAAGAGCCGGTTGAGACGATAAACTTGGGCACAGAGATAGATAGAAAAGAAGTCAAGATCGGCGCAAATCTGGAAGTTAAGATCAAACAGCAGTTGATACAAATGTTGCACGACTATTTTGAGATCTTCGCATGGTCATATGAAGACATGCCAGGTTTAGACACTGATATTGTGGTTCATCGCCTGCCGACCAAAGAAGACTGTCCTCCGATTAAACAGAAGGTCCGTCGTATGTGTCCCAAAATGTCAGAGAAGATCAAGGCAGAGGTCATGAAATAGTTCGAAGCAGGATTCTTAGTTGTCACTTCTTATCCACAGTGGGTTGCTAACGTCTTTCTGGTACCTAAGAAGGACGGTAAGGTACATATGTGTGTGGATTACAGAGATCTGAACAGGGCAAGCCCCAAGGATGACTTCCCACTTCCTCACATTGACATCTGGTTGACAACACCGCGCAACACAAAATCTTCTCCTTCATGAATGGTTTCTCTGGCTACAACCAGATCAAGATGGCTCCTGAAGATATGGAGAAGACAACCTTCGTCACGCAGTGGGGCACCTTCTTCTACAAGGTTGTTCCTTTTGGGTTGAAGAATGATGGGGAAACTTATCAGCACGCCATGGTCGCTTTGTTCCATGATATGATTCACCACGAGATCGAAGTCTATGTTGATGACATGATAGCCAGGTCTCAAACTGAGGAATAGCACCTTAATCATCTACAAAAGTTGTTCGACAGGTTGAAGATATATAAGTTGAGGTTGAATCCGAACAAGTACACCTTCGGGGTAAGGTCTGGTAAACTTTTGGGTTTCATTGTCGACAACAAAGGCATCTAAGTAGATCCTGCAAAGGTAAAGGCTATATAAGAAATGCCAATTCCCCGTACAGAGAAGGAAGTTAGAGGTTTCTTGGGACACCATAATTATATCGCCAGGTTCATTTCACACCTGACTACTACTTGTGAGCCAATCTTCAAGCTTCTGAAGAAAGATCAAGTGGTAAAGTGGAATGATGAAAGTCAGACCGCTTTCGAAAGAATCAAGGAATACCTTCAAGAACCACCAATTATAAAGCCCCCTGTTGAAGGAAGGCCTTTGATTTTGTACCTAACAGTGCTAGACAATTCAATGGGGTATGTACTGGGGCAGCATGACGAGTCTGGTCAAAAAGAGCACGCAATATACTACCTTAGCAAAAAATTTACCGACTGTGAGACAAGATACTCACTGCTCGAGAAAACTTGTTACGCTTTGGCATGGGCTGCTCGCCGACTAAGACAGTATATGTTGACCCACACTACCTTGTTGATATCGAAGATGGATCCGATCAAGTACATTTTTTAGAAGCCTGCATTCTTCAGAAGAATAGCAAGATGGCAGGTGATCTTAACTGAGTACGACATAGAATATACAAACCAGAAAGCAATCAAGGGAAGTATGTTAGCATATCATTTGGCACATCAAGCTGTGGACGACTACCAGTCCATGAATTTCGAGTTCCCGAATGAGAATATCATGTTGGTAACCGACTGTGAAGAACCTGGACCAGATGAAGGACCTGAGGAAGGATCCTGGTGGTCTATTTATTTTGATGGAGCCTCAAACACATTGGGTAATGGTATTGGCGCCGTAATCATATCTCTCGAGGGCTGTCATACTCCATTCACTGCCCGATTATGTTTCAACTGTACCAACAACATGGCGGAGTATGAAGCATGTATCATGGGTCTTAGAGCTGCTATTAACCTAAGGATCAAGTTCTTGAGTGTATTCTGGGATTCCGCTTTGGTGATAAGTCAGATCAAAGGCGAGTGGGATACGAAGCACCCGAACCTTATTACTTACAAAGAGTATGTACTGACACTGCTGCCACATTTTAAAGAGATCACCTTTGAACATTTCCCATGAGAAGAGAACCAGTTAGCGGATGCGCTAGCTACTATGTCGTTAATGTTCAAGGTCGGGTGGGACAATGAAGCTCCCTAAATCACTATTGATAGGTTGGATGAACCGGCATACTGCTGTGAGATCGATACTAAGGAGGTAGCCGATAAACCTTGGTCTCATGAGGTGAAAAGGTATCTCGAGGCTCAAGAATACCCCGAGGGGGCATCTGTCAATGACAAGAAATTTCTAAGAAGGTTTGCTGCAAAGTTCTTCCTCAGCAATGGAATCCTCTATAAGCGCAACCATGACTTTACCTTACTGCGGTATATAGACAAGAGTGAGGCAAAGAGGATCATGGAAGACCTACACGAAGGTACCTTTGGCACTCATTCTAGTGGACATACCATGGCTAAGAAGATCCTACGGGCTGGATACTACTGGTCCACTATGGAATCCGATTGTTATCAGCACTCTCGAACTTGTCATAAGTGTCAAATCTACGCTGATAAGGTGCATGTGCCTCCGGTCCCCTTAAACGTCTTGACAGCTCTGTGGCCCTTTTCAATGTGGGGCATCAACATGATCGAAGAAATCAGACCTACCGCCTCCAATGGATATCGCTTCATTCTAGTGGCCATTGATTACTTCACGAAGTGGGTTGAGGCAGCCTATTTTGCTACATTAACCAAGAGCGTCGTGGTGCGGTTTATCCGACATAATCTGATATGTCGATATGGTGTGCCAGAGAGAATTATTACTGAAAATGGTACGAATATCAACAACACAATGATCACTGAGCTCTATAAACAGTTCAAGATACAACATCATAATTCTTCTCCCTACCGGCCAAAGACGAATGGCGCTGTTGAAGCAGCTAACAAGAACATCAAGAAGATTGTACAGAAGATGACGGTGACATACAAAGACTGGCATGAGATGTTACCATTTGCTCTTCATGGGTACCGTACCTCAGTACGGACGTCGACAGGGGCAACACCCTACTCTCTGGTATATGGCATGGATGCAGTCCTACCCATCGAAGTCCAAATACCTTCTCTCAGGATTATGAAGGATGCGGGTTTGAACAAAGATGACTGGATCCAAACCCGACTTGATCAGTTAAATCTAATCGATGAAAAGAGACTTACTGTTATCTTCCATGGTCATACGTATCAAAAGCGAATGATCAAGGCTTTTAACAAGAAAGTCAGGCGTCAAGAATATCAAGTCGGGGATCTAGTGATAAAACGCATCATACTGCCGCAAGGTGATCCCAGGGGAAAATGGACCCCCACGTACGAAGGACCATTTATGGTTAAGAACATTTTCTCAGGTGGAGCTATGATTCTAACCACCATGGATGGTGACGACCTTCCTCACCCTTTCAATGCAGACATAGTGAAAAGATACTATGCCTAATCAAGAGACCCGCTAGATTGACTGGCCTAGGCAAAAATAAGGGCTTCCAGGCGAACCAAAAGGGTTCGGGCAAAAGTAAGGGATGAAAATGAAAAATCTGTACACCCGGCAAGTCGAAAACCTGAAAGGGCGACTTGGGCAAAAAAGGGTATCCCGGTGGACTGAAAACCCGAAAGGGAAGTCCAAGCAAAAGTTAGGGATATAAAGTGTATCATTATATCTCGTTAGATCATCTTGCGGCCAAATTTACGTATCGGCTATCAAGCTTAGACGGCACCAATCAATCTAATCAACTTTCGGCCAAGAAGCAAAGTGATGAGACGCTTGAAGATATAAAGGCAATAACAGAGTTGGAACCCAATGGGGTTGTTTCACATAGCTGTTTTTTTTTCTTTTACACAAATTGTATAGTTTCTATTTTTCGGCGGCATTCTCTTACTAGAGCGTCAGCCTCCATGTACAAAAATGCCTATTACAGGCCAACTTCAGAAATCAATACAAAATTATTTTCACAAGAAACTTCGAGTTTGTTTTTCTTTTTCTGTTTTTGTTTCGCAAGAACGTCCAATGACTTATTTTTTATATATGCATTTGAAAATGGTTGTTGCTCATAAATATTTACATAAGAAACAAGGATAATTACTCGCAATTCCAGAAACAGGGGCAAAAACAAGAAGTGCCAAACCCGACAGTTACTCTGCCCAGCAGGTACCGGGATAGACTTAGCTTTGGAGTATAATCATTAGTACATACACTCCCTACAGAGTAAAAGTATTCGAAAACATTGATGTCGGATTTCCCGAAGTAGGACGTAACCTCCCCAGATAGGGTCATTTAGAAACCTGACAGCTATATCCCCCAGTCGAATTTCGCAATCACGGGCGGGTCAGTAAATTTCATCCCCCAAGCAGAGTTTATTTCTCTGGATACAGAGGCTCAATCCCCGACATAGTTCATCACTTCAGCTACAAAAATGCACTTCCTAAGTTTGTTCCCTGCAGAGTTTATTCTCAGGCAGAATCTCTTCCTGACAGAATATTCATAAATCTCCAGCAACAGTCAGGGATTTATTTTCCCATACGCGAGCATACCCCGATACCATTTCGTGAACATACATCATGACATACACATACATACCATATACAGCATTATCTCATTTATTTTGAGAACATCATTCCACCGTGCATTTCATGCATCGCACCTAATTAACCTTGTTATCTTTTCAGGAAAGACGATTAGCTTCAACAAATCCAGCAGTTATGTAGGTCACGTCTGCAGACGACTAATGGAAACTCGGTTTCTGAAACCAAATGGGTCCACTAATCTACACTTTCACTTAGAAGTAACCCTACGATCTAGGTTTCTTCCCATAAGCCCTACTATCCAGGCTTTCATCTCGAAGTAACCCTACGACCCAGGTTCCTTCTCACAACCCTACTATCCAGGATCTCATCTTGAAGTAACTCTACTATCCAGGTTCCTTCCCATAAGCCCTACTATCCAGGCTTTCATTTTGAAGTAACCCTACGACCCAGGTTCCTTCTTATAGCCCTACTATCCAGGCTTTCATTTCGAAGTTGTGAAATCAAGCTTTCCAAGTGTTTTGATGAAGACAAACTAGCATGCAAAAATGAATGGATCAAGATAGAAGATTTATCTCAAGCAAGATTCATTGATCAAGATCAACTTTTCAAGACTTATGGATTAAGGTATATGAAATTTTTGATCTTATGCTCTTAGTGCTCAAAACTATTTTTAATCATGCATTTACTTTATTAAAATAATATTTTGAGTATATACTATGTATGATTGAAGAAGGATGTTTTAAATTGCTTAAAATCTTTGAAAATAATGATTTTTCAATTTTTTTTACACAAGCAATCGATTGTCATACTAGGACAATCGGTTGCAGTCAAAAAACAAAAGTTTCTGTTTTGACAACAATCGATTGTCATCTAGCAGCAATCGATTGTCATGTGTTTTGTTTTCAAATTTTTTGAACGTTGGCCTATGAGAAACCGATTGCTCCTCAATGACAATCGGTTATCATAGTTATATTTTTCAAATTTTTTAAACGTTGCTTTTACAGTATTCAGTTGTTGCTTTAGTGCAACCGATTGTTGTGCTTCAGATTTTGAAAACTTTCATTTTTCCAGCAACTTTTTGTAACACCTTTTCATGGAAATCTTTGTATCTTTTCAAATACATTTTTTTCAGTAAAAATGGTTTAAACATTGCTATGATTCATTGAAGAGGTATTACTACATTATAAATTATTTTTATTTAGAATTTTGAAAAAATAACAACAATCACTAACAACTATTACTTTCTATTCTTTTGATCATACTCTCTATACTCAAGATTTTTGTTTATCATTTTCACATGCATACTGAAAATTGTTCTTGAGCACTTAGAAGAATATTCCATCTTAAATTTCATATTGAATAGAAAAGATCAATCAAGTGATTGACATTGCTCTTTCATCTTTCAAACTCTTATGCAAATCAAACAAACTATTGTATCCTTGTTTTCAGGATTGTTGGAAACAAGAAAGACACTTAGGGAGGATTGTTCTCTTTGTGTTCTTAGTGAAAATCCAAGAGGATTGTTCTTGGTCCAAGAGGATTGTTCTTGGTTGTTTGGTAGTCTTTGTACAAATTACCAACTATAAGGAAATCTTTTTCATGTTGAAAAGGGACTGGAGTACTCTCGGACTGTGAGGGGAACCAGGATACATCTCTGTGTTTTTTACTTTCCGCATTTACTGCTTTCATCACTTATCAAAAAAAGAAAGAAAAGAAACTCGTGCAAAAATATTCATACAATTCAGAAAAAGTTTTAAAGAACCTAATTCACCCCCCCCCCCCCCCTCTTAGGCGCATCTGAACTTACAATTGGGATCAGAGCAGGTTATAGGTAACTTGTTCCTACAAGATCCAGAATGGCTTCCGCAAACAACAATTTTGTGTTCAGAGACGGTGGCAGTAGCAACAAGCCTCCTCTATTCTGTGGTGAATATTTTGATTTCTGGAAGATCTGTATGAAGGCTCATCTAGAAGCACAAGGAGAAGAAATATGGGATGCTATCCAAAATGGTCCTTTTGTTCCAGTAACTGTAGTAAACGGCATTGGTTCATAAAAGCCTAAAACTACATGGGATGATGATGATAAGAAAAAGGTCATGTATGACAACAAGGCAATAAACCTCCTTCAAAGCGCACTTAGTATGGATGAATTCTTCTGTGTCTCAGCATGCACAACGGTAAAAGAAATTTGGGATACACTGGTTGAAACACATGAAGGAACAACTGAAGTTAAGAGATTGAGACTTAATACGTTAAGTCAAGAATATGAATTGTTCCGCATGCAACCCGGAGAATCCATTCTTGATTTACAAAAGAGATTTGTGCATCTAACAAATCATCTAATGGCACTTGGGAAAACATTGACTAATGATGAATTGAACCTAAAAGTGCTCAGATCCTTGACTAGAGAATGGCAACCAAAGGTAACGGCAATCTCAGAAAAGAAGAGTCTCGCTACTATGACATCTGCAACCTTGTTCGGAAAACTTCAAGAATACGAGACAGAACTTGGTAGATTGGAAAAGCGTGAAAATCAAGAAAAGAAGTCTAAGATCATTGCCTTGAAGATTGACTCCAAGGAAGACGAAAAGAAAGATAATCCTGATGAAGATGAAAACTTCATGCTTCTCGTTAGAAGACTTGGAAAATTCCTTGGTAAAAATGACAAAGCCTTCTCGCACTCAAAGAAGAAGAAATACTTCAAGAAGAAGGAAGGATCCTCATCAACACAAGAAGTTACTTGTTATGAATGTGGTAAACAAGGTCACATCAAACCGGACTGTCCAAAACTTTCAAAGTAAAGTGGCTACAAAGGCAAGAAGGAATCAAAATATAAGAAAGCATATGTTGCATGGGAAGATGTTGAACTAAGTTCGTCATCCGACTCCGATAGCGACGAAAGTGCCAATCTTGCGTTAATGGCATCACACCACTCCGAAAGCAAAGATGATGAGGTTAGTAACGTATTCTCTCTTTTTGATAGTGATGCACAAGGTGCTATAAATGAACTGTTAAATGAATGCAAAATTCTGTACAAAACTATCTCATCACAAAAGAAACAAATTTCATCGTTGGAAGAAAAATGTAGATCTATTGAAAAAGATCTCAAAGATGAAAAGCAAAAGGTTAGTGATGAAAAATAGAATTTTGTATGCACAAAGTGTGAATCTCTCTCTTTCCAAATTGTCCAATTGAAAAGGGTTATTGAAAGGTATGAAAAAGGAAAAATTGGATTGGAAGGTGTTCTTAGCCAACAAAGATACTCAAATGACAAAAGTGGTCTTGGATACTCAAAATTTTCAAAACCAAGTACCAACAAAACCATCTTTGTCAAGGCTAGCGATCAACCAACCAAAGAGAAAGAAATCACTCCCAAAATAGTTCATCACTATCCTAAAAATAAAATACCCTCTAAGAAGAAATCTTATCCTTCTAGATATAGAAGTAAATTTGAACCTACTCATTTTTATTGTGGTATTCAAGGACACACACCTAAAGCTTGTTATGTTAGAAACTTTGGCATGGCAAATGGGAATTATGTGTGGGTTAAGAAAGGAACTAATTATGAAGGACCCAAAGCAACTTGGGTACCTAACAAAACCTAATCTGGTTTTGTAGGTAAGCTTGACGACCACTTCAAATCTATGGTATCTCGATAATGGTTGTTCCAAGCATATGACGGGAGATATCGACAAATTTTCACATCTAACGCTAAAGGCCAAGGGTTATGTGACGTATGGAGATAACAACAAAGGAAATATTCTTGGCATAGGAAAAGTTGGTGGTCCACCTTTCACATCAATTAAAGATGTTCTTTATGTCGAAGGACTAAAGCACAATCTTCTAAGTATTAGCCAACTATGTGACAAAGGTTTCAAGATCAAGTTCACTAAAGACGAATGTTTGATAGAAGATGAAGTCACACATGAGGCTAAACTTAAAGGTAAAAGATTAAATAATATTTTTATGATTTCCCTTAATGATTTATCTTTGAAGGTTAAATGTCTCATGACAAACAACAACGACTCATGGCTATGGCACAAAAGAATCGCTCATATTCATATGGAGCATTTAAACAAATTGATTAAGCATGACCTTGTTGTTGGACTGCCTAAGATAAAGTTCATCAAAGATAGACTTTGCGATGCATGTCAAAAAGGAAAGCAAACAAAATCAACTTTCAAATCCAAGAATTTGGTGTCCACTACTAGGCCACTACAATTGCTTCATATGGACTTGTTTGGCCCTTCTAGAACGAGGAGCTTCGGAGGTAATGTATACGCTCTAGTTATTGTTGATGACTTTTCTAGATATACTTGGACACTCTTTTTAGTGCAGAAAAATGATGCATTCAAGGCGTTCAAGAAATATGCAAAGCAAATTCAAAATGAGAAGTCACTATCTATTGCCTCCATAAGAAGCGACCATGATGGAGAATTCCAGAATTCCTCCTTTGAAGATTTCTATGAAGAACATGGAATATCACATAATTTATTAGCACCAAGGACTCCTCAACAGAATGGAGTTGTAGAAAGGAAGAATAGGTCTCTTATTGAACTTGCAAGGACAATACTTAGTGATTCAAACCTTCCAAAATATTTTTGGGCGGATGCTGTAAGCACGGCATGCTTTGTAAGCAATAGAGTTAATATTCGACCTATCTTGAAGAAGACTCCGTATGAACTCTTTCGAGGAAGGAAACCAAATATTTCATTCTTTCATGTCTTTGGTTGCAAATGTTTTGTCCTTAACAACGACAAAGACAACCTTGGTAAGTTTGATGAAAAATCAGATGAAGGTATTTTTCTTGGATACTCCTTATCTAGTAAAGCTTATCGTATTTACAATAAAAGAACTTTAACTATTGAGGAATCTATGCACGTATCATTTGATGAATCTAACCCCTCCGAGGAGGATACTATTGTTTTAAATGATGATGATGATAAGATTTTAGATATTCTTCAAGAAGATGCCTCCAAGATCAACAATGAGAATCAATTGGAACAACAAGAAGAACAAATTCCAGAAGAATCAAATGTCAATGATCTACCTAAGGAATGGAGAACCCATAGAGATCACCCTATTGATAAAATCATCGGTGACATTAGTCAAGGCGTTTCAACAAGATTGAACCTCAAAGATGCTTGCTTGAACATGGCGTTCGTTTCTCAAATCGAACCTTCCAAAGTCGACGATGCATTAGGAGACAACCAATGGATGATTGCTATGCAAGAAGAATTAAATCAGTTCAAGAGGAAACAAGTTTGGGAACTTGTTCCTAGACTAAGTGACAAACACATCATGTGTACCAGATGGGTGTTCAAAAACAAACTTGATGAGAACGGTATAATTGTTCAAAATAAAGCAAGATTGGTAGCCCAAGGATACAACCAAGAAGAGGGAATTGACTTTGAAGAAATTTTTGCTCCGGTTGCAAGGTTAGAAGCTATACGTGTTTTACTTGCTTACGTTTGTTCATTGAATTTTCAGCTTTACCAAATGGACGTCAAAAGCGCATTCTTAAATGGCTACATCAATAAAGAAGTCTATGTCAAACAACCCCCATTCTTTTAAGACTTCAATAATCCTTCACATGTCTTTAAGTTGAGAAAAGCTCTTTATGGCTTAAAACAAGCACCTAGATCATGGTATGACAGACTCAGTACATTCTTATGCGAAAAAGGTTTCGAGAAAGGTAAAGTGGATAAGACCTTGTTCATAAAGAAGATCAAAGGTAACACTTTATTATTACAAGTCTATGTCGATGATATTATATTTGGTTCAACTAACAAAGATTTGTGTGAAGAATTCTCGTTGATGATGCAAGGAGAATTTGAGATGTCCATGATGGGCAAGATGAACTATTTCCTTGGATTGCAAATTAAGAAACTGAAATATGGTATCTTCATCAATCAATCAAAATATTGCAAGGAACTTTTGAAAAAGTTTGATATGGATAATTGCAAATCAATGCATACGCCAATGGGCTCCGGTACTTATGTTGATCAAGATGAATCCGGTATTTCCATTGATATTACTAAATATCAAGGCATGATTGGATCACTGCTATACTTGACGGCAAGTCGTCCTGACATCATGTTCAGTGTATGTCTGTGTGCACGATTTCAAGCAAACCCGAAGGAATCTCACCTCATGGCGGTAAAAAGAATCATGAAATATCTCAAAGGAACAACCAATGTCGGCCTATGGTACCCAAAAGGTAATATATGCAATTTAATTGGTTATTCTGACGCTGTTGCACCCCAAAATTTGCCCTCTCATGTTTCCCAAAGCCTTCCCCTTGCATGGTTGATCACAAACTCTTGCCTAAGGAAAAGGAAAATTTTTGAGTGATGCTTCGATTTGCATTCTGAAGAATCGCTTCGATTGGCATTCTGAAGGAGCATTTCGATTGTCATTCTGAAGGAGCATTTCGATTGGTATTCTGAAGGAGCATTTCGATTGGCATTCTGAAGGAGCACTTCGATTGGTATTCTGAAAGAGCATTTCGATTGGCATTCTGAAGGAGCATTTCGATTGGTATTCTGAAGGAGCATTTCGATTGGCACTCTGAAGAAGCATTTCGATTAGCACTCTGAAGAAGCATTTCGATTGGCATTCTGAAGGAACACTTTGATTGGCATTCTGAAAAACCCTTCGATTGGCATTCTGAAGGAGCATTTCGATTGGCACTCTGAAGAAGCATTTCGATTGGCATTAAGGACAAGTACTTTGATTGGAATTCCAAAAAGGTCCATTCGAAGAAGCATTCAAAGGGTCCATTCGAAGAAGCTTTCGAAAGAGCATTCGAAGGAGGTTATCAGCCCATTCAAAAGGGAGCATTCGAAAGAAGCCATCAGCCCATTCGAAGGGGAGCATTCGAAGGCCAGTTGCTTGTCATTCAAAATTCAAAAAGGGACAGAATCCCATGTGTTTAGCCAACGTTACAAACTCTCATTCATGGCTTTCAAACACACAATTAACGTTACGAATCCTCCTTCATGGCTGTCAAAACACATAATCAAGGTCATTTAAACCTTTGTATTCCTGTCCCCTTCACCCCCTCTATATAAAGAATTCAAAAATGCTGCAAAAAGGGACAAAAGGAAGATACAGAAAAATAGAGAACTTGGAGAGATGCTGCCCAGAATTTTCCAAGCCAAAGCTGCCACCCAGCAAACGCCTCCCCCCTCAGAACTACAGGTCGAAGCACCTCTATTTGGTAAAAGAAAAATCTAATCTCAAGCTCACTCTCAAATTCATTTCGATTGCATATTCATATTTTTTATGTTTGTGAATGATTTAATGTGCTTCATGTGAGCTACAGTGCAGAGTTGAGATTGTGCCATTGCTTGGGCACAATCTGAGTTTATCCTTCGAATCCCAGGATAAAACAAACCCAGACCCAGGTTCAGCAGGTGAAAATAAGAGGAGATTCGAACCAGGGGGGTTAAGTCCCCCCTGGACTTTTAATATGTGTTTCGTTTTGCAGGAACCCCATGCTCAGCTTCTTGTTCAGAGCTTCAAAGCTCAACAGTTTAGCTTCGAACTGGACTCAGGATTTCCAGTTCAAAGGATGACATGTTCAGATCGAACCCTCTCAGAGTGCAGCCCCTCATGCACCTTCGATCCAGCCTCTTCACTGGGTCGAAAGACAGCCTGCCTCTCTTTCGACCCAGGCCTCCAGAATTACCTTTTTTTTCTTATTTTGCTGCCTGGCCCATTTGTACTCTGTTTATTTTGTTTCCGTTTATTCCTTTTAGTTTTAGTTCTAATCAAAAATCATAAAAAATAAACAACTTAGAATTAGGATTTAATTTAATTAATCATTTTAACTTATTTTCTCCAATTTTAAAATCGATAGACTTAGGTTTTATTCAAATTCAATCTTTTTTTCATAAACAAAAATACAAAAAATATTAGGTTTGTTTTAGAATAAATTTTAATCAGTATTTTTTTTAATTAATTAAATTTGACTTAACTGAATATTTAGCATTTTCTCAAAAAAATAGATAAAACAACAAAAAGATTATATGCTTAGGATTTTTAAGTTTCATGCGCGTTTATTTGATTGTAACTGCTTATTATTCCCCCAATTTTGGACATGTAAATAATCCCCTCCCCGAAGCCTTGTAATAGTGTAGTATTTACAGTTTCTGCACTTTAAATTCCTGTACATATATTAACTGCTTAGATGTATGCTAACTAGGATTGTATGACAAGATCTAAAAACAAATGGTAGAACACCTAAAAATACAAAGATAATATAAACTAAAAATTGACACACTTGCACATGCCACTCCTAGGGTACACCTTATTTGGTTGCCTCAAATGTGGTCATTAAGTATAGGATGTTTTAGAGGTCGTCCTTTTTGTCCCAAGATCATAAGTTGTCTCGAAATGGTTGCCTCGATAAAAATGATCTAAGACATTAGGATTACCACTAAAGTGTCATAACGTTGCTTTAGTGACCACAAGTCCCTTAAATCGAATTGACCTGAAAAACTCCAACGACGGTGCTACCTACTCCTCAATAGTGGGATAGCACTGTCTAAAGGACAGTTGCACAGTTTAATTCCTTTTCGAGTAGGTAGATGTTCTTAAGTACTTGCTCTCTTTTAAAAAAAACAAAAACTTTTCGCACTTACACTTTCATCAAAAAACGAAACTCTTTTCAAAACCCACAATCATAAAGAAAAGCAAACCTTTTGAAAACATAGTGAGCAAGTACCTAAGAGCCCGTGGATAACCACGGATAGAAAGGGTGCTAACACCTTCCCTTTCTATAATCTACCTCCCGAACCCGAGAAACAATCTCGAAAAGGAATTTTTTCTGTGCTTTTGTCCTTTCCCTTATTGGATAAAATAAAAGATGGTGGAGACTCTTGCTTACCGCGACACTTTGCGAAAACAAACGCAAACGCGAACCAGCATATTAAAAAAACAGTCAGTTCTCGTTCTCACCGTTCACAGAACTGGCGACTCTGCTGGGGAATCTTAATAAGTGAGGTGTACCTTAGGACTAGATCACTTGTGTTTTCATTTGTATTGCTTTGTATGCTTTTAATTTTGTGGGCTTGTATCGGAGTTCTATAAATCCTCCACCCAGATTTGGGAAACATTCATAGATAGCAATACATTGTGGAAACTGTATAGGGTATACCGACACGGTTGAAGCAATAGCTATATTAGTGCGACATATTTGTGAGTACCGGTAGCCTTTGAGTCAATCAAAGAGAATACGGGGCCGCTGAGTGATGTCACTAAGCACTAATGACCTAGAACCTTACTTGACCATCTTGGCCTTTTTAGGGATAGTGAGGTGACCGACTTTGGTGCAGTCCGAAGTTGGTAGATACTCGATACTACACTCATTGAGGATTGTTTTCTTGGAATACTTTGGTCGCCAGTTCAGTGGCTAAACCAAAACAATGAACATAGAAAACAATCCAATGATATTGAGCTCCTTAGAACCCGGTTACTATTTATAGGACAGGTTTTTAAGCCAACTAAACTCAAGAGGGTACTTGCCTATGAAACCTCCTGCAAGCCTGAAACTAGGGTTTTTGGTGTGACTTGCTTGTACATGTGTTTTTTCATACATCACAAAGCATCATATGCATCTGCTAACCATTTCAAGGGTTTAGATCTTCATCTTTGTTCTTGTTTTGCAGGACATGGAGTCTCTCCGCAGGAAAACAATTCAAGTTAACCTTGTAAGGGTCCCTCTGCAACTCAAAGAGCTTACATCTAGGATTCCCGAGAATTATCTCTTCAGTGAAAGACATGGTAGGCTCCTCAGCTTGGTCAACACCAACATTGAAGAATACATGATGAAAGTTCTCTTCCAGTTCTTTGACCCCCTACACCACTGTTTCACATTCCCTGATTATCAATTGGTGCCTACTTTGGAGGAATTTTCTCAACTCCTGAGAATTCCTATTCTTAGTCAACTACCCTACACGGTACGGAAAAGGAACCGAAACTTGAAGATGTTGCTCAAGCATTACGCTTACAACCATCCGACATCAAAGGGAATTGGGAAACCAAAAGTGGTATCAAAGGATTCTTGGCAAAGTTTCTGTTTGAGAAGGCACGAGAATGTTGGAATTCTCTTGATCTGCAAGCCTTTGAAGAGATTGTGGCACTCCTTATCTATGGTTTGGTTTTGTTCCCAAATCCTGATCAACTTATAGATGTGAATGCTGTCAAGATTTTCATATCCAGGAATCCCATACCTACATTGCTTGGGGACATCCTCCACTCATTTTACACACGAACAATGAGGAAAAGAGGTGTTCTCATGTGATGTACTCCTCTCTTAGCAAGGTGGTTTATTTCTCACCTTCCACAATCAATTTTGAAGAATGAACAAGGTTTAAGGTGGTCACATCGATTGATGACTCTCACACATTCTGATGTACATTGGTGTTCTCGGTCCAGAGAAAATGTCATTATCATTGATCGTTATGGAGAATTTCCTAATGTTCCGTTACTTGGAATTAGGGGAGGCATTACCTACAACCCCTGTCTAGATTTGAGACAATTTGGATATGCTCGGAGGGATGGCCCTCATGACATGCTGATCCCTGACCTAGTTTTTGACTTCGACAACAATACGCAAGGACTTTGACAAAGGTTCATCAGAGCTTGGAGAATGCCTAATAGAGTGGATAGTAAGACACTGGGGCACAAGAATTCTATCCCCCTTGAGCCTTACCTCAAGTGGGTACGAACCCGCTCCCAGAATCTTATGATGCCATATCCTCACATTCTCCCCTTGATCAAAGAGCATGTTATGGAAAGAGAGGTTCCGTACGCCATCCTACATCCTGACATGCCAACATCATGGGAAGAAATTCAAAAGAGTTGGATCCAACTCAAGGAAGAGCGGAATACTTTTGAAGCCAGCTTCTATGCTAGTGAAAAGAAGGTTTTGGAGCTTACCCGCCGACTTCACGAGGAGGAGACCCTCAACACTTACATCGCTCCAAAGAGGATGCGCAATGTCTTTCTACATTAAGAATTTTGTAATATTTTGCCCATGGGGCACTTATGTACTAACAAATTGCTTCTTAATGTGACGTGTGTTCTCTTTTGTCTGCAACAAATTTGAATTTTTGAACCCTTGAATGCATTACATAAATAGCATACCATTCATCATATGCATAACACGTACCCTTTTACAGGTCTCTTATCTTCTTCGCTGTTTATTTCAGCAATCATCATGTCTGCTAAAACTTCCACTGAGCAAGCTATCAAGGCCCTCCAGGCCCAGAATGCCCAATTTCAAGAGTTGGTCATGAATCTAGCTAAGGGTCAGCAGGACCTGAAGACCCTGCTCCTGAAAAAGAAGAAGAAGAAGAGGACCGTCCTATTCAATACTGGACCCAGGTTTGGAAACGGGCTGCAGAATGAAATTGATCTGGCCACCCCGTCCGGAGAGAAAGACAGTCCACAAGAAAGGAGGGCTCCTAGCCCTGAGGTCTCCGACAACGAGACAGACTATGATGAAGAATAGTATCCTCCTGCTGAGGATAAATACAAACAGTTGGAGGACCGTTTGAACGCCATGGAAGTACAGAAGGTGCTCGGTCTGGATTTCGGAGATTTGGGTTTATCATCTGGGGTGGTGATTCCCCACAAGTTCAAGGCACCTGCCTTTGCCAAATATGACGGAGCTTCTTGTCCCAAGCTGCACCTCCGGTCATATGTGAGGAAGATCTAACCATACACTACTGATAAGAATTTATGGATCCATTTCTTTCAGGACAATCTCTCAGGGACTCAGCTTGAGTGGTTCTATCAGTTGGATGGAGCCAGTATCCACAGCTGGGAGGATTTGGCCGTTGCATTCTTTAAGCATTATCAGTATAATTCTGACCTCGCTCCTACGCGTACTCAACTCCAGGGTATGTCAATAGGGACGGGCGAAGGATTTAAAGAGTATGCTCAAAAATGGAGGGACCTGGCCGGAAGGGTGCAACCACCTTTGGCTGATCGTGAACTGGTTGATATGTTTCTAGGGACCCTATCTAGTCCATTCTTTAACCATTTGATTGGAAGCTCCTCAGTCGGGTTTACATACCTTATCTTAACTGGTGAGAGGATTGAAGCTGGAATTAAGGCTGGAAAAATACAGAAGGGTGCCTCCTCGAGCACCGAGAAGAGACCGTTTAAGAAAGAGTCCAGTGCGGTCTACAGTTCGAGAAGGAAGAATAGACCTGAACACTGCCAAGCTGTTAATGCGATTGTTATCTCAAAACCTGCCGGTGCTCCTCAGCATCACAACCAACGAAAGGACGAGAGACCTCAAAGGCAATTCACTCGTCTCAGCATGACCTTGTCTCAGATTCTGCCACAACTGCTGAAGACCAATTTGGTGACCCTAAAAGAAGCTCCAAAGAATCCAAATACAATGTCACCTAGGTATAACCCTAATGCCCGCTGTGCTTTTCACTCTGATAGCCCGGGGCATAATACAGACGATTGTTGGGTTCTGAAGAATAAGGTGCAGGACTTAATTGATGCAAAGGAGATTGAGTTCGAGGCGCACGAGAGGCCTAATGTTGTAACTTCTCCCATGCCCAGGCATGGAGTGAATGTTGTAGAGGAAGACTCGTTTGTAGTTTCTGTGGATGATGTTGTTACCCCTCTAATGACTATCAAGAAGAACCTGTTACTAGCCGGTTTATTTCCAGGTTGTGGTGAAGGTTGCCCTATGTGTTCGACTTTACCTACTGGTTGTCTATCTTTGAGGTCAGGTATCCAGAACCTGATGGATAGTAAAGAGATTCTTTTTGAGAAGACTGCTATTCCACCCGTTCATTCTGAAGAAGTTTCAATCATTACCATTTTCGATAATTCTTCCAAGGCTCCCTCGAGGACGCCTGTTAGAATTACATCTGTTCCGAAGACCGCACCCATAATCATCACTGTTCCGGGACCCATCCCCTATACGTCTGACAAAGTTGTCCCTTGGCACTATGGGTCAGATGTTTATGTTCTCGGAGTCAAGCAAGAGTTTGATGTTGATACCGGCGTCAGCAACATTACAGGGCTTGCTAAAGTCACTCGCAGCGGTATACTTTTCTCACCCGATATTACTCCGCCAGCTGTCCGAAGACCTGTTGTCATTAAGCCTGCAAGTGTACCTATTGCTGTTCCTGATCAAATTCCTATCCTTCCCCCTGTCGCCGAGTCATCTAGCGCTCAGGGCAAAGGGATTGCTACTAATATGCCTGCCCAGACGGAGGCGCCAAAGACAATCAGCGTTGAAGCTTCCAAACAAGAGATGGAAGAGATTCTGAAAATCATCAAGAAGAGTGATTATAATGTGGTTGAGCAACTGGGGCAAACCCCATCCAAGATTTCCATGTTATCGTTGTTGTTGTGTTCAGAGGCCCATGCCAAGGCCCTGATTACCTTCCTGAAGACGGCCCACGTGCCACAAGAGACGTCAGCTGATCAATTTACCAATTGTGTGGCCAATTTAACTGCTGATAATGGTTTGGGTTTCTCCGACGCTGATCTGACTGCTAAAGGGAAGAACCATAATGATGCCCTGCATGTCTCCATTGAATGCAGGGGCACTACTCTTGCACATGTGTTGGTTGACACTGGTTCCTCGTTGAACGTCTTGCCCAAGAAATCTCTAGACAGGCTGGATTGCGAAGGTTTGGAGCTAAAGCCGAGTAACATTATTGTCCGGGCCTTTGATGGGTCTAAGAGGATGGTGCATGGTGAGGTTGATATTCCAATCAAAGTTGGTTCTCAGGTCTTCAACTCTACATTTTACGTGATGGACATTCGGCCGTCCTATTCTTGTTTACTGGGTCGTCCATGGATCCACAAAGTTGGAGCCGTAACCTCAACGCTCCACCAGAAGTTGAAGTATCCGGTCATAGGGAAGATTGTAACAGTTCAAGGGGAGGAGGAGTATATGGTCAGCCACCTCAACTCGTTCCGGTACGTAGAGATGGATGGGGAGTTCATTGAGACCCCATTTCAACACTTTGAAGAGGTTCCTCATACATTGGCATCGGCTGAGACTGTGATGGAAGATTCTCCCATGAAGATGGATTCCTTAAAGGATGCTCGGGCTGTTATTGAGAAGGGTGAGCATACAAACTGGGGCCGAATTCCTGATTTCACTCAGAAGACTAACAAGTTCGGTTTGGGTTTCACTGCAGAAGCTCAGAGGGTTGTTCGAAGTGCAAGGATTGGAAGACCTCATGTGTTCATCATCAACTCGGGAGTGAATGCCATTGAAGACGACGTTAAAGAGTCTAAGTTTGACAGTTGGATCTATCCTACTACTGATGGAGGACTATACAACTGGACGGCAAAGGACTTCATCCCTATTACTTTTATTACTCAGTAATGAGCTCTTTGTTTTGAATTTGTAACAGACAATGTTTTGAAACTTTATGTCCCGATGTCTTACCCGAGGCACCATGGCTTCATTCGTGAGGGCTTTTGTATGCCATTATCATATATCATTAATAAAAGCATTGGACATTTTCGCATTTCAAATTTTGTGCTCCTTGTCTTTCTTTATTACATATTGCAAAACAGCTTTTTTACACACACTCACATATACAGGTCCCAATCCACTCTGGATCTCACTGGTAACGACTCTGCTACTACCAGTTATGACTTCGAAAATCCGATCAACTTAGCCGAAGACGAAGGTGAAGATGATTACGAAGTGCCTGGTGAGCTTGCAAGACTACTACTCCAGGAAGAGAGGGCCATTCAGCCACATGAAGAGCCGGTGGAAACAGTGAATCTGGGCACTGAGACAAACAAAAAGGAAGTCAAGATCGGTGCAAATATAGAGCTTAGTGTGAAACAACAGTTGATTCAGATGCTGCATGACTACATGGAAATCTTTGCCTGGTCTTACGAAGATATGCCTGGGTTGGATACCGACATTGTGGTTCATCGCCTGCCTACCAAGGAAGAATGTCCTCCCGTAAAACAGAAGGTTCGTCGTATGCGTCCAGAGATGTCCGAGAAAAGCAAGGCTGAGGTTATGAAACAATTTGACGCCGGGTTTCTAGCAGTGACTTCTTACCCTCAGTGGGTCACCAATGTGGTTCCAGTGCCGAAGAAAGACGGTAAGGTCATAATGTGTGTTGATTACAGGGATTTGAACAGGGCAAGCCCTAAGGATGACTTCCCTCTGCCTCACATTGACGTTCTGGTTGACAATACTGCTCAGCACAAGGTATTCTCCTTTATGGATGGTTTCTCCGGTTATAATCAAATTAAAATGGCTCCTGAAGACATGGAGAAGACCACTTTCGTTACCCAGTGGGGTACCTTTTGTTACAAGGTCATGCCTTTCGGGTTGAAGAATGTTGGGGCAACATATCAGCATGCCATGGTTGCTTTATTTCATGACATGATCCATCATGAGATCGAAGTATACGTCGACGATATGATTGCAAGATCCCAAACTGAGGAGGAACACCTTGACCATCTACAGAAGCTGTTTGATAGGTTGAAGTTATACAAGCTGAGATTGAACCCAAACAAATGCACCTTCGGGGTGAGGTCTGGCAAACTGCTAGGTTTCATCGTGAGCGACAATGGTATTCAGGTGGACCCTGCCAAGGTGAAATCCATACAAGAGATGCCAGCTCCCAAGACAGAGAAAGAGGTCAGAGGCTTTCTGGGACGTCTGAACTACATTGCCCGATTCATCTTGCACCTAACTGCTACTTGTGAGCCAATCTTCAAACTGCTGAAGAAAGATCAAGTGGTACGTTGGAACGATGAATGCCAGGCCTCTTTCGAAATAATTAAAGAGTATCTCCAGAAGCCACCCATTCTGATGCCACCAGTAGAAGGGAGACCTATAATCTTATACTTGACAGTACTTGACAACTCAATGGGGTGTGTGCTGGGGCAGCATGACGAGTCTGGCCGAAAAGAGCATGCTATTTATTACCTTAGCAAAAAATTTACCGACTGTGAGACCCGATACTCACTGCTCGAGAAAACTTGATGTGCTTTGGCATGGGCTGCTCGCCGGCTAAGACAGTATATGTTGACTCACACTACTCTTTTGATTTCAAAGATGGATCCAATCAAGTATATCTTCGAAAAGCCTGCCTTGTCTGGAAGAATAGCAAGATGGCAGATGATCTTGACTGAATACGACATCTAGTACACGACTCAAAAAGCAATTAAGGGAAGTGTATTGGCAGACCATTTGGCACATCAGGCAATGGATGATTACCAGTCTATGAACTTTGAATTCCCAGACGAGAATATCATGCTAGTAACTGATTCTGAGACACCTGGACCGGATGAAGGACATGAAGAAGGATCCTGATGGTCTATGCATTTTGATGGAGCTTCAAACGCTTTGGGTAATGGCATTGGCGCTGTGATCATATCTCCTAAAGGCTCTCATACTCCGTTTACCGCCCGACTATGTTTTAACTGCACCAATAACATGGCAGAGTATGAAGCATGCATTATGGGTCTCCGAGCTGCAATTGACCTAAGGATTAAGTTTCTGAGTGTCTTCGGAGATTCCACTCTTGTGATTAGTCAGATCAAAGGAGAGTGGGAAACGAAACACCCAAATCTTATTCCTTACAAGGAGTATGTATTGACGTTGCTTCCCCATTTCGAGGAGATAACCTTTGAACACTTCCCAAGAGAGGAGAATCAGTTGGCGGACGCGTTAGCTACGATGTCTTCTATGTTCAAAGTCAAGTGGGACAACGAGGCTCCCCGGATCATTATTTGGAAATTGGATGAACATGCACATTGTTGTGATCTTGAGACCGAAGAGGCAACAGAAAAGCCTTGGTACCATGAAGTGAAGAGGTACCTTGAGACTCAAGAATACCCTGAGGGTGCATCTATTAACGACAAGAAGTTTCTGAGAAGGTTCGCGGCAGAGTTCTTCATTAGCAGTGGCATTCTTTACAAATGTAACCATGATTCAACCTTACTGCGTTGCATGGATAAAATTGAAGCAGAAAGGATCATGGCAGAGCTGCATGAAGGTGCCTTCAGAACTCATTCCAGTGGACATACCATGGCAAAGAAAATCCTTCGGGCAGGGTATTACTGGTCCACAATGGAAGCCGACTGTTATCAGCATTCTCGGACATGTCACAAGTTCCAGGTCTATGCTGATAAGGTGCATATTCCTCCAGTTCCTCTGAATGTTTTGACAGCACCTTGGCCTTTTGCAATGTGGGGCATCGATACGATCGGCGAAATCAGACCTACGGCATCCAACGGGCATCGTTTCATCCTGGTAGCGATTGATTACTTTACGAAGTGGGTTAAAGAAGCTTCCTTTGCTACGGTCACCAAGAACGTCGTGGCACGGTTCATTCGGCACAACTTGATCTGTCGATACGGTGTACCAGAGAGGATTATTACGGATAATGGTACCAATCTTAATAACAAGATGATCACTGAACTCTGCGAACAATTCAAGATACAGCATCATAACTCTTCTCCCTACCGGCCGAAGATGAATGGGGCTGTAGAAGCAGCTAATAAGAACATTAAGAAGATTGCGCAGAAGATGACAGTGACATACAAAGACTGGCATGAGATGTTACCATTTTCTCTTCATGGGTACCGTACCTCAGCACGGACATCAATAGGGGAAACACCCTATTCCTTGGTTTATGGCATGGAGGCAGTCTTGCCCATTGAAGTTCAGATACCCTCTCTTCGGATCATGAAGGATGCAGGTTTGAGCGAAGACGACTGGATCCAGACCCGACTTGATCAATTGAATCTAATCAACGAAAAGAGACTCACAGCTATTTGTCATGGTCAGACGTACCAAAAACGGATGATCAAAGCATTTAACAAGAAAGTCAGACGACAAGAATATCAAGTTGGGGACCTGGTAATCAAGTGCATTATTCTACCTCGAGGTGATCCCAGGGGCAAATGGACCCCTACTTACGAAGGGCCATTTGTGGTTAAGAACATCTTCTCAGGAGGAGCGATGATTTTAACCACCATGGATGGTGACGATCTTCCTCACCCCGTCAATGCAGATATAGTAAAAAGATACTACGCATAATCAAAGACCCGCTAGGTTGACTAGCCTAGGCAAAAATAAGGGCTTCCCGGCGAACCAAAAGGGTTCGGGCAAAAATAAAGGATGAAAATAAAAAAAATCTGTACACCCGGCAAGTCGAAAACCTGAAAAGGCGGCTTGGGAAAAAATGGGTATCCCGGTGGACTGAAAACCCGAAAGGGAGGTTCAGGCAAAAATTAGGGATTAAAGCGTAATACTATGTCTCATTGGATCACCTCGCATCCGGACTTCGGTATCAACTATCAGGCTCGGACGACACCAATCAATCAGATTCACCTTCAACTAAGTAACAAAGTGATAAGATGCTTGAAGATATAAAGGCAATAGCAGAGTTGGAACCCAGTGGGATTATTCACATAGCTGTTTTGTTTTCACAAATTATATAAATTCTATTTGTTCGGTGGCGTTCTCTTACTAGGACGTCAGCCTCTTGTGCAAAACGCCTATTTACAGGCCAAACTTCAAAGTCAATACAAACTCATTTTCAAACAAATTTCAAATTGTTTTTCCTTTATCTGTTTTGTTTTGCAAAGAACGTCCAATGTTCATTTTTGATATATGCATTTGACATTAAATTGCTGCTCATAAATATTTACATGCGAAACAAAGGACTAATTACGGGTGATATCAGAAACAGGGCAATAAGATTTGTCTGAGCGGTCTAATTGCTTTACCCACTAGGTACCAAGGTATATATTCAGCTGAAGAATATGACTAAGATACTTTCACTCCCCGCAGAGTAAGACAATAATGGTAGCTCTCCCAGCTGAGACTTGCAGCTATGTACAAATCAGCAATACTCTCCCCAAGCAGAGTTAGTTTACCATCAGCTCTAAAAAAGGTTGGGTATCCCCCAGAAGGTCTTAATATTCCCCGGCGGAGTATAAGGATATCCCCCAGCAAACATAAGAGTATCCCTGGCAGTCTTAAATATTCCTCAACGGAATATAAGAATGTTCCCCGGCAAAATGCAAGACACCCCCAGTGGAGCCATTTCCCCAGCGCAGTCTAAAAAGCTTCCCCAATGGAGTTGAATCATCTTCCCCAGTAGATTCTGGAAGCTTATCCCCTGCAGAGTACAAAATAAATCTCCCCAGCCAATTTCAGAAGGTTATCCCCAGCAAGTTGCAACTGAAAAGTCATCCCCAGCGAATATCTTTCTTTCCCCAAGCAGGACTTCTATCCTCAACAGATTCAATATCACCAGCAATGGTAATCAATCCCCATCGGAGTTTATCATCAAAATCCCCAACAGAGCTTATCAGCGGAGTCCCCGGCGGAGTTTATAATCCTCAGCAGAGTATCTCTTCCCCACAGAGTATTTCCCCACAGAGTGATCTCTTCATCAAGTTTATTCCCCAACGGAGTTCTTCTCTCCTGCAGGTTTATTCTCACAATCATCTTCGTTCATCATCCCCAGCGGAAACGAAGAACTCAACTCTATTCGCCAGCAGCTCCGGGATTTGTTTTCCCTAGCTAAAACATCACATTCCCATACATCATGATACATACATATACGCATCATACAAATACAATCTCATTTATTTTGAGAACATCATTGCCTGATCCATATCATGCATTGCATATGACTAACCTTTACCTTTCAGGAAAAATGCAGTTAAGTTCTCAGCTTAGTCGAAGATCTGACCAGTTCTTAAATCTCAATTGAATTATCATCAGTTGAATTTTCATATAAGGTTCTCAATCTCGACAGTTTTCCTCCATCATAGTATGGACAAGTTCTATAACCTCAGCGGTTTACTCCATTGAGCACGAGACAGTTCCTAGATCTTGATGAAGATGTTTCCCTATGTCATAGTGTGGACGAGTACTATAACCTCAACGGTATACTCCATTGAGCACGAGTCAGTTCCTAGATCTTGATGTTTTCCTCCGTCATAGTGTGGACAAGTTCTATAACCTCATCGGTTTACTCCATTGAGCACGAGATAGTTCCTAGATCTTGATGTTTTCCTCCGTCATAGTGTGGACGAGTACTATAACCTCAACAGTATACTCCTTTGAGCACGAGACAGTTCCTAGATCTTGATGAAGATGTTTCCCTATGTCATAGTGTGGACGAGTACTATAACCTCAATGGTATACTCCATTGAGCACGAGTCAGTTCCTAGATCTTGAAGTTTTCCTCCGTCATAGTGTGGAAAAGTTCTATAACCTCAGCGGTTTACTCTATTGAGCACGAGACAGTTCCTAGATCTTGATGTTTTCCTCCGTCATAGTATGGACGAGTACTATAACCTCAACGGTATACTCCTTTGAGCACGAGACAGTTCCTAGATCTTGATGAAGATGTTTCCCTACGTCATAGTGTGGACGAGTACTATAACCTCAACGGTATACTCCATTGAGCACGAGACAGTTCCTAGATCTTGATGTTTTCCTCCGTCATAGTGTGGACAAGTTCTATAACCTCAGCGGTTTACTCCATTGAGCACAAGACAGTTCCTAGATCTTGATGAAGATGTTTCCCTATGTCATAGTGTGGACGAGTTCTATAACCTCAATGGTATACTCCATTGAGCACGAGACAGTTCCTAGATCTTGATGTTTTCCTCCGTCATAGTGTGGACAAGTTCTATAACCTCAGCGGTTTACTCCTTTGAGCACGAGACAGTTCCTAGATCTTGATGAAGATGTTTCCCTACGTCATAGTGTGGACGAGTTCTATAACCTCAACGGTATACTCCATTGAGCACGAGACAGTTCCTAGATCTTGATGTTTTCCTCCGTCATAGTGTGGACGAGTACTATAACCTCAACGGTATACTCCTTTGAGCACGAGATAGTTCCTAGATCTTGATGAAGATGTTTCCCTATGTCATAGTGTGGACGAGTACTATAACCTCAGTGGTATACTCCATTGAGCACGAGTCAGTTCCTAGATCTTGATGTTTTCCTCCGTCATAGTGTGGACAAGTTCTATAACCTCAGCGATTTACTCCTTTGAGCACGAGACAGTTCCTAGATCTTGATGAAGATGTTTCCCTACGTCATAGTGTGGACGAGTACTATAACCTCAACGGTATACTCCATTGAGCACGAGTCAGTTCCTAGATCTTGATGTTTTCCTCCGTCATAGTGTGGACAAGTTCTATAACCTCAGCGGTTTACTCCTTTGAGCACGAGACAGTTCCTAGATCTTGATGAAGATGTTTCCCTACGTCATAGTGTGGACGAGTACTATAACCTCAACGGTATACTCCATTGAGCATGAGTCAGTTCCTAGATCTTAATGTTTTCCTCCGTCATAGTGTGGACAAGTTCTATAACCTCAGCGGTTTACTCCTTTGAGCACGAGACAGTTCCTAGATCTTGATGAAGATGTTTCCCCCCAATTGAATTATGAACAGGTTCTTAAAACTCAGTTGAGGCATTCTCCCAGTTGAAGTACAGGCAGGTTCCTAAATCTCAACGAAGTTAGACTTCCCCAGTAGAATCTTCTACAACAACAGGTATGCAAGTTTTTGCTAAGGAATCTCTTATGCGATCAACACTCCTGCAGATGGCATCTATAAGCCCATCCTCCTACCAACAATCTCCAAATGGCATCTGTAAGCCCATTCCTGACATCACAATGCTGATACTTCACCATGCGAGTGCAAATTTCTGGGCACTCTAGTGTTCAATTATCTTCCATCCTCGGATCATGAAAGGCTCGAAAGCCAATCTATATCCTCAGGTTTAAGAAAATTGAACAGGGGCAACTGTTGCACCCCAAAATTTGCCCTGTCATGTTTCCCAAAGCCTTCCCCTTGCATGGTTGATCACAAACTCTTGCCTAAGGAAAAGGAAAATTTTTTAGTGATGCTTCGATTTGCATTCTGAAGAATCACTTTGATTGGCATTCTGAAGGAGCATTTCGATTGGCATTCTAAAGGAGCATTTTGATTGGTATTCTGAAGGAGAATTTCGATTGGCATTCTGAAGGATCACTTCGATTGGTATTCTGAAGGAGCATTTCGATTGGAATTCTCAAGGAGCATTTCGATTGGTATTCTAAAGGAGCATTTCGATTGGCACTCTGAAGAAGCATTTCGATTAGCACTCTGAAGAAGCATTTCGATTAGCATTCTGAAGGAACACTTCGATTGGCATTCTGAAAAACCCTTCGATTGGCATTCTGAAGGAGAATTTCGATTGGCACTCTGAAGAAGCATTTCGATTGGCATTAAGGACAAGTACTTTGATTGGAATTCCAAAAAGGTCCATTCGAAGAAGCATTCAAAGGGTCCATTCGAAGAAGCTTTCGAAAGAGCATTCGAAGGAGGTTATCATCCCATTCAAAAGGGAGCATTCGAAAGAAGCCATCAGCCCATTCGAAGGGGAGCATTCGAAGGCCAGCTGCTTGTCATTCAAAATTCAAAAAGGGACAGAATCCCATGTGTTTAGCCAACGTTACAAACTCTCATTCATGGCTTTCAAACACACAATTAACATTACGAATCCTCCTTCATGGCTGTCAAAACACATAATCAAGGTCATTTAAACCTTTGTCTTCCTGTCCCCTTCAACCCCTCTATATAAAGAATTCACAAATGTTGCAAAAAGGGACAAAAGGAAGATACAGAAAAAGAGAGAACTTGGAGAGGCGCTACCCAGAATTTACCAAGCCAAAGCTGCCACCCAGCGAACGCCTCCCCGCTCAGAACTACAGGTCGAAGCACCTTTGTTTGGTAAAAGAAAAATCTAATCTCAAGCTCACTCTCAAATTCATTTCGATTGCATATTCATATTTTTTTCTGTTTGTGAATGATTTAATGTGCTTCATGTGAGCTACAGTGCAGAGTTGAGATTGTGCCATTGCTTGGGCACAACCTAAGTTTATCCTTTGAATCCCAGGATAACACAAACCCAGAACCAGGTTCAGCAGGTGCGAATAAGAGGAGATTCGAACCAGGGGGGTTAAGTCCCCCCTGGACTTTTAATATGTGTTTCATTTTGCAGGAACCTCATGCTCAGCTTCTTGTTCAGAGCTTCGAAGCTCAACAGTTTAGCTTCGAACTGGACTCAGGATTTCCAGTTTAAAGGATGACATGTCCAGATCGAACCCCCTCAGAGTGCAGCCCCTCATGCACCTTCGATCCAGCCTCTTCACTGGGTCGAAAGACAGTCTGCCTCTCTTTCGACCCAGGCCTCCAGAATTACCTCTTTTTTTTCTTATTTTGCTGCCTGGCCCATTTGTACTCTGTTTATTTTGTTTCCGTTTATTCCTTTTAGTTTTAGTTCTAATTAAAAATCATAAAAAATAAACAACTTAGAATTAGGATTTAATTTAATTAATCATTTTAACTTATTTTCTCCAATTTTAAAATCGGTAGACTTAGGTTTTATTCAAATTCAATCTTTTTTTCATAAACAAAAATACAAAAAATATTAGGTTTGTTTTAGAATAAATTTTAATCAGTATTTTTTTAATTAATTAAATTTGACTTAACTGAATATTTAGCATTTTCTCAAAAAAATAGATAAAACAACAAAAAGATTATATGCTTAGGATTTTTAAGTTTCATGCACGTTTATTTTATTGTAACTGCTTATTATTTCCCCAATTTTGGACATGTAAATAATCCCCTCCCCGAAGCCTTGTAATAGTGTAGTGTTTACAGTTTCTGCACTTTAAATTCCTGTACATATATTAACTGCTTAGATGTATGCTAACTAGGATTGTATGACAAGATCTAAAAACAAATGGTAGAACACCTAAAAATACAAAGATAATATAAACTGAAAATTGACACACTTGCACATGCCACTCCTAGGGTACACCTCATTTGGTTGCCTCAAATGTGGTCATTAAGTATAGGATGTTTTAGAGGTCGTCTTTTTTGTCCCAAGATCATAAGTTGTCTCGAAATGGTTGCCTCGATAAAAATGATCTAAGACATTAGGATTACCACTAAAGTGTCCTAACGTTGCTTTAGTGACCACAAGTCCCTTAAATCGAATTGACCCGAAAAACTCCAACGACGGTGCTACCTACTCCTCAATAGTAGGATAGCACTGTCTAAAGGACAGTTGCACAGTTTAATTCCTTTTCGAGTAGGTAGATGTTCTTAAGTACTTGCTCTCTTTTAAAACAAAACAAAAACTTTTCGCACTTACACTTTAATCAAAAAATGAAACTCTTTTCAAAACCCACAATCACAAAAAAAACCAAACCTTTTGAAAACATAGTGAGCAAGTATCTAAGAGCCCGTGGATAACCACAGATAGAAAGGGTGCTAACACCTTCCCTTTCTATAATCTACCTCCCAAACCCGAGAAACAATCTCGAAAAGGAATTTTTTCTGTGCTTTTGTCCTTTCCCTTGTTGGATAAAATAAAAGACGGTGGCGACTCTTGCTTACCGCGATACTTTGTGAAAACAAATGCAAACGCGAACCAGCATATTAAAAAAAAAACAGTCAGTTCTCGTTCCCACCGATCACAGACGCTGATTATGCAGGATGTAAAACAGATAGAAAAAGCACAAGTGGCACTTATCAAATTTTGGGAAATGCATTAGTCTCTTGGGCATGCAAGAAACAAGCTTGTGTGGCTCTTAGTATGGCCGAGGCGGAATACATTGCAGCGGGTAGTTTCTGTGCGCAAATTCTATGGCTCAAGCAACAACTCTGTGACTATGAACTCGACCTTGGATGCATTCCACTCAGATGCGACAGCACAAGTGCAATCAACATTACAAAAAATCCTGTGATGCATTCTAGAACAAAGCATATCGACATTCGACATCACTTTCTTTGTGATCATGTACTTCAAGGAGATGTCGAAGTCACCTTCGTGGATACGCATAATCAACTAGCAGATATTTTCACTAAACCGTTGGCAAGAGAACCGTTTTTCAAGATCCAAAGAGAGATAGGTATCTTGGACGAAAATGACATTATCTAATTAAGGTACATGGCTATGATCATAATCTTAACTTTATGGTAATATATCATGATCCATGTTTTTATTACTAAATTTTTGATATATGACCATGAAATCCCCAAAAATTAAGTATTTTTTCACTTTTTCACTAATGACAATCGGTTGTCATAGAGTGACAATCGGTTGTTGCTAAAAAAATTTAGCTTTTGTTTTCACAACAATCGGTTGTCACTCCACGACAACCGGTTGCTCTCTCAATTTTTTCGCCCCTGTTTGAATTTTTCAAAGGGTGCAATCAGTTGTCATCAAACAATAATCGATTGCACAGTTCAAAATTTTGAATTTTTTTATTTATTTTCAGTTACACTCTCTTTTATTCTTTCTCTTCCATTGCCATTACTATTATTTATTTTGTACCAGATTTTTATTCTCTTTTTGAGTGTTTTAAGTGTTTGGTCAACAACTTTTTAATGCTTAGTCTTTTCAATGACACAATATTTTGGATAGTCACACACTCAAGAATCTCTATGCTACAAGTCTTTATTGTCTTGACTAATCCATTGAATGCCTTACCTATCCATTGAATGCATATCCATCTATAAAAGCCCAACCAAAACCTAAAAACTTTATATATCCTCTTTTGTCTCAAGAAACCCTAAAAACACCAAATACCCTTTTCCCCTTCCAATTCTCTCATCCCTCACCACGTCAACATCAAAGAAAGGAAAGGGAAAAGCTTCTTCCTCATCTCAAAGTGATGATGTCTCCAAACTCATTCCATCAAGAATCCAAAGGGAAAGATTTGTGTCTCACTTTCAGAAGAAGACGGTTCTTCTACCAAGGTTCGGTAATCTTGATAACTTCTATTCTGAATGCTTCAGTTTTCCAGCATTATTTAGATCTCAAGGGATAGACAAGTTGATTGGTGTTAATGGACCCATTTACCCCACTTTGGTTAGGATTTTCTACAGCAATCTAACCATTAGTAGAGGATGCATGATCTCAAATATCAAAGGGGTTCCTATAGAACTCACAGTGCGGAATTTTGGTGAAGCTTTGGGTATTCCACATGATGGTGCTTGCATTAAACTTCTCTCAAATGAAAATCTTCCTGGATACAGCAAAAGAGACTTCTACTATGGAATTGCAAGAATTCCCGAGCGTGATTTTATTCAGAAAAGGCAAAGGCTTATTGGTGGAACTCCGGAGAGGAACTCTAGGTCTGCAGGAATTCTCACTATTGATGATCGTTTGATCCACTAATTTTTGGCGTATGTGGTTATGCCAAAGTTCTCAAACATTTCCAATGTCAATGATTGTGAGATGCAGATTCTGTATGCGATGAAGAATGGGATTCAAATCAACTGGTCTTATGTGATTCTACATCATTTGGCACTACATAATGAAAATGCTTCTGCTCTTCCTTATGGCTTCTGGCTTACCCTTGTGTTTGAGAAGTTCAATGTTCCCTTGTCTGGTGAATACATGGTGCCTATGACTAAACCCAAACATGAAATCACTCCGAAGAAAGTATGTAATACCAAAACCGGCGTCAAATTTGATCCGATTAATAGAACCATCACATACATTCATACTCCTCCATAAAACCAACCTCCACAAGAACAACCACTTCAAAACCAACATCCACAACCAATGGAAAACTCTTTCAATCAAGTTTTTGACTACCTTCAATATATGAACAACAACATGAACACTCAATTTGCTCATCATTATGCCCATACAAATGTCCCTCCTTATGAAGTTCAACCCTATCATTACCCTTTCATTCAACCTCAAACCAATGAAGGCAATGATGGTGAAGATCAAGATGATGAAGACTTTGTTGAAGGCATGGATGATTAGTTTTTAAGTTATTATATTTCTTAGTACTTTATGTTCTTATGTTTTATGTCGTTTTTCTAGTTTCGTTTAAGACACTTCATGTATTGTGATCCCTTTCGTTTTGTGCACTTTGTTTCTGTTATATTTATGCATGCAAACTTTATATATGCGATGTTGTTTCTATGTGCAAAATTTTTATGATCTTCTTTCCCATTCCTTTTTGCTAATGACAAAGGGGGAGAAGACTTTGTAGTTTCTTTTGTGTTTCTCTAACCCTAATTGCAGCAAGCAAGCAATCTTCAAAACCCTCATGCAATAGATCAAGGGGGAGTCTTTGACTTAGGGGGAGTTTTTAAACAACTTGATTAGAGAAAACCAAGATGCACTCCAAACTTCAAGCAATGGTTGTCATCATCAAAAAGGGGGAGATTGTGAAATCAAGCTTTCCAAGTGTTTTGATGAAGACAAACTAGCATGCAAAAATGAATGGATCAAGATAGAAGATTTATCTCAAGCAAGATTCATTGATCAAGATCAACTTTTCAAGACTTATGGCTTAAGGTATATGAAATTTTTGATCTTATGCTCTTAGTGCTCAAAACTATTTTTAATCATGCATTTACTTTATTAAAATAATATTTTGAGTATATACTATGTATGATTGAAGAAGGATGTTTTAAATTGCTTAAAATCTTTGAAAATAATGATTTTTCAATTTTTTTTACACAAGCAATCGATTGTCATGCTAGGACAATCGGTTGCAGTCAAAAAACAAAAGTTTCTATTTTGACAACAATCGATTGTCATCTAGCAGCAATCGATTGTCATGTGTTTTATTTTCAAACTTTTTAAACGTTGGCCTATGAGCAACCAATTGCTCCTCAATGACAATTAGTTGTCATAGTTATATTTTTCAAAAATTTTAAACGTTGCTTTTATAGCAATCGGTTGTTGCTTTAGTGCAACCGGTTGTTGTGCTTCAGATTTTGAAAATTTTCATTTTTCCAGCAACTTTTTGTAACACCTTTTCATGGAAATCTTTGTATCTTTTCAAATACATTTTTTTCAGTAAAAATGGTTTAAACATTGCTATGATTCATTGAAGAGGTATTACTACATTATAAATTATTTTTATTTAGAATTTTGAAAAAATAACAACAATCACTAACAACTATTACTTTCTATTCTTTTGATCATACTCTCTATACTCAAGATTTTTGTTTATCATTTTCACATGCATACTGAAAATTGTTCTTGAGCACTTAGAAGAATATTCCATCTTAAATTTCATATTGAATAGAAAAGATCAATCAAGTGATTGACATTGCTCTTTCATCTTTCAAACTCTTATGCAAATCAAACAAACTATTGTATCCTTGTTTTCAGGATTGTTGGAAACAAGAAAGACACTTAGGGAGGATTGTTCTCTTTGTGTTCTTAGTGAAAATCCAAGAGGATTGTTCTTGGTTGTTTGGTAGTCTTTGTACAAATTACCAACTATAAGGAAATATTTTTCATGTTGAAAGGGGACTGGAGTACTCTCGGACTGTGAGGGGAACCAGGATACATCTCTGTGTTTTTTACTTTCCGCATTTACTGCTTTCATCACTTATCAAAAAAAGAAAGAAAAGAAACTCGTGCAAAAATATTCATACAATTCAGAAAAAGTTTTAAAGAACCTAATTCACCCCCCCCCCCCTCTTAGGCGCATCTGAACTTACAATTGGGATCAGAGCAGGTTATAGGTAACTTGTTCCTACTAGATCCAGAATGGCTTCCGCAAACAACAATTCTGTGTTCAGAGACGGTGGCAGTAGCAACAAGCCTCCTCTATTCTGTGGTGAATATTTTGATTTCTGGAAGATCCGTATGAAGGCTCATCTAGAAGCACAAGGAGAAGAAATATGGGATGCTATCCAAAATGGTCCTTTTGTTCCAGTAACTGTAGTAAACGGCATTGGTTCATAAAAGCCTAAAACTACATGGGATGATGATGATAAGAAAAAGGTCATGTATGACAACAAGGCAATAAACCTCCTTCAAAGCGCACTTAGTATGGATGAATTCTTCTGTGTCTCAGCATGCACAACGGTAAAAGAAATTTAGGATACAATGGTTGAAACACATGAAGGAACAACTAAAGTTAAGAGATCGAGACTTAATACGTTAAGTCAAGAATATGAATTGTTCCGCATGCAACCCGGAGAATCCATTCTTGATTTACAAAAGAGATTTGTGCATCTAATAAATCATCTAATGGCACTTGGAAAAACATTGACTAATGATGAATTGAACCTAAAAGTGCTCAGATCCTTGACTAGAGAATGGCAACCAAAGGTAACGGCAATCTCAGAAAAGAAGAGTCTCGCTACTATGACATCCGCAACCTTGTTCGGAAAACTTCAAGAATACGAGACAGAACTTGGTAGATTGGAAAAGCGTGAAAATCAAGAAAAGAAGTCTAAGATCATTGCCTTGAAGATTGACTCCAAGGAAGACGAAAAGAAAGATAATCCTGATGAAGATGAAAACTTCATGCTTCTCGTTAGAAGACTTGGAAAATTCCTTGGTAAAAATGACAAAGCCTTCTCGCACTCAAAGAAGAAGAAATACTTCAAGAAGAAGGAAGGATCCTCATCAACACAAGAAGTTACTTGTTATGAATGTGGTAAACAAGGTCACATCAAACCGGACTGTCCAAAACTTTCAAAGAAAAGTGGCTACAAAGGCAAGAAGGAATCAAAAGATAAGAAAGCATATGTTGCATGGGAAGATGTTGAACTAAGTTCGTCATCCGACTCCGATAGCGACGAAAGTGCCAATCTTGCGTTAATGGCATCACACCACTACGAAAGTAAAGATGATGAGGTTAGTAACGTATTCTCTATTTTTGATAGTGATGCACAGGGTGCTATAAATGAACTGTTAAATGAATGCAAAATTCTGTACAAAACTATCTCATCACAAAAGAAACAAATTTCATCGTTGGAAGAAAAATGTGGATCTATTGAAAAAGATCTCAAAGATGAAAAGCAAAAGGTTAGTGATGAAAACCAGAATTTTGTATGCACAAAGTGTGAATCTCTCTCTTTCCAAATTGTCCAATTGAAAAGGGTTCTTGAAAGGTATGAAAAAGGAAAAATTGGATTGGAAGGTGTTCTTAGCCAACAAAGATACTCAAATGACAAAAGTGGTCTTGGATACTCAAAATTTGCAAAACCAAGTACCAACAAAACCATCTTTGTCAAGGCTAGCGATCAACCAACCAAAGAGAAAGAAATCACTCCCAAAATATTTCATCACTATCCTAAAAAGAAAATACCCTCTAAGAAGAAATCTTATCCTTCTAGATATAGAAGTAAATTTGAACCTACTTGTTTTTATTGCGGTATTCAAGGACACACACCTAATGCTTGTTATGTTAGAAACTTTGGCATGGCAAATGGGCATTATGTGTGGGTTAAGAAAGGAACTAATTATGAAGGACCCAAAGCAACTTGGGTACCTAACAAAACCTAATCTGGTTTTGTAGGTAAGCTTGACGACCACTTCAAATCTATGGTATCTCGATAGTGGTTATTCCAAGCATATGACGGGAGATATCGACAAATTTTCACATCTAACGCTTAAGGCCAAGGGTTATGTGACGTATGGAGATAACAACAAAAGAAAGATTCTTGGCATAGGCAAAGTTGGTGGTCCACCTTTCACATCAATTGAATATGTTCTTTATGTCGAAGGACTAAAGCACAATCTTCTAAGTATTAGCCAACTATGTGACAAAGGTTTCAAGATCAAGTTCAGTAAAGATGAATGTTTGATAGAAGATGAAGTCACACATGAGGCTAAACTTAAAGGTAAAAGAGAAAATAATATTTTTATCATTTCCCTTAACGATTTGTCTTTGAAGGTTAAATGTCTCATGGCAAACAACAACGACTCATGGCTATGGCACAAAAGAATCGCTCATATTCATATGGAGCATTTAAACAAATTGATTAAGCATGACCTTGTTGTTGGACTGCCTAAGATAAAGTTCATCAAAGATAGACTTTACGATGCATGTCGAAAGGGAAAGCAAACAAAATCAAATTTCAAATCCAAGAATTTGGTGTCCACTACTAGGCCACTACAATTGCTTCATATGGACTTGTTTGGCCCTTCTAGAACGAGGAGCTTCGAAGGTAATGTATACGCTCTAGTTATTGTTGATGACTTTTCTAGATATACTTGGACACTCTTTTTAGTGCAGAAAAATGATGCATTCAAGGCGTTCAAGAAATATGCAAAGCAAATTCAAAATGAGAAGTCACTATCTATTGCCTCCATAAGAAGCGACCATGGTGGAGAATTCCAGAATTCCTCCTTTGAAGATTTCTGTGAAGAACATGGAATATCACATAATTTCTCAGCACCAAGGACTCCTCAACAGAATGGAGTTGTAGAAAGGAAGAATAGGTCTCTTATTGAACTTGCAAGGACAATGTTTAGTGATTCAAACCTTCCAAAATATTTTTGGGCGGATGCTGTAAGCACGGCATGCTTTGTAAGCAATAGAGTTAATATTTGACCTATCTTGAAGAAGACTCCGTATGAACTCTTTCGAGGAAGGAAACCAAATATTTCATTCTTTCATGTCTTTGGCTGCAAATGTTTTATCCTTAACAACGACAAAGACAACCTTGGTAAGTTTGATGAAAAATCAGATGAAGGCATTTTTCTTGGATACTCCTTATCTGGTAAAGCTTATCGTATTTACAATAAAAGAACTTTAACTATTGAGGAATCTATGCACGTATAATTTGATGAATCTAACCCCTCCGAGGAGGATACTATTGTTTTAAATGATGATGATGAGATTTTAGATATTCTTCAAGAAGATGCCTCCAAGATCAACAATGAGAATCAATTGGAACAACAAGAAGAAGAAATTCCGGAAGAATCAAATGTCATCTACCTAAGGAATGGAGAACCCATAGAGATCACCCTATTGATAAAATCATCGCTGACATCAGTCAAGGCTTTTCAACAAGATTGAACCTCAAAGATGCTTGCTTGAACATGGCGTTCGTTTCTCAAATAGAACCTTCCAAAGTCGACGACGCATTAGGAGACGACCAATGGATGATTGCTATGCAAGAAGAATTAAATCAGTTCAATAGAAATCAAGTTTGGGAACTTGTTCCTAGACCAAGTGACAAACACATCATAGGTACCAGATGGGTGTTCAAAAACAAACTTGATGAGAACGGTATAATTGTTCGAAACAAAGCAAGATTGGTAGCCCAAGGATACAACCAAGAAGAGGGAATTGACTTTGAAGAAACTTTCGCTCCGGTTGCTAGGTTAGAAGCTATCTGTGTTTTACTTGCTTACGCTTGTTCATTGAATTTTCAGCTTTACCAAATGGACGTCAAAAGCGCATTCTTAAATGGCTACATCAATGAAGAAGTCTATGTCAAACAACCCTCGGGCTTTGAAGACTTCAAGAATCCTTCACATGTCTTTAAGTTGAGAAAAGCTCTTTATGGCTTAAAACAAGCACCTAGAGCATGGTATGACAGACTCAGTACATTCTTATGCGAAAAAGGTTTCGAGAAAGGTAAAGTGGATAAGACCTTGTTCATAAAGAAGATCAAAGGTAACACTTTATTATTACAAGTCTATGTCGATGATATTATATTTGGTTCAACTAACAAAGATTTGTGTGAAGAATTCTCGTTGATGATGCAAGGAGAATTTGAGATGTCTATGATGGGCAAGATGAACTATTTCCTTGGATTGCAAATTAAGCAACTGAAAGATGGTATCTTCATCAATCAATCAAAATATTGCAAGGAACTTTTGAAAAAGTTTGATATGGATAATTGCAAATCAATGCATACGCCAATGGGCTCCAGTACTTATGTTGATCAAGATGAATCTGGTATTTCCATTGATATTTGCAAAAGTCAACTGTGACCTACATACAGTCAAACTTCAAGATTTTTTGTAAACATTCTCATTTTGAAGGATATTTCACCATTTTATCAAGGGTTGATCATGATTAATCAAGGATTGCTCATAGTTCATCAAGATTCAAAAGTTGTTAAATTAGGGTTTTGCAGGAAAAGTCAACTCAAATTTGACCAAGCATAACTTTATCCATCTTCATACCCCCAAGATCAAAATATGCACTCACAAGAAGTTATGAATTTTGACATTATAGGTCATTTTGAAAAGTCAACAAAAACACCTTTTTTGTCAAAACTTCTAACTTGAGCATGGAAAATAAAAATGAGATGAGACCAGAAGGGTTGGTTAGAGGACATCTCAAGCTTTCTAAAAAGTCCAAGAACACCTCCAAAGAGTCAAAATTGAGGAAGTTATGCATTGTTGAAGTTGGACTTTTTTGCAAAATTGCCAAAAGTCAACTATCCCCAAATCTTCAAATTTTGCCAAATGGACCCATTCTTTTTCACTTGTTTTGAGTTTGCATTATTTCCCACGTGCTCTAGCCTTGGCCATGTGTCCATATCATATTTTTATTATTTAATTTGATTTTTATTTGAATTAATTCATTTTAAATCAAATAAAATCACATAAAATCAAAAATATTGATAACCAAAGATCTTTTGATGATTATATGTTTCAATGGATAGCTTGCATCACATAAAACTCGTATCAAAGCAATTGTAGACAAAAAGATTGAGATCAAGCCAATTTTGGAAGGTTGTTCAAAGCAAATCAAATCCACATCAAGAGCATTGATAGAGGAAGATTTGGACAAAGAATTCGGACCTAATGTATTGTACAATACATAAGGAGGCGAGAGAGACAGAAATCAAGGTTGGAGATCAGTTCTAGAGACAGAACAAAATTTGCAAAAAAGAAGAAAAAGTGTGAGATCGAAATCAAGTCTAGAGGAATTTTCAAGACTTGAGACTTGTCTCAATCTCTTCCTGGCCATCTCCAGAAGCGAAACCAATCAAGACAACACATTTTCAGACCCTCACACGCACTGTAAGTCCCTCACGGATCTGCCATGTTCTTGAAATCGAAAATCTTTATTCTTGCATCCAGTGTATAAAATAATTGCATCTTTGTGATCACCATGCCATTTGCAAGTTTTTGGCATTAATAATTTCATTTATCTAACTTGTATCACAGATCACCATTGCTAGGGTTTTTCGTTCGTTTTTAGGGCTTTTTGTTTCAGGAAAAATTAGCTTTATTAATGTCCATGGTTATGATCAGAAGAGGATGACGAGTTCAACCATGGTCCTAGAACTCTTTTATATGGCCTGAGGAAGATTTTAGGATGAAGCTACGACTTTAGTTGCGGATAAAAATCCGCAGGTAAAAATTGCAGGTTTTAGAGGACAGGGACGATGCGTTGGCACTCCCTCACTCGTCCGTTCAAATAATTGCGTGTTTTTTTATTTTTTTCTGGAAATTGATTTTGTTTTTATATAATATATTTTGTTTGTATTATAATAACAAGTAAACACAAGCGCTCCAGTGGTAACCATGTTGGCCTTAAGGCGTTCAGAAGCTGGAGGTCAGGGGTTCGATCCCTGCCTCCAGCAATTTTCATTTTCTTGTTATTTTTCAGGAGATCTAGTGTGCACACAAGTCCACAGTCTACCATGCGCCTCACTCCTCAGCATGCCAGATGGCCAGGTGGCCAGATCTGGTGGTCAAATATTGAAGGAGCACCATAAAGCCAGTCAACGCGCGTGTATGGGATCCCAAAAAGTCAATTGGGTCAGCTCCCAATGGGCCAACAAAATTGCTTTCAACACCTCCAGATCTCAGGCCCATTCTCTCTTTCTCTCATATTTTATTTAATTGTTTATTTTATTTAAATTATGTTATTTTATTTAATTAATTTCTAACCAATAAACAAATTTTCTTTTTTATCAAAAAATCACCAAAATACTTTTTATCCAATTAAAATTCATAATTTTATTTTTATTAATAAATGCTAACTAATTGATTAGGTTTAATTCTAGAATAACTTTAATTTATTTTTATAAATATTTAAAATCAATTAGAATTAATTAGGTCTTAACATTCATTTAATTATTTTATTTTCTTTCTTAAAATATCAAAAACTCCAAAAAAAATGTCATTTATTATTTCTCACCAATTAATTTAATAATTAGTTTAGCTTTTAATTTTAGAATTTAATTTCTTTTCTTAAAATAAAAACAAAAAAAAAGCATTTTCTTTTAAAAGGGTCAAAACCCTAATTCACATTCGATTTAATTTCACTCGCGCGGTTTATTCTTCTTTATTTAATTATTGATGTATCTACTCCCGGTTTATAATAGTTAAATAGGACATTTATTTATTTTATCGCTTTATTTTATTTTCAAAGGGCTGCTTTTGGTGATGTAAATACCCGATGCCTTGTAATCTAATTTCCGCACTTTAAATTCTGCTAATTATAACTGCTAGATGTTTGATAATAGGGTTTGCATAACAAGACTGGATGTTTAATCTTAAAATCAAATTAGATCACCCTTAACATGTGCAAAGATAAAAATAACTGAAAACGACACACTCGCACATGCGCACTCTTAGGGTACACCCCACTTAGTTGCCTTCGTACACGGTCATTGAGTATAGGTCATTTTAGAGGTCGTCCTCTTGTCTAAAAGATCATAGTTGCCTTGAAACGATTGCCTCGGATATTGTTGCCTCAAACAAATGATCTAAGACATTAGGGTTACCGCTAAGGCGTCCTAACATTGCTTTAGTGATTGTATGTCCCTCATTCGAATTGACCCTCAAACTCCAACGACGGTGCTACCTACTTGTTAATAGTGGGATAGCATTTTCTAAAGGAAACAAACATAGAACGATTCCTTTTTCGAGTAGGTAGATTAGTTCTTAAGTACTTGCTCAATCAAAACATATTTTTTTCACACTTACACTCTTTTACGAACAAGTTTTCAAAAACACTTCATTACACTCTTGAAGACAGGAGCAAGAGTTAAATCGAAGTTAAAACAAAAACTTTTCAAAACCCACAAACACAAAGAAAACCATTTTGAAAATGATGAGCAAGTACCTAAGTGCCCATGGAAAACCATGGATAGAAAGGGTGTTAATACCTTCCCTTTCTATAATCTACCCCCCGTACTTAGAAATATCTCGAAAAAGAAATTTTTCTGTGCTTTTTTCCTTTCCTTGTTGGATAAAATAAAAGTCGGTGGCGACTCTTGCTTACCGCGATATTTTGCGAACACAAACGCAAAATGCAAACCAGCATTCCAAAAATAGTCAGTTCTTCCCACCGTATCACAGAACTGGCAACTCTGCTGGGGACAATATAATAAGTGAGGTATACCTTAGGAATAGTTCATTATAATGTTTTCAATTGCTTGATTTGTATGCTTTATCTTTGTGGGTTTGAATAGGAGTTACTATAGATCCTAACCCGGATCTAGGGGATACCTTTTAGGTAAGTAGCAATAGACTGTGAGGGAACTGTACGGTGTAGACCGATACGGTTGAAGCAGTAGCTACGTTGGTGTGGCACTTTAGTTTGTACCGATATCCCTTATGGTGGAACAAGGAGAATATGGGTCTTCTAAGGGGTCATTAAGCACCAACCGACCTTAGAACCTATAATTGACCAACTTGGCCATAGAACAGTAACAGTATGCTACACTCATTGAGACCAAACTCTCGTGATGATTCCGGCCGCAAGAAAAGGTTGCTAAACTAGAATTATGACCGATCGAGGGTGGTCAGTGATATTGAGATCCTTTAGAACCCGATTACTATTTCTAGGACAGGTTGAACCAACTGAACTGAAAGAGGGTAGTACCTAAACTCCTTGCCAGCCTGAAATCTAAGGGCTATCTGTGTGACTTGCTTGCCCTTACCATGTTTGCTATCTATGAATACCTGTGATGTGTTTCTATCATGACATCATGCATCATGACATTGCATGCATATTGCATTGGACTAACCATTTCAAATACCAATATGATTCATCTTTGTTCTGTTTTGTAGATCATGGCATCTATGCATAGAAGCACTATTTGGATCAGCTTTGTACAGATTCCCACTCAGCTTAGAGAGTTGGTTGCAAAGGTTCCAGATACTTCCTCCTTCATCAGAAGACATGGTCGCCTCCTTGGTTTGGTCACTTCCAGATTGGATGAACAGATGATGAGTGTTTTGTGCCAGTTCTTTGATCCATTATATCACTGCTTCATGTTCCCGGACTATCAGTTGGTCCCTACTCTGGAGGAGTTCTCTGATCTGCTTGGTATCTTTATTCTAGAGCAGACCCCGTTTATAGGTTGGGAGAAAGTCCTTAGGCCATAAGAGATTGCTTCAGTCCTCCATCTGACAAAAGCTGAGGTAATGTCTAACTGGGAGACTAGGAGTGGGACAAAAGGCTTCTTGGCTAAATTCTTGGTTGATCGGGCTAATCAGTTTTGGAACAGTTTGGATTTTCAAGCATTCGAGGATATCCCGGATCTTCTCATTTATGGTTTGGTGTTGTTTCCTAACTCAGATTCTTTCGTCGACGTGAATGCGGTGAAGATTTTCATGTCCCGCAATCCGGTGCCCACTCTCTTAGGTGATATTCTGCACACTCTCTATGCCCGCACTGCTCGGAAACGGGGAACCCTTATGTGCTGTGCACCATTGCTGGCGAGGTGGTTTATTTCTCACCTCCCCAAATCAGTTTTGAAGAACAAGGAAGGCATGGGTTGGGCCTACAGGATTATGTCCCTTGCTCACACTAACATTATCTGGAGCACTAAATACATGGAAGAAGTGGTTGTTATTAATCACTGTGGGGAATACCCCAATGTTCCAGTACTTGGAATTCGAGGAGGGATCACATATAATCCTTGTCTGGCCTTACGACAGTTTGGGAGAGCTAGGAGGGAAGGACCTCATGAGTTGCTGATGCCAAGCATTGTCTTTGACTTCTAAGGGGATAGTGACGAGCATCACCGCAGGTTCATACGAACTTGGGATAGGGTGCACCGGTCTGATCCACATGAGTTAGAGATGAAGACCTCTCTTCCGATGGAACCGTATCTCCGATGGGTTCGTATACGTGCTCAGAAGCTAGGGATTCCCTACAAAGTTGTCTTTTCTGTGATACTTGAACATGCTGATGAAGAAGGGGTTCCTCCTACCATCCTCCACCCATACATGCCTACTGACATTGGGACATTAAAGAGGTCTTGGATGCAGTTGAGAGAAGAACGGGATACTTACAGAGAGAAGTATCACGAACAAGAGCGGAAGATCCTAAAGTTGACAAGATATCTGGAGAACGAGAAGATCCTCAACGACTATGTCAATACCAAAGGGAAACGACCATGGGAGCGCTGATGTCTTTTGATTATTTCTAGTTTTGATTTACTTTTCAGTTTTTCTTTCTTGTAACGCCTTAAAGGCATTTGTCAAACATTGTTTCAAGTTTATATAATAAAAGTGTGTTTCATTTTGGTTTACAAATTTGAATCTCCAAAGTATTTGAAATCATATCATACGCATTTCATTCTCATGCACCTCATTACAGGTACCCTCACAGGTTTTCTCATCTTCTTTGCTGTTTATTTCAGCACATCATGTCTTCTGAAACATCAACTGATCAAGCTATCAAGGCTCTGCAAGCTCAAAACACCCAGTTCCAGGAAATGTTCATGAGTTTGTCCAAGGGTCAGCAATACCTGAAGACTCTTATCTTGAAGGATAAGAAGAAGAAGAAGAAGAAGAAGAAGAAGAAGAAGAAGAAGACAGTCCTACTGAATATGGGTCGTAGATTCACAAACAATTTGCAAGAAGAGGTTGATTTGACTCACTCATCTGGAGTGGGGGAGAATCAAAAAGAAAGGAGGGCTCCTAGCAATGTGGTTTCTGACAACGAGACTGACTTTGATGAAGACCAGTATACTCCGGCTGAGGATAGGTATAAACAACTCGAAGACCGGTTGAGCGCAATGGAAGTCCAGAAAGTGCCTGGTCTGGACTTCATAGATTTGGGTTTGTCAACTGGGGTGGTGATTCCCCACAAGTTTAAAGCACCAGTCTTTGCTAAATACGACGGGGTTTCTTGCCCAAAGTTGCACCTCCGCTCGTATGTTAGGAAGATCCAGCCATACACTGCTGATAAGAACCTCTGGATCCACTTCTTTAAAGATAGTCTTTCAGGGACTCAACTTGAATGGTTTTACCAGCTGGAAGGAGCTAGTATCCATAATTGGGAAGACCTTGCTGCTGCTTTTTGCAAGCAGTACCAATACAATGCCAACCTCTCTCCCACGCGTACCCAACTTCAGGGTATATCTATGGGTGCGAGCGAAGGTTTCAAAGATTACGCTCAAAAATGGAGGGACCTTGTTGGAAGAGTACAACCCCCGCTGGCTGACAGGGAGTTAGTAGATATGTTTCTGGGGACATTGTCTGGTCCGTATTTCAACCATCTGATTGGAAGTTCATCTTCCAGGTTTACTGAGTTGATTATGACTGGGGAAAGAGTTGAAGCCGGTATCAAGAGCGGTAATATACAGAAGGGTGCTTCATCAGGTACCGAAAAGAAGCCTTTGAAGAAGGAATCCAGCGATGTTTACAGTTCAAAGAGTCATAATAGACCTGATCACCGCCAAGCAGTTAATGCGGTGGTTATATCAAGACCTGTTGTTGCCCCTCAGCGCAACAATCAACCAAGGGCCAAGAGACCGCGAAGACAATTCACTCAGCTCCATATGACCCTGTCTCAGATTCTGCCGCAGTTATTGAAGACCAACTTGGTGATTCCGAAGGAGGTCCCAAAGAATCCCAATACAACATCACCCATGTACAATCCTAACGCCCGCTGTTCTTTTCACTCTGATAGCCGGGGGTATGACACGAATGACTGTTGGGCTTTGAAGAATAAGGTGCATGACCTAATTGATGCTAAGGAGATTGAACTTGAAGCGCCTGAAAGTCCTAATGTTATGACTGCTCTTATGCCCAAGCATGGAGTAAATGTTGTATATGAAGACTTGTTTGTGGTTTCTGTGAAAGACATTTCTACTCCATTGATGACTGTGAAGAAGAACCTTCTGTTAGCCGGTTTATTTCTGGGTTGTGGCGAAGGTTTCCATCTGTGTGCCGTCCTACCTAATGGTTGCCATCTTTTGAAGTCAGGTGTCCAACGCCTGATGGATAATAAAGAAATTTTGTTTGAGAAAACTTTTGTTCCTTTGGTTCCTGTTGAAGAAGTTGCTATAATCACCATTTTCAACAATTCTTCCAAGGCTTCCTCGAGAAAGCCTGTTAGAATTACATCCGTTCCAAGAATCGCTCCTCTGATCATTACCATTCCTGGGCCTATCCCATATACATCAGATAAAGTTGTCCCATGGCACTACGGGGTTGACGTGTATTATCACGGGGTTAAACAAGACTTGAATGCTGAAGAGGCTGATACTGACATCAGCAATATTGCTGGATCTAGTAAGTCACCCGAAGCAAAAGGCTTTTCTCCCCTGAGATCTCTCCACCAACTGTTCGGAAGCCTATCGTTATTACACCTACCAGTACACCTGCTACTGTTCCTGTTCATATTCCAATCCTTACCCCAGTTGCCGAGTCATCTGACGCTCGGGGCAAAGGGATCACCGGTGAGCCTGCCCGGACGGAGGCACCGAAGAAGATTACTGTTGAAGCCTCTAGACAATAGATGGAGGAAATTTTGAAGATCATCAAAAGGAGCGAATACAACGTAGTCGAGCAGCTGGGGCAAACCCCGTCCAAAATCTCTATGTTGTCTTTGTTGCTATGCTCAGAAGCCCATGCTAAGGCTCTGATTGCTTTCCTGAAAACTGCACACATACCCCAGGAAACATCTGTTGACCAGTTCAAAGACTGTGTGGTGAGTTTAACTGCTGATAATGGTCTGGGTTTCTCCGATGTCGACTTAACTGCCAAGGGGAAGAATCACAATGACGCTCTACATGTTTCAATTTAGTGCAGGGGCACTACTCTGGCTCACGTGTTGGTAGATATTGGGTCCTCGCTGAATGTTTTACCCAAGAAGGCACTAGACCGGTTAGAATGTGAAGGGTTGGTGTTGAAACCAAGCAACATTGTGGTTAGGGCCTTTGACGGGTCCAAGAGGATGGTACACGGAGAAGTGGATATTCCAGTGAAGGTTGGTTCTTAGATTTTCGCGTCTACATTCTATGTGATGGACATTCGTCCATCTTATTCTTGTTTGTTGGGTCGCCCGTGGATCCACAAAGCTAGGGCAGTAACTTCTACGCTCCACCAGATGCTGAAATACCCAATGAAGGGGAAAATTGTTACAGTACGAGGAGAAGAGGAGTACATGGTGAGCCACCTCAACTCTTTTTGGTATGTGGAAATGGACGGGTAGTTCATTGAAACCCCGTGTCAACATTTTGAAGAAGTCCCCCAAACGCTGGCGTCAACTGAAACTGTTACTGAAGATCCTCCAATGAAGATGGCTTCCCTCAAGGATGCCCGGGCCGTTGTTAAGAAAGGTGGGTGTGCCAATTGGGGCCAACTCCCTGATTTTGCACATAAGACTAACAAGTTTGGTTTAGGTTTCACTGCAGAAGCTCAAAGGGTTGTTCGGCATGCGCGGATCGGAGGACCTCCCCTGTTTATCAGCAATTCAGGAGTGAATGCCATTGAAGACGATGATGAAGAGTATGATATTGACAGTTGGATTTACCCAACTACCGATGGCGGATTAAGCAACTGGACGGCAAAGGACTTCGTCCCAATTTCTTTTATTACCCAGTAATGAGACTTTTTGTTTTGAATTTGTAACAGACAATTTTAAACTTTACGGCCCGGTGTCTTACCCGAGACACCGTGGCTTTGTTTGTGAGGGCTTTAAATATGTCATTACCATATATCATTAATAAAAGCATTGGACGTTTCTTGCATTTCAAATTTTGCGCTCTTTGTTTTTTCTTTTCTATCTTGCAAAACAGCTATTTGTCTTACACACACTCACATATACAGGTCTACATCCACTCTGGATCCCACTGATAACGACTCTGCTACCGCCAGTTATGACTTCGAAAGTCCGATCAGCTTAGCCGAAGACGAAGGTGAAGAAGATTGCGTAGTTCCTGGTGAACTTGCAAGACTGTTACTTCAGGAAGAGAGGGCCATACAGCCGCATGAGGAGCCAGTAGAAACAGTAAATCTGGGTACAGAAGAAGACAAGAAAGAGGTCAAGATCGGTGCAAATTTGGAGCCTAGTGTGAAGAAACGGTTGATTCAGATGCTGCGTGACTATGTGGAGATCTTTGCCTGGTCTTATGAAGATATGCCTGGGTTGGATACCGATATTGTGGTTCACCACCTGCCTACTAAGGAAGACTATCCTCCAGTGAAACAGAAGGTCCACCGAATGCGCCCAGAGATGTATGAGAAAATCAAGGCTGAAGTGATGAAGCAATTTGACGCTAGTTTTCTAGCAGTAACTTCTTGCCCACAGTGGGTGGCCAACGTGGTTCCAGTGCTGAAGAAGGATGGTAAGGTTCGAATGTGTGTTGACTATAGGGATCTGAACAGGGCTAGCCCCAAGGATGATTTCCCTCTACCTCATATCGACGTTCTGGTTGACAACACTTCACAACATAAGGTCTTCTCCTTTATGGATGGTTTCTCCGGTTATAATCAGATTAAAATGGCTCCCGAAGACATGGAGAAGACAACCTTTGTTACTCAATGGGGTACCTTTTGCTACAAAGTCATGCCTTTTGGATTGAAGAATGTTGGGGCAACGTATCAGCGTGCCATGGTCGCTTTGTTCCATGACATGATTCATCACGAGATTGAGGTATACGTCGACGACATGATTACAAGATCCCAGACTGAAGAAGAACATCTTGACCATATTCAGAAGTTATTTGATAGGTTGAGGTTGTACAAGCTGAGGTTAAACCTGAACAAGTGCACCTTCGGGGTGAGATCTGGTAAGCTGCTGGGTTTCGTCGTAATCGATAAAGGTATTCAAGTCAATCCTGCGAAGGTGAAGGCTATACAGGAAATGCCTGCTCCCCGACCAGAAAAAGAAGTCAGAGGCTTTCTGGGACTTCTGAACTATATTGCCCGATTCATCTCACACTTGACTACTACTTGTGAGCCAATCTTCAAGCTACTGAAGAAAGATCAAGTGGTAAGATGGAATGATGAATGTCATGCCGCTTTCGAAAGGATCAAAGAATATCTCCAAGAACCACCCATTATGATGCCTCCGGTTGAAGGGAAACCTCTGATCTTATACTTGACAGTACTCGGTAACTCAATGGGGTGCATGCTGGGGCAGCATGACGAGTCTGGCCGAAAAGAGCATGTTATTTATTACCTTAGCAAAAAGTTTACCGACTGTGAGACCCGATACTCACTGCTCGAGAAAACTTGTTGCGCTTTGGCATGGGCTGCTCGCCGGCTGAGACAGTATATGCTGACTCACACTACCCTATTGATATCTAAGATGGATCCAATCAAGTATATCTTCGAGAAGCCTGCCTTGTCCGGAAGAATAGAAAGATGGCAGATGATCTTGACTGAGTATAACATTCAATACATGACACAAAAGGTAATAAAAGGAAGTGTGTTGGCAGATCATTTGGTACATCAGGCAGTGGATGATTACCAGTCTATAAACTTTGAATTCCCGGATGAGAACATCATGTTAGTAACTGACTGTGAGACACCTGGACCGGATGAAGGACCTGAGGAAGGATCCCGATGGTCTATTTACTTTAATGGAGATTCGAACGCTTTGGGTAATGGCATTGGCGTTGTGAGCATATCTCCTAAAGGCTCCCATACTCCGTTCACCGCCCGACTATGTTTCAACTGCACCAACAATATGGCGGAGTATGAAGCGTGCATCATGGGTCTTCGAGCAGCAATTGACCTAAGGATTAAGTTCTTGAGTGTGTTCGGAGATTCCGCTCTTGTGATCAGTCAGATCAAAGGCGAGTGGGATATGAAACACCCAAATCTTATTCCTTACAAGGAGTATGTATTGACGTTGCTTCCACATTTCGAAGAGATAACCTTTGAACACTTCCCTAGAGAGGAGAATCAGTTAGCGGGCGCACTAACTACGATGTCTTCTATGTTCAAAGTCAATTGGGACAACGAAGCTCCCTGGATTACCATTGAGAAAATTGGACGAACCCGCACATTGCTGTGACATCGAGATTGAAGAGGTAGCAGATAAACCCTGGTTTCATGAGGTGAAGAGGTATCTTGAGGCTCAGGAATACCACGAGGGTGCATTTGTTAATGACAAGAAGTTTCTGAGGAGGTTCGCGGCGAAGTTCTTCATCAACAATGGTATCCTTTACAAGTGTAACCATGATTCAACCTTACTGCGATGTGTGGATAAGAACGAGGCAGAAAGGATTATGGTAGAGTTACATGACGGTACTTTCGGAACTCATTCCAGTGGACACACCATGGCAAAGAAGATCCTACGGGCAGGATATTATTGGTCTACTATGGAAGTCGACTGTTATCAGCATTCTCGAACCTGTCACAAGTGCCAAGTCTATGCTGACAAGGTGCACATACCTCCAGTTCCTCTGAACGTCATGACAGCTCCGTGGCCTTTTGCAATGTGGGGCATTGACATGATCGGCGAGATCATACCTACAGCGTCCAACGAGCATCGTTTCATCCTGGTAGCGATTGATTACTTCATGAAGTGGGTTGAAGCAGCTTCCTTTGCTACTGTAACCAAGAACGTCGTGGCACGGTTCATTTGGCACAATCTGATCTGTCGATATGGTGTACCAGAGAGGATCATTACGGACAATGGTACAAATCTCAACAATAAGATGATCACCGAACTCTGCAAGCAGTTCAAGATACAACATCATAACTCTTCTCCCTACCGGTCGAAGATGAATGGGGTTGTTGAAGCGGCTAATAAGAACATTAAGAAGATTGTGCAGAAGATGACAGTGACATACAAAGATTGGCACGAGATGTTACTGTTTGATCTTCATGGGTACCGTACCTCAGCGCGGACGTCAACAGGGGCAACTCCTTATTCCTTGGTATATAGTATGGAGGCAGTCTTGCCCATCGAAGTTCAGATACCCTCTCTTCGGATTATGAAAGATGCAGGTTTGAGCGAAGATGACTGGATCCAGACTCGGCTTGATCAGCTGAACCTAATCGGCGAAAAGAGACTTACTGCTATTTGTCATGGTCGGACGTACCAAAAATGGATGATTAAGGCGTTTAACAAGAAAGTCAGACGACAAGAGTATCAAGTCGGGGATCTGGTGATCAAGCGCATCATCCTACCTCAAGGTGATCCCAGGGGCAAATGGACCCCTACCTACGAAGGGCCATTTGTGGTTAAGAACATTTTCTCAGGAGGAGATGTGATTCTAACCACCATGGATAGTAACGACCTTCCTCACCCCGTCAATGCAGACATAGTGAAAAAATACTACGCATAATCAAAGACCCGCTAGGTCGACTGGCCTAGGCAAAAATAAGGGCTTCCCGGCGAACCAAAAGGGTTCGGGCAAAAATAAGGGATGAAAATAAAAAAATGTACACCCGGCAAGTCGAAAACCTGAAAAGGCGGCTTGGGCAAAAAAGGGTATCTCGGTGGGCTGAAAACCCGAAAGGGCAGTCCAGGCAAAAATTAGGGACCAAAGCGTAACACTATGTCTCATTGGATCACCTTGCAACCAGACTTCGGTATCGACTATCAAGCTCGGACGGCACCAATAAATCTGATCTACCTTCAACCAAGTAGAAAAGTGATGAGATGCTCGGGGACATAAGGGCGATAGCAGAGTTGAAACCCAGTGGGATTATTAACATAGCTGTTTTGTTTAGTTTTTCATAAATTGTGTAAATTCTATTATTCGGCGGTGTTCTCTTACTAGGACGTCAGCCTCTTGTACAAAAACGCCTATTTACAGGCCAAACTTCAAAATCAATACAATTCATTTTCAGAAAAATTTCAAACTGTTTTTCCTTTATCTATTTTGTTTTGCAAAGAACATCCAATGTCCATTTTTGATATATGCATTTGACATTAATTGCTGCTCATGAATATTTACATGTGAAACGAAAGGCGATTACTTGTAATAACAGAAACAGGGGCAAATAAAATTTGTCCAAGCTTTACAGTTGCTATATCCGCCAGATACAAAGGTAGATTCAGCTGAAGAATATGGCTAAAGTACATTCACTCCCCGCAGAGCAAGAAAAAGACAGTGATGTTAATTCTCCCCAGCTGAGACTTGCAACTGTGAATGAAGCGGTAATATACTCCCCAAGCAGAGTTTATCTACCATCAGCACTGAAAATTCTTATCATCCCCGGCGGAGTATAAAATATACCCAGTGGAGTTTGAAAATTTTCCCCGACGCATTCTGAAAAGGCTTCCCCAGTGGAGTGTGGAGAATCATCCCCAGTAGACTTTGGAAAATTATTCCCAGTAGAGTCTAAAAGGTTATCCCAGTGAAATCGCAGCTGAAGATCATCCCCAGTGGAGTTCATTCCTTTCACAAACAGGAATTCAATCCCCAACAGGATTTAGTATCACCAGCAATGGTAATTCATCCCCAGCTGAATTTATCAGCGGAATCCTCTACAGAGCATCTCTTCCCCACAGAGTAATCTCCTCATCAGTTTATTCCCCAACAGAGTTATCCTCTCCTGCAGGTTTATTCTCACAGTCATCTTTGTTCGCCATCCCCAGTGGAAAAGGAAAAATTCAACTCTTTTCTCCAGCAGCTATCCAGGATTTATTTTCCCCAGCTAAAAACATTACATTTCCATACATCATGACACATGCATATACGCATCATACGGCACGATCTCATTTATTTTGAGAACATCATTGCTTGATACATATCATGCATTACATACAGCTAACCTTTACCTTTCAGGAAGGATGCGGTTAAATTCTCATAAAATTCAAAGCTATGAAGCTTTTACCTCAGTCGAAGTACTAACAAGTTCTTAAATCTCAGCAGAGATGTTTTCTCAGTTGAATTACATACAAGGTCCTAAATATCGACAAAGTTCCTCCGTTGAAGTACAAACAAGTTCCTAAATCTTAGCAGAGAAGTTTTCTCAGTTGAATTACGGGCGAGTTCTTAAATCTCGACGAAGATGTTTCCCCAAGTCAAATTACTGACAAGTTCTTAAATCTCAGCATAGATGTTTTTCTCAGTTGAATTACAGACAAGGTCCTAAATCTCGACAAAGTTCCTCCGTTGAATTACAGACGAGTTCCTAAATATCAGCAAAGAAGTTTTCTCAGTTGAATTACGGGCGAGTTCTTAAATCTCGACGAAGATGTTTCCCCAAGACGAATTACTGACAAGTTCTTAAATCTCAGCAGAGATGTTTTTCTTAGTTGAATTGCAGACAAGGTCCTAAATCTCGACAAAGTTCCTCCGTTGAAGTACAGACAGGTTCCTAAATCTCAGTAGAGAAGTTTTCTCAGTTGAATTACGGGCGAGTTCTTAAATCTCGACGAAGATGTTTCCCCAAGTCGAATTACTGACAAGTTCTTAAATCTCAGCAGAGATGTTTTTCTCAGTTGAATTACAGACAAGGTCCTAAATCTCGACAAAGTTCCTCCGTTGAATTACAGACGAGTTCCTAAATCTCAGAAGAGAAGTTTTCTCAGTTGAATTACGGGCGAGTTCTTAAATCTCGACGAAGATGTTTCCCCAAGTCGAATTACTGATAAGTTCTTAAATCTCAAATGATTTTTTCTCAGTTGAATTACAGACAAGGTCCTAAATCTCGACAAAGTTCCTCCATTGAATTACAGACAAGTTCATAAATCTCAGCAAAGAAGTTTTCTCAGTTGAATTACGGGCGAGTTCATAAATCTCGATGAAGATGTTTCCCCAAGTCGAATTACTGACAAGTTCTTAAATCTCAGCAGAGATGTTTTTCTTAGTTGAATTACAGACAAGGTCCTAAATCTCGACAAAGTTCCTCCGTTGAAGTACAGACAGGTTCCTAAATCTCAGCAGAGAAGTTCTCTCAGTTGAATTATGGGCGAGTTCTTAAATCTCGACGAAGATGTTTCCCCAAGTCGAATTACTGACAAGTTCTTAAATCTCAGCAGAGATGTTTTTCTCAGTTGAATTATAGACAAGTTCCTAAATCTCGACAAAGTTCCCCAGTTGAATTACGGGCGAGTTCTTAAATCTCAACAAAGATCAGACTTCCCCAGCGAAATCTTCCTCAAACAACAGGTCTACAAGCTCTCGCTAAGGAATCTCTTATGCGATCGACACTCCTTCAGATGGCATCTTTAAGCCCATCCCCTCGTCAGCAATCTCCAAATGGCATCTGTAAGCCCATTCCTGACATCACAAGGCAATTACCACTTCATGCGAGTGCAAATTTCTGGGCACTCTAGTGTTCAATCCTCTTCAACCTTCGGATCACGAAAGGCACGAAAGCCAATCTATATCCTCAGGTTTAAGAAGATTGAACAGGGGAAGTTGTTGTACCCCAAAATTTTCCCTCTCATATTTCTCAAAACATTGCAAGAAAAATCTCTAAGTTTCTCAAGGTAGTCCAAGGGTTCGTCCGACAAGCTCTCTCCTAAGGCAGTCTACCCCAAATTAGGGTTTTGTGTTGCATCGAGATCCTTGAGTCCAAGTGACCCCAAGTGCTCACCAATGTCCTAATATGTTCTCAAGATCATCCATGTCAAATTTTAAGCCTTGCAGAGGAAGTTTGCTCAGTCAATTGCTCAAAGGTCCAAAAGTCGAATGTGCTGGGGCAAAAGTCAACTGTGACCTACATACAGTCAAACTTCAAGATTTTTTGCCAACATTCTCATTTTGAAGGATATTTCACCATTTTATCAAGGATTGCTCACAATTCATCAAGATTCAAACGTTGCTAAATTAGGGTTTTGCAAGAAAAGTCAACTCAAATTTGACCAAGCATAACTTTATCCATCTTCATATCCCAAGATCAAAATATGCACTCACAAGAAGTTATGAATTTTGACATTATAGGTCATTTTGAAAAGTCAACAAAAACACCTTTTTTGTCAAAACTTCTAACTTGAGCATGGAATATCAAAATGAGATCATACAAGAAGGGTTGGTTATAGGACATCTCAAGCTTTCTAAAAAGTCCAAGAACGCCTCCAAAGAGTCAAAATTGAGGAAGTTATGCATTGTTGAAGTTGGACTTTTTTGCAAAATTGCCAAAAGTCAACTATCCCCAAAACTTCAAATTTTGCCAAATGGGCCCATTCTTTTTCACTTGTTTTGAGTTTGCATTATTGCCCACGTGCTCTAGCCTTGGCCATGTGTCCATATCATATTTTATTATTTTATTTGATTTTTATTTGAATTAATTCATTTTAAATCAAATAAAATCACATAAAATCAAAAATATTGATAACCAAAGATCTTTTAATGATTATAGGTTTCAATGGACAGCTTGCATCACATAAAACTTGTATCAAAGCAATTGTACACAAAAAGATTGAGATCAAGCCAATTTTGGAAGGTTGTTCAAAGTAAATCAAATCCACATTAAGAGCATTGATAGAGGAAGATTTGGACAAAGAATTCAGACCTAATGTATTGTACAATACATAAGGAGGCGAGAGAGACAGGAATCAAGGTTGGAGATCAGTTCTAGAGGCAGAACAAAATTTGCAAAAAAGAAGAAAAAGTGTGAGATCAAAATCAGGTCTAGAGGCATTTTCAAGACTTGAGACTTGTCTCAATCTCTTCCTGGCCATCTCCAGAAGCGAAACCAATCAAGACAACACATTTTCAGACCCTCACACGCACTGTAAGTCCCTCACAGATCCGCCATGTTCTTGAAATCGAAAATCTTTATTCTTGCATCCATTGTATAAAATATTTGTATCTTTGTGATCACCATGCCATTTGCAAGCTTTTGGCATTAATCAATTTCATTTATCTAACTTGTATCACAGATCACCATTGCTAGGGGTTTTCGTTCGTTTTTAGGGCTTTTTGTTTCAGGAAAAATTAGCTTTATTAATGGCCATGGTTATGATCAGAAGAGGATGACGAGTTCAACCATGGTCCTAGAACTCGTTTATATGTCCTGAGGAAGATTTTAGGATGAAGCTACGACTTTAGTTGCGGATAAAAATTCGCAGGTAAAAATTACAGGTTTTAGAGGACAGGGACGATGCGTTGGCACTCCCTCACTCGTCCGTTCAAATAATTGCGTGTTTTTTTATTTTTTTCTGGAAATTGATTTTGTTTTTATATAATATATTTTGTTTGTATTATAATAACAAGTAAACACAAGCGCTCCAGTGGTAACCATGTTGGCCTTAAGGCGTTCAGAAGCTGGAGGTCAGGGGTTCGATCCCTGCCTCCAGCAATTTTTATTTTCTTGTTATTTTTCAGGAGATCTAGTGTGCACACAAGTCCACAGTCTACCATGCGCCTCACTCCTCAGCATGCCAGATGGCCAGGTGGCCAGATCTGGTGGTCAATTATTGAAGGAGCACCATAAAGCCAGTCAACGCGCGTGTATGGGATCCCAAAAAGTCAATTGGGTCAGCTCCAAATGGGCCAACAAAATTGCTTTCAACACCTCCAGATCTCAGGCCCATTCTCTCTTTCTCTCATATTTTATTTAATTGTTTATTTTATTTAAATTATGTTATTTTATTTAATTAATTTCTAACCAATAAACAAATTTTCTTTTTTATCAAAAAATCACCAAAATACTTTTTATCCAATTAAAATTCAGAATTTTATTTTTATTAATAAATGCTAACTAATTAATTAGGTTTAATTCTAGAATAACTTTAATTTATTTTTATAAATATTTAAAATCAATTAGAATTAATTAGGTCTTAACATTCATTTAATTATTTTATTTTCTTTCTTAAAATATCAAAAACTCCAAAAACATGTCATTTATTATTTCTCACAAATTAATTTAATAATTAATTTAGCTTTTAATTTTAGAATTTAATTTCTTTTATTAAAATAAAAACAACAAAAAAAGCATTTTCTTTTAAAAGGGTCAAAACCCTAATTCGCATTCGATATAATTTCACGCGCGCGATTTATTCTTCTTTATTTAATTATTGATGTATCTGCTCCCGGTTTGTAATAGTTAAATAGGAAATTTATTTATTTTATCGCTTTATTTTATTTTCAAAGGGTTGCTTTTGGCGATGTAAATACCCGACGCCTTGTAATCTAATTTCCACACTTTAAATTCTGCTAATTATAACTGCTAGATGTTTGATAATAAGGTTTGCATGACAAGACTGAATGTTTAATCTTAAAATCAAATTAGACCACCCTTAACATGTGCAAAGATAAAAATAAGTTGAAAGCGACACACTCGCACATGCGCACTCTTAGGGTACATCCCACTTGGTTGCCTTCGTACACGGTCATTGAGTATAGGTCGTTTTAGAGGTTGTCCTCTTGTCTAAAAGATCATAGTTGCCTCGAAACGGTTGCCTCGGATATTGTTGCCTCAAACAAATTATCTAAGACATTAGGGTTACCGCTAAGGCGTCCTAACATTGCTTTAGTGACCGTATGTCCCTCATTCGAATTGACCCTCAAACTCCAACGACGGTGCTACCTACTTGCTAATAGTGGGATAGCATTGTCTAAAGGAAACAAACATAGAACGATTCCTTTTTCGAGTAGGTAGATTAGTTCTTAAGTACTTGGTCAATCAAAATAAATTTTTTTCACACTTACACTCTTTTACGAACAAGTTTTCAAAAACACTTCATTACACTCTTGAAGACAGAAGCAAGAGTTAAATCGAAGTTAAAACAAACACTTTTCAAAAATCACAAACACAAAGAAAACCATTTTGAAAATGATGAGCAAGTACCTAAGAGCCCATGGAAAACCATGGATAGAAAGGGTGTTAATACCTTCCCTTTCTATAATCTACCCCCCGTACTTAGAAATATCTCGAAAAAGGAATTTTTTCTGTGCTTTTTTCCTTTCCTTGTTAGATAAAATAAAAGTCGATGGCGACACTTGCTTACTGCGACATTTTGCAAACACAAATGCAAAACGCAAACCAGCATTCCAAAAATAGTCAGTTCTTCCCACCGTATCTCAACCTCTCTAGGGTTAAAATTGGAAGAGATATGCCTTGTCAAAGTTGACCATTTTTGCAAAATTGCCAAAAGTCAAATGTGCTCAAAAATAAATTTTTTGCCAAATGGGCCTAACTTTTTATGCTTGCACCTCACTCATAATATGGTCCACGACCCAATTACTTACCCACGTGTTATTTGCTTCATTATTTATTTTATTTTGATTTTTAATTATTTGAAATTCAAATTAAATCAAATAAATGATAAATAATAGCAAAGATTTGTTTCAATCTGATTTTTGGACAGGATCATAAGCTAATTATGTTGACATATTAGAATCAAATCGTATCAAGGTTGATTGGAGCAAGAATGGCATGATTAGGCCTAATTTGGAAACAAATCATACAAAGAAAGAATGAGATCAAATCTTCAAAAATTGCAAAGATACATGTTGTTTTTATAACCCTAATTCATTCAGGGATATATATGGAGTAAGACCAAGCACAAAAACGAGAGCTAGCAGTTGTGGAAAGCACAAAGAAGAACTCCAATTTTTGGCAAAAATTGGTGAATCGGATTTCAAAATAGAGACTAATTCAAAGCATTCCAACACTCCTAATCACCCCCTGAAGCATCTCTGAAGCTAACTGGATCAATTGCAAGTCCTTTCACGCCCAGAAACGCACGCTACTACTCACACGGTTTGCTCTTTTTTTCAAAATCATTTACAGTAATTCCTGCATCATTAGCGCATTTGATTGATATATTTGTGATTGTTGAGATGTTTGCAACATGACTGACTGATTTAATTGAATTTTTGATGCATGTATATGCATTTGCCATGGCTAGGGTTTGGGTGTTCATTTTAGGGTTTTTATCTACAGGCTAAATTAGACCAAGAACAGGGCACTATGATGATCGTGGCATCAAGACAAATTGAACCACGGCCTTCAATTTCATTTATAATACGTACCATGAGTTTTTGAAGCTTGCAGGGTTATGGCTACAGACGTTTGTCTGTAGGTAAATGGTAAGAACCTAAGGTGACGGATGAGGAGGAAGACAACAACGTGTCTGGACGCCACTGAATATTTGAATTCCGCGCGCTTTTTTCCAGCTAACCACTTTATTTCATATATTATATTTTGTTCTTATTGTATTAACAAATAAAAAAGATAGCCCAGATGGCTAGGCGTGCAGGGTGTTGAGTGTGACGACCTGGGTTCGATCCCAGGTCCCAGCAACTTTCTTTATTTTAATTCCTCCTTGCAGATCTTGTGCTTCTCTTGTCCAAACGCCTACCATGCGCCATCAATATCCAACCAGTGGATTCATGATCAACCAGATCCAACGCCTATCACTGAAGGATCATGGTGTGCTGTCAAGTCAGCACCACATGGGATCAAGCGTTGACTGGGCTGACTGGCTTCATGGGCCTGGATATTTTCAACAATACACCCCCAGAACTGCTCAACAACACAGGCCCAAATTTCCTTCTTTCATATTATTATTATTTTATTTAGTTACTAATTATTTTCTCTTTTACAAAATAACACATAAATCATTTTTTTATTATTAAATCAAAAATCACAAAAACATCAAAAAATTATTGTTTCATAAAAATATTTTATTTCCTTGAATTAATTAGTTTAATTAAATTAGGGCAATTAAATATTATTTTTTCATGATTAAAAATAATTAGAACTAGGATTTAATTTTGTGCATAACCTAATTAATTCTTCTTCAAAAAACAACTGAAATATTTTTCTCAAGTAGATTTCTTAGGTTTTCTAATTATCCTTGCATTTAACTCGTCGCGTGCATTTTAGTTACTTTTATTATTATTGTAACTGCTCCGGGGTTGTAATAGATTTAATTAGGTTTTAATTCCGCATTTTATCTACAATCAAAAATAATTATGTATCTGCGAAAGCCATGTAATAATTAGGACTTTTAACTTTCCGCACTTTTAATTCTGCAAAATATAAACTGCTTAGATGTATGTTAATAGGATTGTATGGAAAGACTGTCTGAAAATTAATACAGTAGAAAACCCTAAATGTGCAAAGATAAATTAACTGGAAAAACGCACATACTCACTCCCAGGGTTTACTCCCCTCTGGTTGCCTTCGGTTAAACGGTCATGAAGTATAGGGTTTATTAATGGTCGTCCTCTAGCCCCGAAAGATCTCAAATGACCCATTCGAATGTTGCCTCGGAAAAAGATCTTTAAGGCTTTAGGATGATTACTAACACCTCCTAACATTGCTTTTATGATCGTACTTGTCCCTTTCGATAGTCCCTCAAACATCCAATAACGGTGCTACCTATTCCTTAATAATAGGATAGCGCTGTCTAAAGGAAAACGAACAGACTTTTTTTCGAGTAGGTAGAAAACTCTTAAGTACTTGCTCAAACAAACAAATATTTTTCAAACCGAACACTTTTTTCAAACAATGTTTTCAAAAACAACTTCGTAACACTCTTGAGGACAAAATCAAGGGTTAAAATGAAGTAAAAAAAAACTTTTCAAAACAAGCACACACAAGAAATTTCAAAATGAGCAAGTACCTAAGAGCCCATGGAAAATCATGGATTGAAAGGGTGGTAACACCTTCCCTTTTTATAATCTACCCCCCGTACTCATAAACATTCTCGAAAAAGGTTTTTTTTGTTCTTTTTCCTCTTCCTTATTGGATAAAATAAAAGTCGGTGGCGACTCTTGCTTACTGTGACATTTTGCAAACAAAAAACGCAAACCAGTATTAACAGTCGGTTCTGCCACCGTATCACACTTACACTCAACAATACCAAATCTATGCATATCTACTCCTACGTCTACGCGTCCGTACACAAAGTCTACGTCAGTGCCTATACCTACACTTGCAACACGAAGTCTGCGTCCGCACATGCGTCCATGCACATGTGTACTCCTGCCAATTCTACATACGTCTACGTTTACGCTTGCACCTATGACATTATGTCTATGCTTACGCTTGCGCCTACGACATACGAATCTACATACGTCTATGCTTACGCTTGTGCCTACAAATCTACGTACATCTACGGTTACGCCTGCGCCCATAACATCCGAATCCACATACGCCCACGCTTACGCTCGCGCTTACAATATAGAGACCATACATATGCCAATACATACTTCTATGCCTACGCTTACAACATACAAATCTACGCATAGGCCATTACTTACGTCTACATCTACGTCTATAAAATCAATGCTCAACTTTTGCTAACATTGCCCACGGCTTTCAAGTTTAACAATTCTACGACGACACAACATACAACGCCAGGAATGGATAACTCTAAGCCAATGGTTTAAAGGATAGAATACCATAAATGGTCTTCAAAACATTTCAAGGCATATATGCATCTTACACACATTTGACACATACATTTTGCATATCTAAAGCATACATACCCTATACATTTCAATATTCAATACACTCAGGGTTCCATATCAATGTCAAACATCATACATTTCGCATACATAAAACATTCCATACGCATGCATACACATGTACCACATAGAAAACAAACAAATAATCTCACCCTCGATTCAACTATCTAAGGGTCAACCAACGCAATACTTCTCCTACGATTCAACCCGTCACCTCAGTCTTCATGTCGTGACACATTCAGCCCATCACCTAGGTCTTCCCGCAGTGATGAGTTCCTTACAAGTCCCATTACATTGCCTCTAAGCTGCACAGATCCTCAAAACATAGTATGTTGCCTCTAAGCCGCAACATATCCTCAAAACTCAATATGTTGCCTCTAAGCCGCAACATATCCTCAAAACTCAATATGTTGCCTCTAAGCCTCAACATATCCTCAAAACCCATTACATTGCCTCTAAGCCGCAATGTATCCACAAAACTCATTACATTGCCTCTAAGCCGCAATGTATGACCCAAACTCAACACATTGCCTCTAAGCCGCAATGTATTATCCAAGCCAACACATTGTCTCTAAGCCGCAATGTATTCTCAAAACTCAGTATGTTGCCTCTAAGCCGCAACATATTCTCAAGACCCATTGCGTTGCCTCTAAGATGCAATGCATTCGCAGAACTCATTACGTTGCCTCTAAGCCGCAATGTATCCTCAAAAATCAACATGTTGCCTCTAAGCCGCAATGTATTCTCAAACCCAGTACATTGCCTCTAAGCCGTATTGTTTTTGCAAAACCCCAGATCATCGTCTCAGACTTCATGCAACGATGTTTGAAACAACACATTTAGCTTATCACATCAGACTTCACACAGTGATTTGCAAACCTAATCCATTGCTTCAGACTTCATGCAGCAATGTGTTTCTTACTCTACGACACAGACCATCGTCTCAGACTTTATGCAGTGATGTTCGAAACAATAAATTTAGCTTATCACATCATACTTCACGTAGTGATTTGCAACCATAACACATTGCCTCAGACTTCATGCAGCAATGTATTTCTTATTCTAGGACACAGATCATTGCCCCAGACTTCATGCAGCAATGTTAGAAACCAAATTTAGCTTATGACATCAGACTTCACGCAGTGATTTGCAAACCCAAACCATTGCCTCAGACTTCATGCAGCAATGTGTTCCAAACTCCAGATCACCGTCTCAGACTTCAGGCAGCGATGTTTGAAACCAAATTTAGCTTATCACATCAGACTTCACGCAGTGATTTGAGAACCTGACCCATTGCCTTAGTCTTTATGCAATAATGTGTTTCTTTATTCCACAAAATCCAGCCTATCGCATCAGACTTCACGCAGCAATTTGTGAACCAAACTCATTGCCTCAGACTTCATGCAGCAATGTACATCTCTTTATTCCATAACACAAACCATTTCCTCAGACTTTAGGAAGCGATGTTCTAAATAAAAATTTTATCTTATCGCCCTAGACTTCACGCAGCGATTTGTGAATCTAACCCAATGCACCAGGCTTCAAGAAGTAATACCTTCCTTTATTCAATAAACACTGATCATCGACTCAGACTTCATGCTGTGATGCTCAGAAGAAAAACACTTTAACCTATTGCATCAGACTTCATGCAGCAATGCATTTCATTATTCCATAAACACTGATCATCGCCTCAGACTTCATGCTGTGATGCTCAAAAGAAAACAAAAACTTTAACCCATTGCATCGGACTTCATGCAGCAATGTGTTTCTTTATCCCAAGACTCTAGCCCATCGCCTCAGACATCATGCAGCGATTCGCGAACATAACTCATGGCCTTAGTCTTCAAGCAGCCATGCATCATCAATTATTGTTGTATTCATCCTCCAAATGGGTGAATGATCAAAAGTAAAACCAAGATATACAAAATTGCGCTCTTAAGTTCAGAACCGTCTGCCTCGTAATCAAACCCCGGTAAGCGATACATCATCGGCTCTGCCTACCTCCTTGAGACTCGTAAGGGTATGCTATATCAGTGTAACCTTATGTTTGTCGGACAAATTGTGGGATACTTCAAGTATTCAATAAACTTCCAATCAGAATGCACAAGACTCGAGTTTTCTTGCGCTATTCGACTGGAAGATAATTGAATAGGGGCAGCTGTCGTACCCCAAATTTGTCCTACCGCGATGATTTTATTTTTCGAAATTAAAATAGAAGAAATATTCACTCAATTACGCACGTTGTTACTCCACAAACAATCACTGTATCCATTCATGCGTGTTTTTTTAATGAACATATATTGTTCAAATCAAAACCAATATCCAAAATCAAATCTAAAAAACCTAAAACAAATCTAGAACAGAAATAATTAACATATCAAATCTGGAAATCAAATTACAACCCGTAAAACGCAATCTCTGCAAATCAAATCTAACAGAATAACAAATCTGGAAAAAAATCTTATTACATTCAATACAAAATCAATAATTAACATTACAAATCCTATCTCTATCCTAAAATTACAGAAATCAGTCTAATGTACAAAATCAAATCAATTACATACCCCTAATTTAAGCTTATAACGGAATCAAAACCCTAAATTTCTAAAGCTATAAATACAGAAGAAAATTTGATACAAAGGAGGGGGATTTTTATGGAGAAACAAGGGAAGAAAGCTGGGGATTTGGGGGATACAGAAAAAAGACGGAAGAAAGATTGAAGAATGACAAGAACAGAGGGGAGTATACCGAGCCAAGCTTGAAGAAGGCGAAGAGTGATTAGGGTTTCGATGTCGGAAACCCTAATCGCGTGACCTAATTACGTAGCCGCATTTCCGCTGACACTTTCTTCACGCCATCATCAACTTCGAGCTTCATCAAGACCTGCGAAAAGGAGGAGGATCAGAAGCAAAAATCATCAAACAAAACTCAAAGTCGGGAAACGAAATTGCACAGGGGTAATACTTAGCTCTTCCATTGATTTTTCATGTCTTTGTTTGGGGATTTATGGGGTTAAATTGTGTTAGGGGGTTAGAGAAACAAGCGCTGCCGCTGGAGGTTCTTTGAGTCTTAGGGTTTGTGATTTGGGGAAGAAAGAGAGAAAGGAGGTTGAGGCGAGGGAGAGTATATCAGTTACTGAAAAAATATTGTAAAATGAATAATAAAAAAATGAAAAAACAAATATATGTCATACTGCTCCAATACACCACGCCCATCATAATCGCATACTCCCTCGCTTATCATCCACATGATTTTAATCAAACGGCCGTTAGGCCAAGTTTCATTGTAACAGCGTACACTCGCATCACACATGATTACCCTGACCCCCTCCTATTCACTTAATGGGCCGAGCCCAGCGCTGTTGACACCCCCTTGCCTCTATTTACTAAATGCAACAACAACATACACCCCCATGTCTAGCCAGCATTAATGGGCCTAGCCTAAACTATTTTTGACATCCTATATTTTACTTATCAATAAAGAAACGCAACCCCCCCCCCCCCCCCCAAATTTACTTTAAACAAATTTTATTATTATTTATTTTATATTATTTTTTATACTATATTTTATTCTTATTATCATTATTAATTATTTATTTCCTTTTTATTTATTATTATTATTATTAATTTTTATTGTCGTATTTTATCTATTATTATTATTATTATTATTTATGATATGTAGATATTATCATATTAGCAAATAATTTATTTTTATTCGCAAATCCTTATATTATTTTCTATACATTTGCACTAAAATATTTGCCAATCATGCACTAATCAACTGTTTTCGCAAATGGGTTTCAAACTGGTTTTGACTTACTGCGCACTCAGTCAAAATCTCCACAATCACTACTCCCGACCGAGTGCGAAGTGATTCAAAATATGTTTGTAAACCCCTAAAAAACACCAACCCCATACGAACTACAAATTGGGACTCTGATTCCTCATAAAAGGATACGTAGGCATACGATCAAAAATCGTAGCGAGTTCCCCTATTAAAAAATTAAGACACTTTTCCCCTATTAAAAAATTAAGACACATTTCCCTTATAAAAAAATTAAACTCTTTCTAATTAAAACTTAAAATCCTGTTTACCCCAAACATAAACCTAGAACCTAATTTCCTTGTGAACAAGGTAGATGAAAGGTGTCCAACACCTTCCTTTCATCTAATTGAGTCTGAAACCTAGAATCTTTGTCAGTGAATTAGGATATTCTGTTAGATTCCCTTCCCTAGGATAAAAACTAATGGTGGCGACTCTGATTTAAAAACCAGTCGCAACAGATAGTGACAATTGTAACCGTCAAATTAGTGTGTTAATCAAGGTTATTTTAATAAATCAATTGTTTAAACCATAATTAAATAAAACAAAAGAACAAACGAGTTTTCATTCTCTTTTCACTCTTGTTGTTTTATCATCTTTCTCTTCCTCTAGAGCTCGTCCGAGAATATGCTTCTGTCGCACCGGAAATCGCCTTGTGGCAGCGGCAGTGGTGGCGTGCGACTAACTTGCTCCGATCCTTGATTTTATTACATATTCCTATTTGTCTATCTTCACTTATCACTAATCTGGCATTGATTTTTGCAGATGCTTGACTGTTTCGTGTAGATCTTAAAAGGGAAAATGAAACCCTAAGTTGCTTAGATCAGACGATTAGCCAATATTATGCACAAATGATGATAGGAAGTAAAGAAACAGGAAAGAGGCAGAGGTGAGGAGACTAGATCTGATTCGTGAGGCTCAAATTTGTGTGTTTTACTTTAATACTTCCGGTGAGATCTTTCCATCTCTAAACTCTGGCTTTCTCTGACTCTCTTCTTGTAATTTCAAAATATTTTCCTCTTCTCCTTTCTCGAATTTATGAAGGGTTTGTTGATTAGGAAGATGATGATGCAATGTTAGGGGTAGTATGCTTGATAGATTTTTTCTGTAACCTGAATGAAACGTGATTCAGAAAGAGCAGAGAGAATTCTTTTGTGGAGATTTTTCTGCGTCTCTTCCAAAAATTGGAGAATGAGCAATTAACCATGCAAAATTCTGTTATATAGTTATGTCATTTTGAGAAAGTCAGTTAGAGCTTAATTTGATCTGAGTTGTTCATTGTGAGAGTTTGTTATATCAATGGATGGTGAGGATCGCATCTGAACTCTAGCTTGCTTGAGAAGTTTTGTTGAGCTGGAGTTAAATTTTTGCCTCTGATTTTCATTCCTTGATTATTCTATTATCATCCTCTAATACAATACTTCCTTCTGTTTTCTGATTTTAGAGTTGGCTTTGTTGTTAGTCAGTTCTTACTTGGTTTGAAGTATTTTCCTAATTATTATCATTTGTTGGTGAATCGGTTTTGACATTATATCAGGGCATTTGGCTTGAACTATATCAGGTTTGCTTTCTTTTTATACTGACCGATTATTTAATCTTGAAGCTATGGACTGGATTTGCAATTTTTGTACTGCTTTGTAATCATGATGAGTCTTTTACTAATTTATGAACTATGATGCTTGGGCTGGAGCTTGTAATTTTTGGCTTTGTTACTTGCTGAGTTTTGAATCTCTCTTTTTTGGTTCTTTGGTCTTTTGTGAACCAACTTGTTTGTAATTTGAATTAGACCTAGGCCTATGATTAAACATAAATTCTGATTTTTGCTTGAGAAAATAATGAGGCCTTCACTTGTTGAACATGATTTAGAAATCCTTAATTTTTTATTCCTTACGAACAACCCTAGTGATGAAATGAAGAGAAACTCTTTGTGTGAAATTCTTGATCCATGTTCAATGATTATGTTTATGTTTGATTATTACTAACCATTCTCTTTTTTCTTAATTCATGAACACAAATGATGGAGAAGCTTGAGAGAATAATTAAGAATTATTAAAGAAGAAGAAGAAGAAGTCTTGGGGGAATTCGAAGAAGTGGAGATTTGAATCTTTGGCAAATAGAAATCTCATGTAATTATTTAGAATGGGTTTAAAAAAACTCCCTTTTATTTACTGGTGTATTTAAATTGGAATTCGCTTCAATGTAAATCTTGTAAGCTTATCAAATTTAGGATATAATTTGTAAAGCAAACTTTTTGTCAGAGTGTTTGTAAAACAAACTAAATCTTGAATGGAATCCAATAAAGACTTCTTCAACTTTTTCTTTTGTATTAAAGTGAACTTGTGTTTGACAACTTGAGTTTGCATTTCAATCTTCCTTACCAAAATATTTGTTAAGAGTTGTTGCTTCTTGAATGAATGAGATAAATGAATCTTTTCACTACTTGATTTGAATATGCCTTGAAAATGATGCTTGAAAACAATTTTCAACTTTCATCTTTGTTAATGACATACATCTTTGGATCTTAAAAATGAGTGCTTTGTCTTCACCATGAAAGGCCTAAAATTTTGCTAAGGACAATTAAAATCATGACTTGTAACATAAGTAACCCAAATGACTCCAATCTTGAATTCTTGGCCAAAATAAAATGAACCTTTAGTCCATAATCAACAAGGAATTTTGGTTGAAACAAAACCTTGTCAATTAGATTGTCCTCTATCACATGAAACTTTAACCTTCTTGTATGCTCAGATGATACTCAAGACGCCAATGTCTCAAGACCTTTGTTAATAGAAAAAAAAAACCATATATTCGAATAATCCAAACCCTAGCACAATAACCAAAAGATGGGAGAAAAATATGATTCAATATCAAAATACTTGCAATTTTCAATTCTCTGACGACACAAAGAATCAATGGGATACCATGAGGCCTGAGGAGTTGTGGCAACCTGAATACATGAGAGAGTTGATATAAGGACCTCCTTGGTACTGATTGACAACACAAACATCTTATATATTTTTGAAGAAAATCCTAAGAACCAAAGATACCTTGATCCTATCATAAATGCATGAATGTGTATGATGAAACATAAGCCATGAAAGTTAAAATGAAGAGGGAAAATTTTGGGGTGCAACACATATGTGGTTAAAACAACATTCTCAGGTGGAGGTCTTATCCTCACAACAATGGATGGGGAAGAACTACCACATCTGACAAACGCCGATGCAGTCAAAAAATACTATGTATAAAAGGCCCTCTAAGTCAAAATCATAAACGGGTGACTTAGGAAAAAGGGGTGTCATAGTGGATTGAAAACTCTAAAGGGTGATCCAGGAAAAAATTAGGTGCATATAAACAAAAACATTACCCCAGTGGATTGAAAACCCGAAAGGGAGATCCTAGCAAAAGTTAAGGATCTTATTCAAAAAATGAACAAATAAACCGCGATCCGAGAATTCATTACTACGACTACGATCGTGGAGGAGAAGGATTAATCTAAATAATTTGACTCGGGAGAGAAGGAGACTGGAGTTATCAAAGGACATTGGAGGAGGAGGAGTATCAATTATCATTTTCGTTGCCATTTTCAAATTTTCGTTAAACTTTATGTAATTACCTCTTTTTAGGAATTGCACCTTGTACTTTCGCCTATTTAAAGGCATTTTCATTAATAATACAGTTCATATTTAAATCTTTTAAAATTCTATTTAGTAGCGCTTTTCTTTTTTCTGACTTGTTTGCAAAATACTACGATTATTTCTTGTAAACATTGCGTCGAAATTATTTTGGGGATTTCATACTAATAAAAGCATTGGATAAAACATCAAAAAGTATTTGGTTAGAAAAGCATCAAAAATAAAATGTGCGTCTACACCTACGCATGTGCCTACGATATAATAAACGGTAACACAATTGATAATGTTCACCACAGTATATCAAAATACTAATCAACTTAGAGATACCACAACAAAACAACAAACAGCATTGGGAAGTCAGTGACTCGAAGAACCCAATGGTCTAAGAGGAGAAAATCATCAAAAATATTCACTTAGTGCATTTACATACTGTTGTACCCTAAATTTTGACCTAAGATACCATCTCCCATCTGCATCATTACATTGCAAGGGTTTTGACCTATTTTTATCAATTTTCAAAGCAGATTTAAAATTCATAACTTTTTTCAAGTCAAGAGCTGTTTATTTTTTGAACGCTAAATTTATTAATTGATCAATGCTAAAATAATGTTTATTAATTATTTATTATCTTAAATTTAAATAATTGGAATTTGTTTTCGGTTATTATATAATTTAAAGATTTATAAATAATAAAGTAAATATTTGAAAAGAAGTTTATTAATTGATCAGACGATGTTTATTAATTATTTATTATCTTAAATTTAAATAATTGGAATTTATTTTCAGTTATTATATAATTTAAAGATTTATAAATAATAAAATAAATATTTGAAAAGAGTTTATTAATTGATCAACAATGTTTATCTAATTATTTATTATTCTAAGTTTAAATAGTTGAAATTTTATTTTCAGTTATTACAATTTAGAGAATTATAAATAATGAAGTAAATAATTGAAGAGAAGTTAATTGGTCAATGAGGTTTATTTAATTATTTATCATTCTAAATTTAAATAATTGGAATTGATTTTCAGTTATTATATAATTTAAAGAATTATAAACGATAAAATAAATAATTGGAAAGAAGGAGAGAATTAACTGATAAAATATTGGAGTTTTATTCATTTTATTCTAATTGTTACAATTGTTTGTTTAAATACTATACTTATTTAACAAAGTATTTACAATGACAATTTTTACAATGTTTAAAATGAAATAAAAGCTATCCTAATCTTTTTCCTAGTTCTAAATCTTCATCTTCTATCCAATGCTTCTTTAATGCTCATTTGTTTTTACCTGCAAAAGAATTAAAAGAAAAGTCAGAAATGAATATAATTAAAAGCAAAAAAATTAATTTAGCGTTCATCATTAAAAGCAAACGGCTGGAATCAGTTTTTACCCTTTTTGCAAATCACGGGATTTCTCCCGGTTCACAAAAAGGGATGAATTTTTACGGGTAAAAATGAATGCACAAGTTAAAAATATGCACAAATTCATTTTTTTTGTCAAAATTGCACATTTTAATTGTAAACTGCATAGTTCAAATCAATTGCACATTTTCAAAATCCACTGCATATTTCAAAAGCAAAACAGCATATGCAATTTTCAACACAAGTCCAACGTAACTATCCAGCATGGGGGAGGAGGCCAAAAATACAAAGGCTCCTCTACTGTTACATTGCAGTTGACAAAGAGGAAGTGTGCAAATCAAACTATGCAAGCAAAATATTTCTATTTTACATCATTTTCCAGCTTATGCTTTTTCAGAACTTAAAAGTACATACAACATTTTAGTGTTTCAACTGTACTTAGGAGAGAGAAGAGAGAAAGAGTGTGGTTTTTACAAGTTTTGGCTTAGGCAGAAATGGATAGAAAACAAAACAGCAGCACACAGTAGAGAAAAGATAAGCATAAAAAAGAATATGGACAAACTGGATGTAACAGTAGAGAGGGCAGAGATATAAAAATATAGTAAAATATACCAAAACCTGAGTTATCAAGATATAGGCCAAACTGTTATAACAACAAACCCCTTCAAAAAGAAAAAGGAGTTCAACCTGTCTTCAAGCTTTGAAAACAAAAGAAAAACTGTCAAACAAAATACAAAAAATTCTCAAGGCCTCAAAGCAAAGCCAGAACCTGCTGTCTTAAAGACCAAACCAACAACCATGGCCTAAAAAACCAGAACCTGTTGTCTCAAGGCCACAAACCAAAAACCTTATGGCCTAAAAAACCAGTAGAACCTGCTGTATCGAGCCAAAAACCAGTAGAACCTGTAATACCAAAAGCGCCAGACCCTTAACCATTTCAAACCTGTTGCCCAGCCAAACCATAACCATTTTCAAAGCCTAAGCCATGGTAACAATAACCAAGGCCACAAACCTGAAACCTAGGCCATAACCTGCATAAAACCAGAAGACACAAAAAACTGTCCAGCAAAAGCTTAACAGCCAAAACCATGTCAAGGCCATAACCTGCATAAAACCAGTAAAACCAATATGGCCTAAAAACCATAAAACCAGTTCACCCTGTTTCCGTAACCAGCATAAATCATCGACCTTAAACCACGGCCAATCCAACCAAAGCAAAAAACCATAACAATGCAAACTTTTATTAAACCAATGTCCAAACCGTCAAACCTCTGAAATACATCATCATAGGCTAATGCAAAAAAAGGCAACAGAATCAAGGCCAAAAGAAGAGAGGAAAAAGCATACAAACGAAGGCAGCAATTAAGCATCAACATGGTCAAGCTAGTCAAAACAATATTTCAACAATAGCATGTTCAAGGCAACGCAAAAGCCTCACAAATATTCATCATAGGCCAATCCAAAAAGCAACAGAAGCGCAGTAAAGAAGAAGAGAAGAAAAATATTCGAAGGCAACAGTGAAGCACACAAAGGCTACCAAGAGGAAGAAGATAAAGTTTGTTTTCAGGGTTTTCATCATTAAACAAAAGGGACAAAGAAGACAAACCAGGATACCAAGCAAAGCTCACAGCCTCACTGTCTTCCCCGCCGCCTTGGCCTCCTACGCACACGCCCAACCTTCCTCCTCCGTCTCCAGGTAACGATTTCTCCCTCTCTTACTTTCAAATACCTCAAATAATCATAATAAGTTGAAGTCAGAATCAAATAGATGAAAAATCACCACATGCAATTGTAATAAAAACCCTAACGAATTAGAAAACAAAGTTACCTTGAATCCGTCGCCCCTGGCATTTTCGTTGGAGGGAAGAAGAGGTTGAGGTATCGGTGGCCTTTGGGCAAGGGAGAACTCAGGCGAAGGTGGGAGAGCCACGAAGAAGACGAGTCAAGAACGCGTGAATGAACAAGCAAGCGGCGCCTCTGTCAAAACCTTAACCCTAATCTGTTTTCCCCAAAAATAAAACAATGTTTAACCCTTAAACAAATTATGTTTGGACCTAACCCGTCTCTTGCCAAAAAGCCCAACGAATCCCTTTATGCACCCCCTTTTTTTCTGTTTTGATTGGGCCCTTTAAAAACCCTTTAGCCCAAACGTGTTTCTACTAACACCATCCCTTTATTTTTGATACCCTTTTTCTATTTACTTTCCTTTAGTTTTTTTAGAATTTTATTAAATTAGTTAATTAGTAAGTTTAATCAAAAATAGAGGTAATCTAATTAGATGATTTTAATATTTGACCAATTTTTATTAGTTTAACCTTAGGATTTAATTTGGTAATTTTAGTATTCCTTTTTTTAATTAGACTTAAGTTAGTAGCTTTTAAGTTTTAATTTAGTTTAAAATTATTTAATAATTCTTAAATAATACTTTATATTAATATTAAAAATGCATAAAAATGAAAACTATTAAAACATTTTCTTTTCCTTAATATTAGATAAAAATACAAAAATGCATGTTCACACCATTTAGTCTTTTATTTAATTGTTGTATATCACTTATCTATCTAATTTTCTGTTTAATTATTTCATCGTTATTTGGTTATTCTGTTTACTTCTTAATCCAAGAGAAAAAATGATTAAACTGGTTGACTTCATGTCCTCAAGTCCAATCATGCGAACATCTGCATTTCATTAAAACTTAAGACAATTTTTCCCCAAATATTCAATCTTTTCAAAACTTATACCTTTTAAGCCAAAACTTTGACATTAGGTCGTCGTACCTTCAAAAATCCGTCCGTACCCCTTTTCGGCCAAAACAATTTATTTTTAATCAAACGAACATTTTAATAAACAGATATTTCAAAAGGTTCCTATAGAGTACTATAGATACATTGGGTGCTAATACCTTCCCACTGTATAATCAACCCCCGAACCATAGATCTCTTTTCAAAAACGCCTTGTATTTTCATTACTTTTAAAAGTATTATTTACATTGCATACTTTAGGGTTTTATTTCGCTCTTTTCCCTTTTCCCTTGGAAATAATAAAGCGCGGTGGCGACTCTTGCTTTTGTGAGACGAATTAATCAATAATTCGATCTCCGATTTACCCCGCTACATTTTTTATCGCTACACATACGAAATACATATCAAACATTATCATTGGGCATGATACATAGCAATCATACATTGCATTTCAATCACGAAAGGCACAATAATACTAAGAAATATCTTGGGGCCTATTACCAACTAAGACATCTGCGTGAATCAATAATTCAAACCTTAGCATTATTCATATCATTAGCAATGAATGCCTCGGTTGAGAGAGGACACAACCGGTAGATCAAGGTTTTACTAGGTGATATATCTATGATTTATATCTTTAGTTCAGTCATCTAAGATTTAGTCATCAAACTCAAATTCAAACATCAAACCCGCATTATTTATCTCCTAGGTTATGATAGATATGCAAATCGGCGATATAACTTACTATGTTAGTCTCGAAGCTTTAGTAATTTATTTATTTTTCAAACTTATATATCCCCTAGGTTGTGGTAGGTATATGAATAACCGCGATATAATTCATTGTATCAGTCTCCAAGCAACGATGAATTATCAAGTATGTGATATTTATCCTCTAGGTCGTGATGAATATGTAAATCCACGATGTACCTTACTATGTCAGTCTCAAAGAGTTAGTAAGATATTTTCAAACCCGTATTATCTTCTCCCTAGGTTATAGTAGATATATGAAATTTGCGATGTAACTTGTTGTGAAGCAATAATAAGTTATTTATTTTCTATGATATAGTTCATTGTGTTAGTCCAAGCAACAATGGACTATGAGACTTGGTGTTATTCATCCCCTAGGTTGTGATGAATAGACATAATATGTGTTTGTAGCTTACTATGTTAGTCTTGAAGTGTTAGTAAGTCAATTTTCAAACTGGTATTATTTAACCTCTAGTCGTGGTAAATACTCAATAACTGCAATATATCATGTTGCATCAGTCTTAGAGAAGCAATAAGTTATCTATTTTCAAACCTGTGTTATTTATCTCCTAGGTTATGGTAAATACACAAAATCTACGATTACTTTTTCTAGGTGTTAACTAGTCATCATCATCGTCATATATAAGTCGATTATACTCTTTGCTCGGGCATTGGTGAGTTAACTGCGTCACCATTGCCCATTTATCTTTTGGTTTATCTTTATTATTCTAAATCTTTTGGTCAAATTTTGGGTCTTCTATTATTTAATAACTCTCTGATCCGAATGTACAAGACCTTCATATTCTCACACCCTCAATCGAAGAGTAATTAAATGGGGGCAACTGGCATACCCCAAATTTGTCCCACCGGTGCTAATGGTGAACTCATTTTAGTTGGTCATTTGTTTTTCATTTTAGTATTCTTATATTTTTGGTTTTATTAACTTATATTGTCATATTATTGTTTGTTTAAATATAATAAGGTTGAATTAGAGGAAGAGGGTGTATTTTCTTTAAGGGGGTTTATTTCTAAAATCATATCTAAGAGATCTACCAAAAACAATTTAGGCCCATTGGATGGAGGGGTTAACCGAAGTCAACACCTGATCTCCTTAATCATTTAAATTATTATTGTTATGTTTATAATCATTGTTGTTATTATTTAAAATATTATAATTGTTTTTATTATTACTATTATTATTATTATTGAGTATCACTATTTTTATTTTGCGCCTGATTATTGATAGATATATTTAATTATTTTTATTAATCATTTTTGGATATCTGGTATATTTAATTCTAGGGTTTTTAACCCCAACCTTAAAGATGCATATTTCTTCTTCATCCCCAAGATACCCAACCCCAAAATCCAATATTCTTTTTTAATAAAATCAAAACTGAAATGGAATTACAAACCAAAATGTTTATTGATTCAATCGTGAATTTATACAATAACATGTCCACATGCATACAAATGAAAACCCTAGTTCTAATTACAAACTAAAATCTAATAAAATCTTCAAATATCTAAATCAAATCTCTAAGATCAATTCAATCTAACCTAAAACTGCCAATCACTATTATTATTTCCTAATCTAACAACTCCTAAATAATATAAATAGAACCCTAGGCTATAGGATTAAAGACACGAAAAACCCTTGGAGATTATTGACTTCCTCTGCTAATCCCTTACACATTACCAAAGCTCTTCATTTTTTGAAAACTTGGGTTTCACGACTGGAACCCTAAGTTCTTCAGAGCTGAGCCTCGTTCCAAGTACCTACAAAGAGAAAGAAAAGGGAGATTATAAGAGGAAATTACGCAAAGATACACTTCATCGGACGGTAAGCCTACGACTTAACTCATAGGGCATTTAAATTGTTGTTGATGATGCTTGTAATCATATGATTGGGGTTTAAATTGTTGTTTTTTCTGGAAATTTGGGGATTAGGGTTAGGTTTCTTAGATAATAGAGTTAGGGTTCATCAAATTTTTGTTTCTGGGTTAGATTTAGGGTTATGGTTCTTAGGGATCATCAGGGTTAGGTTATGGTTCATCACATTTTGGTTTATGGGTTGTGGGTTAGGTTAGGGTTCTTCATGAACCCTTAGGGTTCTTGGGTTGGATGAAGATTGCTTTGGGTTCATGTTGTTGTTCATAGGTTTCTTGGTTGGGTTCTATGTGTTTCTGTATTTTGGTCGATGGAGGTTTGAAGCTTTCTGGATTGCATATGGATGAACATATGATTCCAGACGGTGGTTGCATATGAAGTTGGTGATGCCTTGGAGCAGCTACCGGCGGAAGCGATTTATGGCCGGTGGCGCTAAGGGCGGAGGCGATTTCCGGTGACAGAAATATAGAGAGAAGGAAAATGAAAAAATGAGCCATGAGCTCAGGATTTCCTTTTTATAATACTTCACCCGCTCGTTGATGCTAGACGCGTGGCCTCACAATGGCCACGCGATTAGCGTACTTTTACTTATTCCATGTGCTAAGGTCCAACATACACTCTTAGTCAATATTTCATCTTGTCCTTCCCTTGTGCATACTATGATCTAGCGCCCCATGATCAAATCTTGGTGGCCTTTTGATGCCATCAAATGCTCCAAATGTATTGTGACCCACCATAACACGTGCACCTCCCTACAACATGCCCAAACAGATCCAAAGCCTGCCTTGGTCCAAGCCCAATGTTATTCCAACCCCCTGTTCCTACTAGCAAACTAAATACACCCCCCTGAGTTATACAAATAATTTATTATTCAATTTATTTTATTTATTTTTTTATCCTTTTTGTTTATCAATTCTAATTTATTTATCATTTTTTATCTCATATCATTTTTATTATTTTGCATTAAAAATACTTTGGCATCATTTATCATTTAAATCATATTGATAAATAAATATTGGATTGTTATTAAAAAGATCAAATATATTTTTAATAATAATAAAATGATTATTTATTAATTATTTTCTAAAAATACTAACTTTCTTTCATAACTTCATCAATTTTATTTTTATTATTCAAGCTCTATTTTTCACATATTGCATCATACCTTCTAAGACGGCTAACCTATCAAACGTAACAGCTTTTTCACTAACTTAATTAAAAATTCAACTTTATTTCGAAAAAGGATTACGGATATATTTTCTATTAAATGTAAATTGTGTCTATGACTACGCTACTTTCAAACCCAGACAAGATTCAAGGATAATTCGAAACATTTCCACGATCCATAAAAAAACTAACCAAACACATTCGAACTACGAATTTGGACTCTAATTATTCGCAAGGAGATATGTAGGCATGCAGTTAAAACCAAGGCGATTTCATAACTAAAAAACTAAAACTCTTTTCCTAAATATATAGAAATAATATACCTCTGAAATTCCCATCTTACCCTTAGACCTAAAATAGGATGCCCCTTGAGAACAAGGAAGATGAAGGGTGTATAACACCTTCCCTTTATCTAATTGACTTATAAATTTAGAATCTCCGAAACAATTAGGGTTATTTGTTATTCCCTTGTCCTTAGGATAAAAAGTAATGGTGGCGACTCTAATATTTTTCCCGGTTATGATAGTAAGCTTAAGGAATATCTCTTAATTATAAATGAAGAAAAAAAATTCTCAAAGATGAGAACTTTTCCATCAAAGGCACGAGAACTCTTCCAGAAGCTTCTTAGACTGATGACATCATTAAGAAATATGACATCTTTTCAGAAGTTCCTAGCCAGAAGCATAGGGAGAAGCATGATGGATTCTATGATCTATGGCGTGAGCAGAAATGGGACAAATGGTGTTGGTTATAACTCATATGACGAATATAATTATGATAAGGAAGACAAACCTAATACTCTTTATTTTCATGTTGTCTCTGTTAGGTTTGTGCCTAAAGATAAAGGAAAAGTAAAATAGAAATCTGCTTCTAAACCTAAGGCAAAAACTTTGGCTAAACCCTCTCATTTTAATTCTTGTCAATATGATTATTTTGTTTCTAAACCCAAAGTCGTTAAGAACTCTAGGAGAACTAAAAAGAGAGGACCCAAGAAGTTATGGGTACCCAAGAAACAAATAATACATGCTGTAGATATTCTATGCAGTATAATTGAAACACCAGTCATGGCACATGGACTCTAGATGCTTGCAACACATGGAGGGAAGAAGGCATGTGTTCTAAAGCCTTAAACTTAAGCCCGAAGGAATCGTGGGTTTTGGAGGTTATCAAGATGGAAATATCATAGGCTCCTAAACAATTGTTAATGGTTCTCTTCTCTCTCTAACTTATGTCTTACTTATTGATGGAATAATGCATAATTTATTATCCATAAGACAATAAAATGACAATGGTTATGAAATTATCTTTGATCAAGACTTCTGTAAAACTGTTAGTAAGAAGGATATCTCTATCCTATTCAATTTTAAAAGGAAGAACAACATCTATAATATTAGACTTTTTGATCTTAAATGGAAAATGTAAAATGTCTCATGTCTGTTAATGAGGAGCAATGAACTTGGCATAGACGATTGGGCCATGTTAGTTTGATAAGAATATCTCTGCTAAACAAAGCTTAATTTAGTCAGAGGCCTTCCTAATCTGAAGTTATCTTCAGAAAACCTTTGTGAAACATGCTTGAAGGGCAAGTTTTCAAAATCTCCTTTTAAAGCAAAGAATTTTGTTTTTACCTCCATACCATTGGAGCTTCTACATATTGATTTGTTTGGACCAGTGGAAACTGTGTAAATCAATGGAAAGAAGTATGGATTAGTCATTGTTGATGACTATAGTTGATGGACTTGGGTGAAGTTTCTTAAACACAAGGATGAGTCACATTTTGTGTTCACCACCTTCTATAACCAGGTGCAAAATGAGACAAGTCTCGAAATTGTCAAGGTTAGAAGTGATTATGGTGGAGAATTTGAGGACAAACACTTTGAGAAGTTGTTTGACGAGAATGAAATTTCCCATAATTTCTCCTGCCCTAGAACTCCATAGAAAAATGGAGTTATAGAGAGGAAAAACAGGACCTTGCAAGAAATAGTCAGGATCATGATCAATGAAACCAACATGGCAAAGCACTTCTGAGAAGAGGCTGTAAACACAGTGTGTTACATTCAGAATAATGTCTCTATAAGACGTATTATAGGTAAGACTCCATATGAATTGTGGAAGAACAAGAAGCCCAATATTTCTTATTTTTATCCTTTTGGATGCTCTTGTTTTATCTTGGACACTAAAGAGAATATTAACAAGATTGATTTCATAGCTCAAAGTTGTATCATATTAGGATATTCTGAATGCTCAAAAGGCTACAAAGTATACAACTATGAAACACTTATTCTTGAAAAATGAATCTATGTTAGATTTGATAATAAGCTTAACCTTGAAAAGTCAAATCTAGTTGAAATGTTTGCAGATCTGGAGATTACCTTCTCAGGCGCTGAAGGTAATGAAGCTATTATAGAAGGACAAGAATTCAATATCTCAAAAGATGCTTAAATAGAAGTTGTTGAAGCACAAACACCTCTGAGAAAGCACAGAAAAAGATCATCATATTCTGAGAAATTGCTTCTGAGTTTGGAGAAACCTAGAGAGTTAGAAATATGGACCAATCTAGCATGGGAATAGAATCACTTATATGGTTGATTTTTCAGGGTTGATCACTTGGTCATAAACTTAAGTATATCTCTTAAAAAATTGAAAAGAACTTGAAAGTTAGAAGAGATACCTTTGCAAAAGAGCATGGCACTATCAACATTTAAAATATGGGATGGAACATTAGCAAGCATGTTTCCTATAATAAGCTTCATTATTCATTATTAAAAATCATGAAAATACTTATGTTGAGGACCTCTTCAGCTGGGAAAAATAAGAAGGGTGATAGAGGGTCACCTTATCTGACACCTCTAGAGAAAGCAAAGTACCCTTCCTATTTTCCATTAACATAAATATTTTTTTGTTAAATTTAAGACGGTTTGAATCTCTTCACAAAAAAGAGTTTTGAAGCCAAAAAATTTCAGCACCTTGAGAAAGAATTTCAGTCAATGTTGTCAAAGGCTTTGGCAATGTCTATCTTGATGTAAAGGTTACCACCAAAGGATTTTTTGTGCAATAAATCAGTGGCTTCAAAGGTGAGACAAATGCAATACTTGATCTATATGCCTTTGATAAATCATTTTTGCTCTTTAGAAATTATGTTTGGCTTGGTAAGAGTTAATTTCTCTACAAGGATCTCAAGAATAATATTAAACTTGAAATTAGTCAATGTAATGGTCCTGTATTAACTAATTGTATATGCATTCTTTGATTATTTCCCAATAAGTCTGGAAGAAAAAGGCTCCAAAGCCATCAATGCATGAGGATCCATCTTTGTTCATGTATAAGACAACCTTCTTTAGCTCATCTCTTGAGGGTAATAAAGTAAGCATTATTTATGCTCTTGTTCACAAGGGAAGAAATGACTTATTCACTAAGATCATTGTCATGCACATGATTGATGCTTGTTAACATACTTGTGAAATGGGAAACAACATGATTAGAAATTATGTCAGTATTAGTAATTATTGTGTTATCAATTCTCAAATAGGTAATCTTCTTATAGGCTTGTTAGATCTATGCAGTTTTGTGGGAAAATGTAGTGTTCCTATCTCCTTCAAAATGTCACTTGATTCTAGCTTTTCCATGCCAATAGGCCTCTTCCATATTAAGTGTATTATCAAGTTAAATCTTGGATAAATTTTCTTGGTTCATCAGGGAATCAATGAAACCATTTTTATTGATTTCCAATCAGACATAATCAAGCTTGGAGACTAATTTTGCAAATTCATTGTGAATGTTGCCAAAAATGTTAAGGTTTCAAGTTTCTAGTTCACCTTTGATTAACTTAATCTTATGGCTTAATACATAAATAGGGGGCAAAAAACTTGGGTGCTCCAGACACTCTTAATAAAATTGCATTAAGTATCATTATTTTGATGTTATGTAAATTACTTGTTTTATGTGTGCTATTAATTTTATTTATAACACTTATATTATTTATTTTTAATTTGTGTGTAAGTTTGTGCCTCATTTGTTAGATAAGGTACATCTTCATTTAATCCATTAGTTTTGGGTCCATATAAATGTGTTTTAGCCTTTTTACAATTTGAAACAAGTCAAAATATTGAGTATTACTTGAATCTCAAGTTAGAATACTTAAATCAAGGTTTTTGGAAGTCTTGATTCGAATTAGACATGTTTTTATTCGAGTCATGAACTCACTTAGAAGTGAAGAGTTTGTCTCCAACAGTCTGATTCGAATCAGAGAAGTTTGTGATTTGAATCACATAAATTATTGACTTGAATCACTTGATTGGTTGTATGATATTATTCATATACTATTCATCATCTTCAACCTTATACCAAGAAGCCATTGTTACAAGTCTCAACTCTAAAGATTGAGTTTGAGAGATGATTTGAGGTACATTAGTGAATCTAATGATTTTTATGTGAAGCTTGTTAGACGGTGTGGCAAGTGATCGAGAGGGGGGTGAATAGATCACATCCTTATTCTTCAAGGATTTAAAATCTTTAATCAAAGTTTGTTAAAAGCAGCAGAAAAGTAAGGTCCGGAATCAACTTCCGTCTATTTTGAACCGAATACTAGAAAACCGGACATGCGATAAACTTACTAGATTTTATTAGTATGAAATAGATGAATCTTAAACACAGATTACTTAACATTTTTAATGCACTTATCATTAGAACAATGTTTCCAATGAATTAAAACTTGCAAGCAATTTTATCAAACGGTTGGTGTATGCTTGTTTGATGATTAATGAACCACTATTTTATCATTAAACAGAAAACTCAGCAAGCCAATTAAATCACAAAATTGAGGAAAATGTAAAGAGATAGAGAGAAAGAAAGAAAAATACACATGCAGTTTGGTAAGAAAGTTCTCCACTATCATCCTCGCGTGTGGGTACGTCTCCCTCTCAATTCCAGAATTGAAATTGAGAACTCTTATAACAATTTTATTGAATGTTTGAAAACAAGGTTACACTACACAGACATATATAAATCCATAAGATCTTTTTCTTCTTGTAAGAACCTCCACTTAATATGAGCCTTATCAAGATTCCCTGCAAGATCCACAACCGATCCCCCGCTTTCACGACCTGTTTGCAAAAATCCCTCTGATTTCTAAACCCCTCGTTACAGCTGAATCTGACTTGTGCAACCGTGACTAACAAACCCTCAAGAACGCGTCCATTCTTGAAGGATAAACCCCTTGGTTTTTCCTCGAAGCCCCCTTCAGAATCTTCAACCCAGCTGAGATACCTTAAATGCACAGTTGAACGTTATCTCTTGATCTCTTGATCCAATTGAACAAATATGTTTGATTTTCGTTGTTGTTATTAAATTAAGATGATTGAGAAGATGATGAAGATGAAGTATCTTTCAGGCTTCTTGCTACTCAGAATTGACGCTCACAATTGTAATATGTGTCATGTTGTTTTCTGCTGAAAAAACTTACTTATATATGTAACAGAAAACGGTTAGAGACAGAAATTCGTATTATGAGTCGATGCATGTTAGCATGAGTCGACTCATGTTAGTTATGTAACATAGGATGATTCGATACATGTTTTTATGAGTCGATACAAGCAGATATTACAATATATTATAGAACCAACCATTTTACATGAGTCGATGCATAACACGTATGTGTCAACACATACTGGATTAAACTTTTGATTTTTAAAGACAAGACGTGTTATGAGTCGATGCATGATTTTATGTATCGATGCATAAAAGTTCAAAAATGTTTTTCAGGGACATCACCATATCATGTGTCGATGCATGAAGTTATGTATTGATGCATAAAGGTTAAAGGTTGCATTCCAGGGGCATCAACATGTTTTGTGTCGATGCATGAAGTTATGTATCGATGCATAAAGGTTAAAGGTTGCATTATAGGGGCATAAACATGTTATGAGTCGATGCATAGCATGGATGTGTCGACTCGTACTGAAGCAGAATCGTTTTTATAATTCTTTGCTTAAGTATGCGTCGATGCAAAGCTGTTTGTGTTGACTCATAACAATGTTTTATGTGTAAAACACATTCTTAACTTATTTTAAACATGTTATACTATATTTTTACAATGCACACATGTAGGTAACATTCATTGATTATTTCACATATATATTTGCTATCATTCAAAACCAATTATATGAAGGGGTTGCTCGCAAACTCCCCCTTTTTGATGATGGAAAATATTTGATGATATGTGATGATATAGTATGGATGAATGAGCTGCTCCCCCTGAATTTGTGCATATTAAAAAATTATTTTCTAACACTAACACCATCTTTTTCTCCCCCTTTGACAACATCAATAAGAGAATAAGATAGATTTTCAGTAATTTCAGCACACATGAATTGAGATGCAATCTCAGCATTCTTGTAACAAAAAGAACCAATGTCATTCACACATAATGAGTCTTGGCAAAAGCATGGTAATAACTGAGTAAATAGAAAATAATTATGGTGAAATCATTTAAGACATAGAATATTCAGTTTACATAAGCTATAGCAAAAAAAAAATTGAATAGGACATTAATACAAACTTCAGAACAAACAATTTGCATATGTCAAGTTCAAACAGTTTATGTAAAAGAAATATATAGAAAGTATTAATGGAACAATTAAGGTTAATTTATAAGTAATCGAAGAATTCTTAGAGAGAAAGTGGAGAGGAAAGATATTACCTCAGTTGATGAGATGTTAAGACACACATACGAAAGCTAAAAACACATCTCAACAGCATGGTGAGATATAGATATGATTTAAGTACATGTATGCTTAAGACATCAAGTAAGAGAGATCTAAAATCCCTAGCTCACGACGAATGTTGAAGAAAGGTTTCGTTGCTAGTGGTTTTGTAAAAATGTCAGCAAGTTGATTTTTAGTATCAACATGCTCAAACATAACATCCTCTTTTTCAACATGATCACGAAAAAAGTGATGCCTAATCTCTATGTGTTTAGTGCGTGAGTGTAAGATAGGATTCTTAGTAATATTTATAGCACTTGTGTTGTCACATTTTATTGGAATACATTTTAATTGAATATCGTAGTCTTGTAATTGTTGCTTTAGCCATAAAATATGAGCACAACAACTACCGGCTGCAACGTATTCAACCTCAACGGTTGACAAAGCAACAGAAACCTGGTTTTTGCTATGCCAACTCACTAGAGAGTTTGAAAACAAATGACATGTTCCACTAGTGCTTTTCCTATCTGACTTGCAGCCAGCAAAATCAGAATCGGAGTAACCTACTAAACTGCAATCGCTTCCCTTGGAATACCATAGCCCATACTTAGATGTGCTATTGAGATACCTAAGTATACGCTTGACAGCTTTCAAGTGGGATTCCTTAGGATCCAATTGATATTGTGCACACATGCAAACACTAAACATGATGTTAGGCCTAGATGCCATAAGATATAAAAGGGATCCAATCATACCTCTATATTTCTTGACATCAACACTTTTACCATGTTCATCCTTATCTAAATTCCCGTTGGTAGGCATAGGGGTGTCAATTGATTTTGAGTTGTTCATTCCAAATCATTTAAGCAACTATTTGAAATATTTTGTTTGACATACAATTGTGCCTTCATTGAGTTGGTTTATTTGAAGACCAAGGAAGTAGTTTAGCTCCCCCATGAGACTCATCTCAAATTCACCCTGCATAATCTTAGAAAATTCTTCGACCAAATGTAGGTTAGTTGAACCAAAAATAACATCATCTACATATATTTGAACTAAAATAATGTTCTTTCCTTTACGTTTAATGAAAAGAGTGGTATCCACTTTACCTCTTGAATATCCATGATCAAGTAGAAATTTACTAAGTCTTTCATACTAAACCCGAGGGGCTTGCTTAAGACCGTATAACGCTCGTTTTAATTTGAAAACATGATCTAGATATTCATTATTCTCAAAACCAGGAGTTTGTGAGACATATACCTCTTCATTTATCACTTTGTTAAGAAAAGCACTCTTTACGTCCATTTGATAAAGCTTAAAAATTTTTGCACACGCATAAGCGAGCAAGAGACGTATAGCCTCAAGGCGAGCAACTAGAGCATAAGTCTCCTCATAATCAATGCCCTCCTCTTGGTTATAACCTTGTGCCACTAAGCGTGCTTTATTGCGGGTTATCACTGTGTTTTCATCAAGTTTATTTCTAAAAACCCACTTGGTGCCTATGATATGATGGTCTCGCGGACGAGGGACAAGTTCCCAAACATCATTTCTTTTAAATTGATTGAGCTCTTCTTGCATGGCCATTATCTAAAATTCATCAATCAAGGCCTCTTTGGAATTTTTAGGTTCTACTTGTGAAACAAAAGCGAAGTGATAACAAAAATTACTTATCTTAGAGCGAGTCATCACTCCTTTTGAAATATCTCCCAATATGTTGTCAATGGGATGGTATTTTGAGGATTTCCAAGCTGGTGGAAGATCATTTACTTCCGTTGACTCTTCTTCCTCATCTTTTGTATAGCTTGTATCTTTTTCCTCCTCATCGTCAACTGTTTTGGACTGATCAATTTCCTCAACAGTTTCTTTGAGTATTTCTTCAGTAGATACACCTGCACCATCAAGAGAAATACCTTTTTCGACATTTTTCGGATAAGATTCATCAAAAGAAACATGAACTGACTCCTTAACAGTAAGTAAACGCTTATTATATACTCTATATGCTTTGCTTTATTGTGAGTATCCGAGAAAGATACCTTCATCTACTTTTGAATCGAATTTTCCAAGATATTCTTTACAACTATTCAGAACAAAACATTTACAACCGAATACGTGAAGATGTGACAAGTTTGGCTTTCTTCCTTTTAAAAGTTCATAAGGTGTTTTCTCCAAAATAGGACGGATTAATATTCTGTTTAAAATATAACATGCTGTGCTAATTGCATCAGCCCAAAAATATTTTGGTAATCCACCCTCATTGAGCATTGTTCTTGCCAACTCCTCTAAAACGCGATTTTTGCACTCCACAACTCCATCCTGCTGTGGAGTTCAAGGTGCTGAAAAATTATGCTCAATACCATTCTTGTCACAATACTTATCAAAGAGATGGTTTTGAAATTCACCTTTGTGATCGCTTCGAATTGTAATTATTTTTAATTTCATTTTGTTTTGAGATAGTTTTGCAAAACTCTTAAAAGCATAAAAAGTTTCATCTTTGCTATGAAGGAATATAGTCCAAGTAAATCTAGAGTAGTCGTCAACGATTACAAAACCATAATAATTTCCACCTAGACTTTTTGTTCTAGAGGGTCCAAAGAGGTCCATATGGAGAAGCTCAAGGGGTCGTGAAGTAGAAATCATACTTTTAGATTTGAAAGAGACCCTCGTTTGCTTTCCCATTTGGTACGCGTCACATATGTGATCCTTTGTAAATTTTATCTTTGGAAGACCCACTACTAGATCCTTGGATACAACCTTATTAAGTAAATCAAAGTTAACATGCGCTAGACGTCTATGCCAAAGATAATAATCATCATTCAAGGTGACTAGACAGATAGTGCTTGTTAATGATACATCAAAAAGGTCAAGCATATAGACGTTGTTTACTCTAGTACCCTTAAACACAATATTTTGTTCAGTATTTTAAATTATGCAGTAAGTGTTTGTGAAAGTAACTTTATAACCCTTGTCACACAATTGGCTAGTACTTAACAAATTATGTTTAAGCCCCTCTACTAAATGGACATCAGAAATACTAGTGGTAGAGGGATTACCTAAACTATCTTTATCGAGTATCGTTCCTTTGTTATTGTCTCCATAAGTAAAAAATCCCTCCTTATTTGCTTTGAAGTCAATGAAAAGGGATATGTCACCTATCACGTGCCTTGAACACCTGCTGTCTAGAAACCATCTTCTATCCACGAATGTAAGACACTTTTCTTGCAATATCAAAAGAGAGAGGTAGGTACCCAATTTTTATTGGGTCCATGTGGGTAAGTGGTAACATGGTTACCTTCAGGCCTCCATTGGTAAATTCCTTTAGGAACAAGAAATCTCCTAAACTTACATTTTTCAATGGTATGACCAAACCGACAACAATAATGACACAAAACATGATGATGATGTATTTTCTTACTTCTGCTGCATTGAATCCTTTGGAATCTTTTCAACAAAAGAATATTTTGTATATGGTGGATTCAACGTTTTCTTAAAAAATTTAGGATCGATGGCAAAAGTAACCTTGGGTTGTAAAGCTTTTTCCAATTTGGCATTATGAGTTCTAAACTCTTGTTCTCAAATATGAAAAAATTCACATTCCCTTCTAGGAATACATCCTCTAACATCCTTATCCTTTGAACTTTCTGCAATACTAGCTTTTAGACATTTTAAGTCTTTTTCGGCTTTATAGACTTTACTCTCTAAGAATGAAAACATTTGTTTATCGGAGGATAATCTCTTAAAAGCATCTTCAGCTTTGTTTTGCAGTTTTTCAAATGCTATTTTTAGTTCAGAAAAAGACATAGAAGAAAATTTGTTAGGATATGCTTGTCTTACTTGCTTGTCGTGGTTGTTTTTCTTGTGGTAGGACTGATTTTTAGTGTGTGCCATGAGACATAAATTTGCAGTCTCATCACTATCACTTGAACTGTCATCATTTGATGAATCACTATCGCTTACCCATGCAATGTAAGCTCTTCTTTGTTTATTGAACTTCTTTGGTGGAGCTTTTCCTTTGTTCTTTTTCATCTTTGGATAGTCCGATTTATTGTGTCCAACTTTACCATAATTGTAGCAAGGTCCTTTACTTCTTTGCTTTTTATTCTCTTCTTGCCTTGGCTCTTTGGATTGTTTTCGAAAGCTTATGAGATTCTTATCGGAGTGCTTGATTCCATTCTTTCGAATAAACATATTGTATCTCCGAACAAAAAGTCCCATTTCTTCATCATCAGAACTTTCATCACTAGTTGAGTCATTATCATCTTGCTCTTTGTTTGAGGACTTGGAGCTAGAAGCCATTAGAGCTATTGACTTCTTCTCACCCTCCCTGTCTTTATTCTTCTCCTTCTTACTCTTGTTTTCATATTTTTTAAGACTTCCCAATTCTTGTTGATGTTCTTCCAGGTTGCCAAACAGAGTTGTAATGGTAAGCGTAGTGAGGTTATTGGATTCCTTGATAGCTGTTACTTTATGTTTCCATTCCCTGCTAAGAAATCTCAGAATTTTATTAGTAGCAATTTCATTGGAAACAGGTTTTCCAGGTGCATTTAAACGACTTGCAAGATGAACGAATCTCTTTTGCATGTCGGAGACAAATTCTCCTTGTTTCATGCGAAAGAGCTCAAACTCTTGATTGAGTGTGTTAATGTGGGACTGTTTAACTTCAGTAGTGCCCTCATGGGCAATTTCTAAAGCGTCCTACATTTCTTTAGCGGGCGTGCAATGAGACACCCTATAATCCTCATCAACACCAAGTGTTGAGATTATCATATTTCTGCCTCTCCAATCGCACGACCACTTCTTTTCATCTATTTCATTCCATTGATCCTCAGGTTTAGGTACTATTTCACCTGCATCATTCCTCATGGTAATTTAAAAGGACCATTCTGAATGGCAGTCCATACATTCCTGTCAATGGAATTTATGTGTACTCGCATGCAGTCTTTCCAGTAGTCATAGTTTTCACCATTGAAAGCAGGAGCTTTATTATACTCCCCTTTGGTTCAAAGGCTATAGCGTTACTAGTATACACAAAGCACCAGCCTACCGGTGCTCTGATACCACTTGTTAGACGGTGTGGTAAGTGGTCGAGAGGGGGGGGGGGTGAATAGACCACATCCTTATTCTTCAAGGATTTAAAATCTTTTATCAAAGTTTGTTAAAAGCAACGGAAAAGTAAGGTCCAAAATCAACTTCCGCCTATTTTGAACCGACTACTAAAAAACCGGACATGCGATAAACTTGCTGGATTTTATTAGTATGAAATAGATGAATCTTAAACATAGATTACTTAACGTTTTTAATGCACTTATCACTAGAACAATATTTCCAATGAATTAAAACTTGCAAGAAATTTTGTCAAACGGTTGGCGTATGCTTGTTTGATGATTAATAATGGTGATTTGATGAAAGTATTTGAACCACTATTTTATCATTAAACAGAAAACTCAGCAAGCCAATTGAATCACAAAATTGCAGAAAATGTAAAGAGATTGAGAGAAAGAAAGAACAATATGCATGTAGTTTGGTAAGGAAGTTCCCCACTATCGTCCTCGCGTGTGGGTACATCTCCCTCTCAATTCCAGAATTGAAATTGAGAACTCTTATAAATTTTTTGCTAAATTCTTGAATACAAGGTTACACTACACAGACAGACAGAAATCCCTAACATCTTCTTCTTCTTGTAAGAACCTTCACTTGATATGAGCCTTATCAAGATTCCCTGTGAGATCCATAACCTATCCTCCGCTTCCACAACTTGTTTGCAAAAATCCCTTTGATTTCCAAACCCCTCGCTGGCTGAATCCGACTTGTGCGACCGTGACTAACAAACCCTCAAGAACACGTCCATTATTGAAGGATAAACCCCTTGGTTTTTCCTCGAAGCCCCCTTCAGAATCCTCAACCCAACTGAGATACCTTGAATGCACAGCTGAACGTTATCTCTTAATCTCTTGATCCAATTGAACAAATATGTTTGATTTTTGTTGTTGTTGTTGAATTAAGATGATTGAGAAGATGATGAAGATGAAGTGTATTTCAGGCTTCTTGCTGCTCAGCATTGATGCTCACAATTGTAATATGTGCCATGATGTTTTCTGCTGAAAAAACTTACTTATATATGTAACAGAAAATGGTTAGAAACAGAAATTCGTATTATGAGTCAATGCATGTTAGCATGAGTCAACTCATGTTATTTATGTAACACATGATGAGTCGATACATGTTGTTATGAGTCAATGCAAGCAGATATTATAACATATTACAGAACCAACCATTTTACATGAGTCGATGCATAACACCTATGTGTCGACACATACTGGATTGAACTTTTGATTTTTGAAGACAAGACGTGTTATGAGTCGATGCATGATGTTATGTATCGATGCATAAATGTTCAAAAATGTTTTCCAGGGACATCAACATATCATGTGTCGATGCATGAAGTTATGTATCGATGCATAAAGGTTAAAGGTTGCATTCCAGGGGCATCAACATGTTATGCGTCGATGCATGAAGTTATGTATCGATGCATAAAGGTTAAAGGTTGCATTACAGAAGCATCAACATGTTATGAGTCGATGTATAGCATGGATGTGTCGACTCATACTGAAGCCGAATCGTTTTTATGATTCTTTGCTTAAGTATACATTGATGCAAATTTGTTTGTGTCGACTCATAACAGTGTTTTATGTGTAAAACACATTCTTAACTCATTTTAAACATGTTACACTATATTTTTACAATGCACACATGTAGGTAACATTCATTGATTATTTCACATATATATTTTCTATCATTCAAAACCAATTATATGAAGGGGTTTCTCACAAATCTTTGATGTTTGTATCAGGATAAAGGATCATTTCTTGATCACATTGTTGATTGGTGCTTATCAAGCAAAATAAGAGTTTTCTTCATACTCCAAGGATGACATTGGTGCATTCGAGTAAAGGTTTCCGCAGAACAAAGTTGGGAGTGGTCCTCATTCGGTGATATAATAATGGTTCAGACAAGTATTCGTTAGATACGAGTAAAGAAAGACGTGGAATTGAAGCTTAGAGCAGGTAATTGGGTCCATCAAGTTTGGTGGATAAATATCATTGAAGATCTTGAATGTTAGCAGTTGAGTAATCTGCATGAACATAATGAATTATTATTTTAGATCCATGTTGGCTAAAGCGTTGGGCTATTATTGTTCGGTTTGATAATAATTCATTGTACAAAAATATTTATATCTTTAACTTTAATCATAGTAAAATACGTTATCGTTTCCCATGGTGAAAATCATCAAAGAGTGGAATAGGCATAACAAGGATGAATTGTCGAACCAATATACATCATGTGTACATTTTTTCATCTACATCTCTTTAATTTTCTGCATCATAACATGTATGTTAGGTATAACTCATCATTAAAATGTCATATATAATTAGATCTTGCTTATAGTGTTTTATCATATAAGTGTAGGTCTGTGATGCATTCACTTGATGAGTATTCGTCTCTTGAATTAAGTTTGTATTGAATTGAAGTGTCTGGATTTAAATTGGTTATTAAAGCAGCTTCAAGTTTACTTGAGTTAATGATTTTGTTTGAACTCTTGTCTCAAGTGTACATTTTGATTTTGTAAAAAGAAATTGTTTTTGAATTTGGTTGCTTTAAGGGGAAGATTCTATTCAATCTCCCCCCCCCCCTTCTAGACTTTATCATTGTCGGAACAAGTTTGGTTCATTAACTAATTCTTGGAGTTTTGATGATAACAAGTACATTTGTATGGAGAACAATTTTGTACTCTAACAGTTTGTTTAAGTGTGCTTATTTTACTCATAGATTATGGACTCTGAGTATGAAAGTTGTGGACTCTAGACAAGTGTAGTGCTGGATTCCGAACAAAGAAACTTTTGACTCTGGGTTATTACAATACACTATGAACTGTGATCAAAGAAGTGTTTACATCAACATATCTGCTTCTATAAAGTATCAAGTCATCTACTAAACAAATATTATCTAGATCGACTATGATAACTCAAGAACCTGAAGACTCGATGTTTCTCAAAGCATGGAAAACTTATCTGGTCAAGCTTTATCTTAATATATTATAAGCCTCTAACACAAGCGGTTCGATGTTAAGATAAGTTAGTAATTCTAAACTTTTTACAAGCTTTACCAAATTCTATCAGAAGCATTTGTCTGAAAGAGATTACTACGAAGGAAGATTATGTGAAAATATTAAAATAGTACAAATCATCATCATTTCTACTACCTTGTAAAAGAGTATAAAGGGAATGTTGTCAGTACCAGCTTTTGCAAAATGTCACATCCTCACATTCCATGATGCTGATACTGCCACCCTACTACCACACTAATCAGCGTCTCCATGTTGGTTGTGGTTTACAAAATTCCAACTTCACCTTCCAACGAATCTATTTTTCATCTATTTAAATGAGTGTTTGAAGCCATGGAAAATAACGAATCATCAAGAACAAACAAAGTCAAATTTATTCAGAAAGATAGAAACACAAAAAGTCGGGCATTAACACAAAGAAGAAATCTGTTATTTTTTATTAAAAGCTTCATAACTTCCATTCTTTGTAAATCTCATTGCATTGTAATTTTGTGTATCTGCTTGTTAAGAAGCACGTTGTAAACACAAACACTTTGTAATATTTAACTAAGTTGTTAAGAAGACTTAGACATGTTGTCTTTATGGTTGTAATAAAAGGGATTTTGATTAGTGGATTAAGTCCTTGTTGATAAGGCAAATCACATGGGTTGGATGGACTGGAGGTAGCCTAGTTAACGGTGAACTGGGATAAAAATCGTCTATTCTTTATCCTTTCTACTATCCTTAAGTTTGTGTTTTTATGTGTTCTAAAAAGCGTTAAATCTTGAAACACAAGAAACCCAATTCAAATCCCCATTTCTTGTGTTTCATTGAACCTTCAATCGTATCTACATTCTCGCCTAACACAGATCACTCTATCTAGTATGTTTTTAGTGTGATGTTATCCACCTCTACCATTGGATTAGGTAAACTAACTTCCCATTGTGGGAAGATGTAGTAAATTATTGGTGTAAGTCCAGGTAGCAAATTGCATTATTGTTAATCTAGCAGGTTAGTGGGCACCCCTATGCTTATGAGAGCCTAAAATAGTGTTAAAATCTCCAATACATGACCAAGGAATATTGAGATTACTCTGCAAAGTTGTTAAAGCAAGCCAAAACCTTCTTCTTTTAATATAGTTTGTTGAGGCATAGACAACAAATATATCAAGTCTTTTACCATTATTAGAGAAAGAAAAGGAAACTTATTGATCACCAATACCTAGAACTTTGAGGTAAAGGTTGATTGTACAGATGCACCACAAATTAGGGAGCATCTTAGTAATTTTATTGAGTGCAAAAAGCTTTAAACCAAGTCTCTTAAACCATTTTTTTAGGAAAATAGTCAAAGTTCTTCCAAGGCTCAACAGTAAAACAAAAATCCGACTTGTAAGATATGAGAAGCCTAAAGTGCCAACCTTACGAGGGAGTTGACAATACCCCTTACATTTTAGTATATGCACATCATATGGCAAGGTTGGGCTTACCAGACCTAGTGTTATAGATATTATTCTGCATATTTATTGATATTCTTCCCTTCTTTCTGTGTTTCACTAATTGAAATGGTTGTTCTTGCTCATTACTTTCATCATTAATGTTTAATTCTAGAATTTAAAAACAATCCTCTTCATTTTCTTGAACACTAAGATTATCCCATGATCTTTTCAGGAATTGCATATCACATTGAACTTGTTAATTAACTGGTGAATCCACTTTATGAGATGACTTTTGTGGACTTTTGGTTGTAGATGTAAGAGTTATTTGAGTGCCTTTAGGGGACTTAAGTTGGTTTCCAATTTCAGGGATCACTTCCTCACCCTCCTCATCATTAATGAGTTGACTGACCTCCATAAACTCTTAGACTTCAGAGTCATGATCAATGTCCTCAATCTAGTTTGTCACTCCATTGTTGGTATTCACATATCCTTTGAACCACTAGTTCCTTCATTCTTATTCTTTAATTTATCTAGTATCACTACTTTATGGTTACTCCCAGAAAGCTTATAAATTTCCTTCTTAGTCAATATCTCTTTGCTCTTATAGTATTTGTTTCCACAAACTCCTTCTTATTGAGGCTTTTAGTAGTTATGCATTTCTCTATGTTTAACAATGTTTTGACTTAACTTTCTTACAATGATTATGGTTATGCCTAATGCAATTACAAAAGTTACAATAGTCAAGTAAGTTCTCAAAATCCAGTTCAACAAAGAAAGCAAAACCTTATCTCTCAACAAAGACCCTATAATTAGGCTCTTTTATCAAATCTAACTCAACTAGAACTCAGACAAAATGGTCAAAGTCTCTATCAAATATTGGTTTGTTTTTTATTTGATCAGTACATATGGGGGTTCTAACGCTACTTGCAATATAAAGAAATTCTTGGGCCTCCAATACTCTTGAGAGAGAGGCCATAGATACGAAGTCAGACTTGTGCAAGAGATTATTGTTAGATGTTTGGATTAAAATCTTATGTCTAGGAAAACACTTTCAAAAGCCAATGTTTAAATTCCACGATCCAATAGATCTAATAGTCTGCACATCTTCAAAGGAAGAAAAACAAATTTTATAAAACTCTTTCTCTAGTGAAGTGATTCCCCGCTTACCTAAGGATTTCTAAAGTGGAGTTAACTTTCTCTTCAAGTCACCAACTTTCGGAGGTGTTGAACCCATTAGCCATACCATTCTTTCATGTAGGTTATGTTTACCAGCAGCAAAACTAGCTTGACACCCTTCTTCCAATATTTGATTGGGATAAAATCCCCCTTAATAAATGATTATGAAAATTGAAAAACAAAGATGTCACAAACATTATTTAGGACACTCACGAATGTTCTTGAAGAAACATGTTTGAGGATTGCGTGAGTATCAGTCTATGGTTATGATTGGAGACAAGGCTATGGTATGATAATATTTAGAGATGGATTTGGTGTGGGGATGGGTAATGGAGATAGCGGTTTATTTAAAATATTAAATTAAAATAAAATAAGAGGAAAAAAAAACTATTAACTATTTGAATTAGTAAAAAAATCATAAAATAAAAATTGAACTTTAATTAAATAGTCAAAAACTAACTCAAATAGATAAATCCTTTACTTTAGAAAGCGCCGTGTTGGATGCTAGCGGAACACTACCAATAGACAATAGGGACTGCACTGCTGTAAACGTTGAATATTAACTTTTAAATTGTTGGCATAACTTAACAAACTTATCTTACACTTAATACTTCTCGTTTTATTATAAGTCATGCTTGGGAAACTGATTTGAAAGGTTGAAATGGGATTTGACTTATTTGAATTAGATTCCAAATTCTGTACTGTGTGGATACTCTTATACGGTCAGCATACTCACTAATTTTATATATAATACAATTTAAGTATAATGACTTTTATTATTTTTCAATGAAAACATGATAAATATATTTAAATTTTATTTAAAGAACGAAAATATAAATAATTTATATATGTATAAGAAAAAAAATATATGTTTGTTATATTTTTATTAAAAAATAATAAAAATTACATTTAAAAAATTATATTTAAAACTTTTTCCTTTTATATAGCGTATTGAGTTGAATACACTTTTGAATTGATACTTTATTTTAATAATTTAACCTTTTTAGTTCTTCTAATTTAAAACATTTTATCCTCTATTACCTTTTTAGTTCTTTTAATTTAAAACATTTTTTCCTCTATTTTACAATTCTTTTAATTGGTTTTGTTCTCTTTATACCATGATTATAATAAAAAAATCATTTTTAATAAGGTGAATTAAAATAAACAATATTGTTATTTAATATTTTAAAATATGTTTTTATAATATGATAAATAATTATATTATAAAAAAAATTAAAAATAAAATAAAATTGTAGCAATTTTAATGTATTTTATAAAATAAATTAATATTTAATAATTTAAAATATATATTTTTTAAAATTAATTTAGAAAAATCTTGGCCGAATGCACTACCAAGCTGCATCACTATCATTCATGTGATTGTTAATTGTTAATGCATCGGCAACAATATGTCAACAAAACAACATACCAGTGCAATTGAAAGCTGTGTTCAGAAGCCATTTTCATGTGCTCATAAGCAAATGGAGAGATTTGTACATTGGAATTGTTCTAGTTTAAATCAAAGTCTTCTTTTGCAAGAAGCGCTTTAGGTATGGCAAAAAATGTTTCTCCATTAGTATTGAATGCTATGTTTAGGAAGGCAGTTAAGAGAAGCTAATATATGTGGAGTATGATTAAGATTCGGTTATGAGACTACAATTCTCTCAAAATCTCAAATTTAAATATAATTTGGTGCTAATAATTAAGATTAATTTCGGTTATAAGATTGTAATTCTTTTAAAATCTCAAATTTAAATATAACTTGTACTAATAATTAAGATGGTCTGGATCATTTATTATGATTAAAGTGTTTGTAAATGGGGTGGTAGAAATAAAAGAAATGAGATATATGCACATTTTCATCGTAAATGGACAATGGTTAAAGTATTATGCATGAGGTGAAATAGCACTAAAGAAGGTTTTTTTTTTGTGTTTGACGAACCTTTAACGAAATGGTTAAACTAATGACCTTAAACAAGCGTCTAATGTGAGGTAACTCATCAGAGTTTGAATTTCAATTTGTAATGTTTATTCAATTTTTTTCAATAACAAAGAAGAGTAATATCCAAAACTAAAGAATCTCTTCCCATTATACTTTTCCTTGTTTGAAATTAATAAAAAAAATTGTTATTGTTTTTCTTTCGGTTCTTAATTTGCTACTTTATCAGTGCCATCATGAAAAAGAAAAGAATTACACATATCAACAATAAAGTTCCTTTGTAAACTGAAGGTTGATAAAAAAAAGGGAATTTGTGTCAGCAAGTAAGGTTTGAGTCAAATATTTCCACTATTTACTTTTCTTTCTTATGAGAGTATCCATACATTAGTCATTTATTGGGATTTGTATTTGTTTTTCTAATTTTGAGTCCATTGGTATGATAAATACACACTGAGACAGTTGTTTGTGAATACTCTGATCTGAGCCTTTTTAAGCCACCTTGTTTTAATATGTTAATATTCGTTGTTTAATCCCTTTGAGCCTAAAACCTTTCTTTCGGTGACATAATCATATTATATAGTCATTAACTTGAAAGATTAAATCTTTTCACCCTCTTTAGAGTTAGGTAGAAATTTGAAGTTTCCTAGTTGATTGCAAAAGAATAATTTTAGGATTGCTATTCAAAGTTAACAACGAATAATTTTGGGGTTGATGTACTAGATAAATTGTTCAAAAAGAAAAAGAAAAAAAAAACAAGAAGTTAAAATAGCTTCTTCAGAAAAATTATGAAAAATAGGACCAACAAAATGAAATTCTCTATTACCAAGTGCATTATAAAAAAGTGAGATGGAAGGAATTCGATAACATAAAGAAAACTAGGTACCTAACTCCAAAGGTTTAAGTCAAATATCTTAAATTATCCTATCCTGACATTAGCCACGTTACTATTGGGAGGAAATCACAAATGCAATGAAATAATCCAACAACACAAACTCTCTCAAATATCAAATGCAACGACAATCAACAAAAACACATTAAACAACACAACACAATTTTAGCATGGAAAAACCTCTGTTAACTAGGAGTAATAAACCACGGGACCCGTAGGCCATTTAAAATCTCCACTATAATTAACAATGGGTACAAGAAAGATTCTATCTAACACTAGTTAGAGGCATACATAAACATCATCAAGATTTGAAATCAATCTTGGAATACAATAAGAATCTTGAGAGACAAAACAACCCAAAAACACCAAAAAATTCAGACCTCAAAGATGGACTCGACAGACCGACCTAGAAAGCTCTGAATCCAATAAAAAGCATTCAGAATGTGCTCCTATGAGTCATGAATATTGTGTCAAAATTTCAGGACGATTCAACCGTTGGAATTTGTGCAAGCTCCGATTTTCTGGGACTGATTTGTGCAGAATTGGGACTGTGGGAATAAGGTTTTCTCTCTAGCTTTTATTGTTGTTTTTCTTACACAATGAATGAATAACCTAATTCTTTTTGTTGGGTAATAAAAAAGGCTAAGACACACATGAGATACTAACCCACATCCATTTTGGCCTCTCCAAATAGGAGGGGTAGACCAACAAACTCCCTCGATCGACTAGTTGAAGGGCAACACCAATTCGGCTATCGTGAGACAAAACTCAAACTTTCCTCTAGGCAACACCTTCGTCAATATATCCAAACCATTTTCACCGGTTTGAATCTTCTCAAGATCTATCAAATTGGAATCAAGTGCATCATGAATCCAATGATAACGAACATCAATATGCTTCGACCTCGAGTGAAAGGAGGAATTCTTCGATAAGTTAATGGCACTTTGGTTATCAAGAAACAAGACATGCTTTTTTTTGTTTCACACCAAGTTCCAATGGAAATTTCCTCAACCATAACAACTTTTTTTACGCTTCCTCAACGGCTATAAACTCGGCTTCGATAGTAGAGAGTGCAACACACTTTTGCAACTTTGATTGCCCAGTCACGGCTCCCCCGGTAAAAGTCACCATATATCTAAAATTGGATTTTTGATCATCTAAGCTTTCCGTCAAATCTGAATCTGTATATCCAACCAACATAGACTTCTTACATCCCAAAGTTAGTCTCAAATTCGAAGTGTCACACAAATACCTCATCACCCACTTCACGGCCTCCCAATAATCTTTTCCCGAATTTGAGAGATAATGACTCACTATTCCCACGGCATGGGCAATATCATGTCTTGTACAAACTATAACATACATCAAGCTACCAGCGATCGACGAGTATGGAATGTTCTTCATACTCAACTTTTCTTCATCTGTAGATAAACATAGTTTATGCCTAATCTTGAAATGAGAATCAAGTGGAATTCTCACCTCTTTAGCCTTATCCAAACTCAAATGTCGAAGGACTTTCTCCGCATAAATTTCTTATGACAAGTACAACTTCTTCTCATTTTAATCTCAAACAATTTCAATGCCAAGAATTTTCCGAGCCTCTCCTAAATCCTTCATAGCAAAATATTTACTCAAATTATTCTTCAACTCTTTAATTCTTGAAATATTATTTCCAACAATTAGCATATCATCCACATAAAGCAAGAGAATAATGAAATCACCTTCGGATATATTCTAGAAAAACACACAATGATCGGCCTTAGTCATCTTGTATCCATGTTCAATCATCACCGAGTTGAACTTTTGATACCATTGGTGAGGTGCTTGTTTCAAACCATAAAGACTTTTTACCAATTTTCAAACATAGTCTTCTTTGCCTTTCTCTCGGAACCCATCGGGTTGCTCCATGTAAATTTCTTTATGTAGATCACCATGAAGGAAAGTTGTCTTCACGTCCATTTTCTCTACTTCCAAATCAAGACTATCGGCTAGCTCAAGAACCACTCAAATAGATTTCATCTTCACAATCGGAGCAAAAATCTTGCCAAAGTCAACACCTTCTCGCTGTTTAAAACCTTTACCACCAAGCGAGCCTTGTATCTTCTTTGATAAGTATACTCATCTTGCTTAATCCGATAAACTCATCTTATCTTCAATGCTCTCTTACCCTTTGGCAACTTCACTAACTCAAAGGTATTATTCTCACGAAATGATTGTATTTAATCCTCCATGGCATTCATCCACTCCTTTTTATTCTCATCCTCCAAAACTTCTTTAAAGCTTTCGGGTTCTCCACCATCGATAAGAAAAATATACTCATTCGAGGGGTATCGAATGGGTGGCTTTTTATCACGAATGGACCACCTCAACCCATTAGAAGCAGCTAGTTTCTCAACACTTTCAATCTCTTGATCAACCTCATTTTCAACAACGTCATCCGTAGCACCTACATCAACAATATCATTAGGATTTAAAACATTATAAACATTCAAATCCATACCTAGATTTTAAATTGGAACATCTTCGAACGTGATAGGGATTGGAGCAATAATATTTGAGTTTGTATAAACCATTTCTTCATCTTTAAAAATCGGATATTTATTCTCAACTTTGTCGATGTCCTAAATGGTATAATCCTCCATAAATACGACATCACGACTACGAATAAGCTTCTATTTAACTAGATCAAAGAATCAATATCTAAAATCGTCAAGTTCATACCCAATAAACACACATTTTTTCGACTTCTCATCCAATTTCGATCTCTCATCCTTTGGAATATGCACATAATCCATGCACCCAAACACCCGAAGATGGTTCTAGGAAACATCTTTACCACTCCAAACATGATTTGGAACATCAAACTTCAACGGAACACATGGAGTGAGGTTTAAAAGATGTAAAGTCGTGCTCAATGCTTATCCCCAAAAGTATTTCGACAACTTTGATTGAGAAAGTAAACATCTCACCCTTTCCATCAATGTTCTATTCATTTTTATAGCTAACCCATTCAATTGTGGTGTCTTTGGAGGAGACTTTTGATGACGTATACCTTGATATTCCTCTTTGGTTCATATGACATAAAGGAAACTCTCCTTTTCATACCCGCCAAACAATGTGAACACTTTCTCAACTTTGCATCGGAGACACCATACAACACATTTTTTTTGCTAAAATTCTCAAACCTTTTTCACTCGTATGACCCAAACGCTTGTGCAATAATTCAGATGAGCTATCATTATCACAAGTGTTGATGTAGCACTTCGAAACCTCAAGTTGGATTACATACAAGTTTGAATTCCTTTTTCCTTTAGCAACCACCATTGAGCCTTTCTTTAACTTCCATTTATTTCCCGAAAAAGAATTATCATATCCTTCATTATCCAACTTTCCAATGGATAAAAGATTGAATCGAAGTTTTGGAATGTGTTTCAAACCTTTGAGAACTAGAGTTGTCTCATTTCTAGTTTCAACACAAATATCTCTCATTCCGATGACATTAGCTTGCCCATTATTTGCCATACAAACAACCCCCAAAGTCATTGATCTTGTAAGTAGAAAAAAGATCAAGTCTCGAGGTTGCATGAGTAGAAGCACCACTATTAATCATTTGATCCATCTTATCATATGATAGATTGACATTCGCAATACAACTATCACAAACAATAAAGAAATCATCAACAATAACAACATCTTCATTATTGTTACCTTCCTTTTTGTTGTTGTTGTTGTAGCTATTCTTCTTGTTTTCCCTTTTTAACTTACGGCAATACATTTTTATGTGCCCCTTTTCCCTACAATGATGACACTCAATATGAGATAATATATTAGAGCCTCCTTATGATTTACCACGTGAAGTTTCACGATTAATTGAACCTCTACTTTGATGTCTCCCCCTTGATTCGGTAATTAACACCTTGGAATATGAAGAAGAATCTTGTGACTTACGCCTTAACTCCTCATTCAACACACTACTTTTAGCGAAGTTAATCGAGATGATACCATTCGGAGTGGAGTTAGATAAAGATGTCCTAAAAGGCTCCCAAGAATTAGGAAAAGTACCAAGAAGCCATAAACCTTGTATTTCAACATCAAAAGTAAAACTCATCTCTGACAATTGATTAAGAATCCATTGGAAAGTGTTCAAGTGATCGGTCATTGGTGAACCATCACTATACTTCAATGACATCAATTGCTTGAACAAGAAAAACTTATCATTCTCCGTCTTTCTTGCATATAACTCCTCAAGTTTGGTCCAAAGAGAGCGAGCATGAGTCACTGAGCTCACATGATTCAAAATATTATCATCCATCCATTGACGAATATAACCACAAACTTGTATATGCAACAAAGTCCATTCTTCATCACTCTTTCCATCAGGTTTTTCATTAGAGAAAATTGGCAAGTGAAAACCTTTGACATAAAGCAAATCTTTCATTTTTCCTTTCCAAACATTATAATTGGAACCATTCAAACTCACCATCCTAGATGTGTTCGTCTCCATCGTTGCACAAATCAAACCAAGGCTCTGATACCACTTATTGGGAGAAAAACACAAATGCAATAGAATAATTCAACAACACAAACACTCCCAAATATCAAATGCAACGACAATCAACAAAAACACATTAAACAACACAATACAATTTTAGCATGGAAAAACCTTCATTAACTAGGAGTAAAAAACCACGGGACCCGTAGGCCACTTAAAATCTCCACTATAATCAATAATGGGTACAAGCAAGGCTCTCTCTAACACTAGTTAGAGGCATACATAAACATCATCAAGATTTGGAATCAATCTTGGAATACAACAAAAATCAACAGAGACAAAACAGCCCAAAAACACCAAGAAATTCAGACCTCAAATATGGACTCGACATACCGACTTAGAGAGCTCTGAATCCAATGAAAATCATTCACAATGTGATCCTATGAGTCATGAACGTTGTGTCAAAATTTAAGGATGATCTGATTGTTGGATTTTGCGCAAGCTCCATTTTTTTGGGACTGATTTGTGCAAAATTTGGGCTACGAGAATAGGGTTTTCTCTCTCGTTTTTCTTGTTATTTTTCTCACATAATGAATTAATAACTTAATTTTCTTCGTTGGATAAAAAACAGGCATAAACACACACGAGCCACTAACCCACATCCATTTGGACCTCTCCAAATAGGAGGGATAGCCCAACAAAAACCTGAAACAAACCTTTAAAGTGTGAGTAATTAAATATGACTTCGATTGCTTCAGATATAAAATTTTCAAATCCATGTAAATGCTCTTGTATGTTGATTGGGTGGGTGCCCTATCGAGTTGAGTGCATAACTGTGAGACGAGAGACTAGTCGAACATTCGTATGTCAGAAAAACTTTTTCAAGTCGATTTGATCGAAGCGGGGAATCAAAGTGTTGATAAAAAAAGTTGACATTCATTGGTAAGGACGTGAAACTGCTAACGAAAAACTTCTGTCAAAGTGAGAGAATAAAAATCACATGATTTAATCTAATAAAATCTTCTACTATATGAATAATGGATATACAAAAATTCTTCCTAGTAACACTAAGAAATAACAATCTTCATCAATAAACAATAAAAATAAGAAACTTATTCACTTTAAACAATACTTACATAAAATTGTGAGTATACCAAAACAACTCTAAAAAAGGATAAAACTACTCAAAAGAAATATAAATAAAATTAACCTAATAATAGAAACAACATATTAAATTTATAACTTAAACTAATAAAATCTGTTATATAGTCATCTATCTCTCTAAGTCAATTTTCTCTTCTTTTCTAACCATAACTATAGTGCCTTTTCCTATTCTCTATTTATGTTTTTCTCTAAAACTTTTGGTTAGTTGTTTTTTTTTATTGTGTTAATTTAAGGATTAAAAATCTTTTTTAACTATTTGTCAAATAAGTTTGGCCTAAATAAAATATTACACATAAAAAAAAACTTTTTTCCTGTTATTCTTTCTCTTTAAAAAAACAATGGTTGATTCCATTTTAAAAGCGAATCCTCCCAATGGTCAGACAATGTGTTCCATTGACAAAATAACAATATAAGTGTACATGGATGGAAAAAAGTAATTTACTTGAAGGAGAACATAGGGAGAACATATAAGTGGGTAAACTTACACTTGATTGTGTGATTGATGTAATGCAAATGTGAGTTAAAAGAGATTGGTGTAACATAAATCTGAGTTAAAAGTTCTACATTAGAAAGTGAAAGTTGTATGTGAAAAAGACTCATAAACTTAATTTTGATGTATCTCATACTTATGTGAGTATTCATGACTCAATGCGGATGCTTTTATTGTATCCAACAAAATTATATCTTTTATTGTTTTGTGATTCCCACAATACTATCAAGAGTAATGCTAATCAGTGTCTAAGAATACTGGTTAAGAATCATTAATTACATCATAAATTAATTGTATTATAACTTCATTAATATTCTTTAGAAAAAACTGACTATTAAAAATGTTATTTAAGGAAAAATTAGAAAATTTTCTAACTATACAAAGTATTAAATGATTTGTATTCACACTTTATTTTTTTTTTGAAAAAATTGAATTTAAATATATTTAATTATTGCATTGACTCAAATAAATTTATTCATTCATTTTCTCTTTCATACATACTTTATAAATGTGAAAATAATTAAAATTTGGAATTAAAATATTCTAACTTCATTTCAATATTATTATATGAGAACTTGATTTACTATTAAAAAAAAATAAACTAAATAAAAAATGTAAAAAAACTCATAACAAATTAAAATAAAATATTACAAAAAAATAAAATAATAGTTAAAAAACTTAAATAAAAATTTATATTTAATTTAAATATCAAATATAAATAATATACAGAAGTAAAGAGGCATTGTATTAAATACTAGTAAAAATAATAATATGTAACGTCTCATTTTTTTTTTTATATAATTAGATAATTTCAATTTTTTACTTAAATAACACTTTTAATGATCTATTTTTTCTATAAAATATTAATAAACTCATAATACAATTAATTTTATTATATAATTAATGATTTTTAATCGGTCTCTCCGGAACGAACACTGGTAAGGATTACCCTAAAAGCAAATACACAAGTGAAATGGATATTAGGAACTTGTAGGGATGCCCAAATATATTCATTTTAATATTTTGTTGTTAGATGATCATGATGTCAAATGTTTTATATATATCACGTGTAAATTTGCTACAGTTATTTCCATCAATACATTTTTTAATGTCTAAATATATTTAATTAGTGACGAATTTAACAACTAAATTTAAATTTTTCCGTTACTAATTATATAAAAATGATTAAAATAAAATATTTTAAAAGAGCCCAATAAATATTTTGCCTTCATTTTAATAATATATCCAAACATAGCCAAATATTTCACTGATATTAAATGTGTATGGGGAAAGACTTTGTATTTATAGTCATGTAATTACCACCCTATACTAACAGACACATGCCTCAAAAATAAAATATAAAACCGACAAACACATGCATTGTTGACAAACTTCACAAAACTAGTTGAAAATGCAGCCAATGCATGATTGACTGTCATTAGGTGACATGAATTCCACATATAAATAAACATTCATGAACAAAGTAGTTCAGACATGGCAATCAATAATATAGGTGTAAGTACTATATAAAATTTTAATTATTGATTCATTTTAGTCGTAAAAAATTATTTAAGTCAACTAATAAACTCAAAACATCCACGTTATATTGACATGGAAGAGAAAAAAAAACAGAAACATAGTTTCCCTTAACAAATTGTCACCAAATTTATTTTTATAATGTCAACTTGACATATGATTTTCTTATGGCTTACTTCATCATTAATTTGCTGCACATTTTTTTATATAAGTTGGTGGCAAATGAGCTATTAGTAGTATCTAAAGAAGCAGGTTCTTACTTTCAGATCAAAGAAGATACTAACCATGGTAAATGAAGTAATGTTTAGATATTTCTATGTCAGTGTCTCTTAGCTCACCGACCGAATTGTCGAATTGTCGAATTGTCTGGTTAGAATGATTCTTAACTTGTTTTGATTAATCCAAGTTGTTTGATGACTTGTTAGGGAATCTGTAGAGATATGTGCATGCAACCAAGGGTACAAAGAAGACTAGGAGGAAAGAGAGCTGCACTTTTTGTATATGGTAAATGAAAATCCTTTTTTTTTTCATTTTTTTATGTTGTTTAGAATGTTTTGTTTCGTTTAGTAAATTGAAGTTTCGATTTATGATGTTGCAGCTATGGAAGGGTTAGAGAACATGGCGTTTGTTGCCAATGCAGTGAGTTTAATAACTTACTTCCTTGGAGATATGAACTTCAGCTTAACAAAATCAGCTACAACACTAACCAACTTTATGGGAACTGCATTTTTACTACCACTTGTCGGCGGATTAATTTGTGATACATATTTCTCTAGGTTCAAAACTTGTGTTCTGTTCGCATGCATGGAATTGTTGGTAAGTTTAATCAATTTCTCTTTTGTCGTGATTGAATACTGACTAATCTATACAGGGCCTCTAAAAACTTAAGACTGCTATGTTACTAGGCCACTATGACCTAATACAACTCCCTCTTTTAACTGCAGGGATATGGGATCCTAACAGTTCAAGCGCGTTACCAACAATTAAGACCAATACCCTGCAAAGATATAGCACCAATTCATATGAACCAATGCAAGCCAGCGGCTGGAAGTCAAGCAGCTATACTTTATACAGGACTATACCTTGTTGCATTAGGAACAAGTGGTATTAAAGCGGCGTTACCAGCCTTAGGAGCTGATCAATTCGATGATAAAGATCCAAAGGAAGCATCTCAGTTATCAAGCTTTTTTAACTGGTTTTTGTTTAGTCTTACAACAGGAGCAATAGTTGGTGTTACTATCATTGTTTGGATTAGTACTAATCAAGGATGGTATTGGAGTTTTACTGTCTGCACTATTGCAGTCTTGTTCTCAATTCTGTCTATTTGCATGGGAAAATCATTATACAGAAATAATACTCCTAAGGGAAGTCCTCTAATTAGAATCATCCAGGTGAATAACTTTTGTTTTTCTTTCTATATGCTTCAAATTGCTACTGTATTAATTGGACTTGTTGAACTTTCAGGTGTTTGTGGCAGCTTTCAAAAACAGAAAACTCCAAATTCCAGAAAATGAAGATGAAATGCATGAGATTCATGAAAAAGAAAGAGGAGAAAATTATGAAATACTTACAAGGACGGAACAATTCAGGTTATAGATACGTTCAAATAAGTCAATCTAAACACGGCGGTAGATAAACTTTGATAAGTACTAATTTGTTTATTTCTTTTGTGGAAAAATGGATTATCAGATTCTTGGATAGAGCAGCAATTGGTAAAAACAGTACAGGATCATGGAACCTTTGCACAGTGACACAAGTAGAAGAAACAAAAATCTTAGTCAGAATGCTACCAATAATATTAAGCACAATATTTATGAACACATGTTTAGCACAGCTTCAAACTTTCAGCATACAACAAAGCACAACCATGAACACAAACATCCTAGGATTCAAAATGCCAGGACCATCTCTCCCAATCATCCCTTTACTATTCATGTTTGTCCTAATCCCTCTATACGACCGATTTTTCGTCCCGTTTATCCGAAGATTCACAGGGATTCCAACCGGAATTCGACACCTTCAAAGAATAGGAATTGGACTAGTTCTCTCAGCTATATCAATGTTAATAGCCGGTTTCATCGAAACACGCCGAAAATCCGTAGCAATAGAACACAACATGGTAGATAGCAATGAGCCTTTACCAATGACAGTCTTTTGGTTGGGTTTTCAATATGCTATTTTCGGTGCTGCAGATATGTTTACACTTGTTGGACTTCTAGAGTTTTTCTATGCAGAAAGTTCAGCTGGAATGAAATCACTTAGTACTGCTATTTCTTGGTGTTCTGTTGCATTTGGTTATTTTACAAGCACTGTGGTTGTTGAGGTTGTTAACAAAGTGAGTGGAGGGTGGTTGGAAAGTAATAACTTGAATAGGGACAAGCTTAACTACTTTTATTGGCTCTTGTCTGTTATGAGTGTTGTGAACTTTGGATTTTACTTGTTTTGTGCTTCTTGGTATAGATACAAAACAATGGAAGACAAACAAGGTGATTCAAAAGATGATGTTGTTGACATAGTTAAGGTTTAGTGTCAGATTTCTTGGACTATTTAATCTACATGTCCTTGTATAAAAAGAATTATTATGAATAAACTTGAATCACTTGATAAGGATTTGGTAAGTTTAAGTTAACATTAAAGATGCATAAGTAAACGCTTTCTTGAGATATTAGATGATTGTGAACTAGTTCCTAAAAATGAGGTGAATGACAATGGATAATTAATACATTTTTTTGCAACGTTTGCGCATGTTGAACCTTTAGACTTCAAAACAGCATTGGAAAATAAGGTTTGACAAGAGGCCCATGAGAAGACCTTGAAGAATTGAGGACATTGAGAAAATTGAAATAAGATAAGAGCCCCGTCAAGTCATAAATTTGAGAATGACTCTAGACAAGAAAGATGAAAAAGTAGATGATGGAGAGTATAATTATATTATTTAAGTTAATTTAGAATTTATATTGATATTTTTATTTATTGTTATTTAGTGAGTTCTTATTAATATTTGGGTCTTTTAATTTATTAGTTATTAGAGATATTATATAATGTAGTCTCATTGAGGTATTAGGAATAAATTAAGGAAATCAAAAGTTATTTTTTATCTTTATTTTTTTAGTTTATTTTTAGAATTTCTAATTTTTATTATCTTTTCTTTGACCAGTTAGGATTCTTATTTTAATATTTTAATATTGGTGCTTTCATTCTTGAACATCAAAACCTCCTATGACATATCCATCCCTTGATCTTTCACTACTCTATTTTATCCTAATCATTCCAACATCATCATTGTTACACTCTCATTCCCTTATTTTCCATGGGAAGGCCTTCCATTTTATTCCCATAACATCCCTTTTACTATCCCATCACAAACTTTCTCCTATAACCATGGATACACATCTCATCAACAATCACCCTTCATCTTCACTTATCCTTATTATTTCCTTGTTACAATCATATCACCTATATCATCTAACTCATATCCATCTCATTCGATAGCTCATAATTCATAAGTTTATCCAAACTACTACATCAATGGTTACAAACAACAACAAACAACCATTTCCATCACCTCAGCAGCATCACACACGCAATCTAGACTCTCATCTATATTTTAAGATATCAAGATGTCGACTTCTATTTATGATGGCACGGAGGATGCCTACTGGTGGATTATTTACTCTAAAAAAATATTTCAACAGTAGAGAAATATCAGAAGCATAAAAGATTAGTGTTGCTCTCACATGGTGACTATGGTGGTTTCACGGCCACCCAGACCCAAGTCGGGATACATTCACCACGACTTTGTTATGACATTTAAAACCTGAATGGCGAGAGATTTTGTCAATAGAAGAAGATGAAAATTCAGATATGGAATCTATGAAATACATCATGATAAGTTTATTTCTTGACGATTTTGTTGTTGTCTCTCCTATTTTTTGTGACCTAAGGGTTATGAAGATTTCACCCACTATGAAGCACATCCAAATTGATTTTTCACCCTGTGCTGAAATTATAAATCATATCTCTGTAACAATTCCCATGGCCAAATCATTTTCCAACAGTTTGGATTCTCACGATGTTGCAGATTTCATGGTTCCACCAAAATCTCTCGATCTTAGTTTTGAGTCGAACAACTTCATCATGCCTCCACCATCAACAATATTAGAGAGTCGAGAAACACGAGATCAACTTACGGCATCGATGCTTAAAGTCGCGATCAAGTTTTTGGCACTGTTGTCGGAGACTGATTTAGTTAATATTGTGATTCCATTATTATGCAGTATAGACTAAGGCAACATTTTTTATTACCTTTAATATTTTAATTGTATGCCAAGAACTCTATCTCAAGGAGAATAATTAGAGCAACCAAACTACAAAATCGAGCGTTTTGTTAGTATAAGACGTCGAACCCGAGAATACCAAATTAAGTATAATCTTCCCGAAATCAATCTTCCCAACTTTTCTCTACCTGAACTAGAACCAAGAATAGCTGAAGGACCCTAGAATTGTCCTCTTATGGATTATGATGTCCCATAACAGGAAGAACCTCACAACAGCATTGTTGTCTCCGCTATCACCCGAAACGATTTTGAGTTGAAGCCTTTGTTGCTACAAGTTGTCCAACATAATCAATTTTTAGGATGTCCAACAAACAACCCTAACCTACATTTATCAGTGTTTATGCAGTATGCAGACACAGTGAAAGCAAATGGTGTCAGCCCCAAAGCAATAAGACTACGTATTTTCCCTTTCTCATTACGGGATAGAGCTAGGGCTTGGCTCTAGTCTCTACTATCCAACTCTGTTACCACATGGGAAGAGTTGAAGAAAACTTTTCTAGCGCGATATTTTCTGCCAAGTAAGACAACCATGCTAAGAGTCAACATCAATGGTTTCAAACAAAAGGAAAGCTAATCTCTTTTCAAAGTATGGGAAAGATACAAAGACATGTTACGACTTTATCCATGACGATCTAGAAGAATGGCTGATCATCCACACCTTTTATAATGGTCTCTTGTATAACACAAGATTGACAATAGACGTTGCAGCTGGCGACGCACTGATGGATAAACCTTACCATAACGCTTATCAGCTTATCAAAAGTATGGCTCAAAATCACTACCAATGGGGAAGTGATAGAACCATTATAGAGAAACCTCAAGCGAAAGGTGGTATGTATGAAGTTAGTAGCTTAGACCAAGTTAACGCTAAGGTAGAAGCTCTTACCCAAAAGATAGAAAGCTTGACCACAACTTCCTTTAGCTGAATCCAACCTTTTTGCAAGTCTTCAAGAGAAGTAGGCATGTTGGGATGGAGGACGGTATACGGGACCTCTTCTTCAGCAACAGGCTCCACGATAACTGGTAGGATGGAGGGATAAGGCATCATGAGTTTCTGAGCACAAGCTCGCACCCACCTAAGATAAGGTTCAAAGGGAATAGAATTCTTGCATCCCAGTGTCCCACTATCTGCTTTGTTTACTGTTCTGGACTGGGCCCGACAGGCCCAATAGCATTGCTAAGGCCCAATCCAAATGGACTTGCTGAGGACCACACCGACCAAAGGGTCACAGTCGTGCCCGACGTGCTCCCTGAGGTTACTTGCTCGACCTCTACATCTCCAGCTCGACATCCTGCTGTCCAGCTCGACATCACCTCGAACACCCCAACTAGGGCAGACTCAATCGACTGCACTCCCAACAAGACCCCGAAAAGACCGCATCTCCATCCGCCCGCACTTCACGCAGAACATCCAGGAAGGGGACCACGTGCGGGTCCCCACTACGCACGTAGAACCTGGCAGTTCCTCCATTGGGCCAAACCTGCCCGGCCCAAGGGAGGAACCTTGGCCCAGCGCTGGGGGCTATAAATACCCTCTGTTTCCAGAGGGTCAGGTATTCATCATTCTACCCATACTTACTATTGCCTGCTCGTGCTTCTACTTACTTCAGCATCGGAGTGCCTTGCAGGTACCCCCCCCCCACCTCGTTCAAAACTTTCAGCTCGGAGCCAGCCGTTACGGTCCAAGTCTGATCAGGTTAGATCAGTGGCGCCGTCTGTGGGAAACTAGCTTCCCCGTCTTACAAACAACTCAAAAGACCAAAGCTCAAAATTCAACTACCTGTCATGGCTGATCCAGCTCGCGATGAGCAGAACGTCCGTGTCGCCGACACCAATAACGGCACGGCGGACAAAAACGGACATCTCGACAACGCCGGCAATCCCGGCCACAACACCATTCCTGCAACAACCGTCCCCGGAACTTCCTCGTACAGGGACGGTGCCACAACATCATCCTCCTCGCTCCCACCACCACTCGAGGACGACCCGGCGGCCCTCGCCCACTACAGAGTCGTCCGGTTTCAAGAGGTCCCCGTCCCCTCCGGGGCGGATGCCACCACACAAGCGCTATTCGCAGCAATTAACCAAACGAACTATCTCATCTTCGCCCAAGGAGAGAGATTAAAGGCGCTTGAAGACGAGAGAAGACCCTCGAGGAGGCATCGGAGACCACATACTCCCCCTCCTCGAGTGACTGAAGCTCGACACCCTTCTCCCCCGCGGAGACACTACAGGGAAAACTCCAGAAACCCTTCTCCCCGGCCAAAGCAGAGGCGACCCTATTTGGAGAGAGAGCTCGTCATCCCTACCGGAGAGCCCAGTCGCGACCCGGCGAGGCACGACAAGAGACACGTCGGAGACGGTCGTGTAACATTCAACCAACGAGCATCACGCTCGAGGGAGGCTCAGCACGACCACCGTGCCAGACAATATTACAGGTCCCTATCTCTGTCTCCGGAGAGGAGCGACGAGGATGACCCCCGCGGTCCCCTGTCGCAGGCCATCATGGATGCACACATCCCCCCGGGCATGGAGAAGCCCCCACATCTGAAGGAGTATGACGGAGTTGCGGACCCGGTCGACCACATTGACGGGTTCGAAGCCATGCTCCATTATCATAATGTCGGGGGGCCCATCAAGTGCCGTCTTTTCCCCACGACTCTCAGGAAGGCGGCCATGGACTGGTACAAAGGGCTCGCCCCGGGCTCAATCACCTCCTGGCGTAACCTGAAGAACCAGTTCATCAGTTCCTTCACCGCTTCTCGACGCCATCTAAAGACCGAGGCGGCGCTCGAGGCCATCATCCAAAGACAGGATGAGACCTTGAGGGAATTCATCAACCGCTTCAACCGAGAAGCGATACAGGTCCCCTGCACGGACCACATGAAGAGATATCTGCTGGAGAGGGGGCTCCTCCCCGGCACAGAATTCAGAAAAGCCGTGGGAATCGAGCCGCCCAGGTCTTTCGATGCCCTCCTCGATAAAGCTCGGGCATACATGGATTACGAGGAGAGGGAAGCTGCCAACAGGGCCCGAGACTCCGGGGCTCGGGGTCCCAACAACAATAGCAGCTCACGCCAAGAGGCTCCTCCCCGACGAACCGGGGAGAAAAGGAAAGAAGACAGACCCCAGGAAGTCCGGGAACAAAGGGGCCCCTCGGGCCGTTTCACCGAGTACACTGCGCTCACAGCTTCCCACGAGCGTATTCTGGCGGAGTGTGCCAGTACAGACTTCAAGGACAGTGGCGTCAAGCGTCCCCAACCTGCTCCCGCCAAGCCAGGGGCGGACAAAAATAAATACTGTCAATACCATAGGAGTCATGGTCATATGACAGAGGACTGCGTCCACCTCAAGGACGCCATTGAAACCCTCATCAAGGGAGGGAGGCTCGCGCAGTACAGGCGAAACGATGCTCCTCGACGTGACGCCCATGAAGCCAAGGAGCCAGAAGAAGACGCCCGACCATTAGACGAGTCGGTGCCTATCCAGACCGCCTTCTCAGTGACCAGGCCCAAGGATTTCGACATTCCCGAGCACCTGCAGGAGCCGCTGACAACGCACAGCAGGTGGGAATACTTTCCCTCCGCCATGGTCATTAATGGGGGCGGGTTCAACGACCTCACCATCAATTCAGCTAAGAGGAAGTTGGACGAGCTGGTCGACGCGGCTCCCCTGCAAACAGTAACGTTCGAAAGGGTGAAGGGCAGGTCAGAGCCCATCACCTTCTACCTAGAAGAGCTCCCCGGCGGAGCCCCGAACGCAGTCATCCCCTTACTGATAAGGGCAAGAATGGCCAATTTTGACGTGCATCGCATCCTGGTCGACGAAGGGAGTTCCATCGACGTGATGTACAACCAGCTGTTCCGAACCCTACAGCTGGACGACTCACATCTCTCTCCGTATGTGGGGTCGGATCTACAAGGCTTCAACGGCTCCACTTCCAAACCTTGGGGTTATGTCGAGCTCCTGGTTACATTCGGCGAAGGAACGGCTACGAGACAAGTTAAAGTCCGTTTCCTCGTCATTGACTGCCCGTCTCTGTACAATTGCATCTTGGGGAGACCGACACTGGCAGAGCTAACAGCGGTGCCCTCGACCGTCCATCTGAAAATGAAGTTCTACACCAGGAGGGCACGGGTAACCACCATCCAAGGAGACCTAGCCACTGCCCGTAGGTGCTTCAACGCCGCTTATAAGGGACGGGATACCGTCGACATAGGGACCAGACCCGCCAAAAGGACAAAACAAGAGCCCGACAGGAAAGCATCCCCCGAGGAAGAAGTCCAGAAAGCTCCACCAAAGGTCGATTCCATAGCCCTGGACACCCGCTTCGATCAGGACGAGCCATCCAGCAGCGAGCAAATCCCACTCCGACCAATACCGGACGGGGATTTTGAACTCGTTCCCCTCGGCACAGACCCGACCAAGGGAGTGAAGATTGGCAAAGACCTCCCTGACTTGGCCAGGAAGCAAATCAAGGCCTGTCTGCACGAGAATGCTGATCTCTTCGCCTGGAGCGCTGCGGAGATGCCCGGACTCGACCCTGAGGTCGCCTGTCACCACCTCGCCATTGATCCAGCCGCTAAGGCCGTAGTACAACGTAGGCGTAGGCAGTCTCCAGAAAAAACGGAGGCTGCTGAAAAAGCTGTAAAAGACCTCCTAGAGGCAAATTTTATTTCTGAAGCCCGGTATTCCACCTGGCTGTCAAATGTTGTACTCGTGAAAAAGAATAATGGAAAATGGAGAATGTGTGTTGATTATACTGATCTCAACCGGGCTTGCCCGAAAGATGCTTTTCCCTTGCCTAACATAGATATGCTGGTCGACAACTCGGCCGGCTACAAAACGTTGTCGTTCATGGACGCCTACTCGGGCTATAACCAGATCCCAATGGCTCTGGGCGACAAACACTGCACGGCATTCATGACCAGCTCGGGCAACTATTACTACAACGTAATGCCCTTTGGACTGAAAAATGCCGGAGCAACTTACCAGCGCATGATGAACAGAGTTTTCAACAAATAGATAGGCGACATGCTCGAGGTATACATGGACGACATGATCGTCAAGTCCCGAGCGGACACCGACCACGCAGCTCATCTCAAGACAGTCTTTGCCCAAGCAAGACAGTGTAAAATGAGGTTCAACCTCGAGAAATGTACGTTCGGGGTTAAGGCAGGAAAATTCCTTGGATTCTATCTAACAAAACGGGGAATCGAAGCCAACCCCGACAAATGCCGGGCGTTCTCCGACCTCCAAACACCGACGTCGAAGAAGTTGATACAAATCATGAACGGCATGCTCACGTCGCTGTCCCGCTTCGTCGCGAAATCCGCTCAGCACGCCCTCCCCTTCTTCAAACTCCTTCGAAAGGAAGCAGCCTTCAAATGGAATGAGGAATGCGAGCAGGCACTACGCCACCTAAAGCAAAGTCTGTCTCAGCCGCCCGTGCTATCTCGACCAGACAACGGGGAACCGCTGTACTTGTACTTGGCCGTTTCGAACGAAGCCATCAGCACAGCTCTTGTCTGCGAGACCCCCGACGGGCAGAAACCCGTCTACTTCACGAGCAAGGCCTTACAGGGGCCCGAAAGCAGATACCAGCAGATAGAAAAGGTGGCTCTGGCCCTCGTCAACGCGGCGAGGAGGCTCAGACACTACTTTCTGGCCCACACGATCATCGTGCGAACCGACCAACCAGTGAGACAACTCCTTGGTCGGCCCGACATGGCGGGCAGAATGCTAAAATGGTCCTTGGAACTCTCCGAATTCGACATTCAGTACGAAAGCAGGAAAGCCCTGAAAGCACAGGCCTTGGCCGACTTTATCGCGGAAATGACAACTCACGACCCTTCCCCAGGGAAAGAGCACAAGTGGACCATCTTCGTCAACGGAGCATCCAGCTCGTCCGGAAGCGGCGCAGGAATCCTCCTGGAAAACGAAGAAGGCGTAGTAATCGAGCACTCCTTAGCTCTCTCCTTCCCGACGTCAAACAACCAGGCAGAATACGAAGCCTTGCTCGCAGGACTGAGACTGGCCGAGGACCTGGGAGCCCGCGAGGTACAGATCTACACCGACTCCCAGCTCGTCGCCTCTCAAGTACAGGGGAGCTACCAGGCCAAAAACGACAACCTCATAGAGTATTTGAACTTAGTCAAAAAATACATGACAAAGTTTGTACGAGCAGAAATTTCACATGTTCCCCGCGAGCAAAACACGAGGGCGGACATATTGTCCAAACTTGCGAGCACACAAAAGAAGGGCGGGAACAAATCCGTCATCCAGGAATCTCTAGCGCGTCCAAGTATCGAACGACCCTCGACTACAGTCGAGATCCATGCCATCGGGGATGCGACGTCCTGGATGACCCCGGTTTATAATTTCCTGACAAAAGGCGAACTCCCATCGAACCAGGCCGAGGCTATCGTCACAAAGCGACGAGCATGTTCCTACGTGGTTCTCGAGCAGAAACTGTACCGAAGAGGATTCTCCATCCCTCTCCTGAAATGCATCGACGAGTCCGCCGTCCCCGAAGTACTGCGGGAGATACACGAAGGGATCAACGCCCAGCACATGGGCGGTAAATCCTTAGCAAGGAAAGCCCTTCGAGCGGGATACTACTGGCCGACGATGCAGCAGGATGCCAAGGAGCACGTCAAGAAATGTGATAAGTTCCAGAAACACGGGGACATGCACCTCGCCCCTCCGCACGAGCTGAGCATACTGTTGTCCCCGTGGCCGTTCGCCTGGTGGGGTATGGACATCCTCGGGCCCTTCGTGCAAGGAACCTATCAGAACAAATTCCTCATCGTCACCGTGGATTACTTCACGAAATGGATCGAGGCCGAGGCCCTTGCAAAAATCACCTCGCACAATATCCTCCGTTTCTACAAAAGAAACATCCTCGCCAGATTCAGAATTCCGCGGGCCCTGGTGACCGACAACGGTACCCAGTTCACCGACCACGGGTTCCAAGACTTCGTCACCAAACTAGGTACAAAACAACACTTCACGTCGGTCGAGCACCCTCAGACCAACGGGCAAGCCGAAGCCGCGAACAGAGTCATCCTCCGAGGACTCAAACGTCGACTCGGCGAAGCCAAGAGGGGATGGGTCGAGGAGCTCCACAGCGTCTTGTGGGCATACCAAACCATGCCCACTCAACGACGGGCGAGACCCCATTTCGGTTGACTTATGGCACCGAGGCCGTTATCCCAGTTGAAATCATGGAACCTTCCAGACGAACAGAGAACCCCCTCGACGAAGAAATGAACGACGAGGCACTAAGGGACAAACTCGACCTAGTCGAGGAAATCCGATCGGGTGCAGCCCTGCGTGAAGCCACCCTAAAACAACGAGTGGCTCTACGCCACAACGACAAGGTCATCAAGCGCGAGTTCGAAATCGGCAGCCTGCTATTACGTAGGAACCAGAAGGATTCCCGCAAAGGGAAGCTGGCCGCGAACTGGGAAGGACCTTATCGCGTCCACGGCACCACTGGTACCGGGGCGTACTATCTTGAGCAATTAGACGGAGAGCCATTACCACGACCCTGGAACGCTGCTAAGCTAAAGCAGTACTATAGTTAAAAACTACCAACACCTAGGACCCTCGACCATCGGCACCCGCGCCCGGTCGACGAGGAAAAACGTCCGACTCCGTATAGAGGCTGAGGTACAAGCCCGACATATGGCTAAATCGCACAACATCGCTCAACAAACGAGACCAATCGATAGTGCCCGACGTGGACAACTACACCGAGCCCCACCGTCGTAGTACCTGTAAGAAAGAACACCCAGCTCGCGATGGGCAGTTCACACCAAGGGCGAATAGTCCCTACCGGGCTCCGCGCCCGACTGAGCAACTTCGCTCCATATGCCCGACAAGTCGTCAAGAATGACGGGCCATCTAAAAGGGTCAAAGGGAAGTCTCTCCCCTCGAGTGCAACACTTAGGTGACTCTGGCCAGCGAAAGAAGGCCGGGCACGTATACAAACGAAAGGCGGGCAGACTCGCCCGCTAAATCACAGCCACTTACGGGCACTCCTCGGGCCCATAACTTAGGCTAAATTTTATGCAAAAATATAAGATTTCAAGCACGGGCAAATGATCAAATGTAAAACAGCATTCATTCAAAAAAATGCCCGAAGGCAACAAGGCAAATAAGTATAAACCGACCAAGAAGGCCGGCGATGTTCATAAAGTACAACCAACGGGCACGCAGGCCCAAAAAATACAAATATCAAAGGCACGCAGGCTCGCTATCCTACGATCAGGCTTCTCCGGAACCATCAGCGTCGATAACTGGAGAGTCAGGCGGGGGCACGATCGCGCCATCCACTATCTGATGTGTGTAGCCCGTCCCCTCAGTGACCAAACCAGGGTTTAACAAGGAAAGCTGGCCGACTGCGGAGTCGAACCCCTCCTCCAGAGCACCGACGCAATCTGCTTCGAGTAGCCGGATATAGGCGGCCAGCTCCGATCGACTCTTCAAAGCCGCTATGTCCTCCGGCTCGTCCTCGGCAGGAAGCATGGCGACTTTCATGTCCTCGATCTGTTGGGTCAAGCGCCCGATGTCGGTCTCCAGACGATCCCTGTCCGCACGGAGAAGCTCTCCCTCCTCGGCTAGCTTCCCCGAATTTTCTTTCTCCAGGACCAGCATCTCTCTCTCAGCAGCCAGCAACGATGCCTGCTCGCGGAACATCTCCTCGGAGCGTTCCAGGGCAGTCCTTAACTTCCTCGAGCTCGAGGTGAGAGCCACTTTCTCCTGCTCAAGTTCTTCAATACGGACAGGATCCTCCCCTTCCTCGGACAGCACCAGGGCCATTTCGGCCATTTTCACCAGCCCGGCCATGCTGGCGGCCAGGTGCCTCTTCTGATCCTCCTTACTCATCCTCTTGATAGTCTCAGCCTCGTCGGCAACCACGGACAGAGGGAATCTATCGAAGAAACCCTCCTCTTTGAAGCAAGGGGGGAACCCGAAAGACCTGACGGCGCTGGTGTCCTCGCTGACAGCCGGACCGCTTTCCACCCGGGTCCTCTTTCTTTGTATCAGGTCAGCATGTGGCTCGACCTCTTGAACCTCTGGGATCTCGTCCGACGCGGCCCCCGAGCTGGGCGACGAATCCACCCTCACCACCTGAGGAGCGCCCGGACTATGTGGCGGGCCCATCCTCGTTGCCTGGGGAGCCTTCACGACCCTCCTACCCCTCTTCTGGTCGCAAGACAGCTTCAAGAGTCTTTCCCGTCACCCGGCCATCGAACCTGCACAAAATAAAAGATGGGTTAGTGTCGAGCAAGTTCATAAATAAATGACGAGCAAAGAAATTCAAGCAATAAACGACCTAGCAGACGAGCAGCCTGTCTGAACGACTGACACTCCACGAGTGCCTTAGTATCGATCGGCCGAGACTCAAATGTCGGATAACCCTCTTCATCCAAGACATCTTCCCCCTCCCTCGTGGCCCACCGGGCGGGGTGGAAGCTGTCGACGAACCGACAAAGAGTGGCATACGCCTTCTCGTCCTCTAAACACATGTCGCCCGCAGCGGTATGATAGTATCCAGTCCCGTGCTCGTAATGCCTGAACATCCAATGCACAGGGAACTTGGCTGTGCGGGCCATCACGGGATACCCATTGTTGTCTAAAACCGCCTCCCCGTCATCGTCGCTTATGGGCGCCTCCTCCTCGTACAGGGATTCTAAAGCAGACGTGGTAACTGGCCTCACGACATACCGCTTGTCTTTGAAACCCCTTACGGAGTCCATGTACATCTTGAATAGTCTCCTCGACTGTTTTAAGGAGACCCAGCTGTGCTTCCCTCCTCAGGACTGGCGCTGCAGATGAAAAATTCTGAAGAAGAGAGGTATCGTCGCCCCAATCCTCAAAAAGCGACATGTCAGCTCAAACGCCCGGATAAAGGCGAGTGAGTTCGGGTGTAGCTGTGATGGGGCCAGCCTCAGATGGGCGAAGACCCCGGTCTGAAAGTCACTGAAGGGCAGCTGCAGCCCAAGATCTTTGAACGCGATCTCGTACATTGGGAAACTATACTCGGGGTACACCGAGCAGATCCGGGCATTGGAGGTCGATCGCGTAACAACAAAATTCTTTTGAAAATCAGGCTGACCGTGGCCCGCCTCAAGGACACCATATGGATTTCGGTCACGCCGGCTATATATCGACGTGATTCCTCGGGGCTCGGCGCCCACCCAATCCAACAGAGGGTCGTCGACAGTATCGATCAAACTCACCGCCTCATCGGCACTTTGTTCCTCCTGTTCGGGGCGTCCAGAGGAGCACGGCTCGTCCGCCATGGTTACCTGCAGAGCACGGGAAACCAGTCAATTGGGCACGAAACCATACGCTCGACGTAGCGGACTAGATGTAGTGTACGACAAACCACGTCGTTCCATGCACGACCACAAAAGTTAGTTTGCAACAAGAAAGCAGTCGCCTCCCCGACGTCCAGATAACTCGATGGGCCCTTCTGCAAACCGCCTGAGCAAACCGACAACGCGGCCACTCTCCAACATGTCGGCCCAAGGTATGAACATGGCGAGCAACATCATGAAACCTACGGCCAGGACCATGAACATACCGGGCATGATCATGAATCAGGCGCCCTGGATCATGAAGACCCCGGGCAGCGCTGTAGATTATTACCTAAACTATGTATCTACCGGCCACGAGCATGTGTTTGCCGGTCCTAAACATGAATATGTCGAGCTAAACATGAGTTTACCGGGCTAGTCCCACGCGCACAGTCCATAAACGTCTACAACGCTGAAAGTCATGCATTACAACAGGAAAATAAAGAAGATAAGTCACTTACTTGGAATCAAGAAGTGGATTCGGCTACGGAGGAAAAGAATCTGTAACGGAGATCGCATCTATGAAAAATCTGGAAGAACAGCAGCAGTAGGAGCGCAAAGAGTAGAAACGCGTTATGGGGCCCAAGGATCCTATTTATAGTGATGACGTGGAATACCAAACGTCACCTCGGGCAACCACGGAGTTTCTCTCCTTGACGCACTGCTCCCAACGCAATGATGACCCTATCATCATAGGGTGGCGGCACAGTTCCCAAAAGATACCTCGTGTGCTCGACAGACAGGCGCCGGTGAGGATCCTCCGAGCATCCACCGCGAAAGATTTGTCTCCGAGCACGACACGGAGAGGCCCTCGAGGACCTGCATCTCTGACTCGGGCGCGAGACCCCGAAGCGGAAACGACCTGAGATCAAGCCATGGCTCCTAACAAAGGAACCACGACTTGGGGGGCTCCTGTTCTGGACTGGGCCCGACAGGCCCAATAGCATTGCTAAGGCCCAATCCAAATGGACTTGCTGAGGACCACGCCGACCAAAGGGTCACAGTCGTGCCCGACGTGCTCCCTGAGGTTACTTGCTCGACCTCTACATCTCCAGCTCGACATCCTGCTGTCCAGCTCGACATCACCTCGAACACCCCAACTAGGGCAGACTCAGTCCACTGCACTCCCAACGAGACCCCGAAAAGACCGCGTCTCCGCCCGCCCGCACTTCACGCAAAACATCCAGGAAGGGGACCACGTGCGGGTCCCCACTACGCACGTAGAACCTGGCAGTTCCTCCATTGGGCCAAACCTGCCCGGCCCAAGGGAGGAACCTTGGCCCAGCGCTAGGGGCTATAAATACCCTCTGTTTCCAGAGGGTCAGGTATTCATCATTCTACCCATACTTACTATTGCCTGCTCGTGCTTCTACTTACTTCAGCATCGGAGTGCCTTGCAGGTACCCCCCCCCCCCCACCTCGTTCAAAACTTTCAGCTCGGAGCCAGCCGTGACGGTCCAAGTCTGATCAGGTTAGATCATTTACCATCATCCAAGCTCGTGCAAACCTTTGACGGTAGCTTTGATAGTCGCTCTCGTAATCAAATACCACTCCTTGGATGAGCATATCATGAGGATCATATCTTCAGGCGTAACCAAACTATTGCAAGGCTAAGCAAGGGTTGTAAGTGATACCTCCCCTAATGCCAAGCAAAGGGACATTGGGGAATTCCCCATAACGGTCAATGATAGAAGTATCCGCCAAGGATCTCTAACACCAACGGATATCAGAGTGGGTGAGGGACATCATCCTTTGAGACCATGTCAACCTTTGCTCATTCTTCAATGTCGATCGAGGTAAGTGAAAAATAAACCACTTGGCAAGTAGGGGAATACAACACAAGAGAGTTCCTATTTTATTCATGGTGCGGTTATGGAAACAATGTAAGATGTCTCTCAGCAAGGTAGGTATAGGATTATGAGAGAGAAAGACTGTTGTTGTACCCCAAAATTTGCCCTCCCATTTCCTCAACATTTTCTCATCACAAAACCCTTGGAACTCAAAATCCAGTTAGGGTTTCCTCTGCTCAAGACTTCTCCTTACACTGTTGGCCCAAATTAGGGTTTGTGTTTGCACAAAGATATTTTGACCTAAAATGCCTAAGATGACTTTCATGTTTCATGTTTGACTCACAAGATTATCCATACCAAGTTTCAAGTCTTGATTCCAAGTTTTGCCCAGTCAATTGGATAGTTGACCTAGAAATCAGCTGTATTGGGGAAAAGTCAACTGTGGTCAATTGACAGTCAAACCTCATGATTTTTGACCCACATCAACATTATGAACTCATATGGACCATTTGATCAAGTTTGGATCACAATTCCACAAGAAATTTGATCAGATCACCAAAAGGGCAAAATGATCATTTTTAGGGTTTTGACTGCACAAAGGAAATTTTTGACTGTTTGACCTAGCCAATGGCAAACCAAACTCACATATGGACTCAAAGACCCCATGGAATTATCTTTACATGCTCAACAAGCTCAAAAGATCCCAAGTACACAAGATTGACAGTTGAATTTCCCAGTCAATTGATCAATTTTGACTGTATACTGAAAAGTCAAACTTTGACTTTTTGGTCAAAATCAAGAGTCAAGATTCATTTTTCATCAAAACATGCCAAATCATGAAACTTGTTCACCAAGAAATCACAAAATGCAAATTAGGGTTAGAAATTAGAATTTTTCATAACTTAGAATTTTTCTAAGTTATGAAAAACCCTAATTTTTTCCCAACTTTGCCCCACCTTTTCACCAAGATCCATTTGGATTCAAACAAAAGTCAAAACATGAAAGTTGTAGCTTGTTGCATAATATACAACTTTGATTCACAAAGTTTTCTCATTTGAAGCTTGTATCTCAAGTTACAAATTTTTGAATAAGGGCACTAAACCATTCTTAACTTAGTGAATTTTTGACCTATTTTGACAAGGTTTTCTACCCCACTTCAAGGCCATTTTCCATACACTTCCACTTGGAATTTCAATTTGCATTTCAAATATGGATTGTAGTACACATTCCAAGATTTCCAAAATGTCCAAGAACTTCTCAAACAACCTCATAACTTGAGAGAATCGAATTTCACAATATGGCAAAAACTCACTTTTGATTTGAGCATGAACATGTTCATAACTTAAGCCATTTTCAAGTCAGCATGGTTTATGCTAAATTACAGGTCCTAAAACCCTTTGACACTCAATAATTTAATGCTTATTCCTTGTGCCAAGACCAAGTTATTTGTGTTCTAGCATTGTATAGTGGATTAATCTCAAAGTAGATAAAGTACTTTATCTATTTTTGTAAAAGCAAGCTTTATGTCAAATTGAAATCCAAGCAAGTACAGTTAGGATCTCATTGGCACAAGTTTAGGAGCTAATTGCACTGATCAAGACAAGGGTTTGCAGCTTGTTATGGGGGTCTGCATCAGTCTAAAACACCAACTTGCATTTCCTTGCTTCACATAGAAGAAACATAGCATAACTTGTACCAACTCACAAACCAGCTTACAAACACTTAGACAAAGTTATCAAACACATTCCACACATCAAAACCAAGCTATTGCACGAGCCTTTGACCTCCAATACACCCTCCATCTCAGAATCACTCTCAAACTGCAAAAAAACAGAGTTGCCTCTGCAGTTTGAGTGTCAACTTCTATTTCTCTCAAGCATTCTTGCCAAAACCAGTTCATACACATCCCCTAGCATCTATGCAAGCTAACCATGACCTGAAACCTGACCTGTAATCCCTCTAACAAGTTCCACCATTTTCATTTTTTCATTTTGCAGTTGAAGTTCCACAGCTCGATTCAGGGAGTTTCAAGACAAAGTAGAACTTGGAAAAGCATCCTTACACTTCAAGGAAGCTATACAAATCATCATTTTACTCTGAAACATCCTCCATTGCAAAGCACGATTCCAACTGAACAGGTATATTCATGAAGTTCTATCTCTCTTATTAGGCATTGTTAGCTTTAGGTTTGTAAAGAAAATATGTCACAATCATAGCCCTGAACATGCCCATATAGTTAGATTTCATTTATGTTATGTGTGCTGCAAGAATTTTGAGTCTGAATATGGCATAAAAGTTAGGTCAGAAATTGGGGGAGAAGAAATTCTCCCTCATCTTAGAGAGTTAGGTCAGGTTCTTTACATGGTTAGAATCGTCTCTTCATGCTGAACATTTGTTATGTTATGAGTTTTTGCTAAAAAGCCAGGAATCAAGAGTTGGAAGATGAGGAACAGGGCGCACGTTTTTTTCAAATGTTGTTGCTGGAGGTTGAAGGCAGTGGTCTTCTGGGTTGGGCCTGGAATTTTTTCTTATTTGCACCCCATAATTGCTTCTGAACCCCCTGAGCCCATTTGCTTATTTCTTTGACTTTTTTTACTTTTTCTTTTTTGTTTGACTTTGTTTATTTTTTCTCATGACATTAAAAATATAAAAATATTTTTTCTCACCATTTTTCTATTTTTTAGGCATTTATTTGGTTATGTTGACATTTATGCATATATATATATATATATATATATATATATATATATATATATATATATATATATATATATATATATATATATATATATATATATATATATATATATATATATATATATATATATATATATATATATATATACACACACTAATATTTAGAAAATTAAAAAATAATGCAAATATATTTTCTTTTCTGATTTTTATTACATTTTTCCTTTTGAAAATATTTTATACAAAAAAAACATATTTTTGTATAAATATTAATTATTATTATTTGTTATATATATATGATATTTATTTAGTAAATAATATAGATATATACATATATTAATATACTTAGAATAAAATACTAAAATATACATATTTTATTTTATTAATATTAAACACTAAAAAATCATTTTTTTTACAAATACATTTCTTTTCTTATTTTATTTTTGTGTAAAAATGACAAAATATTGTATATACCAATAATAATACACTTCATTTAATGAAAATTAGGGTTTTGCCCTAAATTTGAAAATACTCCAAAAGTAATATCTTTTTATTTTCTTTTTTATTCTTACATAAATAATACTTTTTTTATACATATACAAAACATTTTTGCATCTTGCATATTTTTATTCCATTTTTATTTAATTATTGTACATTGATTAAATTGCAAATTCAATTGATGTAATAGTTTTAGGTTTAAATTACTTGTCAATATCCCCATTTGAACATTTGTACCCCCTTCCCATATTTGGTTGTGTAATAGCTTAGTAAATTTATTTTCGCACTTTATCACTTTCTAATTATGCCATGTTAGAATTAGGGTTTGTATGCGAGAAAACGACAAAAATAGTTATGACCTAATCTCAAGACAAACAAGCATGAAAATGAACACACAAACCACACTTGCACCCCCTAGGGTATTCCACTTGTTGCCTTTCAAAATTGGGCCATATTGCATGTTAAGTCTCTTTGGGCAAAACAAAATGATCATAGTCCCTCGATAACATTTTTCAAAACACTTCCAAAACAAATGATCAAGTCCCTTAAAGAAAATGCCCAAAGATACTTGGCACCATTGCAATTATGGTCTAAACGATGACCCTCGCCCGTCCCTTTCACATCCTAACATGAGATTGTCCACCAAATACAATGGTGGAACAAACTTATTACAAGGTTTAAAACATAGCAATGAACTTTTGAGAAATTTAGGAGTAGATAACCTCTTAGTTATTTGAATCAAACTTGCAAAAACAAAACACTTGCCTATTTTCTAAAACCACATTTCACAACACTTTCAAAACAACTTTCAAAAACAAATGAAAAACTTTTCAAAAGACATACATCTTTGTATACATCCCCACATGGATCATTACAAAGATTGCCACCACATTGGTTTCTTTTCAAAAACATTTTCAAACCCACACACACAAAGCACCATTTCAAACAATTGAAAACAAAAGGCAAGTGATCTAAGCAAGTAACTAAGAGCCCATGGATAACCATGGATAGAAAGGGTGCTAATACCTTCCCTTTCTATAATCTACTCCCTGAACCCACGAAATATCTCAAAAGGTTTTTGCTGTGCTTTTTTAACCTTTCCTTTAGGATAAAATAAAAAGTCGGTGGCGACTCTTGCTCAACCGAAACATTTGCGAAAACAAACGCAAAACCATAGTCAGTTCTCCCACCGTATCACAGAACTGGCGACTCTGCTGGGGAGATTTTTAAAAGTGGAGTAACCTTAGGGCTTAGATCACCTTTGTTTTCAATTGATTGTCTTGTTTGCTTTTACATTTGTGGGCTTTGTATCATAGTTTTATAGATCCTAACCCGGATCTGGGGATACCTTCTTAGAAAGTAGCAACAAGGTTGTGAGGGAACTGTGCGTGGTATACCGACATGGTTGAAGCAGTCTGCTACGTTGATGTGGCACTTTGGTGTGTACCGGTAACCCTTGAGTTCAGTCAAGGAGAGTACGGGGCCGCCGCGTGGTGTTGTGAAGCATCAACTGACCTTAGGAACCTTAATTGAACCATCTTGGCCTTTTTAGGGTAGTGAGATAACTGACTTTGGTGCAGTCCGAGGTTGGTTGATACTCGATACTACACTCAATTGAGGGTTGCTTTCCTGGGATATTTCGGTCGCCAGTTCAGTGGCTAAATCGAAACGATGAACAATGAAAGTAATCCAGTGATATTGGGACCCTTAGAACCCGGTTACTTCTAATAGGACAGGTTGAGCCCACCAAACTTCAAGAGGGTAATACCCAGACCCCATGCAGGCCTAAACTCTAAGGGTTTGTCTTGTGTGACTTGTGTGCCTTACCATGTTTGCCTTTGTGAATATTTGTGGTGTATTTAATCATAACATCATGACATCATACAACATCATGTGCATTGACTAACCATTTCAAGGGTTTCGAATCTTCATCTTTGTTCTTGTTTTATAGGACATGGAAACTGCTCGCAGAAAGACAATTCAGATTAGCCTTGTAAAGATCCCTCCTCAGCTTAAGGAACTTATGTCCAGGATTCCCGAGGGTTCTTCATTCAGTGAGAGACATGGAAGACTCATCAGCTTGGTTAACACCAACATTGAGGAAGATTTGATAAGGGTCCTGTTCCAGTTCTTTGACCCTCTGCATCACTGTTTCACTTTTCCGGATTATCAATTGGTGCCTACATTGGAAGAGTTCTCCCGACTTCTGAAGGTCCCTATCCTTGATCAACTACCCTACAACGGTACGGAAGAGGAACCCAAGCTTGAAGAGATTGCTAAAGCCTTGCACCTACAACTGTCTGACCTCAAGGGACATTGGGAAGTTAGAAGTGGTATCAAGGGGTTCTTAGCCAGGTTTCTGTTCGAGAAGGCCCAAGAATGTTGGAACTCCCTTGACCTACAAGCTTTTGAAGAAGTTGTGGCCCTCCTTGTCTATGGTTTGGTGTTATTCCCTAACCCAAATCAGCTTATTGATATCAGTGCTGTCCAGATCTTCATGACCAGGAATCCTATACCTACGTTGCTGGGGGACATCCTTCACTCATGTTACACTCGAACCATGAGAAGAAGGGGTGTCCTTATGTGTTGCACTCCTCTCCTGGGAAGGTGGTTTATTTCGCACCTTCCACAATCAGTTTTGAAGAACGAGCGGGGTTTGAGATGGTCACAACGGTTAATGACTCTCACGTATGCAGATATACATTGGTGCCCTAGGTCCAGAGAAGACGTCACTATCATTGATCGTTGCGGGGAGTACCCTAATATTCCTTTATTTGGAATCAGAGGAGGTATTACTTACAACCCATGCCTGGCTTGGAGACAGTTTGGTTATGCTCGGAGGGATGGCCCTCATGACATGTTAATTCCTAACATAGTTTTTGACTTCGACAACGATACTCAAGGACTTCGCCAGAGATTTATCAGAGCTTGGAGAATGCCAAGTAGGATAGACAGCAAGACACTGGGGCACAGGAACTCCATCCCGTTGGAACCTTATCTCAAGTGGGTACGAGCCCGCTCCCAGAAGTTAGTGATGCCTTATCCTCATATGCTCCCTGTGATCAAAGAACCAGTCTTGGAAGGAAAGGTGTCCTACACCATTCAACATCCCGACATGCCCACCTCCTGGGAAGAAATGCAGAAGAGCTGGGTCCAGCTTAAGGAAGAACGGAATTCTCTTGAGACCAGTCTACATGCTAGTGAAAAGAAGGTCCTGGAACTCACCCGCCTACTGCACGAGGAGAGGAATCTCAACACCTACATCGCACCAAAGAGGATGCGCAATGTTTTTTTACCTTGAGGAGTCATTTTGTAATATTTGGCCCATGGGGCATTTATGTACTAACGAATTTCTCCTTATTAATATGATGTGCGTTCCTTTTTGTCTACAACAAATTTTGAATGTTCTAAATCCTTGAATGCATTGCATACATACGCATTCCATTGCACCATATGCATAGCAGGTACCCTATTTCACAGGTTGCTTAATCTTCTTCGCTGTTTGTCTGAACAGTCATCATGAATCCAGACTCCTCCAGTGAGCAAGCAATCAAGGCCCTTCAGGCCCAAAGTGCACAGTTTCAAGAGATGGTCCTGAGCCTGGCCCAAGGACGGCAAGAGTTGAAGACTCTACTCCTGAAGAAGAAGAAGAAAAAGAGGGTTGCATTGTTCAACACTGGACGCAGATTTGGGAACACACTCCGCAATGAAGCTGAACCAACTACTTCTTCTGCTGAGAAAAACAGTCCCCAAGGGGGAGGAGCTCCTAGTCCCGCAGTCTCTGACAACGAGACGGACTACAATGACGAACAATACCCACCTGCTGCTGACAGATACAAGCAATTGGAAGACCGCTTGAGCGCCATGGAGATTCAGAATGTACCGAGGCTGGATTTCGGAGATTTAGGGTTATCTTCTGGGGTAGTAATTCCACACAAGTTTAAGGCACCTGCCTTTGCCAAATATGACGGGGCTTCCTGTCCCAAGCTGCATCTAAGGTCGTACGTAAGGAAGATCCAACCTTACACGGCGGATAAGAACCTCTGGATTCACTTCTTCCAAGATAGCCTTTCGGGGTCACAGCTTGAGTGGTTCTACCAACTAGATGGAACTAGCATCCGACACTGGGAAGATTTGGCAACTGCGTTCTACAGACAATATCAATACAATTCTGATCTCGCTCCTACGCGTACCCAACTTCAGGGTATGTCTCTAGGAACGAGTGAGGGGTTCAAAGAATACGCACAAAAATGGAGAGATTTGGCTGGCAGGGTGCAGCCTCCATTAACTGATCGTGAGCTGGTTGATATGTTTTTAGGGACTTTGTCTGGTCCATTTTTCAATCATTTGGTTGGTAACTTCTCCGCTGGGTTTACGGATTTGATTCTGACAGGAGAAAGGATTGAAGCTGGCATCAGGTCAGGAAAGATACAAAAGGCTGCCTCTACAAGTACTGAGAATAGGCCGTTTAAGAAAGAAGCAAGTGCCGTCTATAGTCCTAGAAGACAAGTCAAGCCCGAAAGTCGCCAAGCCGTCAATGCTTTGGTCATTTCAAAACCTGTTGCCGCTCCTCAGCAGTACAATCAACAAAGAAGTGAAAGGCCCAAGAGGCAGTATACTCGGCTGAGTATGACCCTATCTCAAATTTTACCCCAACTGTTATCAACCAACTTGGTGACCCTCAAAGAAGCTCCTAAGGTCGTCAACACTGCGTCTCCTAAGTATAATCCGAATGCCCGGTGTGCTTATCATTCTGATAGCCCCGGGCACACTACTGATGATTGCTGGGCCTTGAGAAACAAAGTGCAAGATCTTATCGACGCAAAGGAAATTCAGTTTGAAGCGCCTGAAAGGCCGAATGTTGTAACTGCCCCTATGCCCCAGCATAGGGTAAATGCCATTGAGGAAGAATTGTATGCTGTTTCGGTGAATGAAGTTGTTACCCCTCTTTTGACTGTTAAGAGGAACTTGCTACTAGCCGGTTTATTTCCGGGTTGTAGTAAGGGTTGCCTCCTATGTGCTGTTATCCCTACCGGTTGTCCACTGCTGAAATCAGGCATCCAAAGCCTGATGGATAGCAAGGAAATTCTGTTCAAGAAAACTGTTGTTCCGTCTGTTTCCATTGAAGAAATATCTGTTGTCACAATTTACCATCCTGCCAAAGCTCCCGTGAAGAAACCAGTCCAAATTATGTCTGTTGCACCCATCACTATTACTGTCCCGGGGCCTCTCCCATATGAGTCTGATAAAGCTGTTCCATGGCATTATGGAGCCGACGTGTACGTGCTTGGGGTGAAGCAAGAATTCAAGACCAATACCAGTATTAGTAACATCACTGGTCCCGCTAAGATTACCCGCAGTGGCAGGCTCTTCTCGCCTGACATTGCACCGCCTGTTATCCGAAAACCTCTCACCATCACACCCGCAAGTGTGCATGTTCCAATTCAAGTTCCTGTGTCTACTACTGCCGCCGAGTCCTCTAATACTCGGGGCAAAGAAGTTGCTACCGATTTGCCTGCCAGGACGGAGGCACCAAAGAAGACTGCTGTGGAAGCCTCCCAACAAGAAATGGAGGAAATTCTTAAAATTATCAAAAAGAGTGACTTTAACGTTGTTGAACAATTAGGGCATACTCCTTCCAAAATCTCTATGCTATCACTGCTACTATGCTCAGAGGCCCATGCAAAAGCCCTGATTTCATTTCTGAAAACGGCCCATGTGCCGCAAGAGACCTCCGCGGATCAATTCACTGACTGTGTGGCTAATTTGACGGCTGACAATGGCTTAGGGTTCTCGGATGCTGACCTTACCGCCAAAGGGAAAAATCACAATGATGCCCTGCATGTCTCTATAAAATGCAGGGGCACCACTCTCGCACACGTGTTAGTAGATACTGGCTCTTCCCTGAATGTTTTGCCCAAGAAAGCATTGGATCGCTTGGATTGTGAGGGTCTGGAGTTAAAACCTAGCAACATCATTGTTAGAGCCTTCGACGGTTCTAAGAGGATGGTGCACGGTGAAGTGGACATTCCTATTCGTGTGGGTTCCCAAGTTTTTGACTCAACGTTCTATGTAATGGATATTCGTCCGTCTTACTCCTGCTTGTTGGGTCGACCCTGGATTCACAAAGCTGGGGCAGTAACATCCACTCTACACCAAAAGCTCAAATACCCTGTCAAAGGGAAGATTGTTACTGTGCAGGGTGAGGAGGAATACATGGTTAGTCACTTGAATTCATTCCGGTATATCGAGATGGACGGGGAGTTTATTGAAACCCCCTTTCAGCATTTTGAGGAGGTACCTCCAGTGTTGGCATCAGCTGAGGCAGTGGTTGAAGAAGACTTTCCATTGAAGATGGCGTCCTTGAAGGATGCCCGGGCTGTAATCGAGAAAGGCAATTGTGCAAATTGGGGTCAGCTTCCTGACTTCACTCAAAAGAACGACAAGTTTGGGCTGGGCTTTACTGCAGAGGCTCAGAGGGCTGTGCGCAAGGAAAAGGTCAGAAAGGCTCCGGTGTTTATCTCCGACCCAAGGGTGAATGCTATCGAGGAGGATGTAGAGGAAGCAGAGTTTGACAGTTGGATCTACCCGACTACCAGCGACGGACCGAGCAACTGGACGGCAAAGGATTTTACTCCTATCACATTTGTCACGCAATAATTAATTTCTTTTGATTTCCAATTTGTAACAAACAATATGTTAAAACTTTGTTGGCTCGGTGTCCTACCCGGGGCATCGTAGCTCCATTTGTGAGGGCTTTTTGTATGACATTTCCATATATCATCAATCAAAACATTGGACGTTTGTTGCATTTCAAATCTTGTGCTCTTTTTCTTTGTGTTATATATATTGCAAAACGGCTATATTTACACACACCCACTTATACAGGTTTCAATCCACTCTGGATCTCACTGGTAACAGCTCTGCTACCGCCAGTTATGACTTCGAGAATCCGATCAACTTGGCCGAAGACGAAGGTGAAGATGATTGCGAAGTGCCTGGTGAACTCGCAAGACTGCTGCTCCAGGAAGAGAGGGCTATTCAACCACATGAAGAGCTGGTAGAAACGATTAACCTGGGTACTGAGACAGATAGGAAAGAGGTCAAGATTGGGGCTAATCTAGAACTCAGCGTGAAGCAACGATTGATCCAGATACTACGTGATTACGTGGAGATATTTGCTTGGTCCTATGAGGACATGCCATGTTTGGATGCCGACATTGTAGTTCATCACCTGCCAACCAAGGAAGACTGCCCTCCGGTAAAGCAAAAGGTCCGCCGTATGCGCCCAGAGATGTCCGAAAAGATCAAGGCTGAGGTTATGAAGCAATTCGATGCCGGGTTTCTTGCAGTAACTTCTTATCCTCAATGGGTTGCCAATGTGGTGCCAGTACCAAAGAAGGATGGAAAAGTCAGAATGTGTGTCGACTATAGGGACTTGAACAGGGCAAGCCCCAAGGATGATTTCCCTCTACCTCACATCGATGTTCTTGTCGATAATACTGCTCAACACAAGGTGTTCTCCTTCATGGATGGTTTTTCAGGGTATAATCAGATCAAGATGGCTCCGGAAGATATGGAGAAGACTACCTTTGTGACACAGTGGGGCACCTTCTATTACAAGGTCATTCCATTCGGATTGAAGAATGCTGGGGCAACCTATCAACGTGCCATGGTTGCCTTATTTCATGATATGATCCATCATGAGATTGAGGTATACGTTGATGACATGATTGCGAGGTCTCAAACTGAGGAGGAGCACCTTGACCATCTGAGAAAGTTGTTTGACTGACTCAAGTTATACAAGTTGAGGTTGAATCCCAACAAATGCACCTTTGGGGTGAGGTCCGGAAAGTTGTTAGGTTTCATTGTAAGTGATAAGGGTATTCAGGTGGATCCAGCCAAGGTAAAAGCCATACAAGAGATGCCGACTCCGAAGACAGAGAAAGAAGTCAGAGGTTTCCTGGGACGACTGAATTACATTGCCCGATTCATCTCACATCTGACTGCTACTTGTGAGCCAATCTTCAAGTTATTGAAGAAAGATCAAGTGGTACGTTGGAACGATGAATGTCAGGCTGCTTTTGAAAAGATAAAAGAATACCTCCAAGAGCCACCCATTCTTATGCCACCGGTGGAAGGAAGACCTCTGATACTATACTTGACAGTGCTTGATAATTCAATGGGGTGTGTGCTGGGGCAGCATGACGAGTCTGGCCGAAAAGAGCACGTTATTTATTACTTGAGCAAAAAGTTTACTGACTGTGAGTCTCGTTACTCACTGCTGGAGAAAACTTGCTGCGCTCTAGTATGGGCTGCTCGCCGGCTGAGACAGTATATGCTGACTCACACCACTTTGTTGATTTCAAAGATGGATCCCATCAAGTACATATTCGAAAAGCCTGCTCTGTCTGGAAGAATAGCGAGATGGCAAATGATCTTGACAGAATATGATATCCAGTATACCACTCAGAAAGCTATCAAAGGAAGTGTACTGGCAGATCATCTGGCACACCAACCTGTGGACGATTACCAATCATTGAACTTTGACTTTCTGGACGAAGACATCATGGTGGTAACTGATTATGAAGTGCCTGGACCAGATGAAGGACATGAGGAAGGATCCCGATGGTCTATGCATTTTGACGGAGCCTCCAACGCTTTGGGTAACGGCGTCGGCGCTGTAATCATATCTCCCAAAGGAACTCATACTCCACTCACCGCCCGATTATGTTTCAACTGCACCAACAATATGGCGGAGTATGAGGCATGTATCATGGGTCTTCAAGCTGCGATCGACTTAAGGATCAAGTTTTTAAGTGTCTTCGGAGATTCCGCTCTCGTGATCAATCAGATCAAAGGCGAGTGGGATACGAAACACCCGAATCTTATTCCTTACAAGGAGTATGTGTCGACCTTGCTTCCCCACTTTGAAGAGATAACTTTTGAGCACTTCCCTAGAGAGGAGAATCAGCTAGCGGACGCCCTAGCTACGATGTCTTCAATGTTCAAAGTTAAATGGGACAATGAGGCTCCCCGAATCATTATCTGGAAGTTGGATGAACCGACATACTGCTGTGAGCTCGAGGCGGAGAAGGTGATTGAAAAACCCTGGTATCATGAGGTGAAGAGGTACTTGGAAACTCAGGAGTACCCTGAAGGTGCGTCTGTCAATGACAAGAAGTTCATGAGGAGGTTTGCTGCAAAATTCTTCCTCAGCAACGGCATTCTCTACAAACGAAATCATGATTCAACTCTACTGCGTTGTGTGGATAAGGCTGAAGCAGAGAAGATCATGATGGAATTGCATGAAGGTACATTCGGAACACATTCCAGTGGACACACCATGGCCAAGAAAATCCTTAGGGCAGGATATTTCTGGTCCACAATGGAAGCCGATTGCTACCAACACTCTCGAACGTGTCACAAGTGCCAGATCTATGCTGACAAGGTGCACATCCCTCCGGTTCCTTTGAACGTCCTGACGGCACCTTGGCCTTTCGCAATGTGGGGCATCGATATGATCGGTGAGATCCGACCAACGGCAACCAACGGGCATCGCTTCATCTTGGTGGCGATTGATTACTTCACGAAGTGGGTTGAGGCAGCTTCCTACGCCACGGTAACCAAGAGCGTCGTGGCACGTTTCATCCGGCATAATCTGATCTGTCGATACGGTGTCCCAGAAAGAATCATTACGGACAACGGTACCAATCTCAATAACAAAATGATCACTGAACTCTGCGAACAATTCAAGATACAGCACCACAATTCTTCTCCCTACCGGCCGAAGATGAATGGGGCTGTAGAGGCCGCTAATAAGAATATCAAGAAAATTGTGCAGAAGATGACAGTGACCTATAAAGATTGGCACGAGATGTTACCGTTCGCTCTTCATGGGTACCGTACTTCAGCAAGGACGTCAACCAGGGCAACACCTTTCTCCTTGGTCTATGGCATGGAAGCAGTCTTGCCAATTGAAGTCCATATACCCTCTCTCCGAATTATGAAGGATGCAGATCTGAATGAAGATGACTGGATCCAGACTCGACTTGATCAATTAAACCTGATTGATGAAAAGAGACTCACCGCTATCTGTCATGGTCAAACGTATCAAAAGCGGATGATCAAGGCATTTAACAAGAAAGTCAGGCCGCAAGAGTATCAAGTTGGGGACCTGGTCATCAAACGCATCATCCTTCCTCAAAGTGATCCCCGGGGCAAATGGACCCCTACATACGAAGGGCCATTTGTGGTTAAACGTGTGTTCTCAGGAGGAGCCATGATCCTAACCACCATGGATGGTGACGACCTTCCTCACCCCGCCAATGCAGATATAGTTAAAAGATACTACGCATAAATAAAAGACCCGCTAGGTTGACATACCTAGGCAAAAATTAGGGCTTCCCGGCGAACCAAAAGGGTTCGGGCAAAAATAAGGGATGAAATGAAAAAAATCTGTACACCCGGCAAGTCGAAAACCTGAAAAGGCGGCTTGGGCAAAAATGGGTATCCCGGTGGACTGAAAACCCGAAAGGGCGGTCCAGGCAAAAGTTAGGGATAAAGCGTAACACTATGTCTCATTGGATCACTTCGCATCCGGAATTCGGCATCGACTATCTGGCTCAGACTTCGGCATCGACCAATCAGCTTCATCTTCGACTAGGCAGCAAAGCGATGAGGCGCTTGGAGACATAAGGGCGATAGCAGAGTTGGAACCCAGTGGGATTGTTCACATAGCTGTTTTGTTTTCTTTTCAAAATTTGTAAATTCTATGTTATTTGGCGGCATTCTCTTACTAGGATGTCAGCTTCTTGTACAAAAACGCCTATTCACAGGCAAAATTCAAATCAATACAAATTCACTTGTCCATACAAAATCGCCATTGTTTTTCCCTTTTTCTGTTTTGTCTTGCGAAGAACGTCCAATGTTCATTTTTGATATATGCATTTGACATTAAATTGCTGATTCATAAATATTTGCACATGAAACGAAAGATTAATTACAGGTGACATCAGAAACAGGGGCAATATAAGGTTGTCCGATGCAGTCTGGTCGCTTTGTCCGCCAAGGTACCAAGGTAGATTCTAACTGAAGAAGGTGACCAAATCATCTCAACTCCCCGCAGAGTAAAACAAGATTCAGCAGTACTTTCCAAGCAGAGTTGACTCCCCATCGATCCTGAAAAAGCACAACATTCCCCGGCAGGTCTTAAAGCTCATCCCCAGTAGATTCTGAAAGCTTATCCCCTGCAGAGTACGGACGTCTCTCCCGAGTTTTATTTAGAGTTATTTCCTCACAAGGACTTATAACTGGGTTATCCTCAGCTAATTGCCACGGAAGATCGCCCTCGGCAACGTTCCTTCAATCCCTAGCGGAGTTTATCTTTGGTATCCCCAGCGGAGTTTATCTTTGTTATCCCCAGCGGAATCCATCATTAAAGTCCTCAACAGGCCTCTCATCAAAACTTCAGCAAAGCATCTCTGCCACAGAACAACTCCCCAGCCGTTCGTCAAGGATTTATTTTCCTAGACGAAATTACATTCATAAACATTTCACATTTCCATACATCTTGCTTACATATATGATAAAGTGCATACAACACTATCTCATGTTGAACATCATGACATCATGCATATCATACATCATGACATTGCATACAACTTATGTTTTTGCCTTTTCAGGGAAAAGACAATCCCAAAGACAACTACCTTCAACTGTCACAATTCCAGATCCGATACCTGTATCTAGCCAGGGCACATCTGAGAGTGACCGTTTCCAGACTCGATTCCTGTATCTAGCCAGGGCACGTCTGAAGAGTTCGAAGATTCGATTCTTGTATCCAGCCAGGGCACATCTATCAACTACAACATTTCCAGATTCGATTCCTGTATCCAGCCAGGGCATATCTGTTGACCACGTTTCCAGACTCGATTCCTGTATCTAGCCAGGGCACGTCTGAAGAGTTCGAAGATTCGATTCCTGTATCCAGCCAGGGCACATCTATTGACGACTATTTCCGGATTCGACTCCTGTATCTAGCCAGGGCACATCCGTGAGCAACCCATTGTAGATTCGATACCTGTATCTAGCCAGGGCATATCTACATCAGGAGATTGAAGATCAAATGCCTGTAACAAGCCAGGAAAACGTCTGTCTTTCTCAAATACACAAGTTCTTGCTAAGGAATCTCTTATGCGATCAACACTTCCAAATGGCATCTATAAGCCCATTCCCGACAAGGTTCTGTCACATCTCCAGATGGCATCTATAAGCCCATCTCCCTATCCACCACCTCTCCAAATGGCATCTGTAAGCCCATTCCTGACATCACATTGCTGATACTTCAACATGCGAGTGCAAATTTCCGGGCACTCTTGTGTCCAATCTCCTTTTACCCTCGAGTCACGAAAGGCAAACTTGCCAATCTAACTCTTCAGGTTCAAGAAGATTGAACAGGGGCAACTGTTGTACCCCAAAATTTGCCCTCCCATTTCCTCAACATTTTCTCATCACAAAACCCTTGGAACTCAAAATCCAGTTAGGGTTTCCTCTGCTCAAGACTTCTCCTTACACTGTTGGCCCAAATTAGGGTTTGTGTTTGCACAAAGATATTTTGACCTAAAATGCCTAAGATGACTTTCATGTTTCATGTTTGACTCACAAGATTATCCATACCAAGTTTCAAGTCTTGATTCCAAGTTTTGCCCAGTCAATTGGATAGTTGACCTAGAAATCAGCTGTATTGGGGAAAAGTCAACTGTGGTCAATTGACAGTCAAACCTCATGATTTTTGACCCACATCAACATTATGAACTCATATGGACCATTTGATCAAGTTTGGATCACAATTCCATAAGAAATTTGATCAGATCACCAAAAGGGCAAAATGATCATTTTTAGGGTTTTGACTGCACAAAGGAAATTTTTGACTGTTTGACCTAGCCAATGGCAAACGAAACTCACATATGGACTCAAAGACCCCATGGAATTATCTTGACATGCTCAACAAGCTCAAAAGATCCCAAGTACACAAGATTGACATTTGAATTTCCCAGTCAATTGATCAATTTTGACTGTATACTGAAAAGTCAAACTTTGACTTTTTGGTCAAAATCAAGAGTCAAGATTCATTTTTCATCAAAACATGCCAAATCATGAAACTTTTTCACCAAGAAATCACAAAATGCAAATTAGGGTTAGAAATTAGAATTTTTCATAACTTAGAATTTTTCTAAGTTATGAAAAACCCTAATTTTTTCCCAACTTTGCCCCACCTTTTCACCAAGATCCATTTGGATTAAAACAAAAGTCAAAACATGAAAGTTGTAGCTTGTTGCATAATCTACAACTTTGATTCACAAAGTTTTCTCATTTGAAGCTTGTATCTCAAGTTACAAATTTTTGAATAAGGGCACTAAACCATTCTTAACTTGGTGAATTTTTGACCTATTTTGACAAGGTTTTCTACCCCACTTCAAGGCCATTTTCCATACACTTCCACTTGGAATTTCAATTTGCATTTCAAATATGGATTGTAGTACACATTCCAAGCTTTCCAAAATGTCCAAGAACTTCTCAAACAACCTCATAACTTGAGAGAATCGAATTTCACAATATGGCAAAAACTCACTTTTGATTTGAGCATGAACATGTTCATAACTTAAGCCATTTTCAAGTCAGCATGGTTTATGCTAAATTACAGGTCCTAAAACCCTTTGACACTCAATAATTTAATGCTTATTCCTTGTGCCAAGACCATGTTCTTTGTGTTCTAGCATTGCATAGTGGATTAATCTCAAAGTAGATAAAGTACTTTATCCATTTTTGTAAAAGCAAGCTTTATGTCAAATTGAAATCCAAGCAAGTACAGTTAGGATCTCATCGGCACAAGTTTAGGAGCTAATTGCACTGATCAAGACAAGGGTTTGCAGCTTGTTATGGGGGCCTGCATCAGTCTAAAACACCAACTTGCATTTCCTTGCTTCACATAGAAGAAACATAGCATAACTTGTACCAACTCACAAACCAGCTTACAAACACTTAGACAAAGTTATCAAACACATTCCACACATCAAAACCAAGCTATTGCACGAGCCTTTGACCTCCAATACACCCTTCATCTCAGAATCACTCTCAAACTGCAAAAAAACAGAGTTGCCTCTGCAGTTTGAGTGTCAACTCCTATTTCTCTCAAGCATTCTTGCCAAAACCAGTTCATACACATCCCCTAGCATCTATGCAAGTTAACCATGACCTGAAACCTGACCTGTAATCCCTCTAACAAGTTCCACCATTTTCATTTTTTCATTTTGCAGTTGAAGTTCCACAGCTCGATTCAGGGAGTTTCAAGACAAAGTAGAACTTGGAAAAGCATCCTTACACTTCAAGGAAGTTATACAAATCATCATTTTACTCTGAAACATCCTCCATTGCAAAGCACGATTCCAACTGAACAGGTATATTCATGAAGTTCTATCTCTCTTATTAGGCATTGTTAGCTTTAGGTTTGTAAAGAAAATATGTCACAATCATAGCCCTGAACATGCCCATATAGTTAGATTTCATTTATGTTATGTGTGCTGCAAGAATTTTGAGTCTGAATATGGCATAAAAGTTAGGTCAGAAATTGGGGGAGAAGAAATTCTCCCTCATCTTAGAGAGTTAGGTCAGGTTCTTTACATGGTTAGAATCGTCTCTTCATGCTGAACATTTGTTATGTTATGAGTTTTTGCTAAAAAGCCAGGAATCAAGAGTTGGAAGATGAGGAACAGGGCGCGCGTTTTTTTCAAATGTTGTTGCTGGAGGTTGAAGACAGTGGTCTTCTGGGCTGGGCCTGGAATTTTTTCTTATTTGCACCCCATAATTGCTTCTGAACCCCCTGAGCCCATTTGCTTATTTCTTTGACTTTTTTGACTTTTTCTTTTTTGTTTGACTTTGTTTATTTTTTCTCATGACATTAAAAATATAAAAATATTTTTTCTCACCATTTTTCTATTTTTTAGGCATTTATTTGGTTATGTTGACATTTATGCATATATATATATACACTAATATTTAGAAAATTAAAAAATAATGCAAATATATTTTCTTTTCTGATTTTTATTACATTTTTCCTTTTGAAAATATTTTATACAAAAAAAACATATTTTTGTATAAATATTAATTATTATTATTTGTTATATATATGATATTTATTTAGTAAATAATATAGATATATACATATATTAATATACTTAGAATAAAATACTAAAATATACATATTTTATTTTATTAATATTAAACACTAAAAAATCATTTTTTTTACAAATACATTTCTTTTCTTATTTTATTTTTGTGTAAAAATGACAAAATATTGTATATACCAATAATAATACACTTCATTTAATGAAAATTAGGGTTTTGCCCTAAATTTGAAAATACTCCAAAAGTAATATCTTTTTATTTTCTTTTTTATTCTTACATAAATAATACTTTTTTTTATACATATACAAAACATTTTTGCATCTTGCATATTTTTATTCCATTTTTATTTAATTATTGTACATTGATTAAATTGCAAATTCAATTGATGTAATAGTTTTAGGTTTAAATTACTTGTCAATATCCCCATTTGAACATTTGTACCCCCCTTCCCATATTTGGTTGTGTAATAGCTTAGTAAATTTATTTTCGCACTTTATCGCTTTCTAATTATGCCATGTTAGAATTAGGGTTTGTATGCGAGAAAACGACAAAAATAGTTATGACCTAATCTCAAGACAAACAAGCATGAAAATGAACACACAAATCACACTTGCACCCCCTAGGGTATTCCACTTGTTGCCTTTCAAAATTGGGCCATATTGCATGTTAAGTCTCTTTGGGCAAAACAAAATGATCATAGTCCCTCGATAACATTTTTCAAAACACTTCCAAAACAAATGATCAAGTCCCTTAAAGAAAATGCCCAAAGATACTTGGCACCATTGCAATTATGGTCTAAACGATGACCCTCTCCCGTCCCTTTCACATCCTAACATGAGATTGTCCACCAAATACAATGGTGGAACAAACTTATTACAAGGTTTAAAACATAGCAATGAACTTTTTTAGAAATTTAGGAGTAGATAACCTCTTAGTTATTTGAATCAAACTTGCAAAAACAAAACACTTGCCTATTTTCTAAAACCACATTTCACAACACTTTCAAAAACAAATGAAAAACTTTTCAAAAGACATACATCTTTGTATACATCCCCACATGGATCATTACAAAGATTGCCACCACATTGGTTTCTTTTCAAAAACATTTTCAAACCCACACACATAAAGCACCATTTCAAACAATTGAAAACAAAAGGCAAGTGATCTAAGCAAGTAACTAAGAGCCCATGGATAACCATGGATAGAAAGGGTGCTAATACCTTCCCTTTCTATAATCTACTCCCCGAACCCACGAAATATCTCAAAAGGTTTTTGCTGTTCTTTTTTAACCTTTCCTTTAGGATAAAATAAAAATTCGGTGGCGACTCTTGCTCAACCGAAACATTTGCGAAAACAAACGCAAAACCATAGTCAGTTCTCCCACCGTATCACAACTGTGATGGAATTCACATCTATAAATTGGTCTGAGTTGGGAAATAGAACCAAACATAGATGAGAAGGGCTAGGACATCCTCAAAGGCTTGAAAATCCAAATCTTCCCAAAATGAACGAGCCTTCTCCAACAAGAACTTGGCTAGGAACCCTTGAACTCCACTTGTCTCCCAATTTGCTATAATGTCGGCTCTCTTCAAATGCAAGGATTCGGAAATGACTTCAGGTTTTAGAATCCCTTCTAAACCGGTGAATGGTGCTTAATCAAGCACGTGAACTCCTAATAGCAAAGAGAATTCTTCTAGTGTTGGCACTAACTGATAGTCGGGGAAAGTGAAGCAATGATGCATAGGATCGAAGAATTGGAAGAGCACGCACATCATCTCTTCTTGGAAATTGGAGGTAGCCAAATTGAGGAGTCGACCATACTTCTTGGTGAAAGGAGAGTCTTCAGGTACCCTTGACGCTAACTCTTGGAGTTGAGGGTGTGCTTTCACAAAGTTGATTCTAATGGTATTTCTACGGACGGAGTTCGTGGCCTACAAAACAAAGACAAAGACAAATTCCTAAATCCTTGAAATGGTTAGTGAGAATGTGTATGATGTTATGATGTTTATGATGTTATGTACAAGTAAGCGTATACACACAAGACAAACAAGTCCTTAGGCTTAGGCTTGCATGAAGTCTTATAGGTAAGTACCCTCTTGAAGTTTAGTTGGCTCAAACATGTCCTAGTAATAGCAATCAGGTTATAAAGGGTCTCAATATCATTGACCTTTCTTTTAGGCATTGTCTCAGCATAATCAATCTTTTCTTGCGGCCGAGATATCCCAAAAGTCCAATCTCAATGAGTGTAGTATCGAGTATCAACCAATTTTCAACTTTCCACCGAAACCGGTTGTCTCAATATGTCCTAATGCCTAAGTTTGTTCAATTAAGGTTCTAAAGTCAGTTAGTGCTTCATGACGCCACTCAGCGGCCCCGTATTCTCCTCGATTGAACACAAGGGGTAACAGTACCCACAAATGCGTCACACTAACATAGCCATTGTTTCAACCATGTCGGTCTACGTCGTACAATTTCCACAATCTATTGCTACTTACCTAAAAAGGTGTCCCAGATCCGGGTAGAGGATCAAAGCAAGCCCAAACAAGGAACCAAAATGTAAAGAAAGCAAGTCAAACAAATGAAAGCAAATAAAGGTGATCTAGCCCTAAGGTAACCCCACTTTTAAGTTTTCCCCAGCAGAGTCGCCAGTTCTGTAATACGGTGGTAGAACTGACTTGGGATGTTTTACTTTTGATCATAATTTTTTCGGTTAGCAAGAGTCTCCACCGACTTTTCTTTTATCCAAAAGGAAAGGTGGAAAAGAACAGGAAAGACCTTTGAGATTATTTCTTGAGTTCGTGGGGTAGATTATGAAAAGGAAAGGTGTTAACACCCTTTTCATCCATAGTTATCTATGGGCTCTTAGTTTCTTGATAGATCACTTGCTTTTGTTTGAAAATATGCTTTGTGGTGGTTTTTGAAAGTATTTTTGAAAAGGCGCCTTCATTTAGGCAAACTTTGTAATGGTTCTCGTTCGTAAGAACGTATACAAAGTGTTCGACTTTTGAAAATATTCCATGAAAAGTGTTTGGTGTGTGTTTGAGAGAGTTTCGGGGTCTTTTTTGCTCGTGTATTAGCTTGCAAATAGTGTCTCTATTTATAAGCAAAAGGTTTTGTATGCTACAACAAGTCAGAATTTGAATTTACATGTTTAAGCTCAACATGTGATTTTCTTGACAAAACAAGTTTCCATGCCTTATACCATGCTATTGTAGAGTGGTTGAACTTTAAACAAGCTTGCCTCTGACTTTGTGGATAGAGTGTACTTAAAGAGAACAAGTTAGGAGCTCAAGAAGCTGACTTTGTGCATAAAGCTTGCTTTACAAGAATGAAAATTGTGACTTTCTCCCTAAAATGGCAAAATGCTTTAGACAATGCTTGAATAAATTGGACAATTTATCAATCAGTTGTGTAAACATTAAATTAAGGAGTGACAAAAAAGTTTGAGGCCTGCAAAGTGAGGATTATGCCGCATGGCTATGGATTTGGTTCATGTTCATCATAAAATATGCCTTATAAATCAAGTTTGAAACCCTAACTTCTGGCCTTCGATTCTCTTAGCTCAAGTATGAGCTCAATGAGTTCTTAGACATTTTGGAAAACTTGTAACATCCCCTAAAACCTTCATGTTGGACATTTTTGAAAATTCAATTTGGAACTAGATTAAAAGTTTCCATGAAGTTAGGTCAAAATCCTGCCTAACTAGGGAGAAATTTCACTAAGTCTTTTTAGTTTCATGAGCATGTCTTCATGAATTCATAACTTGATATCCAAGAATTTCTAGAAAAAGTTCTGCCCTACAATGTTTTAGAACTCATTGAGATCTACAACTTTCATGTTGGAAGTTTCCCTTGAATCATCTTGCATCATGGTGGAAATTTGGCACAACGTTTTGAAAAAAAGTTAATTTTCCAATGATCCATGAAAGTCAAATGGGGCATTAAAAGTTCAATTGTCCTTGTGAAAACTCAAACCCTAATTTTGAGTTGTCAGTGGTTGAGGAGGTGTCTTGACTTGATCAAACCTTGTGTAGTCTTGAATTAATGTAGATCTTATGAGAGATTTCTTGAGAAATGAGAGGGAAAATTTTGGAGTACAACAAGCTCTAACCTGCGATTTATGTGGACTTTACACACATGTTGCCCCCAAATGTCCACTTTTGACAGGAGTACCAGTTGATCAAGTAAATTATGCTCAAGGAAACCCTTATGGTAATACCTATAACCCTGCCTGCAAGAACCATCCAAACGTTCAGTACAAAAACAATAATGCATTATATGCACCTGGCCAAGATCCTTCTACACCTCTAGGATATCAGAAAGCCGCCCCAAATGTTCCTAGGAAATCCAATATAGAAATCATGATAGAAAATTATGTAGCCACTCAAGCTCAACAAAACAAGGATTTTCTAAATCAGAACATACACACTAGCAAACATCCTAAGCAACTATCAAACAAGGTTGATTCCCTAGCCGCTCATAACAAAATTCTAGAAACGCAAATCTCTCAAGTGGCTCAACAGTAAGCAGCTACCACTGCTCCGACTGGCACTTTTCCTGGAAAACCACCACCGAATCCAAAAGGTCGTGCTAACGCTATAATACTTCGTAGTGGGATGAAATTAGATTGACCGACCGATCCAAGAACCAACAATCTAGCCATGTACCAGAATACTGGTAAACCAACTGAAAATGTAGACGAACTAAAAGAACATAAGAAGGAAGATAAATGCAAAGAGGCCGAAGATAAAGAAAAACCTTATGTGCCTCACCCACCATACAAACCACCTATAACATATCCTCAACATTTACCTAAGTCTAAAAGTGTAGGGGGTTTAATAAATTCGTTGAACTTCTGAAACAATTGAATATCACTATACCTTTCACAGAAGTTATCACACAAATGCCCTCTTATTCTAAGTTCCTTAAAGAAATCTTATCCGATAAGAAAAAGCTCGAGGACAACAAAATTGTTATGCTTACTGCAGAGTGTAGTGCTACAATCCAAAATGACATGCCTTCTAAGCTAAAAGACCCTGGTAGTTTTTCCATACCATGTGTAATCAGAAAGTTTGTCATAAAGAAAGCTCTATGCAACTTAGAAGCCAGTATTAGCTTAATGCCATTATCAATTTTAAAAAGGCTCAACATGGGAGAATTCAGACCGATAAGAATGTTTGTGCAACTAGCCGATCGTTTCATGAAATTTCCTTTAGGTATGCTAGAAAATTTTCCAATGTGTACTGGACAATTCTATATTCCCACTGATTTCATTATTATGGATATCAAGGAGGACTCCAACATCCCTATTATATTAGGAAGACCATTCCTCGCCACCGCCGGAGCCATTATTGATGTAAAAAAGGGTAAACTCACTTTTGAGGCTGGCGAAGAAAAGGTCGAATTTATTCTCTCACAATTATTTAAGGCACTTGCAATAGATGATTTATGTTATTTATTAGATGTCATTGGTTAATGCGATAAATAAATGGAGAAACAACAAACTACATATTCAGAAGTTTTGAAAATTCTAATACCTCATATCCTTGAAGATGATAATTAGTGTGATGAATACAAAGATGACAATCTAAGTGAATGTCTCGCACTAACTCCTAACCCTATGCCTTGCGCAAAGAAACCAGTTGTAAAACTTAAAATACTACCAAAATATCTAAGGTATGAATTTCTGGACACAGAACTTGAACAACCCGTTATAGTCAACACAAATCTAGGGCAGATAAAAAATGAAAAATTATTATATGTCCTTAGAAAATACCCAACTGCTTTAGGATATAACATCTCAGATCTAAAAGGAATAAGTCCCTATATCTACACTTTTGTACCCCAAAATTCCCCTCTCTTTTCTTTAAGACATTTCTCACAAAAGTTCTCAAATGCTCAAGGATCCTCAAGAGTTGATAAGACAAGCTCACCTCCTAAGCACTGGGTCCAAATTAGGGTTTTGGTTTTCACAAGGAAAATTGGACTTATAATGCCTTAAATTAATTTCATGGTTCATCATAGACCTCCAATAATTCTCATGCCAAGTTTCAAGTCTTGCATCTCAAAATTGCTCAGTCAATTGCTCAGATGACTGAAAATCAGTTGTATTGGGTAAAAAGTCAATTTTGGCCATAGTAAAGTCAAACTTTAATATTTTTGGTCCACATCATAATTTTGAAGTCATATTCATCAATTTATCAAGGGTTGATCACAATTCCTCAAGAAAAGCATTCAAATCATCAAAGGGGCAAAATTGTCAAAATTAAGGTTTTGACTAAGAATGACTGATCATTGACTTTTGACCTAGTACATGACCTAATGGATTGAAGTATGATATTAAGTAATCAAACACAATTACTTGACCTAATTTCATGGCTCAAATCACTTCTCAAGATCAAGGGGTTGATAGTTGAATTTGGATCAACTGATGAAAAGTCAACTGACACACAAAAAGTCAAACTTTGACTTTTTGGTCAACATTGAATTTCAAAGATCAAAATTCATCAAGACATTCAAAAATATCAAACTTGATCATCAAGAATCAAGAAATTCAAGAAAAGTCAACAAAAGTCAAGATTTCCAATACTTAGAAAAATTCTAAGTATTTTTTGACCTTGACAATTTCACTACTTCATGACAATTTTTCACCAAGATACAAGATGATTCAATGAAAACTTTCAACATGAAAGTTGTAGATCTTTATGAATTCTATAACTTGGTCCTTGAGGTTTGATTTCCAAAAAATGCTTAGATTTGAAGATATAGGCTCATGAAGTCATGACATTTTTACAAAACACTTAGTGAAAATTTTAGCAAGTTTGGTCAGATTTTTGTCCCAACTTCTTGGAAAATTTTCACCTAGTTACAATTTGATTTATCCTAAGTGGTAAACATGAAGGTTGTAGACAATGTTTCAAGCTTTCCAAAATGTCAAAGAACTTGAAGAGATCATTTTTGAGCTAGGAGAATCTAAGAGAAGAAGTTGGACACCCATTCTTGAATTTTAGGTCATTTTGTGATGAACCTTATGATCCAATCTTCAAGCATGTTGCATAAATTTTGCTTTTCAGGATTCTAACTTACAAATAACTCCATAATTAATTGTTTACATAACTGATTGAGCTATGATCCAAGTGCTTGAGCCATTGTCCAAGTGATTATTCCATTTTTGGCACAAAGTTAACATTGCCATTCTTGAAAAGTTGCTTTATACATAATGTCAGCTCTCCTTGAGCCCATACATTATTACTTCTGATTCTAAAACATTTTAAAGAAAGAATCAACCATCTACAAGCCTGTCAACCACCCTATAAGCCCTTGTACTATGCATTTCAATTTTGCTTCAAAACCAAGTCACATAACTATAACATGTGATCTCTTGATTCTGATTACTACAAGTTCTAAAACCTTTCCTCTATAAATAGAGAGGTTGTTTTCAAGACATAGTACAAATTCACAAGCCTTGAAACACTCACAAACTCCCTGAAACTCAGAATTGTACATAAAACCTCCATTGTTGCAACTTCTGGCCAAAAACTTCAAACACCTAATCCCCTCGTGTGTTCCCATTCTAAATCATTCAAACATCATCTACACATCATATGCAACTCATCCCCACCCATGTTTCATAACTGTAACTTCATCTTCATCATCCTCCAAACTCAAAAATAGCAACCTGCAAGTTGACTTCTCCAGGAAGTTTCAGCCACTTTCAGCTCAAAGTAAGCATTGCAATAGCTTCCTAGGAGTTCAGTGAAGTTATCCAGATCATCACAACACCTCTAGGAGTGCTTAAACTCCAAACACGATTTCCAGTTTTGAGGTAAGTTTTCTCAACTTTGAACTTCTTATACAAGCATCATCATTGGTTACTTTGTGAATAAAAAATGTAGACATCATTGCGCTGAAGCTAACCATATCTTTAGTTTCATTTATGTTAACTATACATGGAGAATTTTGGAAATGAAGTTTCTGAAAAATTAGGTTTTAATTTGGTACTGTTTTGGACTGGCCCGAAAGCTTGAGTGGGCCCAGTCTAAGATATCTCATAGGTGCCACCCGTCGGGAAATACCACCCTCTTTCCCCCTTGGTCCGACTCCGATCCAAGATGCCCATTGAGCATCTTCTCAGTCTGCCCGACTCCAGCGTCGTGCAAACCACCATGGACCGACCAGGGAGATACCCGCAATCAGCCTCCTCCCCGAAACCAGCGGCTAGTTACGGGCACATCTGCCCGATTTGACCAAGTCCTGGAAGTTACCTGATTTTCCGGACCCACATACCTAGGCGAGAAATCAGGAACCAATGGTCACGTGCCAGGGGTATTATATAAACTCTCACACTTGTGAGGGCCAGGTATCACATACTTACTACTCACTACATGATATTTTGCTAGTACCTTCTTGCTCCCGCTCTTACTTGATCGTTGGAGTACCTTGCAGGTACAACCCCCTCTCTCCTCTGCCCGACTGAAGATCATCCTCCGGCTACTCTCAAGGTTCTGATCAACCGCAAGATCATTGGCGCCGTCTGTGGGAAACTGATATCCCCATCTTTCTTCCCTCGAAACCTAAGATCAAAGCAATTCTTCTTTCAAGATCCATCTCTCATATCATGGCCGACCATAACGATCTTTACCTATCCATAAAGACCATCTTTTCCCCTGCTCGTAAGACTGATGGAAGCCAGAAACACCCTCGTCTTGAGGACAACCCGGGCCTCCGTAATGGACAAACTGCGTCCCCTGATTCTACTGATGCCCGGCGTGGCAACGACCAACTCTTGGATGAAGGACGTTCCAAGAATCCTGCTGAGGAACTACAAGAAATTTTTCAACTGGTTCCTATCCCTCTCAACGCCGACCCGACCATGGTAGCACTGCTCGCTGACCTAAATCAGACCAACGCCCTCATCCTTTAACAAAATTAAAGGATATGAGCCTTGGAAAATAGGCGTTCAAGATCTCCTCCTCGGAGAGCCCGAATACGAAGTTCCCCCAGCGCATCACCACCCAGGCATGGTCCACCACCCAAGAAGGAAAAATGTGATGTTTCTTTCTTCAAGAAACGCAATCGCATGCCTCCCGCCCAAGATCAAGACTACCCTTCGTTCAAGAAGAGGAGGGACAACTGGCATATCGACCGCGCTTGATTGCCATCTCCTGAGCCAAAACAAAAACGAAGAAGCCCCTCTGTTGTACCCCAAATTTTGCCTCCCATATTTCTCAATACATGTCAAGTGAGGTCCTCAAATTTCTCAAGGGAGTCCAAGGATTGACCAGACAAACTCTCTCCTAAGACAGTCTACCTCAAATTAGGGTTTCATTTTGCATCAAGATGTTTGAGTCCAAAGGATCCCAAATTATCACCATTGTCCTAATATGTTCTCAAGATCATCCAGGTCAAGTTTCAAGCCTTGTAGAGGAAGTTTGCTCAGTCAATTGCTCAAAGGCCTGAAAATCGATTGTGCTAGGTCAAAAGTCAACTGTGGCCCACATACAGTCAAACTTCAATATTTTTGGTCAACATCCTCATGTTGAAGTATCATTCATCATTTGATCAGGGGTTGATCATGATTCATCAAGGATTGCTCACAATTCATCAAAATCCAAAAGTTGCTAAATTAGGGTTTTGTAGGAAAAGTCAATTCAACTTTGACCAAGCATAACTTTCTCATACTTTATCAGAAATGACCCATCCAAAGCTCATTTTGAAGAGGATGCAATTCCATACAATTCATCTTCATCTCCCAAGTTCAAAATATGCACTCACAAAAAGATGTGAATTTGGACATTATAGGTCATTTTGGAAAGTCAACAAAAACACCTTTTGGGTCAAAAAGGTTGCTTAGAGGACATCCTAAGCTTTCTAAAAAGTCCAAGAATACCTCTCTAGGGTCAAAATTGAGAGAGTTATGCATTGGCCAAGTTGACCTTTTTTGCAAAATTTCCAAACGTCAAATATGCTCAAATTTGCATCTTTTGCTAAATGGCCCCAACTTTTTATGCTGGCATCTCATTCCTAACATAGTCCATGACCTATGGGACCCTCCATGCTTTATTTATTCATTTATTTAATTTATTTTAATTTTTATTCATTTAAAATTCAAAAAAAATCAAATAAATCCTAATAAATCATATATTGCATTTTAGGAATGATTTTTGCATTGAAAGAAGATCTTATATGCTGTCAATTGAGAATCAACTCGTGCAAGGCCAATTTGGTTGGAAAAAGATTAGATTTGATCAAAATTGGAAAGAAATCATATGCTATGAAATATCAAATCAAATCTCCATGATGAGCAAGATTGAGGTCGTTTTTGTTGACCTAATAGTTTGTATTACATATACAGAAGCAAGCCAAGGCATGAGGAGGTTGGAAGCAGTCGTGCAGAGGTGAAACAAAACTCAAAAAATTTCAAGAAAAAGTGGTGATCCAATTTCCATATTAGAGGCCAGTTCGTACCATTCTCACGACACCAACAGGTTCTTGGACATCTCCAGAAGGAATTCCAACCATTTGCAAGCTCTCTCACGCCTGGAATCATAGGTACAGAAATCACGGTTTTGTCTCAAAACTTTGATTTTGTTTTCATTAGTTTACGTATAATTAGCATGTTTGGTTCATATATTCTTGTTTGTCAGTGAATTTGCAAGCTTTTGGTATTGTTTAATTGTGTTTTTAGTACAGAAATCAAGAGATGCCATGGTTAGGGTTTCGTGCTCTTGATTAGGGCTTTGCAGGATAGGTAAAATTGGACGTTGTTTCTGGTACCAGGAAACTCGTGAGGATGAGACGAGTCGATTGGTACCAACCATGGGCCTTTATATTGCTTGTGGAGAGTTTTTGAAATACATAGGGATATACCTACAGTAAGTGTCTGTAGGTAAAAGTTTGCTACCTAAAACGACGGTTTGGGAGGAAGACGACGATGTGTGTCATCCCCTGGTTGGGTGATTTGAATTTAGCGTGTTTTGAGTTTCATTGTTTTGGTTTTATTATATTATAATTAATTTTGATTATATATACAAATGAATCAGTTGGCTCAGTTGGTAAGCGTGCAGGGGGAAAGTGCAGAGAATCTGGGTTCGATCCCCATGTCCCAACCTTTATTTCACATTTTTCTTCAATAGATAATCCAGCGCATAGCAAGTCAAGAAGTTCACCATACACCATCAGGATCTGGCCATCCAATTCATCAACGCCTCAGATCAACATACCACCATTGGAGGACCACCATGTGCCTCAAGTCAACAGCAACACTGGATCATGCAAAGTCAAATGGGCGTGGATTCCTTTGGGCTCAGAATTCCACATCACACCCCCATAATTGCTAATACATGCCCATATCTCTTTCTTTTTTCTTTTAGTTTTTTTTAAATCTTTCACTATTTATTTTATTTTCTTTAATTCACAAATTAATTTATTTTTCACAAAAACCATAAAATCAATAATTCACAAAATCAGGATTAGTTTTTTTTATTTATCAAAATTAATTTAAATTAGTTTAATTTAGGAAATTATAATTTGTTTTCAAAAATAAAATCAAACATAAATTAGGCTAAAATTTTCCTTTAATTTTATTTTGCTATTTTTCTCAAATAAATAAAAATATAAAAAATAAGCTTTTAGATGAATTAACTTGTTTATTTTTTTTAATTTAAAATTGATTAGGATTTTCTTTTAATGTAATAATTTCTTTATCTTCTTAAAATAATAAAACAAAACAAAAACATTTTTTAACTAATCTCAATTAGGTTTAGGCAAGGGTCAAAACCCTAGTTGCTCTGCATTTGATTCATCGTGCGCGTATTATTATTTATACATGTAAATGCTCATGGTTTGTAATAGTTTAATCTAGGGCTGTTTATTTATCGCTTTTTTTCCGGTTTTTTGGCTATGTAATTAATCCCCCTCCCCGAAGCCTTGTAATAGCGTAGATTTACTTTCTCGCATTTTAATTCTCATAAATATTTGACTGTTTAGATGTATGCTAATAGGATTGTATGATAAGAATGCATGACAAATTAATCCAGTTAGAAAACCCTAATGTGCAAAGACTAAATAATTGAAAACAGATCACTCGCACATATCACTCTTAGGGTATACTCTCACTTCGGTTGCCTTCGGTAAACGATCATTAAGTATGGGATGCTTTAGTGGTTGCCCTCCTGTCTAACAAAGATCAAATGTCCCGTTCGGATGTTGCCTCGGAAATGTTTCCTCGGAAATATTGCCTCGGAAATGTTGCATTTAATATGATCTTAAGGCTCTAGGGTTATTACTAAGGTGTCCTAATATTGCTTTAGTGATCGTACGTCCCTTTCGAATTGACCCTTACAACTCCAATGACGATGCTAACTATTTCTCAATAGTAGGATAGCACTGTCTAAAGGAAACGAGAATAGAAACGATCTTTTTTCGAGTAGATAGATGCTAGTAGGTACTTGCTCAAAACAAAACTCTTCACACTTACACACTTTCAAAACAAATTTTCAAAACAACTTCGTCACACCTTTGAGGACTAATACAAGGGTTATCACGAAGTCAAACTTTTTCAAAAGCAAAGCACATACGCGAGCAATTTTAAAAAGATGAGCAAGTACCTAAGAGCCCATGGAAAACCATAGATAGAAAGGGTGTTAACACCTTCCCTTTCTATAATCTACCCCCCGTACTCAGAAACATCTCAAAAAAGGATTTTTTTCTGTACTTTTTTCCTTTCTGATTGGATGAAATAAAAATCGGTGGCGACTTTTTCTTATCGCGATATTTTATGAACAAAAAATGCAAAACGCAAACCAACATTTCAAAATAGTCGGTTCTGCCACCGTATCACAGAACTGGCGACTCTGCTGGGGACAGTTAAGTGGGGTATACCTTAGGATCTAGTTCATCATAATTGCTTCTCTTGATTGCTTTGAATGCTTTACTTTTGAGGGTTTTGTTTGGGAGTTACTATAGATCCTAACCCGGATATGGGGATACCTTTTAGGTAAGTAGCAATAGACTGTGAGGGAACTGTATGGCATAGACCGACACGGTTGAAGCAGTAGCTACGTTGATGTGGCACATTGGTTGGTACCAGTATCCCTTGTGGAGAAACGAGGAGAATACGGGGCCGCTGCATGGTGTTGTTAAGCATCAATCGACCTTAGAACCTTTAATCGACCAACTTGGCCATTATAAAGTAGTGAGATAGCCGGCCTCGGTGTAAAGTTGGGAACTGGTTGATACTCGATGCTACACTCATTGAGACCATACTCTCGAGATAGTTCCGGCTACAAGAAAAGATTGCGTAAGTTGAAACCATGACCGATGGAGGATGGTCAATGATATTGAGATCCTCTAGAACCCGATTACTTTTTTTAGGACAGGTTGAAACCAACTTAACTTCAAGAGGGTATTACCTTTGACCTCATGCAAGCCTTAAACCTAAGGGCTTTATGTGATTTGACTGTGTTTGCAATATCTGTGTTTGCTATACTTGTGGTTTACCATGACATCATGCATCATAACACAACATTCATACTTCATTATACTAACCATTTCAAAGACCAAGGGGATTTATCTTTGTTCTGTTTTGCAGATTATGGCTTCCGTGCGCAGAAATACCATTAGATTTAACTTTGTGCAAATACCTGCCCAACTTAAAGAGCTAGCCTCAAGAGTTTCTGAGACTTCTATGTTCATTAAGAGACACGGTCAACTTCTCAGCCTGGTCACTTCAAATCTTGATGAGCAGATGATGAGTGTACTTTTCCAGTTCTTCGATCATGTGCATCATTGCTTCACCTTTCCAGATTACCAGCTGGTTCCCACCTTGGAAGAGTTCTCTCACCTATTGGGCATATCCATTTTTGAACAGGTACCCTTCACAAGTATGGAAGAAGTTCCTAGACCAGAAGACATTGCCTCAGCTCTGCATTTGAAACAGGCTGATGTAGTATCTAATTGGGAAACACGAAGTAGGATCGAAGGTTTTCTAGCCAAATTTCTGATAGACCAGGCTCAGCTATTCTGGGATAATTTGGATTTTCATGCTTTTGAAGATGTCTTGGCTCTCCTTATCTATGGTTTGGTTCTCTTCCCGAATCCGGATTCCTTTGTAGATGTGAATGCTGTCAAGATTTTCCTTTCTTATAACCATGTGCCTACCTTGCTGGGAGATATCTTGCATGCGCTCTATACTCGTACCATGATGAGAAGAGGGACTCTTATGTGTTGCATGCCGCTGCTGTCGATGTGGTTTATTTCTCACCTCCCTAAGTCAGTGCTGAAGAACGAAGAAGGTTTGGTTTGGTCTTACAGAATAATGACACTCGCTCATACAAATGTTCTTTGGTGTTCCCGAGCTATGGAAGACACTGCTGTTATTGACTGTTGTGGGGGATACCCTAATGTCCCATTGCTTGGAATCAGAGGGGGTATAACTTACAGTCCTTGTCTAGCTTTGCGGCAATTTGGTCGTGCTCGGAGAGATAGTCCATGTGATCGGTGGATCTGGAACTGACTGTTTAAAGCTGGTTCGCGAAATGTCGCGGTAAGCAAGAGTCGTCACCGTCTTTTATTTTCTCCAAATGGAAAGGACAAAAGCACAGAAAAATTCCTTAAAGAGATTGCTCTCGGTTCGGGAGGTAGATTATAGAAAGGGAAGGTATTAGCACCCTTTCTATCCATGGTTATCCATGGGCTCTTAGATACTTGCTCATTTGTGTTTTCAAAAATGGTTTGTTTGCTTTTCAATTGTGGGTTTTAAAAAAGTTTCTTTGAAAATTCCAGTTCGACTCTTGTATCGGTCCTCAAGAGTGTTTGAAAAATTGCTTTCGAAAGCTTTTGAAAATGTGTTGGTGTGAAAAGTATTTTTGATTTGTTTTGAAATTTAGAGCAAGTATCTAGAGTCGTCTACCTACCCTAAGGAATTCGTCTGTGTAAATATCCTTAAAGTAATGCCATCCCACCATTGAGAGGTAGGTAGCACCACCGTTGGAGGTGTTCGGGTCAATTCGAAGTTCGGGACATGGTGATCACCAGAGCAATAGGAAGACACCTTAGAAGCTACCCTCATGCCAGGTTCCCGGATCATGAGGACTTACTAAGATATCCTCTACTCGACGATCACCTTTCGAGGCAAGGCAACAGTGAGGCGTACCCTAGGGGTGGTGTGTGATTTGTGTGTCAGATTCATTTATTTTTGTCTTGTCAGGTTATGGGTGATCTATGCGTTTGTTTTTATTTTTTGTCATTCATTCTTGCATGCATTTATTTAACAATTAAAAAAGATGCGGAAATTGAAAGTTCTAGACTATTACAAAGGCGCGGGTCCACATCGCCAAAATTAAAATCCAGGACCCGATTTGACGGAAAGTAAATAAAGAAATAAAATAAAGTGCGAGAAATTAAGTTTACAAGGCTTTGGGAGAGTTACATAAATATTTAAAAGAAGGAAATAAATAAAAATGCGCGAATAGGAATTAAAATTGGAATCGAGGGCGTTGGACCCTTTTTAATGAAATTAAATTAAATGATTAAACTAATGAAATTAAAGAGAAAAAAGAAATTTTTTTTTTTGAGTTTTTGGTATTTATGTTTTTTATGTATTTTTATGAGAAAGATTAAATGAAATTAAAATATTAACCCTAATTCTAAATTTTTTTTATTTATTAAGAAAAACATGTTAAAATTAAACCTAAAATTAATCTAATTATTTACATGCAGTTTTGATTTATAAAAATAAATAATTAATTATTAGTGAAATTTATTTACAAAAAATATTAATTAAATAAATATATTTTGATTTTTATGACTTTTCTGTTTTTTACTATTTTTTATATTTTATGAAAATAAGTTAAATTAAAGAAATTAATTAAAAAAAAATAATTGAAATAAATAAAATAAGGAAAAGAAAGAAAATACAATACCTTGGGGGGTTTCTGTCCCCTTTTTGGAGGTGAATTGGAGTGGTTTGACCATTTGTGTTCTGGCCTCATCATGCATAAGTTGTTCTACTTTGGCCATTTGGCTTTTGGCTTTTGGCCATTTGCGTTTTAGCCTCAACGTTCCTTAATCTTCTCAGGATGTCTGTCTCGCCATGTATTGGTGTCATGCATAAGTTTTTCTACTTTGGCCATTTGGCTTTTGGCCTCAACGTTCCTTAATGAACCTGGTATCCTGTCTAAATCTGCAGTTGAATCTCACGAACACATTAAATAAAATCATAAAATGCAAATAAAGCCAATATATGAAGAAATTTAATGTTTAGGCACAATATGGCATGTATGAATGATTATACCCTTTTGATCATGGAAATCAAATCAATCTTACCCTTACTGGAAAATCAGTGGTCTGAATGCTTTTATGCCTTACTGGAAAATTAGGATCATGGAGATCAAGCCAGCCTTACCCTTACTGAAGAAGTAGTGAGGTGATGGTTTGTAACTGTGATGGCTTGTTTGTAGTGAGAGAGGGATTTGTAATGAGGATTTCAAAGTTTTAGGGTTCTTGAAAGAGTTTGATATTCTAACAGTGTTGTGGCAATGTTTTTTCTCTCTTTTCCTCCTCTTTTCTTTTTTCTCCCTGGTTTGTGTGAAAAGAAGGTGAATATATAATGGAAATTAGGGTAAAGCAAATGGGCTTTGAATGTGCAATTGGGCCTCCAATATTCACTTGAATTCGTCACTTTCCAGGCTAAATCGCAGGGACTTAAGTGCATTTTTTGAAGTTGAAATGTGAAAACAAAATGTAGCCGACATCGATAGCTAACTCCTGTCCGAAAATCGACTCAATCGGATAAACGGTGAATTAGTTATGAATTTTTGAAGTTTCAGCTCAGACAAACTTATTTTGGGCTCCAGTGTCGACTCTGACACGTTCTTCAATAAAAAACTGGTATTGATCGGTGCATAATTTGGTCTCGACTTTTGAAGCAAAGTTGTAGATCTATGAGTCAGGGACCTTGTGTAAAAATATGAGTCCAATCCGATAAAAATTGACCGAGTTATGAATTTTCGAAGTTTCGGCCCAGATGAAATAATATTCAGCATTCAGGATTTTCAGCGTGTCACGCACTCTGAGCAAAAAACGAAGGCCTTTTGAATACCGTTTGAACTCAATACCTTCTGTGAAAATGTAGTCAACTCAATTTGTGAAATTTTGGCGCCAGAACCAGCTCGATACGATGAAAATCGACCAAGTTATGATTTTTTGAACATGACGCAAATAAACTTCTGTCACAAATTTTCTGTGCAAAAATACTTGATAAATCCACATTTTTGAAGACCTTCTGATCGAAATTGGCTTCCAGTCGTGAGAGATGAAAACGTAGATAATGTCAAGACGGAATTTTGGCCACCGGAACGGGTTCAAAACGAGTCACGATCTTCAAGTTATGAATTTTTTAGCGCGTAAAAACTGCACTTTCAGCACACTTTTTCACTATATTTCTTCAAGAAAACTCACACATTCGGATACCTTCTTTAAAGAATTGACTCTTGAGCCGAACCTGAATTTGAGAATATGTTATCAGAGATATCTTGGTGAAAGAACACCTGAATATAACGCGCCGGGTTGGTCTTGTGAATTTTTCTTGAAATATTTTGAGAAATATGGGAGTGCAAATTTTGGGGTACAACAGTTGCCCCTGTTCAATCTTCTTAGACCTGAGGATATAGATTGGCTGACGTGCCTTTCGTAATCCGAAGGTGGAAGATGATTGAACACTAGAGTGCCCAGAAATTTGCGCTCACATAGTAGTGTGATGTGGGGAATGGGCTTTATAGATGCCATTTGGAGACTGATGGATAGGATGATGGGCTTATAGATGCCATGCTAAGAGATGATGGACGGTGGATGGGCTTATAGATGCCATCTGGGTGTCAATCGCGTAAGAGATTCCTTAGCGAGAACTTGCGTACCTGCAAAAGAAAATGATTACCTGACCTGTTACAGGAGCTGGTTTTCAAACTCTTTGTGTAGATGTGTCCTGACTGGTTACAGGAGCTGGATCCGGAGCTTCAAACGGTGATGAATGAACCAGGGATGGTTACTACCTCAACAGGAACGGTGAGAGAACCTTGGATGACTTTAACCTCAACAGCAATCTTTGAGAAAATCTTGGGATGATTACTACCTCCGCAGTATCAGGGAGAGAACCATAGGCGACTACAACCTCAACAGCAAACATTGAGAGAATCTTGGATAATTTCAACTTCAACAGCAATCATTGAGCGAAATCTGGGATTACCACCTCCGCAGGATCGGGGAGAGAACCATAGGCGACTACAACCTCAACAGCAAACATTGAGAGAATCTTGGATAATTTCAACTTCAATAACAATCATTGAGCGAAATCTGGGATTACCACCTCCGCAGGATCGGGGAGAGAACCATAGGCGACTACAACCTCAACAGCAAACATTGAGAGAATCTTGGATAATTTCAACTTCAACAGCAATCATTGAGCGAAATCTGGGATTACCACCTCTGCAGGATCGGGGAGAGAACCATAGGCGACTACAACCTCAACAGCAAACATTGAGAGAATCTTGGATAATTTCAACTTCAACAGCAATCATTGAGCGAAATCTGGGATTACCACCTCCGCAGGATCGGGGAGAGAACCATAGGCGACTACAACCTCAACAGCAAACATTGAGAGAATCTTGGATAATTTCAACTTCAACAGCAATCATTGAGCGAAATCTGGGATTACCACCTCCGCAGGATCGGGGAGAGAACCATAGGCGACTACAACCTCAACAACAAACATTGAGAGAATCTTGGATAATTTCAACTTCAACAGCAATCATTGAGCGAAATCTGGGATTACCACCTCCGCAGTATCGGGGAGAGAACCATAAGCGATTACCACCTCAACAGCAAACATTGAGAGAACCTTGGATAACTTCAACTTCAACAGCAATCGTTGAGCGAAATCTGGGATTACCACCTCCGCAGTATCGGGGAGAGAACCATAGGCGATTACCACCTCAACAACAAACATTGAGAGAACCTTGGATAACTTCAACTTCAACAGCAATCGTTGAGCGAAATCTGGGATTACCACCTCCGCAGTATCAGGGAGAGAACCATAGGCGATTACCACCTCAACAGCAAACATTGAGAGAACCTTGGATAACTTCAACTTCAACAGCAATCGTTGAGCGAAATCTGGGATTACCACCTCCGTAGTATCAGGGAGAGAACCATAGGCGATTACCACCTCAACAGCAAACATTGAGAGAACCTTGGATAACTTCAACTTCAACAGCAATCGTTGAGCGAAATCTGGGATTACCACCTCCGCAGTATCGGGGAGAGAACCATAGGCGATTACCACCTCAACAGCAAACATTGAGAGAACCTTGGATATCTTCTACTAAGTCTTTATCAGGAAAATCTATTTGGGGTCGATTTAACTAGACTAGAGAAGGCCTTGGACTGGATAAGAAACAGAGAATCTTAGGGTCGATTAACTGAACCGGTCTAGGTCTTGGAATGTCTTCAACTGGGTTTTTATCAGAAAAATCTGTTTGGGGTCGATTTAACTGGACCAGAGAAGGCCTTTGACTGGATAAGAAATCTTTGGAGTCGATTTAACTGAACCGGTCTAGGTCTTGAAATATGATTGAGAATTTAACTGAATCTTTCCTGAAAGGTAAAGGTCAGTCATATGCGATGCATGATATGGATCAAGCAATGATGTTCTCAACATAAATGAGATTTGTAAGATATGATGCGTCTATGCATGCTATAATGATGTATGGAAGTGCGATGTTTATGAATGTATTTTTTTCGTCTTAGGAAAATAAATCCTTGACGGGTGCCGGGAAGTCACTCCTGGGTTGATGTTGGAGAACAGATTTTGCTTCTGCTGGATGATAGTTGCAAGTATACCGGTAGGAGAAGATGGCTCCATTGGGGAATAAACTTGGCGAATGGGTTACTCTGCGGGGAGAAAAGTACTCTAGTGATCTTTCTGAGAAACAATACTCTATGGGGAGAAGGATACCTTGTTGAGTTGTTGATAATAACTTGCTGGGGATACCCTTGTTGTGTTGGAAGTGTTAATAGACTTTGCTGGGGGTAAGAAGACTTCGTCGGGGACGACCTTTCCGTGGCTTTTGGCTGAGGATAACCCAGTTATACCCTGGTAGGAAATAACTTTTGACTAAGCCGGGAGACGCGTTCGTGCTCTGCGAGGATAAGCTTCCAGAATCTACTGGGGATAAGCTTACTGCTTGGGGAGATGGATTCCAACTTTCCTGGGGAACTAGATTGGACTCTCTGGGGGGAAGTTTTGAGATGTATTAGAAGTAACTCCACTGTATGTTTGATATACCGCCAGGGAACAATCTTTAGACCAAGACTACCGGGGATGCTTGTTTAAGAATGATGTGCTGTTGGGGAATGTTGAGATCTGCTGGAGGATACTCAACTTCCTTAAGATTTGATAACCTGACTGCTTGAGGAGAGTATACTGTCTTGCTGGCTCACTCTCTGGGGAATTAAGATATTTGGTTATGTTCTTTAGCTGAACTCACCTTGATACCTTGGTGGACGGAGTGATTAGATTGTTTGGACAACTCATCATTGCCCCTGTTTCTAAGGTGGGAGAGGAAGACCTGTGAGGCGCTGATAGTGGTTGATGGACAAACCTTCTTCTGGTAGGCCAGTGACAAGATGCCGGGATATAGTCGTACGCTTTGATCCCTAATTTTTGCTTGGACCGCCCTTTCGGGTTTTCAGTCCACCGGGATACCCATTTTTGCCCAAGCCGCCTTTTCAGGTTTTCGACTTGCCGGGTGTACAGATTTTTATTTCATCCCTTCATTTTTGCCCGAACCCTTTTGGTTCGCCGGGAAGCCCTTATTTTTGCCTAGGTGTATCAATCCTAGCGGGTCTTTGATTTTGCGTAGTATTTTTTCGACTATGTCCATGCTCTTAGAATGCAGGGAGGTGCCCTTGTTAGAAGTGTTTTGTCATGCCACCAGAAGGTATTTGATCAGGCAAGATTCGTTGTTGGAATGCCCCAAGTGACTCAGGCGTAGATTTGCCCCAGGCTATTTGGCATTTGAGAGATTCTCCGAATCTTGATTGGACTGCCCCAGATGATGGACCATGATCATGTCATGCCCCTTGATTGGACGTGCTTTTGTTCACTAGGTATTCATCGTGCGAATTTCCCTGTTGTTCAAACAAATAGTCATATGCAAACAATGTTATATCAAAAATGCAAAGCTTATGTCTGTCTTGAAGATTTTGAAAATGCATTCTTTTTCATAAAACAAGTGAATGTTTGTAAAACGTGATGTCAACTCCGTATTTACCGTAGGCCTTAAGGAGTTAGGATACCTTTCATAACAGTATGCTTTCAAACTAACCCATGCTTCAGCTAGGACTTTTAAGGGTTATAACGTGGCCTGGTTCACGGTTTAAGAAACAAAGGATAAAGGCTCAAATTATTTGTACCCACCCGCTCTTCGTGATGTTCTCCAAACCTAAACTCAGTTGATCATACGTTAGACCTTGTTTGAGTCTTTGCTCTGATTTTCTGGTGATGATTCGGATGTTGATAACTCATTTTGAATAGGCAGTCATTCCTTTTTTGTTGAGGGTTTGTAAGACCTCTTTCTTGATTTTTGTTATCCCTTTCCTTTTTTGCCTGAACTGTTTCCTTTTTTGGAATTACAGTCAGCGGGATGCCCCAGTTTTGTAAGTCTCCTTCATAGGTTTTGACTTATTGGGTTTTTTATTTTTTGAGATAGTGACTGCCTTTCTTTATTGATTATTCGGAACCATCACTGTCTTTCTTCGTTTTGTAAGGACTTCTTTGGTGCCATTTGTTATGCACTTGGATCAACTGAGAGACTACCCTGCCCCAGGTTATGATTAAGGGTTTTAAATTTCGAAAAGAAAAACTCCTACTTCTTTGGCTCAGAGGGGTTGACGAGGGATTATCATCCTTATAACTCCAGTGTCTAGGGATTGAAACAATGCTTGTACCTCATCAGCGGGGTCTGTTCAAAAGCATACTGTAGATTATGGTATCGTTTTCGTCATCCTCCCTCAAGAGGCTTAGCATTATTAACCAAGAGTTGATCATCAGAAAAAATATGAAAATAATTTGCGTATAGTGAATACGAATATATTGCTTCAAAACAGACATATGCGATGCATTAATGAAATAACAATGTTTAACATGAGTAAATGTTTGAACAAAATAAAATTACAACTTGAATTCAAATGAACAAAAAAGTGCTTTCTATCCTAGCCGTGTTTTGGCATGGGAGCAGTGATCACGTTGGGAGCCTCGGGCGCCTCGAACTCAATCTCCTTTGCGTCAATCAAGTCTTGGATCTTATTTTTCAAGCTCCAACAATCATCTGTAGTATGCCCCGGGCTGTCAGAGTGATAAGCGCAGCGGGCGTTGGGGTTATACTTCGGTGACGTTGTATTTTGATTCTTCGGAGCTTCTTTTAGAGTTACCAGCTTGGTCTCCAGCAACTGTGGCAATATCTGGGATAAGGTCATGCTGAGCCGAGTGAACTGCCTTCTCTCGCTCTTTTGTTGGTTGTGATGTTGAAGAGCACCAGCAGGTTTTGAGATCACCACTGCATTGGCAGCTTGGCAGCGTTCTGGTCTATTCTGTCTCCTTGAACCATAGACGGCATTGGATTCCTTCTTAAAAGGTTTTTTATCGGTGCTCGATGAAGCATCCTTCTGTATCTTCCCAGCCTTGATACCAGCTTCAATCCTCTCCCCAGTCAAGATCAGATCTGTAAACCCAACAGAAGAGTTCCCAATCAGATGGTTGAAGAATGGCCCGGATAGGGTCCCCAAGAACATGTCTACCAACTCCCGATCAGTCAATGGAGGCTGCACCCTGCCAGCCAGATCCCTCCACTTCTGAGCGTACTCTTTAAAACCTTCACTTGAACCTAACGACATACCCTGGAGTTGGGTACGTGTAGGGGCAAGGTCGGCATTATACTGATACTGCTTATAAAAAGCAGTAGCCAACTCCTCCCAGTTACGAACCTTGGTCCCATCCAGCTGATAGAACCATTCGAGATGAGTCCCTGAAAGACTCTCCTGGAAGAAGTGGATCCACAAATTCTTATCCACTGAGTATGGTTGAATCTTCCGAACATAGGACCTGAGATGTAGCTTGGGACAAGACGCCCCGTCGTACTTAGTGAAAGATGGTGCTTTGAATTTACGAGGAATAATCACACCGGTAGACAAACCCAAATCTCCGAAATCCAGCCCAGGTACCTGTTGTATCTCCATAGCATTCAGACGGTCTTCCAACTGTTTGTACTTGTCTTCCACAGGAGGGTATTGTTCGTCGTTGAAATCTGTCTCGTTGTCGGAGACCACTGGACTAGGCACCTCTCTCTCATGGTGACTGCCTTCCCTCACAGATGGAGTGGTCCTCTCAGTTTCAATCTGCAGTGTATTCCCAGGTCTACGTCTAGGGTGAACAAAACAGTCCTCTTCTTCTTCTTTTTCAGGAGCAGAGTCTTCAGATCTTGTTGCCCCTGGGCCAAATTCATGATCAGCTCTTGGAACTGGGCATTCTAAGCCTGGAGGGCCTTGATAGACATCTCGGTTGATGATGAGTCAGGATTCATGATGCTGAAATAAACAGCGCAGAGGGTGAGCAACCTGTAAAAGGGATACCTGGAATGCAATGATATGTATGTATGCATGTAATGTTTTCAAGGATCTCGCGGGGTAAACAAGAAAATTTGTTAGAATTTGGGTCCGGTAGCTTGATTGAAGGCACTGCATATTGTTGAGAGTCCTTCTTCAAGGGTCAAAGGCTCACCATATCCAGTGGGTCATAGCCCCTGACTTTAGTCATCATGTCTGGTTTTGATTTCCAAATAACCTTGGTTAGGGGAACCTTCTCTAGGAGTCAAAGCTCACCATATCAAGTGGGTCATAGCCCCTGACAATCATGGCTAGAGGAAAATAAATCCTCTTTGCCCCTTGCTAGACGTTTGATTTATCCTGACCTGCATCACAAACCCTTGAGATCCTTGAAATGGGTTAGGATGTATGCAATGGTATGATGTTATGGTATGCATGGGGTAATGTAGGTAACCCTGTTATGAGTCCCAATTAAGGACTGCAAACCAAAACCTGCAAGAAATTTAGTAAACCCTGTTATGTGTCCCTATTAAGGACTATAAACAAAACCTGTAAGTAGTATACCCTGTTATGAGTCCCAACTAAGGACTATAAACAAAACCTGCAAGTAGTTCATGTGTCAGATAAAGCATGCAAGTAGGCAAGTACGAAGGCACACAAGTCACACAAGGGAAGCCCTTAGAGTTTAGGCCAGCATGGGGTCTGGGTATTACCCTCTTGAAGTTGGTGGGCTCAACCTGTCCTATTAGAAGTAACCGGGTTCTAAGGGTCCCAATATCACTGGATTGCTTTCATTGTTCATCGTTTCGATTTAGCCACTGAACTGGTGACCGAAATATTCCAGGAAAGCAACCCTCAATTGAGCATAGTATCGAGTATCAACCAACCTCGGACTGCACCAAAGTCAGTTATCTCACTACCCTAAAGAGGCCAAGATAGTTCAATTAAGGTTCCTAAGGTCTGTTGATGCTTCACGACACCACGCGGAGGCCCCGTACTCTCCTTGACTGAACTCAAGGGTTACCGGTACACACCAAAGTGCCACATCAACGTAGCAGACTGTTTCAACCATGTCGGTATACCCCACACAGTTCCCTCACAGCCTTGTTGCTACTTTCTAAGAAGGTATCCCCAGATCCGGGTTAGGATCTATAGAACTCCCAAGACAGTCTCACAATTTAAAGCAAACAAGGAAAGCAATTGAAAACACAGTTATGAACTAACCCTAAGGTACACCTCACTTTAAGTTAAGTCCCCAGCAGAGTCGCCAGTTCTGTGATCGGTGGATCTGGAACTGACTGTTTAAAGCTGGTTCGTGAAATGTCGCGGTAAGCAAGAGTCGCCACCGTCTTTTATTTTCTCCAAATGGAAAGGACAAAAGCACAGAAAAATTCCTTAAAGAGATTGCTCTCGGTTCGGGAGGTAGATTATAGAAAGGGAAGGTATTAGCACCCTTTCTATCCATGGTTATCCATGGGCTCTTAGATACTTGCTCATTTGTGTTTTCAAAAATGGTTTGTTTGCTTTTCAATTGTGGGTTTTAAAAAAGTTTCTTTGAAAATTCCAGTTCGACTCTTGTATCGGTCCTCAAGAGTGTTTGAAAAATTGCTTTCGAAAGCTTTTGAAAATGTGTTGGTGTGAAAAGTATTTTTGATTTGTTTTGAAATTTAGAGCAAGTATCTAGAGTCGTCTACCTACCCTAAGGAATTCGTCTGTGTAAATGTCCTTAAAGTAATGCCATCCCACCATTGAGAGGTAGGTAGCACCACCGTTGGAGGTGTTCGGGTCAATTCGAAGTTCGGGACATGGTGATCACCAGAGCAATAGGAAGACACCTTAGAAGCTACCCTCATGCCTGGTTCCCGGATCATGAGGACTTACTAAGACATCCTCTACTCGACGATTACCTTTCGAGGCAAGGCAACAGTGAGGCGTACCCTAGGGGTGGTGTGTGATTTGTGTGTCAGATTCATTTATTTTTGTCTTGTCAGGTTATGGGTGATCTATGCGTTTGTTTTTATTTTTTGTCATTCATTCTTGCATGCATTTATTTAACAGTTAAAAAAGATGCAGAAATTGAAAGTTCTAGACTATTACAAAGGCGCGGGTCCACATCGCCAAAATTAAAATCCAGGACCCGATTTGACGGAAAGTAAATAAAGAAATAAAATAAAGTGCGAGAAATTAAGTTTACAAGGCTTTGGGAGAGTTACATAAATATTTAAAAGAAGGAAATAAATAAAAATGCGCGAATAGGAATTAAAATTGGAAACGAGGGCGTTGGACCATTTTTAATGAAATTAAATTAAATGATTAAACTAATGAAATTAAAGAGAAAAAAGAATTTTTTTTTTTTTTGAGTTTTTGGTATTTATGTTTTTTATGTATTTTTATGAGAAAGATTAAATGAAATTAAAATATTAACCCTAATTCTAAATTTTTTTTATTTATTAAGAAAAACATGTTAAAATTAAACCTAAAATTAATCTAATTATTTACATGCAGTTTTGATTTATAAAAATAAATAATTAATTATTAGTGAAATTTATTTACAAAAAATATTAATTAAATAAATATATTTTGATTTTTATGACTTTTCTGTTTTTTACTATTTTTTATATTTTATGAAAATAAGTTAAATTAAAGGAATTAATTAAAAAAAGAAATAATTGAAATAAATAAAATAAGGAAAAGAAAGAAAATACAATACCTTGGGGGTTTCTGTCCCCTTTTTGGAGGTGAATTGGAGTGGTTTGGTCATTTGTGTTCTGGCCTCATCATGCATAAGTTGTTCTACTTTGGCCATTTGGCTTTTGGCTTTTGGCCATTTGCGTTTTGGCCTCAACGTTTCTTAATCTTCTCAGGATGTCTGTCTCGCCATGTATTGGTGTCATGCATAAGTTTTTCTACTTTGGCCATTTGGCTTTTGGCTTTTGGCCATTTGGCTTTTGGCCTCAACGTTCCTTAATGAACCTGGTATCCTGTCTAAATCTGCAGTTGAATCTCACAAACACATTAAATAAAATCATAAAATGCAAATAAAGCCAATATATGAAGAAATTTAATGTTTAGGCACAATATGGCATGTATGAATGATTATACCCTTTTGATCATGAAAATCAAATCAATCTTACCCTTACTGGAAAATCAGTGGCCTGAATGCTTTTATGCCTTACTGGAAAATTAGGATCATGGAGATCAAGCCAGCCTTACCCTTACTGAAGAAGTAGTGAGGTGTTGGTTTGTAACTGTGATGGCTTGTTTGTAGTGAGAGAGAGATTTGTAATGAGGATTTCAAGGTTTTAGGGTTTTTGAAAGAGTTTGATATTCTAACAGTGTTGTGGCAAGGTTTTTTCTCTCTTTTCCTCCTCTTTTCTTTTTTCTCCCTGGTTTGTGTGAAAAGAAGGTGATTATATAATGGAAATTAGGGTAAAGCAAATGGGCTTTGAATGTGCAATTGGGCCTCCAATATTCACTTGAATTCGTCACTTTCCAGGCTAAATCGCAGGGACTTAAGTGCGTTTTTTGAAGTTGAAATGTGAAAACAAAATGTAGCCGACATCGATAGCTAACTCCTGTCCGAAAATCGACTCAATCGGATAAACGGTGAATTAGTTATGAATTTTTGAAGTTTCAGCTCAGACAAACTTATTTTGGGCTCCAGTGTCGACTCTGACACGTTCTTCAATAAAAAACTGGTATTGATTGGTACATAATTTGGTCTCGACTTTTGAAGCAAAGTTGTAGATCTATGAGTCAGGGACCTTGTGTAAAAATATGAGTCCAATCCGATAAAAATTGACCGAGTTATGAATTTTCGAAGTTTCGGCCCAGATGAAATAATATTCAGCATTCAGGATTTTCAGCGTGTCACGCACTCTGAGCAAAAAACGAAGGCCTTTTGAATACCGTTTGAACTCAATACCTTCTGTGAAAATGTAGCCAACTCAATTTGTGAAATTTTGGCGCCAGAACCAGCTCGATACGATGAAAATTGACCAAGTTATGATTTTTTGAACATGACGCAAATAAACTTCTGTCACAAATTTTCTGTGCAAAAATACTTGATAAATCCACATTTTTGAAGACCTTCTGATCGAAATTGGCTTCCAGCCGTGAGAGATGAAAACGTAGATAATGTCAAGACGGAATTTTGGCTACCGGAACGGGTTCAAAACGAGTCACGATCTTCAAGTTATGAATTTTTTAGCGCGTAAAAACTGCACTTTCAGCACACTTTTTCACTATATTTCTTCAAGAAAACTCACACATTCGGATACCTTCTTTAAAGAATTGACTCTTGAGCCGAACCTGAATTTGAGAATATGTTATCAGAGATATCTTGGCGAAAGAACACCTGAATATAACGTGCCGGGTTGGTCTTGTGAATTTTTCTTGAAATATTTTGAGAAATATGGGAGTGCAAAATTTGGGGTACAACAGTCCCCATGAGTTACTTCTTGAGGACATTGTATTTGACTACAAGGAAAATGTTAAGGAGCACTGCCAGAGGTTTATACGAGCTTGGGGCATGGTGAACAAAGCTGACCCCCAAGAGTTGGGACCAAAGACTTCTCTTCCTATGCAACCTTACCTCCAATGGGTCCAAGCTCGTGCCTAGAAGCTTGGGATGCCCTATGAGGCTGTATTACCAGTGATTGTCGAGCCCACTAATGAAGAAGGCATTCCTTACACGGTTCTCTATCCTTACATGCCCACTGATCCTGGGGAGTTGCAGAGGTCTTGGATTCAGCTGAAGAATGAGCGGGACACTTACCGGGAGCAGTACCATGAGCAAGAAAGGAAGATTTTGAAGCTCACCAGGCAGCTCGAGGAAGAAAGAGTGATCAATGACTATATCGGCACAAAGAGGAAGTGACCATGGGATTTTTGATTTTTGTTTTTTCTAGTTTTGTTTTATTTACTTCTTTGTAACACCTTAAAGGCATTATTGAACCTTTCAAAGTTAATATAATAAAGTTTGTTTATTTTTTGGTTTGCAAATTTAAATCTCCCAAAGTCTTTGAAATCATTACACGCGCATCCCATTATCATGCACACCATTACAGGTACCATTACAGGTTTCTCATCTTCTTCGCTGTTTATTTTAGTAGAAATGTCTTCCGATCAAGCCATCAAAGATCTTCAGGCACAGAACGCCCAATTCCAACAAATGTTCATAAGTCTGGCTAAATGGTGGGAGGATTTGAAGACCCTTATTCTGAAAGAGAAGAAGAAGAAGAAGAAGAAGAAGAAGAAGGTCGGTATTCTGAACATGGGTAGAAGATTCGGAGAAAGGTTGAGACAACCAGCTGATCTGACATCCTCATCCAAGGATGGAGAGAACCAAGAAAGGGTAAAGGACCCTAGTCCTGCGATTTCTGATAATGATACAAATTATGACGATGAGCAATATCCTCCTGCTGAGGATAGATACAAGCAGCTAGAAGACCATCTAAGTGCTATGGAGATTCAGAAGATCCCTGGTTTGGATTTCGGAGAACTGGGACTGGTATCGGGAGTGGTGATCCCTCATAAGTTCAAAGCTCTGGTTTTTGCCAAGTACGATGGAGTATCCTGTCCAAAACTCCATCTCCGCTCTTACGTCAGTAAAACCCAACCCCACACTGTTGATAGAAATTTGTGGGTACACTTCTTTCAAGATAATCTGTCAGGGACTCAGCTTGAATGGTTTTATCAGTTGGAAGGAGCCAGTGTCTGAAATTGGGAAGACCTTGCTGCTGCTTTTTATAAGCAATATCAGTATAATGCCGACCTTTCTCTCACTCATACTCAGCTCCAGGGTATGTCTATGGGTGCAAGTGAAACTTTTAAGGACTATGCTCAAAAGTGGAGAGACTTGGCTGGAAGAGTCCAACCCCCTTTGTCTGATAGGGAGTTGGTTGACATGTTTCTAGGGACGCTATCTGGTCCATTTTTCAATCACTTGATCGGCAGCTTGTCATCTGGTTTCACTGAGTTGATTTTCACTGGAGAGAGAGTAGAAGTTGGCATTCGAAGTGGTAAAATACAAAAGGATGCTTCGTCAAGTGCAGCAAAGAAGCCTTTTACCGGTAAGAAGGAAGCTAGTGCAGTCTACAGCCCAAGGGGCTAAAGCAGACCTGAACACCGTCAAACGGTAAATGCTGTAGTGATATCAAGACCCGCAGTTGCTCCACAATGCAACAATCAACAAAGGGTGGAAAGACCGCAACGACAGTTTACCCGTATCAACATGACTTTGGCTGAAATTCTACCTCATCTGTTAAAATCCAACTTGGCAACCTTGAAAGAGGCTCCCAAGAATCCAAACACTGCTTCTCCCATATACAATCCCAACGCGCGGTGCGCCTACCATTCAGAGAGCCCAGACCATGATACAAGTGATTGTTGGGCTCTGAGGAATAAAGTGAAAGATTTGCCGGAAGCTAAAGAGATAGAGTTTTATGCTCCGGAAAAGCCAAATGTTATAACTGCTCCCATGCCCAAACATGGTCGTGGAGTTAATGTTGTGGACAAAGATTCCTTTATAACCTCTGTGGAAGAAATCTCTACTCCTCTGATGACGGTTAAGAAGAACTTGTTGTTGGTCGGTTTATTTCTGGGTTATGGCGAAGGTTGCCACATGTGCGTGATACTGCCTTCCGGTTGTTGTTTGTTGAAATCAGGTGTTCAGCGCCTGATGGATAATAAAGAGATTTTGTTTAAGAAGACTATGATTCCGTTTGTTCTAAATGAAGACGTTTCCATCATAACCATTTCCTCCAATCCTTCCAATGTTTCCTCGAGAAAACCTGTTAGGGTTACACCTGTTCCAAGAATTGCTCCGTTAATAATCACCGCTCCGGGTCCCATCCCATATACCTCAGATAAGGCTATCCCATGGCATTACAGTGCTGATGTATATTACCATGGTGTTAAACAAGATCTGAGGACTGAAGAAGCCGATTCGGATATCAGTAATATTGTTGGGGCTAGCAAGGTCACCAGAAGTGGAAGACTCTTTTCTCCCGAGATTTCCCCTCCAACTATCCACAAACCTGTTCTCATCCCGTCTGCTAGTACACCAACTACTGTACCAATTCCTACTCCAGTTGTCACCCCTGCTGCTGAGCCTTCTGGGACTTAGGGCAAAGAAATCATAGGTGAGCCTGCCCGGACGGAGGCACCTAGGAAAATCATTGTAGAAACCTCGAAACAAGAAATAGAGGAAATTTTGAAAATTATCAAGAAGAGAAACTACAACGTAGTCGAGCAGCTGGGGCAGACCCCGTCAAAGATCTGCATGTTTTCCTTGTTGTTATGTTCTGAAGCCCATGCGAAGGCTTTGATTTAATTTCTCAAGACTGCGCATGTGCCGCAAGAAACTTTTACAGATCAGTTCAAAGATAGTGTGGCTAGCCTGACTGCTGACATGGGCTAGGGTTTTCATATATGGATCTGACTACTAAGGGGAGAAATCATAATGATGCCCTGCACGTCTCGATCGAGTGCAGGGGCATCACTATGGCCCATGTGCTGGTAGATACCGGGTCCTCACTGAATGTTCTGCCGAAGAAAGCATTAGACCGTCTGGATTGTGAAGGTTTGATTCTAAAGCCAAGTAACATTGTGGTAAGGGCTTTTGATGGATCAAAAAGAATGGTGCACGGGGAGGTGGACATCCCTGTCAAAGTGGGCTTCCAGACTTTTGGGTCCACCTTTTACGTATGGATATCAAGCCATCGTATTCTTGCTTGCTGGGTCGTCCTTGGATTCATAAGGTTGGGGCAATGACTTCCACACTCCATCAAATGTTGAAATATCCGGTAAAGGGGAAGATTGTCACGGTGCGAGGTGAAGAGGAGTATATGGTGAGTCATCTCAATTCCTTCCGCTACATGGAGATGGACAGGGAATTCATAGAAACCTCTTGTCAGAACTTCGAAGAAGTCCCTCAGACTTTGGCGTTAACTGAAGTTACTACCAACAAACCTCCACTGAATATGGCTTCTCTCAAGGATGTTAGGGTTGTGATTGAAGAATGAGGGTGTACCAAATGGGGTCAGCTCCCTGATTTCACTCATAAAACTGAGAAATTTGGTTTGGGCTTGACTACAGGGGCTCAGAGGGCCGTTAGGCGCGCACGGATTGGAAGACCTCCTCTACACATCAGCAATCAGGGAGTTAATGCAATTGAGGACAATGAAGAAGATCCAGACATCGATAGCTGGGTCTACCCAACAACAAATGGTGGACTGAACAACTGGACGGCGAAGGACTTCATACCTGTTTCTTTTATTCCGCAGTAATTAACTTGTGTTTTAAGATTTGTAATAAACAATTTGAAACTTTACGGCTCGGTGCCTTGCCCGAGGTGCTTTGGCTTTTCTAGTGAGGGCTATTATTTGTCATTTCATATATCATTAATAAAGCATTGGACGTTTCTTGCATACAAATTTTGCACTCCTTGTTTTTCTTTTTTGTCTCTCACTTTATCAAAACAGTTATTCTCTCACACACACTCACGTATCATAATGCAGATCCATATCCACTCTGGATCCCATTGATAACAACTCTGATACTGCCAGTTATGACTTCGAAAATCTGATCAACCAAGCCGAGGACGAAGGTGAGGATGATTTTGAGGTGCCTGGAGAACTTGCTAGACTGTTACAGCAGGAAGAAAGGGCTATACAGCCTCATGAAGAGCCAGTTGAGTCTGTGGATTTGGGTATAGAGGAAGACAGGAAAGAGGTTGAGATAGGTGCGAATCTGGAGCCTAGTGTCAAACAACGGTTAATACAGATGCTACACGACTACGTCGAGATCTTCGCCTTGTCCTATGAAGACATGCCTGGTTTGGGCACTGATATTATGGTACATCGCCTGCCGACTAAAGAAGACTGCCCTCCGGTAAAGCAGAAGGTCCGCCGTATGCGCCCTGAAATGTCAGAGAAAATCAAGGCAGAGGTCATGAAACAGTTCGACGCAGGATTCTTAGTTGTCACTTCTTATCCACAGTGGGTTTCCAACGACGTTATGGTACCTAAGAAGGACGGTAAGGTACGAATGTGTGTGGACTATAGAGATATGAACAGGGAAAGCCCCAAGGATGACTTCCTACTTCCTCACATTGATGTTCTAGTCGACAACACCGCGCAACACAAAATCTTCTCCTTCATGGATGGTTTTTCTGGCTACAACCAGATCAAGATGGCTCCTGAATACATGGAGAAGACAACCTTCGTTACACAGTGGGGCACCTTCTGCTACAAGGTAATGCATTTTGGGTTGAAGAATGTTGGGGCAACTTATCAACGCGCCATGGTCGCTTTATTCCATGATATGATTCACCATGAGATTGAGGTTTATGTTGATGACATGATCGCTAGATCCCAGACTGAGGAAGAGCACCTTGATCATCTCCAAAAACTGTTTGACAAGTTGAAGACGTACAAGTTAAGGTTGAATCCGAACAAGTGTACCTTCGGGGTAAGGTCTGGTAAGCTTCTGTGTTTCGTCGTCAGTGACAAAGGAATTCAGGTAGACCCTGCAAATGTAAAAGCCATACAAGAGATGCCGGCTCCCCGCATAGAAAAAGAAGTTAGAGGTTTCTTGGGACGTCTAAATTACATTTCCAGGTTCATTTCACATCTGACTGCTACTTGTGAGCCAATCTTCAAGTTGCTGAAGAAAGATCAAGTGGTAAGGTGGAATGATGAATGCCACACCGCTTTCGAAAGAATCAAGGAATACCTTCAAGAACCACCAATTCTGATGCCTCAGGTTGAAGGAAGACCTTTGATATTATACTTGACAATGCTAGACAGTTCAATGGGGTGTGTGTTGAGGCAGCATGACGAGTCTGGCTGAAAAGAGCATGCCATTTACTACCTTAGAAATTTTTTTACCGACTGTGAGACCCGCTCGAGAAAACTTGTTGTGCTTTGGCATGGGCTGCTCGCCAGCTGAGACAATATATGCTGACTCACACCACCTTGCTGATATCAAAGATGGATCCGATCAAGTATATCTTCGAGAAGCCCGCTCTCTCCGGAAGGATAGCAAGATGGCATATGATCTTGACCGAATACAACATCCAATACACAACCCAAAAAGAAATCAAGGGGAGTGTATTGGCGGATCATTTGGCGCATCAGGCCGTGGATGACTACCAGTCCATGAATTTCGAGTTCCCGGATGAGAATATCATGTTGGTGACCGACTGCGAAGAACTTGGACCCGAGGAGGGATCCCGATGGTCTATGTATTTTGATGGAGCCTTGAACGCGTTAGGTAATAGCATTGGCACTGTAATCATATCTTCTGAGGGCTGTCATACTCCATTCACCGCCCGATTATGTTTCAACTGCACCAATAATATGGCGGTGTATGAAGCGTGTATCATGGGTCTTCGAGCTGCTATTGACCTGAGGATAAAGTTCTTGAGTGTATTCGGAGATTCTGCTTTGGTGATAAGTCAGATCAAAGGCGAGTGGGATACGAAGCACCCGAATCTTATTCCTTACAAAGAGTATGTATTGACATTGCTCCCGCACTTCGAGGAGATAAACTTTGAACATTTCCCTAGAGAAGAGAACCAGTTAGCGGATGCGCTAGCTACCATGTCTTCTATGTTCAAAATGAGGTGGGACAATGAAGCTGCCCAGATCACCATCAAGAGATTGTACAAACCCGCACATTGATGTGACATTGAGACTGAAGAGGTAGCAGATAAACCCTGGTTTCACAAGGTAAAGAGGTATCTTGAGGCTCAAGAATACCCCGATGGGGCATCTGTTAATGATAAGAAGTTTCTGAGAAGATTCGCTTTGAATTTCTTCATCAGTAATGGTATCCTTTATAAGCGTAACTGTTGTACCCAAAAATTTGCCCTCCCATATTTCTCAAGATATTTCAAGAAAGATCCTCAAGTTGCTCAAGGTAGTCCAAGGGTTGGTCAGACAAGCTCTCTCCTAAGGCAGTCTACCCCAAATTATGGTTTTGTGTTGCATCAAGATCCTTGAGTACAAATGACCTCAAATGCTCACCATTGTCCTAATATGTTCTCAAGGTCATCCATGTCAAGTTTCAAGCCTTGCAGAGGAAGTTTGCTCAGTCAATTGCTCAAAGGTCCAAAAATCGACTGTGTTAGGGCAAAAGTCAACTGTGACCTACATACAGTCAAACTTCAATATTTTTTGTCAACATTCTCATTTTGAAGGATATTTCATCATTTTATCAAGGGTTTATCAAGATTCATCAAGTATTTCTCAAAATTCATCAAGATTCAAAAGTTGCTAAATTAGGGTTTTGTAGGAAAAGTCAACCCAACTCTGACCAAGCATAACTTTCTCATAATTTATGAGAAATGACCCATCCAAATATCATTTTGAAGAGGATGCAATTCCCTACAATCCATATTCATACCCCAAGTTCAAAATATTCACTCACAAGAAGTTATGAATTTGGACATTATAGGTCATTTTGAAAAGTCAACAAAAACACCTTTTTTTGTCAAAGCTTCTAACTTTAGCATGGAATATAAAAATGAGATGAGACGAAAAGGTTTGGTTAGAGGACATCTCAAGCTTTCTAAAAAGTCCAAGAACACCTCCAAAGAGTCAAAATTGAGGAAGTTATGCATTGTTGAAGTTGGACTTTTTGCAAAATTGCCAAAAGTCAACTATCCCCTAAACTTAATTTTTCCAAATGGGTCCATTCTTTTTCACTTGTTGAGTTGGCATTATAGCCCACGTGCTCTAGCCTTGGCCATGTGTCCATATCATATTTTTATTATTTAATTTGATTTTTATTTGAGTTAATTCATTTTAAACCAAATTAAATCAAATAAAATCAAAAATATTGATAACCAAAGATCTTTTGATGATTTCAGGTTTCAATAGACAACTTGCACCATATCAAACTCGTATCAAAGCAATTGTACACAAAAAGATTCAAATCAAGCCAATTTTGGAAGGTTGTTCAAAGCAAATCAAATCCACATCAAGAGCATTGATAGAGGAAGATTTGGACAAGGAATTCAGACCTAATGTATTTTACAATACATAAGGAGGCGAGGGAGACAGAAATCAGGGTTGGAGATCAGATAGAAAGCACAAACAGAATCGGCAAAAATCAAGAAAAAGTGTGACTTCAAAATCAATCCTAGAGGCAATTTCAAGGCTTGGCAATTGTCTCAATCTCTTCCTGGCCATCTCCACAAGCGAAAGCAACCAAGACCTCGCGTTTTCAGACCCTCCCAAGCGTTGTAAGTCGTTCACGAAGCCGCCCTGTTCTTGATTTCATATTTCGTAAATTAGGCATTGTTAATATGAAATAATTGCATATTTGTGATCACCATGTCATTTGCAAGCTTTTTACATTAGCCAATTTCATTTACATAACCTATACTGTGATTCACCATGATTAGGGTTTCGTGGAGTTTTTTGGGGCTTTTGTTTTCAAGTACAATTAGCCTACATAATGGCTATAGTTGTGATCAGTAGGTTGAGACGAATCCAACCATGCTCTTAGAATCCATTTCATGGCCTGTATAAGATTTTGAGGATGGACATGCTTGTAGCGACAGACCTTTGTCCGTTGGTATAGGTGCTTGTGTTTTTAGCCACAGTGCAGAGGACAGGGACGATGCGTGTCACGTCACCATTTTCCCATTCAAATCTGGCGCGTTTTTTTATTATATCATCCATTGACCTTTTTTTTTATATATTAATTATTTTGTATTGTAATAACAAAAACAACAACACAGCCCAGTGGTAGACACCTCAGCGCATAAGGATCCCAAGGCTGGAGGTCAGGGGTTCGATCCCTGCCTCTAGCAATTTTCATTTTCATATTTGTTTTCAGGAAATCTAGTGCGTATTCAAGCTTGAGGTCCACCATGCTCATCCCTCATCAAGCATGCCAGATGGCCAGATGGCCAGATCTGGTGGTCAGCATCAAAGGTGCACCAAAAGGCTAGTCAACGCACGTGTATGGGATCAGAAAAAGTCCAATGGATCAGAATATTTGGGCCAACAAAATTGCTAAGGACACCTCCAAAATCAGGCCCATCTCTACTTTTTTATATTTTGCTTATTTTATTTAATTATGTTATTTTGTTTTAATTAATTTCTAACCAATAAACAAATTTTCTTTTTTTATCAAAAATCACCAAAAATATTTTTTTATCCAATTAAAATTCAGAACCTTATTTTTATTTAATAAATATTAATTAATTAATTAGGTTGATTAATTAGATAACTTGAATTTATTTTTGTAAATATTTAAAATTAATTAGAAATCATTAGGTTTTAACTATAATTTAATTATTTTAATTTCTTTCCTAAAATATCAAAAAAACTATAAAAATATGTCATTTATTATTTTTTCATTAATTAATTTATTTAATAATTAATTTAGTATTTAATTTAGGACTTAATTTCTTTTCTTAAATAAAAACAAAAAAAACATTTTCTATTAAAAAGGGTCAAAACCCTAAATTTCACATTCGATCCAATTCACTCGTGCGATTTATTTTTCCTTATTCAATTATTGATGTATCTACTCCCGGTTTGTTATAGTTTTAATAGGGCATTCATTTACTTTTTACCGCTTTATTTTATTTTCAAAGGGTTATTTTTGGCGATGTAAATACTCGACGCCTTGTAATAATTTAGTTTAAATTCCGCATTTTATTTCTGCAAATTATTCAAGTGCTAGATGTTTGATAATAGGGCTTGCATGACAAGAATGAATGCCTAATTTTAAAACAGTTAGATCACCCTAAACACGTGCAAAGATAAATAACTGAAATCAACACACTCGCACATACGCACTCCTAGGGTACCCCCCAATTAGTTGCCTTCGTAAACGGTCATTGAGTATAGGTTGTTTTAGAGGTCGCCCTCTTGTCTAAAAGATCATAGTTGCCTCAAAATGGTTGCCTCGGATATTGTTGCCTCGGATAAATGATCTAAGACATTAGGGTTCCCACTAAGACGTCCTAACGTTGCTTTAGTGACCGTATGTCCCTCTTTCGAATTGACCCTCAAACTCCAACGATGGTGTTACCTACTCACTAATAGTGGGATAGCATTGTCTAAAGGAAACGAATATAGAGTGATTCCTTTTTCGAGTAGGTAGATTAGTTCTTAAGTACTTGCTCTCTCAAAATAAAACTTTTTCACACTTACACTCTTTTACAAACAAGTTTTCAAAAACACTTCATTACACTCTTGAGGACAGAAGCAAGAGTTAAATCGAAGTTAAAACAAAAACTTTTCAAAACCCACAAAACACAAAGAAAACAATTTTGAAAACAATGAGCAAGTACCCAAGAGTCCGTAGATAACTACGGATAGAAAGGGTGCTAATACCTTCCCTTTCTATAATCTACCCCCCGTACTCAGAAATATCTCAAAAAAGGAATTTTTCTGTGCTTTTTTCCTTTCCTTGTTGGATAAAATAAAAGTCGGTGGCGACTCTTACTTACCGCGACATTTTGTAAACAAAAAACGCAAAATGCAAACCAGCATTCTAAAAAACAGTCATTTCTTCCCACCATATCACAGAACTGGCGACTCTGCTGGGGAGTTGATAAGTAGGGTGTACCTTAGGATTAGTTCATAATGTTTTCAATTGCTTGATTTGTATGCTTTATCTTTGTGGGTTTGAATCGGAGTTACTATAGATCCTAACTCGGATCTGGGGGATACCTTTTAGGTAAGTAGCAATAGACTGTGAGGGAACTGTAGGCGTAGACTGATACGATTGAAGCAGTAGCTACGTTGGTGTGGCACTTTAGTTTATACCGATATCCCTTGTGGTGGAACAAGGAGAATATGGGTCTTCTAAGGGGTCATTAAGCACCAACTGACCTTAGAACCTATAATTGACCAACTTGGCCATAGAACAGTAGTAGTATGCTACACTCATTGAGACCAAACTCCCGCGATGATTCTGGCCACAAGAAAAGGTTGCTAAACTGGAATTATGACTGATCGAGGGTGGTCAGTGATATTGAGATCCTCTAGAACCCGGTTACTATTACTCGGACAGGTTGAACCAACTAAACTGAAAGAGGGTAGTACCTAAACTCCTTGCCAACCTGAAATCTAAGGGCTATCTGTGTGACTTGTTTGCCCTTACCATGTTTTCTATCTGTGAATACCTGTGGTGTGTTTCTATCATGACATCATGCATCATGACATTGCATGCATATTGCATTGGACTAACCATTTCAAAGACCAATGGGATTCATCTTTGTTCTGTTTTGCAGATCATGGCATCTATGCGTAGAAACACTATTCAGATCAATTTTGTACATATTCCTACTCATCTTAAAGATTTGGTTTCCAAGGTTCCTGACACTTCCTCTTTTGACAGAAGACATGGTCACCTTCTCAGTTTTGTCACCTCCAAGCTGGATGAACAGATGATGAGCGTCTTATTCCAATTCTTTGATCCATTGTACCACTGCTTCATGTTCCTGGACTATCAGTTGGTCCCTACTCTGGAGGAGTTCTCTGATCTACTTGGTATTTCTATTCTAGAGCAGACGCCATTTACAGGTTGGGAAGTAGCCCTTAGGCTGGAAGAGATTGCTTCAGCCCTCCATCTGACAAAGGCTGAGGTAATGTCTAATTGGGAAACTCGGAGTGGTACAAAAGGTTTCTTGGCTAAGTTCTTGGTTGATCAGGCTAACCAGTTCTAGGACAGTTTAGACTTTCAGGCGTTTGAAGACATTCTAGCTCTTCTCATTTATGGTCTGGTTCTATTCCCCAATTCAGATTCCTTTGTCGACGTGAATGTGGTGAAGATTTTCATGTCCTATAATCCAGTGTCCACTCTCTTGGGTGATATTCTGCACACTCTCAATGCCCGTACTGCTCGGAAATGGGGAACCCTTATGTGTTATGCACCATTGCTGGAGAGGTGGTTTATTTCTCACCTCCCCAAATCAGTTTTGAAGAACAAGGAAGGCATGGGTTGGGCCTACAGGATTATGTCCCTTGCTCACACGGACGTCATTTGAACTACTAAAGACATGGAAGACGTAGCTATTATTGATCGCTGTGGGGAATACCCCAATGTTCCACTGCTAGGAATCAATGGAGGGATCACCTATAATCCTTGTTTGGCCTTACGTCAGTTTGGGCAAGCTATGAGGGACGGACCTCATGAGTTACTACTTCCAAGCATTGTCTTTGACTTCCAAGGGGATAGTGAGGGACATTGCCGCAGGTTCATACGAGCTTGGAACAGGATGCACAGGTTTGATCCGCACGAGCTAGGTGTGAAGACTTCTCTTCCGATGGAACCATATCTCCAGTGGGTTCGTACACGTGCTCAAAAGCTGGGAATTCCCTACGAAGCTGTCTTGCCTGTGATAGTTGAACATGTTGATGAAGAAGGGGTTCCTCCTACCATCCTCCATCCATACATGCCTACTGACATTGGGGAATTAAAGAGGTCTTGGATTCATCTAAGGGAAGAACGGGATACTTACAGAGAGAAGTATCACGAGCAAGAGCGGAAGATCCTGAAGTTGACAAGGTAGCTGGAGAATGAGAAGGTCCTCAACGACTACGTCAGCACCAATGGAAAACGACCATGGGAGCGCTGATGTCTTTTTCTATTTCTAGTTTTGATTTACTTTTCAGTATTTCTTTTTGTAACGCCTTAAAGGCATTTGTTGAACATTGAATTCATGTTTTATCTAATAAAAGTGTGTGTCATTTTGGTTTACGAATTTGAATCTCCAAAGTCTTTGAAATCATATAATACGCATTTCATTCCCATGCACCCCATTACAGGTACCCTTACAGGTTTCTCATCTTCTTCGCTGTTTATTTCAGCACATCATGCCTTCTGAAACATCAACTGATCAAGCCATCAAGGCTCTGCAAGCTCAAAACGCTCAATTCTAGGAAATGTTCATGAACCTGGCCAAGGGTCAGCAAGATTTGAAGACCCTTATCTTGAAGTATAAGAAGAAGAAGAAGAAGAAGAAGAAGACGGTCCTACTGAATATGGGGCGCAGATTCGGAAACAATTTACGAGAAGAGGTTGATTTGAATCACTCATCTGGAGGGGGAGAGAATCAGGAAGAAAGGAGGGCTCCTATCCCTGTGGTTTCTGACAACGAGACTGACTTCGATGAAGACCAATATCCTCCGGCTGAGGATAGGTATAAGTAACTCGAAGACCGGTTAAGCGCAATGGAGGTCCGGAAATTCCCTGGTCTGGACTTCGGAGATTTGGGTTTGTCATCTGGGGTGGTGATTCCCCACAAGTTTAAAGCACCAGTCTTTGCTAAATACGACGGGGTCTCCTGCCCAAAGCTGCACCTCCACTCGTATGTTAGAAAGATTCAACCATACACCACTGATAAGAACCTCTGGATCCACTTCTTTCAAGATAGTCTTTCAGGGACTTAACTTGAATGGTTTTACCAGCTGGAAGGAGCTAGTATCCGTAATTGGGAAGACCTTGCTGCTGCTTTTTACAAGCAGTACCAATACAATGTCGACCTCGCTCCCACGCGTACCTAACTCCAGGGTATGTCTATGGGTGCGAGCGAAGGTTTCAAAGACTACGCTCAGAAATGGAGGGACCTTGCTGGAAGAGTACAACCCCCTCTGGCTGATAGGGAATTAGTAGATATGTTTCTTGGGACCTTGTTTGGTTCGTATTTCAACCATCTGATTGGAAGTTCATCGTCCGAGTTTACTGAGCTGATTATCACCGGGGAAAGAGTTGAGGCCAATATCAAGAGCGGTAAAATACAGAAGGGTGCTTCATCAAGTGCCGAAAAGAAGCCTTTTAAGAAGGAGTCAAGCGCAGTTTACAGCGCGAAGAGCCATAATAGACCTGAGCGCCGCCAAGCAGTCAATGCGGTTGTTATATCAAGACTTGTTGTTGCCCCTCAGCGCAACAATCAGCCAAGAGCCGAGAGGCCGCGAAGACAATTCACTCAGCTCCATATGACCCTGTCTCAGATTCTGCCGTAGTTATTAAAGACCAATTTGGTGATTCCGAAGGAAGCCCCAAAGAATCCCAATACAACATCACCGCTGTACAATCCAAACGCCCGCTGTGCTTTTCACTTCAATAGCCCAGGGCATGATACAAATTACTGCTGGGTCTTAAGAAATAAAGTGCAGGACTTGATCAATGCTAAGGAGATTGAATTTGAAGCGCATGAAAGGCCTAATGTTATGACTGCTCCTATGCCCAAGCATGGAGTGAATGTTGTAGATGAAGACTCGTTTGTGGTTTCTGTGAAAGACATTGCTACTCCATTGATGACTATGAAGAAGAACCTTTTGTTAGCCAGTTTATTTCCGGGCTGCGGCGAAGGTTGCCGTCTGTGTTCCGTCCTACCTACTGGTTGCCATCTTTTGAAGTCAGCTGTCCAACGCCTGATGGATAACAAAGAAATTCTGTTTGAGAAGACTTTTGTTCCATTGGTTCCTTTTGAAGACATTTCTATAATCACCATTTTCGACAATTCTTCCAAGGCTTCCTCGAGAAAGCCTGTTAGAATTACATCTATTCCGAGAATTGCACCGTTGATCATTACTGAAATTCTGGCAGCAGATACTCAATGTCACAGTGAATGTTATGACAACGTATCTGACTTTCTATAAGACAGTAAATAAAAACAGTAAAGAACACAATCAATTGTTTACCCAGTTCAGTGTGAAACAACACCTACTCTGGGGGCTACCAAGCCAGGGAGGAAATCCATTATAAGAGATATTAATTCAGGAATAAACCAACCAGTTTATCTCCTTCACTTAAGACCTACCCAATGCAACTTCAATCTAAGTTCAACTTAAACCTGAGTTCCTACTCACTCCCCCTCAATCACAGCAGTGATACTTAAAACAATTGTCTAATGAATTAATGAAGACACTCTTCAGAACATACACTTGATTATGCTTCACATCTTTTTAATCAAGTAACACAAACACTCTTGCTTCACAACTTTGAGTGATACATAAACCTAACTTGACTTTGCTTCAAAGCTTTAGTCAAGAGACACAAACACTCTTGCTTCAAAGCTTTGAGTGATACGAAAACCCTTACAATCAAAACCTATTCCAAGTCACTTATCACAATGATACTTGCTTGGATTACAGCAGTTAAAACTATACAGCTCCAATTGATCTTCAGTCAAAAGAGATACTTTCCAAACAACAATCCTGTTGAATATATAGCAGCTGTTTCTTCAGTTAGGGTTTCCACAAAAAGCTAGGGTTAATTAGGTTTAACCTTAAGACTTGGTCACAAGACTTTATCAACCAGATTAGGGTTGAGCTAGGTTAACCTAAAGTCCACGTGAGATTCTGTTCTGGAAAGAATGAGCCATCTTCCTGAAAAATCTCAGAATTAACCAAACTGCATATCTGTTAGATCAGTACAGGATGTCTTAACATTTGTTATGACATCAGAATTCCTGTTTACTGATTTTGGTAGAAGGCAATAAATGTGATATTTTGCAAAATGCTCAGATACACACTCATACACAGTAGCTACTGTATGCCATACTTTTTCTACATAATGTACCTAATAACCCATAATATTATGACATCAGTCATAACATTTACATACCTGGTTTTACCAAAAATACATGCCAATAATTAAACACTTACAAACTCCCCCTTTGGCAGATTTTTGGCTAAAACCCCTAAGCAATTAGAGAATATAGAGCAGCAGAAAGAATATGTCTGCAGAAAAATATAATGTCTACCAAGTATTTAACACAAAATATCTCCCCCTCTTTAGCCACAAATGGGCCAAAGATACATGTACTTAAATGTTATACAGTCATCCAAAATAAGTAATAAAAACAACAAATAAAATCTGAAGACACTTGCATCAACAGGAACCAGCATCAGGCTTGTCAACTCCACCAAACTTTAAGCACTGTCATCTTCAGAGGAGCTACTTTCTTCAGCATTGAGCTGATCTTCAGCAGCACCCTCTTCCCTTCTGTTTCCTTCAGTCTCCTCCTGTTCTAATTTGGCAATTAGGTTTTCTAGAGTCTTTTTCCTTGTCTCCAGCTCTTTGCAGGTCTCTTTCAATACAGCTATAACATCAGATGTCTTGGACTGAGTTTTTACAGATGATGTCTCAACTGATGTTATGACAATGTCAGGAACATGAGATCCCTGAAACAGCTTGTAGTGTAATCCAAGAGCAGGAGCTCTTTTGCAAGCAGTGTCTCTTTCCTCCAGGATATCAGGGTACTGAGCAAGGATGATTCCACATAGGAGGGAGGGAAAGGCAATTGGGCCTTTAACAGCATAGCTACCAGCATGTTTTAAAGTTTGATAAAAAATGTACCGGGTGAAGTAGCTTGAGACCTTCCTGCAGGCCTTGTTCTCAGCTTTTTGACCTTGGAGGGGTTAGTTGCCATTTCTCTAAGAGGAGTAATCTCCAGGACTTCAGAATCCATGCATGAGGTGATTGCCCGAGAATCTTGATCAGATGATGAAGATGAAACAGTTGTCTTGGATGAGGATGATGTTTGAGACATTTTGATTGACTTGGAAAACCAGTAGCAACTAGGGAGAAAACTTTGATTGAGAGAAAGGGATTTGTTGCAACGTTGAGAGAGGAAGGAGGCAAATGAGTGTCTATTCAACTTCTTGACAATTTTGAAAGAATTGGGAAAACATATGATTAACCCACTCAAAATAGACTTAACAAAAATAACTCCTTCAACCCTTGTTTTAAGCAAAATTAATTGCTACAATTTCTCATGTTGGCAAATACCCAACTCGCCCCTCAAGTTTTCAAATTGATTTGCATCAAGTGCCTTGGTATACATGTCAGCCAGTTGTAGCTCAGTGGCAACATGTTCCAGATTAATTGTTTTCTCCTCTACAAGGTCTCTGATTAAGTGATGTCTAATGTCAATGAGCTTGGTCCTGCTATGCTGAATAGGGTTCTTGGAAATGTTAATTGTACTCAGATTGTCACAGTACAATGTCATAACATCTTGTGTGACATTATACTCAGTAAGCATCTGTTTCATCCAGATCATTTGAGAACAGCTACTACCAGCTGCAATGTATTCAGCTTCAGCAGTAGAGAGAGACACACAGTTCTGTTTCTTGCTGAACCAGGAGACCAGATTATTTCCTAAGAAGAAACATCCTCCAGAGGTGCTTTTTCTATCATCAGCACTTCCATCCCAATCAGCATCACAATAACCAGTCAGAGTTGGTTCACAACCATGAGAGTACAACAAGCCATAGTTGTAAGTTCCACTTACATACTTCAAAATTATCTTTACTTGGTTGATATGACTGACTTTAGGATCAGCTTGGTATCTTGCACAAACTCCAACTGCAAAAGCAATGTCAGGTCTGCTGGCTGTTATGTACAGCAAACTTCCTATCATGCTTCTGTACAGACTTTGGTCTACCTTAACCCCACTTGAATCTTTGGATAGCTTTAAATGAGTAGGTGCAGGGGTCCTTTTGTGACTGGCATTCTCCATACCAAACTTCTTGACAATGTTCTTTGCATACTTGCTTTGAGATAGAAAGATAGAGTCCTCCATCTGTGAGACTTGCAGTCCAAGAAAATAAGTCAGTTCTCCCATGAGACTCATTTCGAATTCAGCCTTCATCTGGTCAGCAAAATGTTTAACCATTTGTTCTGACATTCCACCAAACACTATGTCATCAACATATATTTGAGCTACCATTAACTTCCCTCCTTCATTTTTGACAAAGAGGGTTTTATCCAAGCCTCCTTTTCTGTATCCTTTGTCTGAGAGAAATTTTGTTAACCTGTCATACCATGCTCTAGGAGCTTGTTTCAGGCCATATAGAGCTTTCCTCAATTTGTAGACATGATCAGGGTGGTTTGGATCCACAAAACCTTTAGGTTGTTCCACATAAACTTCTTCATTTAAGTACCCATTTAGGAAGGCACTTTTTACATCCATCTGAAACAGCTTGAACTTCAGGAGACAAGCAATTCCCAATAGGAGTCTGATAGATTCCAGTCTGGCTACAGAGGCAAAGGTCTCATCAAAATCAACCCCTTCAACTTGAGTGTATCCTTGGGCAACAAGTCTTTCCTTATTCCTAGTGACAACTCCTTCAGCATCTGATTTGTTCTTGTATATCCATTTTGTGCCAATGATGTTTGTTCCCTCTGGTCTAGGAACTAACTCCCAAACTTCATGTTGCTTAAATTGGTTCAATTCATCTTGCATTGCACCAATCTAGTATTCATCAGTTAAGGCCTCCTTAACATTTCTTGGTTCAATTTTAGACACAAAACAAGAGTTTGAGATGATTTCTCTAGATCTTGTAATGACTCCATTATTTGGATCCCCTATAATGAGTTCTTTAGGATGATCTTTCTGAATTCTGATGGAAGGGATTTTGCTAGCTTCCTTGGATTCAGAGTCTGCTGTAGTGGTGTTAGGAAGGTCATTCTGTTGAGTTGGAGTCTCAAAGAATGTCTCAACATTACAAGGGACATCTGTTTCTTCATGATAATCATCAACTATGACATTTATTGATTCCATCATGACTTTGGTCCTGGAATTGAATACCCTATAAGCTCTGCTGTTGGAGGAGTATCCTAGAAATATACCTTCATCACTTTTAGGGTCCAGCTTTCTCCTTTGTTCACGATCTGCCAGAATATAGCATTTGCTGCCAAATACATGGAAGTACTTCATAGTTGGCTTTCTTCCTTTCCAGAGTTCATAAATGGTGGATGAGGTTCCCTTTCTCAAAGTGACTCTTTTATGGACATAACAGGCTGTATTCATAGCTTCAGCCCAAAAATGAATAGGAAGTCTTTTAGCATGTATCATAGCTCTGGCAGATTCCTGTATGGTCCTATTTTTCTTTTCTACAACTCCATTTTGTTGGGGAGTTATAAGAGAAGAGAATTCATGACTAATTCCTTCTGAGGAACAGAACTCATTAAACTTACTGTTTTCAAATTCCTTGCCATGATCACTTCTGATTCTGACAATACACCTTTCCTTTTCTCTTTGAATTCTTTTGCACAGTTCTTTAAAAACTTCAAACACATCAGATTTTTCCTTAATGAAGTTAATCCAGGTGAATCTGGAATAGTCATCCACAACAACATAGGCATATCTCTTTCCACCAAGACTTTCTACCTGCATTGGTCCCATCAGATCAGTATGTAGAAGTTCCAGAACCTTAGAGGTGGTCAGATGTCTTGACTTTGGATGTGACATCCTAGTCTGCTTACCAACCTGACATTCACCACAAACTCTCCCTTCATCAATTTGCAGTCTTGGAATCCCTCTAACTGCCTCCATGGAGATAACCCTTTTCATTCCTCTTAGATGAAGATGGCCAAGTTTTTGGTGCCACAGTTTCACCTCTTTTTCTTCTTTGGCAATAGAACACACAGTGGAGTAATTAGTGTTCTCGGGCTCCCACAAGTAACAATTGTCTTTAGATCTGACTCCTTTCATTACAACTTCTTGTTTTTCATTAATTACAAGACATTCAGATTTTGAGAAGTTGACCTTGAATCCTAGGTCACATAATTGACTGATACTAATGAGATTAGCAGTCAGGCCTTTTACCAATAGTACTTCATTCAGATTTGGAACTCCAGGGCAGTCCAAATTACCAACTCCTTTGATTTCACCTCTAGCACCATCTCCAAAGGTCACATAACTAGTGGTGTGAGGTTTAACATTATTGAGAAGGTTCTTGATTCTAATCATGTGCTTAGAACACCCATTGTCAAAGTACCAGTCTTCCTTTGCAGAGACTCTCAGGGAAGTGTGGGCTATCAGGGCAGTAGCCTTTTTCTTCCATTGAGGAGTATGTGGTACCCTGTTATACTTAGGTTTGACACCTGGGTTCTGATTAGGGTATCCATACAATCTGAAGCAGAAAGGCTTTATGTGACCAAACCTCCCACAATGATGACATCTCCATCTTTGGTACTTTTTCTTCATATTTCTCTGTTCCCGATGTTGAGTGTTATGTTGTGACATCTGCTTTGACATTTGTTTATCAGACCTGATCTTCTTGTCTGCACCAGATTTCTTTGCTCCCACAAATCCTAGTCCAGACTTGTTTCCCACATTTTGTCCAACCTGAAGGATTTCTTCCAATTTATCAGTTCCATTTGTCAGCATCTTGACAAATTTGGTCATCTGGTTTAATTTTGAGTTCAGCATTTGAACTTCCCCTTCTAGATGACTTATAGTTTCAAGGTCTGCCCTTTTTTCAGCCTCCAACTTTATGATGAGTTTTGTTTGTCTCTCATTTTGCACACAGACTTCAGCACTTCTGATACACAATTTCTTGTAAGTATCAGCCAGTTCTTCAAATGTCACTTCCTCATCACTAGTGTCACTTTTAGAGGTACAAACACCAGTTAGTGCATTAACTAGTTTGGCAGATTCTTCTTCAGAATTACTTTCTGAATCACAGTCAGACCATGTAACAGTCATTCCTTTCTTTTGTTTCTTAAGAAAGGTAGGACATTCAGCTCGAATATGCCCATATCCTTCACAACCATGGCATTGAATTCCTTTGCCTTGATTTCCCTTCTCTTCAGACCCTGGTCTTCTGCTGGAGTCATAAGATCTGTTAATGTCAGAGGGAATGTTATCAACATTTGACCTTGACTTTGGATCCATTCTCTTGATGAGTTTGTTGAATTGTCTTCCAAGCATGGCTATAGCTTCTGAAATATTTTCTTCTTCATCCTCCTTGTTTTCATCTTCAGTGTTGGATACAAGTGCTATGCTCTTGTTTTTCTTGTCAACATTGTCACTGATCCCCATCTCAAAAGTCTGAAGAGACCCAATGAGTTCATCCACCTTTAAGTTGCTGATGTCCTGGGCTTCCTCTATAGCAGTTACCTTCATTGCAAATCTTTTAGGCAGGGATCTGAGAATCTTTCTCACCAATTTTTCTTCAGACATCTTTTCACCCAATGCTCCTGAGGAGTTGGCAATCTCCAAGATGTTCATGTGAAACTCATGAATGGATTCATCTTCCTTCATCCTTAGGTTCTCAAACTTGGTAGTCAGCATCTGAAGCCTTGACATTTTTACTTTGGATGTGCCCTCATGGGTAGTTTTGAGAGTGTCCCACACTTCCTTGGCCAGTTCACATTGATGTACTAGTCTGAATATGTTTCTATCAATTCCATTGAACAAGGCATTTAAAGCTTTGGAATTACCCAGGGCTAACTCATCTTCTTCTTTGCTCCATTCTTCCTCAGGCTTCAGACTGATTGTCCCATCTTTCTCAGTTATGGTGGGATGGTTCCATCCTTTGTCAGCAGCTCTCCAAGCCTTTTTGTCCAGTGATTTTAAGAAGCCAATCATACGAGGTTTCCAGTAGTCATAATTTATTCCGTCCAGAATGGGTGGTCTGTTTCCAAAAACTCCTTCTTTGTCCATAGTGCCAGAAAGTGATATCCCTAGATCTCACCCAGTAATACAGGCAGGGTGCCTGCTCTGATGCCAATTGAAATTCTGGCAGCAGATACTCAATGTCACAGTGAATGTTATGACAACGTATCTGACTTTCTATAAGACAGTAAATAAAAACAGTAAAGAACACAGTCAATTATTTACCCAGTTCAGTGTGAAATAACACCTACTCTGGGGGCTACCAAGCCAGGGAGGAAATCCACTATAAGAGATATTAATTCAGGAATAAACCAACCAGTTTATCTCCTTCACTTAAGACCTACCCAATGAAACTTCAATCTAAGTTCAACTTAAACCTGAGTTCCTACTCACTCCCCCTCAATCACAGCAGTGATACTTAAAACAATTGTCTAATGAATTAATGAAGACACTCTTCAGAACATACACTTGATTATGCTTCACAGCTTTTTAATCAAGTAACACAAACACTCTTGCTTCACAGCTTTGAGTGATACATAAACCTAACTTGACTTTGCTTCAAAGCTTTAGTCAAGAGACACAAACACTCTTGCTTCAAAGCTTTGAGTGATACAAAAACCCTTACAATCAAAACCTATTCCAAGTCACTTATCACAATGATACTTGCTTGGATTACAGCAGTTAAAACTATACAGCTCCTAATTGATCTTCAGTCAAAAGAGATACTTTCCAAACAGCAATCCTGTTGAATATATAGCAGTTGTTTCTTCAGTTAGGGTTTCCACAAAAAGCTAGGGTTAATTAGGTTTAACCTTAAGACTTGGTCACAAGACTTTATCAACCAGATTAGGGTTGAGCTAGGTTAACCTAAAGTCCACGTGAGATTCTGTTCTGGAAAGAATGAGCCATCTTCCTGAAAAATCTCAGAATTAACCAAACTGCATATCTGTTAGATCAGTACATGATGTCTTATTATTTGTTATGACATCAGAATTCCTGTTTACTGATTTTGGTAGAAGGCAATAAATGTGATCTTTTGCAAAATGCTCAGATACACACTCATACACAGTAGCTATTGTATGCCATACTTTTTCTGCATAAGGTACCTAATAACCCATAATGTTATGACATCAGTCATGACATTTACATACTTGGTTTTACCAAAAATACATGCCAATAACTAAACACTTACAATTACCATTCTTGGGCCTATCCCCTATACATCAGATAAAGTTGTCCCATGGCACTACGGGGCTGACGTGTATTATCACGGGGTTAAACAAGACTTGAATGCTGAAAAGGCTGATACTGACATCAGCAATATTGTTGGATCTAGTAAAGTCACCCGAAGCGGAAGGCTTTTCTCCCCTGATATCTCTCCACCAACTGTTCGGAAGCTTGTTGTTATTACACCTGCCAATACACCTGCTACTATCCCTGTTCATGTTCCAGTCCTTACCCCAGTCGCCGAGTCACCCGACACTCGGGGCAAAGGGATCACCGGTGAGCCTGCCCGGACGGAGGCACCGAAGAAGATTACTGTTGAAGCCTCTAGACAAGAGATGGAGGAAATTTTAAAGATCATCAAAAAGAGCGACTACAACATAGTCGAGCAGCTGGGGCAAACCCGTCAAAAATCTCTATGTTGTCTCTGTTCATATGCTCAGAAGCCCATGCCAAGGCTCTGATTGCTTTTCTGAAAACTGCACACGTACCCTAGGAAACATCTGGTGACCAGTTCAAAGACTGTGTGGCGAGTTTAACTACTGATAATGGTCTGGGTTTCTCCGACGCCGACTTGACTGCCAAGGGGAAGAATCATAATAACGCTCTGCATGTCTCTATTGAGTGCAGGGGCACTACTCTAGCTTACGTGTTGGTGGATACGGGGTCTTCGCTGAATGTGTTACCCAAGAAAGCACTGGACCTGTTAGACTTTGAAGGGTTGGTGCTGAAGCCAAGCAACATTATGGTTAGGGCCTTTGACGGGTCCAAGAGGATGGTACACAGAGAAGTGGATATTCCGGTTAAGGTTGGTTCTCAGGTTTTTGCATCTACATTCTATGTGATGGACATTCGGCCATCTTATTCTTGTTTGCTGGGTCGCCCGTGGATCCACAAAGTTGGGGCAGTAACTTCTATGCTCCACCAGATGTTGAAATACCCAGTGAAAGGGAAAATTGTTACAGTACGAGGGGAAGAGGAGTACATGGTGAGCCACCTCAACTCCTTTAGGTATGTGGAAATGGACGGGGAGTTCATTGAAACCTCGTGTCAACATTTTGAAGAAGTCCCCCAAACGCTGGCGTCAACTAAAACTGTTACTGAAGATCCTCCAATGAAGATGGCTTCCCTCAAGGATGCCCGGGCTGTTGTTGAGAAAGGTGGGTGTGCAAATTGGAGCCAACTCCCTGATTTTGCACATAAGACTAACAAGTTTGGTTTGGGTTTCACTGCAGAAGCTCAAAGGGCTGTTCGGCGTGCGCGGATCGGAGGACCTCCCCTGTTTATCAGCAATTCAGGAGTGAATGCCATTGAAGACGATGATGAAGAGTATGATATTGACAGTTGGATTTACCCAACTACCGACGACGGATTAAGCAACTGGACGGCAAAGGACTTCGTCCCAATTTCTTTTATTACCCAGTAATGAGACTTTTGTTTTGTGTTTGTAACAGACAATTCTTAAACTTTACGGCCCGGTGTCTTACCCGAGGCACCGTGGCTTTGTTTGTGAGGGCTTTAAATATGTCATTACCATATATCATTAATAAAAGCATTGGATGTTTCTTGCATTTCAAATTTTGTGCTCCTTGTTTTCCTTTTTCTATCTTGCAAAACAACTATTTTACACACACTCACATATACGGGTCTACATCCATTCTGGATCCCACTGATAACGACTCTGCTACTGCCAGTTATGACTTTGAAAGTCCGATCAACTTAGCCGAAGACGAAGGTGAAGATGATTGCGAAGTGCCTGGTGAACTTGCTAGGTTGCTACTTTAGGAAGAGAGGGCCATACAGCCGCATGAAGAGCCGGTGGAATCAGTAAATCTGGGTATAGAAATAGACAAGAAAGAGGTCAAGATCGATGCAAATCTGGAGACTAGTGTTAAGCAATAGTTGATTCAGATGCTGCGTAACTACGTTGAGATCTTTGCCTGGTCTTATGAAGATATGCCTGGGTTAGATACCGATATTGTGGTTCACTGCCTGCCTACCAAGGAAGATTGTCCTCTAGTGAAACAGAAGGTCCACCGAATGCGCCCAGAGATGTCTGAGAAAATCAAGGCTGAAGTGATGAAGCAGTTTGACACCGGTTTCCTAGCAGTTACTTCTTACCCACAGTGGGTGGCCAACGTGGTTCCAGTGCAGAAGAAGGATGGTAAGGTTCGAATGTGTGTTGATTATAGGGATCTGAACAGGGCAAGCCCCAAGGATGATTTCCCTCTGCCTCATATCGACGTTTTAGTTGACAACACCGCACAACATAAGGTCTTCTCCTTTATGGATGGTTTCTCTGGTTATAATCAGATTAAGATGGCTCCCGAAGACATGGAGAAGACAACCTTTGTTACTCAATGGGGTACCTTTTGCTACAAGGTCATGCCTTTTGGATTGAAGAATGCTGGGGCAACATATCAGGGCGCCATGGTCGCCTTATTCCATGACATGATCCATCGTGAGATTGAGGTATACATCGATGACATGATTGCAAGGTCCCAGACTGAAGAGGAGCATATTGACCATCTTCAGAAGCTATTTCCCAGGTTGAAGTTGTACAAGCTGTGGTTAAACCCGAACAAGTGCACCTTCGGGATGAGATTTGGTAAGCTGCTGGATTTTGTTGTAAGCGATAAAGGTATTCAAGTGGATCCTGCAAAGGTGAAGGCTATACAGGAAATGCCAGCTCCCCGAACAGAAAAAGAAGTCAGGCTTTTTGGGACGGTTGAATTACATTGCCCGATTCATCTTACACCTGACTGCTACTTGTGAGCCAATCTTCAAGTTACTGAAGAAAGATCAAGTGGTAAGATGGAACGATGAATGTCAGGCCGCTTTCGAAAGGATCAAAGAATATCTCCAAGAGCCACACATTCTGATGCCTCTAGTTGAAGGGAGACCTTTGATCTTATACTTGACAGTACTCGACAACTCAATGGGGTTCGTGCTGGGTCAGCATGATGAGTTTGGCCGAAAAGAGCATGCTATTTATTACCTTAGCAAAAAGTTTACCGACTGCGAGACCCGATACTCGTTGCTTGAGAAAACTTTTTGCGCTTTGGCATGGGCTGCTCGCCGGCTAAGACAATATATGCTGACTCACACTACTCTATTGATATCAAAGATGAATCCAATCAAGTATATCTTCGAAAAGCCTGCTTTGTCCGGAAGAATAGCAAGATGGCAGATTATCTTGGTTGAGTATGACATCCAATACACGACCCAAAAGGCAATCAAAGGAAGTGTGTTGGCAGATCATTTAGCTCATCAAGCAGTGAATGATTATCAGTCTATGAACTTCGAATTCCCGGATGAGAATATCATGATAGTAACCGACTGTGAAGAACATGGACCGGATGAAGGACCTGAGGAGGGATCCCGATGGTCTATGTACTTTGATGGAGCTTCAAACGCTTTTGGCAATGGCATTGGCGCCATGATCATATCTCCTAAAGGCTCTCATACTCTGTTTACCACCCGACTATGTTTCAACTGCACCAACAATATGGCGGAGTATGAAGCATGCATCATGGGTCTTCGAGCAACAATTGACTTAAGGATTAAGTTCTTAAGTGTATTCGGAGATTCCGCTCTCGTGATCAGTCAGATCAAAGGCGAGTGGGATACAAAACATCCGAATCTTGTTCCTTACAAGGAGTATGTGTTGATATTGCTTCCCCACTTCTAGGAGATAACCTTTGAACACTTCCCCAGAGAGGAGAATCAGTTGGCGGACGCGCTGACTATGATGTCTTCTATGTTCAAAGTCAATTGGGACAACGAGGCTCCTCGGATTACCATTGAAAGGTTGGACGATCCTGCACATTGCTGTGATATTGAGACTGAAGAGGCAACAGATAAACCCTGGTTTCATGAGGTGAAGAGGTACCTTGAGGCTCAGGAGTACCCCGAGGGTGCACCTGTTAATGATAAGAAGTTTCTGAGGAGGTTCGCGGCGAAGTTCTTCATCAGCAATGACATCCTTTATAAGCGTAACCATGATTCAACCTTCTGCGATGTGTGGAAAAGAATGAGGCAGAAAGGATTATGGTAGATTTATACGAAGGTACTTTCGAAACTCATTCCAGTGGACACACCATGGCAAAGAAAATCCTACGGGCAGGATATTATTGGTCCACCATGGAAGTCGACTATTATCAGCATTCTCGGACCTGTCACAAGTGCCAAGTCTATGCTGATAAGGTGCACATACCTCCAGTACCTCTGAACGTCTTGACAACTCCGTGGCCTTTTGTAATGTGGGGCATTGATATGATCGGAGAGATCAAACCTACATCATCCAACGGGCATCGTTTCATCCTAGTAGCAATTGATTACTTTACGAAGTGGGTTGAAGAAGCTTCCTTTGCTACTGTGACCAAGAACGTCGTGGCACGTTTCATTCGGCACAATATGATTTGTCGATACGGTGCACCAGAGAGGATCATAACAGACAATGGTACAAATCTCAACAATAAGATGATCACCGAGCTCTGCAAGCAGTTCAAGATACAGCATTACAACTCTTCTCCCTACCGGCCGAAGATGAATTGGGTTGTCGAAGCGGCTAATAAGAACATCAAGAAGATTGTGCAGAAGATGACGGTGACATACAAAGACTGGCATGAGATGTTACCATTCGCTCTTCATGGATACCGTACCTCAGCGCGAACGTCAACAGGGGCAACACCCTATTCCTTGGTATATGGCATGGAGGCCGTATTACCCATTGAAGTTTAGATACCCTCTTTCGGATTATGAAGGATGTAGGTTTGAGCGAAGATGACTGGATCCAGACCCAGCTTGATCAGCTAAACTTAATCGACGAAAAGAGGCTTACTGCTATTTGTCATGGTCAGACGTATCAAAAACGGATGATCAAGGCATTTAACAAGAAAGTTAGACAACAAGAGTATCAAGTTGGGGATCTGGTAATCAAGCGCATTATCTTACCTCAAGGTGATCCCAGGAGCAAATGGACCCCTACTTACGAATGGCCATTTGTGATTAAGAAAATTTCCTCAGGAGGAGCTATGATTCTAACCACCATGGATGGTAACGACCTTCCTCACCCCGTCAATGCAGACATAGTGAAAAAATACTACGCATAATCAAAGACCCGCTAGGTCGACTGGCCTAGGCAAAAATAAGGGCTTCCCGACGAACCAAAAGGGTTCGGGCAAAAATAAGGGATGAAAATTAAAAAAAATTGTACACCCGGCAAGTCGAAAACCTGAAAAGGCGACTTGGGCAAAAAAGGGTATCCCGGTGGACTGAAAACCCGAAAGGGCGGTCCAGGCAAAAATTAGGGATTAAAGCATAACACTATGTCTCATTGGATCACCTTGCAACCAGACTTTGGTATCGACTATCAAGCTCGGACGACACTAATCAATCTGATCTACCTTCAACCAAGTAGCAAAGTGATGAGATGCTCGAGGACATAAAGGCAATAGCAGAGTTGGAACCCAGTGGGATTATTCACATAACTGTTTTGTTTTTTTCACAAATTGTATAAATTCTATTTGTTCGACGGTGTTCTCTTACTAGGACGTCAACCTCTTGTACAAAAACGCCTATTTACAGGCCAAACTTCAAAATCAACACAATTCATTTTCAGAGAAATTTCGAACTGTTTTTCCTTTTTTCTGTTTTGCTTCGTACAGAACGTCCGATGTTCATTTTTGATATATGCATTTGACATTAATTGCTGCTCATGAATGTTTACATGCGAAACAAAAGACGATTGCTCGTAATATCAGGAACAGGGGCAATAAGATTTGTCCAAACTTTACAGTTACTCTATCCACCAGGTACAACGTAGATTTAGCTGAAGAATATGGCTAAAGGTGAATTCACTCCCCGCAGAGTAAGAAAAGACAGTGATGTTAACTCTCCTCAGTTGAGACTCGCAACTGTGAATGAATCAGTAATATTCTCCCCAAGCAGAGTTTATCTACCATCAGCACTGAAAAGTCTTATCATCCCCGGCGGAGTATAATATATCCCCAGTGGAGTTTGAATTTTTCCCCAGCATAGTCTGAAAAAGCTTCCCCAATGGAGTGTGGAGAATCATCCCCAGTAAACTTTGGAAGATTATCCTTATTAGAGTCTAAAAGGTCATCCCCATTGAAGTCGCAACTGAAAGATCATCCCCAGCGGAGTTCTTTCCTTTCACAAACAGGAATTCAATTCCCAATAGGATTCCGTATCACCAGCAATAGTAATTCATCCCCAGCTGAATTTATCAACGGAATCCTCTACAGAGCATCTCTTCCCTACAGAGTAATCTCCTCATCAGTTTATTCCCCAGCGAAGTTATCCTCTCCTGCAGGTTTATTCTCACAATCATCTTCATTCACACTCCCCAGCGGGAACGAAGAATTCAACTCTTTTCTCCAGCAGTTATCCGGGATTTATTTCCCCCAGCTAAAAACATTACATTTCAATACATCATGACACATGCATATATGCATCATACAACACAATCTCATTTACTTTGAGAACATCATTGCCTGATACATATCATGCATTACATACAACTAACCTTTACCTTTCAGGAAGGATGCGGTTAAATTCTCACAAAATTCAAAGCTATAAAGCTTTTACCTCAGTTGAATTACAGATAAGTTCTTAAATCTCATCAGAGATGTTTTCTCAGTTGAAGTACAGGCGAGTTCCTAAATCTCGACATAGATGTTCCTCCGTTTAATTACAGACGAGTTCCTAAATCTCAGCAGAGAAGTTTTCTCAGTTGAATTACGGGCGAGTTCTTAAATATCGACGAAGATGTTTCCCCTAGTTAAATTATGGACAAGTTCTTAAATCTCAGCAGATATGTTTTCTCAGTTGAAGTACAGGCGAGTTCCTAAATCTCGACATAGATGTTCCTCCGTTGAATTACAGACGAGTTCCTAAATCTCAGCAGAGAAGTTTTCTCAGTTGAATTACGGGCGAGTTCTTAAATTTCGACGAAGATGTTTCCCCCCAGTTGAAATACGGACAAGTTCTTAAATCTCAGCAGAGATGTTTTCTCAGTTGAAATACAGGCTAGTTCCTAAATCTCAACAAAAGTGTTCCTCCGTTGAATTACAGAAAAGTTCCTAAATCTCAGCAGAGAAGTTTTCTCAGTTGAATTACGGGCGAGTTCTTAAATATCGACGAAGATGTTTCCCCTAGTTGAATTATGGACAAGTTCTTAAATCTCAGCAGATATGTTTTCTCAGTTGAAGTACAGGAGAGTTCCTAAATCTCGACAAAGATGTTCCTCCGTTGAATTACAGACGAGTTCCTAAATCTCAGCAGAGAAGTTTTCTCAGTTGAATTACGGGCGAGTTCTTAAATCTCGATGAAGATGTTTCCCCTAGTTGAATTACAGACAAGTTCTTAAATCTCAGCAGAGATATTTTCTCAGTTGAAGTACAGGCGAGTTCCTAAATCTCGACATAGATGTTCCTCCGTTTAATTACAAACGAGTTCCTAAATCTCAGCAGAGAAGTTTTCTCAGTTGAATTACGGGCGAGTTCTTAAATTTCGACGAAGATGTTTCCCCCCAGTTGAAATACGGACAAGTTCTTAAATCTCAGCAGAGATGTTTTCTCAGTTGAAGTACAGGCTAGTTCCTAAATCTCAACAAAAGTGTTCCTCCGTTGAATTACAGAAAAGTTCCTAAATCTCAGCAGAGAAGTTTTCTCAGTTGAATTACGGGCGAGTTCTTAAATATCGACGAAGATGTTTCCCCTAGTTGAATTATGGACAAGTTCTTAAATCTCAGCAGATATGTTTTCTCAGTTGAAGTACAGGCGAGTTCCTAAATCTCGACATAGATGTTCCTCCGTTGAATTACAGACGAGTTCCTAAATCTCAGCAGAGAAGTTTTCTCAGTTGAATTACGGGCGAGTTCTTAAATTTCGACGAAGATGTTTCCCCCCAGTTGAAATACGGACAAGTTCTTAAATCTCAGCAGAGATGTTTTCTCAGTTGAAGTACAGGCTAGTTCCAAAATCTCAACAAAAGTGTTCCTCCGTTGAATTACAGAAAAGTTCCTAAATCTCAGCAGAGAAGTTTTCTCAGTTGAATTACGGGCGAGTTCTTAAATATCGACGAAGATGTTTCCCCTAGTTGAATTATGGACAATTTCTTAAATCTCAGCAGATATGTTTTCTCAGTTGAAGTACAAGAGAGTTCCTAAATCTCGACAAAGATGTTCCTCCGTTGAATTACAGACGAGTTCCTAAATCTCAGCAGAGAAGTTTTCTCAGTTGAATTACGGGCGAGTTCTTAAATCTCGATGAAGATGTTTCCCCTAGTTGAATTACAGACAAGTTCTTAAATCTCAGCAGAGATATTTTCTCAGTTGAAGTACAGGCGAGTTCCTAAATCTCGACATAGATGTTCCTCCGTTTAATTACAGACGAGTTCCTAAATCTCAGCAGAGAAGTTTTCTCAGTTGAATTACGGGCGAGTTCTTAAATTTCGACGAAGATGTTTCCCCACAGTTGAAATACGAACAAGTTCTTAAATCTCAGCAGAGATGTTTTCTCAGTTGTAGTAAATGCTAGTTCCTAAATCTCAACAAAAGTGTTCCTCCGTTGAATTACAGAAAAGTTCCTAAATCTCAGCAGAGAAGTTTTCTCAGTTGAATTACGGGCGAGTTCTTAAATATCGACGAAGATGTTTCCCCTAGTTGAATTATGGACGAGTTCCTAAATCTCAGCAGATATGTTTTCTCAGTAGAAGTACAGGCGAGTTCCTAAATCTCGACATAGATGTTCCTCCGTTGAATTACAGACGAGTTCCTAAATCTCAGCAGAGAAGTTTTCTCAGTTGAATTACGGGCGAGTTCTTAAATTTCGACGAAGATGTTCCCCCCAGTTGAAATACGGACAAGTTCTTAAATCTCAGCAGAGATGTTTTCTCAGTTGAAGTACAGGCTAGTTCCTAAATCTCAACAAAAGTGTTCCTCCGTTGGATTACAGAAAAGTTCCTAAATCTCAGCAGAGAAGTTTTCTCAGTTGAATTACGGGCGAGTTCTTAAATATCGACGAAGATGTTTCCCCTAGTTGAATTATGGACAAGTTCTTAAATCTCAGCAGATATGTTTTCTCAGTTGAAGTACAGGAGAGTTCCTAAATCTCGACAAAGATGTTCCTCCGTTGAATTACAGACGAGTTCCTAAATCTCAACAGAGAAGTTTTCTCAGTTGAATTACGGGCGAGTTCTTAAATCTCGATGAAGATGTTTCCCCTAGTTGAATTACAAACAAGTTCTTAAATCTCAGCAGAGATATTTTCTCAGTTGAAGTACAGGCGAGTTCCTAAATCTCGACATAGATGTTCCTCCGTTTAATTACAGACGAGTTCCTAAATCTCAGCAGAGAAGTTTTCTCAGTTGAATTACGGGCGAGTTCTTAAATATCGACGAAGATGTTTCCCCTAGTTGAATTATGGACAAGTTCTTAAATCTCAGCAGATATGTTTTCTCAGTTGAAGTACAGGCGAGTTCCTAAATCTCGACATAGATGTTCCTCCGTTGAATTACAGGCGAGTTCCTAAATCTCAGCAGAGAAGTTTTCTCAGTTGAATTACGGGCGAGTTCTTAAATTTCGACGAAGATGTTTCCCCCCAGTTGAAATACGGACAAGTTCTTAAATCTCAGCAGAGATGTTTTCTCAGTTGAAGTACAGGCTAGTTCCTAAATCTCAACAAAAGTGTTCCTCCGTTGAATTACAGAAAAGTTCCTAAATCTTAGCAGAGAAGTTTTCTCAGTTGAATTACGGGCGAGTTCTTAAATATCGACGAAGATGTTTCCCCTAGTTGAATTATGGACAAGTTCTTAAATCTCAGCAGATATGTTTTCTCAGTTGAAGTACAGGAGAGTTCCTAAATCTCGGCAAAGATGTTCCTCCGTTGAATTACAGACGAGTTCCTAAATCTCAGCAGAGAAGTTTTCTCAGTTGAATTACGGGCGAGTTCTTAAATCTCGATGAAGATGTTTCCCCTAGTTGAATTACAGACAAGTTCTTAAATCTCAGCAGAGATATTTTCTCAGTTGAAGTACAGGCGAGTTCCTAAATCTCGACATAGATGTTCCTCCGTTTAATTACAGACGAGTTCCTAAATCTCAGCAGAGAAGTTTTCTCAGTTGAATTACGGGCGAGTTCTTAAATTTCGACGAAGATGTTTCCCCCCAGTTGAAATACGGACAAGTTCTTAAATCTCAGTAGAGATGTTTTCTCAGTTGAAGTACAGGCTAGTTCCTAAATCTCAACAAAAGTGTTCCTCCGTTGAATTACAGAAAAGTTCCTAAATCTCAGCAGAGAAGTTTTCTCAGTTGAATTACGGGCGAGTTCTTAAATATCGACGAAGATGTTTCCCCTAGTTGAATTATGGACAAGTTCTTAAATCTCAGCAGATATGTTTTCTCAGTTGAAGTACAGGCGAGTTCCTAAATCTCGACATAGATGTTCCTCCGTTGAATTACAGACGAGTTCCTAAATCTCAGCAGAGAAGTTTTCTCAGTTGAATTACGGGCGAGTTCTTAAATTTCGACGAAGATGTTTCCCCCCAGTTGAAATACGGACAAGTTCTTAAATCTCAGCAGAGATGTTTTCTCAGTTGAAGTACAGGCTAGTTCCTAAATCTCAACAAAAGTGTTCCTCCGTTGAATTACAGAAAAGTTCCTAAATCTCAGCAGAGAAGTTTTTTCAGTTGAATTACGGGCGAGTTCTTAAATATCGATGAAGATGTTTCCCCTAGTTGAATTATGGACAAGTTCTTAAATCTCAGCAGATATGTTTTCTCAGTTGAAGTACAGGAGAGTTCCTAAATCTCGACAAAGATGTTCCTCCGTTGAATTACAGACGAGTTCCTAAATCTCAGCAGAGAAGTTTTCTCAGTTGAATTACGGGCGAGTTCTTAAATCTCGATGAAGATGTTTCCCCTAGTTGAATTACAGACAAGTTCTTAAATCTCAGCAGAGATATTTTCTCAGTTGAAGTACAGGCGAGTTCCTAAATCTCAACATAGATGTTCCTCCGTTTAATTACAGACGAGTTCCTAAATCTCAGCAGAGAAGTTTTCTCAGTTGAATTACGGGCGAGTTCTTAAATATCGACGAAGATGTTTCCCCTAGTTGAATTATGGACAAGTTCTTAAATCTCAGGAGATATGTTTTCTCAGTTGAAGTACAGGCGAGTTCCTAAATCTCGACATAGATGTTCCTCCGTTGAATTACAGACGAGTTCCTAAATCTCAGCAGAGAAGTTTTGTCAGTTGAATTACGGGGGAGTTCTTAAATTTCGACGAAGATGTTTCCCCCCAGTTGAAATACGGACAAGTTCTTAAATCTCAGCAGAGATGTTTTCTCAGTTGAAGTACAAGCTAGTTTCTAAATCTCAACAAAAGTGTTCCTCCGTTGAATTACAGAAAAGTTCCTAAATCTCAGCAGAGAAGTTTTCTCAGTTGAATTACGGGCGAGTTCTTAAATATCGACGAAGATGTTTCCCCTAGTTGAATTATGGACAAGTTCTTAAATCTCAGCAGATATGTTTTCTCAGTTGAAGTACAGGAGAGTTCCTAAATCTCGACAAAGATGTTCCTCCGTTGAATTACAGACGAGTTCCTAAATCTCAGCAGAGAAGTTTTCTCAGTTGAATTACGGGCGAGTTCTTAAATCTCGATGAAGATGTTTCCCCTAGTTGAATTACAGACAAGTTCTTAAATCTCAGCAGAGATATTTTCTCAGTTGAAGTACAGGCGAGTTCCTAAATCTCGACATAGATGTTCCTCCGTTTAATTACAGACGAGTTCCTAAATCTCAGCAGAGAAGTTTTCTCAGTTGAATTACGGGCGATTTCTTAAATTTCGACGAAGATGTTTCCCCCCAGTTAAAATACGGACAAGTTCTTAAATCTCAGCAGAGATGTTTTCTCAGTTGAAGTACATGCTAGTTCCTAAATCTCAACAAAAGTGTTCCTCCGTTGAATTACAGAAAAGTTCCTAAATCTCAGCAGAGAAGTTTTCTCAGTTGAATTACGGGCGAGTTCTTAAATATCGACGAAGATGTTTCCCCTAGTTGAATTATGGACAAGTTCTTAAATCTCAGCAGATATGTTTTCTCAGTTGAAGTACAGGCGAGTTCCTAAATCTCGACATAGATGTTCCTCCGTTGAATTACAGACGAGTTCCTAAATCTCAGCAGAGAAGTTTTCTCAGTTGAATTACGGGCGAGTTCTTAAATCTCGACGAAGATGTTTCCCCTAGTTGAATTACAGACAAGTTCTTAAATGTCAGCAGAGATGTTTTCTCAGTTGAAGTACAGGCGAGTTCCTAAATCTAGACAAATATGTTCCTCTATTGAATTACAGACAAGTTCCTAAATCTCAACAGAGAAGTTTTCTCAGTTGAATTACGGGCGAGTTCTTAAATCTCGACGAAGATGTTTCCCCATTTGAATTACGGACGAGTTCTTAAATCTCAGCAGAGAAGTTTTTCTCAGTTGAATTACGAGCGAGTTCTTAAATCTCGACACCTCAGTTGAATTACGGGCAAGTTCCTAAATCTCGACACCTTAGTTGAATTATGGGCAAGTTCCTAAATCTCGGCACCTCGGTTAAGTTACGGGCAAGTTCCTAAATCTCGACACCTCAGTTGAATTATGGACGAGTTCCTTTCCCTCAACAAAGATTAGACTTCCCCAGCGGAATCTTCCTCAATAACAGATAGGCAAGCTCTCGCTAAGGAATCTCTTATGCGATCGACACTCCTCTAAATGGCATCTGTAAGCCCATTCCCGACATCACAAAGCAACTACCACTTCATGCGAGTGCAAATTTCTAGGCACTCTAGTGTTCAATCCTCTTCCACCTTCGGATCACGAAAGGCACGAAAGCCAATCTACATCCTCAGGTTTAAGAAGATTGAACAAGGGCAGCTGTTGTACCCCAAAATTTTCCCTCTCATATTTCTCAAGATATTTCAAGAAAGATCCTCAAGTTGCTCAAGGTAGTCCAAGGGTTGGTCAGACAAGCTCTCTCCTAAGGCAGTCTACCCCAAATTAGGGTTTTGTGTTGCATCAAGATCCTTGAGTCCAAATGACCTCAAATTCTCACTATTGTCCTAATATGTTCTCAAGGTCATCCATGTCAAGTTTCAAGCCTTGCAGAGGAAGTTTGCTCAGTCAATTGCTCAAAGGTCCAAAAATCGACTGTGCTAGGGAAAAGGTCAACTGTGACCTACATACAGTCAAACTTCAATATTTTTTGTCAACATTCTCATTTTGAAGGATATTTCATCATTTTATCAAGGGTTGATCATGATTCATCAAGGATTGCTCAAAATTCATCAAGATTCAAAAGTTGCTAAATTAGGGTTTTGCAGGAAAAGTCAACCCAACTCTGACCAAGCATAACTTTCTCATACTTTATGAGAAATGACCCATAAAAAGATCATTTTGAAGAGGATGCAATTCCCTACAATCCATCTTCATACCCCCAAGATCAAAATATGCACTCACAAGAAGTTATGAATTTGGACATTATAGGTCATTTTGAAAAGTCAACAAAAACACCTTTTTTGTCAAAGCTTCTAACTTGAGCATTGAATATCAAAATGAGATTAGACCAAAAGTTTTGGTTATAGGACATCTCAATATTTCTAAAAAGTCCAAGAACACCTCTAAAGAGTCAAAATTGAGGAAGTTATGCATTGTTGAAGTTGGACTTTTTTGCAAAATTGCCAAAAGTCAACTATCCCCAAAACTTCAAATTTTGCCAAATGGGCCCATTCTTTTTCACGTGTTTTGAGTTGGCATTATAGCCCACGTGCTCTATCCTTGGCCATGTGTCCATATCATATTTTTATTATTTAATTTGATTTTTATTTGAATTAATTCATTTTAAACCAAATTAAATCAAATAAAATCAAAAATATTGATAACCAAAGATCTTTTGATGATTTCAGGTTTCAATAGACAGCTTGCACCATATCAAACTCGTATCAAAGCAATTGTACACAAAAAGATTCAAATCAAGCCAATTTTGGAAGGTTGTTCAAAGCAAATCAAATCCATATCAAGATCATTGATAGAGGAAGATTTGGACAAGGAATTCAGACCTAATGTATTGTACAATACATAAGGAGGTGAGGGAGACAGAAACCAGGGTTGGAGATCAGATAGAAAGCACAAATAGAATTGGTAAAAATCAAGAAAAAGTGTGACTTCGAAATTAATCCTAAAGGCAATTTCAAGGCTTGGCAATTGTCTCAATCTCTTCCTGGCCATCTCCACAAGCAAAAGCAACCAAGACCACGCGTTTTCAGACCCTCCCAAGCGATGTAAGTCGTTCACGAAGCTGCCCTGTTCTTGATTTCATATTTCGTAAATTAGGCATTGTTAATATGAAATAATTGCATATTTGTGATCACCGTGTCATTTGCAAGCTTTTTACATTAGCCAATTTCATTTACATAACCTATACTGTGATTCACCATGATTAGGGTTTCGTGGAGTTTTTTGGGGCTTTTGTTTTCAGGTACAATTAGCCTACATAATGGCTATAGTTGTGATCAGTAGGTTGAGACGAATCTAACCATGCTCTTAGAATCCATTTTCATGGCCTGTACAAGATTTTGAGGGTGGACAGGCTTGTAGCGACGGACCTTTGTCCGTTGGTATAGGTGCTTGTGTTTTTAGCCACAATGCAGAGGACAGGGACGATGCATGTCACGCCACCATTTACCCATTCAAATCTGGCGCGTTTTTTTTATTATATCATCCATTGACCTTTTTTTATTATATATTAATTGTTTTGTATTGTAATAACAAAAACAACAACGCAACCCAGTGGTAGACACCTCAGTGCATAAGGATCCCAAGGCTGGAGGTCAGGGGTTCGATCCCTGCCTCCAGCAATTTGCATTTTCATATTTGTTTTCAGGAAATCTAGTGCGTATTCAAGCTTGAGGTCCACCATGCTCATCCCTCATCAAGCGTGCCAGATAACCAGATGGCCAGATCTGGTGGTCAGCATCAAAGGTGCACCAAAAGGCTAGTCAACGCACATGTTTGGGATCAGAAAAAGTCCAATGGATCAGCATATTTGGGCCAACAAAATTGCTAAGGACACCTCCAACATCAGGCCCATCTCTACTTTTTTATATTTTGCTTATTTTATTTAATTATGTTATTTTGTTTTAATTAATTTCTAACCAATAAACAAATTTTCTTTTTTTATCAAAAATCACCAAAAATATTTTTTTTATCCAATTAAAATTCAGAACTTTATTTTTATTTAATAAATATTAATTAATTAATTAGGTTGATTAATTAGATAACTTGAATTTATTTTTGTAAATATTTAAAATTAATTAGAAATCATTAGGTTTAACTATGATTTAATTATTTTAATTTCTTTCCTAAAATATAAAAAAAAACTCCAAAAATATGTCATTTATTATTTTTTTTATTAATTAATTAATTTAATAATTAATTTAGTATTTAATTTAGGACTTAATTTATTTTCTTAAATAAAAATAACAAAAAAAACATTTTCTATTAAAAAGGGTCAAAACCCTAAATTTCACATTCGATCCAATTCACTCGCGCGATTTATTTTTCCTTATTCAATTATTGATGTATCTGCTCCCGGTTTGTAATAGTTTTAATTTGGCGATGTAAATACCCGACGCCTTGTAATAATTTAGTTTAAATTCCGCATTTTATTTCTGCAAATTATTCAACTGCTAGATGTTTGATAATAGGGCTTGCATGACAAGAATGAATGCCTAATTTTAGAACAGTTAGATCACCCTAAACATGTGCAAAGATAAATAACTGAAATCAACACACTCGCACATGCGCACTCCTAGGGTACACCCCACTTGGTTGCCTTCGTAAACGGTCATTGAGTATAGGTTGTTTTAGAGGTCGCCCTTTTGTCTAAAAGGTCATAGTTGCCTCTAAATGGTTGCCTCAGATAAATGATCTAAGACATTAGGGTTCCCACTAAGATGTCCTAATGTTGTTTTAGTGACCGTATGTCCCTCTTTCGAATTGAACCTCAAACTCCAACGACGGTGCTACCTACTCACTAATAGTGGGATAGCATTGTCTAAAGGAAACGAATACAGAATGATTCCTTTTTCGAGTAGGTAGATTAGTTCTTAAGTACTTGCTCTCTCAAAATAAATTTTTTTCACACTTACACTCTTTTACAAACAAGTTTTCAAAAACACTTCATTACACTCTTAAGGACAGAAGCAAGAGTTAAATCAAAGTTAAAATAAAAACTTTTCAAAACCCACAAAACACAAAGAAAACAATTTTGAAAACAATGAGCAAGTACCTAAGAGCCCGTAGATAACTATGGATAGAAAGGGTGCTAATAACTTCCCTTTCTACAATCTACTCCCCGTACTCAGAAATATCTCGAAAAAGGAATTTTTCTGTGCTTTTTTCCTTTCCTTGTTGGATAAAATAAAAGTCGGTGGCGACTCTTGCTTACCGCGACATTTTGCGAACAAAAAACGCAAAACGCAAACCAGCATTCTAAAAAACAGTCAGTTCTTCCCACTGTATCATAGTAACTGTTGTACCCCAAAATTTGCCCTCCCATTTCATCAATATTTTCTCACCACAAGACCCTTGGAACTCAAGATCTAGTTAGGGTTTGCTCTGCTCAAGACTCCTCCTTGCATTGTTGACCTAAATTAGGGTTTGAGTTTGCACAAAGATGTTTTGACCTAAAATTCCCAAGATGACTTTCATGCTTCATGTTGGACTCACAAGTTTATCCATACCAAGTTTCAAGCCTTGATTCCAATCTTTGCCCAGCCAATTGGACAGTTGACCTAGAAATCAGTTGTATTGGGGAAGAAGTCAACTGTGGTCAATTGACAGTCAAACCCAATGATTTTTGACCCACATCAACATTATGAACTCATATGGACCATTTGATCAAGTTTGGATCACAATTCCACAAGAAATTTGATCAGATCACCAAAAGGGCAAAATGGTCATTTTTAGGGTTTTGACTGCACAAAGGCAATTTTTGACTGTTTGACCTGGCCAATGGCAATTCAAGCTCACATATGGACTCAAGGACTCAATGACATGGTCTTGACACATTCAACAAGTTCAAAAGATCCCAAATGCACAAGATTGACAGATGAATTTTCCAATCAACTGATCAAATTTGATTGTATACTGAAAAGTCAAACTTTGACTTTTTGGTCAAAATCAAGTGTCAAGATTCATTTTTAATCAAGACATGTCAAATTATGAAACTTGTTCATCAATAAATCAAAAATTACAAATTAGGGTTTGAAATGAAGAAATTTCATAACTTAGAAATTTTCTAAGTTATGAAATTTCCTAATTTTTTCCTAACTTTGTCCCATCTTTTCATAAAGATGCATTTGGATTCAAACAAAACTCAAAACATGAAAGTTGTAGTCCATTGCAAAATCTACAACTTTTATTCACAAAGTTTCCTCAAAAGAAGCTTGTAGCTCAAGTTATGATTTTTGGAATAGGGGGGCAAAACATTCTTAACTTAGAAATTTTTTGACCTATTTTAGGCAAGATTTTTGCCCAACTTCATGGCCACTTTTCACATGCTTCCACTTGGAATTTCAACTTGCATTACAAATATAGATTGTAGTACACATTCAAAGCTTTCCAAATTGTCCAAGAATTCATCAAACGCCCTTGTGGTTAGGGAGATTCGAACTTGTGAAGTTAGGCAAAAGTCACTTTGATTCATGACCAAATGCATGTTGATAACATGGGCATTTTTGAACTCAGCTTGCACAAGCTAGATTATAGGCCTCTAATCCTTCTTACACTCAATAATTAAATGCATATCCTTTGTGTTAGAGTGTTATTTTGTGCATTTGGACAATACGCACAAAATTAAGCCATAATTGGAAAAAGCATTTTAGTCATTTTGATAAAGCATGGCTTTATGTCAAAACACAAATCAAAGAAGTACAAAGCATATCTTTTGGGCACAAGATTATGGACTAATCCCACTGATCAAGGAGAGATTATGCAGCATGCTTGAGGGACCTGCCTTGGCCTATAATCTAAGTTGACAACTTTTGCTTAGATAAGAAGAAAACTTGCATATTGAACATCAGCTCTCATTCCTGTAACAACTAGCCAATGCAAAGTTTGTAAACACTTTCCATACATCATAACTGAGCTAAGGCACGACCTAACCACCTTCAATACCTCCTCAGACACAAAAACACCATCCTCTTGCAAAAACAGGGCACCTGCTGCAGATTGAGGTCCACAACTCAATCCACTCGTGCACTTTGGCTAATAACCTTGCAAACACATTCCATACCATCCCTTGAAACTGTTCCAAGCCCTAAACACCAGCTGTAATACTCCTAACCCCATCTGCCATTTTCATTTTTCAGTTTTGTAGGTGAACTTCCATAGCTCGATTCAGCTAGTTTCAGAGCAAGCTAGAGGTTGGAGAAGCATCCCTGAACCTCAAGCAAGCTGTACAAGTCCTCACATTGCATTGAAAGTACCTCCATTGTTGCACACGATTCAAGCTGAACAGGTAAAAGTTTGAACTTCTATCTCTCTATCCAAGCATATTTAGGCTTAGGTTTGTGAAGAAGTTATGTCCTACTCATGGCCCTGAAGCTACCCATGCCATTACTTTTCATTTATGTTGTGTGTACTGAGAGAATTTTGAAACTGAATATCTGAAAAAAAGCTAGGTCAGGAATTGGGGGAGAAGAAATTCTCTCTTATTTCTGAGAGTTAGATCAACTTTTTTATATGTATGAATTCGTGGTTTGGTGCTCTACATTTTTGATGTTATAAGTTTTTGTTAAAAATCAAAGAATCAAGAGAGAGCAGGGAAGGAAGAAAACGCGCGTTTTTTGTTTGAAACTGGCTGGAGGTTGAAGACAAAGTCCTTTGGGCTGGGCCTGGCTTATTTTTTTTTCCTGTTTGCACCACTATTTCACACATACACCCCCTTGGCCCATTGTGTGATTTTTTAATCATTTTTGATTTTTTTCTTTTTGATTCTGATTTTATATTTTTCTTCAAACATGAAAAAACACTAAAAATATTTTTCTCCCATTTTTTGCATTTTATTTGATATTTATTTGTTTCATTTAGTTATACATATAAATAAACACAATACCTTTTATTTAAAAATACTAAAAAAATAATACAAATACCTTTTGTTTTTCTGATTTTATTTTATTTTTACCTTTTGAAAATGTTTTCTAAAAAAATATACCTTTTTGTAAATAATAAATATTTTTATTTTTTTGTACATATTTAATATATTTAGTAAATAATATAAATACTTATCTATCTTTTTATTAAATATTTAGGATAAATATAAAAATAATACATTTTTATTTTTATTAATATTTAACCTCCAAAAATCACTTTTTTTACAATACACTTCCTTTTTATTTATTTTTTGTGTATAATTAATAAATATTGTATATATTAAATAATAAATACTTTTTATTTAGCAAATTAGAGTTTTGCCCTAAACCATGAAAATACCCAAAATTAATCTTTTTATTTTTGTTTATTTGTCACATGAAAAATACTTTTACATACATATAAAAATCATTTTTTGCATCTTGCATATTTATTGTATTTATTTAATTATTGTACAATTAATCTTTGTATATTCAATTTGGATTGTAATAGCTTAGATTTAAATTTCTTGCTAAATATCCCCATTTGAACATTTGTACCCCCCATCCCATAATTGTGTTGTAATAATTTAGGATTTTATTTTTCGCATTTAAAAGCTTTCTAAATATGCCATGATAGACTTAGGATTTTGTATGCAAATCAAAATAACCAATAGCTTGACCTAATTCAAAGACAAAAAGCATGAAAATGGACAACACCAATCACACTTGTACCCCTAGGGTTACTCCACTTGTTGCCTTCAATAATGGGCCATGTTGCATGTTGAGTGTCTTTGGCAAAACAAAACAATTCAAATGATCATAGTCCCTCGATGACGCTTTCGAAAGTTGCCTAAAAATGATCAAGTCCCTTAAAGGAAAAATTGCCAAAGACACTTGGCACCATTGCAATCATGGTCTAAACGATGACCCGCGCCCGTCCCGTTAACATCCTAACACAAGATTGTCCACCAAATACAATGGTGGAACAAAATTGTTAAAAGGGTTAAAGCATAGAAAAAGCCTTTGAGTAAATTTAGGGGTAGACATCTCTTAGTTACTTGATAAACTTGCAAAACACGCCTGCCTACATTTCAAAACCACACTCCACAAACACTTTCAAAACATTGAAAAAATTTCAAAAGATACACACCTTTGTATACATTCAAACATGGATCATTACAAAGGTTGCCACAACAAATGGCCTCTTTTCAAAACATTTTCAAACCCACACACAAAGCACCATTTCAAACAATTGAAAGCACTATTTCAAACAATTGAAAACACAAGGCAAGTGATCTAAGCAAGTAACTAAGAGCCCATGGATAACCATGGATAGAAAGGGTGCTAATACCTTCCCTTTCTATAATCTACTCCCCGAACCCAAGAAAATATCTCAAAGGTTTTTTGCTGTGCTTTTTAACCTTTCCTTAGGATAAAATAAAAAGTCGATGGCGACTCTTGCTCAACCGAAACATTTGCAAAAACAAACGCAAAACCCAAGTCAGTTCTCCCACCGTATCACAGAACTGGCGACTCTGCTGGGGAAAAATTTTAAAAGTGGAGTAACCTTAGGGCTTAGATCACCCTCTTGCATGACTAATTGTTTGCTTTGATTGCTTTATATCTTGGCTCTCTTGTTTGGGTTTGAAATCCTACACCCGGATTTGGGGAAACATTCATAGATAGCAATACATTGTGGAAACTGTGCGGGGTATACCGACACGGTTGAAGCAATAGCTATATTAGTGCGACATATTTGTGAGTACCGGTAACCCTTGAGTTCAATCAAGGAGAGTACGGGGCCGCTGAGTGATGTCACTAAGCACTAATGACCTAGAACCTTACTTGACCATCTTGGCCTTTCATTAGGGGTAGTGAGATGACCGGCTTTGGTGCAGTCCGAAGTTGGTAGATACTCGATACTACACTCATTGAGGGTTGTTTTTCTTGGAATATTTTGGTCGCTAGTTAAGTGGCTAAACCAAAACAATGAACATGGAAAACAATCCAATGATATTGAGCTCCTTAGAACCCGGTTACTATTTATAGGACAGGTTTTTAAGCCAACTTCACTCAAGAGGGTACTTACCTATGAAACCCCATGCAAGCCTGAAACTAGGGTTTTGTGTGAATTGCTTGTACATATGTTTGTGCATGCATCATGAACATCATAAAGCATCATATGCATACACTAACCATTTCAAGGGTTTGGATCTTCATCTTTGTTCTTGTTTTGTAGGTCATGGAAATTCTTCGCAAGAAAACCATCCAAGTCAACCTTGTGAGAATCCCTCCTCAACTCAAGGAGCTCACATCCAGAATTCCGGAAAGCTCTCCCTTCAGTGAAAGACATGGTAGACTGCTCAGCCTAGTCAACACCAACATTGAAGAGGACATGGTAAAGGTGTTGTTCCAGTTCTTTGACCCCCTTCACCACTGTTTCACTTTCCCCGACTATCAATTGGTGCCCACTTTGGAGGAATTTTCTCAACTCCTGAGAATTCCAATTCTTAATCAACTACCCTACAACGGTACGGAAAAAGAACCAAAGCCTGAAGATGTTGCTCAAGCACTACACTTGCAACCATCTGACATCAAGGGGCATTGGGAAACTAGAAGCGGTGTCAAAGGCTTCCTGGAAAAATTCTTGTTTGAGAAGGCACAAGAGTGTTGGAATTCATTGGATCTACAAGCCTTTGAAGAAATTGTGGCACTCCTCATTTATGGGTTGGTCCTGTTCCCAAATCCCGACCAGCTTGTAGATGTCAACACCGTCAAGATCTTCTTATCCAGAAATCCAATACCAACATTGCTTGGGGACATTCTTCACTCATTTTACACACGAACAATGAGAACGAGGGGTGTTCTCATGTGTTGTACTCCTCTCCTTGCAAGGTTGTTTATTTCGCACCTTCCACAATCTATTTTGAAGAATGAACAAGGCTTAAGGTGGTCACAACGGTTGATGACCCTTACACACTCTGATGTACATTGGTGTTCTCGGTCCAGAGAAAATGTCATCATCGTCGATCATTGTGGTGAGTTCCCTAATGTTCCATTACTTGGCATTAGAGGGGGCATTACCTACAACCCTTATCTAGCTTTGAGACAATTTGGATATGCACGGAGGGATGGCCCTCATGACATGTTGATTCCTGACCTAGTTTTTGACTTCGACAACGATGTGCAAGGACTTCGCCAAAGATTCATCAGAGCTTGTAGGATGCCTAACAAGGTAGACAGCAAGACACTGGGGCACAAGAACTCCATCCCTCTTGAGCCTTATCTCAAGTGGGTACGAACCCGAGCCCAGAGTCTAATGATGCCTTACCCTCATGTTCTCCCTGTGATTAAAGAGCCCGTTAAGGAAGGAGAGGTTCCCTACACCATCCTATATCCTGACATGCCAACATCATGGGAGGAGATGCAGAAGAGTTGGATCCAACTCAAGGAGGAACAGAATACTTTTGAAGCCAGCTTCTATGCCAGTGAGAAGAAGGTTTTGGAGCTTACCCGCCGACTCCATGAGGAAGAGACCCTCAACACCTACATCGCACCAAAGAGGATGTGCAACGTCTTTTTACCTTGAGAAGTCTTTTGTAATATTTGGCCCATGGGGCATTTATGTACTGACAAAATTTCTTCTTATTAATATGACGTGTGTTCTTTTTATTTGCAACAATTTTGAATTTTCTAAATCCTTGAATGCATTGCATAAACAAACATATCATTCATCATGCGCATAAGTAGGTCTCCACACCAGGTTTCCTTATCTTTCTGCTGTTTATTTCAGTAAGATGGATCTCGAACAGACGGTCAAGGATTTGCAGTCTCAAAACTCACAGTTTCAACATCTCCTGATGACCTTGGCAAAGGGTCAGGAGGATCTAAAAGCCCTGCTTGGGAACAAAGAGCAAGTGAAAAAGAAGAAGAAAAGAGTCGGGGTGGATACCCTGGGAAGAAGGTTTGAGGGTGAAGCCAGAAGAGTTCTTGAATTTCCCCCTACGTCTGAAGAGGGAACCAGTAAAGGAAAAGGGGCTGCGATACCTTTCGAATCCGAAGTTGAAGAAGAAGAGGCTGAAGAAGACGAAGACTACTCAGAGCAACAATACCCGCCCGCCGATGATAAGTACAAGAGCTTGGAAGACAGGTTGGCAGCTATGGAGCTGCAGAGAGTTCCCGGCTTAGATTTCGAAGATTTGGGATTAATTGCTGGAATTGTGATCCCCTCGAAGTTTAAGGTGCCAATTTTTGCAAGATATGACGGGTTGTCCTGCCCGAAGATGCATCTCATATCATATGTAAGGAAGATCCAACCTTACACTGCAGACAAGAACCTATGGATCCATTTCTTTCAGGATAGCCTTTCAGGGGCTCAACTCAAATGGTTCTATCAGCTGGATGGAGCCAGTATCCGAAACTGGGAGGACTTGGCTACTGCATTTTATAAGCAGTATCAGTATAATTCCGACCTCGCTCCCACACGTACCCAACTCCAGGGTATGTCACTGAGGACGGGCGAAGGATTCAAGGAGTATGCGCAAAAGTGGAGGGACCTGGCTGGCAGGGTGCAGCCACCGCTGACTGACCGTGAACTTGTTGACATGTTCCTGGGGACCCTGTCTTGTCCGTTCTTCAACCATCTGATTGGGAATTCTTCTGCTGGGTTTATAGATTTGATCTTGACTGGTGAGAGAATAGAAGCTGGTATCAAGTCAGGGAAGATACAGAAAGGTGCCTCCTCGAGTACTGAAAAGAAGCCCTTCAAGAAGGAAGCCAGTGCTGTTTATGGTCCCAGAAGACAAATTAAACCGGAACGCCGCCAAGCTGTCAATACATTGGTAATTTTAAAGCCTGCCGCTGCTCCTCAACAGTATAACCAACCAAGGGGTGAGAGACCCAAAAGACAGTACGCTCGACTCAGCATGACCCTGTCTCAGATTTTGCCGCAACTACTGTCAACCAATCTGGTAACTGTCAAAGAAGCTCCGAAGGTAGTGAACACAGCTTCTCTAAAGTACAACCCCAATGCCTGTTGCGCTTATCACTCTGATAGCCCGGGGCATACTACGGACGATTGCTGGGCTCTGAGGAATAAGGTTCAGGACCTTATTGACGCTAAAGAAATAAAGTTTGAGGCGCCCGAAAGGCCCAATGTGGTGACTGCTCCCATGCCCCAGCATGGAGTGAATGCTGTTGAGGAAGACCGGTATGTAGCCTCCTTGGAAGAGATTGTTACTCTGTTATTGACCGTCAAAAGGAACCTGTTGCTAGCCGGTTTATTTCCGGGATATAGTAAAGGTTGCCATCTATGTGCTGTTTCACCTGGTGGTTGTCCCTTGTTGAAGTCAGGCGTCCAAAACCTGATGGATAGCAAAGAGATCTTGTTCGAGAAGATTGTTGTTCCTGCTGTCCCTGCTGAAGAAGTGTCTATTGTTACTATTTTCAACAAACCTCCTAAGGCTCTCTCAAAGAAGCCTGTCAAAATCAGGTCCACTTAGAAGATTGCTCCTATCATCATCACTGTTCCGGGGCCTCTCCCTTATACATCCGACAAAGCTGTCCCATGGCACTATGGGGCAAATGTTTATGTTCTTGGAGTTAAACAAGAGTTCGATACAAGTACCGGCGTCAGCAACATCACCGGGCCTGCTAAAGTCACTCGTAGTGGTAGACTCTTCTCACCAGATATTACGCCACCAGCTATTCAGAGACCTCTTATCATCACACCTGCAAGTGTGCCTGCTTCCCTTCCTGATCAAGTTCCTGTTTCTACCCCTGCTGCCGAGTCATCTGACGCTCGGGGCAAAGGGATTGCTACTGATTTGCCTGCCCTGACGGAAACACCAAAGACAACCACTGTTGAAGCTTCCCAGCAAGAGATGGAAGAGATTCTCAAGATTATCAAGAAGAGTGATTTCAATGTAGTTGAGCAGTTGGGGCACACCCCCTCTAAAATTCCTATGCTATCACTGTTGTTGTGTTCAGAGGCCCACGCCAAGGCTCTGATCTCCTTCTTGAAAACGGCCCATGTGCCACAAGAAACGTCTGCTGATCAATTTACCGATTGTGTGGCCAACTTGACTGCCGATAATGGGTTGGGCTTCTCTGACGCTGATCTGACTGCCAAAGGAAAGAACCATAACGACGCCCTGCATGTCTCCATTGAATGCAGGGGCACTACTCTTGCCCATGTGTTGGTAGACACCGATTCTTCATTGAACGCATTACCCAAGAAGTCCCTAGACAGATTGGATTGTGAGGGTTTAGAGCTCAATCCTAGTAACATTGTTGTCCGGGCCTTTGACGATTCGAAAAGGATGGTACATAGGGAAGTTGACATTCCAATCAGGGTTGGTTCTCAAGTTTTTGATTCTACTTTCTATGTGATGGACATCCGACCATCCTATTCTTGTTTGTTGGGTCATCCATGGATCCACAAGGCTGGAGCTGTGACCTCCACACTACATCAGAAGCTGAAATACCCGGTCAGAGGGAAGATTGTGACAGTTCAAGGGAAGGAAGAGTATATGGTCAGCCACCTCAACTCGTTCCGGTACATAGAAATGAATGGGGAATTCATTGAAACCCCCTTTCAACACTTTGAAGAAGTGCCTCAAACACTAGCACAAGCAGAGACTGTGACTGAAGAAGACCCTCCTTTGAAGATGGATTCCTTAAAAGATGCCCGAGCTGTTATTGAGAAGGGTGAGTGCGCAAACTGGGGCCGACTTCCTGATTTCACTCCGAAGACTGACAAGTTTGGTTTGGGTTTCACTACAGAAGCTCAGAGGGTTGTTCGTAAAGCAAGGATTGGAAGACCTCCTGTGTTCATCACCAACCCGAGAGTAAATGCTATTGAAGACGACATGGAGGAATCTGAATTCGACAACTGGATCTACCCAACAACCGACGGTGGACCAAGCAACTGGACTGCCAAAGACTTCACACCCATTACTTTTGTCACTCAGTAATGAACTCTTTTGTTTAGAATTTGTAACAAACAATATTTTGAAACTTTTATGGCTCGGTGTCTTACCCGGGGCACCGTGGCTTCATTTGTGAGGGCTTTTGTGTGTCATTTTCATATGTCATCAATAAAAACATTGGACACTTGTTGCATTTCAAAATCTTGCGCTCCTTTTCTTTCTTTATTATATATTGCAGAACAGCTATATTTACACACACTCACCCATACAGGTTCCAATCCACTCTGGATCTCACTGGTAACGACTCTGCTACTGCCAGTTATGACTTCAAAAATCCGATCAACTTAGCCGAAGACGAAGGTGAAGATGATTGCGAAGTGCCTGGTGAGCTTGCAAGACTGCTACTCCAGGAAGAGAGGGCCATTTAGCCACATGAAGAGCCAGTGGAAACGGTAAATCTGGGTACTGAGACAGACAGAAAGGAAGTCAAGATTGGTGCCAATCTAGAGCTCAGTGTGAAACAACGGTTGATTCAGATGCTGCATGACTATGTGGAAATCTTTGCCTGGTCTTACAAAGACATGCCTAGGTTGGATACCGACATTGTGGTTCATCACCTGCCTACCAAGGAAGAATGCCCTCCAGTAAAACAGAAGGTCCGCCGTATGCGTCCAGAAATGTCCGAGAAAATCAAAGCTGAGGTTATGAAACAATTTGATGCCGGGTTTCTAGCAGTGACTTCTTACCCTCAGTGGGTTGCCAATGTGGTTCCAGTGCCGAAGAAGGAGGGTAAGGTCCGAATGTGTGTTGATTACAGGGATTTGAACAGGGCGAGCCCTAAGGATGATTTCCCTCTGCCTCATATCGACGTTCTGGTTGACAACACTGCTCAGCATAAAGTATTCTCCTTCATGGACGACTTCTCCAGTTATAATCAGATCAAGATGGCTCCTGAAGACATGGAGAAGACCACTTTTGTTACTCAGTGGGGCACCTTTTGCTACAAGGTCAGCCTTTTGGGTTGAAAAATGCTGGGGCAACCTACCAACGTGCCATGGTTGCGTTGTTTCATGACATGATCCATCACGAGATAGAAGTATACATCGACGATATGATTGCAAGGTCCCAAACTGAGGAGGAACACCTTGACCATCTACGGAAGCTGTTTGACCGTTTGAAGTTGTACAAGCTGAGGTTGAACCCGAACAAGTGCACCTTCGGGGTGAGATCTGGAAAATTGCTAGGCTTCGTCGTAAGCGACAAAGGCATTCAAGTGGACCCTGCCAAAGTGAAAGCCATACAAGAGATGCCAACTCCCAAGACAGAGAAAGAAGTCAGAGGCTTTCTAGGATGGTTGAACTACATTGCCCGATTCATCTCGCATCTAACTGCTACCTGTGAACCAATCTTCAAGCTGCTGAAGAAAGATCAAGTAGTACGTTGGAACGATGAATGTCAGACCGCTTTCGAAAGAATCAAAGAGTATCTCCAAGAGCCACCCATTCTTATGCCACCGATTGAAGGGAGACCTCTAATCTTATACTTGACAGTACTGGATAACTGAATGGGGTGTGTGCTGGGGCAGCATGACGAGTCTGGCCGAAAAGAACACGCCATTTATTACCTTAGCAAAAAGTTTACCGACTGTGAGACCCGATACTAACTGCTCGAGAAAACTTGCTGCGCTTTGGTATGGGCTGCTCGCCGGCTGAGACAGTATATGTTGACTCACACTACTCTGTTGATTTCAAGAATGGATCCAATCAAGTATATATTCGAAAAGCCTGCTCTGTCTAGAAGAATAGCAAGATGGCAAATGATCTTGACGGAATATGACATCCAGTACACGACTCAGAAAGCAATCAAGGGAAGTGTATTGGCAGACCATTTGGCGCACCAGGCAGTGGACGACTATCAGCCGGTGAACTTTGAATTTCCAGACGAGGATATCATGGTGGTAACTGATTGTGAAGTACCTGGACCAGATGAAGGACCTGAGGAAGGATCCCGGTGGTCTATGCACTTTGACGGAGCCTCGAACGCTTTGGGTAATGGTATCAGCGCTGTGATCATATCCCCTAAAGGCACTCATAGTCCACTCACCGCCCGACTATGTTTCAACTGCACCAACAACATGGCAGAGTATGAGGCATGTATCATGGGTCTTCAAGCTGCAATCGACCTAAGGATCAAGTTTCTGAGTGTCTTCGGAGATTCTGCTCTCGTGATCAATCAGATCAAAGGCGAGTGGGATACGAAATACCCAAATCTTATTCCTTACAAGGAGTATGTGTTGACATTGATCCCCCATTTCGAAGAGATAACTTTTGAACACTTCCCAAGAGAGGAGAATCAGTTAGCGGACGCGTTGGCTACGATGTCTTCTATGTTCAAAGTCAAATGGGACAACGAGGCTCCCCGGATCATCATTTGGAAGTTGGATGAACCTGCACATTGCTGCGATCTCGAGACCGAAGAGGTAACAGAAAAACCCTGGTATCATGAAGTAAATATGTACCTTGAAGCTCAAGAATACCCCGAAGGCGCATCTGTTAATGACAAGAAGTTCCTGAGAAGGTTTGCGGCAAAGTTATTCCTCAGTAATGGCATTCTCTACAAGTGAAACCATGATTCAACTTTACTGCGTTGTGTGGATAAGACTGAAGCAGAAAGGATCATGGCAGAGCTACATGAAGGTACCTTCGGAACACATTCCAGTGGACATGCCATGGCAAAGAAAATCCTTCGGGCAGGATATTTCTGGTCCACAATGGAAGCCGACTGTTATCAGCATTCTCGGACTTGTCATAAATGCCAGATCTATGCTGATAAGGTGCACATTCCTCCGGTTCCTCTGAACGTCTTGACAGCACCTTGGCCTTTTGCAATGTGGGGCATTGATATGATCGGTGAAATCAGACCTACGGCATCCAACGGGCATCGCTTCATCTTGGTAGCAATTGATTACTTCACAAAATGGGTTGAAGCAGCTTCCTATGCTACCGTAACCAAGAACGTCGTGGCACGGTTCATTCGGCACAACCTGATCTGTCGATACGGTGTACCCGAGAGGATCATTACGGATAATGGTACCAATCTTAACAACAAGATGATCACTGAGCTCTGCGAGCAATTCAAGATACAGCACCACAACTCTTCTCCCTACCGGCCAAAGATGAATGGGGCTGTAGAAGCAGCAAATAAGAACATCAAGAAGATTGTGCAGAAGATGACAGTGACCTATAAAGATTGGCACGAAATGTTACCGTTTGCTCTTCATGGGTACCGTACCTCAGCACGGACGTCAACAGGGGCAACACCCTTTTCCTTGGTCTATGGCATGGAGGCAGTCTTGCCTATTAATGTCCAGATACCCTCTCTCCGGATAATGAAGGATGCAGGTTTGAGCGAAGATGACTGGATCCAGACTCGGCTTGATCAATTAAACCTAATTGACGAAAAGAGACTCACTGCTATTTGTCATGGTCAGACGTACCAAAAACGGATGATCAGGGCATTTAATAAGAAAGTCAGACGACAAGAGTATCAAGTTGGAGACCTGGTAATCAAGCGCATCATTCTTCCTCAAAGTGATCCCAGGGGAAAATGGACCCCCACGTACGAAGGGCCATTTGTGGTTAAACATATCTTCTCAGGAGGAGCTATGATTCTAACCACCGTGGATGGTGACGACCTTCCTCACCCCGCCAATGCAGACATAGTAAAAAGATACTACGCATGAATTAAAGACCCGCTAGGTTGACACACCTAGGAAAAAATAAGGGCTTCCCGGCGAACCAAAAGGGTTCGGGCAAAAATAAGGGATGAAATGAAAAAAATCTATACACCCGGCAAGTCAAAAACCTGAAAAGGCGGCTTGGGCAAAAATGGGTATCCCGGTGGACTGAAAACCCGAAAGGGCGGTCCAGGCAAAAGTTAGGGATAAAGCGTAATACTATGTCTCATTGGATCACCTTGCATCCAGATTTCGGCATCAACTATCGGGTTCAGACGTCGCCAATCAATCAGCTTCACCTTCAACTAAGCAGCAGAGTGATGAGACGCTTGAAGACATAAAGGCGATAGCAGAGTTGGAACCCAGTGGGATTATTTTTCACATAGCTGTTTTGTTTCGTTTTCCCAAAATTGTATAAACTCTATTTTGCTCGGAGGCGTTCTCTTACTAGGACGTCAACCTCTTGTACAAAAACGCCTATTTACAGGCAAATTTCAAAATCAATACAAGTTCAATTTTTCAGAAAAATTACCCATCGTTTTTCCTTTTTCTGTTTTGTTTTGCGAAGAACTTCCAATGTTCATTTTTTATATATGCATTTGACATTAATTGTTAATCATGAATATTTGCATGCGAAACAAAGGACTAATTACAGGTGACATTAGAAACAGGGGCAATAAAGAGTTGTCCAAACAATCTAGTTGCTCTGCCCACCGAGGGACCAAGGTAAGTTCGGCTGAAGAAGGTAACCAAGTTACCTCAACTCCCCACAGAGTAAGACCAGATTTCGGCAATACTCTCCCCAGGCAGAGTTGGTCCCCCATCAGCCCTAAAAAGGCACAGTATCTCCAGCAAGTCCGCGATACTCTCCCCAAACAGAGTTAGTCTACTGTCAGCCTTAAGGAAATTGGGTATCCCCAAAAGGTCTCAACATTCCCCAGCGGAGTACATCTATTCCTTAACAAGCATCCCTGGCAGTCTTAATATAAGATTGTTCCCCGGTGGAATACCAGACACCCCATCGGAGCCTTTACCCAGTACAGTCCAGAAGTTTCCCCAGGAAAGTTGAATCATCCCCCCCAGTAGATTCTGGAAGCTTATCCCCAGTAGATTTTGGAAGCTTATCACCTGCAGAGTATATACGTCTCTCCTCGACTTTATTCAAAGGTTATTTCCCCACCAGGGTATAACTGGGTTATCATCAGCTGATTACCACGGAAAGATCGTCCTCGGCGAAGTTCTTCCTATCCCCAGCGGAGTTCATCAAGTTCCCCAACATAACTTACCAGTGGAATCCCCAGCGGAGCTCTCATCAAAACCTCAGCGAAGTATCTCTTCCCACAGAGTAATTCCTCGCAGAGTAATCTCTCCAACAAGTTTATTCCCCAACGGAGTCATCTTCTCCTATCGGTTTATTCTTGCAACCATCATCCCCAGCAGAAGCGAGGAACTCTACTCTTCAACATCAGCCCAGGATTCCACAAACTCTCGGCAGTCGTCAAGGATTTATTTTCCTAGACAAAAATACATTCATCACATTATCATACACCATAACGCATGCATATACACATCATATCACACAATCTCATTTATTTTTGAGAACATTATGACATCATGCATCTCATACATCATGACATTGCATACAACTAATGTTTTTGCCTTTTCAGAAAAAGGACAATCCAAAAATGATTACTATCAACTGTCACAATTCCAGATTCGATACCTGTATCTAGCTAGGGCATATCTGTGAGTGATTAATTCTAGATTCGATACATGTATCTAGCCAGGGCAAGTCTGCATGAAGAGTTTAGAGATTCGATTCCTGTATCCAGCCAAGGCATATCTGTAGACGACAATTTCCGGATTCGATTCCTGTATCCAGCCAGAGCATATTTGTAGACGACAATTTCCGGATTCGATTCCTAAATCCAGCCAGGGCATATCTGTAGACGACAATTTCCAAATTCGATTCCTGTATCCAGCCAGGGCATATCTGTAGACGACAATTTCCGGATTCGATTCCTGTATCCAGCCAGGGCATATCTGTAGATGACTAATTCCAGATTCGATTCCTGTATCCAGCCAGGGCATATCTGTGAGTATTTGATTGTGGATTCGACACCTGTATCTAGCCAGGGCATATCTGCACGAATAGTTTAGAGATTCGATACCTGTATCCAGCCAGGGCATATCTGCATGAAGAGTTTAGAGATACGATACATGTATCCAGCCAGGGCACGTCTGTAAGCAACCTTTTGAAGTTCCGGATTCGATTCCTGTATCTAGCCAGGGCACATCTGTGAGCAACTAATTGTAGATTCGTTACCTGTACCTAGCAAGCCAGGAAACCATCTTTCTTTCTCAAGTACACAAGTTCTCGCTAAGGAATCTCTTACGCGATCAACACTTCCAAATGGCATCTATAAGCCCATTCCCGAAAAGGTTCTGTCACGTCTCCAGATGGCATCTATAAGCCCATCCTCCTATCAACTATCTCTCCAAATGGCATCTATAAGCCCATTCCCGCTATCACATTGCCGATACTCTACCATGCGAGTGCAAATTTCTAGGCACTTTAGTGTTCAATCATCTTCCACCTTCGGATCACGAAAGGCACGTAAGCCAATCTACATCCTCAGGTCTAAGAAGATTGAACAGGGGCAACTGTTGTACCCAAAAATTTTCCCTCCCATTTCATCAATATTTTCTCACCACAAGACCCTTGGAACTCAAGATCCAGTTAGGGTTTGCTCTGCTCAAGACTCCTCCTTGCACTGTTGACCCAAATTAGGGTTTGAGTTTGCACAAAGATGTTTTGACCTAAAATGCCCAAGATGACTTTCATGCTTCATGTTGGACTCACAAGTTTATCCATACCAAGTTTCAAGCCTTGATTCCAATCTTTGCCCAACCAATTGGACAGTTGACCTATAAATCAGTTGTATTGGGGAAGAAGTCAACTGTGGTCAATTGGCATTCAAACCCGATGATTTTTGACCCACATCAACATTATGAACTCATATGGACCATTTGATCAAGTTTGGATCACAATTCCACAAGAAATTTGATCAGATCACCAAAAGGGCAAAATGGTCATTTTTAGGGTTTTGACTGCACAAAGGCAATTTTTGACTGTTTGACCTGGCCAATGGCAATTCAAGCTCACATATGGACTCAAGGACTCAATGACATGGTCTTGACACATTCAACAAGTTCAAAAGATCCCAAATGCACAAGATTGACAGATGAATTTTCCAATCAACTGATCAAATTTGACTATATACTGAAAAGTCAAACTTTGACTTTTTGGTCAAAATCAAGTGTCAAGATTCATTTTTCATCAAGACATGTCAAATTATGAAACTTGTTCATCAAGAAATCAAAAATTACAAATTAGGGTTTGAAATGAAGAAATTTCATAACTTAGAAATTTTCTAAGTTATGAAATTTCCTAATTTTTTCCTAAATTTGTCCCATCTTTTCATAAAGATGCATTTGGATTCAAACAAAACTCAAAACATGAAAGTTGTAGTCTATTGCAAAATCTACAACTTTGATTCACAAAGTTTCCTCAAAAGAAGCTTGTAGCTCAAGTTATGATTTTTGGAATAGGGGGGCAAAACATTCTTAACTTAGAAATTTTTTGACCTATTTTAGGCAAGATTTTTGCCCAACTTCATGGCCACTTTTCACATGCTTCCACTTGGAATTTCAACTTGCATTACAAAGATGGATTGTAGTAAACATTCAAAGCTTTCCAAATTGTCCAAGAACTCATCAAACACCCTTGTGGTTAGGGAGATTCGAATTTGTGAAGTTAGGCAAAAGTCACTTTGATTCATGACCAAATGCATGTTCATAACATGGGCATTTTTGAACTCAGCTTGCACAAGCTAGATTACAGGCCTCTAATCCTTCTTACACTCAATAATTAAATTCATATCCTTTGTGTTAGAGTGTTATTTTGTGCATTTGGACAATACACACAAAATTAAGCCATATTTGGAAAAAGCATTTTAGCCATTTTGATAAAGCATGGCTTTATGTCAAAACACAAATCAAAGAAGTACAAAGCATATCTTTTGGGCACAAGATTATGGACTAATCCCACTGATCAAGGAGAGATTATGCAGCATGCTTGAGGGACCTGCCTTGGCCTATAATCTAAGTTGACAACTTTTGCTTAGATAAGAAGAAAACTTGCATATTGAACATCAGCTCTCATTCCTGTAACAACTAGCCAAGGCAAAGTTTGTAAACACTTTCCATACATCATAACTGAGCTAAGGCATGACCTAACCACCTTCAATACCTCCTCAGACACAAAAACACCATCCTCTTGCAAAAACAGGGCACCTGCTGCAGATTGAGGTCCACAACTCAATCCACTCGTGCACTTTGGCTAATAACCTTGCAAACACATTCCATACCATCCCTTGAAACTGTTCCAAGCCCTAAACACCAGCTGTAATACTCCTAACCCCATCTGCCATTTTCATTTTTCAGTTTTGCAGGTGAACTTCCATAGCTCGATTCAGCTAGTTTCAGAGCAAGCTAGAGGTTGGAGAAGCATCCCTGAACCTCAAGCAAGCTGTACAAGTCCTCACATTGCATTGAAAGTACCTCCATTGTTGCACACGATTCAAGCTGAACAGGTAAAAGTTTGAACTTCTATCTCTCTATCCAAGCATATTTAGGCTTAGGTTTGTGAAGAAGTTATGTCCTACTCATGGCCCTGAAGCTACCCATGTCATTACTTTTCATTTATGTTGTGTGTACTGAGAGAATTTTGAAACTGAATATCTGAAAAAAAGCTAGGTCAGGAATTGGGGGAGAAGAAATTCTCTCTCATTTCTGAGAGTTAGATCAACTTTTTTATATGTATGAATTCGTGGTTTGATACTCTACATTTTTGATGTTATAAGTTTTTGTTAAAAATCAAAGAATCAAGAGATAGCAGGGAAGGAAGAAAATGCGCGTTTTTTGTTTGAAACTGGCTGGAGGTTGAAGACAAAGTACTTTGGGCTGGGCCTGGCTTTTTTTTCCTTCTGTTTGCACCACTATTTCACACATACACCCCCTTGGCCCATTGTGTGATTTTTTAATCATTTTTGATTTTTTCTTTTTGATTCTGATTTTATATTTTTCTTCAAACATGAAAAAACACTAAAAATATTTTTCTCACATTTTTTGCATTTTATTTGATATTTATTTATTTCATTTAGTTATACATATAAATAAACATAATACCTTTTATTTAAAAATACTAAAAAAAGAATACAAATACCTTTTGTTTTTATGATTTTATTTTATTTTTACCTTTTGAAAATATTTTCTAAAAAAATATACCTTTTTGTAAATAATAAATATTTTTATTTTTTGTACATATTTAATATATTTAGTAAATAATATAAATACTTATCTATCTTTTTATTAAATATTTAGGATAAATATAAAAATAATACATTTTTATTTTTATTAATATTTAACCTCAAAAAATCACTTTTTTTACAATACACTTCCTTTTTATTTATTTTTTGTGTATAATTAATAAATATTGTATATATTAAATAATAAATACTTTTTATTTAGCAAATTAGGGTTTTGCCCTAAACCATGAAAATACCCAAAATTAATCTTTTTATTTTTGTTTATTTGTCACATGAAAAATACTTTTACATACATATAAAAATCATTTTTTGCATCTTGCATATTTATTGTATTTATTTAATTATTGTACAATTAATCTTTGTATATTCAATTTGGATTGTAATAGCTTAGATTTAAATTTCTTGCTAAATATCCCCATTTGAACATTTGTACCCCCCATCCCATAATTGTGTTGTAATAATTTAGGATTTTATTTTTCGCATTTAAAAGCTTTCTAAATATGCCATGATAGACTTAGGGTTTTGTATGCAAATCAAAATAACCAATAGCTTGACCTAATTCAAAGACAAAAAGCATGAAAATGGACAACACCAATCACACTTGCACCCCTAGGGTTACTCCACTTGTTGCCTTCAATAATGGGCCATGTTGCATGTTGAGTGTCTTTGGCAAAACAAAACAATTCAAATGATCATAGTCCCTCGATGACGCTTTCGAAAGTTGCCTAAAAATGATCAAGTCCCTTAAAGCAAAAATTGCCAAAGACACTTGGCACCATTGCAATCATGGTCTAAACGATGACCCGCGCCCGTCCCGTTAACATCCTAACACAAGATTTTCCACCAAATACAATGGTGGAACAAAATTGTTAAAAGGGTTAAAGCATAGAAAAAGCCTTTGAGTAAATTTAGGGGTAGACAACTCTTAGTTACTTGATAAACTTGGAAAACACGCCTGCCTACATTTCAAAACCACACTCCACAAACACTTTCAAAACAACTTTCAAAAACATTGAAAACTTTTCAAAAGATACACACCTTTGTATACATTCAAACATGGATAATTACAAAGGTTGCCACAACAAATGGCCTCTTTTCAAAACATTTTCAAACCCACACACAAAGCACCATTTCAAACAATTGAAAGCACCATTTCAAACAATTGAAAACACAAGGCAAGTGATCTAAGCAAGTAACTAAGAGCCCATGGATAACCATGGATAGAAAGGGTGCTAATACCTTCCCTTTCTATAATCTACTCCCCGAACCCAAGAAAATATCTCAAAGGTTTTTTGCTGTGCTTTTTAACCTTTCCTTAGGATAAAATAAAAATTTGGTGGTGACTCTTTCTCAACCGAAACATTTGCGAAAACAAACGCAAAACCCAAGTCAGTTCTCCCACCGTATCACAGTAACCTGATTCAACCTTACTGCAGTGTGTAGAGAAGAGCGAGGAAAAAAGGATCATAGCAGACCTACATGAAGGTACTTTCGAAACTCATTCCAGTGGGTATACCATGGCAAAGAAAATCCTACAGGCAGGATATTACTGGTCCACTATGGAAGCCGATTGTTATCGACACTCTCGAACCTGTCATAAGTGCCAAGTCTATGCTGATAAGGTGCATGTATCTCCAGTTCCTCTGAATGTTTTGACAGCTCCTTGGCCCTTTGCAATATGGGGCATCGACATGATCGGAGAGATCAAACCTACTGTGTCTAACGGGCATCGCTTCATTCTGGTAGCAATTGATTATTTCACAAAGTGGGTTGAGGCAGTTTCCTTTGCTACAGTGAACAAAAACATCGTGGCGCGGTTCATCCGACACAATCTAATATGTCGATATGATGTACCAGAGAGGATTATCACTGACAATGGTACAAATCTCAATAATACGATGATTACCGAACTCTGCAAACAGTTCAAGATACAACATCACAACTCTTCTCCCTACCGGCCGAAGATGAATGGGGATGTTGAAGCGGCTAACAAGAACATCAAGAAGATTGTGCAGAAGATGATGGTGACGTACAAAGACTGGCATGAGATGTTACCATTCGCTCTTCATGGGTACCGTACCTCGGCAAGGACATCGACAGGGGCAACACCCTACTCTCTGGTATATGGTATGGAGGCAGTCCTACCCATCGAAGTCCAGATACCCTCTCTCAGGATTATGAAGGATGCGGGTTTGAACCAAGACGACTGGATCCAAACCCGACTTGATCAGCTGAACCTAATCGACGAAAAAAGACTTACTGCTATCTATCATGGTCAGACATATCAAAAATGAATGATCAAGGCTTTTAACAAGAAAGTCAGGCGTCAAGAATATCAAGTCGGGGATCTAGTGATCAAACGCATCATACTGCCGCAAGGTGATCCCAGGGGAAAATGGACCCCTACTTACGAAGGGCCATTTGTGGTTAAGAACATTTTCTCGAGAGGAGCTATGATTCTAACCACTATGGATGGTGACGATCTTCCTCACTCCGTCAATGCAGACATAGTGAAAAGATACTATGCATAATCAAATACCCGCTAGGTTTACTGGCCTAGACAAAAATAAGGGCTTCCCGATGAACCAAAAGGGTTCGGGCAAAAGTAAGGGATGAAAATGAAAAACTGTACACCCGACAAGTCGAAAACCTGAAAAGGCGGCTTGGGCAAAAAAGGGTATCCCGATGGACTAAAAACCCGAAAGGGCGGTCAACACTATGTCTCATTGGATCATCTTACAACTAGACTTTGGTATTGACTATCAAACTCAAACGGTGCCAATCAATCTGATCCACCTTTGGCCAAGTAGCAAAGTGATGAGATGCTTGAGGACATAAAGGCAATAGCAGAGTTGGAACCCGATGGGAACATTTCACATAGCTGTTTTTTCTTTTACATAAATTGTAATTTCTTTCGGCGGCATTCTCTTACTAGGACGTCATCCTCTTTGTACAAAATTTCTATTACATGCCAACTTCAAAAATCAATACAATTCATTTTCACAAGAAGTTTCACTTTGTTTTTCTTTTTCTGTTTTATTTTGCAAGAACGTCCAATGATTAATTTTTGATAAATGCATTTGGAAATAATTGCTGCTCATAAAATATTTACATAAAAAACAAAAGACAATTACTCGTAATTCCAGGAACAGGGACAGACAAGAAATGCCCAAATCCTACAGTTACTTTGCCCATCAGGTACAGGGATAGAGCCAGCTTGAGAATATGAGCAGTAGTACATACACTCCCCACAGAGTAAAAAGTGTCCAAAGATAGTGGTGTTAGCTTTTCCGAACAGGACACAACTCTCCCCAACCGAGGTTCACAATCGCGAGTGAGTCGGCAAAATTATCCCCAAGCAGAGTTTGTTTATCACCAGCAACAGAAATTCATCCCCAGCTGAGTTATTTCTCCCAGTCGGCAGATCTATCAACATAGTATCTCCTCTCCAACAGAGTTATTCCCCATAGAGTTATCTTCAGACAGAGTCTCGTCCGACATAATATTTACCAGCCAAGGGGAAAATCCCCAGAACGGTCATCTTTGTTCACCATCCCCAACAGAGGTGGAGGAACTATGGTTTTCATAGCAATCGGGGATTTATTTTCCCAGATTCAGATTATCACGTCAGCATTTCATGTTCATACATCATGACATATGCATACATCATATATAACATAGTCTCATTTATTTTGAGAATGTCAACATACAATGCATCTCATGCATCACATATAACTAACCCTGTATTTCTTTCAGGAAAGACATTATTATCAATAATTTCCAGCAGGTCCATGATCAACACTTGAAGCTAAACAGAGTAATCATCAGCGCGACAAGAACAACCTTACCCAGGTTCCCTCTACAGTTTTACCTAAATTCATCTCGAAGTAACCCTACTATCCAGGTTCCTTCTCACAACCCTACTATCCAGGCTTTCATATCAAAGTAACCCTATGATCCATGTTCCTTCTTACAACCCTACTACCCAGGCTTTCATCTCGAAGTAACCCTACTATCCAGGTTCCTTCTCACAGCCCTACTACCCAGGCTTTCATATCGAAGTAACCCTACTAACCAGGTTCCTTCTCACAACCCTACTACCCAGGCTTTCATCTCGAAGTAACCCTACTATCCAGGTTCCTTCTCACAGCCCTACTACCCAGGCTTTTATCTCGAAGTAACCCTACTATCCAGGTTCCTTCTTACAGACCTACTACCCAGGCTTTCATCTCGAAGTAACCCTACTATCCAGTTTCCTTCTCACAGCCCTACTACCCAGGCTTTCATCTCGAAGTAACTCTACTATCCAGGTTCCTTCTCACAGCCCTACTACCCAGGCTTTCATCTCGAAGTAACCCTATTGTGGTCGGTGAGAATGAGAACTGACTGTTTTGGATATGCTGGTTCGCGTTTTGCGTTTGTTTTTGCAAAATGTTGCGGTAAGCAAGAGTCGCCACCGTCTTTTATTTTATCCAATAAGGAAAGGACAAAAGCACAGAAAAATTCCTTTTTGAGATATTTCTCGGGGTTCGGGCGGTAGATTATAGAAAGGGAAGGTGTTAGCACCCTTTCTATCCGTGGTTATCCACGGGCTCTTAGGTACTTGCTCATTGTGTTTTCAAAAGTTTGCTTTTCTTTGTGTTCGTGGGTTTGAAAAGAGTTTTTGTTTGAAAGGAGTGTAAGTGCGAAAAGTTTGGTTTTGTTTTAAAAGGAGCAAGTACTTAAGAACCATCTACCTACTCAAAAAGGAATTAAACTATACAAATGTCCTTTAGACAGTGCTATCCCACTATTGAGGAGTAGGTAACACCGTCGTTGGAGTTTTCGGGTCAATTCGATTAAGGGACGTGTGGTCACTAAAGCAACGTTAGGATGCCTTAGCGGTAACCCTAATATCCTAGATCATTTTTCCGAGGCAACCGTTTCGAGGAAACTATGATCTTTGGACAAGAGGACAACCTCTAAAACTTCCTATACTCAATGACCACGTTCGAGGCAACCAAGTGAGGTGTACCCTAAGAGTGCGCATGTGCGAGTGTTTTATTTCGGTTAATTTTATCTTTGTACATGTCATGGGTGAGCTATGTTGATTTTAAGTTCACACATTTGATCTTGTCATGCATTCCCTATTATCAAACATCTAACAGTGTATAGTTGCGGAATGTAAATTGCAGAAAACAAATCTAAGCTATTACAAGGCGTTGGGTATTTACATCGCCAAAGACAAACCCTTTTAAAAATTAAATTGCGGAAAGTAAATAAAAGCGATAAATAAAATCCTAATTTAAAAACTATTACATTCCCGAAGCAGTTACAATATTAAAACATGGATCAAAAATAATACGCGCGCGAGAAAAATTAAATCGGAGTGTCTTAGGGTTTTGACCCTTTTTTATTAAATAAAGCATATTTTTGTTATTTTTGAATTAAAAAATAGTCTAAATTAATAATTGAATTAATTAATTAAATGAAAATATTTTTGGGTTTTATTTTAATTAAGGAAATAAAATAAGAATGATTAAAAGATATTAAAAACCCTAATTCTATATTAATTTTAATTTAATGCAAAAGATATTAAAATTGTACCTAATTAAAAAAACTAAATTAATTGACTAAAATTTATTTACAAAATAATAAAATAGTGAAATTAATAAAAATATTATTTTTATTTTGGGTTTTCTGGTTTTTTATAAAAAATGTTAATTGGTTAATTAATTAATAACAAAATAAATAATTAAAACAAAAATGAAAATATGAAGGGAAAAAGAAATAACCCAGGGGGTGCTGGGCTTAATTTGGGTGTGAATCTGGCAATTTTCCAGGTCCAACACGTTGGCCTTTGTTGACTTTTCCACTCCAGTATGCGCTTGTTGACCTGAGTCCATGGTGGTCCTTCAACCTTGGCCATTGGTTTCTCCCTGTGAGCCACTTGGCATTTGAGATCTAGAGGTATATGGTAATCCATGCTTGCTGAGTCCACATGGAATAACCTGAAATAAAAGTGCAATAAAGTTTTGGGGGACCTGGGATTCGAACCCAGGTCCCAATGGTATCATGCGCTAACGCCTTGCCAGCTGAGCCATTGGTGTTTCTTATTAATAGGATAATCAATAAACATTATATGCGCAACAATCAACTATGCCTGAAATAAAAAAATAAAAGCGCGTGATTTTAAATGGGCCAATGGGAGGGCGACGTCTGGTCGTCTTCAACAAAATAACTCTGGTTATTTACCTGCGGATTTTTATCCGCAGGAAGATTCGCGGGATGTCTCCAAAATTCTCCCTAGGCCATGTAAACGAGAGCTAAGGCCATCATCGTGTTTGTCTTACTTCCCTGAACATGACTATAGCCATGAATTATCTTGATTTTGCCTGTACACAAAATTCCTAAAAACGAAGCAAGGAAACCCTAGGTTCGGGTATCACATTAGAAGCCATGAAAATAAAATTGAATGATGTAGAAAGCTTCGAAATCAAGCATGGATCAAGAATATGTTAATATTTTGTCAAAAAGATGCAAGAATGGGGAGTTATATTTTCATGTGCAGAGGCATATTCAGGACCACTTACAGCGCGCTACAGGTGGTCTTAAGGTCCGGTTTTGGTTGCTATAGCTTCATGAGGTTGATGGCAAGAGAGCTACGTGAAGCTTTTGCCTTGGAAACGCCTCCAAACAAGAATTCGATCTCTCACTTTTCACACTTTTTTTCAAACTTTGTATGGCCGTTTCTGCAATGCTTTGTGCATGTTCTTTCTTTGTGTGGCTTGTGTGAGTGTTATAGAATGAATTAGGTTTGATCTTTTGGTCTGAAATCAAGTGCATTGAAGATTCATGATTTGATTTTGATCACCATTATCAAACTTCCAAAAATAGGCCAAATCTGATTTTTTTATGCTTGAATGAGCCTTGATACGAATTGATTTGATGAATCATGCCAATTGAAAGTTGTACTAATCACAAAGATATGATTTCATCAATTTTTAGATTTGATTTGATTTAATATTGATTAAAAATGAATTAAATCAATAAAAATTAAATAAAATAAAAAAATAAATTAATGGCAATGAAATAAAATATGGGACACGTGTGTGGCATGACAAGACCATATCAAGTGGAAAAAAGTGGGGCCTTTTGTCAAAAATTGGAGTTTTGAGGATAGTTGACTTTTGGCAAATTTGGAAAAATGCCCAACTTCAACAATGCATAACTTCCTCAATTTTGAACTTTTAGAGGTTGGAGGTGTTCTTGGACTTTTTAGAAACCTTAATATGTCCTCTAATCAACCCTTTTGGTCTCATCTCATTTTGATCTTCCATGCTCAAGTTATAAGCTTTGGCAAAAAAGGTGTTTTTGTTGACTTTCAAAAATGACCTATAATGTCCAAATTTGTAACTTTTTGTGAGTGCATTTCTTGATCTTGGGGTGTGAAGATGGATTGTAGGAAATTTAATCCTCTTCAAAATGAGCTTTGGATGGGTCATTTCTCATAAAGTATGAGAAAGTTCTGCTTGGTCAAAGTTGAGTTGACTTTTCCTGCAAAACCCTAATTTAGCAACTTTTGAATCTTGATAAATTTTGAGCAATCCTTGATGAATTATGATCAAACCTTGATAAAATGATGAATTATCCTTAAAAATGAGAATGTTGACAAAAAATATTGAGGTTTGACTGTCTGTAGGTCACAGTTGACTTTTGCCCTAGCACAGTCGATTTTTGGACCTCTTGAGCAATTGACTGACCAAACTTCCTCTGCAAGGTTTGAAATTTGACATGGATGAACTTGAGAATATATTAGGACATTGGGGAGCACTTTAGGTCATATGGATGCAAGGACCTTGATGCAACACAAAACCCTAATTTTGAGGTTGACTGCCTTATGAGGTGATTTGACTGTCCAACCCTTGAGACAATCTTGAGCAACTTGGAGATTATTCTTGACATGTCTTGAGTAATATGGGAGGTCAAATTTTGGGGTACAACAGTTGCCCCTGTTCAATTTTCTTAAACCTAAGGATATAGATTGGCTTTCGAGCCTTTCGTGATTCGAAGGTGGAAGATAATTGAACACTAGAGTGCCCAGAAATTTGCACTCGCATGGTGTAGTATCAGCATTGTGATGTCGGGAATGGGCTTACAGATGCCATTTGGAGATTGTTGGTAGAAGGATGGGCTTATAGATGCCATTTGGAGATTGTTGGTAGGAGGATGGGCTTACAGATGCCATATGCCGGAATGTCGATCGCATAAGAGATTCCTTAGCGAGAACTTGCATACCTGTGGTTGTAAAAGATTCCACTGGGGAAGTCTAAACTTTGTTGAGATTTAGGAATCTGGCCTGTACTTCAACTGCGAGAATTCCTCGGCCGAGTCTTAAGAACCTGTCCATAATTCAATTGGGGGGAAACATCTTCATCAAGATCTAGGAACTGTCTAGTCTTCAACGTAGTATACCGTTGAGATTGTAGAACTCGTCCTCACTTTGACGGAGGAAAACATCAAGATCTAGGAACTGACTAGTATTCAACGTAGTATACCATTGAGGTTATAGCACTTGTCCATACTATGACGTAGGGAAACATCTTCATCAAGATCTAGGAACTGTCTGGTCTTCAACATAGTATGTCGTTGAGGTTATAGCACTTGTCCACACTATGACGGAGGAAAACATCAAGATCTAGGAACTGACTCGTGCTCAATGGAGTATACCGTTGAGGTTATAGAACTTGTCCACACTATGACGGAGGAAAACATCAAGATCTAGGAACTAACTCGTGCTCAATGTAGTATACCGTTGAGGTTATAGTACTCGTCCATACTATGACGTAGGGAAACATCTTCATCAAGATCTAGGAACTGTCTCGTGCTCAACATAGTATATCGTCGAGGTTATAGAACTTGTCCACACTATAACGGAGGAAAACATCAAGATCTAGGAACTGACTCGTGCTCAACGTAGTATACCGTTGAGGTTATAGCACTTGTCCATACTATGACGAAGGAAAACATCAAGATCTAGGAACTGACTTGTGCTCAACGGAGTATACCATTGAGGTTATAGTACTCGTCCACACTATGACGTAGGGAAACGTCTTCATCATGATCTAGGAACTGTCTCGTGCTCAACGTAGTATACCGTTGAGGTTATAGAACTTGTCCACACTATGACGGAGGAAAACATCAAGATCTAGGAACTGACTCGTGCTCAATGGAGTATACCGTTGAGGTTATAGTACTCGTCCACACTATGACATAGGGAAACATCTACATCATGATCTAGGAACTGTCTCGTGCTCAACGTAGTATACCGTCGAGGTTATAAAACTTATCCACACTATGACGAAGGAAAACATCAAGATCTAGGAACTGACTCGTGCTCAATGGAGTATACCGTTGAGGTTATAGTACTCGTCCACACTATGACATAGGGAAACATCAAGATCTAGGAACTGACTCGTGCTCAATGGAGTATACCATTGAGGTTATAGTACTCGTCCACACTATGACGTAGGGAAACATCAAGATCTAGGAACTGACTCGTGCTCAATGGAGTATACCGTTGAGGTTATAGTACTCGTCCACACTATGACGGAGGAAACTGTCGAGATTGAGGACCTTATCTGAAATTTAATCGAGGATGATTCAATTGAGATTTAAGAACTGGTCAGGTCTTCGACTAAGCTGAGAACTTTAACTGTATCTTTCCTGAAAGGTAAAGGTCAGTCATATGCAATGCATGATATGGATCAGGCAATGATGTTCTCAAAATAAATGAGATTGTATGGTATGATGTGTATATGCATGTATCATGATGTATGGAAATGTGATGTTTTATCTGGGGGAAAATAAATCCCGGAGCTGCTGGAGAGTAAAGTTGAGTTCTTCGTTTCCGCTGGGGATGATGAATAAAGATGGTTGTGAGAATAAACCTGCAGGAGGAAAGAAACCCGTTGGGGAATAAACTTGATGAAGAGATTACTCTGTGGGGAATTACTCTGTGGGGAAGAGATGTTCTGCTGAGGATTTTAACGATGAACTCAGCTGGGGATTCTGTTGATAAGCTCTGTTGGAGATTTTAATGATGAACTCCGCTGGGGATAGAAAGAACTTCGTTGGGGATGATCTTTCAGTTGCAATTTGCTGAGGATAACCCAGTTAGGCTCTTGTGAGGATAACCTTCTGAATTTGGATGGGGAGATTTATTTGCGCTCCGCAGGGGATAAGCTTCCAGAATCTACTGGGTAAGATGATTCAACTCTGGCGGGGAAGCTTTTTTAGACTGTGCTGGGGAAATGGCTCCACTAGGGGTATCTTGTATTCCGCCGGGGAACATTCTTATACTCTGTTGAGGAATATTAAGACTGCCAGGGATACTCTTATGCTTGCTGGGGAATATCTTTATACTCCGCTGGGGAATATTAAGATCTTCTGGGGATACCCAGCCCCTTTTAGCGTTGATGGTAGATTAACTCTGCTTGGGGAGAGCATTGCTGATTCGTTCATAGTTGCAAGTCTCAGTGGGGAGAGCTACCATTATTGTTTTACTCCGTGGGGAGTGATGGTATCTTGGTCATATTCTTCAGCTGAACCTCCCTTGGTACCTTGGTGGACAGAGCAACTAGACAGCTCGGACAATTCTTATTGCGCCTGTTTCTGATATTACCAGTAATTTGCCTTCTGTTTCGTATGTAAATATTTATGAGCAGCAATTAATGTCAAATGCATATATCAAAAATGAACATTGGACGTTCTTTGTAAAACAAAACAAATGAAGGAAAAACAATTTGAAATTTGTCTGAAAATGAATTTGTATTGATTTTGAAGTTTGGCCTATAAATAGGCATTTTTGTACAAGAGGCTGACGTCCTAGTAAGAGGATGCCGTCGAACAAATAGAATTTATACAATTTGTGAAAAGAAAACAAAACAGCTATGTGAATAGTCCCACTGGGTTCCAACTCTGCTATTGCCTTTATATCTTCGAGCATCTCATCACTTTGCTGCTTAGTTGAAGATGAATCTGATTGATTGGTGCCATCCGAGCCTGATAGTTGATACCGAAGTCTGGATGCGAGGTGATCCAATGAGACATAGTGTTACGCTTTAATCCCTAACTTTTGCCTGGACCGCCCTTTCAGGTTTTTAGTCCACCGGGATACCCTTTTTTGCCCAAGCCGCCTTTTCAGGTTTTCGACTTGCCGGGTGTACAGAATACCATTGCTGATGAAGAACTTTTCCGCGAACCTCTTCAGAAACTTCTTGTCATTAACAGATGCACCCTCGGGGTACTCCTGAGCTTCAAGGTACCTCTTTACTTCATGATACCAGGGCTTTCCTATTACTTCTTTAGTCTCAAGATCACAGCAATGTGCAGGTTCGTCCAATTTTTCAATAATGATCTGGGGAGCCTCGTTGTCCCAATTGACTTTGAACATAGAAGACATCGTAGCTAGCGCGTCCTCCAACTGATTCTCTTCTCTTGGGAAGTGTTCAAAGGCTATCTCCTCGAAATGGGGAAGCAATGTCAACACATACTCCTTGTAAGGAATAAGATTTGGGTGTTTCGTATCCCACTCGCCTTTGATCTGACTGATCACGAGAGCAGAATCTCCGAAGACACTTAGAAACTTAATCCTTAGGTCAATTGCAGCTCGAAGACCCATGATACACGCTTCATACTCCACCATGTTGTTGGTGCAGTTGAAACATAGTCGGGCGGTAAACGGAGTATGAGAGCCTTTAGGAGATATGATCACCACGCCAATGCCATTGCCCAAAGCGTTCAAAGCTCCATCAAAGTACATAGACCATCGGGATCCCTCCTCAGGTCCTTCATCCGGTCCAGGTGTCTCACAGTCAGTTATCAACATGATATTCTCGTCCGGGAATTCAAAGTTCATAGACTGATAATCATCCACTGCCTGATGTGCCAAATGGCCTGCCAATACACTTCCCTTGATTGCTTTCTGGGTCGTATACTGGATGTCATACTCATTCAAGATCATTTGCCATCTTTCTATTCTTCCGGACAAGGCAGACTTTTCGAAGATATACTTGATTAGATCCATCTTTGAAATCAACAGAGTAGTGTGAGTCAGCATATACTGTCTTAGCCGGCGAGTAGCCCATGCCAAAGCGCAACAAGTTTTCTCAAGCAGTGAGTATCGAGTCTCACAGTTGGTAAACTTTTTGCTAAGGTAATAAATAGCATGCTCTTTTCGGCCAGACTCGTCATGCTGCCCCAGCACACACCCCATTGAGTTGTCAAGTACTGTCAAGTATAAGATCAGAGGTCTCCCCTCAACTGGTGGCATCAGAATAGGTGGCTCTTGGATATACTCTTTGATCCTTTCGAAAGCGGCCTGACATTCATCATTCCAACGTACCACTTGATCTTTCTTCAGCAGCTTGAAGATTGGTTCACAAGTAGCAGTCAGGTGCGAGATGAATTGAGCAATGTAGTTCAGTCGTCCTAGAAAGCCTCTGACCTCTTTCTCTATCCTGGGAGCTGCCATCTCTTGTATGGCTTTCACTTTTGCAGGGTCCACTTGAATACCTTTGTCTCTCACGACGAAACCCAGTATCTTACCCGACCTCACCCCAAAGGTGCACTTGTTCGGGTTCAACCTCAACTTGTACAACTTCAACCTGTCGAAAAGCTTTTGTAGATGGTCAAGGTGTTCCTCCCCAGCTTGGGACCTTGCAATCATGTCGTCGACGTATACTTCAATCTCATGATGGATCATGTCATGAAACAAAGCAACCTTGGCACGCTGATATGTCGCCCTAGCATTTTTCAACCCAAAAGGCATGACCTTGTAGCAAAAGGTACCCCAATGAGTAACAAAAGTGGTCTTCTCCATATCCTCGGGAGCCATCTTAATTTGATTATATTCGGAGAAACCATCCATAAAGGAGAATACCTTGTGCTGAGCAGTATTGTCAACCAGAACGTCAATGTGAGGTAGAGGGAAGTCATCCTTAGGGCTTGCCCTGTTCAAATCCCTGTAGTCAACACACATTCGAACCTTACCATCTTTCTTCGGCACAGGAACCACATTGGCGACCCACTGAGGGTAAGAAGTAACTGCTAGAAAACCAGCATTAAACTGTTTCATAACTTCAACCTTGATTTTCTCGGACATCTCTGGGCGCATACGGTGAACCTTCTGTTTTACAGGAGGGCAGTCTTCCTTGGTAGGCAGGCGATGAACCACAATGTCAGTATCCAACCCAGGCATATCTTCGTAGGACCAGGCAAAGATCTCAACATAGTCATGCAGCATCTGAATCAACTGCTGCTTCACACTAAGCTCCAGATTTACACCGATCTTGACTTCCTTCTTGTCTGTCTCAGTACCCAAATTCACTTTTTCCACTGGCTCTTTGTGTGGCTGAATGGCCCTCTCTTCCTGGAGTAGCAGTCTTGCAAGTTCACCCGACACTTCGAAATCATCTTCACCTTCGTCTTCGGCTAAGTTGATCGGATTTTCGAAGTCATAACTGGCAGTAGCAGAGTCGTTACTAGTGAGATCCAGCGTGGATTGAGACCTGTATATGTGAGTGTGTGTAAAATAGCTGTTTTGGAATATATAATAAAGAAAAACAAGGAGCGCAAAATTTGAAATGCAAAAGACGTCCAATGCTTTTATTAATGATATATGAAAATGGCACACAAAAGCCCTCACAAATGAAGCCACGGTGCCCCGGGTAAGACACCGGGCCATAAAGTTTCAAAACATTGTCTGTTACAAATTCAAAACAAAGAGTTCATTACTAGGTAACAAAAGTAATAGGGATAAAGTCCTTTGCTGTCCAGTTGCTTGGTCCACCGTTGGTCGTAGGATAGATCCAACTATCGAATTCCGACTCTTCCACATCATCCTCAATGGCATTCACTCCTGAGTTGCTGATGAACACGGGAGGTCTTCCAATCCTTGCACTTCGAACAACCCTTTGAGCTTTTGCAGTGAAACCCAAACCAAACTTGTTAGTCTTCTGAGTGAAATCAGGAAGTCGGCCCCAATTTGCATACTCACCCTTCTCAATAACAGCCCGGGCGTCCATTAAGAAAGCCATCTTCATAGGAGGATCTTCAACCACAGTCTCAGTTGACGCTAGTGTTTGAGGAACCTCTTCAAAATGCTGAAATGGGGTCTCAATGAACTCCCCATCCATCTCTACGTATCAGAACGAGTTGAGGTGGCTGACCATATACTCTTCCTCCCCTTGTACTGTCACAATCTTCCCTCTGACTGGGTACTCCAGCTTCTGGTGGAGCGTTGAGGTCACAACTCCAGCTTTGTGGATCCATGGACGACCCAGCAAACAAGAATAGGATGGCCAAATGTCCATCACGTAGAATGCAGAATTGAAGACCTGAGAACCAACTTTAATTGGAATATCAACTTCACCGTGCACCATTCTTTTAGACCCGTCAAAGGCCCTAACTACGATGTTACTTGGTTTTAGCTCCAACCCTTCGCAATCCAACCGGTCTAGAGCTTTCTTGGGAAAGACGTTCAATGAGGAACCAGTGTCAACCAATACATGTGCAAGAGTAGTGCCCCTGCATTCAATGGAGACATGCAAGGCATCGTTGTGGTTCTTCCCTTTAACAGTCAAATCGGCGTCGGAGAAACCCAAACCATTATCAGCAGTTAAATTGGCCACACAATCGGTAAACTGATCAGCTGATGTCGCTTGTGGCATGTGGGCAGTCTTCAGGAAGGTAATCAGAGCCTTAGCATGGGCCTCTGAACACAACAACAATGACAACATAGAAATCTTGGATGGGGTTTGCCCCAGCTACTCGACCACGTTATAATCACTCTTCTTAATAATCTTCAAAATCTCTTCCATCTCCTGTTTGGAAGCTTCAACAGTAATTGTCTTCGGTGCCTCCGTCTGGGCAGGCACATCAGTGGTGATCCCTTTGCCCCGAACGTCAGATGACTCGGCGACAGGGGTAAGTATAGGAACTTGATCAGGAATAGTGATAGGTACACTTGCAGGTGTAATGACAACAGGTCTTCGGACAGTTGGTGGAGCAATATCAGGTGAGAAAAGTCTGCCACTGCGGGTGACTTTAGCAGGTCCAGTAATGTTGCTGATGCCGGTATCAACATCCGACTCTTGCTTAACTCCTAAAACATAAACATCTGCCCTATAGTGCCAAGGGACAGCTTTGTCAGAGGTGTAGGGGATGGGCCCCGGAACAGTGATAATTACAGGTGCAATCTTTGGAACAGATGTAATTCTAACAGGCTTCCTCGAGGGAGCCTTGGAAGAATTGTCGAAAATGGTAATGATGGCAACTTCTTCAGAATGAACGGATGGAATAACAGTCTTCTCAAATAGAATCTCTTTACTGTCCATAAGGTTTTGGATACCTGACTTCAGGAATGGGCAACCAGTAGGTAAAACAGAACACATATGGCAACCTTCGCCACAGCCCGGAAATAAACCGGCTATCAACAGGTTCTTCTTGACAGTCATCAGAGGGGTAACAATGTCATCCACAAAAACTACAAATAAGTCCTCTTCTAGAGCATTCACTCCATGCTTGGGCATGGGAGCAGTTACAACATTGGGCCTCTCGGGTGCCTTAAACTCAATCTCCTTCGCATCAATTAGGTCTTGCACCCTGTTCCTCAAAACCCAACAATCATCTGTATTATGCCCCGGGCTATCAGAGTGAAAAGCGTAGCGGGCATTAGGGTTATACCTTGGTGACGTGGTACTTGGATTCTTCGGAGCTTCTTTTAGAATCACCAGATTGGTCTTCAGTAACTGTGGCAGAATCTGAGACAAAGTCATGCTGAGACGAGTGAATTGCCTTCGAGGTCTCTTGTCCTTTTGTTGATTGTGATGCTGAGGAGCACCAGCAGGTTTTGAAATAACAACCGCGTTGACAGCTTGGCGGTGTTCAGGTTTGTTCTCTCTTCTTGCACTGTAGACGGCACTGGACTCTTTCTTAAACGACTTCTTTTCGGTGCTTGATGAGGTACCCTTCTCTATCTTCCCAGCCTTAATACCAACTTCAATCCTTTCACCAGTCAAAATAAGATCTGTAAACCCAGCTGAAGAGCTTCCAATCAGATGGTTAAAGAACGGACCAGATAGGGTCCCTAGAAACATGTCAACAAGCTCACAATCAGCCAACGGTGGTTGCACCCTTCCGGCCAGGTCTCTCCACTTTTGAGCATACTCTTTGAATCCTTCACCCATTCCTATTGACATACCCTAGAGTTGGGTACGCGTAGGAGCGAGGTCGGAATTGTACTGATACTGCCTGTAGAATGCAGTAGCCAAATCTTCCCAACTGCGGATACTGGCTCCATCCAACTGATAGAACCACTCAAGCTGAGTCCCTGAGAGACTGTCTTGAAAGAAATGGACCCATAAGTTCTTATCAGCAGTGTAAGGCTGGATCTTCCTCACATACGACCGGAGGTGCAGCTTTGGACAGGAAGCTCCGTCATACTTGGCAAAGGCAGGTGCCTTTAATTTGTGGGAAATCACCACCCCAGATGATAGACCTAGATCTCCGAAATCCAGACCGGGCACCTTCTGTATTTCCATAGCACTCAAACGATCTTCCAACTGTTTGTACTTATCCTCAACAGGGGGATACTGTTCTTCATCATAGTCCGTCTCGTTGTTGGAGACTTCAGGGCTAGGAGCCCTCCTTTCCTGTGGACTATCTTTCCCTCCAGATGAGGTGGTCAGATCAACTTCATTCTGCAACCCGTTTCCAAACCTGCGTCCAGTATTGAACAGGATGGTCTTCTTCTTCTTCTTCTTCCTCTCTTTCAGAATCAGGCTCTTCAAGTCCTGCTGACCCTTAGCTAGGCTCATGACCAGCTCTTGAAATTGGGCATTCTGGGCCTGGAGGGCCTTGATAGCTTGCTCAGTGGAAGGTTCAGCAGACATGATGATTGCTGAAATAAACAGCGAAGAAGATAAGAGACCTGTAATGGGTACCTGTTTATGAAGTGCATGGGATGAAATGCGTATTATTTATGATTTAAAAGACAATCGAGATTCAACTTTGTAAACAAGAAAGCAAACACACTTTATTAGATTTAAACTTCAAAATTTAAATTGTTCAACAAACTGCCCTTAGGCGTTACAAAAATGGAAATACTAAAAAGTAAAGTAAAAACTGTAAAAGAAATCAACAAAGGTCCATCAATGCTCCCATGGTCTCTTCTTCTCAGTACGAACATAATCATTCAGGATCCGCTCGTTCTCCAGTTGTCTGGTCAGCTTCTGGATCTTCTGCTCTTGTTTATTGAACTTCTCCCGATAAGAATCCCGTTCTTTCCGCAGTTGCATCCAAGACCTCTTCAGTGTCCCAATATCAGTGGGCATATAAGGATGGAGAATAGTTGGAAGAACCCCCTCCTCATTAGCAACTTCAAGAGTAACAGGCCTGACAACTTCATATGGCATACCTAGCTTCTGGGCACGGATGCGGACCCATCTGAGATATGGCTCCATTGGCAGAGAAGTCTTTGGACCCAACTCATGTGGATCAGATTGGTGAACTCTGTCCCAAGCCCTTATGAATCTACGACGTAGCTCGTCGCTATCTCCCTGAAAATCAAAGATGATATGAGGCATCAACATTTCATGAGGCCCTTCTCTTCTGGCTCTTCCAAACTGACGGAGAGCTAAGCATGGGTTGTAAGAAATCCCTCCATGGGTTCCGATCAATGGAACATTAGGATACTCTCCACAGCGGTCGATGATAGTCACCTCATCCATACCTTTGAGGGTCCAGATAATGTCATTATTAGAAATAGACATCACCATATAAGCCCAACCCATTCCTTCTTTGTTTTTCAGTACTGACTTCGGGAGGTGTGAAATAAACCACCTCGACAATAAAGGAGCACAACACATCAAGGTTCCCCGCTTTCGGGCAGTACGAGCATAGAGCTGGTGAAGGATGTCACCCAAGAGAGTGGGTATAGGGTTCTGAGAAATGAAGATCTTTATGGCATTAATATCAACAAAAGTGTCATGATTCAGAAACAATACCAAGCCATAAATCAAGAGAGCCAGAATATCCTCGAACGCCTTGAAGTCTAAGCTGTCCCAGAAGTAGTTAGCCTTGCCAACCAAAAACTTAGTTAGGAAACCCTTAGATCCACTTCTAGTCTCCCAGTTAGCCATTACCTCTTCTTTGGTCAAGTGAAGGGCTGCAGCAATTTCTTCGGGCTTAAGAGTCTTCTCCCAACCAGTAAATGGAGTCTGCTCCAAAACAGAGATACCGAGCAGCTTAGAGAACTCTTCTAGGGTAGGAACCAGCTGGAAGTCCTGGAAAGTAAAATAATGGTACAGCGGATCATAGAATTGGACCAGGACACTCATCATTTGTTCGTCCAATTTTGAGGTGACCAAACTGAGAAGAGAACCATGCCTTCTGATGAAGGAAGTAGTGTTTGGAATCCTGACAACCAACTCTTTAAGCAGGGTAGGTACTTGAACAAAGTTGATCCGGATGGTATTCTTACGCATGGGCATCATGATGACCTACAAAATAGAGCAAAGATGAAACCCTCTTGTCTTTGAAATAGGTTAGTCCTTATGCAAGATGTATGCAATGTTTATGATGCTATGATGTCATGGTAAAGGCACACCACAAGTATCCACAAAAGGCAAACATGGTAAAGGCACACAAGTCAAACAAAAGAGCCCTTAGATTTCAGACTGGCATGAAGCTTAGGTACTACCCTCTTTCAGTTCAGTTGGTTAAGACATGTCCTAAAAAATAGTAACCGGGTTCTAGAGGATCTCAATATCACTGACTACCCTCAATCGGTCATAATTCCAGTTTAGCAACCTTTTCTTGCAGCCGGAATCATCGCGAGAGTTTAGTCTCAATGAGTGTAGCATACTGCTACTGTTCTATGGCCAAGTTGGTCAATTTAAGGTTCTAAGGTCAGTTGGTGCTTAATGACTCCTTAGAAGACCCATATTATCCTCGTTCCAACACAAGGGATATCGGTACAGACTAAGGTGCCACACCAATTTAGCTACTGCTTCATCCGTGTCGGTCTACACCGGACAGATCCCTCACAGTTTATTGCTACTTACCTAAAGGGTATCCCCATATCCGGGTTAGGATCTATAGAACTCCGATACAAGCCCACAAAATTAAAGCACACAAAGCATACAATTGAAAACATAATGATCTAATCCTAAGGTACACCTCACTTATATTATTCCCTAGCAGGGTCGCCAGTTCTGTGATTGGTGAGAATGAGAACTGGCTATTTTGGATATGCTGGTTCGTGTTTTGCGTTTGTTTTCGCAAAATGTTACGGTAAGCAAGAGTCGCCACCGTCTTTTATTTTATCCAATAAGGAAAGGACAAAAGCACAGAAAAATTCCTTTTTGAGATATTTCTCGGGGTTCGGGAGGTAGATTATAGAAAGGGAAGGTGTTAGCACCCTTTCTATCTGTGGTTATCCACGGGCTCTTAGGTACTTGCTCATTGTGTTTTCAAAAGTTTGCTTTTCTTTGTGTTTGTGGGTTTGAAAAGAGTTTTTGTTTGAAAGGAGTGTAAGTGCGAAAAGTTTGGTTTTGTTTTAAAAGGAGCAAGTACTTAAAAACCATCTACCTACTCAAAAAGGAATTAAACTATACAAATGTCCTTTAGACAGTGCTATCCCACTATTGAGGAGTAGGTAGCACCGTCATTGGAGTTTTCGGGTCAATCTGATTAAGGGACGTGTGGTCACTAAAGCAACGTTAGGACGCCTTAGCGGTAACCCTAATATCCTAGATCATTTTTCCGAGGCAACCGTTTCGAGGCAACTATGATCTTTGGACAAGAGGGCGACCTCTAAAAATTCCTATACTCAATGACCACGTTCGAGGTAACCAAGTGAGGCGTACCCTAAGAGTGCGCATGTGCGAGTGTTTTATTTCGGTTAATTTTATCTTTGTACATGTCATAGGTGAGTGTGATCGGTGGATCTGGAACTGACTGTTTAACGCTGGTTCGCGAAATGTCGCGGAAGCAAGAGTCGCCACCGTCTTTTATTTTCTCCAAATGGAAAGGACAAAAGCACAGAAAAATTCCTTATAGAGATTGCTCTCGGTTCGGGAGGTAGATTATAGAAAGGGAAGGTGTTAGCACCCTTTCTATCCATGGTTATCCATGGGCTCTTAGATACTTTCTCATTTGTGTTTTCAAAAATGTTTGTTTGCTTTTCAATTGTGGGTTTTAAAAAAGTTTCTTTGAAAATTTCAGTTCGACTCTTGTATCGGTCCTCAAGAGTGTTTGAAAAATTGCTTTCGAAAGCTTTTTGAAAAGGTGTCGGTGTGAAAAGTATTTTTTTTGATTTGTTTTGAAATTAGAGCAAGTATCTAGAGTCGTCTACCTACCCTAAGGAATTCGTCTGTGTAAATGTCCTTTAAAGTAGTGCCATCCCACCATTGAGAGGTAGGTAGCACCACCGTTGGAGGTGTTCGGGTCAATTCAAGGTTCGGGACATGGTGATCACCAGAGCAATGGGAAGATACCTTAGAAGCTACCCTCATGCCAGGTTCCCGGATCATGAGGACTTACTAAAACATCCTCTACTCGACGATCACCTTTCGAGGCGAGGCAACAGTGAGGCGTACCCTAGGGGTGATGTGTGATTTGTGTGTCAGATTCATTTATTTTATCTTGTCATGTTATGAGTGAGCTACGCGTTTGTTTTTATTTTGTCCATTCATTCTTGCATGCATTTATTTAACAGTTAAAATATTGCGAGAAATAAAAGTTCTAAACTATTACAAAGGCGCGGGTCCACATCGCCAAATTAAACCAGGACTCGATTTGACATAAAATAAAGAAATAAAATGCGGGAAATATAAAATGTCCGAGTTACATGGCTTGAGCAATTACATAATATTTGAAAGAAAATAAATGTGCGAAAGAAATAAAAATAGAACGTTCGAGGGCGTTGGACCCTTTAAAGAAATTAAATGAAATTAAAAAGCTAATTAATTATTTAATAAAAGGAAAGAAATGTTTTTTAGTTTTTTTGTATTTATGAAATAAAGAAAATTAAAATTAAAAGAAACTCTAATTCTAAGTTTTTTAATTATTAATGAAAATGTTAAAGTTTAACCTAATTTACTAAAGAATTTATGTACATGTTTATTTACAAAATAAATTAGTAATTAATAATAATGATAATAAGAAAAAAAATTATTTATTAAGAAAAGTGATAAAAAGTAAAAAAAAAACCAAATTTCTACATATTTTAATTTATTGAGAAAAAGATTAAAGTTTTGAAACCTAAATTAATCTAATTAATTGTTTAAAGTTTATTTACAAAAATAATAATAGTAAAATTAACATTAATAAAATAAACATTTTTTTGATTTTTCTGTATTTTATATTTATTATGAAAATTATTTTATGGAATTAAAAGAAAACAATTAAAAAATAATTAAAAGAATAAAAAGGAAAAACAAATAAAAATTAAAAATTGAGCAAACCATAGGGGGTGTCTGGCCCAAGGGGAGACTTTTTGAAGTATTGACTCCTGAGTACCGTGGTCTGCATTCTTTGGCCATTGGATTGAGTTTCATGCATAAGTTGTTCTACTTTGGCCATTTGGCTTTTGGCTTTTGGCTTTTGGCCATTTGTGTTCTGGCCTCAACGTTCCTTAATCTTCTCAGGATGTTGTCTCGCCACGTATTGGTGTCATGTGTAAAATGTTCTGTTTTGGCCATTTGGCTTTTGGCTTTTGGCCATTTGACTTTTGGCCTCAACGTTCATTAATGAACCTGCATGGGATCCTGTCTAAATCTGCAACCTCATGAACACATTAAATAAAATCATAAAAATTCAAATAAAACCAACATATGAAGAAATTTAATGTTTAGGCACAATATGACATGTATGAATGATTATACCCTTTTGATCATGGAGATCAAATCAACCTTACCCTTACTGGAAAAGTAGTGACATGAATGCTTTTATGCCTTTTGGATCATGGAGATCAAGTCAGCCTTACCCTTACTGAAGAAGTAATAAGATGTTGGTTTGTAACTGAGATGGCTTGTTTGTAGTGAGAGAGGGATTTGTAATAAGGATTTCAATGTTTTAGGGTTCTTGAAAGAGTTTGATATTCTGACAGTGTTGTGGCAAGGTTTTTTCTCTCTTTTCCTCCTCTTTCTCCCTCTGGTTTGTGTGAAACGAAGGTGATTATATAATGGAAATTAGGGTAAAGCAAATGTGCTTTGAATGTGCAATTGGGCCTCCAATATTCACTTGAATTCGTCACTTTCCAGGCTAAATCGCAGGGACTTAAGTGCATTTTTTGAAGTTGAAATGTGAAAACAAAATGTAGCCGGCATCGAGAACTAACTCCTGTCCGAAAATCGACTCAATCGGATAAACGGTGAATTAGTTATGAATTTTTGAAGTTTCAGCTCAGAGAAACTTATTTTGGGCTCCAGTGTCGACTCTGACACGTTCTTCAATAAAAAATTGGTATTGATCGGTGCATAATTTGGTCTCGACTTTTGAAGCAAAGTTGTAGATCTACAAGTCAGGGACCTTGTGTAAAAATATGAGCCCAATCTGATAAAAATTGACCGAGTTATGAATTTTCGAAGTTTCGGCCCAGATGAAATAATATTCAGCATTCAGGAGTTTCGGTGTGTCACGTACTCTGAGCAAAAAACGAAGGCCTTTTGAATACCGTTTGAACTCAATACCTTCTGTGAAAATGTAGCCAACTCAATTTGTGAAATTTTGGCGCCGGAACCAGCTCGATACGATGAAAATCGACCAAGTTGTGATTTTCTGAACATGACGCAAATAAACTTCTGTCACAAATTTTCTGCACGAAAATACTTGATAAATCCACATTTTTGAAGACCTTCTGATCGAAATTGGCTTCCAGCCATGAGAGATGAAAACGTAGATAATGTCAAGACGGAATTTTGGCCACCGGAACGGGTTCAAAACGAGCTACGATCTTCAAGTTATGAATTTTTTAGCGCGTAAAAACTGCACTTTCAGCACACTTTTTTCACCATATTTCTTCGAGAAAACTCACACATTCGGATACCTTCTTTAAAGAATTGACTCTTGAGCCGAACCTGAATTTGAGAATATGTTATCAGAGATATCTTGGCGAAAGAACACCTGAATATGATGCGCCGGGTTGGACTTGTGAATTTTTCTTGAAATATTTTGAGAAATATGGGAGGGCAAATTTTGGGGTACAACAGTTGCCCCTGTTCAATCTTCTTAGACCTGAGGATGCAGATTGGCTGACGTGCCTTTCGTAATCCAAGGGTAGAAGATGATTGAACACTAGAGTGCCCAGAAATTTGCGCTCACATAGAAGCAGTGTGATGGTGGAATGGGCTTATGGATGCCATTTAGAGATTGCTGGATAGGATGATGGACTTGTAGATGCCATGCTAAGAGATGATGGAAGGTGGACGGGCTTATAGATGCCATATGGATGTTGATCGCATAAGAGATTCCTTAGCGAGAACTTGCGTACCTGCAAAAAAGAAAATGATTACCTGACCTGTTACGGGGTTGGTCTTCAAACTCTTTGTATAGATGTGTCCTGACTTGTTACAGGAGCTGGATCTGGAGCTTCAGAAGATGATGAATGAACCAGGGGTGGTTACTACCTCAGTAGGAACGGTGAGAGAACCTTGGATGACTTTAACCTCAACAACAATCATTGAGAAAATCTTGGATAACTTCACTTCAACAGCAATCATTGAGCGAAATCTTGGTGGGAATTACCATCTCCGCAGTATTGGGGAGAGAACCATAGGCGATTACAACCTCAATAGCAATCATTGAGAAAAACCTGGAATGGAGTTATCATCTCCGCAGCATTGGGGAGAGAACCATAGGAAATTATAATCTCAAAAGCAATCATTGAGAAAAACCTGGAATGGAATTATCATCTCCGCAGCATTGGGGAGAGAACCATAGGAAATTATAATCTCAAAAGCAATCATTGAGAAAAACCTTGGATGGAATTATCATCTCCGCAGCATTGGGGAGAGAACCATAGGAAATTATAATCTCAAAAGCAATCATTGAGAAAAACCTTGGATGGAATTATCGTCTCCGCAGCATTGGGGAGAGAACCATAGGAAATTATAATCTCAAAAGCAATCATTGAGAAAAACCTTAGACGGAATTATCGTCTCCGCAGCATTGGGGAGAGAACCATAGGAAATTATAATCTCAAAAGCAATCATTGAGAAAAACCTTGGATGGAATTATCGTCTCCGCAGTATTGGGGAGAGAACCATAGGAAATTATAATCTCAAAAGCAATCATTGAGAAAAACCTTGGATGGAATTATCGTCTCCGCAACATTGGGGAGAGAACCATAGGAAATTATAATCTCAAAAGCAATCATTGAGAAAAACCTTGGATGGAATTATCGTCTCCGCAGTATTGGGGAGAGAACCATAGGAAATTATAATCTCAAAAGCAATCATTTAGAAAAACCTGGAATGGAATTATCATCTCCGCAGTATCGGGGAGAGAACCATAGGAAATTATAATCTCAAAAGCAATCATTGAGAAAAACCTTGGATGGAATTATCGTCTCCGCAGCATTGGGGAGAGAACCATAGGAAATTATAATCTCAAAAGCAATCATTGAGAAAAACCTTGGATGGAATTATCGTCTCCGCAGCATTGGGGAGAGAACCATAGGCAATTACAATCTCAATAGCAATCATTGAGAAAACCTGGGATCACTTCTACTGAGTCTTCATCAGAAAAATCTGTTTGGGGTCGATTTAGCTGGACTAGAGAAGGCCTTGGACTGGATAAGAAATCTTTGGAGTCGATTAACTGAACCGGTCTAGGTCTTGGAATGTCTTCAACTGGGTAAGAAACAGGGAGATCTTTGGAGTCGATCTGACCGAACCAGAGAAGACCTTTGACTGGATAATAACCAAAGAAATCTTTGGAGTCGATTTAACTGAACCAGATAAGGTCTTAGAGTCTTGAAATATGATTGAGAATTCAACTGAATCTTTCCTGAAAGGTAAAGGTCAGTCATATGCAATGCATGATATAGACCAAGCAATGATGTTCTCAACATAAATGAGATTTGTAAGATATGATGCGTATATGCATGCTATAATGATGTATGGAAGTGCGATGTTTATGAATGTATTCTTCGTCTAGGAAAGCAAATCCTTGACGGGTGCCGGGAAGTCACTCCTGGGCTGATGTTGGAGAATAGATTTTGCTTCCGCTGGGGATGATGATTGCAAGAATACCGGTAGGAGAAGATGACTCCGTTGGGGAATAAACTTGGCGAATGGAATAACTCTGCGGGGAGGAGAGTACTCTAACGATCTTGCTGGGAAGCAATACTCGGTGGGGAGAGAGATACTTTGCTGGAATGTGGATAATAACTCGCTGGGGATACCCTTGTTGTGTTGGAAGTGTTGATAGACTTCGCTGGGGATAATAAGACTTCGTCGAGGATGCTTTATCCGTGGCTTTTGGCTGAGGATAACCCAGTTATATCCTGGTAAGGAAATAACTCTTTGAATAAAGCCAGAAGACGCGTTCGTGCTCTGCGAGGATAAGCTTCCAGAATCTACTGGGGATAAGCTTACTGCTTGGGGAGATAAATTCCAACTTTCCTGGGGAACTGGATTGGACTCTCCTGGGGAAGTTTTGAACTGGATCGAGGAAGTGGCTCCATTGAATGTTTGATATACCGCCGGGGAACAATCTTAGACCAAGACTGCCGGGGATGCTTGTTATGAATATGTGTGCTGCTGGGGAATGTTGAGATCTGCTGGAGAATACTCAACTTCCTTAAGTTTGATAGTAGCTTCGCTTGAGAGTGCTCTGACTGGCTGGCTCACTCTCTGGGGGATTAAGATATCTGGTTACGTTCTTCCGCTGAACCCATCTTGGTACCCTGGAGGACAGAACAATTAGATTGCTTTTAGACAATTCTTTATTGCCCCTGTTTCTGTGGGAGAAGATACCTGTGGCGGTGCTTGATGACTGCCGATTGACAAATCTTCTTCTGGTAGGCCAGTGACAAGATGCCGGGACATAGTCGTACGCTTTTGATCCCTAACTTTTGCCTGGACCGCCCTTTCGGGTTTTCAGTCCACCGGGATACCCATTTTTGCCCAAGCCGCCTTTTCAGGTTTTCGACTTGCCGGGTGTACAGATTTTTCCCATTTCATCCCTTATTTTTGCCCGAACCCTTTTGGTTCGCCGGGAAGCCCTAATTTTTGCCTAGGCACGTCAGCCTAGCGGGTCTTTGATTTTGCGTAGTATTTTTTTTCCGACTATGTCCACGCTCTCAGGATGTAGGGAGTTGCCCCTGTCAGAAGTGTTTTGTCATACAAGATTTGTTGCTGGAATTCCCAAAATGATTCAGGCGGAGATTTGCCCCAGGCTATTTGGCCTTTGAGAGATTCTACGAATCTTGATTGGATTGCCCCAGATAATAGACACTGGCCATGTCTGCCCCTTGATTGGAAGTGCTTTTGTTCACCAGAAATTCTTCGTGCGAATTTTCATGCTGTTCAAACAAAAAGTCATATGCAAACAATGTTATATCAAAATGCAAAGCTTATGTTTATCTTGAAGATTTTGAAAATGCATTCTTTTTCATAAAACAAGTGAATGTTTGTAAAACATGATGTCAACTCCATATTTACAGTAGGCCTTAAGGAGTCAGGATACCTTTCGTAACAGTATGCTTTCGAACTAACCCGTGCTTCAGCTAGGACTTTTAAGGGTTATAACGTGGTCTGGTTCACGGTTTAAGAAACAAAGGATAAAGGCTCAAATTTTATTTGTACCCACCCGCTCTTCGTGATGTTCTCCAAACCTAAACTCAGTTGATCATACGTTAGACCTTGTTCGAGTCTTTGTCCTGACTTTCCGGTGATGTTGAACGTTTATTAGAATAGGCAGTCATTTTTTGTTGAGGGTTTGTAAGACCTCTTTCTTGTCTGATTTTTGTTATCCCTTTCTTTTTTGCCTGAACAGTTTCCTTTTTTGGAATTACAGTCAGCGGGATGCCCCAGTTTTGTAAGTCTCCTTCATGGGTTTTGACTTAATGGGTTTTTTTTTTGTTTTTTTTTTGAGATAATGACTGCCTTTCTTTATTGATTATTCGGAACCATCATTGTCTTTCTTTGTTTTGTAAGGACCTCTTTGGTGCCATTCGTTATGCACTTGGATCAACTGAGAGACTACCCTGCCCCAGGTTATGATTAAGGGTTTTAATTTTCGAAAAGAAAAACTCCTACTTCTTTGGCTCAGAGGGGTTGACGAGGGATTATCTTCCTTATAACTCCAGTGTTTAGGGATTGAAACAATGCATGTACCTCATCAGCGGGGTCTGTTCAAAAGCATACTGTAGATTATGGTATCGTTTTCGTCATCCTCCCTCAAGAGGCTTAGAATTATTATTTAAGAGTTGATCATCAGAAAAAATATGAAAATAATTTGCATTTAGTGAATACGAATATATTGTTTCAGAACAGACATATGCAATGCATTAATGAAATAACAATGTTTAACATGAGTAAATGTTCGAACAAAAGAGAATTGCAACTTGAACATTCGAAGGAACAAAAATTTCTCAATCCTAGCCATGTTTTGGCAAGGGAGCAGTGATCACGTTGGGAGTCTCGACGGGCTCGAACTCGATCTCTTTAGCATCGATCATATTCTGAATCTTGTACTTTAGTGCCCAACAGTCCTCAGTATCGTGCCCCGGACTACCAGAATGGTAAGCGCACCTTGCTTCTGGGTTGTAGTTTGGAGAGGAAGTCTTTGGATTTGCAGGAGGGTTGATCACCGCAATCAGGTTCATCCTTAACATGTGCTGCAAAGCTCGTGACCATGACATGTTGATGTAGGTGAATTGTCTCTTAGGCTCGTCCGACCTGTTCTGATCAACCCGCTGTTCTTGGCGAGGTCGTTGTTGGCCCTGAGAAGTAGTAGCAACTCGGAGAGGTCTATTCATTGGACCCGACTTTTGCCTTCTTGGAAGATGTTCCATGACCTGGTCCCTGATTTGGGCTGGTTGCTTCATGCCTTGAGGAAGCTGACTGATCATGGCCCTCATCTCTCCTTGCTCCTGAGCTAAACCTTGAATGAGGGCCCTTTGCCCCAGCATCTGGGTTTTCAATGTGTCTACCTCAGCTTGTAGACGTTTCAGCTGTTCGTCCTTGTCATCTTCAGGACTCTTTCTGATCAGATTCCCCATGAGGAGTGTCCTCAACTCTTCCTGCCCCTTGGATAGGCCTAGGAAGATTTCCCTAAACTGAGTCTCTTGAGCGTGAAGGCCCTGGTTATCTTGTTGTGAAGCCATTGCTGAAATAAACAGCGAGAAAGGTAAGTGACCTGCAACAAGGATACCTGTTATGCAATGATGAGTATGACATGCATGCAATGTTTTCAAGGACCTCGCAGGGTAAACAAGAAAATTGTTAGCATTGGAAACTGGTGACTTGATTGAAGGCACTTCATATTGCTGAGAGTCCTTCTTCAAGGGTCAAAGGCTCACCATATCCAGTGGGTCATAGCCCCTGACTTTAATCATCATGTCTGGTTTTGATTTCCAAACAACCTTGGTTAGGGGAACCTTCTTCAAGAGTCAGAGCTCACCATATCAAGTGGGTCATAGCCCCTGACTACTTTGTCTAGAGGAAAATAAATCCTATTTGCCCCTTGCTGGGATAGTTGATTCACCATGACCTGCATCACAAGCCCTTGAGATCCTTGAAATGGATTAGTTTTTTTATGCAGGATGTATGCAATGGTATGATGCCATGCTATGCATGGGGTAATGTAGGTAAACCCTGTTACGAGTCCCAATTAAGGACTGCAAACCAAAACCTGCAAGAAACTCAAGTAAAACCTGTCATGAGTCCCACTTAAGGACTAAAAACAAAACCGGCAAGAAACTCGGTAAACCCTGTTAGGAGTCCTAATTAAGGACTGTAAACCAAAACCTGTAAGAAACTTAGGTACCCTGTTATGAGTCCCTATTAAGGACTATAAACAAAACCTGCAAGTAGTTCATGTGTCAGATAACAAGCATGCAAGTAGTCAAGTACGAAGGCACGCAAGTCACACAAGAGAAACCCTTAGAGTTTAGGCCAGCATGGGGTCTAGGTATTACCCTCTTTCAGTTGGTGGGTTCAACCTGTCCTATCAGAAGTAACCGGGTTCTAAGGGTCCCAATATCACTGGATTGCTTTCATTGTTCATCGTTTCGATTTAGCCACTGAACTGGCAACCGAAATATTCCAAGAAAACAACCCTCAATTGAGTGTAGTATCGAGTATCAACCAACCTCGGACTGCACCAAAGTCAGTTATCTCACTACCCTAAAGAGGCCAAGATGGTTCAATTAAGGTTCCTAAGGTCAGTTGATGCTTCACGACACCACGCGGCGACCCCGTACTCTCCTTGACTGAACTCAAGGGTTACCGGTACACACCAAAGTGCCACATCAACGTAGCAGACTGTTTCAACCATGTCGGTATACCCCGCACAGTTCCCTCACAGCCTTGTTGCTACTTTCTAAGAAGGTATCCCCAGATCCGGGTTAGGATCTATAGAACTCCCAAGACAGTCCCACAATAATAAAGCAAGCAAGTCAATACAATTGAAAACACAGTTATGAACCATCCTAAGGTACACCTCACTTTAAGTTTAAATCCCCAGCAGAGTCGCCAGTTCTGTGATCGGTGGATCTGGAACTGACTGTTTAACGCTGGTTCGCGAAATGTCGCGGAAGCAAGAGTCGCCACCGTCTTTTATTTTCTCCAAATGGAAAGGACAAAAGCACAGAAAAATTCCTTATAGAGATTGCTCTCGGTTCGGGAGGTAGATTATAGAAAGGGAAGGTGTTAGCACCCTTTCTATCCATGGTTATCCATGGGCTCTTAGATACTTGCTCATTTGTGTTTTCAAAAATGTTTGTTTGCTTTTCAATTGTGGGTTTTAAAAAAGTTTCTTTGAAAATTTTAGTTCGACTCTTGTATCGGTCCTCAAGAGTGTTTGAAAAATTGCTTTCGAAAGCTTTTTGAAAAGGTGTCGGTGTGAAAAGTATTTTTTTTTTATTTGTTTTGAAATTAGAGCAAGTATCTAGAGTCGTCTACCTACCCTAAGGAATTCGTCTGTGTAAATGTCCTTTAAAGTAGTGCCATCCCACCATTGAGAGGTAGGTAGCACCACCGTTGGAGGTGTTCGGGTCAATTCAAGGTTCGGGACATGGTGATCACCAGAGCAATGGGAAGATACCTTAGAAGCTACCCTCATGCCAGGTTCCCGGATCATGAGGACTTACTAAAACATCCTCTACTCGACGATCACCTTTCGAGGCAAGGCAACAGTGAGGCGTACCCTAGGGGTGGTGTGTGATTTGTGTGTCAGATTCATTTATTTTATCTTGTCATGTTATGAGTGAGCTACGCGTTTGTTTTTATTTTGTCCATTCATTCTTGCATGCATTTATTTAACAGTTAAAATATTGCGAGAAATAAAAGTTCTAAACTATTACAAAGGCGCGGGTCCACATCGCCAAATTAAACCAGGACCCGATTTGACATAAAATAAAGAAATAAAATGCGGGAAATATAAAATGTCCGAGTTACATGGCTTGAGCAATTACATAATATTTGAAAGAAAATAAATGTGCGAAAGAAATAAAAATAGAACGTTCGAGGGCGTTGGACCCTTTAAAGAAATTAAATGAAATTAAAAAGCTAATTAATTATTTAATAAAAGGAAAAAAATGTTTTTTAGTTTTTTTGTATTTATGAAATAAAGAAAATTAAAATTAAAAGAAACTCTAATTCTAAGTTTTTTAATTATTAATGAAAATGTTAAAGTTTAACCTAATTTACTAAAGAATTTATGTACATGTTTATTTACAAAATAAATTAGTAATTAATAATAATGATAATAAGAAAAAAAATTATTTATTAAAAAAAGTGATAAAAAGTTAAAAAAACCAAATTTCTACATATTTTAATTTATTGAGAAAAAGATTAAAGTTTTGAAACCTAAATTAATCTAATTAATTGTTTAAAGTTTATTTACAAAAATAATAATAGTAAAATTAACATTAATAAAATAAACATTTTTTTGATTTTTCTGTATTTTATATTTATTATGAAAATTATTTTATGGAATTAAAAGAAAACAATTAAAAAACAATTAAAAGAATAAAAAGGAAAAACAAATAAAAATTAAAAATTGAGCAAACCATAGGGGGTGTCTGGCCCAAGGGGAGGCTTTTTGAAGTATTGACTCCTGAGTACCGTGGTCTGCATTCTTTGGCCATTGGATTGAGTTTCATGCATAAGTTGTTCTACTTTGGCCATTTGGCTTTTGGCTTTTGGCTTTTGGCCATTTGTGTTCTGGCCTCAACGTTCCTTAATCTTCTCAGGATGTCTGTCTCGCCACGTATTGGTGTCATGTGTAAAATGTTCTGTTTTGGCCATTTGGCTTTTGGCTTTTGGCTTTTGGCCATTTGACTTTTGGCCTCAACGTTGAACCTGCATGGGATCCTGTCTAAATCTGCAACCTCATGAACACATTAAATAAAATCATAAAAATTCAAATAAAACCAACATATGAAGAAATTTAATGTTTAGGCACAATATGACATGTATGAATGATTATACCCTTTTGATCATGGAGATCAAATCAACCTTACCCTTACTGGAAAAGTAGTGACATGAATGCTTTTATGCCTTTTGGATCATGGAGATCAAGCCAGCCTTACCGTTACTGAAGAAGTAATAAGATGTTGGTTTGTAACTAAGATGGCTTGTTTGTAGTGAGAGAGGGATTTGTAATAAGGATTTCAAAGTTTTAGGGTTCTTGAAAGAGTTTGATATTCTGACAGTGTTGTGGCAAGGTTTTTTCTCTCTTTTCCTCCTCTTTCTCCCTCTGGTTTGTGTGAAAAGAAGGTGATTATATAATGGAAATTAGGGTAAAGCAAATGTGCTTTGAATATGCAATTGGGCCTCCAATATTCACTTAAATTCGTCACTTTCCAGGCTAAATCGCAGGGACTTAAGTGCATTTTTTGAAGTTGAAATGTGAAAACAAAATGTAGCCGGCATCGAGAACTAACTCCTGTCCGAAAATCGACTCAATCGGATAAACGGTGAATTAGTTATGAATTTTTGAAGTTTCAGCTCAGACAAACTTATTTTGGGCTCCAGTGTCGACTCTGACACGTTCTTCAATAAAAAACTGGTATTGATCAGTGCATAATTTGGTCTCGACTTTTGAAGCAAAGTTGTAGATCTACAAGTCAGGGACCTTGTGTAAAAATATGAGCCCAATCTGATAAAAATTGACCGAGTTATGAATTTTCGAAGTTTCGGCCCAGATGAAATAATATTCAGCATTCAGGATTTTCGGTGTGTCACGTACTCTGAGCAAAAAACGAAGGCCTTTTGAATACCGTTTGAACTCAATACCTTCTGTGAAAATGTAGCCAACTCAATTTGTGAAATTGTGGCGCCGGAACCAGCTCGATACGATGAAAATCGACCAAGTTATGATTTTCTGAACATGACGCAAATAAACTTCTGTCACAAATTTTCTGCACGAAAATACTTGATAAATCCACATTTTTGAAGACCTTCTGATCGAAATTGGCTTCCAGCCGTGAGAGATGAAAAGGTAGATAATGTCAAGACGGAATTTTGGCCACCGGAACGGGTTCAAAACGAGCCACGATCTTCAAGTTATGAATTTTTTAGCGCGTAAAAACTGCACTTTCAGCACACTTTTTTCACCATATTTCTTCGAGAAAACTCACACATTCGGATACCTTCTTTAAAGAATTGACTCTTGAGCCGAACCTGAATTTGAGAATATGTTATCAGAGATATCTTGGCGAAAGAACACCTGAATATGATGCGCCGGGTTGGACTTGTGAATTTTTCTTGAAATATTTTGAGAAATATGGGAGGGCAAATTTTGGGGTACAACAGTGAGCTATGTTGATTTTAAGTTCATACATTTGATCTTGTCATGCATTCCCTATTATCAAACATCTAACAGTGTATAGTTGCGGAATGTAAATTGCGGAAAATAAATCTAAGCTATTACAAGGTGTCGGGTATTTACATCGCCAAAGACAAACCCTTTTAAAAATTAAATTGCGGAAAGTAAATAAAAGCGATAAATAAAATCCTAATTTAAAAACTATTACATTCCCGAAGCAGTTACAATATTGAAACATGGATCAAAAATAATACGCGCGCGAGAAAAATTAAATCGGAGTGTCTTAGGGTTTTGACCCTTTTTTATTAAATAAAGCATATTTTTGTTATTTTTGAATTAAAAATTAGTCTAAATTAATAATTGAATTAATTAATTAAATGAAAATATTTTTGGGTTTTATTTTAATTAAGGAAATGAAATAAGAATGATTAAAAGATATTAAAAACCCTAATTCTATATTAATTTTAATTTAATGCAAAAGATATTAAAATTGTACCTAATTAAAAAAACTAAATTAATTGACTAAAATTTATTTACAAAATAATAAAATAGTGAAATTAATAAAAATATTATTTTTATTTTGGGTTTTCTGGTTTTTTATAAAAAATGTTAATTGGTTAATTAATTAATAACAAAATAAATAATTAAAACAAAAATGAAAATATGAAGGGAAAAAGAAATAACCCAGGGGGTGCTGGGCTTAATTTGGGTGTGAATCTGGCAATTTTCCAGGCCCAACACGTTGGCCTTTGTTGACTTTTCCACTCCAGTATGCGCTTGTTGACCTGAGTCCATGGTGGTCCTTCAACCTTGGCCATTGGTTTCGCCCTGTGAGCCACTTGGCATTTGAGATCTGGAGGTATATGGTAATCCATGCTTGCTGAGTCCACATGGAATAACCTGAAATAAAATTGCAATAAAGTTTTGGGGGACCTGGGATTCGAACCCAGGTCCCAATGGTATCATGCGCTAACGCCTTGCCAGCTGAGCCATTGGTGTTTCTTGTTAATAGGATAATCAATAAACATTATATGCGCAACAATCAACTATGCCTGAAATAAAAAAATAAAAGCACGTAATTTTAAATGGGCCAATGGGAGGGCGACGTCTGTTCGTCTTCTCCAAAATAACTCTGGTTATTTACCTGCGGATTTTTATCCGCAGGAAGATTCGTGGGATGTCTCCAAAATTCTCCCTAGGCCATGTAAACGCGAGCTAAGGCTATCATCGTGTTTGTCTTGCTTCCCTGAACACGACTATAGCCATGAATTGTCTTGATTTTGCATGTACACAAAATGCCTAAAAACGAAGCAAGGAAACCCTAGGTTCGGGTATCACATTAGAAGCCGTGAAAATAAAATTGAATGATGTAGAAAGCTTTGAAATCAAGCATAGATCAAGAATATGTTAATATTTTGTCAAAAAGATACAAGAATGAGGAGTTATATTTTCACCTGCAGAGGCATATTCAGGACCACTTACAGCGTGCTACAGGTGGTCTTAAGGTCCGGTTTTGGTTGCTATAGCTTCAGGAGGTTGCTGGCAAGAGAGCTACGTGAAGCTTTTGCCTTGGAAACGCCTCCAAACAAGAATTCGATCTCTAACTTTTCACACTTTTTTCAAACTTTGTATGGTCGTTTCTGCAATACTTTGTGCGTGTTCTTGCTTTGTGTGGCTTGTGTGAGTGTTATAGAATGAATTAGGTTTGATCTTTTGGTCTGAAATCAAGTGCATTGAAGATTCATGATTTGATTTTGATCACCATTATCAAACTTCCAAAAATAGGCCAAATCTGATTTTTTATGCTTGAATGAGCCTTGATACGAATTGATTTGATGAATCATGCCAATTGAAAGTTTTACCAATCACAACGATATGATTTCATCAATTTTTAGATTTTATTTGATTTAATATTGATTAAAAATGAATTAAATCCATAAAAATTAAATAAAATAAAAAAATAAATGAATGGCCATGAAATCAAATATGGGACACGTGTGTGGCATGAAAATACCATATCAAGTGGAAAAAAGTGGGCCCTTTTGTCAAGAATTGGAGTTTTGAGGATAGTTGACTTTTGGCAAATTTGGAAAAATGCCCAACTTCAACAATCCATAACTTCCTCAATTTTGAACTTTTGGAGGTGTTCTTGGACTCTTCAGAAACCTTGAGATGTCCTCTAATCATCCCTTTTAGTCTAATCTCATTTTGATCTTCCATGCTCAAGTTATAAGCTTTAGCAAAAAAGGTGTTTTTGTTGACTTTCAAAAATGACCTATAATGTCCAAATTTGTAACTTTTTGTGAGTGCATTTCTTGATCTTGGAGTGTGAATATGGATTGTAGGAATTTGAATCCTCTTAAAAATGATATTTGGATGGGTCATTTCTCATAAAGTATGAGAAAGTTATGCTTGGTCAAAGTTGAGTTGACTTTTCCTGCAAAACCCTAATTTAGCAACTTTTGAATCTTGATGAATTTTGAGCAATCCTTGATGAATCATGATCAACCATTGATCAAATGATGAATTATCCTTCAAAATGAGAATGTTTACAAAAAATCTTGAGGTTTGACTGTCTGTAGGTCACAGTTGACTTTTGCCCTAGCATAGTCGATTTTTGGACCTCTTGAGCAATTGACTGACCAAACTTCCTCTGCAAGGTTTGAAATTTGACATGGATGAACTTGAGAACATATTATAACATTGGGGAGAACTTTAGGTCATTTGGATGTAAGGACCTTGATGCAACACAAAACCCTAATTTTGAGGTTGACTGCCTTAGGAGGTGATTTGACTTTCCAACCCTTGAGCCAATCTTGAGCAACTTGGAGATTATTCTTGACATGTCTTGAGAAATATGGGAGGGAAAATTTTGGGGTACAACACCTACTATCCAGGTTCCTTCTCACAGCCCTACTACCCAGGATTTCATCTCGAAGTAACCCTACTATCCAGGTTCCTTCTCACAGGCCTACTATCCATGATTTCATATCAAAGTAACCCTACTATACAGGTTCCTTCTCACAACCCTACTACCCATGCTTTCATCTCGAAGTAACCCTACTATTCAGGTTCCTTCTCACGGACCTACTACCCAGGCTTTCATATCGAAGTAACCTTACTATCCAGGTTCCTTCTCACAGCCCTACTACCCAAGCTTTCATCTCGAAGTAACCCTATTATCCAGGTTCCTTCTCACAGCCCTACTACCCAGGCTTTCATCTCGAAGTAACTCTACTATCCAGGTTCCTTCTCACAGCCCTACTACCCAGGCTTTCATATCGAAGTAACCCTACTACCCAGGTTCCTTCTCACAGCCCTACCATCCAGGCTTTCATATCGAAGTAACCCTACTATCCAGGCTCCTTCTCACAGCCCTACTACCCAGGCTTTCATATCGAAGTAACCCTACTATCCAAGTTCCTTCTCCTAACCTTACTATTCGGGTTCGGCCTCCCTTATCCCCAGACAACAATCCACAACACTGTAAGACCGGGACCCAATCAAACACAATTGATTTCACATTTCCCCAGTAAGTCGTGGTGCAGCATGTACCCTGACCAAACAAATAATCTATTTCTGCTTCCCAAACCGGAATTATTCCCCAGTAGAGTAACCGATAACTGAAGCTCCTAAACTCTATTTCTCCCAAGACAGAGACCAGCATTCCCTAGCGAAGTCCTCCTCAACAATAGGTATACGGGTTCTCGCAAAGGAATCTCTTATGCGATCGACACTTCGTCAGATGGCATCTTTAAGCCCATCTTTGACAATTCTCTAGCAACTTCTGAATTGCATCTGTAAGCCCATTCCCGATATCACAAATCGAGTATCACTTCATGCGAGTGCAAATTTCTGGGCACTCTAGTGTTCAATCATCTTCTACCTTCAGATCACGAAAGGCAGACACGCCAATCTACATCCTCAAGTTTAAGAAGATTGAATAGGGGAACCTATTGTAACCCAAAATTTTCCCTCCTGTTGTACCCAAAAATTTTCCCTCCCATATTTCTCAAGACATTGCAAGAAAAATCTCCAAGTTGCTCAAGTTTGCTCAAGAGTTGGACAAACAAGCTATCTCCTAAGGCAGTCTACCCCAAATTAGGGTTTTGTGTTGCATCAAGATCCTTGAGTCCAAATGACCTCAAGTGCTCCCCAATGTCCTAATATGTTCTCAAAGTCATCCATGTCAAGTTTCAAGCCTTGCAGAGGAAATTTGCTCAGTCAATTGCTCAAAGGTCCAAAAGTCGACTGTGTTAGAGCAAAAGTCAACTGTGACCCAAATACAGTCAAACATCAAGATTTTTTGTCAACATTCTCATTTTGAAGGATATTTCATCATTTTATCAAGGTTTGATCATGATTCATCAAGGATTTCTCAAAATTCATCAAGACTCAAAAGTTGCTAAATTATGGTTTTGTAGAAAAAGTCAACTCAACTTTGACCAAGCATAACTTTCTCCTACTTTATGAGAAATGACCCGTCCAAAGCTAATTTTGAAGAGGATTCAATTCCCTATAATCCATATTCATACCCCAAGTTCAAAATATGCACTCACAAGAAGTTATGAATTTTGACATTATAGGTCATTTTTGAAAGTCAACAAAAACACCTTTTTTGTCAAAGCTTCATACATGAGAATGAAATATCAAAATGAAATGAGACCAAAAGGGTTGGTTATATGACATCTCAAGCTTTCTAAAAAGTCCAATAACACCTCCAAAAGTTCAAAATTGAAGAAATTATGCATTGTTGAAGTTGGACTTTTTTGCAAAATTGCCAAAAGTCAACTATCCTCAAAACATCAAATTTTGTCAAATGGGCCCATTATTTTCCACTTGATTTGAGTTTGCATCATTGTCCACGTGCCCTAGCTTCAGCCATGTGTCCATATATCATTTTTATTATTTAATTTGATTTTTATTTGAATTTATTCATTTTAAATCAAATTAAATCATATAAAATCAAAAAAAATTGATAACAATAGATTTTTTATTGATTGTAGGCTTCAATGGACAGCTAGCATATCTCCAAACTCGTACCAAGGCAAATCAGGTGCAAAAAGATTGAATCAAATCAAATTTGGCAAGTTTGTAAATAGGAATAAAATCATATTCATGTGCATTGATTATGAGGGATTCAGTCCATGATTTCTATCCTAATGCAAAGCATTTTACATAAGGAAGCGAAAGGAAGTGAAACAAGGGTTGGCAATTGCAGAGAGAGGCAGAACAAGATTTGAAAAAAGTCACAAAAAGCTTGAGATCGAAATCGTGTTTAGAGGTGTTTTCTAGGGCTGAGACCTATCCCAATCGCTTCCTGGGCATTCACTCAAGCTAAACAAATCCAAAGCAAGCTTTCTCAGACGTCCAAACGCGCTGTAAGTGTCATAAAACCCAGCTCTGTTCTTGAAATTGAAACTCATCATTCTTGCATCTATAATGAAAACTATTTGCATATTTGTAATCCTCACAACATTTCCAAGCTATTTGCATCATTTGATTTCGTTTATATAACCTGTAATGCAAAACACCATAGCTAGGGTTCTTGGAGCTTTTTTGGGCGTTTTTATTTCAGGAACAATTGACCATCAAGAAGGGTATGGTTGTGACCGGGAGGGTGAGATGAACATAACCATGCCCTTGGAATTCATTTTTGTGGCCTGAGGAGGAGTTTTGAGATGAACCATGTTGTAGCTACGGAATTCTGTCCGTTGGTATAGGTCTGTGTACTTTTGGTCATGGACGACAAGTTGAAGATGATGCATGGTGCCCCATCATTGGGCCATTCAAACCACGCACGCATTTTTTTAATTTCTGGCAATGATTTTTTGTTTTTTTATATAATATATGTTTTGCATCATAATAACAAATTAAACAGCGTGTCCTAGTGGTCAGCAAGTCCAATTCCAAGGCGTTAGTGGCTAAAGGTCAGGGGTTCGATCCCTGCCTCCAGCGCTTTGCATTTTCTCTTTGTTTTTCATATAATCATGTGTTTGCTCAAGCGTGCAGTATACCATGCGCCATCAGTTATCTAATTTCCAGATGGCCAAAGGCCAAAGATGAAGGTCCAAAGATGAAGGTCCATCCTAGACCATGTCCAAGCGTGCACATTGAATTCCAAAAAGTCAAACAAGGCCAGCTCTAATGGGCCTTCTATTGCTACCAGCACCCCCACAATTCAGGCCCAATACTCCTTTTTTCCTTTTTTATTTTGTTTTATTATTTGTTTTATTATTTTTTATTATTTAATTTCTAACCAATCAAAAATTCCTTTTTATAAAATAAAATCACAAAAATATTTTTTTAATTAATTAAACTTTAAACTTTTATTTTTTTTAATAAACACTAATTAATTAATTTAGGTTTTTAATTCTAGAATAACTTTAACCTATTTTGTAAATAAATAATTAATTAGATCTAATTAGGTACTAACCATTAATTTAATTAATTTCATTTTTCTTTCTTAAAATAACAAAATCAAAAAAATATGTCGTAATTAATTTTTCATTTAATTAATTTATTAATTTAATTTAGTAATTAATTTAGGTTTAATTTCTTTCTTAAAATAAAAAACAACAAAAAGATTTCTTCTTTAACTAAAAGGGTCAAAACCCTAATCACGCGCTCGATTTAATTTCCCGCATGCGATTTACTTTCTTTTATCCAATAATATACTTGCTTCCGGATTGTAATAGTTAATAGGACTTTTAATTTTATCGCTTTATTTATTTTCAAAGGGTTTGTCTTTGGCGATGTAAATACCCGACGCCTTGTAATTTAAATTTCGCATTTTATTTCCCGCAAATTATAACTGTTAGACGTTTGATAATAGGGTTGCATGACAAGACTGAATGTTTTAACCTAAAATCAAATTAGATCACCCTAAATGTACAAAGATAAAATAATCTGAAAACGACACACTCGCACATGCGCACTCCTAGGGTACACCCCACTTGGTTGCCTTCGTACGGTCATTGAGTATAGGTCACTTTAGAGGTCGCCCTCTTGTCTAAAGATCATAGACACCTCGAAATGGTTGCCTCGGATATTGTTGCCTCAAACAAATGATCTAAGACATTAGGGTTACCGCTAAGGCGTCCTAACATTGCTTTAGTGACCGCATGTCCCTCATTAGAATTGACCCTCAAATTCCAACGACGATGCTACCTACTCATTAATAGTGGGATAGCATTGTCTAAAGGAAATTAACATAGAACGATTCCTTTTTCGAGTATGTAGATAGTTATTAGATACTTACTCATCCAAAACAAAAACAAAAAAATTTCACTTACACTTTTCGAACAAAGTTTTCAAAAACACTTCATACGCTCTTGAGGACAGAAGCAAGAGTTAAATCGAAGTTTCAAATAAAAACTTTTTTTCAAACCCACAAGCACAAAGAAAGAAATTTTGAAAACATTTGAGCAAGTACCTAAGAGCCCGTGGATAACCACGGATAGAAAGGGTGCTAACACCTTCCCTTTCTATAATCTACCCCCCGAACCCGAGAAATATCTCGAAAAATGAATTTTTCTGTGCTTTTTTCCTTTCCTTGTTGGATAAAATAAAAGTCGGTGGCGACTCTTGCTTACCGCGACATTTAGCGAAAACAAACGTAAAACGCAAACCAGCATTCCAAAAACAGTCAGTTCTTCCCACCGTATCACAGAACTGGCGACTCTGTCGGGGACCATAATAAGTGGGGTGTACCTTAGGAATAGTTCATCATAATGTTTTCAATTGCTTGATTTGTATGATTTATCTTTGTGGGTTTGAATCGGAGTTACTATAGATCCTAACCCGAATCTGGGGGATACCTTTTAGGTAAGTAGCAATAGACTGTGAGGGAACTGTACAGCGTAGACTGATACAGTTGAAGTAGTAGCTACGTTGGTGTGGCACTTTAGTTTGTAATGATATCCCTTGTGGCGCAACGAGGATAATATGGGTCTGCTAAGGGGTCATTAAGCACCAACTGACCTTAGAACCTGTAATTGACCAACTTGGCCATAGAACAGTAGCAGTATGCTACACTCATTGAGACCAAACTGTCGCGATGATTCCGGCTGCAAGAAAAGGTTGCTAAACTGGAATTATGACCGATCAAGGGTGGTCAGTGATATTGAGATTCTCTAGAACCCGGTTACTATTTCTAGGACAGGTTTGAACCAACTAAACTGAAATAGGGTAGTACCTAAGCTCCTTGCCAGCCTGAACTCTAAGGGCTATCTGTGTGACTTGTGTGCCCTTACCATGTTTGTTATTTATGGATACTTGTTGTGTATTTTCTATCATGACATCATGACATTGCATGCATCTTGCATTGGACTAACCTATTTCAAAGACATGAGGGATTCATCTTTATTCTGTTTTATAGGTCATGACACCCATGCGTAGGAACACTATTCGGATCAACTTTGTCCATATTCTCACTCAGCTCAAGGATTTGGTTGCAAAGATTTCAGATACTTCCTCCTTTATCAGAAGACATGGTCACCTTCTGGGTTTGGTCACTTCCAAATTGGACGAGCAGATGATGAGTGTCTTAGTCCAGTTCTTTGATCCACTGTACCATTGCTTTACTTTTCCAGACTACCAGTTGGTCCCCACCTTGGAAGAGTTCTCTGATCTGCTTGGTATCTCTATTCTGGAGCAGACCCTGTTCACAGGTTGGGAGAAGATCCTTAGGCCGGAAGAGATTGCTTCAGCCTTCCATCTGAAAAAGGTTGAGGTAATGTCTAATTGGGAGACTAGAAGTTGAACAAAGGGTTTCTTAACTAAATTCTTGGTTGGTAAGGCTAATCAGTTCTGGGACAGTCTAGACTTCCAGACATTTGAAGACATTCTGGCTCTTCTCATATATGGTTTGGTGTTGTTTCCTAACTCAGATTATTTTGTCGACGTGAATGCAGTGAAGATTTTTATGTCTAGTAATCCTGTGCCCACTCTCTTGGGTGACATTCTTCACTCTCTTTATGCCCGTACTGCTCGGAAGCGGGGAACCCTTATGTGCTGTGCACCATTGCTGGCTATGTGGTTTATTTCTCACCTCCCCAAATCAGTTTTGAAGAACAAGGAAGGCATGGGCTGGGCCTATAGGATTATGTCTCTCTCTCATAATGACATCATTTGGACTACCAAGGGTATGGAAGATGTGGCCATTATTGATCGTTGTGGGGAATACCCTAATGTTCCACTGATAGGAACCAATGGAGGAATCACCTATAATATGTGCTTGGCCTTACGTCAGTTTGGGCGAGCTAGGAGGGAAGGACCTCATGAGTTGTTGATGTCGAGCATTGTCTTTAACTTCCAAGGGGATAGTGACGAGCAACGCTGCAGATTCATAAGAGCTTGGGATAGAGTACACAGGTTTGATCCGCACGAGTTAGGTGCAAAGACTTCTCTTCCGATGGAGTCATATCTCTGTTGGGTTCGTATACGTGCCCAAAAGCTGGGAATGCCGTATGAAGCCGTCTTGCCTATAATTGTTGAAGTTGCTGATTGGCTAAGGATCAGTGTGATCGGTGGGAATAGAACTGACTGTTTTGGAATGTTGGTTCGCGTTTTGCGTTTGTTTTCGCAAAATGTCGCGGTGAGCAAGAGTCCCCACCGTCTTTTATTTTATCCAACAAGGAAAGGACAAAAGCACAGAAAAATTACTTTTTGAGATATTTCTCGGGTTCGGGAGGTAGATTATAGAAAAGGAAGGTGTTAGCACCCTTTCTAACTGTGGTTATCCACGGGCTCTTAGGTACTCGCTCATTACATTTTCAAAAGTTTTCTTTTCTTTGTGATTGTGGATTTGAGAAGGGTTTTTGTTTTGAAAGGGGTGTAAGTGCAAAAAGTTTTGTTTTGTTTTAAAAGGAGCAAGTACTTAAGGACCATCTACCTACTCAAAAAGGAATTAAATTGTGCAAGTGTCCTTTAGACAATGCTATCCCACTATTGAGGAGTAGGTAGCACCGTCGTTGGAGTTTTCGGGTCAATTTGATTAAGGGACGTGTGGTCACTAAAGCAATGTTAGGATGCCTTAGCGGTAACCCTAATGTCTTAGATCATTTTATCCGAGGCAATCGTTTCGAGGCAACTTATGATCTTTGGACAAGAGGGCGACCTCTAAAACTTCCTATACTCAATGACCACGTTCGAGGCAACCAAGTGAGGTGTACCCTAAGAGTGGCATGTGCGAGTGTGTTATTTCGGTTATATTATTTGTACATGTCATGGTGAGCTACTGTTGATTTTAGGTTAAAGATTAATCTTTTCATGCATTGCCTATTTATCAAACATCTAACAGTTAATATTGTGCGGAATTTAAATTGCGGAAAAATAAATCTAAGTTATTACAAGGCATCGGGTATTTACATCGCCAAAGACAAACCCATTAAAATTAAATTGCAAAAAGTAAATGAAAGCGATAAACAAATAAAATCCTAAGTTTAAAACTATTACATTCCCGAAGCAGTTACAATATTGAAATATGGATCAAAAATAATACGCGCACGAGAAAATTAAATCAGAGTATCTTTGGGTTTTGACCCTTTTTATTAAAGAAAGCATATTTTTTTTTGTTATTTTTGAATTAAAATGGAATTAAACCTAAACTAATTATTAATTAATTAAAAAAAGATATTTTTGGATTTTTTATTATTTAAAGAAATAAAATAACATTGATTAAAGTTGTTAAAAACCTAATATTCTAAATTGATTTTAATTTATTGCAAAATATTAAAATTATACCAAATTAGAAACTAAATTAATTAAATTATTTATTTACAAAAATAATGAAATAATGAAATTGAATTTAATAAATAAAAATAATGTTTTTTATGTTTTCTGATTTTTATTAGGCAAAATATTAATTATTTGGTTAGTAATTAATTAAGAATAATAATTAATAAAAACAATAAAATAAAAAAATATAAAAGAGAAAAAGAAATAAACCCAGGGGGTGTTGGGCCCAAATTGAGTGTGAAATCAGCAATTATTGAGGCCCATTAACGTTCAGCCTGCTTGACTTTTCAGATTGCCTATGTGCTTGTTGACCAGAGGTATGGTGGATATCCAGCCTGGGCCATTGGATTTGATTTGCAAGCCATCTGGCAGGTGGATCTTTGAGGAGTATGGTAGTCTCTACGCTTGAGGGTGCACTGGAATAAGTGAAACAAAATAACACAAATGTTTTGGGGGACCTGGGATTCGAACCCAGGTCTCAATGCTCACATGCCAGCGCTCCAACCACTCAACCAAACTGCTCATTCGTTATAAGAATATAAAACAAATAATATATAGAAGAATCAATTAATCATGTTGGAAATAAAAAAATGCGTAAACACATTTGAATGGACCAATAACGCAGGGACACGTTATCACCTTCTTCAGCAAATCCCTGGTTATTTACCTGCGGATTTTTGTCCGCAGGAAGATTCGTGGGATGTCTCAAAAATCCTTCCTAAGCCATGTAAACGCAAGCTAAGGCCATCATCGTGTTCGTCTTGCTTTCCTGAACACGAATATAGCCATGAATTGTCTTGATTTTGCCTGTACACAAGATGCCTAAAAACGAAGCAAGGAAACCCTAGGTTCGGGTATCACATTAGAAGCCGTGAAAATAAAATTGAATGATGTAGAAAGCTTCGAAATCAAGCATGGATCAAGAATATGTTAATATTTTGTCAAAAAGATACAAGAATGAGGAGTTATATTTTCACCTGCAGAGGCATATTCAGGACCACTTACAGCGTGCTACAGGTGGTCTTAAGGTCCGGTTTTGGTTGCTATAGCTTCAGGAGGTTGCTGGCAAGAGAGCTACGTGAAGCTTTTGCCTTGGAAACGCCTCCAAACAAGAATTCGATCTCTCACTTTTCACACTTTTTTTCAAACTCTGTATGGTCGTTTCTGCAGTATTTTGTGCCTGTTCTTGGTCTGGCTTGCTTGCACATGTATATTAGAAGTGAATTAGGTCAAGAGTTGGGCTTTTATCCAAGTGCATTCAAGGTTTTGAGATTTGATATGATCACCATAATCAAGTTGCCATATTTGCATCAAATCTGAGATTTTGTGCTTGTTTTGACTTGGCACGAGTTTGATTGAGTATCACACGAGATTTGCAAGCTGTAATGATCACAAGAATCCCCTTACATCAATTTTTTAGATTTTATTTGATTTAATATTGATTTAAAATGAATTAAATCAATAAAAATTAAATAAAATAGAAAAATAAATGAATGGCCATGAAATCAAAAATGGGACACGTGTGTGGCATGACAAGACTATATCAAGTGGAAAAAAAGTGGCCCCTTTTCACAAAAATTGGAGTTTTTAGGATAGTTGACTTTTGGCAATTTTATAAAGATGCCCAACTTCAACAATGCATAACTTCTTCAATTTTGAACTTTCGGAAGTGTTCTTGGACTTTTTAGAAACCTTGAGATGTCCTCTAATCAACCCTTTTGGTATCATCTCATTTTGATGTTCCGTGCTCAAGCTATAAGCTTTGGAAAAAAAGGTGTTTTTGACGACTTTCAAAAATAACCTATAATATCCAAATTTGTAACTTTTTGTGAGTGCATTTCTTGATCTTGGGGGTGTGAAGATGGATTGTAGGAAATTGCATCCTCTTCAAAATGAGATTTGGATGGGTCATTTCTTATAAATTATGAGAATGTTATGCTTGGTCAAAGTTGAGTTGACTTTTCCTACAAAACCCTAATTTAGCAACTTTTGAATCTTGAGAAATCCTTGATAAATCATGATCAACCCTTGATAAAATGATGAATTATACTTCAAAATGAGAATGTTGACAAAAAATCTTGAGGTTTGACTGTATTTGGGACACAGTTGACTTTTGCCCTAGCATAGTCGATTTTTGGGCCTCTTGAGCAATTGACTAACCAAACTTCCTCTGCAAGGCTTGAAATTCGACATGGATGAACTTAAGAACGTATTAAGACATTGGGAAGCACTTGAGGCCATTTGGATTTAAGGACCTTGATGCAACACAAAAGCCTAATTTTGACTTGACTGCCTTAGGAGGTGATTTGACTGTCTTAGTAGGTGATTTGACTGTCCAATCCTTGAGCCATTTTGAAAAACTTGAAGATTATTCTTGACATGTCTTGAGAAATATGGGAGGGAAAATTTTAGGGTACAACAATTGCCCCTGTTCAATTTTCTTAAACCTGAGGATATAGATTGGCTTTTGAGCCTTTCGTGATCCGAAGGTGGAAGATAATTGAACACTAGAGTGCCCAGAAATTTGCACTCACATGGTGTAGTATCAACATTGTGATGTCGGGAATGGGCTTACAGATGCCATTTGGATATTGTTGGTAAGAGGATGGGCTTACAGATTCCATCTGCAGGAGTTTCGATCGCATAATAGATTCCTTATCAAGAACTTGCACACTTGTTGTTGTAAAAGATTCCACTGGGGGGGTCTAACCTTTGTTGAGATTTAGGGACTTGCTTGTACTTCAACTGAGAGGACGCCTCGACTGAGTCTTAAGAACCTGTCCATAATTCAACTGGGGGGAAACATCTTCATCAAGATCTAGGAACTGTCTCGTGCTCAACGTAGTATACCGCTGAGGTTATAGAACTTGTCCACACTATGACGGAGGAAAACATCAAGATCTAGGAACTGACTCGTGCTCCACGGAGTATACCATCGAGGTTAAAGTACTCGTCCACACTATGACGTAGGGAAACATCTTCATCAAGATCAAGGAACTGTCTCGTGCTCAATGGAGTATACCGTTGAGGTTATAGAACTTGTCCACACTATGACGGAGGAAAACATCAAGATCTAGGAACTGACTCGTGCTCCACGGAGTATACCGTCGAGGTTATAGTACTCGTCCACACTATGACATAGGGAAACATCTTCGTCAAGATCTAGGAACTGTCTCGTGCTCAATAGAGTATACCGTTGAGGTTATAGAACTTGTCCATACTATGACGGAGGAAAACATCAAGATCTAATAACTGACTCGTGCTCAATGGAGTATACCGTTGAGGTTATAGTACTCGTCCACACTATGACATAGGGAAACATCTTCATCAAGATCTAGGAATTGTCTCGTGCTCAATGGAGTATACCGTTGAGGTTATAGAACTTGTCCACACTATGACGGAGGAAAACTGTCGAGATTGAGGAACTGACTCGTGCTCAATGGAGTATACCGTTGAGGTTATAGTACTCGTCCACACTATGACATAGGGAAACATCTTCATCAAGATCTAGGAACTGTCTCGTGCTCAATGGAGTATACCGTTGAGGTTATAGAACTTGTCCATACTATGACGGAGGAAAACTGTCGAGATTGAGGACCTTATCTGAAATTCAACCGAGGATAATTCAATTGAGATTTAAGAACTGGTCAGGTCTTCGACTAAGCTGAGAACTTTAACTGTATCTTTCCTGAAAGGTAAAGGTCAGTCATATGCAATGTATGATATAGATCAGGCAATGATGTTCTCAAAATAAATGAGATTGTATTTGTATGATGTGTATATGCATGTATCATGACGTATGGGAATATGATGCTTTAGTTGGGGGAAATAAATCCCGGAGCTGCTGGAGAATAGAGTTGAGTTCTTCGTTTCCGCTGGGGATGATGAACGAAGATGATAAACCTATAGGAGAGAAAAAACTCTGTTGGGGGAATAAACTGATGAAGAGATTACTCCGGGGGGATTCTGTTGGGAGACGTTCTGCTGGGAGACGTTCTGCTGAAGATTTTAACGATAACTCCGCTGGGGATTCTGTTGATAAGCTTTGTTGGGGATTTTAATGATGAACTCCGCTGGGGATAGAAAGAACTTCGATGGGGATGATCCTTCAGTTTCAACTTGCTGAGGATAACCCAGTTAGACTCTTGTGAGGATAACCTTCTGAATTTGGCTGGGGAGATTTATTTGTGCTTTGCAGGGGATAAGCTTCCAAAATCTACTGGGGAAGATGATTCAACTCTAGCGGGGAAGCCTTTTTTAGACTACGCTGGGGAAATGGCTCCCCTAGGGGTATCTTGTATTCCGCCGGAGAACATTCTTATATTCTGTTAAGGAATATTAAGACTTCCGGAGATGCTCTTATATTTGCTGGGGAATACTCTTATACTCCACTGGGGAATATTAACACCTTCTGGGGATACCAAACCTTTTCAGGGCTGATGGTAGATTAACTCTTCTTGGGGAGAGTGTTACTGATTTGTACATAGCTGAAAGTCTCAGCTGGGAAATCTACCCTTACTGTTTTACTCTGAGGGGAGTGACAGTATCTTGGTCATATTCTTCAGCTGAACCTACCTTGGTACCTTGGTGGACAGAGCAACTACATTGCTCGGACAATTCTTATTGCCCCTGTTTATGATATTACCAGTAATTCGTCCTTTGTTTCGCATGTAAGTATTTATGAGCAGCAATTAATGTCAAATGCATATATCAAAAATGAACATTGGACGTTCTTTGCAAAACAAAACAGATAAAGAAAAAACAATTTGAATTTTGTCTGAACATGAATTTGTATTGATTTTGAAGTTTGCCTGAAAATAGGTGTTTTTGTACAAGAGGCTGACGTCCTAGTAAGAGAACACCGCCGAACAAATAGAATTTATACAATTTGTGAAAAGAAAACAAAACAGCTATGTGAATAATCCCATTGGGTTCCAACTCTGCTATTGCCTTTATATCTTCAAGCGTCTCATCACTTTGCTGCTTAGTTGAAGATAAATCTGATTGATTAGTGTCTTTCGAGCTTGATAGTTGATACCGGAGTCTGGATGCGAGGTGATCCAATGAGACATAGTATTACACTTTAATCCCTAACTTTTTCCTGGACCGCCCTTTCGGGTTTTCAGTCCACCGGGATACCCATTTTTGCCCAAGCCGCCTTTTCAGGTTTTCGACTTGCCGGGTGTACAGATTTTTTTAATTTCATCCTTTATTTTTGCCCGAACCCTTTTGGTTCGCCGGGAAGCCCTTATTTTTTCCTAGGCCAGTCAACCTAGCGGGTCTTTGATTATGCGTAGTATCTTTTTACTATGTCTGCATTGACGGGGTTAGGAAGGTCGTCACCATCCATGGTGGTTAGAATCATTGCTCCTCCTGAGAAAATGTTCTTAACCACAAATGGCCCTTCATAAGTAGGGGTCCATTTGCCCCTGGGATCACCTTGAGGTAAGATAATGCGCTTGATTACCAGGTCCCCAACTTGATACTCTTGTCGTCTAACTTTCTTGTTAAATGCCTTGATCATTCGTTTTTGGTACGTCTGACCATGACAAACAGCGACAAGTCTTTTTTCATCGATTAGGTTTAGTTGATCAAGTCGGGTCTGAATCCAGTCATCTTCGCTCAAACCTGCATCCTTCATGATCCGAAGAGAGGGTATCTGAACTTCAATCGGCAAGACTGCCTCCATGCCATATACCAAGGAATAAGGTGTTTCCCCTGTTGACGTCCGTGCTGAGGTACGGTACCCATGAAGAGAAAATGGTAACATATCGTGCCAGTCTTTGTATGTCACTGTCATCTTCTGCACAATCTTCTTAATGTTCTTATTTGCCGCTTCGACAACCCCATTCATCTTCGGTCGATAGGGAGAAGAGTTGTGATGCTGTATCTTGAATTGCTCGCAGAGCTCAGTGATCATCTTGTTGTTGAGATTGGTACCATTGTCCATAATGATCCTCTCTGGTACACCATATCGACAGATCAGGTTATGCCGAATGAACCGTGCCACGACGTTTTTGGTTACCGTAGCAAAGGAAGTTGCTTCAACCCACTTCGTAAAGTAATCAATCCCTACCAGGATGAAACGATTCTCGTTGGATGTCGTAGGTCTGATCTCACCAATCATATCAATGCCCCACATTGCAAAAGGCCAAGGTGTCGTCAAGACGTTCAGAGGAACTGGAGGTATATGCACCTTATCAGCATAGACTTGGCATTTGTGACATGTCCGAGAATGCTGATAACAGTCAGCTTCCATTGTGGACCAATAATATCCTACCCGAAGGATTTTCTTTTCCATGGTATGTCCACTGGAATGAGTTCCGAAAGTACCTTCATGCAGTTCTGTCATGATTCTTTCTGCTTCAATCTTATCCACACAACGTAGTAAGGTCGAATCATGGTTATGTTTGTAAAGAATGTCATTGCTGATGAAGAACTTCGTTGCGAACCTTCTCAGAAATTTCTTGTCATTAATAGATGCACCCTCGGGGAATTCTTGAGCTTCAAGGTACCTCTTCACCTCGTGATACCAGGGCTTTTTTGTTACCTCTTCAGTCTCAAGATCACAGCAATATGCAGGTTCGTCCAATCTTTCAATAATGATCCGGGGAGCCTCATTGTCCCAATTGACTTTGAACATAGAAGACATCGTAGCTAGTGCGTCCGCCAACTGATTCTCCTCTCTTGGGAAGTGTTCAAAGGTTATCTCCTCGAAATGGGGAAGCAACGTCAATACATACTCCTTGTAAGGAATAAGATTAGGGTGTTTCGTATCCCACTCACCTTTGATCTGACTGATCACGAGAGCAAAATCTCCGAAGACACTTAGAAACTTAATCCTTAGGTCAATTGCAGCTCGAAGACCCATGATGCACGCTTCATACTCCACCATGTTGTTGGTGCAGTTGAAACATAGTCGGGCGGTAAACGGAGTATGAGAGCCTTTAGGAGATATGATCACAGCGCCGATGCCATTACCCAAAGCGTTCGAAGCTCCATAAAAATACATAGACCATCGGGATCCTTCCTCAGGTCCTTCATCCGGTCGAGGTGTCTCACAATCAGTCACTACCATGATATTCTCGTCCGGAAATTCAAAGTTCATAGACTGGTAATTATCCACTGCCTGATGTGCCAAATGGTCTGCCAATACACTTCCCTTGATTTCTTTTTGAGTTGTGTACTGGATGTCATACTCAGTCAAGATCATCTGCCATCTTTCTATTCTTCCTGACAAGGCAGACTTTTCGAAGATATACTTGATTGGATCTATCTTTGAAATCAATAGAGTAGTGTGAGTCAGCATATACTGTCTCAGCCGACGAGCAGCCCATGCCAAAGTGCAGCAAGTTTTCTCAAGCAGTGAGTATCGGGTCTCACAGTCGGTAAACTTTTTGCTAAGGTAATAAATAGCATGCTCTTTTCGGCCAGACTCGTCATGCTGCCCCAGCACACACCCCCATTGAGTTGTCAAGTACTGTCAAGTATAAGATCAGAGGTCTCCCTTCAACTGGTGGCATTAGGATGGGTGGCTCCTGGAGATACTCTTTGATCCTTTCGAAAGCAGCCTGGCATTCATCGTTCCAACGTACCACTTGATCTTTCTTCAGTAACTTGAAGATTGGCTCACAAGTAGCAGTTAGGTGTGAGATGAATCGGGAAATGTAGTTCAGATGTCCTAGAAAGCCTCTGACCTCTTTCTCTGTCTTGGGAGCCGACATCTCTTGTATGGCTTTCACCTTGGCAGGGTCCACTTGAATACCTTTGTCGCTCACGATGAAACCCAGTAGCTTACCAAACCTCACCCCGAAGGTGCACTTGTTCGGGTTCAATCTCAGCTTGTACAACTTCAACCTGTCAAACAGCTTCTGTAGATGGTCAAGGTGTTCCTCCTCAGCCTAGGACCTCGCAATCATATCTTCGACGTATACTTCAATCTCATGATGGATCATATCATGAAACAAAGCGACCATGGCCCGCTGATATATTGCCCCAACATTCTTCAATCCAAAAGGCATGACCTTATAACAAAAGGTGCCCCACTGAGTAACAAAGGTCCTCTTCTCCATGTCTTCGGGAGCCATCTTTATCTGATTATAACCGGAGAAACCATCCATAAAGGAGAATACCTTGTGCTGAGCAGTATTGTCAACCAGAACGTCGATGTGTGGTAGAGGGAAGTCATCCTTAGGGCTTGCCCTGTTCAAGTCCCTGTAGTCAACACACATTCGAACCTTACCATCCTTCTTCGGTACAGGAACCACATTGGCAACCCACTGAGGGTAAGAAGTCACTGCTAGAAAACCGGCATCAAAATGTTTCATAACTTCGGCTTTGATTTTCTCAGACATCTTTGGGCGCATACAGCGAACCTTCTGTTTTACCGGAGGACAATCTTCCTTGGTAGGCAGGCGATGAACCACAATGTCAGTATCTAACCCTGGCATATCTTCATAAGACCAGGAAAAGATCTCAACATAGTCATGCAGCATCTGAATCAACCGTTGTTTCACACTAAGCTCCAAGTTTGCACCGATCTTGACTTCTTTCTTGTTTGTTTCAGTATCCAGATTCACTGTTTCCACCGGCTCTTCATGTGGCTGAATGGCCCTTTCTTCCTGGAGTAGCAGTCTTGCAAGTTCACCAGGCACTTCGCAATCATCTTCACCTTCGTCTTCGGCTAAGTTAATTGGATTTTCGAAGTCATAACTGGCAGTAGCAAAGTCGTTACCAGTGAGATCCAGAGTGGATTGAGACCTGTATATGTGAGTGTGTGTAAAATAGTTGTTTTGCAATATATAATAAAGAAAAATAAAGAGCGCAAAATTTGAAATGCAAGAACGTTCAATGCTTTTATTAATGACATGTGAAAATGACACACAAAAGCCCTCACAAATGAAGCCACGATGCCCCGGGTAAGACACCGGGCCATAAAGTTTCAAAACATTGTCTATTACAAATTCAAAACAAAAAGTTTCATTACTGGGTGATAACAGAAACAGGCATAGAATCTTTAGTTGTCCAGTTGCTTAATCCACCATTGACAGTCGGGTAGATCCAACTGTCGATATCAAACTCTTCATCATCATCATCATCCCTGATAGCATTTACCCCTGCCTCTTGTTTAGGATTCTCTGGTGCTCCGAACTCGATCTCTTTCGCATCAATCAAGTATTGTACCTTGTTCTTCAAAACCCAACAATCATCTGTATTATGCCCCGGGCTATCAGAGTGAAAAGCGCAGCGGGTATTAGGGTTGTCCTTTGGTGACGTGGTACTTGGATTCTTCGGAGCTTCTTTTAGAATCACCAGATTGGTCTTCAGCAACTGTGGCAGAATCTGAGACAAAGTCATGCTGATATGAGTGAATTGCCTTCGAGGTCTCTCTTCCTTTTGTTGATTGTGATGTTGAGGAGCACCATCAGGTTTTGAAATAACAACCGAATTGACAGCTTGGCGGTGTTCAGGTCTATTCTGTCTTCTCGAACTGTAGACAGCACCAGACTCTTTCTTAAACGGCTTCTTCTCGGTGCTTGATGTGGCACCCTTCTGTATCTTCCCAGCCTTAATACCAGCCTCAATCCTCTCACCAGTCAAAATAAGATCTGTAAACCCAGCTGAAGAGCTTCCAATCAGATGGTTAAAGAATGGACCAGACAGGGTCCCCAAAAACATGTCAACAAGCTCACGATCAGCCAAAGGTGGTTGCACCCTTCCAGCAAGGTCTCTCCATTTTTGAGCATACTCTTTGAATCCTTCACCCGTTCCTATTGACATACCCTGGATTTGGGTACGCGTAGGAGCGAGGTCGGGGTTGTACTGATACTACCTGTAAAATGCAGTAGCCAAATCCTCCCAGCTACGGATACTGGCTTCGTCCAACTGATAGAACCACTCAAGCTGAGTCCCTGAGAGACTGTCTTGAAAGAAATGGATCCACAAGTTCTTATCAGCAGTGTAAGGCTGGATCTTCCTCACATATGACTGGAGGTGCAGCTTCAGACAGGAAACTCCGTCATACTTGGCAAAGGAAGGTGCCTTGAATTTAGGGGGAATCACCACCCCAGAGGATAGACCTAGATCTCTGAAGTCCAGACCGGGCACCTTCTGTATTTCCAAAGCGCTCAAACGGTCTTCCAGCTGTTTGTACTTATCCTCAGCAGGAGGATACTGTTCTTCATCATAGTCTGTCTCGTTGTCGGAGACCATAGGGCTAGGATCCCTCCTTTCTTGTGGACTATCCTTTCCTCCATATGAGGTGGTCAGATCAACTTCATTCTGCAACCCGTTTCCAAACCTGCGTCCAGTATTGAATAGGATGGTCCTCTTCTTCTTCTTCTTTTTCTCCTTCAGAATCAAAGTCTTCAGGTCCTGCTGACCCTTAGCCAGATTCATAAACAGCTCTTAAAATTGGGCATTCTGGGCCTGGAGGGCCTTGATAGCTTGCTCAGTTGAAGGTTCAGTAGACATGATCATTGCTGAAATAAACAGCGAAGAAGATAAGAGACCTGTAAGGGGTACCTGTTTATGAAGTGCATGGGATGAAATGCGTATGATTTATGGTTTCAAAGACAATCGGGATTCAAATTTGTAAACAAGAAAGGAAACACACTTTATTAGATTTAAACTTCAAAATTTAAATTGTTCAACAAATTGCCCTTAGGCGTTACAAGAATGGAAATACTAAAAAGTAAATGAAAACTGTAAAAGAAATCCTCAAAGGTCCATCAATGCTCCCATGGTCTCTTCTTCTCAGTGCGGACATAATCATTCAGGATCCGCTCGTTCTCCAGTTGCCTAGTCAGCTTCTGGATCTTCTGCTCCTGTTCATTGAACCTCTCTCGATAGGAATCCCGTTCATCCCTTAACTGCATCCAAGACCTCTTCAGTGTCCCAATATCAGTGGGCATATAAGGGTGGAGAATAGTTGGAAGAACCCCCTCCTCATTAGCAACTTCAAGAGTAACAGGCCTGACAGCTTCATATGGCATACCTAGCTTCTGGGCACGGATGCAGACCCATCTGAGATATGGCTCCATTGGCAGAGAATTCTTTGGTCCCAACTCATGTGGGTCAGATTGGTGAACTTTGTCCCAAGCCCTTATGAATCTACGACGCAGCTCGTCGCTATCTTCCTGAAAATCAAAGATGATATGAGGCATCAACATCTCATGAGGCCCTTCTCTTCTGGCTCTTCCAAACTGACAGAGAGCTAAGCATGGGTTGTAAGAAATCCCTCCATGGGTCCCGATCAATGGAACATTAGAATACTCTCCACAGCGATCAATGATAGTCACCTCATCCATTCCTTTGAGAGTCCAGATAATGTCAATATTAGAAAGAGACATCACCCTATAAGCCCAGCCCATTCCTTCTTTGTTCTTCAGTACAGACTTAGGGAGGTGCAAAATAAACCACCTCGACAATAAAGGAGCACAACACATCAAAGTTCCCCGCTTTCGGGCAGTACGAGCATAGAGCTGATGAAGGATATCACCCAAGAGAGTGGGTACCGGATTCTGAGAGATGAAGATCTTGATGGCATTAATATCAACAAAAGTGTCAGGATTCGAAAACAATACCAGACCATAAATCAAGAGATCCAGAATGTCCTCGTACGCCTTGAAGTCTAAGCTGTCCCAGAAGTAATTAGCTTTGTCAACCAAAAACTTAGCCAGAAAACCCTTAGCTCCACTTCTAGTCTCCCAGTTAGCCATTACCTCCTCCTTGGTCAAGTGAAGGGCTGCAAAAATCTCTTCGGGCTTAAGATTCTTTTCCCAACCAGTAAACGGAGTCTGCTCCAGAACAGAGATACCGAGCAGCTCAGAGAACTCTTCTAGGGTAGGAACCAGCTGGAAGTCCTGGAAAGTAAAACAATGGTACAACAGATCATATAATTGGACCAGGACACTCATCATTTGTTCGTCCAACTTTGAGGTGGCCAAACTGAGAAGAGAACCATGCCTTCTGATGAAGGAAGTAGTGTCTGGAATCCTGACAACCAAATCTTTAAGCAGGGTAGGCACTTGGACAAAGTTGATCCGGATAGTATTCCTACGCATGGGCATCATGATGACCTATAAAACAGAGCAAAGATGAAACCCTCTTGTCCTTGAAATAGGTTAGTCCTTATGCAAAATGTATGCAATGTTATGATGTCATGATGTCAAGGTAAAGGCACACCACAAGTATCCATAAAAGGCAAACATGGTAAAAGCACACAAGTCACACTGAGAGCCCTTAGATTTCAGGCTGGCATGGAGCTTAGGTACTACCCTCTTTCAGTTCAGTTGGTTAAGACCTGTCCTAAAAAATAGTAACCGGGTTCTAGAGGATCTCAATATCACTGACTACCCTCAATCGGTCATAATTCTAGTTTAGCAACCTTTTCTTGCGACCAGAATCATCGCGAGAGTTTATTCTCAATGAGTGTAGCATACTGCTACTGTTCTATGGCCAAGTTGGTCAATTTAAAGGTTCTAAGGTCAGTTGGTGCTTAATGACTCCTTAGAAGACCCATATTCTCCTCGTTCCAACACAAGGGATGTCGGTACAGACCAAGGTGCCACACCAACGTAGCTACTGCTTCATCCGTATCGGTCTACGCCATACAGATCCCTCACAGTTTATTGCTACTTACCTAAAGGGTATCCCCAGATTCGGGTTAGGATCTATAGAACTCTGATACAAGCCCACGAAATTAAAGCATACAAAGCATACAATTTAAAACATAGTGATCTAATCCTAAGGTACACCTCACTTATTAAAGATCCCCAGTAGAGTCGCCAGTTCTGTGATCGGTGGGAATATAACTGACTGTTTTGGAATGCTGGTTCGCGTTTTGCGTTTGTTTTCGCAAAATGTCGCGGTGAGCAAGAGTCGCCACCGTCTTTTATTTTATCCAACAAGAAAAGGACAAAAGCACAGAAAAATTCCTTTTTGAGATATTTCTCGGGTTCGGGAGGTAGATTATAGAAAGGGAAGGTGTTAGCACCCTTTCTGTCCGTGGTTATCCACAGGCTCTTAGGTACTTGCTCATTACGTTTTCAAAAGTTTGCTTTTCTTTGTGATTGTGGATTTGAGAAGGGTTTTTGTTTTGAAAGGGGTGTAAGTGCGAAAAGTTTTGTTTTATTTTAAAAGGAGCAAGTACTTAAGGACCATCTACCTACTCAAAAAGGAATTAAATTGTGCAAGTGTCCTTTAGACAATGTTATCCCACTATTGAGGAGTAGGTAGCACCGTCTTTGGAGTTTTCGAGTCAATTCGATTAAGGGACGTGTGGTCACTAAAGCAATGTTAGGATGCCTTAGCGGTAACCCTAATGTCTTAGATCATTTTATCCGAGGCAACCGTTTCGAGGCAACTTATGATCTTTGGACAAGAGGGCGACCTCTAAAACTTCATATACTCAATGACCACGTTCGAGGCAACCAAGTGAGGTGTACCCTAAGAGTGGTATGTGCGAGTGTGTTATTTCGGTTATATTATCTGTACATGTCATGGTGAGCTACTGTTGATTTTAGGTTAAAGATTAATCTTGTAATGCATTGCCTATTTATCAAACATCTAACAGTTAATATTATGCGGAATTTAAATTGCGGAAAAATAAATCTAAGCTATTACAAGGCGTCGGGTATTTACATCGCCAAAGACAAACCCATTAAAATTAAATTGCGAAAAGTAAATGAAAGCGATAAACAAATAAAATCCTAAGTTAAAAACTATTATATTCCCGAAGCAGTTACAATATTGAAATATGGATCAAAAATAATACGCGCGCGAGAAAATTAAATCAGAATGTCTTTGGGTTTTGACCCTTTTTATTAAAGAAAGCATATTTTTTTTTGTTATTTTTGAATTAAAATGGAATTAAACCTAAACTAATTATTAATTAATTAAAAAAAGATATTTTTGGATTTTTTATTATTTAAAGAAATAAAATAACATTGATTAAAGTTGTTAAAAACCTAATATTCTAAATTGATTTTAATTTATTGCAAAATATTAAAATTATACCTAATTAGAAACTAAATTAATTAAATTATTTATTTATAAAAATAATGAAATAATGAAATTGAATTTAATAAATAAAAATAATGTTTTTTATATTTTCTGATTTTTATTAGGCAAAAGATTAATCATTTGGTTAGTAATTAATTAAGAATAATAATTAATAAAAACAATAAAATAAAAATATATAAAAGAGAAAAAGAAATAAACCCAGGGGGTGTTGGGCCCAAATTGAGTGTGAAATCAGCAATTATTGAGGCCCATTAACGTTCAGCCTGCTTGACTTTTCAGATTGCCTATGCGCTTGTTGACCAAAGTGTATGGTGGATATCCAGCCTGAGCCATTGGATTTGATTTGTAAGCTATCTGGCAGGTGGATCTTTGAGGAGTATGGTAGTCTCTACGCTTGAGGGTGCACTGGAATAACTGAAACAAAATAACACAAATGTTTTGGAGGACCTGGGATTCGAACCCAGGTCCCAATGCTCACATGCCAGCGCTCCAACCACTCAACCAAACTGCTCATTCGTTATAAGAATATAAAACAAATAATATATGGAAGAATCAATTAATCATGCTGGAAATAAAAAAACACGCAAACACATTTGAATGCACCAATAACGCAGGGACACGTTATCATCTTCTTCATCAAATCCCTGGTTATTTACCTGCGGATTTTTGTCCGCAGGAAGATTCGTGGGATGTCTCAAAAATCCTTCCTAGGCCATGTAAACGCAAGCTAAGGCCATCATCGTGTTCGTCTTGATTTCCTGAACACGAATATAGCCATGAATTGTCTTGATTTTGCCTGTACACAAGATGCCTAAAAACGAAGCAAGGAAACCCTAGGTTCGGGTGTCACATTAGAAGCCATGAAAATAAAATTGAATGATGTAGAAAGCTTCGAAATCAAGCATGGGTCAAGAATATGTTAACATTTGGTCAAAAAGATGCAAGAATGAGGAGTTATATTTTCATGTGCAGAGGCATATTCAGGAACACTTACAGCGCGTTACAGGTGGTCTTAAGGTCCGGTTTTGGTTGCTATAGCTTCAGGAGGTTGCTGGCAAGAGAGCTACGTGAAGCTTTTACTTTGGAAACGCCTCCAAACAAGAATTCGATCTCCCACTTTTCAAGCTTTTTCACAAACTCTGTATGGCCGTTTCTGCAGTATTTTGTGCCTGTTCTTGGTCTGGCTTGCTTGCACATGTATATTAGAAGTGAATTAGGTCAAGAGTTGGGCTTTTATCCAAGTGCATTCAAGGTTTTGAGATTTGATATGATCACCATAATCAAGTTGCCATATTTGCATCAAATCTGAGATTTTGTGCTTGTTTTGACTTGGCACGAGTTTGATTGAGTATCACACGAGATTTGCAAGCTGTAATGATCACAAGAATCCCCTTACATCAATTTTTTAGATTTTATTTGATTTAATATTGATTTAAAATGAATTAAATCAATAAAAATTAAATAAAATAGAAAAATAAATGAATGGCCATGAAATCAAATATGGGACACGTGTGTGGCATGACAAGACTATATCAAGTGGAAAAAAGTGGGCCCTTTTGTCAAAAATTGGAGTTTTGAGGATAGTTGACTTTTGGCAATTTTGGAAAAATGCCCAACTTCAACAATGCATAACTTCTTCAATTTTGAACTTTTGGAAGTGTTCTTTGACTTTTTAGAAACCTTGAGATGTCATATAATCAACCATTTTGGTATCATCTCATTTTGATGTTCCATGCTCAAGTTATAAGCTTTGGCAAAAAAGATGTTTTTGTTGACTTTCAAAAATGACCTATAATGTCCAAATTTGTATCTTTTTGTGAGTGCATTTATTGATCTTGGGGTGTGAATATGGATTGTAGGAAATTGCATCCTATTAAAAATGAGCTTTGGATGAGTCATTTCTCATAAAGTATGAGAAAGTTATGCTTGGTCAAAGTTGAGTTGCCTTTTCCTACAAAACCCTAATTTAGCAACTTTTGAATCTTGATGAATCTTGAGAAATCCTTGATGAATCATGATCAACCCTTGATCAAATGATTAATTATCCTTCAAAATGATAATGTTGACAAAAAATCTTTATGTTTGACTATTTGTAGGTCATAGTTGACTTTTGCCCTAGCACAGTCGATTTTTGGGCCTCTTGAGCAATTGACTGACCAAACTTCCTCTACAAGGCTTGAAATTTGACATGGATGAACTTAAGAACATATTAAGACATTTGGAAGCACTTGAGGCCATTTGGATGTAAGGACCTTGATGCAACACAAAACCCTAATTTTGACTTGACTGCCTTAGGAGGTGATTTGACTGTCTTAGGAGGTGATTTGACTGTCCAACCCTTGAGCCATTTTGAACAACTTGAAGATTATTCTTGACATGTCTTGAGAAATATGGGAGGGAAAATTTTGGGGTACAACAGTCAGCAAGATCTGAAGACCCTTATCTTGAAAGAGAAGAAGAAGAAGAAGAAGAAGACGGTCCTATTTAATATGGGTCGCAGATTCGGAAACGATTTGCGAGAAGAGGTTGATTTGACCCACTCATCTAGAGGGGGAGATAATCAGGAAGAAAGGAGGGCTCCTAGCCCTGTGGTTTCAGACAACGAGACTGACTTCGACGAAGACCAGTATCCTCCGGCCGAGGATAGGTAAGGGCAACTGGAAGACCGGTTGAGTGCGATGGAAGTCCAGAAAGTGCATGGTCTAGATTTTGGTGATTTGGGTCTATCATCTGGGGTAGTAATTCCCCACAAGTTTAAAGCACCAATCTTTGCTAAGTACGACAGAGTGTCTTGCCCGAAACTGCACCTCCATTCATATGTTAGAAGGATTCAGCCATACACCGCTGACAAGAACCTCTGGATCCACTTCTTTCAAGACATTCTCTCAGGGACTCAGCTTGAATTGTTTTACCAGCTGGAAGGAGCTAGTATCCGTAATTGGGAAGACTTGGTTGCTGCTTTCTACAAGCAGTACCAATACAATACCGACCTCGCTCCCACGCGTACCCAACTCCAGGGTATGTCTATGGGTGCGGGTGAAGGTTTCAAAGATTACGCTCAGAAGTGGAGGGACCTCGCTGGAAGAGTGCAACCACCCTTGGCTGATAGGGAGCTAGTGGATATGTTTCTGGGGACCTTGTCTGGTCCATATTTCAACCATATGATTGGAAGTTCGTCATCCGGGTTTACATAGCTGATTCTGAATGGGGAAAGGATCGAGGCCGGTATCAAATCATGTAAAATACAGAAGGGTGCTTCATCAGGCACCGAGAAGAAGCCTTTTAAGAAAGAGTCCAGTGCTGTTTACAGTTCAAAAAGCCAGAATAGACCTGAATGTCGCCAAACTGTTAATACGGTGGTTATTTCAAGACCTGTTGTTGCACCTCAGTGCAATAATCAGCCAAGGGCCGAGAGACCTCGAAGACAATTCACTCAGCTCAACATGACTTTATCCCAAATTTTGCCACAATTATTGAAAACCAACTTGGTGATTCCGAAGGAGGCCCTGAAGACTCTCAACACTACATCACCCATGTACGATCCGAATGCCCGTTGTGCTTTTCACTCTAATAGCCCGGGGCATGATACAAATAACTGCTATCTTGAAGAACAAAGTACAAGACTTAATTGATGCTAAGGAGATTGAGTTCGAAGCACCTGAAAGACCTAATGTTGTGACTACTCCTATGCCCAAGCATGGAGTGAATGTTGTAGATAAAGACTCGTTTGTGAATTCTGTGAAAGACATTGTTACTCCCTTGATGAATGTGAAGAAAAACCTTCTGTTAGCCAGTTTATTTCTGGGTTGTGGCGAAGGTTGCCATCTGTGTGTCATCCTACCTACCGGTTGCCATCTTTTGAAGTCAGGTGTCCAACGCCTGATGGATAATAAAGAAATTATGTTTGAGAAGACTTTTGTTCCTTTGGTTCCTACTGAAGAAGTTGCTATAATCACCATCTTCGACAATTCTTCCAAGGCTTCCTTGAGAAAGCCTGCTAGAATTACATCTATTCCAAGAATTGCACCATTGATCATCACCATTCCTGGGCCTATCCCCTATACATCAAATAAAGTTGTCCCATGGCACTACGGGGCTGGCGTGTATTATCACGGAGTTAAGCAAGATTTGGATGCTGATACTGACGTCAGCAATATTGTTGGACCTGCCAAAGTCACCCGCAGAGGAAGACTGTTCTCCCCTGAGATCTCTCCACCAGTTGTTCTAAAGCCTGTTGTTATTACATCTATCAGTACACCTGCTACTGTCCCCGTTCAAGTTCCAATTCTTACCCCTGTTGCCGAGTCATCTAACACTCGGGGCAAAGGGACCACCGGTGAGCCTGCCCAGACAGAGGCACTAAAGACGATTACTGTTGAAGCCTCTAGACAAGAGATGGAGGAGATTTTGAAGATCATCAAAAAGAGCGACTACAATGTAGTCGAGCAGCTGGGGCAAACCCCATCCAAAATCCCTATGTTGTCACTATTGCTATGCTCAGAAGCCCATGCCATGGCTCTGATTTCCTTCCTGAAGACTACACACGTACCGCAAGAGACATCGGTTGATCAGTTTAAAGATTGCGTGGCTAGTCTGACTGCTGATAATGGGTTGGGTTTCTCCGACGCCGACTTGACTGTTAAGGGGAAGAATCATAATGATGCCCTGCATGTCTCCATTGAATGCAGGGGCACTACTCTCGCTCACGTATTGGTGGATACTGGGTCATTGCTGAATGTTTTACCTAAAAAGGCTCTAGACCGGTTAGACTGTGAAGGGTTGGAGCTAAAGCCGAGTAACATTGTAGTCAGGGCTTTTGATGGGTCCAAGAGAATGGTACACGGAGAAGTAGATATTCCGATTAAGGTTGGTTCTCAGGTTTTTGCATCTACATTCTATGTGATAGACATTCGGCCATCTTATTCTTGTTTACTGGGTCGTCCGTGGATCCACAAAGCTGGGGAAGTAACCTCAACGCTCCACCAGAAGTTAAAGTACCCAGTGAAAGGGAAAATTGTGACAGTACAAGGAGAAGAGGAGTACATGGTGAGCCACCTCAACTCTTTCCGATATGTAGAGATGGATGGGGAGTTCATTGAGACCCTGTTTCAACATTTTGAATAGGTTCCCCAGACGCTGGCATCAACTGAAACTGTTGTCAAAAATCCTCCAATGAAGATGGCTTCCTTCAAGGATGCCCGGGCTGTTGTTGAGAAAGGTAGGTGTGAAAATTGGGGCCAACTCCCTGATTTTGCACATAAGACTAACAAGTTTGGTTTGGGTTTCACTGCAGAAGCTCAAAAGGCTGTTCGGAATGCACAAATCGGAAGACCTCCCCTGTTCATCAGCAATTCAGGAGTGAATGCCATTGAAGACGATGTTGAAGAGTCTGAGTTTGACAGTTGGATCTACCCGACTGCCGATGGTGGATTAAGCAATTGGACGGCAAAGGACTTCGTCCCAATTTCTTTTATTACCCAGTAATGAGACTTTTGTTTTGAATTTGTAAAAAACAATGTTTTAAACTTTACGGCCCGGTGTCTTACCCGGGGAACTGTGGCTTCATTTGTGAGGGCTTTATGTGTGTCATCTACATATATCGTTAATAAAAGCATTGGACGTTTCTTGCATTTCAAATTTTGAGCTCCTTGTTTTTCTTTTATTATATATTGCAAAACAACTATTTTACACACACTCACATATACATGTCTACATCCACTCTGGATCCTACTGGTAACGACTCTGCTACTGCCAATTATGACTTTGAAAGTCCGATCAACTTAGCCGAAGACGAAGGTGAAGATGATTGCGAAGTTCCTGGTGAACTTGCAAGACTGCTACTTCAGGAAGAGAGGGTCATACAGCCACATGAGGAGCCCGTGGAAACGGTAAATCTGGGTACAGAGATAGGCAAGAAAGAGGTCAAGATTGGTGCAAATCTGGAACCTAGTGTCAAGCAACGGTTGATTCAGATGTTGCGTGACTATGTTGAGATCTTTTCCTGGTCTTATGAAGATATGCCTGGGTTGGATACCGATATTGTGGTTCACCGCCTGCCTACCAAGGAAGATTGTCCTCCAGTGAAACAGAAGGTCCGCCGGATGCGCCCGGAGATGTCTGAGAAAATCAAGGCTGAAGTGATGAAACAGTTTGACGCCGGTTTTCTAGCAGTTACTTCTTACCCGCAGTGGGTTGCCAACGTGGTTCCCGTGCCGAAGAAAGATGGTAAGGTTCGAATGTGTGTTGACTATAGGGATCTGAACAGGGCGAGCCCCAAGGATGATTTCCCTCTACCTCATATCGACGTTCTGGTTGACAACACCGCTCAGCATAAGGTCTTCTCCTTTATGGATGGTTTCTCCGGTTATAATCAGATTAAAATGGCTCCCGAAGACATGGAGAAGACAACCTTTGTTACTCAATGGGGTACCTTTTGCTACAAAGTCATGCCTTTTGGACTGAAAAATGCTGAGGCAACATATCAGCGTGCCATGGTTGCGTTGTTTCATGACATGATCCATCATGAGATTGAGGTATACGTCGACGACATGATTGCAAGATCCCAAACTGAGGAAGAACATCTTGACCACCTTCAGAAGCTATTTGACAGATTGATGTTGTACAAGCCGAGGTTAAACCCGAACAAGTGCACCTTCGGGGTGAGATCTGGTAAGCTGTTGGGTTTCGTTGTAAGCGATAAAGGTATTCAAGTGGATCCTGCAAAGGTGAAGGCTATACAGGAAATGCCAACTCCCCGAACATAAAAAGAAGTCATAGGCTTTCTGGGACGTCTGAACTATATTGCCCGATTCATCTCACACCTGACTGCTACTTGTGAACCAATCTTCAAGCTACTGAAGAAAGACCAAGTGGTAAGATGGAACGATGAATGCCAGGCCGCTTTCGAAAGGATCAAAGAGTATCTCTAAGAGCCACTTATTCCGATGCCACCAGTTGAAGGGAGACCTCTGATCTTATACTTGACAGTACTCGAAAACTCAATGGGGTGCGTGCTGGGGTAGCATGACGAGTCTGGCCGAAAAGAGCATGCTATTTATTACCTTAGCAAAAAGTTTACCGACTGCGAGACCCGATACTCGTTGCTTGAGAAAACTTGTTGCGCTTTGGCATGGTCTGCTCGCCGGCTGAGACAGTATATGCTGACTCACACTACTCTATTGATATCAAAGATGTATCCAATCAAGTATATCTTCGAGAAGCCTGCCTTGTCCGGAAGAATAGCAAGATGGCAGATGATCTTAACTGAGTATGACATCTAATACACGACCCAAAAGGAAATCAAGGGAAGTGTGTTGGCAGATCATTTGGCACATCAAGTAGTGGATAATTACCAGTCTATGAACTTTGAATTTCCATATGAGAATATCATGATAGTAACCGACTATGAAGAACCTGGACTGGATGAAGGACCTGAGGAAGGATCCCAATGGTCTATGTACTTTGATAGAGCTTCGAACGCTTTGGGTAATGGCATCGGCGCCGTGATCATATCTCCTAAAGGCTCTCATACTCCGTTCACCGACTGACTATGTTTCAACTGCACCAATAATATGGCGGAGTATGAGGCGCGCATCATGGGTCTTCGAGCAGCAATTAACTTAAGGATTAAGTTCTTAAGTGTATTTGGAGATTCCTCTCTCGTGATCAGTCAGATCAAAGGTGAGTGGGATACGAAACACCCAAATCTTATTCCTTACAAGGAGTATGTATTAACGTTGCTTCCCCATTTCGAGAAGATAACCTTTGAACACTTCCCTAGAGAGGAGAATCAGTTGGCGGACGCGCTGGCTATGATGTCTTCTATGTTCAAAGTCAATTGGGACAACGAAGCTCCCCGGATTATCACTGAATGATTGGACGAACCTGCACATTGCTGTGACATTGAGACTGAAGAGGTAGCAGATAAACCCTGGTTTCACGAGGTAAAGAGGTACCTCGAGGCTCAGGACTACCCCGAGGGTGCATCTGTTAATGATAAGAAGTTTCTGAGGAGGTTCGCGACAAAGTTCTTCATCAGCAATGATATCCTCTACAAGCGTAACCATGATTCAACCTTATTGCGATGTGTGGATAAGAACGAGGCAGAAAGGATCATGGCAGATTTACATGAAGGTACTTTCGGAACTCATTCCAATGGACATACCATGGCAAAGAAAATTCTTCGGGCAGGATACTATTGGTCCACAATGGAAGCCGACTGCTATCAGCATTTCCGGACCTGTCACAAGTGCCAAGTCTATGCTGATAAGGTGCATGTACCTCCATTACCTCTGAACGTCTTGACAGCTCCGTGGCCTTTTACAATGTGGGGCATTGATATGATCGGCGAGATCAGACCTACAGCGTCTAACGGGCATCGTTTCATCCTGGTAGCAATTGATTACTTTACAAAGTGGGTTGAAGCAGCTTTCTTTCCTAATGTAACCAAGAACGTCATGGCACGGTTCATTTGGCACAATCTGATTTGTCGATACGGTGTACCAGAGAGGATCATTACAGACAATGGTACCAATCTCAATAATAAGATGATCACTGAGCTCTGCAAGAAGTTTAAGATACAGCATCACAACTCTTCTCCCTACCAGCCGAAGATGAATGGGGTTGTTGAAGCAGCTAATAAGAACATTAAGAAGATCGTGCAAAAGATGACGGTGACATACAAATATTGGCACGAGATGCTACCGTTTGCTCTTCACGGGTACCGTACCTCAGCGCGGACGTCAACAGGGGCAACCCCCTATTCCTTGGTATATGGCATGGAGGCAGTCTTGCCCATTGAGGTTCAAATACCCTCTCTTCGGATTATGAAGGATGCAGGTTTGAGCAAGGATGACTGGATTCAGACCCGGCTTGATCAGTTGAACTTAATCGACAAAAAGAGACTTACTGCTATTTGTCATGGTCAGACGTACCAAAAAAGGATGATCAAGGCATTTAACAAGAAAGTTAGACGATAAGAGTATCATGTTGGGGATCTGGTGATAAAGCACATCATCTTACCTCAAGGTGATCCCAGGGGCAAATGGACCCCTACCTACGAAGGGCCATTTGTGGTTAAGAACATTTTCTCAAGAGGAGCTATGATTCTAACCACCATGGATGGTGACGACCTTCCTCACCCCGTCAATGCAGATATAGTGAAAAAATACTACGCATAATCAAAGAACCACTAGGTTGACTGGCCTAGGTAAAAATAAGGGCTTCCCGGCGAACCAAAAGGGTTCGGGCAAAAATAAGGGATGAAAATGAAAAAACTGTACACCCGGCAAGTCGAAAACCTGAAAAGGCGGCTTGAGCAAAAAAGGGTATCCCGGTGGACTAAAAACCCGAAAGGGAGGTCCAGGAAAAAATTAGGGATCAAAGCGTAACACCATGTCTCATTGGATCACCTTGCAACCAAACTTCGGTATCAACTATCAAGCTCGGACGACACTAATCAATCTGATCTACCTTCAACCAAGTAGCAATGTGATGAGATGCTCGAGGACAAAGGGGCAATAGTAGAGTGGGAACCCAGTGGGATTATTCACATAGCTGTTTTGTTAGTTTTTCACAAATTGTGTAAATTCTATTATTCGGCGGCGTTCTCTTACTAGGACGTCAGCCTCTTGTACAAAAACGCCTACTTACAGGCCCGACTTCAAAGTCAATATAATTCATTTTCAGAGAAATTTCAAACTGTTTTTCCTTTTTCTGTTTTGTTTTGCAAAGAACGTCCAATGTTCATTTTTGATATATGCATTTGACATTAATTGTTGCTCATGAATATTTACATGCAAAACAAAAGACGGTTACTTGTAATATCAGAAACAGGGACAATAAGAATTGTCCAAACTGTACAGTTGCTCTGTCCACCAGGTACAAGGTAGATTTAGCTGAAGAATATGGCTAAGGTACTTTCACTCCCCGCAGAGTAAGACGGTAATGATAGCTCTCCCCAGCTGAGACTTGCAACTGTGAATGAATCGGTAATATTCTACCCAAGCAGAGTTTATCTATCACCAGCATTGAAAGGCTTAATATCCCCGGCAGTCTTAATATTCCCCAACGGAGTGTAAGGATATTCCCCGGCAGAACACAAAAATCCCCAGTGGAGTTTGAAATTTTTCCCAACGCAGTCTGAAAAAGCTTCCCCAGTGGATTTGGAGAATCATCCCCCAGTAGACTTTGGAAGATTGTCCCCAGAAGAGCTCAAAGGACTATCCCCATTAGAGTCCAAAAGGTTATCCCCAGTGAAGTCGCAACCGAAGATCATCCCCAGCGCATTTCTTCCCTCTCACAAACAAGAATTCAATCCCCAACAGGATTCAGTATCACCAGCAACGGTAATTCATCCCCAGCAAAATTTATCGGTGAAATCCTCAGCAGAGCATCTCTTCCCCACAGAGTTAATCTCCTCATTAGTTTATTCCCCAACGGAGTTATCCTCTCCTGCAGGTTTATTCTCATAATCATCTTCATTCGTTATCCCCAGCAGAAATGAAGAAGTCAACTCTTTTCTCCAGCAGCTATCCGAGATTTATCTTCCCCCAGCTAAAACATTACATTTTCATACATCATGATACATGCATATACGCATCATACAACACAATCTCATTTATTTTGAGAACATCATCGCTTGATATACATCATGCATTACATACGAATGACCTTTACCTTTCTGAAGGATGCAGTTAAGTTCTCAGCTATGTCGAACTACTGACCTAAATCTCAACTGAATTATTCTCGGTTGAACTATAGATAAGGTTCTAAATCTCGATAATTTTCCTCTGTCGAAGTGTGGACAAGTTCTTAAATCTCAACAGAATTATCCTTCATTGAAGTATAGACAGTTCCTAGATCTCGATGAAGATGTTTCCCTCAGTCGAAGTACTGACCGGTTCTTAAATCTCAACTGAATTATTCTCGGTTTAACTACAGATAAGGTTCTAAATCTCGACAATTTTCCTCCATCAAAGTGTGGACAAGTTCTTAAATCTCAACAGAATTATCCTCCATTGAAGTACAGACAGTCCTAGATCTCGATGAAGATGTTTCACCCAGTCGAAGTACTGACCGGTTCTTAAATCTCAACTGAATTATTCTCGGTTGAACTACAGATAAGGTTCTAAATCTCGACAATTTTCCTCCGTCGAAGTGTGGACAAGTTCTTAAATCTCAACAGAATTATCCTCTGTTGAAGTACAAACAGTCCTAGATCTCGATGAAGATGTTTCACCCAGTCGAAGTACTGACCGGTTCTTAAATCACAACTGAATTAGTCTCGGTTGAATTACAGATAAGGTTCTGAATCTCAGCAATTTTCCTCCGTCGAAGTATGGACAAGTTCTTAAATCTCAACAGAATTATCCTCCGTTGAAGTACAAACAGTCCTAGATCTCGATGAAGATGTTTCACCCAGTCAAAGTACTGACCGATTCTTAAATCTCAACTGAATTAGTCTCGGTTGAATTACAGATAAGGTTCTAAATCTCGGCAATTTTCCTCCGTCAAAGTGTGGATGAGTTCTTAAATCTCAACAGAATTATCCTCCGTTGAAGTACAGACAAGTCCTAGATCTCGATGAAGATGTTTCACCCAGTCGAAGTACTGACCGGTTCTTAAATCTCAACTGAATTATCCTCGGTTGAATTACAGATAAGGTTCTAAATATCGACAGATGTTTCCCCCAGTTGAATTACGGACAAGTTCTTAAAACTCGGCAGAGATGTTCTCTCGGTTGAAGTACTGGCAAGTTCCTAAATCTCAACAAAGATCAGACTTCCCCAGCGGAATCTTCTATAACAACAGGTATACAAGCTCTCGCTAAGGATTCTCTTATGCGACCGACACTCCTGCAGATGGTATCTTTAAGCCCATCCTCCCGCCAGCAACCTCCATATGGCATCTGTAAGACCATTCCTGACATCACAAGGCTGATACCACTTCATGCGAGTGCAAATTTCGGGGCACTCTAGTGTTCAATCATCTTCCACCTTCGGATCACGAAAGGCATGAAAGCCAATCTACATCCTCAGGTTTAAGAAGATTGAACAGGGGCAGCTGTTGTACCCAAAAATTTTCCCTCCCATATTTCTCAAGACATTGCAAGAAAAATCTCCAAGTTGCTCAAGTTTGCTCAAGAGTTTGACAGACAAGCTATCTCCTAAGGCAGTCTACCCCAAATTATGGTTTTGTGTTGCATCAAGATCCTTGAGTCCAAATGACCTCAAGTTCTCCCAATGTCCTAATATGTTCTCAAAGTCATCCATGTCAAGTTTCAAGCCTTGCAGAGGAAGTTTGCTCAGTCAATTGCTCAAAGGTCCAAAAGTCGATTGTGCTAGGGCAAAAGTCAACTGTGACCCAAATACAGTCAAACTTCAAGATTTTTTTTCAACATTATCATTTTTAATGATATTTCATCATTTTATCAAGGGTTGATCATGATTCATCAAGGATTGCTCAAAATTCATCAAGACTCAAAAGTTGCTAAATTAGGGTTTTGTAGGAAAAGTCAACTCAACTTTGACCAAGCATAAATTTCTCATACTTTAAGAGAAATGACCCATCAAAAGCTCATTTTTAAGAGATGCAATTATCTACAATCCATCTTCATACCCCAAGTTCAAAATATGCACTCACAAGAAGTTATGAATTTTGACATTATAGGTCATTTTTGAAAGTCAACAAAAACACCTTTTTTGTCAAAGCTTCATACATGAGCATGGAATATCAAAATGAAATGAGACCAAAAGGGTTGGTTAGAGGACATCTCAATCTTTCTAAAAAGTCCATGAAAACCTTCAAAAGTTCAAAATTGAAGAAATTATGCATTGTTAAATTTGGATTTTTTTGCAAAATTGCCAAAAGTCAACTATCCTCAAAACTTCAAATTTTGTCAAATGGGCCCATTCTTTTCCACTTGATTTGAGTTTGCATCATTGTCCAAGTTCCCTAGCTTCAGCCATGTGTCCATATATCATTTTTATTATTTAATTTGATTTTTATTTGAATTTATTCATTTTAAATCAAATTAAATCATATAAAATCAAAAAAAATTGATAACCAAAGATTTTTTATTGATTGTAGGCTTCAATGGACAGCTAGCATATCTCCAAACTCGTACCAAGGCAAATCAGGTGAAAAAGATTGAATTAAATCAAATTTGGCAAGTTTGTAAATAGGAATCAAATCATATTCATGTGCATTGATTAGGAGGGATTCAGTCCATGATTTCTACCCTAATGCAAAGCATGTTACATAAGAAAGCGAAAGGAAGCAAAACAAGGGTTGGCAATTGCAGAGAGAGGCAGAACAAGATTTGAAAAAAGTCACAAAAAGCTTGAGATCGAAATCGTGTTTAGAGGTGTTTTCAAGGGCTAAGACCTGTCCCAATCGCTTCCTGGGCATTCACTCAAGCTAAACCAATCCAAAGAAAGCTTTTTCAGACGTCCAAACACGCTGTAAGTGTCACGAAACCCAGCTCTGTTCTTGAAACCGAAACTCATCATTCTTGCATCTATAATGAAAACTATTGGCATATTTGTAATCCTCACAACAATTACAAGCTATTTGCATCATTTGATTTCATTTATATAACCTGTAATGCAAAACACCATAGCTAGGGTTCTTGGAGCTTTTTTGGGCGTTTTTATTTCAGGAACAATTGACCATCAAGAAAGGTATGGTTGTGACCGGGAGGGTGAGACGAACATAACCATGCCCTTGGAATTCATTTTTGTGGCCTGAGGAGGAGTTTTGAGATGAACCATGTTGTAGCTACGGACTTCTGTCCGTTGGTATAGGTCTGTGTACTTTTGGCCATGGACGACAGGTTGAAGATGATGCATGGCGCCCCATCATTGGGCCATTCAAACCACGCGCGCGTTTTAATTTCTGGCAATGATTTTTTGTTTTTTATATAATATATGTTTTGCATCATAATAACAAATTAAACAGCGTGTCCCAATGGTCAGCAAGTCCAATTCCAAGGCGTTAGTGGCTGGAGGTCAGGGGTTCGATCCCTGCCTCCAGCGCTTTGCATTTTCTCTTTGTTTTTCATATAATCATGTGTTTGCTCAAGCGTGCAGTATACCATGCTCCATCAGTTATCTAATTGCCAGATGGCCAAAGGCCAAATATGAAGGTCCAAAGATGAAGGTCCACCCTAGACCAAGTCCAAGCGTGCACATTGAATTCCAAAAAGTCAAATAAGGCCAGCTCTAATGGGCCTTCCATTGCTACCAGCACCCCCATAATTCAGGCCCAATACTCCTCTTTTCCTTTTTTTATTTTGTTTTATTATTTGTTTTATTATTTTTTATTATTTAATTTCTAACCAATCAAAAATTCCTTTTCATAAAATAAAATCACAAAAATATTTTTTTATTTAATTAAACTTTAAACTTTTATTTTTCTTAATAAACACTAATTAATTAATTTAGGTTTTTAATTCTAGAATAACTTTAACCTATTTTGTAAATAAATAATTAATTAGATCTAATTAGGTACTAACCATTAATTTAATTAATTTCATTTTTCTTTCTTGAAATAACAAAATTAAAAAAATATGTCGTAATTAATTTTTCATTTAATTAATTTATTAATTTAATTTAGTAATTAATTTAGGTTTAATTTATTTCTTAAAATAAAAAACAACAAAAAGATTCTTCTTTAACTAAAAGGGTCAAAACCCTAATCACGCGCTCGATTTAATTTCCCGCACGCGATTTACTTTCTTTTATCCAATAATATACTTGCTTCCGGATTGTAATAGTTAATAGGACTTTTAATTTTATCGCTTTATTTATTTTCAAAGGGTTTGTCTTTGGCGATGTAAATACCCGACGCCTTGTAATTTAAATTCCGCATTTTATTTCCCACAAATTATAACTGTTAGATGTTTGATAATAGGGTTGCATGACAAGACTGAATGTTTTAACCTAAAATCAAATTAGATCACCCTAAATGTACAAAGATAAAATAATCTGAAAACGACACTGTGATCGGTGGATTTAGAACTGATTGTTTAACGTTGGTTCGCGAAATGTCGCGGAAGCAAGAGTCGCCACCGTCTTTTATTTTCTCCAACATGGACAGGACAAAAACACAGCAAAATTCCTTATGAGATAGTTTCTCGGTTCGGGAGGTAGATTTATAGAAAGGGAAGGTGTTAGCACCCTTTCTATCCATGGTTATCCATGGGCTCTTAGATACTTTCTCTTTATGTTTTCAAAATGTTTGTTTTTCAATTGTGAGTGGGTTTGAAAAAGTTTCTTTGAAAGATTTCTGAATAACTCTTGTATCTGTCCTCAAGAGTGTTTGAAAAATTGTTTTGAAAGCTTTTTGAAAGTGTCTGTGTGAAAAGGTTTTTGATTTGTTTTTGAAGAGAGCAAGTATCCATGAGTTATCTACCTACCCTAAGGAATTAGGCTGTGTAAATGTCCTTAAGGTAGTGCCATCCCACCATTGAGAGGTAGGTAGAACCACCGTTGGAGGTGTTCGGGTCAATTCGAGTTTAGGGACAGTCTGGTCACCGAAGCAACAGTTAGGACACCTTAGAAGCTACCCTTATGTCCTTGATCCTTTTTTAATCCGAGGCAACCGTTTCGAGGCAACTATTCTGAGGCAACTTGTTTCGAGGCAACCGTTTCGAGGCAACTGGATCATGGACATAAGGACTTACTAAAACGTCCTATACTTGACGACCACGTTTCGAAGGCAACAAGTGAGGCGTACCCTAGAAGTGGTGTGTGTATTTGTGTGTTGTTTTCATGTTAAGTTTATCTTTGATCATGGCATTGTGAGCTACGCTTGTTTTTTAATTAACCATACATTCTTTCATGCAATTTAGAATTTAAGAGTGCGGAAATTTAAATGCGGAAGGATAAAAGCTACACTATTACAAGGTGCGGGTCTATACATCGCCAAAATACAAAGACCCGTTTGATAAAAGATGCGGAAAGTAAAAAGACCTAATTACTATTACATCCAGAAAGCAGTTACATAATATTCAAAAAGAAAATAATGAGCGAAAAGAAATTAAAATTGAACGTCCGAGGGTTTTGACCCTTTGCTTGAAATTAAATTAAAGTCTAATTATTATTTAATTAAAGAAAAGAAGGAAAAGAAAATGTTTTTATGTTTTTTGGTATTTAATGAAATAAAGAAAATTAAAATTAAATGGAAACCCTAATTCTAAATTATTTTAATTATTAATGAAAAATATCCAAGTTAACCTAATTTACACTAATTAGTTAATTTACATATTTATTTACAAAAAATGAATAGTAATTAACAATAATAATAAATAATGAGAAAAATGATTAATTATGAAAAAGATGAAAATGTCAAAAAAACCCTAATTCTAGATATTTTTTATTTATTAAAAAAAAGTGTTAAAATTAAAACCTAAATTAACTAAGTTAATTGTTATTGAAATTTATTTACAAAAATATTTTAATGGTGAAATTAATAATAATTAAACATATTTTACAATTTTTGGTTTCTGATTTTTATATTATGAAAATTATTTTTATGGTGAATTAATGAAAACAATTAAAAACAATTAAAAAGAATTATAAATATAATTGAAAAAATAATGCAAACCAGGGGGGTATCAGGCCCAGAATGGAGGTTAATTGGAAGTAATTCAGACCCATTAACACCAGCTCGTTTGACTTTCCATGCTTGAGTGCGCCTTGGTTGACTGAGGTACACCATGGATTTCCTTCTGAAGCCCTTGGATTAATCATCATGTCCACTTGGCAGGCCTAAGCATGAGCGTGTATGGTGAACCACTGAACCATTGTTGCACGTGAACACGTTAAAACAAAAATTATGCAATATGTGGGGGGACCTGGGAATCGAACCCAGGTCCCAATGCTTGCAGTACACCTCATCAACCAACTGAGCCAGGCAACGCGCTTGTTCATATAATGGAGAATAAATGTTATATAAAAAAAACAATGTTAGTGGTATAAACAAAGAAAAGCGCGCCAGATATTTGAACGCTTCTATCATGCCTGGACACCTCAGCTTCTTCTTCATCTTTTTCCTGCAATTATAAAACAAGTAGCGGGGGTTTTAAACCCCCACTAAGTGGAACAGTGAATAATAGTGAATACGCCTACAGGTTAAATAAATTGAGCGCGAGGGTTTCGTTGAATCGAGTTTCTTGCAACGAATTCATTCATATTGGTCTTGAGGTCCAATTTTTCCATACAATGAAAGCCCTATTTTGAAGCTTCTGAAACCCTAGGTTTCATCCATGGTGGATTTCGTTTCAAGCAGCTACAGAACAATTAAACTATGCCAAACGCTTCAGGAAGATGTCAGTAATGCAAATCAATGAATAAAACATATGAATGATGCGTAGAAATTGAAATTCGATTATGGAATATTTATGAAGAAATGTGATTCTGTTCTACCGTTTCTTTGAGTATGGAAGCTTGTTCTTGATTGCAATCGACTCCTGGAAGGTTCAGCAACGTGTTAGAATGTTTTTTATGCTTTGAAACGTGCTCCAACTATGAAATCGGTTTCAAGCTTTTTGTTGAAATTTTGCAATTTGGTTATGGAGCATGAGCAGTTTTTTCGTGTCCTATGGAATAGGGTTTCCTTGTGCATATGTATGTGAAGCATTCTAGGTCAAAAACAAGCCCGTAAGTCCATTGAATTAATGATTTGGATATTTGATTTTCAATCATGAAATTTCAATCTTTTTTCAATGAAACTTTGCCAATTTTGGAAGATTTTGTCCCCTTGAGATGATGCACGAAATCTTTAGCATATTTGGAGTATATTTGCTGCATAAAAAGATTTGAAAAAGCATTATTTGATATTTTCTCATAATTAAATCTAATTAAATGAATTAATATGAATAAAAATTCAATTAATTAATTAAAAATAAGAAAATAAATCATTTTTAGCTCAATGGGTCGTGCATAGGCTTTGGGTAATGATTCAAGAAAGAAGTTGAGTCCCATTAGCAAATTTGAAGTGTTTTAGGCAAAGTTGACTTTTGAAAGTTCCCAAAAATTTCCCAACTTCTCCAATGCATATCTTGCTCAATTTTGAAGCTATGATCATGTTCTTGGACATTTTGGAAAGGTCTTCAAGTCCTCTAACCAATGCCTTTGGTCTCATGTCATTTGGATTTACCAATCTCAAGTTATGGTCTTTGACTTAAAGTGCCTTTTTGTTGACTTTTGAAAATGACCTATAATGTTGAAATTGATAACTTTTTGTGAGAGCATTTCTTGGACTTGGAGTGTGAAGATGAGTTGTAGGAAATGTCATTCTCTTCAAAATGAGCATTGGATGGGATTTTTCTGATAAACCATGAGGAAGTTATGCCTTGGTCAATTTGCAGTTGACTTTTCAGCTGTCCAAAAATATAAACTTTTGCATCTTGAGACTTTTTGAGCCATGCTTTGAGAATCATGATCAGGAATTGATCAAATGATGTTTGTGGCTTCAAAATAAGATGTTGACCAAAATTTTTGACTTTTGACTGTCAAATGACCATTTTGCCCATGCAGTTGACTGTAGAGCAATTAAGGTTTTTGACTATGCAACTTGATGCTGTGAGTCCTGAAACTTGACATATGGATGCTTGACAATGTATATAGGCATGTGGGACTTGATTGGACCCTTGGAAACCTCAATTTCTTTGCAAGAACCAAAACCCTAATTTTGACTGTGTTAGGAGGCAATTGGACTGTGCAACCCTTGAGAGATTTTGAACCCTGATTTTGACAAATCTTGAAGAATATGGGAGGGAAAATTTTGGGGTACAACAGTTGCCCCTGTTCAATCTTCTTAGAACTGAGGATGTAGATTGGCTGGCGTGCCTTTCGTAATCCAAAAGTGGAAGATGATTGAACACTAGAGTGCCCAGAAATTTGCACTCACATAGTAGAATGTCAGCAGTGTGATGGTGGGAATGGGCTTACAGATGCCATTTGGAGGGATAATGGATAGGAGGATGGGCTTATAGATGCCATCTGGAAGCTGTTGGTATGTGGATGGGCTTATAGATGCCATCTAGGTGTCGATCGCGTAAGAGATTCCTTAGCGAGAACGTGCGTACCTGAGAAAGAAAGATAATTACCTGGCCTGTTACAGGAGTTGATCTTCAAACTCTTTATGTAGATGTGCCCTGGCTGGATACATGAATCGAGTCTATAATCAGTTACTCACAGATGTGCCCTGGCTAGGTACAAGAATCGAATCTGGAAAATAGTCGTCAACAGATACACCCTGGCAAGATACAGGAATCGGATCTTCGAACTCCTCAGACGTGCCCTGGAAAGATACAGGAATCGAGTCTGGAACTAGTCGTCAACAGATACACCCTGGCGAGATACAGGAATCGGATCTTCAAACTCTTCAGACGTGCCCTGGCAGGATACAGGAATCGGGTCTGGAATATAGTCGTCAACAGATACACCCTGGCAAGATACAGGAATCGGATCTTCAAACTCTTCAGACGTGCCCTGGCAGGATACAAGAATCGAGTCTGGAATATAGTCGTCAACAGATACACCCTAGCGAGATACAGGAATCGGATCTTCAAACTCTTCAGACGTGCCCTGGCAAGGATACAGGAATCGAGTCTAGAATATAGTCGTTAACAGATACACCCTGGCGAGATACAGGAATCGGATCTTCAAACTCTTCAGACGTGCCCTGGCAGGATACATGGATCGGGTATGGAATATAGTCGTCAACAGATACACCCTGGCAAGATACAGGAATCGGATCTTCAAACTCTTCAGACGTGCCCTGGCAGGATACAGGAATCGAGTCTGGAATATAGTCGTCAACAGATACACCCTGGCGAGATACAGGAATCGGATCTTCAAACTCTTCAGACGTGCCCTGGCAGGATACAGGGATCGGGTCTGGAATATAGTCGTCAACAGATACACCCTGGCAAGATACAAGAATCGGATCTTCAAACTCTTCAGACGTGCCCTGGCAGGATACAGGAATCGAGTCTGGAATATAGTCGTTAATAGATACACCCTGGCGAGATACAGGAATCGGATCTTCAAACTCTTCAGACGTGCCCTGGCAGGATACAGGAATCGAGTCTAGAATATAGTCGTTAACAGATACACCCTGGCGAGATACAGGAATCGGATCTTCAAACTCTTCAGACGTGCCCTGGCAGGATACAGGGATCGGGTATGGAATATAGTCGTCAACAGATACACCCTGGCAAGATACAGGAATCGGATCTTCAAACTCTTCAGACGTGCCCTGGCAGGATACAGGAATCGAGTCTGGAATATAGTCGTCAACAGATACACCCTGGCGAGATACAGGAATCGGATCTTCAAACTCTTCAGACGTGCCCTGGCAGGATACAGGGATCGGGTCTGGAATATAGTCGTCAACAGATACACCCTGGAAAGATACAAGAATCGGATCTTCAAACTCTTCAGACGTGCCCTGGAAGGATACAAGAATCGAGTCTGGAATATAGTCGTCAACAGATACACCCTGGCAAGATACAGGAATCGGATCTTCGAACTCTTCAGACGTGCCCTGGCAGGATACAGGAATCGAGTCTGGAATATAGTCGTCAACGAATACACCCTGGCAAGATACAGGAATCGGATCTTCAAACTCTTCAGACGTGCCCTGGCAGGATACAGGAATCGAGTCTGGAATTAGTCGTCAACAGATACACCCTGGCAAGATACAGGAATCGGATCTTCGAACTCTTCAGACGTGCCCTGGCAGGATACAGGAATCGAGTCTGGAATATAGTCGTCAACAGATACACCCTGGCAAGATACAAGAATCAGATCTTTAAACTCTTCAGACGTGCCCTAGTAGGCTACAGGAATCGAGTCTGGAATTAGTCGTCAACAGATACACCCTGGCAAGATACAGGAATCGGATCTTCGAACTCTTCAGACGTGCCCTGGCAGGATACAGGAATCGAGTCTGGAATATAGTCGTCAACAGATACATCCTGGCGAGATACAGGAATCGGATCTTCAAACTCTTCAGACGTGCCCTGGCAGGATACAGGAATCGAGTCTGGAATATCGTCGTCAACAGATACACCCTGGCGAGATACAGGAATCGGATCTTCAAACTCTTCAGACGTGCCCTGGCAGGATACAGGGATCGGGTCTAGAATATAGTCGTCAACAGATACACCCTGGCAAGATACATGAATCGGATCTTCAAACTCTTCAGACGTGCCCTGGCAGGATACAGGAATTGAGTCTGGAATATAGTCGTCAACAGATACACCCTGGCGAGATACAGGAATCGGATCTTCAAACTCTTCAGACGTGCCCTGGCAGGATACAGGTATCGGGTCTGGAATATAGTCATCAACAGATACACCCTGGCAAGATACAGGAATCGGATCTTCAAACTCTTCAGACGTGCCCTGGCAGGATACAGGAATCGAGTCTGGAATATAGTCGTCAACAGATACACCCTGGCAAGATACATGAATCGGATCTTCAAACTCTTCAGACGTGCCCTGGAAGGATACAGGAATCAAGTCTGGAATTAGTCGTCAACAGATACACCCTGGCAAGATACAGGAATCGGATCTTCGAACTCTTCAGACGTGCCCTGGCAGGATACAGGAATCGAGTCTGGAATTAGTCGTCAACAGATACACCCTGGCAAGATACAGGAATCAGATCTTCGAACTCTTCAGACGTGCCCTGGCAGGATACAGGAATTGAGTCTGGAATATAATCGTCAACAGATACACCCTGGCAAGATACAGGAATCGGATCTTCAAACTCTTCAGACGTGCCCTGGCAGGATAGGGGAATCGAGTCTGGAATTAGTCGTCAACAGATACACCCTGGCAAGATACAGGAATCGGATCTTCGAACTCTTCAGACGTGCCCTGGCAGGATACAGGAATCGAGTCTGGAATAGTCGTCAACAGATACACCCTGGCAAGATACAGGAATCGGATCTGGAATCACGACAGTTGATAATAATTATCTTTGTATTGACTTTTGTCCTGAAAAGACAAAATGTTAGTTGTATGCAATGTCATGATGTATGACATGCGTGATGAGATTGTATATCCATGATGCGTATGTGCATGCTATAATGTATGAAGATGTGATGTTCATGAATGTATTTTTGTCTAGGAAAATAAATCCTTGACGGGTGCCGGGAAGTTAAATCCTGGGCTGATGTTTGAAGAGTAGCGTTCTTTGTTTCCGCTGGGGATGATGGTTGCAAGAATACCGGTAGGAGAAGATGACTCCGTTGGGGAATAAAATTGGCGAATAGATTACTCTGCGGGGAATGCTCTGTGGGGAAATAGAGGTGCTTTGCTGAGGTTGATGATAACTCCGCTGGGGATAGCATTGTTGAGCTTTGTTGGAAAATGAACTCCGCTGGGGGTAGGGAGACTTCGCCGGGGACGATCTTTATGTGGCAATTGGCTGAGGATAACTCGGTTATATCCTGGTGGGGAAATAACCTTTGAATAAAGCTGGGGGAGCGCGTTCGTACTATGCGGGTGACAAGCTTCCAGAATCTACTGGGGATAAGCTTCAAGACCTGCTGGGGAGATGGATTGAACTTTCCTGGGGAGGCTTTTGAAATTGCAACGGGGAGGTGGCTCTTCTTGATGTCTGGTATACCGTCGGGGACCAATCTTAGATCAAGATTGTCGGGGATGCTTGTTAGGAATGTTTGTATACCGCTGGGGAATGTTGAGATCTTCTGAGGATATCCAACTTCCATAAGGTTGGCAATATACTAACTCTGCTTGGGGGAGAGTGTCACTGACTTGCTGGAGATATTGTGCCTTCTTAGGGCTGATGGGAGACCAACTGCTTGGGAGAGAATTGTTGATTCTTGTCTTACTCGGCGGGTAGTGAAGGTATCTGGGTTACGTTCTTCAGCCGAACTTACCTTGGTACCTTGGTGGACAGAGCAATTAGATTGCTTTGACAACTCATTATTGCCCCTGTTTCTGATGTCACCTGTAATTAATCCTTTGTTTCGCATGTAAATATTTATGAGTTAGCAATTATTGTCAAATGCATATATCACAATTGAACATTGGACGTTCTTCGCAAAACAAAACAGGAAAAGGAAAAACAATTGGCAATTGGTCTGAAAAGTGAATTTGTATTGATTTTTGAATTTGCCTGTAAATAGGCGTTTATGTACAAGAGGCTGACGTTCTAGTAAGAGAACGCCGCCGAACAACAGAGTTTATACAATTTTACGAAAGAAAACAAAACAGCTGTGTGAAAGGAATAATCCCACTGGGTTCCAACTCTGCTATCGCCTTTATATCTTCGAGCGTCTCATCACTTGGCTGCTCAGTTAAAGATGAAGCTGACTGATTGATGTCGTCTGAATTTGATGTTGATACCGGATTCTGGATGCAAGGTGATCCAATGAGACATAGTATTACGCTTTAATCCCTAACTTTTGCCTGGACCGCCCTTTCGGGTTTTCAGTCCACCGGGATACCCATTTTTGCCCAAGCCGCCTTTTCAGGTTTTCGACTTGCCGGGTGTACATATTTTTTCATTTCATCCCTTATTTTTGCCCGAACCCTTTTGGTTCGCCGGGAAGCCCTAATTTTTGCCTAGGTATGTCAACCTAGCGGGTCTTTTATCATGCGTAGTATCTTTTTACTATGTCTGCATTGGTAGGGTGAGGAAGGTCGTCACCATCCATGGTGGTTAGGATCATGGCTCCTCCTGAGAACACATGTTTAACCACAAATGGCCTTTCGTACGTAGGGGTCCATTTGCCCCTGGGATCACTTTGAGGAAGAATAATATGCTTGATTACCAGGTCCCCAACTTGATACTTTTGTGGTCTGACTTTCTTGTTAAATGCCCTGATCATCTGTTTTTGATATGTTTGACCATGACAGATAGCAGTGAGTCTCTTTTCGTCAATTAGGTTTAACTGATCAAGTCGGGTCTGGATCCAGTCATCTTCACTCAAGTCTGCATCCTTCATTATCCGGAGAGAGGGTATCTGGACTTCAATCGGCAAGACTGCCTCCATGCCATAGACCAAGGAGAAAGGGGTTGCCCCGGTTGACGTCCTTGCTGAGGTACGGTACCCATGAAGAGCAAACGGCAACATCTCGTGCCAATCTTTATAGGTCACTGTCATCTTCTGCACAATCTTTTTGATATTCTTATTAGCTGCTTCTACAGCCCCATTCATCTTCGGTCGGTAAGGAGAAGAGTTGTGGTGCTGTATCTTGAATTGCTCGCAGAGCTCAGTGATCATCTTGTTGTTAAGATTGGTACCATTGTCCATAATGATCCTTTCTGGGACACCGTATCGACAGATCAGGTTATGCCGAATGAACCGTGCCACGACGTTCTTGGTTACGGTAGCGTAGGAAGCTGCTTCAACCCACTTTGTAAAGTAATCGATCGCCACTAGGATGAAGCGGTGCCCGTTGGATGCCGTAGGTTTAATCTCGCCGATCATATCAATGCCCCACATTGCAAAAGGCCAAGGTGCAGTCAAGACATTCAGAGGAACTAGAGGAACGTGCACCTTATCTGCATAGATCTGGCACTTATGACATGTCCGAGAATGTTGGTAACAGTCGGCTTCCATTGTGGACCAGAAATATCCTGCCCGAAGGATTTTCTTTGCCATAGTATGTCCACTGGAGTGTGTTCCGAAGGTACCTTCATGCAGCTCTTCCATGATCTTTTCTGCTTCAGTCTTATCCACACAACGCAGTAGGGTTGAATCATGGTTTCGCTTGTATAGAATGCCATTGCTGAGGAAGAACTTTGCTGCGAACCTTCTCAGAAACTTCTTTTCATTGATGGATGCACCTTCAGGGTATTCCTGAGCTTCCAGATACCTTTTCACCTCGTGATACCAGGGTTTTTCAGTTACTATCTCAGCCTCAAGATCACAACAATATGCAGGTTCGTCCAGTTTCCAGATAATGATCTGGGGAGCCTCATTGTCCCACTTGACTTTGAACATAGAAGATATCGTAGCTAACGTGTCCGCCAACTGATTCTCCTCTCTTGGGAAGTGTTTGAAAGTTATCTCTGTGAAATGGGGGATCAATGTCAACACACATTCTTTGTAAGGAATAAGGTTTGGGTGTTTCGTATCCCACTCGCCTTTGATCTGATTGATCACGAGAGCGGAATCTCCGAAAACACTCAGAAACTTGATCCTTAAGTCAATCGCAGCTTGAAGACCCATGATACATGCCTCATACTCCGCCATGTTGTTGGTGCAGTTGAAACATAGCCGGGCAGTAAGTGGAGTATGAGTGCCTTTGGGGGATATGATCACAGTGCCGATACCGTTACCCAAAGCGTTGGAGGCTTCGTCAAAGTGCATAGACCATCGGGATCCTTCCTCGGGTCCTTCATCCGGTCCAGGTACTTCACAATCAGTTACTACCATGATGCTCTCGTCAGGAAATTCAAAGTTCATTGACTGGTAGTCGTCCACTGCCTGGTGTGCCAAATGGTCTGCCAATACACTTCCCTTGATTGCTTTCTAAGTCGTGTACTGGATGTCGTAATCTGTCAAGATCATCTGCCATCTTGCTATTCTTCCAGACAGAGCAGGCTTTTCGAATATGTACTTTATTGGATCCATCTTTGAAATCAACAAAGTAGTGTGAGTCAGCATATATTGTCTCAGCCGGCGAGCAGCCCATACCAAAGCGCAGCAAGTTTTCTCGAGCAATGAGTATCGGGTCTCACAGTCGGTAAACTTTTTTCTAAGGTAATAAATGGAATGCTCTTTTCGGCCAGACTCGTCATGCTGCCCCAACACAAACCCCATTGAGCTGTCAAGTACCGTCAGGTATAGTATTAGAGGTCTCCCTTCAACCGGCGGCATAAGAATGGGTGGTTCTTGGAGATACTCTTTGATTCTGTCAAAAGCGGCCTGACATTCATCATTCCAACGTACTACCTGATCTTTCTTCAGCAGCTTGAAGATTGGTTCACAGGTAGCAGTTAGATGCGAGATGAATCGGGCAATGTAATTCAAACGTCCTAGAAAGCCTCTGACTTCTTTCTCTATCTTGGGAACTGGCATCTCTTGTATGGCCTTAACCTTGGCAGGGTCCACTTGGATACCTTTGTCGCTTACGACGAAGCCTAGCAACTTTCCAGATCTTACCCCAAATGTGCACTTGTTTGGGTTCAACCTCAACTTGTACAACTTCAGACGGTCAAACAGCTTCTGTAGATGGTCAAGGTGTTCCTCCTCAGTTTGAGACCTTGCAATCATATCATCGACGTACACTTCAATCTCATGATGGATCATGTCATGAAATAAAGAGACCATGGCACGTTGGTAGGTTGCCCCAACATTTTTCAATCCGAAAGGCATGACCTTGTAGCAGAAGGTGCCCCACTGAGTAACAAAGGTAGTCTTTTCCATATCTTCAGGAGCCATCTTGATCTGATTATAACCTGAAAAGCCGTCCATGAAGGAGAACACCTTGTGCTGAGTAGTATTGTCAACCAGAACGTCGATGTGAGGCAGAGGGAAGTCATCCTTGGGGCTGGCCCTGTTCAGAACCCTGTAATCAACACACATCGTACCTTACCATCTTTCTTCGGCACCGGAACCACGTTGGCAACCCACTGGGGGTAAGAAGTCACTGCAAGAAACCCGGCATCAAATTGCTTCATAACCTCAGCTTTGATCTTCTCGGACATCTCTGGACGCATACGGCGGACTTTTTGTTTAACCGGAGGGCAGTCTTCCTTGGTAGGCAAATGATGGACCACAATGTCGGTATCCAACCCAGGCATGTCTTCGTAGGACCAGGCAAAGATTTCCACATAATCATGCAGCATCTGGATCAACCGTTGTTTCACACTGAGCTCCAGATTGGCACCAATCTTAACTTCCTTTCTATCTGTCTCAATACCCAGATTTACCGTTTCCACTGGCTCTTCATGTGGCTGAATGGCCCTCTCTTCTTGGAGTAGCAGTCTTGCAAGCTCGCCAGGCACTTCGCAATCATCTTCACCTTCGTCTTCGGCTAAGTTGATCGGATTTTCGAAGTCATAACTGACAGTAGCAGAGTCATTACCAGTGAGATCCAGAGTGGATTGAAACCTGTATGGGTGAGTGTGTGTAAATATAGCTGTTTTGAAATATATAAAGAAAGAAAGAAAGGGAGCGCAAGATTTGAAATGCGAAAAACGTCCAATGTCTTTATTCATGATATATGGAAATGACAAGTAATAAGCCCTCACAAATGAATCCAACGGTGCCCCGGGTAAGACACCAGGCCATAAAGTTTCAAATCATTGTTCATTACAAATAAAAAACAAAGGAACTCATTACTGCGTAACAAAAGTAACAGGTATGTAGTCTTTTGCCGTCCAATTTTTCAGTCCACCGTCGGTTGTCGGGTAGATCCAGCTATCAAACTCTGATTCCTCTGCATCGCCTTCAATAGCATTCACTCCCGGGTTGGTGATGAACACGGGAGGTCTTCCGATCCTCTCTTTGCGTACAGACCTCTGAGCCTCTGCAGTAAAACCCATTCCAAACTTGTCAGTCTTAGGAGTAAAATCAGGGAGCCTGCCCCAGTTAGCACATTCACCTTTCTCAATTACAGCCCGGGCGTCCTTCAAGGAAGCCATCTTCAAAGGAAAGTCTTCTTCAATCATTGTTTCCGCTGACGCCAATGTTGGAGGCACCTCTTCAAAATGTTGAAAGGGGGTTTCAATGAATTCCCCATCCATCTCTATATACCGGAACGAGTTCAGATGACTAACCATGTATTCTTCCTCCCCTTGCACTGTAACAATCTTCCCTTTGACAGGGTATTTGAGCTTCTGGTGTAGAGTGGACGTTACAGCCCCAGCCTTGTGAATCCAAGGTCGACCCAGCAAACAGGAATAAGATGGACGAATGTCCATCACATAGAACGTTGAGTCAAAGACTTGAGAACCAACACGAATCGGAATATCCACTTCACCATGAACCATCCTCTTCGACCCATCAAAGGCTCGGACCATGATGTTACTAGGCTTCAACTCCAGGCCCTCACAATCCAACCTGTCCAAGGCCTTATTAGGCAATACATTCAGCGAAGAACCGGTGTCCACCAACACGTGCGCGAGAGTAGTGCCCCTGCATTCTATGGAGACATGCAGGGCATCATTGTGGTTCTTTCCTTTGGCAGTTAGATCAGCATCAGAGAAACCCAACCCGTTATCAGCAGTCAAGTTGGCCACACAGTCAGTGAATTGATCAGCGGATGTCTCTTGTGGCACATGAGCCATCTTCAGAAATGAAATCAGGGCCTTGGCGTGGGCCTCTGAGCACAACAACAGTGATAGCATGGAGATCTTGGAGGGGGTATGCCCCAGCTGCTCAACGACGTTGAAGTCACTCTTCTTGATGATCTTAAGGATTTCCTCCATCTCTTGCTGGGAGGCTTCAACATTAAAAGTCTTCGGTGCCTCCATCCGGGCAGGCACATCATCAATCCCTTTGCCCCGAGTGTCAGATGACTCGGCAGCAGGGGTAGAAACTTGATCAGAAGGGGAAACAGGCGCACTTGTAGGCGTGATGATAAGAGGTCTTCGGATAACTGGTGGCGCAATGTCAAGCGAGATGAGCCTGCCACTGCGGGTAACTTTAGCGGGACCGGTGATGTTACTGATGCCGGTACTGGTGTTGAATTCCTGTTTCACTCCAAGTACATATACATCTGCCCCATAGTGCCATGGGACAGCCTTGTCAGATTTATAGGGGAGGGGCCCCGGAACAGTAATGATAATAGGTGCAACAAACATGATTTTGACTGGCTTCCTCGGGGGAGCCTTAGTAGGATTGTTAAAGATGGTGACAACAGATACTTCTTCAACAGGAACAATAGGAACAGCGGTCTTCTTGAACAAGATCTCTCTGCTATCCATCAAGTTTTGAATACCTGACTTCAGCAACGGACAACCAGTAGGGGAAACAGCACACATAAGGTAACCCTTGTTACAACCCGGAAATAAACCGGCCAACAACAGGTTCCTTTTGACAGTCAATAGAGGGGTGGCAACATCATCCACAGAAACTGCATACAGGTCTTCCTCAATAGCATTTACTCCATGCTGGGGAATAGGAGCAGTCACAACGTTGGGCCTTTCAGGTGCCTCAAACTGTATTTCCTTGGCATCGATAAGGTCCTGAACCTTATTTCTCAGGGCCTAGCAATCATCAGTAGAATGCCCCGGGCTATCAGAGTGATAAGCACAGTGGGCATTTGGATTATACTTCGGAGAGGTTGTGCTCACCACCTTTGGAGCCTCTCTGACGGTTACCAAGTTGGTCGATAGCAGTTGCGGCAAGATCTGCGACAAGGTCATACTAAGCCGAGCATATTCTCTCCTGGGTCTCTCACCCCTTGGTTGGTTAGGTTGCCGAGGAGAGGCAGCAGGCTTTGCAATTACCACCGCGTTGACAGCTTGGCGACGTTCTGGTTTATTTTGCCTCTTAGGCCCATACACAGCACTGGCTTCCTTTTTGAAAGGCTTCTTCTCAGAACTTGAGGACGCACCTTTCTGTATTTTCCCTGATTTCATACCAGCCTCTATCCTTTCCCCAGTCAGAATGAGATCTGTGAACCCTGCAGACGAATTGCCAATGAGATGATTGAAGAATGGCCCGGATAGGGTCCCTAAGAACATGTCCACTAGCTCACGGTCGGTTAACGGTGGCTGCACCCTGCCAGCCAGGTCCCTCCACTTCTGCGCATACTCTTTAAAACCTTCTCCCGATCCTAGCGACATACCCTGGAGTTGGGTACGTGTAGGAGCGAGGTCGGCATTATACTGATACTGCTTGTAAAAAGCAGTAGCCAATTCCTCCCAGTTACGAACCTTGGTTCCATCCAGCTGATAGAACCATTCGAGATGAGTCCCTGAAAGACTCTCCTGGAAGAAATGGATCCATAAGTTCTTGTCCACAGTATACGGTTGGATCTTCCACACATAAGATCTGAGATGTAGCTTAGGGCAGGACGCCCCGTCATACTTTGCGAAAGATGGTGCTTTGAACTTGTGTGGGATCACCACACCAGAAGATAGACCCAAGTCTCCAAAATCCAACCCAGGCACTTGTTGAATTTCCATGGCATTCAGACGATCCTCTAACTGCTTGTACTTGTCTTCAGCTGGAGGATACTGCTCGTCATTGAAATCAGTCTCGTTGTCAGAGACCACCAGACTGGGAACCCTTCCCCCCTGGGGACTGCCTTTCCCTACAGAAGAACCAGCTTGATCAACCTCATTCTGCAGTGTGTTACCAAACCTCCGGCCAGTGTTGAATAGTACAGTTCTCTTCTTCTTCTTCTTCTTGACTAGCAGAGCCTTCAACTCCTCCTGACCTTGGGCCAAACTCATGATCAACTCTTGGAACTGGGCGTTCTGAGCCTAGAGGGCCTTGATGGATTGCTCAGTAGATGATTCAGGATTCATGATGGCGAGCTGAAATAAACAGCGAAGAAGATTAAACCACTTGTAAAAGAGAGTACCTGCTATGCACATGATGCATGATATGTGTTTATGCAATGCATTCAAGGGTTCGAAAGTTCAAATTTGTTGTAGACAAAAAGGAACACACGTTATCATTAAGAAATAATTGTTCAGTACATCAAGGCCTCATGGGCAAAACATTACAAAAGTGAATCAATCCCAAAAGACACTACGCATTCTCTTTGGAGCAATGTAAGTGTTGAGAGTCTTTTCCTCGTGCAGTAGGCGGGTGAGCTCCAAGACCTTCTTCTCACTAGCATGTAGACTGGACTCAAGAGAATTTCGTTCTTCCTTAAGCTGGATCCAGCTCTTCTGCATCTCTTCCCAGGATGTAGGCATGTCAGGATGTTGAATGGTGTAGGACGCCTCTCCTTCCAAAACTGGCTCTTTGATCACAGGGAGAACATGAGGATATGGCATCACTAATTTCTGGGAGCGGGCTCGTACCCACTTGAGATAAGGCTCCAACGGGATGGAGTTCCTGTGCCCCAGTGTCTTGCTGTCTATCTTGTTGGGCATCCTCCAAGCTCTGATAAACCTCTGGCGAAGTCCTTGTGCATCGTTGTCGAAGTCAAAAACTATGTCAGGAATTAACATGTCATGAGGGCCGTCCCTCCGAGCATAACCAAACTGTCTCCAGGCCAGACAGGGGTTGTAAGTAATACCTCCTCTGATTCCAAGTAAAGGAACATTAGGAAACTCCCCGCAACGATCAATGATAGTGACGTCTTCTCTGGACCGAGAACACCAATGTATATCAGCATGTGTAAGAGTCATTAATCGTTGTGACCATCTCAAACCCCGCTCATTCTTCAAAACTGATTGTGGAAGGTGCGAAATAAACCACCTTCCCAGGAGGGGAGTGCAGCACATAAGAACACCTCTCTTTCTCATGGTTCGAGTGTAACATGAGTGAAGGATGTCCCCAAGCAACGTAGGTATAGGATTCCTGGACATGAAGATCTTGACAGCATGGATATCTATAAGCTGATCGGGATTCGGGAACAACACCAACCCATAGACAAGGAGGGCCACAACTTCTTCAAAGGCTTGCAGGTCAAGGGAGTTCAAACATTCTTGGGCCTTCTCAAACAGAAACCTGGCCAAGAACCCTTTGATACCACTTCTAACTTCCCAATGTCCCTTGATGTCAGATGGTTGTAGGCGTAATGCTTTAGCAATCTCTTCAAGTTTGGGTTCCTTTTCCGTACCGTTGTAGGGTAGTTGACTAAGGATAGGGATCTTCAGAAGCCGGGAGAACTCTTCCAATGTAGGCACAAGTTGATAATCCAGGAAAGTAAAACAGTGATGCAGGGGGTCAAAGAACTGGAAGAGGACCTTTATCATATCCTCCTCAATGTTGGTGTTGACCAAGCTGATGAGTCTTCCATGTTTCTCACTGAAAGAAGAGCTCTCAGGAATCCTGGATATGAGTTCCTTAAGCTGAGGAGGGATCCTTACAAGGCTGATCTGAATTGTCTTTCTGCGGATAGTTTCCATGTCCTACAAAACAAGAACAAAGATGAAGATTCGAACCCCTGAAGTGGTTAGTCAATGCATATGATGCGGTATGATGTTATGATGCTATGATTAAACACACCACAAGTATTCACAAAAAACAAACATGGTAAGGCACACAAGTCACACCACAACCCTTAGAGTTTAGGCCAGCATGGGGTCTGGGTATTACCCTCTTGAAGTTGGTGGGCACAAACCTGTCCTATCAGAAGTAACCGGGTTCTAAGGGTCCCAATATCATTGGATTGCTTTCTGTGTTCATCGTTTCGATTTAGCCACGAACTGGCGACCGAAATATTCCAAGAAAACAACCCTCAATTGAGTGTAGTATCGAGTATCAACCAACCTCGGACTGCACCAAAGTCAGTTATCTCACTACTCTAAAGAGGCCAAGATGGTTCAATTAAGGTTCCTAAGGTCAGTTGATGCTTCACGACACCACACGGCGGCCCCGTACTCTCCTTGACTGGACTCAAGGGTTACCGGTACTCACCAAAGTGCCACATCAACATAGCAGACTGCTTCAACCGTGTCGGTATACCCCGCATAGTTCCCTCACAGTCTTGTTGCTACTTTCTAAGAATGTATCCCCAGATCCGGGTTAGGATCTATATAACTCCCAAGAAAGTACCCACAATAATAAAGAAAACAGTTCAGACAATTGAAAACACAAGTGATGAGCTATCCTAAGGTACGCCTCACTTTTAAAGTATCCCCAGCAGAGTCGCCAGTTCTGTGATCAGTGGATTTAGAACTGACTGTTTAACGCTGGTTCGCGAAATGTCGCGGAAGCAAGAGTCGCCACCGTCTTTTATTTTGTCCAACATGGACAGGACAAAAGCACAGCAAAATTCCTTATGAGATAGTTTCTCGGTTCGGGAGGTAGATTTATAGAAAGGGAAGGTGTTAGCACCCTTTCTATCCATGGTTATCCATGGGCTCTTAGATACTTGCTCTTTATGTTTTCAAAATGTTTGTTTTTCAATTGTGAGTGGGTTTGAAAAAGTTTCTTTGAAAGATTTCTGAATAACTCTTGTATCTGTCCTCAAGAGTGTTTGAAAAATTGTTTTGAAAGCTTTTTGAAAGTGTCTGTGTGAAAAGGTTTTTGATTTGTTTTTGAAGAGAGAAAGTATCCATGAGTTATCTACCTACCCTAAGGAATTAGGCTGTGTAAATGTCCTTAAGGTAGTGCCATCCCACCATTGAGAGGTAGGTAGCACCACCGTTGGAGGTGTTCGGGTCAATTCGAGTTTAGGGACAGTGTGGTCACTGAAGCAACAGTTAGGACACCTTAGAAGCTACCCTTATGTCCTTGATCCTTTTTTAATCCGAGGCAACCGTTTCGAGGCAACTATTCCGAGGTAACTTGTTTCGAGGCAACCGTTTCGAGGCAACTGGATCATGGACATAAGGACTTACTAAAACGTCCTATACTTGACGACCACGTTTCAAAGGCAACAGGTGAGGCGTACCCTAGAAGTAGTGTGTGTATTTATGTGTTGTTTTCATGTTAATTTTATCTTTGATCATGGCATTGTGAGCTACGTTTGTTTTTTAATTAACCATACATTCTTTCATGCAATTTAGAATTTAAGAGTGCGGAAATTTAAATGCGGAAAGATAAAAGCTACGCTATTACAAGGCGCGGGTCTATACATCGCCAAAGTACAAAGACCCGTTTGATAAAAGATGCGGAAAGTAAAAAGACCTAATTACTATTACATCCAGAAAGCAGTTACATAATATTCGAAAAGAAAATAATGCGCGAAAAGAAATTAAAATTGAACGTCCGAGGGTTTTGACCCTTTGCTTGAAATTAAATTAAAGTCTAATTATTATTTAATTAAAGAAAAGAAGGAAAAGAAAATGTTTTTATGTTTTTTGGTATTTAATGAAATAAAGAAAATTAAAATTAAATGGAAACCCTAATTCTAAATTATTTTAATTATTAATGAAAAATATCCAAGTTAACCTAATTTACACTAATTAGTTAATTTACATATTTATTTACAAAAAATGAATAGTAATTAACAATAATAATAAATAGTGAGAAAAATGATTAATTATGAAAAAGATGAAAATGTCAAAAAAACCCTAATTCTAGATATTTTTTATTTATTAAAAAAAAGTGTTAAAATTAAAACCTAAATTAACTAAGTTAATTGTTATTGAAATTTATTTACAAAAATATTTTAATGGTGAAATTAATAATAATTAAACATATTTTACAATTTTTGGTTTCTGATTTTTATATTATGAAAATTATTTTTATGGTGAATTAATGAAAACAATTAAAAACAATTAAAAAGAATTATAAATATAATTGAAAAAATAATGCAAACCAGGGGGGTATCAGGCCCAGAATGGAGGTTAATTGGAAGTAATTCAGGCCCATTAACACCAGCTCGTTTGACTTTCCATGCTTGAGTGCGCCTTGGTTGACTGAGGTACACCATGGATTTCCTTCTGAGGCCCTTGGATTAATCATCATGTCCACTTGGCAGGCCTAAGCATGAGCGTGTATGGTGAACCACTGAACCATTGCTGCACGTGAACACGTTAAAACAAAAATCATGCAATATGTGGGGGGACCTGGGAATCGAACCCAGGTCCCAATGCTTGCAGTACACCTCATCAACCAACTGAGCCAGGCAACGCGCTTGTTCATATAATGGAGAATAAATGTTATATAAAAAAAACAATGTTAGTGGTATAAACAAAGAAAAGCGCGCCAGATATTTGAACGCTCCTATCATGCCTGGGCACCTCAGCTTCTTCTTCATCTTTTTCCTGCAATTGTAAAACAAGTAGCGGGGGTTTTAAACCCCCACTAAGTGGAACAGTGAATAATAACGAATACGCCTACAGGTTAAATAAATTGAGCGCGAGGGTTTTGTTGAATCGGGTTTCTTGCAACGAATTCATTCATATTGGTCTTGAGGTCCAATTTTTCCATACAATGAAAGCCCTATTTTGAAGCTTCTGAAACCCTAGGTTTCATCCATGGTGGATTTCTTTTCAAGCAGCTACAGAACAATTAAACTATGCCAAACGCTTCAGGAAGATGTCAGTAATGCAAATCAATGAATAAAACATATGAATGATGCGTAGAAATTGAAATTCGATTATGGAATATTTGTGAAGAAATGTGATTTTGTTCTACCGTTTCTTTGAGTATGGAAGCTTGTTCTTGATTGCAATCGACTCTTGGAAGGTTCAGCAACGTGTTAGAATGCTTTTTATGCTTTGAAACGTGCTCCAACTATGAAATCAGTTTCAAGCTTTTTGTTGAAATTTTGCAATTTGGTTATGGAGCATGAGCAGTTTTTTCGTGTCCAATGGAATAGGGTTTCCTTGTGCATATGTATGTGAAGCATTCTAGGTCAAAAACAAGCCCATAAGTCCATTGAATTAATGATTTGGATATTTGATTTTCAATCATGAAATTTCAATCTTTTTTCAATGAAACTTTGCCAATTTTGGAAGATTTTGTCCCCTTGAGATGATGCACGAAATCTTTAGCATATTTGGAGTATATTTGCTGCATAAAAAGATTTGAAAAAGCATTATTTGATATTTTCTCATAATTAAATCTAATTAAATGAATTAATATGAATAAAAATTCAATTAATTAATTAAAAATAAGAAAATGAATCATTTTTAGCTCAATGGGTCGTGCATAGGCTTTGGGTAATGATTCAAGAAAGAAATTGAGGCCCATTAGCAAATTTGAAGTGTTTTAGGCAAAGTTGACTTTTGAAAGTTCCCAAAAATTTCCCAACTTCTCCAATGCATATCTTGCTCAATTTTGAAGCTATAATCATGTTCTTGGACATTTTGGAAAGTTCTTGAAGTCCTCTAACCAATGCCTTTGGTCCCATGTCATTTTGATTTACCAATCTCAAGTTATGGTCTTTGACTTAAAGTGCCTTTTTGTTGACTTTTGAAAATGACCTATAATGTTGAAATTGATAACTTTTTGTGAGAGCATTTCTTGGACTTGGAGTGTGAAGATGAGTTGTAGGAAATGTCATTCTCTTCAAAATGAGAATTTGATGGGATTTTTCTGATAAACCATGAGGAAGTTATGCCTTGGTAAATTTGCAGTTGACTTTTCAGTTGTCCAAAAATAGAAACTTTTGCATCTTGAGACTTTTTGAGCCATGCTTTGAGAATCATGATCAGGAATTGATCAAATGATGTTTGTGGCTTAAAAATAAGATGTTGACCAAAATTTTTGACTTTTGACTGTCAAATGACCATTTTGCCCCTGCAGTTGACTGTAGAGCAATTAAGGTTTTTGACTGTGCAACTTGATGTTGTGAGTCCTGAAACTTGACATATGGATGCTTGACAATGTATATAGGCATGTGGGACTTGATTGGACCCTTGTAAACCTCAATTTCTTTGCAAGAACCAAAACCCTAATTTTGACTGTGTTAGGAGGCAATTGGACTGTGCAACCCTTGAGAGATTTTGAACCCTGATTTTGACAAATCTTGAAGAATATGGGAGGGAAAATTTTGGGGTACAACAGACACACTCGCACATGCGCACTCCTAGGGTACACCCCACTTGGTTGCCTTCGTACACCGTCATTGAGTATAGGTCACTTTAGAGGTCGCCCTCTTGTCTAAAGATCGTAGTCACCTCGAAATAGTTGCCTCGAATATTATTGCCTCAAACAAATGATCTAAGACATTAGGGTTACCGCTAAGGCGTCCTAACATTGCTTTAGTGACCGCATGTCCCTCATTCGAATTGACCCTCAAATTCCAACGACGGTGCTACCTACTCATTAATAGTGGGATAGCATTGTCTAAAGGAAATTAGCATAGGACGATTCCTTTTTTGAGTATGTAGATAGTTCTTAGATACTTGCTCATCCAAAACAAAAACAAAAACTTTTCACTTACACTTTTCGAACAAAGTTTTCAAAAACACTTCATACGCTCTTGAGGACAGAAGCAAGAGTTAAATTGAAGTTTCAAATAAAAACTTTTTTTCAAACCCACAAGCACAAAGAAAGCAATTTTGAAAACATTTGAGCAAGTACCTAAGAGCCCGTGGATAACACCTTCCCTTTCTATAATCTACCCCTCGAACCCGAGAAATATCTCGAAAAAGGAATTTTTCTGTGCTTTTTTCCTTTCCTTGTTGGATAAAATAAAAGTCGGTGGCGACTCTTGCTTACCGCGACATTTTGCAAAAACAAACGCAAAATGCAAACCAGCATTCCAAAAACAGTCAGTTCCTCCCACCATATCACACCTCCCATATTTCTCAATACATGTCAAGTGAGGTCCTCAAATTGCTCAAGGGAGTCCAAGGGTTGACCAGACAAACTCTCTCCTAAGACAGTCTACCTCAAATTAGGGTTTCATTTTGCATCAAGATGTTTGAGTCCAAAGGATCCCAAATGCTCACCATTGTCCTAATATGTTCTCAAGATCATCCAGGTAAAGTTTCAAGCCTTGTAGAGGAAGTTTGCCCAGTCAATTGCTCAAAGGCCTGAAAATCGACTATGCTAGGTCAAAAGTCAATTGTGGCCCACATACATTCAAACTTCAAGATTTTTGGTCAACATCCTAATATTTAAGTATAATTCATCATTTTATCAAGGGTTGATCATGATTCATCAAGGATTGCTCACAATTCATCAAAATCCAAAAGTTGCTAAATTAGGGTCTTGTAAGAAAAGTCAACTCAACTTTGACCAAGCATAACTTTCTCATACTTTATCATAAATGACCCATCCAAAGCTCATTTTGAAGAGGATGAAATTCCATACAATTCATATTCATCTCCCAAGTTCAAAATATGCACTCACAATAAGATATGAATTTGGACATTATAGGTCATTTTGAAAAGTCAACAAAAACACCTTTTGGGTCAAAGCTCTATACATGAACATGGAAGACTCAATTGAGATGAGACCAAAAAGTTTGCTTAGAGGACATCCTAAGCTTTCTAAAAAGTCAAATAACACCTCTCTAGGGTCAAAATTGAGAGAGTTATTAATTGTCCAAGTTGACCTTTTTTGCAAAATTGTCAAAAGTCAAATATGCTCAAATTTGCATCTTTTGCTAAATGGGCCCAACTTTTTATGCTTGCATCTCATTCCTAACATAGTTCACGACCTATGGGACCCTCCATGCTTTATTTATTCATTTATTTAATTTATTTTTATTTTTATTCATTTAAAATTCAAATAAAATCAAATAAATCCTAATAAATCATATATTGCATTTTAGGAATGATTTTTGCATTGAAAGAAGATCTTATATGCTATCAATTGAGAATCAACTCGTGCAAGGCCAATTTGGTTGGAAAAAGATTAGATTTGAGCAAAATTGGAAAGAAATCATATGTTATGAAAGATCAAATCAAATCTCCATGATGAGCAAGATTGAGGTCGTTTTTGTTGACCTAATAGTTTGTATTACATATACAGAAGCAAGCCAAGGCATGAGGAGGTTGGAAGCAGTCGTGCAGAGGTGAAACAAAACTCAAAAAATTTCAAGAAAAGTGGTGATCCAATTTCCATATTAGAGGCCAATTCGTACCATTGTCACGACACCAACAGGTTCTTGGACATCTCCAGGAGGAATTCCAACCATTTACAAGCTCTCTCACGCCTGGAATCATAGGTACAGAAATCACGGTTTTGTCTCAAAACTTTGATTTCGTTTTCATTAGTTTACGCATCATTAGCATGTTTGGTTCATATATTCTTGTTTGTCAATGAATTTGCAAGCTTTTGGTATTGCTTAATTGTGTTTTTAGTACAGAAATCAAGAGATGCCATGGTTAGGGTTTCGTGCTCTTGATTAGGGCTTTGAAGGATAGGTAAAATTGAATGTTATTTCTGGTACCAGGAGACTCGTGAGGATGAGACGAGTTGATTGATACCAGCCATGGCCATTTATATTACTTGTGGAGAGTTTTTGAAATACACAGGGATATACCTACCGTAAGTGTCTGTAGGTAAAAGTTTGCTACCTAAAACGACGGTTTGGGAGGAAGACGACGATGCGTGTCATCCCCTGGTTGGGTGATTTGAATTTAGCGCGTTTTTGAGTTTCAGTGTTTTAGTTTTATTATATTATAATTGATTTTGATTGTATATACAAATAAATCAGTTGGATCAGTTGGTAAGCGTGCAGGGGAAAGTGCAGAGGACCTGGGTTTGATCCCCAGGTCCCAACCTTTATTTCACATTTTTCTTCAATAGGTAATCCAACACATAGCAAGTCAAGAAGTTCACCATACACCAGCAGGATTTGGCCATCCAATTCATCAACGCCTCATATCAACGTACCACCATTGGAGGACCACCATGTGCCTCAAGTCAACAACAACACTGGATCATGCAAAGTCAAACGGGCCTGGATTCCTTTGGGCTCAAAATTCCACATCACACCCCCATAATTGCTAATACAGGCCCATATCTCTTTCTTTTTTCTTTTAGTTTTTTCTAAATCTTTCACTATTTATTTTATTTTCTTTAATTCATAAATTAATTTATTTTTCACAAAAACCATAAAATCAATAATTCACAAAATCAAGATTAGTTTTTTTTAAATCAAAATTAGTTTAATTTAGGAAATTATAATTTGTTTTCAAAAATAAAATCAAATAGAAATTAGGCTAAACTTTTCCTTTAATTTTATTTTGCTATTTTTCTCAAATAAATAAAAATATAAAAAATAGGCTTTTAGATGAATTAACTTGTTTATTTATTTAATTTAAAATTAATTAGGATTAGGATTTTCTTTTAATGTAATAATTTCTTTATCTTCTTAAAATAATAAAACAAAACAAAAATGTTTTTTAACTAATCGCAATTAGGTTTAGGCAAGGGTCAAAACCCTAGTTGCTTCGCATTTGATTCATCGTGCGCGTATTATTATTTATACCTGTAAATGCTCATGGTTTGTAATAGTTTAATCTAGGGCTGTTTAATTATCGCTTTTTTTTCCGGTTTTTTGGCTATGTAATTAATCCCCCTCCCTGAAGCCTTGTAATAGCGTAGATTTACTTTCTCGCATTTTAATTCTCGCAAATATTTGACTGTTTAGATGTATGCTAATAGGATTGTATGATAAGAATGCATGACAAATTAATCCAGTTAGAAAACCCTAATGTGCAAAGACTAAATAATTGAAAACAGATCACTCGCACATATCACTCTTAGGGTATACTCTCACTTCGGTTGCCTTCGGTAAACGATCATTAAGTATGGGATGCTTTAGTGGTTGCCCTCTTGTCTAACAAAGATCAAATGTCCTGTTCGGATGTTGCCTCAGAAATGTTGCCTCGGAAATATTGCCTCGAATATGATCTTAAGGCTCTAGGGTTATTACTAAGGTGTCTTAATATTGCTTTAGTGATCATACGTCCCTTTCGAATTGACCCTTACAACTCCAATGACGGTGCTACCTATTTCTTAATAGTAGGATAACACTGTCTAAAGGAAACGAGAATAGAAATGATCTTTTTTCGAGTAGATAGATGCTAGTAGGTACTTGCTCAATACAAAACTCTTCACACTTACACTCTTTCAAAACAAATTTTCAAAACAACTTTGTCACACCTTTGAGGACTGATACAAGGGTTATCACGAAGTCAAACTTTTTCAAAAGCAAAGCACATACGCGAGCAATTTTAAAAAGATGAGCAAGTACCTAAGAGCCCATGGAAAACCATGGATAGAAAGGGTGCTAACACCTTCCCTTTCTATAATCTACCCCCCGTACTCAGAAACATCTCGAAAAAGGATTTTTTTCTGTACTTTTTTCCTTTTCGATTGGATGAAATAAAAGTCGGCGACGACTCTTTCTTACTGCGACATTTTGCAAACAAAAAATGCAAAACGCAAACCAGTATTTCAAAACAGTCGGTTCTGCCACCGTATCACACCCTCTCCTCGACGGGACCGCGACGACTGACGGGGGAGAAATTATCACTCTCCTTATCCATCTCCCGTCAATAGTGAAGATAACGAGCCCCACGGCCCACTATCGAGGGAGATCACCGAAGCTCCACACCCCGTCGGCCTAGAGAAGTCGCCCATTCTAGGGACCTACGACCGCATGACAGATCCTGACGAGCACATCGAGAACATCGATGCGCTCCTCGACTACAGAGGGGTCAGAGGCGCCATTAAATGAAGACTCTTCCTGACTACTCTCAGGAAGGGGGCGATGGTGTTGTATAAAAGTTTTCCTGGTGAATCCATCACCTCGTGGAAACAGCTCGGGAAGATGTTTTCAAGGTATTCCACTGCCTCCCGCCGACATCCTAAATCAAAAGTTTCGCTCGAAGCAATCATACAAGGCAGAGACGAATCTCTATGAGCGTACATTGAGAGCTTCAACAAAGAAGCGGTCCAGGTCCCGAAAATGGACAACATGAAGAAATACCTACTCGAGCGCGGGCTCCATCCCCGCAGTGACTTTGCCAAGACTGTGGGCATAGAAACATCATCCACGCTCCATTACCTTCTCCTAAAGGACCAGGAGTACATACATTACAAGGAGAAGGAGGCGGAAACCAGTTCCCGGGAATCCAGGCGCAAGGAGAGTGTCAGACCCTCAAAGAATGGTGAAGCCTCGACATCCCGTCGAGGGGAGAAGAAATGGGAGGACATGTCCCGTGATCCAAAAGACTATAAGGGGCCGGCCGGTCGCTTCCAAGACTACACCCCCTGACAACCTCGAGGGAGCGTATTTTCTCTGAATGCGCTAATTATGAGTTCAAGCAAGTCGGGGTGTGCTTCCCCCGACAAACTCCGTCGAAGCCAGGAACTGACAAAAGCAAGTACTGTAGGTTCCACAAGAGTCATGACCACAACACAGGATTGCATTCACCTTAACTTTATCACTGACGTATGGTACTGGACCAGGTATGGTAATAAGCACTGGTGACTTTTTTGCAGGAATTAGGATTGTAACAGACACATGAATTGTCTTTGACTTTATTGGAATAGTTATCACATCAACTTCATCATCACTAACTTTAGGCTTAACAATATTGTGATCAAATTGGAGAGTTCCCTTGGTAATCAAATTTTGAATCGCATCCTTCAACAGTTGACAACCTTCTGACTGATTCAAATAATCAACACAGTCTTTGTCACAACCCAAGAATACACCCTTTCGTGACAATTGTCCTTTCACAAATGAAGGGGTGTAGTCAGCTGATTGACATCTATAACCAAATTGAGATTTTCATCTTCAATGATTGCACTGACCATGGCGCCGCCATGAGAAGGAAAAGGATGATTAGTAATATTGTGCACTGGGCCAAAGTTAATGGCCTGGGAATCCAATAAATTCTGCATTTTATGCTTAAAAGCATAGCAATTTTCAATGGTATGGCCATGTCCATCGGAATGGAAATCACATCAGGATTTTGGATCAAAATTAGCTGGTAATTTATCAGGGTCAATCTTCCATGTACGAAACTCAACCAGCTTCAGCTCAAGTAACTGAGGTAACAACTCAATATATGACATGGGAAGCGCATCGAACTTCCTAGGTGCATATGCTTGCTGCTGAGGTGCATTAACTAGAATTGTAATAGCAGCAATTTGGGGATCAGATCCCTGATAGGTCTTCCCTTTACCCTTCCTTGTATAGAGTGCACTGGCTTCAGTCTCTTTCTTCTTCTGGAAATCCCCGAAATCCTTTTTGGCATTACCAGCGTTAATTCCGGAGACATCTTAAATCTTTCCAAGCTTGATTCCAACCTCAATTCTTTCTCCATATGTCACCATTTCATCAAATGAGTCAGAAGTACTATAACTCGTGAAATATTGCCCATGTAAAGTGTCTGTGAAAATATCCACCATTCCACGCTCCATCATAGGAGGTTACACCCGAGAAGCCATCTTGCACCTCCTCTGAGCGTACTCTTTAAATGATTCATTTTGTTTCTTAGATAAATTTTGCACTTGAGTCCTCGTGGGTGCCATATAAGTATTATATTGGTAGTGTTGGACGAAAGCTTCAGCCAACTCTCTCCATGTACGGATACGAGTACCATCGGATTTCATATACCACTCAAGTGGTCCACCAACTAAACTATCTTGGAAAAAGTGCATAAGGAGATTCTCATCATTAGAATGCGCAGACATCCTCTTGTAGTAGGACTTGGAACACGTCTTAGGATAAGAGGTGCCCTTATATTTGACAAAGTATGGCACTTTAAATTTTGGAGGAATCTTCACTCCCGAGACCAAAGCCAGATCAGACATATCAAGGCCCATAGCACCCTGATTCTCGAACTCCCGCATACGCTCTTCAAGCATACGCAACTTTTTGTCCACTTTGGTTGGCTCGTCAGCATGAGACATCCAGTCATCGCAATTATCCTCTTCAATTTGACGAGTAGGAATATACACAAACCTTGGTTGAATAAATTATTGCTCATTATGCTGTCGAGTAGGAGTAGGTGGAGGCAGATTATTTCCCACAACTTAAACCACAGGCATGCCTTGATTACCAGTAGGATTTCCAAGATTCTGAGCTTGACCATTTTGAAGACTCAAACCAACATTTGCATTCAGATCCATATTCCGAGTGCTACATAGGTTTCCATTCATATTCTAACCATCATTCATGTTCTGAGCACCTTGGTTTCCATTTGGATTCTGAGCACTATTCACATTCTGCCCACCTGGGTTACCATTTGGATCGTTAACAACAAACCCTTGAGGATTGACAATCAAAGTCTTGTTCCTATTATTCATAGTCTCAGTAGGCCTTTCTGTCAATGCTCTCATCTTTTCCTGTTGATAGGCCATGTTCTGGATAATCTCCATCAGCTGGTCCACGCGAGTGTCCATCTTGATGCCCATATCAATAACATATGCCTGAATTTGTTCCATTTGTCTTTTGGAAGTACTCTGAGTGTTGTAACAGTGCGAGGTTGTAGTAGCGATCTTCTGAAAAGAAACCCCAGACCGAAGATAAGAAAATCTGCGGGAACCATTGTCATGATGTGATATGCTTAAATGAACGATCATGCATGAAATGTTTTATCATTTCCAGGGTATCCAAAAGTTTTTTCAACCCTCCAAGAATATTAAACAAACATGATAGAGAGACAATTAGAGAGTGACAAGAGAAATAATCAACGAAAATTGACTTCATTCATAATAAAATGATCCTCAGGATCAATATTGAATTAGTACATAATGAAATATGAACGATCCTATCCAACAAGACTGGTGGTGATCAAACGATATTAAAGAAAAAAATAATCAATGTGGTGGATCTCTGATCTCTGTATAGTATAATGGTCTCGCCTGTCAGAAGTGCCCTTCACTTCACTCTTTGGTATCTTTGAATAATTTCTCTGTGTTTTCATGATCTCATGAACCTGCAAAACTATCAATCATCAACATCGTTCCGAAATAACTGTCCCTCCAAATACACACATTGCTCCAAGAAGAGATCACACTCTTTGCACTCTAGAAAAGGTATAAACACGGGAACGTCCTTTATCTTGTCTAGGAGTCTGGCATTTCCTTTCGTTACCTCAGTCACCTGACCTTCCTTTGTTTCTAACTCCAACATAGCAACTTCGAGTTGCTTCCCTAACTGTTTGGATTTTGCTTTGTTTCTATTATTGGCCATTTGGAACTTCAGGGTCTCTTGTCGATTCTTCTCTGCATCAGAAAGGGCTATCTGATACTCTTCTATAGATATAGAATAGTCTTCTATCCCAGGTCTTCTTTTGGTCTTCCTACCCCCAGAACTACCTTCACCTTCATATTCTTCCAGCTTACGGGCTAATTCTCTCTTTCTTTCTGTCAAGAAGTATATTTCTACTTTTTTTGTCTTCTAGCCTCTGGTGAAGATTCCTTTTTTCTAACTGCGCTTGATAAAAGCGTTCCTTAGGTACGTCATAATGTAGCTCAATGGGTTGAGGATATAAGGATACCTCTCTCTCAAAAGGTAACATAAGGTTTCCACCCTTTCTTTCACCCAATCCACATAATGACCAAAAGCAAACACTTCCTTCAATCCGAAAAATTATTTTCCTTTCCTACCAATATGGGCCCAAGCAACTTCTACATTTTTTAACAATTCAAGGTCTTCCTCATTTTTACAATATACGGCTTCAACTTCTTTAGTTGTGGGTTGACGCCTCATAGCATAACCTAATTGGAGAAGGACCAGATTGTAATTGATAATCCCCTTTGTTCCTAGAGTGGAACATTAGAGAATCCCGCACAGTTAGAGATTACCTCGACACTATCAACCTTGAGCTTGTACCACGGATTATCAAAATAGGTGAGTTTCATTACTTTGGAAGCCCAAGAACAAGGATTTTCCTTGAATGGTCCCTTCGTAGGTAATTGTGCCATGAACCACTTGTAAAGCATTGGTACACAACATTCGACAACTCCCTTCTTCTCATACCTAGAGTGAATGGTGTGGTAAGTGTCATCTAATAAGGTAGGTATTGGATTTTTATTCATGAAAACGCACAAAGCAGCCAAGTCCACTATCTCCTTAATCTCAGGAAAGAGGACAACCCCATAAATGGTAGCAACCAATAATGCATAATAATCATCCCAAAGTCCCCTGCTCGCTATTTCTTTAACCTTTCCTGCCAAAAAATGTACTGGAAGACCGCAAGTGACCTTATTACGCCTCCATTTTCCTTTCACATCACTGAGGTTCAAATAAATAACCTTAGCAATAGCTTCATTGTCAGGCTCAATAGGGACATGGACGAATGAAATGTGATTAGTAATTTTGATGTGGAGAAGATGAGAATACTCCTCAAGAGCAGGTGCCAACTGATAATCCTAAAACGTGAAACAATGCAACTTTGGATCATAAAACTGTAGCAAAGTCTGGACAACTTTATCATCAACCCGAGCATACAACAAAGATATGAGATTCCAATATCTTTCGCCAAAAACACCCATTTATTGACAGTTCATGAGATCTCTGAGATATTTAAGAAAAGGCCAAATACTTGACAGAACTGATAACTAAAGTTATCCCTCTTGGATTTCACGATAATATCAGTGTTATCTGCCATTCTAGGAGGGAAAGATGACCCTAGAAAATCCTGGAAATGACAACGCATATGCAAGTTAATTATTTTTTATATTTCATTTTTTGAAAAGTAAATATGTTATGATTCAACATGATAGGACCAAGGTTTCCAATAAACTAGACATTGTTGTACTGCCGTATAAAATCATAGGTTCAAAGGTTCGGGACAATCACCAAAAATATTCACCAACAGAACCAAAGTCACCATTAGAACTAGAGTCACTGACATAACCAAAGTCACCAACTGTACCTGTAAGAAACTAACCCTCCCACTCACAGGTGAAGACTAGGTCAGGGTAAGGCAAGGGTAACTCAAAAATCACAGGTCCACCTGAAAGTAAAATCATCGCAAAACAGACGTGTATGATGAAAATACCTTCACTTGGACCTCATTCGAACATGGTATATGACATTACTGCACTAATCGGACCACGTCCTATAGTCTTCATGTCCTCACTCTATTCATAGGTTACTTATGAGTTCACAACTCTGGCCTAGGTACTGGGCCTTTTACCTCAATTGTAACACCCACTGTTGTACCCCAAAATTTTCCCTCCCTTTTTCACAAGAAAATCACAACCCTAAGGTTTTTCTCTGATTTTTAAGATTGGCTCAAGAATCGGTAAAACAAACTTTTCTTTATCAGTCAATCCATAATTAGGGTTTTCTATGATTTGTTAAGATTGACTCAGGAATCGATCAGACAGATCTTTCTTTGGCAGTAATCCAGGATTAGGGTTTTCTCTCACATTTCTCAGAAGAGATTGAATCCTCAGAAATTGCTTGTTCAAATTTACTGATTGTTCTCAAAGTTTAATTATCTGGGATAAGAGGTAAGGCTTTTTGTTTGGAACATTAAGGAATCTGCTTGATTAGTGGAGTGAAAGGTTTACCGTTTAATGGAATGCTTATTTGTTTAACTGTACAATACGTATGTTAATTGGAATACCATGCATTTTGCAGTCATGCAAGGTTGCAAGACTGCAAAGTTTGTTGATTATTTATTTTATCTGGATTAGAATTATTGGGACACAGTTTCAATTATTTTGATTTAAGAGTCTTAAATAATTAAATAAACATGCAAGGAAGAATTGAAAAGATATTGGATAGTAGAAATTTTCTTTTGATAGAGACTTTTATTTACTTCAAATGATGTTACAAAACTTATTTGAATATTATAAGATTACAATTTATAGTATTTAAAATAATATTTGTTTACAATAAATGAAAAAATAAATCTAAGCCTAATCTCCTAAGATCTTTGGCTTCTACTGCTTCCTCTATTGCCCAGGATGCATTCACCTAAAAAAGAAGAAAGAAAAGAAATCAACACAGTTAATTGAAAAAAGATTTTCAAATAGAAAAAGAAAGAAATCATCATTAAAGTTTGTCGGCCGGAATTAGAATGCTATGTTCATCATATTTTATTTTCCTCTCTGCAAATCACAAGAAGATCGCTCTTCTCGGTTCACAGAGAGAAAAATAAAAGATATAAAATATAAGCATACATTTGGTTCAAATACAAATGACAAGTTCGAACTAAGAGACTTTTGTTTCATTTGAATTTTCAAGTTGTAATTTCTTTTGTTATTCAAACAATTGTCTGTTGATGGCAAACTCTGTTTCATTAATGCATTGCATATGTTTGTCTTGAATTCATCCATTCGTTTTCACTATTCTTGAATTATGCTTTCTACTTTCTTTATGACATTTAACTCTTGCTAAAAGTTACAAGTATTTAGAGGGAGGATGACGAAACAATGCCATAATCTCATACAGTATGCTTTTGGACAGACCTTGCTGACGATGTACAGGCGTTTCTTTCAAATCCTAAACACTGGAGTTATAAGGAAGATAATCCCTAGTCAACCCCTTCGAGCCAAAGAAGTGGAAGTTTTCTGTTTTAAACACAAATTGAAACCTTTAGTCAAACCTGGGGCAGGGTAGTCTCTCAGTTAATTCAAAAGATGCGCATTGAAGTCGCAAACTCTCAGTTCATAATACAATGAATGACATCAAAAAGTTCCTTTAAAACCAAAGGACAGTGATGGTTCCTTATCTCATAGGCAGTCATTATCTCTCAAAAAGAAAAAAGTCCACTGAGCCAAAACCTACAAAGGAGGCTTAAGAAAGCTGGGGCATCCCGCTGACTGTAATCTCGAAAGCAGGAACGGTCAGGCAAAAATTAGGGATAACAAAGAAAAAAGGAGAAAGAGGTCATTACAAATCCTCAACAACATGAAAAGTGTTGCAAAAATGATTGCCTTCCCATAAAATTCAACTTGTGTGGATCATCACCAAAACGTCGTTCCATACTCAAATAGAGTTTGACGCACAATTAACTAAGTTTAGGATTGAAGAACATCATGAAGAGCGGGTGGGTACAAATATACTTTGAGCCTTTATCCTTTGTTTCTTAAACCGTGAACCAAGCCATGTTACAACCCTTCAAAAGTCCTAATTGAAGCATGGGTTAGTTCGAAAGCATATTGTTACAAAAGGTATCCTGACTCCTGTAAGGCTTTGCTCTAAATCTTGTGTTGAATTTGTCTTATAAAAAGTTTTCTGCTAAAAAACGCATTTTTCAAAACTTCGAGACAAGCATAAACTTTGCATTATTTGAATATTGTTGTTTGCACATGGTTATTTGTTTGACAGCAAAGAAATTCACACAGTGAATGTTCGGATGAACGAAAGCTCTCTCGGTGAATAAGATCACTTCAAATAGGATGACACTCCCATTGCAAAAATCTCCTATCAACAAAAGGGAACTTGATATGATATTGTCCAGTAAACATGGGGCAGTCCAGTCAAGATTTTAACAAGTCACTCAAGATCCAGTAACCTGGGGCAATCCAGTCAAGATTTCAAGAAATCTCTCAATTGCAGATTAACCTGGGGCAAGTCTCCCTCACCATCACTTGGGGCATTAAAACGTCAATCTCATCAAATGTTTACGTAGAGTCCAAGTTTCCTAGCAGTGCCACAAACATTTGATACTAGGGGCAGTGACGAATCTCTCCGAAATCTTTCTGAAAAGAAATTCAAGCATCCTCGAGAAGTTTATCACCTCTCTAGCGGACCAGCAGTCATGGGTTTATTTCCCCAACACTTGTCAAGGATTTATTCTCCAAAACAAAATTACATTTCAACAACATTCATAACATACACAGATTGATCGGCAGGTAAAGATTCCTTCATCACCTGTTGGAAGTTACGGTCGTCGAAGATTCCTTCATCACCTGTTGGAAGTTACGGTCGTCGAAGATTCCTTCATCACCTGTTGGAAGTTACGGTCGTCGAAGATTCCTTCATCACCTATTGGAAGTTACGGTCGTCAAAGATTCCTTCATCACCTGTTGGAAGTTACGGTCGTCGAAGATTCCTTCATCACCTATTGGAGTTACAGTTGTCAAAGTTTCCTCCATCATCCGGTTGAATCAAAGTTAATCCAAGACCCTCTCTGTTTTGGTCAGATCGACACTAAGATCTCCCTGTTTCTTATGCCCGTGGAAGATATTCCGGGTTTTTGATATTTCAGATAAATCTCTCAGCGATTTATTCTGATTTTCTTCACTATCATAGATGAAGAATCCAACTCTTTTCTCCTTCATCAGCTCGGGATTTATTTTCCCCAGCGAAAGGTCGTCTTGAAAAACATTACACCTCCGTGCATCAGGACATCATGCAATGCAATCTCATTTATTTTGAGAACATCATTGTTTGATATATGCCACTAACCTTTACCTTTCAGAAAAGGTACAATCAAATTCAGTGACAAAGCTTTACTTCAGTTGAATTACAGACGAGTTCCTAAATCTCAACGGAAACAACCCACCAGCAGAATAATGGACAAATGAAGCTCCTAAAATTCTGTTTCTCTCAAGAATGAATATTCTCATCCTTGAAACCTCAGAAGATTGGTATACTCTCAAGCTCCTGATACCCTTAATAGAATGAAGATTCTCATCCTTGAAACCTCAGAAGATTGGTATACTCCCAAGCTCCTGATACCCCTAACAGAATGAAGATTCTCATCCTTGAAACCTCAGAAGATTGGTATACTCCCAAGCTCCTGATACCCTTAACAGAATGAAGATTCTCATCCTTGAAACCTCAGAAGATTGGTATACTCCCAAGTTCCTGATACCCTTAACAGAATGAAGATTCTCATCCTTGAAACCTCAGAAGATTGGTATACTCCCAAGCTCCTGATACCCTTAACAGAATGAAGATTCTCATCCTTGAAACCTCGGAAGATTGGTATACTCCTAAGCTCTTGATACCCTTAACAGAATGAATATTCTCATCCTTGAAACCTCAGAAGATTGGTATACTCACAAGCTCCTGATACCCTTAACAGAATGAAGATTCTCATCCTTGAAACCTCAGAAGATTGGTATACTCCCAAGCTCCTGATACCCTTAACAGAATGAAGATTCTCATCCTTGAAACCTCAGAAGATTGGTATACTCCCAAGCTCCTGATACCCTTAACAGAATGAAGATTCTCATCCTTGAAACCTTAGAAGATTGGTATACTCCCAAGCTCTTGATACCCTTAACAGAATGAAGATTCTCATCCTTGAAACCTCAGAAGATTGGTATACTCCCAAGCTCCTGATACCGTTAACAGAATGAAGATTCTCATTCTTGCTACCCCAGTAGATTGGCATACTCCCAACCTCCTGACCCAAACGCCTGAATGAAGATTCTCATTCTCAAAGTGGCGCATGATCTTAACTCCCGAACTTCTTCCAAACAGGAATAAGCTTTTCCTAGAGTCCTGATTTTTACTCTCCAACAGGATAGCCACTCCGCAACAGTATGGCTATTCCCTACAGAGTTCTTACTCCCCAACAAAATCAAGACTCTCATCCTTGATTCTCCGGAGCTTTTTTTACTCTCAGCATGAATTTGTCAGAATTTCAAATCCCCTGCATATCGAAGATTCTCGTTCTTGGCTCCTCAACACCAATTCCCCAAGCAAAATGAAGACTCTCATTCTCAATTCCTCATAGAGTTTTTAATACCCTGCAGAATGAAGATTCTCATTCTCAGTTCCTCAGCAAAGTTCTCCTCAAAACAGGAATCCCCAGTAGATTGGCATATAATCCAAACTCCTGACTTTCCCCAGCAATATAACTCCTCCCCATAGAGGATGTCAAAAAGCTTGAGGACACGCATACTCTTCAACAGTGGTCCCAGGATTTCTCATTCTCAACGATCAAAGGATTTTCAATCCCCAGCAGCAGTCAAGGATTTATTTTCCCCGACAGCGGTCAAAGATTTTATTATCTCCAGCTATCTAGGATTTATCTTCCTCAGCAAGATGGCTAATCAGCTTACATACGCATTCATTGCATTCATATATCATAAACATTGACATAACACATATATTGCATCATACATCTCATGTAACATAATTTGGTGTTTCAGCTAATATTCTACCCTTTTCAGGATAAGATTAGCCAGCTTCGACTCCTGAATCATGAAAACAGTTTACGGATGCTTCCCAGCACGGATGTTAATCTATCGCTTGTTCAGAATCAGTTCACGAAAACAGTTTACGGATGCTTCCCAACACGGATGTTAATCTATTGCTTATCTAGACCCCCATATCAGAGACGTTCCAAAACATGAATACATTTCTGATACTCATTCTTTCACCTACAACATACAGTTCAACAAACATTCTTGGATGGCATCTTTAAGCCCATCTCCGACAAGATTCTGTCACATCTCCAGATGGCATCTTTAAGCCCATTCCCTCAACTATGCTTTGACGAGCGCAAATTTATGGGCACTCTAGTGTCCAATCTTCTTTTACCTTCGAGTCACGAACGGCAAAATTGCCAATCTAACTCTTTAAGTTCAAGAAGATTGAACAGGGACAATTGTTGTACCCCAAAATTTGCCCTCCCTTTTTCACAAGAAAATCACAACCCTAAGGTTTTTCTCTAATTTTTAAGATTGGCTCAAGAATCGATCAAACAGACTTTTCTTTATCAGTCAATCCAGAATTAGGGTTTTCTCTGATTTGTTAAGATTGACTCAAGAATCGATCAGACAGATCTTTCTTTGGCAGTAATCCAGGATTAGGGTTTTCTCTCACATCTCTCAGAAGAGATTGAATCCTCAGAAATTGCTTGTTCAAATTTACTGATTATTCTTAAAGTTTGATTATCTGGGATAAGAGGTAAGGCTTTTTGTTTGGAACATTAAGGCATCTGCTTGATTAGTGGAGTGAAAGGTTTACCGTTTAATGGAATGCTTGTTTATTTAACTCTACAATGCGTATGTTAATTGGAATACCATGCGTATTGTGATTGATGCAAGGTTGTAAGACTGCAAAGTTTGTTGATTATTTATTTTATCTGGATTAGAATTATTGGGACACAATTTCAATTATTTTGATTTAAGAGTCTTAAATAATTAAATAAACATGCAAGGAAGAATTGAAAAGATATTAGACAGTAGAAATTTTGTTTTGATAGAGACTTTTATTTACTTCAAATGTTGTTACAAAATTTATTTGAATATTATAAGATTACAACTTATAGTATTTAAAATAATATTTGTTTACAATAAATGAAAAATTAAATCTAAGCCTAATGTCCTAAGATCTTTGGCTTCTACTGCTTCCTCTATTGCCCAGGATGCATTCACCAGAAAAAAGAAGAAAGAAAAGAAATCAGGACAGTTAATTGAAAAAAGATTTTCAAATAGAAAAAGAAAGAAAACATCATTAAAGTTTGTCGGGCGGAATCAGAATGCTATGTTCATCATATTTTATTTTCCTCTCTGCAAATCACAAGAAGATCGCTCTTCTCGGTTCACGGAGAGAAAAATAAAAGATATAAAATATAAGCATACATTTGGTTCAAATACAAAAACATAAACAAGTCAGCAAAGCAAACATGAGCAAGCATGGCAAGCTAACTACAATGCATTAACCAAACTGTATTTCAAACTGCAGTAACCAAGCATGTCAAACTGAGTTACAAAACTGTCAAGGCAAAGTACAATGCAAAAAGTATGCAAACTGTCAAGGCAAACAAGTACACAATGCAGAGAGATAAATCAAATTACAAGCAAGAGCTTGTCCTAGCCATCATCACTTTCCAGCCTAGACAAACTTTTCAGAATTAAAATAATAAGCAAAAGGTGCTTAGAGAGAGAGAGAGAAAGGGAAGACCTTTTAGTAAAAAGAGTTTGCAGTTTTGGCAAAAGGCATGCTGTTTTCAAGTTATCAAAGAAAACAAAAGATATAAAGAGAGAAGACTATATAATAGTCCAGGTAAGGAGAACAAAAAAACCTACAGTCCCCAACCTGCAAGCTACAAACCTGCTTGCAAAAACCACAAAACTTGCAAAACTGCATAATTGCACCAGTAACAAACCTGCCTACAAAAAGGCCAAACCAAGACTACTGCAATTTACCCAAACTGCAAGTCTAAAACTTGCAAGCTCAAGCAACCTGCACAACAACAGCAAGCTTGCAAACCTGCTTGCAAAAAACAACAAACCTGCACAACAACAACAAGCTTGTAAACCTGTTTGCAAAAACAATAAACCTGTAGTAAATACCAACTGCAAAACAAAACTGGCAAAACTGCAAACTACAGTTGCAAAACCTGCACAAATCAAGCCTGCATCTCAAAACTGCAAACTTGCTTGCAAAACTGCAACTTACCTAAACTTGTCAACACATTCAAAATACAAACAAATCTCAGAGCATCATAAATCTTATCAACAAAGAACCAACAAGAGTTTCAGATTTTATTCAGCATCATTAAGCTTATCAACAAAAACACAACAAGTTTCAGAACTTTTGTTCATCATCAACAAACAAAGAACAAGAGTTTCAGAGTCCAATCATCATTAACAAGCAAAAAAAAGAGGAAGAGATTCAAAAGCAAATAGGGTTTCAGAAGCTAAGTTCATCATCAACAAACAAAGAACAAATAGTTTCAGAGTCCAATCATTATTAACAAGCCAAAAAAGAGGAAGAGATTCAGAAGCAATAAAGTTTCAGAAGCTAAGTTCATCATCAACATCATCAACTAACAAATCTTAAAGGAAAAAGACAAAGAAACCAGAAGCCAAAGCGCTACCATCATCTCCATCTTCGGCTCCGGCCACCAGAAACGCCATTGATCCCTCTTCGCTCCCTCCATTTTCCTCTCAATCTTCCCCAAGGTAAGTTGTTCTCAACCCTTTTTACTGTACATCAAACATCAAAAGCCATAGATTAAAACATGCATGCAAGACTCAAACTAATGAACATAACTGTGAAACCCTAAAAGATAAAGATAACAATTCATACCGTTCAAACCACAACCGTGGGCCACTGTGAGGAGGAAGAGAGCGAGAGAGGGCAACGCTCCGGTGGCTAGGTCCCATGGAAGGAGAATCAATGCTTGTTGGATTAGAGAGATGAAACGAAGAAGAAGAGAGTGAGAGGAACGACGTCGCTGTGGCCAAAGCTTGCAAACCCTAATTCTGAGAACACAACATTAACCCTAACAAAACATTGTACAACATTCCATTATGGGCCTAACCCGCTCCTAACCTTTGCCTAAAGCCCACAATGTCCTTGCTAAACACGCCCCCCCCCCCCCTTCTCATTCTGACTTGCAATTTGTTCTTCTTCATTTTTTTTTATTTGGGCCACAAATCCTAGGTCCATCATCTTTTTCCTTTTAATTTTTAAACTAATACTTCTCTTTATTTTCATTTTTAATAATTTGATTCTTTTTTTTTTTGTTCAATAATAAAACTAAAAAATATATTAAAATTTTGTTTAAATTTTCTTAATATAGTTTTCTTTAATATTTGTTACATTTAATAAAATACATAAATAATAGGGATTTAGTTCAAAGTAAAATTTTCTTTTAAAACTCTTTCTTTTCATAACTAATAAAACACAGATAATAATAATACTTAATCTTCACTAGGTTAAATTTTATTTGTTTATTTGTAAATAAATACATGCATCTCATAGTTCTTTGATTTTCCTCATTTTATAATTTGTTATAATTTTTTACATTGAATTGCGACAGTTCGATTTGGTTGTAACACATATTTGGACATTATTATTCATGTGAGACTCATCCCCATTTGTAAATAATTGTACCCCCATCCCCGGATACTTTTTTTGTAATAACTTAGACTTTAAATTCCCGCAATTTATTGCTTTCAATATACTGTATAGTAATTAAGGTTTGTATCGAAAGATCTAAAATCAATCGCTAGATGACCTAATCCAAGAATAAATGCATGAAAATTAATACACAATTCACACTTGCACCTCTAGGGTAACCTCGCTTGTTGCCTCGGAAAATGCAATCATGTCCCTCGAGTATGAGACACTCTAGCAAATGCCTCTTCGATAAACAAAGATCGTAGTCCCTCGATGACCCTCGATGACCCTCGATGTTGCCTTCAATAAAACGATCTCGTCCCTTACAAAATTGCTAGAGCGTCTCACAAGTTTCTTTCGATGATTGTATACGATGACCCGCGCCTGTCCCGTTTAACATCCTAACACAAGGTTATTCACCAAATACATTGGTGAAATAACACTGTCAAAAGGGTTGAAAACATAAGAAAGATCTTTGAGTAAAATAGGGTAGACAACTCTTAGTTACTTGATCAAAAGCTTGCAAAACATCCTTGCCATTTTTCAAAACCACACACAAAGCACCATTTCAAACAATTGAAGAGCACCATTTCAAACAATTGAAAATCAAAGCAAGTGATCTAAAACAAAGTAACTAAGAGCCCATGGAAAACCATGGATGAAAAGGGTGCTATGACCTTCCCTTTTCATAATCTACCCCCCGAACCCAAGAAAACATCTCAAAGGTCTTTCCTGTGCTTTTTGACCTTTCCTTTGGATAAAATAAAAAGTCGATGGTGACTCTTGCTAAACTGAACAAATGCAAACACAAAACGCAAAACCTCAAGTCAGTTCTCCCACCGTATCACACCCACCCAACATGGAAAACCATAATCCAGCACAACAGATAATCAATATTGAAAGCAATAAAATGCAATGCAAACATATGTTCAGATAATCATGTACAAATGAATAAACTGGAAGCATAAAAATAAACACAAAAAAAAAGAAAACAAAAGCTATGAGCGACTCCGAGATAGACCAACATTTGGTACACCTATCCTCAGTGAAGTCGCCAGCTGAAACAACCGGTTAAATAAATCATCGAGATAAAATTAATGAAGTCGCCATCAAACATTTTTTATCCCACGAGAAGGGAAAGGTAAACATCGAGTAAGCATGAGAAGGGTAAAATCAAGGTCGAACGACTGAGAGATCGGGTAAGGGAGTCTGTTATGCAAGAGGAAGGTATTAACACCTCACAAGCCCATAGTACTCTATGATATCCACTCATGTTGTTCTAATCAAAGGGTGTGTTTCAGATCTAAGCTTAAGAGCTAAAAGCAAAATGCAAAGAGGGAATGCATGCAAAAGAAAGGAGAAAATAATGTAGGGAAAATAAAGTTGTGCTCGCTTGTACCCTGTTGTACCCCAAAATTTTCCCTCTCATTTATCAAGTATTTTCTCATAAAGATCTCTCTTGGTTCAAGACTGCACTAGGGTTGATCAGTTCAAGACACCTCCTTAAGCACTGATGACCAAAATTAGGGTTTGAGATTGCACAAGGATAATTGAACTTTCAATGCTTCATATGACTTTCATGGATCATTATGGACCCCCAATATTACTCATGTCAAGTTTCAAGCCTTGTATCACATTTTTGCTCAGTCAATTGAGCAGTTGACCTACAAATCAACTATATTGGGGAAAAAGTCAATTGCGGCCAATTTACAGTCAAACTTCATAATTTTTTATCCACATCAACATTATAAACTCATATGTATCATTTTATCAAGTTTGGACCATAATTCCTCAAGAAATTTGATCAAATCATCAAAAGGGCAAAATGGTCAAAATTAGGGTTTTGACTGAGAAGGGGCAATTTCTGATTTTTGAACTAGCAAATGATCAATTGGTTTGAATCATGATCTCAAGAGTTCAATTGCATCATTTTGACCTAATGTAATGACCTAAAACATTGCTCAAGATCAGTTGGATTGATAGTGAATTTCCAGTCAATTGATCAAAAGTCAATTGTACACTGAAAAGTCAAACTCTGACTTTTTGGTCAAAATCCAATGTCAAAGATCACAATTCATCAAAACATGTCAAAATATGAAACTTATTCATCAAGAAATCAAAAATTCAAGATTTCATTTTGAGAAGTCAAAGTTTTCTAACTTAGAAAATTTTCTAAATGTTTAAAACTTCATGTTTTTTCACAACTTTGAGCAAATTTTTCACCATGATGCAAGAGGATTCAAAAGAAACTTTCAACATGAAAGTTGTAGATCTCCATGATATATACAACATTTATTTACACAACTTTTCCTAAAAATGCTTAGATCTCAAGTTATTAATTCATGAAGTCATAGTCTTGAAACAAAACACTTAGTGAAATTTTGCCCTAGTTTAGGCATGATTTTGACCTAACTTCATGGCACTTTTTCATATAGTTCCAAGAGGAATTTTCAAAAGTTATTCAAAGAGGGGTTGTAGAGCAAATTACAAGCTTTCCAAAATTTCAAATAACTCCTTGAGATCATTCTTGAGCAGGGAGAATCGAAGAGAGAAATTTAGGGTTTTCAAACTTGAATTACAAGTCATTTTGTGATGAACAAAATTCAAATTTCACACCTATGCTGCACAATCTTGCTTTGCATGCCTCTAAACCTCAAGATCTCTCCATAATCAGAATATTACACTTGCTTTAGAGCTATTATCCACTTAATTCAAGCTTTATCCAAGTAAATTTTCCATTAATGGCACAAAGGCACCATTGCCATTTACATAAAGCAAGCTTTATGCAAAGTCAACTTGCATTGAGCTTTGCACTTGTTCCTTTTGCACAAACTTCCTCTACAAAGTTAGATAACCTTGTTTAAAGTTCGCAACCACCCTACATGCTTATACTTGCTTCCTTGAAACCATATTTTTCACTTTTCTTCAAAATCAAGCAATTGAGCCATAACCCTAGAACTCAGAAATCTTTTGTGAAATAGCTCTCGAACCTTTTCCATACATAAACACAAGTCTATTGCAATATAACACATGAAAAGACAAGCTCTAAAATCTTAAAAAACTCAAAACTGCATCACAAACCGTCATTGTTGCATATTCTGACCAAGAACTTCAAACTTCCATTTCACTTGTGCGTTTCCTGGCCTTTTGCTTCCAAAAGCTTCCAAACATCATACATAAGCCATCCTTATCCCTGTTACACGACTGTAACACCATCTTCATCCATTTCCAAGTTCAAAAACATAGCATCATAGTTGGACTTCTCCAGGCCATTTCAGCCACCCTTAGCTCAAGCCAGTCATTGCATTAGCTTCTTGAGGACTTGAGGAAGCTAGCCTGATCATCACCACTGCCTGAAACAAACTCAAATCCATTTCACGATTTCCAGTTTTGAGGTATTTTTCTTGAACTTCTATATTCATATTTAGGCATTGTTAGGATTGCATTTGTGAAGATAAAATATAGACATCATTGCCCTGAAACTATACATGTCCATAGATTTCATTTATTTTGATTGAGCTAGGAGAATTTTGAGTTTGAACTTTCTGAAATATTTAGGTCAGAATTTGGTACTTTTAGAAATTCTCATTCATCTTTGATTTATAGCTTATGATATTTATATGGTTGGATTCGTGTGACAAAATGGAGCAATTTTTATGTTTACATTTTTGCAAATGGTTGAGAAATAAGCAAGTTACAGATCCTTTGGCTGGAGGTTGAAGATGAAGTGTAATCAGGGCACGTTTTGTGTTATGCATTTATCCTTTCACACAAGTTAACGGCTGTATCATCACCCCAGTGGTTAAAGCGTGCGCATGTCACTCTTAGGTCCTGGGTTCAAGCTCCAGCGTGACCTTTTGCATTTTTTCACTATTTTTTGACATTTTTTGAGCTTTTTTTTTGCAGCGCCTAGGCCCTTATTCTTGGCTTTCCATTTTGCTTACTTCTAACCCCAGTTTCACTTTTGCACCCCCTGGCCCATTTTTCTTTAATTATTTCATTTTTTTTATTTCATTATATTTTATTTTCTTTATTATTATTATTATTATTATTATTATTATTATTATTATTATTATTATTATTATTTAATAAAAATCCAAAAATATTTTATTTATTATTTACACTTATATATTTTATTTTTTCTATAAAACTAAAAGACTAAAAAAACATTTTTCTTAAACAAATTAATTTGTTTTACTTAAATAATTAATATTTAGACTTAGGCTTAATTATTATTTTACTTTCTTAATTAAAATTAATTTAGAACTTAGGTTTATTTTAATTAATTAATTTTCATATTATTTTATTAAGTTAAAACCTTATCACGAAAAAACACTAAAACACATTTTTTTTAACTTAATTTCCTTCTTAATTAATTTAGGTTTAAATTTTGTTTATTTTTCATTAATCATCCCTCTTAATTAGGTTAAAACCCCTTTTATAAAAATCAAACAAAAATCATTTCTTTTTCCATTTATATTTCTTGCATTTTATTTTCAATTTTGTACAATATTCAATATGGTTGTAATAGAAATTAGGTTTAATTTTCTTGCAATCCCCATTTATAAATTTGTACACCCCCTCCCCTAATGATGTAATAGCGTAGTAATTTTACTTTTCGCAATTTATCGCTTTATATAAATGCTAGTAATTAGGGTTTGTATGAAAAGATAAAATCAACAAGTAGCAAACCCTAATTCAAGATAAAAACCAAGCATGAAAATCAATACACTTGCACACAAGCACCCCTAGGGTAAAATCCACTTGGTTGCCTTGCAAAAATGACCATATTATGCATGTGGGGTATCTTAGCAAAATACAAGATCATAGTCCCTCGATGACGCTATCTATGTTGCCTTTTCAAAATGATCTTAGTCCCTAAAGAAAAATTCTAAGATACCTTGCAACATTTTTAATCATGGTTATACGATGACCCACGCCCGTCCCTTTTACATCCAAAGATAGGGTTACTTACCAAGTCAATGGTAAGATAACAATGTCAAAGGAAAAAGGAAATAAACATGAAATACTTTTGAGTAGGTAGAATGTTCCTAGTTACTTGCTCTATTTCAAAACCAAAACATCCTTGCTATTTTCAAAACAAACACCTACACTTTCAAAACATCTTACAAACTTGAAAATATTTTCAAAAGATCAACATCTTTGTATACATTATTACAAACGAGAATGATTACAAAGTTTTCCTAAGCAATGGCCTCTTTTCAAAAATACTTTCAAAACCACACAAAGCACAATTTCAAACAAAAGCAAGTGATCTAGCAAGTAACTAAGAGCCCATAGAAAACCATGGATGAAAAGGGTGCTAATACCTTCCCTTTTCATAATCTACCCCCCGAACTCAAGAAATAATCTCAAAGGTCTTTCCTATTCTTTTTCACCTTTCCATTTGGATAAAAGAAAAGTCGGTGGCGACTCTTGCTAACTGCAACATTTGCGATCAAACGCAAAACACCCAAGTCAGTTCTCCCACCGTATTATAGAACTTGCGACTCTGCTGGGGAAAATACTAAAAGTGGGGTTACCTTAGGGTTAGATCATATTTACTTGCTTTCTTTGTTTGACTTGTATGCTTTACATTATGGTTCTTTGTTTGGGCTTGAATCCTCTACCCAGATTTGGGATACCTTATAGGTAAGTAGCAATACGTTGTGGAAACTGTGCGGGGTATACCGACATGGTCTAAGCAATAGCTACATTAGTGCGACATATTTATGGGTATCGGTAGCCCTTGAGTAGTCAAAGAAAATACGGGACCGATGAGTGATGTCATGAAGCACTAATGAACTTTTAGAACCTTTACTTGACCAACTTGGCCATTAGGACGTAGTGAGATGACCGACTTTGGTGTAGTCCGAAGTTGGTAGATACTTGATATTACACTCATTGAGGTTTGGTTTTTTGGGATATTTCGGTCGCCATTAAAGAGGCTTGTACTGAAACAATGCCCAAAGAAATAAACCAGTGATATTGAGCTACTTAGAACTCGGTTACTATTACTAGGACAAGTTTGAGCCAACTAAACTTCAAGAGGGTACTTACCTATGAGACTCAATGCAATCCTAAACCTAAGGACTTGTTTTCTTTGTTTGTATATATTTATTTGTACATAACATCATAAACATCATAACATCATACTCATATTCACTAACCATTTCAAGGATCTTGGGATTTATCTTTGTTCTGTTTTGTAGGACATGGACCTTATTTGCAGGAAAACTATTCAAGTCAATCTTGTAAGGATCCCTCCTCAACTTAAAGAGCTAGCATCGAGGATTCCTGAAAATTCTCCATTCACCGAAAGACATGGTCTCCTACTAAACTTGTTCGGTCACCTCCAACACTGATGAGGACATGATGAAGGTGCTCTTTCAGTTCTTTGATCCTTTACACCATTGCTTCACATTTCCCGATTATCAACTTGTGCCAACTTTGGAAGAATTATCCCAACTCTTGAGGATTCCCATTATCAATCAACTACCTTTCAACGGTACAAAAAGAGATCCAAATCCAGAAGAGATTGCTCAAGCTCTACACTTGAAACCATATGATATCACAACTAATTGGGAAACAAGGAGTGGTGTCAAACGTTTCCTAGCAAAATTCTTGTTTGAGAAAGCCCAAAACCGTTGGAACTCTTTGGATTTGCAAGCTTTTGAGGAAATTGTGGCTCTCCTCATCTATGGGATGGTTTTGTTTCCAAATCATGACCAACTCATAGATGTGAACACCGTCAAAATCTTCATGTCTTGTAACCTGTTGCCTACTTTGCTAGGGGACATCCTACATTCTTTTCACACTCGCACTATGAGGAAAAGAGGTATCCTTATGTGTTGTACTCCTCTCTTGGCAAGATTGTTTATTTCGCATCTTCCCCAATCTGTATTGAAGAATGAGCAAGGTTCAAGGTGGTCACATAGGTTGATGACACTCAAACATTCAGACATTCATTGGTGTTCCCGATCTATAGAGGATGTTACTATTGTCGACCGTTGTGGAGAATTCCCTAATGTCCCTTTACTTGGAATTAGAGGAGGTATCACCTACAACCCCTGTTTAGCCTTGAGACAGTTTGGTTATGCCCGAAGGAATGGCCCACATGAGATGCTCATCCAAGGTTTGGTATTTGACTATGAGAATGACAATCAAGGTCATCGCCAGAGATTTATCCGAGCTTGGAGGATGTTAAACAAGGTAGATAACAAGACATTTGGGCATAATAATTCCATCCCTCTTGAGCCTTACCTCAAATGGGTACGAGCTCGTGCTCAAAGTCTTATGATGTCTTACCATTCCATTCTTCCGATAATCATAGATCTTGTTGTGGAAGGAGATGTTCCATACACTATCCTGCATCCTGACATGCCCACCTCTCTTGAAGACTTACAAAGGGATTGGATACAGCTTAAGGGGGAGCGAGACACTTTCGAAGCCCAATTCTATGCCAGCGAGAAGGAGGTTTTGGAACTCACCAAGCAACTTCATGAGGAGCAGAGCCTGAATGCCTACATCGCACCAAAGAGGATGCGTACAACTTTTGTATCTTAGAGTTTTTGTACTTATTTGTAAGCCCAAAAGAGGCATGATTTACTGAAGCTATGATTTATTAATATAATGTGTGTTCCTTTTTTGGTCCAAAGCAATTTTAAATCTCTAAGTTCCTTTAAATCATTGCATATTCATTTACCATTCATCATAACATAAGCAGGTTTCTTACGACAAGTCTCCTCATCTTTCTACTGTTTATTTCAGTAAGATGGATCTTGCGCAGATGGTAAAAGACCTCCAAGCACAGAATGCTCAGTTTCAGCAGTTGTTCATGACTCTAGCCAAAGGACAAGTAGATCTGAAAACTTTGCTGATTGAAGAAAGGAAGAAGAAAAAGAAAGTAACTGGAGTTCTGAATATGGGAAAAGGTTCCAAGGACAAGCAAGAAATACCCTAGACTTTGCAACGTCATCTGGTGAAAAATACAATCAAGACGGGAAAGGCAAGGAAGCAGTTGTCCAGCAAGAGTCTGAAGAGGAAGAGGATGAGGATTACTCTGAAGAGCAGTATCCCCCAGCCGACGACAAGTACAAGCAGCTGGAAGAACGACTAAGCGCAATGGAAATCCAGAAAGTGCCTGGGCTAGACTTCGAAGAGCTAGGCTTGGTGTCTGGGATTGTCATTCCCCTAAAATTCAAGGCACCAATATTTGCTAAATACGATGGAGTTTCGTGCCCCAAAATGCATCTCCGATCCTATGTGAGGAAGATACAGCCTCACACTGCTGACAGAGATTTATGGGTCCACTTTTTCCAAGACAGTCTATCCGGAACTCAATTTGATTGGTTCTATCAACTAGAAAGGGCCAACATCCACAATTGGGAAGACCTTGCCGCTGCTTTCTATAAAAAATATCAGTACAACACGGACCTTGCTCCTACCCGTACTCAACTCCAGAGTATGGCTATGGTTTCAAATGAAGGTTTCAAATACTACACTGGGAAATGGAGGGACTTAGCAGGAAGAGTCCAGCCTCCCCTTTCTGAAAGAGAACTAGTAGACATGTTTCTGGGTACCTTGTCCGGTCCTTTCTTTAACCATTTAATTGGAAGCTCCTCAGCAGGCTTCACTGAACTAATCTTGACTGGACAAAGAGTGGAAGCTTGGATTAAGAGTGGGAAGATCCAGAAAGAGGTATCCTCCTCCGCTGTAAGAAAACCATTTAGTGGGAAGAAATAAGTTAGTGTTATGTATCCTCAAAGGAATCAAGATAAGACTGAATGCCAACCAATGGTAGGGGTTGTCATGATCCCTAAGCCTGCACCTACTCAACAAAGGAACGATCAGCCTAGAACAGAAAGACCAGTAAGACAATTTACTCGAATTAATATGACATTATCTCAAGTCCTGCCGCACTTGTTAAGATCCAACCTAGTAACTTTGAAAGAAGCTCCGAAGAATCCTAACACAACCTCTCCTCATTATCATCCTAATGCTCGCTGTGCATATCATTCAGAAAGTCTAGACCATGATACTAATAATTGTTGGGCTTTGAAAAATAAGGTGCAAGACCTTCTTGAAGCCAAAGAAATTGATTTTTATGCTCCTGAAATCCCGAATGTTATCACTGCTCCTATGCCCAAGTGTGATACGGTGTCATAACCGACTGTTAATACTGGTTTGCATTTTTTGTTCGCAAAATGTTACAGTAAGCAAGAGTCGCCACCGAATTTTATTTCATCCATCCAACAAAGGGAAAGGAAAAAGAACTGAAAAAACCTTTTTCGAGATGTTTCTGAGTACGGGGGGTAGATTATATAAAGGGAAGGTGTTAGCACCCTTTCTATCCATGGTTTTCCATGGGCTCTTAGGTACTTGCTCATTTTGAAATTTCTGGTGTGTGCTTGTTTTAAAAAGTTTTATTTTACTTCATTTTAACCCTTGTTTCTGTCCTCAAGAGTGTTACGAAGTTGTTTTTGAAAACTTTAGTTTGAAAAGTTTGTTTGAAAGTGTATGGTGTAAAAGATTTGTCGTTTTGAGCAAGTACCTAACAGTTATCTACCTACTCGAAAAAAAGAGTTTTTCTCCTCCTATCCTTTAGACCGTGTTATCCTACTATTAGTGAGTAGGTAACCCTAGTCGTTTGATGTTTGAGGGACTATCGAAAGGGACGTAATGGTCATTGAAGGCAACAAGTAAGGATACCTTAGCATTTCAAAGGGACTGTCATCATATATTTGTAGGTAACATCGAGGGACAAGATCATTTCTCGTAGGCAACTCGAGGGACGTTGAGGGACCATGATCTTTATGATGACTTTAACCGAGGGTCTTTGTTAAGGGTATCCCTACGTTCGAGGGACATGACCATTGTTTTTCGAGGCAACCAAGTGGGGAGTACCCTAGGGGTGCAAGTGTGCAACAGTGTTTGTTTTCAGATATATTATCGTTGAATTAGGTTATGCTATGTTCAATTAGTTTACCGGTCTTTCCATACAATCCTATTAGTCTAAGCATTGCATAAAATATAGTAGCAGAAGGTAAAGGCGGTAAACCTAGGCTATTACAGAGCTTTGGGGCAGTTACATAATAATGAAAAGTGCAGAAAAGAAATCCTAAAACTATTACATCCCGGAAGCAATTACATAATTAGAAAAAAATGCGAGAAAAGATAAATCTACGCTATTACATTGATAATGCGACCTATACAATTTTCCTAGAAATTAAAATGTAAAAGAATAAATAAAAAGAAATTAAGGAGAAATAAAAACCTAAAATTCTAAGTTAATGTTTTTGGTGTTTTTTTGTAGAAAATAATTTTAAGTTAATTAAAAAACCTAATTCTAACTAATTTTAATAAAAAAAGTTAATTAACTTAATTTATTAATAAATGAAAAAAAGCCAAAAATTCAATTACTAACTAAAACAAAAACCTAATCCTAATTTATTAAAAAAATGGTTAATTAAAGAGTTAATTACAAAGAAAATCTAAAACCTAATTGTTTTCCTAATTTGCAGAAAAAAAGTTATAATTAATTAAATTAAAGAGTTAATAAAAAAAGAGTTAATAATAAAAAAATTAAAACCTAAATTAATTAGAGTTTGTAAAAAAGGTTAAGTTTACCAATTAATAGGGTTTTTGATTTAAATAAAATTAGAGTTTATATGAATTTAGGATTTTTAAGGAAGATATTAAAGAGAAAGAAATGATGCACAAAGAGTTAAAAATAAGCAAAATTATACATATTGCCAAGGGTGGGTGTTGACCCAAAAATTAATTTAAAACCTAAAATTAAAAAAAAAACCTTAAAATTAATTATTCGAGTTTATTATGAAAAATCAAAGGTTTCTGAAAAATGTTAAGTTTTATGAAAAAGATTTTAAACAGAAAGAATAAAAATAGGTAAAAGGATAAATAGAAAGAAAGAAAACCAAAACCAACAAGGGTGGTTGTTGAACTCACGGCCTTAACCTTCTCAGGATGTCTGCCTCGCCAGGTATTGGTGGTTATTCTGTTTTGGCCATTAGTGTTTTTGTAATAATCCTGTATGGGACTCTGTCTAAATTTGCAGTGTTGAATCTCATGAGCACATTAAATAAATTACTATATCATGAAATACAAATAAAGCAAATATATGGAAAAAAAATTAATGTTAAAACCGATATGGCATGTATGAATGCTTCTACACCCTTTTGATCATGGAGATCAAACCAACCTTACCCTTACTTGAGAAGTAGTGAGATGTGGATTTGTAACAAGGATGGCTTGTTTGTAGTGAGATGAGGGTTTGTAATAAGGATTTCAAGGTTTTAGGATTCTTGAAAGAATTTGATATTTTGACAGGATTGTGACAAAGGTTTTTTTTTCGTTTTTTTCTTTGTGTTAAAAGAATGATATTATATAATGGAAATTAGAACAAAGATATGGGCTTTGAATGTGCAATTGGGCCTCCAATGTTCACTTGAGTCCATCACGTTCCAGGTTAAATTGCAGGGGCTTAAGTACAATTTTCGAAGTTGAAATATGAAAACAAAATGTAGTCGACATCGAGAAATAACTCCTGTCCGAAAATGGGATCAATCAGATAAACAGTGAATTAGTTATGAATTTTTGAAGTTTTAGCTCAGACAAACTTATTTTGGGCTCCAGTGTCGACTCTGACACGTTCTTCAATAAAAAACTGGTATTGATCAGAGCATAACCCGGTCTCGACTTTGGAAGAAAAGTTGTAGATCTCTGAGTCAGTGACCTTGTGTAAAAAGATGGGTCCGATCCGATAAAAATTGACCGAGTTATGAATTTTCGATGTTTCGGCCCAGATGAAATAATATTCAGCATTCAGGATTTTCGGCGCGTCACACGCACTCTGAGCAAAAAAAGAAGGCCTTTTGGATACCGTTCAAACTCAATTCCTCTTGTGAAAACTTAGCCAACTCAATTTTTGAAATTTTGGCGCCAGAACCAGCTCGATACGATGAAAATCAACCAAGTTATGATTTTCTGAACATGACGCAAATAAACTTCTATCACAAATTTTCTGTACGAAAATACTTGATAAATATGCATTTTTGAAGACCTTATGATCGAAATTGGCTTCCAGCCGTGAGATATGAATACGTAGATGACGTCAAGACGGAATTTTAGCCACCGAAACGGGTTCAAAACAAGCCACGATCTTCAAGTTATGAATTTTTTTGTGCGTAAAAATTGCACTTTCAGCATACTTTTTCACCATATTTCTTCGAGAAAACTCACACATTCGGAGACCTTCTTTAAAGAATTAACTCTTGAGCCAAACCTGAATTTGAGAATACGTTATCAGAGATATCTTAGCGAAAGAACACCTGAATATGATGCACCGGGTTGGACTTGTGAATCTTTGAACCCCGAATCGTTGCAAAACGGTGAACCGATCTTCAGCACGGAAAATACTCTGAGAACATCCATTGGCGAAATAAATGTTACTTGTAACCTGACGAAGCTTGATAAATATACCTTTATTCCATAACCATAAAACTAATAATATGCGTGTATGAAAAAGGGTAAATTTTGGGGTACAACAGATGCCCCTGTTCAATCTTCTTAAACCTGAGGATGTAGATTGATTGTCTACCTTTCGTAATCTGAAGGTGGAAGATGATTGAACACTAGAGTGCCCAGAAATTTGTACTCGTCTGAGATGGTGCTGGACTGTATAGATAATTTCGGGAATATGCTTATAGATGCCATTTGGAGGTGATGACGGAAGGTCACCGGAGATGGGCTTAAAGATGTCATCCGGAAGATATGACGAAGAATCGCCGGAGATGGGCTTAAAGATGCCATCTAGAGGATGTTGATTTCTCGAGATATTCCTTTAATGAGAATTCTTATTCTTGTCGTTGAGGAGGAATCTGCTAAGGAATGTTTGTATCTGTCTTGGGAGAAATAGAATTTTAGGAGCTTCAGTTGTCCGTTAGTCTACTGGGGAATTAACTCCAGAGGTGAACTGCATATCTGGTCAGTGTACAGGCTGCACCGCGACTTACTGGGGAAATGAGAAACCAATCAGGTATAATCAGGTCCAGGTCTTACAGTGTTGTGGACTGCTGTCTGGAGATAAGAGAAAAGAAACCTGGATGGTAAGGTTATGAGAAGGAACCTGGATAGTAGGGTTACTTCGAAATGAAAGCCTGGATAGTAGGGCTGTGAGAAGGAACTTGGATAGTAGGGTTACTTCAAAATGAAAGCCTGGATAATAGGGCTGTGAGAAGGAACCTCGATAGTAGGGTTACTTCGAAATGAAAGCCTAGATAAGATTGCTTCATGAGGAGTTTGGGTAAAACTGCATCTGAACCGAGAAGGAACCTGGGTAAGGTTGCTTTGGGATAAGTTCGTGTAAAACTTCAGAATGAATTGGGGTAAGGCTATAAGTTTGTGTAAAACTTCAGGAGGAACCTGGGTAAGGTGACTTTGAGATAAGTCCGTGTAAAACTTCGGTAGGAACCTGGGTAAGGTTACTTTGGGCTAAGTCTGTGTAAAACTTCAAGAGGAACCTGGGTAAGGTTACTTTGTGATAAGTTCGTGTAAAACTTCAGAAGGGACATGGGTAAGGTTACTTTGCGATAAGTTTGTGTAAAACTTTAGGAGGAACCTGGGTAAGGTTATTTCGTGATAAGTTTGTGTAAAAATTTATTTGGAAATGTATGAGAAAAGACCCGTGTAAGATTTTCCAGGATAAACCTGTGTGAAGCTGCATTTGATCGTGCAGATAATTACTCTGTTTAGTTTCAGGAGCTAATCTTGAACTTGCTGGAAGTTGTTAATGATAACCATCTTTCCTGAAAAGGTACATGATTAATCAGATATGATGCATGACATGCATTGTATGATGATGTTCTCAAAATAAATGAGATTATGCCGTATGCAATATGTATGCGCACATCATGATATATGAACATGAAATGCTATTGTGGCACGTCCGAGTTTGGGAAAATAAATCACTGTCTGTTGTTGGAGAGTAATGGAAATTGAGTTCCTGACTGTCGTAGAAAAAGTGGTTCTTCTACTTTCGCTGGAGATGGTGAACCAGAGATGACTACGCTGGGGATTTGCCCCTTTGTTTACGGATATTTTGCCGAGGAGAGACTCTGCTTGAGAACAACTCTGCGGGGGAATAATTTTGTTGGAGAGAGAGGCTTCCATAGCTGAAGGGATAAACTCTGTCGGGGATTGAGCTTCTGTATTCAGAGAAATAAACTCTGTTCGAGAGAAAACTTTATGACCCGCTTGCGATTACAAAATTCAGCTGGGGAATATAGATTCCAGCTCTCTGAAAGAGCTTGGATGGGGAAAGTAACTCCTGTTTGGGGAAGCAGAGATCAAAACTTTGGTTGCCTCTACTCTGTGGAGAGTGTAGATGTTACTGGGATGCATGCCGAGGATACGACAATGACTTCGTATCAAGACTTTTCTGCCAATGTACCTGCTGAAGAAAGTGCATGCGGAGGCCTTGTGATTGAGTGTTATCCCAACTTATGAGGTGCTTGGTAAATGCCGATCGGAATGATAAGTCTTCTATTGATAGGCAAGTGACAAGATGACGGGACATAGTCGTACGCTTCAAATCCCTAACTTTTGCCTGGACTGCCCTTTCGGGTTTTCAGTCCACCGGGATACCCTTTTTTGCTCAAGCCGCCTTTTCAATTTTTCGACTTGCTGGGTGTACATATCTTTTTTGTTTTTATTCCTAATTTTTGCCCGAACCCTTTTGGTTCGCTGGGATGCCCTTATTTTTGCCTAGGCCAGTCAACCTAGCGGGTCTTTGTTCATGCATAGTATTTTCCTACTATGTCCATGTTCACCGAGTACGGAGAATTGTCATTGTCCATAGTAGTAAGTGTTTCCACACTACCAGAAGATGTTTATTTGATCGTACATGATTTGCTGTCAGAATTCATGCCCAATGCCCCAAGGGATTCAGATGGAGATCTGCCACTGGCTATTTGGCACTTTTAGAGAGACTTCCCCAGGTGTATTTAAACATCAGGTCATGCCCCTTGCTTATGGAAGACCTGTTTTTGGATGTTTCTTTCCCGATGAGGTGATTCTGTTTATTGAGAGGATGTTTGTTCATTGAATATCCATTGTGAGGATTTCTCCGCTGTCAAACAATTAGTCATATGCAAACAACGTTATTTTAAGAATGCAAAGCTTATGTCTGTCTTGAGGTTTTGAAAATGCAGTTTTTTTTAGTAAAATAGAATTTTGCAAAGATGTGATATCAACTCGGGATTTGTAATGGACCTTCAGGAGTCAAGATACCTTTTGTAACAATATGCTTCTGAACTAACCCATGCTTCAGCTAGGACTTTTAAGGGTTATAACGTGGCTTGGTTCACTGTTTAAGAAACAAAGAATAAAGGCTCAAATTTTATTTGTATCCACCCATTCTTCGTGATGTTCTTCGATCTTATGCTCAGTTAATTGTGCGCTTAGATCCCATTTAAGTCTTTGCTTTGATATTCCAGTGATGGTTCGGATATTGACAGTTTATTTTGAATAGGCAGTCATTTTTGTTGAGGGTTTGTAAGACCTCTTTATTTTTTATTTTATTATCCCTGCCTTTTGCCTGATGTGTTTCTTTTTGTGATTATAGCCTGTCTTTTGCCTGATGTGTTTCTTTTTGTGATTATAGCCAGCGGGATGCCCCAATTTTTTCTTAAGTCTCCTTCATAGGTTTTGACTTAATGGGTTTTTATTTCGAGAGATAATGACTGCCTGCTTGGATGATTATGCGGAACCATCACCGTATTTTGTTTTGGAAGGACATCTTCGATGCCATTCATTGTGTACGAAGCGGCAGATCGTGACTGAATACGCCTCTGAATCAACTGAGAAAACTATCCTGCACCAGGTTATGATTAAGGGTTTTAATATGTGTGAAAGGAAAAACTCCTACTTCTTTGGCTCGAAGGGGTTGACTAGGGATTATCTTCCTTATAACTCCACTGTTTAGGATTTGAAACAACGCCTGTACATCGTCAGCGGGGTCTGTTCAAAAGCATATTGTAGATATTGTGGTATCATTTTCGTCATCCTCCCTCTAAAGGCTTACAGTTTTTTAGTCGAGAGTTGAATATCACGAAAAGGAAAGCAATTTAAATATAGTGAATACGAATGAATTGATTCAAAACAAACATATGTAATGCATTGATAAAGTAACAGAGTTTGACATGAATAGATGTTCGAACAATCAAAAGAAAATTGCAAATTGAAAATTCTAATAAACAAAAGCCTCTTCGTATGATCTTGTCACTTCAGAGGACGTGCCTTGGAGGGATGGTAGAAGAACTCAGCCTGACTATCTCGTGTAAACTCCAACACTCCTTCATCAATCAAGTCCTGAATTTTATATTTCAGCCTCCAACAGTCGTCAGTATCATGCCCCGGGCTGTTGAAATGGTATGCACATCTTGCATCAGGATTGTAGTTAGGGGAAGAAGTCTTGGGATTCAGATGAGGTCCTATCAACGTAATCAGATTCATCCTTAACAGGTGTTGCAAAGCTTGAGACAACAACATGTTGAGTTTGGTAAACTGCCTTTTGGGCATATCCGACTTACTCTGATTAACCAGTTGTTTTTGGTGAGGTTGTTGTTGGACCTGTGATGTAGTAGCAATTTGAAAAGGTACACTCTTCACCAAACCAACCTTTTGTCTTCTTGGAGGTTGATCAATGACTTGGTCCCCGACCTCGACTGTTTGCTTCATACTATTGTATCTGTCTTGATGAAGTTGGTTGATGATAGCTTTCAGCTCTTCTTGTCTTCGGGCTAGGCCTTGGATAAGAGCCATCCGCCCCAGCATCTGGGTTCTCATTACACCTACCTCAGCTTGCAGTTGTTCCAGCCATTCGTCCTTATTGTCTTCAGGACTTTTCTTGACCAAGTTTCCAATGATGAGTGTTTTCAACTCTTCCTGTCCCTTGGATAGGTTTAGGAATATTTCCCTGAACTGAGCTTCTTGAGTTTGAAGATCTCTGTTGTCTTGTTTGAGAGTCATTGCTGAAATAAACAGCGAGAACATGAGAGACTTGTACTGGAAGACCTGTTATGAAATGATATGTATGATATATGTATGCAATGTTTTCAAGGATCTCGCGGGGTAAACAAGAAACTGTTAGAATTTGATTGCATCTTGATTGAAGAAACTTCGTGTTGTTGAGAGTCCTTCTTCAAGAGTCAAGCTCACCATATCGAGTGGGTCATGGCCACTGACTCAAGTTCTTGTGTTTTGATCTCTAGACGACATTGGGTAGAGGAAAATAAATCCCCTTGCCCCTTGCTAGACGTCTGATTTACCATAACCTGCATCACAAACCCTTGAGATCCTTGAAATGGTTAAGGAAATGTTAAGGCATGAGGTTATAATGTGTATGCTATGCGTTTAAGCAAAAGTGCGAGGTGATGTGAGCAAGTAAATCCGGTAAGAAATCCAAGTTATTGGATAAGGACTGTAAACAAAACCTGCAAGGAACTCATGTTGTCAGATAATAAAACTGTGCAAGTAGTTCAAGTTCGAAGCACACAAGTCACACAAATAGACTTAGGTTTAGGCTTGCTTGGGTTTTAAGGTAGTACCCTCTTGAAGTTTAGTTGATTCAACCTGCCCTATAAATAGTAACCGGGTTCTAAAAGGGATCTCAATATCACTGATCTTTCCCCCATCTTCGTTCAATAAGCGATTGACTCGCAACCAAACAAAGCTCAAGAGTCAAACCTCAATGAGTGTAGCATCGAGTATCTGTCGGCCTTGGGCATACACCAAAGTCGGACATCTCGCTACGTCCTACTGGCCAAGTTGTGCAATTAAAGGTTCTAAGGTCAATTGATGCTTCACGACACCATGCGGCGGCCCCATACTCTCCCTGATTGACTCAAGGGTTACCGGTACCAACCAAAGGGCCACATCAATGTAGCTACTGCTTCAACCGTGCCGGTATACCCCAACATAGTTCCCTCATAGTTTATTGCTACTTACCTAAAAGGTGTTCCCCAGATCCGGGTGTAGGATCTATAGTAACCCCAAACAAACCCTTGAAAGTAAAGTAATCAAGACAATCAAGAGAAGCAATTTAATGACCTAGATCCTAAGGTATACCCCACTTCATATAATTCCCCAGCAGAGTCGTCAGTTCTGGGATACGGTGGCAGAACCGACTGTTAATACTACTTTGCATTTTTTGTTTGCAAAATGTCGCGGTAAGCAAGAGTCGCCATCGACTTTTATTTCATCCATCCAATAAAGGGAAAGAAAAAAGAACAGAAAAAACCTTTTTCGAGATGTTTCTGAGTACGGGGGGTAGATTATAGAAAGGGAAGGTGTTAGCACCCTTTCTATCCATGGTTTTCCATGGGCTCTTAGGTACTTGCTCATTTTGAAATTGCTGGTGTGTGCTTGTTTTGAAAAGTTTTGTTTTACTTTGTTTTAACCCTTATTTCTGTCTTCAAGAGTGTTACGAAGTTGTTTTTGAAAACTTTAGTTTGAAAAGTTTGTTTGAAAGTGTATGGTGTAAAAGATTTTTCGTTTTGAGCAAGTACCTAACAGTTATCTACCTACTCAAAAAAAAGGCGTTCTTTTCCTCCTATCCTTTAGACCGTGTTATCCTACTATTAGTGAGTAGGTAACCCTAGTCGTTGGATGTTTGAGGGACTATCGAAAGGGACATAATGGTCATTGAAGGCAACATGTAAGGATACCTTAGCATTTCGAAGGGACTGTCATCATATATTCGTAGACAACATCGAGGGACAAGATCATTTCTCTTAGGCAACTCAAGGGACATTTAGGGACCATGATCTTTATGATGACTTTAACCGAGGGTCTTTGCTAAGGGTATCCCTACGTTCGAGGGACATGACCATTGTTTTCCGAGGCAACCAAGTGGGGAGTACCCTAGGGGTGCAAGTGTGCAACAGTGTTTGTTTTCAGATATATTATCTTTGAATTAGGTTATGCTATGTTCAATTAGTTTTACCGGTCTTTCCATACAATCCTATTAGTCTAAGCATTACATAAAATATAGTAGCAGAAGGTAAAGGCGGAAGTGTAAACCTAGGCTATTACAGAACTTTGTGGCAGTTACATAATAATGAAGAGTGCAGAAAAGAAATCCTAAAATTATTACATCCCGGAAGCAATTACATAATTAGAGAAAAAAATGCGAGAAAAGATAAATCTACGCTATTACATTGATAATGCGACCCATACAATTTTTCTAAAAATTAAAATGTAAAAGAATAAATAAAAAGAAATTAAGGAGAAATTAAAACCTAAAATTCTAAGTTAATGTTTTTGGTGTTTTTTTTAGAAAATAATATTAAGTTAATTAAAAAACCTAATTCTAACTAATTTTAATAAAAAAAAATTAATTAACTTAATTTATTAATAAATGAAAAAAAGCCAAAAATTCAGTTACTAACTAAAATAAAAACCTAATCCTAATTTGTTAAAAAAAATGGTTAATTAAAGGGTTAATTACAAAGAAAACCTAAAACCTAATTGTTTTCCTAATTTACAGAGAAAAAAAGTTAATTAATTAAATTAAAGAGTTAATAAAAAAAGAGTTAATAATAATATAAAAAAAATTAAAACTTAAATTAATTAGGGTTTGTAAAAAAGGTTAAGTTTGCCAATTAATAGGGTTTTTGATTTAAATAAAATTAGAGTTTATATAAATTTAGGCTTTTTAAGGAAGATATTAAAGAGAAAGAAATGATGCACAAAGGGTTAAAAATAAGTAAAATTATACATATTGCCAGAGGTGGGTGTTGACCCAAAAATTAATTTAAAACCTAAAATTAAAAAAAAACCTTAAAATTAATTATTCGAGTTTATTATGAAAAATCAAAGATTTCTGAAAAATGTTAAGTTTTATGAAAAGGATTTTAAACAGAAAGAATAAAAATAGGTAAAAGGATAAATAGAAAGGAAGAAAACCAAAACCAATAGGGGTGGTTGTTGAATCCACGCCTTTAACATTCTCATGATGTCTGTATCGCTGTGTATTGGTGGTTATTCTGTTTTGGCCATTAGTGTTTTGTAATAATCCTGTATGGGACCCTGTCTAAATCTGCAGTGTTGAAAATCATGAACACATTAAATAAATTACTATATCATGAAATACAAATAAAACAAATATATGAAAAAAATTTAATGTTAAAACCGATATGACATGTATGAATGCTTCTACATCCTTTTGATCATGGAGATCAAATCAACCTTACCCTTACTGGAGAAGTAGTGAGATGTGAATTTGTAACAAGGATGACTTGTTTGTAGTGAGATGGAGGTTTATAATAAGGATTTCAAGGTTTTAGGGTTCTTGAAAGAATTTGATATTTTGATAGGATTGTGGTAAAGGTTTTTTTCGTTTTTTTTCTTTGTGTGAAAAGAATGAGATTATATAATGGAAATTAGAACAAAGATATGATGGGCTTTGAATGTGCAATTTGGCCTCCAATATTCACGTGAGTCTGTCACATTCCAGGCTAAATCGCAAGGGCTTAAATTCAATTTTTGAAGTTGAAATATGAAAACAAAATGTAGCCGACATTGAGAACTAACTCCTGTCCGAAAATAGTCTCAATCGGATAAATAGTGAATTAGTTATGAATTTTTGAAGTTTTAGCTCAGACAAACTTATTTTGGGCTCCAGTGTCGACTCTGACACGTTCTTCAATAAAAAACTGGTATTGATCGGAGCATAACCTGATCTCGACTTTGGAAGTAAAGTTGTAGATCTATGAGGCAGTGACCTTGTGTAAAAATATGGGCCCGATCCGATAAAAATTGACCGAGTTATGAATTTTCGAAGTTTCGGCCCAGATGAAATAATATTCAGCATTCAGGATTTTTGGCGCGTCACACGCACTCTGAGCAAAAAACGAAGGCCTTTTGGATACCGTTCTGTTGTACCCCAAAATTTGTCCTCTCATGTTTTCCAAAGTCTTCCCCCTTCATGGTTGATCACAAACCCTTGGCTAAGGAAAAAGAAATTTTTTGAGTGGTGCTTTAAGTACATTTCGATTGGCATTCTGAAAGACCCTTCGATTGGTATTCTGAAGGAGCCCTTCGATTGGCATTATGGACAAGCATTTCGATTTGCACTATGTCAAGGCCTTCGATTGGCATTCTGTCAAGGCCTTCGATTGGCATTCTGAAAGGAACTTCGATTGGCATTCTGAAAGGCATTTCGATTGGCATTCTGAAAGACACTTCGATTAGCATTGTGTCAAGGCAGCTTCGACAAGCATGTGAACCATGTCCTTCGATTAGCATGAACATCACCTTTCGATTGGCCTGTTAACAAAGCCTTTCGACTGGCCTGTTAACAAAGCCATCAAGAGGGAAATCAAAAAACATGTCCAGGTACACTGAACATGAGAAAATGGCATGTTTCCCTTGCAAATATTGAAATAATTAAATGCTGATTGTGGATTTAATTCCTGAGTTAAAGGCCATATTCTTGCCTTTTCTGTTCCTAAAGACCTGATTCGACCAAAGTGATTCTGTGCAACTCAAGACCATTCGAAGAAGCATTCAGAAGGCCCATTCGAAGGGTACATAAGAAGTCCATTCGAAGGAGGCAACTCAAGACCAATCGAAGAGCAGAGCCTGAATGCATTCGAAAGCCAAAAGTGTCCAGATTCATTCCAGATTCCAAGGAGACACGAATGTTTCAAAAAAAGAAATTATTTAATGTGTCTGATTCTTGTCTCATGGCTTTAATGGTCTGTTTAATGGTTGTCTCTTGCCGTTACTGCACCCTCACACCCCTATAAATACAGAGGCCAGCATACATATCCAGGACGAAAAAACACACAACAGGAGAACAAAAAACATTGGAGTTACGCTGCCAAAAGTCATCAGCATTTTCATAAGTAATCCAGGCCAAAGCAACCATTCAGCAAACATCTCCACGCCCAGAAATCCCAGATTGAAAGTGCTCCCATCCAGCCAGTGCCCAAATCGAAGACTCAATCTGCAGGTAAGAAAGGGTAAATTGTCCAACTTTACATTTGCATAACACATTATTACTTGTTGTTACCTTTGATTTGCCATCCTAGACAGGATCGAAAGGCCTGGGTTTGGTGCCCAGGTCATGTTCCTCATTTGCTAACACTTGCTGCAGATATAGCCTGAAGAGACCCAGCAAACGCAGGATCGAAGGGCCTGGGGTTCAATACCCAGGCCCTGTATTTTATTTCGCTAACATACTTTTGCAGGTATAACATTCCAGATCGAAGGAGACACCTTCTCTGGATCGAACCCATTAGCATGCTGGATCGAAGGAGGCATCTCATTCCTGGATCGAAAGCCATGACCTCCATGATCAAAAGACAATCCCCTTCCCTGGATCGAAGGCTGTTCATGCCCACTTCCTGGCCCAATCGAAAGAGCCATGACCCTGTCTAGATCGAAGCTTCCATTCCCTCCTTGGCTCTAAACTCCTTTTTTTCCTGGATCGAAGGATCCCCCTTTTATTTTATTTTTGTTTTCATTGACATCTTTTTATCTTTTTTTAATTAACATTAAAATCAAAAAACCACAAAAAACATTAGGCTAGTTTTTTATATTAAAATTAACTTTGTTAATTAATCTCTTAATTATATTAACATTTTCTCAAAACTAAAATTAAATAGATTTAGATCATTTTCCAAAAATAAAATAAAATAACAAAAAGATTTTATTCTTAGGATTTTTAGAGTTTATATTCAGATTCGCGCGCGTTTATTTTATTGTAACTGCCTACTGGTTTGTAATAACTTAGCTAAGACTTTTACACTTTACTGCTTTTTATTCCCCCAATTTTTGGACATGTAAATAATCTCCCTCCCCAAAGCTTTGTAATAGCGTAGGATTTACAATTCCCGCACTTTAAATTCTTGTACATATATTAACTGTTTAGATGTATGCTAACTAGGATTGCATGACAAGATTAACCTTTAAATCAACCGTAGCTCACCATAACATGTAAAGATAATATAAACTGAAAATTGACACACTCGCACATGCCACTCTTAGGGTACACCCCACTTGGTTGCCTCAAACGTGGTCATTAAGTATAGGATGTTTTAGAGGTCGTCCTTCTGTCCAAAGATCAAAGTTGTCTCGAAATGGTTGCCTCGATAAAAATGATCTAAGACATTAGGATTACCACTAAGACGTCCTAACGTTGCTTTAGTGACCACACGTCCCTTAAATCAAATTGACCCGAAAACTCCAACGACGATGCTACCTACTCCTCAATAGTAGGATAGCATTGTCTAAAGGACGTTAGCACAGTTTAATTCCTTTTTGAGTAGGTAAAGGTTCTTAAGTACTTTCTCATTTTAAAAATAAAACAAAACTTTTCACACTTACACTCTCTTCAAAAACAAAACTCTTTTCAAAACCCAGAAACACAAAGAAAAGCAAACTTTTGAAAACATAGTGAGCAAGTATCTAAGAGCCCGTGGATAACCACAGATAGAAAGGGTGCTAACACCTTCCCTTTCTATAATCTACCTCCCGAACCCGAGAAAAATCTCGAAAAGGAATTTTTTTGTGCTTTTGTCCTTTCTTTGTTGGATAAAATAAAAGACGGTGGCGACTCTTGCTTACCGTGACATTTTGCAAAAACAAACGCAAACACGAACCAGCATTCCAAAATAGTCAGTTCTCATTCCCACCAATCACAGAACTGGCGACTCTGCTGGGGAAGCTATAAGTGAGGTATACCTTAGGATTAGATCACTTGTGTTTTCAATTGTATTGCTTTGTATGATTTTAATTTTGTGGGCTTGTATCGGAGTTCTATAAATCCTCCACCCGGATTTGGGAAACATTCATAGATAGCAATACATTGTGGAAACTGTGTGGGGTATACCGACACGGTTGAAGCAATAGCTATATTAGTGCGACATATTTGTGAGTACCGGTAGCCTTTGAGTCAATCAAAGAGAATACGGGACCGCTGAGTGATGTCACTAAGCACTAATGACCTAGAACCTTACTTGACCATCTTGGCCTTTTTTTAGGGGTAGTGAGATGACCGACTTTGGTGCAGTCCGAAGTTGGTAGATACTCGATACTACACTCATTGAGGATTGTTTTCTTGGAATATTTTGGTCGCTAGTTCAGTGGCTAAACCAAAACGATGAACATAAAAAACAATCCAATGATATTGAGCTCCTTAGAACCCGATTACTATTTATAGGACAGGTTTTGAGCCAACTACACTCAAGAGGGTACTTACCTATGAAACCTCATGCAAGCCTGAAATCTAAGGGCTCTTATGTGTGACTTGTGTGCCTTCAAACTTGAACTACTTGCACATTCTTGTTATCTGACAACATGAGTTCCTTGCAGGTTTTTGTTTACAGTCCTTATCCAATAATTTGGACTTACCGCAAGGCTTACTTACATCACCTCACACTTTTGCATACCTGTACATAACATCATAACATCATGCCTTAACATTTCTTTAACCATTTTAAGGATCCAAGGGTCTGTGATGCAGGTTATGGTAAATCAAATGGCTATCAAGGGGCAAAGGGGATTTATTTTCCTCTAGCCAAGGTTGTCTAGAAATCCAAGCACGATAACTTGAGTCAGGGGCTATGACCCACTCGATATGGTGAGCTTGACTCTTGAAGAAGGACTCTCAACAACATGAAGTTCCTTCAATCAAGCTACCAAATTCAGATTCTAACAAGTTTCTTGTTTATCCCGCGAGATCCTTGAAAACATTGCATACATATATCATACATATCATTGCATAACAGGTCTTCCAGTACAGGTCTCTTATCTTCTTCGTTGTTTATTTCAGCAATCATCATGTCTACTGAACCTTCCACTGAGAAAGCTATCAAGGCCCTCCAGGCCCAGAATGCCCAATTTCAAGAGTTGGTCATGAGCCTAGCTAAGGGTCAGCAGGACCTAAAGACCTTGATTCTGAAAGAGAAAAAGAAGAAGAAAAAGAGGACCATCCTGTTCAACACTGGACGCAGGTTTGGAAACGGGCTGCAGAATGAAGTTGATCTGACCATCCCATCTGAAGGGAAAGACAATCCACAAGAAAGGAGGGCTCATAGCCCTGAAGTCTCCGACAACGAGACGGACTATGATGAAGAACAGTATCCTCCTGCTGAGGATAAGTACAAACAACTAGAAGACCGTTTGAACGTTATGGAAACACAGAAGGTGCCCGGTCTGGACTTCAGAGATCTAGGTCTATCCTCTGGGGTGGTGATTCCCCATAAGTTTAAAGCTCCTGTCCTTGCTCAATATGACGGAGTATCCTGCCCGAAGCTACACCTCCGGTCATATGTGAGGAAGATTCAACCCTATACTGCTGATAGAAATCTCTGGGTTCATTTCTTTCAAGATAGTCTGTCAGGGACTCAACTGGAATGGTTCTGTCAATTGGAAGGAGCTAACATCCGCAACTGGGAGGACCTTGCTGCTGCTTTTTACAAGTAATACCAGTATAATTTCGACCTTGCTTCCACACGTACTCAGCTTCAGGGTATGTCTATGGTTACAGGCGAAGGCTTTAAGGACTATGCTCAGAAGTGGAGAGATCTTGCTGGAAGAGTCCAACCCCCTCTGTCTGATAGGGAGTTGGTGGATATGTTTCTTGGGACTTTGTCTGGTCCCTATTTCAAACACTTGATCGGAAGCTCTTCAGCCGGATTCACGAGCTAATACTGACCGGCGAAAGGGTCGAAGCTGGCATCAAAAGTGGGAAGATTCAAGAAGAAACACCTTCTGATGCTCAGAAAAAGCCCTACAATGGGAAGAAAGAGTCCAATGCTGTGTATGGTCAAAAGAGTCGTCATGATCAACATGTAGGGGCAACCCTGATCTCCGATCCCACGCCTGTTCAACAAAGACAGAGCAATAGGCGTAGGGTAAGATATCAAGAAAGGCAGTATACTAACATCAACATGCCTTTGTCTCAAGCGTTGCAACAATTGCTGGAGGTGAAACTGATCACACTAAAGGATCCTCCTCAAAATCCTGATACTTCCTCTTCTAAGTATAATCCGAGTGTGAGATGTGCCTACCATTCTGACAGTCCTGGACATGACACCGACGACTGTTGGACTTTGAAGAACAAGATCCAAGACTTGATTGATGCCAAGGAGATCAAGTTTGATCACTGATCCTACACCAAATCATTGAGAATGTCTTTGTTTCATTTGAATTTTCAAGTTGTAATTTCTTTTGTTATTCAAAAAATTATCTATTAATGTCAAACTTTGTTTCATTAATGCATTGCATATGTTTGTCTTGATTTGATCCAATTATTTTCATTACATTTAAACTATGCTTTTTACTCACTTTATGACATTCAACTCTTGCTAAAAGTTACAAGCCTTTAGAGGGAGGATGACGAAACAATGCCATAATCTCATACAGTATGCTTTTGGACAGACCTTGCTGATGATGTACATGCATTTCTTTCAAATCCTAAACACTGGAGTTATAAGGAAGATAATCCCTAGTCAACCCCTTCGAGCCAAAGAAGTAGGAGTTTTCTGTTTTAAACACAAATTGAAACCTTTAATTTAAACCTGGGGCAGGGTAGTCTCTCAGTTAATTCAAAAGATGCACATTGAAGTCGCAAAACTCTCAGTTCGTAATACAACGAACGACATCAAAAGCATTCCCCTAGAATCAAAAGACAGTGGTGGTTCCTTATCTCATAGGCAGTCAATTTCTCGAAAAAGAAAAGCCAGTGAGCCAAAACCTATAAAGGAGGCTTAAGAAAGCTGGGGCATCCCGCTGACTGTAATCTCGAAAACAGGAACAGTCATGCAAAAGTTAGGGATAACAAATCAAAAGAACGAGGTCGCTAAAAATCCTCAACAACATGAAAAATGTTGCAAAAAAAAATGATGACTACCTTCAAAAATCCAACTTGTGTGAACCATCACCAAAACGTCGTTCCAAATTCGAATAGAGTTCGACACACAATTAACTGAGTTTAGGATTGAAGAACATCACGAAGAGCGGGTGGGTACAAATATACTTTGAGCCTTTATCCTTTGTTTCTTAAACCATGAACCAAGCCACGTTACAACCCTTCAAAAGTCCTAACTGAAGCATGGGTTAGTTCGAAAGCATACTGTTACAAAAGGTATCCTGACTCCTGTAAGGCTTTGCCCTAAAATCTTGTGTTGAATTTGTCTTATAAAAAGTTTTCTGCTAAAAAATGCATTTTTCAAAACTTCAAGACAAGCATAAACTTTGCATTATTTGAATATCACTGTTTGCATTTGGCTATTTGTTTGACAACGGAGAAATTCACACAACGAATATCCGATGAACGAAAGCCCTTTCAGTGAACAAAATCACTTCAAAAAGGATGACACTTCCATTGACAAATCTCCTTCCAATCAAGGGGCATGGCATGATCATTGTCCATCACCTGGGGCAGTCCAGTCAAGATTTCAAGAAATCTCTGAAGAAATGCAGAGTAACCAGGGGCAAGTCTCCATCTCCGTCACTTGGGGCATTGAACATCAATCTCAGTGAAGGGTTACATACAATTAAACATTTCCGGGCAGTGTCACAAACACTTGCTACTAGGGGCAGTGACAAATCTCCCCAAAATACTTCTCATAGGATGACTCCCAGCAAGGGTTTAATCTCTGAAAACCTTTTCCCAGCTGAGACAACTTCAACGAAAATGTCACCTCTCTAGCGGACTGACGACAAGGTTTATTTCCCCAACAACACCCGGATTCCCCAGCTTGAGTTAGCCTCTCCGACTACTACAAATCAAAGGACCACAACTCCTCTTCCCCAGTAGACTACTGTGATCGGTGGGAACGAGAACTGACTATTTTTTTGATATGCTGGTTCGCGTTTGCGTTTGTTTTTGCAAAATGTCGCGGTTAAGCAACAGTCGCCACCGTCTTTTATTTTATCCAACAAGGGAAAGGACAAAATCACTAAAAAATTCCTTTTCGAGATGTTTCTCGGGTTCGGGAGATAGATTATAAAAAGGGAAGGTGTTAGCACCCTTTCTATTTGTGGTTAACCACGGGCTCTTAGGTACTTGCTCACTATGTTTTCAAAAGGTTTGCTTTTCTTTGTGATTGTGGGTTTTGAAAAGAGTTTCGTTTTTGATGAAAGTGTAAGTGCGAAAAGTTTTTGTTTTGTTTTAAAAGAGAGCAAGTACTTAAGAACATCTACCTACTCGAAAAGGAATTAAACTGTGCAACTGTCCTTTAGACAGTGCTATCCCACTATTGAGGAGTAGGTAGCACCGTCGTTGGAGTTTTTCGGGTCAATTCGATTTAAGGGACTTGTGGTCACTAAAGCAACGTTAGGACACTTTAGTGGTAATCCTAATGTCTTAGATCATTTTTATCGAGGCAACCATTTTGAGGCAACTTATGATCTTGGGACAAAAAGGACGACCTCTAAAACATCCTATACTTAATGACCACATTTGAGGCAACCAAATGAGGTGTACCCTAGGAGTGGCATGTGCAAGTGTGTCAATTTTCAGTTTATATTATCTTTGTATTTTTAGGTGTTCTACCATTTGTTTTTAGATCTTGTCATACAATCCTAGTTAGCATACATCTAAGTAGTTAATATATATACAGGAATTTAAAGTGCAGAAATTGTAAATCCTACGCTATTACAAGGCTTCGGGGAGGGGATTATTTACATGTCCAAAATTTGGGGGAATAATAAGCAGTTACGATAAAATAAACGCGCATGAAACTTAAAAAAACCTAGCATATAATCTTTTTGTTGTTTTATTTTATTTTTTTGAGAAAATGCTAAATATTCAGTTGAGTCAAATTTAATTAATTAAAAAAATATTGATTAAAATTTATTCTAAAACAAACCTAATATTTTTTTTGTATTTTTGTTTATGAAAAAAGATTGAATTTGAATAAAACCTAAGTCTACCGATTTTAAAATTGGAGAAAATAAGTTAAAATGATTAATTAAATTAAATCCTAATTCTAAGTTGTTTATTTTTTATGATTTTTTATGTTAATTAAAACTAAAACTAAAAGGAATAAACAGAAACAAAATAAACAGAGTACAAATGGGCCAGGCAGCAAAATAAGAAAAAAAAATGCAATTCTGGAGGCCTGGGTCGAAAAAGATGCAGGCTGTCTTTCGACCCAGTGAAGAGGCTAGATCGAAGGTGCATGAGGGGCTGCACTCTGAGGGGGTTCGATCTGGACATGTCATCCTTTGAACTGGAAGTCCTGGGTCCAGTTCGAAGCTAAACTGTTGAGCTTCGAAGCTCTGAACAAGAAGCTGAGCATGAGGTTCCTGCAAAACGAAACACATATCAAAAGTCCAGGGGGGACTTAACCCCCCCTGGTTCGAATCTCCTCTTATTTGCACCTGCTGAACCTGGGTCTGGGTTTGTTTTATCTTGGGATTCGAAGGATAAAGTCAGATTGTGCCCAAGCAATAGCACAATCTCAACTCTGCACTGTAGCTCACATGAAGCACATTAAATCATTTACAAACAGAAATAAAAATATGAATATGCAATCGAAATGAATTTGAGAGTGAGCTTGAGATTAAATTTTTATTTTACCAAACAGAAGTGCTTCGACCTGTAGTTCTGAGGGAGGAGGTGTTCGTTGGATGGCAGCTTTGGCTTGGAAAATTCTGGGCAGCGTCTCTCCAAATTCTCTATTTTCCTGTATCTTCTTCCTCTCCTTCAGAATCAGGGTTTTCAGGTCCTGCTGACCCTTAGCTAGGCTCATGACCAACTCTTGAAATTGGGCATTATGGGCCTGGAGGGCCTTGATAGCTTGCTCAGTGGAAGGTTCAGTAGACATGATGGTTGCAACCAGAAGTGCTTCGACCTGTAGTTCTGAGGGAGGAGGTGTTCGCTGGGTGGCAGCTTTGGCTTGGAAAATTCTGGGCAGCGTCTCTCCAAATTCTCTATTTTTCTGTATCTTCTTCCTCTCCTCTTTTTGTCAGCATTTGTGAATTCTTTATATATAGGGGGTGAAGGGGACAGGAAGACAAAGGTTTAAATGACCTTGATTATGTGTTTTGACAGCCATGAAGGAGGATTCGTAACATTAATTGTGTGTTTGAAAGCCATGAATGAGAGCTTGTAACGTTGGCTAAACACATGGGATCCTGTCCCTTTTTAAATTTTGAATGACAAGCAGTTGGCCTTCGAACACTCCCTTTCGAATGGGCTGATGGCTTCTTTCGAATGCTCCTTTTGAATGGGCTGATAACCTCCTTCGAATGCTCTTTCGAAAGCTTCTTCGAATGGACCCTTTGAATGCTTCTTCGAATGGACCTTTTTGGAATTCTAATCTAAGTACTTGTCCTTAATGCCAATCGAAATGCTTCTTCAGAGTTCCAATCGAAATGCTCCTTCAGAATGCCAATCGAAGGGTTTTTCAGAATGCCAATCGAAATGCTCCTTCAGAATGCCAATCGAAATGCTTCTTCAGAGTGCCAATCAAAATACTTCTTCAGAGTGCCAATCGAAATGCTTCTTCAGAGTGCCAATCAAAATGCTTCTTCAGAATTCCAATCGAAGGATCTTTCAGAATGCCAATCGAAGTGCTTCTTCAGAATACAAATCGAAGCGTCACTCAAAAATTTTCCTTTTCCTTAGGCAAGAGTTTGTGATCAACCATGCAAGGAAAAGACTTTGGGAAACATGAGAGGGCAAATTTTGGGGTGCAACAGTTGCCCCTGTTCACTTTTCTTAAACCTGAGGATATGGATTGGCTTTCGAGCCTTTCGTGATCTGAGGGTGGAAGATAATTGAACACTAGAGTGCCCAGAAATTTGCACTCGCATGGTGAAGTATCAGCATTGTGATGTCAGGAATGGGCTTACAGATGCCATTTGGAGATTGTTGGTAGGAGGATGGGCTTATAGATGCCATCTGCAGGAGTGTCGATTGCATAAGAGATTCCTTAGCGAAAACTTGCATACCTGTTGTTGTAGAAGATTCCACTGGGGAAGTCTAACTTCGTTGAGATTTAGGAACCTGCCTGTACTTCAACTGGGAGAATGCCTCAGTTGAGTTTTAAGAACCTGTTCATAATTCAATTGGGGGAAACATCTTCATCAAGATCTGGGAACTGTCTCGTGCTCAATGGAATAAACCGCTGAGGTTATAGAACTTGTCCACACTATGATGGAGGAAACATCTTCATCAAGATCTATGAACTGTCTCGTGCTCAATGGAGTAAACCGCTGAGGTTATAGAACTTGTCCACACTATGACGGAGGAGAACATCAAGATTTAGGAACTGACTCGTGCTCAATGGAGTATACCGTTGAGGTTATAGTACTCGTCCATACTATGACGTAGGGAAACATCTTCATCAAGATCTAGGAATTGTCTCGTGCTCGATGGAGTAAACCGCTGAGGTTATAGAACTTGTCCACACTATGACGGAGGAAAACATCAAGATCTAGGAACTGACTCATGCTCAATGGAGTATACCGTTGAGGTTATAGTACTCGTCCACACTATAACATAGGGAAACATCTTCATCAAGATCCAGGAACTGTCTCTTGCTCAATGGAGTAAACCGCTGAGGTTATAGAACTTGTCCACACTATGACGGAGGAAAACATCAAGATCTAGGAACTGACTCGTGCTCAATGGAGTATACCGTTGAGGTTATAGTACTCGTCCACACTATGACATAGGGAAACATCTTCATCAAGATCCAGGAACTGTCTCGTGCTCAATGGAGTAAACCGCTGAGGTTATAGAACTTGTCCACACTATGACGGAGGAAAACATCAAGATCTAGGAACTGACTCGTGCTCAATGGAGTATACCGTTGAGGTTATAGTACTCGTCCACACTATGACGTAGGGAAACATCTTCATCAAGATCCAGAAACTGTCTCGTGCTCAATGGAGTAAACCGCTGAGGTTATAGAACTTGTCCACACTATGACGGAGGAAAACATCAAGATCTAGGAACTGACTCGTGCTCAATGGAGTATACCGTTGAGGTTATAGTACTCGTCCACACTATGACGTAGGGAAACATCTTCATCAAGATCCAGGAACTGTCTCGTGCTCAAAGGAGTAAATCGGTGAGGTTATAGAACTTGTCCACACTATGACGAAGGAAAACATCAAGATCTAGGAACTGACTCGTGCTCAATGGAGTATACCGTTGAGGTTATAGTACTCGTCCACACTATGACATAGGGAAACATCTTCATCAAGATCTAGGAACTGTCTCGTGCTCAATGGAGTAAACCGCTGAGGTTATAGAACTTGTCCACACTATGACGGAGGAAACTGTCGAGATTGAGAACCTTATCTGAAAATTCAACTGATGATAATTCAATTGAGATTTAAGAACTGGTCAGATCTTCGACTAAGCTGAGAACTTAACTGCATTTTTCCTGAAAGGTAAAGGTCAGTCATATGCAATGCATGATATGGATCAGGCAATGATGTTCTCAAAATAAATGAGATTGTATTCGCATGATGCGTATATGCATGTATCATGGTGTATGGAAATGTGATGTTTTGGCTGGGGAAAATAAATCCCGGATAGCTTGCTGGAGAATAGAGTTGAATTCTTCATTTCTGCTGGGGATGATGAACGAAGATGATTGTGAGAATAAACCTGCAGGAGAGAAGTACTCCATTGGGGAATAAACTTGATGAAAAGATTACTCTGCAGGGAAATACTTTGTGGGGAAGAGATACTCTGCTGAGGATTTTAACGATAAGCTCTGCTGGGAGTTCCGCTGATAAGCTCTGTTGGGGATTAATGATAAACTCCGCTGGGGATTGATTATCATTGTTGGCGATATTGAATCTGTTGAGGAGAAGTCCTGCTTGGGGAAAGAAAGAACTTCGCTGGGGATGATCTTTCAGTTGCAACTTGCTGAGGATAACCCAATTAGACTCTTGTGAGGATAACCTTCTGAATTTGGCTGGGGAGATACATTTGTATTCTGCAAGGGACAAGCTTCCAGAATCTACCGGGGATAGATGATCCAACTCCATTGGGGAAGCCTCTTTTTTTTAGACTGCGCTGGGGAAATGGCTCCACTGGGGGTATCTTGTATTCCTCCGGGAAACATTCTTATACTCTGTTGAGGAATAGTAAGACTGTCGGGGATACTCTTATACTTGCTGGGGAATATCCTTATACTCCGCTGGGGAATATTAAGATCTTCTGGGGATACCCAACCTTTTTAGGGCTGATGGTATACCAACTTTGCTTGGGGAGAGTATTGCTGATTTATACATAGCTTCAAGTCTCAGCTGGGAGAGCTACCATTACTGCCTTATTCTGCGGGGAGTGAAAGTATCTTAGCCCTGTTCTTCAGCTGAATCTACCTTTGTACCTGGTGAGCAGAGCAACTGTACATCTCGGACAATTTTTATTGCCCCTGTTTCTGCGGGAGAAGGTGCCTGCGGAGGCCCTGTGGATCAAGTATTATCCCAACCTATGAGGTGCTTGGTCATTGCCGATTGAAGTGACAAATCTTCTTCTGGTAGGCAAGTGACGAGATGACGGGACATAGTTGTACGCTTTGATCCCTAATTTTTGCCTGGACCGCCCTTTCGGGTTTTCAGTCCACCGGGATACCCTTTTTTGCCCAAGCCTCCTTTTCAGGTTTTCGACTTGCCGGGTGTACAGATTTTTTCATTTTCATCCCTTATTTTTGCCCGAACCCTTTTGGTTCGCCGGGAAGCCCTTATTTTTGCCTAGGCCAGTCAACCTAGCGGGTCTTTGATTATGCGTAGTATTTTCTGGCTATGTCTATGCTCTCAGGATGTAGAGATGTGTCACTGTCGGTAGTGTTGTGTTGCCATACTACCAGAAGATCTTCGTTTGATCATGCAAGATTCGTTGCTGGAATTCATGTCCAATGCCCCAAGTGATTCAGATGGAGATCTGCCCCTGGCTATTTGGCATTTTGAGAGATTCCTTGAATCTTGACTTGACTGCCCCAGATTATGGACAATGATCATTCCATGCCCCTTGATTGGAAGTGTTTTTTCCACTTGAGGTGACCTTTTTATTGAGAAGGTTATTGTTCACTAGATATTCGTCGTGTGAATTTCTCTGCTATTTGGACAAATAGTCATATGCAAACAATGTTATTTTAAGAATGCAAAGCTTATGTCTGTCTTGAAGTCTTTGAAAATGCATTTTTCAGTAAAACAGTAAAATGTGATGTCAACTCAGGATTTATAGCAAGCCCTACAGGAGTCAGGATACCTTTTGTAACAGTATGCTTTCGGAATAACCCATGCTTCAGCTAGGACTTTTAAGGGTTATAACGTGGCCTGGTTCACGGTTTAAGAAACAAAGGATAAAGGCTCAAAATTTATTTGTACCCACCCGCTCTTCGTGATGTTCTTCGATCCTAAACTCAGCTAATCGTGCATTAGACCTTGTTTGAGTCTTTGCTCTGATATTCTAGTGATGGTTCGGATACTGAAAATTTATTTTTGAATAGGCAGTCATTTTTGTTGAGAGTTTTTAGGACCTCTTTCTTTTTTATTATCCCTGTCTTTTGCCTGAGCTGTTTCTTTTTGTATTTACAGTCAGCGGGATGCCCCAGTTTTTGTAAGTCTCCTTCATAGGTTTTGACTTAATGGGCTTTTATTCTTTTGAGAGATTGACTGCCTATGAGATAAGGAACCACCATTGTCTTTTGATTCCAGAGGAATGCTTTTGATGTCATTCGTTGTATTATGAACTGAGAGTTTTGCAATTTCAATGCGCATCCTTTGAATTAACTGAGAGACTACCCTGCCCCAGGTTTAAATCAAAGGTTTCAATTTGTTTAAAAACAGAAAACTCCTACTTCTTTGGCTCAAAGGGGTTGACTAGGGATTATCTTCCTTATAACTCCAGTGTTTAGGATTTGAAAGAAATGCCTGTACATTGTTAGCAAGGTCTGTGCAAAAGCATACTGTACGAGATTATGGCATTGTTTCGTCATCCTCCCTCAAAAGGCTTAGAATCGAGAGTTGAAAATCATAAAAGGAAATATGAAGCAATTTAAGCATAGTGAAAACAATTAATTCAAAACAGACACTTGTAATGCATTAATGAAATAAAAGAGTTCGACATGATAACAACTGTTTGAATAAGCAAAGAAAAATACAATTTCAGAATTCAAATGAACAAAAGTGTTTTTAATCCTAGTCATGTTTTGGCAAGGGAGCAGTGATCATATTGGGAGTCTCAGGCACCTCAAACTCAATCTCCTTTGCATCGATTAGGTCTTGAACCTTGTTCTTCAAAGTCCAACAATCATCCGTATTATGCCCCGGGCTCTCAGAGTGATGGGCGCAGCGGGCGTTAGGGTTATACCTTGATAACGTTGTATTTGGATTCTTTGGAGCTTCTTTTAGAGTCACCAGATTGGTCTTCAGCAACTGTGGCAAAATCTGAGACAAAGTCATGTTGAGACGGGTGAATTTCCTTCGAGGTCTCTCGTCCCTTTGTTGGTTGTGATGCTGAGGAGCACCAGCAGGTTTTGAAATAACAACCGCATTGACAGCTTGGCGGTGTTTAGGTCTATTCTGTCTTCTTGAACTATAGACAACACTGGACTCTTTATTAAATGGTTTCTTCTCGGTGCTCGACGAGGCACCCTCCTGTATTTTTCCAGCCTTAATACCAGCTTCAATCCTTTCACCAGTCAAAATAAGATCGTTAAACCCGGCAGAAGAGCTTCCAATCAGATGGTTAAAGAAAGGACCTGACAGGGTCCCCAGAAACATGTCGACAAGCTCACGATCAGCCAAAGGTGGTGCACCCTTCCAGCAAGGTCTCTCCATTTTTTAGCATACTCTTTAAATCCTTCACCCGTCCCTATTGACATACCCTGGAGTTGGGTACGCGTAGGAGCAAGGTCAGAATTATACTGATAATGCCTAAAGAATGCCGCAACCAAATCCTCCCAGCTGCGAATACTGGCTCCGTCCAACTGATAGAACCACTCAAGCTGAGTCCCTGAGAGACTGTCCTGAAAGAAATGGATCCATAAATTCTTATCAGCAGTGTAAGGTTGGATTTTCCTCACATATGACCGGAGGTGCAGCTTTGGACAGGAAGCTCCGTCATACTTGGCAAAAGCAGGTGCCTTGAACTTATGGGGAATCACCACCCCATACGATAGACCTAGATCTCCGAAGTCCAGACCGAGTATCTTCTGTGTTTCCATAGCGCTCAAACGGTCTTCCAGCTGTTTGTACTTATCCTCAGCAGGAGGATACTGTTCTTCATCATATTTCGTCTCGTTGTCGGAGGCCAAAGGGCTAGGAGCCCTCCTTTCTTGTGGACTATCTTTCTCCTCAGATGGGGTGGTCAGATCAACCTCATTCTGCAGTTCATTTCCGAACCGGCGTCCAATATTGAACAAGATGGTCCTCTTTTTGTTCTTCTTCCTCTCTTTCAGAATCAGGGTTTTCAGGTCCTGCTAACCCTTAGCTAGGCTCATGACCAACTCTTGAAATTGGGCATTCTGGGCCTGGAGGGCCTTGATAGCTTGCTCAGTGGAAAGGTTCAGTAGACATAATGATTGCTGAAATAAACAGCGAAGAAGATAAGAGACCTGTATTGGGAGACCTGTTATGCAATGATATGTATGGTATATGTATGCAATATTTTCAAGGATCTCGCGGGATAAACAAGAAGCTTGTTAGAATTTGAATCTGGTAGCTTTGATTGAAGGAACTTCATGTTGCTGAGAGTCCTTCTTCAAGAGTCAGGCTCACCATATCGAGTGGGTCATAGCCCCTGACTCAAGTTATCATGCTGGGATTTCTAGACACCCTTGGCTAGAGGAAAATAAATCCCCTTTGCCCCTTGATAGACTTTTGATTTACCATAACCTGCATCACAGACCCTTGAGATCCTTGAAATGGTTAAGGAAATGTTAAGGTATGAGGTTATGATGTATATGCTATGCGTTTAAGAAAAAATGTGAGGTGTTGTATGTAAGCCCTACAATAAGTCTAAAATATTGGATAAGGACCGTAAACAAAACCTGCAAGGAATTCATGATGTCAGATAGCAAGTATGTGCAAGTAGTTCAAGTTTGAAGGCACACAAGTCACACAAACAACCTTAAGTTTAGGCTGGCATGGAGTTTCATAGGTAAGTACCCTCTTGAGTGTAGTTGGCTCAAAACCTGTCATATAAATAGTAACCGGGTTCTAATGAGCTCAATATCATTGGATTGTTTTCTATGTTCATCGTTTTGGTTTAACCATTGAACTAGCGACCAAAATATTCCAAGAAAACAATCATCAATGAGTGCAGTATCGAGTATCTACCAACTTCGGACTGTACCAAAGTCGGTCATCTCACTACCCCTAAAAAAGGCCAAGATGGTCAAGTAAGGTTCTAGGTCATTAGTGCTTAGTGACATCACTCAGCGGCCCCGTATTCTATTTGATTGACTCAAAGGCTACCGGTACTCACAAATATGTCGCACTAATATAGTTATTGCTTCAACCGTGTCGGTATACCCCATACAGTTTCCACAATGTATTGCTATCTATGAATGTTTCCCAAATTCGGGTTAGGATTTATAGAACTCCGATACAAGCCCACAAAATTAAGAGCATACAAAGCAATACAATTGAAAACACAAGTGATCTAGTCCTAAGGTACACCTCACTTATTTATGTCCCCAGCAGAGTCGCCAGTTCTGTGATCGGTGGGAACGAGAACTGACTGTTTTTTTAATATGCTGGTTCGCGTTTGCGTTTGTTTTCGCAAAATGTCGCGGTTAAGCAAGAGTCGCCACCGTCTTTTATTTTATCCAACAAGGGAAAGGACAAAAGCACAGGAAAATTCCTTTTCTAGATGTTTCTCGGGTTCGGGAGGTAGATTATAGAAAGGGAAGGTGTTAGCACCCTTTCTATCCGTGGTTATCCACGGGCTCTTAGGTACTTGCTCACTATGTTTTCAAAAGGTTTGCTTTTCTTTGTGATTGTGGGTTTTGAAAAGAGTTTCGTTTTTTATGAAAGTGTAAGTGCGAAAAGTTTTTGTTTTGTTTTAAAAGAGAGCAAGTACTTAAGAACATCTACCTACTCGAAAAGGAATTAAACTGTGCAACTGTCCTTTAGACAGTGCTATCCCACTATTGAGGAGTAGGTAGCACCGTCGTTGGAGTTTTTCGGGTCAATTCGATTTAAGGGACTTGTGGTCACTAAAGCAACGTTAGGACACTTTAGTGGTAATCCTAATGTCTTAGATCATTTTTATCGAAGAAACCATTTCGAGGCAACTTATGATCTTGGGACAAAAAGGACGACCTCTAAAACATCCTATACTTAATGACCACATTTGAGGCAACCAAATGAGGTGTACCCTAGGAGTGGCATGTGCAAGTGTGTCAATTTTCAGTTTATATTATCTTTGTATTTTTAGGTGTTCTACCATTTGTTTTTAGATCTTGTCATACAATCCTAGTTAGCATACATCTAAGCAGTTAATATATATACAGGAATTTAAAATGCAGAAATTGTAAATCCTACGCTATTACAAGGCTTCGGGGAGGGGATTATTTACATGTCCAAAATTTGGGGGAATAATAAGCAGTTACGATAAAATAAACGCGCATGAAACTTAAAAAAACCTAGCATATAATCTTTTTGTTGTTTTATTTTATTTTTTTGAGAAAATGCTAAATATTCAGTTGAGTCAAATTTAATTAATTAAAAAAATATTGATTAAAATTTATTCTAAAACAAACCTAATATTTTTTTGTATTTTTTTTTATGAAAAAAGATTGAATTTGAATAAAACCTAAGTCTACCGATTTTAAAATTGGAGAAAATAAGTTAAAATGATTAATTAAATTAAATCCTAATTCTAAGTTGTTTATTTTTTTTATGATTTTTTATGTTAATTAAAACTAAAACTAAAAGGAATAAACAGAAACAAAATAAATAGAGTACAAATGGGTCAGGCAGCAAAATAAGAAAAAAAATGCAATTCTGGAGGCCTGGGTCGAAAAAGATGCAGGCTGTCTTTCGACCCAGTGAAGAGGCTGGATCAAAGGTGCATGAGGGGCTGCACTCTGAGGGGGTTCGATCTGGACATGTCATCCTTCGAACTGGAAGTCCTGGGTCCAGTTCGAAGCTAAACTGTTGAGCTTCGAAGCTCTGAACAAGAAGCTGAGCATGAGGTTCCTGCAAAACGAAACACATATCAAAAGTCCAGGGGGGACTTAACCCCCCCTGGTTCGAATCTCCTCTTATTCGCACCTGCTGAACCTGGGTCTGGGTTTGTTTTATCCTGGGATTCGAAGGATAAAGTCAGATTGTGCCCAAGCAATAGCATAATCTCAACTCTGCACTGTAGCTCACATGAAGCACATTAAATCATTCACAAACAGAAATAAAAATATGAATATGCAATCGAAATGAATTTGAGAGTGAGCTTGAGATTAAATTTTTCTTTTACCAAACAGAAGTGCTTCGACCTGTAGTTCTGAGGGAGGAGGTATTCGTTGGGTGGCAGCTTTGGCTTGGAAAATTCTGGGCAGTGTCTCTCCAAATTCTCTATTTTTCTGTATCTTCTTCCTCTCCTTGAGAATCAGGGTTTTCAGGTCCTGCTGACCCTTAGCTAGGCTCATGACCAACTCTTGAAATTGGGCATTCTGGGCCTGGAGGGCCTTGATAGCTTGCTCAATGGAAGGTTCAGTAGACATGATGATTGCAAACAGAAGTGCTTCGACCTGTAGTTCTGAGGGAGGAGGTGTTCGCTGGGTGGCAGCTTTGGTTTGGAAAATTCTGGGCAGCGTCTCTCCAAATTCTCTATTTTTCTGTATCTTCTTCCTCTCCTCTTTTTGTCAGCATTTGTGAATTCTTTATATAGAGGGGGTGAAGGGGACAGGAAGACAAAGGTTTAAATGACCTTGATTATGTGTTTTGACAGCCATGAAGGAGGATTCGTAACGTTAATTGTGTGTTTGAAAGCCATGAATGAGAGCTTGTAACGTTGGCTAAACACATGGGATCCTGTCCCTTTTTGAATTTTGAATGACAAGCAGTTGGCCTTCGAACACTCCCTTTCGAATGGGCTGATGGCTTCTTTCGAATGCTCCTTTTGAATGGGCTGATAACCTCCTTCGAATGCTCTTTCGAAAGCTTCTTCGAATGGACCCTTTGAATGCTTCTTCGAATGGACCTTTTTGGAATTCCAATCAAAGTACTTGTCCTTAATGCCAATCGAAATGCTTCTTCAGAGTGTCAATCGAAATGCTCCTTCAGAATGCCAATCAAAGGGTTTTTCAGAATGCCAATCGAAATTCTCCTTCAGAATGCCAATCGAAATGCTTCTTTAGAGTGCCAATCGAAATGCTTCTTCAGAGTGCCAATCGAAATGCTTCTTCATAGTGCCAATCGAAATGCTTCTTAAGAATGCCAATCGAAGGATCTTTCAGAATGCCAATCGAAGTGCTTCTTCAGAATGCAAATCTAAGCATCACTCAAAAAATTTCCTTTTCTTAGGCAAGAGTTTATGATCAACCATGCAAGGGAAAGGCTTTGGGAAACATGATAGGGCAAATTTTGGGGTGCAACAACTACTCTACAATCCCCAGCAAGTTACTGTGAAACCTGGACACAACCAGATGTCAGTTCAACTTCGACTCCCCAGTAGAGCAACAGACAACCGAGACTCCTGAACCTGTTCCCCAAGAATGAATCAATACTCTCCACAGAGTTCACAACTTTCCCCAATGGAGTTCTCTTCAACAAAACAAGGATCCTCAGTGGAAACATTCTAAGCAAAGTTTGAAGACATACCTACTCTTCAACAGCAGTCCAGGATTGAATAACTCCCCAACACTTGTCAAGAATTTATTCTCCAAGACAAAATTACACTTCAATAACATTCATAGAATATGCATACAAAATACATATAACATGAATCTCATTTATTTTGAGAACATCATTATACAATGCATACATCATGACATTGCATACAACTCACTCTTTACCTTTTCAGGAAAGATCGATCGACAGATAAAAGTCATTACCTTTTCGAGTAGCAGTCGTCAAAGATTCCTTCATTTCCTTTTGAGGTAGTAATCTTCCAAGATTCCTTCACCATCCTGTTGAGGTAGTAATCGTCCAAGATTCCTTCACCATCCTGCTGAGGTAGAAGTCGTCCAAGATTCCTTCATCATCCTGCTGAGGTAGAAGTCATCCAAGATTCCTTCATCATCCTGCTGAGGTAGTAATCGTCCAAGATTCCTTCACCATCCTGCTGAGGTAGTAATTGTTGTACCCCAAAATTTGCCCTCCCATTTCTCATTGATTTCTCACCACAAAGCCTTTGAAGCTCAAGACCCAGTTAGGGTTTCATCTGCTCAAGACCTCTCCTTGCACTGTGGACTCAAAATTAGGGTTTGTGTTTGCACAAATATATTTTGACCTAAAATGCCTAAGATGACTTTCATGCTTCATATTGGACTCCCAAGTTTACCCATATCAAGTTTCAAGCCTTGATTCCAAGTTTTGCCCAGTCAATTGGACAGTTGACCTAGAAATCAACTGTATTGAGGAAAAAGTCAACTGTGGCCAATTGACAGTCAAACCTCATGAAATTTGACCCACATCAACATTATGAACTCATATGAATCATTTGGTCAAGTTTGGATCACAATTCCCCAAGAAATTTGATCAGATCACCAAAAGGGCAAAATGGTCATTTTTAGGGTTTTGACTGCACAAAGGCAATTTTTGACTGTTTGACCTAGCCAATGGCAAACCAAGCTCACACATGGACTCAAGGACCCCATGGAATTGTCTTGACATACTCAACAAGTCCAAAAGATCCCAAATGCACAAGATTGACAGTTGAATTTCCCAGTCAATTGATCAATTTTGACTGTACACTGAAAAGTCAAACTTTGACTTTTTGGTCAAAATCAAGAGTCGAGATTCATTTTTCATCAAAAAATGCCAAATCATGAAACTTGTTCACCAAGAAACCAAGAAATGCAAATTAGGGTTTAAAATGGAATTTTTCATAACTTGAATTTTTCTAAGTTATGAAAAACCCTAATTTTTTCCCAACTTTGCCCCACTTTTTCACCAAGATCCATTTGGATTCAAACAAAAGTCCAAACATGAAAGTTGTAGCTTGTTGCATAATATACAACTTTGATTCACAAAGTTTTCTCATTTGAAGCTTGTATCTCAAGTTACAAATTTTTGAATAAGGGCACTAAACCATTCTTAACTTAGTAAGATTTTAACCTATTTTGACAAGGTTTTCTATCCCACTTCAAGGCCATTTTCCATACACTTCCACTTGGAATTTCAATTTGCATTTCAAAGATGGATTGTAGTACACATTCCAAGCTTTCCAAAATGTCCAAGAACTTATCAAACAACCTCATAACTTGAGAGATTCGAATTTCACAAGTTGACAAAAACTCACTTTGTTCATGACCAAGTTACATGTCCATAACCTTGCAATTTGAACTCAGCATGCCTTAAGATAGATTACAGGTCTTTTATCTCATCTACACTCCATAATTTAATGCATATTCATTGTGTTAAGGTGTTGTTCTATGAGTTTGGACATTGTATGCAAGATTAATCCCAAATTAGATAAAGCTTTCTTTCCATTTTTGCAAAAGTTAACTTTATGTCCAATTGGAAATCCAACAAGTACATTGCAAATCTGATTGGCACAAGATTATGGACAAATTACTCTGATCAAGGAGGGATTATGCAGCCCATTAGGGGGTCCTCTACTGACCTAGAAACACAAGTTGCATCTTGTTGCTTAAAGTTGAAGAAAAGTTCCATAACTAACTCCAACTCTCATATCAGCAAAAACACACAAGAACAAACTTATCAAACATACTCAAGACATCATAACCAAGCTGAGACACGACCCTTGCACCTCTCAAACACTCCCATTGCCATAATCACTCTCAAACTGCACAAACAGGGGAAAGCCTGCAGTTTGAGTGCTACCTTCCATTTCCTTCAAGTTCTTTTGCCAAAATCAGTTCCTACACATTCCCTAGCACATATGCAAGCTAACCATGCCTTGAAACACGACCTGTAATTCCTCTAACAAGTTCCACCATTTTCACTTTTCCATTTTGCAGTTGAAGTTCTACAACTCAGTTCAAGGTGTTTCAAGGCAAAGTAGATATTGGAACAGCATCACCACACCTCAAGGAAGCTATACCAATCAGTATCTTGCACTGTAAGCTCCCCATTTGCCAGTTGGAACTTCAGCTGAACAGGTAGTTTTTTGAACTCGTATCTCTCTTATTATGCATCATTAGTCTTAAGTTTGTGAAGAAACAAGGTTTTACTCATGCCACTGAACATGTACATATCTTTACTTTTCATTTCTTTTGCCTGAGTTAAGAGAATTTAAGGTTTAAAAATGGCAGAAAAATTAGGTCAGGATTTGGGGAAGAAGAAATTCTCTCTCATTTCTGAGAGTTAGTTTGACTTCTTTATATGTCTAGAACCGTGGCTTCAAGCTCTACAGGTTTCATGTTGGAAGATTTGGCAAAAGATCAAAGGATCAGGAGTTAGGAACTTGAGAAGCAGGCGCGCGTTTTTTTGAATTTGGTTGTCTGAAGGTTGAAGACAACAGCTTCCTGGGCTGGGCTTGTTGTTATTTCTTTTTGCACCCTGATTTTGCTATTACACCCCCTGAGCCCATTTGCTTTATTTTTAATTCTTTTTGACTTTTTCTTTTTTTGTTTGACTTATTTATTTTTTCTCATGACATTAAAAATTTAAAAATATTTTTTCTCACCATTTTGGATTTTATTAGGTATTTATTTGATTTTCCTTTGATTTATACATAAATAGATATATATTGTTATTTGGAATAAATAGGAAAAATAGTGCAAATACATGTTCATTTTCATTTTTATTTTATCTTACCCTCTGAAGATATTTTATATAAAAAATACTATTTTCTAAAAAATATTGAATATTATTATTATTTATATATATGATACATATTTAAAATAATACATATATATATACTCATTAATATACTTAGGAGAAAAATACCAAAAAATGTGCATACTTTGTTCTTTAATATTTAATACTAAAAAATACTTTTTTTTTACAAATATACCATATTTTATTTTTTATTTTTTTGTATATAATAAATATTATGTGAATTAATTAATTAATGTCCCTTTGATTAAAAATTAGGGTTTTACCCTAAATGTGAAAATATTCCAAAAAAATAATTCTTTTCTTATTTTTTATAAATAATACTTTTTCTCATATATATAAAAAACATTTTTTGCATACTTGCATATTTGTTTTATTTACCATTTAAAATTATTCATTTTATTTATCTTGTAAATATTCATAAAAATGGTGTAATAGTTTTAGGTTTAACTTCTTGTCTAAGTATCCCCATTTGAACATTGTACCCCCCTCCCTATATTATTGTGATGTAATAGCGTAGGAATTTAAATTTCGCACTTTATCGCCTTCTAAACATACCATGCTAGAATTAGGGTTTTGTATGCGAATAAAAATGAACAAAGTAGTTGGACCTAATACAAGATAAATGAGCATGAAAAATGGACAACACATTTCACACTTGCACCCCCTAGGGTATTCCACTTGTTGCCTTTTATTATTGGGCCATATTGCATGTTGAACTTCTTTGGGCAAAACAAAACAATCAAATGATCATTGTCCCTCAAAATGTTGCTTAAATGAATGATCAAGTCCCTTTCAAAGAAGATTGCCCAAAGACATTTAACACTGTTGCAACTATGGTCTAAACGATGACCCGCGCCCGTCCCTTTCACCTCCTAAGACAAGATTGTCCACCAAATGCAATGGTGGAACAAAATTTTCAAAAGGTTTGAAACATAACAAAAATCTTTGAGAAAACTTTAGGGTAGATAAGCTCTTAAGTACTTGTCAACTTTCCAAGAAAACACTTGCCTAATTTCAAAACCCACTTCACAAACACTTTCAAACAAACTTTCAAAAAACCTTGAAACATCTTTTCAAAAAGACAAACACCTTTTGTAAAACATTCGAGTAAAGAATTGTTACAAGGGTAGCCTATACAAGGCATCTTTTATAAAAAAACTTTCAAAACCACACATAAAGCACCATTTCAAACAATTGACAACCAAGGCAAGTTGATCTAAGCAAGTACCTAAGAGCCCATGGATAACCATGGATAGAAGGGGTGCTAATACCTTCCCCTTCTATAATCTACTCCCCGAACCCAAGAAAAATCTCAAAGGTTTTTGTTGTGCTTTTTAAACCTTTCCTTAGGATAAAATAAAAAGTCGGTGGCGACTCTTGCTCAACCGAAACATTTGCGAAAACAAACGCAAAACCATAGTCAGTTCTCCCACCATATCACAGTAATCGTCCAAGATTCCTTCATCATCTTGCTGAGGTAGAAGTCGTCCAAGATTCCTTCATCATCCTGCTGAGGTAGTAATCGTCCAAGATTCCTTCATCATCCTGCTGAGGTAGAAGTCATCTAAGATTCCTTCATCATCCTACTGAGGTAGTAATCGTCCAAGATTCCTTCACCATCCTGCTGAGGTAGTAATCGTCCAAGATTCCTTCATCATCTTGCTGAGGTAGAAGTCGTCCAAGATTCCTTCATCATCCTGCTGAGGTAGTAATCGTCCAAGATTCCTTCATCATCCTGCTGAGGTAGAAGTCATCCAAGATTCCTTCATCATCCTACTGAGGTAGTAATCGTCCAAGATTCCTTCATCATCTTGCTGAGGTAGAAGTCGTCTAAGATTCCTTTCATCATCCTGCTGAGGTAGTAATCGTCCAAGATTCCTTCATCATCCTGTTGAGGTAGAAGTCATCCAAGATTCCTTCATCATCCTACTGAGGTAGTAATCATCCAAGATTCCTTCATCATCCTGCTGAGGTAGAAGTCATCCAAGATTCCTTCATCATCCTGCTGAGGTAGTAATCATCCAAGATCCCTTCATCATCCTGCTGAGGTAGTAATCATCCAAGATTCCTTCATCATCCTGCTGAGGTAGAAGTCATCCAAGATTCCTTCATCATCCTGCTGAGGTAGTAATCGTCCAAGATTCCTTCATCATCCCGTTGAGGTAGTAATCGTCCAAGATTCCTTCACCATCCTACTGAGGTAGTAATCGTCCAAGATTCCTTCATCATCATGTTGTTGTAGTAGTCATCCAAGATTCCTTCATCATCCTGCTGAGGTAGAAGTCATCCAAGATTCCTTCATCATCCTGCTGAGGTAGTAATCGTCCAAGATTCCTTCATCATCCTGCTGAGGTAGTAATCGTCCAAGATTCCTTCATCATCCTGCTGAGGTAGTAATCGTCCAAGATTCCTTCATCATCTGTTTGGAGTAGCAATCGTCTCAGATTCCTTCATCACACATCATTATCAAAAAAGACCTCCTTTGGTTAGATTTATTTCTTCCAGTTAATGACAGGCAATCAGAGACCTTCAAACAACAGTACAGATACGATCCATATTCGGATGTAATTCTGTCACTCATTCAAATACAGTCCAGCAATCATTTCTGGATGGCATCTTTAAGTCCATCTCCAACAACTATCCATCTCCAAATGGCATCTGTAAGCCTATTCCCGACATCACAATGCTGATACTACACCATGCGAGTGCAAATTTCTGGGCACTCTAGTATTCAATTATCTTCCACCTTCAGATTACGAAAGGCTCGAAAGCCAATCTATATCCTCAGGTTTAAGAAAATTGAACAGGGGCAATTGTTGTACCCCAAAATTGCCCTCTCATGTTTTCCAAAGTCTTCCCCCTACATGGTTGATCACAAACCCTTGGCTAAGGAAAAATAAATTTTTTGAGTGGTGCTTTAAGTACATTTCGATTGGCATTCTGAAAGACCCTTCGATTGGTATTCTGAAGGAGCCCTTCGATTGGCATTATGGACAAGCATTTCGATTTGCACTATGTCAAGGCCTTCGATTGGCATTCTGTCAAGGCCTTCGATTGGCATTCTGAAAGGCACTTCGATTGGCATTCTGAAAGGCATTTAGATTGGCATTCTGAAAGACACTTCGATTAGCATTGTGTCAAGGCAGCTTCGACAGGCATGTGAACCATGTCCTTTGATTAGCATGAACAACACCTTTCAATTGGCTTGTTAACAAAGCCTTTCGACTGGCCAGTTAACAAAGCCATCAAGAGGGCACTCAAAAAACATGTCCAGGTACACTGAACATGAGAAAATGGCATGTTTCCCTTGCAAATATAGAAATAATTAAATGTTGATTGTGGATTTAATTCCTGAGTTAAAGGCAAGATTCTTGCCTTTTCTGTTCATAAAGAGCTGATTCGACCAGAGTGATTCTGTGCAACTCAAGACCATTCGAAGAAGAATTCATAAGGCCCATTCGAAGGGTACATAAGAAGTCCATTCGAAGGAGGCAACTCAAGACCAATCGAAGAGCAGAGCCTGAATGCATTCGAAAGCCAAAAGTGTCCAGATTCATTCCAGAATCCAAGGAGACACGAATGTTTCAAAAAAGGAAATTATTTAATGTGTCTGATTCTTGTCTCATGGCTTTAATGGCCTGTTTAATGGCTGTCTCTTGCAGTTACTGCACCCTCACACCCCTATAAATACAGAGTCCAACATACATATCCAGGACGAAAAAACACACAACAGGAGAACAAAAAACATTGGAGTTACGCTGCCAAAAGTCATCAGCATTTTCATAAGTAATCCAGGCCAAAGAAACCATTCAGCAAACATCTCCACGCCCAGAAATCCCAGATTGAAAGTGCTCCCATCCAGCCAGTGCCCAAATCGAAGACTCAATCTGCAGGTAAGAAAGGGTAAATTATCCAACTTTACATTTGCATAACACATTATTACTTGTTGTTACCTTTGATTTGTCATCCTAGACAGGATCGAAAGGCATGGGTTTGGCGCCTAGGTCATGTTCCTCATTTGCTAACACTTGCTGCAGACATAGCCTGAAGAGACCCTGCAAGCGTAGGATCGAAGGGCCTGGGGTTCAATACCCAGGCCCTGCATTTTATTTTGCTAACATACTTTTGCAGGTATAACATTCCAGATCGAAGGAGACACCTTCTCTGGATCGAACCCATTAGCATGCTGGATCGAATGAGGCATCTCATTCCTGGATCGAAAGCCATGACCTCCATGATCAAAAGACAATCCCCTTCCCTAGATCGAAGGCTGTTCATGCCCACTTCCTGGTCCAATCGAAAGAGCCATGACCCTGTCTGGATCGAAGCTTCCATTCCCTCCTTGGCTCTAAACTCCTTTTTTTTCCTGGATCGAAGGATCCCCCTTGTATTTTATTTTTGTTTTCATTGACATCTTTTTATCTTTTTTTAATTAACATTAAAATCAAAAAACCACAAAAAACATTAGGCTAGTTTTTTCTATTAAAATTAACTTTATTAATTAATCTCTTAATTATCTTAACATTTTCTCAAAACTAAAATTAAATAGATTTAGATCATTTTCCCAAAATAAAATAAAACAACAAAAAGATTTTACTCTTAGGATTTTTAGAGTTTATTTTCAGATTCACGCACGTTTATTTTATTGTAACTGCCTATTGGTTTGTAATAACTTAGCTAAGACTTTTACACTTTACTGCTTTTTATTCCCCCAATTTTTGGACATGTAAATAATCCCCCTCCCCGAAGCTTTGTAATAGCGTAGGATTTACAATTCCCGCACTTTAAATTCTTGTACATATATTAACTGTTTAGATGTATGCTAACTAGGATTGCATGACAAGATTAACCTTTAAATCAACCGTAGATCACCATAACATGTAAAGATAATATAAACTGAAAATTGACACACTCGCACATGCCACTCTTAGGGTACACCCCACTTGGTTGCCTCAAATGTGGTCATTAAGTATATGATGTTTTAGAGGTCGTCCTTCTGTCCAAAGATCAAAGTTGCCTCGAAATGGTTGCCTCAATAAAAATGATCTAAGACATTAGGATTAACACTAAGACGTCCTAACGTTGCTTTAGTGGCCACACGTCCCTTAAATCGAATTGACCCGAAAACTCCAACGACGATGCTACCTACTCCTCAATAGTAGGATAGCATTATCTAAAGGACGTTAGCACAGTTTAATTCCTTTTTGAGTAGGTATAGGTTCTTAAGTACTTGCTCATTTTAAAAACAAAATAAAACTTTTCGCACTTACACTCTCTTCAAAAACAAAACTCTTTTCAAAACCCACAAACACAAAGAAAAGCAAACTTTTGAAAACATAGTGAGCAAGTATCTAAGAGCCCGTGGATAACCACGGATAGAAAGGGTGCTAACACCTTCCCTTTCTATAATCTACCTCCCGAACCCGAGAAAAATCTCGAAAAGGAATTTTTTTGTGCTTTTGTCCTTTCCTTGTTGGATAAAATAAAAGACGGTGGCGACTTTTGCTTATCGTGACATTTTGCGAAAACAAACGCAAACGCGAACCAGCATTCCAAAACAGTTAGTTCTAATTCCCACTGATCACACGTTCGAACTAAATGCCTCATGTGAATACTTAACCAACTCAATTTTTGAAACTTTGGCGTCGGAACCAGCTCGATACGATGAAAATCGACCAAGTTATGATTTTATGAACATGACGCAAATAAACTTTTGTCACAAATTTTCTGTACAAAAATACTTGATAAATCCGCATTTTTGAAGACCTTTTGATCGAAATTGGCTTCCATCCGTGAGAGATGAATACGTAGATGACGTCAAGACGGAATTTTAGCCACCAAAACGGGTTCAAAACAAGACACGATCTTCAAGTTATGAATTTTTGTGTGCGTAAAAACTGCACTTTCAACACACTTTTTCACCATATTTCTTCGAGAAAACTCATACATTCGGAGACCTTCTTTAAAGAATTGAATCTTGAGCCGAACCTGAATTTGAGAATATGTTATCAGAGATATCTTGGCGAAAGAACATCTGAATATGACGCGCCGGGTTGGACTTATGAATCTTTGAACCCCGAATCGTTGCAAAACGGCGAACCGATCTTCAGCATAAAAAATACTCTGAGAACATCCATTAGTGAAATAAACGTCACTTGTAACCTGAAGAAACTTGATAAATATACCTTTATTCCATAACCGTAAAACCAATAATATGCGTGTATGAAAAGAGGGTAAATTTTGGGGTACAACACCAAGCATGGTCGCGGTGTTAACGTTGTTGAAGATGATATGTTTGTTCCTACTGTTGATGAACTTGTTACTCCTCTCCTGACCATCAAGAAAAACCTATTGAAGGCCAGTTTATTTCGAGGCTGTGATGAAGGCTGCCACTTCTGTCTGTCCCGACCAACTAGTTGTCATTTATTGAAAGCAGGGGTTTAACGCCTAATGGATGACAAAGAGATTTTGTTTGAAAAGACTCATGTTCCACCCATTTCCTACAAAGATGTTTCAATAGTAACCGTTTCCGCCAATCTTTCTAGAGTCTCCACCAAAAGATCCGTTAGGATTACATCAGTTCCTAAAGTAGCTCCATTAATAATTACTATGCTAGGTCCAATCCCGTACTCATTAGATAAGATTGTCCCAAGGAATAATGGGGGCGATGTCTACTATCACGGCATCAAGCAAGATTGGTTGGCTGAAGAAGACTTAATTCTTGAGAAGGCTGACCTCAACATCAGTAATATTGTGGGAACCAACAAGATAACTCGAAGTGGCAGAGTATTCTCCCCAGAGATTACTCCTCCAAAGACTGTTACCGGCCTTGTGATCATCCATGTTCCTATTCCTGCTGACACTACTACTATTACAATTCCTATAGTTACACCTGCTGACACTCCTACCATCGAGTCAACCGAGACTCGGGGAAAAAGCATTCTGGTTGAGCCTGTCCGGATGAAGGCGCAAATAGTATCTATCCCTGGGGCCTCCAAAAAGGAGATGGAAGAAATTCTGAAGATTATAAAGAGAAGCGACTACAACGTAGTCGAGTAGCTAGGGCAGACTCCATCAAAGATTTCCATGCTGGCTTTATTGTTGTGTTTCGAGGCTCATGCAAAGGCCTTGGTGAAATTCCTTAAAACTACCCATGTACCACAAGAAACCTCTGTTGATCAGTTCCAAGACTATGTGGCCAATTTGACTGCAGACAATGGTTTAGGCTTTTCTGATGCTGAGTTGACACCTAGAGGGAGGAAGCACAACGAGGCATTTCATGTCTCTGTCGAATGTCGGGGCACAACTTTGGCCCATGTCTTGGTGGATACCAGTTCGTCTTTGAATGTGCTGCCTAAGAAGGCTCTTGATAGACTCGAATGTGAAAGTTTGACCTTAAAACCCAACAACATAGTGGTAAGGGCCTTAGACAGTTCAAAGAGAATGGTGCATGGGGAGGTGGACATCCCCATAAAAGTTGGAACCCAAACCTTTGATTCAACTTTTTACGTGATGGACATTTGCCCTTCCTACTCCTGCTTATTGGGCCGACTATGGATTCACAATGCTGGTGCTATCACCTCTACGTTACATCAAATGTTGAAATACCCAACCAAGGGGAAGATCATTACTGTCCATGGAGAAGAGGAATATATGGTCATTCATTTAAACTCATTCATATACGTGGAATTGGATGGCGAATTCATTGAAACTCCGTTTCAGCATTTCAAAGAAGTCTCGCCAACCATGGCAGTAACCAAAGTTGTTTCCCAAATCCCGAAGATTAACATACCTCCGCTAAAGATGTCTTCTCTGAAAGATGCCAAGGCAGTGATGGAAGAAGGTGGGTGCACTATTTAGGGCTAACTTCCGGATATCCCATACAAGTCTGAAAAATTTGGTTTGGGTTTCACTTCAGGAGCCCAGAAAGCTATACACCGTGCTTGCGCCGGGGGACCCCCTTTGAAGATCAGCAATTACGGAGTCAACGCAGTGGAGGATGACGAGGACAACCACGAACTGGAGGAATGGGTTTTCCCAACCGTCAATGGAAGACTCAGCAACTGGGAAGCTAAAGATTTTGTCCCAATTACTTTTATCCAACAGTAATTCTCTTTAATTTTTCTCGGACCTGTAATAATTAAACAATCAGACTTTTTAAGCCTTGTGTCTTACCCGAGGCACAATGGTCCATTTGTAAGGATTGTTATCTCATTTTCATATGTCATCAATGAATCATGGACGTTTTTGCATACAAACTTTGTGTTCTTTGTCTTTCTTTTTTTACATTTTTATTTCTTTCAAAGATAACTATACTCTTACACACACTCATATTCAAAATGCATATCTACATCCATTCGGGATCCCATGGGTAACGATTTTGTTATGGCATTTTGTGACTATGAAAATCTAGTCTACCAAGACGAAGACGAAGGTGAGGAAGGTTGTGAAGTTCCAGGGGAACTAGCAAGGTTACTACAACAAGAAGAGAGGACCATTCAGCCCCCACGAAGAACCAGTGGACACAGTTAACCTAGGTACCGAAGAGGATAAGAAAGAAGTCAAGGTGGGTGCCAGTCTGGAACCTAGTGTCAAGAAACGTCTGATTCAGTTTCTACATTTTTATGTTGAGGTCTTTTCCTGGTCGTATGAAGACATGCCAGGACTTGATGCAGATATCGTGGTATATCGTCTATCGACAAAAGAAGGCAGACCTTCTGTAAAATAAAAGGTCTGTCGCATGCGACCAGACATGTCAGAAAAGATCAAAGCGGAAGTCATGAAACAATTCAACGCCGGATTCTTGGCCGTCACCTCCTATCCGCAATGGGTCGCCCATGTTGTTCCCGTGCCTAAAAAGGACGGCAAGGTACGGATGTGCGTGGGCTACAAAGATTTGAATAGGGAAAGCCCTAAGAATGACTTCCCACTTACCCACATCAATATTTTGGTCGACAATACAACACAACATAAGGTGTTTTCCTTCATGGATGGTTTCTCAGGCTATAATCAAATCAAAATGGCGCCTGAGGACATGGAGAAAACAACCTTTGTCACACAGTGGGGGACTTTCTGTTACAAGGTTAAACCATTCGGGTTGAAGAATGATGGGGAAACCTATCAACGTGCCATGGTAGCTATATTTCACGACATGATACATCACGAAATAGAGGTCTATGTGGACGACATGATAGCCAGATCTCAAACAGAAGAGGAACATCTGGACCATTTACAAAAACTGTTTGAGAGACTAAAGAAGTACAAGCTGAGGTTGAACCCGAATAAATGCACATTTGGGGTAAGGTTCGATAAACTCCTAGGCTTTGTCGTCAGCGGTAAAGGTATTGAAGTGGATCCTGCCAAAGTGAAAGCAATACAAGAAATGCCTACTCCTTGTATTGAGAAGGAAGTCATAGGATTCTTGGGATGGTTAAACTACATTGCCAGATTCATTTCTCACCTAACAGATACTTGTGAACCAATCTTCAAATTACTGAAGAAAGATCAAGTAGTCAAATGGAATGATGAATGCCAAACTGCCTTGGACAAGATCAAAGAGTACCTACAAGAGCCTCCTATTTTGATGCCACCAGTCGAGGGAAGACCATTGATCATGTATCTAACTGTTTTAGGAAATTCAATGGGGTGTGTGTTGGGGAAGCATGACGAGTCTGGCCGAAAAGAGTATGCTATTTATTACTTGAGTAAAAAGTTTACCGACTGTGAAACAAGATATTCACTACTCGAGAAACTTGTTACGCTCTGGCACGGGTTGCTCGCCAGCTAAGACAGTATATGCTGACCCATACTACCTTATTGATATCTAAAATGGATCCAATGAAATACATCTTCGAGAAACCTGCCCTCTCTGGGAGAATAGCAAGATGGCAGATGATCCTGATAGAATATGAAATTCAGTATACTACCCTGTTGTACCCCAAAATTTTCCCTCCCATTTCCTCAACATTTTCTCATCACAAGACCTTTGAAGATCAAGATACAGTTAGGGTTTCCTCTGCTCAAGACTTCTCCTTGCACTGTGAACTCAAAATTAGGGTTTGTGTTTGCCTAAAGATGTTTTGACCTAAAATGCCTAAGATGACTTTCATGCTTCATGTTGGACTCCCAAGTTTACCCATGCCAAGTTTCAAGTCTTGATTCCAAGCTTTGCCCAGTCAATTAGACAGATGACCTAGAAATCAGCTGTATTGGGGAAAAAAGTCAACTGTGGCCAATTGACAGTCAAACCTCGTGAAATTTGATCCACATCAACATTATGAACTCATATGGACCATTTGATCAAGTTTGGATCACAATTCCCCAAGAAATTTGATCAGATCATCAAAAGGGCAAAATGGTCATTTTTAGGGTTTTGACTGCACAAAGGCAATTTTTGACTGTTTAACCTAGCCAATGGCAAACCAAGCTCACATATGGCCTCAAGGACTCAATGGAATTATCTTGACATGTTCATCAAGCTCAAAAGATCCCAAATACACAAGGTTGACAGTTGAATTTCCCAGTCAACTGATCAATTTTGACTGTATACTGAAAAGTCAAACTTTGACTTTTTGGTCAAAATCAAGAGTCAAGATTCATTTTTCATCAAAACTTGCCAAATCATGAAACTTGTTCACCAAGAAATCTCAAAATGCAAATTAGGGTTTGAAAATGGAATTTTTCATAACTTAGAATTTTTCTAAGTTATGAAAAACCCTAATTTTTCCCCAACTTTGCCCCATCTTTTCACCATGATCCATTTGGATTTAAACAAAAGTCAAAACATGAAAGTTGTATCTTGTTGCATAATCTACAACTTTGATTCACAAAGTTTTCTCATTTGAAGCTTGTATCTCAAGTTATAATTTTTTGAATAAGGGCACTAAACCATCTTTTAACTTAGTGAAATTTGACCTATTTTGACAAGGTTTTCTACCCTACTTCAAGGCCACTTTTCATACCCTTCCACTTGGAATTTTGATTTGCATTTCAAAGATGGATTGTAGTACACATTCCAAGCTTTCCAAAATGTCCAAGAACTCATCAAACAACCTCATAACTTGAGAGATTCGAATTTCACAAGTTGGCAAAAATTCACTTTTGTTCTTCATCAAGACATGTTCATAATCTTGCCAATTTGAAATCAGTTTGCTTTATGCTTGATTACAGGTCCTTGAACCATTTCATACTCAATAATTTAATGCATATTCAATGTGTTAAGGTCATGTTCTTTGTGTTCTAACATTGCATAATGGTTTAATCCTAAACTAGATAAAGTGAAATTTCCATTTTTGAAAAGTTTAGCTTTATGTCAAGTTTGTAATCCAACAAGTACATGGAAGATCTGCTTTGCACAAGATTATGTGCATAACACACTGATCAAGAGATGTTTATGCAGCACATTAGGAGGCCCCCTACTAACCTAAAACAACCAACTTGCTTTTGTTGCTTAAGATAGAAGAAAAGTCCATAACTTATGCTATCTCTCATCTCAGCTAAGACACACAACACAAAAGTTATCAAACACATTCCATAGACAAAATCCAAGCTAACACACGAGCCCTTGCCATCTGAAACACTCCCATTGCTCTAATCACCTCAAAACTGTACAAACAGGGGAGCCCCTGCAGTTTGAGTGCAAACTCCCAATCCCTTCGAGCATTTTGATCCAAACCTTTTCCTCTACCTTCCCTACAACATATGCAAGCTAACCATGTCCTAAAATCAGACCTGTAACACCTCCAAGCCACTTCACCATTTTTAATTTTCTGTTTTGCAGTTGGAGTTCACTAGCTCGATTCAGGGAGTTTCAAGACAAAGTAGGAATTGGAAAAGCATCCTTACACTTCAAGGAAGCTGTACAAGTCATCATTTCACTCTGAAACATCCTCCATTGCCAAGCTCGATTCCAACTGAACAGGTACATTCATGGAGTTCTATATCTCTTATTAGGCATTGTTAGCTTTAGGTTCTTGAAGAAAACATGTCACAATCATAGCCCTGAACATGCTCATATGTTTAGATTTCATTTATATTTCGTGTGCTTAGAGAATTTCATGTCTGAACATTGATGAAAAGTTAGGTCAGAAATGGGGGGGAGAGAAATTCTCCCTCATCTTAGAGAGATAGGTCATGTTCTTTATATGATTGAAACCGTCTCTTAATGCTCTACACTTTTCATGTTATGAGTTTTGCTTGAAAGTCCAGGAATCCAGAGATAAAAAACGCGTGTTTTTGCTTGAAGAAGGCTGTACAGAGGTTGAAGAAGAAGTGGTCTGGGTTGGGCTTGGATTTATTTTCTTTTCACACCACCTTTTTTGATTCACACCCCCCTGAGCCCATTTGTTTATTTCTTAACATTTTTGACTTTTTCTTTTTTGATTAACTTTGTTTATTTTTTCTCATGGCATTTAAAAATTAAAAATATTTTTTCCATCATTTTTTGCATTTATTGCATATTTATTTGTTTATTTTCTTTGTTTGTACATAAATATATATATACCATTATTAGAATAAAATAGAAAAATGGTGCAAATACATTTTTATTTTTATTTACTTTCTGAAAATATTTCACACAAAAAATACTATTTTATTTATTTTATTAAAATATTAAATAAATATTTATTTTATGTATAGTACATATTTAGGGTTTAATATATATATATGTGATTATTAATATATTTAAGACAAAAATATAAAAATACTTGATTTTTTATTTTTATTAATATTTGATATAAAAATACCTTTTTCCATAATACACTTCATTTTATTTTATTTTTATAAATAATGAATAAATAGTTGTATTAAATTAGAAAATAATACCTTTTTTCTTTAAAAATTAGGGTTTTTACCCTAAGTTCAAAATACCCCAAAAAATAATACATTTTTTACTTTCTTTTCTCTTTTACATAAATAATATTTTTTCATACATATACAAAACATTTTTGTGCATCTTGCATTTTTATACATTATTTAAATTGCAAATATTCAATTGATGTAATAATTTAGATTTAAATTCTTGTCAATATCCCCATTTGAACATTTGTACCCCCCTTCCCATATTTGGTTTTGTAATAGCTTAGTAATTTTAATTTCGCACTTTATTGCTTTCTAATGATAACATGTTAGAATTAGGGTTTGTATGCGAAAAAACGATAAAAAATAGTTTGACCTAATACAAGATAAACAAGCATGAAAATGGACACACAAATCACACTTGCACCCCCTAGGGTATTCCACTTGTTGCCTTCAAATAAATGGGCCATATTGTATGTTGAACTTCTTTGGGCAAAGCAAACAATTTGAATGATCATAGTCCCTCGACAAAACTTTTCAAAACAAACAAAAACAAATGATCAAGTCCCTTAAAGAAATTGCCCAAAGACATTTAACGTCGTTACAATTATGGTCTAAACGATGACCCGCGCCTGTCCCTTTCATATCCTAACACAAGGTTGCCCACCAAATACAATGGTGGAGCAAACTTGTTAAAAGGGTTAAAGTATAGCAATGATCTTTTGAGAAATTTAGGAGTAGATGGCTTCTTAGTTACTTGAATCAACTTGCAAAACAAAACACTTGCCTAATTTCAAAATCACACATCACTACACTTTCAAAACAACTTTCAAAAACAAATGAAAACTTTTTCAAAAGACATACATCTTTGTATACATCCCCACATGGATCATTACAAAGGTTGCCACCACATTGGCCTCTTTTCAAAACATTTTCAAACCCACACACTCAAAGCACCATTTAAAACAATTGAAAACAAAAGGCAAGTGATCTAAGCAAGTAACTAAGAGCCCATGGATAACCATGGATAGAAAGGGTGCTAATACCTTCCCTTTCTATAATCTACTCCCCGAACCCAAGAAACATCTCAAAAGGTTTTTGCTGTGCTTTTTAACCTTTCCTTAGGATAAAATAAAAAGTCGGTGGCGACTCTTGCTAACCGCAACATTTGCGAATACAAACGCAAACCTCAAGTCAGTTCTCCCACCGTATCACAGAACTGGCGACTCTGCTGGGGAAACTTTTAAAAGTGGAGTAACCTTAGGGCTTAGATCACCTTTGTTTTCAATTGATTGTCTTGTTTGCTTTTACATTTGTGGGCTTTGCATCGGAGTTTCATAGATCCTAACCCGGATCTGGGAAATACCCTTTTAGGTAGCATAATCTGTGAGGGACCTGTCCGGCGTAGACCGACATGGGTGAAGCAGTGGCTACGTTGGTGTGGCATCTTAGTCTGTACCTATATCCCTTGTGTTACAACGGGGAGAATATAGGTCTTCTAAGAGGTCATTAAACACCAACCAACCTTAGAACCCTAAATTGACCAACTTGGCTATTAGGACAGTAGCAGTATGCTACACTCTTTGAGGCTAAACTCTCGAGATGGTTCTGGCCGCGAGAAAAGATTGCGATGCTGGAGTTATGACCGATTGAGGGTAGCCAATGATTTGAGATCCTCTAGAACCCGGTTACTTTTGATAGGACAGGTTTTAACCGACAAAACCAAAAGAGGGTAATACCTGAAACTCATGCTGGCCTGAAACCTAAGAGTGTCTTGTGTGACTTGTGTGCCTTATTTGCCTATATGAATACTTGTGGTGTGCTTCATCATAGCATCATGCCATCATACCATTGCATGCATCCTGTATAAAAGGCTAACCCATTTCAAAGACAAAAAGGTTTCATCTTTGCTCTGTTTTGTAGGACATTATGATGCCCGTGCGTAGAAATACTGTCCGGCTCAACTTTGTTCAACCACCAGTTTTACTCAAGGATCTGGTTGGAAGGATTCCAAACACTACCTCCTTCATCAACAGACATGGTTCTCTCCTTGGCTTGATCACTGCAAAATGGGACCAACAACTGATAAGTGTTCTGACCCAGTTTTATGACCCTCTGCATCACTGTTTCACCTTCCGAGACTTCCAGCTGGTTCCTACCCTGGAAGAATTTTCTTATTTGCTTGGGATTCCTGTCTTGGAACAAACTCCCTTCACTGGTTTGGAAAAGACTCCTAGGCCTGAAGAGATTGCTGCAATTCTCCCCTTGACCAAAGAAGAGGTATTGTCCAACTGGGAAACTAGAAATGGGGTCAAGGGCTTTTTGGTCAAATTTCTGGTTGGCAAGGCTAATGATTTCTGGAATGACTTGGACTTCAAGGCATATGAGGATGTTCTAGCTCTTTTGATCTATGGTCTGGTGCTGTTTCCCAACCCCGACACCTTTATCAGTATCCATGTCATAAGGATCTTCATGTCTCGGAATCCGGTACCCACTCTTTTGGGTGATATTCTACAACAACTCTATGCTCGTACTGCTCGAAAACGGGGAACTCCGTGGTGTTGTGCTCCTTTGCTAGTAAGGTGGTTTATTTCGCACCTTCCTAAGTTCGCGCTGAAGAATGATGAAGGAAAAGGCTGGGCTCGGAGGTTAATGTCTCTCACTGATAATGACATCACCTGGACTCTCAGAGGTTTGGATGAGGTAGCTGTTATCGACCGTTGCGGAGAATACCCTAATGTCCCGTTGATTGGTATCCAAGGAGGAATCTCTTACAATCCGTGTTTAGCTCTCCGTCAGTTTGGAAGAGCCAGAGGAGATGGGCCTCATGAGATGCTGGTTCCTCACTTCCATTTTGAGTTTCAGGCAGACAGTGACAAACTCCGCCAGGGATTCATTAGAGCTTGGGACAGAATTCACAAAGCTGACCCACATGAGTTAGGACCAAAGACTTCTCTGCCATTGAAGCCCTATTGCAAATGGGTCCGCATCCGTGCTCAAAAGTTAGGTATGCCCTACGAAGCTGTTAGACCTCTCATTCTTGAGTCTCCTGTTGAAGATGGGATTCCTCCAACTGTCCTCCCTCCTCAGATACCCACTGATTTTGATACAATGAAGAGATCTTGGGCACAGCTAAAGGAAGAACGGGATTTCTATCGGGAGAAGTTCAACGAGCAGGAAAGAAAGGTCCAGAGGCTGACTAAGCAATTGGAGGAAGAACGGGTCCTGAACAACTACATCAGCACTGAAAAGAGGAGGCCATGGGAGCATTGATGAGCTTTGATGTTTCCTTTTGTAGTTTTATTTCCTTTTCATTCCTGTAATGCCTAAGGGCAAGTTGTTGAACAATTGAAATTTTTAATCTAATGAAGTGTGTTTCCCTTTTTGTCTACAAAGTTGAATCTTGTTTGTCTTTGAAAACATAAAACATACGCATTCCATTACACCATATGCATAGCAGGTACCCTATTTCACAGGTTGCTTAATCTCCTTCGCTGTTTATTTTGAACAGTCATCATGAATCCAGACTCCTCCAGTGAGCAAGCAATCAAGGCCCTTCAGGCCCAAAGTGCACAGTTTCAAGAGATGGTCCTAAGCCTAGCCCAAGGTCAGCAAGAGTTGAAGACTCTACTCCTGAAGAAGAAGAAGAAAAAGAGGACTGCGTTATTCAACACCGGACGCAGATTTGGGAACACACTCCATAATGAAGCTGATCCAACCACTTCTTCTGCTGAGAAAAACAGTCCCCAAGGGGGAGGAGCTCCTAGTCCCGCAGTCTCCGACAACGAGACGGACTATAACGACGAACAATACCCACCTGCTGCTGACAGATACAAACAATTGGAGGACCGCTTGAGCGCCATGGAAATTCAGAATGTGCCGGGACTGGATTTCGGAGATTTGGGGTTATCTTCTGGGGTAGTAATTCCACACAAGTTTAAGGCGCCTGCCTTCGCCAAGTATGATGGGGTCTCCTGTCCAAAGCTACATCTAAGGTCGTATGTAAGGAAAATCCAACCTTACACGGCGGATAAGAACCTCTGGATTCACTTCTTCCAAGATAGCCTCTCAGGGTCACAACTTGAATGGTTCTACCAATTGGATGGAGCTAGCATCCGACACTGGGAAGATTTGGCAACCGCATTCTACAGACAATACCAATACAATTCTGATCTCGCTCCCACGCGTACCCAACTTCAGGGTATGTCTCTAGGAACGGGTGAAGGGTTCAAAGAGTACGCTCAAAAATGGAGAGATTTGGCTGGCAGGGTGCAGCCTCCATTGACTGATCGAGAGCTGGTTGATATGTTTCTGGGGACGTTGTCTGGTCCGTTTTTCAATCATTTGGTTGGTAACTCCTCCGCTGGGTTTACAGATTTAATATTAACGGGAGAAAGAATTGAAGCTGGCATCAGGTCAGGCAAGATACAGAAGGCTGCCTCTACAAGTGCTGAGAAGAGGCCATTTAAGAAAGAAGCAAGTGCCGTCTACGGTCCTAGAAGACAAGTCAAGCCCGAAGGTCGCCAAGCCGTCAATGCTTTGGTCATCTCCAAACCTGTTGCTGCTCCTCAGCAGTACAATCAACAAAGAAGCGAAAGGCCCAAGAGGCAGTATACCCGACTAAGTATGACATTATCTCAAATTTTACCCCAACTGTTATCCACCAACCTGGTGACCCTCAAAGAATCTCCTAAGGTCGTCAACACTGCGTCTCCTAAATATAACCCAAATGCCCGGTGTGCTTATCATTCTGATAGTCCCGAGCACACTACTGATGATTGCTGGGCCTTGAGAAACAAAGTGCAAGATCTGATCGACGCAAAGGAAATTCAGTTTGAAGCGCCGGAGAGACCAAATGTTGTAACGGCTCCTATGCCCCAGCATAGGGTAAATGCCATCGAAGAAGAAATGTACGCTGTTTCGGTAGATGAAGTTGTTACCCCTCTGAAGACTGTTAAGAAGAACCTACTGCGGGCCGGTTTATTTCCGGGTTGCAGTAATGGTTGCCTGTTCTGTGCTGTTTCCCCGTCTGATTGCCCCTTGCTGAGGTTAGGCGTCCAAAGCCTAATGGATAGCAAGGAAATTCTATTCAAAAAGACTGCTGTTCAATTGGTTCCGATGAAAGAAGTTTCTGTGATTACCATCTTCAAAAATCCAATCAAGGCTCCCCCGAAGAAGCCTATTCAAATCATGACAGTTGTGCCTGTGATCATTACTGTTCCGGGGCCCCTCTCCTACGTGTCTGATAAAGTTGTCCCCTGGCATTATGGGGCAGACGTGTATGTAAATGGAATCAAACAAGAATTCGACGCTAGTGCCAGTATCTGCGATATCACTGGTCCAGCCAAGGTCACCCGCAGTGGCAGGCTCTTCTCGCCTGACATTGCACCGCCCGCTATTCGAAAACCCCTCCTCATAAAACCTACAAGTTTACCTGGTCCTGTTGCTGATCAAGTTGTTTCCCCTGCTGCCGAGTCATCAAATGCTCGGGGCAAAGGGATTGAAGAAGAGCCTGCCCGGATGGAGGCACCAATACCCATAAATGCTGAGGCCTCCCGACAAGAAATGGAGGAGATTCTGAAAATAATAAAGAAGAGTGATTTTAATGTTGTCGAGCAGTTGGGGCATACGCCCTCCAAGATCTCCCTGCTCTCCTTATTGCTATGCTCCGAGGCCCATGCTAAGGCCTTAATCTCATTTCTCAAGACGGCCCATGTGCCGCAGGAGACGTCTGCAGTCCAGTTCACTATTGCATAGCGAATCTAACGGCGGACAACGGCTTGGGTTTTTCAGATGCTGACCTGACCGCGAAAGGAAGAGACCACAATGATGCCCTGCATGTCTCTATTGAATGCAGGGGCACTACTCTGGCACATGTATTGGTGGATACTGGTTCTTCCTTGAATGTTCTACCAAAAAAGGCTTTAGACCGTCTGGATTATGAAGGCCTGGAGTTGAAACCCAGCAATATCATCGTCAGGGCCTTTGACGGTTCCAAAAGGATGGTTCATGGAGAGGTTAACATCCCTATTCGTGTGGGCTCTCAAGTGTTTGACTCTACCTTTTACGTGATGGATATACGTCCATCGTACTCTTGTCTGTTGGGTCGACCTTGGATCCATAAAGCTGGGGCAGTGACCTCCACCTTGCACCAGAAGCTGAAGTATCCCGTCAGGGGGAAGATCGTCACTGTGCAAGGAGAAGAGGAGTATATGGTGAGCCATTTGAATTCCTTCAGGTACATCGAGATGGACGGAGAGTTTATTGAAACCCCCTTCCAGCATTTCGAGGAGGTGCATCCAATTTCAGCAGCTGCAGAGACAATGGCCGAAGAGAATGATTCCTTGAAAATGGCTTCCCTAAGGGATGCCTGGGCTGTGGTTCAGAAAGGCAATTGTGCACACTGGGGTCAGCTTCCTGACTTCACTCAGAAGAACGACAAGTTTGGGCTAGGCTTTACTGCAGAGGCTCAGAAGGCGGTGCGCAAAGAGAAGATCGGAAAGGCTCCGGTGTTCATTTCCAGCTCAAGGGTGAATGCTATCGAGGAGGATGTGGAGGAAGCAGAGTTTGATAGTTGGATCTACCCGACTGCCAGCGACGGACCAAGCAACTGGACGGCAAAGGATTTTACCCCTATCACATTTGTCACGCAGTAATTGATTCCTTTTGATTTCCAAATTTGTAACAAACAATATGTTAAAACTTTGTTGGCTCGGTGTCCTGCCCGGGGCATCGTAGCTCCATTTGTGAGGGCTTTTTGTATGACATTTTCATATATCATCAATCAAAAACATTGGACGTTTGTGGCATTTCAAATCTTTTGCTCTTTTCCTTTCTGTGTTATATATATTGCAAAACAGCTGTATTTACACACACTCACTTATACAGGTTTCAATCCACTCTGGATCTCACTGGTAACAGCTCTGCTACCGCCAGTTATGACTTCGAAAATCCGATCAACTTGGCCGAAGACGAAGGTGAAGATGATTGCGAAGTGCCTGGTGAACTCGCAAGACTGCTACTCCAGGAAGAGAGGGCTATTCAACCACATGAAGAGCCTGTGGAAACAATTAACTTGGGTACTGAGACAGATAGGAAAGAGGTCAAGATTGGTGCCAATCTAGAGCTCAACGTGAAGCAACGATTGATCCAGATGCTACAAGACTACATGGAGATTTTTGCTTGGTCCTATGAAGATATGCCTGGTTTGGATGCCGACATTGTAGTTCACCATCTGCCAACCAAGGGAGATTGCCCTCCGGTAAAGCAAAAAGTTCGACGGATGCGTCCAGAGATGTCTGAGAAGATCAAGGCCGAGGTAATGAAACAGTTTGATGCCGGGTTCCTTGCAGTGACTTCCTACCCCCAGTGGGTTGCCAATGTGGTGCCAGTACCAAAGAAGGACGGTAAAGTCAGAATGTGTGTCGACTACAGGGATTTGAACAGGGCCAGCCCCAAGGATGACTTCCCCCTACCTCACATTGATGTCCTGGTTGACAATACAGCTCAACACAAGGTGTTCTCCTTCATGGATGGTTTTTCAGGGTATAATCAGATTAAGATGGCTCCGGAAGATATGGAGAAGACTACCTTTGTGACTCAGTGGGGCACCTTCTGTTATAAGGTCATGCCATTCGGATTGAAAAATGCTGGGGCAACCTATCAACGTGCCATGGTTGCTTTATTTCATGATATGATCCATCATGAGATTGAAGTATACGTTGATGACATGATAGCGAGGTCTCAAACTGAGGAGGAGCACCTTGAACATCTGAGGAAGTTGTTTGATCGACTCAAGTTATACAAGCTGAGGTTGAATCCCAACAAATGCACCTTCGGGGTGAGGTCCGGAAAATTGCTAGGTTTCATTGTAAGTGATAAAGGTATCCAGGTGGACCCTGCCAAGGTTAAAGCTATTCAAGAGATGCCGACTCCAAAAACAGAGAAAGAAGTCAGAGGTTTCCTAGGACGACTGAATTACATTGCCCGATTCATCTCACATCTGACCGCTACTTGTGAGCCAATCTTCAAATTACTGAAGAAAGATCAAGTGGTACGCTGGAATGATGAATGTCAGGCCGCCTTTGAAAGGATAAAGGAATATCTCCAAGAGCCACCCATTCTTATGCCACCAGTGGAAGGAAGACCTCTGATACTATACTTAACGGTACTTGATAATTCAATGGGGTGTGTGCTGGGGCAGCATGACGAGTCTGGCCGAAAAGAGCACGCTATTTATTACTTGAGCAAAAAGTTTACCGACTGTGAGTCTCGTTACTCACTGCTTGAGAAAACTTGCTGCGCTCTTGTATGGGCTGCTCGCCGGCTGAGACAGTATATGCTGACTCACACTACTTTATTGATTTCAAAGATGGATCCCATCAAGTACATATTTGAAAAGCCCGCTCTGTCTGGAAGAATAGCGAGATGGAAAATGATCTTAACAGAATATGATATCCAGTATACAACTCAGAAAGCAATTAAGGGAAGTGTACTGGCAGATCATTTGGCACACCAACCTGTGGACGATTACCAATCATTGAACTTCGATTTCCCGGACGAAGACATCATGGTGGTAACTGACTGTGAAGTACCTGGACCGGATGAAGGACCTGAGGAAGGATCCCGATGGTCTATGCATTTTGATGGAGCCTCCAATGCTTTGGGTAACGGCGTCGGCGCTGTAATCATATCTCCCAAAGGAACTCATACTCCCCTCACCGCCCGATTATGTTTCAGTTGCACCAACAATATGGCAGAATATGAGGCATGTATCATGGGTTTACAAGCTGCAATCGACTTAAGGATAAAATTCCTAAGTGTCTTCGGAGATTCCGCTCTCGTGATCAATCAAATCAAGGGCGAGTGGGATACGAAACACCCGAATCTTATTCCTTACAAGGAGTATGTGTCGACCTTGCTCCCTCACTTTGAAGAGATAACTTTTGAGCATTTCCCCAGAGAGGAGAATCAGCTAGCGGACGCACTAGCCACGATGTCTTCAATGTTCAAAGTTAAATGGGACAATGAGGCTCCCCGAATCATAATCTGGAAGTTGGATGAACCGGCATACTGCTGCGAGCTCGAGGCTGAGAAGGTGACTGAGAAACCCTGGTATCACGAGGTAAAGAGGTACTTGGAAGCTCAGGAATACCCTGAAGGTGCATCCGTCAATGATAAGAAGTTCATGAGAAGGTTTGCTGCAAAATTCTTCCTCAGCAACGGCATTCTCTACAAATGGAATCATGATTCGACTCTGCTGCGTTGTGTGGATAAGGCTGAAGCGGAGAAAATCATGATGGAACTACATGAAGGTACATTTGGAACACATTCCAGTGGACACACCATGGCTAAGAAAATCCTTCGGGCAGGATATTTCTGGTCCACAATGGAAGCCGATTGTTACCAGCACTCCCGAACTTGTCATAAATGCCAGATCTATGCTGACAAGGTGCATATCCCTCCGGTTCCTTTGAATGTCCTGACGGCACCTTGGCCTTTCGCAATGTGGGGCATCGATATGATCGGTGAAATCCGACCAACAGCATCCAATGGGCATCGCTTCATCTTGGTGGCGATCGATTACTTCACGAAGTGGGTTGAGGCAGCTTCCTATGCCACAGTAACCAAGAGCGTCGTGGCACGTTTCATCCAGCATAATCTGATCTGTCGGTACGGAGTCCCGGAAAGAATCATTACGGACAATGGTACCAATCTCAATAACAAAATGATCACTGAACTCTGTGAACAATTCAAGATACAGCACCACAATTCTTCTCCCTACCGGCCGAAGATGAATGGGGCTGTAGAGGCAGCCAATAAAAATATCAAGAAAATTGTGCAGAAGATGACAGTGACCTATAAAGATTGGCACGAGATGTTACCGTTCGCTCTTCATGGGTACCGCACCTCAGCAAGGACATCAACCGGGGCAACTCCTTTCTCCTTGGTCTATGGCATGGAGGCAGTCTTGCCAATTGAAATCCAGATACCCTCTCTCCGGATAATGAAGGATGCAGACTTGAATGAAGATGATTGGATCCAGACTCGACTTGATCAATTAAATCTGATTGATGAAAAGAGGCTCACTGCTATCTGTCATGGTCAAACGTATCAGAAACGGATGATCAGGGCATTTAACAAGAAAGTCAGACCGCAAGAGTATCAAGTTGGGGACCTGGTAATCAAACGCATCATCCTTCCTCAAAGTGACCCCAGGGGCAAATGGACCCCTACATATGAAGGGCCATTTGTGGTTAAGCGTGTGTTCTCAGGAGGAGCCATGATCCTAACCACCATGGATGGTGACGACCTTCCTCACCCCGCCAATGCAGACATAGTGAAAAAATACTACGCATAAATAAAAGACCCGCTAGGTTGACATACCTAGGCAAAATAAGGGCTTCCCGGCGAACCAAAAGGGTTCGGGCAAAAGTAAGGGATGAAATTAATAAAAAAAATCTGTACACCCGACAAGTCGAAAACCTGAAAGGGCGGCTTGGGCAAAAATGGGTATCCCGGTGGACTGAAAACCCGAAAGGGCGGTCCAGGCAAAAGTTAGGGATAAAAGCGTAACACTATGTCTCATTGGATCACTTCGCATCCGGAACTCGGCATCAACTATCTGGCTCCAGATTTCGGCATTGACCAATCAGCTTCATCTTCAAATTAGGCAGCAAAGCGATGAGATGTTCAAAGACATAAAGGCGATAGCAGAGTTGGAACCCAGTGGGATTGTTCACATAGCTGTTTTGTTTCCTTTTTCAAATTGTAAACTCTACACTATTTGGCGATGTCCTCTTACTAGGATGTCAGCCTCTTGTACAAAAACGCCTATTCACAGGCAAAGTTTAAATCAATACAAATTCACTTGTCCATACAAATTACCATTGTTTTCCTTTTTTTGTTTTGTCTTGCGAAGAACGTCCAATGTTCATTTTTGATATATGCATTTGACATTAAATTGCTGATTCATAAATGTTTGCATATGAAACAAGAGATTAATTACAGGTGACATCAAAGACAGGGGCAATGTGGAGTTGACTAATGCAGTCTGGTTGTTTTGTCCGCCAAGGCACCAAGGTAGGTTCAACTGAAGAATGTGGCTAAAATTATCTCAATTCCCCGCAGAGTAAAACAGGACGCGATAATACTTTCCCCAAGCGGAGTTGATTACCCGTCGATCCCGAAAAAGCACAACATTCCCCAGTAGATTCTGCAAGCTTATCCCCTGCGAAGAACGGACGTCTCACCCGAGTTTTATTTAGAGTTATTTCCTCACAAGGACTTATAACTGGGTTATCCTCAGCTAAAAGCCACGGAAGACCGCTCTCGGCAAAGTTCCTTCAATCCCCAGCGGAGTCTATCTTTGGTATTCCCAAGCAGAGTTTATCTTTGGAGTTCCCCAGCGGAGTTTATCATCATTATCCTCAGCGGAATCCGTTGTTAAAGTCCTCAGCAGGCCTCTCATCAAAACTTCGGCCAAATATCTCTTCCACAGAGCAATTCTCCGGCTGTTCGTCAAGGATTTGTTTTCCCCAAGACGAAATTACATTCATAAACATTTTACATTTTCATACATCTTGCTTACATACATAATGAAACGCATACAACATCTCATGTTGAACATCATGATATCATGCACATCATACATCATGACATCGCATACAACTTACGTTTTGCCTTTTCAGGAAAAAGACAATCTCAAAAGCGACTACCTTCAACTGTCACAATTTCAGATTCGATTCCTGTATCCAGCCAGGGCACATTTGAGAGTGATCAGTTTCTAGACTCGATTCCTGTATCTAGCCAGGGCACGTCTGAAGAGTTCGAAGATTCGATTCCTGTATCCAGCCAGGGCACATCTATCAACTACAACATCTCCAGATTCGATTCCTGTATCCAGCCAGGGCATATCTGTTGACCACGTTTCCAGACTCGACTCCTGTATCTAGCCAGGGCACGTCTGAAGAGTTCGAAGATTCGATTCCTGTATCCAGCCAGGGCACATCTATTAAACGACTATTTCCAGATTCGACTCCTGTATCCAGTCAGGGCACATCTGTGAGCAACCGATTGTAGATTCGATACCTGTATCTAGCCAGGGCATATCTGCATCAGGAGACTGAGGATCAAACACCTGTAACAAGCCAGGAAAACATCCGCCTTTCTCAAATACACAAGTTTCTCGCAAAGGAATCTCTTATGCGACCGACACTTCCAAATGGCATCTATAAGCTCATTCCCGACAAGGTTCCGTCACTTCTCCAGATCGCATCTAAAAGCCCATCTCCCTATCCACCATCTCTCCAAATGGCATCTATAAGCCCATTCCCGACACCACATTGTTGAGACTCCAGCATGCGAGTGCAAATTTCCGGGCACTCTAGTGTCCAATCTCCTTTTACCCTCGAGTCACGAAAGGCAAACCCGCCAATCTAACTCTTCAGGTTCAAGAAGATTGAACAGGGGCAACTGTTGTACCCCAAAATTTGCCCTCCCATTTCCTCAACATTTTCTCATCACAAGACCTTTGAAGATCAAGATACAGTTAGGGTTTCCTCTGCTCAAGACTTCTCCTTGCACTGTGAACTCAAAATTAGGGTTTGTGTTTGCCTAAAGATGTTTTGACCTAAAATGCCTAAGATGACTTTCATGCTTCATGTTGGACTCCCAAGTTTACCCATGCCAAGTTTCAAGTCTTGATTCCAAGCTTTGCCCAGTCAATTAGACAGATGACCTAGAAATCAGCTGTATTGGGGAAAAAAGTCAACTGTGGCCAATTGACAGTCAAACCTCATGAAATTTGATCCACATCAATATTATGAACTCATATGGACCATTTGATCAAGTTTGGATCACAATTCCCCAAGAAATTTGATCAGATCATCAAAAGGGCAAAATGGTCATTTTTAGGGTTTTGACTGCACAAAGGCAATTTTTGACTGTTTAACCTAGCCAATGGCAAACCAAGCTCACATATGGCCTCAAGGACTCAATGGAATTATCTTGACATGTTCATCAAGCTCAAAAGATCCCAAATACACAAGGTTGACAGTTGAATTTCCCAGTCAACTGATCAATTTTGACTGTATACTGAAAAGTCAAACTTTGACTTTTTGGTCAAAATCAAGAGTCAAGATTCATTTTTCATCAAAACTTGCCAAATCATGAAACTTGTTCACCAAGAAATCTCAAAATGCAAATTAGGGTTTGAAAATGGAATTTTTCATAACTTAGAATTTTTCTAAGTTATGAAAAACCCTAATTTTTCCCCAACTTTGCCCCATCTTTTCACCATGATCCATTTGGATTTAAACAAAAGTCAAAACATGAAAGTTGTATCTTGTTGCATAATCTACAACTTTGATTCACAAAGTTTTCTCATTTGAAGCTTGTATCTCAAGTTATAATTTTTTGAATAAGGGCACTAAACCATCTTTTAACTTAGTGAAATTTGACCTATTTTGACAAGGTTTTCTACCCTACTTCAAGGCCACTTTTCATACCCTTCCACTTGGAATTTTGATTTGCATTTCAAAGATGGATTGTAGTACACATTCCAAGCTTTCCAAAATGTCCAAGAACTCATCAAACAACCTCATAACTTGAGAGATTCGAATTTCACAAGTTGGCAAAAATTCACTTTTGTTCTTCATCAAGACATGTTCATAATCTTGCCAATTTGAAATCAGTTTGCTTTATGCTTGATTACAGGTCCTTGAACCATTTCATACTCAATAATTTAATGCATATTCAATGTGTTAAGGTCATGTTCTTTGTGTTCTAACATTGCATAATGGTTTAATCCTAAACTAGATAAAGTGAAATTTCCATTTTTGAAAAGTTTAGCTTTATGTCAAGTTTGTAATCCAACAAGTACATGGAAGATCTGCTTTGCACAAGATTATGTGCATAACACACTGATCAAGAGATGTTTATGCAGCACATTAGGAGGCCCCCTACTAACCTAAAACAACCAACTTGCTTTTGTTGCTTAAGATAGAAGAAAAGTCCATAACTTATGCTATCTCTCATCTCAGCTAAGACACACAACACAAAAGTTATCAAACACATTCCATAGACAAAATCCAAGCTAACACACGAGCCCTTGCCATCTGAAACACTCCCATTGCTCTAATCACCTCAAAACTGTACAAACAGGGGAGCCCCTGCAGTTTGAGTGCAAACTCCCAATCCCTTCGAGCATTTTGATCCAAACCTTTTCCTCTACCTTCCCTACAACATATGCAAGCTAACCATGTCCTAAAATCAGACCTGTAACACCTCCAAGCCACTTCACCATTTTTAATTTTCTGTTTTGCAGTTGGAGTTCACTAGCTCGATTCAGGGAGTTTCAAGACAAAGTAGGAATTGGAAAAGCATCCTTACACTTCAAGGAAGCTGTACAAGTCATCATTTCACTCTGAAACATCCTCCATTGCCAAGCTCGATTCCAACTGAACAGGTACATTCATGGAGTTCTATATCTCTTATTAGGCATTGTTAGCTTTAGGTTCTTGAAGAAAACATGTCACAATCATAGCCCTGAACATGCTCATATGTTTAGATTTCATTTATATTTCGTGTGCTTAGAGAATTTCATGTCTGAACATTGATGAAAAGTTAGGTCAGAAATGGGGGGGAGAGAAATTCTCCCTCATCTTAGAGAGATAGGTCATGTTCTTTATATGATTGAAACCGTCTCTTAATGCTCTACACTTTTCATGTTATGAGTTTTGCTTGAAAGTCCAGGAATCCAGAGATAAAAAACGCGTGTTTTTGCTTGAAGAAGGCTGTACAGAGGTTGAAGAAGAAGTGGTCTGGGCTGGGCTTGGATTTATTTTCTTTTCACACCACCTTTTTTGATTCACACCCCCCTGAGCCCATTTGTTTATTTCTTAACATTTTTGACTTTTTCTTTTTTGATTAACTTTGTTTATTTTTTCTCATGGCATTTAAAAATTAAAAATATTTTTTCCATCATTTTTTGCATTTATTGCATATTTATTTGTTTATTTTCTTTGTTTGTACATAAATATATATATACCAATATTAGAATAAAATAGAAAAATGGTGCAAATACATTTTTATTTTTATTTACTTTCTGAAAATATTTCACACAAAAAATACTCTTTTATTTATTTTATTAAAATATTAAATAAATATTTATTTTATGTATAGTACATATTTAGGGTTTAATATATATATATGTGATTATTAATATATTTAAGACAAAAATATAAAAATACTTGATTTTTTATTTTTATTAATATTTGATATAAAAATACCTTTTTCCATAATACACTTCATTTTATTTTATTTTTATAAATAATGAATAAATAGTTGTATTAAATTAGAAAATAATACCTTTTTTCTTTAAAAATTAGGGTTTTTACCCTAAGTTCAAAATACCCCAAAAAATAATACATTTTTTACTTTCTTTTCTCTTTTACATAAATAATATTTTTTCATACATATACAAAACATTTTTGTGCATCTTGCATTTTTATACATTATTTAAATTGCAAATATTCAATTGATGTAATAATTTAGATTTAAATTCTTGTCAATATCCCCATTTGAACATTTGTACCCCCCTTCCCATATTTGGTTTTGTAATAGCTTAGTAATTTTAATTTCGCACTTTATTGCTTTCTAATGATAACATGTTAGAATTAGGGTTTGTATGCGAAAAAACGATAAAAAATAGTTTGACCTAATACAAGATAAACAAGCATGAAAATGGACACACAAATCACACTTGCACCCCCTAGGGTATTCCACTTGTTGCCTTCAAATAAATGGGCCATATTGTATGTTGAACTTCTTTGGGCAAAGCAAACAATTTGAATGATCATAGTCCCTCGACAAAACTTTTCAAAACAAACAAAAACAAATGATCAAGTCCCTTAAAGAAATTGCCCAAATACATTTAACGTCGTTACAATTATGGTCTAAACGATGACCCGCGCCTGTCCCTTTCATATCCTAACACAAGGTTGCCCACCAAATACAATGGTGGAGCAAACTTGTTAAAAGGGTTAAAGTATAGCAATGATCTTTTGAGAAATTTAGGAGTAGATGGCTTCTTAGTTACTTGAATCAACTTGCAAAACAAAACACTTGCCTAATTTCAAAATCACACATCACTACACTTTCAAAACAACTTTCAAAAACAAATGAAAACTTTTTCAAAAGACATACATCTTTGTATACATCCCCACATGGATCATTACAAAGGTTGCCACCACATTGGCCTCTTTTCAAAACATTTTCAAACCCACACACTTAAAGCACCATTTAAAACAATTGAAAACAAAAGGCAAGTGATCTAAGCAAGTAACTAAGAGCCCATGGATAACCATGGATAGAAAGGGTGCTAATACCTTCCCTTTCTATAATCTACTCCCCGAACCCAAGAAACATCTCAAAAGGTTTTTGCTGTGATTTTTAACCTTTCCTTAGGATAAAATAAAAAGTCGGTGGCGACTCTTGCTAACCGCAACATTTGCGAATACAAACGCAAACCTCAAGTCAGTTCTCCCACCGTATCACATACCCAAAAAGAAATAAAGGGTAGTGTATTAGCTGATCACCTTGCTCATCAAGATGTAGATGACTACCAGTCCATGAAGTTTGAATTCCCAGATGAAGACATCATGATGGTAAACAACTGCGAATAATTCAGACCATATGATGGACCTGAACAAGGATCCCGATGGACCCTGGTTTTTGATGGGGCATCCAACGCACTCGGCAATGGTCTAGGTGTTGTACTCATATCTCTTGAAGGATGTCACACTCCCTTCACGGCAAGACTCTGCTTCAACTGTACAAATAACATGGCAGAATATGAAGCGTGCATTTTTGGTCTCAAACTGCCATAGATTTGGGGATTAATTCCTTAAGTGTATTAGGAGATTCAGCTTTGGTCATCAGCCAGATCAAAGGAGAATGGGACACCAAACACCCTAACCTTATCCCATACCAAGAACATGTATTGACATTAATCCCACACTTTAAGAATATTACCTTCGAGCATTTCCCGCGAGAAGAAAATCAACTAGCAGACGCGCTAGCCACAATGTCATCCATGTTTAAACTTAAATGGGATAACGAGGCTCCCCAGATCACCATTGAACGAATGGATGAACTAGATCACTATCACGAGATCAATATTGAAGAAGTAGTTGACCGACCTTGGTTCCACGAAGTCAAGAGGTATCTCGAGGCTCAAGAATATCCAGAAGAAGCTTCAGTCAATGATAAGAAGTTCTTAAGGAGATTCTCTGCTAAGTTCTTCCTTAGTAATGGCATTCTCTACAAACACAACCATGACTCTATTTTGCTCCGTTGAGTAGACAAGGCCGAGGCAGAAAAGATCATGGCTAATCTGCATGAAGGCACTTTTGGCACCCATTCCAGTGGGCATACGATGGCAAAGAAAATACTACGGGCTGGTTATTATTGGTCTACCATGGAAGCAAATTGCTATCAACACTCTCGAACCTACCACAAGTGTCAGATCTATGCTGACAAGGTGCACGTACCTCCGGTTTCTCTGAATGTCTTAACGGCTCCTTGGCCCTTTGCTATGTGGGACATCAATACGATTGGGGAAATCAAGCCAACAACCTCTAATGGACACCGCTTCATCTTGGTGGCCATTGACTATTTCACAAAGTGGGTTGAGGCGGCTTATTTTGCTTTTGTTACCAAGAATGTTGTAGCCCGGTTCATCAAACAGAATCTCATCTGTCGGTATGGTATCCTAGAGAGAATCACCACTGACAATGGTACGAATCTCAACAACACTATGATCACCGCATTGTGTGTGCAATTCAAGATCCAGCACCACGTTTCTTCCCCTTACCGGCCAAAGATGAATGGTGTTGTCGAAGCCGCAAATAAGAATATCAAAAAGATCATATAGAAAATGACAGTTACGTACAAAGACTGGAATGAGATGCTACCCTTCGTTCTCCACGATTATTGTACCACGGCACGCACATCAACCGGGGCAACACCCAACTCTCTGGTATATGGCATGGAGGTTGTCTTGCCTATTGAGGTCCAGATCCCCTCTCTGAGAATTATGAAGTATGCATGGATTAATGAAGAAGATTGGATCCAAACTCGTCTTGATCAACTTAACTTGATTGATGAGAAAAGGCTTACTGCTGTCTGTCATGGTCAAATGTATCAAAAACGGATGATCAAAGCTTTCAACAAAAAGGTCAGACGCCAAGTATATCAAGTCGAGGATTTGGTGATCAAGCGCATCATACTGCCGCAAGGTGATCCCAGGGGAAAATGGACTCCTACATATGAAGGACCGTTTGTAATCAAAATCATATTCTCTGGTGGAGCAATGATCTTGACCACTATGGATGGCGACGACCTGTCACACCCTGTGAACGCTGACATAGTCGAAAGATACTATACATAAGAGACCCGCTAGGTTGACACACCTAGGAAAAATAAGGGCATCTCGGCGAACCAAAAATGTTCGGGCAAAAATTAGGGATAAAACAAAAAAATCTGTACACCCGGCAAGTTGAAAACTCGAAAGGGCGACTTGGGGAAAAAAGGGTATCCCGGTGGACTGAAAACCCAAAAGGGCGGTCCAGGAAAAAGTTAGGGAATTAAAGCATACGACTATGTCCCGTTGGATCACCTTTACAGACTACCTTTGGCTTCGACTGACAAATTCAACATTTCTGATCAATCCAATCAACTCCAGACAAGGCAGCAAATGGACAAGACGCTCAGAAACACGAGGGTTATAGCAGAATGGGAACCCCGTGGGATTATTGCACATAGATATATTTTCTTTGTATCAATTTTTCATTTTATACGACGATGTTCTCTTACTAGGATGTTCGTCTCATTGTACAAAATACTTATACAAGTTAATACAAAGATACTCCTTTGAAAGTGCAAAACTATATGTTTTTCTTTATTTCTGTGTTTTGTTTACAAAAACGTCCTATGATTTATTTTTGAGCATATGCATTTGAACATAACTACTGTTTACAAATGAGCAAAAAATAGAAGACAATCACTAATGGCTTTAAGAAATAGGATGATATCTTTAGACTATTCCATAAAATTCCCCACAGTGTGCAGCTTAATGATACCAAGCTCTCTCGTATCCCCAGCGGAACAAAACTTCCAGTTATCAATCCCCAGTAAAGGTAGTCTAATTTCTCAGGATCCCCAACAGGATTTCACGAGCCACACGCGGTGTTTCCCTTACAACATAGTTTATTTCTCTAAAAAATAGGAGCTCATCAACTCATCAACACTTCAAAACATGAAGACTTATACTCCACGCCCCAACAACAGTCAGGGATTTATTTTCCCTAATCCAACAGTGTTATAGCAACATAGCTTATATGCCTATACATCGCATCCATACGATATGACATTGGCAACACGAATACATACAACATAATCTCATTAATTTTATCAAGAACATCATTATACAATGCATTTCATACATCATAACATTGCATATAACTAATCTTTCATCTTTTCAGGAAAGATCAGTCAACAGATGGTTATCATCATCAATTTACAAAAGGTCAGAGATTGATACCGGCAACAAGCCAGGATAATTATCTACACAAACAGTTGAATTTGATACTACACGGGTTTTCTCTCATTCAGATTTCAAATACAGTACGGATATGCTCCAGACACGAATTCCATTCTGATACTCATTCAGATTCAACTCTCAGATACAGTACAGATACGGTCTAGACACAGACACCATTCAGATACTCATTCAGTTTCTTTATCAAGATACAGTACATATACGCTCCAGACACGGACGCTATTCTGATACTCATTCAGATTCAGCTTTCAGATATAGTTCATATACTCTCTAGACACGGATGCCATTCTGATACTCAGCTAGATTCAGCTTTCAGATACAGTTCAGATACGCTCCAAACACGAATGCAATTCTGATACTCATTCAGATTCAGCTTTCAGATACAGTTCAGATACGCTCCAGACACGGATGCCATTCTGATACTCATTCAGATTCAACTCTCAGATACAGTTCAGATACGCTCCAGACACGGATGCCATTCTGATGCTCATTCATATCTAACTCTCATACAGTTCAGATACACTCCAGACACGGATGCCATTCTGATGCTCATTCAGATTCAGCTTGCAGATACGATTCACCAATCATTTTTAGATGGAATCTACAAGCCCATCTCCAACAAATTTTCCATCACCTCTCCAAATGGCATCTTTAAGCCCATTCCCTACACCATCAACCATCACATCCTCGAGTGCAAATTTCTGGGCACTCTAGTGTCCAATCATCTTTCACCTTCAAGTCACGAATGGCAAATCCGCCAATCTAACTCTTCAGGTTTAAGAAGATTGAACAAGGGAAGTTGTTGTACCCCAAAAGTTTCCATCTTATTTATCAAATATTTCCTCATAAAGATCTCTCTTGGTTCAAGACTGCACTAGGGTTGATCAGTTCAAGACACCTCCTTAAGCACTGATGACCAAAATTAGGGTTTGAGATTGCACAAGGATAATTGAACTTTCAATGCTTCATATGACTTTAATGGATCATTATGGACCCCCAAGATTACTCATGTCAAGTTTCAAGCCTTGGATCACATTTTTGCTCAGTCAATTAAGCAGTTGACCTAAAAATCAACTATATTGGGGGAAAAGTCAACTGTGGCCAATTTACAATCAAACTTCATAATTTTTTATCCACATAAACATTATAAACTCATATTTATCATTTGATTAAGTTTGGACCATAATTCCTCAAGAAATTTGTTCAAATCATCAAAAGGGCAAAATGGTCAAAATTAGGGTTTTGATTGAGAAGGGGCAATTTCTGATTTTTGACCTAGCAAATGATCAATTGGTTTGAAGCATGATCTCAAGAGTTAAATTGCATCATTTTGACCTAATGGCATGACCTAAAACATTGCTCAAGATCAATTGGATTGATAGGGAATTTTCAGTCAACTGATCAAAAGCCAACTGTACACTAAAAAGTCAAACTTTGACTTTTTGGTCAATATCCAATGTCAAATATCACAATTCATCAAAACATGTCAAAATATGAAACTTATTTATCAAGAAATCAAAAAGTCAAGATTTCATTTTGAGAAGTCAAAGTTTTCTAACTTAGAAATTTTTCTAAATGTTTAAAACTTCATATTTTTTCACAACTTTGAGCAAATTTTTCACCATGATGCAAGAGGATTCAAAAGAAACTTTCAACATTAAAGTTGTAGATCTCCCTGATATATACAACATTGATTTATACAACTTCTCCTAAAAATTCTTGGATATCAAGTTATTAATTCATGAAGACATAGTCTTGAAACTAAACACCTAGTGAAATTTTGCCCTAGTTTAGGAAGGATTTTGACCTAACTTCATGGCACTTTTTCATATAGTTCCAAGGGGAATTTTCAAAATTGATTCAAATAGGGGTTTTAGATTACATTAAAAGCTTTCCTAAATGTCCAATAACTCCTTGAGATCATTCTTGAGCAGGAGAATCGAAGAGAGGAAGTTATGGTTTTCAAACTTGAATTACAAGTCATTTTGTGATGAACAAAATTCAAATTTCAAACCTATGCTGCACAATCTTTCTTTGCAGGCCTATAAACCTTAATATCTCTCCATAACCAGAAGATTACACTTGCTTTTGAGCTATTATCCACTTAATTCAAGCTTTATCCAAGTAAATTTTCCATTAATGGCACAAAGGCACCATTGCCATTTACATAAAGCAAGCTTTATGCAAAGTCAACTTGCATTGAGCTTTGAACTTGTTCCTTTTGCACAAGCTTACTCTACAAAGTCAGATAATCTTGTTTAAAGTTGGCAACCACCCTACATGCTTATACTTTCTGCCTTGAAACCAGATTTTTCACTTTTCTTCAAAATCGAGCAATTGAGCCATAACCCTAGAACTCAGAAATCTTTTGTGCAATAGCTCTCGAACCTTTTCCATACATAAAAACAAGTCTATTGCATCATAACACACGAATAGACAAGCTCTAAAAACTTCAAAAACTCATAACTGCATCACAAACCACCATTGTTGCATATTCTGACCAAGAACTTCAAACTTCCATTTCACTCGTGCGTTTCCTGGCCTTTTGCTTCCAAAAGCTTCCAAACATCATACATAACCCATCCTTATCCCTGTTACACGACTGTAACACCATCTTCATCCATTTCCAAGTTCAAAAATAGAGCATCATGGTTGGACTTCTCTAGACCATTCCAGCCACCCTCAGCTCAAGCCAGCCATTGCATTAGCTTCCAGAGGACTTGAGGAAGCTAGCCTGGTCATCACCACTGCCTGAAACAAGCTCAAATCCATTTCACGATTTCCAGTTTTAAGGTATTTTTATTGAACTTCTATCTTCATATTTAGGTATTGTTAGGCTTGTATTTGTGAAGATAAAATGTAGACATCATTGCCCTGAAACTATACATGTCCATAGATTTCATTTATTTTGATTGAGCTAGGAGAATTTTGAGTTTGAACTTTTTGAAATATTTAGGTCAGAATTTGGTACTTTTAGAAATTCTCATTCATCTTTGATTTATAGCTTATGATATTTAGATGGTTGGATTCGTGTGACAAAATGGAGTAATTTTCATGTTTACATTTTTGCAAATGGTTAAGAAATGAGCAAGTTACAGATCCTTTGGCTGGAGGTTGAAGATGAAGTGTAATCAGGGCGCGTTTTGTGTTATGTATTTATCCTTTCACACAAGTTAACGGATGTATCACCACCCTAGTAGTTAAAGCGCGCGCATGTCACCCTTAGGTCCTGGGTTCAAGCTCCAGCGTGACCTTTTGTATTTTTTCACTATTTTTTTAAACATTTTTTTAGCTTTTTATTTTGCAGCGCCCTGGCCCTTATGCTGGGCTTTCCATTTTTGCTGACTTCTAACCCCAGTTTCACTTTTGCACCCCCTGGCCCATTTTTCTTTAATCATTTCATTTTATTTTTTTTATTTCATTATATTTTATTTTCTTTATTATTATTATTATTATTATTATTATTATTATTATTATTATTATTATTATTATTATTATTTTTATTAATATTTTTATTTATTATTTACACTTATATATTTTATTTTTTCTATAAAACAAAAAGTCTAAAAAAACATTTTTCTTAAACAAATTAATTTATTTTTCTTAAATAATTAATATTTAGACTTAGGCTTAGTTATTATTTTATTTTCTTAATTAAAATTAATTTAGAACTTAGGTTTATTTTAATTAATTATTTTTTATATTATTTTATTAAGTTAAAACCTTATCACAAAAAAAAACCCTAAAACACATTTTTTAACCTAATTTCCTTCTTAATTAATTTAGGTTTAAATTTTGTTTATTTTTCATTAATCATCCCTCTTAATTAGGTTAAAACCCCTTTCATAAAAATCAAACAAAAATCATTTCTTTTTCCATTTATATTTCTTGCATTTTATTTTCAATTTTATACAATATTCAATATGGTTGTAATAGATAATTAGGTTTGATTTTCTTGCAATCCCCATTTGTAAATTTGTACACCCCCTCCCCTAATGATGTAATAGCGTAGTAATTTTACTTTTCGCAATTTATCGCTTTATATAAATGCTAGTAATTAGAGTTTGTATGAAAAGATAAAATCAACAAGTAGCAAACCCTAATTCAAGATAAAAACCAAGCATGAAAATTAATACACTTGCACACAAGCACCCCTAAGGTAAAATCCACTTGGCTGCCTTACAAAAATGACCATATTATGCACGTGAGATATCTTAGCAAAATACAAGCAAAATACAAGATTATAGTCCCTCGATGACGCTATCTATGTTGCCTTTTCAAAATGATCTTAGTCCCTAAAGAAAAATTCTAAGATACCTCGCAACATTGCTAATCATGGTTATACGATGACCCACGCCCGTCCCTTTTACATCCAAAGATAGGGTTACTTACTAAGTCAATGGTAAGATAACAATGTCAAAGGAAAAAAGAAATAAACATGAAAGACTTTTGAGTAGGTAGAATGTTCCTAGTTACTTGCTCAATTTCAAAACCAAAACATCCTTGCTATTTTCAAAACAAATACCTACACTTTCAAAACATCTTACAAACTTGAAAACATTTTCAAAAGATCAACATCTTTGTATACATTCTTACGAACGAGAATCATTACAAAGTTTGCCTAAACAATAGCCTCTTTTCAAAAATACTTTCAAAATCACACAAAGCACAATTTCAAACAAAAGCAACTGATCTAGCAAGTAACTAAGAGACCATGGAAAACCATGGATGAAAAGGGTGCTAATACCTTCCCTTTTCATAATCTACCCCCCGAACACAAGAAATAATCTCAAAGGTCTTTCCTGTGCTTTTTCACCTTTCCTTTTGGATAAAAGAAAAGTCGGTGAAGACCCTTGCTAACCGCAACATTTGCGATCAAACGCAAAACACCCAAGTCAGTTCTCCTACCGTATCACAGACCTTACCCTTAATGCCTACGTATCCTTTTTGAGGAATCAGATTTATCGTAGTTTGACTCACATGTTTTGGTTTGTTTTGTGTTTTTTAATGAACAAATATTAATTTCTCCTTCTGCTGCAGCTCGACCTTTGGAGACTCACGCGTCAGCATATAAGTGAATTAACATGTTCTTTTGAGAAGTTTGAAAGAAAGGCCCGAAGGAGAAAAGAGTTTGTATTGGTTGATATATTTTACCTTAAAGAAGGATTTAAAAGTTGTTAGATGTTTTATGCATTTGCCAAGAAAAGAGTTTTAGTCTTAATGCAAGGATGCAAAAGAAAGAAAAACATCTAAGAGAAACTAGCTAGAATCTAATCCCTAATGTTGTCATGCAATGATTGATCCTAAGGTTGAGTTTTGAAAGGGAAATATCTACCATATGTTAGAATGTATGGGTCACAATCCTAATGTCTATCTCGAATCTCCGCCAAAGGATGAATCGAGAAGTCCTAAGGGAGCATATCAAAGGTTCACAACCTAAACCTACATCTATCTCAAGTCACTGCCAAAGGATAAATCAAGAGCTCCTAAAGGAACATGCCAAATGTTTACAACCTAAGAAAACATGTACATAAGTATGAAAAGCAAGTAATCAACAAGCTCAATAGAGCACACACATGCCATGAGTAGTGCACACTAACTCGGGTAAAGGCCTGACCAAGATATTTTGAATCGAGGTAGGTAAAAGAAAAATCAAGAGAAACGCTTTAACTAAGGGGAGCGGATCACCCGAAGCAAACAAGCGGGATTGGTAAAAGTAAAAGAATAGAAATGCTTTATCTAAGAGGAGTGAATCACCTGAAGCAAACAAGTAGGAGATAGATGAAATAAGAAAAGAAGAGAAATGCTTTAGCTAAGGGAAGCTGGTCACCCGAAGCAAACAAGCAGGTAGATGAGTGTGAACATTGGCCATTGCGAACTCCTGACAAATTGTGGGGGTTGGAACAAAACTCTTTTCCAAATGACCAACTCGATACACATGATCTTCACAAATCCAAAGCATCGACGTACAACGTGAGTGTAACTCGGTGGGAGAAATGACTTAGGTGTTTTGCATTTGATCGCAATTGTTGTGGATAGCAAGAGTCTCCACCGACTTTTTTTATCCAATAAGGAAAGGTTGAAAAGAATATGAAAGACCTTTCGAGATTATTTCTTAAGTTTGGGGGGTAGGTTATGAAAAGGGAAGGTATTAGCACCCTTTTCATCTGTAGTTATCTATGGGCTCTAGTTGCTTGTTTGATCACTTGCTTTTGTTTGAAAATGTGCTTATGGTGTGGGTTTTGAAAGTAATTTGAAAACATATTTGTAATGATTCTCGTTTCTATAAGAATGCGTACAAAGTGTTGATTTTGAAAATAGTTCAAAAAGGTGTTTGTGGAATGTGTTTTTGAAAGTGATTTTGAAAACTGTCTTTGTAATGACTCTCGTTTCTATAAGAATGCGTACAAAGAGCTTTTTCTTTTGAAAATGTTTCAAATGAAAGTGTTGGTGTATAAAATGTTTTTGTTGTGAGCAAGCGAGAAACCAGGAGCATCCTACCTACTCAAAAGGTCTAATGTTCTTTTCCTCCTCCTTTAGATGTTGCTATCTTACCATTTATTTGGTAAGAAGCCCCATCATTGGATATGAAGGGACGAGCACGGGACGTTTGTATAGTCATAGAAGGCAACCTATAGGACGTTTTAGGAATGTCGTTTATGGACTAGATCGTTTACCGAAGGCAACATTGAGGGTCATCGAGGTACTACGATCTTTTATCGAGGGTCTTTTCTAAAATGCCCATATTCGAGGGACATGACTATTTTCCGAGGCAACAGGTGAGATTACCCTAGGGGTGCATGTATGTGAATAATATGTTTGTTTTGCATGCATTTTGTCTTTGATTTTTGGGTTGTCTACTTGTTGTTTTTATCTTGCCATACATCCTAATTACTAACATTTGTACAAAAGTAATAAAAATGCAGAAAATAAATCCTACATTGTTACAACCATATTGAATAGCAAGACAATACAAAGACAACAAAAATAAAAGAAAGAAAAAAGAATGCTTCGATCTAGGCAGAAAAAACCCTTCGATTATGCCCTTCTTGGCTTCCTTCGATTTGGCCTGGAAGTAGTGAGGGCGTGCCTTTCGATTTGGGCTTAGCCTGAAGCATGAGATGCAGCCTTCGATTTTGCCTTTCTCCTTCCTTTGACTGGGGCCTGGAATCATCATGAGGTGTACTCTTTGCCTCAAGCTCCCTGCTGCCTTCTTCGATTGGGCCTGGCAGACAGTATGAACCACCTTCTCTTCTTCGTTTGGACCACAAAGCAGTAAGGACCTGCAATAAAACATGAGTACATATCCTTTGTGCCCTTCTAGACCTTCGTTTGGGACTGTGATGCAGCCAAGGGGGAATCCTAAGGCTTCGTTTCATACTTCCTTCCTCCTGTTTTCCTTTGTTTGGGATTTTAATAGCAACATGGCCTGAGGCCATGCTAGTATTGTTTCATGGCCATGTTAGTTCTTAAAGCATGTTTAATAAACAAAGAAAATAAGCCATAAGAGTATCAATGAAAACAAACTTAAAAGGTGGAAACAAAAAGGTGGAAACAAAAAGAAGGAAAAATGTTATGTACATGTTTGAAACGAAAGGAAAGATTATTCACATGTTATGCTATAAATGAAGGGTTCAAGGTCAAGAGTGGCTTACCTTGCTTGAAGCTGGGGTATGTGGGCTGGACCTTTAGCTGCTGTCCTGGACACTCCTAGATTCGAAGGGAAGAAACGAAGGTGACGTTTCTAATGCTGGATTCGAAGGCAGAAACCAAGTGTTGAGTTGGTGTCAGATTCGAAAGAGAGAAAGAAACAAGTATTGTATTTCTTTAGTTTCGAAGATCCAAGAAAATAAGTGTTGTATTTCTCTTGGATTCGAAGGGCCAAGGAAATAGGGGTGTTGTTTCTTCTGGATTCTGGGTTTGAATATGTGTTTAAGTGTTTGAGAGTGTTTGAATTTTTTTGAGAGTTTGATTATTTTCTTGAAGATTCATTCCACTACTCCCAAAAGTATCTTGATGTGTTGTCCATCCCTTTATACATGTGATGGAGCTTCTTATTTATAGGTGAATGTTGGCTGAAGTTTAGGAGGGAAAACAAAACAATTTGAACAAATTAAGTAAACTGTTTTTTGTAGCTTTCGAGGGGCAGCATTCGTATGCCAAATTGGTGCAAGAATAAGGGAAGTGTTTCAGGATTGTTGTGCAGCAGTTTTGGAGCGTTATGGCCAGTGTATCAGGCCTGAACTTGGCAGCAAGCATCTTTTGATATCTCCATCTTTCGTTTTGACCTCCTTCGACTAGATTCACCTTCAAACAACACTATTTGATTTTTACCCAACAAGTGTCTTTTGGATGGGTCACTTTTGTGCATCCTTCGAAGGAGCCAAATGTGTGCTCCTTGAATGGGTCACCAAAGTATGCCTTAAGTGGGTCTATAAGTCCTTTGAATGGGCTATCAAACATGTCCTTATAATGGGACACCCATACATGTCCTTTGAGTGGGTCATGTATGTATATTTGAAAGGGCCAAATGTGTCCTTCGAATGGACTATACAATTCTTTGAATAGGCTAGTAAGGTACATCCTTCGAAAGAGACCCTTATGTATGCCCTTCAAATCCACCAATACAGGTCCTTTAAGGGGGGCCACCAACCATGTGTGTTGAGGTTGTCAAGGGTGAAATTGAAGCATACTAAACGGAAACGATGTCCAGTTGAAGCTAGTGTAAACATAGCCAATGCCCTGTCGAGACCTGCATGCAGGAGGTCACTACTTTGTGACTCCAAGCAAGAATACAAGAGGAAAATGCTCAAACGAAGACTTACGTGAAGGGAGTCACATGCCTAAACGAAGGGTGTAATCAAACTTGCATTGAAGGAAGCCATATGCCCAAACGAAAAAGGCATGCAGGAGACAAATTATGCAATCGAAGGATGTCAACAGGAGGCTTTTTGCCTTGGAATCAAAGGAGGCTACATGAGGCCTTTTGCCTTGTGCCTACTGGCCTGGTGGGAGCCTCTTGCATGTAAGGAGGAAGTTATGGCTCCATCAAAGGCTGCATGCAGCCATCCATCACTTTGTGAATCAAAGCAAGCATGGAGGGAATTATTTGTCAAAGCAACACAGGCATGGAAGTATCAAATGTCCAATCGAAATAGGCACATAGGCAACCATTACATTGTGAACCATGTGAGGCCAAAGATGTAATCGAAGGTTGCATGCAGGAAGCTCCTGCCTTGTGAATCAAAGCTAGTGTGTCAGAGGCCAATGCCCAATCGAAGGATGCAAGCCAAGCTTGCATCGAAAGAGGCCAGAAGTCCAATAGAAGGATGTGAATTGAAGGAAACTTGTTTTTCCTTCAATTTTGTCAAAAAAGATTATTTTTATCTGTTTTCCCCTTTTTTAACAGCTTCCTCTTTAATTTGATGCTGGAAAATTCAATTCTACTTGTGCAAGCTTGAATTTTGAGAATCCTTGTGAGAAATACCTTGAGAAATGAGAGGGAAAATTTTGGGGTACAACAGTGAGCTAAGGATGACATGGACTAGAATGTGCGGGGGTTGGCTACTAACCCTTTTTGCTCACCACCTTTTGAGGGCTTATTATCTGTAGTATATGCGATCACAAATGTAAACACACCTGCATAATACCTACTTCAAAGGTAGGGACTTAAACAAGCACAAGTAATACACAATGCACATAATACGGAATTTCCCTAAACGGGTCTTTAAATAAACTAGAAGGGTTCCTGACATGACCAGCAACAGAGACCCCCATCATACATCTCTAGTCCTACACGACATGGTAAGAAAAGCGATAAAATCATGCTTCTCATGATCTCTAGAAAACTATAAAGTACGGAAAAATAAACCAAAATCAAAATGATACCAAACGAACAATAGTTTGTAGCACAAGCAAAGCAGAGAAACCCAGAGAACTTCGTGCAAGCTTCGCATCAACCAAAAGAGAAGTAATCAGAAAATTGGATGTAAAAGATAAGCATTGAAGCATCCATGTGAAAATAAATCACACGCATCTAAATATTCATGTAATAGTCCTGCACAAAAACTATACAATGCAAAATAACCTGCCAATGTCTCATGGTGCGAGAGACCTCGTTGGAAACTTGCACAAAATAAACCAAATGAGTTATCAGTTAACAAGACAATGTAACTCAACCTAAGCATCATCGAGGGCTCAAAATCTGCCATTAAACCACTTATCATGCAAAAGAAATCGAATCGAGGATACATAATTGACAAGGACGCGTTAAAATCCTAATTTTAAACATATGCCAAGCTTTAGTTCAATTAATTCCTAAACTAAATAGAAAAATTATGGGGAAAATATCATCAAGTCAGAAATCAACATGTTAACACCCACATTAAATTCAGAAGAAAAAAACATAAAATAGTTATCCCAAATTAATTGCTGAAAAACTAACCTCAAAGTGGGAATTAAAATAGAACAAGGGGTGTATGTTGAATCAGGGAGTATGTTGTAATAAACTGCTATGTCCAATCATATAGAGTCCATTAATAGTTTTTGTTGCACTTGGCTTCAGTATGCCAAAAATGATGGTAATGGACCTAGGCGAAACACAATGAAACCCAAGGCTCCTCCACTCAATCCAACAGCACTACCCAGTTTTTTTTTTTCTGCATCAAACCTTCAGATTCCAAAAAATGCTATTGGGCTTAGGCATAAATGCAACTGAGCCCAACAAAAAACCTCAATCCAACATAGTCCAATTATCTTTTAATTTTAGTCAGCATCATTTGTTTGATTATAAAAAAATGAGAAAATTAAACAGAAGGAATGAGAAAAACGGGAACGGCGTCATTTAATTATGTCATTAGAGTAAAAGCAAAGTGACTGCTCAGCTTCCCCGATCCTGATATTTCTCCTTCATAAACTCGAATCGGCGTTCTCCTTTAATCATTGTCTTCTCGTCGGAGTGATTTCCAGTGATGAAGCGTCATTGTTTAACCATCTCTCTGATTCAAATTCGACATTCTTTTCCTCTGATTCTCACCATACACCTCTAAATCCAACATTATATGCAAACTCTAAAACTTTGAAACACTGCAATTACACGAAGATGAAGGTGATATTGCCTCAGTGACCATGGGGGAAACATTTATGGCCCCTCAATCTATATCATGGTATGAAGCATATGCCGAAAGAAGATGACGAAAAGAGGATAGAAGCTTACCTACCAGAAGTGAACTCCGGTGGTGATAGTTTGTCAATTTGGATTGACTTCACTTGTAGAATCAAACTAGTTTTCATGGATACATTTAACTGGTTTTAGAGATGAGGGTTAATTATTTTGAATTTTCTGAACCGATTTCTATTGCTTTGTTATTTGGATGCTTGAGTCTTATTGTTTTCCCTTCAGATTTTCTATTTGTAAACTGAGGCATGGGCGGAGCAATTGGTTTATTGAAGTACTAAAGCTGATTTGAATGTGAATACTAAAAATTGTTAGTGTGTATACAATTGCATTAGGAATTTTTGTGGTCTTGATGTGGTCTGGAGCCATTTTAGTGATGGAAATTTATTGTATGCAGGGTTGCATGCTAATGAATGTTTTGGTCGAATGTTGAGATTATTTGGACTAAAAATTGGACAGGTCTTTGAGCTGATGCCATGGTTGAAATGTATAGCTGTATATATGGTATGTCGAGCTTTTTGAACTGTATGGCCACTTGTTCTTGCTCTTAACCGTATGAAAAATGCCTCGCGTGTACAGGGCTGCAATTGATGTTTATGTTGGAACCATTTTGGGTTTAGGCACCATCTGTTTGGGTTTGCATTGTTGCATCATGAGTACCTATTTGTATTATACTCCTATGCATTTTGAATTATGCTGGTGATGACATGAACGTTGCACTGATGAATCAATAAATTGGTTCTTAATGGTTTTGTAGGTTTGGCAATGGTAAAGTCTTGAGGACTTAAAGGAGAAGTTACAAGACGAAACCATAGGGTTTTGTGGGGTGAAGTTATGATGAAGCTTAGAACTAGAAACAATAGGCTGAATGTGTTTTTTTGTGTAATTTACAAAACTTTTGTAGTTTCTTTGGAATGTAATAAGGATTTGTAATGGTTGGAAGTGTAAATGAACATACGGATTTTTGTAATGGAATTTGAATCTTTACTTGAAATGTGTAATAGTTTCTTCTTCATTCAAATCATACTTGAAAACTTCTTTTCCCTCCATTTTCCTTCAATTTGCAACATTTGAACAAATATCACCGAGATTAGATGGAAACCAAAAACAAACTCATTATGGGCTTTGGTCAAAAAGTCAACCTTTCAAGGTTGACTTTGACAAAAATTCAAAATTTTTAGAAAATGACTTCCAACTTAGAAATGATTCCAAAAACTCAATATAAAATTCCAAGCTCTTTGAATGAACCATAAAGCAGTGACTTTCCAAACAAGTAATAATCATGAACCAATCCTTATCTGACGAATGGTGGACAAATGAACTCATATTCTTTTTTTTCTTTCCCAAGAACCAAAGATTACACCATGCATCTCAAGTAACAGGATGAACACCTGGACTAATGAGAGATAATTTCTCAAATGATGTCTCAATGCATATCTATTTATGACAAAACCCTTTCTCAATTGATTGGACCCCCCATAGAAGTGGATGCTTTGATTCAGAGACCATAAAGGAATCATTGTATACAAATTCAAACACGTGATTAGAGAAGTCTTTAGATGAAGATTAAGCTTGGAGTGCCGAGAAAATAACGCCAAAGATAGCCATGAAGCCAAACCTTAATTCATAGGATCTTCAGTTAAAACATCATAAGCTTGGGCACAAGAGGTTGAAAATCTTAATTCTTTGATCTTGAAGCTTATTGATGAAGAAAACCTTACAAGCCCAAAACCCTAATTCCACACTTCAATGCACAAAAAAAACAAGAAGAATCAGCCTTATTTGATGTACACACTTCAAACAAACTGTGAAACCCTAATTCTTCAAGATCTTTGATCTCATGCCAAATTTTTTGGTTAATGGTGCATGTAATGTTAAATGACCTAATAGAAAGGTATGTACATGTGATTCTAAGCCTAAGCCAGATAAAAGAAATTAGGAGGGAAAATTTTGGGGTACAACATAATAGTCCATAGGTTGAGGTTTGTAAGCTCCCCCTAAGTTCTATCCAAGTTATTTAAACTAGTTTTAGTAACTTGACAACTTCAGAGTCTAAGGTTTGTAAGCTCTCTCTGAATTTTAATAGTTCATATGTTAATTTTTGTAAGCTCCCCCTAAGTTCTATCTAGTTACTTAAACTTACTTAAAATAATCATAACATATGTTTGCATAATGGGTTCAGATTCTGATAAAAACATAAAGACTGTTTTTATCATTCACTTAAAATATTCCCATATTTCTCATATATGCTTAAAGTGTGTTCATGATCTTGATAAAAAACATAGAAAATATTTTTATTATACTCTTTAAATACTCTCATATTTATCTCCCTTTTGTCATCAACAAAAAGTAAATAAAGTAAAGAGAGGAAAAACAATAAATATTTCCGCTTCCAAGAAACTGAAGTGACCAAAGAAAGAAAAACACAAATAGTCATTTCCGAAGGCAGCAAATTAAAATCTTGTCATCTTTTACAAAACGGAAACTAAGAAGTGAAAAGATGTAATAATAAGCAGACAACATACATTAATGACTATTGGTGTTTAAACTTTCAAGAATCAAGGATAATCAATGTAACACCCGTATAAAACCCCAAGGATAATTCACGAATAAATTAATATGTAACTCAACAGAAAGCAACAACAAGGGTGTCACATGCTTCATAAAAACATCATACATACACATTTTGCTCTGTTACACGGTATTCTAAAACTTTTATATCATTTCCTTTCGGAATATCAACACATCATTCATTTACTATGCAGCGGAAAATCATAGTCTCAAAATAACTTCATTAACAACATCCTTCAAAATATCATCATCCTCATTAATTCATGAGTTATGGTTTTTAAACAACTTAAGCAAATAAAACAACTTATAAATCATATTAAAAAAAAGGAATATAAAACTCAAACCCAAATGTTCTTAATCCCGATGTTACATATCAGAACAAGACCTTATAATCAACAGAAAACAAAATAAATAACTCCAAAGCTATCCTCGCGCTCCTACGTGATATTTGTGATCACCTACGTGTTACCCACGTGGAGACAACATTCAAACAGAACGGTTGAGTAATCACAAATCATTACAAAAGATATGTGAAATAGATATATTAGTTACAACAATAATCATCAAGAAATCCATATATTGTCATACATCACATTTTATATTCACATTTTCACATCATTAATTTATTCACAACGTCATTATATCCTCAATTCAACAATCATCATCAAAGCATCACTTAAGTCACAACATCATCAAGACATCCTCTAATCAATAATCATGTAATGACACAGAGTATGTGTTGTACCCCAAAATTTTCCCTCCCATATTTCTCAATACATTTCAAGTGAGGTCCTCAAATTGCTCAAGGAAGTCCAAGGGTTGACCAGACAAACTCTCTCCTAAGGCAGTCTACCCCAAATTAGAGTTTCAGTTTGCATCAAGATGTTTGAATAAAAAGGGTCCCAAATTCTCACTATTGTCCTAATATGTTCTCAAGATCATCCATGTCAAGTTTCAATCCTTGCAGAGAAAGTTTGCTCAGTTAATTGCTCAAAGGCCTGAAAATTGACTATGCTAGGGCAAAAGTCAACTATGGCCCACATGCAGACAAAATTCAATATTTTTGGTCAACATTCTAATTTTGAAGTATTATTCATCATTTGATCAAGGTTTGATCATGATTTCTCAAGGATTGCCCATAATTCATCAAAACCCAAAAGTTGTTAAATTAGGGTTTTGCAGGAAAAGTCAACTCAACTTTGACCAAGCATAAATTTGTAATACTTTATCAAGAATGACCCATCCAAAGATCATTTTGAAGAGGATGAAATGCCCTACAATTCATATTTAGCTCCCAAGTTAAAAATATGCACTCACAAGAAGTTATGAATTTGGACATTATAGGTCACTTTGAAAAGTCAACAAAAACACCTTTTTTGTCAAAGCTTCATACTGAACATGGAAGATTAAATTGAGATGAGACCAAAAGAGTTGATTATAGTTCATCTTGAGCTTTCTAAAAAGAACAGATCTCTAGGGTCAAAATTGAAGGAGTTATGCATGGGTGAAGTTGACCTTTTTTGCAAAATTGACAAAAGTCAAATATGCCTCAAATTGCAATTTTTGTCAAATGGGCCTAACTTTTTGTGCTTGTATTGAGTTTGTAACATGATCCACGACCCATAACCCTTCCTGTTGTACCCCAAAATTTGCCCTCCCATATTCTTCAAGAAATTGCCAAGCCAAGTCACAAAATTCCCCAAGGGTTGCATAGTGCAAGGGCCTCCTAAACAGTCAAAATTAGGGTTTTGAGTCTGATCAAGAAAAGGAAGTATTCAAAGGCCCAATCAATTCTCATATGCTTACAAACATGGTCAAGCATCCTCATATCAAGTTTCAAGGCATTCAGCTCAAGATTGCACAGTCAAAACCCTAAATTGCACTACAGTCAACTGTAGGGGCAAAATGGTCATTTGACAGTCAAAAGTTCAAATTTTTGGTCAACATATCATTTTGAAGCCACAAACATCATTTGATCAATGCTTGATCATGATTCTCAAAATTTGGCTCATAAAATCATCAAGATGCAAAAGTTTCCTTATTTGGACAGCTGAAAAAGTCAACTGAAATTGACCAGGGCATAACTTTCACATGGATTATCAGAAAAATTCCATCCAAAGCTCATTTTGAAGAGAAAGACATTTCCTACAACTCATCTTCATACTTCAAGTCCAAGAAATTCTCTCACAAAAAGTTATCAATTTCAACATTATAGGTCATTTTCAAAAGTCAACAAAAAGGGACTTTAAGTCAAAGGCCATAACTTGAGATTGGAAAATCAAAATGACATGGGACCAAAGGCATTGGTTAAAGGACTCAAAGACCTTTCCAAAATGTCCAAGAACATGAGAAAAGCTTAAACATTGAGCAAGTTATGCATTGGAGAAGTTGGGAAATTTTTGTGAAATGGCAAAAGTCAACTATCCTTGAAACTTCAATTTTTGACAAAAGGGCCCACTTTCTTCCACTTGATTCAGCCTTTTCATGCCACACACGTGTCCCATGATTAATTTCAAGACCAAACATTGATTTTTCTATTTTATTTAATTTTTGATAATTTAATTCATTTTAAATCTTTAAAAATTCAAATAAAATCTAAAAATCAATGGAATAGTGTCATTTGAATTGGAATAGCTTCCATATATCATGTGCCAGCTCACAAACTCATGCTAGGGTTAAGTTGTACACCAAGTCTTGGTTTTGCTTAAAAAAAGGGAAAGTTGGTTAATGGTGAAAAACCTAAGACTAATTCTCTCATGGGCATGGATCAAGGCCAGCTAATGACCTAATTCCCTTCCCTCATAAGTGCTGAGTCAAAACCTGATGCCCACACACTGAATGCTGCGCAGGAGACACCATTGCCAACTTGAAAAATTGTCCAAAAAACTCAAAACTGAATTCGTTGTTAGAGGTTGATTCAAGTCCTAATATTGATTCTAAAAGCTTCCTTGTGGTTCACTGATCATATTCCAATTCATAACACTCATCAAAAGGCAAGGAATCAGTGTACAGAACTCAGCATATGTCGTGAAAAACTCACAATCGTATTCTTAAATTTAAGCATTTTCATAACATTTTTTGCATGGATTCTTATTCCTCCTGCAATTCTAAAGCTAACTGATCCATTTAATTGCGTTTTCATGTGTTATGTACAAAGATGCCATTGTAGCTTTTTAGGGTTTGCAGGTTTTCGAATTAGGGCTTTTCATCCAAGGCAAAATTAGGACTCGTGAGTAATATCATTGGCATGAGCGTGTTCAGACGAAGAAGAATCCATCCTCGCGCCTAATTTATGTTTAGAGACGGCGTAATCGCTATTTTCTATAAACCGGCCTAAGAAAACACATATAAAACCGTGGCCTTTGTTTTTGATATTTGCAGGAACGAAGAAGAAGACCTCGTGGCCAACAACCATTGGTTCTTTTTGAATTGCGCGCGTTTTTCAGATAACCAACCAATTTTCTTTTATATTGATTAGTAGCTATTATATATTAAAAGTAATTGAAGTGGTTCAGTGGCGCAGGAAGTGATCACTAATGCTAGTGACCTGGGTTCGAGTCCCAGGTCTGTATAATATTTCATGTTATTTTTCAATTCCAACTCCTATGCAGCGCCAGTGATAATACACACCATACATCCTCAAAGATCAACCAGCCACGCGTCCTGGAGATCAAATCAAGGGCATAGATCAGAGGTGTACCATAAGCCTTAGTCCAAGGTCCCACACGTAGCCTGGAAAAGTCAACGAATCTCAAGCTTATTGGGCCCAAATTACTGGATCCATACCTCACAATTGGGGCATGAACCCCCCCCCCTGGTTTGCCTTCTCCATATTTTTCTTATTTTATTTTTAATTGCTATTATATTTTCTTTTTTTGCTTTAATTGATTGTTTTTTTACCAAATACAAAAAATACCTTAAAAAACTCAGAAAAGGATAAAAAATATAATGATTATTTATTTTGATATTTTCTTGTAAATAAATTAACATGTAATAAATATTAGTTTAATTAGGTTTATCTTAATTCTTTTCATAATAAAACATAAAAAAATATAGAATTTAGGCTTAATTTTTATCCTTTTTAATTTTTCCTTTTATCATAATATTATTTATTTATTTATTTTTATAATTAAATTGTACATAAAAATTAGGGTTTCATTTAGTTAAAAATTTCAACATTTTCTTAATAACTAAAATCCAAAAATATAGCATTAGGTTTAATAACTTTTATTCCTTTTAATTTTCCTTTTTTTTTGCCACAATATTAGTGATTTATTTATTTTCATAATTAAACTTGTAAACTAATTAGGGTTGCATTTAGGTTAAATTTTAATACTTTCATAATAAACTTAAAAATAATTAGAACTAGGTTTAACATTTCATTTTGGTTTTTAATTAATTCTTTTTTATTAAATCTCAAAAAACACAAAAATACTAAAAAACATTTTCTTTTAATTCTTAATTTTAATTCCTTATTAATAATATTTTGCAAAAGGGTCCAACGCCCTCGTTCGTAATTTATTTTATTCGCACATTTGTTTTATTTCGCTTAATTCATTATGTATCTCTCCCGAAGCATTGTAACTTAAACTTCTCGCACCATTATTTTCTTTATTTACTTTCCGTCAAATCGGGTCCGGTTTAATTTTGGCGATGTGGACCCGCGCCATTTGTAATAGCCTTAGATTTACTTTCCCGCAAATATTTCACTGTTAACAAAAAGCATGAAAGAATGTATGGCCATAATAAAATCAAGCGTAGATCACTTTAACATGACAAGACAAATACAAACGAAAACGACACACAATTCGCACACACTACCCCTAGGGTACGCCTCACTGTTGCCTTGCCTCGAAAGGTGATCGTCGAGTAGAGGACGTCTTAGTAAGTCCTCATGATCCGGGAACCTGGTATGAGGGTAGCTTCTAAGGTGTCTTCCCATTGCTCTGGTGATCACCATGTCCCTACAAACTCGAATTGACCCAAACACCTCCAACGGTGGTGCTACCTACCTCTCAATGGTGGGATGGCACTACTTTAAAGGACATTTACACAGACGAATTCCTTAGGGTAGGTAGGTTCTCAAGGATACTTGCTCTAATTTCAAACAAAAATACTTTTCACACCAACACATTTTCAAAAGCTTTCAAAGCAATTTTTTCAAACACTCTGACGTATGAGTCGAACTGAAATTCTTCAAAGAAACTTTTTAAAACCCACAATTGAAAAGCAAGCAAACATTTTTGAAAACACAATGAGCAAGTATCTAAGAGCCCATGGATAACCATGGATAGAAAGGGTGCTAACACCTTCCCTTTCTATAATCTACCTCCCGAACTGAGAGCAATCTCTTTAAGGAATTTTTCTGTGCTTTTGTCCTTTCCATTTGGAGAAAATAAAAGACGGTGGCGACTCTTGCTTCCGCGACATTTCGCGAACCAGCGTTAAACAGTCAGTTCCAGATCCACCGATCACAGAACTGGCGACTCTGCTGGGGACAAACTTAAAGTGGGGTGTACCTTAGGACTAAGATCACTATGTTTTCAATTGTCTTCTTTGCTTGCTTTATTATTGTGGGTTGCTTGGGAGTTCTATAGATCCTAACCCGAATCTGGGGATACCTTCTTAGAAAGTAGCAACAAGGCTGTGAGGGAACTGTGCGGGGTATACCGACATGGTTGAAATAGTCTGCTACGTTGATGTGGCACTTTGGTGTGTACCGGTAACCCTTGAGTTCAGTCAAGGAGAGTACGGGGCCTCCGCGTGGTGTCGTGAAGCATCAACAGACCTTAGGAACCTTAATTGAACTATCTTGGCCTCTTTAGGGTAGTGAGATAACTGACTTTGGTGCAGTCCGAGGTTGGTTGATACTCGATACTACACTCAATTGAGGGTTGCTTTCCTGGAATATTTCGGTCGCCAGTTCAGTGGCTAAATCGAAACGATGAACAATGAAAGCAATCCCGTGATATTGGGAACCTTAGAACCCGGTTACTTTGATTAGGACAGGTTGAACTCACAAACTTCGAGAGGGTAATACCCAGACCCCATGCCGGCCTAAACCCTAAGGGCTCTTTTGTGTGACTTGTGTGTCTTCGTACTTGACTATCTGCGTGCTTGTTACCTGACACTTGGTTCTTGCAGGTCTTGTTTATAGTCCTTAATTGGGACTCATAACAGGGTACTAAATTTCTTGCAGGTCTTGTTTATAGTCCTTAATTGGGACTCATAACAGGGTACTAAATTTCTTGCAGGGTTGTTTATAGTCCTTAATTGGGACTCATAATAGGGTTTACTAGATCTCTTGCAGGTTTTGTTTATAGTCCTTAATTGGGACTCATAACAAAGTATACTGAATTTTGTTTATAGTCCTTAATTGGGACTCATAACAAAGTATACTGAATTTCTTGCAGGGTCTGTTTATAGTCCTTAATTGGGACTCATAACAGGGTTTACCTACATCACCCCATGCATAGCATGACATCATACCATTGCATACATCCTAACCCATTTCAAGGATCTCAAGGGCTTGTGATGCAGGTCATGATGAACCAACTATCCCAGCAAGGGGCAAGGAGGATTTATTTTCCTCTAGCCAAGGTTGTCAGGGGCTATGACCCACTGGATATGGTGAGCCTTTGACCCTTGACGAAGGACTCTCAACAAAATGAAGTTCTTACAATCAAGCTACCGGTTCCAAATGCTAATAAAGTTTCTCTGTTTACCCCGCGAGGTCCTTGAAAACATTACATGCATGTCATACATCTCATTGCATTGCAGGTATCCCTTTGACAGGTTGCTTACCTTTCTCCGCTGTTTATTTCAGCCGATCGTCATGAATCCTGAATCATCAGCCGAGCAGACTATCAAGGACCTCCAGGCTCAGAACGCCCAATTCCAAGGGTTGATAATGAATTTGACCCAAGGGCAGCAAGATCTGAAGGCTTTGCTCTTGAAGAAGGACAAGAAGAAGAAGAGGACTGTTTTGTTCAGCCCTAGACGCAGATCTGGGAATACACCGCAAATTGAAACTGAGAGGACAACTCCATCTGTGGGAAAAAGCAGTCATCAAGAGGAAAGGGTGCCCAGTCCAGAGGTCTCTGACAATGAAACAGATTTCGACGACGAACAGTACCCTCCGGCTGAGGACAAGTACAAACAGTTGGAGGATAGGCTGAATGCTATGGAGATCCAACAGGTACCTGGGCTGGATCTTGGAGATTTGGGTTTGTCAACTGGTGCGGTTATTCCTCGGAAGTTCAAAGCACCATCCTTTACTAAGTATGACGGGGCGTCTTGCCCCAAGCTGCATCTAAGGTCCTATGTTCGGAAGATTCAACCATATACGGCGGACAAGAATTTATGGATCCACTTTTTCCAGGAGAGTCTTTCAGGGACTCATCTCGAATGGTTCTATCAGCTAGATGGGACCAAAGTTCGTAACTGGGAGGAGTTGGCTACTGCTTTCTACAAGCAGTATCAATATAATGCCGACCTTGCCCCTACGCGTACCCAACTCCAGGGTATGTCGTTAGGATCAAGTGAAGGTTTTAAAGAATATGCGCAGAAATGGAGGGATCTTGCTGGAAGAGTACAACCACCTCTGACTGATCGGGAACTTGTCGATATGTTCTTGGGGACCCTGTCTGGTCCATTCTACAACCACCTAATTGGGAATTCGTCTGCTGGATTCACAGATCTTATCTTGATTGGAGAGCGAATAGAAGCTGGTATCCGGTCTGGGAAGATTCAAGAGGCTGCACCTTCTGATAAAAAGCCTCATCAGGGAAAGAAAGAATCCAATGCTGTGCACGGTAAAAAGAGCCGTCATGAGGTAGGGGCAATCCAGATCTCCAATCCTGGACCTGCTCAACAAGGACAGGGGCAACAGCGAAAGGAGAAACGACAGTATACCAAACTCAACATGTCGCTGGATCAAGCACTGCAACAAATGTTGAAGGCAGGGCTGATCACCTTAAGGGCTCCTCTCCGGAATCCGAACACTTCTGCTCCCAACTATCATCCCAATGATAGGTGCGCGTATCATTCCGATAGCCCGGGGCATACTACAGACAACTGCTGGCCTCTCAAGAACAAGATCCAAGATATGATTGATGCCGGAGAGATTCAGTTTGAAGTGCCAGAGACTCCGAACATAATCACTGCTCCATTACCCAATCGTTGAAGCCTTTGTTTATTTGAATTTTTGAGTTGTATTTTTCTTTGCTTATACAAACAATTACTGTCATAGCAAACTCTTTTATTCTATTAATGCATCGCATATGTCTGTTTTGGGAATTAATACAATTGTTTTCATTATATTCAAAATTCTTTTCATATTTTTTCTGATTATCAACTCTTGGTTAATAATTCTGAGCCTCTTGAGGGAGGATGACGAAAACGATACCACGATCGCTACAGTATGCTTTTGAACAGACCCCGCTGGTGAGGTACAGGCATTGTTTCAATCCCTAAACACTGGAGTTATAAGGATGATAATCCCTCGTCAACCCCTCTGAGCCAAAGAAGTAGGAGTTTTTATTTTTGAAAATCAAAACCCTCAATCATAACCTGGGGCAGGGTAGTCTCTCAGTTGATCCGAGTGCATAACGAATGGCACCAAAAAGAGATCCTTACAAAACGAAGAAAGACAGTGATGGTTCCGAATAATCATAAGGACAGGCAGTCATTATCAACAAAAAATCATAAATGAAAAGCCCAAAAAGTCAAAGCCAACGAAGAAGACTTACAAAACTGGGGCATCCCGCTGACTGTAATTCCAAAAAAGGAAACAGTTCAGGCAAAAAATAGGGATAACAAAATCAAAAAGAAAGAGGTCCCACAAACCCTCGACAAAAAATGATGACTGCCTATTCAGAATAAATCATCAATATCCGAACCATCACTGGAAAATCAGAACAAAGACTCAAACTAGGTCTAACATATGATCAACTGAGTTTAGGTTTGGAGAACATCACGAAGAGCGGGTGGGTACAAATAATTTGAGCCTTTATCCTTTGTTTCTTAAACCGTGAACCAGGCCACGTTATAACCCTTAAAAGTCCTAGCTGAAGCATGGGTTAGTTTGAAAGCATACTGTTACGAAAGGTATCCTGACTCCTTAAGGCCTACGGTAAATACGGAGTTGACATCATGTTTTTACAAACATTTACTTGTTTTATGAAAAAGAATGCATTTTCAAAATCTTCGAGACAGACATAAGCTTTGCATTTTTAACATAACTTTGTTTGCATATGACTTTTTGTTTGAACAGCATAGAAATTTGCACGACGAAAGTCTAATGAACGAAAGTATCTCCAATCCAGGGGCACGACATGATCATGGTCTACCATCTGGGGCAGTTAAGTCAAGATCCAGAGAATCTCTCAAAAAAGCCTACCAGCCTGGGGCAGATCTCTGCCTGAATCACTTGGGGCACTCCAACAACGAATCTTGCACGATCAGACACCTTCTGGTAATATGACAACACGAGCAGCCAGGGGCACCTACCTGCATTCTAAGAACGTGGACATAGTCGAAAAAATACTACGCACAATCAAAGACCCGCTAGGTTGACATGCCTAGGCAAAAATAAGGGCTTCCCGGCGAACCAAAAGGGTTCGGGCAAAATAAGGGATGAAATGAAAAAAATCTGTACACCCGGCAAGTCGAAAACCTGAAAAGGCGGCTTGGGCAAAAATGGGTATCACGGTGGACTGAAAACCTGAAAGGGCAGTCCAGGCAAAAGTTAGGGATTAAAGCGCACGACTATGTCCTGCCATCTGCCTACCAGAAGAGGGTTTGTCCATCAACGACTATCAGCACCCCACAAATGCCTCCCCCATAGAAACAGGGGCAATAAGGAGTGGTCTAAGCAATCTGTTTGTTCTATCCTCCAAGGTATCAGGGTAGGTCCCGTTGAAGAACTTAACCAATACAGTTCAATACTTCCCCAGGAGAGTCCAATCCAGTTCCCCAGGAAATTTGGAATTCATATCCCCAAGCAGTAAGCTTATCCCCAGTAAATTCTGGAAGCTTACCCTCGCAGAACACGAACGCGTCGTCCGGTTTGGTTTAAAGAGTTATTTCCTTAACAGGATATAACTGGGTTATCCTCAGCCAGAAACCACGGAAAGATCGTCGTCGACAGAATCTTCTTATCCCCAGCGAAGTCTATCAGCACTTCCAATACAGCAGAGATACCCTCAGCAAGGTACTATCAACATTCAGCAAAGCATCTCTCTCCCCACAGAGTGTTTGTTTCCCAGCATGGTCGCTAGAGTATCTTTTCTCCCCGCAGAATCTTCCATTGGCCAAGTTTATTCCGTAACGGAGTCATCTTCTCCTACCGGTATACTTGCAACTATCATCCCCAGCGGAAACAAAAGCTATTCTTCTACATCAGCCCAGGATACGACTTCCCGGCACCCGTCAAGGATTTATTTTCTTAGACAAATATACATTCATAAACATCACATCTTCATACATTATAGCATGCATAGGCATCATATGGCACGAATCTCATTAATTTTGAAGACATACAGTTCATGCATCATGATTTTGCATACAATTATGTTTTGCCTTTTCAGGAAAAAGATCAATACAAAAATGATTACTATCAACTAACGCAATTCTTTCTAGATATAGTTTCAGATATGACCCAGATGATGGTGACGTTCTGATACTGCTTCTAGATATCCTTCTAGATATAGTTTCAGATATGACCCAGATGATGGTGACGTTCTGATACTGCTTCCAGATTTCCTTCTAGATATAGTTTCAGATATGATCCAGATGATGGTGACGTTCTGATACTGCTTCCAGATATCCTTCTAGATATAGTTTCAGATATGACCCAGATGATGGTGACGTTCTGATACTGCTTCCAGATATCCTTCTAGATATAGTTTCAGATATGACCCAGATGATGGTGACGTTCTGATACTGCTTCCAGATTTCCTTCTAGATATAGTTTCAGATATGATCCAGATGATGGTGACGTTCTGATACTGCTTCCAGATATCCTTCTAGATATAGTTTCAGATATGACCCAGATGATGGTGACGTTCTGATACTGCTTCCAGATATCCTTCTAGATATAGTTTCAGATATGACCCAGATATGGTGACGTTCTGATGCTGCTTCCAGAGTTCCTTCTAGATATAGTTTCAGATGTAAACCAAATATGGTGACGTTCTGATACTGCTTCCAGATTTCCTTCCAGATATAGTTCAGATGTAAACCAGATATGGTGACGTTCTGATACTGCTTCCAGATTTCCTTCCAGATATAGTCCAGATGTAAACCAGATATGGCGACGTTCTGACACTTATTCCAGTTGAAGATATTTCAAGACCTTGTCCGGTTCAGTTAAATCGACCCTAAGATTTTCCTGATGCTTATCCAGTCAAAGGCCTTCTCTGGTTCAGTCAGATCGACCCTAAGATCTCCCTGATGCTTATCCAGTTGAAGACATTTCAAGACCTAGACCGGTTCAGTTAAATCGACCCTAAGATTTTCCTGATTCTTATCCAGTCAAAAACCTTCTCTGGTTCAGTCAGATCGACCCTAAGATCTCCCTGATGCTTATCCAGTTGAAGATATTTCAAGACCTAGACCGGTTCAGTTAAATCGACCCTAAGATTTTCCTGATGCTTATCCAGTCAAAAACCTTCTCTGGTTCAGTCAGATCGACCCTAAGATCTCCCTGATGCTTATCCAGTTGAAGATATTTCAAGACCTTCTCTGGTTCAGTCAGATCGACCCTAAGATCTCCCTGATGCTTATCCAGTTGAAGATATTTCAAGACCTTGTCCGGTTCAGTTAAATCGACCCTAAGATTTTCCTGATTCTTACCCAGTCAAAGGCCTCTCTGGTTCAGTCAGATCGACCCTAAGATCTCCCTGATTCTTATTCCAGTAGAAGACACCCAAGATTTTTCTCAACAAGCGTTGTTGAAGTTAAAGTCGCCCAATGTTCTCTTACCATTCATGCTAAGGTAGTAACCATCCCTGGTTCTTTCATCGCCGTTTGAAGCTCCAGACTCAGCTCCTGTAACCAGTCAGGACACATCTATACCAGGCATCTAAAAATCAGCTCCTGCAACGTGTCAGATACTCATTTTCTGTTTTGCAGGTATGCAGGTTCTCGCCAAGGAATCTCTTACGCAATCAAACATCCAGATGGCATCTATAAGCTCATCATCCTATCCAGCGACCTCCAAATGGCATCTATAAGCCCATTCCCCCATCATTGCTAACATGTGAGCGCAAATTTCTGGGCACTCTAGTGTCCAATCATCTTCTACCCTCGGATTACGAAAGGCACGTCAGCCAATCTGCATCCTCAGGTCTAAGAAGATTGAACAGGGGCAACTGTTGTACCCCAAAATTTGCCCTCCCATATTCTTCAAGAAATTGCCAAGCCAAGTCACAAAATTCCCCAAGGGTTGCACAGTGCAAGGGCCTCCTAAACAGTCAAAATTAGGGTTTTGAGTCTGATCAAGAAAAGGAAGTATTCAAAGGCCCAATCAAGTCTCATATGCTTACAAACATGGTCAAGCATCCTCATATCAAGTTTCAAGGCATTCAGCTCAAGATTGCACAGTCAAAACCCTAAATTGCACTACAGTCAACTGTAGGGGCAAAATGGTCATTTGACAGTCAAAAGTTCAAATTTTTGGTCAACATATCATTTTGAAGCCACAAACATCATTTGATCAATGCTTGATCATGATTCTCAAAATTTGGCTCAGAAAATCATCAAGATGCAAAAGTTTCCTTATTTGGACAGTTGAAAAAGTCAACTGAAATTGACCAGGGCATAACTTTCACATGGATTATCATAAAAATTCCATCCAAAGCTCATTTTGAAGAGAAAGACATTTCCTACAACTCATCTTCATACTTCAAGTCCAAGAAATGCTCTCACAAAAAGTTATCAATTTCAACATTATAGGTCATTTTCAAAAGTCAACAAAAAGGGACTTTAAGTCAAAGGCCATAACTTGAGATTGGAAAATCAAAATGACATGGAACCAAAGGCATTGGTTAAAGGACTCAAAGACCTTTCCAAAATGTCCAAGAACATGAGAAAAGCTTAAAAATTGAGCAAGTTATGCATTGGAGAAGTTGGGAAATTTTTGTGAAATGGCAAAAGTCAACTATCCTTGAAACTTCAATTTTTGACAAAAGGGCCCACTTTCTTCCACTTGATTCAGCCTTGTCATGCCACACACGTGTCCCATGATTAATTTCAAGACCAAACATTGATTTTTCTATTTTATTTAATTTTTGATAATTTAATTCATTTTAAATCTTTAAAAATTCAAATAAAATCTAAAAATCAATGGAATAGTGTCATTTGAATTGGAATAGCTTCCATATATCATGTGCCAGCTCACAAACTCATGCTAGGGTTAAGTTGTACACCAAGTATTGGTTTTGCTTAAAAAAAGGGAAAGTTGGTTAATGGTGAAAAACCTAAGACTAATTCTCTCATGGGCATGGATCAAGGCCAGCTAATGACCTAATTCCCTTCCCTCATAAGTGCTGAGTCAAAACCTGATGCCCACACACTGAATGCTGCGCAGGAGACACCATTGCCAACTTGAAAAATTGTCCAAAAAACTCAAAACTGAATTCGTTGTTAGAGGTTGATTCAAGTCCTAATATTGATTCTAAAAGCTTCCTTGTGGTTCACTGATCATATTCCAATTCATAACACTCATCAAAAGGCAAGGAATCAGTGTACAGAACTCAGCATATGTCGTGAAAAACTCACAATCGTATTCTTAAATTTAAGCATTTTCATAACATTTTTTGCATGGATTCTTATTCCTCCTGCAATTCTAAAGCTAACTGATCCATTTAATTGCGTTTTCCTGTGTTATGTACAAAGATGCCATTGTAGCTTTTTAGGGTTTGCAGGTTTTCGAATTAGGGCTTTTCATCCAAGGCAAAATTAGGACTCGTGAGTAATATCATTGGCATGAGCGTGTTTAGACGAAGAAGAATCCATCCTCGCGCCTAATTTATGTTTAGAGACGGCGTAATCGCTATTTTCTATAAACCGGCCTAAGAAAACACACATAAAACCGTGGCCTTTGTTTTTGATATTTGCAGGAACGAAGAAGAAGACCTCGTGGCCAACAACCATTGGTTCTTTTTGAATTGCGCGCGTTTTTCAGATAACCAACCAATTTTCTTTTATATTGATTAGTAGCTATTATATATTAAAAGTAATTGAAGTGGTTCAGTGGCGCAGGAAGTGATCAGTAATGCTAGTGACCTGGGTTCGAGTCCCAGGTCTGTACAATATTTCATGTTATTTTTCAATTCCAACTCCTATGCAGCGCCAGTGATAATACACACCATACATCCTCAAAGATCAACCAGCCACGCGTCCTGGAGATCAAATCAAGGGCATAGATCAGAGGTGTACCATAAGCCTTAGTCCAAGGTCCCACACGTAGCCTGGAAAAGTCAACGAATCTCAAGCTTATTGGGCCCAAATTACTGGATCCATACCTCACAATTGGGGCCTGAACCCCCCCTGGTTTGCCTTCTCCATATTTTTCTTATTTTATTTTTAATTGCTATTATATTTTCTTTTTTTGCTTTAATTGATTGTTTTTTTTACCAAATACAAAAAATACCTTAAAAAACTCAGAAAAGGATAAAAAATATAATGATTATTTATTTTGATATTTTCTTGTAAATAAATTAACATGTAATAAATATTAGTTTAATTAGGTTTATCTTAATTCTTTTCATAATAAAACATAAAAAATATAGAATTTAGGCTTAATTTTTATCCTTTTTAATTTTTCCTTTTATCATAATATTATTTATTTATTTATTTTTATAATTAAATTGTACATAAAAATTAGGGTTTCATTTAGTTAAAAATTTCAACATTTTCTTAATAACTAAAATCCAAAAATATAGCATTAGGTTTAATAACTTTTATTCCTTTTAATTTTCCTTTTTTTTTGCCACAATATTAGTGATTTATTTATTTTCATAATTAAACTTGTAAACTAATTAGGGTTGCATTTAGGTTAAATTTTAATACTTTCATAATAAACTTAAAAATAATTAGAACTAGGTTTAACATTTCATTTTGGTTTTTAATTAATTCTTTTTTATTAAATCTCAAAAAACACAAAAATACTAAAAAACATTTTCTTTTAATTCTTAATTTTAATTCCTTATTAATAATATTTTGCAAAAGGGTCCAACGCCCTCGTTCGTAATTTATTTTATTCGCACATTTGTTTTATTTCGCTTAATTCATTATGTATCTCTCCCGAAGCATTGCAACTTAAACTTCTCGCACCGTTATTTTCTTTATTTACTTTCCGTCAAATCGGGTCCGGTTTAATTTTGGCGATGTGGACCCGCGCCATTTGTAATAGCCTTAGATTTACTTTCCCGCAAATATTTCACTGTTAACAAAAAGCATGAAAGAATGTATGGCCATAATAAAATCAAGCGTAGATCACTTTAACATGACAAGACAAATACAAACGAAAACGACACACAATTCGCACACACTACCCCTAGGGTACGCCTCACTGTTGCCTTGCCTCGAAAGGTGATCGTCGAGTAGAGGACGTCTTAGTAAGTCCTCATGATCCGGGAACCTGGCATGAGGGTAGCTTCTAAGGTGTCTTCCCATTGCTCTGGTGATCACCATGTCCCTACAAACTCGAATTGACCCAAACACCTCCAACGGTGGTGCTACCTACCTCTCAATGGTGGGATGGCACTACTTTAAAGGACATTTACACAGACGAATTCCTTAGGGTAGGTAGGTTCTCAAGGATACTTGCTCTAATTTCAAACAAAAATACTTTTCACACCAACACATTTTCAAAAGCTTTCAAAGCAATTTTTTCAAACACTCTGACGTATGAGTCGAACTGAAATTCTTCAAAGAAACTTTTTAAAACCCACAATTGAAAAGCAAGCAAACATTTTTGAAAACACAATGAGCAAGTATCTAAGAGCCCATGGATAACCATGGATAGAAAGGGTGCTAACACCTTCCCTTTCTATAATCTACCTCCCGAACCGAGAGCAATCTCTTTAAGGAATTTTTCTGTGCTTTTGTCTTTTCCATTTGGAGAAAATAAAAGACGGTGGCGACTCTTGCTTCCGCGACATTTCGCGAACCAGCGTTAAACAGTCAGTTCCAGATCCACCGATCACACTTCCCACTTGCCTTTATTTTATTTTTGTCATTTATTTTGATTTTTATTTCAATTAAATCAAAATAAAATCATGAAAATATCAAAATCATTTAAACCTTGAGATTTTGTGCATATTTCAGGTCCATGAATAGCTGGCAATGAGATCAAATCGTGCAAGGCTTGTTTGTACACAAAAAGATTGAGTTTTACTTGATTTAGAAAGATTTGAATAATAATTAAATCATGATTTAATCACCTTAATTGAAAAGATTTGGAGCAAATTTGTAAACCTAATTCACTCAAGGGTACATATAGAACAAATCCAGACCAAAAGCACAAGGGTTGGAGGCGTGAGAGAGCATAATCAGATTCAAAAAAATCATTAAAAAGTGTGGAATCATTCTTGCAGTTAGAGGGAAATTCAGGCCATTCCAAGACCACCATTCACATCCCGGACCTTCTCTGAAGCAGATACGATCATTTGCAAGCATCCATAAGGCCAGAAACTCGAACCACAAACCCACAGTTTTCCCTTCAAACTCAAAATCCATTCTTGCAAATTACGCAGCATTAGCATGTTTCAATGACATATTTGTGTTTGTTAATGTATTTGCAATGTTTTAGTTATACTCAATTGAATTTTTGACGCACGTACTGAGATCCACCATTGTTAGGGTTTTCTTGCTCGTTTTAGGGTTTTCTCATGCAGGTAAAATTGGTCCGAAAGAGGGGTACCATGGTGCTCACAAGGCCAAGACGAACTGACCCGTACCATTAGTTTTCATTTATGATGCTTATGTGAGATTGTGGAGAAGCGCAGGCTTATACCTACACCCAGAAAACCGTAGGTAAAAGTCTTGAAATTTTGCCAACGGAGGGAGGAAGAAGAAGGGTGGCGTGGCATCCCCTGTCTGGTGCATTTAAAATCTGCGCGCTGGAAAATTGATATGTTGTGTTTTTCAATATAATCATTGTTTTTATCCTTTGTACAATAAAACGCGTTGGCTTAGTTGGTCAGGAGGCATGTGGAAAATCCAAAGGGCCTGGGTTCGAATCCCAGGTCCCCCATATTATTTCATAATGTTTTTTCTTGTATAATCAGGCATGTGTACAGGTAAGGGGTTCACCATACGTCCTCAATGATCAGCCAACCAGATGTCCAACAAGCCAAATCCAATGCCTGGCACATGAAGGTCTACCATAGGCCTAGTCAAACGTGCAACATGGAATCTGAAGGTCAACGTGGACCAAGGCATATTGGGCTTATTGACACCCCCTTTTACTTTTGATACCATGGCCATTTCTCTCTTTTCTTCTATATTTCTTTTATTTATTTATTTATTTTTAAATTATTTTCTAAATCACAAATTAATTCTTTTTTATACAAAAACTCATAAAATCAATTTTCATCAAATTTAGGTTTTTTTTATATATTTTGTCAAAATTAATTTAATTGGTTTAATTTAATTCTAGGGCAATTCTAACCATTTGTAAATAAATTAAAATTAATTAGAAAATTAGGATTTGTTTAATTTTTATTTTATTTTCTCAAAATAACCAAAATACAAAAATGGGTCAAAATTAATTGTTTTTTCTTAATTTAAATTAATTAGTAATTAGGTTTGTATTTACTCATTAAAACCTTATTTTGTCTCAAAATAATCAAAAATAACAAAAAATAAATTTTCTTTTAATTAGGTCTAGACGGGGTCAAAACCCTAATTTTTTCTCGTTCTCGATTCATCGCGCGTTTATTATTTTTTTTTGTAAATATTAATGTAACTGCTCATGGGATGTAATAGTTTAATTAGGACTTTTCGTTTATTTACCGTTTTTACGGGTTTTTGGCTATGTAATTAATCCCCCTCCCCGAAGCCTTGTAATAGCGTAGTTTTATTTCTCGCATTTTAATTTTCGCAAATATTAACTGTTAGATGTATGATAATAGGATTGAATGGCAAGACTGTATGTTAATTTAAAATGGTTAGCAAACCCTAAATGTGCAAAGATAATAACTTGAAATCAAAACACTCGCACATGCGCACTCCTAGGGTATACTCTCACTTCAGTTGCCTTCGGTAAACGATCATTAAGTATAGGGTGTCTTAGTGGTTTCCCTCTTGTCTAAACAAAGATCAAAAGTCCCGTTCAGAAATTTTGCCTCGGAAAGGTTGCCTCGGAAATGTTGCCTCGAATATGATCTTAAGACACTAGGGTTATTACTAAGACGTCCTAACATTGCTTTAGTGGTCGTACGTCCCCTTCGAATTGACCCTTACAACTCCAACGACGATGCTACCTACTCACTAATAGTAGGATAGCGTTGTCTAAAGGAAATAAGAACAGAAACATTCTTTTTTCGAGTAGGTAGATGGTAGTAGGTACTTGCTCAAAAATTAAACTTTTCCACACTTACACTCTTTTCAAACAAAGTTTTCAAAAACACTTCGTAACACTCTTGAGGACTGATACAAGGGTTAAAATGAAGGCAAACAAAACTTTTCAAAACACACAAACAAGGAAGAAATTTTTAAATGATGAGCAAGTACCTAAGAGCCCGTAGAAAATTACGGATAGAAAGGGTGCTAACACCTTCCCTTTCTATAATCTATCCCCTGTACTCAAAATCTCGAAAAAGGAATTTTTCTGTGCTTTTTTCCTTTCCAGTTGGATAAAATAAAATTCGGTGGCGACTCTTGCTTACCGCGACATTTTGCGAACACAAACACAAAATGCAAACCAACATTTTCCAAAACAGTCCGGTTCTGCCACCATATCACAGAACTGGCGACTATGCTGGGGACTTAGTAAGTGGGGTATACCTTAGGATTTAGTTCATCATATTTGCTTCTCTTGTTTGTTTTGGTTGCTTTACTTTTAAGGGTTTTGTTTGGGGTTACTATAGATCCTAACCCGGATCTGGGGACACCTTTTAGGTAAGTAGCCACAAACTGTGAGGGAAATGTACGACGTAGACCGATACAGTTGAAGCAGTAGCTATGTTGATGTGGAACATTGGTTGGTACCGGTATCCCTTGTGGAGAAACAAGGAGAATACGGGGCCGCTGCGTGTGTTGTTAAGCATCAACTAACCTTAGAACCTTTAATCGACCAACTTGGCCATTAGGAAGTAGTGAGATAGCCGGTCTCGATGTAAAGTTGAGAACTGGTTGATACTCGATGCTACACTCATTGAGACCATACTCTCGAGATAGTTCCGACTGCAAGAAAAGATTGTGTGAGCTGAAACCATGACCGATGGAGGATGGTCAGTGATATTGAGAACCTCTAGAACATGGTTACTATTATTAGGACAAGTTAAAACCAACTGAACTTCAAGAGGGTAGTACCTAGACCCCATGTGAGCCTGAAACTTAAGGGCTCTTGTGTGACTTGTTTGCCTTTACCATGTCTATTATCTGCTATACCTGTTGTGTGTTTTATCATGACATCATGCATTATAACATAGCATGCATACTTCATTATACTAACCATTTCAAAGACCGAGGGGATTTATCTTTGTTCTGTTTTGCAGATTATGGCTTCCGTGCGCAGAAATACCATTCGAGTTAACTTTGTGCAAATACCTGCTCAACTCAAAGATTTAGCCTCAAGAGTTTCTGATACTTCTTCATTCATTAGAAGACATGGTTAGCTTCTTAGCCTGGTTACCTCAAAGTTTGATGAGCAGATGATGAGTGTGCTTTTCCAGTTCTTCGATCTGGTGCATCATTGCTTCACTTTCCCGGATTATCAGCTAGTTCCCACTATGGAAGAGTTTTCTCACTTATTGGGTATATCCATCCTCGAGCAGATGCCTTTCACAGGTTTGGAAGAGACTCCTAGACCAGAGGACATTGCTTCAGCTCTACATTTGAAACGGGCTGATGTAGTATCTAATTGGGAAACACGAAGCGGGGTTGAAGGTTTCTTAGCCAAGTTTCCGATAGATCAAGCTCAATTATTTTGGGATAACTTGAACTTTCAGGATTTTGAAGACATCTTGGCTCTCCTTATCTACAGTTTGGTTCTTTTCCCGAATCCAGATTCCTTCATAGATGTGAATGCGGTTAAGATCTTCCTGTCTCGCAATCCTGTGCCTACTCTTCTGGGTGATATCTTGCATGCCCTATATACTTGTACTGTGCGTAGAAGAGGGACCCTCATGTGTTTCATGCCTTTTCTGGCGAGGTGGTTTATTTCGCACCTCCCCAAGTCCGTGTTGAAGAATGAGGAAGGTTTATGATGGTCTTACAGGATAATTTCCCTTGCCCATACATACATTCTTTGGAGTTCTAAGGCTATGGAAAGCATTTCTGTCATTGATCGATTTGGGGGATACCCTAATGTCTTGTTGCTTGGAATCAGAGGGGGAATAACCTACAGTTCTTACTTGGCTTTGCGACCGTTTGGTCGTGCTCGGAGAGACGGTCCTCATGAGCTACTTCTTACAGATATTTCATTTGACTACAAGGAGGACGTAGATGAGCACCGCCAGAGGTTTATACGAGCTTGGGGCATGGTAAACAGATATGACCCTCAAGAGCTAGGACCAAGGACTTCTCTCCCTATGCAACCTTATCTCCAGTGAGTCCGAGCTCATGCTCAGAAGCTTGGGATGCCTTATGAAGCTGTGTTACCAGTGATTGTAGAGCCCACCAATGAAGAGGGAATTCCTTATACAGTCCTTTATCCCTACATGCCTACTGATCTTGGGGCATTAAAGAGATCCTGGATTCAGCTGAAAGAGGAGAGGGATACCTACTGGGAAAAGTATCATGAGCAAGAAAGGAAGATCTTGAAGCTCACCAGGCAACTTGAGAATGAAAGGACGATTAATGACTATGTCAGCACGAAGGGGAAACGTCCATGGGATTTCTGATTTTGCTAGTTTAGATTTGTTTTCAGTTTATTTCTTTGTAACGCCTCAAAGGCATTGTTGAACCTTTTTAAAAGTTTAATCTAATAAAGTTTGTTTTATTTTTGGTTTGCAAATTTAAACCTCCCAAAGTCTTTGAAATCATTTCATACGCATCCCATTATCATGCACACCATTACAGGTACCATTACAGGTTTCTCATCTTCTTCGCTGTTTATTTCAGCAGAAATGTCTTCCGATCAAACTATCAAAGATCTTCAGACACAAAATGCCCAATTCCAAGAGATGTTCTTAGGCTTGGCTAAAGGGCAAGAGGACTTGAAAGCTCTCATTCTGAAAGAGAAAGAGAAGAAGAAGAAGAAGAAGAAGAAGAAGAAGATCGTTATTCTGAGTATGGGTAAAAGGTTCGGGGATAGGTTGAAACAGCAAGCTGATCTGTCCTTTTCATCCAAGGGAGAGGAAGACAAAGAAGAAGAAAAGGGCCCCAGTCCTGCAGTTTCGGATAATGATACAAATTATGATGAGGAACAATATCCTCCTGTTGAGGATAGGTATAAACAACTTGAAGACTATCTGAGCGCTATAGAGATTCAGAATATCCCTGGTTTAGATTTCGAAGATTTGGGACTGGCATCTGGGGTGGTGATCCCTCATAAGTTAAAAGCTCCGGTTTTTGCCAAGTAGGATGGAGTATCCTGTCCAAAACTCCATCTCCGCTCGTACGTCAGAAAAATCTAACCTTACACTGCTGATAGAAATTCGTGGGTGCATTTATTTCAAGACAGTATGTCAGGGACTCAACTTGAATGGTTTTATCAATTGGAAGGAGCTAATGTACGAAACTGGGAGGACCTTGCTGCTGCTTTCTACATGCAGTATCAATATAACGCCGACCTTGCTCCCACTCGCACTCAGCTTCAGGGTATGTCTATGGGTGCAAGTGAAGGTTTTAAGGACTATGCTCAGAAGTGGAGATATTTAGCTGGAAGAGTCCAACCCCCATTGTCTGACAAGGAGTTGGTTGACATGTTTCTAGGGACGTTATCTGGTCCATTTTTCAATCATCTGATTGGCAGTTCGTCATCTGGGTTTACTGAACTAATTCTGACTGGAGAGAGAGTAGAAGCTGGTATCCGAAGTGGTAAGATACAGAAGGATACGTCGTCAAGTGCAGTAAAGAAACCTTTCACTGGTAAGAAAGAAGCTAGTGCGGTCTATAGCTCGAGGAGCCAAAGCAGACCTGAACAGCGTCAAGCAGTGAATGCGGTAGTGATATCAAGACCCACCATTTCCCCACAACACAACAATCAGCAAATAATGGAGAGACCGCAGAGACAGTACACTCGGCTTAATATGCCCTTGTCTCAAATTCTACCACAATTGTTGAAGACCAACCTGGTAACTCTGAGGGAAGCCCCAAAGAATCCCAGCACCACATCTCCGCTATATAACCCGAACGCCCACTGCGCCTATCACTCTGATAGCCCAGGTCATGATACAAATAACTGTTGGGCCTTGAAGAATAAGGTGTAATACTTAATTGAAGCGAAAGAGATTAAGTTTGACGCTCCAGAGAAACCCAACGTCATAACTGCTCCCATTCCCAAACATGATCAGGGAGTCAATGCAATTGGAGATGGTGAAGAAGATTCAAATATCGACATCTGGATCTACCCGACTACCAATGGTGGATTGAACAACTGGACAGTGAAGGACTTCGTGCCCGTTTCTTTTATTACACAGTAATAGACTTTTGTTTTGAGATTTGTAACAAACAGTTTGAAACTTTACGGCCCGGTGCTTTGCCTGAGGCACTTTGGCTTTGTTTGTGAGGGCTTATTATTTGTCATTTTCATATATCATCAATAAAGCATTGGACGTTTTCTTGCATTACAAATTTTGTGCTCCTTGTTTTTCCTTTCTATCTCGCAATTTATAAAACATCTATTGTCTTACACACACTCACGTATCATAATGCAGATCCATATCCACTTTGGATCCCATTGATAACGACTAAGCTACTGCCAGTTATGACTTTGAAAATCCGATCAACCAAGCCGAGGACGAAGGTGAGGATGATTGTGAAGTGCCTGGAGAACTTGCTAGACTGTTACTACAGGAAGAGAGGGCCATATAGCCGCATGAAGAGCCAGTGAAATCAGTGAATTTGGGTACGGAGGAAGACAAGAAAGAGGTCAGGATAGGTGCAAATCTGGAGCCTAGTGTCAAGCAACGGTTGATACAGATGCTACGCGACTATGTTGAGATCTTCGCTTGGTCTTATGAAGATATGCCTGGTTTGGATACTGATACTGTGGTGCATCGCCTGCCAACCAAAGAAGACTGCCCTCCGGTAAAACAGAAAGTTCGCCGTATGCGCCCTGAGATGTCTGAGAAAATCAAAGCTGAGGTCATGAAACAATTTGATGCCGGATTTCTAGATGTTACTTCTTATCCGCAGTGGGTTTCCAACATTGTTCCGGTGCCTAAGAAGGATGGTAAGGTACGGATGTGTGTGGAATATAGAGATCTGAACAGGGCAAGCCCCAAAGACGATTTCCCACTGCCTCACATCGATGTTCTGGTCGATAATAATGCACAACATAAGGTCTTCTCCTTTATGGATGGTTTTTCTGGTTACAATCAGATTAAGATGGCTCCCGAGGACATGGAGAAGACAACTTTCGTTACACAATGGGGCACCTTCTATTACAAGGTAATTCCTTTCGGGTTGAAGAATGCTGGGGCAACTTATCAGCACGCCATAGTCGCTTTGTTCCACAGCACGATTCACCATGAGATTGAGGTTTACGTTGATGACATGATCGCAAGGTCCCAAACTGAGGAAAAGCATCTAGACCATCTCCAGAAACTGTTTGACAGGTTGAAGATGTATAAGCTGAGGTTAAACCTGAACAAGTGCACCTTCGTGGTAAGATATGGTAAGCTGCTGGGTTCCGTCGTCAGTGATAAAGGTATTCAAGTGGATCCTGCAAGGTGAAGGCTATACGGGAGATGCCGGCTCCCTGCATAGAAAAGGAAGTTAGAAGTTTTTTGGGATGACTGAATTACATTGCCCGATTCATTTCACATTTGACCGCTACTTGTGAGCCGATCTTCAAGCTGCTGAAGAAAGATCAAGTGATAAAATAGAATGATGAGTGTCAGACCACTTTCGAAAGGATCAAGGAATACCTCCAAGAGCCACCTATTATCATGCCTCCAGTTGAAGGAAGACCTTTGATTTTATACTTGAAAGTACTGGATAATTCAATGGGGTGTGTGCTGGGGCAGCATGACGAGTCTGGCCGAAAAGAGCACGCTATTTACTACCTTAGAAAAAAGTTTACCGACTGTGAGACCCGATATTCACTGCTCGAGAAAACTTGTTGCGCTTTGGCATGGGCTGCTCGTCGGGTGAGACAGTATATGCTGACTCACACTACCTTATTGATATCAAATATGGACCCAATCAAGTATATCTTCGAAAAGCCTGCCTTGTCCGGAAGAATAGCAAGATGGAAGATGATCTTAACTGAGTATGATATCCAATACACAACCCAAAAAGCAATCAAGGGGAGTGTGTTGGCAGATCATCTGGCGCATCAGGCCGTAGACGACTACCAATCCATGAATTTCAAGTTCCCGGATGAGAACATCATGTGGGTGACTGATTGTGAAGAACCTGGACCGGATGAAGGACCCGAGGAAGGATCCCGATGGTCTATGTATTTTGATGTAGCTTCAAACACATTGGGTAATGGAATTTGCGTTGTGATCATATCTCCTGAGGGATCTCATACTCCATTCACCGCCCGATTATGTTTTAACTGCACCAACAATATAACGGAGTATGAATCGTGCATCATGGGTCTTCGAGCAGCTATTGACCTAATGATTAAGTTCTTGAGTGTATTCGGAGATTCTTCTCTAGTGATCAGTCAGATCAAAGGTGAGTGGGATACGAAGCACCCAAATCTTATTCCTTACAAAGAATATGTATTGACGTTGCTTCCACACTTTGAGGAGATAACCTTTGAACACTTCCCAAGAGAGGAGAATCAGTTAGCGGACACGCTAGCTACTATGTCTTCTATGTTTAAGGTTAAGTGGGAAAATGAAGCTCCGCAGATTACCATTGAGAGGTTGGACGAACCTGCACATTTCTGTGGCATCGAGATTGAAAAGGTAGCAAATAAACCCTGGTTTCACGAGGTAAAGAGGTATCTTGAGGCTCAAAAGTACCCCGAGGGTGCATCTGTTAATGATAAGAAGTTTCTGAGGAGATTCACTGCGAAGTTCTTCATCAGTAATGGTGTCCTTTACAAGCGCAACCATGATTCAACCTTACTGCGGTGTGTAGACAAAAACGAGGCAGAAAGGATTGTGGCGGAGTTACATGAAGGTACTTTCGGAACTCATTCCAGTGGGCATACCATGGCAGGGAAAATCCTACGGGCAGGATATTATTGTTCTACTATGGAAGCCAATTGTTATCAGCATTCTCGAACCTATCATAAGTGTCAAGTCTATGCTGATAAGGTGCATATACCTCCAGTTCCTCTAAATGTTTTGACAGCTCCTTGGCCTTTTGCAATGTGGGGCATCGATATGATTGGCGAGATCATGCCTACTGTGTCTAACGGGCATCGTTTCATTCTGGTAGCTATTGATTATTTTACGAAGTGGGTTGAAGCAGCTTATTTTGCTACAGTGACCAAGAACGTCGTGGTGCGGTTCATCCGACACAATCTGATCTGTCAGTACGGTGTACCAGAGAGGATCATTATAGACAATGGTATAAATCTCAACAATACAATGATCACCGAGCTCTGCAAACAATTTAAGATACAACATCATAACTCTTCTCCTTACCAGCTAAAGATGAATGGGGATGTTGAAGCGGCTAATAAGAACATCAAGAAGATTGTGCAGAAGATGACGGTGACATACAAGGACTGGCACGAGATGTTACTGTCCGCCCTTCATGGGTATCACACCTCAGCACGGACATCGACAAGGGCAACACCCTATTCTTTGGTGTATGGCATGGAGGCAGTCTTACCCATTGAAGTCCAGATACCCTATCTCCGGATTATGAAGGATGCAGGTTTGAGCAAGGACGATTGGATCCAGACCCGGCTTGATCAGCTAAACTTGATCGATGAAAAGAGACTTATTGCTATTTGTCATGGTCAGACGTATCAAAAGCGAATGATCAAGGCATTTAACAAGAAAGTTAGACGACAAGAGTATCAAGTCGGGGATCTGGTGATCAAATGCATCATACTGCCGCAAGGTGATCCCAGGGGCAAATGGACCCCCACGTACGAAGGGCCATTTGTGGTTAAGAACATTTTCTCAAGAGGAGCTATGATTCTAACCACCATGGATGGTGACGACCTTCCTCACCCCGTCAATGCAGACATAGTGAAAAAATACTACGCGTAATCAAAGACCCGCTAGGTCGACTGGCCTAGGCAAAAATAAGAGCTTCCCAGCGAACCAAAAGGGTTCGGGCAAAAGTAAGGGATGAAAATGAAAAAATCTGTACACCCGACAAGTCGAAAACCTGAAAAGATGGCTTGGGCAAAAAAGGGTATCCCGGTGGACTGAAAACCCGAAAGGGAAGTCCAGGAAAAAATTAGGGATTGAAGCGTAACACTATGTCTCATTGGATCATCTTGCAACCAAACTTCGGTATCGACTATCAAGTTCGGACGACGCCAATCAATCTGATCTACCTAGTGATGAGACGCTTGAAGATATAAAGGAAATAATAGAGTTGGAACCCAATGGGATTGTTCACATAGCTGTTTTTCTTCCTTTTACACAAATTCTATCTTTCGGCGACGTTCTCTTACTAGGACGCCAGCCTCTTGTACAAAATGCCTGTTACAGGCCAACTTCAAAATCAATACAATTCATTTTACAACAAATTTCAAAATTGTTTTTCTTTTCCTGTTTTGTTTTGCAAGAACGTCCAATGATTCATTTTTGATATATGCATTTGAAAATAATTGTTGCTCATAAATATTTACATGCGAAACAAAAGACAATTACTCGTAATTCCAGGAACAGGGGCAAACAAGAAATGTCCAAACCTCACAGTTGCTCTACCTACCAGGTACAGGGACAAAGCTGGCTGGAGAAAATGACTAAAAGTGCATACACCTCCCGCAGAGTAAAAGGTATATAAAAATAGTGGTGTTAATTCTCCCCAAGCAGAGTTCATCTATCACCAACAATGGAAGACTATCCCCAGTGGAGTTTATTTCTTCCACAGGCAGAAATGCAACCCCCGACAGAGTTCATCATCACCAGTAATGGTAATTCATCCCCAGCCGAGATTATTTCTCCAAATCAGCAGATCTTCTGACATAGTATCTCTTCCCCACAGAGTCATTCTCTCTCCAGTTATTCTCCAGCAGAGTTATTCTCTCGCCAACTTATTCTCAAATCATCTTCGGTCGTTATCCCCAGCGAGCGAAACTCTTAATATTCTCCAGCAGTGGTCCGGGATTTATTTTCCCCAGCTAGAGAACATCATAAAAACATTTCATATCCATACATCATGACACGCGCATACGCATCATACAACACAGTCTCATTTATTTTGAGAACATCATTGCTCAATACATTTCATATATCATGGCGTTACATACGACTAACCCTTTACCTTTCAGGAAAAAAATGCAATCAAAATTCTCACAAATTTCTCTGGTTCAGTCAAATCGGTGATAAGATTTCTATTCCAGTTCAAGCTATGAAGCCCGGATCCGACCGAATAATATCTTGATTTCTCCATTATCTTGTGAAGCTCGGAGAACGACCGGATAACAGTATCAGAATACCGCGAAGCCTGGAATCGACCAGATAGTGGTATCTCTTAAAAACAAGCTATGAAGCCCGGATTCGACCGGATAATAGTTTAATCCCCCGCAAGTTACTGTGAAGCCTGGATTACGACCAGATAGCAGTACGAAGACACCATGAAGCCTGGAATCGACCAGACAGTGGTATATCATAAAAACAAGTCGTGAAGCCCGGAAATCAACCAGATAACAACTTAACAAGGTACTGTGAAGCCTGGATTACGACCAGATAGCAGCCAAGAATACTACGAAGCCTGGAGTCGACCAGATAGTGGTATATCTTTGATGCAAGTTATGAAGCCCGAATTCAACCGGATAATATCTTGATTTCTCCGAACACCATGAAGCCTGGATTCGACCAGATAATGGTATAAGACATCGTGAAGCCTGGATTACGACCAGATAGCGGTAAAAGACACTGAAGCCTGGGATTACAACCAGATAACAGTAAGGGACACTGTGAAGCTTAGATTTCGACCAAATAGCAGACTACCCGGCTAATTACTAGGAAGCCCGGAAATTGACCGGATATTAGTAGGCCTAAAAATCAAATGGAAGCCCGGATGCGACTGGATAACCACTTGATTTCTTCTGAAGCCTGGAATACGACCAGATAATAAGTAAGGTATTGTGAAGCCTAGAATCGACTAGATAGCAGTACAGGAAACATGAAGCCTGGATTCGACCAGATAATGGTATGAAACATCGTGAAGCCTGGATTACGACCAGATAGCGGTAAAGGACACTGAAGCCTGGGATTATGACCAGATAACAGTGCAACACACTACAAAGCTTGGATTTCGACCAAATAGCAGTTTACCTGGACAATTACTAAGAAGCCCGGAGTCGACCGGATATTAGTGTGCCCTAAATTAAAGTTGAAGCCCGAATGCGACCGAATAACAATTTAATTCCTTCTGAAGCCTGGAGTACGATCAAATAAGAATTGAGAAATTGCAAAGCCTGGATTACGACCGGATAACAAGTTTAATCTCATCTCCCCAGTACGTCACTGTAAATCCTGGAGCACGACTGGATAGCAGTCGATCTTATCACTATGAAGCCTGGATCACGACCAGATAGTAGTTCATTTTCCCCTCTTCGACCAAGAGACGATTCCCCAGTAGAATAACGGACGACCGAAGATCCTAAAATTCAACTTTCCTCAAGACAAAGAACAACATTCCCTAGCGAAATCTTCCTCAATAACAGGTATACAAGCTCTCACAAAGGAATCTCTTATGCGATCGACACTTCTTCTGATGGCATCTTTAAGCCCATCCTCCGTCATCAACTTCCAAATGGCATCTATAAGCCCATTCCTGAATTAGCAGGGCCAATATCACTTCATGCGAGTGCAAATTTCTTAGCCATTCCTCAGGTTTAAGAAGATTGAACATGGGCAGCTGTTGTACCCCAAAATTTTCCCTCCCATATTTCTCAATACATTTCAAGTGAGGTCCTCAAATTGCTTAAGGAAGTCCAAGGGTTGACCAGACAAACTCTCTCCTAAGGCAGTCTACCCCAAATTAGGGTTTCAGTTTGCATTAAGATGTTTGAATCAAAAGGGTACCAAATGCTCACTATTGTCCTAATATGTTCTCAAGATCATCCATGTCAAGTTTCAAGCCTTGTAGAGAAAGTTTGCTCAATTAATTGCTCAAAGGCCTGAAAATCGATTGTGCTAGGGCAAAAGTCAACTATGGCCCACATGTAGTCAAACTTCAAGATTTTTGGTCAACATTCTCATTTTGAAGTATTATTCATCATTTGATCAAGGGTTGATCATGATTCCTCAAGGATTGCTCACAATTCATCAAAACCCAAAAGTTGCTAAATTAGGGTTTTGTAGGAAAAGTCAACTCAACTTTGACCAAGCATAAATTTCTCATACTTTATCAAGAATGACCCATCCAAAGCTCATTTTGAATAGGATGAAATTCCCTACAATTCATCTTCATCTCCCAAGTTCAAAATATGCACTCACAAAAAGTTATGAATTTGGACATTATAGGTCACTTTGAAAAGTCAACAAAAACACCTTTTTTGTCAAAGCTTCATACATGAACATGTAAGATTAAATTGATATGAGACCAAAAGGGTTGCTTATAGGACATATTGAGATTTCTAAAAAGTCCAAGAACACATCTCTAGGGTCAAAATTGAAGGAGTTATGCATGGGTGAAGTTGACCTTTTTTGCAAAATTGACAAAAGTCAAATATGCCTCAAATTGCAATTTTTGTCAAATAGGCCTAACTTTTTGTGCTTGTATTGAGTTTGTAACATGATCCAAGACCCATGAACCTCCCCACTTGCCTTTATTTTATTTTTTTCATTTATTTTGATTTTTATTTCAATTAAATCAAAATAAAATCATGAAAATATCAAAATCATTTAAACCTTGAGATTTTGTGCATATTTCAGGTCCATGAATAGCTGGAAATGAGATCAAATAATGCAAGGCTTGTTTGTACACAAAAATATTGAGTTTTTCTTGATTTAGAAAGATTTGAATAAGAATCAAATCATGATTCAATCACCTTAATTGAAAAGATTTGGAGCAAATTTGTAAACCTAATTCACTCAAGGGTACATATAGAACAAATCCAGACCACAAGCACAAGGGTTGGAGGCGTGAGAGAGCATAATCAGATTAAAAAAAAGTATTAAAAAGTGTGAAATCATTCTTGCAGTTAGAGGGAAATTCAGGCCATTCCAAGACCACCATTCGTATCCTGGACCTTCTCTGAAGCAGATACGATCATTTACAAGCATCCATAAGGCCAGAAACTCGAACCACAGACCCACGGTTTGCCCTTCAAACTCAAAATCCATTCTTGCAAATTACGCAGCATTAACATGTTTCAATGACATATATGTGTTTGTTAATGTATTTGCAATGTTTTGGTTATACTCAATTGAATTTTTAACGCACGTACTGAGATCCACCATTGTTAGGGTTTTCTTGCTCATTTTAGGGTTTTCTCATGCAGGTAAAATTGGCCCAAAAGAGGGGTACCATGGTGCTCACAAGGCCAAGACGAACTGATCTGTACCATTAGTTTTAATTTATGATGCTTGTGTGAGATTGTGGAGAAGCGCATGCTTATACCTACGCCCAGAAAACCGTAGGTAAAAGTCTTGAACTTTTGCCAACGGAGGGAGGAAGAAGAAGGGTGGCGTGGCACTCCCTGACTGGTCCATTTAAAATTCGCGCGCTGGAAAATTGATATGTTGTGTTTTTCAATATAATCATTGTTTTTATCCTTTGTACAACAAAACGCGTTGGCTCAGTTGGTCAGGAGGCATGTGGAAAAGCCAAAGGGCCTGGGTTTGAATCCCAAGTCCCCCATATTATTTCATAATGTTTTTTCTTGTATAATCAGGCATGTGTACAGGTAAGGGGTTCACCATACATCCTCAATGATCAGCCAACCAGATGTCCAACAAGCCAAATCCAATGCCTGGCACATGAAGGTCTACCATAGGCCTAGTCAAACGTGCAGCATGGAATCTGAAGGTCAACATGGACCAAGGCATATTGGGCTTATTGACACCCCCTTTTACTTTTGATACCAGGCCCATTTCTCTCTTTTTTTCTATATTTCTTTTATTTATTTATTTTTGTTTAAATTATTTTCTAAATCACAAATTAATTCTATTTTATACATAAACTCATAAAATCAATTTTCATCAAATTTAGGTTTTTTTATATATTTTGTCAAAATTAATTTAATTAGTTTAATTTAATTCTAGGGCAATTCTAACCATTTGTAAATAAATTAAAATCAATTAGAAAATTAGGATTTGTTTAATTTTTATTTTATTTTCTAAAAATAACCAAAATACAAAAATGGGTCAAAATTAATTGTTTTTTCTTAATTTAAATTAATTAGTAATTAGGTTTGTATTTACTCATTAAAACCTTATTTTGTCTCAAAATAATCAAAAACAACAAAAAATAATTTTTCTTTTAATTAGGTCTAGACGGGGTCAAAACCCTAATTTTTTCTCGTTCTCGATTCATCGCACGTTTATTATTTTTTTTGTAAATATTAATGTAACTGCTCATGGGATGTAATAGTTTAATTAGGACTTTTTGTTTATTTACCGTTTTTACGGGTTTTTGGCTATGTAATTAATCCCCCTCCCCGAAGCCTTGTAATAGCGTAGTTTTACTTCTCGCATTTTAATTTTCGCAAATATTAACTGTTAGATGTATGATAATAGGATTGCATGGCAAGACTGTATGTTAATTTAAAAATGGTTAGCAAACCCTAAATGTGCAAAGATAATAACTTGAAATCAAAGCACTCGCACATGCGCACTCCTAGGGTATACTCCCACTTCGGTTGCCTTCAGTAAATGATCATTAAGTATAGGGTGTCTTAGTGGTTTCCCTCTTGTCTAAACAAATATCAAAAGTCCCATTCGGAAATGTTGCCTCGGAAAGGTTGCCTCGGAAATGTTGCCTCGAATATGATCTTAAGACACTAGGGTTATTACTAAGACGTCCTAACATTGCTTTAGTGGTCGTACGTCCCCTTCGAATTGAATCTTACAACTCCAACGACGGTGCTACCTACTCACTAATAGTAGGATAGCGCTGTCTAAAGGAAACAAGAACAGAAGCATTTTTTTCCGAGTAGGTAGATGCTAGTAGGTACTTGCTCAAAAATCAAACTTTTCCACACTTACACTCTTTTCAAACAAAGTTTTCAAAAACACTTCGTAACACTCTTGAGGACTGATACAAGGATTAAAACGAAGGCAAACAAAACTTTTCAAAACACACAAACACGGAAGTAATTTTTAAATGATGAGCAAGTACCTAAGAGCCCGTTGAAAACTACAGATAGAAAGGGTGGTAACACCTTCCCTTTCTATAATTTACCCCCCGTACTCAAAATCTCGAAAAAGGAATTTTTCTGTGCTTTTTTCCTTTCCAGTTGGATAAAATAAAAGTCGGTGGTGACTCTTTCTTACCGCGACATTTTGCAAACACAAACGCAAACCAGCATTTTGCAAAACAGTCCAGTTCTGCCACCGTATCACAGTATGCAATGCAACAACATTGACTCATGCATGTGGTACCAAACTTCACTAATAAACACTAGGTCATCGCTCTCTGAAGATCTCCACCATATGATTGTTTCCCTCTTGGAACTGGAGCACATCATAATAACGCACTCAGTCCACACAATAGGAGTGAAGCCAACACGGGACAAACATCCAAAACTGAGTGGACAAACATCCAAAGTATGCCATGAATGCATGATACGCAACAACATGATAAAACACGACCACTGCTAGTCAAATCGCATCATTATTCATGATATCATTAGCAATATTATTCACATAGCATGTATACACATCAAACATGCACATACTCCACTTCATTCAACATATCATCATCGAATACATCATGGCACAACATAATATCAGCATAATAACAATAACTCATCATACATCATTACTTCATTATAATTTATATCATAAAAGTTTAATATCATTATAGCAAAGGTTCTGGAAAATATATCATTTTACTCATTTGATTCCACCAAAATATAGTTCACCGCGTTATGTTTCCAACACTTTGAACGGTGCGTCAAACGAGTCCAGAAAATCAAATTACGACCTTTTCAAAAATGCAAGCAGTTATGCTCGCTTGAGGCTCGCCCGACGAAGCTGACCTTCGCCTTGAGGCTTGCTCGGCAATAAAGAGACAGCGGGCCAAGCCCCATGCTCACCCGACAAAGCTGAGGCGCTTCGCTTAAAAACCAGGAGAACCCAAATTTTCCCCTTTCCCTCGCCAGTTGTCTCGCCTGGAGACGCAGATGGCTCACCCGACGCTAGCTTCGTGACAACAACTTCCTGTTGTGATTTTCTACACAGACCAGTCCCAATTTCTATGTTATTTCCATAGCAATACAGTCCAAATTTTGTATAATTCAACATGGTTTCTTCATACAACAACAACATATTTTTATTCACACTGTGGATATTAAAACATGGGAATTACACATCAAAATCATCACAATCATCATTATATCATCAATCAACATAGCCCCAAAACACACTCTACACATACCTAAACCCCATATCAATAATAATAATAATAATGATCACCCCTTACTTGATAATTCCTAATGGGTGATTTTTCTCTTCGCATTCTTTACCGAAAATCTCTTTGGTTCCTCGTGCCCTAGCTCTGCTACACTATTCAAATTCTTTTATGATCGCACACAAATGATACATTTTTCCTATTTTCCTTGTTTAACCCTTAGACTTTTTCTATGGTCTTCCTATCTTACCCTCACTAATCCTTTCACCAATTACCACCTTGCCCCCAATGTTTCTACACCAATAATATTATATTTCAATATTAAATATAATTCTAAATAATTATTAACCAATTATCTAAATTATAAAATTACTCATATTCTCCTTAATTCCCACTATTCCACACATGGCATCGCAACATGCATCATATTCAACAACACATCATATATTCACCAATAATTCACAAATACTCATAATAAATCAATTAAATAAATAATTTAATCATTTTGGGGTGTTACAACTCTCCCCCACTTAAAGAATTTCTATCTCAAAAATTACTCGAGGAAAATATAGTCGGATACGACTCCCTCATCTGATCCGCATGCTCTCAAGTCAAACTTCCACCATCTGGTCCATCCTACAATACCTTCATCAAGGAAATCTCTTTACCCCACAACTGCTTCACTTCCCTATCTTCTATATGCACGGGTGATGCTACAACTGTCAGGTTATCTCTCACCTGTACATCATCCATTTGGATCACATACAAAGCATCCGGAGTATACCTCCTCAGCTGAGATACATGAAACACATCATGAATATTCACAAGAGACAGAGGTAAAGTAATCCGATAGGCCACCTCACCGATCCTCTCTGAAATCTGATATGGACCAACAAAACACGGTGTAAAATTTCGCGACTTTAGAGCTCTATTGACACCAGTTACCAGAGTAACTCTTAAGAACACATGATCTCCCACTTGGAACCCATGTGCTTTCATCCTCTTATCATGATAACTCTTTTGACAACTCTGAGAATTTGTCATCTTATCTTGGATCGTATTGATCTTCTTCGTCGTTTCCTACACAATCTTAGGTCCGAGCACAACACTCTCGCATGACTCATACAAACATAATAGAGTCCTACACATCCTACCACACAATGCTTCATATGGTGCCATCCCAATACTAGTATAGAAAATATTGTTGTACGTGGACTCAATTAATGATAAGTGGCTATCCCAAGCTCCTCCTTGTTCTAACATATAAGCCCTCAACAAAACCTCTAAAGATTGGATAGTCCTCTCTGTCTGATTGTCCGTCTGCGGATGATATGTAGAACTTAACCTCAACTTAGTACCAAAAGCATTCTGCAAACCTTCCTAGAACTTTGATGTGAACCTTTGATCTCTATCCAAAATAATACTCGAAGGTTTACCATGCAACCTTACAATCTTTTTAATATACATCGCAGCCAACTTCTGCATGGAATGATTAATCTGCATCAGTAATAAATGAGTCGATTTAGTCAATCTACCCATAATCACCCAAATCAAATCAATTCATTTAGCAGTTTTCAGAAAACCTAACACAAAATCCATTGAAATAATATCCCATTTCCACTTGGGAATACTCAACGGTTACTTCAGACCCATAGGCTTCTGATGTTCAATCTTCAACTTCTGAGAAGTCAGACAGGCATAAACAAATTCAGCAACTTCCTTTTTTATACCGGACCACCAAAATAATTTCTTCAACTTCTGATACATCTTCGTAGCACCGGGATGAATACTTAAACCATTTTGATGTCCTTCCTCAAGAATACTCTTCTTAAGGTCAGGCACATCTGGAACACAAACTCTATCTCTAAACCTCAATACACCATTCTCGTCAAATCAAAATTCAACTCCATTACCTTGGTTAATCAGTAACAATTGGTCAACCAAACTCGGATCATGTTTCTGACTTTCTCTGATCTCTTCGAGAATACCACTATTCAATTTCAACATTTCTAACTTCACACTGTTAGGAGTATCTTCATACACTAAACTCATGTCTCTAAACTATTCAATTAATTCCAGCTCACGCACCATAAGCATCGACATATGCAAAGACTTCCTACTCAAAGCATCAACCACAACATTTGCTTTACCCGGATGGTAACTTAAATCAAAATCATAATCTTTTAAAAGTTCTATCCACCTCATTTGCCTCATATTCTACTATTTTTGATCGAATAAATATTTCAGACTTTTATGATCAATGAACACCTCTTAGAGCCAATCAATAGTGTCTCTAAATCTTTAACACAAACACCATAACCGCTAATTCTAAGTCATGCATAGGATAATTCCTTTCATGAACATTCAGTTGTCTAGAAGAATAAGCAACAACTTGACCATTTTTCATTAATACACCACCAAGACTCATCTTTGATACATCACAATACACCACAAAATATTAATTCGGATCAAGCAAAATCAACACTAGAGCAGTTGTCAACTTCTTCTTTAATTACACAAAACTTTCTTCACATGATACATCCCACACATAAGCCTGTCCCTTTTGAGTCAACTGATTCAAAGGCAGTGCCAACTTAGAAAAGCCTTTGATAAACCTGCGATAATATCCAGTTAAACCAAGAAAACTTCGAAACTCAATAGTGAACTTTGGAGTCTCCCATTGCAACACAACATCGACCTTCGAAGGATCCACATAAATTCATACGGTTGTACCCCAAAATTTTCCCTCTCATATCACCCAACATATGCTCATTGAAGCCCTCAATCTGATCAAGGAGGCCCAATGGTTGACCAGACAAACTCTCTCCTAAAGCAATGAATCTCCAATTAGGATTTCCATTTTCATCAAGATGGGTGAGCTCCAAAGGCCTAAAATCTTTTCCATGGTCCTAATATGTTCTCAAGACCATCCATGTCAAGTTTCATGCCTTGCACAAACAGTTTGCCCAGTCAACTGCTCAAATGCCTAAAAATCAACTATACTAGGTCAAAAGTCAACTGTGACCCTCATGCAGTCAAACTTCAAGATTTTGGTCAACATCAACATTTTGAAGTAATATTCATCATTTGATAAAGGGTTGATCATGATTCCTCAAGGAATACCCCAAATTCATCAAAACTCAAAAGTTGCTAAATTAGGGTTTCTAAAGGAAAAGTCAACCAAACTTTGACCAGGCATAACCTTCTCATACTTTATCAGAAATTTCTCATCCAGGGCTAATTTTGAAGAGAATACAATTCCATATAACTCATCTTCATCCCTCAAGTTCAAAAAATGCACTCATGAAGAGATATAAATTCAGACATTATAGGTCAGTTCAAAAAGTCAACAAAAACACCTTTTGGGTCAAAGCTTCTTATATGAACATGGAAGACCCAATGGAGATTAAACCAAAAGGGTTGTTTATAGGACATCCCAAGCTTTCTAAAAAGTCTAAGAACACCTTCTTAGGGTCAAAATTGAGAGAGATGTTCATTGTCAAAGTTGACCATTTTTGGAAATTTGCAGAGAGTCAACCATGCCCAAAATGTATTTTTCTTCAAATGGGCCCAACTTTTTATGCTTGCATCTTACTCCTAGCCTGGGCCACGACCCATGAACCACCCCATGTCTCATTTACTTATTTATTTTATTTATTTTGATTTTATTTATTTAAAATTCAAATAAAATTAAATTAAATCAAAAATAAATCAAATAAATGGGACAAGATTTGTTTTAGCATTGCTTGAATATCTTATGAACTGTCCAATGAAGAGAAAGTCGCATCAAGCCATGGAAGGGAGGAAATCTCCAAATTTGGAAAGATTTGAAGAGATTTAAAATGCATTCATATCTTTGGATTCTTGCCAAAGCTATTAACCTAATTGATTCACATACATATAGAAGATCATTGTGAACCCTAAGAAAAAAGACAGACACGCAGCCTGCCTCACTCAAACCCGGTGTTCAAATTTTCTCAAAAAAGGTGCAAGCATATACCATACGATCCAAGCTGTTTTTGTCCAACCTAAGCCTTCTATCATACTTATGAAGGTGCCAGGAATCTATCCCTGTCAATCTCCAGGCTTGTAACCCTCTCAAACGCTCAGACCAAACATCTCCAGTTTGTGGTAAGGTTGGAATCCAAAACTTTGAAAAAACACAATATAAATTAGATTTCATTACATATTCATGCTCATATCATTGTTTTGATCCATTCTAACGTGAAGCATGAGAGTATGGATGCAGATTTAAGAGGTTGCCATTGTTAGGGCTTTGAAACAGCCATGGCACGAATAAGATGATATAAGCACTTTCAGGCGAAACTAAGGTCATATTTGGATTCCTGGGAAAGTTTCAAGGGGAATAGGGTCTTTTGTGCCTCTTAATCCTCGTGTTTTGCAGGTTTGAACGTTAGGGTTGGTCGGAGAAGACGACCGGAGCACAGCTCCAGCGTCGTTGACCCCAGTTGACTCAGGCGTATGCGTGCGTGGCAATTCCTCATGTTATGGTTGGTTCGTTTCAAATACCAGGGGCCCACAGTGCTTACGTGTCTTGACAACTCAGCATTTACTTTCGTTTCATATTATATTGTTATGTTTTGTTTATATTCACGAATGAATAACCAGCACAGATGGCAAGGCAGGCGAGCATATGAGGGGAAGGACCTGGGTTCGAGTCCCAGGTCCATCATTTTGCTATTTTCTGATTTATTCATTGCAGATCCAACACATTACACTCCCAGACGTGCACCATGTGGCACATGCTCATCACAATTGAATCATCCACGCCCAAGATCCAATGCCCCAGTAATGCATCCCCATGATGGACCTCCCTAACACAACAACACCAGATCCAACGCAGTTGTGGGCTACCAGATCTGGGCTTTGACACAATTCAGCAGCACACCCTCCAGTTTGGGTTTCACACCCCCCATCAGGCCCATTTTTCAATTTCTTTATTCTTTTTACTTTGCTTATATTTTTAATTTATTCTTTTTTTATTATAAAAATCAGAAAATCAGAAAATCATAAAAATATTAGGACTTAGAGTTTTTTTTAATAAATTAATTTTTTTTCAAAATTGATTAATTTAATTAACTTTAATTTATTTTCTTAAATTTAAAATTAGTTAGAGATTAGGTTAAAATTCAAATCTTTTTCATAAAATACCAAAAATATTCTTTTAATGAGCAATTAATTTTTTAGGGTTTAGAACTTTTTTCCCGTCTTAATTTTGCGCGCTATTATTTTTTCCATACGATTTATTTTTTCCAATTATTGTAACTGCCAAGGGTTGTAATAGTTTTTTTTAATTAGGTTTTATTACTGTTTTTACTTATTATTTTCCCCCTATTTTGGCTATGTAACCTCCTCCCCAAAGCCTTGTAATAGCTAGTTTTTTATTCTCGCACTTTACTTTCTGCTATTATTAACTGTTAGATGATTGATAATAGGATTGTATCCAAAAGAAAAATGAAATTAAAAAGGTAGAAAACCCTAATTGTGCAAAGATAATCAACTGAAATCAAACACATACACATGTTCACTCCTATGGTTTATCCCACTTCGGTTGCCTTCGGTAAAAGGTCATGAAATATAGGGAAGTTTAGTGGTCGCCCTCTAGTCTCAAAAGATCAAAAATGACCCATTCGAATGTTGCCTCGGAAGGATCTTTAAGACTCTAGGATAATTACTAAGGTTTCCTAACCATTGCTTCTGCGACCGTAATTGTCCCTTCGAATGTCCCTTTAACTCCAACGATGGGGCTACCTACTCCGTAATAGTAGGATAACACTGTCTAAAGGAAATGAGAAATTTTTTTCGAGTAGGTAGAAACTCTTAAGTACTTTCTCAAAACAACAAAAACTCTTTCACACAAACACTTTCAAAATAGTTTTCAAAAATAACTCCGTCACACTCTTGAGGACAGATACAAGGGTTACCACGAAGTTAAATAAAAACTTTTCAAAACACACACAAGCAATTTCAAAATTAGTAAGTACCTGAGAGCCCATGGAAAACCATGGATAGAAAGCGTGCTAACACCTTCCATTTCTATAATCTACTCCCCGTACTCAGAAACATCTCGAAAAAGATTTTTTCTATTCTTTTTCCTTTTCCTTTGTTGGATGAAATAAAAGTCGGGGGCGACTCTTGCTTACCGCGACATTTGCGGGGAAAAAATGCAAACCAGTATTAACAGTCGATTCTGCCACCGTATCACAGAACTGTCAACTCTGCTGGGGAATGAATATAAAGTGGGGTATACCTTAGGATCTAGGTCATTTTAAAAAAATTTCTTTCTTGTTTGCTTTGACTACTTTATTCTTAAGGGTTTTGTTTGGGTATTGTTGAAGATTCTACACCCGGATCTGAAGACACTTTTTAGGTAAACAACAATAGATCGTGGAAACTGTACGGCATATACCAATATGTTTAAGCGATGGTTGTGTTGGTGTGACACTTTGGTGAGTACCGGTATCCTTCATGTTGAAATGAGGAGAATATGGGGCCGCCACATGGTGTCGTGAAGCACTAACGGACCTTAGAACCTTAGTTGAACAAATTGGCCATTAGAAAGTAGTGAGATAGCCAGCCTGGGTATAAAGCTGAGGATTGGTTCATACTCGATGCTACACTCATTGAGATCAGACTTTTGGGATATTTCAGCTGCAAGAAAAGATTGCCTGAGCTGAAACAATGCCCGATAAAGGATGATCAGTGATATTGAGAATCCTTAGAACCCAGTTACTTTTCTAAGACAGGTTTGAAACCAACTAAACTTCAAGAGGGTACTGACCTTTAACCTCATGCAAGCCTTCGAACCTAAGGTCTATTGTGTGCTTTGCTTGAGTGTGATTTACTCCGTTTGAATATAACATCATGCATCATAACATATCATCCATTTTCATTACACTAACCATTTCAAAGACCAAGGGAATTTATCTTTGTTCTGTTTTGTAGACCATGGCTTCCGCTCGTAGAAACACTATTTGAATCAACTTTGTGAGAATACCTCCCAACTCAAGGAGCTAGTATCAAGGGTTCCTGAAACTTATTCGTTCACTAAGAGACATGGTCGACTTCTCAACCTGGTTACTTCGAGCTTTGATGAAAAGATGATGGGGGTACTCTTTCAGTTCTTTGATCCCAAGATCCACTGCTTCACCTTTCCAGACTATCAGTTGGTGCCTACCATGGAAGAATTCTCCCAGTTATTGGATCTACCTATTCTTGACCAGATGCCTTTCATAGGTTTAGAAGAAATTCCCAAGCCAGAGATAATTGCCTCAGCTTTGCATCAGAAACGGGCTGACATGGTATCCAATTGGGAAACAAGAAGCAGAGTCAAGGGTCTTCTAGCCAAGTTCCTAATGGAGAAGGCCCAACTGTTTTAGAATGATCTGGACTTTTAGGCTTTTGAGGAGGTTTTGGCCCTTCTAATTTATGGGTTAATATTGTTCCCTAATCCATACTTGCTCATAGACGTGAATGCTATCAAGATCTTCCTCTCTCACAATCATGTGCCTACTTTGCTCGGAGATATCTTGCATGCTCTCCACACTCGTACTATGAAGAGAAGAGGGGTTCTTATGTGCTGAATGCCATTACTATCGAGGTGGTTTATTCTCACCTCCCTAAGTTAGTGCTGAAGAATGAAGAAGGTTTGGGTTGGTCGCAAAGGATAATGTCACTTTCTCACATGAATTTTCTCTGGTATTCCCAATCTATGGGAGGCATTTCTATTATTGACCACTGTGGGGAGTTCCCTAACATCCCACTACTTGGTATTAGGGGAGGCATAACTTACAATCCTTGTTTGGCTCTACGACAATTTGGTTATGCTCGAAGGGATGGCCCTCATGAGATGCTTATCCAGGGCATTGTGTTTAACTATGAGGATGATGTTCAAGGGTATTACCAGAGGTTCATACGAGCCTGGGGCATGGTAAACAAATCTGACGCCAAGACTTTGGGGCCAAATAATTCCATTCGTATGGAACCTTATCTCCAATGGGTACGAGCCCGTGCTCAGAAAATGATGATGCCGTACATAGTTGTCTTGCCAGTGATTGTGGAGCCCATTACTGAAGGGGATATCCCCTACACGGTTCTTCATCCTGATATGCCCACTGATCTTGAAGAATTACAGAGATCCTGGATTCAGTTGAAGAAGGAGCGGGATGCTTATATGGACCAGTTCTATGCCTAAGAGAAGAAAGTTTTAGAGCTCAAAAAATATCTTTATGAGGAAAGAAGCCTTAATGTCTATCTCGGCACGAAGAGGAAGCATCCATGGGAAATTTGATTTTCTTTTAATTTCTAGAATTTTGAATTATAACGCTTAAAAGAAAGTTGTATTTTGAGTTCTACTAATAAAATCTTTATTTCATTTTGGTTCGCAAATTTAAATTTCCCAAAGTCCTTGAAATCATTGCATACGCATATCATCCATGACATTGCATAAACAGGTACCATAACAGGTTTCTCATCTTCTTTTCTGTTTATTTCAACAATAATGTCTTCTAAACAAAGAATCAAGGATCTCCAGGCATAAAATGCCCAATTTCAGCAAATGTTTGTAGCCTTAGCTAAGGGGCGGGAAGATCTGAAGGCCCTTATTCTGAAAGAGAAGAAGAAGAAGAAGAAGAAGAAGAAGACCGCTGGTGTCCTTAATCTAGGCAGAAGATTCAAGGGGCCGTTGAAGCAACCGGTTGATCTGACCTCCTCGTCCAAAGAAGGGGAGAATCAAGAGAGAGAGACAAGGGAGGAGGAACCTAGCCGTGAAGTTTCTGATAATGACACATACTACAATGATGAACAGTATCCTCCCACTGAGGATAGATACAAACAGTTAGAGGATCGTCTGAGCGCAATGGAGATCCAAAGAATACCAGGGCTGGATTTTGAAGAACTGGGTTTGGTATCTGGGGTAGTCATCCCATAGAAGTTCAAGGATCCGGTATTTGAGAAGTATGATATGGTGTCTTATCCCAAGCTTCATATCCGTTCACATGTGAGGAAGATTCAGCCTCACACTTCTGATATGAACTTGTGGGTCCATTTCTTTCAGGACAGTCTGTTCGGGACCCAGCTTGAATGGTTCTATCAACTGGAGGGAACCAATGTCCGTAACTGGGAAGATCTGGATGCTACTTTTTATAAGCAGTATCAATATAACACTGACCTTGCTCCTACCCATACTCAACTCCAGAGTATGTCCATGGATGCAGGTGAAGGTTTCAAGGACTACGCACAGAAGTGGAGATATGGCAGGGAGAGTCCAACCCCCTTTGTCTGATAGGGAGTTGGTTGACATGTTTCTTGGGACACTGTCTGGTCCATTCTTCAATCACTTGATTGGTAGCTCTTCAGCTGGTTTCACTGAGCTGATATTGACTGGAGAAAGGGTAGAAGCTGGGAATCGGAGTGGCAAGATCTAGAAAGATACTTCTTCAAGTACAGTGAAGAAGCCGTTCACGGGTAAAAAGAAGGTCAATGACATTTATAACCCAAGAGGTCAGAGCAGAGCTGAACACCATCCAACGGCAGGTGCTGTGATGATACCTAGGCTTGCGACTACCCAACAACGAAACAATCAGCAAAGGGTAGAAAGACCGCAAAGGCATTTCACCCGGATTAATATGACATTGACTGAGGTTTTACCCCATCTGTTAAGATCTAACTTGGCAACCTTAAAGGAGGCTCCCAAGAATCCTAACACCACATCTCCTCGGTACAATGCAAACGCTCGATGTGCTTACCATTCTGAGAGTCCAGGCCACGATACAAATGACTGCTGGGCTCTGAGAAATAAGATACAGGATCTGGTTGAAGCTAAGGAGATTGAGTTTGATGCTCCGGAGAAGCCTAATGTCATAACTGATCCCATGCCCAAGCACAACCGTGGTGTTAATGCCATTGGTACTGATTTGTTTGTTACCTCTGTTGATGAAGTATCCACTCCTCTCATAACTATCAAGAAGAATTTGTTGCTGGCCGGTTTATTTCCAGGATGTGGTGAAGGTTGCCACATGTGTTCATCTCTTCCCTCTGGATGTTATTTGCTGAAAGCAGGTGTTCAACACCTGAGGGATAGCAGAGAGATTTTGTTTGAAAATACTCCGATTCCGACTGTTCCGCATGAAGATGTTGCTATCATAACCATTTCCGCCAATCCTTCCAAGGTCTCCTCTAAAAGACCTGTTAGGAATACACCCGCTCCAAGAATTGCTCCGTTGATAATCACTTTTCCTGGTCCCGTGCCGTACTCCTCAGACAAGGCTGTCCCTTGGAATTATGGTGCCGACGTTTACTATCATCGCGTCAAACAGGATTTAAAGACTGAAGAGGCTGATCCTGATGTCAGTAACATTGTCGGGACCAACAAACTTACCCGAAGTGGAAGGGTTTTCTCTCTCGAGATTTCCCCGAAAACTGTTGCTAAGCCTGTTGTTATTCCATCTGTTGTTCCTACTAGTACTTCTGATACTACTCCCATTCTTACTCCAGTTGTTACCCCTACCGATGAGTCATCTGGGACTCGGGGCAAAGAAGCTATAAGTGAGACTTCCCAGACGGAGGCACCTAGAAAAGTTATCTTGGAATCCTCTAAGCAAGAAATGGAGGAAATTTTAAAAATAATCAAGAAGAGCGACTACAACATGGTCGAGCAGCTGGGGAAGACCCTTTCGAAGATATCAATATTGTCTCTGCTGTTGTGTTCCGAGGCCCATGCAAAGGCTTTGATTGCATTTCTCAAGATTGCGCATGTGCCGCAAGAAACCTCCGCCGACCAATTCAAGGACTGTGTGGCCAATTTGACTGCTGACAATGGGTTGGGTTTTTCAGATGCCGATCTGACACCAAAGGGGAGAAAACATAATGATGCTTTGCATGTCTCGATCGAATGCAGGGGCACTACTATGGCTCATGTGCTGGTGGACACTAGATCGCCACTGAACGTTCTGCCTAAGAAGGCTCTTGATCGACTAGATTGTGAAGGCTTGACCTTAAAGCCCAGTAACATTGTGGTGAGGGCCTTTGACGGATCAAAAAGAATGGTGCATGGAGAGGTGGACATCCCTGTAAAAGTGGGTTCCCAGACTTTTGAATCCACCTTCTATGTGAAGGATATCAGGCCATCATACTCTTGTTTGTTGGGTCGCCTTTGGATCCATGAATCTGGGGTCATTACTTCTACGCTGCACCAAATGCTGAAATATCCAGTGAAGGGGAAGATTGTCTGTGCACGGTGAAGAGGAGTATATGGTAATCCACCTGAACTTTTTCAGGTATGTGGAGATGGACGGGGAATTTATAGAGACTCCTTGTCAAAACTTTGAAGAGGTTCCCCAGATTATGCCATCAATCGAGGCCATCACTAGTGCGCCGAAGATCACCAAATCTCCTTTGAAGATGGCTTCTCTCAAGGATTCCAGAGGAGTAGTTGAGGAAGGTGGGTATACCATTTGGGGACAGCTCCCTGATTTTCTTCATAAAACTGACAAATTTGGTTTTGGATTTACTTCAGGAGCTCAAAGGGTTGTTCGACGCACTCGAGCTGGAGGACCTCCCCTACGCATCAGTAATCGTGGGGTAAACGCTATTGAAGACAATGATGAGGATTCTGATATTGACAGCTGGATCTACCCTACTACCAATGGTAGACCTAATAACTGGATGGCCAGAGATTTTGTGCCAATTTATTTTGTTCAGCAGTAGTTGTCTTACTTATTTTTTGAAATTGTAATAAAAAATTTAAACTCTATGGCCTTGTGTCTTACCCGAGGCACAATGCTTTTCTTTGTGAGGGTTATTATATGTCATTTTCATATGTCATCAATAAAACATTGGATGTTTCTTGCATACAAATTTTGCGCTCTCTGTTTTTATTTTCTGCTTTTCACTTTATGAATACAGCTATGCTCTTACATATACTCACATATCAAACTGCAGATCCGTATCCACTCTGGATCCCATTGATAACAGTTCTGCTATTGCCAACTATAACTTCGAAAATCCGATCAACCAAGCTGAGGACGAAGGTGAGGAAGATTGTGAGGTGCCTAGAGAACTTGCTAGACTGTTACAGCAGGAGGAAAGGGCTATACAGCCTCATGAAGATCCAGTTGAGCCGATAAACTTGGGCACGAAAGTAGATAGAAAAGAAGTCAAGATCGGCGCAAATCTGGAGAATAATGTAAAACAGCAGTTGATACAGATGTTGCACGACCATGTTGAGATCTTCGCCTGGTAATATGAAGACATGCCTGGTTTAGACACTGATATTATGGTACATCGTCTGCCGACTAAAGAAGATTGTCCTCCGGTTAAGCAAAAGGTCCATCGTATGCGCCCTGAAATGTCAGAGAAGATTAAAGCAGAGGTCATGAAATAGTTCAACATTGGGTTCCAAGCTGTCACCTCCTATCCGCAGTGGGTTGCTAACGTTGTTTCGGTACCTAAGAAGGACGGTAAGGTACAAATGTGTGTGGACTACATAGACCTGAACAGGGCAAGCCCCAAGGATGACTTCCCGCTTCCCCGTATTGATGTCCTGGTTGACAACACCGCACAACACAAAATCTTCTCCTTCATGGATGGTTTCTCTGGATACAACCAGATCAAAATGGCTCCTGAAGACATGGAGAAGACAACCTTCGTCACACAGTGGGGCACCTTCTATTACAAGGTGATTCCTTTTGGGTTGAAGAATGCTGGGGTAACTTATCAGTGAGCCATGGTCGCCTTATTTCATGACATGATTCACCATGAGATAGAGGTGTATGTTGATGACATGATAGCAAGATCTCAAACCGGGGAAGAACACCTTGATCATTTGCAAAAGCTGTTCCACAGGTTAAAGACATACAAGCTGAGGTTGAATCTGAACAATTTCACCTTCGGGGTAAGGTTTGGTAAGCTTCTGGGGTTCATCGTCAGTGAAAAAGGTATTCAGGTAGACCCTGCAAAGGTAAAGGCCATACAAGAGATATCGGCTCCCCGTACTGAGAAGAAGGTTAAAGGTTTTTTGGGATGCCTAAATTATATCGCCAGGTTCATTTCACATCTGACTGCTACTTGTGAGCCAATCTTCAAGCTCTTGAAGAAAGATCAAGTGGTAAAGTGGAATGACGAATTCCAGACTGCTTTCGAAAGAATCAAGGAATACCTTCAAGAACCACCAATTCTGATGCCTCCGGTTGAAGGAAGACCTTTGATATTATACTTAACAACGCTAGACAATTCAATGTTGTGTGTGTTGGGGAAGCATAACGAGTCTGGTCGAAAAGAGCACGCAATATACTACCTTAGCAAAAAGTTTACCGACTGTGAAACCCGATACTCAATGCTCGAGAAAACTTGTTGCGCTTTGGCATGGGCTGCTCACCGACTAAGACATTATATGTTGACCCACACTACTTTGTTGATATCTAAGATGGATCCAATCAAGTACATCTTCGAGAAGCCAGCCCTCTCCGGAAGAATAGCAAGATGGAAAATGATCTTAACTGAATATGATATACAATATACAACCCAAAAAGCAATCAAGGGAAGTGTATCGGCTGATCATTTGGCTCATCAGGCCGTGGATGACTACCAGTCCATGAATTTTGAGTTCCCGGACGAGAATCTTATGCTGCTGACTGACTATGAAGAACCTGGACTGGATGAAGGACCTGAAGAAGGATCCCAATGGACCATGGTTTTTGATGGAGCCTCGAACGCACTCGGTAATGGCATTAGCGCTGTAATCATATCTCCTGAGGGCTGTCATACTCCTTTCACCGCCCGACTATGCTTCAACTGTACTAACAACATGGTGAAGTATGAAGCCTGTATCATGGGTCTCAAAGCTGATATCGACCTAAGGATCAAGTTCTTAAATGTTTTCGGGGATTCAACCTTGGTGATAAGTCAGATCAAAGGAGAATGGGATACGAAGCATCCGAATCTCATCCTGTACAAAGAGCACGTGCTGACATTTCTCCCTCACTTTGAGGAGGTAACGTTTGAACATTTCCCATGAGAGGAGAATCAGTTAGCAGATGCGCTAGCTACCATGTATTCTATGTTAAAAGTTAAGTGGGATAACGAAGCTCCCCGAATCACCATTGAGAGGTTGGATGAACCAGCACACTGCTGTGAGATTGATACTGAAGAGGTAGCAGACAAACCTTGGTTTCAAAAAGTAAAAAGGTATCTCGAGGCTCAAGAGTATCCCTAGGGGGCATCTGTCAACGATAAGAAGTTTCTGAGAAGGTTCACCGTGAAATTTTTCCCCAGTAATGGAATCTTCTACAAGTGCAAACATGACTCTATCTTCCTGCGGTGTGTAGACAAGAGCGAAGCAGAGAGGATTATGACAGATCTACACAAAGGTACCTTCGGAACCCATTCAAGTGGACATACCATGTCTAAGAAGATCCTACGGGAAGGTACTATTGGTCCACTATGGAAATAGATTGTTATCAGCACTCCTGAACTTGTCATAAGTGCCAGATCTATGTTGATAAGGTGCATGTGCCTTCGGTTCTCTTGAATGTCTTGACGGCTCCTTGGCCCTTTGCAATATGGGGCATTGACATGATTGGAGAGATTAGACCTACCTCTTCCAATGGGCATCACTTCATCCTGGTGGCCATTGATTACTTCGCGAAGTGGGTTGAAGTTGCCTCTTTTGATACTGTTACCAAGAATGTTATGGCGTTGTTTATCAAGCATAACCTGATTTGTCGATATGCTGTGCCAGAGAGAATTATCACTGATAATGGTATGAATCTCAACAACATGATGATCACAGAACTATATAAATAGTTCAATATACAGCATCATAACTCTTCTCCCTACCGACCGAAGATGAATGGCGCAGTTGAAGCTGCTAACAAGAACATCAAGAAGATCATACATAAAATGACGGTGGCATATAAAGACTGGCATGAGATGTTACTATTTGCTCTTCATGGGTACCGTACTTCAGCACGGACGTCAACAGGGGCAACACCCTATTCTTTGGTATATGGCATGGAGGCAGTTCTACCTATTGAGGTCCAGATCCCTTCTTTAAGGATCATGAAGGATGCGGGTTTGAACGAAGACGAATGGATCCAGACTCAACTTGATCAACTGAATCTGATCGATGAGAAGATACTTATTGTTGTATGTCATGGTCAAATGTATCAAAAACGAATGATCAAGGCTTTCAACAAAAAAGTAAGACGCCAAGAATATCAAGTAGGGGATCTAGTGATCAAGCGCATCATACCGCCGCAAGGTGATCCAAGGGGCAAATGGACTCCCACATACGAAGGGACATTTGTGATCAAAAACATTTTCTCGGGTGGAGCCATGATTCTAACCACCATGGACGGTGACGACCTTCCTCACCCTGTCAATGCGGACATAGTGAAAAGATACTACGCATGATTAAAGACCCGCTAGGTTGACTGGCCTAGGAAAAAATGAGGGCTTCCGGGCAAACCAAAAGGGTTTGGGCAAAATAAGGGATGAAAACAAAAAAAAATCTGTACACCCGGCAAGTCGAAAACCTGAAAAGGCGGCTTGGGCAAAAAGGGGTATCCCGATGGACTGCAAACCCGAAAGGGCAGTCCAGGAAAAAGTTAGGGATGTAAAGAGTATTACTATGTCCCATTGGATCACCTTGCAATCAGACCTCAGTATCAACTGTCAAGCTCGAACGACACCAATCAATCTAATCAGCTTCGGACAAGTAGCAAAGTGATGAGACGCTCGAAGACATAGCGACAATAGCAGAATTGAAACTTAAATGGGATTATTGCACATAGCTGTTTTCTTTTCATTGTACAAAATATTGTATAGCTTCCATTTTTTACGGCGGCATTCTTTTACTAGAGTGTCAGCTTCCTTGTACAAGAACGCCTATTATAGGCCAACTTTAAGAAATTAATACAAGTCATTTTTTACAAAACCATTTGTTTTCCTTTTCTGTTTTGACTTGCAAAAAACGTCCAACGATTTATTCTTGACATATGCATTTGAATATGATTGCTATTTGCATAGGAAACAGAAAGACAATTGCTTGTAACTTAAGAAACAAGGGTAAAAACTAAAAATGTCAAACCCGACAATTACTCTGTCCAGCAGGTAACGGGGCAGAGACAACTTTGAAACAAAGTCTTCAGTACATACGACCCCGTGACGTCTGTACTCCACATAGAGTAGAAGTAACCAAAGCATTGATATCAGGTTCCCTAAGCAGGAGTTACTATCCTCAGCCAAGTTCCTTCAGAAATATGACATCTATATTCCCCAACCGAATTTCATAATCGCAAGCGGGTCATAAAAGTTTTCTCCCGAACAAAGTTTATTTCTCTAAATACAGAAGCTCAATCCTCGACAGAGTTTATCCCTTCAGCTATGGAAGCTCCTCTCTCAAACAGAGTTATTTGCCTGCAAAGTTATTCTCAAGAAGAGTCTCTCCTCGATAGAATATCCATAAACAAGAAGCAAATCTCCAGCATAGTCATTTTCGTTCACCATCCCCAGTGGAAGTAGAAGAACCACGGTTTTCCACGACAGTCAGGAATTCAACTTCCAATACTCTCCAGCAACAGTCAGGGATTTATTTTCCCAGACTCTGATATGTCACAATAGCATCTCGTGTTCATACATCATGACATGCACATACATATCGCATACAGCATAATCTCATTTATTTTGAGAACATCATCCCACAATGCATTTCATGCATCGCATATAATTAACCTTGTTATCTTTTCAGGAAAGACAATTATCATCAACAATCCCAACAGTTATACATGCCACATCTACAAACTACTAATGGAAAATCATTTTTCGAAACCAAATGGGTCAACCAACCTACGTGATCAAATGAAGCAACCTTACCAGGTTCCTTCCCATAAGCCCTACTATCCAGGCTTTCATCTCGAAGTAACCCTACTATCCATGTTCCTTCCCATAAGCTCTACTATCCAGGCTTTCATCTCGAAGTAACCCTATTATCCAGGTTCCTTCCCATATGCCCTACTATCCAGGCTTTCATATCGAAGTAACCCTACTATCCAGGTTCCTTCTCATAACCCTACTATCCAGGATTTCATCTCAGAGTAACCCTACTATCCAAGTTCCTTCTCATATCCCTACTATCCAGGCTTTCATTTCGAAGTAACCCTACTACCCAGGTTCCTTCCCATAAGCCCTACTATCCAGGTTTTCATCTCGAAGTAACCCTACTATCCAGGTTCCTTCTCATAGCCCTACTATCTAAGCTTTCACCTCGAAGTAACCCTATGACCCAGGTTCTTTCTCATAGCCCTACTATCCAGGCTTTCATTTCGAAGCAACCCTACGACCCAGGTTCCTTCTCATAGCCCTACTATCCAGGCTTTCATCTCGAAGTAACCCTACGACCCAGGTTCCTTCTCATAGCCCTACTATCCATGCTTTCACTTCGAAGTAACCCTACGACCCAGGTTCCTTCTCATAGCCCTACTATCCAGGCTTTCATTTCGAAGCAACCCTACAACCCAAGTTCCTTCTCATAGCCCTACGATCAAGACTTTCATCTCGAACAAACCATACTATCCAGGTTCCTTCTCACAACCCTACTACCCAGGCTTTTATTTCGAAGCAACCCTATGACCCAAGTTCCTTTTCTCTTATCTCCAGACAACCGTTTACAACACTATAAGACCTGGACCCGACCAGATGCGGTCGATTTCACATTTCCCCAGTAAGTCGCTGTATAGCGTGGACCCTGACTAGACGTGCAGTTTACTTCCACCTCCTCAATCAAGAGTTAATTCCCCAGTAGAGTGGCAGAAAACCGAAGCTCCTAGCCTCTATTTCCCAAGACATAAATCAACATTCCCTGGTGAAGTTCTCCTCAACGGAAGTTACAGGAACTCTCACAAAGGAATGTCTTATGCGACCGATATCTTTTCTGAAAGGCATATTTAAGCCCATCTCAGAAGACTCTTCATCTCCTTCTAAATGGCATCTGTAAGCCCATTCCCAATATTATCGACTAACACTCATTTCATGCGAGTGCAAATTTTTGGGCACTCTAGTGTTCAATCATCTTCCACCTTCAGATCACGAAAGGTAGACAAACCAATCTACATCCTAAGGTCTAAGAAGATTGAACAGGGGCAGCTGTTGTACCCCAAACTTTTCCCTCTCATATCACCCAACATATGCTCATTGAAGCCCTCAATCTGCTCAAGGAGGCCCAAGGGTTGACCAGACAAACTCTCTCCTAAAGCAATGAATCTCCAATTAGGGTTTCCATTTTCATCAAGATGGGTGAGCTCCAAAGGCCTCAAATATTTTCCATGGTCCTAATATGTTCTCAAGACCATCCATGTCAAGTTTCATGCCTTGCACAAGCAGTTTACCCAGTCAACTGATCAAATGCCTAAAAATCAACTATACTAGGTCAAAAGTCAACTATGACCCTCATGCAGTCAAACTTCAAGATTTTGGTCAACATCAACATTTTGGAGTAGTATTCATCATTTGATCAAGGTTTGGTCATGATTCCTCAAGGAATACCCCAAATTCATCAAAACTCAAAAGTTGCTAAATTAGGGTTTCTATAAGAAAAGTCAATCAAACTTTGACTAGGCATAACTTTCTCATACTTTATCAGAAATTTCTCATCCAAGGCTCATTTTGAAGAGAATCCAATTCCCTACAGCTAATCTTCATCCCTCAAGTTCAAAAAATGCACTCATGAAGAGATATAAATTCAGACATTATAGGCCAATTCAAAAAGTTAACAAAAACACCATTTGGGTCAAAGCTTCTTATATGAACATGGAAGACCCAATGGAGATGAAATCAAAAGGTTTGTTTAGAGGACATCTTAAGATTTCTAAAAAGTCCAAGAACACCCTCTTAGGGTCAAAATTGAGAGAGATGTGCATTGTCAAAGTTGGCCATTTTTGGAAATTTGCACAAAGTCAACCATGCCCAAAATGCAGTTTTCTTCAAATGGGCCCAACTTTTTATGCTTGCATCTTACTCCTAGCCTGGTTCACGACCCATGAACCACCCCATGTCTCATTTACTTATTTATTTAATTTATTTTGATTTTATTTATTTAAAATTCAAATAAAATCAAATAAAATCAAAAATAAATGAAATAAATGGGACAAGATTTGTTTTGGCATTGATTGAATATCTCATGAACTGTCCAATGAAGAGAAAATCACATCAAAGAATGGAAGGGAGGAAATCTCCAAATTTGGAAAGGTTTGAAGAGATTTGAAATCATTCATATCTTTGGATTCTTGCCAAAACTATTAACCTAGTTGATTCACATACATATAGAAGATCATTGTGAACCCTAAGAAAAACGACAGACACGCAGCCTGCCTCACTCAAACCCTAAAGGTGTTCAAATTTTCTCAAAAAAGGTGCAAGCATATACCATACGATCCAAGCTATTTTCGTCCAACCTAAGCCTTCTATCATACTTCTGAAGGTGCCAGGAATCCATCCCTGTAAATCTCCAGGCTTGTAACCCTCTTAAACGCTCAAGCCAAGCATCTCCAGTTTGTGGTAAGGTTGGGATCTAAAACTTTGCAAAAACACAATATAAATTAGCTTTCATTACATATTCATGCTTGTTGTACCCCAAAATTTGCCCTCCCATTTTTCACTCAAGAGGCTATCCTAGGGTTTCTCAAACACTCAATTTGGCTCAAAAGTCGATCAAGCAGATTCTCCTCCTAGGCAAACCATCAGCAATTAGGGTTTGGCGCTTCTCAAAGAAAGTTGAGCCCTCAAGGTTTCATTTGATTTTTCATAAGTCTTCATATCTCCTCGAAATTGTTTAAACCAGTTTTCATACCTTGCAGTACAAGTTTGCTCAACCAATGGTCCAGATAACTGAAAACAATTACAACAACCCCAAAATCAACCCTTTTGCGAGAACAATTTAAAGTGCTTGTAAACTTCTTCGTTATTCGATATTTTTGAGTGGTTTTTCTTGCAGAAGATTCTACCTGATGATATATCCAATTTCTCTTCACAAAATGAAGAACTGATTACGCGTAGAAAATCACCAACATTCGAGTGCGTCAGAAGTCGCATCGTGAAGTTTGACCTAATTTCAAGTAGCCGTCATCTGATTTCTAAGAATTATAATTTCTTCAAATTACAAGACCTTGAGATGATTATTCTTGTTTATGGTCATAAATGATGTCACACGTGAGTTTATTGTGTTCGAAGACTTTTTGAATCGTCGCAAGACTCTAGTTGATTTCTAAGTGTTCTTAACCGCAGTTTGTTAAAATTGGTTAATCCTACAAGATTGACAAATATTCTCCAAAACATGTTTGTTTGGAAATGAAGTTCCATTCTAATCAAGCATGGAAGACGATGTCATTTTGAATGAATTTGATTCAAAGTTTGAAAGATAAGGCACTTTGGTTTTACTTGAAATACAAATTACAAAAGCATTGGATTTTCTTGAGGTTTCATATTTCATCAAGATTCAGGTCTCATTCTTTTCTCAAGAGGCATTTTTTTAAAGTTCATGAGCCACTGAGAAGAATTCAATTCGTGCTATGTCAAAGAATATTCAAGATTTTGCAAGTGTTAGAATTATTTTCAAATTGAATTAAGAATGAAGGATTACAACAAGAATGCATTGTTTGAATTTTACAAAATAAAGCGGAATTCATCGCTTAAATTTACAAGAGAATTGGAATGCGCTTTACAAGTTTCTAAATCACGTAATTCAAATTACAAGGTTCGTGACATTCCTAACAATTCACTAAGCTACAAGGGAGCTTCTTCATCTTCAAGTCATTCCTCACCAATTCTCCCCTTGCCCAAACTGCTCATACATGAAACAAAAACAAAAAAAATTAGTGAGCGTATGAAAAATCAAGAAGGCTTTTATTTAGAACAAGTTTTTCTCATCATGAAGGTTATGTTTGGAATCAGAAAAGTTAAGAGGACATTTAATCATGTGCTGAAATTCAAAGCCTCATATAAATCAATTTCAATCATGGGCTTTCTTTTCCAATTGCAAACCGCAAAGGTAAACCTTGGTTCACAAAAGAAAAAGAGGAGGTGTAATGAAATCACAATAGGAAAATACAAAATTCAGATTTAACATCATTACAAATCAAAGATTTAAGCCCAACAAAAGCCTCAAATTTGTCCTATCATTGGCCCAAATGAATATGTCCATTGCAAATCACAGTTTTTTAAATTGGTTCACAAAGGACAACATAAGAAGAATTAAAAAATTCAGAATCCATCATGCTGCACACAAAAAGCACAGTTTGTATCACAAGTAAAAAAGGACAAAATGCTGTAAAAAAAAAACAGACTGTATTACAGCCCTGCATTACTGTCTAAAATATGTCCAAAGTAGCTGCAATATACAACCAAAAATTACACATATACAGATCAAGTCAAAACTGTAGCAAAAAGCAACAAAAACAACATCCTAAATTGTTCAAAATCTCAGATTCCCCCCCCCCCCCCCCCCATTCTTTAATTCTTATTCAACATAAAAAGAGACAGAAGGGAAGGGGGGTGAGGACCGGTTTCCTGTTAAAAAAGGCATCATCCATAAAGAAAAAAACCAGCAGCAACAATATACACCAGAAAAGCATACAAAACCAAAAAACCTCATCATCATTTCCCTCATACAACCCTTCAGAGATAAAAGAATACAAAAGAAAACTAAAAGATATAGAAAGATCTGACCCAAAGAAAAACGCAGAATAAACTTCTCCCAACACTTTCATCATCCTCACCAACAATGATTCTTTAACAATCTTCAACCAACATGCTTCCTCCGTTCTACTGCTTCATCAACAACTTTCAACAACTTATAATATCACCTTCAATCGGTTTTTGCATCAACACAGTGCCTGCAAAGTTTGTAAACAACAACAATTCAGTAATGGCTACTATAGATACAACCAAGCAACACTGACGCATAGCATCAGGATTCAACACACCACCACCAACGACATCTGGCAACAAAAACACGACGAATCAAGAATTCGTGCATACAGAAGGGGAAAAAGAGCGCAGAAGCAAAAGCCAAACAAGTAGAAGTAGATAATACGGAGAACGACTGTAATTTCGCACTTGGATCGAAGGAGCGTCAAAATTTTTCTCAGGCAGGTAATCATCCATTCCTTTGTTTTCTATATTGTTTAACTGCTTACGTTTGAAACTGAGAGAGAGTGAGATGAGGACGAATAGGGCAAACTGAGCGGACATAGGGAGCAGCTAAAAAAAAATTAATTAAATTGTTGCTGTTATATCATTGAATAAAAAATAGAATAAAGAGGAGGGTAAGAGTGAAAGAATCGAAAGAGATAATCAATAATGAAGAGAGAGAGCAAACCTTCAATTGGCATTTAATTTGAGTTATTGGGAATGGAATTTGGAACATTTTTTTCCTCTTCCCTCTCTAGCTAGCCGCGACACTGCAACAACCATATTAGGATTCCTTTTTTCTTCTTATCCCTTTGCTTAAACTGGGTTTGGGCCTGTTTGGTTTGGCCCAACCCATTTCACAATATTTTGTTTTTGTATTAATTTGAACCTAGAAATAACGAATGAATAAAATGGCTCAGTTGGAAAGGCATTGTTTACGGCATCAAGAGGACCCGGGTTCAACCCTTGTTGGGGCATTTTCTCTATTTGTTTTTTATTTTGCTTCATTCCATTTTTGTTAAACAAGAAAAAACTCTTGGGCTCTAATCTCTAAAGCCCATGCATTCAAAAAATCAGCATCCCCCATTTTCAATTTAATACCACCCCTCCATGGTGTTTTGTTTTAAATATTTAACTTGTTTTGCTTATTTCTATTAATTTAGTAAACTTTAACTTTTGTTAGTTAATTTCCTCAATTTGGTTTAGTTCTAATTTAATTTAAAAAAAAGAAGAAAACTTTGTAAATAAATTTTACTAATTATTTTGCGTTTAAGTTTTAATTTGTTTATTTTCTTAATAACCAAAAAAAAAAAAAAACCTAAAAGACAAAAATAAGTTTACATTAAATTTATTTATCTAATTAATATAATATTTTTTTTTTCTTTTCTATTTTTCTTTCTTCAAACTTTTTTTCTTTTCCAACAAATAATAAGAATTTTACTTCCTTACTTTGATAACTAATTTTTATTTCCTAGACCGTTATAACTTTAATTATTCGCTCAAATTCGATTTGGTTATATTGTTTGCTATTTAGACTCTTAATCACATTGATGATTCGATCCATCCTCATTTGTAAAAAATTGTACCCCCATTTCCAAAAGCTCTGTAATAGCGTAGAATTTCCATATCCATAATTTAGTGTTTTTCCTTTATACTGTATAGTAATTAGGTGTGTATGGCAAGACATAAAAACAATAGCTAGATAACCTAATTTCAACAAAATTGACTTGAATCAAACTCACTTTTTCACACGCACACCTCTAGGGTAACCTCGCTTGTTGCCTCAGAAACACAGTCATGTCCCTTGAATATGAGGCGTTTTAGCAATGACCCTTCGATAAAAAGATCTTAGTCCCTCGATGACCCTCGACGTTGCTTTTGATAAAACGATCCCGTCTCTTACAAAAATTGCTAAAACGTCTCATAAGTTGCTTTCGATGATTGTACGATTGACCCGTGTCTGTCCCTTCACATCCAATGATGGGGATTTTTACCAAATCAATGGTAAGATAGTAACATCTAAAGGAGGAAGAAAAGAACACTTAAAACCTTTCGAGTAGGTAGATTCACTCTTAGTTGTTCGCTTGGTCACAACAAAAAGACATTTTACACCGACACTTTCATCTTAAAACATTTTTCAAAAGACATAACATTTTGTATACGTTCTTATAGAGACGAGAACCATTGCAAAATATCTTTTCAAAAACCACTTTCAAAAACACATCACGCAAACACTTCTTTGAACTATTTTTCGAAACAAAAATTTATACGCGTTCTTATAGAAACGAAAACCATTACAAAGACATTTTCAAAATACTTTCAAAGCCCACACCACAAGCACGTTGTAAAGCAAGTGATCTAAACGAGTAACTAAGAGCCCATGGAAAACCATGGATGAAAAGGGTGCTAATACCTTCCCTTTTCATAATCTACCTCCTGAACCTGAAAAATAATCTCGAAAGGTCTTTCCTGTGATTTTTTACCTTTCCTTTTGGATAAAAGAAAAGTTGGTGGTGACTCTTGCTATCCGCACAAATGCGATCAAAATAAACCAAGTCAGTTCTCCCACGGTATCACAGAACTGGTGACTCTGCTGGGGAGTATTCTAAAAAAAGTGGGGTTACCTTAGGGTTAGATCACCTTTACTCGCTTTCATTATTTGATTTGTGTGCTTTATATTTAGTTCTTTGTATTGGGCTTGCTTTGATCCTCCATCCAGATCTGGGACACCTTTTTTGGTAAATAGCAATAGATTGTGGAGACTGTACGACGTAGACCGATATGGTTGAAACAATGGCTATGTTAGTGTGACGTATTTGTGGGTACCGATATCCCTCATGGTGAATCAAGGAGAATAAGGGGCCGCTGAGTGGCGTCATGAAGCACTAATTGACCTTAGAACCCTAATTGAACAAACTTGGCCATTAGGACGTAGTGAGGTAGCCGGTTTCGGTGTAGAGCTGAAAATTGGTTGATACTCGATACTACACTCATTGAGGCTAGACTTTTGGGATATCTCGGCCGCAAGAAAAGATTGTTGTGCTGAGACAATGCCTAAGGGAAAGGTTGGTGATATTGAGATCCTTTAGAACCCGATCATTATTTCTAGGACAGGTTGAGCCAACTAGACTTCAAGAGCGTACTTACCTACAAAACTCATGCAAGCCTAAAACATAGGGATTTATTTGTTGTGTGCTTGTACATAAACATCATAAACATTATCAACATCATATGCATGCTCACTAACCATTTCAAGGATTTAGAAATTTATCTTTGTTTTTGTTTTGTAGGACATGAATTCTCTCTGAAGAAACACCATCCGAATCAGCTTTGTAAAATCACATCCTCAACTTCAAGAGCTAGCCTCAAGAGTGCCCGGGGATTATCCTTTTGCCAAGAAATATGGTCGACTCCTCAGTTTGGCTACATCCAACTTCCAAGAAGAGATGATGTGTGTACTATTCCAATTCTTTGATCCCGTACATCATTGTTTCACTTTCCCGGACTATCAGTTGGTACCTACATCAGAAGAGTTCTCTCTACTCTTAGGGGTGCCCGTGCTTAATCAGATACCGTTCACCGGTTTATAAGGGATTCCAAAACCTGAAGTCATCGCCGAAGCTTTACATGTGAAGAGGGCCGACGTCATAGCCAATTGGGAGACAAGAAGCGGGGTTAAAGGCTTTCTAGCAAAGTTTCTATTGGAAAAAGCTCGTTCATTCTGGGATGACATGGATTTCCAAGCTTTCAAAGACGTACTAGCTCTCCTCATTTATGGTTTGGTTCTGTTTCCCAATTTGGACCAATTCATAGACATTAATGCCATCAAAGTTTTTCTCTCTCGCAATCCTATACCTACCTTGCTAGGATACATCTTGCATTGCCTTCATACCATCACCATGAAGAAAAGAGGCACCATTTTGTGTTGTATCCCCCTACTCGCTAAGTGGTTCACTTCACACCTGCCTCAATCAACATTGAAGAACGAGCAAAGACTGACTTGATCTCAAAGATTGATGTCTCTCACCCACTCTGATATCCATTGGTGCTCGAGATCCTTGGAAGATATCTCTATCATTGACCGCTGTGGGGAGTTCCCTAATGTACCTCTGCTTGGTATTAGGGGAGGTATCACCTACAACCTCATGAGATGCTCATCCAAGGTCTGGTGTTCGACTACGACAAAGAAGACCAAGGTTACCGCCAGAGGTTTACACGTGCTTGGGGAATGGTGAACAAGGTGGACAGTAGGACTTTGGGACATAAAAACTCTATCCCTCTCGAGCCTTACCTTAGGTGGGTATGGGCTCGTGCCCAGAGTCTCTTGATGCCTTACCCTTCCACCCTTCCTGTAATCATTGAGCCTGTTATTAAAGGAGACGTCCCATATACCGTTCTTCATCCTGACATGCCTACCTCTCTCGAAGACCTGCAGAAAGCTTGGGTTCAGTTAAAGGAAGAGCGAGACACCTTTGAAGCCTAGTATTACGCCAGTGAGAAGAAGGTCCCGTAGCTCACCAAACTGCTTCATGAAGAGAAAAACCTGAATGCCTACATTTCTCCAAAGAGGATGCGTTCGGTCTTTTTGTCTTAGGAGTTTTGCTGTATTTTATTTATTTCTTTGTAAGCCCAAGGAGGCATGATGTATTTAAACTTGGTTTTATTTAATATGACGGGTGTTCCTTTTTTTTTGGTTTGAACAAGTTTAAATATCTAAATTTCCTTGAAATCTATTGCATCTTCATTCATCATAACATCATACAGGTTTCTCATAACAGGTCGCCTTATCCTTCTACTGTTTATTTCAGTGAGATGGATGTTGAACAGACTGTGAAAGATCTTCAGGTGCAGAATGCCTAGTTTCAACAAATGCTCATGGATATGAGAAAAGGACAAGTGGAGTTAAAGACTCTGCTGGCTAAAGAGAAGAAGAAAACGAAGAAACCAACCGGTGTTGTAATCATGGGAAGAAGGTTTAAAGGACAGGCCAGGCGAACTTTAGACTTTGCAACATCGTCGAGCGAAGGAGATAATCAAACCCAAGAAGTGAACAACGACCCAACATCCGAAGGAGAGGAAGAGCCTGATTACTCTGAGGAACAATATCCTCTTGTTGATGATAAATACAAACAGCTAGAGGATCGTTTGAATGCTATGGAGATTCAGAGGGTACCCGGTTTGGACTTTGAAGAATTAGGACTCATCTCGGGGGTTGTCATCCCACAAAAATTCAAGGTCCCAACTTTCACCAAGTACGATGGTGTCTCTTGCCTGAAGCTACATCTAAGGTCATATGTCAGAAAGATTCAACCCCACACGGCTGACTAGAATTTGTGGGTGCATTTCTTCCAGGAGAGTTTATCTGGGACGTAGTTGGATTGGTTCTACCAATTAGAAGGGACCAATGTTCGCAACTGGGAAGAGTTGGCCGCCGCTTTCTACAAACAATATCAGTATAATGCTGATTTGGCTCCGACTAGAATGCAGTTACAAAGCATGTCTATGGGAACAGGTGAAGGTTTCAAAACCTATGCTAAAAAATGGAGGGATCTCGCAGGCAGGGTCCAGCCCCCTCTGTCCGACAGAGAATTAGTGGATATGTTCCTAGGCACCTTGTCAGGACCATTTTTCAATCACCTGATTGGGAGTTCCTCAGTTGGGTTTACTAAAATAATTATGACTGGTGAGCAGGTTGAGGCTGGTATAAAAAGCGGCAAAATTAAAAGAGATGCATCCTCGAGTATGGTGAAGAAGCCCTTTGTTGGAAAGAAGGAGGTCAGTGCCGCATATGATTATAGAAATCAAAACAAAACCGACCGTCTCCCGACAGTAGGGGCTGTCATGATTTCTAACCCTGCGCCAAATCAGCAGCAAAATTATCAGTGCAAACCAGAAGCGCCCATGAGACGATTTACCCGGATTAACATGACCATATCTCAAGTTTTGCCACACCTTCTAAAGACCAATCTGGCAACTTTAAAGGAAGCTCCCAAGAATCCCAATACTGCTTCTCCTCGCTACAACCCGAACGCCCGATGTGCCTATCATTCTGAAAGCCCAGGGCACGATATAAATGACTGTTGGGACTTAAAGAATAAGGTGCAAGACCTTATCGATGTGAAAGAGATTGAGTTTGATCCCCCAGAAACGCCTAATGTAATAACGGTGCTAATGCCCAGACATGGCCAAGGTATCAACGCCATTGATGATGATCGTTTTGTTTCCTCCATGAATGACTTAGTTACTCCTCTGTTGACCATTAAACAAAATCTACTGCAAGCCAGCCTGTTACCAGGCTGCGATGAAGATTGTCACTTATGCAAGTCTCTACCGAACAACTGTTTGTTACTAAAGATAGGCGTCCAGCGCCTGATGACTAGCAAAGAAATCCTATTTGAAAAGCTACCTCTTATTAAAAGTTCTTATCAAGATGTTTCAATAATCACCATTTCCGATAATCCTCCCAGGGTCTCCACCAAAAGACCCGTCAGGATTACATCTATTCCAAGATCTGCACCTTTAATCATCACTATGCCAAGACCAATATCGTACTCCTCGGATAAAGCTGTTCCCTGGAGTTATGGGGCTGACGTTTATTACTATGGCGTCAAGCAAGATCAGTTGGCTGTCAAAAACAAAGTCATGAGAGATATTGATCCTGATGTCGGTAACATCACTGGGACCAGCAAAATAACAAGAAGTGGAAGAGTCTTCTCGCCTGAGATTTCTCCAAAGAACGTTGCTACTCCTATGATCATTCCTACTGCCACTCCTACCGACATTCCCAGTGATACTCCTATTGTTATCCCTGCTGCCGATACAAGGGGCAAAGAGGCTTTGGTTGAGCCTGCCCAAGCAAGAGAACGTCCCAAAGTCATTCTTAAAGCTTCTAGAAAAGAAATAGAAGAAATCCTGAAGATAATCAAGAAAAGTGACTACAACATTATAGAATAATTGGGGAAGACCCCCTCGAAGATATCATTGTTGTCCTTACTTTTGTGTTCTGAAACCCATGCCAAAGCCTTGGTAAAGTTTCTTAAGACCGCCCACGTACCCTAAGAGACCTTCATCGACCAATTTGAAAACTGTGTGGCCAGTCTAATTGCTGATAACAGATTGGGCTTTTTCGACGCTGATTTAACCTCTAAGGGAAGGAAGCACAACGATGCCTTACATATTTCTATTGAATGCAGGGGCACCACACTTGCCCATGTTCTGGTGGATACTGGCTCATCATTGAATGTCTTGCCCAAAATTGCTCTCGACCGACTGGATTACGAGGGGATAATCTTGAAACCTAGAAACATCATAGTAAGGGCCTTTGATGGCTCCAAGAGGACAGTGCACGGAGAAGTTAGTATCCCCATAAAAATTGGGACTCAGACTTTTGACTCAATTTTCTATGTGATGGACATCCGCCCTTTGTACTCTTGTCTGTTGGGCCGACCCTGGATCCGTGGTGCTGGTGCCGTCACTTCCACCCTACACCAAATGCTAAAATACCCGATCAGAGGGAAGATTGTCACAGTTCAGGAGAGGAGGAGTACATGGTTATTCATCTGAACTCTTTCAGGTATGTTGAAATGGATGGTGAATTCATAGAGACTCCCTGTCAGAACTTTGAGGAGGTTCCAGCAATGGTCGCGACAACCAAGTCTACTCCAAAAGTTCTGAAGATTACCAGACCTCCACTGAAGATGGCCTCGTTGAAAGATGCTCGAGCAGTAGTTGAAGAGAGAGGGTGTACTATCTAGGGCCAGCTTCCGGATATTCCCTACAAGTCCGACAAATTTGGGTTGTGGTTCACTTCAGAGGCCCAAAGAGCTGTTCGACATTCTCGCGCTGGGGGACCACCTCAGCAAATCAGCGATCAAGGAGTCAATGCAATAGAAGGCAGTGATGGCAGCTGTGACATGGACGATTGGATTTTTCCAATCGTCGACGGAGGGCTCAACAATTGGGAGGCCAAAGATTTCATTCCTATTACTTTTATTCAAGAGTAATTGCCTTTTAATATTTTCAGGCTTGTAATATTTAAATAATTCAGACTTTTTTTAAAACCTTGTGTTTTACCCGAGGCATAACGGTCCATTTGTGAGGGTTGTCACTTCATTCTCATATGTCATTAATGAATCATGGACGTTTTTGCATCAAATTTTGTTTTCTTTGTCTTTTCTTTCTTACATTTTATTTCTTTCAAAGCTAGTTATGCTCTTACACACATTCACATATTAAAAATACAGATCTACATCCACTCAGGATCCCATGGGTAACAGTTCTGCTATGGCCAATTGTGACTTTGAAAATCCGATCTACCAAGCCGACGACGAAGGTGAGGAAGATTATGAAGTGCCAGGGGAGTTGGCCAGGTTGTTGCAACAGGAAGAAAGGACCATTCAGCCGCACAAAGAGCCGGTCGAAACAGTTAACTTGGGAACTGAGGAGGACAAGAAGGAGGTCAAGGTGGGTGCCAATTTGGAATCCAGTGTCAAGAAGCGCCTGATTCAGTTATTACACGACTATGTTGATATCTTTGCCTAGTTGTATGAAGACATGCCGGGACTTGATGCAGGCATTGTGGTACATCGTCTGCCTACAAAGGAAGATTGTCCCCCAGTAAAGCAAAAGTTTCGTCGCATGAGGCCCGATATGTCAGAAAAGATCAAAGCAGAAGTCATGAAGCAATTCAGTGCCTAATTTTTGGCTGTCACCTCTTATCCCCAATGGGTGGCCAATGTTGTTCCCGTACCCAAGAAAGACGGTAAAGTCTGAATGTGTGTGGTTTACAGAGATTTGAATAGGGCAAGCCCCAAAGATGATTTCCTACTCCCCACATCGATATCCTAGTCGACAATACGACACAACACAAATTGTTTTCCTTCATGGACGGTTTCGCAAGCTACAACCAAATCAAAATGGCGCCTGAAGATATGGAGAAAACAACCTTTGTTACACAGTGGGGCACATTCTTCTATAAGGTCATGCCATTCGGACTGAAGAATGCTGGGGCAACTTATCAATGCGCCATGGTAGCTTTATTTCATGACATGATACATCATGAGATAGAGGTCTACGTAGACGATATGATAGCCATATCGTAGATGGAAGAAGAGAACCTTGATCACTTACAGAAGTTGTTTCAGAGGCTGAAGAAGTACAAGTTGAGATTGAATCCAAACAAGTGCACGTTCAGAGTACGGTCTGGTAAACTCCTAAGTTTTGTCATCAGCAACAAGGGTATCGAGGTTGATCCTGCCAAGGTTAAAGAGGTACAAGAGATGCCATCTCCTCGTACTGAAAAGGAAGTCAGAGGATTCTTGGGACATTTGAATTACATTGCCAGGTTCATTTCTCACCTAACAACTACTTGTGAGCGAATCTTCAAGCTCTTGAAGAAAGATCAAGTAGTCAAATGGAATGACGAATGCCAAGTTGCTTTTGACAAAATCAAATAATACCTGCAAGAGCCTCCTGTGCTGTTGCCACCCATCAAGGGAAGGCCATTGATCTTGTATCTAACTATTTTAGAAAACTCAATGGGATGTGTGTTGGGGCAGCATGACGAGTCTGTCCGAAAAGAGCATGCTATTTATTACCTGAGCAAAAAGTTTACCGACTGTGAAACAAGATATTCATTGCTCGAGAAAACTTGCTGCGCTCTGGCATGGGCTGCTCGCCGTTTGAGACAGTATATGCTGACCCATACTACTCTGTTGATATCTAAAATGGATCCGATAAAGTACATCTTTGAGAAGCCCGCTCTTTATGGGAGAATTGCGAGATGGCAGATGATCCTGACAGAATATGACATACAGTATACTACCCAGAAAGCTATAAAGGGTAGTGTATTGGCTGATCACCTCTCTCACCAAGTTGTGGAAGACTATCAGTCCATGAAGTTTTAGTTCCCGGATGAAGACATCATGACATTAGACAACTGTGAAGAAATCAGGCCATATGACGGACCTGAACAAGGATCTCGATGGACCCTGTTCTTTGATAGGGTATCCAATGCACTTGGCAACGGTATCAGTGCTGTACTCATATCTCCGGAAGGATGTCATACACCCTTTACTGCCAAACTTTGCTTCAACTGTACAAACAATATGGCAGAATACGAAGCATGCATCTTCGGTCTCAAAGCTGCTATAGACTTGGGGATTAAATACTTGGATGTATTTGGAGATTCAACTTTGGTCATCAGTCAGATCAAAGGGGAATGGGACACCAAACACACCAACCTTATCCCTTACAAAGAACATGTGTTGACATTGCTGCCGCATTTTGAGAAGATTACCTTCGAGCATTTCCCGTGAGAAGAAAATCAGCTAGCAGATGGATGAACCAGCCTACTGTCACGAGATCGGTACTGAAGAAGTAGTGGACCGACCTTGGTTCCATGAAGTTAAAAGGTATATCGAGTCTCAGGAATACCCCGAAGGAGCTTCAGTGAATGGCAAGAAGTTCCTAAGAAGATTATCGGCTAAGTTCTTCCTTAGTAACAACATTTTGTACAAACGCAGTCATGACTCTGTGTTGCTCGGTGCGTAGACAAGGCTGAGGCTGAAAGGATCATGGTTGAATTACACGAAGGCACTTTTGGTACCCATTCGAGTGGGCATACAATGGAAAAGAAAATCCTATGGGTAGGCTATTATTGGTCTACCATGGAGGCAGATTGCTACCAACACTCTCGGACTTGCCATAAGTGTCAGATTTATGCGGATAAAGTGCACGTACCTCCGGTTCCTCTAAACGTCTTGACGGATCCTTGGCCCTTTTCTATGTGGGGAATCAATATGATTGTGGAAATCAAGCCAACGGCCTCCAATGGACACCGCTTCATCTTAGTGGCCATCGACTATTTTACAAAGTGGGTTGAGGCAGCTTCCTTTGCTTCCGTTACCAAGAATGTGGTCGCCCGATTCATCAAACAGAATCTCATCTGTCGGTAAGGTATCCCAGAGAGAATCCTCACTAATAATGGTACGAATCTAAATAACACTATGATCACCGCCTTGTGCGAGCAATTCAAGATTCAACATCACAATTCTTCCCCTTATCGGCTAAAGATGAATGGTGCTGTAGAAGCTGCTAACAAAAACATTAAGAAGATCATACAGAAAATGACAGTCACATACAAAGACTGGCATGAGATGCTACCGTTCGCTCTCCACGGGCATCGTACCACAACTCGCACATCAACTGGGGCAACACCTTATTCTCTGGTATACGGTATAGAGGTTGTCTTGTCTATTGAGGTCCAGATCCCCTCTCTAAGAATCATGAAGGATGCTGGTTTGAATGAAGAAGACTGGATCCAGACTCGGTTTGACCAACTAAACTTGATTGATGAGAAGAGGCTTACAGCTATCTATCATGGACAGATGTATCAAAAACGCATGATCAAAGCTTTTAATAAAAGGTCAAACGTCAGGTATATCGGGTCGGTGACTTGGTAATCAAGCGTATCATTTTGCCACAAGGTGATCCCATGGGTAAATGGACCCCTACATATGAAGGGCCGTTTGTAATCAAAAGCATATTCTCTGGTGGAATAATGATATTGACCACTATGGATGGCGACGACCTCCCGCACCCTGTAAATACGGACATAGTTAAAAGATACTACGCATGATCAAAGACCCGCTAGGTTGACTGGCCTAGGAAAAAATAAGGGATGAAAATTAAAAAAAAACTGTACACCCGGCAAGTCGAAAACCCAAAAGGGCGGCTTGGGCAAAAAAAGGGTATCCCAATAGACTGAAAACCCGAGAGGGCGGTCCAGGAAAAAGTTAGGGATTGAAGCGTATGACTATGTCCCATTGGATCATCTTGTAGAAAATCTTCAGCATCGACAATCAACTAAAACGGCTCTAAATCAATCCAATCGACTTCGCCGAGGCGACAAGTGGACAAGACATTCAAAGACATGAAGGCTATAGCAGAATGGGAACCCCATGAGATTATTTCACATAGCTATCTTTTCTTTGTATTAATTTTCATTTTTTACGACGACATTCTCTCGCTAGAATGCTCGTCTCATTGTACAAAAATACTTATTCAAGTTAATACAAAGATGTCACCTTTGGAAGTGCAAAACCATTTGTTTTCTTTCTTCTTTTTTTTAATATTTTTTATATATTTTTTTTATATTTTTATTTTTTACAAAAACGTCCAATGATTTATTTTTGAACATATGTATTTGAATGTGATTACTGTTACAAATATACAGGAAACGGAAAGACAATTACTAAGGACTTTAAGAAATAGGATAATATCTATAGGCCATTCCATAAAATCCCCACAGGTACTTTCTTCAGCCAGAGCGAAAGCAAATACATCCTACTACAAAATCATTAACGTATCTCCACTATGCAGCCTATTGGTATCAAACATTCTTATACCCCTGACAGAGCAAAACTTCCAACTACCGCTCTAGAAGTTCCCCAGTAAGTTGCCCAACTTCTCAGATTTCCCCAGCAGAATTTCACGAAGTCTACAAGCAATGTCTGGTGTTTCCCTTCTACAACAGAGTTTATATTTGGAAACTCACCAATCAGTTCTTCAGAAGGGATTTATTTTCCCCGCTTCCGGCAACGCTACAGCACAAACAATCTTTAATTCCATACATTTGCATCCATACGTCATAACATTGACAACTCAAGTATATACAGTGTAATCTCATTTATTTTGAGAGGCAAACATCACACCATGCATCACATACATCATAGCATTGCATACAATTAACTCTTCACCTTTTGTAGGAAAGAGTCATTTGACAGGAAATCATCATCAACAAATTTCCAACAGATCAAGATTTTCAACAAGAAGAGACTGGTCGACCATCTACATAACAAAATATTTCTTCCAGACTCTTTCTGGTTTAGATAAATCACTCAACGGTTTATTCTAATTCATCTCCAGATTTTTACTGGTTCAGATAAATCTCTCAACGGTTTATTCTAATTCATTTCCAGATTTTTTTTACTGGTTCAGATAAATCTCTCAACGGTTTATTCTGATTCATTTCCAAATTTTTTTACTGGTTCAGATAAATCTCTCAACGATTTATTCTGATTCGTCTCCAGATTTTCACTGGTTCAGATAAATCTCTCAACAGTTTATTCTGATTCGTCTCCAGATTTTTACTGGTTCAGATAAATCTATCAACGGTTTATTCTGATTCATTTCCAGATTTTTTTACTGGTTCAGATAAATCTCTCAACGGTTTATTCTGATTCATTTCCAGATTTTTTTTACTGGTTCAGATAAATCTCTCAACAGTTTATTCTGATTCGTCTCCAGATTTTCACTGGTTCAAATAAATCTCTCAACGGTTTATTCTGATTCGTCTCCAGATTTTTACTGGTTCAGATAAATCTCTCAACGATTTATTCTGATTCGTCTCTAGATTTTTTACTGGTTCAGATAAATCTCTCAACGGTTTATTCTAATTCGTCTCCAGATTTTTACTAGTTCAGATAAATCTCTCAACGATTTATTCTGATTCATTTCCAGATTTTTTTACTGGTTCAGATAAATCTCTCAACGCTTTATTCTGATTCGTCTCCAGATTTTCACTGGTTTAGATAAATCTCTCAACGGTTTATTCTGATTCGTCTCTAGATTTTTACTGGTTCAGATAAATCTCTCAACAATTTATTCTGATTCGTCTCCAGATTTTTACTGGTTCAGATAAATCTCTCAACGGTTTATTCTGATTCGTCTCCAGATTTTCACTGGTTCAGATAAATCTCTCAACGGTTTATTCCGATTCGTCTCCAGACTTTCATTGGTTCAGATAAATCTCTCAACGGTTTATTCTGATTCATTTTCTGTTAAAAAAAAGAGATTGAGTTCAAACTTTCCGTCAATAATCGTCTTTGGATGGCATCTATAATCCCATCTCCGGCAATTCTCCTTTGCTTCTCCAAATGGCATCTTTAAGCCCATTTCCTTATGCAATCGACCAACGCATCATCAAGCACAAATTTTTGGGCACTCTAGTGTTCAATCATCTTCTACTTTCAAGCCGCGAACGACAAACGCGTCAATCTCGCTTTTCAAGTTTAAGAAGTTTGAACAGGGGCAACTGTTGTACCCCAAAATTTGCCCTCCCATTTTTCACTCAAGATGCTATCCTAGGGTTTCTCAAACACTCAATTTGGCTCAAAAGTCGATCAAGCAGATTCCCCTCCTAGGAAAACCATCAGCAATTAGGGTTTGGCGCTTCTTAAAGAAAGTTGAGCCCTCAAGGTTTCATTTGATTTTTCATAAGTCTTCATATCTCCTCGAAATTGTTTAAACCAGTTTTCAGACCTCGTAGTACAAGTTTGCTCAACCAATGGTCCAGATAACTGAAAACAATTACAACAACCCCAAAATCAACCCTTTCGCGAGAACAATTTAAAGTGCTTGTAAACTTCTTCGTTATTCGATATTTTTGAGTGGTTTTTCTTGCATACGATTCTCCCTGATGATATTTCTAATTTCTCTTCACAAAATCAAGAACTGATTACGCATAGAAAATCACCAACGTTCGAGTGCGTCAGAAGTCGCATCGTGAAGTTTGACCTAATTTCAAGTAGTCGTCATCTGATTTCTAAGAATTATAATTACTTCAAATTACAAGACCTTGAGATGATTATTCTTGTTTGTGGTCATAAATCATGTCACACGTAAGTTTATTGTGTTCGTAGACTTTTTGAATCGTCGCAAGACTCTAGTTGATTTCTAAGTGTTCTTAACCGCAGTTTGTTAAAATTGGTTAATCCTACAAGATTGACAAATATTCTCCAAAACATGTTTGTTTGGCAATGAAGTTCCATTCTCATCAGGCATGGCAGACGATGTCATTTTGAATGAATTTGATTCAAAGTTTGAAAGATAAGGCGCTTTGGTTTTACTTGAAATACAAATTACAAAAGCATTGGATTTTCTTGAGGTTTCATATTTCATCAAGATTCAGGTCTCATTCTTTTCTCAAGAGGCATTTTTTTTAAGTTCATGGGCCACTGAGAAGAATTCAATTAGTGCTATGTCAAAGAATATTCAAGATTTTGCAAGTCTTAGAATTATTTTCAAATTGAATTAAGAATGAAGGATTACAACAAGAATGCATTGTTTGAATTTTACAAAATAAAGCGGAATTCATCGCTTAAATTTACAAGAGAATTGGAATGCGCTTTACAAGTTTATAAATCACGTAATTCAAATTACAAGGTTCGTGACATTCCTAACAATTCACTAAGCTACAAGGGAGCTTCTTCATCTTCAAGTCATTCCTCACCAATTCTCCCCTTGCCCAAACTGCTCATACATGAAACAAAAACAAAAAAATTAGTGAGCGTATGAAAAATCAAGAAGGCTTTTGTTTAGAACAAGTTTTTCTCATCATGAGGGTTATGTTTGGAATTAGAAAAGTTAAGAGGTCATTTAATCATGTGCTGAAATTCAAAGCCTCATATAAATCAATTTCAATCATGGGCTTTCTTTTCCAATTGCAAACCGCAAAGGTAAACCTTGGTCCACAAAAGAAAAAGAGGAGGTGTAATGAAATCACAATAGGCAAATACAAAATTCAGATTTAACAACATCACAAATCATAGATTTAAGCCCAACAAAAGCCTCAAATTTGTCCTATCATTGGCCCAAATAAATATGTCCATTGCAAATCACAGTTTTTTAAATTGGTTCACAAAGGATAACATAAGAAGAATTAAAAAATTCAGAATCCATCATGCTGCACACAAAAAGCACAGTTTGTATCACAAGTAAAAAAGGTCAAAATGATGTAAAAAAACAGACTGTATTACAACCCTGCATTGCTGTCCAAAATATGTCCAAAGTAGCTGTGATATACAGCCAAAAATTGCACATATACGGACAAGTCAAAACTGCAGCAAAAAGCTACAAAAACAACTTCCTAAATTGTTCAAAATCTCACATTTTTCCCCCATTCTTTAATTCTTATTCAACATAAAAAGAGACAGAAGGGAAGGGGGGTGAGGACCGATTTCCTATTAAAAAAAAGGCATCATCCATAAAGAAAAAAACCAGCAGCAAGAATATACACCAGAAAAGCATACAAAACCAAAAAACTTCATCGTCATTTCCCTCATACAACCCTTCAGAGATAAAAGAATACAAAAGAAAACCAAAAGATATAGAAAGATCTGACCCAAAGAAAAAACGCAGAATAAACTTCTCCCAACACTTTCACCATCCTCATCAATAATGATTCTTTAACAATCTTCAACCAACAAGCTTCCTTCGTTCTACTACTTCATCAACATCTTTCAACAACTTGTAATATCACCTTCAATCGGTTTTTGCATCAACACAGTGCCTGCAAAGTTTGTAAGCAACAACAATTTAGTAATGGCTACTATAGATGCAACCAAGCAACACTGACACATAGCATCAGGATTCAACACACCACCACCAACAACGACATCTCACAACAAAAACGCGACGAATCAAGAATTCGTGCATACAGAAGGGGAAAAAGAGTGCAGAAGCAAAAGCCAAACAAGTAGAAGTAGATAATACAGAGAACGAATGTAATTTCGCACCTGGATCAAAGGAGCATCAAACGTTTTCTCAGGCAGGTAATCATCCATTCCTTTGTTTTCTATTTTGTTTTACTTCTTACGTTTGAAACTGAGAGAGAGTGAGATGAGGACGAATGGGACAAACCGAGCGGACAGAGGGAGCAGCTAAAAAAAATTAATTAAATTGTTGCTGTTATTCATTGAATAAAAAATAGAATAAAGAGGAGGGTAAGAGTGAATGAATTGAAAAGAGATAATGAATAATGAAGAGATAGAGAGAGAGAGGGATCAAACCTTCAATTGGCATTTAATTTGAGTTATTGGGAATGGAATTTGGAATATTTTTTTCCTCTTCCCTCTCTAGCTAGCCGCGGCGCTGCAACAACCATATTAGGGTTCCTTTTTTTCTTCTTATCCCTTTTCTTAAACCGGGTTTGGGCCTGTTTGGTTTGGCCCAACCCATTTCACAATATTTTGTTTTTGTATTAATTTGAACCCAGAAATAACGAATGAATAGAACGGCTCAGTTGGCAAGGCATTGTTTACGGCATCAAGAGGACCCGGGTTCAACCCCTGTTGGGGCCTTTTCTCTATTTGTTTTCTATTTTGCTTCATTCCATTTTTGTTAAACAAGAAAAAACTCTTGGGCTCTAATCTCTAAAGCACATGCATTTAAAAAATCAGCATCCCCCATTTTCAATTTAATACCTCCCCTCCATGGTGTTTTGTTTTAAATATTTAACTTGATTTTGCTTATTTCTATTAATTTAGTAAACTTTAACTTTTGTTACTTAATTTACTCAATTTGGTTTAGTTCTAATTTAATTAAAAAAAAGAAGAAGAAAACTTTGTAAATAAATTTTACTAATTATTTTGCGTTTAAGTTTTAATTTGTTTATTTTCTTAATAACCAAAAAAAAAACCTAAAAGACAAAAATAAGTTTACATTAAATTTATTTATCTAATTAATATAATATATTTTTTTTATTTTTCTATTTTTCTTTCTTCAAACTTTTTTTCTTTTCCAACAAATAATAAGAATTTTACTTACTTTGATAACTAATTTTTATTTCCTAGACCGTTATAACTTTAATTAATCGCTCAAATTCGATTTGGTTGTATTGTTTGCTATTTAGACTCTTAATTGCATTGATGATTCGATCCATCCCCATTTGTAAAAAATTGTACCCCCATTCCCAAAAGCTCAGTAATAGCGTAGAATTTCCATTTCCGCAATTTACTATTTTTCTTTTATACTGTATAGTAATTAGGTGTGTATGGCAAGACATAAAAACAATCGCTAGATAACCTAATTTCAACAAAATTGACTTGAATCAAACGCACTTTTTCACACGCGCACCTCTAGGGTAACCTCGCTTGTTGCCTCGGAAACGCAGTCATGTCCCTCGAATATGAGGCGTTTTAGCAATGACCCTTCGATAAAAAGATCGTAGTCCCTCTATGACCCTCGATGTTGCTTTTGATAAAACGATCCCGTCCCTTATGAAAATTGCTAAAACGTCTCATATGTTGCTTTCGATGACTATACGATTGACCCGCGCATGTCCCTTCACATCCAATGATGGGGCTTTTTACCAAATTAATGGTAAGATAGTAACATCTAAAGGAGGAAGAAAAGAACACTTAAAACCTTTCGAGTAGGTAGATTCGCTCTTAGTTGTTTGCTTGCTCACAACAAAAAGACATTTTACACCGACACTTTCATCTTAAAACATTTTTCAAAAGACATAACATTTTGTATACGTTCTTATAGAGACGAGAACCATTGCAAAATATCTTTTCAAAAACCACTTTCAAAAACACATCACACAAACACTTCTTTGAACTATTTTTCGAAACAAAACTTTGTACGCGTTCTTATAGAAACGAAAACCATTACAAAGACATTTTCAAAATACTTTCAAAGCCCACACCACAAGCACGTTGTAAAGCAAGTGATCTAAACGAGTAACTAAGAGCCCATGGAAAACCATGGATGAAAAGGGTGCTAATACTTTCCCTTTTCATAATCTGCCCCCCGAACCTGAAAAATAATTTCGAAAGGTCTTTCCTGTGCTTTTTTACCTTTCCTTTTGGATAAAAGAAAAGTCGGTGGCGAATCTTGCTATCCGCACAAATGCAATCAAAACAAACCAAGTCAGTTATCCCACCGTATCACAATGCTCATATCATTGTTTTAATCCATTCTAATGTGAAGCATGAGAGTATGGATGCAGATTTAAGAGGTTGCCATTGTTAGGGATTTGAAACAGCCATGGCACGAATAAGATGATACAAGCACTTTCAGTGAAACTCAGGCCATATTTGAATTCCTGGGAAAATTTCAAGGGGAATAGGGTCTTTTTGTGCCTCTTAATCCTCATGTTTTGCAGGTTTGAACGTTAGGGTTGGTCAGAGAAGACGACCAGAGCACAGCTCTAGTGTCGTTGACCCTAGCTGACTCAGGCGTACGCGTGTGTGGCAATTTCTCATGTTATGATTGGTTTGTTTCAAATACCAGGGCCCCACAACGCTTGCGTGTCTTGACAACTCAGCATTTACTTTCGTTTAATATTATATTGTTGTTTTGTTTATATTCACGATTGAATAACCAGCATAGATGGCAAGGCAAGCGAGCATATGAGGGGAATGACCTAGGTTCAAGTCCCAGGTCCAACATTTTGCTATTTTCTGATTTATTCATTACAGATCCAACATATTACACTCCTAGACGTGCACCATGTGGCACATGCTCATCACCATTGGATCATCCACGCCCAAGATCCAATTACCCACATCCCCATGATGGACCTCCCTAACACAACAACACCAGATCCAGCGCAGCTGTGGGCTACCAGATCTGGGCTTTGACACAATTCAGCAGCACACCCTCCAATTTGGGTTTCACACCCCCCATCACGCCCATTTTTCAATTTCTTTATTCTTTTTATTTTGTTTATATTTTTAGTTTATTCTTTTTTTATTATAAAAATCATAAAATCATAAAAAAAATTAGGACTTAGAGTTTTTTTTAATAAATTAATTTTTTGCAAAATTGATCAATTTAATTAACTTTAATTTATTTTCTTCAATTTAAAATTAGTTAGAGATTAGGTTAAAATTCAAATCTTTTTCATAAAATACCAAAAATATTCTTTTAATGAGCAATTAATTTTTTAGGGTTTAGAACTTTTTTCTCGTCTTAATTTTGCGCGCTATTATTTTTTCCATACGATTTATTTTTTCCAATTATTGTAACTGCCAAGGGTTGTAATAGTTTTTTTAATTAGGTTTTATTACTGTTTTTACTTATTATTTTCCCCATATTTTGGCTATGTAACCCCCTCCCCAAAGCCTTGTAATAGCTAGTTTTTTATTCTGGCACTTTACTTTCCGCTATTATTAACCGCTAGATGATTGATAATAGGATTGTATGCAAAAGACAAATGAAATTAAAATGGTAGAAAACCCTAATTATGCAAAGATAATCAACTGAAATCAAACACATGCACATGTTGACTCCTAGGGTTTATCCCACTCCGGTTGCCTTCGGTAAACGGTCATGAAGTATATGGAATTTTAGTGGTCTCCCTCTAGTCTCAAAAGATAAAAAATGACCCATTCGAATGTTGCCTCGGAAGGATCTTTAAGACTCTAGGGTAATTACTAAGGTTTCCTAACCATTGCTTCAACGACCGTAATTGTCCCTTCGAATGTCCCTTTAAATCCAATGATGGGGCTACCTACTCCATAATAGTAGGATAGTGCTGTCTAAAGGAAACGAGAAAATGAACAATCTTTTTCGATTAGGTAGAAACTCTTAAGTACTTGCTAAAAACAACAAAAACTCTTTCACACAAACACTTTCAAAACAGTTTTCAAAAACAACTCCGTCACACTCTTGAGGACAGATACAGGGGTTACCACGAAGTTAAACAAAAATTTTCAAAACACACACAAGCAATTTCAAAATGAGAAAGTACCTAAGATCCCATGGAAAACCATGGACAGAAAGGGTGCTAACACATTCCCTTTCTATAATCTACTCCCCGTACTCAGAAATATCTCGAAAAAGGTTTTTTGTGTTCTTTTTCCTTTTCCTTTTCTGGATGAAATAAAATTCGGTGCCGACTCTTGCTTACTGCGACATTTGCAAACAAAAATACAAAGCAGTATTACCAGTCGATTCTACCACCGTATCACACATACAACTTCTTCTCTTTCAACACTTGCAACACAGTTCATAAATGCTCGGCATGCTCTTCTTCTGATTTAGGATAAATCAAAATATTATCAATAAAGACCACCAAAAACTTATATAAATACTGATGAAAGATCATGTTCATATACTCCATGAAAACACCTGGTGCATTAGATACACCAAACAACATCACATATACTCATAATGACCATACCTCATTCTGAAATCTTTCATCGGAATATCATCTGGCTTAACACGAATATGATGATAACTCGACCTCAAATCAACCTTAATAAACATACTGGCACCAACCAATTGATCCATCAAATCATCAATCCTCGGAAGTGGATACTTATTCTTAATAGTCACTTTATTTAACTGTCTGTAGTCCACACACAACCTCATACTACCATCTTTCTTCTTAACAAACAACACAGGAGAACCTCATGGAGAAACACTCGGTCGAACAAACTTCTTCTCAAGTAATTCTTCCAATTGTTTCTTCAGTTCACTCAGCTCTGAAGCTGACATCTTATAAGGAGCCATTGACATCAGACTTGTACCTGTATCAATTCCTCAGTAAAATCTATTTCATGTTCTAGAGTTAAATCACTAATGTCGTCTAGAAACACATCTGGAAATTCATAAACAACAGGTAATTTAACACTAGAAGCTTCACGATCAACTTGCAATGATACAAACATTGCAAACATCAAAGCTTCATCTTCCAAAAGTTCATCCACTTTCTTAGCAGACAAAAACTTCAACTCTCCACCGTCACCAAAATTAGGGAACCTTACAGTCTTATTATAACAGTTAATATGAACATAGTTGAACTCCAACCAGTTCATTTCAAGGACAACATCAATTTGGTGCAAGGGTAGGCACACCAAATCCATCACAAAACTCTTACCAAAATAGTCAAGGGACACTTCGAACAAACAAAAGTAGTAATAACATAACCAATAGTAGGTGTATCTATCACCATACTACCATTCACATCAGACAAGTTCAATCCCAACATAGTTGCACAATCAAGAAAAATAAATGAATGCGTAGAACCAGTACCAATAATAACAACCAACGTAACATTGTTAATAAAACAAGTACCTAGATTCAAGTTATTTTTCTTTGGAACTTCAGAACCACTCAAAGCAAACACTCTGTCATTAGTTTGAGCAACAGTAGCAGTCTTCTTCAACTTCTGACATTGGATACTGATATGACCCTGTTCACCATAGTTGAAACAAGTTAGAACTTCATTCTTGCATTCAATAACTCGATGACCAGTCTTACCACACCTGTAACATCTCAGCACCTTATTATTACAAGCATCAGCACAGTGGCCTAGCTCGCTACCCATGTAGAATTTCATATAAGCGGGAGCTCCTCCCCCACTTAACTTTTTCTCATCATAATCTTTCTACTTCCCTTTGTCAACAGGAGCAGCATACTGCTTACCACGATCATGATTCCTTCTCTTCTTCTCATTATAACTCTTATAAAAATAAGACTTATCTCTGGTGTCCTGTTCATGATCCTACACTTGTTCACCGGTAAAGGAAATTGACAAAGCTCTTGATACACAATCCCCTATTTGATCTCTGAACGTAACCCATTCTCAAACTTAATACACTTAAAAGCTTCAGTTTCTGGATTATTATAATGCGGACAGAACTTCACCAACTCCTCAAACTTGGTAGCATATTCAGCCACAATCAAATTTCCTTGTTTCAGCTCAAGGAATTCAATTTCCTTTCTCTCGCGAACATCTTCCAAAAAATACTTTTCTAAGAACGCATCTCAGAAAACAACCCAAGTAATATTTGTACCCAATATCTCCAACCTCTGACATGCATTGTCCCACCAGTCATCAGCTTCCGCTTCCAACATGTGAGTACTAAATTGCACCTTTTTTCTCCTTAGATCAAGCCATCACTCTGAAGATCTTCTCGATCTTTCTGAGCCACACTTGTGCACCATCAGGATCATGTGTTCCCTCAAAGATCAACGGGTTGTTCTTCCAAAAATTCTCCAAGGCACGAAACTCATCATTTCCTCCAGCATTCGGGGATTCTGTTAATTTAGAGTCATTGCCTGAGCCAACGACTCCAAAGCTTCAGCAATAGCATCATCATTTATTCCTACAGCCATTCATTTCTATAAAAAGGCAAACATCATTAGTGAAATAAGACATCGATTATGATCACACATAAATCGACCATTCAAGGTATATATATCATATAAAACCTGGCCGGATAGACCGACCTGCTCTGACACCACTAATGTAACACCTTTCTAAAACTCCAAGGATAATTCATGAATAAATTAATAAGTAACACATCAAAAAGCACCAACAAGGGTGTCACGTGCTTCATAAAATCATCATACATATACATCTTGCTCCGTAACACGGGCTTCTCAACCTTTTATATCATTTCCTTTCAGAATATCAAAACCTCATTCGTTTACTATGTAGTGGAAAATCATAATCTCAAAATAAACTCATTAATAACATCCTTCAAAATATCACCATCCTCGTCAATTCATGAGTTATGATTTTTAAACAACTTAAGAAAATAAAACAACTTACAAATCATATTCAACAAAAAGGAATATAAAACAAATCCAAACCTTGTCAAACCCTATGTTACATATATGAGCAATATCTTTTAATCAACGGAAAACAAAATAAATAACTCCAAATCTATCCTCGCGCTCCTACGTGCTATTCGCGATCACCTGCATGTTATCCATGTGGAGACAACATTCAAACAAAACAGGTGAGTAATCATAAATCATTATAAAAGATATACGGAATATATATTAGTTACAACAACAATCATCAAGAAATCCATATATCATCATACATCACATTTTATATTCAAAATTTCACATTATTAATTTATTCACAACGTCATTATATCAACAATTCAACAATCATCATCAAAGCATCACTTAAGTCATAACATCATCAAGACATCCTTTAATCAATAATCATGTATGACACAAAGTATGAAATGCAACAACATTGACTCATGTATGTGGTACCAAACTTCATAATGAACACAAGGTGATTGCCCTCCAAAGATCCCCACCATAGGATTTATTCCCTAATGGAACTAATGCACATCATAATAACACACTTAATCCACATAATAAGATTGAGGCCAACCCGAGAATAACGTCCAAAACTGAGCGGACCAACATCCAAAGTATGCCATGAATGCATGATGCACAACAACATAATAAAACATGACCGCTGCTAGTCAAAACAAATCATCATTCATGAAATAATTAGCAACATTATTCATATAGCATGTATACACATAAAACATGTACATACTTCACTTCATTCAACATATCATCATTGAATACGTCATGGCACAACATAATATCATCTTAGTAACAACAAATCATCATACATCATTACATCATTATAATTTATTGCATAAAAGTTTAATATCACTATAGAAAAGGTATTGGAAAATACATAATTTTACTCATTTGATTCCACCAAAATATAGTTCATCTCATTAGCTTTCCATTGGTTCAAACGACACATCAAACGGAGTTCGGAAACTCAAGTTACAACCTTTTCAAAAAGGCAAGCAGTTTTGTTCACCTGAGGCTCTCCCGACGGTGCAGAGGTGGTGGGCCTTGCCCTGTGCTTGCCCGACGAAGTTGAGGCTCTTCGCTTAAAAACCAAGAGCACCCAAATTTTCCCCTTTCCCTCGCCAGTTGTCTCGCGCGGTGAAGCTTGGGCAAAGACTCTCGCCCGACGGCGCATATGGCTCATCTGGCGCTGGCTTCGTGACAACAACTTCCTGTTGTGATTTTCTACATAGACCAATCCAAATTTTCACGCCATTTCTATACCAATACAATCCAAATTTCGTATAATTTAACATGGTTTCATCATACAACAATAACACATTTTTATTCACATTGTGGGTATCAAATCATGGGAATTACATATCAAAATCATCACATTCATCATGTTATAATCAAACAACATAACCCCAAAACACACTCTACACATACCTAAACCCCATATCAATGTGTTTACAGTGATTTCTAGTAAACAACCGCTAGTCTTCCAATTTACTAATTATTATTGGTTACTTGTAGGATCGACTAGATTGATCCTAGAACACATGTGTCATAAATTATTTTTATGTTCATATCTATTATATTGATAGACTTATATTGTATGTTAAGTTTGAAGACGAGATTCTTAGGAAAGATTTCTAAAATGGTCTATAGGAATAAACTAAATGAATGTAGGCAGGAAAGGCTTCGAATTAAACTTGGGCTTGAATGTAAAGATAATTCTAAAATGGCTTGAATGTGAAGATAAGTGTTTGACTAAAAGGATAAAGTAAAAGTAAATCGAAGGATTTAAGGGTAAAAATACTGTCTAACAAAATGACTGTGTTTAAAGGCAAGTAAAACAAAGAAATGCAAGGAAATCGAAGGATTTAAAGGGCAAGGGAATACTATAATGCAAGGAAATCGAAGGATGTAAAGGGCAAGGAAATACTGTAAAGGTGAACTAAATATAACAAGACTTGTATTGAAATTGTAAAAAAGTAATGATGTTTAACACGTACATTGTATCTTCTGACTCGTTTTCCTTAATTCACGAAAGTAATGAGTATTTTGAGATATTTTAGTACATAAAAGTGAACATTCTTAAACCTAACATAAGAACACCTATTTATAGTGTCTTGACCCTAACGGCCCTATTCTAAAATCACTCCACGTTCGAAGCATGCAGGCTTCCTACGTTTGCTGACTTCCACGCGTCTTCTAGAATGGCGCTCTTTATTTGAAATTCGAAATCTGTACCAATCGAAGCATCTTGCGAAACCTGTACCAATCGAAGCATCTTGCTTCTTTGTTGCTTTCGAAATAACCCAATTACCTGGACCGTTTCCAACTTCTGACACCCTTACATAAAGGAGCTCTTTTATAATTCGAACACTAAAACAAGTCCAAATTGAAATCTGCTGGAAATTGAATAATCCTTCAACATAATGACTCCATATCTCCCACTAATATCCAATATTGATATTAATCTCCTTAGGTACTTTATTCGAAATATTATTTTGATAGTGGTTTCTTCCTTATTCGAAATAGCCAGCTAACAAATTTCCCCCCAATAACATGTATTTCGACAGATATAAAGAAATACTTGTTTTTTGACTCATCCAGGCTATTTCGAGAGTATCAAAAACTCATGCATTATCCTGCAGTGATTCTAACCTCTTGCAAGCATGGTTTATACCTTTTTAAGTATTTCCCATTTACCCTCAAGATTCTTCTATCTTCTGCTAATTCTTCTATTTCGTAAACATTATTCGAAAATGTTTTCAATACTCGAAAGGGACCCTCCCAATGGGGTGACCATTTACCTAATAACCTGTTCTTTTTATCCATAGGTAATATAACCTTCCATACCAAGTCATTGGTTGAGAATAACTTATTTTTAACTCTTTTATTGTATGCTCTGGCTACTCTTTCTTTCTGTCTTCTCATAACTTCTAAAGCATGTAGCCTATCTTCATCCACGTCCACTAATTCATTCATCATCATTTCCCAATATTGATCAGTTGGTATTTCATTTTGTCTTTGGACTCTTACTGATTGTAAGTGTATTTCGACTGGCAACACTGCGTCATGTCCAAAGGTAAGTCGAAACGGTGTAGTATTTGTTGCTTCTTTAGGAGATGTTCGACATGCCCACAAAGCTTGGTCCAAAGTTTTGTGCCAATTTCTTGGCTTTCGTCCTACATGTTTCTTTATCAAACCTATAATGACTTTATTGGCTGCTTCTACTTGTCCATTAGCTTGAGCATAGTAAGGAGTTGACGTGAGTAATTTAAATCCCATTTCTTTTGCAAACTCTTGCATTTTTCGCCCTGTGAAAACTGAACCTTGATCTGTTGTAATACTTTCTAGTATTCCGAACCTGTAAATTATTTGCCTCTGGATAAATTCCATAATGACCTCTTGATCAACGTTCACTAGAGGAATTGCTTCGACCCATTTTGTAAAATAATCTATACTCACAAGGATATATTTCTGTCCTTTGGATGATGCTGGTCTAATTTCACCAATTAGATCTAATGCCCATCCTCTAAAAGGCCAAGGCTTAACAATTGAATGTAACTCACTTGCAGGAGCATGTTGAATACCTGCATGAACTTGGCATTGTTCGCAACCTTTAGCAAATTCTATGCAGTCTTTGAGCATAGTGGGCCAATACATTCCATATCGAAACAACAAACATTTCATTTTGTGACCTGCTTGATGTGCCCCACATGCCCCACTGTGCACACTGGATACTGCTAAATATGCCTCATTTTCTCCTAAACACTTGAGTAATATACCTTCTGGGGTTTTATTAAAAAGTTCATTTCCTATTAGGACATAAGACAATGCCCTATATTTGGTCTTTTTTTCTGTACTTACTGAAGGTTCTTTCAGGTAATTTACTATGGGACTTCTCCAATCTGTATCTGCCAAAGTATCAATATTTAGAACTTCAAATTCTTTCTGATCTACATAACCTAGTTTCGAAGTTTCCAAGTCTAATGGTGATACTTTGGTAGCCAATATTATGCCTCTTGTTTCTCTGAGATATTGGATTTTTTCTCTAGATATCTTATATCCTGAAGCTATTTGAGCCAAGTCATTTGCCTCCTGATTATCAATTCTGGGAATATGTTTTATATCTACATATTCAAATTTTTTGAGTAATCTATTAGCAATAACGAAGTACATGATCAAATTTTCCTTGATACATTTGTATTCTTTGGTTATCTGTTTGATGACCAGCTCTGAGTCTCCCTTAATTTCGACTCTAGTTGCCCCTAATTCTAGCAAAGCTTCAAGTCCAGCAATTAATGCTTCATACTCAGCTTCGTTGTTCGAACAAGGAGGGCCTTCTAACTTGTACTTGAATTTCGTTGGAATTCCCTCAGGAGAAATTATAAGGACTCCAACACCACTTCCATATTTATGTGTTGACCCATCGAAGGATAATTTCCAAGGCTGGACCTCAACATAATCTAACGCGAAGTCCTCACTCACAAAGTGATCCACTATGAAATCTGAAACTACTTGTCCTTTCATAGCTTTTAAAGGCTTGAAGGTCAAATTGTACTCAGTGAGCGCTAAGGCCCATTTGCCAATCCTGCTGTGCATGATTGGTTTCGAAAGCATATGTTTAATAACATCAAATTGAGATGAAACATAAACATCAACGGGTTCAATATAATATTTAAGTTTTGTACAAGAGAAATACAGACAAAGGCATAGTTTTTCAATGCTACTATACTTAGCCTCTGCTTTATTTAGGACCCTACTAAGATAATAGATGGCTCTTTCGACGCCATCATCATTTTCTTGGGCCAACATACTACCTATAGTTATATTGGAGGCAGAGATGTACAACCTCATTGGTTTATCTTTCGAAGGGGGTGCAAGTATAGGAGGATGCATCAAATAAGATTTGATTTTCTCGAATGCCTCCTGATGCTGCGCAGTCCATTCAAAATTCCCTTGGTTTAGATGGAGAAGTGGAGAGAAAGCTTGAGTTCGCCCACTCAAATTAGATATGAATCTCCTTAAAAAGTTAATTTTACCCAATAGAGATTGCAACTCTTTCTTGGTTGAAAGAGGCTTCGTCTCCATAATAGACTTCGTCTTGTTCAAGTTAATTTCGATCCCCTTCTTGTGGACCAGAAATCCTAGGAAATCCCCAGCCTGGACAAAGAAAGCACATTTAAGAGGATTCATTTTTAAGCCATGTTTTCTCATTCTTTCGAATGACTGGCAAAGGTGAGTCAAATGATCCTCATCAGAAACAGATTTGACCACTATGTCATCTATATAAATCTGCATAAATGACTCAATGAAATCATGAAAAATAGTATTCATTGCCCTCTGATATGTTGCCCCAGCATTTTTTAGTCCAAATGGCATAACTACCCATTCATAAGTGCCTAAAGCGCCTGGACATCTGAATGCAGTTTTGGGAACATCATCCTCAGCAATAAAAATCTGATTATACCCAGAGTATCCATCTAACATACTGAGGTATTCGAAACCCGCAGCAGAATCAATCAGCATTTCTGCTATAGGCATGGAATATTCATCTTTTGGGGTGGCAGTGTTTAAATCCCTAAAATCTATGCAAATTCGTAAAGAGCCATTTTTCTTAATAACAGGTACAATGTTAGCAAGCCATTCTACGTACCTTGTGGTCCTGATAAATTTGCATCGAAGGAGCCGTTCCACCTCTGCCTTTATTTTTGAGAGGATTTCTGGAGCGAATCGTCTAGGCATCTGCTTGATGGGCTTCTTGCCATCCTTGATTGGAAGCCTATGTTCTACCAGTTCCCTCTTTAAACCAGGCATTTCATCATAATCCCAGGCGAAGCAATCTCTATTTCGTTTGAGCATTTCAACCACTTTGCCTTTTAAGTTGGGACTAAGTTTCGCACTGATGTATGTAATCCTTTTTTCAACACCATCCCCAATATCAACTTCCTCCAAAGGATCTTGGGCCAGCATCTTAGTGCTTGATGACTCTGGATCCTTTTTGAACCCCAAGGGCTCTTGATCATAAATGGCATCTAGTCTTTGATCCATCAGTTCAGAAGTTTGTCCGTCACATGATGAGGATGAATGGTTTCCTTCAGGATTTGCTATTTCTTTTTTGTCTATGGCTTCGATAGCCATGTTTTGTATTTCGGCTTCGAGAGCCGTTCTTCATTTGTTCTCAGCCAAATAGGCCGAAATCTTTTGGTAGTAATTTGATTCAGTCATAATAACCTTCGTTTGCCCAGCCAGTTGGCCGTATCTTCGAAGTCTCTCCATCTCTCTCAGTCACCTGCCCATCCCACATGATTTCCTTATCCCATTGGAATCCATTGGGACGCAAGGTTAGGGAATAATAAGCGTTCTCATTTAGCTCGAAATATTCCTCAGGTGGGTGACATGGCCCTATGTTGGCCATATTTCTGTCGAAATTCCTTTTGTCCACATTGTTGATTTCTGCCATATAGTAGCTTTGGTCTGCTTCTATATTTTCAACAATCCCATCATCTCTCCACAACACCAGCCTTTGATGCATTGAAGAAGGTACATCTCCAACTCTATGGATCCATTCCCTGCCAAGCAACAGATTGTAATTTTCTTTTGCAGCAATGACCATAAACATTGTTGGCCTTGTGAGGGAACCAACTGTCAGGTTAACTTGTATTACTCCCAAAGTCTGGCCAACCTTCCCTTCATAATTCGAAAGCACCATGTTGTGAGGTTTAACATCTGAATCCTGCATTCCTATTCTCTTCAGCATGAATTGGGGCATCAGATTGACAACAGCTCCACCATCTACCAGAACCTTGTTCACACCATATTGTTCCACCTTTGCCCTGATGAATAAGGGTTTGAGATGGTTTTTCATTCCTTCGTCTGGCTTTTCAAAGAAATCATTCTTCTCTTCGACCGCTCCATTGTTCATCACATAATAGCATATTGGCCTATGTCTGGCCATTTCGTCCTCATCAGTCTCCTCATCAGCATAAACCTCTGTTTCCTGATTGTACTCACAAGGCAACACCGAAACTACATTGTAGTTTGCATTGAAGAAGGATTCCCCCTCAGATTCGAATGCATCAGTCATCAAGTCCTCTTTGTTCGCAGCTTCCTTCTGAGTCTTATTTTCCTTAGTGTCCTTCTGTGGAGAAAAAAGTTTCCTGGACACTGGGGGTTTTCCCCCAGTCTGGTTCAGTGATGTTGGGTTATTGGTACTGGATTCTCCTACTCCCATAGGTTTCAAATCCCTTGCAGCTTTTTGGTTTCTCTGGTGTCTGCGCCATTGAGAGCGAGACATTGGGTTTCTGCCCTTATAGTTCTCCAATCTTATTTCCTCCCTCCTGTTCGAATTGAATTTCCTCCTGTACGCCATTGCAGTCCTGCTTCCTCGATCGAAGCTGCGCCACTTCCCTTTTCCCTTATCAGCATTCACTTGCAGCCATCTATCAGTGGGGATTTCTGCAGGTAGTTTAAAGGAAACTCTCTTTGCTCCCCTGGGATAAGGGCTATCTGGCCTCCTTGGCATACTTCTGGCTGTGCTAACAAGATTCGAAGGCATTCCGCCCTGGTGCCCCCAGCCTGACGCAAATGGAATTCTCTCGAATGCTTCAGCCATTTCCTTATCATACACTGCTGCACATCTGGGACATATCAAGCATTCTGTTCCAATCTTGTGGCAACGAACCAGGAATTCGAGCAGACTTTCATCAGCTTTTGGATAGACTTTGTATAGTTGGTTGTCTTGCCTCCAGTTGACTCCTGTTCGTTCACGCCGGGCCCTTTCGAATTCAGCAGCAATTCTGGGGTTGCAGATGATACTGCACCTTGGGCATAACTACTTCTCCTGATTTTTCTTATGACAGTGGAAGAGGTATTCACGCAAACTTGCGTCCTTTCTAGGTAAGTTCTCTCTTCTCTGTTCTCTTTCCCTCTCTAGACAGTGTTCCACTTCTTCCATTTCAGCATTAGGCTGTTCGAAATCCACCATATTCACTCCCAGCATCTGGTCATCAGAAATTTTGACTCCTTCAAATTTCATCCTAAGACCTTCAGTGGCCTCAGCTAATTTTCTGTCACTTAATATCTTTGCTTTGAGCACCTTTGGGAGGCCATCAGTGGCTTCTGTTTCGTTTTTGATCAATAGGAGGCCATCAGTAGCCTCTTTTTTGTTTTCGATTAGGATGAAGTCCCCATCCTCTTCGAATTCCTCCTTCGACTCAACTTTCCCCTCAACAATTTCCACCACATTGATGTCTAGAGGTTCAGCATAGTTAGTCTCCGCCATCAGCAATGGATCAGTATCAACTTTCATTGGATTCTTTCCCTTGTCTGAGAACTTCAGCCTGCCATCCTTGATTGCATTCTGTATCAAATCCCTGAAAAGAAAACACTATGAGGTCTTATGGCCTAAAAAGTTATGATATTTACAAAAGCCCCTCTTTTTCCTTTGTTCCAACGGAGTAACCTTAAGGTTAGGAGGAACTATTAACTGGCTATCTTTAACAAGTAGATCAAATATCTCATCACATTTAGTTATATCGAAAGTATAGATTTTCTTGGGGAATTTATCATTCCTTTCACTTTCGACAGAATCCTTTCCATTGGAAGGAAGTAGAACTTTGCAAGCATAAGGGGGTGCTTCTTTTAGTTCTGCAAGATCTATTTCGAACTGATCAAAATCATAAGGGTCTTGAGAATCATCTATGTTTTCCTCTTCAGCCTCTATGTAGGCTATTCTCTCTTTCTTATGATTTTTACTAGCCCTGGCTTTTTCAGCTTTTAATCTTTCGACCTGACGCACTCTGTCTGCTAGTTGGGCCATATCTTTAAGATATTGTGTATCCAATTTCTTTCGAATGGAATAATCTAGGCCCCCAGCAGCCATTTTGACCAATTCATGTTCAGGGACCACTGTGAAGCATCTGGATTTTAATAAACGGAATCTATTCAAATATTCATCTATTGGTTCCGTGAATTTTCTCTTAATGCTTGCTAGTTCCTTAAGACTGATTTTAGACTGACCCATGTAAAATTGTTCATGGAAAAGTCTTTCTAAATAAGGCCATGTGTCTACAGATCCAGGGGGCAAGGTGGTGAACCAAGTAAAAGCGTTCTTTGTCAAAGAACTTGGGAAGTATTTTATCCTAAGATTTTCATCATTTGCTATACCTCCTGCTTCTGTTAAATATCTTGCTATATGTTCCACTGTTGATTCACTTGTATCTCCAACAAATTTCGTGAATTTAGGAACTTTCAAGCCCCTGGGTAATTCTGTTTGCAAAATATAATCCATAATAGGAGATGTGTAATTTGGCCTCCTAAATCCTGAATTTAAACCATTCTGGGCCATTATTCTTTCAATCATGGTGGTGAGGTTATTTTCTGCCACTAAATTGTCATTTCTAATTCCATGAACAATTTCGTCTGCATTTTGGTCCCTATTCACCATCAGTATAGGTCTAGGCTGTTCATTCTGAACTTCCTGAATTCCTTGGTCTCTTAATCTTACCCCTATATTTCTTTCTTCGACCACTTGTACAGGGGGTCGAATTTGTTCAATTATGGGTTCTTCATTTCGAATCTCCACTAGGTTTTGCCTACGCCTTGCAGGCGCATTAGGGGCACCAAAAAAATCTGCTATTCTGGCCATCTGGGCTGCATTTTCTTGGTTTGTTCTATTTATATTCTGGATTAGGGGATTGAAAATAGAATTCATTTCGCGGGCTAAGATTCCTACCATGTCATGATTGCTATCATCCATCTGTTGTCTAAGGGCTGCCTGACTATTGGTTGTAAGAGTAGGCAATTGGGCGAAGTTTCCTATATTCTGGAAATTTGTACCCAAATGGTTCATTCCTGAACCAGATCCTTGGAGTGGGGACGAAGTTGATGCATTATGTAACCCTGCCATAAACGAAGTTGGCATCCCATACTGAGGATTTCTGGGTCTCAAAGGTTCGAAACCTGGAGGCCTAGGGGGGTCGAATACTGTTGATTCCCTATGTGTGGCGCAGTTTGCACTGAAGACACGTTTGATGGCATGTCTAATGTGCTTACTGGGATTGTATTCGAACTGCCAACAGGAATGGCATTGGAGGCTTCAATCGAACTTGAAACGATTGTTGCAGCCCCCTGTGGGGGATTCTGTACCCCATCTTGGTTGGTTGTATTAACCATTATTTTGGTATGTTGTTTTCTGGGTATATGTGGATTGTTATTCTTTATTTTGCCGCTTCGAAGGTTCATGTACTGAAACACGCTCCACACTCAGAAAATCCTAAAACTTCTCTAATATGTTTGTTTGATAAAACTTTTTGTTATGACACTGTCCCACCGGGTGTGCCAATTTGTTTACAGTGATTTCTAGTAAACAACCGCTAGTCTTCCAATTTACTAATTATTATTGGTTACTTGCAGGATCGACTAGATTGATCCTAGAACACATGTGTCATAAATTATTTTTATGTTCATATCTATTATATTGATAGACTTATATTGTATGTTATGTTTGAAGACGAGATTCTTAGGAAAGATTTCTAAAATGGTCTATAGGAATAAACTAAATGAATGTAGGCAGGAAAGGCTTCGAATTAAACTTGGGCTTGAATGTAAAGATAATTCTAAAATGGCTTGAATGTGAAGATAAGTGTTTGACTAAAAGGATAAAGTTAAAGTAAATCGAAGGATTTAAGGGTAAAAATACTGTCTAACGAAATGACTGTGTTTAAAGGCAAGTAAAACAAAGAAATGCAAGGAAATCGAAGGATTTAAAGGGAAAGGGAATACTGTAATGCAAGGAAATCGAAGGATGTAAAGGGCAAGGAAATACTGTAAAGGTGAACTAAATATAACAAGACTTGTATTGAAATTGTAAAAAAGTAATGATGTTCAACACATACATTGTATCTTCTGACTCGTTTTCCTTAATTCACGGAAGTAATAAGTATTTTGAGATATTTTAGTACATAAAAGTGAACATTCTTAAATCTAACATAAGAACACCTATTTATAATGTCTTGACCCTAACGGCCCTATTCTAAAATCACGCCACGTTCGAAGCATGCAGGCTTCCTATGTTTGCTGACTTCCACGCGTCTTCTAGAATGGCGCTCTTTATTTGAAATTCGAAATCTGTACCAATCGAAGCATCTTGCAAAATCTGTTCCAATCGAAGCATCTTGCTTCTTCGTTGCTTTCGAAATAACCCAATTACCTGGACCGTTTCCAACTTCTGGCACCCTTACATAAAGGAGCTCTTTTATAATTCGAACACTAAAACAAGTCCAAATTGAAATCTGCTGGAAATTGAATAATCCTTCAACATAATGACTCCATATCTCCCACTAATATCCAATATTGATATTAATCTCCTTAGGTACTTTATTCGAAATATTATTTTGATAGTGGTTTCTTCCTTATTCGAAATAGCCAGCTAACACAATGATAATAATAAGTATCACCCCCCTTACCTGGTAATTCCTAGAGGATGATTTTTCTCTTCACGTTCTCTACCGAAATCCCTTTGGTTCCTCGTGCCCTAGCTCTACTATGTTATTCCGATTCTTTTACGAACACACAAATGAGACATTTTCCCTCTTTTCCTTGTTTAACCCTTAAACTATTTCTATGGTCTTCCTATCTTACCTTCACTTATCATTTCACCAATTACCACCTTGTCCCCAATGTTTCTACACCAATACTATTCTATTTCAATATTAAATATAATTCTAAATAATTATCAAGTAATTATCTAAATTTTAAAATTACTCATATTCTCCTTAATTCCCACTATTCCACACATGGCATCGCAACACGCATCATATTCAACAAAACATCATATATTCACCAATAATTCACAAATACTCATGATAAATTAATTAATTAAATAATCTAATTATTTTGGGGTGTTACAATCAACACGCAACATGATTAATCTTCCAATTAGACATTATAAAAGTGGACCTTCTCAGTTGCAAACCATTCAAATCATCTTTTAAATTCTTTCTAAATCCAAAATGATTACTTCAACTGAAATTTCAAGACCTTCATCACTTCAGAGACTACCATGGTCAAGGAGCCAAGGTGGTGAAGCAATGCATTGAGCAGAGGCAAGAACAGATCAAGTCTTTTGAAGCAAGCATAGCTTTTAAAGCTTTGAAGCCCGAGAAAGCTCCAGAGGCATCAAAGAAAAGGAAGTTCAAGAAGAGGAAGACCCTCGTAAAATAAGATTCTTCTATTTCAGATGAAGATGATGGATATTTTGATTCAAGTGATGAAGATGAACAAGATTTAAGTTGGGGTAACTTTTTCAAGGCCGGGCATTTTAGATATTCTCTGTAGAGTGTTATATCTGAAATATTTTTGAATGTACTTACTTCTTCAATTTTAATGAAAGTTTAATCCTTTTTCCATTAACACATATTTACTCCATTATCCGTAAATTTCAGATTACAATTCAATAAGATGTATGGGAAAAATTATTCTAAGTACATATGATAAAAAATCAATTTTAACGCATAGTGTCCAAACTGATTATAACCAATAAGTGCATCTTCTTAGTACAATCAAACTGATTTCCACAACTAGGCATATGCACAGGAACTTAAAAAGAGTGGTTGAAAAAAGGACTACCAAACGAGCTTGTTTTCAAAAACTGATTGGGCATAAAAAAAAGAAAAACAATATGTTATATTAAACATGCTTATAAAACAGGATCTTCATAACATAAGAAGGAAACACTTTAAAATACTAGCTTAAAGAAAAAAACGAATAATCTAACATAAGAAGAAGAGAAGAAACCAAAAACAACTTTTCATCAGAAGTAGAGAATTGAAGAGAACAAAGAAACTGGAGTAGTTGAAAGTACTCAGACGCTAATACAAATGAGAGTGTCAACACAATTGATAACAACACTCAAGACACACAGAAGAAACCATAGAAGAATTTCACTCAAGAAAAGGACACAAAAGATGATAATTAGATCCCCTATTTTAGGTTCGATGACTAGGAAAAAGATCAGTCATTGAGAGAGTTGTAAATGTAGCAACTGTATAGAAATGTAACCTTCCTATAAGGATGCTAGAAAATTGTGCTATAACATTAATAGACTTAGTTTGAGACTAATAATTGTATTAACTTCAGTCATAAAAGATGTAATACCAACATAAGTTAAGCAAGATTTTTAATTTACCAGAAATTAAATATTTAATCCCTTCAATGTACCAGAGTTTCAAAGGCTGAAATAATTTAGAGGTTGCCAAATATTAGAGGTTATCCAATGACTCCTTGATATGGTTATCTTTGATTATCTTCAGATACTGAAACTCCATTTAAACTCAAGCATTAATCTTTGATAAACACCATGTTTAGATTTTTCTTGATAAAGTAAAACATTTCAACAGTAAGAGGTTTGGTAAATATATCATCCCATTAATGATCAGTATCAATAAACTGAATATCTATAACACCCTTCTGAACATAATCTCTAATATAATGATGTCTAATCTCAATATGCTTGGTTCTAAAATGTTGAATAGGATTTTTTGTTAAACAAGCGGCAACAATATTATCACAGAAAATTGGTATATTATTACCACATATCTGATAATCCTCTAACTGATATTTCATCGATAGTAATTGTGTACAACATTTAGCAGATGAGATGTATTATGCTTCTGCTATAGACAAAGCAATAGTTATTTGTCTCTTACTGGCCCAGGAAATTAGGTTTTCACCAATGAATTGATAGTTTCCACTAGTGGATTTTCTCTCAATTCAATCTCCAGCATAGTCAGCATCATATAATCCAACTAGCTTATAATCTATGGATTTCTTATGAAGAAGAACCAGATTTGATGTTCCTTTCAAATACCTAAAGGTCCTCTTAACAAAAATTAAGTGAGCTTCTATAGAGTTTGATTGAAATCTTACACACAAGCATACATTATACAAAATATCAGGCCTAAAAGCAGTGAGGTAAAGTAAGGAGCCAACCATACCTCGATACAGCTTTTGATCTGTCTTTGTGCTACTTTCTTCTTTGTTCAAATTGCAGGTAAGATGCATAAGTGTTGTCATAATCTTGAAATCTTCAAGATTAAACTTCTTCATATTCTCCTTTATATACTTAGATTGATGAACATAGGTTCCATCTTTGCATTGTTGATTTGAATTCCAAAGAAGAATTTTAATTCTCCTATCATGCTCATTTCAAACTCAACCTGCATAGTCTCAGAAAATTGCTTGCACAAAGTGGCATTAGTAGAACCAAAAATTATGCCCTCAACATAGATTTGGACAATTAAGATATCCTTATTTAGAGTTTTTCTAAATAATGTAGTGTCCACCTGACCTTTTTGAAAGTCATTTTCAATTAAGAAATTGATCAATTTTTCATACCAAGCTCTTGGAGCTTGTTTGAGTCCATAGAGTGATTTCTTTAGTTTGAAAACAAAATATGGGTGGACATAGTCCTCAAACCTAAGAGGTTGTTTGACATACACTTCTTCAAAAATGACTTCATTTAAGAAAGCAACATGCATTTGATATAAAATAATATCATGATGAATAACATAAGGGAGAAGAAGCCTGATTGTCTCTAACCTTGCAACTGGTGCAAAGGTTTCAGAGAAATCTATACCTTATTGCTGACTGTAGCCTTGAAAAGTCTATCTTTGTTTCTTACCACCTTTCCTTGTTCGCTCAACTTATTTCTGAACACCCCTTTTGTTCCAATAATGTTTTTCTGATTTGATCTAGGCGTCATACCCCAATTTCACCACTATATTTTTCATCTATATTTTAATAGGTCAAGTTGCCACGTTGCAATGGGATTCATCATAGCATTCCATATGTATCATTCAAGTCAAAGATTTGACTTTTTCTTTGACCTTTGATTGAATTATCATTGCTTTATCATTCAAGTCACTGCTTTATCATTGTTTTTTTCACATTAATTCTTATTTGAATTTGCATTTTGTCAATCATTGGATTATGCATATTTTTAATTTGCATTCTTATTAATAATTAATTTTGTTATTAATGAAATTTATTCTTTTAATGATTAAATTAGTTACTAATTAAGTTTGCATTTTATCAATGATTGCATTTATTGAATTGGCATTTTTAAATTGAGTTTTAGAATGAAAATCTCTTTATTTACTTTTATCATTTCTATTATATAATAAGATAAAAATCAGAAAAATGAATAGTTTTATTTACAGTAAGGAAATACAAAAAAGGAACAAAAAAAAGAGTTTTACAATAAAAGATTATTTCTATTTGTCTTTTTTAGAATAAAACAAATAAAGATTAATTTTGATTCAAATACTTTTACGTGTATATCAGCTTTTACATAAACCATACACATACAGGTCACGTGAAAAAATGAGAACAAAAATACAATAGAGCTCATGCTTCAGATCATCAATGCATCATCCAGGCCGCATATCATCATCATCATCTGAAAATACAAGTATTCAAAATCAGCACATGCACAGATACATCACATATAGCATACCGCATACACAAGCTCATACGCGTTTCTTTCACAAACTTTCAGTTAAAAACCAAATAACAAACTCATGCCTTTTCACATTCATACCTCCAATTCACAAACTTGAACAAGCAAAAGCACAACAAACTGATTTAATCTCAGACTCTCTTTCTCTGGCAATCAACAGTCCAAATTCCTCATCATAATCTCACACGGATCCTCATATTTCCCCCCTCAATCCCTCTTCTTTTTACCTCCAAAAGCCCTGCGAAAATCACCACACTCCCTATATAAAAAATTAGGTACAGCTTAATAAAAAATTAGGTACAGTTCAATCAACTTTTTTCGACAGTAAAGGATGAGACGTTCAAAGATATAGGGGCAATAGCGGAGTTGGAATCCAACGGGATCATTTCAACATAATTATATGTTTTGTTTTCACTTTGTACTCTTTTCATTTTATGACAATTTCCTCTTATTAGGATTTATGTCTCTTTGTACAAAATCGGTTGTTCATAGGCAAATTATCAATGCAAATACACCTTATAATTCAAACGTTTTATTTTTTATTTTTTTCTGTTTTGTTTGCAAAAACGTCCAGCTGAGTTTATTCCTCCAAAACTGTAAAATTTCCTACAGATTTCTTCTCTCCAGCAGAGCTTTGTTTCCTCAGCAGAACATTTCTCCAACAGGATTTATTTTCCCAACAAATTACAATCTCCCCAGCTCGAGTCTACTCCTCAGATGGCAACGATTCACCGAAAAAATTCCTCTCCTCAGTGAAATCGTCACTATCCCCAGAAATTTGCTACAAAACCTGGAATCAGACCAAATATGGATCAACTTTATCCTCCCCAGACGAGTCGGAAGGTTATTCATCTCTTTTATCCTCAGTCAAGGCATATAAGAATTAATCTCCCCAAATGAGTCGAAAGGTTATCCATCTCTTTTATCCCCAGACAGGGTATATAAGAATTAAACTCTCTAGACGAGTCAGAAAGTTATCCATCTCTTTTATCCACAGTCAGGGTATATAAGAATTAAACTCTCCAGTAAAGCGATGAACGACTAATGTTCCCGAACCCTTCTCCCCAAACAGAAGTCAACATTCCCCAGCAGAGTTTCCTCAAACAACAAGCAGGAATTCCCAGCAGAAACATTCTAGACAAGGTTGAAAATTACACATGTTCTTCATCTCTAGCGTCAGTAAGAGATTCATTTTCCCCAGCAGGATATCATATGGAGCTTTTGATACACTTCCATTAACATTTCACATTCATACATCATTTACCAATATCATAGCATATGCATACGAAACACATATAGCACAGTCTCATTTATTTTGAGAACATCATTACGCAATGCATTTCATACATCATGACATTGCATACAAATAACTCTTTACTTTTTCAGGAAAGATCAATCAACAGACGAGTATCATCAACAATTCTCAAATGGGTCTAAGATTAATTCCCGAAACAAGACAGGAAAACTATCTATACAACCGAACAAAGATTAACTCTCGAAACAAGACGAGGAAACTATCTTTCTTTCTTTATGGTCAGATAAAGATCAATTCCCAAAACAGGACGGGGCGACTATCTTTATCACCAAGTGGTATGAACTCCCGAAACAGGGTGGGTTTACCAACAAAAACAGATTGTAGATCAATTCCCGAAACAAGACGGCGCGACTATCTAAATGACGAAGACTCCCTTCAGAGACCTCTTATGTCTCAGATTAAATCAAACGTAGATTTATTCTAATACTTCTTCCAGTAGACCTTTTCTGGCTCAGACTAAATCAACCATAGATTTATCCTGAAACTTCTTCCAATTAAGGACGGTCATAGATATCTTCTGGCTCAGATTAAATCAACCATAGATTTATTCTAATACTTCTTCCAGTAGACTTTTTCTAGCTCAAATTAAATCGACCATAGATTTATCGTGATACTTCTTCCAGTTAAAGATAAAAAGACCTCTTCTGGCCCAGTTTAAATCGAACGTAGATTTATTCTGATACTTCTTCCAGTTGAAGTCGAGCATAGACTTAGTCTAAATTCTATCCATAGTTACTTTAGATGGCCTATATAAGTCTATCTATGACAACTCTCCATCACCTCTCCAAATGACATCTTTAAGCCTATTCCCAGTATAATCAACTAATAGCATTACTTCGGGCAGATGCGAGTGCAAATTTCTAGGCACTTAAATGTTCAATCATCTTCTACCTTCAAGTCACGAATGGAGGACAATAATGACCAATAATAGTCTCCTACCAAACCTGTGCAACCTCACTGAAACCTCCACTCAACACTCATACTCACCCAACCGAACAACCATACTTAACCTTACTCACCTGCATCAACTCATATGAAACACGCAAGTCAGCACAAATCCTCAACAACGCATAAAGCAATCTCGCAACTCAGATTCCGCTAAGAATAATATCTAGGAGAAGAAGAGAAGTACCCGAGGAAGAGATTTAGAGGCTTACCTGGAGGAAATCACCTCCGAAGAAGATGTAGCACATCGTTGTTTTTCGTTTCTTTTTTTTCATTTATGTTCTAATTTGATTTTTGTCTTCCTTGTGTTATCTATAATCACCATCAAGAACATAATGAGAAAGAATTGGGGCATTTCGGGTTTGTGCAGGGACGAGGGTAGATTACGTTTTATTTGTTATCTCCATTTGGTTTTTGAGTTTGTGATGCAAAATCAGAATCGTTTGAGAGCCATGAAATTAGCATGTCTTCACATAATTCAAACTCTTCTTCAATTTCAAAATGGTCACGAATATCTACCACCTTAGATATGAGAGGAGATACAAGAGGTGAAACAACTTGAGACACATTAGGTTTGGGAATGTTATCGGGATGCACCATACCTAATGTGATAAAAAACATTAAACTAATTAATATACAGTTGTTGGAAAATTAAGCACATCTAGGAACGAAAATATATTTTCGGTTAAGTTCAACTACTAACCGGAATTATATTTCTAGTATTAGTGTAACCTTTTTCAAGATGAAAAGCAGATTAATGTGAATAATGAGGATTGAAATGAATAAAATTTACCTTAAATTTCACTATCTTGAGCTCCTTTTGATATGATGAACCACAAGAGTGAAGATTTGGAGTGAAAAAATAGATTGAAAATGGAAGGGTTTTTGAGAGGGTTTATGGAAAGATGAAGAAATAAATTTGATCATCCTTGTCCATGATGGTTACTGTTTTAAGTAATATGCATTTTTCATTATACAGGAAGTATATTTCCGGTAATATATAAAATGACAAGGTGACAGAAAATTCAATCTTCCCTCTATACAAACCGGAAACACAATATTGCTTGCAATAGAAACTATAATTCTGGTTCTGTTTTTGCCTTTTGAATAGGGTGGAACCATATTTGGTCTGTTTGTGTGTGGTGCATGGTGCGCACTGGAAATATATTTCCGGTTTCTAAGGGGCATTTTAGGAATTACATAGGGTTTTTCTTTTCACTATAGAGTGGAAAAAGAAATTATCTTTCATTTACTCCATCACCATCAGTATGCTTATTAAACCCAAGGATTTAACATGCTACCCCCCTTACCACTTATACACCCCCTATTAGAGGCATTTTTACTATAAAGTCCCTCTAAAATACCTGAATTTTTGAAATTTATGGTTCTGTACCAGAAATTTCGGTTAAATTACCACTTTTTACCATGGTGTATGTACTCAACCAGAAATTTGAAAATTTCAATATCGGAAATTTCAAATTTCCAGGAACTGTCATCCTTGTATGTACCGAAAATTTTGAAATTTTCGGTAGGTGTGAAAGAACCAGAAATTTGAAATTTCCGGTAGTATTGAGAGTTATTTTTTTCTTCCTTTTTTAACTTTTACTTGAATAGTTTATACAGTAAAATAGCTAACCGAATTAATATATAAATAGAATAAATATCATACATATATGCATAAAATTAAAGCTACAATCACTTCCTACACAAATGTTCCTAATGCCTGAAGCGACCTGCATATGCTGATTCTCATAACAATTTGTCCTTCCTCCCTCGGGTTCCATTAGGAGAATCAGACCGAATTGTAACAACATCAATACCATGCTTTATATTTTTTTTGTAATTTGTAACACCCCACTTTCCCAATTATATAATTACAATAAAACATACGAAATATATCAGAGTACACCAGTAGGATGTCACATCTTTCAAAAACTCACAACGTTTCAAGTCACTTTATTACTTCATTTCATATAAAATCAACTCAACAGTGGAATAATTAAATTAATTCACTTCCAAGGCACTAAGGCCTCAACAATAATAAAACTCCACAAAATATGAGGTTCAACGTGATTTTAAAATAAGGTACGTAATAAATAAAACAATGCAAAACATAACAAGTTTCCCATATTCCCGTGTTACGTATTAGAGTGACTCCTAAGACTCAATCAGGTAACACTCACTCTAAGCCCTACTCGGGTACCTGATTATCTGTACTCCCAGAGAAGCACATACACAACAACAGAAAGGGGTGAGAATTACATTCAATAAATATATGGTAAATATCACATGCTAAGGAGTAGTAATTCATACCATTCACACAATTCACATATCATTCACTACTTGACATCACATGCATCATCTACATAGCCAGACAACAAATCTACAGAAATGCAATGAAATAAGACCAACACTGACTCAATGCATGTTGTACCAACATGGTATAAGCTCCCCTCTTCATGCCGAATAGGGCAACAATAGGGCATAATCCCTCAACATAACGCCATTATAGGCCAACAACATAGCATAAGCTCTCATCAATGCTTTCATGCAACACCAAAATGAAAAACAAGACTATGAAACCATTGAGGGCATAAGCCTACAACATTTCACCCATACAAGCCGACAACATCATCATCATGTAATATATTATGCAATTCATCCATACAACTTCACACAATATCATCATGTTACATCACATCATTAACATCACACATTATACAAAATACACACAAAGTTCCACGTTTTAACACAATTTCCATTATTACTAGCCTTCCTATATCTATCAAAGTCATACTAATCACTACAGTTCAAGAGAAACTACACTGCATGCAAAAACAGGAAAGAAATCGCGGAAATGAAATTTTCTGCACATCAGCCTGCCAATACACGTATGGCCCTGCCCATACACGTATGGCTTCTTCCTGTACCATCTCATATGTGTATCATACATGTATCACTAGAGGCCTTTCCCCCCAAAAAACCATTTGAGATCCCCATATGCGTACTGGCTAGTCCATACACGTATGACCCTCTTCTCATACGCGTACCATACGTGTTCCAGCAGAAGGTCATGTTAGCTTAGGGACAGGGTGCGTACCATACGCGTACGACCCCTTAGAGTGTCCCTCATACGTGTATGGCCTCCCCCATATGTGTATGGAAAATTTGCAACTTCTAAAATTCTGTTTTCGCACCAGTACGATTTCCACTCGTTTAGAGCACTTCCAACCTCCTAATTTAGATCCAAAATAGTGTGTTTACACATAATAACCTATATACTTTATCTAATTTCTTTAAACACTTATTCTATAACAATTTACTGCATTAAAAACATCATTTTTCATCATCTCTATACACCCATATTTTCAGATTTGGGATTTTATGGAAGAAACCACAACAACAACATCAGTCCTTATCAAAATTCACAGTAATAACATCATACCATTCACAGTTTCATGATAATCATATAGACCTAAACAAAAATCAAACAATGGAAAGGATATGTACCAATTACACACAAAATCTAAAGAGGAAAAGGAACCCTGACTATCCTCTCATGATATAATCACCCTTTAGAGAACTCATTCTCCCCCCTTACCTTAGTCTGGAGCTTTGATCCTTCAACAATGATAAAATATTTCTTGTCTTAGCTTTTCCCTTTTCTTCTTTTCTCTGTTTCTACGTGACAATAGTTTTTCCAATTCTCTTTCTACCACTCTCTCTAATTAGTGTGTTTTATTCTTAATAACAAGTAATAATAATAATAATGGAACAATAATAATAATAATAATAATAATAATAATAATAATAATAATAATAATAATAATAATATTAATAGTACTAATATTATTAGTGGTAACTTTACTCTATATCTAATAATATTTTTATTAATAATAATAGTATATTCCATCCTTCACCAATATTATTATTATTATTATTATTATTATTATTATTATTATATTATTATTATTATTATTATTATTATTATTATTATTATTATTATTATTATTATTATTATTATTATTATTATTATTATTATTATTATTATTATTATTATTATTATTATTATTATTATTATTATTATTATTATTATTATTATTATTATTATTATTATTATTATTATTATTATTATTATTATTATTATTATTATATTATTATTATTATTATTATTATTATTATTATTATTATTATTATTATTATTATTATTATTATTATTATTATTATTATTATTATTATTATTATTATTATTATTATTATTATTATTATTATTATTATTATTATTATTATTATTATTATTATTATTATTATTATTATTATTATTATTATTATTATTATTATTATTATTATTATTATTATTATTATTATTATTATTATTATTATTATTATTATTATTATTATTATTATTATTATTATTATTATTATTATTATTATTATTATTATTATATTATTATTATTATTATTATTATTATTATTATTATTATTATTATTATTATTATTATTATTATTATTATTATTATTATTATTATTATTATTATTATTATTATTATTATTATTATTATTATTATATTATTATTATTATTATTATTATTATTATTATTATTATTATTATTATATTTTATTATTTTATTCTTATTACTTATTATTATTTATTATTATTATTATTCTTATTATAGTATATTATTATGATTATTATTATTATTATTATTATTATTATTATTATTATTATTATTATTATTATTATTATTATTATTATTATTATTATTATTATTATTATTATTATTATTATTATTATTATTATTATTATTATTATTATTATTATTATTATTATTATTATTATTATTATTATTATTATTATTATTATTATTATTATTATTATTATTATTATTATTATTATTATTATTATTATTATTATTATTATTATTATTATTATTATTATTATTATTATTATTATTATTATTATTATTATTATTATTATTATTATTATTATTATTATTATTATTATTATTATTATTATTATTATTATTATTATTATTATTATTATTATTATTATTATTATTATTATTATTATTATTATTATTATTATTATTATTATTATTATTATTATTATTATTATTATTATTATTATTATTATTATTATTATTATTATTATTATTATTATTATTATTATTATTATTATTATTATTATTATTATTATTATTATTATTATTATTATTATTATTATTATTATTATTATTATTATTATTATTATTATTATTATTATAACATAGACTTAGTTGAATTCTAGTTATTTAATTAGAACTAAGTTCTCACACACTCTTAGCTATGCTCACATACCCTTAGTAATAAAAAAATAATTTAAAGTCAATAAATAATGACTAAATATTTAAATGGGGCATTACAACTCTCCCCTGCTTAGAATATTTTTCATTCTCGAAAATTACCTTATGCAAATAATTTTGGATAAGACTCATGCATATTACTCTCTAATTCCCACGTCATACTTTCTCCAGCTGCTCCTCCCCAAACTACTTTCACGAGAGGAATTTCCTTTCCCCTTAACTTCTTTATTTCATGTCCTTCGGTTCTTACTGGTAAGGTCTCAACCGTAAAGTTATCCCTCACTTGCACGTCTTCCATCGGGATTACATGAGATGAACCCGAAATATACTTCCGAAGTTGCGACACATGGAATACGTCATGCAAATTTGAAAGGTGGCAAGGAAGTTGTTGCACCCCAAAATTTACCCTCTTGATTTAGGCTTATGTTTCATCATGAACATCATATTGCACTGTATTCATACTTTGTGACGGGATCAAAGTACTTTGGTTATCTAGTCTTCCTTAAGCTTTGAAGGTTGGTTGCATTGACAAGCTGATCAAGTAGAATCTTATTATCTAAACCTCTGGATCTTTCAAGCTTAAGAGTTATTGCATATCTCAAAGATATTTTTATCCATCTCTTTGGGTCATCAGAGGATTGAAGTTTTGTGTTTGATTACAAGGAAAATCACTCTTTTGATTCACCAGTCAAATTAGGGTTTTGTTTGATCAAGGCTATTGGTCAATATACAAGTCTTGATTTGGGGAGCTACAATATCTCATGGGTATTTAAAAATTATTTGCACAAGGAATTGGTCATGATGCCCAAAGGATTTGAAGTTTTGGAGATGATTCATCAGTCTCCTGAGGTGTTGACCAAAACTAGGGTTTGAGTTTTTATCAGGTTCCCTTGAGAATTTTGAAGTGAAGCTTTGCACATGGACTATATATACTTGGAAGATCATATGTTTTAAGTTTTGATCATCAGTTTTGAAGGGAAGTGGATCAATTGATTCAGAGGGGCAAAATGGTCATTTTGGTCAAAATCAGCCAAAGTCAAGGTTGACCAAGAGAATTTTTGGCCAACCATCAATTCAAGGATGTAATTTTCATATTTCAAGTCCATTTTGGTCATTGTATCAAAGAGATCGAGGTTTGGGTTGAAACTTGTTCTTGAAGAAACCCTAAAAGTTTCTAATTTTGGAAAAATAAGGACTTAATTTCAAAAATTCATATTTTATTCACCTTTGATCAAGAAAATGCAAATGAAATATGCTTGGAAAGCTAAGAGAATGATATTTCACCTCCTTTTGGTTTCATGTCCAAATTAGCAAGGAATCAAGAGTTATGGTCTCTTGAAGTTACAAAATTATGGGTCATTTTCCAAAATTAATGAGTTTCAAGCCTAATTTTGAGAACCTTAATGGATTAATTTGCAAAAACTCTAAACTAAGGCTTTTTAGATCTTTTCAATACCTTTCCAAATTGTGCTTATTTGTGTCAAAATTCAAAAGCATGAGCAAGTTATGGGTTTTGGAATTTTGGAGCATTTTATTGAAACTTGACAAATATGCAAAATGGCCAATTCATGAAAACTCAAGTTTCAGCCATTATCTTTGTTCCTAATCCAGCCCATGACCTACTTGTGACTTTTTAAGGCCCATAATATCAACCATTTCGTGTTCCATGGACCTTGGTGTTTGCTTGAATGAAAAAATGCAAAACTTGCCCAAAATTGCAAAAGCTCCAACACTTTCTGATCAGATGGAATTAAGGGCCAAGATTCTAAGCATGATCTTTTGAAGTCATTTGTCCCACAAAATGCACAGGAAGCCAAAGAATGCACGAGCAAAATAGCTAATTCTGTGCACACTTTATTTTTGCCAAAATTTTCCAATCAAGCCCTTGGACAACTGGGAAGACCAAATTCCTTTTCTAACCTTCTCTACTCACACTATATAGTGCACTGTAAGCCTCATTCCACGAGGAGGACACGCCATTTGCAAGAATTCCGGATCTGAGCTTTACACTCTTCTTCTGCAACTTGATTCGATTCTCTCAATTCCTTGGTTTTTTCTTCAAAATTCTTGTGGATTCAGCTTTAGTGAAGGGAGTAGATCAAGCCAGCACCATTTGTTTGCATATGGAGTAAAGGAGACAGTAGAACACTTTCCGCCTTGAGAGATGAGTATGCATGATTGATCTGAACATAAGCCCTAAGCCTGAGTGTTGCGCGCGTTTTTGAGATGTCCAAAGGTTGAAGATGATGTGGTGGCACTGCATGATTGGTCCGTTTGAATTTTTGTCTCATTTGAATTATTTGTTTTATTTAATATTTTGTTTGATTTTATTTCTTAATCAAAATATTTTTAAAAATCATAAAAAATTTACCATAGGCCAGTAATAACCTCTAGTATTTGTCATATTTTTTTTTGAAAATTTTTAAAATAATTTGATTGGTTTAAAAATTCATAGGTTTAATTAGTTATTTTTTTCAAATTTTATTATCTTTTTAATAATTCTATTGATCTAAAAATGCCACAAAAATTGTTTTAGACTCACAAAATAATGTAAAAATTGATTCTGATTTTGGTTCATCATCTTTTTTTGATTTAAAATATAATTTCAAAGGTTATTTGTAATACTGTTTGTTTATTTTTTAATTTAATATTTCCCTTAATTAAAAAATTCTCAAAAAAAATCATGTAAGCTTGTTTTTAATCATAGGATCTGAACATATTTTTATTTTGACCTTTTTGTGATTTTTGGTTAGGGTTTACATTTTTCCCCTTAGAGAATAGTTTAATTATTAATTGTTTGTTTATTTTTTATTTTAGTATTTGGTTTAATTCAGAAATTCCACAAAAAATCAAGGATGTGTGTTTTTAGTTCTAATGTTTGAATATAATTTTTGTTGGGCATTTTTCTGAATTTTTGATTTAAATATTATTTTGATATGTGAATATTTGTTAATTGAATAATTGTTTGAATTTAATTTCATTTATGACTTTTCCTAATTCAAAAAAATGTGAAAAATATATTTTATGACATTTAGGGTTTCTTGGTGATTGGTAGGACCTTGGTTTAATTTGTTTGAGTTTTGATCCTATTTAATTAATATTTAGGATTAAAAGTCAAAATATAGGGTTTTGTAGCTTATGGTGCAAGTTTCATGTTCAAAACCCTTGTGCCTTGGATTTTTATTGGAATTTAGGTCTTGATTATAGTTCATGAATGTGTTGGGGATTTGAAAACCATTTTTCTTGAATTGTTTGACTTGGTTTGACATTGTTTCCACAAATTATTTTAAAAACTTGTCTAGATTGTTAGTTTTGCCAACTAGCTTGGAACATTGGGCCTCATTTGATCCCATCCTCAAGCATTCATGAACATAAGGCTTTCTTTCTGACTTCTAAATACTTCAAAGATGTTAAGATATTTTTGACTTGAATAATGGACCCTTGTTTCTATTTTTGGTGTATTTTTAAAGTGAAGGTACCCAATTGATGTTTGCATATCTTGTTGCAATTTGTTTGATGGCCAATGAACTTGAGTGAGGCCTATAATTGGGAACCTAATGATCATGTTGATTCTGTTTGTCCATGTTAACTCAAGCCATTTCATTTGAATGCCTCATGTTTGAATGTTTGAACCTTCTAGTGCATTATGTAGGTTCCATCTTTTATTGTGCTCATGAAGTTGTGATTGAATTAATGGTGCATGTTTGAATTGTGTTTGCCCATGACCTCCATGACCTTTAATTGTATTCTTTCCCAGCTCCTGTGATCTTTGATTTATATTCAATTATCAATTCAACATGGTGATAGAAAGGAGCAACACTCCTCTACTTCTTTTGACCTAATTGTGCATATGCCTGTTTCCTCTTATTTGTCATGTCTGATGTTTGATAATTGTTATCATGCTGTTCTCACCTTATCATGTTGCATCCATCCCCTATGTGAGTCATCATTCACCTTGTGGAATACTAACTTGGTTGTTGAATGTGCGATGTACTTTGAGAAAGTTTCCACTTTTGGCTTGAGGCTTTTATGTTTCACTTTATTTGTGAAACACAACTTATTATATTGGAGCTGCTATTGTATTTGGCATGTTTGATATTCCATGCAGGACATATACATTTGATTATGAATGTTACACATTGCCCATGGGATCTGTTCATATCTGATAATCTCATCACTTACATCCTTATGGCGTAATTTCTGACTTGATTTGTCTACTGATGTCAGCTTGCTCGAAGTTCTATGGGTTTCTTTTATTCTTGCTCAGTTGCAACGAATATTTATCCGTTTGGTATTGCACTATCTACTTTCTCCCATTTTCATTTTGCATAGTTCTCTGATTGCATGATGGGACCTCTGTTGCTGATATATGTCAGGAGGCCCTCTGGTTTTTTTTGTCTGATACATGTGTTGTGTTTGCATTTGATCGATGAGTCACTCAATTTAGAAATTGAGATCACGACTTTGCTCTCATTGCATGTTCCCTATAGGATGTTTATTGTTTCTCTTCTTTAATTGTTGATCGATGAGCCACTCAATTTAGAAATTGAGATCACGACTTCGCTCTCATTGCATGTTCCCTATAGGATGTTTATTGATTTTCCTCTTTAATTGGTGATCGATGAGTCACTCAATTTAGAAATTGAGATCACGACTTCGCTCTCATTGCATGTTCCCTATAGGATAGTTCTGTTAAGCTTCCTTTAACGTGTTGATTAAGGTAGGAATCCATGTATGCTAACATAGGGTAGGATTTTCCTTTATCTTCAACCTTAGGGTCAACCATTGTATGATAACACTAGGGATAGTGCTAGGCCAGTTTCCCTTAGTTGTTTTTTCCTTTCTATGCATTCTGCATCTTAAAACAAAAATTGTTTTCTTGGCAAATCATAATACACGTCTAATAAACTCAAACCCATCTTCAAGGTAAAAGATACAAACCAATCCTATTTGTTTGTGCGCCTCTTGGCTTTGTTTTTAAACTTGGTTTGTCGATGTTTTGCCATCGCACATGTTTGTTATCCTACTTTGATTCTCAATATCATTGTTAGGTATGATGTTTCGTCATCTGTTTTATTGATGTGTTGCCATCTTTGTCATGATATCTTATTATCTTTTAGCCGATGTTTCGCCATCACACATTTTTTTGAAGCCGATGTTTCTCCATCGCACATGTTTGTTATCCTACTTTGATTCTCAATATCATTGTTAGGTGTGATGTTTCGTCATCTGTTTTATCGATGTTTCGCCATCTTTGCAATGTTATCTCTTAGTCGATGTTTTGCCATCGCACATTTGTTTGAAGTCGATGTTTCGCCATCGCACATGTTTGTTATCCTACTTTGATTCTCAATATCATTGTTAGGTGTGATGTTTCGTCATCTGTTTTATAGATGTTTCTCCATCTTTGCAATGTTATCTCTTAGTTGATGTTTCGCCATGGTACATTTGTTTGAAGTCAATGTTTCGCCATCACATCTGTTTGTTATCCTGCTTTGGTTCTCAATATCATTGCTAGGTGTGATGTTTTTAACATGTTACTTTGTTATTATTTAGTTGATGTTTGATCACCTCATTTGTTTGTTGTTTCATTCGGTGTTTTACCATCTTGTCTGTTTTTGTTGTCTTAACTAAAAAACACAAACCAACCAAAACACATAAGTCGAACTACGGCTGCTCTGATTCCTTAAAAGGGGTACGTAGGCATTGGGGTGGGACCCAACCGAGCAAATTTTTTATATTTTCCCTACATTATTTTCTTTTTTCCTTTTGCATGCATTCCCTTTTCAGTTGTAAGCCATAGACATAGGATTTGACCACACCCATTTAGATTAGACAACAAGAGTGGATACCGTAGAGTACTACGGGCGTGTGGGGGTGCTAATACCTTCCCCTCGCGTAACAGACTCCCTTACCCGATCTCTCGGTCGAAAGACCGTGATTTCTCCCTTTTCAGGTTTTCTCGATGTTTACCTTTCCCTTTCGGAGAGATAAAAGACCTTCGGTGGCGACTTCATTGATGTTTCATTAACATCCAGATGACAGGTTCCAACCGCGTTGTTTCAGCTGGCAACTTCACTGGGGACAGGTTGACCTCTTGCTGGTCCATCCCAGAGTCGATCCTAGCTCTTGTTTGTTTTCTTTTTGGGTGTTTATTTTACCGCTTTGCATATTTATCTGTTTGCATTGCATCCTATGTGCGTTTTACTTTCTGCATACTGGATTTGGCTGGACTGTTTGGATTCTAGTTTTCTTGGTGGGTGGGTTGTTCCATGAGGTAAAAGGCCTCATACCCAGGCTATGAGTGAATTCCATAGGAACTAGGAATAGAGTGGCCATGGCAGCTATGAGGCGGATGCTTTGTAGACCTGACCATGAGACCCATGACTTCAGAGGTAGTTCAGATAGGTGTTATCGTATGATGATACCGACATTCGAGCTCTTGTACTCTGATTTAGCTTGTAACCTTACCTTGACCTAGACTACACCCGTAAGAGGGGCAGGGAAAACTTTTCTTACAGGTACAAGTACTGTTGGTGACTTTGTGTTGCGAAGGTGACTCAGGTTCCCATTTCAGTCTTGAAGCTTTGGGATTTTCTTTTGACCTTGAGTGGTGTTGTTCTGTAATGGTCTAGCCATGATCCAGTGTGAAGCTTTGATCCTGTCATGTTGCATCATAGCATATTTATTTCTAAAAAAAATAATGTATAAAAAATAACTAGTATGCGCATGTCATTTTCCAGGGATATTCAAGAGTCTTCTTTCCATCAGAAATGGCTGGCCTCCCTCCAGATGAGTTTGATTCAGTTCGTGTTAAAGAGCCCACCAAACATACTTTCTCTTATCAGATTCCTACCCTTGATACGTCCGAGTTGAAGAGGTTGAGTTCTTATCTGAAGGGTGATGTTTTAAATAATTTCAACAAAAGTTATGGCAATTTGTTACTAGTTCTTAACACTCCAGTTGACCCAATGGCTTTGATCACCCTCTTCCAGTTCTATGATAAGGAATTACGGTGTTTTACTTTTCAAGATCATCAACTGGTTCCTACACTAGAAGAGTACGCGTACCTACTTAATATCAAGTTGTCCGATGAAGTTCCTTTTGTCCAAGTGCCAGAGAAGCTGAAGTTCGAAGTTATTACTGAAATTCTTCATTTGAGTTGGAAAGAGGTGAAAGATAATTGGAAATCAAGTGAGGGTACTACAGGGTTTTATTTGGATTTCTTAGTGAAGAAAGCTGAAGACTGGGCAAAGAAAGGGAATTGGAGTGACTTCAGATCTCTGTTTTCTCTCATTATATACGAGATCATCCTCTTCCCTCACAAGAGAAGTTTTGTAGATTTGACGGCTATTTGTGTTTTTAGAGATAAGAACCCGGTACCGACACTCTTGGCAGATACTCTTTACACCATTCGTTTCAGGCATGGAAAATGAGGTAATGTAAGTTTATGTCATTCGATGTTGTATCAATGGTTTAAGTTGCACCTACCGGTAAGTGGCCCTTTCATGGATACCAGACTTTCTCTCAGATGGTCATCAAGACTTGTTAACCTTACTTCATTTGATATCCAGTGGAATTATGACATGGGGGAAGTACGAAGTATTGTTTCTAGCTGTGGAGATTTCCCTAATGTTCCCCTCATAGGAACTAAGGGGTGTATCAACTATAATCCTGTGCTTGCTTATCGTCAACGGGGATATGCAATGGATGGACCTCCAAAGGTTGAAGAGGTGTCTGAATCAGTGTATTTTGTTAGAGGAAGTGATCCTGTGATGTTGAAAAGAGTGACAAGTGTTTGGAAGAGAATTCACAAGAAGGATAGAACCACGTTGGGCAAGAAGGTTCCTATTGCTAGAGTTCCTTACTTGGAATGGATTAGAGCCAGGTTTAAGATTTTACGGTTACCATTTGCAAGGCCGGCTTCTATATGTGAGCAACCTTCTGCTGTTCTGAGTAACACGGTGCCTACCGAGGTGTTCACCCAGGTTCATGTTGAGAACATTCAACTTCGTGCAGAAGGCCGTGAGGCAGGGATGAAACTTTATTGGTTAGATCAAGAAAAGGACGACTTGCCTCGCAAACTCAAGGAGGCTCAAGGGGAAACTTATGATGCAACCAGTTTCAGGAAGAGATCTCATGCTGAAATGGAAGAAGAATTGAGTAAGACCCAACAAGAGTGCCAGAAGCTTCAGGCACCCAAGAACAACTACAGGAAGAAGATTCAGAACTTGGAGAAATAGCTCAAAGACAAAGATGATCAGCTTAAGAAGGAAGTAGCCCAGAAGCGTGTCACAGAAGATCGGTTCCAAGAAAGTAAAGTGGTTGCATCACAACTTTTGAAGGAGAAAGCCAGACTTGAAGAGTACTGTCAACATCTTGAAGCATGTCTTGTTCCAGAGATTTAGTTCTGTTATTTACTTTTAGCGTATTTGGTCACCCCCAGAATTGTTGGAAGGGACCATTTGTTTTTTGTAATTATTCAGTTTTTTTGTTAAGACATGTATTTTGTTGTTTATCGTTACACTCTTAAATGTCTGAACTCACTTGAACATCGTTTCTTTTGTTTGTAAATAATTAAAGTGTTTGTCTTATTGTCCTTTTTCTCATTGATTGTATGCTTTAGCTTTGGTCGCACGCCGTGACTGATGAATAAAAGGACTCTTGAATACCTGGAAATGACAAACATATCATGCACATCATACATTTCATAACATTACAGGTTGTCTCAAGACGGTTTTCTTAATTCTGCTGCTTTTCTTATTTAGAATTCAAGACGACTACTCATCAGTATTCCACCAGAAACAATTTGCCAAGGCAGATGGAACAGGTTCAAGCTGAACTCGCTGAAATGAGAGCCTAGATGGCTACTCAGATGACTTAGTTCATGGAGGTCATCACCAATGTGAATCGCCGATAGGAGGAACTAGCTGCCATCTTCAACAACCAACACCGCTATCCAGGGGATGGTGGAAATCAAGGGCTCTATCAGGACGTTTCTGTAGGATTAGGGGATGTGTAAGATCAGCCTGCTGGAAATTTTCACGGGATGCTCGGAAACCCTTTTGTACGCAACGCAGGGAAGTTTCCTCCGTCTCCTGGACCTCGTCTTGTGGGGAATAGAAGAGTTAATCAGGGAGGTGTAAGGAATTATCAAGAACAGGATTATGACTTTAACCAGGATGAAGATCAATTTTCTGTGCGGCGTTTAGAGCCGGGGGTTCAGATTGAGGATATGAAGTATCGTTTATTGGAAGAGCGTTTGAAGGCTGTGGAAGGGCAATGAGTCCTTGGTATGGATGCTAATGATCTCGGGTTGGTGTCTGGGGTGAAAGTTCCTCCGAAGTTCAAGCCTCCAACATTTGAAAAGTACAATGGAACATCATGTCCTATTACTCATGCCACTGCTTATTTCCGAAAGATGTCAGTGCATACTGAGGATCAGGGGCTTTTGATTCACTTTTTCCAGGATAGCCTATCTGGGGCATCCCTGGAGTGGTACATGAAGTTGGAAAAAACTCATATTCGTTACTGGAATGATCTTGCTCGGGCTTTTGTCAAACATTATCAGTACAATATGGATATGGCGCCTAATCGCACTCAGTTACAGAATATGTCACAGGGACCGAAAGAATCTTTCAAGGAATACGCTCAGAAATGGCGTGAGTTGGCTGCGAGGGTTCAACCTCCACTCATGGAGAGAGACCTCAGGTATATGTTTATGAGCACCCTGCAAGGGCCATTTTATGAACACATGATAGGAAGTACTTCGGCAGGATTTGCAGACTTGGTTATGGCTGGTGAAAGAATTGAGGTAGGTTTGAAATTGGGGAAGATTCAGATTGGAGGTTCTAGTGGCTCGTCAGGGGGAAGTAAGAAACCATTGAACACTTACCCTAAGAAAAGGGAAGGAGACGCAAGCGCGGTTTACTCCCATAGAGGAAGAAGAGAGGGTCGTCAGCACCAACAAGTCAATGCTGTTTCTATTCCTGTTACTACTCCTCCGCAGCAGAGACCGAATACAGTGCCTCAGCAACAAAGGCATCAAGATACTCCCCATCAGTATAATAATCAATAGCAGAGACAACCGAGAAAATTTGATCCCTTGCCAATAACTCTTACTGAAGCACTCCACCACCTGCTTGATTTGAAGTTGATCAGTTTGAGAAATATGCCACCACCACCCGCAAGGCTCCCTATTAACTATGATACTAACGCTAGATGTGAATTCCATTCAGGCGGAGTTTGTCATTCTACTGACAATTGCTTTGCGTTGAAGTGCAAAGTACAAGACTTGTTGGATGCTAAGGCAATTGAATTTACTCCAATGACTGGTCCGAATGTTACTCAGAACCCAATGCTTAGGCATGAAGGGGATGTTGTTAATATGATTGATGATAATGGTGAAATGTTGAATTTAATCATGGATGTGGAGCAAGTAACTACTCCGTTGAGCTGTGTTAAGAGATATTTGCTCGATAATTCTTTTTTCCCGGGTTGCACTTTAGAGTGTGTCAAGTGTAGAGAATAACCGAAGGGCTGTGATGATTTAAAAGCCGGTATCCAGTTGATGATAAAGGAATGTTCCCTGCAGTTTGATAGAAAACCGAGCTACCGTAAGGTCACCGAAGAGGATGTTGCTGTAATATCTATTCCTTACACCCCTGCGTGCATTCCTGCCCCATCTAGGGAACCTCCTTTGATGGTTACGGTACCTGGTCCCATGCCGTATACCAGTGAGAAGGCCATCCCATGGTATTACGGCGCCGATGTTTATTACCATGGGGTAAATTAGGAGGTTAATGCTTATTTGTTTGAGGAAGAACATGCTGAAGGTGATGAAGAGGAAGCCCATAACTTTTCTGGTGTGGGTCGAATGACTAGAAGCGGGAGAGTGTTTGGTACTTCCAATATGAAAGATGCGGCAGATGCTTCTGCGAGAGAAAAAGGAAAACAACAGGTAACGATTGGTAATCCCAGGTTTATGCCAGCCAATGTGACTCAACCAATTCCGATACCAAAAGCTTCTTCAGTTCCCGATGAGGTTGAAGAGTTAATGCGAATTATCAGAAAGAGTGATTATAGCATAATTGATCATCTGAGCCATACTCCTTCTAAGATGTCTATGTTGTCTCTGTTGATTTATTCAGAACCTCACAAAAATGCTTTGATGAAATTGTTAAAGAATGCATTCGTGCCACATGAGATAACAGTCAATCAGTTTGAGAATGTTTGTGCTAACATATCCGCCGGGAATGGTTTGGGCTTCACAGATTTTGATCTTCCTCCGGAGGGGCCAGACCATAACAAAGTGTTGCATATTTCAATGGATTGCAGGGGCACTACTTTATCCCGGGTTTTGGTAGATACGAAATCGTCTTTAAATGTATTGCCCAAGTTAGCATTGATGAAGATTGATTATTCTGGACTGGAGTTGTGCCTTAGTGATTTGATGGTGAAGGCATTTGATGGGTCTCGAAGGTCAGTATTTGGGGAGGTGGAGTTACCAATCAAGGTAGGTCCTCGCACCTTCACGGCCACTTTTTTTGTGATGGATATACAGCCAGCATACTGTTGTTTGTTGGGGAGGCCGTGGATTCATAGAGCAAGGGGCGGTCACTTCTACTCTTCATCAGAAACTCAAGTATCCTGCAGAAGGAAAGGTGATAACTGTGTGTGGCGAGGAAGAGTACATCGTGAGTCATTTGACATCATTCCGCTATGTTGAAGTTGAAGGTGAGATTCATGAGACTCCATTTCAGGCATTTGAGATAGTCCATGCTGTCAATTTTCCTCCTCCAGAGCAGGAAAGGAAGCCTGAAATTGTTATGTCTTCTCTCAAGGATGCGAGAGATGTGGTGGAAAATGGTAACCTTGAAGGTTGGGGTCAGGTGCTGGACGTTACCCCAAAATTTGATAAATTTGGTCTTGGTTTTAGCCCAGGTCAGCAGAGTGCGACTCCCAGAGCATCTAGTTTATCTACTCTTGTGAAGTTTTCCCGTCCTTGTGCTACTCAAGAAGGGCACGTCAATGCAATTGGTGACGATAGGGTTGATGGCTACGATATTGAAGATTGGATTCGTCAGAGTATTCCAGGCCAGACACTCAACAATTGGAATTCTGTGGATGTTATCCAAGTTTCAAGTGCTGAGGAGTAATTTTCTTGTTTCTTTTATTATCATATCATAATTCCTATGCTCGGCCCAAGGCGTAGTGGATCATTTGTGTAGGGCCACCATGTTTATTTTTCAAGTTTATCATGAAATAAAGGACGTTTTTGCATTCAAAATTTTGCTTCTTTTCCTTTTCTTTTTATTTTTTTTAAATGGCAATGTTTCGCTTTTCATACACTGTCACTAAAAAACGCCAAAATGTCATTCACGCAGATGCACTTCCACCACCGATCATATTGATAACGACTCTGCTATGGCTCATTATGACTTTGATACTCCTATTTATCAAGCTGAAGAAGAAGCATATGAGGATTGTGGTCTTCCTGAGGAATTAACAAGATTTTTAAAACAAGAGAAGAAGGTTATCCAGCCGAATCAGGATTCGATTGAGGTGGTAAATATTGGCACAGAAGAGGTAAGAAGAGAAGTCAAGATAGAGGCAGATCTCGAGGAAAGTATAAAGGTCAGATTGACTGAGCTACTCCGTGAGTATTCTGATATCTTCGCTTGGTCTTATGAGGATATGCCTGGGTTGGATACAGACATAGTGGTGCATCGATTACCGCTCAGAGAAGGTTGTTCTTCTGTCAAGCTAAAGCTCCGAAGAACTCATCCTGAGATGTCCAAGAAGATCAAAGAGGAGGTCCAGAAGTAGTTGGACGCAGATTTCTTAGAGGTCGTCAATTATTCTCCATGGATTGCAAATATTGTGCATGTGCCCAAGAAAGATGGTAAAGTCGGGATGTGCATGGATTATAGGGATTTGAACAGGGCCAACCCTAAAGATGATTTCCCTATTCTGCATATTGATGTGTTGGTCGATAATACCGCTCATTCTAAAGTGTTCTCGTTCATGGATGTCTTTTCGGGTTACAATCAAATTAATATGGCTCCGGAGGATATGGAGAAGACAACATTTATCATGCCTTGGGGAACTTTCTGTTATAAAGTGATGTCGTTTGGTTTGAAAAATGCTGGGGCAACATATCAGCGCGCCATGGTCACTCTCTTTCATGATTTGATTCACAAAGAGATTGAGGTATATGTGGACGATATGATTGCTAAGTCTGACACGGAAGAGGAACATCTCGTTCATCTGGAAAAGTTGTTCAAGAGACTAAGGCAGTTCTTGCTGAGGTTGAATCCGAATAAGTGCACCTTCGGGGTGAGATCCGGCAAGCTGTTGGGTTTTATTGTAAATGAAAAAGGTATCGAGGTAGACCCGGCCAAGGTAAAATCGATACAGGAAATGCCTGAGCCAAGGACAGAGAAGGAAGTATGTGGTTTCTTGGGAAGGTTAAACTACATTTCCAGATTTATTTCTCATCTCACAGCCACTTGTGAACCTTTGTTCAAGTTGTTGAAGAAAAGTCAGACAATGAAATGGAATGAGGATTGTCAGAAGGCCTTTGACAAAATAAAGGAGTATTTGCAGGAACCTCCGATACTCATGTCGCCAGTGGAAGGAAGGCCACTCATCATGTATCTAACTGTGTCGGAAAACTCAATGGGTTGTGTCCTCGGTCAGCACGACGAGACAGGGAAGAAAGAGCAGGCTATTTACTACTTGAGTAAGAAGTTTACAGAATGCGAGTCAAGGTACTCACTGCTGGAAAAGACTTGTTATGCGCTTTCCTGGGCCGCCAAACGTTTGAGGCAGTACATGTTAACTCACACCACCTACCTGATATCCAAAATGGATCCAATCAAGTACATTTTTGAGAAGCCAGCTCTTACAGGAAGAGTAGCCCATTGGCAGATGATACTCACCGAATATGATATCCAATACACTACTCAAAAAGCAATTAAGGGTAGTGTACTGGCCGACCATCTTGCTCATCAGCCCACGAACGATTATGAACCGATGACGTTTGATTTTCCAGATGAGGAAATTGTGTATATTCGGGATTGTAATATGCCAGACCCAAACGAAGGACCCGAACCAGGATCACGTTGGATGCTTGTTTTTGATGGTGCCTCCAATGCCATGGGCAACGGTGTCGGAGCTATTATCACTTCCCCTGAGGGATACCATATTCCTTTCACGGCCCGTATTTGTTTCAATTGCACTAACAACATGGCCGAATATGAGGCTTACATTTATGGCATTGAAGCAGCGATCGACCTGCGCATCAGATTTTTGAAATTTTACGGGGATTCCAATCTTGTTATCAGCCAGATTAATGGAGATTGGGAGACTCGCCATCAGAACCTAATTCCGTATCGTGAGCATGTTATGAAGCTGATTCTGTACTTCTAAGAGATCATGTTTGAGCACATTCCCAGAGAAGAAAACAATTTAGATGATGCACTGGCAACTTTTTCCTCCATGTTCAAGGTTAAGTGGGCTAATGAGGCACCTTCCATTACTATCAGAAGTTTGAGTGAGCCAACTTTCTGTTTTGAGGCCAGTTTGGAACCAGATGGTAACCCTTGGTTTTATGACGTTAAGTGATATATTGAAACACAAGAGTACCCTAAAGAGGCATCCATCACAGATAAGAAGTTCTTGAGAAGATTTTCAGCTAAGTTCTTTCTCAGCGGTGGTGTGTTGTACAGAAGGCATCATGATGGTCTACTGCTTAGATGTGTTGACAAGAAAGAAGCAGCTAAAATCATTGAAGAGATACATGAAGGTAATTTCGGTACCCATTCCAATGGGCATACCATGGCCAAAAAGATTTTGCGAGCAGGTTATTATTGGTCCACCATGGAGACCGACTGTTATAATCATGCACGGTTTTTCCACAAATGTCAAGTCTATGCTGATAAAGTGCATGTGCCGCCAGTACCTTTGAATGTCCTGACCTCCCCTTAGCTGTTTGCGATGTGGGGAATTAATATGATCGACAATATTGAACCGACTGCATCCAACGGGCACCCTTTCATTCTGGTTGCCATCGATTATTTTACAAAATGGGTCGAAGTTACATCCTATGCCAATGTCACCAAGCAGGTGGTAACTCGGTTCATTAAGCACAATATTATCTGTCGCTACAGAGTGCCTGAAAAGATCATTACCGATAATGGGTCTAATTTGAACAACAAGATGATGAAGGAGCTTTGTGAGTCTTTCAAAATCAAGCATCATAATTCTTCCCCATACCGGCCAAAGATGAACGGTGCTGTCGAAGCGGCCAATAAGAATATCAAGAAAATTTTGCAGAAGATGGTGGTAACCTATAAATATTGGCATGAGATGCTGCCTTTTGCTTTGCATGGTTATCATACCACGGTGCGTACTTCGACTGGGGCAACCCCATTTTCATTGGTTTACAACATGGAAGCAGTATTACCGGTAGAAGTCGAGATTCCTTCTCTTAGGGTCATGAGAGATGTAAAGCTGGATGAAAGTGAATGGGTACAGAATCGACTGGATCAGTTGGAACTTATTGACGAGAAGAGGTTGACGGCTTTATGTCATGGTCAGGTATATCAGCAAAGGATGAGGAAAGCTTTCGATAAGAAGGTATGGCCTCAGTGTTACAAGCCAGGTGACCTTGTGCTAAAAAGGATAATTCTCCCCCAGGGAGATCCCAGGGGCAAGTGGACTCCGACTTATGAAGGTCCTTTCGTGGTCAGAAAAGTTTTCTCTGGAGGAGCGATGATGCTCACGACTATGGATGGAGAGCAATTCCCTTTCCCTGTGAATGCTGACGTAGTTAAAAAATACTTTGCATAGAAGAAAAAAAACCCTTTAAACTTAAAACCTGAAATGGTGGTTTAGGCAAAAAGAGGGTGTCCTGGTGAATCGAAAACCCGAAAGGGCGATTCAGGAAAAAGTTAGGGACTTAAAGCAAATGACTACGCTCAGCATGGGTTCCTTTGCTTCTTTCCTTTGATCCATCTCCTGGCATAAGCTCGAGGCTAATCCAGGAAGGATCTGTCTGAAAGCAGGAAGATGAGTCATAAGAGTCATAGCAGAGTCGGGACTTGACGGATATTCATATTCACATTGTCATTTATAAACACTTGTTTGCTTTGATTTAGTATTTTCTTGCTTCCAAATGTAAATGCCTTTTTCACAGGCTGTTTTCTCAAAATCAATAGAATATCTTCTTTCAAGTATACATATACGTTTCTTTTCTCCCTTTTTACTATTTTGTTTGCAAAAAACGTCCAATATTTTGATAAGCATGTGCATATAAACTTCGTGGGCCTTACACAGAAATGGTAATCTAAGTCATGGTTAGTTGATCGTTTGAAATGCAGATAACAAACACAACCACTACTGTGCAAGGGGCATGTTTAATTCTATGATTGATGGGATTCTCTTTCACTTTACTGGTGGATGCCTTGCCAATTTGTTTCACAGCTCCGTGTTGTTGGTAAAGGTCATGGGTCAGGGTAATATCAAGATTACAGCAGGTCGGCGAGACCGGCGAACCTGATTGGAAACATTTCTTCCCCATAATGGCTTTTATTAGGTTTCTTTGCCGCACTTTCATGTTTTATCTTGATTGATTATTTTAAGCACTATATGCATATAGAATTTTTTTATGGCCGGATGTCAGTCTTGATGCATTGAATATTTTTGCCTTGAAAAAAAATTGTTTCATTTTACTTAATCCATCCAGTATCACTCTTTAATCATTTTTTCGGGCATTTTGATACCAACTGGGCCAATTCTTTTGCTTAGCCAAGAGTTTGGAAGAAGGAGTTTAGCAAAAAAAAAACGATGACTGTAGTGGTATGCTTTTGAGAAGAACCTCGTTGACGATGTACAAGCATTGCTTAAATCCCCCAAACACCGGAGATATAAGGAAGTTAGACACTCGTTAACCCCTCTGAGCCTTCGAAGTAGGAGTTTCTTTTCCGATAAAAAAAAACCTTATTTTTTAACCAGGGGCAGGGTAGATGTTCAGTTAATTTGACCAGGCATTCAAATTTCAGAAGGAATGTCCCATCTGAGGATCACCACATTTTATCTTTCGCATCATGAGATCAGTAAAAATGTCTAAACTACGATGTTCATTTTGTCACAAAGTCCCGAGGTCGAGATCGAATCGATATAATAATGGCTATCCCTCGCCGACCAAGGAATGAGGCATTTGTTTTCTTTAAAAAAAGAAAAAAAAGAAAAAGTTCAAAGACCTAAAGTCATATTGACTTGCTCGAAGTGGAAAGTATGAATAAGAAAGAAACAAAAAGCCCTGCTAAGTCGAACCAGAAAACAAGTCGCTTAGGCAAAAGTTAGGGCGTCCCGCTGGACTCCCAAAATTGAAATTCAAAAGATTTTGTCCAGGCAAAAGTTAGGGAAAAGAAGAGCCTAAAAGGCCGAAAAAGATTATCCAATAAAATTTTCATCAAAAGAAGAGGAACAATAATATCAAAAACAAAAGCAACAAAAGTTAAGTGACAATCACGTTGGAAAATTTGTCGTGATCACTCAACCGTTATAAATCCTTTTGAAAGATGAACGCTTGTGATAAGTCAACTGAACTTAGGATAGGAGAATATCACGAAGGGGGTGGGAACCAAATAACTTGAGCCTTGAAAAACTTTTTTCTAAAAAAAACCTCGAATCAGGCCACGTTACAACCTCTAAAAGTCCTAACTGAAACTAGGGTTTAACTCGAAAGTATACTACGACAGGATAACATTTCCTAAACTCCCAAATATGTGCTGCATATTCATGTTGGTATCTTATCACCCGCATCTTGACTCTTTTTTCAAAAAAAAAAGGTTTTAAAATTTTTTACACTCTAGTCAGTGATTCATTCACAACAGAGATGCGACACTTTGTTAAGGTTTTAATTTCAGGGCTTAAATAATCATCGCATCAGGTCTGTCATTCCAAAAATAAACATCTTTCTGTATGCAAAACAGTTGTTTAACATCAAAAAAAGAATTTACACATTGAACACCTGTAAAGAGTTTAATGATTGTCAAGAGGGGAATGTTTGGTTTTCTTCTATTTGGACAGAGCCCATATATGTTTAAGACTCTTCTTATCCCCTTTGAAGTTTCTTATCCTCAGTGAAATTTCGTTTCCGCAACAAAGTTTTGTTGCCCCAGGGATTTTCTTTCAAAGCTTCATTCTAAGACTTCAAGTTTGGATATGTCATCCATCCCTAGTGGAATCATTTAAATAGGAACTCACAGTCTGAAGAAGTTTTGACTCCCCGACAGAATTGCCAACAGAGGTCCCTCGCTTCGACCTCTCATTTCCCAGCTGATTTGCTGACCATGGTGTCCTTATGTTAAAGATCTTCTCTTATTCCCTAGTAAGGTCGTTACTGTGCGACTATCTGCATGATCCGTTCATTGGTTGCATTCTAGGAATCTCTCTCCAGCAAGAAAATATTCAGCAGAGTTCTGTATCCCTGGTGAAGTCCCGTCTCCTCAGCAGAGTTTTGCTCCCCCAACAAAGGTTTTCACCTCTCACGTCAGAAGCTACAGTGTCGATCTAATCTTCTTTAGGAGTTTGTAACTTATTGTTGTAGCCCCCCTCATTGTTTGTGGCCCGTTTCTATTGGTTGTCCGTTTGTTATTCTCCGCGAGGCTTCATCTCTTCGAGGTTCCCTCTCTAGTGGATCCCTTTTATTTTCTCCTCTCCTTTGGATTTTGCAATTTATTTTTGCAAGTCTGGTCAGATTCTGACTTCTTGGTTATTGGCTTCTCAATTGATCTTTCTCTAGTGAAGTTTTTTTTACATGCATCATTATGTTGCATCTACCCAAACGCGTATCATTTCGATTATATGGAGCATTACGCTATAAAAAAGAATTCAAACATGCATCGGAACATAAGCCATTTTTGTCTTCGTCATCCCCAGTGATTTTGCTAATACTTCGGATCAAATCTCCAGCGAGGTCTTCGCCCTCATTATATCAGTTTACTCCCCATGCCGATATCCTTCTAACATTAATCATTTGTTTGTTTGAGTGTCTACTCTTGACTGTAGTTCAGTTTAACCCTGGCACAGTCTTCTCAAGTTTAGTCTTCACTACCCTCTCCGGTTCATTCCAATGTCTATTGATGCACCTTTTCGAATACCAGTTTCATCATGATATTCGCTTTCAGCAGGTTTTTAGGTGTACTCCTTAATCTCCTTGCTTTGGGTCGATTTTCGCCTCGTCACCTGTGCATGAAATCCAGTTTCGTCCTGGTACTCATCTAGTTTAGTTTCGCCTAACTAGTTTTTGAATCGAGTTTCGTCTCGTCTTTGTTTTCATACCTTGGACCCTTTGACGGTGTTCGTTTACTGAGTGCAGTGTTCGTACTACGTCCCTGGTTTGAAGTCGGTCTCTTTTTGTTCCTTGGATTCTTCTATCAGTTTTCGTTACTGTTTATCCATTGATCTGATACCAGCAGGTGCTATGAGAAACATGCACTCTCATCACTGTGCTATGGGTCGAGTTTCGCCTCGTTACCCGTGCGTGAAATCCAGTTTTGCCCTGTGTTGTACCCCAAAATTTGCCCTCCCATATTCTCCAATATTTAACAAGAATCATATTCAAATGGCTCAAGATTTCTCAAGGGGTTGCAGAGTCAAACCATCTTCTAAACTAGTCAAAATTAGGGTTTTGGTTCCTTCAATGAATTTGAGGTTTTCAGTGTTCCAATCAAGTCCCATAGGCCTATACACATTGTCAAGCATCTACATGCCAAGTTTCAAGACTCACAGGGTCAAGTTGCATAGTCAAAAGCTTCCTTTGGTTCACAATCAACTGTAGGGGCAAAATGGTCATTTTACAGTCAAAAGTCAAAATTTTTGGTCAACATCTTATTTTGAAGCCACAATCATCATTTGATCAAGTCTTGATCATGATTCCACAAGAATGGCTAAAAAATCATCAAGATGCCAAAAGTTTCTATTTTTGGACAGCTGAAAAGTCAACTGTAACTTGACCAAGGTATAACTTTTTCATGGTTCATCAGAAAAATCCTATCGAATGCTCATTTTTAAGAGGATGACATTTCCTACAACTCATATTCACATTCCAAGTCCAAGAAATGCTCTCACAAAAAGTTATCAATTTCTACATTATAGGTCAATTTCAAAAGTCAACAAAAAGGGCATTTTAAGTCAAAGACCATAACTTGAGATTTGTAAATACAAATGACATGGGATCAAAGGCATTGGTTAGAGGACTTCAAGACCTTTCCAAAATGTCCAGGAACATGTTCATATGATCAAAATTGCGCAAGATATGCATTGGAGAAGTTGGGAAATTTTTGTGAATGTGCAAAAGTCAACTATCCTTAAAACTTCAATTTTTGACAAAAGGGCCCACTTTCTTCCACTTGATTCAGCCTTGTCATGCCACCCACGTGTCCCATGATTAATTTCAAGATCAAACATTTATTTTTCTATTTTATTTAATTTTTATTGATTTAATTCATTTTAAATCCATAATAATTCAAATAAAATCTAAAAAATTAATGGAATAGAATCTTTTGATTTGAATAGCTTTTATATGTCATATGCCAGCTACCAAATTCGTGCTAAGCCTTTTTATGCATAAAATCCAAGATTTTCTCCAAACATGGAAAGTTCTTCAATGGTGGTCAACAAGATCTCAAGACTTTAATACACAAGGATACAGGCCCAGCTGCTGACCTAATTTCGTTCATACATACATAAGCAAGCAGTAGCAACAACATTCACGACCTAAGCATTGCTGAAACGGCCAAAAGCAAAACTGAAAATTGTCAAAAAAGTGTGAGATCAAAAACAGAGTTGCAAGCATTTTCAGACCAAAAGGAGAACGTGACCCTCTTCCTTGCCGTCCACTGAAGCTAAAGCAACCATTACCACGTCCTAAGACCACCTACCAAGCGCTGTAAGTTGTCTCGAACCTCACTCTGAACATGGAATCTCAACCCCTAATTCTTACGCCTTTTCTGTAATATTTTGGCATATTTGTGTTCATCATTCAATTTCCAGGCTTCCTGCATTATTCAATTGTGTTGTTGTAGCCTAGATCTCCCTACCCGAACCTAGGGTTTTGGGGGTTGCAATTTGGGGTTTTGTTTTACAGGAATAATTGGTACAAGCCATAGCCATGGACAGATCTAGGAGAATGAGACGAACAGGATGATGGCTCTGGCTGACATTTTCGTGGCCTAGAGCTCAGTATAAGAGAAGGCAACGGATTTTGTTGCGGAACCGAATCCGCAGGAAAAAAATACAGGGACTATTGGAGAAGACGAAGGCGTGTTCACGTTTGATTGGTCCGTTCAAACTAAAACGCGCGCATTTTTAATTTCTAGGATATTTTTTGTTTATTTCATATAATATTAATTGTCTATTGTTGTAACGAATGGAATGGCTTGGCTGAGTGGAAAGCGCGCGTGCATATGACTTCTGGGACCTGGGTTCGAATCCCAGGTCCCCCATAATATTTGTTTGTTCTTTTCATAACATGATCCCATGCAGATTCCCCAAAGCATCTCACCATATACCTCCAGCGCTCAACATGCCAAGTGGCTACAGGAATGCATCCAAAGGCCAAGATATGATCCTCACCATGCACTCAGTCAACCAACAGACACTTGATCCAGGAAGTCAACGCAGGCTTGGCTTAATGGGCCAGAAATTCCAGAATCCACCTCCTTTGGGTCCATCAACCCCCCCTTGGTTTACCATTCTTTTTTTTATTTTTATTTTCTTTTTTCCTTTTATTTTCTTTAATAACTGTTATTATTATTGTTTAATTAATTAACAAATTAATATTTTTTTCATAAAAATTCAAAAAAAAAACTAAAAAATGTAAATATTTTATTTATTATTATTAATTTCACTTTAGTTTAATTATTTTGTAAATAAACACTAACTTAAATTAATTTAGTTTAATTAGGTTCAATTTTAATTTTCTTTTACAATAAATAAAAATGAATTAGACTTAGTTTTTTTCTTTTGACACTTTTAATTTCTTTTTTTATTTTATTTCATTAAAACATTAAAAAACACAAAAAAAATACTTTTTTCTTTAATTAATTAATTAATTAGTAAATTAGGTTTAATAGTTAATTTAATTGCAAAAAGGGACCAATTTCAATTCTTTTCTCAAAAAGGGTCAAAACCCTAAGGACGTCCCGATTCAATCTTTCGTGCGCACATTTATTTTAATTCATTATATTTATGTATCTGCTCCGGAAATGTAATAGTTAATTAGGGCTTTTATCGCTTTATTTACTTTTCTCACATTTATTTCCAAACGGGTTATGTTTTTGGCGATGTATAGACCCGCGCCTTGTAATAACGTAGATTTACCTTTCCGCAATTTATTTTCCGCACTCTTAACTGTTAAAAATGCATGAAAGATTTGTATGACAAATAAAATCAACCCGTAGCTCACAAGGATGCATGTTCAAAGATAAACATAAACTGAATTCAACACACATGCACATGCCACTCCTAGGGTACGCCTCACTTGGTTGCCTCGAAGTGGTCGTCAAGTATATGGTGTTTTAGAGGTCGCCCTCCTGTCTAAAGATCCAGTCTCCTCGAAACGGTTTCCTCAGATAAAAAGGATCTAGGACATTAGGGTTACCGCTAAGGCGTCCTACCATTGCTTTGGTGACCACACATGTCCCTTATAATCGAATTGACCCGAATACCTCCAACGACGGTGCTACCTACTTCTCAATAGTGGGATAGTACTGTCTAAAGGACTCTTACACAGCTTAATTCCTTTAGAGTAGGTAGATTTCTCATGGGTACTTGCTCTTTCAAAACAAACAAAAATACTTTTCGCACTCACACTTTCGAAAAAGTTTTCAAACAAATACTTCATACACTCTTGAGGACTGATACAAGAGTTACTTAGAAGTTTTTCAAACTAAAATTTTTTCAAAACCCACAAACACTTGAAAAGCAAACAAATTTTGAAAACATAAGAGCAAGTACCTAAGAGCCCGTGGATAACCACGGATAGAAAGGGTGCTAACACCTTCCCTTTCTATAAATCTACCTCCTGAACCGAGAAACATTATCGAAAAGGAATTTTGCTGTGCTTTTATCCTTTCCATGTTGGAGAACATAAAAGACGGTGGAGACTCTTGCTTACCGTGACATTTCACGAACCAGCTTAAAAAACAGTCAGTTCTATTTCCACCGATCACACACTGGTACTCATCTAGTTTAGTTTTGTCTAATTGGTTTTTGAGTCGAGTTTCGCCTCGCTTCTGTTCCTCATCTCTGAGATTCTTTCAGTTCCTTCATACTGTCTATCTTAGTTGAGATTAGCAAGTGCCCCTAGAATCACGCACTCTAGCCACTTTGCTTTGGGTCGAGCTCAGAGTTTCGTCTCCTCACCCGCGTACGTTCTCTTTTCCAGAGCTTAGTTTCGCCTATACTCTAGGGTTTGAGTTTTATCTCACCCCTTTTGAAGCCCAGTTTTGCCCTGGCACATTTGTCCGGAATTTTAGTTGCGCCTACTCTTCTTTGTCTTCATTCTGTTTCAACCTCCGTTACAGCTTCATTCTGACGCATGACTTGGGGGTTTTCTTCTTCTATTTCTTTCTTCTTCAAGAGTGTAAATTTTTGGGTTCTTTCGTATTCAAACATCTTCAACCTTGTACGCTCGAAGTTGTCACTTTTCTCAATTACCATGTTGAAGATATTTGAATAGGGGAAGCTGTTGCACCCCAAAATTTACCCTCTTGATTTAGGCTTATGTTTCATCATGAACATCATATTTCATTGCATTCATACTTTGTGATGGGATCAAAGTACTTTGGTTATCTAGTCTTCATCAAGCTTTGAAGGTTAGTTACATTGACAAGTTGCTCAAGTATAATCTTATTATCTAAACCTCTGGATCTTTTAAGCTCAAGAGTTATTGCATATCTCAAAGATATTTTTATCCATCTCTTTGGGTCATCAGAGGATTGAAGTTTTGTGTTTGATTACAAGGAAAATCACTCTTTTGATTCACCATTCAAATTAGGGTTTTGTTTGATCAAGGCTATTGGTCAATATACAAGTCTTGATTTGGGGAGCTACGACATCTCATGGGTATTTAAAAAGTCTTTGCACAAGGAATTGGTCATGATGCCCAAAGGATTTGAAGTTTTGGAGATGATTCATCAGTCTCCTGAGGTGTTGACCAAAACTAGGGTTTGAGTTTTTATCAGGTTCCCTTGAGAATTTTGAAGTGAAGCTTTTCACATGGCCTATATATACTTGTAAGATCATATGTTTGAAGTTTTGATCATCAGCTTTGAAGGGAAGTGGATCAATTGATTCAGAGGGGCAAAATGGTCATTTTGGTCAAAATTAGCCAAAGTCAAGGTTGACCAAGAGAATTTTTGGCCAACCATCAATTCAAGGATGTACTTTTCATTTTTCAAGTCCATTTTGGTCATTGGATCAAAGAGATTGAGGTTTGGGTTGAAACTTGTTCTTGAAGAAACCCTAAAAGTTTCTAATTTTGGAAAAATAAGGACTTAATTTAAAAAATTCATATTTTATTCACCTTTGATCAAGAAAATGCAAAAGAAATATGCTTGGAAAGCTAAGAGAATGATATTTCACCTCCTTTTGATCTCATGTCCAAATTGGCAAGGAATCAAGAGTTATGGTCTTTGAAGTCACAAAATTATGGGTGATTTTCCAAAATTAATGAATTTCAAGACAAATTTTGAGAACCTTAATGGATTAATTTGCAAAAATTCTAAACTAAGGGTTTGTATATCTTTTCAATACTTTTCCAAATTGTGCTCATTTGTGTCAAAATTCAAAAGCATGAGCAAGTTGTGGGTTTTGGAATTTTGGAGCATTTTATTGAAACTTGACAAATATGTAAAATGGCCAATTCATGAAAACTCAAGTTTCAGCCATTCTCTTTGTTCCTAATCCAGCCCATGACCTATTTGTGACTTGCTAAGGCCCATAATATCAGCCATTTTGTGTTCCATGGACCTTGGTGTTTGCTTGAATGAAAAAAATGCAAAACTTGCCCAAAATTGAAAAAGCTCCAACACTTTCTGATCAGATGGAATTAAGGGCCAAGATTCTAAGCATGATCTTCTGACGTTATTTGGCCCACAAAATGCACAGGAAGCCAAAGAATGCACGGTAAAAATAGATAATTATGTGCACACTTCATTTTTTCCAAAATTTTCCAATCAAGCCCTTGGACAACTGGGAAGACCAAATTCCTTTTCTAACCTTCTCTACTCATACTATATAGTGTACTGTAAGCCTCATTTCATGAGGAGGACGCGCCATTTGCAAGAATTCCGGATTTGAGCTTTACACTCTTCTTCTACAACTTGATTCGATTCTCTCAATTCCTTGGTTTTTTCTTCAAAATTCTTGTGGATTCAGCTTCAGTGAAGGGAGTAGATCAAGCCAACACCATTTGTTCGCATCTGGAGTGAAGGAGATAGTAGAACACTTTTCGCCTTGAGAGATGAGTATGCATGATTGATCTGAACATAAGCCCTAAGCCTGAGTGTTGCGCGTGTTTTTGAGATGTCCGAAGGTTGAAGATGATGTGGTGGCACTGCATGATTGGTCCGTTTGAATTTTTGTCTCATTTGAATTATTTGTTTTATTTGATATTTTGTTTGATTTTATTTCTTAATTAAAATATTTTTAAAAATCATAAAAATTTTACCATAGGCTAGTAATAACCTCTAGTATTTGTCATATTTTTTTTGAAAATTTTTAAAATAATTTGATTGGTTTAAAAATTCATAGGTTTAATTAGTTATTGGTTCATCATTTTTTATATTTTTGATTTAAAATTTAATTTCAAAGGTTATTTGTAATATTGTTTGTTTATTTTTTAATTTAATATTTCCCTTAATTCAAAATTTCTCAAAAAAATCTTGTAAGCTTGTTTTTAATCATACGATCTGAACATATTTTTATTTTGACCTTTTTGTGATTTTTGGTTAGGGTTTACATTTTTTCCCTTTAAAAATAGTTTAATTATTAATTGTTTGTTTATTTTTTATTTTAGTATTTCCTTTAACTAAAAAATTCCACAAAAAATCAGGCATGTGTGATTTTAGCTCTAATGTTTGAATATAATTTTTGTTGGGCATTTTTCTAACTTTTTGATTTAAATATTATTTTGATATGTGAATATTTGTTAATTGAATAATTGTTTGAATTTAATTTCATTTCTGACTTTTCCTAATTCAAAAAAATGTGAAAAAAATATTTTTTGACATTTAGGGTTTCTTGGTGATTGGTAGGACCTTGGTTTAATTTGTTTGAGTTTTGATCCTATTTAATTAATATTTAGGATTAAAAGTCAAAATCTAGGGTTTTGTTGCTTATGGTGCAAGTTACATGTTCAAAACCCTTGTGCCTTGGATTTTTATTGGAATTCAGGTCTTGATTATGATTCATGAATGTGTTGGGGATTTGAAAACCATTTTTCTTGAATTGTTTGACTTGGTTTGACATTGTTTCCACAAATTATTTTAAAAACTTGTCTAGATTGGTAGTTTTGCGAACTAGCTTGGAACATTGGGCCTCATTTGATCCCATCCTCAAGCATTCATGAACATAAGGCTTTCTTCCTGACTTCTAAATATTTCAAAGATGTTAAGATATTTTTGACTTGAATAATGGACCCTTGTTTCTATTTTTGGTGTATTTTTAAAGTGAAGGTACCCAATTGATGTTTGCATATCTTATTGCAATTTGTTTGATGGCCAATGAACTTGAGTGAGGCCTATAATTTGGAACCTAATGATCATGTTGATTCTGTTTGTCCATGTTAACTCAAGCCATTTCATTTGAATGCCTCATGTTTGAATGTTTGAACCTTCTAGTGCATTATGTAGGTTCCATCTTTTATTGTGCTCATGAAGTTGTGATTGAATTAATGGTGCATGTTTGAAATGTGTTTTCCCCTGACCTCCATGACCTTTAATTGTATTATTTCCAAGATCCCATGATCTTTGATTGATATTCAATTATCAATTCAACATGGTGATAGAAAAAAGCAACACTCCTCTACTTCTTTTGACCTAATTGTGCATATGCATGTTTCCTCTTATCTGTCATGTCTGATGTTTGATAATTATTATCGTGCTATTCTCACCTCATCATGTTGCATCTATCCCCTATGTGAGTCATCATTCACCTTGTGGAATACTAACTTGGTTGTTGAATGTGCGAGGTACTTTGAGAAAGTTTCCACTTTTGGCTTGAGGCTTTTGTGTTTCACTTTATTTGTGAAACACAACTTATTATATTGGCGCTGCTATTGTATTTGGTATGTTTGATATTCCATGCAAGACATATACATTTGATTGTGAATGTTACACATTGCCCATGGGATCTGTTCATATTTGATAATCTCATCACTTAATCCTTATGGCGTAATTTCTGACTTGATTTGTCTACTGATGCCAGCTTGCTCGAAGTTCTCTGGGTTTCTTTTATTCTTGCTCAGTTGCAACGGATATTTATCCGTTTGGTATTGCACTATCTCCTTTCTCCCATTTTCATTTTGCATAGTTCTCTAATTTCATGATGGGACCTCTGTTGCTGATATATGTCAGGAGGCCCTCTGGTTTTTTTTGTCTGATATATGTGTTGTGTTTGCTTTTGATCGATGAGTCACTCAATTTAGAAATTGAGATCACGACTTCGCTCTCATTGTATATTCCCTATAGGATGTTTATTATTTCTCTTATTTAATTGTTGATCGATGAGTCACTCAATTTAGAAATTGAGATCACGACTTCGCTCTCATTGCATGTTCCCTATAGGATGTTTATTGCTTTTCCTCTTTAATTGGTGATCGATGAGTCACTCAATTTAGAAATTGAGATCACGACTTCGCTCTCATTGCATGTTCCCTATAGGATAGTTCTGTTAAGCTTCCTTTAATGTGTTGATTAAGGTAGGAATCCATGTATGCTAACATAGGGTAGGATTTTCCTTTATCCTCAACCTTAGGGTCAACCATTGTATGATAACACTAGGGATAGTGCTAGGCCAGTTTCCCTTAGTTGTTTTTTCCTTTTTATGCATTCTGCATCTTAAAATAAAAATTGTTTTCTTGGCAAATCATAATACACCTCTAATAAACTCAAACCCATCTTCAAGGTAAAAGATACAAATCAATCCTATTTGTTTGTGCGCCTCTTGGCTTTGTTTTTAAACTTGGTTTGTCGATGTTTCGCCATCGCACATTTGTTTGAAGCCGATGTTTCACCATCGCACATGTTTGTTATCCTACTTTGATTCTCAATATCATTGTTAGGTGTGATGTTTCGTCATCTGTTTTATTGATGTGTTACCATCTTTGTCATGATATCTTATTATCTTTTAGCCGATGTTTCGCCATCGCACATTTGTTTGAAGCCGATGTTTCGCCATCACACATGTTTGTTATCCTACTTTGATTCTTAATATCATTGTTAGGTGTGATGTTTCGTCATCTGTTTTATCGATGTTTCACCATCTTTGCAATGTTATCTCTTAGTCGACATTTCGCCATCGCACATTTGTTTGAAGTCGATGTTTCGCCATCGCACATGTTTGTTATCCTACTTTGATTCTCAATATCATTGTTAGGTGTGATGTTTCGTCATCTGTTTTATCGATGTTTCTCCATCTTCGCAATGTTATCTCTTAGTCAATGTTTCGCCATCGCACATTTGTTTGAAGTTGATGTTTCGCCATCGCATCTGTTTGTTATCCTGCTTTGGTTCTCAATATCATTGCTAGGTGTGATGTTTTTAACATGTTACTTTATTATTATTTAGTCGATGTTTGATCACCTCATTTATTTGTTGTTTCATTCGATGTTTTGCCATCTTGTCTGTTTTTGTTGTCTTAACTAAAAAACACAAACCAACCAAAACACGTAAGCCGAACTACGGCTGCTCTGATTCCTTAAAAGGGGTACGTAGGCATTGGGGTAGGGCCCAACCGAGCACATTTTTTTATTTTCCCTACATTATTTTCTTTTTTCCTTTTGCATGCATTCCCTTTTCAGTTGTAAGCTATAGACGTAGGATTTGACCACACCCATTTAGATTAGACAACAAGAGTGGATACCGTAGAGTACTACGGGCGTGTGGGGTGCTAATACCTTCCCCTCGCGTAACAAACTCCCTTACCCGATCTCTCGGTCGAAAGACCGTGATTTCTCCCTTTTCAAGTTTTCTCGATGTTTACCTTTCCCTTTTGGCGGGATAAAAGACGTTCGGTGGAGACTTTATTGATGTTTCATTAATATCCAGATAACAGGTTCTGACCGCGTTGTTTCAGACGCCCTATATGCGATTGTTCTCACTTTGTCTGAAATTTGATACGGACCAATAAACTGAGGGGTAAGCTTCTTCGCTTTCAATGCTCGTCCAACACTGGTCACTGGTGTGACTCTCAAAAATACATGATCCCCCTCTTGGAACTCATGGTCCTTCCTCTGCTTGTCATGGTAACTCTTCTTCCTACTCTGCAAAGTTTTCATCTTTCCCGAATTAGCTTCACTTTTTCTGTAGTTCGTTGGAAAATTTCCGGTCCAAGCATTATACTTTCACCAGATTCACACCACCACAACAGATTCCTACACATCCGACCATACAACGCCTCAGACGGTGCCTTTCTAATGCTATAATGGTAACTAATGTTATAAGTAAACTCTATCAATGGAAGGTAATTATCCCACGTTCCTCCTTGCTCAAGCAAGCAAGCTCTCAACAAATCTTCCAACGACTGAATAATTCTCTCCGTCTGTCCATATGTCTGTGGGTGGTATGTCGAACTCAATCTTAGCTTAAATACCAAAGCCTCCTACATACTCTCCCAAAAACTAGGAGCGAATCTTGAATCTCTATCAGACACGATGCTAGATGGAAGACCATGAAGCTTCACAATCACACAGATATAAATCTTCGCTAACTGGGGTACCAGAAAACTGATATTGATCAAAATAAAATGAGTTGACTTCATTATCCTATCAACAATTACCCAAATCATATCATGCCCCCTTGGAGTACTTGGCAATCCCATCACAAAGTCCAGCAATATACTATCCCACTTCCACTCTGGAACATCTAACGGTTCCAATAACTCTATAGGTTTTTGATGTTCAACTTTCACCTTCTGGAAAGTCAAACATGTATATACAAATTGTGCCACATCACATTTCAATCCAGACCACCAAAATAACTTCTTCAAATCTTGATACATCTAAGTCGCACTTGGATGAATACTCAAATTACTTCTATGGATTTCTTCTAGAATAATCTTTTTCATCTCAGAGTCATCAGGAATACAAATTCGATCTCGAAATCTCAACACACCTTGTGCATCTATTTTGAATTCACTATCTTCAGGCTGATTATCTCCAACGATCAAATCCACTAGTTTGACATCCAATTTCTAAGCTTCTTTAATGTTATCTAAGAAATCACTATTAATCTTCAACATCCCCAACATCAAACTCTATGGTGTCAACTCACAAACTAAACTCATGTCTCTGAATTTCTCAATCAACTCTAATTATCTAACCATCATAGCAAACATATGTAACAATTTCTGACTTAAAGCATCTGCCACAACATTAGCTTTACCCAGATGGTAATTTAAGCCAAAATCGTAGTCCTTCAACAGTTTTAGCCATCTTAGTTGTCTCATATTCAATTCCTTATGGTTGAACAAATATCTCAAGCTCTTGTGATCATTAAATACTTCAAATCTAGAGGCGTAAAGATAATGTCTCCAAATCTTTAGTACAAACACCACTGCAGGTAATTCTAGATCATGAGTAGGATAATTCCTTTCATGAACCCTAAAATACCTTGACACATAAGCTACCACTTTATCATTTTTCATGAGCACACCCCCTAAACCTAATTTAGAAGCATCACAATATACAACAAATGATTCTTCAGGATTTGGTAATATCAAAATCGGAGCCGTCATCAATTTCTTCTCTAGCTCGGTGAAACTTTCCTGGAACTGAATATCCCACACAAATGATTTGCCATTACAAGTCAGTTGAGTCAACCGAAGGCCTAACTTATAAAATCCTTCAATGAACCTTTTATAATAACCAGTCAAGCCTAAAAACCTTCTAATTTCCGTAACCGACTTCGGAGTCTCCCACTACAACACTGCATCTACCTTGGATGGATCTACAACAATACCATCACCTGAAGTAACACGACCAAGAAAACTAACTTTCTTTAACCAGAATTCACACTTTGACCACTTCGCATATATCTTCTTCTCTTTCAACACTTGCAATACGACTCGCAGATTCCCAGCATGCTCTTCCCCTGATTTGGAATATACCAAAATAGCATCAATGAATAGGACTACAAACTGATCCATGTAAGTGTGAAAGATACGATTCATATATTCCATAAATACTCCTGGCATGTTGGTAACACCAAATGGCATCACCGAATACTCAAAATTCCCATATCAAGTCCTGAAAGTCGTCTTCTAAATATCATTATCTTTGACTCTAATCTGGTGATAGCCTGACCTCAAGTTAATCTTTCTAAACACACATGCACCCACCATTTGATCCATCAAATCATCTATTCTTGGAAGTGGATACTGGTTTTTAATTGTTACTTTGTTCAATTGTCGGTAATCAACACATAGTCTCATACTACCATCCTTCTTTTTCACTAGCAGCACTAGAGCTTCCTAAGGTGATACACTTGGTCTGATAAATTTCTTTTCAAGCAAGTCTTCTAATTTCTTACTCAACTCTACTAATTTATATGCTGACATTTTGTAGGGTGCTATGGAAACGGGCTTGGTACTAGGAACAAGATTAATAGAAAATTCCACTTCTCTTTCTGGCGGCACATCTGGAATATCATCGGGGAAAACTTCGGGAAAATCACGCACCACATGCAACTCATCAATTGCAGCTTGATTCTCAATGGATAAGGACGACAACAAAGAAAACACTTGATCTTTATCTTGCATCAATTTATTCAATTGTCTAGCAGATAAGAATCCAACGTCCCCTTCCTCATCAGGAGTAGAAAACCACACAAATTTTTTGTAACAGTTAATATGGACATAATTGTATTCCAACCAGTTCATGCCTAGAATCATGTCTAGACCACTCAAAGGTAAGAAAAATAAATCCACAATGAAGTCTATTTCAAATATTGACAAAGGACACTTTAAACATACAAGAGAAGTAGTCACTGATCCCTTGCTGGAGTGTCGACAAACATCTCTCCATTCATAGGAGACAATATAATACCCAACCTTTTCACACAGTCAGCAACAATAAAACAATGGGTAACACCAGTATCAATAATAGTAATTAAAGGAATACTATTAATGAAACATATACCTTTGATCAATCAGTCTCCACTGGATGTCTGAGTCTCGGCTAAATCAAACACCTTTCCACCGGATTGAGCTTTCTTTGGTTTCTGACACTTAGTACTTATGTGTGCTTCTTCATCGCAGTTGAAACATATCACTGCTTTGTGTCAACAATCAGCTATCTCATGCCCATATTTACCACAAGGGAAACACCTCTTCACTTCTCCAGTACATACATTATTTCGATGACCTGGTTTCCCACATCTGTAACACACGATGTCAACCGGAGCACCTCCCCCACCGGTCCTCTTACCATCAATAACTTTATGTTTGCCTTTGTCGGTTAGAGCATTGTAAGGCTTTCCATGGTTATGTTGTTGCTTGCCTCTCCTATCATTTATGATCTTGTAGTGAGCCTTACTATCCTCCTCATAAATCTTACAGTTATTCACCATATCTAGAAATTTACGAATCTGCTAATATCCAATAGCTCGCTTGATTCCTGAATGCAAACCATTTTCAAACTTAATGCACTTCGAGAATTTAGCAATCACCTTGCTGTAGTGAGGGTATAAATTTTCCATCTCCACGAACTTAGCAACATATTTAGTCACCAACAAATCTCCCTGTTTCAACTCCAGAAATTCAATTTCTTTATTTCCCCGAACATCTTCAAGAAAGTACTTCCTCAGAAATTATCTGCTGAACACGACCCAAGTAATCTCTTCACCTTTAACATCCAGTCTCTGACGAGTGCTAACCCACCATTCATCGGCTTCCTTTGGAAGCATATGTGTACCGAATCTCACATTTTGTGCCTCAGAACAGTCGATAACCCGAAAGATCCTCACAATTTCCTTGAGCCAATTTTGCACACCATCTGAAATGTCTCTAAAACACGGAATCCATCATTCCCACCAGCATTAGGCTGATGTTGTATAACCTGAACCATAGCATGCAAAGTAGCAGCAAGAGCAACATCATTTCTTCTAGTCATTTCTCTATTTCACACCATAACATCAAACAATGGTTAGAAGAAACACATCAACAATATTCAACTGTCATAATACACTACAAACTCGACAAACTGGACTGACGGACAAACCTTCTGTGATATCAATTATAACACCCCACTTTCCCAATTATATTACAATAAAACATACAAAATATATCATAGTACACCAGTAGGATGTCACGTCTTTCAAAAACTCACAAAGTTTCAAGTAACTTTATTACTTCATTTCATATAAAATCAACTCAACAGCGGAATAATTAAATTAATTCACTTCCATGGCACTAAGGCCTAAACAATAATAAAACTCAACAAAATATATGGTTCAACGTGATTTTAAAATAAGATACGTAACAAAATAAAACAATGCAAAATATAACAAGTTTTCCAAATTCACGTGTTATGTATCACAACGACTCCTAAGACTCGATCGGGTAACACTCACTCCAAGCACTACTCTGGTACTTGATTATCTATCCTCTTAGAGAAACACAAACACAACAACAAAAAATGGGTGAGAATTGCATTCAATAAATATATCGTGAATATCACATGCTAAGGAGTAGTAATTCACACCATTGACACAATTCACATATCATTCACTACTTCACATCACATATATCATCTACATAGCACAACAATAAGTCAACAAAAATGCAATGAAATAAGACCAACACTGACTCAATTCATGTGGTATCAACAGGAAATAAGCCCCCCTCATCATGTCGAATAAGGCAGCAATAGGGCATAAGCCCTCAACATAACGCCATTATAGGCCAAAACATAGCAGAAGCTCTCACCAACACTTTCATGCAACACAAAAATGCACAACATGATTATGAAACCACCTCGCATAAGCCCAAAACATTATGCCCGTACAGGCCGACAACATCATTATCATGCAATATATTATGCAATTCATCCATACAACTTAACACAATATCATCATGTTGCATCACATCATTAACATCACACATTATACAAAATACACACAACGTTCCACATTTAACACAATTTCCAATATTACTAGCCTTCCTATATCTACCTAAGTCATACTAATCGCTATAGTTCAAGAGAAACTACAATACATGCGAAAACAGGAAATAAATCGCGAAAATAGAATTTTCTGCACATCACCCAGCCCATACACGTGTAGCCATGCCCCATACATGTGTGGCCTTTTCCTGGCCATCTCATACACGTATCATACGCGTACCATAAGAGGTATTTTCCCCCAAAAAAACCCTTAAAGATCCCCATATGCGTATTGGCTAGTCCATACGCGTATGACCCTCTTCTCATATGTGTACCATGCATGTTCCAGTAGAAGGTCGTGTTGGCTTAGGGACAGGGCATGTACCATACGCGTACGTCCCCTGGGAGAGCCCCCCCATATGCGTGTGGCCTCCCCCATATGCATATGGCCAGTCTGCAGCTTCTAAAAAATTTCTTTTGCACCAGTACGATTTCCACTCGTTTTGAGCACTTCCAACCTTCTAATTTGGGTCCAAATAGTGTTACCTATAGAAATCATCTAATTTCAATAAACAAAAATTGAGAATTACTTGAAAACCACTTGAATAACCTATAATTTTCCCTAGGTCCTTGAAGAGAAGTTAAAGACTATTTAAAGAGAAATGTGGCTTTGAGATCATCTAAAAAACACAAAAAATTAAGCAAGGTATGAACTTGTGAAGTTAGGTCAATAACTTCACTGATTTCTTAAAAGACCTAAAATCTCTCCAAACTTTTGATGATTCTCCAAGCTTAATTGGATCTTATCATGTAAAGAGTAGTTGTTGGGAATGATAAGAATGGTCCATAGCAAAAAGAATCATCTCAAGATGTTGAAAATTGAGAGAGTTATGCACTTGTGACCATAGAGTCAAGAACTTGCCAACTTAGGTCAAACAACTTGAATCAACTTTGGATCTTTTGAACTTTTCATGTAATATAAGTCATCATGAATCATACAGGACCTTGAAATGATGTTATCTTGAAGCATACTTGATGATGAAGCTAATATCTTAATGAAACTTTGTTGAAGAAGGCATGGAAATAAACACATGAACCTATGAAGTTTTCTTGATGAATCAAACCACAGAAGGTTGAGATAAACTTGACCATAAGAGGTTGAGAGAGGCTCAAGACATGGAACTTTAATGGTAAAAGCATAGCTTTGAAGCTCAAACCCTTTAGGTTCAATGGATGATCAATTGACTAAGGATCAATTCTCAAAACCCTAACTTAGGAGGTGAGATAGATGCTCTTGGCTTAAAACCTACAAATGTACAAAAGAGAAATAAAACTTATCTTTGGATTTTAGGTAAAGGTAAGTAAATATAAAACATGTATGTAAAAGATACACAATTAGGGTGCTTGGTGATCCCTCAATGATAAACTTAAAGAAAGGGAGAACAAAGGTGAGAGGTAACCCAAAGATTGTGATCTTGATGCATTGTGAGAATATGGAATGATGATGGATCTTAGAGGAAAAAATTAGGGTATATCAGTTTCCCTTATTTATGTGTCTTCTATCCGAAGATATGAAGGTTAAAATCTTCATCTTGACGCGAATGAAGATACTTAAATAGAAAAACAAACCCAACTTTTTTCCCTAAGATAACATGCAATGCTTATGATTATGGATGCTATAGGGAAACCGGAAAAGCAAAACCACAGGAGAAAAGGACAACTCAAAACTTTAAAGGAAGGATTATGTCAAGGAAAAGGGGACCCAATTCCACTGGGGATTGTTAGAAGACGGTGATGTATCTAGAGGAGGGGTGAATAAATACCCTTTTTAAAATTTATACAAAAATATGATTTTTAAAATTTGATTTATCAAAGAGCGACGCAAAAGCTTTTTCAAATGTGTAGTCTATATGAACGTTATTGGAAACTCGGATATGAAAACCGTAACAATAATTTAATATGGAATAAGAACAAAAAATTTAATTAATACTCTTGAATCACTTAACAACTTATTTAACCTTTATCTCAAGTTACTAGTAAATCTATTTACAATGGGAATATTAAAAAGAACTAGTTGAATCAATTTATCAAACACTTTGTGTGCAAGTGAATTTTTATAATTTTCTTTTGATTGTGTTGATACACTAAACCACATATAATAAAAAATGATTATAAGCTATATCAATGCTTGATTTAAAATAAAAAATAGTTTAAAAAATTCTTACAATTCAAATGATAACGCAATGCTATTTGACAAATTAATAAATGAAAATCAAAGCAAGTAAAAGCAAAAAAATAAAATAAAAGAGACACGAGGAATTTGTCTTCACAGTTCCCCACCGTCATCCTCGTGTGTGGGTACATATGCACCTAATTCCAATGGAATTAGGATAATTCTTACTATGCAAAATTATTGATACAAGAGAAGTGTTTAAGAGCAACTCCATAAAACCTAAGAGTGTTATTGATTGAAACCTTCTCATCTTTTGATCTCGAGAAAGGCCAAGACACAATAGATGCAAATTGATTATCTGGATCTTTCTACTCCTTTGTGTTCTTTATCTCCAAAGCTTTCGCGCACCGTCAATTTTAAACTATTGCAACACAAGAATTCAATTGTAATATGATGTTCTCGCGGTATTTCCTCTGAATTCTTTATCTCCAAAGGATCCATTGCATTCTTTATCTCCAAAAGACTTCACTTAGCTGCAATCACCTCTCGAACGTCTTGCATGAGAACCCCCAAATCAACCAATGATCTTGGAGGACAACCCTAATGTTTTTCCTGGATTAAAACCCCTACAAAGCTCAACCCAATACACAATTGGACACTATCAATCCTCGTCTAGATGGAACCCCAATGAAACATTGCTATAATGTAATATCAGTGTATATGTATAGATTGAAGGTTTAAGATGAAGAGAGAAATAGGATAATTTTATGGTTTCACCAAGTTATGAATGATGCATGAATGAGTATTTATAGTTTTGGAACTTTTAGGGCAAAAGGGACAAATTCAGAATAAAAAGATTTTATGAAATTTGACCAAACAAATAGTATGTGTCGACCTAAGTATTGTATGTGTCGACACATACGTAATTCTTAAACTGTATGTGTCGACCTATAAAAGGCTATATGTCGACCGAACCAAGTCAGAGACTACAGGCTTTAAAACGATAGTAAATGTGTCGACCTGAAAAGTATAGGTGTCGACACATAAAATAAGAATATATGTAATTTCATAAATGTTTCAGTATGTGTCGACTTGTGAGTTACAGAAGCTACAGGTTTAAAAATGAGTTGCATGTGTCGACTTAAAAAGCGGATGTGTCGACACATGTAGTAAAAAATTATGCAAAAAATTATTTTTAATGGCTTGGATCAATTTCAAAATGCTTTTTAATGACTCCTAAGACCTCTAATGCAGAGGAGTGCCACAATATGTAAGGATACCATCCAATGTTCACAAGTGCAAGCTTTTCCCAGTTTTAACATCATTCAAAACATTTGACGACGAAGTTTGTACTCACACACTCCCCCTTTCTGATGATGGTGAAAGTTGCAATGATGCATTCTTCGCATTTATTGACGGCTCCCCCTGACTTTGTGCTTCCCTACTTCGACTCACATATGCTTCCCCCCCTTTTGAAAACATCAAAAATAAAGATAGCAAACCGTGAGAAGTAACATAGTTCCATAACAAGACTAATACAACAATCAGAGGCTATTTTGCATAGAAGAGCAACAAACACATATTCCCATATATATATGATGATGAAAAGTTTTAAATAGCGGACAAGCAATATTACAACAAATGTAATGAATTTCATAAATACTAAATAATCAAGAAATGACAATAATGTTAAGTTGTTTATGTAGCATCACAAACAAGTAACGCTTTAAAATGGGACTCTCGATGTCGCACACACATGTGCCTAGCATAGAAACAAGAATATATCACTACTTAAACCAAAATGAAGACGATTTTCATGCCATGAAACCAAGACAATAAGAAACATATATTGCAAATAACGTGCATACAAATAATTCAAGCACAAGTGCAAAAAAAAAACACAAATACATGCAAGCATAATAAGAACAAACTTATATAGATATGAAAGAATTAATACATGAAGTCGTTATAAGCATATGGATCAAGAAAACACAATTGTTATTAATCAAAAAGTTTTGGAAATGAACATTCATGGTTTTCATCATTTGAGAAAAGATCAAGCATTTTTGGAAGAAACTAGTATCATACATCAAGGCAAATCTTACTTTAAAGGAGAAATTAAAACAATATTACCTCACTCTTGAATGAGATTGAAGTTGCACTCACATGATGTAAAATAATCAAACACAAAGTTAGAGTGAAAGTATAAAGTGAAAGCAATAAGATAGAATTAAGCAACATTTGAGATATCGATTATCCTCAATTCCCCATGTATATTGACAAAAGGTTCGTTTGCGACAAGTTTAGTGAAAATATCAGCAAGTTGATTTTTACTTGCCCAAACACAACATCCCCTTTTTAATATGGTCACGAAGGAAGTGATGATGTATCTCAATATGTTTAGTGTGTGAATGTAGTACAATATTTTTGGTTAGATTAATGGCACTAGTGCTGTCACACATGATATGAATACATTAAAGTTTAATATTAAAATCAAGTAGTTGTTGTTTAAGCCACAAATTTGTGCACAACAACTACCGACGGTCACGTATTCCGCCTTGGCAGTTGACAAAGCCACGAAAACATGCTTTTTACTATGCCAACTTACCAAGGATTTTGAAAACATGTGACAAGTTCCACTAGTAACTTTCCTATCCAATTTGCAATCGGTAAAATCAGAATTGAAATAACCAACCAAACTACAATTGTTTCCCTTGTAATACCAAAGCCCAAACGTAGAGGTACCAATGAGGTATCTAAGAATACGCTTAACGACTTTTAAATGTGATTCCTTAGGAACCGATTGATATCGTGCACACATACAAACACTAAATATAATATTCTGCCTAGATGCGGTAAGATAAAGAACTGAGCCAATCATACTTCTATACCTTTTTACTCAATATCCTTACCCTTTCATCTCTATCTATATTACCATTTGTTGCCATAGGTGTGTCAATTTCTTTAGCACCATCCATACTGAACCTTTTGAGTAATTCGAGACAATACTTAGTTTGACATATAAACGGGCCTTTATCAAGTTACTTAATTTGTAGTCCGAGAAAGTAGTTCAACTCTCCCATTAAACTCATTTCAAACTCTCCCCGCATAAGCTTAGAGAACTCCTTCACAAGATGCATATTAGTTGAACCAAAAATGATATCATCAACATAAATTTGAACTAGTAAAATATGATTTCCTTGATTTTTAATAAATATTATAATGTCTACTTTCCCTCTAGAGTATCCTTGTTCTAGCAAAAACTTACTAAGTTGATCATACCATACCCTAGGGGCTTGTTTAAGACCATACAATGCACGTTTTAGCTTGAACGCATGATTAGGAAACTCTTAATTTTCAAAACTGGAAGGTTGAGCAACATACACTTCTTCACTTATATATCCGTTAAGGAACACACATTTTACATCCACTTGATATAATTTGAAGTTCTTTGAGCATGAATAAGCTAATAAAAAGCGTATAGCCTCAAGTCGGGCAACTGGAGCATATGTCTCCTCATAATCAATGCCATCCTCTTGATTATATCCTTGAGCCACAAGATGGGCCTTATTTCTTGTTATCACACCATGTTCATCAATTTTATTCTTAAATACACATCGAGTTCCTATAATATGATGATCTTGTGGATGAGGTACATGGTCCCAACCGTCATTTCTTTCAAATTGATTCAATTATTCTTGCATTGCCATAAGACAATGCTCATCAAGGAATCCTTGGCATTTTTAGGTTCAACTTGTGATACATATGCATGATGATAACAAAAATGACTTATCTTAGAGCGAGTAGTTACCCCTTTGGTGATATCACCAACAATGTTGTCAATTGGGTAATCCTTGGAGGTTTTCCATTCCAATGGAAGACCATGATTTTCTTCATGACTTTCATCATCTTTCTTTTCTTGGTTGTCATCTTCATCCTTCTCAATTTCTACCTATTTGGGTTGATCAACTCCTTTATCGGTGTCCTTGAGTATATCGTATGTAGATGCTCCTACACCATGAAAAGAACTACCTTTCCCAACACTATTTAGGGAAGTCTCATCAAAAGTAACATGGACCGGTTCCTCAACAATAAGTAATCTTTTGTTATAAACCTTATATTCTTTGCTAGATTAAGAGTATCCAAGAAAATACCTTCATCGGCTTTCACATTAAATTTCCCAAGATTATCTTTTCCATTATTTAAAACAAAACATTTACATCCAAAGACATGAAGATGAGATAAATTTGGTTTTATACCTTTTAAAACTTCATAGGGATTTTTGTCAAGAATGGGACGAATAAGTATCTTATTTAAGACATAACACGTCGTGCTAATAACATCGGCCTGAAAGTATTTTGGTAAACCACAATCATTGAGCATTGTACTTGTAACCACCACTAAAACATGATTTTTACGCTCCAGAACACCATTTTGTTGTGGAGTTCTAGGAGTTGAAAAGTTATGTTCAACTCCAAATTTATCACAATTGTTAAACCCCAAAATTTTCCCTCCCATTTTCACACAAGACATACTCCTAGAGGTTCTCAATTGCTCAAGGTTGACCAAGAATTGACCAGACAATTCTCCTCCTAAGGCAATGAACCCCCATCTAGGGTTTCAATTTTCATCAAGATGGTTGAGCTCCAAGGATCCCAAATGTTCTCCATTATCCTAATATGTCCTCAAGATCACCCATGCAAAATTTCATGCCTTGAACAACAAGTTTGCTCAGTCAATTGCTCAAGTATTGGAAAATCAACTGTTTTAGGTCAAAAGTCAATTGTGGCCCATGTACAGTCAAACTTCAAGATTTCTGGTCAACATCAAAATTTTGGAGTGATATACATAATTTGATCAAGGGTTGATCATGATTCCTCAAGAAATGCTCCTAACCCATCAAAAGTAAAAAATGGCAAATTAGGGTTTCTATAGGAAAAGTCAACCAAACTTTGACCAAGCATAACTTTCTCATGCTTTATCAGAAATTTTCCAACCAAAGTCATTTTGAAGAGAATCCATTTCCCTACAACTTCTCTTCATCCCTCAGTCCAAGAAATGCACCATTTGAAATATACAAGTTCATACATTACATGTCATTTTTAGAAATTCAATAAAAGCCACTTTTTTCCAAGATCTTTAACATCAAGATAACATCTTCAAATGCAAAATTTATCAAAAGAGGGATCGAAGTAGACATCTTGGGCTTTCAAAAAAGTCAAGGATCATCATCATGAGATAATAATTGAGCAAGTTATGGCTTTCCCAAGTTGGAAAAATTTGGGAAGTTTCAAGAAATGTGCATTGAGCAAATTTGAGCTTTTAAGGCAATGACTCATTTTTTTGGACTTCAAACATCTTCCTAAGAGTATAGATGACTCTTAAAACAATTTTTGCATAGTCTTGATTTTATTTGCATTTTATATTAATTTTATTTAATTAAAAATCAAATAAATTAAAATTAATGCAAATTATATGGATCAATATGGTTAAGGCTTGTTTTAATGCATGGAGGGGTCCCAACTTTCGTGTACAGCAAGGCCAACATGTTTACATTCATTCAAAATTCAAAAATGGACAAAATCCCATGCTTTTGGCCAAGGTTACAACTTTGCATTTATGGTTTTGAAACCACATAATCATGATGGTTATTGCCTTTATTTATTTGTCTCCTCACTACTCTCTATAAATACCAAGCCTAGCAAGCCAAATGGAGGACGAAAAAACATCATAGAGACCATATTCCAAAATTGAAATTCTCAAGCAAAAGTCAAATTGCATTCTCAAATTCCAAGGAAATTCAGAAGCTTTTAAGCCTTCAGCAATCATCCTTGAACACCATTGAAGCATTCACGACCATCCTTGAGCCCTGTAGCTTCATGAAACACTCCCTACAAATCACGGTTTGCTCTTGTTTTTTCAATCTCGTTTTCATTCATTTATTCATTATAAACATGATTTGACTGCATATTTATGTTTGTGATCATCATGGGAACGCTTCTGGATGTTTTATTTTGAGTTTGAGTATAGATATAGAGATCCACCATTGTTAGGGTTCCGAGTTCCCAATTTGGGGAACCTGGCTTAAAGGCCAAATTGGATGAAATTGACAGTACCAATGAATTCAGGAGGAAGATTGCAAGCGATCCATGGCCTTGGTTGATGTTTTTTGCGCGTGTATAATGATTTTGAATTGTACAGGGCTATGGCTACAAACACAATATGTTACTATATGCTTTAGCAACATCAATATCCGTCACTAAAGGCTTGGTTCAATCTGAATGAAGAAGACGAAGCGTGGCAGCCTTTCATTGGATCAATCAAACTGGATGCGTTTTTTTTTAATTTACCAAATATTGACTTAATTTTGTATTTAATATTTTGTTTTTGTTTTGTATAATGAATGACCAATAGCTCAGATGGTGATGAGGCGTGTGTATAAGGGAGAGGACCTGGGTTCGAGCCCCAGATCCAGCATAATAAAAACATAGGATTTAATTAGAACTTAGGATTTAATTTAGGTTTAATCATTTCCTTTTCATAATAAAAACTAAAAAAAAAAGAACTTAGACTATTTCTTAATTAATTTTTATTTTTTCTAAATAGAATTTAGGATGTCCATTTTAAGTATTTTCCTAAATAAAAATAAAACCAAAAAAAGACTTTCATTCTTAGGATTTTTTAGACGTAATAATTCATTTCGCGCACATTATTTTTATTCTCGCATTTTATATAATAATGTAACTGATTATGGGATGTAATAGTCTAGATTTAAAATTCCGCACTTTATATTCTTGCAATTTTTTTATGTAACTGTCCCGAAGCATTGTAATAGCGTAGGATCTAAATTCTCGCATTTTATATTTTCTGTACAATATTACTGCTAGTAAATTAGGCGTGCATGACAAGATTAATCAAATTAATCATTAGATCACTAATTGAAAGATAAACATAACAGAAAAAGCACAATGTTGCACACTTGCACCCTTAGGATATACCTCACTTGGTTGCCTCGGAAAACAATAGTCATATCCCTCGAACGTAGGGATATCTTAGCAAAGACCCTCAGTACTAAAGTCATCGAAAAGATCATGGTCCCTAACGTCCCTCGAGTTTCCTACGAGAAATGATCTTGTCCATCGATGTTGCTTATATGATGATCGTCCCTTCGAATGCTAAGATATCCTTACATGTTGCCTTCGATGATCATAACGTCCCTTTCGATAGTCCTTCAACATCCAACGATAGGGCTACCTACTCACTAATAGTAGGATAGAACTATCTAAAGGGTAGGAGGAAAAGAACATCCTTTTTCGAGTAGGTAGATAAATGTTAGGTACTTGCTCAAACCTGAAATTTTCACACTTACACACTTTTCAAAAATATTTTCAAAAATGCTTTATGACACTCTTGAGGACTGATACAAGGGTTACCATAAAGCAAACAAAAATCTTTCAAAACACACAAACACAAACAGTTTTCAAAAATGAGCAAGTACCTAAGAGCCCGTGGAAAACCACAGATGGAAAGGGTGCTGTCGTACCCCAAATTTGTCCTACCTCGATGATTTTGTTTTTCGAGATTTAAATAGAAGAAATATTTAATTAAGGATGGTACAACAATATCTGATGGCCCATTCTTAAAATTTAATTCAAATGGGGGTGTATTTTAATTCGCGAAAATGGGGGGCTTTCTAAATCAGAAAGACCTACATATCCGTAACCCATTTGCGAAGCATGTTTTCCAATGGCCCATGCAATTCGAAAATGGAAAATCATTTCAAATAAGGGTTAAACCCTTAATTATTATAAAGTCCACTTTAAGTTTATTAGTAAAAGAGGAGGCGAAAACTTTGAATTAAAGGTCCATTTCGTTTGGCCCATTTTTCATTTCTGTTTTTACATAACAAAGAGAGGTTGAATTTGCAAAATACGAGCCCATTTCATGTTGGCCCAGTTTTGTTTTAGGAATAGCAAAGAATAGGGGGTACAGTTATAAAATAACAGACCCATTAAACAATTTCTAGGTTAGCCCACTTGATGCTTTGTTGTTTTAAGAAAAATTATTAAAACTGTTGTTATTATTTTAATTAAAATAAATATAGTAAGTAATAAGAGAACATGATATGTGTTCTAAATGCTGTTAGAATTTTTCTTACCACGATAATGCTTTCATTAATCATTAAATATTGTTTATGAATTTCATTTATTTATTAAAAGTTTGTTTAAAACATTGGGTTAAGGAAGGTACAATTGGGCTTGGTTGCATTAAAAAAACATGTTTACTGTAATACCAAAAAAGTACATAATGCTGCTGGGCTGAAAAATTGCAACGCAGGCCCAAAACGCAATTAACAGTCACTGTACCGATTCACCAAGATCTGCGCCAGTTTTTGCAAAAAAACACTTACTGTAGTAATCAAAGCTTGTCAACGCTTGTGTTTGCAAATAACGATTATTGCAGAAATTTACGGAAATCAAATCTCCAGATTATCAAAATTAGATTATTACAACAAAAACCAATCTTCATCAGATCTTCAAATCCAGAATATACATTATCAATTACAGAATCCAATCAAGAATTACATCCAATTACAATCAATCAACAATAATTTCAATCCCTAATTAAAGATAATTCCTAAATCTAAGTTCTAAGTGAAATTGAAAACCCTAAAATTCATAACTCTATAAATAACACAAAAATACAGAAGAAGGGGGTTTTTTTTTGGATACCGAAACAGGGGCTACATAAACATAAAGGGGATTTCTGTTGATACAGAAGAACAAGAAGGCAGAGAGCTTTTGCAGTAGAAATTTTAAGAAGAAGACGCTGAGTGAAAGGGGGCGATTGGGGTTCCACTACCAAAAACCACAATCGTCACTGATAGCCTCATCATCACCGCCGTCAATACCACTGACCACCATCGCCAAAGCTTCGTCAAGATCTGCAACCAAAAGAAACAGATAGAGGGTATTAGCGTGAATCAACCAATGATCAAGAACAAGCAGAATCGCGACAGGGGTAAAACAACTTAGCTTGTTATTCATTTTTATTTTGTTTGTGGGTTGTGTTGGGGTTGATTGGCGGTGGAGGTAGGGTTTGTGTTTCAGCCGCCGCCGGATTAGGGTTAAGAGAAAGGGTGACGGTCGCGAGCGAGAAAGAGAGATGAAGGACATTGTACTGTAAATAATGAAAATGATATAAAAATGTAAAAAAACAATTTTTATTATTTCGTCTAATCATATACACACGCATACATCATAAGTATTGTACACCTTCGCTTCCCTCCCTTTGATCATCATCAGATGGCTGTTAGGCCAAGTCTGCATCATAAACCCATACTCCCTCGCCACACATGATCACCCTGGACTCCCTTCAAACGGCAATGGGCCTAAGCCCACTAATATCCATACACCCATTCCTAGATTACTAAAATTTCAAAACAAACGCACCCCCTCCCTGCCTGAATTATTTTGGGCCTAGCCCAGCCTCCTTTTAGCACCCCCATTGTTTACTTAGTAACAAGAAAATACACCCCCTGGTTTTAAATTTAAATTAAATTCCTTTTTCCTTTTAATTCCATTTTTTTATTATTATGTATTTATATATTATTTCTTATTATTATTATTATTATTTATTTCTTTTCATAATTAATTATTATTATTATTAATTATTATTATTAATATATTTTATTTACTATTTAAATATTACTATGTTATAATAAATTATTTCTTCAAAAGCTCATGAATACATTATTTTCTATATATTGCATTAAATATTTTTTATCATGCATTAATTAAGATTTTTTTGCAATTTATATGATTAAAAAAACATACAAATCATCAAACTATTTTCACAATAAACTAAACTAATTAACTATCTTTGCAAATATGTTTTCAAACTGGTTTTGACTTACTACGCACTCAGTCAAAATCTTCGCAATCACTACTCCCGACCGAGTGCGAAGTGATTCAAAATATGTTTGCAAACCCCTAAAAAACACCAACCCATACGAACTACAAAATGGGACTCTGATTCCTCATAAGAGGATACGTAGGCATACGATCAAAAATCGTAGTGAGTTCCCCTATTAAAAAATTAGGACACTTTTCTTTCTAATTAAAACTTAAAATCCAGTTTACCCCAAACCTAAACCTAGTGTCTAATATCCTTGTGAACAAGGTGGACGAAAGGTGCCTAACACCTTCCTTTCATTTAATTGAGTCCGAAGCCTAGAATCTCTGTATGCGAATTAGGGTTTTCTGTTAGATTCCCTTCCCTAGGATAAAAACTAATAGTGGCAACTCTTGATTAAAAATCCAGTTGCTACAGGTGCTAACACCTTCCCTTTTCATAATCTACCCCCCTTACTCAGAAAATCTCAAAAAAGGTATTTTTCTGTTCTTCTCACCCTTTCCTTTGTTGGATAAAAGAAAAGTCGGTGGCGACTCTTGCTTACCATGACATTTGCAAACAAAAAAATGCAAACCAGTATATAACAGTCAGTTTTGCCACCGTATCACAGAACTGGCGACTATGTTGGGGATATATATTATAAAGTGGGGTTTACCTTAGGGTCTAGATCATTTTTCTTCTTTGTTTGTTTATTTGCTTTACTTTTAAGGGTATTTGTTTGGATACTATAGATCCTACACCCGGATATAGGGAAACCTTTTAGGTAAGTAGCAACAGATCGTGGAAACTGTGAAAGGTATACCGACACGGTTGAAGCGATAGCTACATTGATGCGACACTTTGGTTGGTACCGGTAACCCTTGAGTTAATCAAGGAGAATACGGGGCCGCTGTGTGGTGTCATGAAGCGTCAACCGACCTTAGAACCTTTAAATGAACAATTTGGCCATTAAGACGTAGTGAGATGGCCGTCCTTGGTGTATTCCCAAGGTCGACAGATACTCGATGCTACACTCATTGAGGTTTGACTCCCGAGTTTTATTTGGTTGCAAGTCAGTTGCCTATCAAACGAAATTTGTGGGAAAGATCAGTGATATTGAGATCCATTAGAACCGGGTTACTATTTAAAGGACAGGTTGAATCAATCAAACTTCAAGAGGATATGACCTTAAAACCCATGCAAGCCTTAAACCTAAGGTCTTGGTGTGATTTTCTTGTGCTTGCTATATATATGATTTCTTGGCATAATCATGACATCATAACATGGCATATCATACTAACCATTTCAAGGATTTTATAGGGCTTATCTTTGTCTTGTTTTGTAGGACACGGCATCCGCTCGCAGGAACACTATCCAAATCAACCTTGTGAAAGTGCATCCTCAACTCAAGGAGTTAGCATCAAGGATTCCTGAAACCTCTCCCTTCACTGAAAAACATGGTCGACTTCTCAACTTGGTCACTTCAACCCCTGATGAAGAAATTTTAAAGGTGCTATTTCAGTTCTTTGACCCGTTGCACCACTGCTTCACTTTTCCTGATTACCAGTTAGTGCCTACTATGGAGGAGTTTTCTCAGTTATTGGGGGTACCTATCCTTAATCAACTACCATTCAACGGCACAGAAAGAGACCCAAAGCCTGAAGAGATTGCTCAAGCTCTATTTTACAATGGTATGATGTAATGGCAAATTGGGAAACCAGAAGAGGTGTCAGAGGATTTCCAGTCAAGTTTCTATTTGAGAAAGCTCAATATTTTTGGGATAACCTAGATTTACAAGCTTTTGAAGAGGTGTTGGCCCTTCTCATGTATGGGATGGTACTATTCCCTAACACGGACCAACTCATAGATATGAATACAGTTAAGATTTTTCTGTCGCATAATCCGGTGCCTACTGTACTTGGGGATATTCTACACTCTCTGCATACTCGCACTCTAAAGAGAAGAGGGACCCTTCTGTGTTGCACTCCTCTATTGGCTAGGTGGTTTATTTCGCACCTGCCTCGGTCTATTTTAAAGAATGAATAGGGTATGATATGGTCTCATAGGTTGATGTCCCTTACACATTCGGATATTCATTGGTGTTCTCGGTCATTGGAGAGTGTCACCATCATTGATCACTGCTGGGAATTCCCTAATGTCCCTCTCTTGGGCATTAGGGGATGATTCACTTATAATCCTTGTTTGGTGTTGCAAGAGTTCGGTTACGCTAGAAGGGATGGTCCTCACGACACACTCATCCAAGGAATCACGTTTGACTATGAGAATGATGTTCAGGGTTATCGCAAGAGATTCATTCGAGCTTGAGGCATGATAAACAGGGTTGATAGCAAGACACTGGGTCACAAGAATTCCATCCCTCTTGAGCCTTACCTCAAATGGGTGCAAGCTCGTGCTCAATGTATTATGATGCCTTACCCCTCCATCTTACCTGTGATTATGGAGCCAATTGCTGAGGGAGACACTCCTTACACTGCGCTTCATCCTGACATGCAAACCGACCTTGAGGAGTTACGGAAATCCTGGATGCAACTCAAAGAAGAACGGGATACTTTCGAAGCCCAATTCTACGCCAGCAAGAAGAAGGTTCTAGAGCTCACCAGGTTACTTCATGAGGAAAGGAATATAAATGCCTACATTGCACCAAAGAGGATGCGCCTGTGGGAAGCTTAAAGTCTTCCTTTTGCTTGGATAATTTTATTGTTGCTTTGTTCCCTTTGTGAGCCCAAGAGGCATTACTATGATCAATAAAATATCTTAATACAATTAAAGTTTGTTCTCTTTCTATTAAAGCAAATTTAAGTCTTAGAAATCCTTGAAAACATTGCATACATATATCATACATATAATTGCATAAGTAGGTTTCAAAGCAGGTTTCTCATCCTCTTCGCTATTTATTTCTACAATGACTCTAGAACAAACAGTGAAAGATATACAGACTCAGAATGCCCAGTTTCAACAGATGATCATGGCTCTGACCAAGGGGCAAGAAGAACTGAAAGCCTTGCTTGTTAAATAAAATAAGAAGCCAAGGAAACCAACTGTTGTGGTGAACTTGGGAAGAAGGATCAGAGGACCAGTGCGGCGAGCCTCTGAACTGATAACTTCATCAAAGGAAGGAAAAAATCAAGAGGAGGAAACAAGAGAGGAAGACTCCAGTCCAAAAGAATCCAATGATGAATATAAATATGATGAGGAGCAGTATCTTCGGGCTGATGAAAAATACAAACAGCTGGAAGAACGTCTAAATGCAATGGAAATCCAGAAGGTGCCTGGGATGGATTTTGAAGAGCTGGGTTTGGTGTCTGGGGTTGTCATCCCCTAAAAGTTCAAGGTGCCGGTGTTTGCCAAATATGATGGGGTTTCATGTTCCAAGATGCACCTCCGATCTTATGTGAGGAAGATTCAGCCTCACACTGCTGACAAGGACTTATGGGTCCAATTCTTTCAGGATAGTCTGTCTGGAACTCAACTAGAATTGTTCTACCAGCTGGAAGGGGCCAACATCCGTAATTGGGAAGACCTGGCTGCTGATTTCTACAAGCAGTATCAGTACAATGCGGACCTTTCTTCCACCTATACACAACTCCAAAGTATGTCTATGGGTTCGAGCGAGGGCTTTAAAGACTATGCTCAAAAGTGGAGGGACTTAGTAGGAATAGTCCAACCCCCCATGTCTGATAGGAAGCTAGTGGACATGTTTCTGGGTACCCTGTCTGGTCCGTTTTTCAATCCCCTGATTGGAAGCCCCTCAATCGGCTTCACTGAATTGATCTTGACGGGAGAAAGAGTGGAAGCTAGAATTAGGAGTGGTAAGATCCAGAAGGATGCGTCCTCCAGTGCAGCAAGGAAACCGTTTTCTGGGGAAAAAGAGGTTAGCGTTGTGTACAATCAAAGGAATCAGGACAAAACTGAACACTGTCCGGCCGTAGAGGCTGTTATGATCTCTAAACCTCCACCTACTCAACAAAGGAGCAATCAGCCTAGAGCAGAAAGACTTGTAAGGCAGTTTACCCGGATAAACATGACTCTATCTCAAGTTTTGCCACAATTATTGAAATCCAATCTGGTAACTCTGAGGGAAGCTCCAAAGAATCCTAACACTACCTCTCCCTGTTACAATCCTAATGCTCATTGTGCTTACCATTTAGAAAGTCCAGGTCATGATACAAATGACTATTGGGATTTGAAAAACAAGGTGCAAGACCTTCTTGAGGCGAAAGAAATTGAATTTGACGCCCCCGAGATTCCCAATGTTATCACTGCTCCTATGCCCAAGCACGGTCGTGATGTTAACACTATTGAAGATGATGTGTTTGTTACTTCTATTGAGGAACTTGTTACTCCTCTCTTGACCGTTAAGTGGAACTTATTGAAGTCCGGTTTATTTCCGGGTTGTGGTGAAGGTTGCCACTCATGTTTATCTCTACCGACTGGTTGTCATTTGTTGAAGGCAGGTGTTCAGCGCCTGATGGATGATAGAGAGATTTTGTTTGAAAAGACTCTCGTTCCAATTATTTCTTGCAAGGATATTTCAATAATAACCATTTCCACCAATCCTCCCAGGGTCTCCACCAAAAGACCCGTCAAGATTACATCTGCTCCGAAGGTGGCTCCACTGATAATCACTATGCCAGGGCCAATCCCATACTCCTCGGACAAAGCTGTTCCCTGAAACTATGGGGCTGACGTCTACTACCACGGTGTTAAGCAAGACCTGCTGACTGTTGAAAACCAGGTTTCTGAGAATGATGATCCCGACATTGGAAACATTGTTAGAACCAGTAAAATAACAAGAATTGGAAGAGTGTTCTCCCCTGAGATTTCTCCTCAAAAAGCTGTTACTAGTCCTGTGATCATTCCTACTTTTGATTCTCGCTGATACTACTACTACAGTTCCTGTGATTACCCCTGCTGACACCCCTATCATCGAGTCGACCGAGACTCGGCGCAAAGACATATTGATTGAGCTTGTCCATACGAAGGCACAGTCAGTATCTATCCTAGAGGCTTCCAAGAAGGAAATGGAAGAAATTTTGAAGATTATCAAGAAGAGCGACTATAATGTGGTCGAGCAGCTGGGGCAGACCCCTTCAAAGATTTATATGCTATCCTTACTATTGTGCTCTGAAGCTCATGCAAAGGATTTGGTGAAGTTCCTTAAAACTTCCCATGTGCCACAAGAAATCTCTGCTGACAAATTCGAAGATTGTGTGGCTAGTTTGACGGTTGACAACGGGTTGGGTTTCTCTGATGCTGATCTGACACCCAGAGGGAGAAAACACAATGATGCGCTTCATGTTTCTGTCAAATGCAGGGGAACTACTTTGGCCCATGTTCTAGTAGATACTGGTTCATCATTAAATGTGTTGCCTAAGAAAGCTCTAGAAAGATTAGATTGTGAAGTTTTGGCCTTGAAGCCCAGTAACATAGTAGTGAGGGCTTTCGATGGTTCAAAGAGAATGGTATACAGGGAGGTGGACATCCCCATCAAAGTTGGTTCTCAGACCTTTGACTCCACCTTCTACGTGATGGACATCAGACCATCTTATTCTTGTTTGTTGGGCTGCCCTTGGATCCATGGGGTGGGAGAGGTCACGTCCACTCTACATCAGATGATGAAGTACCCAGTGAAGGGAAAGATTGTCACGGTACACGGTGAAGAGGAATACATGGTAAGTAACCTGAACTCCTTCAGGTACGTGGAAATGGATGGCGAGTTCATCGAAACTCCGTGTCAGAACTTTGAAGAGGTGCCTCATACTATGGCTGCAAATGAAACAATCACCAATCTTCCAAAGATTACCAGACCTCCCTTGAAGATGGCTTCTCTCAAGGACGCCAAAGAAATTATTAAAGAAGGTGGGTGTACCATTTAGGGCCAACTCCCTGACATTCTGTACAAGTCTGATAAGTTTGGCTTGGGCTTCTCTTCAGGGGCTAAAAGGGCTGTTCGTCATGCTCGTGCTGGAGGACCTCCCCTACGCATCAACAATCATGGGGTCAACGCTCTAGAAGACAGTGATGGTGACTATGACATGGATAGCTGGATCTTCCCTAATACCAACAGTGGACCCTGTAACTGGACGACAAAAGACTTTGTACCAGTTACTCTTATTCATAAGTAATTGTCTTTTTGTTTTGGATATGTAATAATTAAACAGTATAAACTCTATGGCCTCGTGTCTTACCCGGGGCACAATGGGTTATTTGTGAGGGTTATCATGTTCTGATCTCATATGTCATAAGTAAAGCATTGGACATTTCTGCATACAAATTAAGCGCTCTCTGTTTTTCTTTTCTACTTTTTACTTTGTCAATACAACTATGCTCTTACACACACTCACGTATCAAACTGCAGATCCATATCCACTCAGGATCCAATTGATAACAGTTTTGCTATTGCCGGTTATGACTTTGAAAATCCGATCAACCAAGCCGAGGACGAAGGTGAGGAAGATTGTGAGGTACCTGGAAAACTTCCTAGGCTGTTACATCAGGAAGAAAGGGCTATACAGCCCCATGAAGAGCCATTTGAGACAATAAACTTAGGCACAGAAGAGGACAGAAAAGAAGTCAAGATAGGTGCAAACTTAAAATTCTCAAGAAAAAGTCAAATTGCATTCTCAAATTCCAAGGCAATTCAGAAGCTTTTGAGCCTTCAGCAATCATCCTTGAACGCCACTGAAGGATTCACGAACATCCTTGAGCCCTGTAGCTTCGCAAAACACTCCCTAAAAATCATGGTTTGCTCTTGTTTTTTTCAATCTCAATTTCGTTCATTTATTCATTATAAACATGATTTGACTGCATATTTATGTTTGTGATCATCATGGGAACGTTTCTGGATGTTTTATTTTGAGTTTGAGTACAGATATAGAGATCCACCATTGTTAGGGTTCCGAGTTCCCAATTTGGGGAACCTGACTTAAAGGCTAAATTGGATGAAATTGACGGTACCAATGAATTCAGGAGGAAGATTGCAAGCGACCCATGGCCTTGGTTGATGTTTTTTGTACGTGTATAATGATTTTGAATTGTACAAGGCTATGGCTACAAACACAACCTGTCACTATAGGCTTTAGCAACAGCAGTGTCTGTCACTAAAGGCTTGGTTCAATCTGAACGAAGAAGACGAAGTGTGGCAGCCTTTCATTGGATCATTCAAACTGCACACGTTTTTTTTAATTTACCAAATATTGACTTGATTTTGTATTTAATATTTTGTTTTTGTTTTGTATAACGAATGACCAATAGCTCAGATGGTGATGAGGCGTGTGTATAAGGGAGAGGACCTGTGTTCAAGCCCCAGGTCCAGCATATTATTTTTCTAACATTAGTTAACTGCAGATCTAGTATGTCTTAGCTACGCCAGTCCATCATGTGCCTCCAGATCACCACCACAGGATCTTGATTGATCTAGATCAAAGGATTCCCACATGCAGGTGCACCATGAGCCATCAAAGGCGCTACCCACTGAATTCCAACACAGTTTCTGATTTGGGCTTAGCGTTTTTTACAACAACACCCCCCATTTTTGCTTTTGATGACCAGGCCCACTTTGCATTTTTTTTGTACAGTTTTATTTCTTTTTTTATTTTGTTTTTTCTTGATTATTCATTTAATTAGACAAATAATAAAAAATCACAAAAAATTAGGATTATATTTTTTATTAAATAATTAATTTCTTGAATTAATTAATAACTATTTTAACCATTTTTTTCTTTAATTAAAATTGAATTAGAACTTAGGATTTAATTTAGGTTTAATCATTTCCTTTTCATAATAAAAACTAAATAAAAAAAGAACTTAGACTATTTCTTAATTAATTTATATTTTTTCTAAATAGACTTTAGGATGTCCATTTTAAGTATTTTCCTAAATAAAAATAAAACCAAAAAAAGACTTTCATTCTTAGGATTTTTTAGACGTAATATTTCATTTCGCGCATATTATTTTTTTCTCGCATTTTATATAATAATGTAACTGATTATGGGATGTAATAGTCTAGATTTGAAATTCCGCACTTTATTTTCTTGCACTTTTTTATGTAACTGTCCTGAAGCATTGTAATAGCGTAGGATCTAAATTCTCGCATTTTATATTTTTTGTACAATATTACTGCTAGTAAATTAGGCGTGCATGACAAGATTAATCAAATTAATCATTAGATTACTAATTGCAAGATAAACATAACTGAAAAAGCACACTGTTACACACTTGCACACTTAGGGTATACCTCACTTTGTTGCCTCGAAAAACAATGGTCATGTCCCTCGAACGTAGGGATATCTTAGCAAGACCCTCGGTACTAAAGTCATCAAAAATATCATGGTCCCTAACGTCCCTCAGGTTGCCTACGAGAAATGATCTTGTCCCTCGATGTTGCTTATATGATGACCGTCCCTTCGGATGCTAAGATATCCTTACATGTTTCCTTCAATGACCATAACATCCCTTTCGATAGTCCCTCAACATACAACAATAGGGCTACCTACTCACTAATAGTAGGATAGCACTATCTAAAGGGTAGAGGAAAAGAACATCCTTTTTCGAGTAGGTAGATAACTGTTAGGTACTTGCTCAAACCTGAAATTTTCACACTTACACACTTTTCAAAAATCTTTTCAAAAACGCTTTATCACACTCTTAAGGAATGATACAAGAGTTACCATAAAGCAAATAAAAATCTTTCAAAACACACAAACATAAACATTTTTCAAAAATGAGCAAGTACCTAAGAGCTCGTGGAAAACCATGGATGGAAAGGGTGCTAACACCTTCCCTTTCCATAATCTACCCCCTTACTAAAAATCTCCAAAAAGGTCTTTTTATGTTCTTCTCACCCTTTCCTTTGTTGGATAAATGAAAAGTCGGTGGTGACTCTTGCTTACCGCGACATTTGCGAACAAAAAACACAAACCAGTATATAACAGTCGATTCTGTGACCATATCACAACAATATTCTTCAAGGAGATGGTTTTCAAACTCACCTCCATGATCACTTATAATGGCAACAATTTTTTAATTTAATTTTTTTTGAGCTAACTTGGCAAAACGTGTGAAAGCCTATTACGTTTCATCTTTGCTACGCAAGAAAATAGTCCAACAAAATCATGAGTAATCATCTACAATTACAAGACCATGGTAATTTCCACCTAAGCTTTTAGTCCGTGAAGGACCAAATAAACCCATGTGAAGGAGCTCAAGAGGTCTAGATGTTGAAACAACATTTTTTGATTTAAAAGAGACCCTCGTTTACTTACCCTTTTGACATGCATCACATAGATTATCTTTTAAAAAATTCATTTTTGATAGACCGATTACTAAATCTTTTGTAACTATTTTGTTAAGTAGATCAAAGTTGATGTGAGCCTAACATCTATGCCATAGCCAAGAGTCTTCACTCAACATAACAAGACATTGAGCATTATTCAAGGAAATCTCTCTTAAGTCGAGCATATATATATATATATATATATATATATATATATATATATATATATATATATATATATATATATATATATATATATATATATATATATATATATATATATATATATATATATTACCAACCCTCACACACTTAAACATATAATCCTTCTTTTCATTATGATCTATTATGCAACAATCTTTGGCAAAAGTAACCTTATACCCATTGTCTCGTATTATGTCTAAGGCCTTCAATTAACATAACATTTGAGATAGTAATAGTTGAGGGATTACCTATACTACCTTTTCCGAGTATTTCACCTTTGTTGTGATCACCGTAGGATACAAAACCTTTCTTCTTCGCCACAAAGTCGGAGAAGAGTGATATGTCTCTCATTATGTGTCTTGAACATCCACTATCAAGAATCTATTTTCCCGTCATAGAATCAAGACACTCATCCTACAAAAATCAAACAAAAGTGGTAGGTACCCAATTTTCATTGGGTCCTTGAGCGTGAGTTAAATAAATATTTCATTTGGGAAACCATTTGAAATTACCTTTAGGAACCAAAAAGCACCTAAATTTGCATTTTTAAATAGTGTGAACTTTTTTGCAACAATACTGACAAAATAACCTATGATGAGAATCCCCTATTCTATTAGACATCTTTTTAATCAAGTTATAATTTTTACCAGGATTTTCAACCTTTAAACATATAACAAAAATAGTATCAAGGGGATGATGTATTTTGTCTAATTTGTTTTCTAGATTACTCACTTCTTGTTGCCAAATTTGAGAAGTTTCACATTCAAATTTACAAGATTGTTCATCCTCTTTTACACAATTTGAACTATATACAATGAGTTTATTTAATGCCTCAAATTTTTCATTTGTTTCTTCAACCTTGGCCTCAAAATAAGTGAAAATCTTTTCTTGGGAGACCAACCTTTTGTTAGTATATAAAGTCTCTTTTTATAGATTTTAAAATTGATTCTTCAAATCATTAAAAGACAACTTTTAAATATTAGAGTATTTAGAATGACTTACATCCTTTTTCATGCTTTGACGATTATTTTCCGTGAAATAATAGTTTGCCTCTTCATCACTCTCACTTGAGATTTCATTGCTTGATACATCATTATCACTATACCAAGAAACATAGGCTTGTCTAGGATTTTTAGAGTTTTTTTGTTGACTCTTTCCTTTCTTCTTAGCAAGATATGGACAATCCGGTATGTAATGACCCAATTTTCCGTATTCGTAACAAATAACCTTTGACTTATCCTTTTTGTTGTATTGATCTTTAGATGAGGAAGATTTTCTTCTATGTTTTGCAACATTATTATCAGAGTGTTTGACATTATTCTTCTGAACGTATCAATTATATTTCCTTACAAATAATCTCATTTCTTCATCATCCAAATTCTCTTCATTTCTAGAGTCACTATCATTAGTGAGATCTTCCCTTGAGGACTTTGAGCTTGAAGCCTTGAGAGCTTTTATACTTCAAGATCCCTCCTTAACAGTCCCTTTTTCCTTTTTATTTTTCTCAAGCTTCTTTTTATGTTTATCCAAGCGATTGAGTTCTTCCTCGTGTTCTTTTAACTTTCTAAACAAGGCGGTGAGATCGAGTGTTTCAAGATTGTTGGCTTACTTGATCGTGGTGACCTTTGGTTTCCAATTCCTAGTAAGACATCTTAAAACCTTGTTAGTAGAAATAGAATTGGAAATAAGATTACCTAGTAAATTTAAACGATTAATAAGATTCAAGAACCTCTTTTGCATTTGAGTAATGGTTTCCCCTTGCTTCATGCAAAAGAGTTCAAACTCTTGATTAAGTGTATTAATTATAGCTTGTTTGACCTCATTAGTTACCTCATAGGTAACTTGTAGAGCATCCCACATAGCTTTAGTGGTTTGACAATGGGAAATGCGAAATAAGTCATCAATACCAAGAGCCGATACAATGATGTTATTTGCTTTCTAATCATGTTCCCACTTATTATTATCATCCTCATTCCATAAGTTTTCCAGCTTAGGTACGGTAGCACCATCAACCTCAAATGTCACGGGTGTTGGACCATTTTGAATGACTTCCCAAACACCTTTGTCATATGAGTTTACATGAATTGTCATACAAGCTTTCCAATAACTATAATTTTCTCTCGTGAAAATTGGGGCTCGTTTATAATCCCTTTTAGGTTCGTGAGCCATTTTCTAAAAGTTTCGAAACTGGAATGAATCGGGATCTTGATGCCACATGTTAGTTGATGGAAACTTATTTAGATGGGTTGAATAGATACCCCTTTAAAATTTATACAAAAATATTATTTTTAAAATTTGTTTTATCAAAGAGAGACGTGGAAGCTTTTTCAGAAGTGTCATCTATACGAACGTTATTGGAAACTCGGATATGCAAACCGTAATAATAAATTCAATATGGAATAAGAACAACAAATTTAATTAATATACTTGAATCACTTAATAGCTTATTTAACGTGTATCTCAATTGACTAGTAAAGCTATTTCCAATGACAATATTAAAAAGAACTAGTTGAATCAATTTATCAACCCAATACATAATTGGACACTATCAATCCTCGTCTAGATAGAACCTCGACAGAACATTGCTAAAATGTAATATCACTATGTGTTCATAGATTGGAGGTTTAAGATGAAGAGAGAAATATGCTAATTTTATGGTTTCACCAAGTTATGAATGATTCATGAAAGAGTATTTATTGTTTTGGAACTTTTCGGGCAAAAGAGACCAATTCGGAATAAAACGATTTTATGAAATTTGACCAAACAAATAGTATGTGTCGACCTAATTATTGTATGTGTCAATACATACGTAATTTTTAAACGATATGTGTCAACCTCTAAAAGGCTATGTGCCTGCAATACTGTGGCAAAACCGACTGTTATACTGGTTTTGTGTTTGTATTCGCAAATGTTGCAGTAAGCAAGAGTCGCCACCGACTTTTCTTTTATACAACTAAGGAAAGGGTGAAAAGAATAGAAAAATACCTTTCGAGATTATTTCTGAGTAAGGGGGGTAGATTATGGAAAGGGAAGGTGTTACCACCCTTTCCATCGTAGTTATCTATGGGCTCTTAGATGCTAGCTCATTTGAAAATAACTTGTGTTTATGTGTTTGAAAAAAGTATTTTAAAAAGACGCCTTAGTGTGGTGAACTTCGTAATGTTTCTCGTATTGTTGAGAACATATACAAAGTGTTTTGAAAATGTTTTTGGAAAGAGTTTCGTGTATGTAAAAATTTGTTTTTGAGCAAGCATCTAAGAACTATCTACTTTACTCGAAAGGTTCATTCTTTTCCTCTCTTCCTTTAGACAGTGCTATCCTACTATTAGTGAGTAGGTAGCCCTATCATCGGATGTTTGAGGGACATTCGAAGGGTCATTGTTACAGTCACAAAGGCAACTGGGCAAGATACTTTAGTAACAACCCTATGGTTTTAAGATCTTACCGAGGCAACATCGAGAGTGTCATTTTTAGATCTTTAAATCAGAGGATAGCCACTAAAATATCTCACGTTTCAAGAGTTGTGACTGTTTTATTCCGAAGGAAACCGAAGTGGGGGTACCCTAGAGGTGCGCATGTGCAAGTGCGTTGTGTTTCAGTTATTTATATTTGCGTTAAGTTTGCTAACATTTTATTTTTAATTTCTTACCCTGAAATCCTATTACCATACATCTAAACAGTTAATATATGTACAAGAATTAAAAGTACGGAATTTAAAACCTAGCTATTACATGGCTTCGGGGAGGGGGAATTTACAAGTCCAAAAAAATGGGGGAAAGTAAAAAGCGGTAAATGTCATAATTATTCTATTACAAGCCATAAGCAGATACATTAATAAGAAGATGATAATGCGAGAATGCTAAACACGCGCGAATTAGAAAGAACGTTTAAAACCCTAGGAAGTTCTAAGTAAAATAAAATCTTTTTGTTGTTTTTGTTTATTTGGAGAAAATATTAAATGAAACTAAATCTAATTAATTAAAAAAAAGAAAAGAAAATTATTAATTAAAACTAATTCTAAAATAAATCTAATATTTTTGGCATTTTTGTTTAAGAAATATTAAAAATTAAACCTAATTCTAAATTGGTTTTTAATTTATGAAATAAAAGTAAAAAACAATCAACTAAATTAATTACGAAAATTAAAAATAAAATAAAACCTAAATCTAAGTTTTTTTAATGTTTTTTATGATTTTCTAATTAAATAAAATTATTTTGAAAATAAGTAAATATAAAACAAATGAATAATAAGCTAAAAAGAATAAAAATTAAAAAACATGATGGGCCTGGTATTAGCTAGCAAACAGGGGGGTGGGATTTGGATTTTTGCTTAGGCCTAATATTCCTGAATCCAACGCTCCAAAAAATAATCTAGCCAGCATCCTCCTTGAGTCTATAGGGTGGAAATGCGCCCCAGGATGGCTGGATATTCTTGTATCAACATCTGATGGCCCAAGCATGAGGCATAAGATATGAGTATGGACATACGTACCACTGGATCTGCAAAGCAAATATGAAAAAAAATGGAAAATTCAAGACTTGGGATCGAACCCATGCCTTTCAGCATTATACATGCACCCTTCACCACCAAGCCAACTAACCATTCGTTTATACAAATTACAAAATAGAAATATATGTGAAACCAAGTCAAAAATATATTTGAATTAAAAAATGCACGCGATGACTGAATGGACCAATAGGAGTGTGAAGTTTGGGCAACCGGAGTCAGACCACCGGAGTCAACTCTCCGATTGTCTTCTCCGGTGGGCTCAAAAATGAACCTGCAAAAATAACAAAATTCAAGGAATAAAACCTACCCTACCCCCCCTTAAAATTTCCCCCTGATTCCAAATCTGAGGTTATTTTGGGCTAAAAGTCTCTCGATTATGAATTTGCAAGCTTTCAGTTTATGATGCCCTAACAATGGCATCACACGATTCCGTCATCAAAGCTCTCATGCTATACATCCCACCTGCTCTAATGGACACGCTGAATACAAATCAAACCATTAAAAACATCAACAACGCATAAATATAAAGTTTCATATATAGCTAACCTTGTTTGACCAGTGACACACGATCCAGCTGTTTAAGGGAGCTACGAGCTTTGAAAATGGCAAGGATAGACTCCTGGTGTCTCCAGAAATGTGATGGAGTCTTTAGATTGGGTCGAGAGAAGCTAGAAATATGTTTTTAGATTCTTACAACTTTGGATATTTTTGAGAAATTTTGGTATGGATTGCTTAGACAACTTGTGCGTGTCCTTTGCTTCTGATTTGGTCTTGTATTTATAGAGGAAGGAGAGAGGTTGATAAACATGGAAAATATCAACAATTAAACAAGGCTTTGAAAACAAAACCAAGAAAATTGAAAATTTTCCATTTTGAGTTATTCTCTTGCCATTCTTATCTTTGCATGAACCTGGACTCCTTTGGTGTACCTTGCACGAAATTTGGGTCCCCTTGATGGGTCAAGTTAGGCCCAAATGTCATGGCCCATATTTTCTAGCATTTTACTTAATTTATTTAATTTTAAACCAAATAAAATCAAGATAAAATACAAGTAAAATCATGTCCATGCCTAAATGAGTTTAGAGTTCCTTTATAAGGTCATGAAGATGTTTAAAGCTCAAAAAGTTAGGCCATTTCCCTAAAATTTCAAATTTGCATGCTTTGCATTTCATGAACTTTGACCAAAATTTTCCAACTTGTGCAAACAATAACTTGCTTAATATTTATTTTTTGGAGATGATCTTGTACTTTTTAGAAAGCTCAATATGTTCCACACAATCTCTATGTTTACCATTTTTGCATTTGGAGAAATCATCTTGATGTAACTTGCCTTGACAAAAAGTTCCTTTTTGTTGACTTTAAAAAAGACATGTAATGTATTGGTTCATATCTTTCCAATGATGCATTTGTTGGTCTTGAGAGAAAAAGAGAAGTTGTAGGGAATTGAATTTTATTTACAATGAGTTTGGTTGGGGCGAAATGGATGAAGCATGTGAAAGTTATGCCTGGTCAAAGTTCAGTTGACTTTCTCTAGGAAACCCTAATTTTGCACTTTTGGATTCTTGATGATTGGAGAGAATTCCTTGGGGAATCATGATCAAACCTTGATAAAATGATGGATATTACTTAAAAGTATTGATGTTGACCAAAAAATCTTGAAGATTGACTGTATATTGGTCACAGTTGACTTTTGACCTAGTACAATTGATTTATTCGGATACTTCTTCTAGTTCAAAGTCAACATTTGAGAATAGGTCTTTTGTGGGGAATCTTGTTCTTGTCGTTTGAGAAGGACTCCGCTGGGGAATGTTGATTTATGTTTTGGAAAAGAGTTTAGGAGCTTTAGTTGTCCATTACTCTACTGGGGAGTTATCTCTTGACTGGGGAGATGAAAGTTAGTTGTTATCTGGTCGAAGTCCAGGCTTCATAGTAACTTGTTGAGGATAATAAAGTTGATTGTTAGCTGGTTGTATTCCAGGCTTCACGGTGACTTACTGGGGAATATGAAATTAACTATTATCTGTTCAGTTTCCAAGATTCACAGTAATTAATCTATTATTTGGTCGGATTCCAGGCTTTGCAGAAAAATGAAATTAAATAGTCATCTGGCTGTATTCCAGGCTTCACAATAATTTTCTTGAAAGGATAAAAGTTAATTTCTATCTGGTCGAATTATAGGCTTTGCAACGACTTACTAAAATGAACTACTATCTGGTCGGATTCCAGGCTTCGTAGTAAATTGAAATTAAACTGTTATCTGGTCGGATCCAGGAATCACAATAATTTTCTTGAAAGGATAGAAGTTAATTGATATCTGGTCGGATTCCAGGCTTCGCAATAAATTGAAATTAAATTGTTATCTGGTCGAATCTAGGCTTCACAGTAATTGAAGAAGTTGAACTGTTATCTGGTCGTATTCCAGGCTTTGCAGTAACTTAAATTGTTATCTGGTCGAAATCCAGGCTTTTCCGTAGCTTGAATTGTTATCTAGTCGAAATCCAGGCTTCACAGTAGCTTAAATTGTTATCTGGTTGGAATCCAGGCTTCACAGTGTTTTGAACTTGTTATCTCAGATATTTTCCCCGTCTTGTTTCGGGAATTAATCTGGAACCTGCTTTTATTGGTTGTTAAGATAGTTGCCCTGTCTGGTTTCAGCAATTAATCTCTAACCCGGTCTTGTAAATAGTCGCCCTGTCTTGTTTCAAGAATTGTCCTACAATCATTTATTTACAAATAGTTTCCATGTCTGGTTTCAGGAATTAATCTATAACCTGGTCTTGTAGACAATCGTCCCGTCTTGTTTTGGGAATTGACCTACAATCATTTGTTCACAGATACTTGCCCTGTCTGGTTTCAGGAATTAATTTGGAACTGTTGAAAATTGCTGATGATATTCGTCTGTTGATCTTTCCTGAAAAGGTAAAGAGTTAGTTGTATGCAATATCATGATGCGTGAAATGCATTGGGTAATGATCTTCTCAAAATAAATGAGACCGTGCTATATGTATTTTGTATATATATATATATATGTTATGACGTTTGTAAAATGATGTATGAATACAGTATGTGAATGTGTCAGTTGAACTGGGGAAAATAAACCCCTGACTACTGCTGAGGATGAAGAATGTAGTTAAAGTTACATTTGTTGGGAGATGGATTTCCATAACTAGAGAAATAAACTCTACTTGGGGAAAATAAACTTCGTAAACTTCTTGGGGATTTTAGGAAATCCTGTTGGGGAACCCAAGAAACTTATAGACCATGCTGAGGAAAGCTCCAAGATGCTGGAGAGATGATTGGAACTCTTGATCTATTTAAGAAATTCCGGAATATCTGAAATCATTAGGCTATACGCTGAAGATACGGTAGTGACTTTAAGCGATGACGTCTCTGTCTCTGTACCTGCTGGTGAATGTAATGAATTTTGTGAAAATGATCCCCTAGGGGTGCTCTGTGGGGATTTACATGTGGCTTTTTGACATTGTCCCAATTCTTAAAACCCTTAGCAACTGTCTTTCTGTTTTTATATGTGTATTTTTAAACAGTAATCACATTCAAATGCATATGTTCAAAAATAATCACTGGACGTTTTTGCAAACAAAACAAAAAAACAAAAAAAACAAGTAGTTTTGCACTTTCAAGGAGATAATTTTGTATTAATTTGAAGAAATCTGCCTATAACATGCGTCTTTGTACAAGGAGACAAACATACTAATAAGAGAATTTCGTCGTAAAAATGAAAGTTATACAAAGTAGTATACAAAGAGAAAACATCTATGTGAAATGATCTCATTGGGTTTCAATTCTGCTATTGCCTTTATATCTTTGAGCGTCTCATCACTCTGCTGCTTGGCAGAAGCTGACTGGATTGATCTGTACCATTTGAACTTGTCAATTTGATAATGAAGTCTAGCTGTAAGGTGGTCCAACAGGACATAGTCATACGCTTTTAATCCCTAATTTTTTCTTGGACCACCTTTTCAGGTTTTCAGTCCACCGGGATACCCTTTTTTGCCCAATCCGCCTTTTTAGGTATTCGACTTGCCAAGTGTACATATTTTTCATATATATCCCTAATTTTTTCCCGACCCCTTTTAGTTCTCCGGGATGCCCTTATTTTTTCCTAGGATATTCAACCTAGCGGGTCTCTGTTCATGCTTAGTATCTTTTAACTATGTCCGCGTTTGCTGGGTGCGGAAGGTTGTCATCGTCCATAGTGGTTAATATCATAGCTCCACCAGAAAATATGTTCTTGATCACAAATGGCCCTTTGTAAGTATGATTCCACTTGCCCCTAGGATCACCTTGTGGCAGGATGATGTGCTTGATTACTAGGTCACCCACTTGATATACCTAACGTCTGACCTTCTTGTTAAAAGCTTTGATCATACGTTTTTGGTACATCTGACCATAACAAACATCCACGAGCCTCTTCTCGTAAATTAGGTTTAATTGGTCAAGTCGAGTCTGAATCCATTCGTCTTTGTTTAAACCTGCATCCTTCATGATTCTCAAAGAATGGATCTGGACTTCAACGGGTAAGACAGCTTCCATACCCTATACGAGAGAAAAGAGGGTTTCCCCTGTTGACATGCGCACTGAGGTACGGTAACCATGAAGAGAAAACGGTAACATCTCATGCCAGTCTTTATATGTCACTGTCATCTTCTATATAATCTTTTTGATATTCTTATTGGCAGCTTCCATAGCACCATTCATCTTCGGCCTGTAAGGGGAAGAGTTATGATTCTGGATCTCGGATTATGTATAGAGATCGATGATCATGGCACTATTGAGATTGGCATTGTTATCTGTGATAATTATTTCTGGAACACCATACCGACAAATAAGGTTGTGTCTGATGAATCGGGCCACGATGTTCTTAGTAACGAAAGAAAATGAAGCTGCCTCTACCCACTTCGTGAAGTAATCAATGGAGACAAGGATGAAACGGTGTCCATTGGAAGTGGTGGGCCTAATATCTACGATCATATCAATACCCCACATTGTGAATCGTCTGGGAGCAGTCAAGACATTTAACGGAACCAGAGGCACATGAACTTTGTCAGCATAGATTTGGCATTTGTGACAAGTTCGGGAGTGATGATGACAACCTGCTTCCATAGTGGACCAATAGTATCCTGCCCGTAGGATATTTTTAGCCATTGTATGCCCACTAGAATGGGTGCCAAAGGTACCTTTGTTCATATCCTCCATAATTTTTTCTGCTTCTCTCTTATCCACACACCGCAGTAAGGTAGAATCATGGTTGCACTTGTAGAGAATTTAGTTACTCAGGAAGAACTTGGCAGAGAACCTTCTTAAGAACTTTTTTTCATTGATGGATGCTCCTTTAGGGTATTCTTGATCTTCGAGATACTTTTTCACCTCGTGGAACCAAGGCTTTTCCTCTACTCCATCAACATCAATCTCATAACAGTGGGTCGGTTCATCTAGTCTTTCAATAGTGATCTAAGGAGCTTCTTTATACAATCTGACTTTAAACATGGATGACATGGTGGCTAGCGCGTCCGCTAACTGATTTTCTTCTCGTGGAATGTGTTCAAAGATAATCTCTTCAAGGTATGGAATCAATGTCAATGCATGCTCTCGGTAAGGTATGAGATTAGGATGCTTCGTGTCCCATTCTCCCTTAATCTGACTGATCACCAAGGTTGAGTCTCCGTATACCTGTACGAACTTGATCCTCATGTCAATAGCATCTTTAAGACCCATGATACATGCTTCATATTCAGCCATATTTTTGGTACATTTGAAGCATAATCTGGATGTGAAGGGTGTATGACAGCCTTCGGGAGAGATAATCATAGCACCAATGCCATTGCCAAGTGCGTTGGAAGCTCCGTCAAAGACCATAGTCTATCAGGATCCTTTTTCAGGTCCTTCATCTTGTCCAGGTTCTTCATAATCAGTTACTAATATAATGTTCTCATCCGGGAACTCAAAATTCATTGACTGGTAATCATCTACATCCTGATGAGCCCAGTGATCAGCTAATACACTTCCTTTGATTGCTTTTTGGGTAGTATACTGAATGTCGTATTCGTTCAGGACCATTTTCCATCTTCCTATTCTTCCGGAGAGAGCATGCTTCTCGAATATGTATTTGATAGGGATCTATTCTAGATATCATTAAGGTAGTGTGGGTCAACATATATTGTCGAGCAGTGAGTATCTTGTTTCACAGTCGGTAAACTTTTTGCTAAGGTAGTATATTGCATGCTCTTTTCGACCAGACTTGTCATGCTGCACACACCCTATTGAATTCTCTAATATTGTTAAGTACATGATCATAGGTCTTCCTTCAACTGGCGGCATCAAAATTGGAGGTTCTTGAAGATACTCCTTGATTATGTCAAAGGAAGTATGGCAGTCGTCATTCCACTTCACTACTTGATCTTTCTTCAGTAATTTGAAGATTGGCTCACAAGTAGCAGTTAGGTGGGAAATGAATCTGGAAATGTAGTTTAAACGTCCCAAGAATCCCCTAAATTCCTTCTCAGTGCGGGGAGTTGGCATATCTTGTATAGCTTTAACCTTTGCAGGGTCTACTTCAATACCTTTTCCATTGACAATGAAACCTAAGAGCTTACCAAATCTTACCCCAAATGTGCATTTGTTCGGGTTCAGTATTAACTTGTACTTCTTCAATCTTTCAAACAGCTTTTGTAGGTGATCAAGTTGCTCTTCTTCAGTCTGAGACCTGGCTATCATATCATTGACGTAGACCTCTATCTCGTGATGCATCATATCATGAGACAAAGATACCATAGCACGCTGATAGGTTGCCCCGAAATTCTTCAACCCAAATGGCATAACTTTGTAATAAAAGGTGCCCCACTGCGTGACGAAAGTTGTTTTCTCCATGTCGTCAGGTGCCATTTTGATCTGATTAAAACTAGAGAAACCATCCATGAAGGATAATATCTTATGTTGTGTGGTGGTGTCAACCAGAACATCAATATGGGGAAGCGGAAAGGCAAAATTCGGGCTTGCCCTATTCAAATCTTTGTAATCCACACACATACGCACCTTACCGTCCTTTTTAGGTACCGGTACCACGTTCGTAACTCATTATGGATAAGAAGTAACAACCAAGAATCCAACATTGAATTGTTTCATGACTTCAGCCTTGATCTTTTGACATCTCAAGACGCATACGAAGAAACTTTTGCTTCACTGGAGGGCGGTCTTCTTTCGTTGGCAGACGATGAACCACAATATCAGTGTCTAGCCCCATCATGTCTTTGTATGACCAGGAAAAAGTTTCAACATAATCACCCAGCTGATAGAACCATTCCAATTGAGTCCACGATAAACTTTCCTGGAAGAAATGCACCCACAAATTACTATTAGCAGTGTGAGGTTGAATCTTCCAGACATAAGACCTCATATACAGCTTAGGACATGAAACTCCATCATATTTAGCAAATGTGGGAACCTTGAACTTTGATGGAATGACCACTCCAGAAACCAACCCTAATTCTTCAAAATCCAGACTAGGTACTCTCTGAATTTCCATGGCATTGAGACGATCCTCCAGTTGTTTAAATTTGTCATCAGCAGGAGGATATTATTCTTCAGCGTAGTCAGCCTCTTCTTCATCATACCCTGGACTGTGGTCCTCTTCTTTTGTCTTCTCTTCCTGATTGTCCCCATCATTTGATGGAGTTTCAAATTCTAGAGCTCGCTTTACTGGTCCTCTAAATCTCCTTCCCATATTCAAGACACCCGCTGGTTTTTTGTCTTTTTCTTCTTGTCTTTGAAAATGAGAGCCTTCAGATCCTCTTGTCCCTTAGCCAGAGCCAGGAACATTTGTTGGAATTGAGCATTTTGTGCTTGAAGATCCTTAATATTATGTTCTAGAGCCATCTCTACTTAAATAAACAGTAAGCAAATGAGAAACCTGTATGGGGAAACCTATCATGATATGATGCATGGTATGTGGATGCAATGTTTTCAAGGATCTCGTGGGGTAAACACAAGAAGATGTTAGAAGTTGAACTTTGATTACATATTTCGCGTCATTGAATGTCCTTCTACGAGAATCAAGCTCACCATGTCAAGTGGGTCATAGCCCTTGACTCAAGTTACCGTGCTTTGGTCTTTGAGAGCGTTTGGTTAGAGGAAAATAAATCCTCTTGCCCCTTGATAGATTTCTGGTTTGATACAACCCTACATCACAGGCCCTTGAGACCCTTGAAATGATTATTGAAAATGATATGGTATGATGTCATGATGTTATGTGCAAGTAAACATAAACACATAAAGAAAACAAACCCTTAGGTTTAGGCTTGCATGAATTTCATAGGTAAGTACCCTCTTGAAGTTTAGTTGGTTCAACCTTTCCTAGAAAATAATCGGGTTCTAGGGGATCTCAATATCACTGATCTTTCTTCATCGGGCATTGTTTCACCGTAAGCCTCTTTATTGGCGACCGATATCCCAAAAGTCCAATCTCAATGAGTGTATTATCGAGTATCAACCAACTTCAGACTGCACCAAAGTCGGCTATCTCACTACTTCCTAATGGCCAAGTTGTTCAATTAAAGGTTCTAAGGTCAGTTAGTGCTTCATGACACCACACAGCGGCTCCGTATTCTCCTTGACTAAACTCAAGGGCTACCGGTACCAACAAATGTGTCACACTAATGTAGCCATCGCTTCAACCATATTTGTATACCCCGCATAGTCCCCACGATCTATTGCTACTTACCTAATAATGTTCCCCGATTCGGGTAGAGGATCAAAACAAAACCCAAACAAGGACCCAAAAATGTAAAGCTAGCAAGTCAAACAAGGAAAGAAATTAAATGTGATCTAGCTCTAAGGTAACCCCACTTTTAAGTATCTCCCCAGCAGATTTGCAAGTTCTGTCATACGGCAGGAGAAATGACTCAGGTGTTTTTGTGTTTTATCGGAAATGTTGCAGATAGCAAGAGTCACCACAGACTTTTCTTTTATCTAATAAAGGAAATGGTGAAAAGAACAGGAAAGACCTTTTGAGATATTTTCTTGAGTTCGGGGGGTAGGTTATGAAAAGGGAAGGTGTTAGAACCATTTTCATCCGTAATTATCTACGGGCTCTTAGTTGCTTGCTAGAGCACTTTGAAAAATGCTTTGTTTGAAATGTGTTTATGGTGGGTTTTTGAAAGTATTTTGAAAACGCCTTTGTTTCGGCAAACTTTGTAATGATTCTCGTCTCTATAAGAATGTATACAAAGTGTTTTTTTTTTAAAATAGTTCAAAGGGATGTTTGATTTTGAAGACGTTTTGAAAGTGTAAGTGTGAAAATGGTTTTGATTTATGAGCAAGCAACTACGAGCGTCCTACCTACTCAAAAGGTCTTTGTTCTTTTCCTCCTCCTTTAGATGTTTCTATCTTACCATTGATTAGTAAGAAGCCCCATCATTGGATGTGAAGGGACGGGCGTGGGTCAAATGTATAGTCATAGAAGGCAACTTATGAGACGTTTTAGCAATTTTCGTAAGGGACAAGTTCGTTTACCGAAGGCAACATCGAGGGAAATCTAGGGACTACGATCTTTTTTTATTGAGGGTATTTGCTAAAATTCCCATATTCGAGAGACATGACTATTTTCCGAGGAAACAAGCGAGGTTACCCTAGAGGTGTATGTGTGAATAGTGTATTTGATTGCGTGCATTTTTGTCTTTGAGATTAGGGTTTTCTAGCGGTTGATTTTATCTTGCCATACACACCCTAACAACTAACAATTTATATTAAAGCAGTAAATTTTGGAAACTAAAATCCTAAACTATTACGTCATTAGGGGAGTGGAGGTACAATTTACAAATGGGGATGAAGTAGAAACTTAAATATTACAACCATATCGAATAAAAATGAAGATAATGTAAAAACAATGCAAAATAAAGGAAATATTGCATTTTGAACAATTATGTGTCGACACATGCTGCTATGCATTGACACATAACTTTCCTTGCCCCTGTAAAACCAAATCAACTCAGTATGAGTCGATGCATAATGGGATGTATCGACTCATGTGCCTGTTTGTGTCGACACATACACGTTTTGTATCGACTCACGCACCTTTCATCCTTTTGTTTTGGGGCCTGGACAACAGTATGAGTCGATGCATAAGGCTATGTGTCGACTCATACCCTATTTTTTCATTAGAATGAGTCGACCCAAGTGGGTATGTGTCGACTCATGTTGCAGTTTTTTTCCTTAAACATTGTTTTATTGTCTGTTTGGGTCAATTTACATCATATAATTGATAAACATAAACAACAAGCAAATGGTTAGCTCAAAGGGGGTAATGATTACTATATTTTATCTTCAAAAAAAAATCATTAATGATGTATGAAAAAATGCCAAGTCAAGAAGACTTACCTTGAGTCTGCACTTGGTGTTTTAAGTCTGAATACTTTCCAAGATGCTATGATGGCTCCAAGGAATCTCCCGGCAGCTTGTTCCAAACTGTTGAAACCTAGTCAAGTTGTACAGTACTGTTTTTATGTTTGGAGGGTGAAGATAATGGCACTACAGGGACTGTTTTTATGTTTGAACAATCTCTATGTGATAAGGTGTTTGATTTATGGGAGAGTTTGTAAGATGGAATAATGGATTGAGGTTCTATTTTGAATGAAAGTAGAGCTGGTTTTTTGAATGATCAAAGGTTACAAAGAATGATGTTCTTTTCTGTTCAAAAACTCTCTCTTCTCTCTCTAAAAGCCAACCTCTTGTGTGTTGTGAAAATAGTCTATTTATAGATGAGTTTTGCTGGGATTTTGGGAGGGGGAAATAACAATTTGAACTGTTTGGATATGCTGTCTTCATAGATTTTTTTATGCAGCTCTTATGTGCTATTTTGGTGCAAATATGGGGCTGAGATAATGCAGGATTGGGCTAGGTTGGTAGTAGCATATTAGGGCTGTTTTTGTAACAGTTTTGGAGTGTTGTGGCAGCTTGGTGCATGGCTGTTTTATAGCAGTATAGCAGACTGTCTTTTGACATCGTTTTGGGTTGTTATGTGGAAAATACAGCAGGCTTGGACAACATTGTTTGTAGCATGATGTGATACGGTGGGAGAACTGACTTGATTGGTTTGTGTTTTATCGCAAATATTGCGGTTAGCAAGAGTCGCCATCGACTTTTCTTTTATCCAAAAAGGAAAGGTAAAAAAGCACGGGAAAGACCTTTGAGATTGTTTCTTGAGTTCGGGGGGTAGATTATGAAAAAGGAAGGTATTATCACCCTTTTCATCCATGGTTTTCCATGGGCTCTTAGTTACTTGCTAGATCACTTGCTTTTGTTTGAAATTGTATTTTGTGTGGTTTTGAAAGTATTTTGTAAAAGAGGCCATTGTTTAGGCAATCTTTGTAATGATTCTCGTTCGTAAGAATGTATACAAAGATGTTGATCTTTTTGAAAATGTTTTAAATTTTGTAAGATATTTGGAAATGTGTGTGTTTGTTTTGAAAATTGCAAAGATATTTGTTTTGAAATGGAGCAAGTACCTAAAAGTAATCTATCTACTCAAATATCTTTCTTGTTCATTTTCTTTTCTTTTGACATTGTTATCTTACCATTGATTTGGTAAGCAACCCTATCTTTGGATGTAAGAGGGACGGGCGTGGGTCATCGTATAGCCATGATTAGCAATGTTGCAAAGTATCTTAGCATTTTTTAGGGACTAATATCATTTTTGTGAGGCAACTTTGAATAGCGTCATCGAGGGACTATGATCTCGTATTTGTTTGTTTTTGCTAAGACACTTTACATGCGTAATATTGCCATTTTGTAAGGCAACCAAATGGGATAACCTTAGGGGTGTTTTGTGTGCAAGTGTGTCATTTTCATGCTTGATTTTGTCTTGAATTAGGGTTTTCTATTTGATTGCTTTTATCTTGCCATACAAACCCTAATTACTAGCATGTTATGGAAAAACGATAAATTGCGAAATTTAAAGTTACTGCGCTATTACAACACTTGCGGGAGGGGGGTGTACAATTTATGAATGGGAATTTGCAAGAAATTAAAACCCTAATTATCTATTACAACCATATCGAATTTAACAAATGTACAAAGAAACAAATGTAAATATAATGTATAAGAAGTGAAATGAATATAATGTACAAGTATGAATGGATAAGAAATGATTTTTTTTTTGTTTTAATTAACTTAAAAGAAAAATAATTAACTAAAAAAAGAAAATTAAAATTAATTTAGTAAAAGAAACTAGTTTAAAGAAACAAGTTTATAAAAAGATAGCAAGTATAAACCTAATCTAATTATTTAATAAATTTTTGAAAAAAAAAAGAAAATGAATTTTAACAAGAAAATGTTTTAGTCTTTTAAACAAATATGAATATATTTAATATGAATACATAAAAAATATATTTTTTTGAGATTTTTATTTATAAAAATAAATATTGTAATAATATTAATAATAGTAATTAAAAGAAAGAAAAGAAAAAATAAAATAAATAAAATAAGTCAGGGGGGTTAATAATTAGAAAGAGTGTTTGGAGAAAGAAAAAAAATGAAAATCTGTTTGGGCTTCAGCCCAAAAACCTTATGGCCAAAACAACAAAAAAATGCCATACTTAAGGGATGAGGGGGTGTAGCGAGTTGTAGGAGGTTGGTTTTTAGTTATTGGGCCTGGTTTTGAAGGGCCTAGTTATTTTGAACAAAACAACCAGGCTAATGATACACTTCCTTATTTGGCGAATTCGTTTCTCTCTCTCATTTATCTGATTCTCTCGCTCACTCTCTATGGTTCCTTCGCCGGAGAAGAAACAGAAGCCGCGCCGGAAATCTCCTCACGGCGGTGACGACGGAGGCTAGGTTCAAAACTCCATTTTTCTTGCATCAATCTCTTCCTCTCTTCCTCCTAATCACTAATTTGGTATTTGATTTTGTAGAAAACGTAAGATTTGGCCTAGATCTAAAAGGGGACGACCGGAACCCTAGGGGTTCCGATTTGCTTCTTCTACATGATTTGGTGAGAACTTTCCTCTCTATCTCTTTGCTAATTCTAAAGGGTTAGGCTTCTTTTTGAAGATGATGATTAAAACAAACTTTGGGTTTTGCATGTTTCTATCTGAAAGAAACTCTCTTCTTTTTTTATAAGGGTCTGGGTTTGCGAAACTGATGATGATTTACTTAGGGTTTTTATTCTGTATGTTTGTTGGTGATGATGCTGAGGTCTTTGATTCTGTATGTTTGTTAGTGATGATGTTTATGGTTTTGATACTGTAAGTTTATTGGTGATGATGTTTAGGGTTTTGATACTGTATATTTGTTGGTGATGATGTTTAGGGTTTTGATACTTTATGTTTGTTGGTGATGATGTTTAGGGTTTTGATACTGTATGTTTATTGGTGATGATGTTTAGGGTTTTGATACTGTATGTTTGTTGGTGATGATGTTTAGGGTTTTGATACTGTATGTTTGTTGGTGATGATGTTTAGGGTTTTGATATTATATGTTTGTTGCAAAACTGAAAAGGAAGATGGTGTTACAAGCTTTATGTCCCTATGTTCTATTTTGGTTTCTGATTGGCCCTAAACTGTATGTTTTGTACAAGAAAAAGTTTTCAAAAAATTTGTATATTGAAACAGTTTGAGAAATCATCTCATTGCTGTGTTTTGGTATCCTATGGCTTCTTAACAATAAACTTTGAGGAATGAGAACAATGGCTAGACTTTTTCTTTCTGTGTATTCTTCTTGTTGGCCAAAAACCTTCTTTGCACAGTATTGTTTCCCTGTTTTATATTGGTTGATTTTGTGATAGATAAAAAAATACTGGCTTTGTTTCTTGTACTATTTTTTCTGATAAATCAAATTGCCAGTTGACTTTGCTTGTTGGCTGTGCTATTCATTTATGGTGGATGCTAACTTTTGCTGGTTGTACTATGATGGCCTTGTACCTGTTATATTTTAACAACTCAAGTTGTTTTCCTTTGGTTGGCTGACTGTTGCTTTTCCTTTTACAGTTTTCTGTACTTGTTTGTACTTTTTTGACTTTGTTGGCTGCTTTTGCTGTATTTTTGTATTTGCTACGAACCAAACAAAAATGTTTTGAGATTTGTAGTGAAATACTCTAGGCCTATGACATGACTTTGCAAATTTGAGGCTTTTTTGATTGTTGGTCTGATATTTTCTGATTTGAAACAACATGAGGCTTTTGCTTTCTGATTTCCTCTTTACCTTTTGGGAACCAAATGCTTGAGATTTGCAATAGATTACTTCTTAGCTATTGATGTAGTTATGTCTTTATGAAATATGTATGAGGCTTGATTTTCTGTTTTCCTTTGCTTGTGAACCAAGTTTTTGTGATTTGCAAACATATCTTTAGGCCAATGATAGGACATTGTTTTGAGGCCTCTATTGGGCTTGAATTTCTTGATTTGAATTTTGCTAATGGGCTGGGAATATGGTTCGAATTATTTATTGTGGGCCAAGCTTTGTTTTGCAATGATAATGGGCCCATGATAGAATTTGGCATGGTTTGAGGCCTTTAGAATCCAAAACCTTCTTTTCTGAACTTTTGATACTTTATAGATTTTTGCACAAGTTTTGTTTTTAGCAGTTTGCAGCATTGTTTTGTTTGCTTCCCTGTTATGCAGTTTGTTGCAGCTTCCCCTGCTTGCAGTTTATTTCAGCTTGCCCTACTTGCAGTTTGTTGCAGCTTGCCTTGTTTTCTGGTTCTATTTTGGCAGTTTGCAGCTGCTGGCCTTGCTTGCCTGCCCTGCAGTTTGTTGCAGATTGCCTTGCTTGCCTGCCCTGCAGTTGGTTGCAGCTTGCCTTGTTTTCTTCTTGTTTTTGAACCAAACTTGTACTTTGTGATTTGCAAACTATAAATTCTCAGGCCAATGATTAAGCAAGAATTGCATGAGGCCTTAGAATACAAAACCCTTCTTTTCTGATTTAACAGAAATCACCCTGATGATGAATTTAGGATTACTTTGTATATTTTTGTTCATTTCTGAATATTTGAATTACTAACAAACTTCTCCCTTTCTCTTTTCATAAACAGGAGGCATGGTTGGCAAGCAAAGATTGGAGGGGTTGCTTGAGGATGAAGACTTATGATTTCTCTCTTCTTTTTTTTCATAAACAAATCTTGTAATTTATTGCATTGGTAGGCAAGACATTGCTTCTGTAAAATTCAAACTTGTAATGTAATGAATACAACACTTCTGAATAAACTTTGTGAAAATATTATACCAATTTCAACTTTAAATTTTGGAATTCCTATTTGGATGTTTTGAGTAAGAAACCTTGTTTTAGGTAACTTGTATTTCAAGCAATCACCAAAGATGATCAAGCAAAACAAAACACTTTGTACTCCAATCAAACTTCTAAAACAAAATGAATGTTTAAGAATTTTAATTCCCTTTGATTAACTTAACCTCAAACGCTTATGATCAAAAAGTCTTAATCTTCAATTCTTGTTCAATAGCTAATTGGTAATCATAATGAATTCGCATGTCACTCTTGATTCCAACAGGACTTCATTGTCTATCAAATATGTTTCAAGAACACTAGTCAGTCTTGTAGAATTAACAAACTTCAGCAAATTATCTTTAAAAGTATTGGAGATTTTTAAGACTCAATTATTTGAGAAAATCCTAAACCCTAATTATTGATTTGCTGCCTAGGAAGAGAACCCGTCTGGTCGACCTTTGAGCCAATTGAGTGTACGAGAACCCTAGGGTAAACATCTTGCATGAAAAATGGAAGGAAAATTTTGGGGTACAACAGCTGCCCCTGTTCAATCTTCTTAAACTTGAAAGAGCGAGATTGGCATGCTCGTCGTTCGTAGCTTGAAAGTGGAAGATGATTGAACACTAAAGTGCCCAAAAATTTGCACTTGCTGGTGTACGAAGTGATGCCTTGAATCTATTGTATCAAGAATGGGCTTAAAGATGCCATTGAATAAACTGAGGGATAACTGTCGGAGATGGACTTACAGATGCCATCCAAGGGTGACCTGCTAACAGAAAATGGACTAATCCAGCCTTGATTTCAACCGGGAATGAATCATAATAATTATTGGGAGGATTGCCTGAACCAAAAGGGGTCTCAAATAAGCAACAAAATAATATTCGAAACTGAATTGTATTTGACTCGCATATGAGATATGTACTGAATGAGAGCCAGAATGAAATCCATGTCTGGACTGTATGTGAAAGTTGAATCTGAATAAGTATCAGAATGGCATTCGTATCTGGTGTATATCTGAACTGTATCTGTAATCTGAATCTAAATAAGTATCAGAATGATGTCCGTGTCTGGAGCGTATCTGAAATCTGAATCTGAATAAGTATCAAAATGGCGTCCGTGTCTGGAGCGTATCTGAACTGTATCTGAATTTGAATCTGAATAAGTATCAGAATGGCGTATATGTCTGGAGCGTATCTGACATGTATCTGAATTTGAATCTGAATAAGTATCAGAATGGCATCCGTGTCTGGAGCGTATCTGAACTGTATCTGAATTTGAATTTGAATAAGTATCAGAATAGCGTCGGTGTCTGGAGCGTATCTGAACTGTATCAAGGGGTTGAATCTGAATGAGTATCAGAATGGCATCCACATCCGGAGCGTATCTGAACTATATCTGAAATCTTCGAACTTTGTTAATGGTAGCTGTTAATCTTATCCTGAAAAGGGTAAAATGTTAGCTAAAATGCAAAGTCATGTTGCATGAAATGTATGATTTAATATATTTGTTTTATCAATGTTTATGATATATGGATGCAATGTATATGTATGTGAGCTAATATGCTGCATTGTTGTTGGATTGAGGAAAATAAATCCCTGGTTGTTGCTGAGGATATGTAAGTCTTCACGTCTTGAAGTTGAAGTATTGATGAATTTCTGTCAAGAGAAATAAACTCTTTTGTAAGGGCAATGCCATGTACTATTTGTAGAATCCTATTGAGGATCCTGAGAAATTTGATGACTTCTACTGGGGATCAATAATTTGAAATTTTGTTCCACTGGGGATTTAAATGACGTACTGTAGGGGATTACTTATGTAACAACTTAGAAATATTTTCCTATCCTTTCAACCTATCAGTAATTGTCTCTTTTCATTTTGTTTATTTGTAAGCAGTAATTATGTTCAGATGCATATGTTCAACAATGAATCATTGGACGCTTTTGTAAACAAAACACAAGCGTAAAGACAAATAGTTTTTGCACTTTCAAAGGGATATCTTTGTATTGATTTTGAGTAAGTATTTTTGTACAAGGGGACAAACATTCTAGTAAGAGAATGCTGTCATAAAACAAGAAAAAATTGATACAAAGAAAAATAGCTATGTGTAATAATCCCATGGGGTTCCCATTCTGCTATAGCATTCGTATCTCTGAGCGTCTTGTCTATTTGTCGCCTCGTCCGAAGATGACTGAATTGATTAGAACCTCTGAGTTTGTCAGTGGAAGCCAAAGGTTGTTTGTAAAGTGATCCGATGGGACATAATCATACGCCTTAATTCCCTAACTTTTGCCTGGACCGCCTTTCAGTCCACCGGGAAAGCCTTTTTTGCCCAAGTCGCCCTTTCGGGTTTTCAACTTGCCGGGTGTACAATTTTTTTTGTTTTATCCCTAACTTATTCCCGAACCTTTTTGGTTCTCCGGGATTCCCTTGTTTTGCCTAGGTATGTCAACCTAGAGGGACTCTTACGCGTAGTATCTTTTGACTATGTCCGCGTTCACAGGGTGTGGCGGGTCGTCGCCATCCATGGTGGTCAAGATCATTGCCCCACCAGAGAAAATGTTTTTTTATTAAAAATGGTCCTTCATAGGTAGGATTCCATTTTCCCCTAAGATCACTTTGTGGCAATATGATGTGTTTGATCACTAGATCCCCAACTTGATACACTTGGCGCCTGACTTTATTGTTGAAAGCCTTGATCATTCGTTTTTATACATTTGACCATGGAAAACAACAGTAAGCCTCTTCTTATAAATCAAGTTCAGTTGATCAAGTCGAGTCTGGATCCAGTCGTCTTTGTTCAGTCCTACATCCATCATAATCCTCAGAGAGGGGATCTGAACCTCGATAGGCAAGACAACTTCCATGCCGTAAACCAAAGAATAAGGTGTTGCCCCGGTTGATGTGCGAGCCGTGGTACGATATCCGTGGAGAGTGAATGGTAACATCTCATGCCAGTCTTTGTATGTGACTGTCATTTTCTGTACGATCTTTTTAATGTTCTTGTTTGCAGCTTCGACAGAACCATTCATCTTTGGCCGATATGGAGAAGAATTATGATGTTGAATCTTGAATTGCTCGCACAATGCGGTATCATAGTGTTATTGAGATTTGTACCATTGTCAGTGATGATCCTTTCCGGGATACCGTACCGGCAAATGAGATTTTGCTTGCTGAAATGGGCAACAACATTCTTGGTAATGGAGGCGAAGGAGGTTGCTTTAACCCACTTTGTAAAATAGTCAATGACCACTAGGATGAAGCGGTGTCCATTGGAGGCTGTCGGTTTGATTTCCCAAATCATATCAATTCCCCACATAGAAAAGGTCCAAGGAGTTGTCAAGACATTCAGAGGAACCGGGGGTACATGCACTTTGTCGACATAAATTTGGCATTTATGGCAGGTTCGAGAGTGGTGATAGAAATCTGCTTCCATGGTAGACCAGTAATAGCCTGCCCGTAGGATTTTCTTTGCCATCGTATGCCCACTGGAATGGGTACCAAAGGTGCCTTCATGCAATTCGGCCATGATCCTTTCAACTTCAACCTTATATACGCACCGAAGCATCACAAAGTCATGATTGCGTTTGTACAGGATGCCATTACTAAGGAAGAATTTAGCAGAGAATCTCCTTAAGAACTTCTTATCATTGACTGAAGCTCCTTCTGGATATTCTTGAGCCTCAAGATACATTTTGACTTCGTGAAACCAAGGCTGGTCGACTACTTCTTCAGTATTAATCTCGTGACAGTGTGCTGGTTCATCCATTCGTTCGATGGTGATCTGGGGGGCCTCGTTATCCCAATTAAGTTTAAACATAGATGACATTGTGGCTAGAGTGTCTGCTAGCTGATTTTCTTCTCGCGGGAAATGCTCGAAGGTAATCTTCTCAAAATGTGGTAACAATGTCAAAACATGTTCTTTGTAAGGGATAAGGTTATGGTGTTTAGTGTCCCATTCCCCTTTGATCTGACTGATGACCAAAGCTGAATCTCCAAATACATCCAAGGATTTAATCCCTAAGTCTATGGCAGCTCTGAGACCAAAGATGCACGCTTCGTATTCTGGCATGTTGTTTGTACAATTAAAGCAGAGTCTTGCAATAAAGGGAGTATGACATCCTTCAGGAGATATGATTACAACACCGATACCATTGCCGAGTGTATTGGATGCTCCATAAAAGAACAGGGTCCATCCGAATCCTTGTTCAGGTCCGTCATATGGCCTGAATTCTTCACAGTTGTCTAATGTCATGACGTCTTCATCCGGGAATTCAAACTTCATGGAATGGTAGTCTTCTACAGCTTGGTGAGCGAGGTGATCATCTAGTACAATCCCCTTTATAGCTTTCTGGGTAGTATACTGTATGTCATATTCTGTCAGGATCATCTGCCATCTCGCTATTCTCCCAGAAAGAGCAAGCTTCTCGAAGATGTATTTTATCGGATCCATTTTAGATATCAATAAGGTAGTATGAGTCAACATATACTGTCTTAACCGGCGAGAAGCCCATGCCAGAGCGCAGCAAGTTTTCTCGAGCAGTGAATATCTGGTTTCACAGTCGGTAAACTTTTTGCTCAGGTAGTAAATAACATGCTCTTTTCGGCCAGAATTGTCATGCTGCCCCAATACACACCCCATTGAATTTTCTAAAACAGTCAGATACATGATCAACGGTATCCCCTCGACCAGTGGCATCAACACAAGAGGCTCTTGTAATTATTCTTTGATTTTGTCAAAATAAACTTGGCACTCATCATTCCATTTGACTACTTGATCTTTCTTCAATAGCTTGAAGATTGGCTCACAAGTAGCTGTCAGGTGAGAAATGAATCTGGCAATATATTTCAAACGCCCCAAGAATCCTCTGACTTCCCTTTCAGTACGGGGAGCAGGCATCTCTTGTATTGCTTTAACTTTTGCAGGATCAACCTCGATACCTTTTTACTGACGACAAAGCCTAGGAGTTTACCAGACCATACCCCAAATATGCATTTGTTTAGATTCAACCTCAGCTTGTACTTTTTCAATCTCTCAAACAGTTTTTGTAAGTGATCAAGATGCTCTTCTTCTGTTTGCGATATGACTATCATATCATCTACGTAGACCTCTATTTCATGATGTATCATGTCATGAAATAAATCTACCATGGCACGCTGATAGGTTGCCCCAACATTCTTCTGTCCGAATGGCATCACCCTGTAGCAGAATTTGCCCCACTGTGTGACAAATGTTGTTTTATCCATGTCCTCATGTGCCATTTTGATTTGGTTGTAACCTAAGAATCCATCCATGAAGGAAAACACTTTGTGTTATGTCGTATTATCAACTAGTATATCAATGTGGGGAAGTGGAAAATCATCCTTAGGACTCGCCCTATTCAAATTTCGGTAGTCCACACACATTCGCATTTTGCCGTCCTTTTTGGGCACAGGAACAACATTGGCAACCCATTGGGGGAAAGAGGTGACAGCCAAGAACCAGCATTGAATTGCTTCATGACCTCTGCTTTAATCTTTTCTGACATATCAGGCCTCATTCGATGAACCTTTTGCTTTATTGGCGGACAATCCTCTCTTGTAGGTAGACGATGTACCATAATATCTTCATTAATTCCTGGCATGTCTTCATATGACTAGGCAAAGACTTCGACATAATCATGCAACAACTGAATCATATGCTTCTTGATACTGGGTTCCAGTTTGGCACCCACTTTAACCTCCTTTTTATCTTCTTCGGTACCTAGGTTGATCGTATCCACAGGTTCCTCGTGAGGCTGAATGGTTCTCTCTTCTTGTTGTAGCAGTCTGGAAAGTTCCCCTGGTACTTCACAATCTTCCTCACCTTCGTCTTCGGCTTGGTAGATTAGATTCTCAGAGTCACAAAAGGCCATAGCAGTATCATTACCCATGGGATCCAGAATGGATGTATACCTGCATTGTGAGTGTGGGTGTGTGTAAGGGTATAGCTATCTTTGAAAGAAGGTAAAATGTAAAAGAAAAACAATGAGCACAAAAGTTTGAATGCGAAAACGTCCATGATTCATTGATGTCATATGAAAAATGAGATAAAAACCCTTACAAATGGACCATCGTGCCTCGGGTAAGACACAAGGTTTTAAGAGTGCGAATTGTTTTGAATATTACAGATCCAACAAAATGTAAAGACAAATTACCGAGGGATGAAATTGATCGGGACGAAGTCTCTAGCCTCCCAATTGTTGAGCTCTCCATTGACAGTCGGGAAGATCCATTCCTCTAAGTTGCAACCATCTTCACCATCTTCCACCGTGTTGACCTCGCGGTTTCTGATCTTCAAGGGTGGCCCTCCAACACGGGCACGGCGTATAGCCTTTTGAGCACTTGAAGTGAAACCTAGGCCAAACTTGTCAGACTTATATGGGATATCTGGAAGTTGTCCCCAGATAGCGCATCCTCCTTCTTCTACCACTGCTTTGGCATATTTTAGTGACGACATCCAGAGTGGAGGCCTTGTAATCTTAGGAGCAGCCTTGGTCATTGCCACCTCTTGAGGGACCTCTTCAAAGTGTTGAAATGGAGTTTCAATGAATTCTCCATCCAATTCCACATATCTGAAGGAATTAAGATGGCTGATCATGTATTCTTCCTCTCCATGGACGGTGATAATCTTCCCTTGAACCGGATACTTCAGCATCTGGTGCAATGTAGAGGTAACTGCGCCAGCATTATGGATCCATGGTCGGCCTAGCAAGCAGGAGTATGAAGGGCGGATGTGCATCACATAAAAGTTGAATTGAAAGTTTGGGTTCCAACCTTTATGGGAATGTCCACCTCTCCATGTACCACCCTCTTCGAACCGTCAAAAGCCCTTACCACTATGTTGCTGGGCTTCAAAGTCAACCCCTCACAGTCAAGTCTATCAAGAGCTTTTTTGGGTAATACATTCAAAGATAAGCCAGTGTCCACCAAAACATGCGCCAGAGTGGTGCCCCTACATTCCACTGAGACATGCAACGCCTCATTATGCTTTCTTCCCCTCGGCGTCAGATCAACATCTGAAAAACCTAAACCATTGTCCGTAGTAAGGCTGGCCACGCAATCTTGAAATTGATTAGCAGATGTCTCTTGAGGTACATGGGTTGTTTTTAGGAACTTCACCAAGGCTTTTGCATGCGCCTCGGAACACAGTAGTAATGCCATCATGGAGATCTTAGAGGGAGTTTTCCCCAATTGTTCAACTACGTTGTAGTCGCTTTTCTTTATAATTTTTAAGATCTCCTCCATTTCCTTCTTGGAGGTCTCAGAGATAGCCAATGACCGAGCCTTCTTCCGGACAGGCTTAACCATAACACCTTTTCCTCGAGCCTCGTTTAACTCAGCAGCAGGAGTGTCAGTAAGAATGATTACAGGGGTTGTAACAGCTTTGTCAATTGGAGTACTTGTAGAGAAGATTATGGGTGTGGGAGTAACCTTTGGAGCAGCCACATGGATGATCACGGGTCCATAAACTGCTTTTGGGGGAGCAATTTCTGGAGAAAAGATCCTACCACTTCAGGTAATTTTGCTAGTTCGGAAATATTGCTGATGTCAGAGTCTTCTTTCTCAGAATTTATCTCTTCAGCAGTCGGCTAGTCTTGCTTGATGCCATGGTAGTAAATGTCCCCTCTGTAGTTCCACGACACGGTTTTGTCTGATTCATATGGGACTGGCCCATGCATTGTGATTATTAAAGGAGCTGCTTTCGGAACTGATGTAATTCTAACGGGTCTTTTGGTGGAGACCCTGGAAGAATTGGTGGAAATGGTAATGATATAAACATCTTCAAAAGAAACAGGTGTAACAAGAGTCTTTTCAAACAAAATCTCTTTGTTATCTATCAGGCACCGAACACCTACTTTCAACAAAGGACAACTAGTTGGTGAGGATAAACAGAAACAACAATCTTTATCACAGCTCGGGAACACTCCGGCATTCAACAAGTTCATTTTAACAGTCAGAAGTGGGGTCATAAGTTCATTCACTGAAGTAACAAACAATACTTCTTCAATGGCATTGGTATTGTGGCCATGTATGGGCATAGGGGCAGAAATAACATTTGGCTTCTCGGGCGCGTCAAACTTAATTTCTTTTGCTTCAATGAGGTCTTGTATTTTGTTCTTCAAGGCCCAATAACTATTAGTATCGTGACCAGGACTTTCATAGTGATATGCATAACGGGCATTGGGATGATAATGAGGGGATGTTGTATTGGGGTTTTTCAGAGCTTCTTTCAAGGTCACCAAATTGGATCTTAGTAGATGAGGTAATACTTGATACAGAGTCATGTTTATTCTGGTGAATTGCCTGACTGGCCTTTCCACCCTTGGATGATTATTTCTTTGTTGATCAGATGCAGGTTTTGGGATCATAACAACCCCCACCATTGGTCGACGTTCGACTCTATCTTGGTTTCTTTGTGGATATACAGCATCCACCTCTTTCTTTCCGATGAAGGGCTTCCTTACAACTGTAGAGGAAGATGTGTCTTTCTGAATCTTTCCATTTTTTATACCAGCTTCTATCCTCTCTCCGGTCAATATTAGTTTAGTAAAGCCTGCAGATGAACTTCCGATCAAATGATTGAAGAAGGGACCAAATAAGGTGCCTAAGAACATGTCTACCAATTCCATTTCAGACAGAGGGGGTTGAACTCTTCCAGCCAGATCTCTCCATTTTTGTGCATAGTCCTTGAAACCTTCATTGAAAGCCATGACCATACTCTGGAGTTGAGTACGGGTAGGCACCAAATCAGCATTGTATTGATATTTCTTGTAGAAAGCTACGACAAGATCTTCCCTTATGGATGTTGGCTCTTTCTAGTTGTTAAAACCAGTCGAGTTGTGTTCCAGATAGACTGTCTTGGAAAAAGTGCACCTGTGATCGGTGGATCTGGAACTGACTGTTTAACGCTGGTTCGCGAAATGTCGCGGAAGCAAGAGTCGCCACCGTCTTTTATTTTCTCCAAATGGAAAGGACAAAAGCACAGAAAAATTCCTTAAAGAGATTGCTCTCGGTTCGGGAGGTAGGTTATAGAAAGGGAAGGTGTTAGCACCCTTTCTATCCATGGTTATCCATGGGCTCTTAGATACTTGCTCATTTGTGTTTTCAAAAATGGTTTGTTTGCTTTTCAATGTGGGTTTAAAAAAAGTTTCTTTGAAAATTCCAGTTCGACTCGTGCGTCAGAGTGTTTGAAAAATTTGCTTTGAAAGCTTTTGAAAATGTGTTGGTGAAAAGTATTATTTGTTTTGTTTTTTAAAGAGAGCAAGTATCTACGAGAACCTACCTACCCTAAGGAATTCGTCTGTGTAAATGTCCTTGGAAGTAGTGCCATCCCACCATTGAGAGGTAGGTAGCACCACCGTTGGAGGTGTTCGGGTCAATTCGAGTTTGTAGGGACATGGTGATCACCAGAGCAATGGGAAGACACCTTAGAAGCTACCCTCATGCCAGGTTCCCGGATCATGAGGACTTACTAAGACATCCTCTACTCGACGATCACCTTTCGGAGGCAAGGCAACAGTGAGGCGTACCCTAGGGGTGGTGTGTGCGATTCGTGTGTCATGTTTCAGTTATTTGCCTTGTCATGTTAAAGTGATCTACGCTTGATTTTATTATGGCCATTCATTCTTGCATGCTTCGTTTAACAGTTAATATTTGTGGGAAAAGTAAATCCTAAACTATTACAAATGGCGCGGGTCCACATCGCCAAAATTAAACCGGACCCGATTTGACAGAAAATAAATAAAGCAAATAAAAGTGCGAAAAGTTTAAGTTACAACGCTTTGGGAGAGATACATAATTATTTAAGCAATAAAATAAATACGCAAATTAAACAATTAAAAATATGGGCGTTGGACCCTTTTGCAAAATTAAAATTAATAAGGAATTAAAATTAAAATTAAAAGAATGTTTTGGTATTTTTATGTTTTTTAAGATTTAATGAAAAAAGAATTGATTAAAAATTAAACTAAAAGGCGAACCCTAATTCTAACTATTTTTAAGTTTATTGTGAAAATATTAAGTTTTAACCTAATTTAAATCTAAGTTAATTTACATGCGAATTTAATTATAGAAATAAAATAAATGTATTATTATGGTGAAAAAAGGAAAAAAGATTAAAAGGAAAAATTATCAATTACCTAATTCTATATTTTTGGATTTTTAGTTATTAAAAAGAATTAAAATTAAAACCTATTTAATACTAAATTTATTACAAGCATTTATTTATAAAAATAATTAAATAAATAAATATCATATTTTTGCCTTTTCTGATTTTTTTTTGCATTTTTATGTATTTTATAAAAATAATTAACTAATTTAAACAAAAAAAGTAAATAAAACAATAATTGAAAGTAAAATATAAAAAATAGAGAAAGCAAACCAGGGAGGGGGGTTCAGGCCCCAATTGTGAGGTCCTTTGTTAGCAACTTGGCCCATTAAGCATTGAAATCCGTTGACTTTTGTGCAAGCATGTTGTGCGTGGACTATGGTACATGGTGCTCTTCAGATCTAAGCCTTTGGTTTGATCTCCAGGGGGACGTGTCACGCTTGATGGTGAGGGACTATGGTGGTTGTCTACATAAGCGCTGCATGTGAATATTAGAAGAAAAATAATATTGAAGTTATACAGACCTGGGACTCGAACCCAGGTCACTAACATCACCAAGCAACACCTGTACCACTGAGCCATGTTAACGCGTTTATTATATAATTAACGAATAAATAATATAAATGGACACAACGCGTTAGTGGAGAGAAACGCGCGAAATTCAAATCAACGAATCACTGGTTGCCACCACATCATCGTCCTCACCACCCCTGTAAAACAAAACGCAATAGCAACGGTTTTCAACGCGTCGCAGAAGGCAGGCTATTGGAAAATAGCGAATAGGGCTATGACGTCCATAAATTGATCGCGAATGGTGTTTCTTGTTCGTTGGAGCATGCTGGTTTGAATGGTCATGGTTTCGTGGACTAATTTTGCTTGGTTTCAGAAGCCCTAAATTCAAGCTCTGAAAACCCTAAAGATTGATCATGGTGAAATCACGTATATGGCATAAAAACGAAATTAACTTGCATGGTTAGTTGCAGAAACTCATGACAAACATGAATCAAGAGACAAAAATTACAAATTATGCACAAATCATGATGCACGGTTCTGAAAATTTCTTGACACAGTTGAGGTTCGTTTTACCAGTTCTTAGCGTTTGGATGAATGATTTGGATCGAAATACACTCAATAGACCTTGAGCAAGCTATTGGAATCAAGATTAAGGCTTGAATCGTCCTCCAACAATGATTTCAGAATTTTGTTTTCAAGGAATTTTTTTCAAGTTTGTATATGGTTCTTTTGCACAGCTTAGAGTCTTGTGATTAGGGTTTGATTCCTGTTTATGTATTGAGGCTATTAGGTTAAGAAAATTGAATCAAATCTCTTCCATTCAATGATTTCAATATTTGATTTTCCACCATTATTTTCATATCTTTTTTCACATGCTCTTGTGCAAATCATGATCCAATTAGTCCAAATCTTTCCCTATTTAGTTGTACACGAAATCTTGAGTATCAAACATGCATAAAAAGATTGGTTAGGTCATGTTAGATATTTTTCACATATTTATATAATTTAAATGAATTAATATGAATAATAATTCAAATAAATAAATAAAAAATGAGAAAATACTTCCCTTTGGGCCAAGTGGTCGTGCACATGCTTGGAATGATGAATCATGGAAGAAAAATGGGCCCATTAGCAAATTTAGGTCATTTGAAGTAATGTTGACTTTTCAAAATATCCAAAACTTTCCCAACTTCCACAAGGCATAACTTGCTCAATTTTTAAGCTTTTCTCATGTTCTTGGACATTTTGGAAAGGTCTTTGAGTCCTCTAACCAATGTCTTTGGTCCCATGTCATTTTGATTTACCAATCTCAAGTTATGGCCCTTGACTTAAAGTCCCTTTTTGTTGACTTTTGAAAATGACCTATAATGTTGAAATTGATAACTTTTTGTGAGAGCATTTCTTGGACTTGAAGTATGAAGAGGAGTTGTAGGAAATGTCTTTCTCTTCAAAATGAGCTTTGGATGGGATTTTTCTGATAATCCATGTGAAAGTTATGCCCTGGTCAATTTCAGTTGACTTTTTCAGCTGTCCAAATATAGTAACTTTTGCATCTTTGATGATTTCTGAGCCAAATTTTGAGAATCATGATCAAGCATTGATCAAATGATGTTTGTGGCTTCAAAATGATATGTTGAGCAAAAATTTGAACTTTTGACTGCCAAATGACCATTTTGCCCCTACAATTGACTGTAGTGCAATCTAGGGTTTTGACTGTGCAATTTTGAGCTGAATGCCTTGAAACTTTGTATGAGGACATTTGACCATATTTGTAAGCATATAGGACTTGATTGGGCCTTTGAAAACTTCATTTCCTTGATCAGGACACAAACCCTAATTTTGACTGTATGGGAGGCTGTTGAGCTGTGCAATCCTTGGGGAATTTTGTGACTTGGCTTGGCAATTTCCTGGAGAATATGGGAGGGCAAATTTTGGGGTACAACAGCACCCATAAGTCTTTATCAGTAGTATGGGGTTGGATTTTTCTCACATATGACCGGAGATGCATTTTAGGGCATGCCACTCCATCATATTTGGCAAATGTAGGTACTTTGAATTTCGGAGGAATCACAATCCCCGACACTAGTCCCAATTCCTCAAAGTCTAATCCTGGCACCTTTTGGATTTCCATCGCGCTTAACCGCTCTTCGAGATGTCTATACTTGTCATTAGCTGGAGGATAATGTTCCTCAGAGTAGTCTTCCTCTTATTCCTCCTCTTCAGATTCTGACGTGACCGTTGTTTCCTTGCCTTTCCCCTCTCCTTCATCGGATGTTGTTGCAAAGTTCAAGGTCCTTCTTGTCTTTCCATGAAACCTTCTCCCCATGTTTAAGACTCTGGTTACCTTCTTTGTTTTCTTTTTCCTCTCTTCAGCTAGCAGAGTCTTCAACTCTTCTTTCCCCTTGGCTAGGGTCATGAGCAACTGTTGAAACTGCGTATTCTGAGCTTGGAGATCTTTCACTGTTTGCTCGAGATCCATCTTACTAAAATAAACAGTAGAGAGATGAGGAGACTTGTTGCAAAAGACCTGTTTATATTATGATGAATGATATATGCATATGCAATGTTTTCAAGGATTTCAAAGATTCAAATTTGTTTTAGACAAAAAAGGAAACACATGTTATATTAATAAGATAAAGTTGAGTACATCAATGCCCCTTGGGCAAAATAATACAAAAACTCTAAGATAAAAAAGTAGTACGCATCCTCTTTGGTGCAATGTAGGCATTCAGAGTCCGCTCCTCATGAAGTAGCCTAGGGAGTTCTAAAACCTTCTTCTCATTGCGTAGAATTGGGCTTCAAAAGTATCTCTCTCTCCTTTGAGTTCTATCCAATCCCTTTGTAGGTCTTCAAGATATGTGGGCATGTCAGGATGTAGGATAGTTTATGGAACATCTCCTTCCTTAACAGGCTCAATGATTATCGGGAGAATGGAGGGGTAAGGCATCATAAGACTCTAAGCACGAGTTCATACCCATTTGAGGTAAGGCTCAAGAGGGATGGAATTCTTGTGCCCCAAAGTCTTTCTATCCACCTTGTTTAGCATCCTCCAAGCTCGGATAAATCTCTGGCAAAGACCTTGATCATCATTGTCGTAGTCGAATACCAAACCTTGAATCAACATCTCGTGCGGACCATCCCTTCGGGCATAACCAAACTATCTTAAGTCTAAACATGGGTTGTAGGTGATACCTCCCCTAATTCCAAGTAGAGGGACATTAGGTAATTCTCCACAACGGTCAACGATGATAACATTCTCTTTGGATCGGGAGCACCAATAAATATCTGAATGTTTGAGCGTCATCAACCTTTGTAACCACCTTGAACCTTGCTCATTTCTTAAGACTGATTGGGGAAGATGAGAAATAAACCATCTTGCTAAGATAGGAGTTCAACACATGAGGACACCTCTTTTCCTTATTGTGCGAGTGTGAAAAGAGTGTAGGATATCCCCTAGCAATGTAGGCACCGGGTTGCGTGATATGAAGATTTTGACGGTGTTCACATTTATGATTTGGTCAGGATTTTGAAATAAAACCATCCCATAGATGAGGAGAGCCACAATTTCCTCAAAGGCTTTCAAGTCTAAGGAACTCCAACAGCTTTAGGCTTTCTCAAACAGGAACTTTGCTAAGAAACCTTTGATACCACTCCTTCTTTCCCAATCAGTTGTGATATCAGATGAGTGCAAGTGTAGAGCTTGAGCAATCTCTTATGGCTTTGGATCTCTTTCCGTACCGTTGAAAGGTAGTTTATTGAGAATGGGAATCCTCAAGAGTTTGGAGAATTCTTCCAAAGTAGGCACAAGTTGATAGTCGGGAAATGTGAAGCAGTGGTGCAAAGGATCAAAGAACTAAAAGAGCACCTTCATCATTTCCTCATTTGTGTTAGAGGTGACTAAGTTGAGTAGACGACCATGTCTCTTGGTGAATGGAGATTTTTAGGAATCCTTGAAGCTAGCTCCTTAAGATGTGGAGGGATTCTCACAAGGTTGACTTGAATAGTTTTCCTGCAAAGTGAGTCCATATCCTACAAAAAAAGAACAAAGATGAATCCCAAAATCCTTGAAATGGTTAGTGGATGCATATGATGTTCATGATGTCCATGATGTTATGTACAAATATGCATATACAAGCAAAGCAAACAAGTTCTTAGTTTAGGCTTACATGGAGTTTTATAGGTAAGTACCCTCTTGAAGTTTAGTTAGCTTAAACTGTCCTAGTAATAGTAACCGGGTTTTAAGGAGCTCAATATCACTGGATTGTTTCCTTGGTTATTGTTTCAGCTCAAGCTCTTTAATGTCGACCAAAATATCCCAAGAAACCAAACCTCAATGAGTGTAGTATCGAGTATCTACCAACTTTGGACTGCACCAAAGCTGGTCATCTCACTACATCCTAAAGACCAAGTTGGTCAAGTAAAGGTTCTAAGAGTTCATTAGTGCTTCATGACATCACTCAGCGGCCCCATATTCTCTTTGATTAACTCCAAGGATACCGGTACCCACAAATATGTCGCACTAACATAGCTATTGCTTAGACCATGTCGGTATACCCCGCACAGTTTCCACAATATATTGCTACTTACCTATAATGTATCCCAAATCCGGGTAGAGGATTCAAACCCAAACAAAGAACCATAATGTAAAGCATTCAAGTCAAATAATGTAAGCAAATAAATGTGATCTAATCCCTAAGGTAACCCCACTTTTAGAATTGTCCCAGCAGATTCGCCAGTTCTGTGATACGGTGGGAGAACAGACTTGATTTTTTTTTGCGTTTTATCGAGAATGTTATGGTTAGCAAGAGTCTCCACCGAATTTTCTTTTATCCAAAAAGGAAAGGTAAAAAAGCACAGGAAAGACCTTTGATATTGTTTCTTGAGTTCGGGGGGTAGATTATGAAAATGGAAGGTATTAGCACCCTTTTCATCCATGGTTTTCCATGGGTTCTTAGTTACTTGCTAGATCACTTGCTTTTGTTTGAAATTGTGTTTTGTGTGGTTTTGAAAGTATTTTGTAAAAGAGACCATTTTTTAGGCAATCTTTGTAATGATTCTCGTTCGTAAGAATGTATACAAAGATGTTGATCTTTTTGAAAATGTTTTCAATTTTGTAAGATATTTGGAAATGTGTGTGTTTGTTTTGAAAATTTCAAGGATATTTGTTTTGAAATGGAGCAAGTAACTAAAAGTAATCTATCTACTCAAATGTCTTTCTTGTTCATTTTATTTTCTTTTTAAATTGTTGTCTTACTATTGATTTGGTAGGCAACCCTATCTTTGGATGTAAACGGGACGGGCGTGGGTCATCGTGTAGCCATGATTAACAATGTTGCAAAGTATCTTAGCATTTTTTAGGGACTAAGATCATTTTTGTGAGGCAACTTTGAATAGCGTCATCGAGGGACTATGATCTCGTATTTGTTTGTTTTTGCTAAGACACTTTACATGCGTAATATTGCCATTTTGTAAGGCAACCAAATGGGATAATCCTAGGGGTGTTTTGTGTCCAAGTGTGTCATTTTCATGCTTGATTTTGTCTTGAATTAGGGTTTTCTATTTGATTGCTTTTATCTTACCATACAAACCCTAATTACTAGCATGTTATGAAAAAGCGATAAATTGCGAAATTTAAAGTTACTGCGCTATTACAACACTTGCGGGAGGGGGGTGTACAATTTATGAATGGGAATTTGCAAGAAATTAAAACCCTAATCATCTATTACAACCATATCGAATTTAACAAATGTACAAAGAAACAAATGTAAATATAATGTATAAGAAGTGAAATGAATATAATGTACAAGTATGAATGGATAAGGAATAATTTTTTTTGTTTTAATTAACTTAAAAGAAAAATAATTAACTAAAAAAAGAAAATTAGAATTAAGTTAGTAAAAGAAACTAATTTAAAGAAACAAGTTTCTAAATAAATAGCAAGTATAAACCTAATCTAATTATTTAATTAATTTTTGAAAAAAAAAAAGAAAATGAATTTTAACAAGAAAATGTTTTAGTCTTTTAAACAAATATGAATATATTTAATATTAATACATAAATAATATATTTTTTTGAGTGTGTTATTTATAAAAATAAATATTGTAATAATATTAATAATAGTAATTAAAAGAAAGAAAAGAAAAGAAAAAATAAATAAAATAAGTCAGGGGGGGTTAATAATTAGAAAGAGTGTTTGGAGAAAGAAAAAAAATGAAAATCTGTTTGGGCTTCAGCCCAAAAACCTTATGGCCAAAACAACAAAAAATGCCAGACTTAAGGGATGGGGGGGGGGGGGTGTAGCGAGCTGTAGGAGGTTGGTTTTTAGTTATTAGGCCTGGTTTTGAAGGGCCTGGTTGTTTTGAACAAAACAACCAGGCTAATGAGACACGGTCTCATTTGGCCAATTCGTTTCTCTCTCTCACTTCTCTGATTCTCTCGCACACTCTCTATGGTTCCTTCGCCGGAGAAGAAACAGAAGTCGCGCCGGAAATCACCTCACGGCGGTGACGACGGCGGCTAGGTTCAAAACACCATTTTTCTTGCATCAATCTCTTCCTCTCTTCCTCCTAATCACTATTTTGGTATTTGATTTTGCAGAAAACGCAAGATTTGGCCTAGATCTAAAAGGGGATGACCGGAACCCTAGAGGTTCCAATTTGCTTCTTCTACATGATTTGGTGAGATCTTTCCTCTCTATCTCTTTGCTAATTCTGAAGGGTTAGGCTTCTTTTTGAAGATGATGATGAAAATAAACTTAGGGTTTTGCATGTTTCTGTTTGCATGTTTCTATCAGAAAGAAACTCTCTTCTTTTTTGATAAGGGTTTGGGTTTGCAAAACTGATGATGATTTACTTAGGGTTTTGATTCTGTATGTTTGTTGGTGATGATGTTAAGGGCTTTGATTCAGTATGTTTGTTGGTGATGATGTTTAGGGTTTTGATACTGTATGTTTGTTGGTGATGATGTTTAGGGTTTTGATACTGTATGTTTGTTGGTGATGATATTTAGGGTTTTGATACTGTATGTTTGTTGGTGATGATGTTTAGGGTTTTGATACTGTATGTTTGTTGGTGATAATGTTTAGGCTTTTGATATTGTATGTTTGTTGGTGATTATGTTTAGGCTTTTGATACTGTATGTTTGTTGGTGATGATGTTTAGGGTTTTGATATTGTATGTTTGTTGTAAAACTGAAAAGGAAGACGGTGTTACAAGCTTTCTGCCCCTATGTTCTATTTTGGTTTCTGATTGGCCCTAAACTGTATGTTTTGTACAAGAAAAACTTTTCAAAAAATTTGTATATTGAAACAGTTTGAGAAATTACCTCTTTGTTGCGTTTTGGTATCCTGTGGCTTGTTGACAGTAAACTTTGAGGGATGAGAATAGTGGCTAGACTTTTTCTTTATGTGTATTCTTCTTGTTGGCCAAAAACCTTCTTTGCACAATATTGTTGCCCTGTTTTATATTGGTTGATTTTGTGATAGATAAAAAATACTGGCTTTGTTGCTTGTACTATTTTTTATGATAAATCAAATTGCCAGTTGACTTTGCTTGTTGGTTGTGCTATTCATTTATGGTGGATGCTGACTTTTGCTGGTTGTACTATGATGACCTTGTACCTGCTATATTTTAACAACTCAAGTTGTTGTCCTTTGGTTGGCTGACTGTTGCTTTTCCTTTTACAATTTTCTGTACTTGTTTATACTTTTCTAACTTTGCTGGCTGCTTTTGCTGTATTTTTGTATTTTCTATGAACCAAACAAAAATGTTTTGAGATTTGTAATGAAATACTCTAGGCCTATGACATGACTTTGCAAATTTGAGGCTTTTTTGATTGTTGGTATGATATTTTCTGATTTGAAACAACATGAGGCTTTTGCTTTCTGATTTCTTCTTTACCTTTTGTGAATCAAATGCTTGAGATTTGCAACAGATTACTTCTTAGCCAATGATGTAGTTATGTATTTATGAAATATGTATCAGGCTTAATTTTCTGTTTTCCTTTGCTTGCGAACCAAGTTTTTGTGATTTGCAAACATACCTTTAGGCCAATGATAGGACATTGTTTTGAGGCCTCTATTGGGCTTGAATTTCTTGATTTGAATTTTGCTAATGGGCAGGGAATATGGTTCAAATTATTTATTATGGGCCAAGCTTTGTTTTGCAATGATAATGGGCCCATGATAGAATTTTTCATGGTTTGAGGCCTTTAGAATCCAAAACCTTCTTTTCTGAACTTTTGATACTTTGTAGATTTTTGCACAAGTTTTGTTTTTAGCAGTTTGTAGCATTGTTTTGTTTGCTGCCCTGTTATGCAGTTTGTTGCAGCTTCCCCTGCTTGTAGTTTGTTGCAGCTTGCCTTTCTTGCCTTCTCTGCAACTTGCCTTGTTTGCTGGTTTTGTTTTGGAAGTTTGCAGCTTCTGGCCTTGCTTGCCTGCCCTGCAGTTTGTTGCAGCTTGCCTTGCTTGCATGCCCTGCAGTTGGTTGCAGCTTGCCTTGTTTGCTGCTTGTTTGTGAACCAAACTTGTACTTTGTGATTTGCAAACTAGAAATTCTCAGGCCAATGATTATGCAAGAATTGCATGAGGCCTTAGAATACAAAACCCTTCTTTTCTGATTCAACAGAAATCACCCTGAAGATGAATTTAGGATTACTTTGTATATTTTTGTTCATTTCTGAATATTTGAATTACTAACAAACTTCTCCCTATCTCTTTTCATAAACATGAGGCATGGATGGCAAGCAAAGATTGGAGGGGTTTCTTGAGGATGAAGACTTAGGATTTATCTCTTGTTTTTTTTCATAAATAAATCTTGTAATTTATTGCTTTGGTAGGCAAGACATTTCTTCTGTAAAATTCAAACTTGTAATGTAATGAATACAATACTTCTGAATAAACTTTGTGAAAATATTGTACCAATTTCAACTTTAAATTTTGGAATTATTATTTGGACGTTTTGAGTAAGAAACCTTGTTTTAGGTAACTTGTATTTCAAGCAATCACCAAAGATGATCAAGCAAAACAAAACACTTTGTACTCCAATCAAACTTCTAAAACAAAATGAATGTTTAATAATTTCAATTTCCTATGCTTAACTTAACCTCAAAGGCTTATGATCAAAAAGTCTTAATCTTCAATTCTTGTTCAATAGCTAGCTGGTAATCATAATGAATTCGCATGTCACTCTTGATTCGAACAAGACTTCATTGTCTATCAAATATGTTTCAAGAACACTAGTCAGTCTTGTAGAATTAACAAACTTCAGCAAATTGTCTTTAAAAGTATTGGAGATTTTTAAGACTCAATTATCTCCGAGAAAATCCTAAACCCTAATTATTGATTTGCTGCCTAGGAAGAGAACCCGTCTGGCCGACCTTTGAGCCAATTGAGTGTACGAGAACCCTAGGGTAAACATCTTGCATGAAAAATGGAAGGCAAATTTTGGGGTACAACAACTGCCCCTATTCAATCTTCTTAAACTTGAAAGAGCGAGATTGGCATGCTCGCCATTCGTAGCTTGAAAGTGGAAGATGATTGAACCCTATAGTGCCCAAAAATTTGCACTTGCTGGTGTACGAAGTGGTGCCTTGAATCTATTGTATCATGAATGGGCTTAAAGATGCCATTGAATGAACTGAGGGATAACTGTCAGAGATGGTCTTACAGATGCCATCCAAGGGTGACCTGCTAATAGAAAATGGACTAAGTCCAACCTTGATTTCAACTGGGAATGAATCAGAATAATTATTGGGAGGTTTGCCTGAACAAAAATGGGTCTCAAATAAGCAACAAAATAATATTCGAAACTGGATTGTATTTGACTCGCATATGAGATATGTACTGAATGAGAGCCAGAATAAAATCCATGTCTGGACTGTATCTGAAAGTTGAATATGAATAAGTATCAGAATGGCATCCGTATCTGGTGCGTATCTGAAATGTATCTGTAATATGAATCTGAATAAGTATTAGAATGGCGTCCGTGTCTGGAGCGTATCTGAACTGTATCTGAAATCTGAATCTGAATAAGTATCAGAATGGCGTCCGTTTCTGGAGCGTATCTGAACTGTATCTGAATTTGAATCTGAATAAGTATCAGAATGGCGTCCGTGTCTGGAGCGTATCTGACCTGTATCTAAATTTGAATTTGAATAAGTATCAGAATGGCATCCGTGTCTGGAGAGTATTTAAACTATATCTGAATTTGAATCTGAATAAGTATCAGAATGGCGTCAGTGTCTGAAGCGTGTCTGAACTGTATCAAGGGGTTGAATCTGAATGAGTATCAGAATGGCATCCGCATCCGAAGCGTATCTGAACTGTATCTGAAATCTTCAAACTTTGTTAATGGTAGCTGTTAATCTTATCCTAAAAAGGGTAAAATGTTAGCTAAAATGCAAAGTCATGTTGCATGAAATGTATGATGTAATGTATTTGTTTTATCAATGTTTATGATATATGGATGCAATGTATGTGTAAGTGAGCTAATCTGCTGCATTGTTGTTGGATTGAGGAAAATAAATCCCTGGCTGCTGCTGAGGATATGTAAGTCTTCACGTCTTAAAGTTGAAGTATTGATGAATTTCTGTCAAGAGAAATAAACTCTGTTGTAAGGGCAATGCCATGTGTTGTACCCCAAAATTTTCCCTCCCATATTTTTCAAAACATTTCAAGAAAGATTCTCAAATTGCTCAAGGAAGTCCAAGGGTTGACCAGACAAGCTCTCTCCTAAGGCAGTCTACCTCAAATTAGGGTTTCATGTTGCATCAAGATACTTGAGTCCAAGGGATCCTAAAGGATCACCAATGTCCTAATATGTTCTCAAGATCATCCATGGCAAGTTTCAATCCCTACAGAGAAAATTTGCTCAGTCAATTGCTCAAAGGCCTGAAAATCGACTGTGTTAGGGCAAAAGTCAACTATGGTCCACATACAGTCAAACTTCAAGATTTTGGGTCAACATACTAATTTTGAAGTATATTTCATCATTTTATCAAGGGTTGATCATGATTCATCAAGGATTGCTCATAATTCACCAAGACTCAAAAGTTGCTAAATTAGGGTTTTGTAGGAAAAGTCGACTCAACTTTGACCAAACATAAATTTCTCATAATTTATGAGAAATGACCCATCCAAAGCTCATTTTGAAGAGGATTCCATGATCTACAATCCATCTTCATCTCCCAAGTTCAAAATATGCACTCACAAGAAGTTATGAATTTGGACATTATAGGTCATTTTGGAAAGTCAACAAAAACACGTTTTTTGTTAAAGCTTCATACATGAGCATGGAATATCAAATTTAGATGGGACCAAAATGGTTGCTTATAGGACATCTCAAGCATTCTAAAAATTCCAAGAACACCTTCAAAGAGTCAAAATTGAGGGAGTTATGCATTGGTGAAGTTGACCTTTTTTGCAAAATTGCCAAAAGTCAACTATGCCTAAAACTTCAATTTTTGCCAAATGGGCCCAATCTTTTTCACTTGTTTTATGTTGGCAACATGGTCCACAAGCCCTAGCCTTTGCCACTTGTCATTATCTTGTTTTTATTATTTATTTTGAATTTTATTTGAATTAAATCTATTTAAATCAAAACAAATCATAGAAAATCCAAAATATTGAAAACACAAGATTTTGTACTTGTTTCAGGTCTTAAATTCCAGCTAGCATGAGATCAAATTCGTGTAAAGGCATGAGGTGCACAAAAAGATTGGATTTGAACTATTTTTGGAATGATTTTCAAAGGAATCAAATCAAAATCAAATCCATTGATGGAAGAAGATTGTGATCATTCTTTCAACCCTAATTCATTCTTTAGTACATAAAGAACATATGCAGACCTAGAACAAGGCTAGAGACAAGGGTATGAAGCATAACCAAACTTGAAAAAATACCAAAAAAGTGCAAACACGAATTGATACTTCCAAGCATCCTCAAGGCCTTATAGCTGTCCCAACCGCTTCCTAGGAGTGTAAGCAAGCGAAAGCAATCAAGAACAAGCGTTCCTAAGCCCTGAAACTCGCTGTAAGGAATTCACGATATTGCATTTTTCTTGAATTTGGTTTACACAATTCTTGCACATTCATCAAATTCTAATCATATATTTTTGTTCACCATCACATATGCAAGCTTTCTGTATCGTTTAATTTCATTTTCATGGCATGTATATGATTTCACCATTGTTAGGGTTTTATGGCTCGATTTAGGATTTCTTCATATAAGTGAAATTGGGCCATGAAAGGGCCACCATTGAACTCAGCAGATCCATACGAAGCTATCCATGGCCTTAGTTTTTGTTTATCATGCTTGTATTGAGTTTGGAGATTTACAGGACTTATAGTGACGGACAAACGTCTGTAGGTAAAAGTCTGGGACTTTTACCAACGGTGCAAGAAGGGAGACGAAGACGTGGCAAGCCATCACTCGTCCATTTGAATTTTCGCGCAAATATTTTATTATTTTGTTTGTTTTATATATAATAATTGATGTTTATATTATATACAACAAAAACAAGTGGCGCAGTTGGTTACAGGGTATGTGCAAAACGCTTCAGGACATGGGTTCGAATCCCAGGTTCCCCACTTTCTTCATACATTTTTCTTTCAGGAAATCCAGTGCATACCTAAGGCCAATGACCATCATGGTCCATAAGCATCCAGTCTGCCAAGTGGCCAGATGGCCAAATCCAAAGGCCATCAATGGAAGAACACCATGAGGTCTAGTCAACGCAACACACTGAATTCAGGAAGTCAACGTGGACTTCAGATTGTTGGGCCCAAGCTTGCTACTTGCACACCCTCAAAATACTGATTGCAGGCCCAATCTCTTTAACCTTTTCTTTTTTATATTTTGTTTTATTAATTTATTTATTTTATTTTACTAACAAATTAAATAATTCTTTTTATCAAAAAATCACAAAATAATATTTTTCACCAAATTAGGTTTAGATTTTATTTTTTTATCAAAATTTAATTAATTTTATTAGATTTTAATTTTAGGTAAACTTTAATTTCTTATTGTAAATAAATTTAAAAACAATTAGAACGATTAGGGTTTTTTAACTTACTTATATTTTCTTTTACTAAAATTAACCAAAAAACATAAAAATAGGCCATTTAGTTATTTTCTTTAATTAATTTAATTAGCTAATTAATTGTATATTTAATTTAAAACCTAATTCTTTTCTTTAAAAATAATTAAAAACAACAAAAACATTTTTCTTTTAATTAGGTTAAAAAAGGGTCAAAACCCTAATTTTTCTTATCGTTCTAATTGCATCGCGCGCGCTTTATCATTTTATTATTTACCATATTGATGTAAATGCCTACAAGTTGTAATAGCTTAATTAGGACTTTTATTTTCATTTATCTCTTTATTTCAAAGGGTTTGTTTTTGGCTATGTAAATACCCGAAGCCTTGTAATAGCGTAGTTTAATTTCCGCACTTTAAATTCCGCAAAATATTAACTGTTAGATGTAGGATATTAGGATGCATGACAAGAATGTATGATTAACTTTAAAATGGTTAGATAACCCTAAAATGTGCAAAGATAATAATCTGAAATTGAACCACTTGCACATGCGCACTCCTAAGGTACACTCACACTTGGTTGCCTTCGGTAAACGGTCAGTGAGTATAGGATACTTTAGTGGTCGTCCTTTTGTCCAAAGATCAAAGTTGCCTCAGAAAGGTTGCCTCGGATATTGTTTCCTCGGATAATTGATCTAAGACATTAGGGTTACTACTAAGACGTCCTAAAATTGCTTTAGTGACCGTACGTTGATCATGACTTTATGAGTCTATTGGGATACTAACTGCAAGTATATAGTTTAGTCGTTCTAGTTTTAAATGATTATCGAACCCACAGAGACTGAGGATCAATCGCATACGATCTAATGCTACAATTTGTTTAACTAAGCGATGAATATTTTATTTTAGGGGGGAAATAGTTTAATTAAAAATAATAGTAATAGTTATACCGATATGTGATAGTCGGACTTCGGGAATTCGGTGAATCACTTGACATATAGAGTATTTCGGTAAAAACGAATTGTTTAAAAACCTGAGACATACACTCTCGTGTTCATGAAATAAGTCATGCTACTAAACCTAGTGGATGCACTTTAAATTTAATAACACTTTTTGAAAACAATTTGAGTTTAATTAATTTATTAAAACACTCTCGTGTATTTAAAAATTAATGTTTCATTACCACTATTTGGGTTGAACCCCAGCTCTCGCATACAGATTCTTGCCTTAATTAATTTCCCACTCTCGTGGCAAAATCGTGTTAATTATCCTCTCACTCTCGTGACAAGGGTAGTTAAATTAAACATGGAAATTGGAAACCAAAAATTGTTTTATAAATGTTTTTAGCCAAGTTATCATTGAATTCCTTCGGTACTTAGGAGTCACATACTGGTACAAATAATTTAGCCGGACATAATATATTTAATAACTATGCAATTTAAAATAATATTCATAAAAATAAATGGCATAATACAAGAATGAATAAATATTAATTGAAATAAAAAACCTGGAAATAACGTTGCTATGGTAATCTTGGATGTTACAATATTCCTTGCAGCTCGATCGAAATCAATAAATTATGTTAATTCTTAAATGACGAATTAACACCCTAAAACTAATGTTGGAAATAGAAATTACAGTAATGTAGAAAAAAAACTCTAAAACAAGGAAATAGAAATAATTGCAGAAAGTAGAAATTTGGTTCTGGGAGAATTTCCTCGCCCCTCATCCCTTTGCACTACCACATATATATAGGAGAAAATATTGCAGTTGAAAGAATCTTTGGAAAATGCTTGAGTGGAGGAAATATAGGATGCATGGTTACTGAGTGGAGGGAATATAGGAGAACACTTCTGCCCTCATGTTGCCCACGTCTCCACTAATTCATAACGCTCCTCTTCACGCGTGTGATGATCGTCACAGGTGGGTGACGGTCGTAATGCGCTTAAATAGCGCATTACGCTCGTCATTGATGTGTGACGAGCGTTCTTTCTGGTTGGGGATGCGTTACGGTCGTCACAGGGTGTGACGGTCGTCACCGTTACAAAATCTGTATTTTTCAGATTTGGTTCTTTTCTCTTCTGTTTCTTGTCTAGCTTTCTTCATGTGGTCCTTTTTCATTGGCTTGAGTTGACAAATGTTGTACCTGTGAAAAGACACAAAAACTCGGAATAATCGAGAGTTAGACGACTCAATGTATTATAAAATCGGTAAAAAGCGTAGTAATTATATGATACGATTTCTCGTTATCAAATTCCCCCATACTTAAACCTTTGCTTGTCCTCAAGCAAATAGTCATTCGAAAGGTCGGACAAGTTTTATCAAGCGCATATGCATGACATACCTTGGATTTTTAAAGCAATTTCGGGAAATCCTCGTCGGTTCGGCCAATACTTGAGTGAAACACTAAAGATAAGCTAATGACACAAGCAATAAGCTTAGTCATAGGCTTCCATTTCAAACGAGCTATCCAGCAGTTCCGTTATAATTCTGCCCGAAGTTCCTCGTATCTATTTCACCCGGTTTCGTTCTGGCGCAATCACATTAAGCCCTTTGTCTTAGCACGCACGTAGTGGAGTAACCGGTTAGTGACTTTGATCCTTTAGCATGGGGTCTGGTACACGCATGTGGCAACCCTACATATGTTATCCAAGTTGGAGGTTGTGGGGGATCGGGTCGTAGCACGCCCTACCGAGTTCAGAACCAGATACCTTTGAACCAACCAACACTGGATTCCTTCGTTATTTTCTCGACTCTTATATGTGACCGTATATTTTGGTGCACAAAATTTATTTTCTTTTAGCAGCGAGATAGGAAGGATATTTTAATGATCAGGCATCAAACACTTATATTCATCGATTCTCCACGTGGTTTGTGTCAAGACGGTGCTGACTGCTAGTATAAACTACTAGGGGTTACTGTAGAACTAACAACTCAAGATATCGGTATAATGGTTATTGAAACGGATCGCGTAAGTAGGAAGTCTACGGTGTCATAATTGTATCGATCTTGTTATGTCGTTTTCGGCTTCCTCAACTGGGATTTCATTAAAATAGGTATGTCGGGCTAATGCGAAGATAAAATTTTTTGGTATGGCTAAATAAAGTGAAGAATTTGAATCGAGACATATCATAAAAATTTACTAGTTTATAAAAGATGGAAAGGTACCTCTCCCACACTAAATCCGACATTGTCCTCAATGTTGCGGTATATAGGCGGGGAAGTATAATTACAAAAACAAACGGAAAGGAAATGAAATAGAAAAAATAATAAACTACATAAAAAATAAAGAAAAACTACTGGTGACCACGTCCTCTACTCCTGGTGCGAGAGCGTCTGGTAGGAGTGGCTTTTGTGTCAGTATCCTGGAAACCAAGGGTGCTGACGTCCAACCTTAAGACGTTGAGCTCTGATAGGGCCTCATCTAACCTCTCATTCATGTTCCGCTGTCCAGTCAAGATCTGAGCGTTTTGAGCACATAGATACTCATATTGCTCATGTTGCCTTCTTTCAAGCGCTGCACTCATTTGATTTTGCATATGAATGGCGCGGAGGACCTCTTCAAGAGTAATAGGAGGTGGTGCAGATGAAGATCCAGGAATGTCATGGACGGGGGTAGCACTATCCAGCTCTTCTTGCATTTCATCCGTGGAGGCATTAGGCTGGTCTTCATGAGTGGGAGCATGCCCCGTGGGAGCTGTAGGATCAAACAACCAGTTAGCTCGGTTTCATGGATCGATTCGGTCTCTGCAAGGCAAAATGATGTTCTGATAAACAGTGTTCCTGATCACAGGTTGGAATCTGCCATCCTCCCGCTCGTAAATGAGATGTGCGGCCTTGCAGTGATCCAAAGTCAGCAAAGCCGGTGCCATAGAAGGCATAGTCGCGAAAGCAGGACCATAGTTCAGAGCTATGGCAAGTGAAGTAACCAGCCCTCCAAAATAAAAGGGTTTTCCGCCTCTAGCACAAATATAGTGGATTTGAGCCAGTAAGAACGGGGCGGCATTGATCTTTTTCCCGGTGAACGCGCAATGCATAAAGAAGAGCTCCTTGGAGTTGAGCTTGTGGTTGCTGTCACGGGAGAAGATTGTGTTACTGAGGATGCGGTGGAAATAGCGGATGGCCGGATTATGAATGTGGGTGGAATTTAGGTGGTCGTAGGATCCGGCACGGATATTCATCATATTGTGCCATAAGTTGAAGGCTTCCTCACCAAAATTATCCGGCACCCGGAGATGGACACCTTCGTCCGAACAGAAGCCTAAAAGCCGCGCGATGTCGGTTTGGGGAAGCTCGTGCTCTATGCAAAACATGCGAAATTTGGCCAGGCCTGACAGTTGGTTCGTGGCACCTGGCGGAGTGATGTATACAAAGGAACTCAAAAACTCAAGGGTTAGAGTTTCATAAATCGGTCGCGGTTCGCGGTACAGGTTCCATAAATCCACACTTTGCAACAATTATCAGACACTGTCAAGTAGTCCCAAACTCCTCAAGCAGTCAAGATCAACATACCGTGTAGGTTGGAGACCTCGGCGTTGAAACTTCTGAAATTTGACCCGTTGGGTTTCTCCTTGCTCGCCGGATCTGAAAGTGAGAGCGGGAGCTTGTTGATTGTTGGCCATGGTGTTTGTAAAACGGATCGAAAAAGGTTTGGAATGAGAATAGGGTAGTGGGTGGATGGTATTTTTAGTGTTAGAAATTTGGAAGTTTGAAGAAAAATGGAGTGGAGTGGGTATGTAACGTGATTTTGAAGCAATGGAGGTTTGGTGGATTTTGAAGGCAATGGTTGGAACGGTTCTGTAATAGCCGTTCTGATATATTGTGCGCGTGACGGTCGTCACGAAGGTGTGACAGTCGTAATACGGTAAAAATGTGTGTTACGCTCGTCACGAGGGTGTTACGAGCGTAACACGTTCAATGCCATTAATGAGAAGACCGTTACAAGACCGTTACATATGTTTATATATATATTTTTTTATTTTCTTAATATTATAAGTTTGAAATATTCTAATAATTATAATTTTGAAATATTCTAATATTATAGTTCTGAAATAATATTTACTAACACAGTAATGAAATAATATCTGCGAAAAATATAAACAGTAAATTAAAAATAAAAAAATATACTGAAAAATGAAAATGAATGAAAATAAAATAATAGCAGTAAGAATAAAATAAAATAACAGCAGTAAGGCAGTAAAACTTGGTACTTGATAAATAATTGAATTAATCCATAAGAATTGTTTCGAAATAGAAATAACTTAAATAAAAAATGATAGAATGCTAGAACAAAATGCTAGAACAACTAGAATCCTCCCCACACTAAAACTAAACAGTGACCTCACTGTATGTATAAATGCGAGAGAAGAATAAATCAAGATAACAACGGCAAGTCTAGCCACGGGGAGTAGGGAAGATATGCTGGTGCATGAAATCCAGTTGGTCGGTCACCAAATCCATGAAAGCGATGAAGTCCACTCGGAGAGATGTAAGCTCGCCCCGCATTTCAGTAATTTCTTCATGCAAAGAGTGCAGGGTAATAGTAGGTGGAGGCGTTGGTGGGATCTCTGGAGCCTGGGTGGCGGTCTCAGTAGAAACTACCTGTTGCTCCCATGGATCGGGAAACTGATGGTATCCCGGTGGTGTGGCAGGGTCTTCAGCATCGTGAGAGGTGTTGGATACTTCGTAAATGTCAACAGTGGAAGGAGACGAAGGCGGTGTAGCAGGATGGTGGAGGTCAAAAAGCCAGTTAGCTCTATTGTGCACACTAGTGATAGGGTTCAGGAGCATAAACTGGTGGACAGTCTCATGATTAATTAACAGCTCGAACTCATCTGGCCCAAGATTCCCTATAAAACTGGTGTTGAAGCAGAATTCAATGTTCATTGGCTTTATGCCATAATGCGGGGCTGATCCTAGCATAGGCCTTCGGAGTCCAATTGCATTTGAGATCATAGTGACTAAACCACCCAACAGGATTGGTGCATTCAAAGTTTGGATAATACGCTCCATGTTAGCTAGCATATAAGCGGCACCGTTTACCGAACGGCTCTGAGAGGCACAATACATAATGAAAAGCTCATCACGTGATACAGATGTAACATTTTGCTCTTTACCAAAAAGGGTATGGGCGATGATCTATTGAAAATACCTGATAGTCGGGTTGTGGATGGACTCAGAATAAAGGTCAGACGACTCTGGATGGTTATTGCCAGTAATGCTTCCCCAGAAAAAAATCAAGGTCAGAATTAAGCAAGAGGTCCTCCTGGGTCATAGTAATAACATCAGGGCCAAAAGGGAATCCTAGCAGGTTGGCAAACTCCCTAAGGTTATAGCGGTAGTCCATGTCAAACATCCTGAAGGTGATCAACCCACGGTTGAACCCTAACCCATGATTCGGAAGGTAGCTCAGTGTGCTCAGGAACTCAAGGGTCAGCTTCCTGTAGGTACAGTACCGTCTCCGAATAGTAGAAGTGTCCCAGCCTATCTGGTGTAGCAGATACATGATACTCTCACGAATGCCAAGAGCAGTCATAGCATGGTTATCAGCGTAGATTATAGGGCACATTTCACGCTCGGCCAGATCCTCAAAGCGTCTTCTCTGGTGCCTGCTTCTCAAGGTGATATTCATGTAGTTTACACGTGCCATGGAGCTAAAATATGAAAGCTAAAGAATTACCCCCTGAAAATATTTAAAAAATGTTTGAAAAAGTAAGTTAGTATTTTCAGGTTAAGAATGCCGAAGTTAGATCAAAAAGAAAAAGAAAGTTTAAAGGAAAAAAAATAAAAATAGAATAAAAAGAAAAAGAAAAAGAAAATAAAAAGAAGTAAGAGATGCAACATGAAAGTTTTAAAGATTAAGAAAAAGAAAAGAAAATTAAAAACACATTAAAACAGTAATTAAAAGAAAACATGGGTTGCCTCCCATGAAGCGCCTTTGTTTTATGTCGATGGCTCGACAAATAATACATATTCAGTTAGGTATCAGGGTAGGTGGCTCACTTAACTGAAGATAAGCCGAATAGTCTAGATTTCCGACGTTAAAGTAGTGCTTTAAGCGCTGGCCATTGACTATGAATGGTTCGATAGAATTTCCTTTAATTTCTATCGCACCACTTGGGAAAACTTTATTAATTTCGAATGGTCCTGACCATCTGGAACGTAATTTTCCTGGGAAAAGTTTCAGTCTAGAGTTTAATAGGAGTACGATGTCTCCTTCCTTAAATTCTTTCCGCGAGATACGCTTATCGTGCCATTTTTTTGTTCTTTTCCTTATAGATTCTAGCATTTTCATAAGCGTCTAAACGCAATTCTTCTAATTCATGGATATCTAATATTCGTTTTTCACCAGCAATCTTGTAATTTAAGTTAAGGGTTTTAATGGCCCAATAAGCTTTATGTTCTAATTCTACAGGCAAATGACAAGATTTTCCATAAACTAATTTAAACGGCGTTGTTTCGATAGGGCTTTTAAAAGTTATCCGATATGCCCAAAGAGCATCATTTAGTTTGGAGGACCAATCTTTTCTGGATGTGGCTAAGGTTTTCTCAAGGATTTGTTTTATCTCCCTATTTGACACTTCCACTTGTCCACTCGTTTGAGGATGGTATGGTGTGGCTATGCGATGTTTAACGCCATATTTTGAAAGTAATTTTTCGAAAATTCTAGAGATAAAATGGGAACCGCCATCACTGATTACTAGTCTTGGTACACCGAATCGTGGGAAGATAACATGCTTGGATAGTTTAATTACCACTCGTGTATCGTTTGTGGGTGCAGCAATGGCTTCAATCCATTTTGATACGTAGTCAACAGCTACCAATATATACTTATTTCCAAAAGATGCGGGGAATGGTCCCATGAAATCAATTCCCCACACATCGAAAATTTCTACTTCGAGAATCCCTTTTTGCGACATTTCATCGCGTCTAGATATATTTCTTGTGCGTTGACATCTATCGCAGGATATAATTGCTACGTGGACGTCTTTCCATAAGGTAGGCCAAAAGAAGCCAGCTTGAAGTATTTTTGCACAAGTTTTCGATGTACTAGCGTGTTCACCATAAGGGGAGGAATGGCAATGGGAAATGATGTCGTTTATTTCATCGTTAGGAACACAGCATCGGTAGATACCATCGACGCCTCTTTTAAAGAGTAAAGGTTCATCCCAAAAGTAGTGTTTAAGATCATGGAAAAATTTCTTCCGCTGTTGGTACGTTAAATCAGGTGGTAAAACATCGGCAGCTAAATAGTTAACGAAATCAGCGTACCATGGTAATATGGTGTTGGTACAAATGGCTTTTACTACCGCAGTTGTTAAAGGTTCATTGTGTTGATCTAAATCGTCGGTAGGAGCTATCTCTAGTTTAGCAATAAGGAGTTCATAAGGGAAATCTTCGTTTATGGGAACACTCTCAGTTTGGATTCCATCTAATCTTGATAAATGGTCTGCTACCACGTTTTCAGTCCCTCTTTTGTCTTTTATTTCCAAGTCAAACTCTTGTAGGAGTAAGATCCATCTGAGTAGTCGCGGTTTGGCGTCTTTCTTACTTAGCAAGTATCGAATCGCAGCATGATCCGTGTAAATAATGATTTTGGCTCCCACTAAGTAGGAACGAAATTTATCCAATGCGAATACAACATCTAAGAGTTCCTTCTCCGTAGTGGCATAATTCATTTGTGTGGGATCGAGTGTTCTGCTTGCATAGTAGATAGCGTGAAGCTTTTTATCCTTGCGTTGTCTTAGGACTGCACCTACAACATAATCGCTCGCATCGCACATTATTTCAAATGGTAGGTTCCAATCAGGAGGTTGCATAATAGGTGTTGAAATTAAGGCTTCTTTAAGCGTCTCAAATGCGTTTAAGCATTTATCGTCGAAAATAAACTCGACTTCTTTCATTAATAATTCAGTTAGTGGCTAAGTGATTTTAGAGAAATCTTTTATAAAACGTCGGTAAAAACCAGCGTGTCCTAGAAAACTTCTTATTTCTCTAACTGTTTTGGGTGGTTGAAGGTTTTTGATAATCTCGATTTTTGCTTTATCGACTTTAATCCCTCTGTTTGATACAATGTGACCCAACACAATTCCTTGTCTCACCATGAAGTGATGTTTTTCCCAATTGAGCATTAGGTTGACATTGACACAGCGTTTCAGTACTAATTCAAGATTTGATAAACATCCGTCAAAACTTTCTCCACAGACAGAAAAATCGTCCATGAATACTTCCATAATTCCGTCTAAAAAGTCTGTGAAAATCGCCATCATGCATCGTTGGAAAGTTGCAGGTGCGTTACATAGTCCAAATGGCATTCTTCGGTATGCAAAGGTACCATAGGGACATGTGAACATGGTTTTCTCTTGATCATCAGGATGAATGGGAATTTGGAAGAATCCTGAGTATCCGTCAAGATAGCAGAAATGGGAATGTTTGGCTAAGCGCTCGAGCATTTGATCAATGAATGGTAATGGGAAATGGTCCTTGCGCGTAGCTTTGTTTAGTTTTTTGTAATCGATACACATTCTCCATCCTGTTTGGGTACGTTGTGCCATCGATTCACCTTTTGTGTTTGTTATAACTGTAACACCTCCTTTCTTAGGTACTACGTGAACTGGACTGACCCAGTTACTATCTGATATTGGGTATATGATGATTGCCTCTAGTAGTTTCTGTACTTCTTTCTTAACGACTTCACTTAGGATATGATTTATTCGTCTTTGATGTTCTCTAGAAGTCTTGCAGTCCTCCTCCAACATAATGCGGTGCATACAGAGAGGAGGGCTTATTCTTTTTAGATCTGATATATTATAGCCTAACGCGGTTGGATACTTCCTTAACACACTAAGAAGTTTTTCAGTTTCGATCTTCCTTAAATTGGCATTGACTATAACTGGCCGTTCGAGTTCTTTATCTAAAAATTCATACCTAAGATCTTCAAGTAACGTTTTAAGTTCTATACCAGTTTTCTTATCAGTTGGGGTAGGATCGGGTGTTAAGGCGAACCATTCGCTTAGGTTGGCATCAAGATGTTCTTGTTTCCAGTCATCATCCTTGAGGATAGTTGGTATCAGAATTTTCAGCATCCCAGAATAGGTGTCTTCTTGGCTTTCTAGTTCCTTGACACATTCATCAATAATATCTAGGAGACAACATGAGTCATCTATAGCAGGGGCTTTAAAGAATTGGGAAAGAATGAATTCTACTTTTTCTTCTCCTACCTCGAAGGTAAGCTTTCCTTTCTTAACGTCAATGATGGCTCCTGCAGTAGCTAAAAATGGTCTTCCTAGTATGATGGGAATGTTTGAATCTTCCTTGATGTCCATTATTATAAAGTCAGTCGGTATGTAAAATTTCCCTATTCGGACAGGGATATTTTCTAGCATACCAATAGGGAATTTGACTGATCTGTCGGCTAGTTGTAGGGACATCTTGGTAGGTCTCATGTTGCCTAATTTGAGTTTATCGCAAATAGATAAGGGCATTAGACTAACACTTGCTCCTAAATCGCATAGAGCTTTGTCTATGACAGATTTTCCAATTACACATGGTATGGAGAAACTACCAGGATCTTTTAGCTTTGGAGGCATGTTATTTTGAATTATGGCGCTACATTCGGAAGTTAGCATAACAGTTTCGTTTTCAACGATTTTTTTCTTATTAGACAATATTTCTTTTAGGAATTTAGCATATGACGGCATTTGGGTTATAGCTTCTGTAAACTGAATAGTAACGTTTAATTGTTTCAGAAGTTCTACAAATTTCTTGAATTTCCCCTCGTTCTTGGATTTTGCAAGTCTTTGAGGGTATGTAATTGGTGGTTTATATGGCGGTGGAGGCACGTAAGGTTTTTCTGAAGCCTCTCTGTTCCCATTCGCGTCTTCCTCTACATTCTCAGATTGATCTTTCGACTTCTCTACTTCCTTTTCAGGTTTCTGATACATGGTCGGGTTTTGGAGTCTAGGATCTACCGGTCCATTAAGGGCTGTCCCACTTCGTAATGTGATAGCATTAGCGTGTCCTTTAGGATTGGGTTGTGGCTGTCCAGGAAATGTACCAGCAGGTGCGGCAGAACTAGCTTGGTGTTGTGCTACTTGGGAGATTTGGGTTTCTAACACTTTATTGTGAGTTTCTAGGGCATCTACCTTATTTTCTAATAGCTTCAATTGTTCACCGGTGTGAACGTTTTGATTGAGGAATTCTTTGTTTTGTTGAGCTTGATTAGCGATAAAATTTTCCATTAGGATTTCAAGGTTAGATTTCTTAGGAATGTTAGGAACATTAACAACGGGTTTTTGATAACCTGGAGGTACAGCAGGTGCTTGGCCAGGTGCATATAAAGCGTTATTGCTCTTGTACGAGAAGTTAGGATGGTTCTTCCAACCAGGATTATAGGTATTAGCATAAGGATTACCTTGAGCGTAATTTACCTGATCAACTGATATTCCTGCTAAGATTTGACATTCGGTTCCAACATGACCAGGGACTCCACAAACTTCACAGCTTGGGGTAACTGCAGCCACAGTGGCTGCAGGAGGTAAGGTCAAGCTTTCTGTCTTTTGGGTAAGAACATCTACCTTAGCATTAACTTTATCTAGGCTACTAATCTCGTACATCCCACCTTTGGTTTGAGTTTTCTCCACAGATGTTCTTTCTCCTCCCCACTGATAGTGGTTTTGAGCCATATTTTCAATGAGTTGGTTAGCTTCGTCATAAGGCTTGTCCATCAGTGTACCACCTGCGGCGGCATCTATAGAGAGTCTTGTGTTGTACAAGAGTCCATTATAAAATGTGTGGATGATCAGCCATGTTTCTAGTCCGTGATGTGGGCACATTCGCATCATATCTTTGTAGCGTTCCCATGCATCGAATAGTGATTCAGTATCCTTCTGCCTAAATCCATTGATTTGGGCTCTTAGTGCAGCAGTCTTGCTTGGAGGAAAGTATCGTGCTAAAAATACAATCTTAAGTCCTTCCCACGTAGTGATGGAATTTGACGGCAATGATTGCAACCAAGCCCAAGATCTATCTCTTAGCGAGAAAGGGAAAAGACGTAATCTTATAGCGTCTTTACTAACACCATTTGCTATGACTGTGTCGGAAAATTGAACAAATTTTGTAAGATGTTCGTTTGGATCCTCGAAAGGATCTCCGGAGAATTGGCATTGTTTGATAGCTGATATCAATGACGGTTTCAACTCAAAATCATTTCGATTTATTGCTGGAGCAGCAATGCTGTTGTGGGGTTCTTGTTGTGATGGAGCTGCGTACTCCTTCAGTGGACGTGTCCTTTGTTCTTCAGCCATGTCTAATTCTGGATTAGTTTCGGTTTCAGAGGAAGAATTAGAATCTGTTTCAGAATCAATCTTGATTTCGGGTTTGGGTAAAGGAATAACGTGATTTAAACAGTAATCCCTGACTGCACGTCTTACGGAAAGGATGCGTTCAGGTTCATCCGTCGATTTGTCAAGTGGTTCGCCTTGTGAGCGAGTCCTTGGTATACAAATCGAAAAAGGGTTTCTGTTGCCTAGTCTAAACGCGCAATAGAAGAATCGTACTTAATTGACTAATCAGTCCCCGGCAACGGCACCAAAAACTTGATCGGGACTTTATGAGTCTATTGGGATACTAACTGCAAGTATACAGTTTAGTCGTTCTAGTTTTAAATGATTATCGAACCCACAGAGACTAAGGATCAATCGCATACGATCTAATGCTACAATTTTTTTAACTAGCGATGAATATTTGATTTTAGGGGGGAAATAATTTAATTAAAAATAATAGTAATAGTTATACCGGTATGTGATATTCGGACTTCGGGAATTCGGTGAATCGCTTGGCATATAGAGTATTTCGGTAAAAACGAATTGTTTAAAAACCTGAGACATACACTCTCGTGTTCATGAAATAAGTCATGCTACTAAACCTAGTGGATGCACTTTAAATTTAATAACACTTTTTGAAAACAATTTGAGTTTAATTAATTTATTAAAACACTCTCGTGTATTTAAAAATTAATGTTTCGTTACCACTATCTGGGTTGAACCCCAGCTCTCGCATGCAGGTTCTTGCCTTAATTAATTTCCCACTCTCGTGGCAAAATCGTGTTAATTATCCTCTCACTCTCGTGACAAGGGTAGTTAAATTAAACATGGAAATTGGAAACCAGAAATTGTTTTATAAATGTTTTTAGCCAAGTTATCACTGAATTCCTTCGGTACTTAAGAGTCACATACCGGTACAAATAATTTAGTCGGATATAATATATTTAATAACTATGCAATTTAAAATAATATTCATAAAAATAAATGGCATAATACAAGAATGAATAAATATTAATTGCAATAAAAAACCTGGAAATAACGTTGCTATGGTAATCTTGGATGTTACAATATTCCTTGCAGCTCGATCGAAATCAATAAATTGTGTTAATTCTTAAATGAAGAATTAACACCCTAAAACTAATGTTGGAAATAGAAATTACAGTAATGTAGAAAAAAAACTCTAAAACAAGGAAATAGAAATAATTGCAGAAAGTAGAAATTTGGTTCTGGGAGAATTTCCTCGACCCTCATCCCTTTGCACTACCACATATATATAGGAGAAAATAATGCAGTTGAAAGAATCTTTGGAAAAGGCTTGAGTGGAGGAAATATAGGATGCATGGTTACTGAGTGGAGGGAATATAGGAGAACACTTCTGCCCTCACGTTGCCCACGTCTCCACTAATTCATAACGCTCCTCTTCATGCGTGTGACGGTCGTCACAGGTGGGTGACGGTCGTAATGCGCTTAAATAGCGCATTACGCTCGTCATTGATGTGTGACGAGCGTTCTTTCTTGTTGGGGATGCGTTACGGTCGTCACAGGGTGTTACGGTCATCACTGTTACAAAATCTGTATTTTGCAGATTTGGTTCTTTTCTCTTCTGTTTCTTGTCTAGCTTTCTTCATGTGGTCCTTTTTCATTGGCTTGAGTTGACAAATGTTGTACCTGTGGAAAGACACAAAAACTCGGAATAATCGGGAGTTAGACGACTGAATGTATTATAAAATCGGTAAAAAGCATAGTAATTATATGATATGATTTCTCGTTATCATACGTCCCTTTTGAATTGACCCTCACACTCCAACGATGATGCTACCTACTCACTAATAGTGGGATAACATTGTCTAAAGGAAACGAACATAGAACGTTTCTTTTTTCGAGTAGGTAGATTAGTTCTTAAGTACTTGCTCAATCCAAACAAATTTTTCACACTTACACTCCTTTACAAACAAAGTTTTCAAAAACACTTCATTACACTCTTGAAGACAGAAGCAAGAGTTAAATTGAAGTCAAAACAAAAGCTTTTCAAATCACACAAACACAAAGAAGAAATTTTGAAAATGATGAGAAAGTACCTAAGAGCTCGTAGATAACTACAAATATAAAGGGTGTTAATACCTTCCCTTTCTATAATCTACCCCCCGTACTCAAATATCTCGAAAAAGGAATTTTTCTGTGCTTTTTTCCTTTCCTTGTTCGATAAAATAAAAGTCGCTGGAGACTCTTGCTTATCGCGACATTTTGCAAACACAAACGCAAAACGCAAACCAACAATCCCATAAAAGAAATAGTCCCGGTTCTGGCCACCGTATCATAGAACTGGCGACTCTGTTGGGGACTTAATAAGTGGGGTGTACCTTAGGATTAGTTCCTCATATTGTTTTCTATTGTTTGATTTGATTGCTTTATCTTTGTGGGCTTTGTATCAGAGTTACTATAGATCCTAACCTGGATCTGGGGGACACCTTTTAGGTAAGTAGCAATAGACTGTGAGGGAACTGTACAGCATAGACCGATACGGTTGAAGCAGTAGCTATGTTGATGTGGCACATTAGTTGGTACCGATACCCCTTGTGGAGCAACAAAGAGAGTATGGGGCTGCTATATGGGTCATTAAGCATCAACTGACCTTAGAACCTATAATTGACCAACTTGGCCATAGGAAGTAGTGATATGCTACACTCATTGAGACCATACTCTCGAGATGGTTCCGGTTGCAAGAAAAGATTGCGTGACTAGAATTATGACCGATGGAGGATGGTCAGTGATATTGAGAACCTCTAGAACCCGGTTACTATTATTAGGACATGTTGAACCAACTAAACTGCAAGAGGGTAGTACCTAAACTCCATGCTAGCCTGAAATTTAAGGGCTCTTGTGTGACTTGTTTGCCTTTACCATGTTTTCTATTTGTGATACCTGTTGTGTGTTTTATCATGACATCATGCATCATGACATCGCATGCATATTTCATTAGACTAACCATTTCAAAGACCGAGGGAATTCATCTTTGTTCTGTTTTGCAGATCATGGCTTCTATGTGCAGAAATACCATTCGAATCAACTTTTTAAAAATCCATGCTCAGCTTAGAGAGTTAGCCTCAAAGGTTCCTGATACTTCTTCATTTGTTAGAAGACATGGTCACCTCCTTAGCTTGGTCACTTCAAAGTTGTATGAGCAAATGATGAGTGTGTTATTTCAGTTCTTTGATCCATTGCATCATTGTTTCACCTTCCCGGATTATCAGCTAGTCCCTACTTTGGAGGAGTTTTCTGATTTACTAGGCATATCTATCCTCGAGCAGACACCCTTCACAGGCTTGGAGGAGGTTCCTAGGCCTGAGGACATTGCTTTAGCTTTACACTTGACAAAGGCTGATATAGTGTCTAACTGGGAGACTCGGAGTTGGGTTAAAGGTTTCTTGGCTAAGTTTTTGATTGATCAAGCTCAACAGTTCTGGGATAGTTTGGACTTTCAAGCATTTGAAGACATCTTGGCTCTCCTCATCTATGGCTTGGTTCTTTTCCCAAATCCAGATTCTTTCATATATGTGAACGCAGTCAAGATCTTCATGTCTCATAACCCATTGCCTACTCTCTTAGGTGACATTCTACATGCTCTCTATACCCGTACTGTGCGGAGAAGGGGAACTCTCATGTGTTGTACACCGCTGCTGGCAAGGTGGTTTATTTCGCACCTCCCCAAATCTGTATTGAAGAATGAGGAAGGCGTAGGTTGAGCTTACAGAATCATGTCCCTTGCTCATACGGACATCCTTTGGAGTTCTAAAGATATGGAAAGAGTGTCTGTCATTGATTGATGCGGGGAATACCCTAATGTTCCGTTACTTGGAATTCGAGGGGGAATAACCTACAATCATTGTTTGGCTTTACGACAGTTTGGACGAGCTCAGAGAGACGGTCCCTATGAACTGCTGCTTACAAGCATTGTCTTTGACTATAAGGGGGATGTTGAGGGACATCGCCACAGGTTTATACGAGCTTGGGGCATGGTGAACAGGTCTGACCCACATGAGCTAGGATTGAAGACTTCTCTCTCGATGCAACCATATCTCCAGTGGGTTCGAGCCCATGCTCAAAAGCTGGGGATGCCTTATGAAGCTGTTTTTTTGGTGATCATAGAGCATACTAATGAAGAAGGTGTTCCTTATATGGTCCTCCATCCATACATGCCTACTGATCTTGTGGAATTGAAGAGATCTTGGATCCAGCTAAAGGAGGAAAGGGATACCTACAGAGAAAAGTATCATGAGTAGGAGAGGAAGATCCTGAAGCTTACAAAGGCAGCTTGAGAATGAGAGGACGATCAACGACTATGTCAGCATGAAGGGAAAGAGACCATGGGAGTTCTGATGTCTTTTATTGTTTCTAGTTTAAATTTTCTTTTCAGTATTTCTTTTGTAACGCCTTGAAGGATTTGTTAAACATTGTTACAAGTTTTTATCTAATAAAGTGTGTTTTATTTTGGTTTACAAATTTGAATCTCCCAAAGTCTTTGAAATCATTTCATACGCATTTCATTATCATGCACCTCATCACAGGTACCATTACAGGTTTCTTATCTTCTTCGCTGTTTATTTCAGCAATCATGTCTTCTGAAACACCTACTAATCAAGCCATCAAGGCTCTTCAAGCTCAAAATGCTCAGTTCCAGGAGCTGTTCTTGAATTTGGCCAAAGGGCAACAAGATTTGAAGTCTCTCATCTTGAAGGATAAGAAGAAGAAGAAGAAGGTGGTCCTCCTGAACATGGGTCGCAGATTCGGGAACAATTTGCGACAGGAAACTGATTTAGCCCATTCATCTAGAGGGGGATAGAATCAAGAAGAAAGAAAGGGGCCTAGTCCTGTGGTCTCTGATAATGACACGGATTTTGATGAAGACCAGTATCCTCCTGTCGAGGATAGGTATAAGCAACTTGAAGACCGTTTGAGTGCAATGGAGATCCAGAAGATACCTAGGTTGGACTTTGGAGATTTGGGTTTGGCATCTGGGGTGGTGATCCCACACAAGTTTAAAGCTCTTGTCTTTGCTAAGTACGATGGGATATCCTGCCCAAAGCTACACCTCCGCTCGTATGTCAGAAAGATTCAACCATATACTGCTGATAGGAACCTGTGTGTTCATTTCTTTCAAGATAATTTGTCAGGGACTCAACTTGAATGGTTCTATCAATTAGAAGGAGCTAACGTCCGCAAATGGGAGGACCTCGCTGCTGCATTTTATAAGCAATACCAGTATAATTCCGACCTTGCTCCCACGCATACTCAACTTCAGGGTATGTCTATGGGTGCGAGCGAAGGTTTTAAAGACTATGCTCAGAAGTGGAGAGATCTTGCTGGAAGAGTCCAACCCCCTCTGTCTGATAGGGAGTTGGTGGATATGTTTCTTGGGACTTTGTCTGTTCCCTATTTCAATCATTTGATCGGTAGTTCATCATCGGGGTTCACTGAACTGATTTTGACTAGGGAGAGAGTTGAAGCCGGTATCAAGAGTGGCAAGATACATAAAGGTGCTTCGTCAAGTACAGAGAAGAAGCCTTTCAAGAAGGAATCTAGTGCAGTTTACAGCTCGAGGAGCCAAAACCGACCCGAACACCGCCAAGCAGTTAATGCGGTGGTAATATCAAGACCAATTGTTGCCCCACAACGCAACAATCAGCAAAGAGTAGAGAGACGACAAAGACAATATACTCGGCTCAGTATGACTCTATCTCAAATTTTTCCGCAATTTTTGAAGACCAACATGGTGACTCTGAGGGAAGCCCCGAAGAATCCCAGCACTACATCACCGCTGTATAATCCGAACGCCCGCTGTGCTTATCACTTCGATAGCCCAGGGCATGATACTAACAACTGCTGGGCCTTGAGGAATAAGGTGCAAGATTTGATTGAGGCTAAAGAGATTGAATTTGACGTGCCAGAAAAGCCTAATGTCATGACTGCTTCTATGCCCAAGCATGGAGTAATTACTTTGGATAATGATTCATTAGTAACCTCTGTGGAAGATGTTTCTACTTCGTTGATGACAGTGAAGAAGAATTTATTATCAGCCGGTTTATTTCCGGGCTGTGGGGAAGGTTGCTATCTGTGTTCCATCCTACCTACTAGTTGCCATCTATTGAAGTCAGGTGTTTAATGCCTGATGGATAACAAAGAAATCTTGTTAGAGAAAACTTTGGTTCCATTGATTCCTATTGAAGATGTTTCCATAATAACCATTTCCGCCAATCCTTCCAAGGCTTCCTCGAGAAAGCCTACTAGGATTACACCCGTTACAAGAGTTTCTCCATTGATCATTACTATCCCTGGCCATATCCCGTACACTTCAGATAAGGCTGTCCCGTGGCACTATGGGGCCGATGTGTATTATCATGGGATTAAACAAGACTTGAAGGTTGAAGAGGCTGATGCTGATGTCAGCAATATCTTCGGGTCTAGAAAGGTCACCCGAAGCGGAAGACTTTTCTCTCCTGAGATCTCCCCACTGACTGTTCGGAAACCTGTTGCTATTCCACCTGCCAGTACATTTGCGACTGTCCTTGTTCATGTTCCAATCATTACCCCTGTCGCCGAGTCATCTGACGCTCAGGGCAAAGAGATCACCGGCGAGCCTGCCCGGACGGAGGCACCGAAGAAGATTATTGTAGAGACCTCTAGGAAGGAGATAGAGGAAATTTTGAAGATCATCAAGAAAAGCGACTACAACGTAGTTGAACACCTGGGGAAAACCCCGTCGAAGATCTCCATGCTATATTTATTATTGTGCTCAGAAGCCCACGCGAAGGCTTTAATTGCTTTCCTGAAAACAGCGCATGTGCCGCAGGAAACATCTGCTGATCAATTCAAAAATTGTATGGCTAGTTTGACATCTGACAACAGGTTGGGTTTATTTGACGCAGATCTGGATGCCAAAGGAAAGAATCACAATGACGCTCTGCATGTTTCAATCGAGTGCAGGGGCACTACTCTGGCCCACGTACTGGTGGATACTGGGTCCTCGTTAAATGTTTTACCCAAGAAAGCGTTAGATCGGTTGGACTGTGAAGGGTTGGTTCTGAAGCCAAGTAATATTGTGGTTAGGGCCTTTGACGGGTCCAAAAGGATGGTACATGGGGAGGTGGATGTCCCTGTTAAAGTTGGTTCCCAGACTTTCGCATCTATATTCTATGTAATGGACATTCGACCATCTTATTCTTGTTTGCTGGGTCGCCCGTGGATTCATAAAGCTGGGGCAGTAACTTCTACGCTCCATCAGATGTTAAAGTATCCAGTAAAGGGGAAATTGTTACAGTACGAGGAGAAAAGGAGTACATGGTGAGCCACCTTAACTCTTTTCGGTATATGGAGATGGACGGGGAGTTCATTGAAACCCCGTGTCAGAACTTTGAAGAAGTCCCCCAAACTCTGGCATCGACTGAAACTATTGCTGAAGATCCTCCAATGAAGATGGCTTCCCTCAAGGATGCCCGGACTGTTATTGAAAAAGAAGCTCAAAGGGTTGTTCGGCATGCGCGGATTGGAAGACCTCCCCTGCGTATCAGTAATCCAGAAGTGAATGCAATTGAAGATGATGATGAAGAGTCTGAGTTTGACAGCTGGATTTACCCGACTACCGACGACGGATTAAGCCATTGGACGGCGAAGGACTTCGTGCTCATTTCTTTTATTACACAGTAATAGACTTTTGTTTTGAGATTTGTAACAGACAATTTGAAACTTTATGGCCCGGTGCCTTGCCCGAGACACTGTGGCTTTGTTTGTGAGGGCTTAATATTTTTCATTTCCATATATCATCAATAAAGCATTGGATGTTCTCTTGCATTACAAATTTTGCGCTCCTTGTTTTTCTATCTCGCACTTTATTAAAACAGCCATAGTCTTGCACACACTCACATATCATAATACAGATCCACATCCACTCTAGATCCCACTGATAACGACTCTGCTACTGCTAGTTATGACTTCGAAAGTCCGATCAACCAAGTCGAGGACGAAGGTGAGGATGATTGCGAAGTGCCTGGTGAACTTGCTAGACTGTTACTTCAGGAAGAGAGGGTCATATAGCCCCATGAAGAGCCAGTGGAATCAGTGAATCTGGGTACGGAAGAAGACAAGAAAGAGGTCAAGATTAGTGCAAATCTGGAGTCTAGTGTCAAGCAACGGTTAATACAAATGCTGCGTGACTATGTTGAGATCTTTGCCTGGTCTTATGAAGATATGCCTGGGTTGGATACCGATATTGTTGTTCACCGCTTGCCAACTAAAGAAGACTGTCCTCCAGTGAAGCATAAGGTTCACCGAATGCGCCCAGAGATGTCTGAGAAAGTCAAAGCGGAGGTTATGAAACAGTTTGATGTCGGTTTTCTAGCTGTCACTTCTTACCCGCAGTGGGTTGCCAACGTGGTTCCGGTGCTGAAGAAAGATGGTAAGGTTCGAATGTGTGTTAACTATAGGGATCTGAACAGGGCAAGCCCCAAGGATGATTTCCCTCTGCCTCACATCGATGTTTTGGTCGACAATACCGCACAGCATAAGGTCTTCTCCTTTATGGATGGATTCTCCAGTTACAATCAGATTAAAATGGCTCCCTAGGATATGGAAAAGACAACTTTGTTACATAGTGGGGTACCTTTTGCTACAAGGTCATGCCGTTCAGATTGAAGAATGCTGGGGCAACGTATTAGCGCGCCATGGTCACTTTGTTCCACGACATGATTCATCATGAGATTGAGGTATACGTTGACGACATTATTGCAAGATCCCAGACTGAAGACGAACACCTCGACCATCTCCAGAAGCTATTTGACAGGTTGAAGATGTACAAGCTGAGGTTAAACTCGAACAAGTGCACCTTCGGGGTAAGGTCGGGTAAGCTGCTGGGTTTCGTTGTTAGTGATAAAGGTATTCAGGTGGATCCTGCAAAGGTAAAAGTTATACAGGAGATGCCAGCTCCCCGAACGAAAAAGGAAATCAGAGGCTTTTTGGGATGTCTAAATTACATTGCCCGATTTATTTCACACTTGACTGTTACTTATGAACCAATCTTCAAGCTGCTGAAGAAAGATCAAGTGGTAAGATGGAATGATGAATGTCAAGCCGCTTTCGAAAAGATCAAGGAATATCTCCAAGAGCCACCTATTCTGATGCCTCCAGTTGAAGGGAGACCTCTGATATTATACTTGACATTACTCGACAATTCAATGGGGTGTGTGCTGGGGCAGCATGACGAGTCTGGCCGAAAAGAGCATGCTATTTATTACCTTAGCAAAAAGTTTACGGACTGTGAGACCTGATACTCATTGCTTGAGAAAACTTGTTGCGCTTTGGCATGCGCTGCTCGCCGGCTGAGACAGTATATGATGACTCACACTACTCTATTGATATCAAAGATGGATCTAATCAAGTATATCTTCGAAAAGTCTGCCTTGTCCGGAAGAACAGCAAGATGGCAGATGATCTTGACTGAGTATGACATACAATACACAACCCAAAAGGCAATCAAGGGGAGTGTGTTGGCGGATCATTTGGCACATCAAGCCGTGGATGATTACCAGTCTATGAATTTCGAGTTTCCGGATGAGAGCATCATATTGGTGACTGACTGTGAAACACTTCGACCAGATGAAGGACTTGAGGAAGGATCTCGATGGTCTATGTATATTGACGGAGCTTCAAACTCTTTGGGTAATGGCATTGGCTTCGTGATTATATCTCCCGAGGGCTGTCATACTCCGTTCACCGCCCGATTATGTTTTAACTGCACCAACAACATGGCAGAGTATGAAGCATGCATCATGGGCCTTCGAGCAGCTTTGACCTAAGGATTAAGTTCTTGAGTGTGTTCGGAGATTCCACTGTTGTACCCCAAAATTTGCCCTCCCATATTCTTCAAGATTTGCAAAGAGCATGCTTCAAAATCTCCCAAAGGTTGCACAGTTCAATGGCCTCCTAACAGTCAAAAATTTGGGTTTTGGTTCTGGAAAAGAAATTGAAGTTTCCAAGGGTCTAAACAAGTCCCACATGCCCATAAAAATTGTCAAGCATCCTTATGCCAAGTTTCAAGACTCACAGCACAAAATTGCACAGTAAAAAAACCCTAATTGCTCAACAGTCAACTGTAGGGGCAAAATGGTCATTTGACACACAAAAGTCAAAATTTTTGGTCAACATCTTATTTTGAAGCCACAAACATCATTTGATCAATACTTGATCATGATTCTCAAGGCATGGCTCAAAAAGTCTCAAGATGCAAAAGTTTCCATATTTGGACAGTTGAAAAAGTCAACTGCAAATTGACCAGGGCATAACTTCCACATGGTTTATCATAAAAATTCCATCCAAAGCTCATTTTTAAGAGAATGACATTTCCTACAACTCATCTTCACACTTCAAGTCCAAGAAATGCTCTCACAAAAAGATATCAATCTCAACATTATAGGTCATTTTCAAAAGTCAACAAAAAGGCACTTTAAGTCAAAGACCATAACTTGAGATTGGTAAATCAAAATGACATGGGACCAAAGGCATTTGTTAGAGGACTTCAATACCTTTCCAAAATGTCCAAGAACATGATCAAAGCTTAAAAATTGAGCAAGATATGCCTTGTGGAAGTTGGGAAATTTTTGGGAATTTTGAAAAGTCAACTTTGCTTCAAATGCCTCAAAATTGCTAATGGGCCACAATTTCTTCCAAGAATCATCACCCAAAGGCTAGGCACGACCCATTGACCCAAAAGGGAGTTATTTTCTTATTTTTTTAATTTATTAATTGAATTTTAAATCTATTAATTCATTTAATTAAAAGTAAATATGACAAAAATACTAAATCAATGTTTTTAAATCCTTTTATGCAGCAAATATCTTCCACATGTGATGGAGATTTCGTGCACCTTCTTAAGGAGACAAAATCATCTAAATTTGGCAAGATTTCAATGGAAAAAGGATTAAAAAAAGATATGGAAATATTAAATATTTGAATCATCAATGCAAAGGTTTTGGGCTGGGATTTCTACCCTAATTCATTCATACATATGTGCACAATGAAAACCTAATACAATACACACGAAAAGCTGCTCAAGGAGGCCAAACAAAAATTGCAAATTTTCATTGAAAAGCTTAAAACTGATTTCATGGTTAGGGGACAATTCAAGGTCTAAAAACAATCCTAATGCATTGGTAGACCTTCCAGGAACCGGTCAGCACCAAGAGTCATTCCAAACGCGCTGAGAATCAGAAGTTACAGATCATACGGTTTGCCCAAAATTCTTGAAATCAATATGACAATTCATGCATTTTTAATCATGTTTCTTGAGTGGTTTATGCTAATGTTGTCTTTCTGAAGCTAATGACATAAATCAATTGAACTATTAATGCCTGTAGCGTGATTCACCATTGACGAATTTTAGGGTTTCAGAGTTCCAAAATTGGGGCTTTACTTAAGGTGTAAAATTGGATCACCAAACCAGTGCAGGCAAACTCGTTGTGTCAAGACGAAGCAAGCTCATACCTCGCGCTCAATTTATGGTCCAGCATACTCTAATCGCTATTTTTTGCAGGGTGCATTTAGTGGGGGTTTAAAACCCCCGCTATCTCTTTTCTGTTTGCAGGCAAAACGGAGAAGATGCTAACGTGGCCTATTGCTATTGGGACATTTGAATGATAGCGCGTTTTTTTTTTGTGGTTCAGCATAACATGGCCTTTTCAAATATAATGCTTATTGTCCATTATACATAAAAACAAACGCGCTTGGCTGGGTGGTTGATGCGTTGTCTTGCAAACAATGGGACCTGGGTTCGATTCCCAGGTCCCCCACTTATTTCATATATTTTGTTTTAAAACGCTTCTGTGCAGCATATCCTCAAAGGTTTACCATATACCTTCGCCAGCTTGCCTGCCACATGTCCAGCAACGCCCATCCAAAGGTCATGACGAGAGTCCCAGGGTACACACCAGTCAATGCCTCCACACGCAAATCTAAAAAGTCAAACGGGCTAGCATTTCATGGGCCAGATTACTCACAACATACCTCCTCAATTTGGGTCAACACCCCCATCTGTTTGCATTTTCTTCTCTTCTCTTTTTCTTTTCTTTCATTTATTTTAATTATATTAATTGTTTATTTAATTCCACAAATTAATTTTTTATAATATAAAAATACTAAAAAATCAGGAATCATAAAAATAAAAATATATTTTATTATTTAATTCACTAATGTTTTATTTTGTAAATAAATTTAATAATGAACTTAGTTTTAATTTTAGGTTTAGTTTTAATGCTTTCTTAATAAACTAAAAAATGTAGAAATTAGGGTTTTGATACTTTTATTCTTTTTTCCCTTTTTCACCATATTTAATTATTAATCATTTTTGTAAATAAATATGTCATTTAAATAATTAGGGTTAAATTAGGTTATAACTTAAACTTTTTTTTTTATAAATTAAAAACAATTAGAATTAGGGTTTCCTATAATAATTAATTTTCTCATTAAACTTCATAAATACAAAAACTCCAAAAAATAAGTTCTTGCTTTTATTTAATTTAATTTATTTACGATCTCGATTTAATTTCTTTAAAAGGGTCCAACGCCCTCGTATTCTCGATTTTTATTTCTTTTCGCACCTTTACTTTTATTTCCCTTTTTTAAATTTCATGTAATTGCCCCAAAGCTTTATAATAGATAATTAGGATATTTACTTTCCGCATTTTATTTATTTCAAATCGGGTCTTGGTTTAATTTGGCGATGTAGACCCGCGCCTTTGTAATAGCGTAGGACTTTTATCTTCCCGCACCTTTTAACTGCTAATAATTTGCATGAAAGAATGAATGGCCAAAAATAAAATCAAAGAGTAGAACGCCAATGCATGACAAGACAAATAATAACTGAAATTAACGCATAATTCACACACCACTCCTAGGGTACGCCTCACTGTTGCCTTGCCCCTCGAAACGTGGTCGTCGAGTAGAGGACGTTTTGGTAAGTCCTCATGTCCATGAACATGGCATGGGGGTAGCTTCTAAGGTGTCTTCCTATTGCTTTGGTGACCACACTGTCCCTATCCTCGAATTGACCCGAACACCTCCAACGGTGGTGCTACCTACCTCTCAATGGTGGGATGGCACTACTTTAAGGACATTTACACAGACGAATTCCTTAGGGTAGGTAGACGACTCGTAGATACTTGCTCTAATTCAAAACAAATCAAAAAACTTCTTTTCACACCGACACTTTGCAAAAAGCTTTCAAAAACAACTTTTCAAACACTCTTGAGGACTGATACAAGAGTCGAACTGAAATTTTAAACGGAACTTTTTTCAAACCCACTCTGGAAAGCAAACAAACATTTTTGAAAACACAAATGAGCAAGTATCTAAGAGCCCATGGATAACCATGGATAGAAAGGGTGCTAACACCTTCCCTTTCTATAAATCTACCTCCCGAACCGAGAACTAATCTCAATAAGGAATTTTTCTGTGCTTTTGTCCTTTCCTTGTTGGAGAAAATAAAAGACGGTGGCGACTCTTGCTTCCGCAACATTTCGCGAACCAGCGTTAAACAGTCAGTTCCAGATCCACCGATCACAGAAATGGCGACTCTGCTGGGGAAACTTATAAAGTGAGGTGTACCTTAGGATAGCTCAGACTTATGTTTTCAATTGTTGTGTTTGTTTGCTTTATTATTGTGGGTTGCATCGGAGATACATAGATCCTAACCCGGATCTGGGGATACCCTGTTAGGTAGCATAAGCTATGAGGGACCTGTCCGGCGTAGACCGACATGGGTGAAGCAGTGGCTACATTGGTGTGGCACCTTGGTCTGTACCGATATCCCTTGTGTTGCAACGAGGAGAATATGGGTCTTCCGAGGAGTCATTAAGCACCAACCGACTTTAGAACCTTAAATGACCCAACTTGGCCAATAGAACAGTAGCAGTATGCTACGCCCATTGAGGCTAAACTCTCGTGATGGTTCTGGCCGCAAGAAAAGATTGCGATGCTGGAGTTATGACCGATTGAGGGTAGTCAGTGATATTGGGATCCTCTAGAACCCGGTTACTTCTGATAGGACATGTCTTAACCAACAAACTGAAAGAGGGTAATACCTAGACCCCGTGCTGGCCTAAACTCTAAGGGCTTCTCTTGTGTGACTTGTGTGCCTTCCAACTTGACTATTTGCATGCTTGTTATCTGACACTCGAGTTTCTTGCAGGTTTTGTTTACAGTCCTTAATTGGGACTCATAATAGGATTTGCCTACATTACCCCATGCATAGCATAACATCATACCATTGCATACATCCCGCATAAGGACTAATCCGTTTCAAGGATCTCAAGGGCTTGTGATGCAGGTCATGATGAATCAGAATGTCTAGCAAGGGGCAAAGGGGATTTATTTTCCTCTAGCCAGGTTGATGATCTGAGTCAGAGGCTATGACCCACTCGATATGGTGAGCCTTGACCCTTGAAGAAGGATTCTCAACAACATGGAGTTCCTTCAAGTCAAGCTACAAAGTCAAATGCTAACAAATTTCTTGTTTACCCCGCGAGATTCTTGAAAACATTGCATGCATATATATACATTATTGCATTACAGGTACCCTTGTTGCAGGTTACTCACCATCTGCGCTGTTTATTTCAGCAATGGCCTCCCAACAAGATAACCAGGGACCTCATGCTCAAGAGACTCAGTTCAGGGAGATCTTTTTAAGCCTATCCAAGGGGCAGGAAGAGTTGAGAACACTCCTCACGGGGACTTTGGCCAGGAACAGTGTTGAGGACGACAAGGACGAACGGCTGAAACGTCTACAAGCTGAGGTAGACACATTGAAAACCCAGATGCTGGGGCAAAGGGTTCTCATCCAAAGTTTAGCTCAGGAGCAAGGAGAGCTGAGGGCCATGATCAGTCAGCTTCATCAAGACATGAAGCAACCAGCCCAAGTCAGGGACCAGGTCATTAATCAACTTCCAAGAAGTCAAAGGTTTGGGCCTCTCCAAGCTGCTACTACTTCACAGGTCCAACAACGACCTCGCCAAGAACAACGGACTGATCAGAGCAAGCCAGACAAGCCTAAAAGGCAGTTCACCAAGCTCAATGTGTTACCGTCTCAAGCTTTACAACAATTGTTGAGGTTGAATCTGGTGACGTTAAGGGACCCTCCTAAGAATCTCAACACAGCCTCCCCAAAATACAATTCTAAGGAAAGATGTGCATACCACTCTGGCAGTCCAGGCCATGACATCGACGACTGCTGGGCTCTGAAGAATAAGATCCAAGACCTGATTGAGGAAGGAGCTGTGGATTTCACCCAGATGGGCCAGGCTGAATGCTCCTGCCATCCCTATCGGATGCACCAGTTGGAGTAACAAGCCCTGAGATGAAAAGAATTTTGTTCATTAGGATTTTCAAGTTGTAATTTTCTTTTGTTCAAACATTTACTCATGTTAAACGTTGTTATTTCATTAATGCATCGCATATGGCTGTTTTGAAGCAATATATTCGTATTCACTATATGCAAATTATTTTCATATTTTTTTTCTGATGATCAACGCTCGATTAATAATTCTAAACCTCTTGAGGGAGGATGACGAAAACGATACCACAATCTACAGTATGCTTTTGAACCGACCCCGCTGATGAGGTACATGCATTGTTTCAATTCCTAAACACTGGAGTTATAAGGAAGATAATCCCTCGTCAACCATTCTGAGCCAAAGAAGTAGGAGTTTTTCTTTTCAAAAATTAAAACCCTTTATCATAACCTGGGGCAGGGTAGTCTCTCAGTTGATCCAAGTGCATAACGAATGGCACCAAAGAGGTCCTTACAAAAAAAAAGACAGTGATGATTCCGAATAATCATAAGGATAGGCAGTCATTATATCTCAAAAAATAAAAACCCAATAAGTCAAAACCTATAAAGGAGACTTACAAGACTGGGGCATCCCGCTGACTGTAATCCCAAAAGAAATAGTTCAGGCAACAAAAATAGGGATAGCAGAATAAAAAAGAAAGAGGTCATACAAACCCTCAACAACAAAAAAAAACAAAAATGACTGCCTATTCAAAATAAACTATCAATATCTGAACCATCATTGGAACGTCAGGACAAAGACTCAAACAAGGTCTAACGCACGATCAACTGAGCTTAGGTTTGAAGAACATCACGAAGAGTGGGTGGGTACAAATAATTTGAGCCCTTATCCTTTGTTTCTTAAACCATGAACCAGGCCACGTTATAACCCTTAAAAGTCCTAGCTGAAGCATGAGTCAGTTCGAAAGCATACTGTTACAAAAGGTATCCTGACTCCTTAAGGCCTACAGTAAATACGGAGTTGACATCACGTTTTACAAACATTCACTTGTTTTATGAAAAAGAATGCATTTTCAAAATCTTCAAGACAGACATAAGCTTTTCATTTTTAACATAACTTTGTTTGCATATGATTTTTTGTTTGAACAGCATAGAAACTCGCACGGCGAATGCCTAATGAACAAGAGCACTTCCAATCAAGGGGCATGGCATGACCATTGTCCATCATCTGGGGCAGTTAAGTCAAGATTCGTAGAATCTCTCAAAAGGCCAAACATCCTGGGGCAAATCTCTGCTTGAGTCACTTGGGGCACTCCAGCAACGAATCTTGCCCGATTAAACATCTTCTGGGGCATGACAAAACACTTCTAACAGGGGAAACTCCCCACATTCTGAGAACATAGTCGAAAAAATACTACGCATAATCAAAGACCCGCTAGGTTGACATACCTAGGCAAAAATTAGGGCTTCCCGGCGAACCAAAAGGGTTCGGGCAAAATGAGGGATGAAATGAAAAAATCTATACACCCGGCAAGTCAAAAACCTGAAAAGGAGGCTTGGGCAAAAACGGGTATCCCGGTGGACTGAAAACCCGAAAGGGCGGTCCAGGAAAAAGTTAAGGATCAAAGCGTACGACTATGTCCTGTCATCTCATCACTTGCCTACCAGAAGAAGGTTTGTCCATCAACAACTATCAGCACCTCACAGGTCTTCCTCTCCCACCTCAGAAACAGGGGCAATGATGAGTTGTCCAAACGATCTAATTGCTCTGTCCACAAGGTACAAGGTATGATCAACCGAAGAAGGTAGCCAATATACCTTAATTCCCCAGAGAGAGAGCCAGCAAGTCAATGCGCTCTCCCCAAGCAAAGTTATACAATCAGCCTTAAGGAAGTTGGGTATCCCCCGCAGATCTCAACATTCCCCAGCACAATATACGAACATTCTTAACAAGCATCCCCGGCAATCTTGATCTAAGATTGTTCCCCGGCGGTATACCAGGCATTCCATGGAGTCACTTCCCCAATATAGTTCAAAATCTCCACAGGAGAGTCCAACCCAGTTTCCCCAGGAAAGTTGGAACCCATCTCCCCAAGCAGTAAGCTTACCCCCAGTAGATTCCGGAAGCTTATCCCCGTAGAGCATGAACGCGTCCCCCGGCTTTATTCAAAAGTTATTTCCCTACCAGGATATAACTGGGTTATCCTCAGCCAAAGGCCACGGAAAGATCATCCTCGACGAAGTCTTCTTATCCCCAACGGAGTCTATTAACACTTCCAACACAACAATGGTATCCCCAGCAGAGTTATCATCATCCCAGCAAAATACCTCTCTCCCCACAGAGTATTGTTCCCCAGCAAGATCGCTAGAGTAATTTTCTCCCCGCAGAGTAATCCATTCGCCGAGTTTATTCCCCAACGGAGTTATCTCCTCCCACCAGTTCATTCTTGTAATCTTCATCCCCAGCGGAAACGAAGAACTCTCTCCAACAATCAGCCCAGGATGTGACTTCCCGGCACCCGTCAAGGATTTACTTTCCTAGACAAAAACATACATTCATAAAAATCGCATTTCCATACATTATAGCATGCATATATGCATCAGGAACATACGATCTCATTTATGTTGAGAACATCATGGCTTGATCCATATCATGCATTGCATATGACTGACCTTTACCTTTCAGGAAAGATCCGGTTAAGTTCTCAGCTTTATTACCAAGACCTTGCCTGGTTCAGTTAAATCGACTCCTAAAGATTTTTCTGTTTCTTATCCACTCAAAGGCCTTCTCTGGTCCAGTTAAATCGATTCCTAAAGATTTTCCTGATGAAGACTCAGTTGAAGATTTCAAGACCTTGTCTGGTTCAGTTAAATCGACTCCTAAAGATTTTTCTGTTTCTTATCCAGTCAAAGGCCTTCTCTGGTCCAGTTAAATCGATTCCTAAAGATTTTCCTGATGAAGACTCAGTAGAAGACATCCAAGATTCTCTCATCGTTACTGTTGAGGTAGTAATCGCCCTAGATTCTTTCATCGTTACTGTTGAGGTAGTAATCGCCCAAGGTTCTCTCAGCGTTCCTGTTGAGGTAGTAATCGCCCCAAGATTCTCTCAGCGTCCCTGTTGAGGTAGTAATCGCCCAAGGTTCTCTCAGAGTTCCTGTTGAGGTAGTAATCGCCCCAAGATTCTCTCAGCGTCCCTGTTGAGGTAGTAATCGCCCCAAGATTCTCTCAGCGTCCCTGTTGAGGTAGTAATCGCCCCAAGATTCTCTCAGCGTCCCTGTTGAGGTAGTAATCGCCCCAAGATTCTCTCAGCGTTCCTGTTGAGGTAGTAATCGCCCAAGGTTCTCTCAGCGTTCCTGTTGAGGTAGTAATCGCCCCAAGATTCTCTCAGCGTTCCTGTTGAGGTAGTAATCGCCCAAGGTTCTCTCAGCGTTCCTGTTGAGGTAGTAATCGCCCCAAGATTCTCTCAGCATCCCTGTTGAGGTAGTAATCGCCCCAAGATTCTCTCAGCGTCCCTGTTGAGGTAGTAATCGCCCCAAGATTCTCTCAGCTTCCCTGTTGAGGTAGTAATCGCCCCAAGATTCTCTCAGCGTTCCTGTTGAGGTAGTAATCGCCCAAGATTCTCTCAACGTTCCTGTTGAGGTAGTAATCTCCCCAAGATTCTCTCAGCGTTCCTGTTGAGGTAGTAATCACCCAAGGTTCTCTCAGCGTTCCTGTTGAGGTAGTAATCGCCCCAAGATTCTCTCAGCGTCCCTGTTGAGGTAGTAATCTCCCAAGGTTCTCTCAGTGTTCCTGTTGAGGTAGTAATCGCCCCAAGATTCTCTCAGCGTCCCTGTTGAGGTAGTAATCGCCCCAAGATTCTCTCAGCGTTCCTGTTGAGGTAGTAATCGCCCCAAGATTCTCTCATCGTTACTGTTGAGGTAGTAATCGCCCTAGATTCTCTCATCGTTACTGTTGAGGTAGTAATCGCCCAAGGTTCTCTCATCGTCTCGTTGAGTTAGTAACCATCCCTGATTCAGGCATCACCTTTTGAAGCTCCAGACTCGGTTCCTGTATCTCGCCAAGGCACGTCTAACGAGGTTTAAAGATTCAATTCTTGTAACCAGTCAGGGCGCATCTACATAAAAAGTTCGAAGGTCAACTCCTATAACAGGTCAGGTAATCATCTTTCTTTTTCAGGTACGCAAGTTCTCGCTAAGGAATCTCTTACACGATCGACACCTAGATGGCATCTATAAGCCCATCCACTTACCAACAGTTCCAAATGGCATCTATAAGCCCATCTTCCTATCCATCAATCTCCAAATGGCATCTGTAAGCCCATTTCCACCATCACTGCCAACATGTGAGCGTAAATTTCTGGGCACTCTAGTGTTCAATCATCTTCCACCTTCGGATTATGAAAGGCACGCCAGCCAATATGCATCCTCAGGTCTAAGAATATTGAACAGGGGCAACTGTTGTACCCCAAAATTTGCCCTCCCATATTCTTCAAGATTTGCAAAGAGCATGCTTCAAAATCTCCCAAAGGTTGCACAGTTCAATGGCCTCCTAACAGTCAAAAATTTGGGTTTTGGTTCTGGCAAAGAAATTGAAGTTTCCAAGGGTCCAAACAAGTCCCACATGCCCATAAACATTGTCAAGCATCCTTATGCCAAGTTTCAAGACTCACAGCACAAAATTGCACAGTCAAAAAACCCTAATTGCTCAACAATCAACTGTAGGGGCAAAATGGTCATTTGACAGTCAAAAGTCAAATTTTTTGGTCAACATCTTATTTTGAAGCCACAAACATCATTTGATCAATACTTGATCATGATTCTCAAGGCATGGCTCAAAAAGTCTCAAGATGCAAAAGTTTCCATATTTGGACAGCTGAAAAAGTCAACTGCAAATTGACCAGGGCATAACTTCCACATGGTTTATCAGAAAAATTCCATCCAAAGCTCATTTTGAAGAGAATGACATTTCCTACAACTCATCTTCACACTTCAAGTCTAAGAAATGCTCTCACAAAAAGATATCAATCTCAACATTATAGGTCATTTTCAAAAGTCAACAAAAAGGCACTTTAAGTCAAAGACCATAACTTGAGATTGGTAAATCAAAATGACATGGGACCAAAGGCATTGGTTAGAGGACTTCAAGACCATTCCAAAATGTCCAAGAACATGATCAAATATTAAATATTGAGCAAGATATGCCTTGTGGAAGTTGGGAAATTTTTGGGAATTTTGAAAAGTCAACTTTGCTTCAAATGCCTCAAAATTGCTAATGGGCCACAATTTCTTCCAAGAATCATCACCCAAAGGCTAGGCACGACCCATTGACCCAAAGGGGAGTTATTTTCTTATTTTTTTTAATTTATTAATTGAATTTTAAATCTATTAATTCATTTAATTAAAAGTAAATATGACAAAAATACTAAATCAATGTTTTTAAATCCTTTTATGCAGCAAATATCTTCCACATGTGATGGAGATTTCGTGCACCTTCTTAAGGAGACAAAATCATCTAAATTTGGCAAGATTTCAATGGAAAAAGGATTGAAAAAGATATGGAAATATCAAATATTTGAATCATCAATGCAAAGGTTTTGGGCTGGGATTTCTACCCTAATTCATTCATACATATGTGCACAATGAAAACCTAATACAATACACACGAAAAGCTGCTCAAGGAGGCCAAACAAAAATTGCAAATTTTCATTGAAAAGCTTAAAACTGATTTCTTGGTTAGGGGACAATTCAAGGTCTAAAAACAATCCTAATGCATTGGTAGACCTTCCAGGAACCGGTCAGCACCAAGAGTCATTCCAAACGCGCTGAGAATCAGAAGTTACAGATCATACGGTTTGCCCAAAATTCTTGAAATCAATATGACAATTCATGCATTTTTAATCATGTTTCTTGAGTGGTTTATGCTAATGTTGTCTTTCTGAATCTAATGACATAAATCAATTGAACTATAAATGCATGTAGCGTGATTCACCATTGACGAATTTTAGGGTTTCAGAGTTCCAAAATTGGGGCTTTACTTAAGGTGTAAAATTGGATCACCAAACCAGTGCAGGCAAACTCGTTGTGTCAAGACGAAGCAAGCTCATACCTCGCGCTCAATTTATGGTCCAGCATACTCTAATCGCTATTTTTTGCAGGGTGCATTTAGTGGGGGTTTAAAACCCCCCCTATCTCTTTTCTGTTTGCAGGAAAAACGGAGAAGATGCTAACGTGGCCTATTGCTATTGGGACATTTGAATGATAGCGCGTTTTTTTTGTGGTTCAGCATAACATGGCCTTTTCAAATATAATGCTTATTGTCCATTATACATAAAAACAAATGTGTTTGGCTGGGTGGTTGATGCGTTGTCTTGCAAACAATGGGACCTGGGTTCGATTCCCAGGTCCCCCACTTATTTCATATATTTTGTTTTAAAACGCTTCTGTGCAGCATATCCTCAAAGGTTTACCATATACCTTCGTCAGCTTGCCTGCCACATGTCCAGCAACGCCCATCCAAAGGTCATGACGAGAGTCCCTGGGTACACACCAGTCAATGCCTCCACACGCAAATCTGAAAAGTCAAACGGGCTAGCATTTCATGGGCCAGATTACTCACAACATACCTCCTCAATTTGGGTCAACACCCCCATCTGTTTGCATTTTCTTCTCTTCTCTTTTTCTTTTCTTTCATTTATTTTAATTATATTAATTGTTTATTTAATTCCACAAATTAATTTTTTATAATATAAAAATACCAAAAAATCAGGAATCATAAAAATAAAAATATATTTTATTATTTAATTCACTAATGTTTTATTTTGTAAATAAATTTAATAATGAACTTAGTTTTAATTTTAGGTTTAGTTTTAATGCTTTCTTAATAAACTAAAAAATGTAGAAATTAGGGTTTTGATACTTTTATTCTTTTTTTCCTTTTTCACCATATTTAATTATTAATCATTTTTGTAAATAAATATGCCATTTAAATAATTAGGGTTAAATTAGGTTATAACTTAAACATTTTTTTTATAAATTAAAAACAATTAGAATTAGGGTTTCCTATAATAATTAATTTTCTCATTAAACTTCATAAATACAAAAACTCCAAAAAATAAGTTCTTGCTTTTATTTAATTTAATTAATTTACGATTTCGATTTAATTTCTTTAAAAGGGTCCAACGCCCTCGCAGTCTTGATTTTTATTTCTTTTCGCACCTTTACTTTTATTTCCCTTTTTTAAATTTCATGTAATTGCCCCAAAGCTTTGTAATAGATAATTAGGATATTTACTTTCCGCATTTTATTTATTTCAAATCGGGTCTTGGTTTAATTTGGCGATGTAGACCCGCGCCTTTGTAATAGCGTAGGACTTTTATCTTCCCGCACCTTTTAACTGCTAATAATTTGCATGAAAGAATGAATGGCCAAAAATAAAATCAAAGAGTAGAACGCCAATGCATGACAAGACAAATAATAACTGAAATTAACGCACAATTCACACACCACTCCTAGGGTACGCCTCACTGTTGCCTTGCCCCTCGAAACGTGGTCGTCGAGTAGAGGACGTTTTGGTAAGTCCTTATGTCCATGAACATGGCATGGGGGTAGCTTCTAAGGTGTCTTCCTATTGCTCTGGTGACCACACTGTCCCTATCCTCGAATTGACCTGAACACCTCCAACGGTGGTGCTACCTACCTCTCAATGGTGGGATGGCACTACTTTAAGGACATTTACACAGACGAATTCCTTAGGGTAGGTAGACGACTCGTAGATACTTGCTCTAATTCAAAACAAATCAAAAAACTTCTTTTCACACCGACACTTTGCAAAAAGCTTTCAAAAACAACTTTTCAAACACTCTTGAGGACTGATACAAGAGTCGAACTGAAATTTTAAACGGAACTTTTTACAAACCCACTCTGGAAAGCAAACAAACATTTTTGAAAACACAAATGAGCAAGTATCTAAGAGCCCATGGATAACCATGTATAGAAAGGGTGCTAACACCTTCCCTTTCTATAAATCTACCTCCTGAATCGAGAACTAATCTCAATAAGGAATTTTTCTGTGCTTTTGTCCTTTCCGTGTTGGAGAAAATAAAAGACGGTGGCGACTCTTGCTTCCGCGACATTTCGCGAACCAGCGTTAAACAGTCAGTTCCAGATCCACCGATCACATCCACTCTCGTGATCAGTCAGATCAAAGGCGAGTGGGATACGAAGCACCGAAATCTTATTCCTTACAAAGAGTATGTATTGACGTTGCTTCCTCACTTCGAGGAGATAACCTTTTTACACTCCCCAAGAGAGGAGAATCAGTTAGAGGACGCGCTAGCTACCATGTCTTCCATGTTCAAGGTCAGGTGGGACAATGAAGCTCCCCAGATTACCATTGAGAGGTTGGACGAACCCGCACATTGCTGTGACATTGAGACTGAAGAGGTAACAGATAAACGCTGGTTTCACGAGGTAAAAATGTATCTTGAGGCTCAAGAATACCTCGAGGGTGCATCTGTTAATGATAAGAAGTTTCTAAGGAGATTCGCAGCGAAATTATTCATCAGCAATGGTATCATTTACAAGCGTAACCATGACTCAACCTTGCTACGATGTGTGGATAAGGACGACACAGAAAGGATTGTGGTAGAGTTACATGAAGGTACTTTCGGGACTCATTCTAGTGGACACACCATGGCAAAGAAGATCCTACGGGCAGGATATTATTGGTCTACCATGGAAGCCAACTGTTATCAGCATTCTCGGACCTGTCATAAGTGCCAAGTCTATGCTGATAAGGTGCACATGCCTCCAGTTCCTCTGAACGTCTTGACAACTCCTTGGCCCTTTGCAATGTGGGGCATCGATATGATTGGTGATGTCAGACCTACTACGTCCAATGGGCATCGTTTCATCCTGGTAGCAATTGATTACTTTACCAAGTGTGTCGAGGCAGCTTCCTTCACTACAGTAACCAAGAATGTCGTGGCACGGTTTATTCGACACAATCTGATCTGTCGATATGGTGTACCAGAGAGGATCATTACGGACAATGGTACAAATCTCAACAATACAATGATCACCGAGATCTGCAAGCAGTTCAAGATACAACATCACAACTCTTCTCCTTACCGGCCGAAGATGAATGGGGCTGTAGAAACAGCTAATAAGAATATCAAAAAGATTGTGCAGAAGATGACGGTGACATACAAAGATTGGCACAAGATGTTACCATTTTCTCTTTATGGGTACCGTACTTCAACACGGACTTCAACAGGGGAAACACCCTACTCTTTGGTATACGGCATGGAAGCAGTCTTACCTATCGAGGTCCAGATACCCTCTCTCCGGATTATGAAGGATGCAGGTTTGAGCAAGGACGACTGGATCCAGACCCGGCTTGATCAGCTGAACTTAATCGACGAAAAGAGACTTACTGCTATTTGTCATGGTCAAACGTATCAAAAGCAGATGATCAAGGCATTTAACAAGAAAGTTAGACGACAAGAGTATCAAGTTGGGGATCTGGTGATCAAGCGCATCATCCTGCCATAAGGTGATCACAGGGGAAAATGGACCCCTACGTACAAAGGGCCATTTGTGGTTAAGAACATTTTCTCAGGAGGAGTGATGATTCTAACCACCATGGAGGGTGACGACCTTCCTCACCCCGTCAATGCAGACATAGTGAAAAAATACTACGCATAATCAAAGACCCGCTAGGTTGACTAGCCTAGGCAAAAATAAGGGCTTCCCGGCAAACCAAAAGGGTTTGGGCAAAAATAAGGGATGAAAATGAAAAATCTGTACACCCGACAAGTCGAAAACCTGAAAAGGAGGCTTGGGAAAAAAAGGGTATCCCGGTGGACTAAAAACCAAAAAGGGCGGTCCAAGCAAAAATTAGGGATTAAAGTGTAACACTATGTCTCATTGGATCACCTTGCAACCAGACTTCGGTATCGACTATCAAGCTCGGACGGTGCTAATCAATCTGATCTACCTTCGACCAAGTAGCAAAGTGATGAGATGCTCGAGAATATAAGGGAAATAGTAGAGTTGGAACCCAGTGGGATTGTTCGCATAGCTGTTTTTCTTTGTTCTACACAAACTGTATAAATTCTATTGTTCGGCGGCACTCTCTTACTAGGATGTCAGCCTCTTGTACAAAAACGCCTATTTACAGGCCAACTTCAAAATCAATACAATTCATTTTCATAAAGAAATTTAAAATTATTTTCCTTTTTCTGTTTTGTTTTACAAGAACGTCCAATGGTTCATTTTTGATATATGCATTTGACAATAATTGCTGCTCATAAATATTTACATGCGAAACAAAAGATGATTACCTGTAATATCAGAAATAGGGGCAAATAAGAAATGTATGAACCATACAGTTTCTCTATCCACCAGGTATAGGGATAGACCTAGTTGGAGAAAACAATTGAAGGAACATTCACTCCCCGCAGAGTAAGAAAAAGACAGTGATATTAGCGGTCCCGAACAGGACACCACTCTCCCCAACTGAGGTTCGCAGCCGCGAATGAGTCGGCAAGATTCTCCCCAAGCAGAGTTTATCTATCATCGGCACTAGAAAAATTATCCCCAGTGGAGTTTGGAGGATTATCCCCAGTAGAGTCTGGAGGACTGTCCCCAGTAGAGTCAAAAAAATTTTCCCCAGTGAAGTCGCCATTGGAAAATTATCCCTAGCGGAGTTCATTTCTTTCACAAACAGAAACTTTATCCCCAACAGGGTGCATTATCACCAGCAACGGTAATTCATCCCTAGCCGAGGTCGTTCCTCCAAATCAATAGCTCCTCTAGCAGATTTGTCCTCCCCACAGAGTCATTTCCTCGTTAGTTTATTCCCCGATGGAGTTATTCTCTCCTACAGGATTATGCTCACAATCATCTTCATTCACTATCCCCAGCGGAAACGAAGAATTCAACTTCTTGCACTCTCCAGCAGTAACCCGAGATTTATTTTTCCCAGCTAGAGATTATCATAAAAACATTGCATATCCATACATCATGGCATATGCATACACATCATACAACACAATCTCATTTATTTTGAGAACATCATTGCTTGATACATGTCATGCATTACATACAATTAACCTTTACCTTTCAGGAAAGGTACAATCAAATTCTCACAAAAATTCAAGCTATGAAGCCCGGGTACGATCGGATAATACCTTGATTTCTACAACATATTGTGAAGCCTTGATTACGACCATATAGCAGTATCAAACCCCGCGAAGCCTAGATTCGACCAGATAGTGCTTTATCTTTAAGCTATGAAGCCCGAAGAACGACCAGATAATAGTTTAATCCCCAGCAAGCCGTGAAGCCCGGATTATGACCGGATAACAACTTAGCAAGTTATTATGAAGCCTGGATTACAACCAGATAGCAATACAAGTTTCTGTGAAGCCTGGATTACGACCAGATAGCAGCCAAAGACACCGCGAAGCCTGGATTACGACCAGATAGTGGTATATCTTTAACACAAGTTATGAAGCCCAGATCACGACCATATAGTATCTTGATTTCCTCCGAACACGATGAAGCCTGGATTTCGACCAGATAGTGGTATGAGACATCGTGAAGCCTGAATTACGACCACATAGCGGTTAGAGACACTGAAGCCTGGATTACAACCAGATAACAGTGAGGGACATTGTGAAGCTTAGATTACGACCAAATAGCAGTTCGCCCGGCCAGATACTATGAAGCCCGGATTACGACCAGATATTAGTAGGCCCAAAGCCAAAGGGAAGCCCAGATTACGACCGGATAACCATTTGATCTCTTCTGAAGACTGGATTACGACCAGATAAGAAGTAAAGTATTGTGAAGCCTAGATTATGACCGGATAGTAGTACAGAACACCATGAAGCCTGGATTCAACCAGAAAATGGTATAAACCATCGTGAAGCTTGGATTACGACCAGATAACGATAAAAGGACTGAAGCATGGGTTACGACCAGATAACAGTATAAGACACTGCGAAGCTTGGATTACGACCAAATAGCAATTTACCTGGATAGTTACTAAGAAGCCCGGAGTCGACCGGATATTAGTATGCCCTAAATTCAAGTTGAAGTCCGGATGAAACCGGATAACAACTCATTTCCTTCTGAAGCCTGGATTACGACCAAATAAGAATCGAGAAATTGCAAAGCCCGGATCACGACCGGATAGCAATTTTAATCTCATCTCCCCAATAAGTCACTGTAAAGCCTGGATTACGACTAGATAGCAGTCGGTCTTATTACTATGAAGCCTGGATCACGACCAGATAGTAGTTCATTTTCACCTCTTCGACGAAGAGACGATTCCTCAACAAGAATAACAGACGACCGACGTTCCTAAAATTCAACCTTTTTCGAAATAGAGATGACTCCCCCGTAGAATAACGGACGACTGAGGCTCCTAAAATTCTATTTCTCTCACGACAGGGATCATCATTCCCCAGTAGAATCTTCCTCAACAACAGGTATACAAGCTCTCTCTAAGGAATCTCTTATGCGATAGAAACTCCTTCGGATGGAATCTTCAAGCCCATCTCCCGGCATCAATTTCCAAAGGGCATTTATAAGACAAACACCACTTCATGCGAGCGCAAATTTCTGGGCACTCTAGTGTTCCATCATTTTCCACCTTCGGATCACGAAAGACAAGCAAGCCAATCTACATCCTCAGGTCTAAGAAGATTGAACAGGAGCAGTTGTTGTACCCCAAAATTTGCCCTCCCATATTTTTCAGAACATTTCAAGAAAGATTCTCAAATTGCTCAAGGAAGTCCAAGGGTTGACCAGACAAGCTCTCTCCTAAGGAAGTCTACCTCAAATTAGGGTTTCATGTTGCATCAAGATACTTGAGTCCAATTGATCCAAAAGGCTCACTAATGTCCTAATATGTTCTCAAGATCATCCATGGCAATTTTCAAGCCCTACAGAGAAAATTTGCTCAGTCAATTGCTCAAAGGCCTGAAAATCGACTATGTTAGGGCAAAAGTCAACTATGGTCCACATACAGTCAAACTTCAAGATTTTTGGTCAACATCCTTATTTTGAAGTATATTTCATCATTTGATCAAGGGTTGATCATGATTCATCAAGGATTGCTCATAATTCATCAAGACTCAAAAGTTGCTAAATTAGGGTTTTGTAGGAAAAGTCAACTCAACTTTGACCAAGCATAACGTTCTCATAATTTATTAGAAATGACCCATCCAGATCTCATTTTGAAGATGATTCCATGCTCTACAATCGATCTTCAATTCCCAAGTTCAAAATATGCACTCACAAGAAGTTATGAATTTGGACATTATAGGTAATTTTGGAAAGTCAACAAAAACACTTTTTTTGTCAAAGCTTCATACATGAGCACGGAATATCAAATTTAGATAGGACCAAAAGGGTTTCTTATAGGACATCTCAAGCTTTCTAAAAAGTCCAAGAACACCTTCAAAGAGTCAAAATTGAGGGAGTTATGCATTGGTGAAGTTGACCTTTTTTGCAAAATTGCCAAAAGTCAACTATGCCTAAAACTTCAATTTTTGCCAAATGGGCCCAATCTTTTTCACTTGTTTTAAGTTGGCAACATGGTCCACGAGCCCTAGGCTTTTCCACTTGTCATTATCTTGTTTTTATTATTTATTTATATTTTTATTTGAATTAAATCATTTTAAATCAAAACAAATCATAGAAAATCCAAAATATTGAAAACACAAGATTTTATACTTGTTTCAGGTCTTAAATTCCAGCTAGCATGAGATCAAATTCGTGTAAAGGCATGAGGTGCACAAAAAGATTGGATTTGAACTATTTTTGGAATGATTTTCAAAGGAATCAAATCAAAATCAAATGAATTGATGAAAGAAGATTGTGATCATTCTTTCAACCCTAATTCATTCTTTAGTACATAAAGAACATATGCAGACCTAGAACAATGCTAGAGAGAGGCGTATGAAGCATAACCAAACTTGAAAAAAATACCAAAAAAGTGCAAACACGAATTGATACTTCCAGGCATCCTCAAGGCCTTCTAGCTGTCCCAATCGCTTCTTGGGAGTATAAGCAAGCGAAAGCAATCAAGAACAAGCGTTCCAAAGCCCTGAAACTCGTTGTAAGGCATTCACGATATTGCATTTTTCTTGAATTCAGTTTACACAATTCTTGCAAATTCATCAAATTCTAATCATATATTTTTGTTCACCATCACATATGCAAGCTTTTTGTATCGTTTAATATCATTTTCATGGCCTGTATATGATTTCACCATTGTTAGGGTTTTATGGCTCGATTTAGGATTTTTTTTTCATATAAGTGAAATTGGGCCATGAAAGGGCCACCATTGAACTCAACAGGTCCAGACGAAGCTATCCATGGCCTTCGTTTTTGTTTATCACGCTTGTATTGAGTTTTGAGATTTACAAGACTTGTAGTGACGGACAAACGTCTGTAGGTAAAAGTCTGGGACTTTTACCAACGGTGCAAGGAGGGAGACGAAGACGTGGCAAGCCATCACTCGTCCATTTGAATTTTCGCACAAATATTTTATTATTTCGTTTGTTTTATATATAATAATTGATGTTTATATTATATACAACAAAAACAAGTGGCGCAGTTGGTTACAGGGTATGTGCAAAACGCTTTAGGACCTGGGTTCGAATCCCAGGTCCCCCACTTTCTTCATATATTTTTATTTCAGGAAATCCAGTGCATACCTAAGGCCAATGACCATCATGGTCCATCAGCATCCAGTCTGCCAAGTGGCCAGATGGCCAAATCCAAAGGCCATCAATGGAAGAACACCATGAGGTCTAGTCAACGCAACACACTGAATTCAGGAAGTCAACGTGGACTTCAGATTGTTGGGCCCAAGCTTGCTACATGGACCCCCTCAAAATATTGATTGTAGGCCCAATCTCTTTAACCTTTTCTTTTTTATATTTTGTTTTATTAATTTTTTTATTTTATTTTACTAACAAATTAAATAATTATTTTTATCAAAAAATCACAAAATAATATTTTTCACCAAATTAGGTTTAGATTTTATTTTTTTATCAAAATTTAATTAATTTAATTAAATTTTAATTTTAGGTAAACTTTAATTTATTTTTGTAAATAAATTTAAAAACAATTAGAACAATTAGATTTTTTTAACTTAATTATATTTTCTTTTCCTAAAATTAACCAAAAAACATAAAAATAGGCCATTTAGTTATTTTCTTTAATTAATTTAATTAGCTAATTAATTGTATATTTAATTTAAAACCTAATTCTTTTCTTTAAAAACTAATTAAAAACAACAAAAACATTTTTCTTTTAATTAGGTTAAAAAAGGATCAAAACCCTAATTTTTCTTATTGTTCTAATTGCATCGCGCGCGCTTTATTGTTTTATTATTTACCATATTGATGTAACTGCCTACAAGTTGTAATAGCTTAATTAGGACTTTTATTTTCATTTATCTCTTTATTTCAAAGGGTTTGTTTTTGGCTATGTAAATACTCGAAGCCTTGTAATAGCGTAGTTTAATTTCCGCACTTTAAATTCTGCAAAATATTAACTGTTAGATGTACGATATTAGGATGCATGACAAGAATGTATGATTAACTTTAAAACGGTTAGATAACCCTAAAATGTGCAAAGATAATAATCTGAAATTGAACCACTTGCACATGCGCACTCCTAGGGTACACTCCCACTTGGTTGCCTTCGGTAAACGGTCATTGAGTATAGGATGCTTTAGTGGTCGTCCTTTTGTCCAAAGATCAAAGTTGCCTCAGAAAGGTTGCATCGAATATTGTTGCCTCGGATAATTGATCTATGACATTAGGGTTACTACTAAGATGTCCTAACATTGCTTTAGTGATCGTACGTCCCTTTCGAATTGACCCTCAAACTCCAACGATGATGCTACCTACTCACTAATAGTGGGATAGCATTGTCTAAAGGAAACGAACATAGAACGATTCTTTTTTCGAGTAGGTATATTAGTTCTTAAGTACTTGCTCAATCCAAACAAAATTTTCACACTTACACTCCTTTACAAACAAAATTTTCAAAAACACTTCATTACACTCTTGTAGACATAAGCAAGAGTTAAATTGAAGTCAAAACAAAAGCTTTTCAAATCACACAAACACAAAGAAGAAATTTTGAAAATGATGAGCAAGTACCTAAGAGCCCTAGATAACTACGGATAGAAAGGGTGCTAATACCTTCCCTTTCTATAATTTACCCCCCGTACTCAGAAATATCTCGAAAAAGGAATTTTTCTATGCTTTTTTCCTTTCCTTGTTGGATAAATTAAAAGTCGGTGGTGACTCTTGCTTACCGCGACATTTTGCGAACACAAACGCAAAACACAAACCAACAATCCCATAAAAGAAATAGTCCCGGTTCTGGCCACCGTATCACACCATGTACTGTTTCTAGAATCCTATTAGGGATCCTGAGAAATTTGACGACTTCTACTGGGGATCAATAATTTGAAATTTTGTTCCACTACGGATTTAAACGACGTACTGTAGGGGATTACTTATGGAATAGCTTAGAAATATTTTCCTATCCTTTCAACCTATCATTAATTGCCTCTTTTCATTTTGTTTATTTGTAAGCAGTAATTATGTTCATATGCATATGTTCAACAATGAATCATTGGACATTTTTGTAAATAAAATACAAGCGTAAAGACAAATAGTTTTTTCACTTTCAAAGGGATATCTCTGTATTGATTTTGAGTAAGTATTTTTGTACAAGGGGAAAAACATTCTAGTAAGAGAATGCTGTCATAAAACAAAAAAAAATTGATACAAAGAAAAATAGCTATGTGTAATAATCCCATGGGGTTCCCATTCTGCTATAGCCTTCGTATCTTTGAGCATCTTGTCTATTTGTCGTCTCGTCCGAAGATGACTGAATTGATTAGAACCTCTGAGTTTGTCAGTGGAAGCCAAAGGTTGTTTGTAAAGTGATCCGACGGGACATAGTCGTACGCCTTAATTCCCTAACTTTTTCCTGGATCGCCCTTTCAGGTTTTCAGTCCACTGGGAAACCCTTTTTTGGCCAAGTCGCCCTTTCGGATTTTCAACTTTCCGGGTGTACAATTTTTTTTGTTTTATCCCTAACTTTTTCCCGAACCTTTTTGGTTCGCCGGGATGCCCTTGTTTTGCCTAGGTATGTCAACCTAGCGGGACTCTTACGCATAGTATCTTTTGACTATGTCCACGTTCACAGGGTGTGGCAGTTCGTCGCCATCCATGGTGGTCAAGATCATTGCCCCACTAGCGAAAATGTTTTTATTACAAATGGTCCTTCATAGGTAGGAGTCCATTTTCCCCTGGGATCACTTTGTGGCAATATGATGCGTTTGATCACTAGATCCCCAACTTGATACACTTGGCGCCTGACTTTCTTGTTAAAAGCCTTGATCATCTGTTTTTGATGCATTTGACCATGGCAAACAGCAGTAAGCCTCTTCTCATAAATCAAGTTCAGTTGATCAAGTCGAGGCTGGATCCAGTCGTCTTTGTTCAGTCCTACATCCTTCATAATCCTAAGATAGGGGATATGAACCTCGATAGGCAAGACAACTTCCATGCTGTAAACCAAAGAATAGGGTGTTGCCCCGGTTAATGTGTGAGCCATGGTACGATATCCGTGGAGAGCGAATGGTAACATCTCATGCCAGTGTTTGTATGTGACTGTTATTTTCCGTACGATCTTTTTAATGTTCTTGTTTGCAGCTTTGACAACACCATTTATCTTTGGCCGATATGGAGAAGAATTGTGATGTTGAATCTTGAATTGCTCGCACAATGCGGTGATCATAGTGTTATTGAGATTTGTACCATTTTCAGTGATGATCCTTTCCGGGATACCGTACCGGCAAATGAGATTTTGCTTGATGAAATGGGCAACAACATTCTTGGTAATGGAGGTGAAGGAGGTTACTTCAACCCACTTTGTAAAATAGTCAATGGCCACTAGGATGAAGCAGTGTCCATTGGAGGTCGTAGGTTTGATTTCCCCAATCATATCAATTCCCCACTGTGATACGGTGGGAGAACTGACTATGGTTTTGCGTTTGTTTTCGCAAATGTTTCAGTTGAGCAAGAGTCGCCACCGACTTTTTATTTTATCCTAAGGAAAGGTTAAAAAGCACAGCAAAAACCTTTTGAGATGTTTTCTTGGGTTCGGGGAGTAGATTATAGAAAGGGAAGGTATTAGAACCCTTTCTATCCATGGTTATCCATGGGCTCTTAGTTACTTGCTTAGATCACTTTCCTTTTGTTTTCAATTGTTTGAAATGGTGCTTTGTGTGTGTGGGTTTGAAAATGTTTTGAAAAGAAGCCAATGTGGTGGCAACCTTTGTAATGATCCATGTTGGTATGTATACAAAGATGTATGTCTTTTGAAAAGGTTTTCATTTGTTTTTGAAAGTTTGTTTTTTGAAAGTGTTGTGAAGTGTGGTTTTAGAAAATAGGCAAGCGTTTTGTTTTTTTGCAAGTTTGATTCAAGTAACTAAGAGGTTATCTACTCCTAAATTTCTCAAAGATTATTGCTATGTTTTAACCCTTTTAATAAGTTTGTTCCACCATTGTATTTGGTGGACAATCTCATGTTAGGATGTGAAAGGGACAGGCGCGGGTCATCGTTTAGACCATAATTGCAATGGTGCCAAGTATCTTTGGGCATTTTCTTTAAGGGACTTGATCATTTGATTTGGCAATATTTTGAAAATGTTATCGAGGGACTATGATCATTTGATTTGTTTGTTTTGCCCAAAGAGACCTAACATACAACATGGCCCAATATTGAAAGGCAACAAGTGGAATACCCTAGGGGGTGCAAGTGTGATTTGTGTGTCCATTTTCATGCTTGTTTGTCTTGAGATTAGGTCATAACTATTTTGTCGTTTTTCACATACAAACCCTAATTCTAACATGGTATAATTGGAAAGCAATAAAGTGCGAAAATAAATTTACTAAGCTATTACAAAACCAAATATGGGAAGGGGGGTACAAATGTTCAAATGGGGATTTTGACAAGGAATTTAAACCTAAAACTATTACATCAATATTGAAATATTTTACAAGATGATTAATTTACATAGATTAAATAAAATAAGACAAATATGCAAGAATGCAAAAAAAGAATTTTTATATGTATGAAAAAAGAATTATTTATGTAAAATAAAAAATGAAAATAAAAAGGTATTATTTTTTGGAGTATTTTCATATTTAGGGAAAACCCTAATTTTATTAAATAAAATGTATTATTATTTAATTTAATACAAGTATTTATTAATTATGTACAAAAATAAAATAAAATGAAGTATATTTATAAAAAAAAAATTTTTTTATGTCAAATATTAATAAAATGAAAAATATAGGTATTTTTGTATTTTAACCTAAATATACTAATATATATATATATATATATATATATATATATATATATATATATATATATATATATATATATATATATATATATATATATATATATATATATGTATTAAGTTCTAAATATGTATTATATATAAAAGTGATAATATTTAATATTTAATAAAAAAGTATTTTTTCTATAAAATATTTTCAGAAAGTAAAACAAAAATAAAAGTGTATAAAAATATATTTGCACTATTTTAGTATTTTAAACAAAAATATATGTATTTATCTATTTATGTATAAACTAAAAGAAAACTAAATAAATGCCTAATAAATTCAAAAATGGTGAGAAAAATATTTTTATATTTTTAATATCATGAGAAAAAATAAATAAGTCAATCAAAAAAGAAAAAGTCAAAAAGTCAAAGAAATAAGCAAAATGGGCTCAGGGGGTTCAGAAGCAATTATGTGGTGCAAAAAGAAAAGTCAACACAAGCCCAGCCCATGAAGACCTTTCTTCAACCTCCAGCCTTCTGTTTGAACAAAACACGCGCCACTTTCTTCCATTGCAAGGTCCTGATTCCTTGAGTTTTAACAAAAACTTCCAACATCAAAACTGTTAAGCATCTTCCCACGAATTCACACATATAAAAAACATGTTTTAACTCTCAGAAATGAGAGAGAATTTCTTCTCTCCCAATTCTTAACCTAATTTTTGTTCAAAGTTCAGACATCAAATTCTTGCAACACACATAATATAAATAAAATCTAATTATATGGGCATGTTCAGGGCAATGATTATGACATATTCTCTTCACAAACCTAAAGCTAACAATGCCTAATAAGAGAGATACGAATTCAAAAACTTACCTGTTCAGTTGAAGTTCTATCTGGCAATGGAGAAGCTCTCAGTGCAAGGTGATGATTGGGATTGCTTCCTTGAGGTCCAGGGATGCTATTCCAAGCTTTACTTTGTCTTGAAAGCTTTTGAATCGAGCTAGAGCACTTCACCTGCAAATCAGAAATGTGAAAATGGTGGAACCAGTTAGAGGGATTACAGGTTGTGTTTTAGCTTTTGGTTAGCTTGCATAAATGGTAGGGAAGGTGTATGAACTGGTTTGGGCAAGAATGCTTGAAAGGATTGAGAGTTGGAACTCAATCTGCAGAGGTTGCTCTGTTTGAGCAGTTTCAAGGTGATTCTGAGTTTTGGGATGGATTGGAGGTAAAAGGCTCGTGCTTTTGCTTGGTTGAGATGTGTGGAATGTGTTTGATAAGTTTGTCTAAGTGTTTGTAAGCTGAGATGGAAGTTGGTACAAGTTATGCTATCTTACTTGAACTTGAAGCAAGCAATGGCCACTTGATCATTCTAGCATGTACAGGCCCTCACACTATGCTGCACACATTGGCCTTGATCAGTGCAATTTGCTCACAAACTTGTGCCAAGAAGATTTGGACTGTACCACTTGGATTGCAAACTTGACATAAAGTTCTCCTTTTCAAAAATGGAAATAGTGCTTTTTCTAGTTTAGGGTTAATTCTCCATGTAATGTCCAAATGCTTAGAATAACAACTTGGCACAATGGTTTTGCATTAAATTTATGAGTTTCAAAGGGTTTTAGGACCTGTAATGTAGCTTAAGCATGCTGAGATTAAAATGCATAGTGTTATGAACATGTACATGGCCAAGAACAAAAGTGACTTTTTCCCATTTTGCAAAATTCGATTCTCCCTAACCATGAGGTTGTTTGAGAAGTTCTTGGACATTTTGGAAAGCTTGGAATGTGTAATACAATCCATCTTTGAAATGCAAATTGAAATTCCAAGTGGAAGTGTATGGAAAATGGCCTTGAAGTTAGGTAGAAAACCTTGTCAAAAAGGTCAAATTTTCACTAAGTTATGAATGGTTTAGTGCCCTTATTCAAAAATTTGTAACTTGAGATACAAGCCTCATTTGGGAAAACTTTGTGAATCAAAGTTGTAGATTATGCAACAAGCTACAACTTTCATGTTTTGACTTTTGTTTGAATCCAAATGTATCTTGGTGAGAAAGTGGGGCAAAGTTGGGAAAAAATTAGGGTTTTCCATAACTTAGAAAAATTCTAAGTTATGAAAAATTCCATTTCAAACCCTAATTTGCATTTCTTGGTTTCTTGGTGAACAAGTTTCATGATTTGGCATGTTTTGATGAAAAATGAATCTTGACTCTTGACTTTGACCAAAAAGTCAAAGTTTGACTTTTCAGTATACGGTCAAAATTGATCAATTGACTAGGAAATTCAACTGTCAATCTTGTGTACTTGGGATTTTTTAAGTTTGTTGAGCATGTCAAGATAATTCCATGGGGTCCTTGAGTCCATATGTAAGTTTGGTTTGCCATTGGCTAGGTCAAACAGTCAAAAATTACCCTTGTGCAGTCAAAACCCTAAAAATGACCATTTTGCCCTTTTGATGATCTGATTAAATTTCTTGTGGAATTGTGATCCAAACTTGATCAAATGGTCCATATGAGTTCATAATGTTGATGTGGGTCAATTTTCATGAGATTTGACTGTCAATTGGCCACAGTTGACTTTTTCCCCAATACAGCTGATTTCTAGGTCATCTGTCCAATTGACTGGGCAAAACTTGGAATCAAGACTTGAAACTTGGTATGGATAAACTTGGGAGTCCAACATGAAGCATGAAAGTCATCTTAGGCATTTTAGGTCAAAACATCTTTGTTCAACCACAAACCCTAATTTGAGTTAACAGTGCAAGGAGAAGTCTTGAGCAGAGGAAACCCTAACTGGATCTTGATCTTCAAAGGTCTTGTGATGAGAAAATGTTGAGGAAATGGGAGGGCAAATTTTGGGGTACAACAGTTGCCCCTGTTCAATCTTCTTGAACCTGAAGAGTTAGATTGGCAAGTTTGCCTTTCGTGACTCGAGGGTAAAAGGAGATTGGACACTAGAGTGCCCGGAAATTTGCACTCGCATGTTGAAGTATCAGCAATGTGATGTCGGGAATGGGCTTACAGATGCCATTTGGAGAGGTGGTGGATAGGGAGATGGGCTTATAGATGCCATCTGGAAATGTGACGGAACTTTGTCGGGAATGGGCTTATAGATGCCATTTGGAAGTGTTGATCGCATAAGAGATTCCTTAGCGAGAACTTGTGTATTTGAGAGAGGCAGATGTTTTCCTGGCTTGTTACAGGTGTTTGATCTTCAATCTCTTTATGCAGATATGCCCTGGCTGGATACAGGTATCGAATCTACAATCGGTTGCTCACAGATGTGCCCTGGCTGGATACAGGAGTCGAATCTGGAAATAGTCGTCAATAGATATACCCTGGCTGGATACAGGAATCGAATCTTCGAACTCTTCAGACGTGCCCTGGCTAGATACAGGAATCGAGTCTGGAAATGTGGTCAACAGATATGCCCTGGCTGGATACAGGAGTCGAATCTGGAATTGTGATAGTTGATAGATATGCCCTGGCTGGATACAGGAATCGAATCTGGAATTGTGATAGTTGATAGATATGCCCTGGCTGGATACAGGAATCGAATCTGGAATTGTGATAGTTGATAGATATGCCCTGGCTGGATACAGGAATCGAATCTTCGAACTCTTCAGACGTGCCCTGGCTAGATACAGGAATCGAGTCTGGAAATGTGATAGTTGAAGGTAGTTGTCTTTGGGATTGTCTTTTTCCTTGAAAAAGGCAAAAACATCAGTTGTATGCAATGTCATGATGTATGATGTCACGATGTTCAACATGAGATAGTGTTGTATGCACTTTATCATGTATGTAAGCAAGATGTATGAAAATGTGAAATGTTTATGAATGTATTTCCGTCTTAGGAAAATAAATCCTTGACGATCGACCGGAGAATTGCTCTGTGGAAGAGATACTTTGCTGAAGTTTTGATGAGAGGCCTGCTGAGGACTTTAATGATGGATTCCGCTGGGGATAATGATGATAAACTCCGCTGGGGAACACCGAAGATAAAACTCTGCTGGGGAATACCAAAGATAGACTCTTGTCGGGGAATTGAAGGAACTTTGCCGAGGGCGATCTTCCGTGGCAATTAGCTGAGGATAACCCAGTTATAAGCCCTTGTGAGGAATAACTCTGAATAAAGCTCGGGAGAGACGTCTGTATCCTGCAGGGAACAAGCTTCCAGAATCTACCGGGGATGAGCTTTAAGACCTGCCGGGGAATTTTGTGCCTTTTTAGGATCGACGGGGAATCAACTCCGCTTAGAGAAAGTATTGCTGAATCTTGTCTCACTCTGCGGGGCGTTGAGATGATTTGGTCACATTCTTCAGTCGAAACTACCTTGGTACCTTGGCGGGCAAAGCAACCAGACTGCATCAGACAACTTCACAATGCCCCTGTCTCTGATGTCACCTGTAATTAATCTTTCGTTTCATACGCAAATATTTATGAATCAACAATTTAATGTCAAATGCATATATCAAAAACGAACATTGGACGTTCTTCGTAAGACAAAACAGAAAAAAGTAAAGGTAATTTGTATGGACAAGTGAATTTGTATTGATTTGAAATTTGCCTGCGAATAGGCATTTTTGTACAAGAGGCTGACATCCTAGTAAGAGGACGCCGCCGAATAACATAGAGTTTACAATTTTGAAAAGAAAACAAAACAGCTATGTGAACAATCCCACTGGGTTCCAACTCTGCTATCGCCTTTATGTCTTCAAGCGTCTCATCACTTTACTGCTTGGTTGAAGATGAAGCTGATTGGTTGATGCCGAAATCTGAGCCAGATAGTTGATGCCGAATTCCGGATGCAAAGTGATCCAATGAGACATAGTATTACGCTTTATCCCTAACTTTTGCCTGGACCGCCCTTTCGGGTTTTCAGCCCACCGGGATACCCATTTTTGCCCAAGCCGCCTTTTTAGGTTTTCGACTTGCCGGGTGTACAGATTTTTTCATTTCATCCCTTATTTTTGCCCGAACCCTTTTGGTTCGCCGGGAAGCCCTTATTTTTGCCTAGGTATGTCAACCTAGCGGGTCTTTTATTTATGCGTAGTATTTTTTCACTACGTCTGCATTGGCGGGGTGAGAAAGGTCGTCACCATCCATGGTGGTTAGGATCATGGCTCCTCCTGAGAACACATGCTTAACCACAAATGGCCCTTCGTATGTAGGGGTCCATTTGCCCCGGGGATCACTTTGAGGAAGGATGATGCGTTTGATTACCAGGTCCCCAACTTGATACTCTTGTGGTCTGACTTTCTTGTTAAATGCCCTGATCATCCGTTTTTGATACGTCTGACCATGACAGATAGCGGTGAGCCTCTTTTCGTCAATCAGATTTAATTGATCAAGTCGAGTCTGGATCCAGTCATCTTCGCTCAAGCCTGCATCCTTCATTATCCGGAGAGAGGGTATCTGAACTTTAATTGGCAAGACTGCCTCCATGCCATAGACCAAGGAGAAAGGAGTTGCCCCGGTTGACGTCCTTGCTGAGGTACGGTACCCATGAAGAGCGAACGGTAACATCTCGTGCCAATCTTTATAGGTTACTGTCATCTTCTGCACAATTTTCTTGATATTTTTATTAGCTGCCTCTACAACCCCATTCATCTTCGGCCGGTAGGGAGAAGAATTGTGATGCTGTATCTTGAATTGTTCACAGAGTTCAGTGATCATCGTGTTATTGAGATTGGTACCATTGTCCGTAATGATTCTTTCCGGGACACCGTACCGACAGATCAGATTATGCCGGATGAAACGTGCCACGACGCTCTTGGTTACTGTGGCGTAGGAAGCTGCCTCAACCCACTTCGTGAAGTAATCGATCGCCACTAAGATGAAGCGATGCCCATTGGATGCCGTCGGTCGGATCTCACCGATTATGTCAATCCCTCACATTGCAAAAGGCCAAGGTGCCGTCAGGACGTTCAGAGGAACTGGAGGAATATGCACCTTGTCAGCATAGATCTGGCATTTGTGACAAGTTTGGGAGTGTTGGTAACAATCAGCTTCCATTGTGGACCAGAAATATCCTGCCCGAAGGATTTTCTTAGCCATGGTGTGTCCACTGGAATGTGTCCCGAATGTACCCTCATGCAGTTCTGACATGATCTTCTCTGCTTCAGCCTTATCCACACAACGTAGTAGAGTTGAATCATGATTCCGCTTGTAGAGAATGCCGTTGCTGAGGAAGAATTTCGCCGCAAACCTTCTCATAAACTTCTTGTCATTGACAGATGCGCCTTCAGGGTATTCCTGAGCTTCCAAGTACCTCTTCACCTCATGATACCAGGGTTTTTCAGTCACCTTCTCGGCCTCAAGCTCGCAGCAGTATGCCGGTTCGTCCAACTTCCAGATAATGATCCGGGGAGCCTCATTGTCCCATTTAACTTTGAACATTGAAGACATCGTAGCTAGTGCGTCCGCTAGCTGATTCTCCTCTCTTGGGAAGTGCTCAAAAGTTATTTCTTCAAAGTGGGGAAGCAAGGTTGACACATACTCCTTGTAAGGAATAAGATTTGGGTGTTTCGTATCCCACTCGCCTTTGATCTGATTGATCACGAGAGCGGAATCTCCGAAGACACTCAGAAACTTGATCCTTAAGTCGATTGCAGCTTGTAGACCAATGATACATGCCTCATATTCTTCCATGTTGTTGGTGCAGTTGAAACACAGTCGGGCGGTGAGTGGAGTATGAGTTCCTTTGGGAGATATGATTACAGCGCCGATGCCGTTACCCAAAGCATTGGAGGCTCCGTCAAAATGCATAGACCATCGGGATCCTTCCTCAGGTCCTTCATCCGGTCCAGGTACTTCACAGTCAGTTACCACCATGATGTCTTCGTCCGGAAAATCAAAGTTCAATGATTGGTAATCGTCCACAGGTTGGTGTGCCAAATGATCTGCCAGTACACTTCCCTTAATTGCTTTCTGAGTTGTATACTGGATATCGTATTCTGTTAAGATCATCTGCCATCTTGCTATTCTTCCAGACAGAGCAGGCTTTTCAAATATGTATTTGATGGGATCCATCTTTGAAATCAATAGAGTAGTGTGAGTCAGCATATACTGTCTCAGCCGGCGAGCAGCCCATACTAGAGCGCAGCAAGTTTTCTCAAGCAGTGAGTAACGAGACTCACATTCGGTAAACTTTTTTCTCAAGTAATAAATAGCGTGCTCTTTTCGGCCAGACTCGTCATGCTGCCCCAGCACACACCCCATTGAATTATCAAGCACTGTCAAGTATAGTATCAGAGGTCTTCCTTCCACTGGTGGCATAAGAATGGGTGGCTCTTGGAGATATTCCTTTATCTTTTCAAAGGCAGCCTGACATCCATCGTTCCAGCGTACCACTTGATCTTTCTTCAGTAACTTGAAGATTGGCTCACAAGTAGCAGTCAGATGTGAGATGAATCGGGCAATGTAATTCAGTCGTCCCAGGAAACCTCTGACTTCCTTCTCTGTCTTTGGAGTCGGCATCTCTTGTATGGCTTTTACCTTGGCAGGGTCCACCTGAATACCTTTATCACTTACAATGAAACCTAGCAATTTTCCGGATCTTACCCCAAAGGTGCATTTGTTGGGATTCAACCTCAGCTTGTATAACTTGAGTCGGTCAAACAGCTTCCTCAAATGATCAAGGTGCTCCTCCTCAGTTTGAGACCTTGCAATCATGTCATCAACGTATACCTCAATCTCATGATGGATCATATCATGAAATAAAGCAACCATGGCACGTTGATAGGTTGCCCCAGCATTTTTTAATCTGAATGGCATGACCTTATAACAGAAGGTGCCCCACTGAGTCACAAAGGTAGTCTTCTCCATATCCTCTGGAGCCATCTTGATCTGATTATACCCTGAAAAACCATCCATGAAGGAGAAAACCTTGTGTTGAGCAGTATTGTCAACAAGGACGTCGATGTGGGGTAAGGGGAAGTCATCCTTGGGGCTTGCCCTATTCAAGTCCCTGTAGTCGACACATATCCTGACTTTACCGTCCTTTTTCGGCACTGGCACCACATTGGCCACCCATTGAGGATAAGAAAATACCGCCAGAAACCCGGCATCGAACTGCTTCATGACCTCAGCCTTGATCTTTTTAGACATCTCTGGGCACATACGGCGGACCTTTTGCTTTACCGGAGGGCAATCCTCCTTAGTTGGCAGGTGGTGAACTACAATGTCGGCATCCAAACCAGGCATGTCTTCATAGGACCAAGCAAATATCTCCATGTAATCACGTAGCATCTGGATCAACCGTTGCTTTACGCTGAGCTCTAGATTAGCCCCAATCTTGACCTCTTTCCTATCTGTCTCAGTACCCAGGTTAATCGTTTCTACCGGCTCTTCATGTGGTTGAATGACCCTTTCTTCCTGGAGTAGTAGTCTTGCGAGTTCACCAGGCACTTCGCAATCATCTTCACCTTCGTCTTCGGCCAAGTTGATCGGATTCTCGAAGTCATAACTGGTGGTAGCAGAGCTGTTACCAGTGAGATCCAGAGTGGATTGAAACCTGTATAAGTGAGTGTGTGTAAATATAGCTGTTTTGCAATATATATAACACAGAAAGAAAAAGAGCACAAGATTTGAAATGCAACAAACGTCCAATGTTTTGATTGATGATATATGGAAATGTCATACAAAAAGCCCTCACAAATGGAGCTACGATGCCCCGGGTAGGACACCGAGCCAACAAAGTTTTAACATATTGTTTGTTACAAATTGGAAATCAAAAGAAATTAATTACTGCGTGACAAATGTGATAGGTGTAAAATCCTTTGCCGTCCAGTTGCTTGGTCCGTTGATGGTAGTCGGGTAGATCCAACTGTCAAACTCTGCTTCCTCTACATCCTCCTCAATAGCATTCACCCTTGGGTTGGAGATAAACACCGGAGCCTTTCTAATCTTTTCCTTGCGCACAACCCTCTGAGCCTCTGCAGTAAAGCCCAACCCAAACTTGTTGTTCTTTTGAGTGAAGTCAGGAAGCTGACCCCAGTTTGCACAATTACCTTTCTCGATTACAGCCCGGGCATCCTTCAAGGACGCCATCTTCAACGGAAAGTCTTCTTCAACCACTGCTTCAGCTGATGCCAACACTGGAGGTACTTCCTCAAAATGCTGAAAGGGGGTTTCAATAAACTCCCCGTCCATCTGGATATACCGGAATGAATTCAAATGACTAACCATGTATTCCTCCTCACCCTGCACAGTAACAATCTTCCCTTTGACAGGGTATTTGAGCTTTTGGTGTAGAGTGGAAGTTACTGCCCCAGCTTTGTGAATCCAGGGTCGACCCAACAAGTAGGAATAAGATGGACGAATATCCATTACATAGAACGTTGAGTTGAAAACTTGGGAACCCACACGAATAGGGATGTCTACTTCACCGTGCACCATCCTCTTAGAACCGTCAAAGGCTCTAACAATGATGTTAATAGGTTTCAACTCCAGGCCCTCACAATCCAAGCGATCCAATGCCTTCTTGGGCAAAACATTCAGGGAAGAACCGGTATCCACCAACACGTGTGCGAGAGTAGTGCCCCTGCATTCTATGGAAACATGCAGGGCATCATTGTGATTTTTCCCCTTGGCGGTAAGGTCAGCATCTGAGAACCCCAAGCCGTTGTCAGCCGTCAAATTAGCCACACAGTCGGTGAATTGATCCGCGGAGGTCTCTTGCGGCACATGGGCCGTTTTCAGAAATGAAATCAGGGCTTTTGCATGGGCCTCTGAGCATAGCAGCAATGATAGCATAGAGATTTTGGAGGGAGTATGCCCCAACTGTTCAACAACGTTAAAATCACTCTTTTTGATAATTTTAAGGATTTCCTCCATTTCTTGTTGGGAGGCTTCTACAACAGTCTTCTTCTTTGGCGCCTCCGTCCTGGTAGGCAAATCGGTAGCAACTTCTTTGCCCCGAGCATCAGAGGACTCGGCGGCAGTAGTAGACACATGAACTTGAATTGGAACATGCACACTTGCGGGTGTGATGGTGAGAGGTTTTCGGATAACTGGCGGTGCAATGTCAGGCGAGAAGAGCCTGCCACTGCGGGTAATCTTGGCGGGACCATTGATGTTACTGATACTGGTATTGGTGTTGAACTCCTGCTTCACCCCAAGCACATACACGTCGGCCCCATAATGCCATGGAACAGCTTTATCAGACTCATATGGGAGAGGCCCTGGGACAGTAATAGTGATGGGTGTGACAGACATAATTTGGACTGGTTTCTTCACGGGAGCTTTGGCAGGATTGTAAATTGTGACAACAGATATTTCTTCAATGGAAACAAACGGAACAGCAGTTTTCTTGAACAGAATCTCCTTGCTATCCATCAGGCTTTGGATGCCTGATTTTAGCAGTGGACAACCGGTAGGGATAACAGCACACAGGAGGCAACCCTTACTACAACCCGGAAATAAACCGGCTAGTAGTAAGTTCCTCTTAACAGTCAAAAGAGGGGTAACAACTTCATTCACCGAAACAGCATACAACTCTTCCTCAATGGCATTTACTCTATGCTGGGGCATAGGAGCAGTTACAACATTCGGTCTCTCAGGCGCTTCAAACTAAATTTCCTTCGCGTCGATAAGATCTTGCATTTTGTTTCTCAAGGCCCAGCAATCATCAGTGGTGTGCCCGGGACTATCAGAATGATAAGCACACCGGGCATTTGGGTTATACTTAGGGGACGCAGTGTTGACGACCTTAGGAGCTTCTTTGAGGGTCACCAAGTTGGTGGATAACAGTTGGGGTAAAATTTGAGATAAGGTCATACTCAGCCGAGTATACTGCCTCTTGGGCCTTTCACCTCTTTGTTGGTTGTACTGCTGAGGAGCAGCAACAGGTTTTGAAATGACCAAAGCATTGACGGCTTGGCGACTTTCAGGCTTGACTTGTCTTCTAGGACCATAGACGGCACTTGCTTCTTTCTTAAACGGCCTCTTCTCGGTACTTGTGGAGGCAGCCTTTTGTATCTTTCCTGACCTGATGCCAGCTTCAATTCTTTCTCCCGTCAGAATCAAATCCGTAAACCCAGCGGAGGAGTTACCAACCAAATGATTGAAAAATGGACCAGACAAAGTCCCTAGAAACATATCAACCAGCTCACGATCAGTCAATGGAGGCTGCACCCTGCCAGCCAAATCTCTCCATTTTTGTGCATATTCTTTGAACCCTTCACCCGTTCCTAGAGACATACCCTGAAGTTGGGTACGCGTAGGAGCGAGATCAGAATTGTATTGATATTGTCTGTAGAATGCGGTTGCCAAATCTTCCCAGTGTCGGATGCTAGTTCCATCTAATTGGTAGAACCATTCAAGCTGTGACCCCGAAAGGCTATCTTGGAAGAAGTGAATCCAAAGGTTCTTATCCGTCGTGTAGGGTTGGATCTTCCTTACGTACGACCTCAGATGCAGCTTTGGGAAGGAGACCCCATCATACTTGGCGAAGGCAGGCGCCTTAAACTTGTGTGGAATTACTACCCCAGAAGATAACCCCAGATCTCCGAAATCCAGCCCTGGCACATTCTGAATTTCCATGGCGCTCAAGCGGTCCTCCAATTGCTTGTATCTGTCAGCAGTGGGTGGGTATTGTTCGTCATTGTAGTCCGTATCGTTGTCGGAGACTGCGGGACTAGGAGCTCCTCCCCCTTGGGGACTGTTTTTCTCAGCAGAAGAAGTAGTTGGATCAGCTTCATTGTGGAGTGTGTTCCCAAATCTACGTCCAGTGTTGAACAATGCAGTCCTCTTTTTCTTCTTCTTCTTCAGGAGTAGAGTCTTCAACTCTTGCTGTCCTTGGGCCAGGCTTAGGACCATTTCTTGAAACTGGGCACTTTGGGCCTGAAGGGCCTTGATTGCTTGCTCACTGGATGAGTCTGGATTCATGATGACTGTTCAAAATAAACAGTGAAGGAGATTAAGCAACCTGTGAAATAGGGTACCTGCTATGTATATGGTGCAATGGAATGTGTATGTTTTATGTTTTCAAAGATAAACAAGATTCAACTTTGTAGACAAAAAGGGAAACACACTTCATTAGATTAAAATTTTCAATTGTTCAACAATTTGCCCTTAGGCATTACAGGAATGAAAAATACTGGAAAGGAAATAAAAACTATAAAAGGAAATATCCAAAGCTCATCAATGCTCCCATGGCCTCCTTTTCTCAGTGCTGATGTAGTTGTTCAAGACCCGCTCTTCCTCCAATTGATTAGTCAGCCTCTGGATCTTCCGTTCCTGCTCGTTGAACTTCTCCCGATAGAAATCCCGTTCTTCCTTTAGCTGCGCCCAAGATCTCTTCATTGTGTCAAAATCAGTAGGTATCTGAGGAGTGAGGACAGTTGGAGGAACCCCGTCTTCATCAGGAGATTCAAGAATGAGAGGTCTAACAGCTTCGTACGGCATACCTAACCTCTGAGCACAGATGCAGACCCATTTGCAATAGGGCTCTATGATCGGTGGATCTGGAACTGACTGTTTAACGCTGGTTCGCGAAATGTCGCGGAAGCAAGAGTCGCCACCGTCTTTTATTTTCTCCAAATGGAAAGGACAAAAGCACAGAAATATTCCTTTAAAGAGATTGCTCTCGGTTCGGGAGGTAGGTTATAGAAAGGGAAGGTGTTAACACCCTTTCTATCCATGGTTATCCATGGGCTCTTAGATACTTGCTCATTGTGTTTTCAAAAATGGTTTGTTTTCTTTTCAACTGTGGGTTTTAAAAAAGTTTCTTTGAAAATTCCAGTTCGACTCTTGTATCGGTCCTCAAGAGTGTTTGAAAAGTTGCTTTCGAAAGCTTTTTAAAAATGTGTTGGTGTGAAAAGTATTTTTGAATTTGTTTTGAAATTAGAGCAAGTATCTACGGGAACCTACCTACCCTAAGGAATTCGTCTGTGTAAATGTCCTTTAAAGTAGTGCCATCCCACCATTGAGAGGTAGGTAGCACCACCGTTGGAGGTGTTCGGGTCAATTCGAGGTTCGGGACATGGTGATCACCAGAGCAATAGGAAGACACCTTAGAAGCTACCCTCATGCCATGTTCCCGGATCATGAGGACTTACTAAGACATCCTCTACTTGACGATCACCTTTCGAGGCAAGGCAACAGTGAGGCGTACCCTAGGGGTGGTGTGTGCGATTTGTGTGTCGTTTTCATTTGCATTTATCTTGTCATGTTATTGGTGTTCTACGCTTTTGTTTTTATTTTGTCCATACATTCTTTCATGCCATTATTTAACAGTTAAAAATATTACGGGAAAGTAAAAATTCTAAGCTATTACAAAAGGCGCGGGTCCACATCGCCAAAATTAACCAGGACCCGATTTGACAGAAAAATAAAGAATTAAAAGAAAATAAAGATAAAGTGCGATAAATAGTTTACATGGCTTCGGGAGAGATACAGAAATATTATAAAGAGATAAAATAAATATGCGAATTGAAATTTAAATCGAAACAAGGGCGTTGGACCCTTTTTTAACTAAATTAAATTAAATGGTGACATTAATTAATTAAAAAAAGAAAAGAAGTTGTTTTTGGTGTTTTTTAGTATTTTATGATTTTTTTAAAAGAATTAAATGCAATTAAAATTAAACCTAATTCTACCATTTTTATTTGTTAAGAAAAGAAGACTAAAACCTAATATTAACCCTAATTAATTTACATGCAAATTTAATTATAAAAATAAATATCTAATTATTTAATTATTATGAAAGAAAAATAAAAAGGATGAAAAATTAATTAAACCCCCTAATTCTATGTTTTTTAGATTTTTATTAAAAGAATTAAAATTAAACCTAATTTAACTAATTAATTTATGAACTTATTTACAAAATATTAACTAATTAAATATATTTAATTTTTGGTCTTTTCTGATTTTTTATGGCATTTTGTGATTTTTATGAAAATATAATTAAATTAACAGAGTTAATTAAAAATAATATTTGAAAGTAAAAAAATAAAGAAGAAAAATAAAGAATAATAAAAGAGTTTGCAAACCTGGGGGTTCAGACCCCAAATAGGAGGTGATTCTTTAGAAATCTGGCCCATTTGACCTTGGTCCGTTTGACTTTCCCAGGTAGCGTGCTGGCATGTTGACTGGGTCTTATCATGTTCCTCACATTTGTGCCTTTGAATTTATGAAACTGAACGCGTGGCATGCTTGATGGTGTGGGTGCACGGTGCGTCTTCAGCGTTGAACTGCATATGAATGTTAATTGAAAAAAAATATATGGAAAGGGTGGGGACCTGGGATCGAACCCAGGTCCTGAATGTCATCCGTTTACTTCCTTGCCAGCTGCGCCACTGAATCAATTTGTTAATTAAATAAACCACAAACATTATAAAATAAAACAAAAGCCAACGCGTATTTCCGGGCGAATTTTCAAATTAACCAATCAGCTTATGCCACGATATCATCTTCTTCTTTGTTCCTGAAACACAAACAGAATAAGCCACGGTTTTCATGTGTTCTTTTAGGCCATCTATGGAAAAATAGCGAATGGCCCTATGATGCTCATAAATTGAGCGCGAGGGTAGCTTCTTCTTCGTCCAGACATGCTCGATTCAATGGTGTAAGTCACGTGTCCTAATTTTACCCTATTACAAAACCCCTAATTTGAAGCTTGCAAAACCCTAATATTCTCCCATGGCGAAATCGTGTATAGCATATAAAAATTCAATTAAAATATGCAGTTAGTTTCAGAATCCATCGATTAGTAAGAATCCATGAACAAAATGTCATGAGGTTGCCTGCAAATCAAAACACGAATATGCATTTTTCATGAAATATTTTGAGTTCTGTATACCGATTCTTGAGGTTAGATGATGTGATCTTGATTGGGAAAGCTTCATGGATATGTCAGGGACGTAATGGAATGATTCTTTGGCCTGGAAAAATGCTTTTGATGTGAAAACAGTTTCAAGCTTTTTAGCAAAAAATTTCAATGTGGTTCTGAGTTTGAGGCGCAGCTGAGTGGTTCCCGGCATTAGGTTTTCGTTCTATGCTTATGTAGGAATGAATTAGGTTAAGAAATTTGATCCAAATCTTTGAATTGATGGTTTATGAGATTTGATTTTCAATCATATTTTTCTCAATCTTTTTCATGCAATTTTGTACCAATCATGATCCAATCAATCCAATTCCTTCCAAATCTGATCATGCACGAATCATTGAGCCTATTACATGTACAAAAAGATTTGGTAAGTTAGGTTAAGTATTTTTCATATATTTAATTGATTTAAATGAATTATTATTAATAAAAATTCAAATAAATAAATAAAAAATGAATAAAACTTCCCTTTGGGCCAAGTGGTCGTGCACATGCTTGGGATGATGAATTGTGGAAGAAAAATGGGCCCATTAGCAATTTTAGGTCATTTGAATCAATGTTGACTTTTCAAAATATCCAAAAATTTCCCAACTTCCACAAGGCATAACTTGCTCAATTTTTAAGATTTTCTCATGTTCTTGGACATTTTGGAAAGGTCTTTGAGTCTTCTAACCAATGCCTTTGGTCCCATGTCATTTTTATTTACCAATCTCAAGTTATGGCCTTTGACTTAAAGTCCCTTTTTGTTGACTTTTGAAAATGACCTATAATGTTGAAATTGATAACTTTTTGTGAGAGCATTTCTTGGACTTGAAGTATGAAGATGAGTTGTAGGAAATTTCTTTCTCTTCAAAATGAGCTTTGGATGGAATTTTTCTGATAATCCATGTGAAAGTTATGCCCTGGTCAATTTACAGTTGACTTTTCCAGCTGTCCAAATAAGGAAACTTTTGCATTTTGATGATTTTTGAGCCAAGCTTTGAGAATCATGATCAAGCATTGATCAAATGATGTTTGTGGCTTCAAAATGAGATGTTGATCAAAAATTTGAACTTTTGACTGCCAAATGACCATTTTGCCGCTACAGTTGACTGTAGTGCAATTAGGGTTTTGACTGTGCAGTTTTGTGCTGAAAGCCTTGAAACTTGATATGAGGATGCTTGACCATATTTGTAGGCTTTTGGGACTTGATTGGACCCTTGGAAACTTCATTTTCTTGATCAGAACAAAAACCCTAGTTTTGACTGCTTATGAGACCCTTGCACTGTGCCACCCTTGGGGAATTTTGCAGCTTGACTTGGCAAATTCTTGAAGAATATGGGAGGGCAAATTCTTGAAGAATATGGGAGGGAAAATTTTGGGGTACAACAGTTGCCCCTGTTCAATCTTCTTAGACCTGAGGATGCAGATTGGCTGACATGCCTTTCGTAATCCGAGGGTGGAAGATGATTGAACACTAGAGTGCCCAGAAATTTGCGCTCACATAGTAGCAGTGATGATGATGGGAATGGGCTTATAGATGCCATTTTGAGATTCCTGGATAGGATGATGGGCTTATAGATGCCATCTGGATGTGCTGGAAGGTGGATGGGCTTATAGATGCCATCTGGATGTGCTGGAAGGTGGATGGGCTTATAGATGCCATCTTGGATGCTGATCGCGTAAGAGATTCCTTAGCGAGAACCTGCGTACTTGCAAAAGAAAAAAGAGTACCTGACATGTTGCAGGAGCTGGTTTTCAGATGCTTGGTATAGATGTGTCCTGACTGGTTACAGGAGCTGGATCTGGAGCTTCACAAGATGATGAATGAACCAGGGATGGTTACTACCTCAGCATGAATGGTGAGAGAACCTTGGGTGACTTTAACTTCAACAACGCTCGTTGAGAAAATCTTGGTGGGAATTACCATCTTCGCAGTATCGGGAAAAGAACCAATAGGCAATTATAATCTCAAAAGCAAACATTGAAAAAAACCTGGGTTGGAATTGTCATCTCACGCACCGTCGGGGAGAGAACCAAAGGAAATTATAATCTCAAAAGAGGACGTTTGAGAAAAACCTGGGATGGAATTATCATCTCACGCACCGTCGGGGAGAGAACCATAGGAAATTATAACCTAAAATGGAATTATCATCTCACGCACCGTCGGGGAGAGAACCATAGGAAATTATAACCTGAAATGGAATTATCATCTCACGCACTGTCGGGGAGAGAACCATAGGAAATTATAATCTGAAATGGAATTATCATCTCACGCACCGTCGGGGAGAGAACCAATAGGAAATTATAATCTCAAAGAAAAACCTAAAATGGAATTATCACCTCACGCACCGTCGGGGAGGGAACCATAGGAAATTATAATCTCAAAAGCGAACGTCTGAGAAAAACCTAAAATGGAATTATCACCTCACGCACCGTCGGGGAGGGAACCATAGGAAATTATAATCTCAAAAGCGAACGTCTGAGAAAAACCTAAAATGGAATTATCACCTCACGCACCGTCGGGGAGGGAACCATAGGAAATTATAATCTCAAAAGCGAACGTCTGAGAAAAACCTAAAATGGAATTATCACCTCACGCACCGTCGGGGAGGGAACCATAGGAAATTATAATCTCAAAAGCAAACGTCTGAGAAAAACCTAAAATGGAATTATCACCTCACGCACCGTCGGGGAGGGAACCATAGGAAATTATAATCTCAAAAGCGAACGTCTGAGAAAAACCTAAAATGGAATTATCACCTCACGCACCGTCGGGGAGGGAACCATATGAAATTATAATCTCAAAAGCGAACGTCTGAGAAAAACCTAAAATGGAATTATCACCTCACGCACCGTCGGGGAGGGAACCATAGGAAATTATAATCTCAAAAGCGAACGTCTGAGAAAAACCTAAAATGGAATTATCACCTCACGCACCGTCGGGGAGGGAACCATAGGAAATTATAATCTCAAAAGCGAACGTCTGAGAAAAACCTTTGATAACTTCTACTGAGTCTTCATCAGAAAAATCTGTTGGGAGTCGATTTAGCTGGACTAGAGAAGGCCTTGGACTGGATAAGAGATCTTTGGGGTCGATTAACTGAACCGGTCTAGGTTTTGAAAGATGATTGAGAATTTAACTGAATCTTTCCTGAAAGGTAAAAGTCAGTCATATGCAATGCATGATATGGATCAAGCAATGATGTTCTCAACATAAATGAGATTTGTATGATATGATGCGTCTATGCATGCTATAATGATGTATGTGATGTTTATGTATGCTTTCGTCTAGGAATGTAAATCCTTGACGGGTGCCGGGAAGTCACTCCTGGGCTGATATTTGAAGAATAAGCTTTTACTCCTGCTGGGGATGATAACTGCAAGAATACCGGTAGGAGAAGATGACTCCGTTTGGGGAATAAACTTGGCGAATGGAAGATTCTGCGGGGAGGAAAGTACTCTAACGATCTTGTTGGGGAGCACTAATCTGTGGGGAGAGAGATATCTTGCTGAATTGTTAGTAGTAACTTGCTGAGGATACTTTGCTGTGTTGGAAGTGCTGACAGACTTCGCTGGGGATAAGAAGACTGCGTTGACGACGATCTTTCCGTGGCTTTTGGCTGAGGATAACCCAGTTATATCCTGTTAAGGAAATAACTCTTTGAATAAAGTCGGGCGACGCGTTCGTGCTTTTGTGGGGATAAGCTTCCAGAATCTACCGGGGATAAGCTTGCTGCTTGGGGATATGGATTCCAATTTTCCTGGGGAACTAGATTGGACTTTCCTGGGGGAGTTTTGAACTGTGGGGGAAGTGATTCCTTTGAATGTTGATATGCCGCCGGGGAACAATCTTTAAACCAAGACTGCCGGGGATGCTTGTTGAGAATATGTATGCTGCTGGGGAAGTATTGAGATCTGCTGGAGGATACCCAACTTCTTTAAGATTTGATAGCTCTGCTTGGAGAAGAATGCACTGACTGCTGACTTACTCTCTGGGGAATTAAGATGTACTGGTCATGTTCTTTAGCTGAACCTACCTTGGTACCTTGGAGGACAGAACAATTAGATTGCTTAGACAACTCTTTATTGCCCCTGTCTCTAGCGTCACCTGTAATTAATCCTTTGTTTCGTATGCAAATATTCATGAGTTAGCAAATTATTGTCAATGCATATATCACAAATTGAACCTTGGACGTTCTTCGCCAAACAAAACAGAAAAAGAAAAACAGTTGGCACGTTTAACTGAAAAGTGTATTTGTATTGATTTTTGAGTGGCCTGGAAATAGGCGTTTGGTGTACAAGAGGATGAGGCCTGAAAATAGGCGTTTTGTGTACAAGAGGCTGACGTCCTAGTAAGAGGATGCCGCCGAACAAAAAAGTTTATATAAGTTTTGTACAAAAGAAAATAAAATAGCTGTGTGAAATATGAATGATCCACTGGGTTTCAACTCTGCTATTGCCTTTATAACTCTGAGCGTCTCATCACTTGATGACCTTGGTTGAAGGTGAAGCTGACTGATCGATGCCGTCTGAACTTGATGTAGATACCGGATTCTGGATGCAAAGTGATCCAATGAGACATAGTATTACGCTTTATCCCTAATTTTTGCCTGGACCGCCCTTTCGGGTTTTCAGTCCACCGGGATACCCATTTTTGCCCAAGCCGCCTTTTCAGGTTTTCGACTTGCCGGGTGTACAGATTTTTTTCATTTCATCCCTTCATTTTGCCCGAACCCTTTTGGTTCGCCGGGAAGCCCTAATTTTTGCCTAGGCATGTCAGCCTAGCGGGTCTTTTTTTCATGCGTAGTATTTTTTTACTATGTCTGCATTAGCGGGGTGAGGAAGGTCGTCACCATCCATGTTGGTTAGAATCATGGCTCCTCCTGAGAACACATGCTTAACCATAAATGGACCTTCATACGTAGGGGTCCATTTGCCCCTTGGATCACTCTGAGGAAGGATGATTCTCTTGATTACCAGATCCCCAACTTGATATTCCTGTGGTCTGACCTTTTTGTTAAATGCCCTGATCATCCGTTTCTGATACGTCTGACCATGACAGATAGCAGCAAGTCTCTTTTCATCAATGAGGTTGAGCTGATCAAGTCGCGTCTGGATCCAATCATCTTCGTTCAGATTTGCATCCTTCATTATCCGGAGAGAGGGTATTTGCACTTCGATTGGTAAGACTGCCTCCATACCATAAACCAGAGAGAAAGGAGTTGCCCCGGTTGGCGTCCTAGCCGAGGTACGGTACCCATGTAGAGCGAACGGTAACATCTCGTGCCAATCTTTATAAGTCATTGTCATCTTCTGCACGATTTTCTTGATGTTCTTATTTGCTGCTTCTACAGCCCCATTCATCTTCGGTCTGTAAGGAGAAGAATTGTGGTGCTGTATTTTGAACTGCTCGCAGAGCTCAGCGATCATCTTATTATTCAGATTGGTACCATTGTCTGTAATAATTCTCTCTGGGACGCCGTACCGACAGATCAGATTATGCCGAATGAACCGTTCCACAACAGTCTTGGTTACTGTAGCGTAGGATGCTGCTTCGACCCACTTTGTAAAATAATCAATCGCCACTAGGATGAAGAGATGCCCATTAGATGCCGTAGGTTTAATCTCGCCGATCATGTCTATGCCCCACATTGCAAACGGCCAAGGCGCAGTCAGAACATTCAGGGGAACTGGAGGAACATGCACCTTGTCTGCATAAATATGGCACTTATGACATGTCCTGGAATGTTGGTAGCAGTCAGCTTCCATTGTGGACCAGGAATACCCTGCCCGAAGGATCTTTTTAGCCATAGTGTGTCCACTGGAATGTGTACCGAAGGTCCCTTCATGTAGCTCTTCCATGATCCTCTCTGCTTCAGTCTTATCCACACAACGCAGTAAGGTTGAATCATGGTTTCGCTTATACAAGATGCCGTTGCTAAGGAAGAACTTGGCTGCGAACCTTCTCAGGAACTTCTTATCATTGACAGATGCACCTTCAGGGTATTCCTGAGTTTCCAAATATCTCTTCACCTCATGGTACCAAGGCTTCTCAGTCACCAACTCAGTCTCGAGATCACAACAGTATGCCGGTTCGTCCAGTTTCCAGATGATGATCCGGGGAGCCTCATTATCCCATTTAACTTTGAACATAGAAGACATTGTAGCTAACGCGTCCGCCAGCTGATTCTCTTCTCTTGGAAAGTGTTCAAAGGTTATCTCTGTGAAGTGGGGGATCAAGGTCAACACACATTCTCTGTAAGGAATCAGGTTTGGATGTTTCGTATCCCACTCTCCTTTAATCTGATTGATCACAAGAGCGGAATCTCCGAAGACACTCAGAAACTTAATCCTTAGGTCGATCGCAGCTTGAAGACCCATGATGCACGCCTCATACTCTGCCATGTTGTTCGTACAGTTGAAACATAGTCGGGCAGTAAGCGGAGTATGAGTACCTTGAGGTGATATGATTATGGCGCCGATACCGTTACCCAAAGCATTGGAGGCTCCGTCAAAGTGCATAGACCATCGGGATCCTGGTTCAGGTCCTTCATCCGGTCCAGGTACTTCACAATCAGTTACTATCATGATGCTTTCGTCCGGAAACTCGAAATTCAATGACTGATAGTCATCTACGGCCTGATGTGCCAAGTGGTCTGCCAATACACTTCCCTTGATGGCTTTCTGGGTCGTATACTGAATGTCGTATTCCGTCAAGATCATCTGCCATCTTGCTATTCTCCCAGACAGAGCAGGCTTTTCGAATATGTACTTTATAGGATCCATCTTTGAGATCAATAAGGTAGTGTGAGTCAGCATATACTGTCTCAGCCGGCGAGCAGCCCATACCAAAGCGCATCAAGTTTTCTCAAGCAGTGAGTATCGGGTCTCACAGTCGGTAAACTTTTTGCTAAGGTAATAAATGGCATGCTCTTTTCGGCCAGACTCGTCATGCTGCCCCAACACACACCCCATTGAGTTGTCAAGCACTGTTAGATATAGTATCAGAGGTCTCCCTTCAACCGGTGGCATAAGGATAGGTGGTTCTTGGAGATACTCTTTGATTCTGTCAAAAGCAGCCTGACATTCATCGTTCCAACGTACTACCTGATCTTTCTTCAGCAGCTTGAAGATTGGCTCACAGGTAGCAGCCAGATGTGAGATGAAGTGAGCAATGTAATTCAGGCGTCCTAAAAAGCCTCTGACTTCCTTCTCTGTCTTAGGGACTGGCATCTCTTGAATAGCTTTGACCTTAGCAGGGTCCACTTGAATACCCTTGTCACTTACCACGAAGCCTAGCAACTTCCCAGATCTTACCCCGAAGGTGCACTTGTTCGGGTTCAATCTCAGCTTGTATAGTTTCAACCGGTCAAACAACTTCTGCAGATGATCTAGGTGCTCTTCTTCTGTCTGGGACCTTGCGATCATGTCGTCCACATACACTTCTATCTCATGATGGATCATATCATGAAATAAAGCAACCATGGCACGTTGGTAGGTTGCCCCAGCATTCTTCAGCCCGAATGGCATGACCTTGTAACAGAAGGTGCCCCACTGAGTAAAGAATGTAGTCTTTTCCATGTCTTCAGGTGCCATCTTGATCTGATTGTAACCTGAAAAGCCATCCATGAAAGAGAATACCTTGTGCTGAGCTGTATTATCAACAAGGACATCAATGTGAGGTAAAGGGAAGTCATCCTTGGGGCTGGCCCTGTTCAGATCCCTGTAGTCAACACACATTCTGACCTTACCGTCCTTCTTAGGCACCGGCACCACATTAGCAACCCACTGAGGGTAAGAAGTCACTGCAAGAAACCCAGCGTCAAACTGTTTCATAACCTCGGCCTTAATCTTCTCAGACATCTCTGGACGCATCCGACGGACCTTTTGCTTAACTAGAGGGCAGTCTTCCTTAGTTGGCAAGTGATGGACCACAATATCGGTATCCAACCCAGGCATGTCTTCGTAGGACCAGGCAAAGATCTCCCTATAATCATGTAACATCTTGGTTAACTGTTGCTTCACGCTGAGCTCTAGGTTGGCACCAATCTTTACCTCTTTCCTGTCTTCGTCAGTACCCAAGTTTATTGTTTCCACTGGCTCTTCATGGGGTTGAATTGCCCTCTCTTCCTGAAGCAACAGTCTTGCGAGCTCGCCAGGCACTTCGCAATCATCTTCACCTTCGTCTTCGGCTAAGTTGATCGGATTTTCGAAGTCATAACTGGCAGTAGCAGAGTCGTTATCAGTGAGATCCAGAGTGGATTGAAACTTGTATGGGTGAGTGTGTGTGTAAATACAGCTGTTTTGAAATATATGTAAAGGAAAGAAAGACAGAAAAGGAGCATAAGATTTGTAATGCGAGAAAACGTCCAAGATTTTCATTCATGATATATGAAATGACAATTTATATGCCCTCACAAATGAAACCACGGTGCCTCGGGTAAGACACCGGGCCATAGAGTTTATTATTGTTTATTACAGATACCGAAAACATAGGAATTCATTACTTAGTAACAAGAGAAACAGATAGGTTGTCCTTTGCACTCCAATTATTAAGTCCACTGTCGGTTGCCGGGTAGATCCAGCTATCAAACTCAGCCTCATCCACTTCGTCTTCGTCCCCAATAGCATTCACTCCATGAGCAGGCAGGGGAGCTGTCACTACATTGGGCTTCTCAGATGCCTCAAATTGTACCTCCTTGGCGTCAATAAGATCCTGCAGCTTGCTCCTTAAAGCCCAACAGTCGTCAGTAGAATGCCCCGGGCTATCTGAATGGTAAGCACAACGAGCATTCGGGTTGTACTTAGGAGATGCGGTATTTGGGAACTTCGGCGCCTCTCAGACAGTCACTAAGTTGGTTGAGAGCAACTGTGGCAAGATCTGCGACAAGGTCATACTCAAGCGGGTGAACTCTCTCCGGGGTTTTTCAGCCCTTTGAGGATTGGTTGGCCGAGGAGCGGCAGCAGGCTTAGCAATCATTACCGCACTGACAGATTGGTGGCGCTCAGGTCTCTCTGATCTCTTGGAACCATACACGGCACTAGCCTCCTTCTTGAAGGGTTTCTTCTCAGAACTAGACGATGCACCTTTCGGAATCTTACCAGACTTTTACCCAGCCTCAATTCTCTCTCCAGTCAGAATCAGATCAGTGAACCCTGCAGACGAATTCCCGATAAGATGGTTGAAAAACGGCCCAGATAGGGTCCCCAAGAACATGTCTACCAATTCCCGATCAGTCAACGGAGGCTGCACCCTGCCAGCCAGGTCTCTCCACTTCTGAGCGTACTCCTTAAAACCTTCACTTGAACCTAACGACATACCCTGGAGTTGGGTACGTGTAGGAGCAAGGTCGGCATTATATTGATACTGCTTATAGAAAGCAGTAGCCAACTCCTCCCAGTTACAAACCTTGGTCCCATCCAGCTGATAGAACCATTCGAGATGAGTCCCTGAAAAACTCTCCTGGAAGAAGTGGATCCACAAATTCTTATCCGCTGAGTATGGTTGAATTTTCCGAACATAGGACCTGAGATGTAGCTTGGGACAAGACGCCCTGTCATATTTAGAGAAAGATGGTGCTTTGAACTTCCGAGGAATAATCACACCAGTAGACAAACCCAGATCTCCAAAATCCAGCCCAGGTACCTGTGGAATCTCCATAGCATTCAACCTATCCTCCAGTTGCTTGTATTTGTCTTCTGCAGGAGGGTACTGCTCTTCATCAAAATCAGTCTCGTTGTCGGAGACTACCGGACTAGGAACCCTTGCTTCTGCCTGAGGAGTACTCTTGCCAACAGAAGAACCAGCCTCTTCCTGCTGCAGAGCATTGCCAAACCTTCGGCCCGAGTTGAACAGAACAGTTCTTCTCTTCTTCTTCTTCTCCTTCTTCAGGAGCATAGCCTTCAGCTCTTCTTGGCCTTGAGCCAAACCCTTGATTAATTCCTGAAACTGCGCATTCTGCGCCTGAAGAGCCTTGATGGATGTCTCAGTTGATGACGAGTCGGGATTCATGATGCTGAAATAAACAGCGGAGAACTGTAAGCAACCTGAAAAGAGGAAAAACCTGCTATGCACATGATGTATGAAATGCGTATGAATTATGTTTTCAAAGACAATCGGGAATCAACTTTGTAAACAAAAAGGAACACACTTCATTAGATTCAACTTTGAAACTGAAATTATTCAACAGGTTGCCCTTAGGCGTTACATGAAAGGAAATACTGAAAAGGAAATAAAACTGTAAAAGCACATCTGGAGCTCCTTATTGGTCCCATGGTCTCCTCTTCTCAGTACGGATGTAGGCATTCATAGCTCGATCATTCTCCAACTGCTTTGTCAGCTTCTGGATCTTTGATTCCTGCTCGTTGAACTTTTCCCGGTAAGAATCCCGCTCTTCTCGCAGTTGCGACCAAGATCTCTTCAATGTCTCATAATCAGTAGGTATCTGAGGAGGAAGGACAGTTGGAGGAACACCATCTTTGTCAAGACACTCAAGAATGACAGGTCTGACAGCTTCATACGGCATACCTAACTTCTGAGCACGGATGCGAACCCATTTGTAGTAGGCTTCCATAGGTAAAGAAGTCTTTGGCCCTAACTCTTGTGGGTCAGCTTTATGAACCTTGTCCCAAGCCTTGATGAACCTACGACGCAGCTCGTCACTATCCACCTGAAATTCAAAACTGATGTGAGGCACCAACATCTCATGGGGACCTGCTCTTCTTGCTCTTCCAAACTGACGGAGCGCTAGACATGGATTGTAAGAGATCCCTCCTTGGGTACCAATCAGAGGAACATTAGGGTATTCCCCGCATCGATCAATAACAGCTATCTCATCCAAACCTCTGCAAGTCCAAATGATGTCTTTGTCGGTGAGAGACATTAACCTATGAGCCCAACCTCTTCCTTCTTGATTCTTCAGCACGAACTTAGGGAGGTGCGAAATAAACCACCTCACCAACAAGGGGATACAACACCATAGGGTTCCTCGTCTTCGGGTAGTACGGGCATGAAGTTGTTGCAAGATGTCACCCAAGAGAGTGGGCACAGGATTCTGAGACATAAAGATCCTTATGGCAGTGACATTGATGAAGTTGTCAGGATTAGCAAACAGGACTAACCCATATATTAAGAGAGCCAAGATGTCTTCATATGCCCTAAAGTCCAAGTCACTCCAGAAACTGTTAGCTTTACCAATCAGAAACTTGGCCAGGAAACCCTTAACTCCGCTTCTAGTCACCCAGTTGTCTGTTACCTCTTGAGGGGTCAGAGGAAGAGCTGCAGCAACATCCTCAAGCCTGAGGGTCTTTTCCCAACCAGTAAAGGGAGTCTGATCCAAGATAGGGATACTAAGCAAATCAGAGAACTCTTCCAGGGTAGGGACCAGCTGGAAGTCTTGAAAGGTGAAGCACTGGTATAGAGGGTCATAGAACTGGGTCAGAACACTCATCAACTGTTGATCCCGCTTTGCAGTGACTAAACTGAGAAGGGAACCATGCCTTTGAATGAAGGAAGTGGTATTTGGAATTCTGCTAACCAACTCATCAAGAAACTCAGGTGAACAAACAAAGTTGAACCGGATAGTATTCCTTCGCACAGGCATCATGATGTCCTACAAAACAGAGCAAAGGTGAAACCCTCTTGTCTTTGAAATGGTCAGTCCTTATGCAGGATGCATGCAATGCTCATGATGCTATGATGTTATGATAAAGCATACCACATATAGATACAAAGGCAAACATGGTAAGGCACACAAGTCACACAAGGCAAGCCCCTAAAGTTTAGGCCAGCATGAGGTCTAGGTACTACCCTCTTTCAGTTTGTTGGTTCATACCTGTCCTAATCAAAAGTAACCGGGTTCTTAGAGGATCCCAATATCATTGACTACCCTCAATCGGTCATAACTCCAGCATCGCAATCTTTTCTTGCGGCCAGAACCATCACGAGAGTTTAGCCTCAATGGGCATAGCATACTGCTACAATTCTAAAGGCCAAGTTGTGTCCATTAAGGTTCTAAGGTTGTTGGTGCTTAATGACTCCTCAGAAGACCCATATTCTCCTCGTTGCGACACAAGGGATATCGGTACAGACCAAGGTGCCACACCAACGTAGCCACTGCTTCACCTGTGTCGGTCTACGCCGGACAGGTCCCTCACAGCTTATGCTACCTAAACAGGGTATCCCCAGATCCGGGTTAGGATATATGTAACTCCCATGCAACCCACAAATTTAAAGCAGACAAGTCAATACAATTGAAAACACAGTTATGAACTAACCCTAAGGTACACCTCACTTTAAGTTTATCCCCAGCAGAGTCGCCAGTTCTGTGATCGGCGGATCTGGAACTGAATGTTTAACGCTGGTTCGCAAAATGTCGCGGAAGCAAGAGTCGCCACCGTCTTTTATTTTCTCCAAATGGAAAGGACAAAAGCACAGAAAAATTCCTTTAAAGAGATTGCTCTCGGTTCGGGAGGTAGGTTATAGAAAGGGAAGGTGTTAGCACCCTTTCTATCCATGGTTATCCATGGGCTCTTAGATACTTACTCATTGTGTTTTCAAAAATGGTTTGTTTGCTTTTCAACTGTGGGTTTTAAAAAAGTTTCTTTGAAAATTCCAGTTCGACTCTTGTATCGGTCCTCAAGAGTGTTTGAAAAGTTGCTTTCGAAAGCTTTTTGAAAATGTGTTGGTGTGAAAAGTATTTTTGAATTTGTTTTGAAATTAGAGCAAGTATCTACGGGAACCTACCTACCCTAAGGAATTCGTCTGTGTAAATGTCCTTTAAAGTAGTGCCATCCCACCATTGAGAGGTAGGTAGCACCACCGTTGGAGGTGTTCGGGTCAATTCGAGGTTCGGGACATGGTGATCACCAGAGCAATAGGAAGACACCTTAGAAGCTACCCTCATGCCAGGTTCCCAGATCATGAGGACTTACTAAGACATCCTCTACTTGACGATCACCTTTCGAGGCAAGGCAACAGTGAGGCGTACCCTAGGGGTGGTGTGTGCGATTTGTGTGTCGTTTTCATTTGCATTTATCTTGTCATGTTATTGGTGTTCTACGCTTTTGTTTTTATTTTGTCCATACATTCTTTCATGCCATTATTTAACAGTTAAAAATATTACGGGAAAGTAAAAATTCTAAGCTATTACAAAAGGCGCGGGTCCACATCGCCAAAATTAACCAGGACCCGATTTGACAGAAAAATAAAGAATTAAAAGAAAATAAAGATAAAGTGCGACAAATAGTTTACATGGCTTCGGGAGAGATACAGAAATATTATAAAGAGATAAAATAAATATGCGAATTGAAATTTAAATCGAAACAAGGGCGTTGGACCCTTTTTTAACTAAATTAAATTAAATGGTGACATTAATTAATTAAAAAAAGAAAAGAAGTTGTTTTTGGTGTTTTTTAGTATTTTATGATTTTTTTAAAAGAATTAAATGCAATTAAAATTAAACCTAATTCTACCATTTTTATTTGTTAAGAAAAGAAGACTAAAACCTAATATTAACCCTAATTAATTTACATGCAAATTTAATTATAAAAATAAATATCTAATTATTTAATTATTATGAAAGAAAAATAAAAAGGATGAAAAATTAATTAAACCCCCTAATTCTATGTTTTTTAGATTTTTATTAAAAGAATTAAAATTAAACCTAATTTAACTAATTAATTTATGAACTTATTTACAAAATATTAACTAATTAAATATATTTAATTTTTGGTCTTTTCTGATTTTTTATGGCATTTTGTGATTTTTATGAAAATATAATTAAATTAACAGAGTTAATTAAAAATAATATTTGAAAGTAAAAAAATAAAGAAGAAAAATAAAGAATAATAAAAGAGTTTGCAAACCTGGGGGTTCAGACCCCAAATAGGAGGTGATTCTTTAGAAATCTGGCCCATTTGACCTTGGTCCGTTTGACTTTCCCAGGTAGCGTGCTGGCATGTTGACTGGGTCTTATCATGTTCCTCACATCTGTGCCTTTGAATTTATGAAACTGAACGCGTGGCATGCTTGATGGTGTGGGTGCACGGTGCGTCTTCAGCGTTGAACTGCATATGAATGTTAATTGAAAAAAAATATATGGAAAGGGTGGGGACCTGGGATCGAACCCAGGTCCTGAATGTCATCCGTTTACTTCCTTGCCAGCTGCGCCACTGAATCAATTTGTTAATTAAATAAACCACAAACATTATAAAATAAAACAAAAGCCAACGCGTATTTCCGCGCGAATTTTCAAATTAACCAATCAGCTTATGCCACGATATCATCTTCTTCTTTGTTCCTGAAACACAAACAGAATAAGCCACGGTTTTCATGTGTTCTTTTAGGCCATCTATGGAAAAATAGCGAATGGCCCTATGATGCTCATAAATTGAGCGCGAGGGTAGCTTCTTCTTCGTCCAGACATGCTCGATTCAATGGTGTAAGTCACGTGTCCTAATTTTACCCTATTACAAAACCCCTAATTTGAAGCTTGCAAAACCCTAATATTCTCCCATGGCGAAATCGTGTATAGCATATAAAAATTCAATTAAAATATGCAGTTAGTTTCAGAATCCATCGATTAGTAAGAATCCATGAACAAAATGTCATGAGGTTGCCTGCAAATCAAAACACGAATATGCATTTTTCATGAAATATTTTGAGTTCTGTATACCGATTCTTGAGGTTAGATGATGTGATCTTGATTGGGAAAGCTTCATGGATATGTCAGGGACGTAATGGAATGATTCTTTGGCCTGGAAAAATGCTTTTGATGTGAAAACAGTTTCAAGCTTTTTAGCAAAAAATTTCAATGTGGTTCTGAGTTTGAGGCGCAGCTGAGTGGTTCCCGGCATTAGGTTTTCGTTCTATGCTTATGTAGGAATGAATTAGGTTAAGAAATTTGATCCAAATCTTTGAATTGATGGTTTATGAGATTTGATTTTCAATCATATTTTTCTCAATCTTTTTCATGCAATTTTGTACCAATCATGATCCAATCAATCCAATTCCTTCCAAATCTGATCATGCACGAATCATTGAGCCTATTACATGTACAAAAAGATTTGGTAAGTTAGGTTAAGTATTTTTCATATATTTAATTGATTTAAATGAATTATTATTAATAAAAATTCAAATAAATAAATAAAAAATGAATAAAACTTCCCTTTGGGCCAAGTGGTCGTGCACATGCTTGGGATGATGAATTGTGGAAGAAAAATGGGCCCATTAGCAATTTTAGGTCATTTGAATCAATGTTGACTTTTCAAAATATCCAAAAATTTCCCAACTTCCACAAGGCATAACTTGCTCAATTTTTAAGATTTTCTCATGTTCTTGGACATTTTGGAAAGGTCTTTGAGTCTTCTAACCAATGCCTTTGGTCCCATGTCATTTTTATTTACCAATCTCAAGTTATGGCCTTTGACTTAAAGTCCCTTTTTGTTGACTTTTGAAAATGACCTATAATGTTGAAATTGATAACTTTTTGTGAGAGCATTTCTTGGACTTGAAGTATGAAGATGAGTTGTAGGAAATGTCTTTCTATTCAAAATGAGCTTTGGATGGAATTTTTCTGATAATCCATGTGAAAGTTATGCCCTGGTCAATTTACAGTTGACTTTTCCAACTGTCCAAATAAGGAAACTTTTGCATTTTGATGATTTTTGAGCCAAGCTTTGAGAATCATGATCAAGCATTGATCAAATGATGTTTGTGGATTCAAAATGAGATGTTGATCAAAAATTTGAACTTTTGACTGCCAAATGACCATTTTGCCCCTACAGTTGACTGTAGTGCAATTAGGGTTTTGACTGTGCAGTTTTGTGCTGAAAGCCTTGAAACTTGATATGAGGATGCTTGACCATATTTGTAGGCTTGTGGGACTTGATTGGACCCTTGGAAACTTCATTTTCTTGATCAGAACAAAAACCCTAGTTTTGATTGCTTAGGAGACCCTTGCACTGTGCCACCCTTGGGGAATTTTGCAGCTTGACTTGGCAAATTCTTGAAGAATATGGGAGGGCAAATTTTGGGGTACAACAGGATCCATTGGTAGAGAAGTCTTTGGCCCCAACTCATGTGGGTCAGCTTTGTGAATTCTGTCCCAAGCTCTAATGAATCCATGGCGTAGTTTGTCATTGTCGGCCTGATACTCAAAATGAAAGTGAGGAACCAGCATTTCATGAGGCCCAACTCCTCTGGCTCTTCCAAAATGATGGAGAGCTAAGCATGGATTATAAGAGATTCCTCCTTGGATACCAATCAACGGAACATTCGGGTATTCTCCGCAACGATCAATAACAGCTACCTCATCCAAACCTCTGAGAGTCCAAGTGATGTCATTATCTGTGAGAGACATTAACCTCCGAGCCCAACCTTTTCCTTCTTCATTCTTCAGCACGAACTTAGGAAGGTGCGAAATAAACCACCTCACTAGTAAAGGAGCACAACACCACGGAGTTCCCCGTTTTCGAGTAGTACGAGCATATAGTTGTTGCAGGATATCGCCCAAAAGAGTGGGTACAGGATTCCGAGACATGAAGATCCTTATGACATGGATACTGATAAAGGTGTCAGGATTGGGAAACAATACCAGGCCATAGATCAAAAGAGCCAGAATATCCTCGTATGCCTTGAAGTCCAAGTCATTCCAGAAATCATTAGCCTTGCCAACCAGAAATTTGACCAAAAATCCCTTAACTCCACTTCTAGTTTCCCAGTTATCTAATACTTCTTCTTTAGTCAGGGGGAGGACTGCAGCAACCTCTTCAGGCCTAGGAGTCTTTTCCAAACCAGTGAATGGAGTCTGTTCCAAGACAGGGATCCCAAGCAGGTAAGAGAATTCTTCCAGGGTAGGAACCAGCTGGAAGTCTTGAAAGGTGAAACAATGATATAGAGGGTCATAAAATTGGGTCAGAACACTTATCAGTTGTTGGTCCCATTTTGCAGTGATCAAGCCAAGGAGAGAACCATGTATGTTGATGAAGGAAGAAGTGTTTGGAATCCTGCCAACCAGATCCTTGAGCAAAACTGGTGGTTGAACAAAGTTGAGCCGGATAGTATTCCTACGCACGGGCATCATGATGTCCTACAAAACAGAGCAAAGATGAAACTTTTTGTCTTTGAAATGGGTTAGTCCTTTATACAGGATGCATGCAATGGTATGATGGCATGATGTTATGATGAAGCACACCACAAGTATTCACATAGGCAAGCATGGTAAGGCACACAAATCACACAAGACACCCTTAGGTTTCAGGCCAGCATGAATTTCAAGTATTACCCTCTTTTGGTTTTGTTGGTTAAAACCTGTCCTATCAAAAGTAATCGGGTTCTAGAGGATCTCAAATCATTGGCTACCCTCAATCGGTCATAACTCCAGCATCGCAATCTTTTCTTGCGGCCAGAACCATCTCGAGAGTTTAGCCTCAATGAGTGTAGCATAGTGCTACTGTCCTAATAGCCAAGTTGGTTAATTTAGGGTTCTAAGGTTGGTTGGTGTTTAATGACCCCTTAGAAGACCTATATTCTCCCCGTTGCAACACAAGGGATATAGGTACAGACCAAGATGCCACACCAACGTAGCCACTGCTTCACCCATGTCGGTCTACGCCGGACAGATCCCTCACAGATTATGCTACCTAAAAAGGGTATTTTCCAGATCCGGGTTAGGATCTATGAAACTCCGATGCAAAGCCCATAAATATAAAAGCAAACAAAGCAAACAATTTGAAAAAAAAGGTGATCTAAGCCCTAAGGTTACTCCACTTTATAAAAATTCCCCAGCAGAGTCGCCAGTTCTGTGATACGGTGGGAGAACTGACTATGGTTTTGCGTTTGTTTTCGCAAATGTTTCGGTTGAGCAAGAGTCGCCACCGACTTTTTATTTTATCCTAAGGAAAGGTTAAAAAGCACAGCAAAAACCTTTTGAGATGTTTTCTTGGGTTCGGGGAGTAGATTATAGAAAGGGAAGGTATTAGCACCCTTTCTATCCATGGTTATCCATGGGCTCTTAGTTACTTGCTTAGATCACTTGCCTTTTGTTTTCAATTGTTTGAAATGGTGCTTTGTGTGTGTGGGTTTGAAAATGTTTTGAAAAGAAGCCAATGTGGTGGCAACCTTTGTAATGATCCATGTTGGGATGTATACAAAGATGTATGTCTTTTGAAAAGGTTTTCATTTGTTTTTGAAAGTTTGTTTTTTGAAAGTGTTGTGAAGTGTGGTTTTAGAAAATAGGCAAGCGTTTTGTTTTTTTGCAAGTTTGATTCAAGTAACTAAGAGGTTATCTACTCCTAAATTTCTCAAAGATTATTGCTATGTTTTAACCCTTTTAATAAGTTTGTTCCACCATTGTATTTGGTGGACAATCTCATGTTAGGATGTGAAAGGGACAGGCGCGGGTCATCGTTTAGACCATAATTGCAATGGTGCCATGTATCTTTGGGCATTTTCTTTAAGGGACTTGATCATTTGATTTGGCAATATTTTGAAAATGTTATCGAGGGACTATGATCATTTGATTTGTTTGTTTTGCCCAAAGAGACCTAACATACAACATGGCCCAATCTTGAAAGGCAACAAGTGGAATACCCTAGGGGGTGCAAGTGTGATTTGTGTGTCTATTTTCATGCTTGTTTGTCTTGAGATTAGGTCATAACTATTTTGTCGTTTTTCACATACAAACCCTAATTCTAACATGGTATAATTGGAAAGCAATAAAGTGCGAAAATAAATTTACTAAGCTATTACAAAACCAAATATGGGAAGGGGGGTACAAATGTTCAAATGGGGATTTTGACAAGGAATTTAAACCTAAAACTATTACATCAATATTGAAATATTTTACAAGATGATTAATTTACATAGATTAAATAAAATAAGACAAATATGCAAGAATGCAAAAAAAGAATTTTTATATGTATGAAAAAAGAATTATTTATGTAAAATAAAAAATGAAAATAAAAAGGTATTATTTTTTGGAGTATTTTCATATTTAGGGCAAACCCTAATTTTATTAAATAAAATGTATTATTATTTAATTTAATACAAGTATTTATTAATTATGTACAAAAATAAAATAAAATGAAGTATATTTATAAAAAAAAAATTTTTTTATGTCAAATATTAATAAAATGAAAAATATAGGTATTTTTGTATTTTAACCTAAATATACTAATAGATATATATATATATATATATATATATATATATATATATATATATATATATATATATATATATATATATATATATATATATATATATATATATATATATATATATATATATATATATATATATATATATATATATATATATATATATATATATATATATATATATATATATATATATATATATGTATGTATTAAGTTCTAAATATGTATTATATATAAAAGTGATAATATTTAATATTTAATAAAAAAGTATTTTTTCTATAAAATATTTTCAGAAAGTAAAACAAAAATAAAAGTGTATAAAAATATATTTGCACTATTTTAGTATTTTAAACAAAAATATATGTATTTATCTATTTATGTATAAACTAAAAGAAAACTAAATAAATGCCTAATAAATTCAAAAATGGTGAGAAAAATATTTTTATATTTTTAATATCATGAGAAAAAATAAATAAGTCAATCAAAAAAGAAAAAGTCAAAAAGTCAAAGAAATAAGCAAAATGGGCTCAGGGGGTCAGAAGCAATTATGTGGTGCAAAAAGAAAAGTCAACACAAGCCCAGCCCATGAAGACCTTTCTTCAACCTCCAGCCTTCTGTTTGAACAAAACACGCGCCACTTTCTTCCATTGCAAGGTCCTGATTCCTTGAGTTTTAACAAAAACTTCCAACATCAAAACTGTTAAGCATCTTCCCACGAGTTCACACATATAAAAAACATGTTTTAACTCTCAGAAATGAGAGAGAATTTCTTCTCTCCCAATTCTTAACCTAATTTTTGTTCAAAGTTCAGACATCAAATTCTTGCAACACACATAATATAAATAAAATCTAATTATATGGGCATGTTCAGGGCAATGATTATGACATATTCTCTTCACAAACCTAAAGCTAACAATGCCTAATAAGAGAGATACAAATTCAAAAACTTACCTGTTCAGTTGAAGTTCTATCTGGCAATGGAGAAGCTCTCAGTGCAAGGTGATGATTGGGATAGCTTCCTTGAGGTCCAGGGATGCTATTCCAAGCTTTACTTTGTCTTGAAAGCTTTTGAATCGAGCTAGAGCACTTCACCTGCAAATCAGAAATGTGAAAATGGTGGAACCAGTTAGAGGGATTACAGGTTATGTTTTAGCTTTTGGTTAGCTTGCATAAATGGTAGGGAAGGTGTATGAACTGGTTTGGGCAAGAATGCTTGAAAGGATTGAGAGTTGGAACTCAATCTGCAGAGGTTGCTCTGTTTGAGCAGTTTCAAGGTGATTCTGAGTTTTGGGATGGATTGGAGGTAAAAGGCTCGTGCTTTTGCTTGGTTGAGATGTGTGGAATGTGTTTGATAAGTTTGTCTAAGTGTTTGTAAGCTGAGATGGAAGTTGGTACAAGTTATGCTATCTTACTTGAACTTGAAGCAAGCAATGGCCACTTGATCATTCTAGCATGTACAGGCCCTCACACTATGCTGCACACATTGGCCTTGATCAGTGCAATTTGCTCACAAACTTGTGCCAAGAAGATTTGGACTGTACCACTTGGATTGCAAACTTGACATAAAGTTCTCCTTTTCAAAAATGGAAATAGTGCTTTTTCTAGTTTAGGGTTAATTCTCCATGTAATGTCCAAATGCTTAGAATAACAACTTGGCACAATGGTTTTGCATTAAATTTATGAGTGTCAAAGGGTTTTAGGACCTGTAATGTAGCTTAAGCATGCTGAGATTAAAATGCATAGTGTTATGAACATGTACATGGCCAAGAACAAAAGTGACTTTTTCCCATTTTGCAAAATTCGATTCTCCCTAACCATGAGGTTGTTTGAGAAGTTCTTGGACATTTTGGAAAGCTTGGAATGTGTAATACAATCCATCTTTGAAATGCAAATTGAAATTCCAAGTGGAAGTGTATGGAAAATGGCCTTGAAGTTAGGTAGAAAACCTTGTCAAAAAGGTCAAATTTTCACTAAGTTATGAATGGTTTAGTGCCCTTATTCAAAAATTTGTAACTTGAGATACAAGCCTCATTTGGGAAAACTTTGTAAATCAAAGTTGTAGATTATGCAACAAGCTACAACTTTCATGTTTTGACTTTTGTTTGAATCCAAATGTATCTTGGTGAGAAAGTGGGGCAAAGTTGGGAAAAAATTAGGGTTTTCCATAACTTAGAAAAATTCTAAGTTATGAAAAATTCCATTTCAAACCCTAATTTGCATTTCTTGGTTTCTTGGTGAACAAGTTTCATGATTTGGCATGTTTTGATGAAAAATGAATCTTGACTCTTGACTTTGACCAAAAAGTCAAAGTTTGACTTTTCAGTATACAGTCAAAATTGATCAATTGACTAGGAAATTCAACTGTCAATCTTGTGTACTTGGGATTTTTTAAGTTTGTTGAGCATGTCAAGATAATTCCATGGGGTCCTTGAGTCCATATGTAAGTTTGGTTTGCCATTGGCTAGGTCAAACAGTCAAAAATTACCCTTGTGCAGTCAAAACCCTAAAAATGACCATTTTGCCCTTTTGATGATCTGATTAAATTTCTTGTGGAATTGTGATCCAAACTTGATCAAATGGTCCATATGAGTTCATAATATTGATGTGGGTCAATTTTCATGAGATTTGACTGTCAATTGGCCACAGTTGACTTTTTCCCCAATACAGCTGATTTCTAGGTCATCTGTCCAATTGACTGGGCAAAACTTGGAATCAAGACTTGAAACTTGGTATGGATAAACTTGGGAGTCCAACATGAAGCATGAAAGTCATCTTAGGCATTTTAGGTCAAAACATCTTTGTTCAACCACAAACCCTAATTTGAGTTAACAGTGCAAGGAGAAGTCTTGAGTAGAGGAAACCCTAACTGGATCTTGATCTTCAAAGGTCTTGTGATGAGAAAATGTTGAGGAAATGGGAGGGCAAATTTTGGGGTACAACACCCACATAGAAAAGGGCCAAGGAGCTGTCAAGACATTCAGAGGAACCGGGGGTACATGCACTTTATCGGCATAAATTTGGCATTTATGGCAGGTTCGAGAGTGCTGATAGCAATCTGCTTCCATGGTAGACCAGTAATAGCCTGCCCGTAGGATTTTATTTGCCATCATATGCCCACTGGAATGGGTGCCAAAGGTGCCTTCATGCAATTCGGCCATGATCCTTTCTGCTTCAACCTTATCTACGCACCGAAGCATCACATAGTCATGATTGCGTTTGTACCGGATGCCATTACTAAGGAAGAATTTAGCAGAGAATCTCCTTAAGAACTTCTTATCATTGACTGAAGCTCCTTCTGGATATTCTTGAGCCTCGAGATACCTTTTGACTTCGTGAAACCAAGGCTGGTCCACTACTTCTTCAGTATTAATCTCGTGACAGTGTGCTGGTTCATCCATTCGTTCGATGGTGATCTGGGGGGCCTCGTTATCCCAATTAAGTTTAAACATAGATGACATTGTGGCTAGAGCGTCTTCTAGCTGATTTTTCTCTCGCGGGAAATGCTCGAATGTAATCTTCTCAAAATGTGGTAGCAATGTCAAAACATTCTCTTTGTAAGGGATAAGGTTAGGGTGTTTAGTGTCCCATTCCCCTTTGATCTGACTGATGACCAAAGCTAAATCTCCAAATACATCCAAGGATTTGATCCCCAAGTCTATGGCAACTCTGAGACCAAAGATGCACGCTTCGTATTCTGCCATGTTGTTTGTACAATTGAAGTAGAGTCTTACAGTAAAGGGAGTATGACATCCTTTAGGAGATATGAGTACAACACTGATACCATTACCGAGTGTATTGGAGGCTCCATAAAAGAATAGGGTCCATCGGGATACTTGTTCAGGTCCGTCATATAGCCTGAACTCTTCACAGTTGTCTAATGTCATGACGTCTTCATTCGGGAATTCGAACTTCATGGAATGGTAGTCTTCTACAGCTTGGTGAGCGAGGTGATCATCTAGTACGCTCCCCTTTATAGCTTTCTGGGTAGTATATTGTATGTCATATTCTGTCAGGATCATCAGACATCTCTCTATTCTCCCAGAAAGAGCAGGCTTCTCGAAGATGTATTTTATCAGATCCATTTTAGATATGAACAAGGTAGTATGAGTCAGCATATACTGTCTATACCGGCGATCATCCCATTCCAGAGCACAACAAGTTTTCTCGAGCAGTGAATATCTGGTTTCATAGTCGGTAAACTTTTCTCTCAGGTAGTAAATAGCATGCTCTTTTTGGCCAGAATCGTCATGCTGCCCCAATACACACCCCATTGAATTTTCTAAAACAGTCAGATACATGATCAACGGTATCCCCTCGACTGGTGGCATCAACACAGGAGGCTCTTGTAAGTATTCTTTGATTTTGTCAAAAGAAACTTGGGACTCATCATTCCATTTGACTACTTGATCTTTCTTCAATAGCTTGAAGATTGGCTCACAAGTAGCTGTCAGGTGAGAAATTAATCTGGCAATATATTTCAAACGTCCCAAGAATCCTCTGACTTCCTTTTCAGTACGGGGAGCAGGCATCTCTTGTATTGCTTTAACTTTTGTAGGATCGACCTCGATACCTTTTTTACTAACGACAAAGCCTAGGAGTTTACCATACCATACCCCAAATGTGCACTTGTTTAGATTCAACCTCAGCTTGTACTTTTTCAATCTCTCAAACAGTTTTTGTAAGTGATCAAGATGCTATTCTTCTGTTTGCGATCTGGCTATCATATCATTATGTAGACCTATATTTCATGATGTATCATGTCATAAAATAAAGCTACCATGGCACGTTGATAGGTTGCCCCAACATTCTTCAGTCCGAATGGCATCACCTTGTAGAAGAATGTTCCCCACTGTGACAAATGTTGTTTTCTCCATGTCCTCAGGGGCCATTTTGATTTGGTTGTAACCTGAGAATCCGTCCATGAAGGAAAACACTTTGTGTTGTGCCATACTGTCAACTAGGATATCAATATGGGGAAGTGGAAAATCATCCTTAAGACTCGCCCTATTCAAATTTTTGTAGTCCACACACATTCGCACTTTGCCGTCCTTTTTAGGCACGGGAACAACATTGGCAACCCATTGGGGCTAAGAGGTGACAACCAAGAATCCAGCATTGAATTGCTTCATGACCTCTGCTTTAATCTTTTCTGACATATCAGGCCTCATTCGACGAACCTTTTGCTTTATTGGCAGACAATCCTCTCTTGTAGGCAGGCGATGTACCAAAATATTTTCATTAAGTCCTGGCATGTCTTCATATGACCAGGCAAAGACTTCGACATAATCATGCAACAACTGAATCAGACGCTTCTTGATACTGGGTTCCAGATTGCACCCACTTTGACCTCCTTTTTATCTTCTTCGTACCTAGGTTGATCGTATCCACGGGTTCCTCGTGAGGCTGAATGGTCCTCTCTTCTTGTTATAGCAGTCTGGCAAGTTCCCCTGGTACTTCACAATCTTCCTCACATTTGTCTTCGGCTTGGTAGATCAGATTCTCAGACTCACAAAAGGCCATAGCAGTATCGTTACCCATGGGATCCAGAATGGATGTATACCTGCATTGTGAGTGTGAGTGTGTGTAAGGGTATAACTATCTTTGAAAGAAGGTAAAATGTAAAAGAAAAACAATGAGCACAAAATTTTGAATGCAAAAACGTCCATGATTCATTGATGTCATATGAAAAATGAGATAAAAACCCTTACAAATGGACCATCGTGCCTCGGGTAAGACACAAGGTTTTAAGAGTGCGAATTATTTTGAATATTACAGATCCAACAAAATGTAAATACAAATTACTAAGGAATGAAAGTGATCGGGACGAAGTCTCTAGCCTCCTAATTATTGAGCCCTCCATTGACAGTCGGGAAGATCCATTCCTCCAAGTTGCAACCATCTTCACCATCTTCCACCGTGTTGACCTCACGGTTGCTGATCTTCAAGGGTGGCCCTCTAACACGGGAACGGCGTACAACCTTTTGAGCACTTGAAGTGAAACCTAGGCCAAGCATATCAGACTTATATGGGATATCTGGGAGTTGTCCACAGATAGTGCATCCTCCTTCTTCTACCATTGCTTTGGCATCTTTTAGTGACGACATCCGGAGTGGAGGCCTTGTAATCTTCGGAGAAGCCATGAGAGCAGCCTTGTAAAGTTGGATTTTTGACAGTCTTGATTTTTTATGATCAAATTTCATATTTTGGATGTCTTGATGAAATGTGATTTTTGGGACTCAATTTTGGTCAAAAAGTCAAAGTTTGACTTTTTAGTGTACAATTGACTTTTTCCACCAGTTAACCAAATTTAGTTTATCAATCCATTGATCTCATGAGATGAATTGAAATATGTGATTAGGTCAAAATGACGCGTTCAAATCCTTGAGATCATGCTTACAACCAATAAGTCAGGTATTAGGTCAAAAATCAATGTTCGGTCATTTCCAGGAAAAAACCCTAATTTTGCCCAGTTTGCCCTTTTGATAATTTGAATGACTTTCTTGGAAAATCGTGATCCAAGGCTTGAAAATTGACATAAATAATCCTGAGGGTCCATAATGATCAATGAAAGTCATTTGAAACATTAGAAATCCAACTGCCTTTGTACAAACTCAAACCCTAATTTGAGGCATCAATGTTGAGGAGATTATTTGACCTAGTTGATGCTTGGGCAAACTTGAGTCATTGAAGATATTTGTAGGAAATATCTTGAGAAATGAGAGTTAAAATTTTGGGGTACAATAGATTCCCCTGTTCAATCTTCTTAAACTTGAAGAGTTAGATTGGTGAGTCCGCCATTCGTGACTTGAAGGTGGAAGATGATTGAACACTAGAGTGCCCAGAAATTTGCACTAAATGATGTGGTGGTTGAATGTGTCGAGAATGGGCTTAAAGATGCCATTTGGAGAGGTGATGGAGACTTTTTCAGAGATGGGCTTACAGATGCCATATAGAGTGACTGTTGATAGAAATTAGACTAAGTCTAAGCTTGACTGTAACTGGGAGAAGCATCAGAATAAATATTTGGTCGATTTAATCTGAGTCGGAAGATGTAGCGGAATAAGTATCAGAATAATATCCATAATTGGATCGTATCTGACACGCATATGAACTGTATTTGACAAATGTGTTGAACGAGTGTCAGAATGACATCCGCATCTGGATCGTATCTGAACTGTATTTGAGAAATGTGCTGAATGAGTGTCAGAATGACATCTGCATCTGGATCATATCTGAAATGTATTACAAAAATGTATTGAATGAGTGTCAGAATGAAATCCGTATCTAGATCGTATCTGGATTGTATTCGAAAGAATCTATAATAAGTATCAGAATGACATCCGTATCTGGATTGTATCTGAATCATTTCTAGAAGAGAATATGGAATAAGTTTCAGAATGTCATCCGTCTCTGGATCGTATCTGAACTGTATTCGGAAAATGTATTAAATAAGTGTCAGAATGACATACATATCTGGATTGTATTCGAAAGAATATGTAATAAGTATTAGAATGACATCCGCATCTGGATCGTATCTGAATTGTTTCTAGAAGAGAATCTGGAATAAGTGTCAGAATGTCATCCGTCTTTGGATTGTACCTGAACTGTTTTTGAGAAAACAATCTAGAATAAGTGTCAGAATGCCATTCGTCTCTGGATCGTATCTGAACTGTTTCTAGAGGGAATCTAGAATAAGTGAAGATTGTCATTCGTCTCTAGATCGTATCTGAACTGTTTTTGAGAAAAGAATCGGGAATAAGTGTCAGAATGTCATCCATCTCTAGATCATATCTGAATCGTTTCTAGAGTGAATCTGGAATAAGTGTCAGAATGTCATCCGTCTCTGGATCGTACCTGAACTGTTTTTGAGAAAAGAATCTAGAATAAGTGTCAGAATGTCATCCATCTCTGGATCGTATCTGAACTGTTTTTGAGAAAAGAATCTGGAATAAGTTTCAGAATGTCATCTGTCTCTTGATCGTATCTGAATCGTTTCTAGAGTGAATCTAGAATAAGTGCCAGAATGTCATCCATCTCTGGATTGTATCTGAACTGTTTTTGAGAAAAGAATATAGAATAAGTGTCAGAATTTCATCTGTCTCTAGATCGTATCTGAACTATTTCTAGAGTGAATCTGGAATAAGTGTCAGAATGCCATCCGTCTATGGATCGTATCTGAACTGTTTTTGAGAAAAGAATTCGGAATAAGTGTCAGAATGTCATCTCTCTCTGGGTCATGTCTGAACCATTTCTAGAGTGAATCTGGAATAAGTGTCAGAATGTCATCCGTCTCTGGATCGTATGCGAATTGTTTCTGAAAGAGAATCTTTGGTGGATCGTATTTGATAGATGATAGGTTGTTGACGAGATTTATCTGTTCAGGAATCGTCCTGAAAAGATAAAGTTAGTTTCATGCAAGGGCATGATGTATGTATTTCATAATGATGCTCTCAGAATGAATGAGAATGCTATATATGTTTCGTATGCATATGCTATGATGTATGAATGTGAAATGTTATTGACATGCAACTTTGCCTCAGAAAATAAATCTTTGACAAGTGCTGGGGAGTTAAATCCTGGAATGCTATTGGGGATGAAGAGTATGCACATCTTCAAACCTTTTTTAGAATGTTTCCGCTGGAAATTCCTGTTTTGTTGTTTTGAGAAGAAATCTGCTGGAGATCATTGATTTTGCTTGAGAGAAAATTTGTGGAGAGTGTTGATTTCTGCTTGGGGGAAAAGTTAAGGAGTTTTAGAATTCCGTTGCTCTACTGGGGATTTATCTCTTGGTTGGGTAGAATGGAAGTTAACAGCTTGTTGGGGATAAAGAAGTTAACTGTTATCTGGTCGGCTTCCAGACTTTACAGTAACTCACTAGGAATAGTGGCAAACTCTACTGGGGAAGAAGAGTTTTGTTAGTTATTTGAAGAAGTTAAACTATTATCTGGCCAGGTCCAGGTTTCGTAGTAACTCGAATGGTTATCTGGTCGGGTCCAGGTTTTAGCAACTCGAACTATTATCTGGTCAGGTCCAGGTTTCAGTAATTTTATCATGAGATTAACTGGTATCTGGTCGGGTCCAGGTTTCAGCAACTTGAACTGTTATATGGTCGGGTCTAGGCTTCATAGTAACTTGCCTTGAAGAGAAAGGAGTCAAATTCTACCTGGTCGGGTTTCAGGCTTCACAACAACTTGATAGTAACGACTCCTTTGGGGATTGAAATGTCTTTACAGGGTGTTAAGGGGTTTCATCCATTTTTTTATAATAGCTTGAGAAACAAACTCAAGCTGGGGAATTTGCAGTTTGTTGGGGAAATAAACCCTGTTGAAGAGAATATTTGACGATCTGCAGGGGAGATAAATTCTTTAGACAGAAAGTCCACAAGGTTTCCAACTCAGCTGGGGAATGTCAGAATAATTCCAAGCCTTGATTGTATCTGAGGAGATATTGAACGATGTCATACCCCAAATTTTCCCTACCTCTTTTTACTTTTTTCTGGATTTGAACTTTGCATCCCATTTGCATCAGTTTCGCTAATTTATTTACATATCATATGCTTCATTGAACAAGGCACTTTGGTTCAAGAAGTAGCATTTGTGCAAGACTAGGGTTTCATGTTGGTTTTAAGGTTGCTTCATCAGCTAAAGACAGTTTCATCTGATTCTTAGGCAGTGAACTATGTGGAATTAAGATTCTGAGGCGTCGTTGTTGTGGATTTCTTATTCATCAAGTTACAAAGTTATTCTCCCTCCAGATTCATCAGTGCTAAGGATTAGGGTTTATTTCCCTACCAAAGGTCAAGATGCTAGGGTTTCGAGTTTTTGGTTTCTGTGAAGATGTTTCTTTCGCCCGCCTCGAAGCTGGCTCAAAGCTCAGGGCATTAGGTCAAGAATTTCACCTCCTCGCATTTCAAGTCTCTTCTTAAAGTCTATAAGCCATTGAGTCGAGAATTCGAAGTTTGAATTGACAAATGTGGAGTTTGGGCACAAGAAATAAGGTTGGGGGTTCATGACCGTCAAGACATGTTTTTGTTGCTTAAGTTACAAGTTACTTGCGTTGTGAATGTCAAAGTTGAAGTTCTGGTCAAGAAGTGCAAGTGTGATTCAGGCATGATATAGAGATCGAGGTTTAAGCGACCGGTGTTTTGAGTTCGAATTAACCAGTGGAATTAAATTCTCAAGCATTTATTTTGTTGGAGAGTTTGATTGGATTTTGAAAGATAAGGCGCATTGATTGCTTGAAGAACAAGTTACAACCATTGTTCATGATTTCTTGAGGTTTAAATTACAAAGTTAAGATGTGCATTCGGATTATTCAAGAGAAAGTTTAAGAATTCAAACAAGATTCAAGAGTAATTTAATTTCTACAACAAAGTTCATCATTGATAAATTCGGTCAAATTCGTGCTCATTACATTTTTTTAGACGAGTTACAAGGCTTGGAATCACAAGTACAGTTGCGGTTTACAAAACAAAAAAAAGAATTGAATGTCTTGCTTCATCTTCAAAATATTCACCCGCTCCTTGCTAGCTATGGCCTTTTCGTCTTTTAACCTTTCCTCGATCATCCAGTCCTCGGCTTCATGCAATAAAAAAAAATTAGCAAGCAATTGGTATGTAAAAATTTCCCAAACAATTATTTGTTAAAATAAAAATGCTCATCATGAGGGTTTGTATTTGGAATCAGATTAAAATGGAGTTTGTTTAATCATGGGCCTTTTTTCTCCCAATTGCAAATCACAAAAAGCTTGTGCTTTTTGGTTCATAAAAAAAAGAAAAAAAGAAGAAGTTTGCAAATATTTTTCAAACTGCCAACAACCCATAAAAACAAGCAAAGCAGCGCAAGCAGCAAGCCAAAACAACAAGAGGCAATGTAACAAAAAGCAACAGCGCGAACAACAAACATAACAGCAACAAACAATATCAGAACATCATAAACAGGCAGCAACATCCAAACAAAACAAGTAGTATAGCAAGCTAACATTATCCCAAATCCCCATGATGTCATCACCTTCCTAAATAGCAAACCCTTCAGATTCATTATAGGATAAAAGCAGTTTGCATCATTGAAAGATAAAGAGGAAAGAGACAGGTTTAAAGAAAGATAACACCTGCACATCCTGCATAACAGTCTGTATAACTCTGTCCAAAACCTGAGATTATAAGCCACAGAAAACTCCAAGCATGTCAATCCAATTTTTGCACCAAAATAGACATAGACAGGGCCTGTACTCAAAAAGGCATTCAAAACAGCATCATAATCTGTTCAAATTTCCCAAACCTTTTCCCTCTAAAAATCACTCTTCAATCTTTATATAAGAGAACCGAGTCAAGGAAAAAAGGGGGGACAAAAAAAAAACACCAACTACAAGCTGGAAAAAAAACACACCAAGAAATCTCATGAAGAACTTCTATCAAAACTCCTCCCTTACACTCTTCTTCAACTTTCATTGAAAGTAACTGCAAAAAAAAATTGTCAAGACTTCCTCCATTTTACTCCACAAAAAATCTCCATTGAACCTTCATACCTCCCTTCATCAATCTGCAAATTCAAAACTCATAAATTCAGCACAATAGAGAATGATTCACAACAATAACTCACAACAGACCTCTGTACACAACCCGTAAACCATTCATAATCATAGCCTAACACCTTCACTAACTTACCAAGCTCACGCTCTCACAACGGTGCGACAATATCGTGACTTCAAAAGAATAACATCAGAGACTCTATAATCTACACAACAACGACAATACAGAAGGCGAAGAAAGTTAGTAAAAAAGGTTATGCTGTTAAAATCCGGGAACTAACAGAAATGAAAGAGTTCGTAAGTGTGTATCAAAGAGGAAAACATACCTGAAATCTTGAAGACGCTTTCTCTGGCTTTCTTTCTCGACGCAGCTGTTGAAGAATCACCCGAGTTTTTCCAGTAGGTAAACTTTGGACTCTTGTTGTTTCCACATACTTATCCGTAAATCTATGATTGCGTTTGAATCAGTGAGATTTTTGTTTTCTTTTTGCTCGGAACTGAAACTGAGAGCCGCGATCTGAGTGTTGTGTTGGTTCAGGATAAAAAATCCTTTGTTTCCGTTGTTCACTGTGATGACTTCCATTTTAGCTTGCGGTTTTTTTTTCGCGTAGAAATTTTATTTACAGTTTGTAGTTTCGGTTGAGCGTAGATAAGAAAACAGAGGAAGTCGATTGGGAGGGTTGTGAGGTAGTTAGCGTAAACTTAGAGATTGGAAGGAGATTCTTGAGATGAGATAAGGGAAGATTAGATATTGGATAAATAGGAAGGGTTTTTTCGTTTGAGCTTGGAAGGAGATGGATGTTATGGTTGCTGGTTCAGGAAACTGAGAGAAACTTTTTATTGGAATTAGGCATGCAGCGGCCATGTTTAGTCTTTAGGGTTAGTTAATTTACCCTTTCACCCATTTCTGTTGGGTCTTCCAACCCGGCCAATTCACATCACTACACCACCCCTTTTTTTATTTATTATTCTTTTTGAAAGAAGATCATGACCGGGCTTCATCACCAAGCCCAACTATTTCTACTGCACACACACCCCTTGCGCCAGCTTAAAAGGTTTTTGCGCCTCATCTCAACACATCCCAGCCCAACGAATTCCCGGCCTTCCATCTCAATTTCTTGATTAACACTCATGCTCTAAATAAGTTTAATTTTATTATTTTGCTTAGTTATTTTATTGTTAATTAGCTTAGTTTAATGAGTAAAATTAATTGGGTAATCATACTTTTGGTTAAATACTTAATTTTATTAATTAGTCTAGTTTTAAAATTGATGTTGGTGACTTTGTGGATTTTTTTTAATTTTGTTTTAGTTTAGTTAACCCATTTCTTTATTATCTTGCTTAAGCCATATTTATTTACTTGAAAAAAATCATCATATGAAAACATAAAAAATACAAAAAAAAATATAGTACTTCTTTTATAATCTGTTAAACTAAATTTTTCTTTTAAATAGTCGTTTAGGATAGTTGATTTTGTAGATAATTTACATAGGTTATTTGTAAATTTTTGATTTGGTTGTATTGTTTGTTTAGTTGGATTCTTAATCGAACTTTTTATCCGATTCATCCCCATTCATAAAAATTTGTACCCCCATCCCCATATAGCCTGTAATAATTTAGAATTTTGTTCTTTTGCTATTTTTCACTGTATGTTTAAATTGTTAATCATTCATATTTTATCCAAGGTATAAACACCTGACCTCCTCTTGGGCTCATCATTAATGAACAGGTTTCAACTGACAAAATGCACACCCGTACACATTTCATAGTTTGGTCCTGGGCTATTCTACAGTGACAACTATTCGATCGATTGTTTCAATTGGTCGTTTAGAATACTAGCGCCACGCTAGTCCCACTACTTAGGACCATGCATATAGCCACCTTGTATGGAATTTTTTTCGTCTTATCCATTGAAGCAATTTCTCTCCCCTTGGTCCATGTACCAAGCATCGTCTTAAAGGGTCTCATAGGTTAGTTTAGGCATGGCCATTCTCATGAGGTTAATTAAGTTTTACCCTTGGTTAACCATAACCCGAATCAATCACTTTGGTCCATATACCAAGTGTTTCCATGCACAAAGGGTCTCATGGTTGAGGGTAGGAGCACCTATTCTCACGACATTAATCAAGTACACCCCTTGGTTAATCATAACCCAATTCAATTCCCATACCCCAAGCATTCTACTTACACTAATGCTACATATTTTGTTACTTGAGCCATGATCACCAAACACGACAACCCTTCACAAACACCTCCTCCTCTTGCCTATAACATGATCCCATAGGATGATTAGTTTCCTCTTCTTTAAAGATGCGAACTAATTAGACCTTAGGATGAAACCCTTGCATGACAACATTAGGGCTTTTTATAGTTTCCCCCATTTTTACCCTCTTTTTCTTTTGTCATTAAAACTTCTCATTCACAAATCAAAAATCCAAAAATACTTAATCATTATTTGAATTTATTTTAAAACTTACAAAAAACACTCAACCAATCAAAACTCCCCGAGGGGGCATATTATCTCCGTTCTACCGCGATATCGGCCGTGCCTATTGCTAGAATGCGTGCGTTAACGTCACCCACTAAAAAACACAAACAAACCATCCATTTTCTAGAGGAACTACGGTGTTCTGATTCCTTCATTGGATACGTAGGCAAAGGGTCGCAAAACCCTCACGAATGCAATAATCAAAAACCTTTTATTTCCCTTTAAGCAAACATAGTTGTAGATAAATTCACCCTTTAAGACAAACAAACAAAATGGATCCCGTTGAGTACAACGGATGCGAGGGGTGCTAATACCTTCCCCTCGCATAACCGACTCCCTTACCCTTTCTCTTGGTCGCAAGACCATCTTATCCATTCTCTTGTGGTTTTATCGATATTTCCCCTTCCTTTAGGATAAATAATGTTCGGTGGCGGCTCTGTGTTTTTTGCCGGTAGCTTCAGCTGGCGACTCTGCTGGGGAATTTTAGCGAGTCTCTCCTAGTTTTGTTTATTTGTATTTTTGGGTGTTTATTTATTTGCTTTATCTTGCTTTATTGTTTTATTTCTTTATTTATTTTATTCTTTTGTATATATTGCATATATTGTTGCTACTCACATATTCTGGATACATTGTGATGTTGGGTTTGGTGATTACTTTTGATAAGTCCTATACCCGGACTTGGGCTACACCTAGGATTAGGACGGGCGGTATAGTCATGTTAATTTTGAGGGAGTAATCCCGAAGAAGGAGGCATGAAAATCCTCCACTCAGTGGAGGTCCCCTTGAAAGTAGTGATGTTCACCGAGTAATCGGGAAGACATCGTTGCTTTCGACCTGGGAGCTCGAGAAGCTGAGGGCCGTAGAACCATTAACCCATCCTGGCCTTTTAGGTGCAATGCGGAGACTGTAACAGAGTAATCCGGAAGTAGTTGTCACGCGATATTGCACTCGGACGAGTTTTTCCTGCGAATATTACTGATTACCAAGTAATTGGGACGTCGGTAATATCCAAAGGAAGAGCGTAGACTTCGAGAACTCTTTAGAACCTTGTTCGGAAGGTGATAAACCCCTAGTACATACCTCATGGGTGGCTACTTTAACTCCATGCCTGTGACGTCGAACTTTTGATCCTGTTACTTTCAGCCTATGCAACGGACTACACAATCGTTATCCAGAATATGTGGAGCTGAGACTTCATGCAATAGCATACCATGACATCATATCATCATGTATATATATCTCATATCTAGGGAAATCCAAAGATAAGTCTCGTTGATATAACTTTTCAAAAAGAAAAAAAAGGAGAAATTTTAAAAGATAGATGAGTCTTTGGGTCTCCTCAGAAATGAAGATAAAGCATTCATCCATACTACCATGCATTCATTTTTCACAACAAAAGCTCATTGGGGTCCCTTTTCTCAGAATCCAGTAAACAACAAAGATGACTCATCCACATTCTTACCGTACCAGAGGCAACCAACAAAGGCTAATGGATATTTTTGAAGAGAATCAGAATGCACTCCGTCGGGATATGGACACTATGGGTACTCGCATGGATCAACTTATGGAAACCCTTCATGCCGTGATCAAGGGTCAAGAAGAACTACACCAAATTGTTGCCAAGCTTACTACTGCTACTCCTTCCACTTCTGCTAATGGGAGAAATGACAATGCAAATGTTGAGACTCCTACCGGTGCTCCTAGGAATGATGTCGACGATCATCATGATGTTATTAATCTCGATGAACCCCAAGTAAACCTTGTTGTCGGGGTTGCCAAAACTACAAAAATGTATCATGCTCTCGAAGAGCGACTTAGAGCCATGGAGGGTATCAAGGCTTCCGGATTCAATACTACTACAATGTGACTCGTGTGCTGGGAAGTTATTCCTCCCAAGTTCAAAGTCCCAGAGTTTGACAAATACAAAGGCACTTATTGCCCAGAGACTCATCTCCATTCCTATTGTCGCAAAATGGCGGTCTATGCTGAAAATGAACCATTACTCATGCATTTCTTTCAAGACAGCTTGACTGGGGCATCGTTGGATTGGTATATGCAATTAGAAATATCTCATGTCAGTACTTGGGGAGAGCTTGCTGACGCTTTTTTGAAACATTACCATTACAATACTGCCATGGCTCCTAGCCGTACTCACTCCAGGGGATGGTACAAAAGTCTGAAGAGTCTTTCAAAGAATACGCTCAGAGGTGGCGTGAACTGGTTGCAAGGGTCCAGCCTCCTCTCTTGGATCGTGAATTGACTTATTTGTTTGTGGGCACCCTGCAAGACCCATATCTCCAACATATACTCGGTAGTATTTCGACCTCCTTTTCGAACTTGGTCACCGTCGTGGAATGTATTGAAGATGGCCTCAAGTCAGGAAAAATTCAAGGTACATCTAGCGCTATCAATAGAAGTAACAAGAAACCTTGATTTGGCCTCCTCAAGAAGAAAGAAGGAGAGACTAGTGTTACTATCAACAAAGGAAAGACCCCGGTCCATCATCAAGATCAAGCTCTACACCGTCAAACATCATTTGTTCATCCTAATGTTCCTCGAGCATGTGCTACAATCTCAGCTCAACAACCGCGGGTGACTCAACATCAGTCAATCCATCATCAACATCAGTACACATAGAGACAACTGTATGTTCAACGAGCACGATCTGGGTCTTTTCAGCTGAGTCATCAACCCCAGGGGCAACAAGAACGAAAGAGGAATAAAGTTATTGAAAGGAGGGTGGATCCCATTCCCATGTCTTATGCTCAACTTCTCCCTCAGTTGTTTGCCAATCAGTTGGTTCAACTGCGTGAACTGGGTCCAACACCAAATCCTCTCCCACGAGGGTATGATGTCAGTGCTCGTTGTGAATTCCATTCGAGGGCTCTAGGCCACACAATTGAGAATTGTAGGGCATTAAAAAACAATGTTCAAGACCTCCTTGATGCCAAAGTTATCACGTTCACTCTAAAGGGTCTGATAATGGATTGAATCCCCTTGCTGAGATAGGTGTCAAGACTGCAAGAGCGTCTCCTCAATTGAGCCAGGGCTGAAGAAGTATCCTGAGCATGGAAATTTCTAATTTCATTTGAATTATCATTTGTAACCTTTCTTGTTTTGTTCAGTACCCATTGTATGCAAAATTGTTTGTCTTTTTATATTGAATCACCATGAATTGATTGTGTTTGTCTTGAACTAATCCATTCGTATTCACTCATTTATGTTTTGTTATTGTACTTGCTTTTGATGCTTAACTCTTTTTAATTTAAAGAAGAAAAAAATAACCCTTAAGGGAGGATGATGAAGATCTGATACTTAGATTCTCAAACGGTATGCTTTCGAATAAAACCTTGTTGACGATGTACATGCATTATTTTAAATCCCCAAACATCGGAGTTATAAGGAAGATAGACCCTCGTCAACCCTTTCGAGCTTTGAAGCAGGAGTTTCTTTTACACAGAAAAACCCTCAATTTTAACTCTGGGGCGGGTAGATTTCAGTTAATCCGATTGAGCATCCAGAACTCGTCAAGTGGGAGTTCCTAGGGATACAACAATGGTTATCCATCAAAGGGCTAGGAGAAGTTAACACCACAATGATAAATCGTCACCTACCAGCAGCGTGCATCGAAGAGAACGATATCACGATGGGTATCTCTTGCACAGTCAGGAGGTCAGCAGATGATGATACCACAACATTTATTCTTCATCTATCCAGGACTCATACAACCACAACCGTTTCCAACCAATCGAAGATGGCGCAAAGATCAATAACTTGTTCAAAAAGAAAGAGACAAAAAGCCTTGTTAAGTCAAAACTTGAAAAAACAGGAGACTTAGGCAAAAGTCAGGGCATCCCGCTGGACTGCAACTTCAAAATCAAGAAATTGTCCAGGAAAAATTAGGGAAAGCGAAATAAGAAATAATAATAATAACCCTCAGCAAAGAACAAGATTGAGTGATCAGACGGCAAGAAGCCAGTGATTGTCGGGTCTTAGAAACCCTTGTGGTTCCTTAATCATCAAAAACTCTCTTCTCAGGAGATGAGTGCTCGTATCGAGTTAACTGAACATAGGAACGGAGAACATCATGGAGAATGGGTGGGAACCAGATAATTTTGAGCCTTAAATCCTTTTTTCTAAAACCGTGAACCAGACCACGTTACAACCCTTAAAAGTCCTAACTGAAGCATGGGTTAATTCGAAAGCAATACTGTAGCGAGAATATGGAAACCTGACTCCTCGGGGATGTACTAAAATTTGATTTGGTGACACGTCACCTATTCATAAAAACAAAAAAAAACTGATGCTTCGACATCATTTCAATAAAAGTTTTTCGAACTTCAAGACAAGCATAAAATGTGCATTAGAATCATCATTCTTAGACAAACATTCGTTGCATATAAATAAGTGCTTGAATATCAAGTAAGCTTGCGTGATGAGCATCAATTGAAAACATGGTCATCTCGAAGGTTGAATTGCTGCAGAAACTTGTCAAAAAAACAAAGATTGATCTTATTCTGGGGCATTCCCTCAAGCTGCCAATCAGAGGCTATCACGTTGATAAATCTCTTCCATATTTTTCTAGTCAATCAGAATCAACCATGTCGATAAATCTCTTTAAACTTCAAACTGTGGGAATCAGGCTGAGTAACCTATTCAAAATTTGTGCAACCTGGGGCAGTTAAGTCGAGATTCGACAAATCTCTATAAGAATCCATGATCAGAGGCAGATTTTGGGGCATGCCACTTTGCATCGTATTATGACACGAATCTTCTAGCATTCCACTCGAAGAGATCCTTGCAGACAGGGGCATTCCTCCTCCCCTCTTATGGAGCTACTCAAGCAAATTCCTGTCATCCGTACAAATTCAATCAAGCTAAAAGCGTCATGATGTTCACTTAGGTTTAGTTAACATCCTCGGAATCATCATCATTCCCTGCAGATGTTTAAACACGCAACTCTCCAATAATGAAGTGAACTCGGGGCATCTGAAGACACTAATGTCCATTTCCTAATCCCCGAGTGGTTCGTGAAGTAAGGAAAGTCAGACGGGGCCCTTTCCTCCCTGCCAATAGAGAAAACTTGGGGAATTTGATGAGATCCATGTCTCTATTCAATCATTCATAAGCAGTCTAGCAGGTGAAGAAAGTCAGGTCAAGATACTCCTCCTCAACAAGATTTAATCCCCCAGTGAACTCGACAAGGCTAACTCTTTCTTCTTAAATTTCAAGCACCAGTCCATATTGGTACCTCAAGATGACGGACAATGGATCCCAATGATTTTTTGACATTTTGCATATAATAATCATCACGACATACTTCATTGCATCCTCAAACGCATAACATATCCATGGGTCATCATGTCACACCTCAAATGCATATGAAGCATGAGCCAGATTAATCCCAAATCAACAAAACATCCTCACAAGAATATCATCCTCATAATTCCCAATTAACATCTGTTATTACACTACCAACTAAAATAAACCATGGTGCCAGTACGTCGTACTCCCCCAACTCTCAATACTCACGTTATCTTTCATAGGGTCGTAGGTCGCTCGTAGGTCTTACCCTCACGTTATCTTTCGTAGGGTCGTAGGTCACTAGTAGGTCTTACCCTCACGTTATCTTTCATAGGGTCGTAGGTCACTCGTAGGTCTTACCCTCACGTTATCTTTCATAGGGTCATAGGTCGCTCGTAGGTCTTACCCTCACGTTATCTTTCATAGGGTCGTAGGTCGCTCGTAGGTCTTACCCTCATGCTATCTTTCATAGGGTCGTAGGTCGCTCGTAGGTCTTACCCTCACATTATCTTTCATAGGGTCGTAGGTCGCTCGTAGATCTTACCCTCACGTTATCTTTCATAGGGTCGTAGGTCGCTCGTAGGTCTTACCCTCATGTTATCTTTGCTAGGGTTGTAGGTCGCTCGTAGGTCTTACCCTCGCGTTATCTTTGCTAGGGTCGTAGGTCGCTCGTAGGTCTTACCCTCACGTTATCTTTCATAGGGTCGTAGGTCGCTCGTAGGTCTTACCCTCACGTTATCTTTAATAGGGTCGTAGGTCGCTCGTAGGTCTTACCCTCACGTTATCTTTTATAGGGTTGTAGGTTGCTCGTAGGTCTTACCCTCACGTTATCTTTGCTAGGGTCGTAGATCGCTTGTAGGTCTTACCCTCACGTTATCTTTGCTAGGGTCATAGGTCGCTCGTAGGTCTTACCCTCACATTATCTTTCATAGGGTCGTAGGTCGCTCGTAGGTCTTACCCTCATGTTATCTTTGCTAGGGTCGTAGGTCGCTCGTAGGTCTTACCCTCATGTTATCTTTGCTAGGGTCGTAGGTCGCTCGTAGGTCTTACCCTCACGTTATCTTTCATAGGGTCGTAGGTCGCTCGCAGGTCTTACCCTCATGTTATCTTTTTTAGGGTCGTAGGTCGCCCGTAGGTCTTACCCTCACTTTACCTTTCTTTTGAGTCATAGATTATACACCGATATTTACCTTTCTTTTTGGGTCTTGAAATACCTCTTGATAGATTCTCTGTCGTTATCAAGTTTGTGATCGGTGGATCTGGAACTGACTGTTTAACGCTGGTTCGCGGAATGTCGCGGAAGCAAGAGTCACCACCGTCTTTTATTTTCTCCAATATGGAAAGGACAAAAGCACAGAAAAATTCCTTATAGAGATTGCTCTCGGTTCGGGAGGTAGGTTATAGAAAGGGAAGGTGTTAGCACCCTTTCTATCCATGGTTATCCATGGGCTCTTAGATACTTGCTCATTTGTGTTTTCAAAAATGGTTTGTTTGCTTTTCAACTGTGGGTTTTAAAAAGTTTCTTTGAAAATTTCAGTTCGACTCTTGTATCGGTCCTCAAGAGTGTTTGAAAAGTTGCTTTTGAAAGCTTTTTGAAAAGGTGTCGGTGTGAAAAGTATTTTTGAATTTGTTTGAAATTTAGAGCAAGTATCTAGAGTCGTCTACCTACCCTAAGGAATTCGTCTATGTAAATGTCCTTTAAGGTAGTGCCATCCCACCATTGAGAGATAGGTAGCACCACCATTGGAGGTGTTCGGGTCAATTCGAGGTTCGGGACATGGTGATCACCAGAGCAATAGGAAGATACCTTAGAAGCTACCCTCATGCCAAGTTCCCGGATCATGAGGACTTACTAAGACATCCTCTACTCGACGATCACCTTTCGAGGGGCAAGGCAACAGTGAAGCGTACCCTAGGGGTGGTGTGTGATTTGTGTGTCGTTTTCAGATATTTTTGTCTTGCCAAGTATTGGTGATCTACGCTTTTGTTTTTACTTTAACATTCATTCTTGCATGCAAATTTATTAACAATTAAAAAAGTGCGGAATGTAAAAGTTCCTACGCTATTACAAAGGCGCGGGTCCACATCGCCAAATTAAATCCAGGACCCGATTTAAAATAAAATAAAGTAAAGTGCGAGAAATATAAAATGTCTAATTTACACGGCTTTGGGAGAATTACATGAATATTATAAGAAAGGAAATAAAATGTGCGAAACGAACTAATAATCGAAAGCGAGGGCGTTGGACCCTTTTTAATGAAATTAAATTATGATTAACAAATTAATTAAATTAAAATAAAAAGAAAAGATTTTTTGAGTTTTTGTATTTATGGATTTTTATGAGAGAATTAAATGAAATTAAAAAATTAATTAATTAACCCTAATTCTAACTATTTTTATTTATTAAGAAATATGTTAAAGTTGCACATAAAATTAACCTATTTAATTAATTCAATTTCATTTACAAAAATAAATAATTAATTATTATAATGGTAAAAGAAAAGAAAAAGATAAAAAGTGATTAAAACCCTAATTCTACAAATTTTTTAGTTTGTTAGAAGATATTAAAATTAATCCTAGAATTTAAAACTAAATTAATTGATACAATTTATTTACAAAGATATTAAAATAAAATATATTTTTGTTTTTTTGTCTTTTCTGGTTTTTATATTATTTTTTTTTATGTTATGAAAATATTGATTTAAAGAATTAAATTAAAATTAATTAAAACAAATAAAAGTAGAAAAAATACAAAAAAAGATGAAAGAGCAAACCAATGGGGGGTTCTGTCCCCAAACTGGAGGTCTTTGGCTAGCAATCAGGCCCATTTGTCTCAAGGCCTTGTTGACTTCAGGTGATCGCGTGTGGATTCGTTGACCAACGCACATGGTACCCTTCAAACGTTGGCCTTTGGATTAGGATTATGGGACAAGTGGCGTGCCTGGATTGTGGACGTACAGTGGGCGCTTGGAAGCGAGCTACACAGGAACATGGTTAGAAGAAAAATATGGAAATAAGAAGGGGGACCTGGGGTTCGAACCCAGGTCCCAGAGTTTACCAATGCAACGCCTGACCAATGGAGCTGTTAACGCACTTTGTATATTATATGAACCATAATTATTATAAGAAAAGACAAACGTTAGTGGTATGAGTCAGAAAAACGCGCGCTAGAATTCAAAGTGCTCAATCGTATGATGCCACATAATCTTCTTCTCCACTCGTTTGCGTTTTACCTGAAAAACAACAGTTAGATAGCGGGGGTTTTGAACCCCCACTAAATAGCAAGCATAAAAATAGCGAATAGAATATGGTGGCTCATAAATTGAGCGTGAATAGTGTGTTAAGTTCGTCCAAGCTTCCTGAGTTTAGCCATGGTACTGGGATGTCCTAATTTTATAGTATACGAAAATGCCCAATTTGGAGCTTGAGGAACCCTAGCGAGCTCCAATGGTGAAATCGTGTATGATGCACAAAAACTTAATTAAAACACATGGTTAGCTTCAGAATGGTCAGATTAGTCCAAATCAATAGAAAGAATGCAATGAAAATGCTTATAAATTGAAACACGAATAGGTACAAAATTTGAAACAGGACCACTTAGTTCTACCGTTTCTTGATGTTAGAGTTGATGATTTTGATTCAGACACGTTCCTTGAAGCCTCAGGAATGCAATGGGATAGTTTTCTTGCCTTGAAATGCTTTGGAATCACGTTTTCAGTTTTAGAATTTTTCACAAAAAGTGCAATGTTCTTCTTCAGCTTTGGGCGCAGCTTAGAGGTTTTTGTGCATTAGGTTTGCATTAGTATATGTAAGGAATGAATTAGGGTTGAGTTTTCAATCAAAAGATCTTTGCATTGATGAGAACAATATTTGATTTTCATGGCATATTTTTCAAATCTTTTTCACATGTTTTTGATGTCAATCATGGCCAATCTTCCCCATTTGAGTTGTGCACGAATCTTGAGCCTTTAAGGAGAGTTTATTCTGCACAAAAAGATTTAAAAACTTTGGTTTAGTATTTTTCCATATTTTATTTAATTTAAATGAATTAATTGTAATTAAAAATTCAAATAAATAAATAAAAATGATGAATAAATCCCCTTTGGGCCAAATGGTCGTGCATATGCTTTGGATGATGAATCTTGGAAGAAAATGTGGCCCATTAGCAATTTTAAAGCATTTGAAGCAAAGTTGACTTTTCAAAATGCCCAAAAATTTCCCAACTTCCACAAGGCATATCTTGCTCAATTTTTTAAGCTTTGATCATGTTCTTGGACATTTTGGAAAGGTCTTGAAGTCCTATAACCAATGCCTTTGGTCCCATGTCATTTTGATTTGCCAATCTCAAGTTATAGCCTTTGACTTAAAGTCCCTTTTTGTTGACTTTTGAAAATGACCTATAATGTTGAAATTGATAACTTTTTGTGAGAGCGTTTATTGGACTTGAAGTGTGAAGAGGAGTTGTAGGAAATGTCTTTCTCTTAAAAATGAGCTTTGGATGGAATTTTTCTGATAAACCATGTGGAAGTTATGCCTTGGTCAAGTTACAGTTGACTTTTTCCACTATCCAAATATGGAAACTTTTGCATCTTGAGACTTTTTAAGCCATACTTTGAGAATCATGATCAAGAATTGATCAAATGATGTTTGTGGCTTCAAAATGAGATGTTGACCAAAAATTTGGACTTTTGACTGTCAAATGACCATTTTGCCCCTGTAGTTGACTGTAGAGCAATTAGGGTTTTTGACTGTGCAATTTTGTGCTGTAAGTCTTGAAACTTGGTATGAGGATGCTTGACCATGTTTATAGGCATGTGGGACTTGATTGGACCCTTGGAAACTTCATTCTCTTTGTCAGAACCAAAACCCTAGTTTTTGACTGTTAGGAGGCCCTTGAACTGTGCAACCTTTGGGGAGATTTTGAAGCATGCTCTTTGCAATTCTTGAAGAATATGGGAGGGAAAATTTTGGGGTACAACAGTTGCCCCTGTTCAATCTTCTTAGACCTGAGGATGCAGATTGGCTGACGTGCCTTTCGTAATCCGAAGGTGGAAGATGATTGAACACTAGAGTGCCCAGAAATTTGCGCTTACATAGTAGTGTGATGATGGGAATGGGCTTATAGATGCCATTTGGAGATTGATGGATAAGATGATGGGCTTATAGATGCCATGCTGAGAGATGATGGATGGTGGATGGGCTTATATATGCCATCTGGATGTTGATCGCGTAAGAGATTCCTTAGCGAGAGCTTGCGTACCTGAAAAGGAAAAATGATTACCTGACCTGTTACAGGAGCTGGTCTTCAAATTCTTTGTGTAGAGGTGTCCTGTCTGGTTACAGGAGCTGGATCTGGAGCTTCGAACGACAATGAATGAACCAGGGATGGTTACTACCTCAACAGGAACGCTGAGAGAACCTTGGGTGATTACTACCTCAACAGGAACGCTGAGAGAATCTTGGGCGACTTCTACCTCAACAGTATCGCTGAGAGAATCTTGAGACGATTACTACCTCAGCAGGAACGCTGAGAGAATCTTAGATATCTTCTACTGAGTCTTTATCAGGAAAATCTGTTAGGGGTCGATTTAACTGGACTAGAGAAGGCCTTTGACTGGATAAGAAACAGGAAAATCTTAGGGTCGATTTAACTGAACCGGTCTAGGTCTTGAAATCTTCAACTGGATAAGAAACAGGGAGATCTTAAGGTCGATCTGACTGAACCAGAGAAGGCCTTTGACTGGATAAGAAACAGAAAAATCTTAGGGTCGATTTAACTGAATCGGTCTAGGTCTTGAAATCTTCAACTGGATAAGAAACAGGGAGATCTTAGGGTCGATCTGACTGAACCAGAGAAGGCCTTGGACTGGATAAGAAACAGAAAAATCTTAGGGTCGATTTAACTGAACCGGTCTAGGTCTTGGAATCTTCAACTGGATAAGAAACAGGGAGATCTTAGGGTCGATCTGACTGAACCAGAGAAGGCCTTGGACTGGATAAGAAACAGAAAAATCTTAGGGTCGATTTAACTGAACCGGTCTAGGTCTTGAAATATAGTTGAGAACTTAACTGGATCTTTCATGCATGCTATAATGTATGGAAGTGCGATGTTTATGAATGTATCTTTTTCGTCTCAGGAAAATAAATCCTTGACGGGTGCTGGGAAGTCACTCCTGGGCTGATGTTGAAGAATAGATCTTTGCTTCCGCTGGGGATGATAGTTGCAAGAATACCAGTAGGAGAAGATAACTCTGTTGGGGAATAAACTTGGCGAATGGATTACTCTGCGGGGAGAAAGTTACTCTAGCGATCTTGCTGGAAAACAATACTCTGTGGGGAGAGAGGTACTTTGTTGAGATGTTGATGGTAACTTTGCTGGGGATACCATTGTTGTATTTGGAAGTGTTAATAGACTTCACTGGGGATAGGAAGGCTTCGTCGAGGACGATCTTTCCGTGGCTTTTGGCTGAGGATAACCCAGTTATATCCTGGTAGGGAAATAATTCTTTGAATAAAGCCGGGAGACGCGTTCGTGCTCTGTGAGGATAAGCTTCCAGAATGTAATGGGGATAAGCTTACTGCTTGGGGAGATGGATTCCAACTTTCCTGGGGAACCTGGATTGGACTCTCCTGGGGAAATTTTTTTGAACTGTAATCTTTGTAAGTTGAAAGGGGGAACCTATGTAGGGTTGCTTGATGATGAGCTTGTGTAAAACTGTATCTTTGGAGGGAGGAAACCTGTGTAGGGTTTACTTTGAGGTTGGGCTCGTGTGGAGCTGCATTTGGAGTTGAAGGAAACCTGTGTAGGGTTTGCTGACAATGAATTCGTATAAAATTGCATCCTTGAAAATAGAGGACCTGTGTAGGGTTTCTAGGTGACGAGTCCGTGTAAAACTACATCTGGAGTTTTGAGAAGGAAACCTATGTAAGGTTTACTGATGACGAGTCTGTGTAAAACTACGTCTGGAAAGGGATAACCTGTGTAGGGTTACTTCGGGATAAGTTCGTGTAAAACTTCTGGAGGAACCGGGGTAAGGTTACTGCAGGGTGAGTTCGTGTAAAACTTCTTGATGAACCGGGGTAAGGTTATCTTTGAGGTAAGTCCGTGTAAGACTTCTGGAGGAACCGGGGTAAGGTTACTGCAGGATAAGTTCGTGTAAAACTTCTTGATGAACCGGGGTAAGGTTATCTTTGAGGTAAGTCCGTGTAAGACTTCTGGAGGAACCAGGGTAAGGTTACTGCAAGATAAGTTCGTGTAAAACTTCTTGATGAACCGGGGTAAGGTTATCTTTGAGGTAAGTCCGTGTAAGACTTCTGGAGGAACCGGGGTAAGGTTACTTGTGTGAGACTTCGTCTGAAAACTGAGAAGGAACCGGCGTAGGGTTACTTTGATGATAAGTCCGTGTAAGACTTTTTCTGAAAGAAAAGGAACCGGTGTAGGGTTGCCTGTGGATGAGTCCGTGTAAGACTTTGTCTGAAAGTTGAGAAGGAACCGGTGTAGGGTTGCTTTGATGATAAGTCCGTGTAAGACTTTTTCTGAAAGAAAAGGAACCGGTGTATGGTTGCCTGTGGATGAGTCCGTGTAAGACTTTGTCTGAAAGTTGAGAAGGAACCGGTGTAGGGTTGCCTGATGATGATCAAGTGGATGATTGTCCTGTTTGGTTTCGGATGTTAACCCATGATCTGGAATTTGTAAAGGTAGATGGTAATCATCTTTGTATTAACCTTTCCTTGGCACTTTGGTTGACATAGCAACTAGATCGCCTGGACGACTCATTATTGCCCTTGTTTCTGAGGTGAGGGGAAAAGATGCCTTGTGGAGGTAGTTGACAAATCTTCTGGTAGACAGATGATTAGATGCCGGGACATAGTCGTACGCTTAAATCCCTAATTTTTGCCTGGACCGCCCCTTCGGGTTTTCAGTCCACCGGGATACCCATTTTTGCCCAAGCCGCGTTTTCAGGTTTTCGACTTGCCGGGTGTACAGATTTTTTTCATTTCATCCCTTATTTTTGCCCGAACCCTTTTGGTTCGCCGGGAAGCCCTTATTTTTTTCCTAGGTGTGTCAACCTAGCGGGTCTTTGATTTTGCGTAGTATTTTTTCGACTATGTCCATGCTCTCAGGATGTAGGGAGATGCCCCTGTTATTGATATTGCATTGCCGTACCACTAGAAGATGTCTGATCAGGCAAGATTCGTTGTCGAAATGCCCCAGGTGATCCAGATGGAGATTTGCCCCAAGCTGGTTGGCCTTTTGAGAGATTCTCCGAATCTTGATTTAACTGCCCCAGATGATGGACAATGATCATGCCTGCCCCTTGGTTGGGAGTGCTTTGGCCCATAAGATATTCTTCGTGCGAATTTCTTTGCTGTTCAAACAAATAGTCATATGTGCAAGCAATGTTATTTCAAAAATGCAAAGATTATGTCTGTCTTGAAGATTTTGAAAAATGCATTTTTTCATAAAACACAAGTGAATTTTGTAAATCGTGATGTCAACCCGTTATTTTACCGCAAGCCTTAAGGAGTCAGGATACCTTTCGTAACAGTATGCCTTCGAACTAACCCATGCTTCACCTAGGACTTTTAAGGGTTGTAGCGTGGCCTGGTTCACGGTTTAAGAAACAAAGGATAAAGGCTCAAATTATTTGTACCTACCCGTTCTTCGTGATGTTCTTCAAACCTAAACTCAGTTGATCATGCGTTAGACCTTGTTTGAGTCTTTGCTTTGATATTCCGGTGATGGTTCGGATATTGACAGTTTATGGGGAATAGGCAGTCATTTCCCTTTTTTTTTGTTGAGGGTTTGTAGGACCTCTTTCTTTTTTGATTTTGTTATCCCTGTTTTTTGCCTGAACTGTTTCTTTTGTGATTACAGTCAGCGGGATGCCCCAGTTTCGTAAGTCCCCTTTATAGGTTTTGACTTTTTGGGCTTTTCATTTATGATTTTTTTTTCCGATAATGACTGCTTGTCCTTATGATTGTTCTGAACCATCACTGTCTTTTGTTTTGTAAGGACCTCTTTGGTGCCATTCGTTATGCACTTGGATCAACTGAGAGAACTACCCTGCCCCAGGTTATGATAAAGGGTTTTAATTTTCGAAAAGAAAAACTCCTACTTCTTTGGCTCAGAGGGGTTGACGAGGGATTATCTTCCTTATAACTCCAGTGTTTAGGGATTGAAACAATGCCTGTACCTCATCAGCGGGGTCTGTTCAAAAGTATACTGTAGATTATGGTATCGTTTTCGTCATCCTCCCTCAAGAGGCTTAGCATTATTAACTAAGAGTTGATCATCACAAAAATATGAAAACAGTTTTAAGTATAGTAAACATAATTAATTCAAGACAGACATGTGTAATGCATTCATGAAATAAAAGAGTTTATCATGACAATTGTTTATTTGAACAAGAAGAGAAAAGTACAACTTGAATTCAAATGAACAAAAATCTCTCAATCCTAGCCATGTTTTGGCAAAGGAGCAGTGGTCATAATGGGAGTCTCAGCAGGCTCGAACTCGATCTCCTTAGCGTCGATCATATTCTGGATTTTATACTTCAGCGCCCAACAGTCCTCAGTATCGTGCCCCGGGCTATCAGAATGATAAGCACACCTCGCCTCTGGATTGTAGTTTGGAGAGGAGGTCTTGGGATTTGCAGGAGGGTTGATCACCGCAATCAGGTTCATTTTCAACATGTGCTGCAATGCTTGGGACCATGGCATGTTGATGTTGGTGAATTGTATTTTAGGCTCGTCCGGTCTTCGCTGATTTCCCTTTGGTGGTTGTCAGCGTGGTGCAGAACCAGAGATCATGACTGCCCCTGCATGTTGGTCATGACGACTCTTTTGACTGTATGCAGCATTAGATTCCTTCTTTCCCATGTAAGGCTTTTTGTGAGTATCAGAAGGTGTGGCCTCTTGGATCTTCCCGGCCTTGATACCAGCTTCAATTCTTTCCCCAGTCCGAATGAGGTCGGCAAACCCTGCAGATGAATTACCAATGAGATGATTGAAGAACGGCCCAGATAGGGTCCCCAAGAACATATCAACGAGTTCCCGGTCAGTTAGAGGTGGTTGTACCCTCCCAGCAAGGTCTCTCCATCTCTGCGCATATTCTTTGAAACCTTCTCCTGATCCTAACGACATGCCCTGGAGTTGGGTACGTGTAGGAGCGAGGTCGGCATTATACTGATACTGCTTGTAAAAAGCAGTAGCCAACTCCTCCCAGTTACGAACCTTGGTTCCATCCAGCTGATAGAACCATTCGAGATGAGTCCCTGAAAGACTCTCCTGGAAGAAGTGGATCCACAAGTTCTTGTCCACAGTGTATGGTTGAATCTTCCGCACATAAGATTTGAGATGCAGCCTGGGACAGGATGCCCCATCATACTTAGCAAAAGAAGGAACCTTGAATTTGTGTGGGATCACCACACCAGAAGATAGACCCAGGTCTCCGAAATCCAACCCAGGCACTTGTTGAATTTCCATGGCATTCAGACGATCCTCTAGTTGTTTGTACCGGTCCTCAGCTGGAGGGTACTGCTCATCATTGAACTTCGTCTCGTTGTCAGAGACCACTGGACTAGGCACCTCTCTCTCATGGTGACTGCCTTCCCCCACAGATGGAGTGGTCCTCTCAGCTTCATTCTGTAGTGTGTTCCCAGATCTGCGTCTAGGGTTGAACAAAATAGTCCTCTTGTTCTTCTTCTTCTGAATCAGAGTCTTCAATTCCTTTTGACCCTGGGCTAGACTCATAATCAACTCCTGGAACTGGGCATTCTGGGCCTGGAGGGCCTTGATAGTTTGTCCCTCGGATGATTCAGGATTCATGATGGCTGCTGAAATAAACAGCGAAGAAGGTAAGTGACCTGCAACAAGTGTACCTGTAATGCAATGATATGTATGATATGCATGCAATGTTTTCAAGGACCTCGCGGGGTAAACAAGAAATTTGTTAAAATTTGAAACCGGTAGCTTGATTGAAGGCACTGCATATTGTTGAGAGTCCTTCTTCAAGGGTCAAAGGCTCACCATATCCAGTGGGTCATAGCCCCTGACAACCTTGTCTGGAGGAAAATAAATCCTCTTTGCCCCTTGCTGGGATAGTTGATTCACCATGACCTGCATCATAAGCCCTTGAGATCCTTGAAATGGGTTAGGATGTATGCAATGGCATGATGTTAGGGTATGCATGGGGTAATGTGAGTAACCCTGTTATGAGTCCGAATTAAGGACATAAACAAAACCTGCGAGAAACTCGAGTGTCAGATAACAAGCATGCAAATAGTCAAGTTGGAAGGCACACAAGTCACACAAGAGAAGCCCTTAGAGTTTAGGCCAGCATGTGGTCTAGGTATTACCCTCTTGAAGTTGGTGGGCTCAAACCTGTCCTATCAAAGTAACCGGGTTCTAAGGGTCCCAATATCATTGGATTGCTTTCATTGTTCATCATTTCGATTTAGCCACTGAACTGGCGACCGAAATATTCCAGGAAAACAACCCTCAATTGAGTGTAGTATCGAGTATCAACCAACCTCGGACTGCACCAAAGTCAGTTATCTCACTACCCTAAAGAGGCCAAGATAGTTCAATTAAGGTTCCTAAGGTCTGTTGATGCTTCATGACACCACACGGAGGCCCCGTACTCTCCTTGACTGAACTCAAGGGTTACCGGTACACACCAAAGTGCCACATCAACGTAGCAGACTGTTTCAACCATATCGGTATACCCCGCATAGTTCCCTCACAGCCTTGTTGCTACTTTCTAAGAAGGTATCCCCAGATTCGGGTTAGGATCTATAGAACTCCCAAGACAGTACCCACAATAATAAAGCAAACAATTCAAACAATTGAAAACACAAGTGATCTTAGTCCTAAGGTACACCTCACTTTATAAGTGTCCCCAACAGAGTCGCCAGTTCTGTGATCGGTGGATCTGGAACTGACTGTTTAACGCTGGTTCGCAGAATGTCGCAGAAGCAAGAGTCGCCACCGTCTTTTATTTTCTCCAATATGGAAAGGACAAAAGCACAGAAAAATTCCTTATAGAGATTGCTCTCGGTTCGGGAGGTAGGTTATAGAAAGGGAAGGTGTTAGCACCCTTTCTATCCATGGTTATCCATGGGCTCTTAGATACTTGCTCATTTGTGTTTTCAAAAATGGTTTGTTTGCTTTTCAACTGTGGGTTTTAAAAAGTTTCTTTGAAAATTTCAGTTCGACTCTTGTATCGGTCCTCAAGAGTGTTTGAAAAGTTGCTTTCGAAAGCTTTTTGAAAAGGTATCGGTGTGAAAAGTATTTTTGAATTTGTTTGAAATTTTGAGCAAGTATCTAGAGTCGTCTACCTACCCTAAGGAATTCGTCTGTGTAAATGTCCTTTAAGGTAGTGCCATCCCACCATTGAGAGATAGGTAGCACCACCATTGGAGGTGTTCGGGTCAATTCGAGGTTCGGAACATGGTGATCACCAGAGCAATATGAAGATACCTTAGAAGCTACCCTCATGCCAAGTTCCCGGATCATGAGGACTTACTAAGACATCCTCTACTCGACGATCACCTTTCGAGGGGCAAGGCAACAGTGAAGCGTACCCTAGGGGTGGTGTGTGATTTGTGTGTCGTTTTCAGATATTTTTGTCTTGTCAAGTATTGGTGATCTACGCTTTTGTTTTTACTTTAACATTCATTCTTGCATGCAAATTTATTAACAATTAAAAAAGTGCGGAATGTAAAAGTTCATACGCTATTACAAAGGCGCGGGTCCACATCGCCAAATTAAATCCAGGACCCGATTTAAAATAAAATAAAGTAAAGTGCGAGAAATATAAAATGTCTAATTTACACGGCTTTGGGAGAATTACATGAATATTATAAGAAAGGAAATAAAATGTGCGAAACGAACTAATAATCGAAAGCGAGGGCGTTGGACCCTTTTTAATGAAATTAAATTATGATTAACAAATTAATTAAATTAAAATAAAAAGAAAATATTTTTTGAGTTTTTGTATTTATGGATTTTTATGAGAGAATTAAATGAAAATAAAAATTAATTAATTAACCCTAATTCTAACTATTTTTATTTATTAAGAAATATGTTAAAGTTGCACATAAAATTAACCTATTTAATTAATTCAATTTCATTTACAAAAATAAATAATTAATTATTATAATGGTAAAAGAAAAGAAAAAGATAAAAAGTGATTAAAACCCTAATTCTACAAATTTTTTAGTTTGTTAGAAAATATTAAAATTAATCCTAGAATTTAAAAATAAATTAATTGATACAATTTATTTACAAAGATATTAAAATAAAATATATTTTTGTTTTTTGTCTTTTCTGGTTTTTATATTATTATTTTTTATGTTATGAAAATATTGATTTAAAGAATTAAATTAAAATTAATTAAAACAAATAAAAGTAGAAAAAATACAAAAAAAGATGAAAGAGCAAACCAATGGGGGGTTATGTCCCCAAACTGGAGGTCTTTGGCTAGCAATCAGGCCCATTTGTCTCAAGGCCTTGTTGACTTCAGGTGATCGCGTGTGGATTCGTTGATCAACGCACATGGTACCCTTCAAACGTTGGCCTTTGGATTAGGATTATGGGACAAGTGGCGTGCCTGGATTGTGGACGTACAGTGGGCGCTTGGAAGCGAGCTACACAGGAACATGGTTAGAAGAAAAATATGGAAATAAGAAGGGGGACCTGGGGTTCGAACCCAGGTCCCAGAGTTTACCAATGCAACGCCTGACCAATGGAGCTGTTAACGCACTTTGTATATTATATGAACCATAATTATTATAAGAAAAGACAAACGTTAGTGGTATGAGTCAGAAAAACGCGCGCTAGAATTCAAAGTGCTCAATCGTATGATACCACATAATCTTCTTCTCCACTCGTTTGCGTTTTACCTGAAAAACAACAGTTAGATAGCGGGGGTTTTGAACCCCCACTAAATAGCAAGCATAAAAATAGCGAATAGAATATGGTGGCTCATAAATTGAGCGCGAATAGTGTGTTAAGTTCGTCCAAGCTTCCTGAGTTTAGCCATGGTACTGGGATGTCCTAATTTTACAGTATACGAAAATGCCCAATTTGGAGCTTGAGGAACCCTAGCGAGCTCCAATGGTGAAATCGTGTATGATGCACAAAAACTTAATTAAAACACATGGTTAGCTTCAGAATGGTCAGATTAGTCCAAATCAATAGAAAGAATGCAATGAAAATGCTTATAAATTGAAACACGAATAGGTACAAAATTTGAAACAGGACCACTTAGTTCTACCGTTTCTTGATGTTATAGTTGATGATTTTGATTCAGACACGTTCCTTGAAGCCTCAGGAATGCAATGGGATAGTTTTCTTGCCTTGAAATGCTTTGGAATCACGTTTTCAGTTTTAGAATTTTTCACAAAAAGTGCAATGTTCTTCTTCAGCTTTGGGCGCAGCTTAGAGGTTTTTGTGCATTAGGTTTGCATTAGTATATGTAAGGAATGAATTAGGGTTGAGTTTTCAATCAAAAGATCTTTGCATTGATGAGAACAATATTTGATTTTCATGGCATATTTTTCAAATCTTTTTCACATGTTTTTGATGTCAATCATGGCCAACCTTCCCCATTTGAGTTGTGCACGAATCTTGAGCCTTTAAGGAGAGTTTATTCTGCACAAAAAGATTTAAAAACTTTGGTTTAGTATTTTTCCATATTTTATTTAATTTAAATGAATTAATTGTAATTAAAAATTCAAATAAATAAATAAAAATGATGAATAAATCCCCTTTGGGCCAAATGGTCGTGCATATGCTTTGGATGATGAATCTTGGAAGAAAATGTGGCCCATTAGCAATTTTAAAGCATTTGAAGCAAAGTTGACTTTTCAAAATGCCCAAAAATTTCCCAAATTCCACAAGGCATATCTTGCACAATTTTTTAAGCTTTGATCATGTTCTTGGACATTTTGGAAAGGTCTTGAAGTCCTCTAACCAATGCCTTTGGTCCCATGTCATTTTGATTTGCCAATCTCAAGTTATAGCCTTTGACTTAAAGTCCCTTTTTGTTGACTTTTGAAAATGACCTATAATGTTGAAATTGATAACTTTTTGTGAGAGCGTTTCTTGGACTTGAAGTGTGAAGAGTAGTTGTAGGAAATGTCTTTCTCTTCAAAATGAGCTTTGGATGGAATTTTTCTGATAAACCATGTGGAAGTTATGCCTTGGTCAAGTTACAGTTGACTTTTTCCACTATCCAAATATGGAAACTTTTGCATCTTGAGACTTTTTGAGCCATACTTTGAGAATAATGATCAAGAATTGATCAAATGATGTTTGTGGCTTCAAAATGAGATGTTGACCAAAAATTTGGACTTTTGACTGTCAAATGACCATTTTGCCCCTACAGTTGACTGTAGAGCAATTAGGGTTTTTGACTGTGCAATTTTGTGCTGTAAGTCTTGAAACTTGGTATGAGGATGCTTGACCATGTTTATAGGAATGTGGGACTTGATTGGACCCTTGGAAACTTCATTCTCTTTGTCAAAACCAAAACCCTAGTTTTTGACTGTTAGGAGGCCATTGAACTGTGCAACCTTTGGGGAGATTTTGAAGCATGCTCTTTGCAATTCTTGAAGAATATGGGAGGGCAAATTTTGGGGTACAACAAAGTTCTACTCATTGTATTTAAGTTATCATTTTGTCAAGTAATTCTACTTTTAGTCATTACAACATCGTCAACCATATCCTTTCAGTCACTTTATCGCCCACTCCCTCGAGAACCTTGTATTGGCGCCATTACCCCAATACAAGCTACCCTTTCTCAACCATGTTTTATCCATCATGACCAGTCCACCAGGAGACCAATTTGTCTTTCCCCAACAGGCATTCACACCAGTGAATAATACTCACACCATCTCTCCAGGGCAAATTTCGGGTCCTGGTATTTAATCATCTTCCACCTTGAACTTACGAAAGGCCGACGCCAATATCACATTCAAGTTTAAGACGATTAAATAGGGGCAGCTGTCGTACCCCAAATTTTCCCTACCTCTTTTTACTTTTTTCTGGCTTTGAACTTTGCATCCCATTTGCATCATTTTCGCTAATCCATTTACATATCATACGCTTCATTGAACAAGGCACTTTGGTCCAAGAAGTAGCATTTGTGCAAGACCAAGGTTTCATGTTTGTTTTAAGGTTTCTTCATCAGCTAATGGCAGTTTCATCTGATTCTTGGGCAGTGAACTATGTGGAATTAAGATTCTGAGGCGTCGTTGTTGTGGATTTCTTATTCATCAAGTTACAAAGTTATTCTCCCTCTAGATTCATCAGTGCTAAGGATTAGGGTTTATTTCCCTACCAAAGGTCAAGATGCTAGGGTTTCGAGTTTTTGGTTTCTGTGAAGATGTTTCTTTCGCCCGCCTCGAAGCTGGCTCAAAGCTCAGGGCATTAGGTCAAGAATTTCACCTCCTCGCATTTCAAGTCTCTTCTTAAAGTCTCTAAGCCATTGAGTCGAGAATTCGAAGTTTGAATTGACAAATGTGGAGTTTGGGCATATGAAATAAGGTTGGGGGTTCATGACCGTCAAGACATGTTTTTGTTGCTTAAGTTACAAGTTACTTGCATTGTGAATGTCAAAGTTGAAGTTCTAGTCAAGAAGTGCAAGCGTGATTCAGGCATGATATAGAGATCAAGGTTTAAGCGACCGGTGTTTTGAGTTCAAATTAACCAGTGGAATTAAATTCTCAAGCATTTATTTTGTTGGAGAGTTTGATTGGATTTTGAAAGATAAGGCGCATTGATTGCTTGAAGAACAAGTTACAACCATTGTTCATGATTTCTTGAGGTTTAAATTACAAAGTTAAGATGTGCATTCGGATTATTCAAGAGAAAGTTTAAGAATTCAAATAAGATTCAAGAGTCATTTAATTTCTAAAACAAAGTTCATAATTGATAAATTCGGTCAAATTCGTGTTCATTACATTTTTTTTGAGACGAGTTACAAGGCTTGGAATCACAAGTACAGTTGCGGTTTACAAAACAAAACAAAAAAAAAAAGAATTGAATGTCTTGCTTCATCTTCAAGAAATTCACCCGCTCCTTGCTAGCTATGGGCTTTTCGTCTTTTAAACTTTCCTCGATCATCCAGTCCTAGGGTTCATGCAATAAAAAAAAATTAGCAAGCATTTGGTATGTGAAAATTTCCCAAACAATTATTTGTTAAAATAAAAATGCTCATCATGAGGGTTTGTATTTGGAATCAGATTAAAAGGGAGTTTGTTTAATCATGGGCCTTTTTTCTCCCAATTGCAAATCACAAAAAGCTTGTGCTTTTTGGTTCATAAAAAAAAAAGAAGAAGTTTGCAAATATTTTTCAAACTGCCAACAACCCATAAAAACAAGCAAAGCAGCGCAAGCAGCAAGCAAAAACAACAAGAGGCAATGTAACAGAAATCAACAGCGCGGACAACAAACATAACAGCAACAAACAGTATCAGAACATCATAAACAGGCAGCAACATCCAAACAAAACAAGTAGTATAGCAAGCTAACATTATCCCAAATCCCCATGATGTCATCACCTTCCTAAATAGCAAACCCTTCAGATTCATTATAGGATAAAATCAGTTTGCATCATTGAAAGATAAAGAGGAAAGAGACAGGTTTAAAGAAAGATAACACCTGCACATCCTGTATAACAGTCTGTATAACTCTGTCCAAAACCTGAGATTATAAGCCACAGAAAACTCCAAGCATGTCAATCCAATTTTTGCACCAAAATAGACATAGACAGGGCATGTACTCAAAAAGGCATTCAAAACAGCATCATAATCTGTTCAAATTTCCCAAACCTTTTCCCTCTAAAAATCACTCTTCAATCTTTATATAAGAGAACCGAGTCAAGGAAAAAAGGGGGGACAGAAAAAAACACCAACTACAAGCTGGAAAAAAAACACACCAAGAAATCTCATGAAGAACTTCTATCAAAACTCCTCCCTTACACTCTTCTTCAACTTTCATTGAAAATAACTGCAAAAAAAAAAATTGTCAAGACTTCCTCCATTTTACTCCACAAAAAATCTCCATTGAACCTTCATACCTCCCTTCATCAATCTACAAATTCAAAACTCATAAATTCAGCACAATAGAGAATGATTCACAACAATAACTCACAACATACTTCCGTACACAACCCGTAAACCATTCATAATCATAGCCTAACACATTCACTAACTTACCAAGCTCACGCTCTAACAACGGTGCGACAATATCATGACTTCAAAAGAATAACATCAGTGACTCTAGAATCTACACAAAAACGACAATACAGAAGGAGAAGAAAGTTAGTAAAAAAGGTTATGCTGTTAAAATTCGGGAACTAGCAGAAATGAAAGAGTTCGTAAGTGTGTATCAAAGAGGAAAACATACCTGAAATCTTGAAGACGGTTTCTCTGGCTTTCTTTCTCGACACATCTGTTGAAGAATCACCCGAGTTTTTCCAGTAGGTAAACTTTGGACTCTTGTTGTTTCCACATACTTATCCGTAAATCCATGATTGCGTTTGAATTAGTGAGATTTTTGTTTTCTTTTTGCTCGGAACTGAAACTGAGAGCCGCGATCTAAGTGTTGTGTTGGTTCAGGATCAAAAATCCTCTGTTGTCGTTGTTCATTATGATGATTTCCATTTTAGCTTGCGGTTTTTTTTTCGCGTAGAAATTTTGTTTTCAGTTTGTAGTTTCGGTTGAGCGTAGATAAGAAAATAGAGGAAGTCGATTGGGAGGGTTATGAGGTAGTTAGCATAAACTTAGAGATTGGAAGGATATTCTTGAGATGAGATAAGGGAAGATTAGATATTGGATAAAGAGTAAGGGTTTTTTCGTTTGAGCTTGGAAGGAGATGGATGTTATGGTTGCTGGTTCAGGAAACTGAGAGAAACTTTGGATTCGAATTAGGCATGCAGCGGCCATGTTTAGTCTTTAGGGTTAGCTAATTTACCCTTTCACACATTTCTGTTGGGTCTTCTAACCCGACTCATTCACATCACTACACCACCCTTTTTTTTATTTATTATTCTTTTTGAAAGAAGATCATGACCGGGCTTCATCACCAAGCCCAACTATTTCTACTGCCCACACACCCCTTGCGCCAGCTTAAAAGGTTTTTGGGCCTCACCTCAACACATCCTAGCCCAACGAATTCCCGGCCTTCCATCTCAATTTCTTGATTAACACTCATGCTCTAAATAAGTTTAATTTTATTATTTTTCTTAGTTATTTTATTGTTAATTAGCTTAGTTTAATGAGTAAAATTAATTGGGTTATCATACTTTTGGTTAAATATGTAATTTTATTAATTAGTCTAGTTTTAAAATTGATGTTGGTGACTTTGTGGATTTTTTTTAATTTTGTTTTAGTTTAGTTAACCCATTTCTTTATTATCTTGCTTAAGCCATATTTATTTACTTGAAAAAAAATCATCATATGAAAACATAAAAAATACAAAAAAAAAAAAATATAGTACTTCTTTTATAATCTATTAAACTAAATTTTTCTTTTAAATAGTCGTTTAGGATAGTTGATTTTGTAGATAATTTACATAGGTTATTTGTAAATTTTCGATTTGGTTGTATTGTTTGTTTAGTTGGATTCTTAATCGAACTTTTGATCCGATTAATCCCCATTCATAGAAATTTGTACCCCCATCCCCATATAGCCTGTAATAATTTAGAATTTTGTTCTTTTGCTATTTTTCTCTGAATGTTTAAATTGTTAATCATTCATATTTTATCCAACGTATAAACACCTGGCCTCCTCTTGGGCTCATCATCAATGAACATGTATCCACCGACAAAATACACACCCGCACACATTTCAGAGTTTGGTCCTGGGCTATTCTACAGTGACAACTATTCAATCGATTGTTTCAATTGGTCGTTTAGAATAATAGCGCCACACAAGTCCAACTCCTTAGGACCATGCATATAGCCACCTTGTATGGGCTTTTTTTCGTCTTATCCATTGAAGCAATTTCTCTCCCCTTGGTCCACGTACCAAACATCGTCTTAAAGGGTCTCATAGTTGAGTTTGGGCATGGCCATTCTCACGAGGTTAATCAAGTTTTACCCTTGGTTAACCATAACCCGAATCAATCACTTTGGTCCGTATACCAATTGTTTCCATGCACAAAGGGTCTCATGGTTTAGGGTAGGAGCACCTATTCTCAAGAGATTAATCAAGTACACCCCTTGGTTAATCATAACCTGATTCAATTCCCATGCCCCAAGCATTCTACTTACACTAATGCTACATATTTTGTTACTTGAGCCATGATCACCAAACACGACAACCCTTCACAAACACCGCCTCCTCTTGCCTATAACATGCTCCCGTAGGATGACTAGTTTCCTCTTCTTTAAAGATGCGAACTAATTAGACCTTAGGATGAAACCCTTGCATGACAACATTAGGGCTTTTTCTAGTTTCCCCCTTTTTTACCCTCTTTTTCTTTTGTCATTAAAACTTCTCATTCACAAATCAAAAATCCAAAAACACTTAATCATTATTTGAATTTATTTTAAAACTTACAAAAAACACTCAACCAATCAAAACTCCCCGAGGTGGCATATTATCTCTGTTCTACCGCGATACCGGCCGTGCCTATCGCTAGAATGCGTGCGTTAACGTCGCCCACTAAAAAACACAAATAAACCAACCATTTTCTAGAGGAACTACGATGTTCTGATTCCTTCATTGGATACATAGGCAAAGGTTCGCGAAACCCTCACGAATGCAATAATAAAAAACCTTTTATTTCCCTTTAAGAAAACATAGTTGTAGATAAATGCACCCTTTAAGACAAACAAACAAAATGGATCCCGTTGAGTATAACGGATGCGAGGGGTGCTAATACCTTCCCCTTGCATAACCGACTCCCTTACCCTTTCTCTTGGTCGCAAGACCATCTTATCCATTCTTTTGTGGTTTTATCGATATTTCCCCTTCCTTTGGGATAAATAAAGTTCGGTGGCGGCTCTGTGTTTTATGTCGGTAGATTCAAACGAGTATCAGAATGACATTCATATTTGGATCTTATCTGAACTGTATCTGTACGAGGGTCTGGAATAAATGTATGAATAAATCTATATTTAAATTGTACCTGCATTGTATCTAGAAGAGGCATTTGAAATAAGTATCAGAATGGATCTTTGTCTGGATCTTATCCGTACTATATCTGCAAGAGAATCTGGAATGAATATCAGAATGAATCTGCATGTAGATTGTGTCTGAACTGTATCTAAGGAGAGTCTGGAATAAATTTCAGAATAAATCTGTGTTTATATTGTATCTGCGTTATATCTAGAAGAGACATTTGAATAAGTATCAGAATGGATCTTTGTCTGGAACGTATCCGTACTGTATCTGTAAGAGAATCTGGAATGAGTCTCAGAATGAATCTGCATGTAGATTGTGTCTGAACTGTATCTAAGGAGAGCATGGAATAAATGTCAAAATAAATATTTTTGTACCCCAAAATTTTCCCCCCCATTTTCTCAACACTTGATCATCACAAGGCCCTTGGAGCTCAAGATCTAGTTAGGGTTTCCTCTGCAAGACTTCTCCTAGCATTGTTGACCCAAATTAGGGTTTGTGTTTGCACAAAGATATTTTGACCTAAAATGCCTGAAATGACTTTTATGCTTCATGTTGGACTCCCAAGTTTATCCATACCAAGTTTCAAGCCTTGATTCCAATCTTTGCCCAGTCAATTGGACAGTTGACCTAGAAATCAGCTATATTAGGGAAAAAGTCAACTGTGGCCAATTGACAGTCAAACCTCATGAAAATTAACCCACATCAACATTATGAACTCATATGAACCATTTGATCAAGTTTGGATCACAATTCCACAAGAAATTTGATCAGATCACCAAAAGGGCAAATGGTCATTTTTAGGGTTTTGACTGCACAAAGGCAATTTTTGACTGTTTGGCCTAGCCAATGGCAAACCAAGCTCACATATGGACTCAAGGACCCCATGGAATTGTCTTGACATACCCAACAAGTTCAAAAGATCCCAAATGCATAAGATTGACAGTTGAATTTTCCAGTTAATTGATCAATTTTTGACTGTATACTGGAAAGTCAAACTTTGACTTTTTGGTCAAAATCAAGTGTCAAGATTCATTTTTCATCAAAACATGCCAAATCATGAAACTTGTTCATCAAGAAATCAAAAATCACAAATTAGAGTTTGAAATGAAGATTTTTCATAACTTAGAATTTTTCTAAGTTATGAAAAACCCTAATATTTTCCTAACTTTGTCCCACTTTCTCATCAAGATGCATTTGGATTCAAGGAAAAGTAAAAACATGAAAGTTGTAGTCCATTGAAAAATCTACAACTTTGATTCACAAAGTTTCCTCAAAAGAAACTTGTAGCTCAAGTTACAATTTTTGGAACAAGGGTACCAAACCATTCTTAACTTAGAGAAATTTTGACCCATTTTAGGCAGGGTTTTTGCCTAACTTCAAGACCACTTTTCACATACTTCCACTTGGAATTTCAATTTGCATTACAAAGATGGATTGTAGTACACATTCCAATCTTTCCAAAATGTCCAAGAACTCATCAAACAACATCATGTTTAGGGAGAATCGAATTTGGCAAGTTGGGAAAAAGTCACTTTGTTTATGGCTAATTTACATGTTCATACACTTAGGCAATTTTGAACTCAGCTTGCATTCCTTGATTACAGATCCTATATCCCATTTGCACTCATAAATTTAATGCAAACCCCTTGTGTTCAAGCCTTGCATTATGTGTTTAAGCATTACATGAAGGTTTAGTCCTAAAATAGAAAAAGCATTATGTCCATTTTTGAAAAGTGAAACTTTATGTCAATTTGCAAATCAAGAGGTACACAGCAAATCTCTTTGGCACAAGTTTTTGAGCTAATCCCACTGATCAAGGGCAAGCTTAGCAGCACATTAGAGGGGCCTCCATCAGTCTAGAAAACAACTTGGCATTTTGTTGCTTAAGAGAGAAGAAAACTTGAAAACTGAACACCAACTCTCATTCCAGCAAGAGCAAGCTTAAGAAAAGTTATTGTACACATTCTAAACATCAAACCCAAGCTGAAACACGAGCCAACCAAGTTCCAAACATCATCAAACCTCAAAACACCATAAAACTGCAAAAACAGGTCATAGGTTGCAGTTTGAATCTCACAGCTCATTTCTATCGTGCACTTTCATCCAAACTAGTTCAAACACTTTCCCTACCATCCATACAAACTGTCCAAAGCATTGGAAGCAGACTGTAACACCTCTATTCAGTTTTGCCATTTTCATTTTTTCTTCTTGCAGGTTGACTTCTGCAGCTTGATATAGTAGGGTTCCAAGCACACCAAGCATTGGAATAGCATCCTTGGACATCAAGCAAGCTATACAAATCATTACCTTGACTTGTAAGCATCTCCATTGTTGCACACGTTTCCAACTGAACAGGTAAATCTTTGGACTTCTATCTCTCAATGTAGGAAGAATTAGCTCTAAGTTTGTGAATAAAAAATGTCATGCTCATGTCCCTGAAGCTATACATATCTTTACTTTCCATTTATTTTGCATGTGCTATGAGAATTTGAGGTTTGAACATTGATAAAAAGTTAGGTTAAGAATTAGGGAGGAAGAAATTCTCCCTCATTTCTGAGAGTTAGGATGAGTTCTTTATATGTCCAGAATCGTGGCTTGATGCTCTACATTTCTTGTGTTGTGAGTTTATGCTAAAAATCAGGGAATCTGGAGATAGGAAAACGCGTGTTGTTGTTGTTCAAGCAGGTTCAGAGGTTGAAGACAAAGTCTTCTTAGGCTGGGCCTGAGTTGACTTCTTATTTGCACCATATGTTTACTTTTGAACCCCCTTGGCCCATTGTGCTTATTTGAAACATTTTTTGACTTTTTCTTGTTATTTCTGACTTATTTATTTTTTCTCATAATATTAAAAATATAAAAAATATTTTTCAAACCATTTTTGTATTTATTAGGCATTTATTGGTTTAAGTTAATATTTGTACACATACATAATACATAAATACTCTTTTATTTAAAATACTAAAATAATATAAATACTTTTTATTTTCTTACTTTTGTTTTATTTTACCTTTGAAAAACTTTTATAAAAAAATAAATTTTTTTGTAAATATTAAATATTATTATTTTTATACATATATTTAGTATTTAGTGAATATTATAAATATTTAGGTATTTATTAATACATTTAGGTTAAAAACATAATAAAATAATACATTTTATTTTTTTACTAATATTTAACTTAAAAATTACTTTTTTTCATATATTTTCTTTTCATTTATTTTTTTGTACATAATTAATAAATATTACATATATTATATAATAAATACTTTTTATTTAAAAAAAATTAGGGTTTTACCCTAGATCCATAAAAATACCAAAAATACATTAATTTTATTTTTATTTGATACATGATAAATACTTTTCACATACATATGAAAACCTTTTTTTTGCATTTTTGCATATTTATTTTATTTTATTTGAATATTGTGTAATTAAATACCTTGCAAAATTCCAATTTGATGTAATAGCTTAGGATTTAATTCTTGTCAAAAATACTCCCCATTCGAACATTTGTACCCCCCATCCCATATATTGTGTTGTAATAACTTAGGACCCTTTATTTTTCGCATTTAAAAGCTTTCTAAATATGACATGCTAGAATTAGGGTTTGTATGCAAATCAATTAACCAAAATAGTTTGACCTAACTTCAAGATAAACAAGCATGAAAATGGACAACACTAATCACACTTGCACCCCCTAGGGTATTCCACTTGTTGCCTTCAATAATGGGCCATATTGCATGTTAGGTATCATTGGGCTAAAACAAATTCAAATAATCATAGTCCCTCGATGACGCTTTCAAAAGTTGCCTAAAAATGATCAAGTCCCTTAAAGAAAATTTGCCCAAAGATACTTGACATCATTGCAATCATGGTCTAAACGATGACCCGCGCCCGTCCCGTTCACATGCTAACACAAGATTGTCCACCAAATACAATGGTGGAACAAAATTGTTAAAAGGGTTAAAACATAGCAAAGATCTTTGAGAAATTTAGGGTAGATAGCTCTTGATTACTTGCCAACTTGCAAAACAAAACACTTGCCTATTTTTTTCAAACCACACATCAATACACTTTTAAAACAACTTTCAAAAACATTGAAAACCTTTTCAAAAGACATACAATTTTGTATACATCCCAACATGGATCATTACAAAGGTTGCCACCACATTGGCCTCTTTTCAAAACACTTTCAAACCCACACACACAAAGCACCATTTCAAACAATTGAAAATCAAGGCAAGTTGATCTAAGCAAGTAACTAAGAGCCCATGGATAACCATGGATAGAAAGGGTGCTAATACCTTCCATTTCTATAATCTACTCCCCGAACCCCAGAAAACATCTCAAAGGTTTTTTGCTGTGCTTTTTAACCTTTCCTTAGGATAAAATAAAAAGTCGGTGGCGACTCTTGATCAACCGAAACATTTGCGAATACAAACACAAAACCTCTAGTCAGTTCTCCCACCGTATCACAGAACTGGCGACTCTGGGAATACTTTAAAATGGAGTAACCTTAGGGCTTAGATCACCCTCTTGCATGACTAATTGTTTGTTTTGATTGCTTTATATCTTGGCTCTCTTGTTTGGGTTTACAATCCTACACCCGAATTTTGGGAAACATTCATAGATAGCAATACGTTGTGGAAACTGTGCGGGGTATACCGACACGGTCGAAGCAATAACTATATTAGTGCGACATATTTGTGAGTACCGGTAACCCTTGAGTTCAATCGAGGAGAGTACGGGGCCGCTGAGTGATGTCACTAAGCACTAATGACCTAGAACCTTACTTGACCATCTTGGCCTTTCATTAGGGGTAGTGAGATGACCGGCTTTGGTGCAGTCCGAAGTTGGTAGATACTCGATACTACACTCATTGAGGGTTGTTTTCTTGGAATATTTTGGTCGCTAGTTAAGTGGCTAAACCAAAACAATGAACAATGAAAACAATCCAGTGATATTGAGCTCCTTAGAACCCGGTTACTATTTATAGGACAGGATTTTAAGCCAACTACACTCAAGAGGGTACTTACCTATGAAACCCCATGCAAGCCTGAAACTAGGGTTTGGTGTGAATTGCTTGTACATATGTTTGTGCATACATCATGAACATCATAAAGCATCATATGCATTTACTAACCACTTCAAGGGTTTAGATCTTCATTTTTGTTTTTGTTTTGTAGGTCATGGAAATTCCTCGCAGAAAAACCATCCAAGTCAACCTTGTGAGAATCCCTCCTCAACTCAAGGAGCTCACATCAAGAATTCCGGAAAGCTCTCCCTTCAGTGAAAGACATGGTAGACTGCTCAGCTTAGTCAACACCAACATTGAAGAGGATATGATGAAAGTGCTATTCCAGTTCTTTGACCCTCTTCACCACTGTTTCACTTTCCCCGACTACCAGTTGGTGCCCACTTTGGAGGAATTTTCTCAACTCCTGAGAATTCCTATCCTTAATCAACTACCTTTCAACGGTACGGAAAAGGAACCAAAGCCTGAAGATGTTGCTCGAGCACTACATCTACAACCATCTGACATCAAGGGGCATTGGGAAACTAGAAGCGGTGTCAAAGGATTTTTAGCAAAATTCTTGTTTGAAAAGGCACAAGAGTGTTGGAATTCATTGGACCAACAAGCCTTTGAAGAAATTGTGGCACTCCTTATCTATGGATTGGTCCTGTTCCCAAATCCTGACCAGCTTGTAGAGGTCAACGCCGTCAAAATCTTCTTGTCCAGAAATCCAATACCAACATTGCTTGGGGACATCCTTCACTCATTTTACACACGAACAATGAGAAAGAGGGGTGTTCTCATGTGCTGTACTCCTATCCTTGCAAGGTGGTTTATTTCGCACCTTCCACAATCTGTCTTGAAGAATGACCAAGGCTCAAGGTGGTCCCAACGGTTGATGACTCTTACTCACTCTGATGTACATTGGTGTTCTCGGTCCAGAGAAAATGTCATCATCATCGATCGCTAGGGAGAGTTTCCTAATGTTCCTTTACTTGGAATCAGAGGAGGCATCACCTATAACCCTTGTCTAGCTTTGAGACAATTTGGATATGCACGAAGAGATGGCCCTCACGACATGTTGATTCCTGACCTAGTTTTTGACTTCGACAATGATGCGCAAGGACTTCGCCAAAGATTCATCAGAGCTTGGAGGATGCCTAACAAGGTTGACAGCAAGACACTGGTACACAAGAATTCCATCCCTCTTGAGCCTTATCTCAAGTGGGTACGAACCTGAGCCCAGAGTCTAATGATGCCTTATCCTCATGTTCTCCCTGTGATTAAAGAGCCCGTTAAGGAAGGAGAGGTTCCCTACACCATCCTACATCCTGACATGCCTACATCGTGGGAGGAGATGCAGAAGAGTTGGATCCAACTCAAGGAGGAACGAAACACTTTTGAAGCCAGCTTTTACGCCAGCGAGAAGAAGGTTCTAGAGCTCACCCGCCGACTCCATGAGCAAGAGACCCTCAACATCTACATCGCACCAAAGAGGATGCGCAACGTATTTTTACCTTGAGAAGTTGTTTTTGTAATATTTGGCCCATGGGGCATTTATGTACTAACAAATTTCTTCTTATTAATATGACGTGCGTTCTTTTTTTGTCTGCAACAATTGTGAATTTCTAAAATCCTTGAATGCATTGCATAAATAGCATCTCATGCATCATGTGCATAACAGGTACCCTTTTTCTACAGGTTGCTTAATCTTCTTCGCTGTTTATTTTGAACAGTCATCATGAATCCTGAATCATCCAGTGAACAAGCTATCAAGGCCCTCCAGGCCCAGAACGCCCAGTTTCAAGAGATGGTCATGAGTTTAGCCCAAGGGCAACAAGAGTTGAAGGCTCTGCTCCTAAAGAAGAAGAAGAAAAAGAGGAATGCGTTATTCAACACCGGACGCAGGTTTGGGAATACACTCCATAATGAGGCTGATCAAGCTACTTCCTCTGCAGAGAAAGACAGTCCCCAAGGGGTAAGGGCTCCTAGTCCTGCAGTCTCTGACAACGAGACAGATTACAATGACGAACAATACCCTCCTGCTGCTGACAGATACAAACAACTAGAGGACCGTTTAAGTGCCATGGAGATTCAAAATGTGCCGGGGCTGGATTTCGGAGATTTAGGTTTATCTTCTGGGGTGGTAATCCCACACAAGTTCAAGGGGCCTGCCTTTGCAAAATACGACGGGGCTTCCTGTCCTAAGCTGCATCTCAGATCGTACGTAAGGAAGATCCAACCTTACACGGCAGACAAGAACCTCTGGATCCATTTCTTCCAAGATAGCCTTTCGGGGTCACAACTTGAGTGGTTCTATCAGCTAGATGGAACCAGTATCTGACATTGGGAGTATTTGGATACCGCATTTTATAGACAATATCAGTACAATTCTGACCTCGCTCCTACGCGTACCCAACTTCAGGGTATGTCACTGGGAACGGGCGAAGGATTCAAAGAATATGCACAAAAGTGGAGAGATCTGGCTGGTAGGGTGCAGCCTCCTTTGACTGACCGTGAACTGGTTGACATGTTTCTAGGGACCTTGTCTGGTCCATTCTTCAATCATCTGGTTGGTAATTCCTCCGCTGGGTTTAGAGATTTGATCCTGACGGGTGAAAGGATAGAAGCTGGCATCAGGTCAGGAAAGATACAGAAAGGTGCCTCCGCAAGTACTGAGAAGAAGCCTTTCAAGAAGGAAGCTAGTTCCGTTTATGGTCCTAGAAGACAAGTTAAGCCAGAACGCCGCCAAGCCGTCAATGCATTGGTAATTTCAAAACCTGTTGCTGCTCCTCAGCAGTACAATCAACAAAGGGGTGAGAGGCCCAAAAGGCAGTACACTCGGCTGAGTATGACCTTGTCACAAATCTTGCTGCAACTGCTATCGACCAACTTGGTGACCGTCAGAGAGGCTCCGAAGGTTGTGAATACTGCATCTCCTAAGTATAATCTGAATGCCCGTTGTGCTTATCACTCTGATAGCCTGGGGCATTCTACTGATGATTGTTGGGCCCTGAGAAATAAGGTTCAAGACCTTATTGATGCGAAGGAAATACAGTTTGAGGCGCCTGAGAGGCCTAACGTTGTGACTGCTCCTATGCCCCAGCATGGAGTAAATGCTGTTGATGAAGAATTGTATGCAGTTTCTGTGAATGATGTTGCTACCCCTCTATTGACTATTAAGAGGAACCTGCTGTTAGCCGGTTTATTTCCGGGTTGTAGCAAGGGTTGCCTCCTATGTGCTGTTACCCCTACCGGTTGTCCGCTGCTGAAGTCAGGCATCCAAAGCTTGATGGATAGCAAGGAGATTCTGTTTAAGAAGACCGATGTTCCTTTTGTTCCCGCTGAAGAAGTATCTGTCGTCACAATCTTCAACAATCCTACCAAGGCTCCCCCGAGGAAGCCAGTCAAAATTATGTCTGTTGCACCCATTATTATTACTGTTCCGGGGCCCCTCCCCTATGAATCTGACAAGGCTGTCCCATGGCACTATGGGGAAAATGTGTATGTGCTTGGAGTGAAGCAGAAGTTCAACACCGGTACCAGTATCAGTAACATCACTGGTCCCGCCAAAATTACTCGCAGTGGCAGGCTCTTCTCGCCTGACATTGCACCACCAGCTATCCGAAAACCTCTTATCATCACACCCGCAAGTGTGCATGTTTCCCTTCCAAATCAAGTTCATGTGTCTACCACTGCCGCCGAGTCCTCTGATGCTCGGGGCAAAGGAGTTGCTACCGATTTTCCTGCCTGGACGGAGGCACCAAAAAAGACCGTTGTTGAAGCCTCCCAGCAAGAGATGGAGGAAATCCTTAAAATCATTAAGAAGAGTGACTTCAATGTCGTTGAACAGCTGGGGCATACCCCCTCCAAGATCTCTATGCTATCATTGCTGCTGTGCTCAAAGGCCCACGCCAAGGCCCTGATTTCATTTCTAAAAACGGCCCATGTGCCACAAGAGACATCTGCAGATCAATTCACTGACTGTGTGGCCAATTTTACAACTGACAATGGTTTGGGTTTCTCGGATGCTGACCTTACCGCCAAGGGAAAGAACCACAATGATGCCCTGCATGTCTCTATAGAATGCAGGGGCACTACTCTCGCACACGTGTTGGTGGACACCGGTTCTTCCCTGAATGTATTTCCCAAGAAGGCCTTAGACCGGTTGGATTGTGAGGGCCTGGAATTGAAGCCTAGTAACATCATTGTTAGAGCCTTCGACGGTTCTAAGAGGATGGTGCATGGTGAGGTAGACATTCCTATTCATGTGGGTTCCCAAGTCTTTGACTCAACGTTCTATGTGATGGATATTCGTCCATCTTATTCCTGTTTGCTGGGACGACCTTGGATTCACAAGGCTGGGGCTGTAACATCCACTCTACACCAGAAGCTCAAATACCCTGTCAGAGGGAAGATTGTTACTGTGCAAGGGGAGGAAGAATACATGGTTAGTCACCTGAATTCATTCTGGTATATCGAGATGGACGGGGAGTTTATTGAAACCCCCTTTCAACATTTTGAAGAGGTACCTCCAACATTGGCGTCAGCTGACACAGTGATTGAAGAAGACTTTCCTTTGAAGATGGCTTCCTTGAAGGATGCCCGGGCAGTGATTGAGAAAGGCAAGTGCACAAACTGGGGTCGGCTTCCTGACTTCACTCAAAAGACCGACAAGTTTGGGTTGGGCTTCACTGCAGAGGCTCAGAGGGCTGTTCGCAAAGCAAGGATCGGAAAACCTCTGGTGCTCATCACCAACCCAGGAGTGAATGCTATTGAGGATGACATAGAGGAAGCGGAATTTGATAGCTGGATCTACCCGACAACCAACAATGGACCAAGCAACTGGACGACAAAAGATTTTACACCTATTACTTTTGTCACTCCGTAATGAACTCTTTTGTTTTCAATTTGTAACAAACAATATGTTGAAACTTTTATTGGCTCGGTGTCCTACCCGGGGCACCGTGGCTCCACTTGTGAGGGCTTTTTGTATGACATTTCCATATATCATTAATCAAAACATTGGACGTTTGTTGCATTTCAAATATTGTGCTCTTTTTCTTTCTTTGTTATATATTGCAAAACAACTATATTTACACACACTCACTTATACAGGTTCCAATCCACTCTGGATCTCGCTGGTAACGACTCTGCTACTGCCAGTTATGACTTCGAAAATCCGATCAACTTAGCCGAAGACGAGGGTGAAGATGATTGCGAAGTGCCTGGTGAACTCGCAAGACTGCTACTCCAGGAAGAGAGGGCCATTCAGCCGCATGAAGAGCCAGTGGAAACGGTAAATCTGGGTACTGAAACAGATAGAAAAGAAGTCAAGATTGGTGCCAATCTAGAGCTCAGCATGAAGCAACGATTGATTCAGATGCTGCATGATTACATGGAAATCTTTGCTTGGTCTTACGAAGACATGCCTGGTTTGGATGCCGACATTGTAGTTCATCACCTGCCTACCAAGGAAGACTGCCCTCTGGTAAAACAGAAGGTCCGTCGCATGCACCCAGAGATGTCCGAGAAAATCAAAGCTGAGGTTATGAAACAATTTGATGCCGGGTTTCTAGCAGTGACTTCTTATCCTCAGTGGGTGGCCAACGTGGTTCCGGTGCCAAAGAAAGATGGTAAAGTCCGAATGTGTGTTGATTACAGGGATTTGAACAGGGCCAGCCCTAAGGATGATTTCCCTCTGCCTCATATCGATGTTTTGGTTGATAATACGGCTCAGCATAAAGTTTTCTCTTTCATGGACGGCTTCTCCGGTTATAATCAGATCAAGATGGCTCCTGAAGACATGGAGAAGACCACCTTTGTTACTCAGTGGGGCACCTTCTGCTACAAGGTCATGCCATTCGGGTTGAAAAATGCTGGGGCAACCTACCAACGTGCCATGGTTGCTTTATTTCATGATATGATCCATCATGAGATAGAAGTGTACGTCGATGATATGATTGCAAGATCTCAAACTGAGGAGGAACACCTTGACCATCTGCGGAAGCTGTTTGACCGACTGAAGTTATACAAGCTGAGGTTGAACCCAAACAAATGCACCTTTGGGGTGAGATCTGGAAAATTGCTAGGTTTCATTGTAAGCGATAAAGGTATTCAAGTGGACCCTGCCAAGGTGAAAGCCATACAAGAGATGCCGACTCCCAAGACAGAGAAAGAAGTCAGAGGCTTTCTAGGACGACTGAATTACATTGCCCGATTCATCTCACATCTAACTGCTACCTGTGAGGCAATCTTCAAATTGCTGAAGAAAGATCAAGTAGTACGTTGGAACGATGAATGTCAGGCTGCTTTCGAAAAGATAAAGGAATATCTCCAAGAACCACTCATTCTTATGCCACCAGTGGAAGGGAGACCTCTAATACTATACTTGACAGTACTTGACAACTCAATGGGGTGTGTGCTGGGGCAGCATGACGAGTCTGGCCGAAAAGAGCATGCTATTTATTACCTGAGCAAAAAGTTTACCGACTGTGAGACTCGGTACTCACTGCTCGAGAAAACATACTGCGCTCTGGTATGGGCTGCTCGCCGGCTGAGACAGTATATGCTGACTCACACTACTCTGTTGATTTCAAAAATGGATCCAATCAAGTACATATTCGAAAAGCCTGCTCTGTCCGGAAGAATAGCAAGATGGCAGATGATCTTGACAGAATACGACATCCAGTATACAACTCAGAAAGCTATCAAAGGAAGTGTATTGGCATACCATTTGGCTCACCAACCAGTGGATGATTACCAGTCGTTGAACTTTGAATTTCCAGACGAAGATATCATGGTAGTAACTGATTGTGAAGTACTTGGACCGGATGAAGGACCTGAGGAAGGATCCTGATGGTCTATGCATTTTGACGGAGCCTCGAACGCTTTGGGTAACGGCATCGGGGCTGTGATCATATCCCCTAAAGGTACTCATAATCCACTCACCGCCCGGCTGTGTTTCAACTGCACCAACAACATGGCAAAATATGAGGCATGTATCATGGGTCTTCAAGCTGCAATCGACTTAAGGATCAAGTTTCTGAGTGTCTTCGGAGATTCCGCTCTCGTGATCAATCAGATCAAAGGCGAGTGGGATACGAAACACCCAAATCTTATTCCTTACAAGGAGTATGTGTTGACTTTGCTTCCCCACTTTGAAGAGATAACTTTTGAACACTTCCCGAGAGAGGAGAATCAGTTAGCGGACGCACTAGCTATAATGTCTTCAATGTTCAAAGTCAAATGGGACAACGAGGCTCCCCGGATCATTATCTGGAAGTTGGACGAACCTGCGTACTGCTGCGATCTTGAGGCCGAAGAGGCAACCGAAAAACCCTGGTATCATGAGGTGAAGAGATATTTGGAAGCTCAAGAATACCCCGAAGGCGCATCGGTCAATGACAAGAAGTTCCTGAGAAGGTTTGCGGAAAAATTCTTCCTCAGCAACGGCATTCTCTACAAACGAAACCATGATTCAACTTTACTGCGTTGTGTGGATAAGACTGAAGCAGAGAGGATCATGGTAGAACTACATGAAGGTACATTCAGAACACATTCTAGTGGACATACCATGGCAAAGAAAATCCTTCGGGCAGGATATTTCTGGTCCACAATGGAAGCCGACTGTTACTAACATTCTCGAACTTGTCATAAATGTCAGATCTATACTGATAAGGTGCACATCCCTCCGGTTCCTCTGAACGTCCTGACGGCACCTTGGCCTTTTGCAATGTGGGGCATTGATATGATCGGCGAGATCCAACCAACGGCATCCACGGGCATCGCTTCATCTTGGTAGCGGTCGAGTACTTCACGAAGTGGGTGGAAGCAGCATCCTACGCCACCGTAACTAAGAGCGTCGTGGCACGTTTCATTCGGCATAACCTGATCTGTCGGTACGGCGTCCCGGAAAGAATCATTACGGACAATGGTACCAATCTTAACAACAAGATGATCACTGAGCTCTGCGAGCAATTCAAGATACATCACCACAACTCTTCTCCTTACCGGCCGAAGATGAATGGAGTTGTCGAGGCGGCGAATAAAAACATCAAGAAAATTGTGCAGAAGATGACAGTGACCTACAAAGATTGGCATGAAATGTTGCCATTTGCTCTTCATGGGTATCGTACCTCAGCACGGACGTCAACCGGGGCAACACCTTTTTCCTTGGTCTATGGCATGGAGGCAGTCTTGCCAATTGAAGTCCAGATACCCTCTCTCCGGATAATGAAGGATGCAGACTTAAGTGAAGATGACTGGATCCAGACTCGACTTGATCAATTAAACCTAATTGACGAAAAGAGACTCACCGCTATCTGTCATGGTCAGACGTACCAAAAATGAATGATCAGGGCATTTAACAAGAAAGTCAGACGACAAGAGTATCAAGTCAGAGACCTGGTAATCAAGCGCATCATTCTTCCTCAAAGTGATCCCAGGGGCAAATGGACCCCTACATACGAAGGGCCATTTGTGGTTAAACATGTGTTCTTAGGAGGAGCCATGATTCTAACCACCATGGATGGTGAAGACCTTCCTCAGCCTGCCAATGCAGACATAGTAAAAAGATACTACGCATGAATAAAAGACCCGCTAGGTTGACATACCTAGGCAAAAATAAGGGCTTCCCGGCGAACCAAAAAGGTTCGGGCAAAAATAAGGGATGAAATGAAAAGAATCTGTACACCCGGCAAGTCGAAAACCTGAAAAGGCGGCTTGGGCAAAAATGGGTATCCCGGTGGACTGAAAACCCGAAGGGGCGGTCCAGGAAAAAGTTAGGGATAAAGCGTAACACTATGTCTCATTGGATCACCTTGCATCCAGAATTCGGCATCAACTATCGGGCTCAGACTTCGGCATCGATCAATCAGCTTCATCTTCAACTAAGCAGCAAGGTGATGAGACGCTCGAAGACATAAAGGCGATAGCAGAGTTGGAACCCAGTGGGAATGTTGTTCACATAGCTGTTTTGTTTCCTTTTCAAAATTGTATAAACTTTATGTTATTCGGCGGCGTTCTCTTACTAGGACGTCAGCCTCTTGTACAAAAACGCCTATTTACAGGCAAACTTCAAAATCAATACAAATTCACTTTTCCAAACAAATTGCCAATTGTTTTTCCTTTTTTCTGTTTTGTCTTACGAATAACGTCCAATGTTCGTTTTTGATATATGCATTTGACATTAAATTGCTAATTCATAAATACTTGCATGCGAAACAAAGGACTGATTACAGGTGACATCAGAAACAGGGGCAATATAAAGTTGTCCAGGCAGTCTAGTTGCTCTGTCCGCCAGGGTACCAAGGTAGATTCAACTGAAGAATGTGACCAAGTTACCTCAACTCCCCACATAGTAAAACAAGATTCAGCCCTACAACAGGCACCCTATTCCCCTAGCAAGTCAGCAATACTCTCCTCCAACAGAGTTAGTCTACGGCCAGCCTAAAGGAAGTTGGGTATCCCCAGAAGATATCAACATTCCCCAGCGGAGTTTAGGCATTCCTCAGCAAGCATCCCCGACAGTCTTGATCTAATATTGTTCCCCGGAGGAATACAGACACCCCAGTGGAACCATTTTCCAGTACAGTCCGAAAGTTTCCCCAGGAAAATTGGAGTCCATATCCCCAACAGGTCTTGGAGCTTATCCCCGGTAGACTCTGGAAGCTTATCCCCTGCAGAATACGAACGTCCCTCCCCGTTTTCATTCAAAGGTTATTCCTCACAAGGGCTTATAACTGGGTTATCCTCAGCTAATTACCATGGAAGATCGCCCTCAGCGAAGCTCTTCCTATCCCCAGCGGAGTTCATCAAAATTCCCCAACATAACTTATCAACAGAATCCCCAGCGGAGTTTATCATTCCTATCCCCAGCGGAGTTCATCAAAGTTCCCCAACATAACTTATCAACAGAATCCCCAGCAGAGTTTATCATTGTTATCCCCAGCGGAGTCCATCATTGAAATCCTCAGCGGAGCTCTCATCAAAACTTCAGCGAAGTATCTCTTCCCACAGAGTAATTCCCCTCAGAGTAATCTCCCCAACAAGGTTATTCCCCAACGGAGTCATCTTCTACTACCGGTGTATTCTTGCAACCCTCATCCCTAGTGGAAACGAAGAACTCTACTCTTCAGCGTCAACCCAGGATTTAATTCCCCGGCCGGTCGTCAAGGATTTATTTTCCTAGACGAAAATACATTCATAAACATTTCACATTTCATACATCTTGCTTACATACATGATAAAGTGCATACAACACTATCTCATTTTGAACATCATGACATCATGCATTTCATACATCATGACATTGCATGCAACTGATGTTTTGCCTTTTCAGGGAATAGGTCAATCCAAAGATGATTACTATCAACTATCACAATTCCAGATTCGATTCCTGTATCCAGCCAGGGCACATCTGAAGAGTTTGAAGATCAACCCCTGTAACAGGCCAGGAAATTATCTTTCATTCTCAGGTCAGAGGTTTACACCTGTATCCAGCCAGGAAAGCTATCTCTACCAACTTTTTGAAGTTCCAGATTCGATTCCTGTATCCAGCCAGGGCACATCTGAAGAGTTTGAAGATTCGATTCCTGTATCCAGCCAGGGCATATCTGTTAACGACTAATTCCAGATTCGATTCCTGTATCCAGCCAGGGCACATCTGAAGAGTTTGAAGTTTCAATTCCTGTATCCAGCCAGGGCATATCTGTAGACGATAATTCTAGATTCGATACCTGTACCCAGCCAGGGCATATCTGTTAGCAACCGATTGTAGACTCGACACCTGTATCTAGCCAGGGCATATATGCATGAAGAGATTGAAGATCAACACCTGTAACAAGCCAGGAAAACATTTGTCTTTCTCAAAGTGCGCAAGTTCTCGCTAAGGAATCTCTTATGCGATCAACACTTCCAAATGGCATCTATAAGCCCATTCCCGATAAGGTTCTGTCACGCCTTCAGATGGCATCTATAATCCCCTCTCCCTATCCACCATCTCTCAAAATGGCATCTATAAGCCCATTCCCGATATCACATTGCTAATACTCCAACATGCGAGTGCAAATTTCAGGGCACTCTAGTGTCCAATCTCCTTTTACCCTCGAGTCACGAAAGGCAAACTTGCCAATCTAACTCTTCAGGTTCAAGAAGATTGAACAGGGGCAACTGTTGTACCCCAAAATTTGCCCTCCCATTTTCTTAACACTTGCTCATCACAAGGCCCTTGGAGCTTAAGATCCAGTTAGAGTTTCCTCTGCAAGACTTCTCCTAGCACTGTTGAACCAAATTAGGGTTTGTGTTTGCACAAAGATATTTTGACCTAAAATGCCTGAAATGACTTTCATGCTTCATGTTGGACTCCCAAGTTTATCCATACCAAGTTTCAAGCCTTAATTCCAATCTTTGCCCAGTCAATTGGACAGTTGACCTAGAAATCAGCTGTATTGGGGAAAAAGTCAATTGTGGCCAATTGACAGTCAAACCTCATGAAAATTAACCCACATCAACATTATGAACTCATATGAACCATTTGATCAAGTTTGGATCACAATTCCACAAGAAATTTGATCAGATCACCAAAAGGGCAAAATGGTCATTTTTAGGGTTTTGACTGCACAAAGGCAATTTTTGACTGTTTGGCCTAGCCAATGGCAAACCAAGCTCACATATGGACTCAAGGACCCCATGGAATTGTCTTGACATACCCAACAAGTTCAAAAGATCCCAAATGCACAAGATTGACAATTGAATTTTCCAGTCAATTGATCAATTATTGACTGTATACTGGAAAGTCAAACTTTGACTTTTTGGTCAAAATCAAGTGTCAAGATTCATTTTTCATCAAAACATGCCAAATCATGAAACTTGTTCATCAAGAAATCAAAAATCACAAATTAGGGTTTGAAATGAAGATTTTTCATAACTTGGAATTTTTCTAAGTTATGAAAAACCCTAATTGTCTCCTAACTTTGTCCCACTTTCTCATCAAGATGCATTTGGATTCAAGGAAAAGTCAAAACATGAAAGTTGTAGTCCATTGCAAAATATACAACTTTGATTCACAAAGTTTCCTCAAAAGAAGCTTGTAGCTCAAGTTACAATTTTTGGAACAAGGGTACCAAACGATTCTTAACTTAGAGAAATTTTGACCCATTTTAGGCAGGGTTTTTGCCTAACTTCAAGATCACTTTTCACATACTTCCACTTGGAATTTCAATTTGCATTACAGAGATGGATTGTAGTACACATTCCAAGCTTTCCAAAATGTCCAAGAACTCATCAAACAACCTCATGGTTAGGGAGAATCGAATTTGGCAAGTTGGGAAAAAGTCACTTTGTTTATGGCTAATTTACATGTTCATACACTTAGGCAATTTTGAACTCAGCTTGCATTCCTTGATTACAGGTCCTATATCCCATTTGCACTCATAAATTTAATGCAAACCCCTTGTGTTCAAGCCTTGCATTATGTGTTTAAGCATTACATGAAGGTTTAGTCCTAAAATAGAAAAAACATTATGTCCATTTTTGAAAAGTGAAACTTTATGTCAATTTGCAAATCAAGAGGTACACAGCAAATCTCTTTGGCACAAGTTTTTGAGCTAATCCCACTGATCAAGGGCAAGCTTAGCAGCACATTAGAGGGGCCTCCATCAGTCTAGAAAACAACTTGGCATTTTGTTGCTTAAGAGAGAAGAAAACTTGAAAACTGAACACCAACTCTCATTCCAGCAAGAGCAAGCTTAAGCAAAGTTATTGTACACATTCTAAACATCAAACCCAAGCTGAAACACGAGCCAACCAAGTTCCAAACATCATCAAACCTCAAAACACCATAAAACTGCAAAAACAGGGCATAGGTTGCAGTTTGAATCTCACAGCTCATTTCTATCGTGCACTTTCATCCAAACTAGTTCAAACACTTTCCCTACCATCCATACAAACTGTCCAAAGCATTGGAAGCAGACTGTAACACCTCTATTCAGTTTTGCCATTTTCATTTTTTCTTCTTGCAGGTTGACTTCTGCAGCTTGATATAGTAGGGTTCCAAGCACACCAAGCATTGGAATAGCATCCTTGGACATCAAGCAAGCTATACAAATCATTACCTTGACTTGTAAGCATCTCCATTGTTGCACACGTTTCCAACTGAACAGGTAAATCTTTGGACTTCTATCTCTCAATGTAGGAAGAATTAGCTCTAAGTTTGTGAATAAAAAATGTCATGCTCATGTCCCTGAAGCTATACATATCTTTACTTTCCATTTATTTTGCATGTGCTATGAGAATTTGAGGTTTGAACATTGATAAAAAGTTAGGTTAAGAATTAGGGAGGAAGAAATTCTCCCTCATTTCTGAGAGTTAGGATGAGTTCTTTATATGTCCAGAATCGTGGCTTGATGCTCTACATTTCTTGTGTTGTGAGTTTATGCTAAAAATCAGGGAATCTGGAGATAGGAAAACGCGTATTGTTGTTGTTCAAGCAGGTTCAGAGGTTGAAGACAAAGTCTTCTTAGGCTGGGCCTGAGTTGACTTCTTATTTGCACCATATGTTTACTTTTGAACCCCCTTGGACCATTGTGCTTATTTGAAACATTTTTTGACTTTTTCTTGTTATTTCTGACTTATTTATTTTTTCTCATAATATAAAAAATATAAAAAATATTTTTCAAACCATTTTTGTATTTATTAGGCATTTATTGGTTTAAATTAATATTTTTACACATAAATAATACATAAATACTCTTTTATTTAAAATACTAAAATAATATAAATACTTTTTATTTTCTGACTTTTGTTTTATTTTACCTTTGAAAAACTTTTATAAAAAAATACATTTTTTTGTAAATATTAAATATTATTATTTTTATACATATATTTAGTATTTAGTGAATATTATAAATATTTAGGTATTTATAAATACATTTAGGTTAAAAACATAATAAAATAATACATTTTATTTTTTTACTAATATTTAACTTAAAAATTACTTTTTTTCATATATTTTCTTTTCATTTATTTTTTTGTACATAATTAATAAATATTACATATATTATATAATAAATACTTTTTATTTAAAAAAAATTAGGGTTTTACCCTAGATCCATAAAAATACCAAAAATACATTAATTTTATTTTTATTTGATACATGATAAATACTTTTCACATACATATGAAAACCTTTTTTTTTTGCATTTTTGCATATTTATTTTATTTTATTTGAATATTGTGTAATTAAATACCTTGCAAAATTTCAATTTGATGTAATAGCTTAGGATTTAATTCTTGTCAAAAATACTCCCCATTCGAACATTTGTACCCCCCATCCCATATATTGTGTTGTAATAACTTAGGACCCTTTATTTTTCGCATTTAAAAGCTTTCTAAATATGCCATGCTAGAATTAGGGTTTGTATGCAAATCAATTAACCAAAATAGTTTGACCTAACTTCAAGATAAACAAGCATGAAAATGGACAACACTAATCACACTTGCACCCCCTAGGGTATTCCACTTGTTGCCTTCAATAATGGGCCATATTGCATGTTAGGTATCATTGGGCTAAAACAAATTCAAATGATCATAGTCCCTCGATGATGCTTTCAAAAGTTGCCTAAAAATGATCAAGTCCCTTAAAGAAAATTTGCCCAAAGATACTTGACACCATTGCAATCATGGTCTAAACGATGACCCGCGCCCGTCCCGTTCACATCCTAACACAAGATTGTCCACCAAATACAATGGTGGAACAAAATTGTTAAAAGGGTTAAAACATAGCAAAGATCTTTGAGAAATTTAGGGTAGATAGCTCTTGATTACTTGCCAACTTGCAAAACAAAACACTTGCCTATTTTTTTCAAACCACACATCAATACACTTTTAAAACAACTTTCAAAAACATTGAAAACCTTTTCAAAAGACATACACCTTTGTATACATCCCAACATGGATCATTACAAAGGTTGCCACCACATTGGCCTCTTTTCAAAACACTTTCAAACCCACACACACAAAGCACCATTTCAAACAATTGAAAATCAAGGCAAGTTGATCTAAGCAAGTAACTAAGAGCCCATGGATAACCATGGATAGAAAGGGTGCTAATACCTTCCCTTTCTATAATCTACTCCCTGAACCCAAGAAAACATCTCAAAGGTTTTTTGCTGTGCTTTTTAACCTTTCCTTAGGATAAAATAAAAAGTCGGTGGCGACTCTTGCTCAACCGAAACATTTGCGAATACAAACGCAAAACCTCTAGTCAGTTCTCCCACCGTATCACAAATATGTATTTAGATTGTATTTGCATTGTATCTATAAGAGACATTTGAATAAGTATCAGAATGGATCTTTTTCTGGAACGTATACGTACTGTATCTGCAAGAGAATCTGGAATGCATATCAGAATGAATCTGCATGTAGATTGTGTCTGAACTGTATCTAAGAAGAGTCTGGAATAAATGTCAAAATAAATTTATATTTAGATTTTATTTGCATTGTATCTAGAAGAGGCATTTAAATAAGTATCAGAATGGATCTTTGTTTGGATCGTATTCGTACTGTATATGCAAGAGAATCTAGAATGAATATCAGAATGAATCTGCATGTAGATTGTGTTTGAATTGTATCTAAGGAGAGTCTGGAATAAATGTCAAAATAAATTTGTATTTAGATTGTATCTGCATTATATCTAGAAGAGACATTTGAATAAGTATCAGAATGGATCTTTGTCTGGATCGTATCCGTACTGTATGTGCAAGAGAATCTGGAATGAATATTAGAATGAATATGCATGTAGATTGTGTCTGAACTGTATCTAAGAAGATGGTAAACTGTTGACAATCTCCCTCTGTTTGGGAACTAGTGTGATGTGCGCGTTCGTTGGGATAAGATCAAACTCCTTTATTCCCTGGTGGGTTTGACTATGTCATCGGCTAGAGGATGCCCCATGTGATACGGTGGCAGAACCGACTATTTAATACTGGTGTGTGTTTTTTTTGCAAATGTTGCAATAAGCAAGAGTCGCCATCGACTTTTCTTTTATCCAACAAATAAAAGGGTGAAAAGAACAGAAAAAATACCTTTTTCGAGATTTTCTGAGTAAGGGGGGTAGATTATGGAAATGGAAGGTATTAGCACCCTTTCCATTCGTGGTTTTCCACGGGCTCTTAGGTACTTGCTCATTTTTGAAAACTGTTTGTGTTTGTGTGTTTTAAAAGTTTTTGTTTTCTTTATGGTAACTCTTGTATCAGTCCTCAAGAGTGTGATAAAGCATTTTTGAAAAGCATTTTGAAAAATGTGTAAGTGTGAAAGTTTTTTTTTGAGCAAGTACTTAAAATTCATCTACCTACTCGAAAAAGGACGTTCTTTTCCTCCTTTCTTTTAGATAGCGCTACCCTACTATTAGTGAGTAGGCAGCCCTATCGTTGGATGTTGAGGGACTATCGAAAGGGACGTTATGGTCATTGAAGGAAATAGGTAAGGATATCTTAGCATTCGAAGGGATTGTGATCATATAGGCAACATCAAGGGACAAGATCATTTACCGAATGGCAACTCGAGGGACATTTAGGGACCATGATATTTTACGATAACTCTTATATCGCGGGTCTTTGCTAAGATATCCCTACGTTCGAGGGACATGACCATATCTGAGGCAACCGAGTGAGGAATACCCTAGGGATGCAAGTGTGAGAAGTGTGTTTTTTTTCCAGTTATATTATCTTGAAGTTAGTGATCTACGATTAATTTGATTAATCTTGTCATCCATTCCTACTTACTAGCAATTATATACAAGCATACAAAACTATAAAACAAGCGAGAAATAAAGGTTCCTATGCTATTACAAGGCTTTGGTGTAGATACATAATAATGGACGAAAAGTAAAATGCGGAATTAAAAGTACGGAAATTTAAGTCCTAAATTATTACAACTGTGATCAGTTACAATAAAATAAAATGCACGCGTGAAATAGAGAAGCGTCTACAAACCTAAAATATTCTAAGTAAACAAGAATTTATTTGTTTGATTTTTTGTTTTAATTAAGAAAAATAATTAGATTAAATATCCTAAAGTATATTTAAAAAATAAAAATTATTTAAGAAAAATAGTCTAAGTTTATTTATTTATTTTTTATTATGAAAAGAAAAAATGACTAAATCTAATTAAATCCTAAATTCTTTTTTATTTTAATTAAAGAAAATAGTTAGAATATTATCTAAATTATTTATAAAATTAATTTAATTAAAAAAAACTAATCTAATATTTTTGGTTATTTTTTCTGATTTTATAATTTAAAAAAATGATTTAAGATAAAAAAACAAATAAAATAATTAAATTAAATAAAATAGTGAAATTAAAAAAGAAAAGGAAAGTAATGTGCCTGAGGAGGTGTGAACCCAATTGGAGGGGTACGCTGCTGAATTTGTCAAAGCCCAGTCAGCCAGCCCAATTGCCCTTGCGTGTGACTCAGTGTGGAGTAAGCTTGGAGGTCCACCACGTAGGTTTAAACTGGAGAGTTTGATCTGGTGTTGATTGATCTGAGGGTGATGAATTTGAGGCATACGGTATGCTCGTTGGGCAAGCAGCGCATTAGATCTGGAAACAAATTGTTAGAAAAATAATATGCAGGAGGCAGGGGTCAAAACCCTGACCTCCCACACATGCACGCCTTAACGCCCTTCATTCCTGCCATCTTAGCCACTTGTCTATTCGCTTATACAAACAACAACAAAATAATATAATCCAAAATCAACGATTAAAATTATATTTAAGAAAAACGTGCGCTGCATTCAAATGGCCCAACCAGGTCATGCCACACCATCGTCTTCTTTAGTGGCTGTCGTTTTAGCCCAGGAACTTTTACCTACAGACAAAACCATCACTAAAGGACCTGTAAATTTCCAAGACTCACAACAGGAAATATAAATTTAATGTAAAGGCATGGATCAATTGGGTTTGATCTCATGAGCATGACAATACTCTTCTTTTGGTCTAATTTTACCTGTATTGGAAAACCATAAAACAAACCTCAAAACCCTAACAATGGCAATTGGTCATATATGCGTCAAAATAAGCAATTAATCATTCACACACATTCTAAATACTCATACAAACATGAATGCATACTCAAAATTCATTTATAAACTGTGTATGATCAAAATCAAATTTTAAAAAAGAAGAGCAAATCGTGCCGATGTGAATGCTGATTCTGGATGCGTTGATGCGTGAGAATGATCCTGTTAGCTTCCAAATGTTCCCAGGAATCGATTGTGAACATCCAAAGTCTTTAAATCTCTCTGTAGTCCAAAATCCGATTGCCATTTTTTGTCAAAAATTTGGAGTTTTGTGTGGCCTCTAGATTGTATTTATCCTCTTCTTTAAGCTTGCAAACGTGATGTATACATAGAGGGGGTGGAGGAGACAAGATAACATGGAAAGAATCTCAACCATAAAGCCATGATGAAGGCCATTGTCTCATTTTGAAAAATTGCCATAATTTTGAGATTTCATGCCATTTTCATATTTGGATGAACCTGGACATTCTTGGTACGAATTTGTGGGCCTGAAACTGAATAAACACAAAAGCCCAATGGTCATGATCCAATCATTTGCTATTTTATATGATTTATCTTGTATTTATGTAAATAAAAACAAAATAAATATGAATAAAATAGCTAAAAAAGGCAAAGCAAGGCAAGAGTGAAGTTAGAGGTCCTTTATAAGTACAGGAAGATGTTTGAGGCCTAAGAAATCAAGCCATTGCTTCAAAAGTTCAAACTTGCTCAATGCACCACTCTTGAAATTTCCAAAATTTTCCTAACTTGGGAAAGCCATAACTTGCTCAATTTTTATCTCATGATGATGATCTTGTACTTTTTGGAAATCCTAAGATGTCTACTTCAATCCCTATTTTAATCAATTTTGCATTTGAAGATGTTATATTGATTTAAAAGGTCTTGGAAAAAAGTGGCTTTTGTTGACTTTCTAAAAATGACCTGTAATGTATGAACTTGTATCTTTCAAATGGTGCATTTCATGAACTTGGGTGCTGAAGAGAAGTTGTAGGGAATTGGATTCTCTTTAAGATGAGCTTTGGTTGAAAAATTTATGATAAAGTATGAGAAAGTTATGCTTGGCCAAAGTTTGGTTGACTTTTCCTATAGAAACCCTAATTTGCCATTTTTTGACTTTTGATGAATTAGGAGCATTTTTTGAGGAATCATGATCAACCCTTGATCAAATGATGGATATCACTTCAAAGTGTATATGTTGACCAAAAATCTTGAAGTTTGACTGTATTTGGGTCATAGTTAACTTTTGACCTAGTACAGTTAATTTTCCAATACTTGAGCAATTGATTGAGCAAACTTATTGAGCAACACATGAAACTTGGCAGGGATGATCTTGAAGACATATTAGGACCATGGAAAGCATTTGAGACCATTGTAGTTCAACCATCTTGATGAAAATGGAAACCCTGGGTCGGGGTTCATTGCCTTAGGAGGAGAATTGTCTGGTCAATTCTTGGTCAACCTTTAGCAATTGAGAACCTCTAAGAGTATGTCTTATGTGAAAATAGGAGGGAAAATTTTGGTGTACAACAGCTGCCCCTGTTCAATCTTCTTATATCTGAAGATGTTGATTGGTTTTGTTCGCCTTTCGTGATCTGAAGGTGGAAGATGAGTAAACACTAGAGTGCCCAGAAATTTGCACTCGCCCAAAGTGAGACTGCTGGTGAATAATATCGGGAATGGGCTTACAGATTCCATTTGGAAAATATGACAGAAGACTATCAGAGATGGGCTCAAAGACGCCATCCAAGGAATAGGATAGAGAGTCGTCGGAGATGGGTTTAAAGATGCCATCCAAAATAGATGTTGACTTCATAAGGAGTCTCTTTGTGGGGATTCCTGTTACTGCTGTCCAAGGAGGAGTCCATTGGGGAATGTTTTTTAGGGGAATAAAGTCTAGGAGCTTCGGTTGTCCATTACTCTACTGGGGAGTCATATCTTGACTGAAGGACGGAAGTGAACTGCTATTTGGTCAGGATCCAGGCTTCACAGTGGCTTGCTGAGGATAATAAGACTGACTGATATATGGTCGTATTCCAGGCTTCACAATGACTTACTGGGGGAATGAGATTAAACTGTCGTCTGGTCATTCTCCAGGCTTTGCAGTTTCTCCAACTGGAATCGAAATCAGAAAAATCTTAGTGTCGATTTAACTGAGCCAGAGCAAGGATCTACTAGAAAAGAATCAGTAACAAATCAATGGACGATTCAAACTGAACCCGAAGAGGTCTTGATTTATCTTTGACTGGATAAGAATCAGAAAATTCTTAGGATCGATTTAACTGAACCAGACAAAAGTCTTGGAATATCTTCAACTGGAATAAGAATTAGGGAGATCTTAGTTTCGATCTGACTGAACCAGATAAGGTCTTTAATTAACTTTGACCAGATAAGAATCAGAAAAATCTTAGGATCGATTTAACTAAACCAGACGAAAGTCTTGGAATATCTTCAACTGGAATAATAATCAGGGAGATCTTAGTGTCGATCTGACTGAACCAGAGAAGGTCTTGGATTAACTTTGACTGGATAAGAATTAGAAAAATCTTAGGATCGATTTAACTGAACCAGACAAAAGTCTTGGATTATCTTCAATTGGAATAAGAATCAGGGAGATCTTAGTGTCGATCTGACTGAACCAGAGAAGGTATTGAATTAACTTTGAATGGATAATAATCAGAAAAATATTAGGATCGATTCAACTGAACCAGACAAAAGTCTCGGAATATCTTCCACTGGAATAGGAATCAGAGAGATCTTAGTGTCGATCTGACTGAACCAGAGAAGGTCTTGTGAGGACATCTTTATGAGGAAAATCCTGAAATAACCCTTTGTTAGACGTAGCGTTTGAGAAGACTACCCGGTCACATAAGTAGTCAACGGTGTTTGTTGATTTGATCTTTTCCCTGAAAAAGGCAAAGAGTTAGTCATATGCAATGTCATGATGGATGAAATGCATTGTGGTGATGTTCTCAAAATAAACGAGGTTATGTTGTATGCGATGTGTATGCGCATGCCACGATGTGTGAACATGGTATGCTATTGCGATATTTCCCAATCTGGGAAAATAAATCCCTAATTGTTGTTGGAGAGTATAAGGAGGCTGAATCCTTCATTTCCGTTGGGGATCATGAATGGATATGATTTGCTGGGGATTTCCTCTTTCTGTTTGAGGATGTTCTGTCGAGGATTGACTTTTCTTGAGAATAACTCTGGAATGAGATGCTTTTTTGGAATATTTTTCGGATGTAGAGAAATAAACTCTGCTGGGGAATAATCTTCTGCAGTTAGAGAAATAAACTCTACCCGGGAGGCGGTTTCATAAACTGTTCGAAGTTATAAAACTCGGCTGGGGAAAACAGATTTCAACTCTTGATTAGAACTTTGCTGGAGAAGGTAAGTCTCGCTTGGGGAAGAAGAGATCAAAACTTAGGTTTTTTCTACTATGTGGGAAAATTATACGTCACTAGGACGTATGCTGAGGATACAACAATGACTTTGCATCAAGATGTGTCTGCCCCTGTACCTACTGGAGAAAGTACCTGCGGAGATTTTATGGATAGATCTATGTCGTGATTGTACTTGAACATGTATTGAATGAGTGTCAGAATGACATCCATCTTTGGATCGTATCTGAACTGTATTTGAATACTGTGTTGAATGAGTTTCAGAATGACATCCGTCTCTAGATCGTATCTGAACGGTACTTAAAACATGTGTTGAATAAGTGGTCAGAATGACATTCGTCTTTGGATCGTACCTGAACTGTATTTGAAACATGTGTTGAATGAGTGTCAGAATGACATCCGTCTCTAGATCGAGTCTGAACTGTATTTGAAACATGTGTTGAATGAGTGTCAGAATGACATCCGTCTCTGGATCGTGTCTAAACTTTATTTGAAACATGTGTTGGATGAGTGTCATAATGACATCCGTCTCTGGATCGTATATGAAATGTATCTGAAACATGTGTTGAATAAGTGTTAGAATGACATCCGTCTCTTGATCGTATTTGAATTGTATTTGAAATATGTGTTAGATGAGTGTCAGAATGACATCCGTCTCTAGATCGTATCTGAACTGTATTTGAAACATGTGTTGGATGAGTGTCTGAATGACATCCGTCTCTGGATCTTATCTGAATTGTACTTGAAGAGAATCTGAATAAGTATCAGGATGACATCCATCTCTGGATCGTACCTAAATTGTTTCTAGAAGAGAAGTCTTGAATATGTACCAGGATAACATCCTTCTCTGGATCGTACCTGAATCGTTTCTAGAAGAGGACTTGGTTTATTTAGAATGTTTCCGCTGGGAATTCTTGTTTAATTGGTTTTGAGAATAAATCCGCTGGGGAACATTGATTTTGCTTGATTGTACGTGATTCATTGTTGGAATTCATGTCTAATGCCCCAAGTGATTCAGATGGAGATCTGCCCCTGACTATTTGTCATTTTTGAGAGATTCCTTGAATCTTGACTTGAATGCCCCAGATGATGGACAATGATCATGCCGTGCCACTTGGTCAGAAGTGTTTTTCCACTTGAGGTGAACCTTTTCATTGAGAAAGTTTTTATTCACTAGATATTCATCATGTGAATTTCTCTGTTGTCGAACAAATAGCTATATGAAAACAACGGTATTCAAATAATGCAAGGTTTATGCTTGTCTTGAAGTTTTTGAAAATTCATTTTTTCAGTAAAACAAATTTTGCAAGAGAGTGATATCAACTCAAGATTTATAGCAAGTCCTACAGGAGTCAGGATACCTTTTGTAACAGTATGCTTCCGAACTAACCTATGCTTCAGTTAGGACTTTTAAGGGTTGTAGCGTGGCCTGGTTCACGGTTCAAGAAACAAAGGATAAAGGCTCAAATTTTATTTGTACCCAACTCGTTCTTCGTGATGTTCTTCAGTCCTATGCTTAGTTAATTGCACGTTTAGATCCTAATTGAGTCTGGAATCTTTGCTCTGATACTTGGTGATGGTTCAGAAATTGAACGTTTGTTTTTAAGAGGTAGTCATTTTTGTAATCTTCTTTTTGTCGAGGATTTGTAGGGCCTCTTTTTTTGATTTTGTTATCCCTACTTTTGCCTGAACTATTTCTTTTGTGTTTACAGTCAGCGGGATACCCCCGTTTTTTTTTCATAACTCTTCTTCATAAGTTTTGACTTAGCGGGCTTTTCTTTTGAAAAATAATGACTACCTGCTTTGATGATTATGGGGAATCATCACCATCTTTTGGAAGGTATCTTCTACACTATTTATCATGTATGAAGAAGGAGCTTGCGACTGAAAGCACCTCTGAATTAACTGAGAATGCTACCCTGCCCTAGGTTATGATTAAGGGTTTTAATTTGTGTGAAAAGAAAAACTCCTACTTCTTTGGCTCAAAGGGGTTGACTAGGGATTATCTTCCTTATAACTCCACTGTTTGGGATTTGAAACAACACATGTACATCATCAGCAAGGTCTGTTTAAAAGCATATTATAGAGATTGTGGTATCGTTTTTGTCATCCTTCCTCTAAAGGCTTATAGCTTTTTAATCGAGAGTCGAATATCACGTAAAGGAAGCAAGAAAACAATTTAAATAGAATAACAATGAAATCATTCAAGACAAACATATGCGATGCATTAATGGGAAAACCAAAGTTCGGCACAATAGTAATTGTTTGAAAAATAAATGAAATTACAAATGAAAAATAAAAAATGAACTGGACGTTCTCAATGATTTGGCCTAGGAGCAGTGACCACTTTGTGCATCTCTGGAGGGACGAATTCAATCTCTTTGGCGTCAATCATATCATGAATTTTGTTCTTCAGAGCCCAGTAGCCATTTGTATCATGTCTAGGACTATCAGAATGGTATGCACACCTTTCATCGGGGTGGTAACTAGGAGCAGAAGTATTGAGATTTCGCAGAGGAGCCTTTAACGTAATCAATCCTACTTTCAACATGTTTTGTAACGCTTGAGCTACTGACATGTTGATTCTGGTGAACTGTCTCTTAGGCGTGGCCTCTTTACGCTGATTCCCTTGTTGGTGTCGTTGCATAGGCGTATGATTAGAGTCCAGTATTGCCCCCACAGATTGATTGTGGTCGTCTGCCTTATTATGACCCTTCTGGCCATACACAACATTGGCTTCCCACTTACCAGCAAGTGGCTTCTTCTCAGCATTAGAAGATGCAGCCATCAGGGTCTTCCCACTCTTGATACCACTTTCGACCCTTCCTCCAGTCAGAACCATCTATGTGAATCCAGATGAGGAACTCCCAATCAGTAGATTAAAGAATGGGCCTGTCAGAGTGCCCATGAACATATCTACCATTTCCCGATCATTCAAAGGAGGTTGTACCCTGCCAGCTAGATCCCTCCATTTTTGGGCGTATTCTTTGAAGCCTTCGCTAGAACCCATAGACATGCTTTGAAGTTGTGTACGAGTTGGAGCGAGGTAAGCACTGTATTGGTACTGCTTGTAGAAAGAAGAAGCCAAGTCTCCCCAAGTATGAATGTCTGTTCTTTCTAGTTGGTAGAACCACTCCAATTGTGTGCCAGTTAAACTTTCTTAGAAGAAATGGACCCATAACTTCCGGTCAGCAGTGTGAGGCTGGATCTTCCTAACATAGGACCTTAAGTGGAACTTAGGGTAGGAGACACCGTCATATTTAGCGAACGTGGGGACCTTGAATTTTGGTGGGATGGTCATGCTAGAAACCAACCTTAATTCTTCAAAGTCCAAGCCAGGTATCTGCTTAATCTCCATAGCATTGAGACGATCCTCCAACTGTATGTATTTATCATCAGCACGAGGATACTGCTCTTCATTGTAGTTAGTCTCATTATCAGATTCCCTTGGCCTGGGGTCTTTCTCTCTTGGCTCCCCTTCTTGGTTATCTCCTTCTTTTGATGAAGACGTCAACTCAACCACTTGCCTCAGCGGTCCTTTGAACCTCCTTCCCAGATTTACCACACCAGCTGTCTTTCTTGGCTTTTTAGTCTTCTCTTTCACAATCAGGGCTTTCATTTCCTCTTGCCCCTTAGCCAGAGCCATGATCATCTGTTAAAATTGTGCATTCTGAGTCTGTAGATCCTTCACTGTTTGTTCCAGAGCCATTGCTGAAATAAACAGCGAAGAGGATGAGAAACCTGCTTTGAAACCTGTTTATGCAATGATATGTATGATATATGTATGCAATGTTTTCAAGGATTTCTAAGACTTAAAATTGCTTAAACAGAAAGAGAACAAACGTTAATTGCATTTAAGAAGTTTTATCAATCACAATGATGCCTCTTGGGCTCACAAAGGGATCAAAGTAACAAAAAATTCTCCAAGCAAAAGAAGACTTAAGTTTTCCATGGGTGCATCCTCTTTGGTGCAATGTAGGCATTTATATTCCTCTCCTCGTGAATTAACTGGGTGAGCTCTAAAACCTTCTTCTCGCTGGCATAGAATTGGGTTTCGAAAGTATCACGTTCTTCTTTGAGTTGGATCTAGGACCTCCGTAACTCCTCAAGATCAGTTGGCATGTCAGGATGAAGATCAATATAAGGAGTGACTCCTTCAGCAATTGGCTCCATCATCACAGGTAAGATGGCGGGGTAAGGCATCATAAGACATTGAGCATGAGCTCGCACCAATTTGAGATAAGGCTCAAGAGGGATGGAATTCTTGTGTCCCAGTGCCTTGCTATCAACTCTATTTGTCATGCCCCAAGCTCGAATGAACCTCTTGCAATAACCTGAACATCATTAGGGAATTCCCTACAGCAATCAATGATAGTGATACTCTCCAAAGATCTGGAACACCAATGAATATCTGAATGTGTAAGGGACATCAGCCTATGAGACCATCTCATACCCTGCTCATGCTTCAAAATAGACGGGGGTAGGTGCAAAATAAATGACCTAGCCAATAGAGGAGTGCAACACAGAAGGGTCCCTCTTCTCTTTAGAGTGTGAGTATGCAGAGAGTGTAGAATATCCCCAAGTAAAGTAGGTACCGGATTATGAGACAGAAAAATATTAACCGCATTCACATCTATCAGTTGGTATGTGTTAGAGAATAGTACCATCCTATAGATTAGAAGGGCCAACACTTCTTCAAAAGCTTATAAATCCAGGTTATCCCAAAAATGGCAGGCTCTCTCAAATAGAAACTTAGTTGGAAATCCTTGGATACTTCTTCTGGTTTCCCAATTTGCCACTATATCTGACTGTTGTAAAGACAGAGCTTGAGCAATCTCTTCAGGCTTTGGGCATCTTTCTATACCGTTGAATGGTGGCTGATTAAAAATAGGTACCCCCAATACCTGAGAAAACTCCTCCATAGTAGACACTAACTGGTAATCAGGGAAAGTGAAGCAGTGGTGCAACGGGTCAAATAACTGAAAGAACACCTTTAACATTTCTTCGTCTGGGGTTGCAGTGACCAAGTTCAGAAGTCGACCATGTTTTTCAGTGAAGGGAGAGCTTTCAGGAATCCTTGATGCTAACTCTTGGAGTTGAGGATGCACTCTCACAAGGTTGATTTGAATAGTACTCCTGCGAGCAGATGTCATGTCCTACAAAATAAGACAAAGATATGTCCTAGAAAATCCTTGAAATGGTTAGTATAATATGCCATGTCATGATATCATTAATATGCTAAGAAATCACAAATATAGCCAGCACAAGAAAATCACATAAGAGACCTTAGGTTTAAGGCTTGCATGGGTTTTAAGGTCATACCCTCTTGAAGTTGGATTGGTTCAACCTGTCCTATAAATTGTAACTGGGTTCTAAGGGATCTTAAAATCACAGACCTTTCCCACAAGCTTCGTTTGATAGGCGACTGACTCGCAACCAAACAAAACTCAGGAGTCGAGTCTCAATGAGTGTAGCATCGAGTATCTGCCGACTTTGGGAATACACCAAAGACGTCCATCTCGCTATGTCCTAATGACCAAGTTGTTCATTTAAATGTTCTAAGGTCAGTTAACGCTTTATGACACCATGCAGCGGCCCCGTATTCTCCTCGATTAACTCAAGGGCTACAGGTACCAACCAAAGCATCGCATCAACGTAGCCATCGCTTCAACCGTGTTGGTATACCCCATACAGTTTCCACGATCTATTGCTACTTACCTAACAGGTTCCCTAGATCCGGGTGTAGGATCTATAGTAACCCAAACAATCCCTTAAAAGTAAAGCAAACAAACAAGCAAACAATTTGGAAATGATCTAGACCCTAAGGTAAACCCCACTTTATAATGTCCCCAGCAGAGTCGCCAGTTTTGTGATATGGTGGCAGAACTGACTATTTAATACTGGTTTGCATTTTTTGTTTGCAAATGTTGCAGTAAGCAAGAGTCGCCACCGACTTTTCTTTTATCCAACAAAGGAAAGGGTGAAAAGAACAGAAAAAGACCTTTTTCGAGATTTTCTGAGTAAGGGGGGTAGACTATGGAAATGGAAGGTATTAGCACCCTTTCCATCTATGGTTTTCCACGGGCTCTTAGGTACTTGCTCATTTTTGAAAACTGTTTGTGTTTGTGTGTTTTGAAAGTTTTTTTGTTTGCTTTATGGTAACTCTTGTATCAGTCCTCAAGAGTGTGATAAAGCATTTTTGAAAAATGTGTAAGTGTGAAAGTTTGTTTTTGAGCAAGTACTTAAAAGTCATCTACCTACTCGAAAAAGGACGTTCTTTTCCTCCTTTCCTTTAGATAGTGTTACCTTACTATTAGTGAGTAGGAAACCCTATCGTTGGATGTTAAGGGACTATTGAAAGGGACGTTATGGTCATTGAAGGCAACAGGTAAGGATATCTTAGCATTCGAAGGGACTGACATCATATAGGCAACATCGAGGGACAAGATCATTTACCGAAAGGCAACTCGAGGGACGTTTAGGAACCATGATATTTTATGATAACTCTTATACCGCGAGTCTTTGCTAAGATAATGGGCCTGAGGAGGTGTGAACCTAATTGGAGGGGTACGCTGCTGAATTTGTCAAAGCCCAGCCAGCCAGCCCAATTGCCCTTGCGTGCGATTCAGTGTGGAAGAAGCTTGGAGGTCCACCATGTACGTTTGAAGCTGGAGCGTTTGATCTGGTGTTGATTGATCTGAGGGTGATGAATTTGAGGCATACGGTATGCGCGTTGGGTAAGCAGCGCATTGGATCTGGAAACAAATTGTTAGAAAAATAATATGCAGGAGGCAGGGGTCGAATCCCTGACCTCCCACACATGCACGCCTTAACGCCCTTCATTCCTTCCATCTGTGCCACTTGTCTATTCTCTTATACAAACAACAAAATAATATAATCCAAAATCAACGATTAAAATTATATTTAAGAAAAACGTGTGCTGCATTCAAATGGCCTAACCAGGTCATGCTACACCATCGTCTTCTTCAGTGGCTGTCGTTTTAGCCCAAGAATTTTTACCTACAAACAAAACCGTCACTAAAGGACCTACAAATTTCCAAGACTCACAACAGGCAATATAAATTTAATCTAAAGGCATGGATCAATTGGGTTTGATCTCGTGAGCACGACGGTACTCTTCTTTTGGCCTAATTTTACCTGTATTGGAAAACCCTAAAACAAACCTCAAAACCCTAACAATGGCAATTGGTCATATATGCGTCAAAACAAGCAATTAATCATTCACACACATTCTAAATACTCATACAAACATGAATGCATACTCAAAATTCATTTATAACGTGTGTATGATCAAAATCTAATTTTAAAAAAGAAGAGCAAACTGTGGTGATGTGAATGCTGATTCTGGATGCGTTGATGCGTAAGAATGATCCTTTTAGCTTCTAAATGTTCCCAGGAATCGATTGCGAACGTCCAAAGTCTTTGAATCTCTCTGTAATCCAAAATCCGAATGCCAATTTTTGTCAAAATTTTGGAGTTTCATACGGCCTCTAGACTGTATGTATCCTCTTCTTTAAGCTTGCAAACGTGATGTATACATAGAGGAGGTGGAGGAGACAAGATAACATGGAAATAATCCCAACCATAAAGCCATGATGAAGGCCATTATCTAATTTTGAAAAATTGCCATAATTTTGAGATTTCATGCCATTTTCATATTTGGATGAACCTGGAAATTCTTGGTACGAATTTGTGGGCCAGAAACTGAATTAAAGCAAAAGCCCAATGGTCATGATCCAATCATTTGCTATTTTATTTGATTTATCTTGTATTTATGTAAATAAGAACAAAATAAATATGAATAAAATAGCTAAAAAAGGAAAAGCAAGGCAAAAGTGAAATTAGAGGTCCTTTACAAGTTTAGGAAGATGTTTGAGGCCTAAGAAAACAGGCCATTACTTCAAAAGTTCAAACTTTCTCAATACACCACTCTTGAAATTTCCAAAATTGTCCCAACTTTGACAAGCCATAACTTTCTCATTTTTCATCTCATGATGATGATCTTGTACTTTTTGGAAATCCAAAGATGTCTACTTCAATCCCTCTTTTGATCAAATTTGCATTTGAAGATGTTATCTTGATGAAAAAGGTCTTCGAAAAAAGTGGCTTTTGTTGACTTTCTAAAAATGACCTATAATGTATGAACTTGTATCTTTCAAATGGTGCATTTCTTGAACTTGAGGGATGAAGAGAAGTTGTAGGAATTGAATTCTCTTCAAGATGAGCTTTAGTTGAAATTTTTTTGATAAAGTATGAGAAAGTTATGCTTGGCCAAAGTTTGGTTGACTCTTCCTATAGAAACTTTGCCATTTTTAAATTTTGGTTAATTAGGAGCATTTCTTGAGGAATCATGATCAACCCTTGATAAAATGATGGATATCACTTCAAAATGTTGATGTTGACCAAAAATCTTGAAGTTTGACTGTATTTGGGTCACAGTTGACTTTTGACCTAATACAGTTGATTTTCCAATACTTGAGAAATTGACTGAGCAAACTTATTGAGCAAGGCATGAAACTTGGCATGGATGATATTGAAGACATATTAGGACCATGGAAATAATTTAAGACCATTTGAGTTCAACCATCTTGATGAAAATGGAAACCCTAGTTGGGGGTTCATTGCCTTAGGAGGAGAATTGTCTGGTCAATTCTTGGTCAACCTTGAGCAATTGACAACCTCTAAGAGTATGTCTTGTGTGAAATAGGAGGGAAAATTTTGGGGTGCAAAACCCCAATTTTGTTTGAATATGGTTCTAAACTCCTCGGGGATAGCCTTGTAGAGGTGGCTCTGGCGGCTTCACTGGGGATCACCTTATGAAAGGGACTTCCAGAGGATTTGTCATTGTCCATAGTAGTAAGTGTTGTAGCACTTCCAGAAAATGTTTTCTTGGTCGTACATGACCCTTTGCTAAAATTCATGTTCAATGCTCCAAGTGATTCAAATGGAGACCTGCCCCTGGCTATTCAGGACTTTATGAGAGATTTCTTGGAATCTTGACTTGACTGTCCTGGATATGTTGGACAATAATCATGTTATGCCCCTTGAGTATGGATGGTTTGTCATTGGAAGTGTCTTTCCATTTGAAGCGGTTTTGTTTATTGAGAGAATTTCTGTTAATTGGATATTCACTGTGCGAATTTCTCTATTGCCGATCAATTAGCCATATGCAAACAATGGTATTCAAATAATGCAAAGTTCTATGTTTGTCTTGAAATTTTTGAAAATGCATTTTTTGCAGATAAAAGAATTTTGTAAGAATATGAATTAAACTCAGGATTTACAATAAGCCTTACAGGAGTCAGGATACCTTTGGTAATAGTATGCTTTCGAACTAACCCATGCTTCAATTAAGACTTTTAAGGGGTTGTAATGTGTCTTGGTTCACGGTTTAAGAATTAAAGGATAAGGCTCAAAGTTTATCTGTAACCACCCGTTCTTCACGATGTTCTTCAATCCTAAACTCAGCTAATTGTGTGTTTGAACTCCTATTGAATCTGGAATGATATTTTGGTGATGGTTTGGACAGGTTAAGTTTATTTGAGAAGGCATTCAATTTTTGTAACATTTTTCTATTGTTGAGGATTTGTAGCGACCTTTTTTTTTATTTTTGCCTGACTGTTTTTGTTTTGTTTTGAGACTACAGTCAACGGAATGCCCCATTTTTTCTTAAGTCTCCTTCGTAGGTTTTGACTCAGTGGGATTTTCTCTTGAGAGAAAATGAATGACTATCTTAAGGGGAACCATCATCGACTTTTGATTCAAAAGGATGTTTTTAATGTCATTTGTTGTGTACGAAGTGAAAGCTTGCGACTGAAAGCGCATTTGGATTAACTGAGAAGCTACCCTGCCCCAGGTTCTGATTAAAGGTTTCAATTTGTGTGAAAAAGAAACTCCTACTTATTTGGATCAAAGGGGTTGACTATGGATTATCTTCCTTATAACTCCATTGTTTAGGAATTGAAAGAACGCCTGTACATCGTCAGCAAAGTCTGCCCAAAAGCATATTGTATGAGATTATGGTATTTTTTTCGTCATCCTCCCTCTAAAGGCTTGCAACTTTTAACGAGAGTTGAATATCACAAAAATCACAGTTTAAATATAGTGAAAATGAATGGATTAATTTAAGACAAACATGTGTAATGCATTAATGAAACAAAGTTTAACATAATAGATAAGTGTTCGAACAAACAAAGGAAATTACAATTGAAAATTCAAAATGAAGTGGACGCTCTCAACGATTTGACATGGGAGTAGTGACCATGTTGAGAGCTTCAGGAGGGTCAAATTCAATCTCCTTGGTGTCAATCATATCTTGAATTTTGTTCTTCAGGGCCCATCATCCATTCGTATCATGTCCATGACTATTTGAATGGTATGCACACCTTTCATTGGGATGGTAACTAGGAGCGAAAGTATTGGGATTCCAGAGAGAAGCCTTTAATGTAATCAGCTATGCCTTCCACATGTGCTGTAAAGCTTGATCCAGTTACATGTTGATCTTGGTGAATTGTCTTTTAGGCGCGACCTCCTTATGTTGATTCCCCTGTTAATGTTGTTGCACAAGCGTAGGATTTGAGATTAGCACAGCTCCCACATATTGTTTGTGGTTACCTCTAGCATAAAAAACACTAACTTATTTCTTCCTAATGAAAGGCTTCTTCGTTGCGCTTGAAGATGCATCCCTTTTAATATTACCGCTCTTGATACCAACTTTTACTCTTTCACCTGTCAATATCATCTTAGTGAACCCAACTAAAGAGCTCCCGATCAGATGGTTGAAAAATGGGCCTGACAAAGTACCTAATAACATATCTACCAGCTCTCTATCAGACAGAGGAAGCTGGACTCTTCCTGTAAGATCTCTCCACTTCTGGGCATAATCTTTTAAGCCCTCACTAGAATCGATAGACATGCTTTGAAGTTGCGTACAGGTTGGAGCAAGGTCAGCATTATATTGGTACTTCCTATAGAAAGCCCCAGCCAAATCCTCCCAGTTGTTGATGTTGGTTCTCTCCAGATGATAGAACCATTCCAATTGAGTCCCCAAATAAACTTTCCTGGAAGAAATGCACCCACAAATTCCTATCAGCAGTGTGAGGTTGGATCTTCCTGACATAAGACTTCAGATGCAGCTTAGGACATGAAACTCTGTCATATTTAGCAAATGCAAGAACCTTGAACTTCGGTGGAATGATTACTCTAGAAACCAACCCTAATTCTTCAAAACCCAGACCAGGTACTCTCTGAATTTCCATGGCGTTAAGACGATCCTCCAATTGTTTATATTTGTCACCGGCAGGAGGATATTTTTCTTCAGTGTAGTCATCCTCTTCTTCATCAGACCCTAGATTGTGGTCCTCTTCTTTTGTCTTCTCTTCCTGATTGTCCCCTTCATTTGATGGATTTGTGAATTCTAGAGCTTGCTTTGCTGGTCCTCTGAATCTCCTTCCCATATTCAGGACACCCACTGGTTTATTTGTCTTTTTCTTCTTGTCTTTGAGAATGAGAGCCTTCAGGTCCTCTTGTCCCTTAGCCAGAGCCAGGAACATTTGCTGGAATTGAGCATTATGTGCTTGAAGATCCTTAATATTATGTTCTAGAGGCATCTCTATTGAAATAAATAGAAAGCAGATGAGAAAACTTGTATGGGAAAAACCTATCATGATATGATGCATGGTATGTGGATGCAATGTTTTCAAGGATCTCGCAGGGTAAACACAAGAAGATGTTAGAAGTTGAACTTTGATTACAGGTTTCGCATCGTTGAATGTCCTTCTACGAGAATCAAGCTCACCGTGTCAAGTGGGTCATAGCCCTTGACTCAAGTTACTGTGCTTTGATTTTTGAGAGAATTTGGTTAGAGGAAAATAAATCCTCTTTCCCCTTGATGGATGTCTGGTTCGATACAACCCTACATCACAGGCCCTTGAGACCTTTGAAATGATTATTGAAAAAGCTAAGGTATGATGTCATGATATTATATGCAAGTAAACGTAAACACACAAAGAAAATAAATTCTTAGGTTCAGGCTTGCATGAATTTCATAGGTAAGTACCCTCTTGAAGTTTAGTTGGTTCAACCTGTCCTAGAAAATAATCGGGTTCTAGGGGATTTCAATATCATTGATCTTTCTTCATCGGGCATTGTTTCAGCGCAAGCCTCTTTATTGATGACCGAAATATCCCGAAAGTCTGATCTCAATGAGCGTAGTATCGAGTATCAACCAACTTAGGACTATACCAAAGCCGGCTATCTCACTACTTCCTAATGGCCAAGTTGTTCAATTAAAGGTTCTAAGGTCAGTTAGTGCTTCATGACACCACGTAGCGGCCCCATATTCTCATTGACTAAACTCAAGGGCTACCGATACCAAAAAATGTGTCATACTAATGTATCCATCGCTTCATGACACCACACAGCGACCCCATATCCAAACATGTGGGTATACCCCGCATAGTCCCCACGATCCATTACTACTTACCTAATAATGTTCCCCAATTCGGGTAGAGGATCAAAACAAAATCCAAACAAGGACCCAAAAATGTAAAGCAAGCAAGTCAAACAAGGAAAGAAATTAAATGTGATCTAGCTCTAAGGTAACCCCACTTTTAAGTATCTCCTCAGTAGATTCGCCAGTTCTGTCATACGGAGGGAGAACTGACTCGGGTGTTTTTGCATTTTATCATAAATGTTGCGGATAGCAAGAGTCGCCACCAACTTTTCTTTTATCCAATAAAGGAAAGGGTGAAAAGAACAGGAAATACATTTCGAGATATTTTCTTGAGTTCGTGGGGTAGGTTATGAAAATGGAAGGTGTTAGCATCCTTTTCATCCACAGTTATCTACGGGCTCTTAATTGCTTGCTAGATCACTTTGAAAAATGTTTTGTTTGAAATGTATGTGGTGGGTTTTTGAAAGTATTTTGAAAACGCCTTTGTTTCTGCAAACTTTGTAATGATTCTCCTCTCTATAAGAATGTATACAAAGTATTGTTTTATTTTAAAATAGTTCAAAGGGATGTTTGTTTTTGAAGACGTTTTGAAAGTGTAAGTGTGAAAATGGTTTTGATTTGTAAGCAAGCAACTACGAGTGTCCTACCTACTCAAAAGGTCTTTGTTCTTTTCCTCCTCCTTTATATGTTTCTATCTTACCATTTATTGGTAAGAAGCCCCATCATTGGTTGTGAAGGGATGGGCGTGTGACAAATGTATAGTTATAGAAGGCAACTTATGTGACATTTTAGCAATTTTCGTAAGGGACTAGATCGTTTACCAAAGGAAACATCGAGGGATATTGAGGGACTACAATCTTTTTTTATCAAGGGTCTTTTCTAAAACGCCCATATTCGAGGGACATGACTATTTTCTGAGGCAACAAGCGAGGTTACCCTAGATGTGTATGTGTGAATAGTGTATTTGATTGCATGCTTTTTTGTCTTTGAGATTAGGATTTTCTAGCCGTTGATTTTATCTTGTCATACACACCCTAACTACTAACAATTTATATTAAAGAAGTAAATTGCGGAAATTAAAATCTTAAAATATTACATCGTTAGGGGAGTGGGGGTACAATTTACAAATGGGGATGAAGTAGAAACTTAAATATTACAACCATATCGAATAATAATGAAGATAATGTAAAAACAATGTAAAATAAAGGAAAAATTGCATTTTGAACTATTATGTGTCGACACATGCTGCTATGCATCAACACATAACTTTCCTTGCCCCTGTAAAACCAAATCAACTCAGTATAAGTCGATGAATAATGGGATGTATCGACTCATGCGTCTGTTTGTGTCGACACATACACGTTTTGTGTCGACTCGTGCACCTTTCTTCCTTCTGATTTTGGGCCTGGACAATAGTATGAGTCGATGCATAAGGCTATGTGTCGACTCATACCCTGTTTTTTCACTAAAATGAGTCGACCCAAGTGGGTATGTGTCGACTCATGCTGCAGTTTTTTGCCTTAAACATTGTTTTATTGTCTGTTTGGGTTAGTTTACAGCATATAATTGATAAACATAAACAGCAACAAATGGTTAGCTCAAAGGGGGTAATGATTAATACATTTTATCTTCAAAAATAAATCATTAATGATGTATGAAAAAATTCCAAGTCAAGAAGACTTACCTTGAGTCTGCACTTGATGTTTTAAGTCTGAATACTTTCCAAGATGTTGTGATGGCTCCAATAAATCTCCAGGCAGCTTGTTCCAAACTGTTGAAACTCAGTCAATTTGTACATTACTATTTTTATGTTTGGAAGGTGAAGATAATGGAACTATAGAGACCATTTTTATGTTTGAACAATCTCTATGTGATAAGGTGTTTGGTTTATGGGAGAGTTTATAAGATGGAATAATGGATTGAGGTTCTATTTTGAATGAAAGTAGAGTTGGTTTTTTGAATGAGTAAAGGTTACAAAGAATGGTGTTCTTTTCTGTTCAAAAACTCTCTCTCCTCTCTCTAAAATCTAACCTCTTGTGTTTTGTGAAAACGGTCTATTTATAGATGCGTTTTGCTGGGATTTTGGGAGGGAAACAAATAATAATTTGAACTGTTTGGGTATGCTGTCTTCATAGCTTTTTGTTATGCAGCTCTTATGTGCTAATTTGGTGCAAATATGGGGCTAAGATAATGCAGGCTTGGACTGGATTGATAGTAGCATAGTAGGGCTGTTTTTGCACCATTTTTGGAGTGTTGTGGCATCTTGGTGCAGGGCTGTATTATAGCAGTATAGCATATTGTCTTTTGACATAGTTTTGGGCTGTTATATGAGCAATACAGCAGGCTTGGACAACATTGTTTGTAGCATTATACAAAACCTGGTCTGTGGACCAATTTATGCATATTGTAACAAAGACAAAGCATGCTTGTGGGCAGCATAGTGGCAAGGTTTAAGTCAAAGGGAAAGAGTCCAAACAAAACCAAACTTAGGATTTGTAATCTTTCAAAAATGCCACTTTGTAATAACTTGAATTATTTTGAATTGTAGTGAAAAGATGTCATGAAGCAATGAAATTAACAAGTATAGAAAATACTTAGAAAAATTTTCAAGTCTTACAAAGTTGGATTTTTGACTCTCTTAATTTTTGATGATCAAATTTCATATTTTGGATGTCTTGATGAAATGTGATTTTTGGGACTCAACTTTGGTCAAAAAGTCAAAGTTTGACTTTTTAGTGTACAGTTGACTTTTTCCACCAGTTGATCGAATTTCGTCTATCAATCCACTGATCTCAGGAGATGAATTGAAATATGCGATTAGATCAAAATGACGCGTTCGAATCTTTGAGAACATGCTTCCAACCAATAAGTCAGGTATTAGGTCAAAAATCAAAGTTCGGTCATTTCCAGTCAAAAACCCTAATTTTTCCCATTTTGCCCTTTTGATAATTTGAATGACTTTCTTGGAAAATTGTGATCCAAGGCTTGAAACTTGATAGAAATAATCCTGAGGGTCCATAATGATCCATGAAAGTCATTTGAAACATTAGAACAACTGCCTTTGTACAAACTCAACCCCTAATTTGAGGCATCTGTGTTTAGGAGATTATTTGACCTAGTCGATGCTTGCACAAACTTGAGTCATTGAAGATCTTTGTAGGAAATATCTTGAGAAATGAGAGGGAAAATTTTGGGGTACAACATAGAGCATATATATTTTGACAAAAATAAAGTAAAAAGAAAGACAAAAAGCATAAAATTTGTATGCAAAACGTATAATGATTTATTAATGACATATGAAAATGAAGTGCGATAACCCTTACAAATAGACCGTTGTGTCTCAAGTAGGACACAAGGCTTTATAGTTCAAATTGTTCAAAATTTACATACCCTTAAAAAAATAAAAACAATTACTCCTGGATAAGAGAAATAGGCACAAGGTCTCTAGCCGTCCAATTATTGAGTCCACAGCTGATAGTATGGATGATCCAATTGTCTAGGTCCCACTCACTGTTAGCATCTTCCACAGCATTGACTCCATGGTTGTTGATGCATAGTGGTGGTCCTTCGGCGTGATCACGACGAATAAATTTTTGAGCTCCTGAAGTGAAACCTAAACCGAATTTGTCAGACTTATAGGGGATGCCAGGGAGTTTTCCCCAAATAGTACACCCATTTTCTTCAACTACAGCCCTAGTATCTTTTAGAGAAGCCATATTCAGTGGAGGTCTGGTAATCTTTGGAACAGTGGTAGTAGCTTTGGTAACAACAATCTTCTGAGGAACCTCTTCAAAATTCTGACAGGGGGTCTCAATGAACTCGCCATCTACCTCGACATATCTGAAAGAGTTCAAGTGGCTTACCATATACTCTTCTTTGCCACAGACTGTAACAATCTTCCCATTAACTGGATACTTTAACATCTGATGCAAGGTAGAAGTGACAGCACCAGCCCCATGAATCTAAGGGCGTCTTAATAAGCAGGAGTAAGATGGGAGAATGTCCATCATGTAGAAAGTGGAGTCAAAAGTCTGGGAACCAACTTTAATAGGAATTTCCACCTCCCCGTGTACCATTCTCTTGGAGCCATCAAAAGCCCTCACCACAATATTATTGGGCTTCAATGTAAGTCTTTCACATTCTAATCTGTCCAAAGGCCCCTTGAGTAAAACATTTAGTGACAAACCTATATCAACCATAACATGAGCCAGTGTAGTGGCCCTGTACTTAATAGAGACATGCAGGGCATCATTGTGCTTCCTTCCTTTGGATGTTAAAACAGCATCGGAGAAACCGAGTCCATTGTCAGCTGTCAGACTAGTAACACTGTTCTCAAATTGGTCGGCAGAAGTCTCTTGCGGCATATGAGCAGACTTCAGGAACATCACCAAATCCTTAGCACGGGCTTCGGAACATAACAACAAGGCGAGCATTGAAATTTTAGAGGGGGTCTTCCCCAATTGTTCCACAATATTATAGTCTCTTTTTTGTACAATTTTCAAAATTTTCTCCATTTCTTGCTTGGAGGCTTCAAGAATGGCTTCTTTAGGTACCTCCGTTTGGGCAGGCTGAAACAATACTTCTTTGCCTCGAGTATCATATGACTCAGTAGTAGGAATAACAACTGCAGTAACAATGGGAGTAGCAACAGGAGTAACAATGGGAGTATTAGCAGGAATAACAAAAGGAGTGGCAACAGTCTTTGGAGAGATTTGAGGAGAGAAATCATTCCGCTTCTGGTGATTTTATTGGTCCCAACAATGTTGTTGACGTTAGGATCAGTGTCTTTATTAACTTCATTTTTAATAAACAATAGGTCTTTCTTGACGCATGGTAGTAGACGTCAGCTCCATAGTTCCAAGGAACAACCTTGTCGGAGGAATATGGTATTGGCCCAAGTAAGGTAATAATCAAAGGAGAAACCTTAGGAGTGGATGTAATCCTGATAGGACCTTTATAGGAGACCTTGGGAGGATTGTCGGAAATGGTAATAATTGACACATCTTTACACAAACTTCTCGTAGAGGGAATCTTCTTAAAGAGGATCTCCCGGTCATTAATCAAATGTTGAATGCATATTTTCAGTAATAAACAACCATTAGGTAGAGACGCACAATGGTAGAAATCTTCACTATAGCCTGGAAATAAACCGGCTTGTAAGAGATTCTCCTTAACCACTGGAAGAAGAGTAGCCAGTTCATCAATAGAACAAACAAATAGGTCACCATCAACAGCGTTGATACCTTAGTCGTGCTTGGGAATGGGTGCAGTTATCACATTGGGGGTTTCAGGAGGGTCAAATTCAATCTCCTTTGCCTCAATAAGATCCTGAATTTTATTCTTCAGAGCCCAACAATCATTTGTATCATGCCCTGGACTGTTGGAGTGGTAGGCACATCGAGCATTTGGATTATAACGGGGAGATGTAATATTTGGATTTTGAGGAGGCTCCCTTAGAGTGACCAAGCTAGACTTCATTAGATGTTGCAAAACTTGGGATAAGGGCATGTTGAGTATGGTGAATTATCTTCTAGGCGCATCCTGCATGTGCTGATTGTTTTATCGTTGAGTTGATGTAGGGTTGGAGATCATTACAGCTCCTACCTTCGGACGATGTTTAGCTTTACCCTAATTTCTCTGGCCATAGGTAGCACTAACTTCCTTCTTCTCACTAAAAGGCTTCTTCACATCACTAGAAGATGCAACCCCTTGAAATTTTCCACTTTTGATGCCAGCTTCTACTCGTTCTCCCATTAATATCAGCTCAGTGAATCTGGATGAAGAGCTTCCGATCAAATGGTTGAAAAATGGGCCTGACAAAGTACCCAAGAACATATCTACCAGCTCTCTATTAGACAGAGGAGGATGGACTCCTCCTGCAAGATCTCTCCAGTTTTAGGCATAATCTTTGAAACCCTCACTAGAACCCATAGACATGCTTTGAAGTTGCGTACGGGTTGGAGTGAGGTCAACATTATATTGTTATTGCTTGTAAAAAGTAGCAGCCAGGTCTTCCCAATTTGGAATGTTGGTTCCTTCCAGTTTATAGAACCATTCCAACTACATCCCTGACAAACTCTCCTGGAAGAAATGAACCCATAAATTCCTGTCAGCTGTGTGGGGTTGGATCTTCCTGACAAAAGACCTTAAATGCAGCTTGGGAAAGGAAACACCGCCAAACTTTGCAAATGCAGGGACTTTGAATTTCTGTGGGATGACCACCCCTGAGACCAGTCCTAACTCTTAAAAATCTAGACGAGGTACCTTCTGAATCTCCATAGCATTGAGACGATCCTCCAGTTGTTTATATTTGTCATCAGCAGAAGGATATTGTTCTTTAGCATAGTCTACTTCCTCTTCATCAGTCCTTGGGCTATTATCTTCTTCTTTTGTCTTCTTACCATCCTCTTCTTGATTATCTCCCTAGTTTGATGGAATTGCAAACTCTAGAGCTCACTTGGCTGGTCCTCTAGACCTTCTTCCCATATTCAAGACGCCATCCGATTTCTTTGCCTTCTTTGTCTTCTCTTTGACAATGAGAGCTTTTAAATCTTCTTGTCCTTTAGCTAGAGCCAGGAACATCTGTTGGAATTGAGCATTATGTGCTTGAAGATCCTTAAATGTTTGTTCGAGATCCATTTCTTTTTGCTGAAATAAACCACGAAAATATAAGAAACCTGTCTTGAAACACCTGCTTATGTAATTATGTGCATGACATGTTTATGCGATGTTTTCAAGGACTTCGGAAAATTTAAATTTGCAAACCAAAATGAAACAAAGATTTTATTAGTAGAATTCAAATTACAACTGCCTTCTAGGCTTACAATTAAAAACTCTTAAAATCTAAGAATCAAGTCTCCCATGGGTGCTTCCTCTTCGTGCCGAGATAGACATTAAGACTTTTTTTCTTTTTGAAGTTGCTTCATGAGCTACGACACTTTCTTCTCACTAGTGTATAACTAATCTCTAAGGGTATCCCGTTCTTCTTTCATCTGAATCCAGGACCTCTGCAACTCTTCAAGATCAGTGGGCATGTCAGGATGGAGAATTGAATAAGGAACACCGTCTTCGGTGATAGGCTCTACAATCACTGGCAAGATGGCTGTATATGGCATCATAAGGTTTTGGGCGCGAGCTCGTACCCATTTGAGATAAGGCTCCATAGGAATTGAATTCTTATACCCCAAAGTCTTATTATCAACCTTGTTTACCATTCCCTAAGATCGTATGAATCTTTGACGATACCCTTGAACATCATCGTCATAGTTGAACATAATTCCTTGGATAAGCATATCATGGGGACCATCCCTTCGAGCATAACCAAAATATCGTAGATCCAGAGAAGGATTATAAGTGATACCTCCCCTAATGCCAAGGAGTGGGACATTAGGGGATTCCCCACAGTGCTCGATGACAGAGACATCTCCCATAAACTGGGAGTACCAAAGAATATCCGAGTGAGAAAGTGACATTATCCTTTGCGACCAACACAAACCTTGTTCGTTCTTCAATACTAATTGAGGAAGGTGTGAAATAAACCACCTAGACAACAACGATATACAACACATAAAAACCCCTCTTCTCTTCACGGTACGAGTGTGAAGGGAATGCAATATATCTCCGAGCAAAGTAGGCATAGGGTTACGAGAGAAGAAAATCTTGACATCATTCACATCTATGAGTAAGTTCGGATTAGAGAATAGTACTAACCCATAGATTAGAAGAGCTAGGACTTCTTCGAAAGCTTGGAAATCCAAATCATCCCAAAACGATTGAGCCTTTTCTAATAGGAACTTGGCTAGGAAACCCTTGACTTCGCTTCTTGTTTCCCAGTTGGATATAATGTTAGATCGTTTCATATGCAAGGCTGCTGCAATGACCTTTGGCTTTGGAGCTTCCTCCAAACCGGTGAAAGGCATATGATCAAGAATAGGTATACTCAATAACTGAGAGAACTCTTCCATGATGGGTACCAAATGATAATTAGGAAATGTGAAGCAATGGTGTTTGGGGTCAAAAAACTGAAAAAGCACACCCATCATCTTCTCATCAAAGCTTGAGGTAACTAGGTTGATAAGTCGACCATATTTCTTGGTGAACGAGGAAGTCTCAGGAACCCTTGATACCAGATATTTGAGTTGGACAGGTATTCTCACAAAGCTGATTCAGATGGTATTTCTATGAACGGAAGCCATGATCTACAAAACAGAACAAAGATAAATTCCCTTGGTCCTTGAAATGGTTAGTGAAATGAAAATGGATGTCATGATGCATGATGTTATGTTTGAACAGTTTAATCACACACAAGCAAAACATACAAGACCTTAAGATTAGGCTTGCTGGGGTTTATAGGTAAGTACCCTCTTGAAGTTTAGTTGGTTCAACATGTCCTAGAAAAGTAACCGGGTTCTAAGGAGTCTCAATATCACTGATCTTTCTTTATCGGGCATTGTTTCAGCTCAAGCGATCTTTTCTCGCAGCCAAAAAATCCCGAAAGTCCAATCTCAATGAGTGTAATATCGAGTATCAAACAATCTTCAGCTTTATACTGAAGTCGACCATCTCACTACTTTTCTAATGGCCAAGTTTGTTCAACTAAGGTTCTAAGGTCAATTAATGCTTTATGACACCACACAACGGCCCCGTATTCTCCTCGATTTAACACAAGGGATACCAGTACCAAAAAATGTGTCACACTAACGCATCCATCGCTTCAACCATATTGGTCTACACCGTACAGTCTCCATGATCTATTGCTTCTTACATAAAAGTGCCCTAGATCCGGGTATAGGATCTTTAACAGTAACCCCAGCAAACCCTTAAAAATAAAGTATACAAAACACACAAGGAAAGCAATTTTAAAAAAGAAAATGGGTGTCCAGCGCCTGATAACTAACAAAGAAATTATGTTTGAGAAAGTTCCCCTTGCAAGAAATTTGTGTGAAGATGTCTCAATAATTACCATTTTCGACAATCCTCCCAGGGTCTCCTCAAAAAGACCCGTCAAGATTACATCTGTTCCTAAGTTTTCTCCCTTGATCATAACCCTTCCAGGGCCAATACCATATTCCTCTAACAAAGTTGTTCCCTGGAATTATTGGGCTAACGTCTATTACCATGGCGTCAAGCAAGACCTATTGGCTGTTGAAGATAAAGTTGTTGAAGATATTGATCCTGACATCTACAACATCATTGGGACCAGTAAAATTATGCCAATTCTGTAATACGGTGGCAGAACCGATTGTTATACTGGTTTTGAATTTGTATTCGCAAATGTTGCGATAAGTAAGATTCGCCACCGACTTTTCTTTTATCCAACTAAGGAAAGGGTGAAAAAAACATAAAAAGACCTTTCGAGATTATTTCTGAGTAAGGGGTAGATTATGGAAAGGGAAGATGTTAGAACCCTTTCCATTTTTAGTTATCTACGGGCTCTTAGATGCGAACTCATTTGAAAATACCTTGTGTTTGTGTGTTTGAAAAAATTATTTTGAAAAGATGCCTTAGTGCGGCGAACTTCGTAATGTTTCTCGTATTGTTGAGAACGTATACAAAGTGTTTTGAAAATTTTTTTGGAAATAGTTTTGTGTATGTGAAAATTTGTTTTTGAGCAAGCATCTAAGAACTATCTACTTTACTCGAAAGGTTTGTTCTTTTCCTCTCTTCCTTTAGACAGTGATATCCTACTATTAGTGAGTAGGTAACCCTATCGTCGGATGTTTGAGGGACATTTGAAGGGTCATCGTTATAGTCACAAAGACAATTGGGCAAGATACTTTAGTAACCACCCTAGGGTTTTAAGATCATACTGAGGCAACATCGAGAGGGTCATTTTTAGATCTTTAAACCGGAGGATAGCCACTAAAATCTCTCACGTTTCGAGAGTTGTGACTGTTTTATTCCGAAGGCAACCGAAGTGGGGATACCCTAGAGGTGCGCATGTGCAAGTGCATTGTGTTTAAGTTATTTATCTTTGTGTTAAGTTTGCTAACATTTTGTTTTTAATTTTTGACCATGCAATCCTATTACCATACATCTAAGCAATTAATATATGTACATGAATTAAAAGTGCAGAATTTAAAACCTAGTTATTACATGGCTTCGGGGAGGGGGAATTTACAAGTACAAAAAAATGGGGGGAAGTAAAAAGCGGTAAATGTCCTAGGTATTCTATTACAACCCATAAGCATATACATTAATAAGAAAATGATAATGCGAGAATGCTAAACATGTGCGTATTAGAAAGAACGTTTAAAACCCTAGGAAGTTCTAAGTAAAAGAAAATCTTTTTGTTGTTTTTGTTTATTTGGGGAAAATATTAAATTAAATTAAATGTAATTAATTAAAAAAAGAAAATTATTAATTAAAACTAATTCTAAAATAAATCTAATATTTTTGGCATTTTTGTTTAAGAAATATTAAAAATTAAACCTATTTCTAAGTTGGTTTTTAATTTATGAAATAAAAGTAAAAAATAATCAACTAAATTAGTTATGAAAATTAAAAATAAAATAAAACCTAAATCTAAGTTTTTTTTAATGTTTTTTATGATTATATGATTAAATAAAATGATTTTGAAAATAAGTAAATATAAAATAAATGAATAATAAGCTAAAAAGAATAAAAACTAAAAAACAGGATGGGTCTGGTATTAGCTAGCAAACAGGGGGTGGGATTTGGATTTTTGCTTAGGCCCAATAAGCCTGAATCCAATGCTCCAAAAAATAATCTGTTGAGCATCCTCCTTGAGGCTATAGGGTGGAAACTCTCCCTAGGATGACTGGATCTTCTTGTATCAACATCTGATGGCCCAAGCATGAGGCGTAAGATATGAGTATGGACATGCGTATCACTGGATCTACAAAGAAAATATGAAAAAAATGGAAAATTCAAGACTTGGGATCGAACCCAGACCTTCCAGCATTATACACACACCCTTCACCATCAAGCCAACTAACTACTCGTTTATACAAATTAAAAAAATATCAATATATGTGAAACCAAGTCAAAATATAGTTGAATTAAAAAATGCACGTGATGACTGAATGGACCAATAGGAGTGCGATGTTTGGGCAACCGGAGTCATACCATCAGAGTCAACTCTCCGCTTGTCTTCTCCGGTGGGCTCAAAAATGAACCTGCAAAACTAACAAACTTTAAGGATTAAAACCTACCCTACCCCCCCTTAAAATTTCCCCATGATTCCAAATCTGAGGTTATTTTGAGCTAAAATTCTCTGGATTATGAATTTGCAAGCTTTCAGTTTATGATGCCCTAACAATGGCATCACACGATTCTGGCATCAAAGCTCCAATGTTATACGTCTCACCTGCTCTAATGGACATGCTGAATACAAATCAAACCATTAAAAACACCAACAACGCATAAATCTAAAGTTTCACATATAGCAAACCTTGTTTGACCGGTGACACACGATCCAGTTTTTTGAGGGTGCTACGAGCTTTGAAAATGGAAGGGATGGACTCCTGGTGTCTCCAGAAATGTGATAGAGTCTTTAGATTGGGTCGAGAGAAGCTGGAAATATGTTTTTGGATTCTTAAAACTTTGGAGATTTTTAAGAAATTTTTGTACGGATTGCTTAGGCAACTTGTGTGTGTCCTTTGCTTCTGATTTGGTCTTGTATTTATAGAGGAAGGAGAGAGGGTGATAAACATGGCAAAGATCATCCATTAAAGAAGGCTTTGAAAACAAAATCAAGAAAATTGAAAATTTTCCATATTGAGTTATTCTCTTGCCATTCTTATCTTTGCATGAACCTATACTCCTTTGTTGTACCTTGCACGAAATGTGGGTCCCCTTGATGGGTCAATTCAGCCCCAAATGTCATGGCCCATGTTTTCTAGCATTTTACTTATTTTATTTTATTTTAAACCAAATAAAATCATGATAAAATACAAGTAAAATCATGTCCATGCCAAAATGTGTTTAGAGGTCGTTCATAAGGTCATGAAGATGTTTGAAGCTCAAAAAGTTAGGCCATTGCCCTAAAATTTCAAATTTGCATGCTTTGCATTTCATGAATTTTGACCATAATTTACCAACTTGTGAAAACCATAACTTTCTCAATATTTACCTTTTGGAGATAATCTTGAACTTTTTAGAAAGCTCTAGATGTCCCCAACAATCTCTATGTTGACTGCATTTGGAAAAATTATCTTGATGTAACTCGCCTTGACAAAAAGTGCCTTTTTGTTGACTTTCAAAAAGACTTGTAATGTATTGGTTCATATCTTTATAATGATGCATTTCTTGGACTTGAGATAAAAATATAAGTTGTAGGGAATTGAATTTTCTTCACAGTGATATTTGGTTGGGGCAAAATGGATGAAGCATGTGAAAGTTATGCCTGGTCAAAGTTCAATTGACTTTCTCTAGGAAACCTTAATTTTGCACTTTTGGATTCTTGATGATTTGAGAGCATTCCTTGGGGAATCATGATCAACCCTTGATAAAATGATGGATATCACTTCAAAATGTTGATTTTGACCAAAAATCTTTAAGTTTGACTGTATATTGGTCACAGTTGACTTTTGACCTACTATAGTTGATTTCCAAACATTTGAGCAATTGACTGAGCAAGCTTGTAGTGCAAGGCATGAAACTTGGCATGGACATTCTTGAGGACATATTAGGGACCGTGGAAATAACTTGAAGCTTTTTCAACCCAAAATTCTTGTTGAGAAGTGAAACCCTAGTTGGGAGTACATTGCTTGGGAGGAGAATTTTTCTGGCCAATTCTTGGTCAACCTTGAGCAATTGAGGACCTCGATGAGCATGTCTTAAGTAAAATGAGAGGGAAAATTTTGGGGTACAACAGTGCCGACCGAACCAAGTCAGAGGCCACAGGCTTTAAAACGATAGTAAATGTGTCGACCTGAAAAGCTTATGTGTCAACACATAAAATAAGAAGTTCTACAATTTCATAAATGCTTCAGTATGAGTCAACGTGAATGACTGCACGTGTCGACCTGTGACTTACAAAAGCTACATGATTTTAAAATGAGTTGCATGTGTTGACTTGAGAAGCGGTTGTGTCGACACATGTAGTAAAAAATTATGCAAAAAATTACTTTTAATAGCTTGGATCAATTTCTAAATGCTTTTTAATGGTTCCTAAGACTTCTAATGCAGAGGACTGCCACAAGACATAAGGATACCGTCCAATGTTCAAAAATGCAAGCTTTTCCCATTTTTGACATCATTCAAAACATTTGAAGACGAAGTTTGTACTCACAGGGATGATTGTGAAATGGGGAAAACCAAAATCATAGACAAAATAAAAAGTTAAGTAAGATTTCAATGAGGAGGTTATTAACAATGCGATAAATGAACCAACAAGGAAGTAATATTCTAAGAAAGGATTATTGACTCGACTTGGGAAAGAAGCTTAACTTTGTTAGAGAAAGAAAACTTAACTCCAGTAGGGAAAGAGAACTCAACTCTACTGAGGAAATGCCCAGAGAGGAGAAAGAGGAAACAAGATAACAAGTGAACTACCAATTTCACTGAAGGTAGAGATACACCGATACAACGACTTTTTTTAAAGATGAACTATCAACTTATATTAAAGGTAGCAAGCTTTCAAAACGGATTTCAGCTTCTTCTTTAACCAAGACATTTCACCTGAAAAGGGTAATAAACAGGCTCCTTAAACGGTAGTTTCTTGTTATAAGGATTCAACAACGAACTATCTCTATCATATCGAAGAGATCAACCATCCATTGGAATAGATAAAACCTCAACAATGAAATGTCTCTATCACACCAAAGTGACCAACCATCCATTGGAGTAAAAACTTCAACAAAAATTGTCTATATCATATCAAAGAGACCAACCATCCATCAGGGTAAACAACCTCAACAATGATGCGTATCTATCATATCTAAGAGACTAATCATTCATCAGGGTAACTAGAACATCACAACCAACTGTCTATATCATATCCATGAGACCAACCATCCATTGGATAGATAAGACTTCACAACAAATTTTTTGTATCATATCAATGAGGCCAACCATCTATTGGAGTAGATAGCCTCAACAATGATTTGTCTCTACCATATCAAAGAAACCAACCATCCATCAAGGTAAACAACCTCAACAACAAACTGTCTCTATCATATCGAAGAGACCAACCATCCATCAGGGTAAACAACCTCAACAACAAATTGTCTTCATCATATCAAAGAAACCAACTGTCTATCGGGGTAGATAAGACTTCACAACTAACTGTCTCTATCATATCGATGAGACCAACCATCCATCAGAGTAGATAAGACTTCACAACAAATTGTCTTTATCATATCGATAAGACCAACCATCCATCATAGTAGATAAGACTTCACAACAAACTGTCTCTATCATATCAAAGAGACCAACCATCCATCATAGTAGATAAGAATTCACAACAAATTTTCTATATGTATCGAAGAGACCAACCATCCATTGGAGTAGATATAACTTCACAACAAATTGTCTTTATCACATCAAAGATACCAACCATCCATTAGAGTAGATAAGACTTCACAACAAACAGTCTCTATCACATAGAAAAGACCAACCATCCATTAAAGTAGATAAGAATTCACAACAAATTGTCTCTATCATATCAACAACACCAACCATCCATTGGGGTAGATAAGAACTCACAACGAGTTATCTCTATCATATCGACGAGACTAACCATCCATTGGAGTAGATAGACTTCACAACGAACTGTCTCTATCATATCGACAAGACCAACCATCCAATGGAGTAGATAGAACTTCATATATCTATAATATACGAGTTACTCAAATAAAGAGGACACCACTTGCTACCAAATATGTTGGGAATCCACAAGTTGCTCAAATAAAGAGACTACCATTTATTGTCGGGCTAATATTGCAAGAGAGTTTCACAAAACACTACTGAATAATAACATTCTCATCTTTAAATGGGGAAATCATAAACAGATTTCAGCTGAAGGAAATCGAATCTTTAAAGGTGCAAAATAAATGAACTCTCAATCTAGGTTTCACATTCTAGAGAGACCAAAACATGTTACTGTGGGGGATCAAAGTTCAAACCAGGAACAAACCAGAGTGAAACAGTCAACCAAGACTCCACCTAATGAGGAAAAAACTCAAATGGTAATTAGTTTCATCCAGCTAGTGAGCTAGAGAGGAAAACTGAAGCAAAAAATCTTCCACGAGGAATGAACTCAATGGGGAATTAAAAAGGGATGTTCACTTTCTTCTTAGGGTTGACATTCTATTGGAGAAAAGATGCACACTCTATGAAGAGGATAAAATATCATCATAAACATCAACGAATGCAAATGAGTAATGAATTTTCATTCATCTATGCATGATGTATGTATGAATGAATGGGTGTATGTCATATATATGCCGACAAAACAAATATACTATACTGGAGATAACCAGATAAAACAAACTTGGGTAAAGACGACACTCAGCTAAATCACGTCCAAGATGGAAATTCCACAAGAGAGTAAGCAACCAACTGAGGAAACGATGTCCTTCTTCAAGGCTTAACTTCTTTGGAAAAGGAGATATTGCTGGAGAACCAACAAAGCACAATCCTATAACAACAAAACACAGAGTTGCAAGGATATAACAAACATCCTCTAAACTTTGCTGGGAAATAACACATGGGTTTACCGAGGAAAGTAATACCACATCTGTTGAGAGCCAACTAACAAACAGGTTCTATCTTTCTAGAAGAATGATAAACTGCCAACAAAACCTAAAGCCACGAAACTTTGGGAAAAATAAACACCATACCAACATGTAACGATGTACCAACAATTTGTTGAAGAGTAACCAGAGGAGGCTCCTTGAATAAAAAGGAGAAAACTTCACACTTTGGAATTTGTCCATCCTTGGAGCGACTGCTTTTTATTCCTTTGATTCACAAATCGAAGTAAAACGTTTTTGCAATTTTTTTTCAAAAAACATGTTTTATTATTTAAACCTTTTTGTTTCAAAATTTGCTATCAATGATAAATGAAATTTTTGCAAGCAGAATAAAATAAGAATTGCAAAGAATTGGATAAAGGCTCAAACTTTATTAATAGAATGGTAGTCTGCCAATTGCGTAACTCCATGGATGATTACAAAGTTTAGAAAATGGTAAGTACATGGGAAATATACATTTAAATACAATGACCACTATTCTCCCTAACAAATTTGAACTTATGTATTTAAGCTTCAGTTGAAGAGTGATGAGAACCCGAGGAAGATTATTGCTTTAATGATCAAGTCTTGTCTGATACAGTTAATTTCTAGGAATCCCTAATTTTTTCCTATATTTCCCTTACGGGTTTTCAATCTACCGGGATGATTTTTTCTATTTATGTCTCTAATTTATTTCTAGACCTCCCTTTCAAATTTTCAGCCCACCGAGACACTCATTTTTGCATAAGTCACCCTTTTAGGTTTTCAACTTAGTAAGATGCTCTTTTATTTCTTTAGGAAAAGTATTTCTTGACTGCATCAGTATTTACGGAACGTGGGAACTCCTCACCATCCATTGTTCTAAGAATCAATGCACCGCCATAGAAGGCTTTCTTGACAACATATGAGCCTTCATAATTAGGAGTCCATTTTCCCCTAGAATCAACATTATAAGACAAGATATTTCTGAGCACGAGGTTGCCTTCTCTGAATTCACGAGGTCTGAATTTCTTATCAAATTCTTTATTCATTCTCTTCTGGTATAACTGACCATGACACAAGGCAATCATCCTCTTTTCTTTGATCAGATTTAGCTGGTCAAACCTGTTCTGGACCTATTCAGCTTCTGATAACTTGGTTTCCATTATCACACGCAAGGAGGGAATCTCAACCTCAACGGGGAGCACTTCTTACATGCCATAAACAAGAGAAAAAGGGGTTGTCCCTATTAAAGTGTGAACGGATGTATGATACCCATGCAATGAAAAAGGGAGCATCTCATGCCAATTTTTATATGAAACAACCATCTTCTGAATGATATTCTTAATGTTCTTATTATCCGCTTCAACAACCCCATTCACCTTAGGCCTGTAAGGAGAAGAGTTATGATGAACAATCTTTAAATATTCACAAATCTCCTTTATCATCTTGTTATTCAAATTCGAGTCGTTATCAGTGATAATCTTGCTTGAAACACCATATTGACAAATAATCTAGTTCTTGATAAATCAGACCACAACCTACTAGGTCACATTAGCATAAGATGCTGCTTCCACCCACTTGGTGAATTAGTCAATGTTGTACCTTGAAAATTTCCCTCTCATTTTTCTTCAAGACATTCTTCAAAGGCTTCTCAAATACTCAAGTTATTCAAGAGTTGACTAGTCAAGATGCACCTCCAAAGCCAAAGGCCCATAACTAGGGTTTGGAGTTTCTCAAGTAAATTTGGATTTAAAAGGTCTCAAGTGTCTTCCATGGTTCTTCTTAGCTCCTTAACAAGTTCCATGTCAAGTTTGAAGCCCTACATCACAAGTTTGCTCAATCAATGGCTCATATGAGTGAAAGTCAACTATATTGGTCAAAAAGTCAACTATAGTCAACATACAGTCAAACTTCAAGATTTTTGGTCAAAATCAACATTTTGAAGTGATATACATCATTTGATCAAGGGTTGATCATGATTCCCCAAGGAAAGCTCTCAAATCATCAAAAGTCAAGATTTGTCAAATTAGGGTTTCCTTAGGAGAAGTCAACTGAACTTTGACCAGGCATAATTTTCACATGCATCATCAAATTTTCCCCAAACAAAGCTCATTTTGAAGAAAATTAAATTCTCTACAACTTTTCTTTTATTAAGTCCAAAAAATGCTTCATTTGGAAGATATGAGCTCATACATTATAGGTCATTTTCAAAAGTCAACAAAAGACACTTTTTGTCAAGGAACTTACATCAAGATAATGTCTTCAAAAGCAAAAATGACAAACATAGAGATTATAGAGCACGTCTTGGTATTTCCAAAAAGTCAAAGATCACCTTCAAAATATGAAAAATGAGCAAGTTATGAGTTGCATAAGTTGGGAAATTTTGAAGAAATTCATGAAATGCAAGATGAGCAAAATTGAAGTTTTAAACTAATGGGCTTAGTTTTTGATGTTCAAACATGTTTATAAGATGTTATAGGACTTATAAAATGCATTCACACATTTTTATAATTTTTATTGCTTTTATTTGAATTTTTATTCATTTAAAAATGAATAAAATCAAATAAACATAATAATGTGTGAAGGCTTGGGCCTTTGGATTTCACTCCCTTTGCAGGCCCATGCAAACTCAAGCCCATCCAGCAAGGTGTCTAGGTTCATGCAAATGGAAAATGGCAAGAAATATTGCAAGTTTGGCAAGAATTAAAGTTTTTTTATCCTTGTTTAAACTATGCCATCATGGCTTGATTCTATTCCTTATTTGTCAGCTCATTCACTCATCTATATAATGCAAGCAAGAGCAAACCAAGAGGAGCATAAAATATTTGCACAAAAAGCTCTCCAAAAGCTCCCAAAAATTCTCAAAGTTGCAAAAATTTGTAACTACATTTCCAGGCGCTATTAATCCAAACAAACGGCCAAATCACATTCCTGAGACTTCAAGGAATTAAACCACGCTCATAACCAATCCCTTTCAAGTCCAAAACGCCTCCTCCCATTCACACCGGTTGGTAAGTGTGATGAAGATTTGAAACTTTGATCTCATGCATTATTAACTGTTGCTGACATAATTAATTTGTTCATATGCATCATTGGAATGTATTTGACATTTTACATGTGAGTCTTGATGCAGAAATAAGATTGCGCCATTATTAGGGAATGAAGCTTTTAAAGATTCGGATCTCACGTTACATGTGTCTTTAGGCAAAACTAATGGCACCACTGAGATCGCAGGGTCCAATATAATGGATCTACAGTTTTTCTTTTTTTGTTTGATTGATTTTGCAGTTTTTGAAGAAAAACTCCCGTCAAAGATGATGGTGTTTTCCACCCTCCATGGTGGTTTAAAAAATGCAGGGAAGGTCAACGCAGTCATGGCAGAATGAAATATCATGATTGGCCCATTCCTCTTCTTTTTTATAAAAAAAATATTTATTTAACTTTCTTTAATCTTTTCTTTTATAATCATAAATTTTTTTAAAAAAATCATAAAATCAAAAAACCACAAAAACATTAGATTAAGTTTTTTTAATTAAATTATTTTTTGTTAATTTTAATTAATTTAATTTAATCCTTCTAAGTTTATTTTATTAATTTAAAATTAAGTAAAATTAGGACTTCGTAATTCATTTTTCATTTTTTAAACAAGAAAAATACCAAAAAGAAAGACTAGTTCTTATACTTAGAATTTTTTTAAGATTTTAGATATTTCCTCTTTTCCATTCTCCGCGCATTTGTTTACTTTTTTCACATTATTTTCATGAATAGTTGTAACTGCTCAAAGGGATGTGATACCTTAATTTAGGACATTTACATTTTTCCCCATTTTAGTTTGTAATTCCCCCCATCCCGAAGCGATGTAATAGCATAGTTATTTTTCGCACTTTATTTTCCGTACTTATATATATTTAACTGCTAGATGTATGCTAATAAGCTTGTATGGAAAGACTAAAAGCAAACGCTAGAAAACCTAACATTCAAATACAATTAACTGAAACACAACACACTCATACATGTGCACCTCTAAGGTACCTCCACTTGTTGCCTTCATAAAAACAGTCATGTCCCTTGAACATGGGACACTTTAGCAAAGTCCCTCGATACCAAGATCATAGTCCATTGATGACCCTTCGATGTTGCCTTTTAGTAAATGATCTAGTCCCTTACGATAAATTACTAAAGCGTCCTACAAGTTGCCTTTATGACTGCACGATGACCCGCACTTGTCCCTCAAACATCCAATGATAGGGCTACCCACCAACTAATGGTAGGATTGCATTATCTAAAGGAAAAGAGGAAAAGAACAAAGCCCATTCGAGTAGGTAGACAGTTTGTAGTTGCTTAATCAAAAAATAAAACCATTTCTCATATATACACTCTCTTTTTTCTAAATATTTTCAAAGACAAGAATCACTTTGTATGCATTCTCAACGATACAAGAATTATTACAAAGTTTTCGGCACTAAGGTGTCATCTCAAAAATATTTTCAAATACACTTACACCAAAAAGCATTTTCAAAAGTGAGTTAGCAACTAAGAGCGCGTAGATAACTACTCTTGAATAAAAGTAATATGGACAAATTCTTTGGCCTCCCAATTGTTGAGTCCTCCGCTGATGGTTGGAAAAATCCACTCGTCCATGTCACAACTGCCATCACTGTCTTCCATTGCATTGACTCCCTGATTGCTGATATGTAAAGGTGGTCCCCCAGCACGAGTTCTTCAAACAGCTCTTTGGGCCTCCGAAGTAAAACCCAAACCAAATTTGTTGGATTTTTAGGGAATATCCGGAAGTTGACCTCAAATGGTACATCCACCTTCCTCAACTACTGCTCTATCATCCTTCAGAGAGGCCATTTTCAATGGAGGTCTGGTAACTTTTGGAGTCTTGGTAGTAGTCTTGGTTGCCGCAACTATTTGTGGGACTTCCCTAAAATTCTGACATGGGATCTCAATGAACTCACCGTCCATTTCCACATAGCTGAAAGAGTTCAGGTGGCTAACCATGTATTCCTCCTCCCCATGGATTGTGATGATATTTCCCTTGATTGGGTACTTCAACATCTGATGTAGGGTAGAAGTGACGGCACCAGCGCCATAAATCCAGGGTCGGCCCAATAGACAGGAATAGGAAGGGCGGATATCCATCACATAGAAAGTTGAATCAAAAGTCTGAGTTCCAACTTTTATAGGGATGTCTACTTCTCCATGAACTGTTCTTTTAGAACCATCAAAGGCCCTCACCACAATGTTGCTGGGATTTAATGTGAGTCCTTCGTAATCTAACCGGTCAAGAGCATTCTTGGGTAAGACATTCAGCGATGAACATGTATCCACCAGAACATGGGCTAACGTAGTGCCCCTGCACTCAATGGAAACATGCAAGGCATCATTGTGTTTCTTTCCTTTGGGAGTTAAATCAGCGTCAGAAAAACCCAGTCCATTATCAGCAGTTAGACTGGCCACATAATTCTCAAATTGATCAATGGAAGTCTCTTGGGGCACGTGGGCGGTCTTCAGAAATTTTACTAAGGCCTTGGCATTGGCCTTAGAGCATAAAAGCAAAGCTAACATTGATATTTTTGAGGGGGTCTGCCCCAACTGCTCTATGATGTTGTAGTCACTTTTCTTGATTATATTTAGTATCTCTTCCATCTCCTTGCTAGAATCTTCAAGAATTACCTCTGGATATGCCTTCTTTTGGACAGGCTCAAACAATACCTCTTTTCCCCTTGTCTCGGTATCGGGGATAATAGAAGGACTATCAACGAGAGTATCACTAGGAATGCTGGTAGGAGCGGTAGCGGGAATAATTACAGGAGTAACGATGGTATTTGGAGAGATATCGGGGGAGAAAACCCTTCAACTTCTTATTATCTTACTGGTTCAAACGATATTGTCGATGTCAGGATCAGTGTCTTTCGCAACTTTGTCTTTGATAGCCAATAAATCTTGCTTGACGCCATAATAGACGTCATCCTCATAGTTCCAGGGAAAATTTTATCCGAAGAATATGGTGTTGGCCCTGGCATGGTGATGATTAGGGGAGAAGACTTTGGAACAGATGTAATCCTGACGGGTCTTTTGGTGGAGACCCTGGGAGGATTATCAGAAATGGTGATTATTGAGACATCTTCATAGGAATTTCTGGCAAGAGGAACTTTTTCAAACAGGATTTCTTTGTTAACCATCAGACGCTGGATGCCCAACTTCAGTAACAAACAACCATTTGGTAGAGACATACATAATCGACAACTTTCATCACAACCCAGAAACATATCGGCTTGCAATAGATTTTGTTTAACAGTCAAAAGGGGAGTAGTTAAATCATCCACAGAGGAAATAAAACCGTCATTATCAACAGCGTTGACACCTTGACCATGTTTAGGCATTGGCACCGTTATTATATTAGGTGTTTCTGGGGGGTCAAACTCAATCTCCTTTACTTCAATAAGGTCTTATGCCTTATTTTTCAAGGCCCAATAATCGTTTGTATCATGCCCCGGGCTTTCAGAATGATAGGCACGTCGAGCACCCGGGTTGTAGCGAGGAGAGTCATTATTGGGGTTCTTCGGAGCTTCCTTAAGAGTCACTAGATTGGACTTTAAAATTTGTGGCGAAACTTGGGATAAGGTCATGTTGATCTGGGTGAATCGTCTCACGTGCGCCTCTGGCCTGCGTTGATAGTTCCGCTGTTGATTTGGTACAAGATTGGAAATCATAACAGCCCATACCGTCGGGCGACGTTCAGTTTTCTTTTGATTTTTATGGTCATATGAAACACTAACCTCTTTCTTCCAGGTAAATGGTTTCTTCATCGTGCTCGAGGATACATCCCTTTGAATTTTTCCGCTATTTATACCGGCTTCTACCCGCTCACCAGTCATGATTAGTTCAGTCAATTCAGCCGAAGAGCTTCTGATTAGATGGTTGAAGAATGGACCAGATAACGTGCCTAAGAACATATCCACCAATTCTCTGTTAGATAAAGGGGGCTGGACTCTTCCCATGAGATCCCTCCAATTTTGAGCATAAATTTTGAAATCTTCACTAGCACCCATAGAAATGCCTTGTAATTGTGTTCGAGTTGGAGCTAAGACAGCATTATACTGATATTACTTGTAAAAGGCGGAAGCCAAATCTTCCCAATTGCGAATATTGGTTCCTTCCAACTGATAGAACCCATCCAACTGCGTCCCCGACAAGCTTTCTTGGAAGAAATGTACCCATAGGTTCCTATCAGCAGTATGAGGTTGAATTTTCCTGACGTATGAACTTAAATGCAGCTTTGGACAAGAGACACCGTCATATTTAGCGAAAGTGGGGACCTTGAATTTCTGCAGGATAACAACCCCTGAGACAAGTCCTAGCTCTTCAAAATCAAACCCGGGTACCCTCTAGATCTCCATAGCATTGAGGCGATCCTCTAACTGCTTGTATTTATCGTCAACTGGGGGATACTGTTCTTCAAACTAGTCCACTTCTTCCTCTTCTTCAGACTCTGGGTGGTCATTTCCTTCCTTGTTCTTCCATTCTTGATTATCTCCTTCACCTGACGAGGTTGCAAAATCTAGAGTTTGCCTGGCTGGTCCTTTGAACCTTCTTCCCAGATTCAAAACACTGACTGGTTTCTTCGTCTTCTTCTTATTATCTTTGATCATAAGAGCCTTCAAGTCCTCTTGTCCTTTAGCCAGAGCCAAGAATATTTGTTGGAATTGAGCGTTCTGTGCTTGAAGATCTTTTACTGTCTGTTCAATATCCATTTTAATGAAATAAACAGTAGAAAGATAAGGATACCTATTTGTGAAAACATGTTTGTGTTATGATGAATGAAAGTGCATATGTAAATGATTTCAAGGAAACTAGGAGATTTAAATTTGCTTAGACAAAAGAAATACACATTGTATTAATAAATCAAAGTTGATTACATCAATCCTCTTGGGGCTTACAATGGAAATAATAAAATACAGAAAAAAAACTCCTAAGACAAAAAGGTCGAACGCATCCTCTTTGGCACAATATAGGCGTTCAAACTTCGCTCTTCATGAAGCTGCTTCGTGAGATCTAGAACCTTCTTCTCACTGGCGTAGAATTGATTCTCAAAGGTGTCTCGTTCTTCCTTGAGCTGGATCCAAGACTTTTGCAACTCTTCGAAGCTTGTTGGCATATCAGGATGAAAAATGATGCGAGTTTCGTCTTCTTGATCAACAGGCTCTGAGATCACTGGCAAGATAGTAGCATATGGCATCATAAGACATTGAGCACGAGCTCGCACCCATCTGAGGTAAGGCTCTAAAGGGATGGAGTTTTTGCGTCCCAAAGCACTGCTATCGGTCTTCTTTACCATGCCCCAAGTGCGAATGAACCTCTGGTGATAACCTTGCTTTTCATTTGAATAGTCGAACACAATACCTTGGACGAGAATATCGTGGGGACCATCCCTCCAGGCGTAGCCGAATTGACGTAGGACTAAAGAAGGGTTGTAAGTGATGCCTCCTCTAATGCCAAGGAGTGGCACATTAAAGAACTCTCTGCAGCGATCAATAAAAGAGATGTCTTCTTGAGAGCGAGGGCACCAATAGATATTAGAGTGACAAAGGGACATTATCCTTTGATTCCACCTTAAGCCTGATTCATTAATCATTACTGACCAAGGGAGGTGCAAAATAAACCACCGATAGAGAAAAGGCGTACAACATATAAGAGTCCCTCGTTTCTTCATGGTACGAGTGTGGAGTGAATGCATCACGTCTCTTAGCAATGTAGGCACTGGATTGCGAGCAAGGAAGATGTTGATGGCACTGACATCTATAAACTGGTCTGAATTGGGGAACAGAACCAATCCATAAATTAAGAGAGCTAGGACATCTTTAAAGGCATGGTAACTCATGGCATCTAAGAATATCTGAGCTTTCTTCATTAGAAAACTTGCAAGGAGACCCTTGACTCCACTTCTTCTTTCCCAATTGGATTCAATGTCAGATGGTTTCAAATGCAAAGCTATGGCAATACTTTCAGCAACTAGATCTTGTTCTAAACTGGTGAAAGGTACTTGCTCCAATATAGGTGACCCAAGTATTTTGGAGAATTCTTCCAGCGTAGGCACCAACTGGTAATCTGGAAAAGTGAAGCAATGGTGTTTAGGGTCGAAGAGCTAGAACAGAACACTCATCAGACCTTCATCAAACCCGATAGTAACCAAACTGAGCAAGTGACCATATCTCTTGTTGAACGATGAGCTCTCGGGAATTCTTAGGACCAATTCTTTGAGCTTGGAAGGGACCTTCACAAAATTGATTTGGATGGTCTTTCTGCGATTTAAATCCATACCCTACAAAACAAAAAAGGAAAGATAAATCTCCAGCCCCTTGAAATGGTTAGCATCTATGTCGTGATGTTTATAATGTTATGGTTATGCTTTGAAATTACAGACATGTCAAGCAAGTCACATAAAAGACCCTAGGTTTAATGACTTGCGTGAGTCTTTAAAGGTAAGTACCCTCTTGAAGTTTAGTTGGCTCAACCTGTCCTATTAAAAGTAACGGGTTCTAAGGATTCTCATATCACTGACCTTTCTTTTAGGCATTGTTCTAGCTCAAGCACCAAAGTATTTCGGCCAGAATATCCCAAAATCCAATCTCAATGAGTGTAGCATCGAGTATCAACCAAACTTTGGTCGTAACCAAAGCCGGCTATCTCACTACTTTCTAATGGTTTAGGATGAGTCAAGTAAAGGTTCTAAAGGTTAGTTAGCGCTTAATGACACTATAAGGAAGCTTAATGTTATCCTTGATTGACTCAAGGAACATTAGTACAAGCCAAAATATCACACTAATGTAGCTATTACTTTGTCCATATCAGTCTATACTGTACAACTTCCATGATTTATTGCTACTTACCTAGAAGGTGTCCCAGATCCATGTATAAGATCTTTAACAAAAACCCAAACAAGGACCCAAAATGTAAAGCAAGCAAGTCATACAAGGAAAGAAAGTAAAGGTGATCTAGCCGTAAGGTAACCCCACTTTTAAGTAAAGTCCCCAGCAGAGTCACCAGTTCTGTAATACGGTGGGAGAACTGACTTAGTGTTTTGCGTTTGATCGCAATTGTTGCAGATAGCAAGATTCACCATCGACTTTTCTTTTATCCAATAAGGAAAGGTTGAAAATAACAGGAAATACCGTTCGAGATTATTTCTTCAGTTTGGGGGGTTGGTTATGAAAAGGGAAGGTATTAGCACCCTTTTCATCCGTACTTATCTACGAGCTCTTAGTTGCTTGCTAGATCACTTGCTTTTTGTTTGAAAATGTGTTTGTGGTGTGGGTTTTAAAAGTATTTTGAAAAGTAATGTCTTTGTAATGGTTCTCGTCTCTATAAGAACGCGTACAAAGTGCTTCGTCTTTTGAAAAATGTTTCAAAGTGAAATTGTGGATGTATGAAATGTTCTTGTTGTGAGCAAGCGAGCAACTAGGAGCAACCTAACTACTCAAAAGGTCTTAAATGTTATTTTCCTCCCCCCTTTATATATTGTTATCTTACCATTGATTTGATAAGAAGCCCCATCATTGGATGTGAAGGGACGGGCGTGGGACGTTTGTATAGTCATAGAACGCAACCTATGGGACGTTTTAGAAATTTCGTTTAGGGACTAGATTGTTTACCGAAGGAAACATTGAGAGACATCGATGGACTACGATCTTTTATCGAGGGTCTTTGGTAAAACTCCCATATTCGAGGGACATGACTATTTTTCCGAGGCAATAAGTGGAATTACCCTAGGGGTGCATGTGTGTGTAGTGTGTTTGATTGCATGCATTTTGTATTTTGAACTTTTGGTTATTGTTGTGCCCCAAAATTTTCCCTCTCATTTCTCAATAAATCTCTCATAAGATCTCCATTGATTCAAGACTACACAGGTTTTGATCAGCTCAAGACACCTCCTCAACACTAACAACTCAAGATTAGGGTTTGAGTTTTCACAAGGACAATTGGACTTTCAAGGCCTCAAATGACTTTCATGGATCATTAGGAGCCCTAAAGATTTCTCATGTCAAGTTTCAAGTCTTGGATCACAAAATTGCTCAGTCATTTGATCAGATGACCTAAAATCGGCTGTATTAGATAAAAAGTCAACCGTGGTCAACTTGCAGTCAAACTTCATAATTTTTTATCCATATCAACATTTTGAACTCATATATTTCAATTGATCAAGTTTGGATCATAATTCTTCAAGAAATTTGATCAGATCATCAAAAGGGAAAATGGTCAAAATTAGTGTTTTGACTGAGGAGGTTCAATTTTTGACTTTTGACCTAACAAATGAATTATTGGTTTAAGAAATGATCTCAAGGATTAAAATGCACCATCTTGACCTAATTTCATAGTTCAAACCATATCTCAAGATTATTGGATTGACAGATGAATTTCAATCAACTGATGAAAAGTCAATTGTACACTGAAAAGTCAAACTTTGACTTTTTGATCAAAATCAAGTTTCAAAGATCACAATTCATCAAGACATGTCAAAATATGAAACTTGTTCATCAAGAAATTGAAAATTGAAAATTATCTTTGAAAAGTCAAAATTCTAAGACTTAGAATTTTTTCTAAGTGTTAGAAAGTTCATATTTTTCTATAACTTTGTGCCAAATTTCCACCGTGATGCAAAATGATTCAAGGAAAACTTCTAACACGAAAGTTGTAGATCTCAATGAGATATAAAACATTGTAGGGCAGAACTTTTTCTAGAAATTCTTAGATTTCAAGTTATAAATTTATGAAGTCATGTCCATGAAACTAAAAAGACTTAGTGAAATTTTGCCCTAGTTAGTCAGGATTTTGACCTAACTTCATGGCAACTTTTCACCTAGTTCCAAATTTAATCTTCACAAATGTCCAACATGAATGTTGTAGAGTATGTTACAATATTTCCAAAATGTCCAAGAAATAATTGAGATCATACTTGAGCTAAGAGAATCGAAGGCAAGAAGTTAGGGTTTCAAACTTGTTTTTCAAGTCATTTTCATGATGAACATTTGATCCAATCCATAGCCATGCTGCATAATATTCACTTTGCAGGCCTCAAACTTGTTTGTAACTCCATAATTAATGGTTTACGCAACTGATTAGGCCCTTATCCAAGTGTTTGAAGCTTTGTCCAAAATTATTTTCCATTTATGGCACAAAGTTGCCATTTCCATTTTGATAAAGCATCACTTTTGCGATTGTCAACTTCTTGAGCCTCTCAATTGTTTTCTATGCACATAAGCAAAGTCAAAACCAAAAGCAACATGTCTAAGGCCTCTACCAACTCAGACTATGCTTGTACAACACTTTGAGACTTGTCTTCTCACTTTTCTTCAAAAGCAAGTTATAGAGCCAAAAGGCTAGAACTCAGAGACCTTGAGTGCATTTAATCTCTAACCTTTTCCATACATATGCACAAGTCTATTGCAACATAACACACGAGTTCAAGAACCCCAAAACACTCCCAAGCACTCTGCAACTTAAAATCTGCCATAACTTGACAGTTTTGAACCTCAGATAGCCATCTCCAAATCCACTCGTGCGCATTGAGTTTTAACCATCCAAACACTTAATATACATCATATCAAAGTGATTCAGGCCCCTGTTTCCTGACTGTAACCCCTCCATCACCATCCACCATTTTCAAAACTGAAGCTTACAACTTGACTTGAGTTGACAGTTTCAACCATCCTCAAAGCAAAGTAGGAGTTGGAACACACTCAAGGAGGTCTAGGAAAGCTAAATAGATCATCACAACACCTTGAAAGTTGCTCTTATTCAAAACACGATCCCTACTTGCAAAAAGTTAGGTCAGGATTTGGTACTTTTAGAAATACATGCTCATCTTTGATCGTTAGTCTAAATTGTTTAGATTTCTGGAATCCTGGTAAAATTTCTAACAAGTTTAATGTTGGAAGTTTTGAGAATGGATGAGAAATAAATGAGTTACAGGGACCCTGGCTGGAGGTTGAAGATGAAGTCATTTCTAGGACTGAATTTGTGTTATATATTTATAGTTTTGTTTAAGTTAACGGATGTATAGCCATCCCAGTGGTAAGGAAGCGCGCGTATCATGTCAAGGGCGTGGGTTCAAGCCCCAGCGCTGCCACTTTTTCATTTTTCCAACATTTTCTTTCTTTTTTGCTACAAAGCCAGCGTGCCCGGGCCTCCAACTGGGCCTTCACATTTTTTGCTTATTCTGACCCCCTGTATACTTATCACAACACAGGCCCAACTTTCTCTCTTTTTTTTTGTTTTGTTTATTTTTTCTGATTACAAAAACAGGCCATGGAGCCTAACAAAACAAAAACTGTTTTTTCTAACATACACCCTAAATGCCATTTTCACCCCCTGACTTTTATTTTTTATATTTTATTTTTATTTTTATTTATTATTTTTATTATCATTATGATTATTATTATTATTTTTATTAACAAAAATCCCAAAAAATAGTTTATTTATTTATATATCTAATATTCACTTATATTTTATTCCTTTAAAAAACAAAAAGACAAAAATATTTTCTTAAACAAACTTAATTTCTTTTTCTTAATAAATTAATAGTTAGATTTGGGTTTAGTTATTTTCTTTTTTATTTAAAATTAACTTAGAATTTAGGTTTCTTTTAATTAATTAATTTCCATATTATTTTGATCAAACTTAAACCATTTTCTAAAAAAACCCTAAAAATGCTTTCTAACTTAATCTCTTTTCTTAATTAGTTTAGGTTTAAATTTCTTAATTTAATTAATTATTTTTTTAGTTAATTAGGTTAAAACCAAACCCTTTCCTCAAAAACCAAACAAAGATCCATTTCTTTTCCATTTATATTCTTGCACATTATATTTATTCATTTCTTGTACATTATTCAATATGGTTGTAATAGATAATTAGGTTTAATTTCTTGTAATCCCCATTTGTAATTTTTTATACCCCATCCCCAAATGATGTAATAGCATAGTAAATTTACTTTCCGCAATTTATCACTTTCATATAAATGCTAGTAATTAGGGTTTGTATGGAAAGATAAAAATCAACAAGTAGATAACCCTAATCAAAGTTTAAATGCATGAAAATCAAACACATTATTCACACATGCACCCTTAGGGTAATTCCACTTGTTGCCTTATAAAAATGGTCATGTTATGCATGTGGGATGTCTTAGCAAAAACAATAAAAAATACAAGATAATAGTCCCTCTGTGATACGGTGGGAGAGAATTGACTGTTTTTTGGAATGCCAGTTCGCATTTTGCGTTTGTTTTCGCAAAATTTCGCGGTAAGCAAGAGTCGCCACCGTCTTTTATTTTATCCAACAAGGAAAGGAAAAAAGCACAGAAAAATTCCTTTTTCGAGATGTTTCTCGGGTCCGGGGGGTAGATTATAGAAAGGGAAGGTGTTAGCACCCTTTCTATCCGTGGTTATCCACGGGCTCTTAGGTACTTGCTCAAAGTGTTTTCAAAATTTGCTTTTCTTTGTGTTTGTGGGTTTGAAAAGAGTTCTTGTTTGAAAGGTGTAAGTGCGAAAAAGTTTTATTTTTTTTTGAGAGAGCAAGTACTTAAGAACCATCTACCTACTCGAAAAAGGAATCAAATTGTGCTAATGTCCTTTAGACAATGCTATCCCACTATTGATGAGTAGGTAGCATCGTCGTTGGAGTTTAAGGGACAATTCGATTAAGGGACGTGTGGTCACCAAAGCAATGTTAGGATACCTTAGCGGTAACCCTAATGTCTTAGATCATTTTTCCGAGGCAACTGTTTTGAGGCAACTATGATCTTTGGACAAGAGGGCGACCTCTAAAACTTCCTATACTTAATGACCGCGTTACGAAGGCAACCAAGTGAGGTGTACCCTAAGAGTGCGCATGTGCGAGTGTGTTATTTCGGTTAATTTTATCTTTGTACATATCAATGGTTATCTATGTTGATTTTAGGTTTAACATTGGATCTTGTCATGCATTCCCTATTATCAAACATCTAACAGTTTATAGATTGCGGAAATTAAATTGCGGAAATTAAACCTAACTATTACAAGGCGTCGGGTATTTACATCGCCAAAAGCAACCCTTGAAATTAAAATGCGAAAAATAAATAAAGCGGTAAAATATTTAAAGTCCTATTTAAACTATTACATTCCTGGAAAAAATTACATCAATATGGTAAAATGGATCGCGTGCGGGAAATTAAATCGAATGCGAGTTTTTTAGGGTTTTGACCCTTTTTTGAAAGAAAGTGATTTTTGATTATTTATGGATTAAAAGAAAATAAATTAAGTTATCAATTAAATTAATAAACTAATTAATTAATTAAAATATTTTTTGGATTTTTGATACTTAAAGAAATAAAATAAATTTGATCAAAGTTAATGAAACCTAATTATCTAAATTAATTTTAATTATTTGCAAAAGATATTAAAAATTATACCTAATTATAACTAAGTTAATTCAATTTATATTTATTTACAAAAATAAAGTGTTGAATTTAATTTTAATAAATAATTTTATTTTTTTTGGTTTTTGATTTTTATTGAGAGAAAGGTTAATTGGCTAATTAAATAATAAAAATAATTAATCAAATAAGTAAATAAAATAAAAAGAAAGGAATAAATAGAAATAACCAAGGGGGTGTTGGGCCTGATCAGGGGTGAGAATTGCAATTTGATGGCCCATTTACATGCAGGCCTGATGGACTTTTCTGATTCTCCATGCGCACGTTGACTTGAGTGTATGGTAGGCATCCCATATGGGCCATCAGATTTGGCCTGGAGGCCATCTAGCGTTTGGAGATTTGAGGGAGTATGGTGCATTGCAAGGCATGAGATACGCTGGAATACCTGAAAGAAAATGATAACAAATATGTGGGGGACCTGGGATTCGAACCCAGGTCCTGCAAGCCATTGAACAACACGTCTACCACTGCGCCACTGCTTTCCATTTGTTATTATAATAGACAATCAATATTATATGGAGAAAATAATTAATATGCCAGAATTATAAAAAACACGCGCGAGATTTTAATAGAGCAATAGGATGGGGACACGTCTTCGTCTTCTCCACTGAACCCTGGATATTTACCTGCGGATCTGTATCCGCAGCTAAATCCATAGGTGTCTCCTAAAATCAATTTTAGGCCATTAAAACTCAATCTAAAAACATAGTCATGCTCGTCTCCTTTCCCTGATCACATCCATGTCCATTGATTGCATCAATTTTGCCTGTAAATAAAAAGCCCAAAAACACAAGCTACGAAACCCTATGTTCGGTCACAAGGCTACAGTCCACATGAATACAATTAAATAATGCAGAAAGCTTAGAAACTGCATGAGCATCATGAATATATCAAAGATTTGTCCAAAAAATGCAAGAATAATTATATGCGATTTCAAATGCCAAGCGGTTTTCAGAGGGACTTACAGCACGATTGGGAGGGCCTGGGAGCTTGCTTTTGATTGCTACTGACTCAGTGAACGTCCAGCAATTGATCTACGTTGAGATTTGGTTCTGAATTGGCCTCTATGCACGATTTCAGATTCACACTTTTTTGCAACTTTTCCAAGTTTGGTTCTTGTGATTTAGCAGCCTCTAGCCTTTCAAGCTCGTGCCTTTGTGTTGTATATGTAACATGGAATGAATTAGGTCAACTTCTTTGGGCTGAATCCTTATGCATTGATGTTTGGAGATATGATTTGATTCACCATTAAAAAGCTTCCAATTTTGTCCAAATTCCAATATTTTGTTCATGATATGGCCTGATACGGATTTGATCATGTCCATGATGACAATTAAGACCTATATCAATCAAAAAGATCCTAAATGATCAATATTTGGATTTTATTTGGATTTAAATTGATTTAAAATGAATTAATTCAATAAAAATCAAATAAAATAGAAAAATTAATAAATGGACACAAGGCCGAATCTAGGACACGTGTGTAGTGTGACAAGACCAAATCAAGTGAAAAAGAATGGGCCCATTTGACAAAATTTGAAGTTTTGGGGATAGTTAACTTTTGGCAATTTTGCAAAAATGCCCAACTTCAACAATGCATAACTTCTTTAATTTTGAACTTTTGGAAGTGTTCTTGGACTTTTTAGAAACCATGAGATGTCCTATAACCAACCCTTTTGATCTCATCTCATTTTGATATTCCATGCTCAAGTTACAAGCTTTGGCAAAAAAGGTGTTTTTGTTGACTTTCAAAAATGACCTATAATGTCCAATTTTGTAACTTTTTGTGAGTGAATTTCTTGATCTTGGTGTGTGAAGATGGACTGTAGGAAATTGCATCCTCTTCAAAATGAGCTTTGGATGGGTCATTTCTCATAAAGTATGAGAAAGTTATGCTTGGTCAAATTTGAGTTGACTTTTCCTGCAAAACCCTAATTTAGCAACTTTTGAATCTTGATGAATTTTGAGCAATCCTTGATGAATCATGATCAACCCTTGATCAAATGATGAAATATCCTTCAAAATGATAATGTTGACAAAAAATCTTGAAGTTTGACTGTGTTTGGGTCACAGTTGACTTTTGCCCTAACATAGTCGATTTTTGGACCTCTTGAGCAATTGACTGACCAAACTTCCTCTGCAAGGCTTGAAATTTGACATGGATGATCTTGAGAACATATTAGTACATTGGGAAGCATTTGAGGTCATTTGGATGCAAGGACCTTGATGCAATACAAAACCTTAATTTGAGGTTGACTGCCTTAGGAGATGATTTTGACTGTCCAACTCTTGAGCAATCTTGAGCCACTTGGAGATTATTCTTGAAATGTTTTGAGAAATATGGGAGGGAAAATTTTGGGGTACAAGATCTTCCCCTGTTAATTTTTCTTAAACCTGAGGATGTAGATTGGCTTCCGTGCCTTTCGTGATCCGAAGGTGGAAGATGATTGAACACTAGAGTGTCCAGAAATTTGCACTCGCATGAAGTTGTATCAGCCTTGTGATATAGGGAATGGGCTTACAGATGCCATTTGGAGACTATTGATGGGTGGTCCGGGCTTCGACTGGAATAGGAATCAGGGAGATCTTATCGGCGATTTGACTGGACCAGACAAGGTCTTGGAATAACTTCAACTGAATCGGCATCAGAAAAATCTTTAGGAATCGACTTAACTGGACCAGAGAAGCTCTTGGGATAACTTTGACTGGATCGGCATCAGAAAAATCTTTAGGAATTGATTCAACTAGACCAGACAAGGTCTTTGAATAACTTCAACTGGATCGGCATCAGAAAAATCTTTAGGAATCGATTTAATTGGACCAGAGGAGGTCTTGGCGCCTTTGGCTGGATCGACATCAGAAAAATCTTTAGGAATCGATTTAAATGGACCAGACAAGGTCTTGGAATAACTTCAACTGGATCGGCATCAGAAAAATCTTTAGGAATCGATTTAACTGGACCAGAGAAGGTCTTGGCGCCTTTGACTGGATCGACATCATAAAAATCTTTAGGAATCAATTTAACTGGACCAGACAAGGTCTTGGAATAACTTCAACTGGATCGGCATCAGAAAAATCTTTAGGAATCGATCTAACTGGACCAGAGAAGGTCTTGGGATAACTTTTACTGGATCGGCATCAGAAAAATCTTTAGGAATCGATTTAACTGGACCAGACAAGGCATTAGGTTAACTTCAACTGGATCGACATCAAAAAAATTTTTAGGAATCGACTTAACTGAACCAGAGAAGGTCTTGGGATAACTTTGACTGGATCGGCATCAGAAAAATCTTTAGGAATCGATTTAACTGGACCAGACAAGGTCTTGGAGTAACTTCAACTGGATCGGCATCAGAAAAATCTTTAGGAATCGACTTAACTGGACCAGAGAAGGTCTTGGGATAACTTTGACTGGATCGGCATCAGAAAAATCTTTAGGAATTGATTTAACTGGACCAGACAAGGTCTTGGATTAACTTTGACTGGATCGTCATCAGAAAAAATCTTTAGGAATCGATTTAACTGGACCAGTCAAGGTCTTTTGACATAGCTGCGAATTTAACTACATCTTTCCTTAAAGGTAAAGGTCAGTCATATGCAATGCATGATATGGATCAAGCAATGATGTTCTCAACATAAATTAGATTGTATGGTATAATGCGTATATGCATGTATCATGATGTATGGAAATGTAATTCTTTAGATGGGGAAAATAAATCACGGGTAGCTGCTGGAGAATAGAGTTGAATTCTTTGTTTCCACTGGGGATGACGAACGAAGATGATTAGAGAATAAACCCGCAGGAGAAGATAACTCCGTTGGGGAATAAACTGATGAGGAGATTACTCTGTGGGGGAAGAGATGCTCTGCTGAGGATTCCACTGATACACTCCGTTGGGGATGGATTACCGTTGCTGGTGATACTGAATCCGTTGGGGATTGAATTCCTGTTTGTGAAAGGAAAGAACTTCGCTGGGGATGATCCTTCAGTTGTGATTTGATGGGGATAACCCTGTTAGACTTTTGTGGGGATAACCCTCTGAGTTCTGCTGGGAATGATCCTTTGAACTCGGCTGGGGAGATTTATTTTGTACTCCGCTGGGGATAAACTTCCAAAGTCTACTGGGGATGATGCTTCAACTCTGTTGGGGAAGCTTTTTCAGACCGTGCTGGGGAAATATTGACTCCACTGGGGGTATCTTGTATTCTGCCGGGAAACATTCTTATACTTTGCTAGGGAATATTAAGACTACCGGGGAATATTAAGACTACCGGGGATATAAAGCCTTTTCAGTGCTGATGGTAGATAAACTCTGCTTGGGGAGAGCTATCATTACTGTCTTACTCTGCAGGGAGTAAAGGTATCATAGCCATATTCTTCAGCTGGATTTACCCGGTACCTGGTGGACAGAGCCGCCATACAGCTTGGACAATTCTTATTGCCCCTGTTTCTGGTGTTACCCGTAATCGTCTTTTGTTTCATATGTAAATATTCATGAGCAGCAATTAATGTCAAATGCATATATCAAAAATGATCATTGGACGTTCTTTGCAAAACAAAACGTATAAAGAAAAACAGTTTGAAATTTCTTTGAAAATGAATTGTATTGATTTTGAAGTTTGGCCTGTAAATAGGCGTTTTTGTACAAGGGGCTGACGTCCTAGTAAGAGAACACCGCCGAATAATAGAATTTACACAATTTGTGAAAAACTAAACAAAACAGCTATGTGAATAATCCCATTGGGTTCCAACTCTGCTATTGTCTTTATGTCCTCGAGCATCTCATCACTTTGCTACTTGGTTGAAGGTAGATCATATTGATTAGTGTCGTCCGAGCTTGGTAGTTGATACCGACATCTGGATGCAAGGTGATCCAATGAGACATAATGTTACGCTTTGATCCCTAATTTTTACCTGGACCGCCCTTTCGGGTTTTCAGTCCACCGGGATACCCTTTTTTGCTCAAGCCGCCTTTTCAGGTTTTCGACTTGCCGGGTGTACAGATTTTTTCATTTTCATCCCTTATTTTTTCCCGAACCCTTTTGGTTCGCCGGGAAGCCCTTATTTTTGCCTAGATCAGTCAACCTAGCGGGTCTTTGATTATGCATAATATCTTTTCACTATGTCTGCATTGACGGGGTGGGGAAGGTCGTCACCATCCATGGTGGTTAGAATCATAGCTCCTTCTGAGAAAATGTTCTTAACCACAAATGGCCATTCGTAAGTAGGGGTCTATTTGCCCCTGGGATCACCTTGAGGTAGGATAATGCGCTTGATAACCAGGTCCCCAGCTTGACACTCTTGTCGTCTGACTTTCTTGTTAAATGCCTTGATCATCTGTTTTTGGTACGTCTGACCATGACAAATAGCAGTAAGTCTCTTTTTGTCGATTAGGTTCAGCTGATCAAGCCGGGTCTGAATCCAGTCATCTTCACTCAAACTTGCATCCTTCATGATTCGGAGAGAGGGTATCTGAACTTCAATGGGAAAGACAACCTCCGTGCCATATACCAAGGAATAGGGTGTTGCCCCTGTTGACGTCCGTGCTGAGGTACGGTACCCATGAAGAGCAAATGGTAACATCTTGTGTCAGTCTTTGTATGTCACTGTCATCTTCTGCACAATCTTCTTAATGTTCTTATTAGCTGCTTCAACAGCCCCATTCATCTTCGGTCGGTAAGGAGAAGAGTTGTGATGTTGTATCTTAAAATTGCTTGCAGAGCTCAGTGATCATCTTGTTGTTGAGATTGGTACCATTGTCTATAATGATCCTCTATGGTACACCGTATCGACAGATCAGATTGTGCCAAATGAATGGTGCCACGACGTTCTTGGTTACAGTAGCAAAGGAAGCTGCTTCAACCCACTTCGTAAAGTAATCAATAGCTACCAGGATGAAACGATGCCCATTGGATGTTGTAGGTCTGATCTCGCCGATCATATCAATGCCCCACATTGCAAAAGGCCAAGGAGTTGTCAAGACGTTCAGAGGAACTGGAGGTATGTGCACCTTATCAGCATAGACTTGGCACTTGTGACATGTCCGAGAATGCTGATAACAATCGGCTTCCATAGTGGACCAATAATATCCTGCCCGAAGGATTTTCTTTGCCATGGTGTGTCCACTGGAATGAGTTCCGAAAGTACCTTCATGTAACTCTGCCATGATCCTTTCTGCTTCGTTCTTATCCACACAACACAGTAAGGTCTAATCATGGTTACGCTTGTAAAGAATGCCATTGCTGATGAAGAATTTTGCTGCGAACCTTCTCAGAAACTTCTTGTCATTAACAGATGCACCCTCGGGGTACTCCTAAGCTTCAAGATACCTTTTCACCTCATGAAACCAGGGCTTTTCTGTTACCTCTTCAGTCTCAAGATCACAGCAATGTGCAGGTTCGTCCAATCTTTCAATGAATATCCGGGGAGCTTCGTTGTCCCAATTGACTTTGAACATAGAAGACATCGTAGCTAGCGCGTCCGCCAACTGATTCTCCTCTCTAGGGAAGTGTTCAAAGGTTATCTCTTTGAAGTGCGGAAGCAACGTCAACACATACTCTTTGTAAGGAATAAGATTTGGGTGTTTCGTATCCCACTCGCCTTTGATCTGACTGATCACGAGAGCGGAATCTCCGAAAACACTTAGAAACTTAATCCTTAGGTCAATTGCTGCTCGAAGACCCATGATGCACGCTTTATACTCCGCCATGTTGTTGGTGCAGTTGAAACATAGTCAGCCGATAAACGGAGTATGAGAGCCTTTAGGAGATATGATCATGGCACCAATGCCATTACCCAAAGTGTTCGAAGCTCCATCAAAGTACATAGACCATCGGGATCCTTCCTCAGGTCCTTCATCTGGTCCAGGTGTCTCACAATCAGTTACCAATATGATATTCTCGTCTGGGAATTCAAAGTTCATTGACTGGTAATCATCCACTGCCTGATGTGCCAAATGGTCTGCCAACACACTTCCCTTAATTGCCTTTTGGGTCGTATATTGGATGTCATACTCAGTCAAGATCATCTGCCATCTTGCTATTCTTCCGGACAAGGCAGGCTTTTCGAAGATATACTTGATTGGATCCATTTTTGAAATCAATAGAGTAGTGTGAGTCAGCATATACTGTCTCAGCCGGCGAGCAGTCCATGCCAAAGCGCAGCAAGTTTTCTCGAGCAACGAGTATCAGGTCTCGCAGTCGGTAAAATTTTTGCTAAGGTAATAAATAGCATGCTCTTTTCGGCCAGACTCGTCATGCTGACCCAGCACACACCCCATTGAGTTGTCGAGTACTATCAAGTATAAGATCAGAGGTCTCCCTTCCACTGGAGGCATCAGAATGGGTGGCTCTTGGAGATACTCTTTGATCCTTTCGAAAGCGGCCTGACATTCATCATTCCAACGCACCACTTGATCTTTCTTTAGTAGCTTGAAGATTGGCTCACAAGTAGCAGTCAGGTGTGAGATGAATCGGGCAATGTAGTTTAGACGTCCCAGAAAGCCTCTGACTTCTTTCTCTATTCTGGGAGCTGACATTTCCTATATAGCCTTCACCTTTGCAGGATCCACTTGAATACCTTTATCGCTCACGACGAAACCCAGTAGCTTACCAGATCTCACCCCGAAGGTGCACTTGTTCGGGTTTAACCTCAGCTTGTACAACTTCAATCTGTCAAACAGCTTCTGCAGATGGTCAAGGTGCTCCTCCTCAGTTTGGGACCTTGCAATCATATCGTTGACGTACACCTCAATCTCATGATGGATCATGTCATGAAACAAAGCAACCATGGCACGCTGATACGTTGCCCCAACATTTTTCAGTCCAAAAGGCATGACCTTGTAGCAAAAGGTACCCCACTGAGTAACAAAAGTTGTCTTCTCCATGTCTTCGGGAGCCATTTTAATCTGATTATAATCGGAGAAAGCATCCATGAAGGAGAAGACTTTATGCTGAGTGGTGTTGTCAACCAGAACGTCGATGTGAGGTAGAGGGAAGTCATCTTTGGGGCTTGCCCTGTTCAGATCCCTATAGTCAACACACATTCGAACCTTACCATCCTTTTTCGGTACCGGAACCACGTTGGCCACCCACTGAGGGTAAGAAGTAACTGCTAGAAAACCGGCGTCAAACTGTTTCATCACTTCAGCTTTGATTTTATCAGACATCTCTGGGCGCATTCAGCGGACCTTCTATTTCACGGGAGGACAGTCTTCCTTGGTAGGTAGGCGATGAACCACAATATCAGTATCCAAACCAGGCATGTCTTCGTAAGACCAGGCAAAGATCTCAACGTAGTCACGCAGAATCTGAATCAACCGTTGCTTCACACTAAGCTCCAGATTTGCACCGATCCTGACCTCTTTCTTGTCTATCTCAGCACCCAGATTCACTGATTCCACCGGCTCTTCGTGCGGCTGAATAACCCTTTCTTCCTGGAGTAGCAGTCTTGCAAGTTCACCAGGCACTTTGCAATCATCTTCACCTTCGTCTTCGGCTAAGTTGATCGGATTTTCGAAGTCATAACTGGCAGTAGCAGAGTCGTTACCAGTGAGATCGAGAGTGGATATGGACCTGTATATGTGAGTGTGTGTAAAATAGCTGTTTTGCAATATATAATAAAGAAAAACAAGGAGCGCAAAATTTGAAATGCAAGAACGTCCAATGCTTTTATTAATGATATATGAAAGTGACACACATAAAGCCCTCATAAAATGAAGCCACGGTGCCCCGGGTAAGACACCAGGCCATAAAGTTTAAAACATTGTCTGTTACATATTCAAAACAAAAAGTTTCATTAATGGGTAACAAAAGAAATAGGGATGAAGTATTTTGTTGTCCAGTTGCTTGGTCCACCGTCGGTCGTAGGATAGATCCAACTGTTGAACTCAAACTCTTCCACATCGTCTTCAATGGCATTCACTCCCAAGTTGCTGATGAACACGGGAGGTCTTCCGATCCGTGCGTTCCGAACAGCCCTTTGAGCTTCTGCAGTGAAACCCAAACCAAACTTGTTAGTCTTCTGTGTAAAATCAGGGAGTCGGCCCCAATTTGCACACCCACCTTTCTCGACAACATCCCGGGCATCCTTTAAGGAAGCCATCTTCATAGGAGAATCTTCAACGACAGTTTCAGCTGATGCCAGTGTCTGGGGAACCTCTTCAAAATGCTGAAATGGGGTTTCAATGAACTACCCATCCATCTCTACATATCAAAAAGAGTTGAGGTGGCTCACCATGTACTCTGCCTCTCCTTGTACAGTCACAATCTTCCCTTTGACCGGGTACTTCAGCTTCTGGTGGAGCGTTGAGGTTACGGCCCCAGCTTTATGGATCCATGGGCGACCCAGCAAACAAGAGTAAGATGGCCGAATGTCTATCACATAGAATGTAGAGTTGAAAACCTGAGAACCAACCTTGATCGGAATATCAACTTCACCGTGCACCATCCTCTTAGACCCATCAAAGGCCCTGACGACAATGTTGCTTGGTTTCAACTCCAACCCTTCACAATCCAACCGATCTAGAGCTTTCTTAGGCAAGACGTTCAATGAAGAACCAATATCTACCAATACATGTGCAAGAGTAGTGCCCCTGCATTCAATGGAGACATTCATGGCATCGTTGTGATTCTTCCCCTTAGCAGTCAAGTCGGCGTCAGAGAAACCCAACCCATTATCAGCAGTCAAATTGGCCACGCAATCTGTAAACTGATTAACTGATGTCTCTTGTGGTACGTGTGCGGTCTTCATAAATGTAATCAGAGCCTTGGCATGGGCCTCTGAGCACAGCAACAGTGACAACATAGAAATCTTAGACGGGGTTTTCCCCAACTGCTCAACTACATTGTAGTCACTCTTTTTGATGATTTTCAAAATCTCTTCCATCTCTTGTTTGGAAGCTTCAACAGTAATAGTCTTCGGCGCCTCCATCTGGGCAGGCACATCAGTGGTGATCCCTTTGCCCTGAGTGTCAGATGACTCGGCGACAGGGGTAAGAATAGGAATTTGAACAGGAATGGTAGCAGGTACATTGGCAGGTGTGATAACAACAAGCTTTCGGGCAGTTGGTGGAGAGATATCAGGTGAGAAAAGTCTTCCGTTGCGGGTGACTTTAGCAGGTCCAACAATGTTGCTGATGTCAGTATCAGCATCCAGCTCTTGTTTAACTCCATGAAAATAAACATCAGCCCCATAGTGCCAAGGGACAGCTTTATCAGAGGTGTAGGGGATGAGCCCCGGAATAGTGATGATCACAGGTGCAATTCTTGGAACAGATGTAATTCTAACAGGCTTCCTCGAGGGAGCCTTGGAAGAATTTTCAAAAATGGTAATAATGGCAACTTCTTCAGTATGAATTAAAGGAACAACAGTCTTCTTGAATAGAATTTCCTTACTATCCATTAGGCGTTGGATACCTGACTTCAAGAGATGGCAACCGGTAGGTAGAACAGAACATATACGGCAACCTTCGTCACAACCTGGAAATAAACCGGCTAGCAAAAGGTTCTTCTTCACAGTCATCAAAGGGGTAACAATGTCTTTCACGGAAACCACAAATGAGTCTTCATCTATAGCATTCACTCCATGCTTGGGCATAGGAGCAGTCACAACATTAGGTCTTTCGGGAGCCTCAAACTCAATCTCCTTAGCATCAATTAAGTCCTGTATCTTATTATTCAAAGTCCAACAATCATTTGTATTATGCCCCGGGATATCAGAGTGATAAGCATAACGGACATTAGGGTTATACTTCGGTGATGTTGTATTTGGATTCTTCGGGGCTTCCCTTGGAATCACCAGATTGGTCTTCAGCAACTGTGGCATAATCTGAGATAAGGTCATGTTGAGACGGGTGAATTGCCTTCGAGGTCTCTCGTCCTTTTGTTGATTGTTGTGCTGAGGAGCACCAACAGGTTTTGAAATAACAACCGCATTAACAGCTTGGCGGCGTTCAGGTCTATTCTGGTTTCTTGAACTGTAGACAACACTGGACTCTTTCTTAAAGGGCTTCTTCTTGGTGCTTGATGAGGAACCCTTCTATATCTTACCAGCCTTAATACCAGCCTCAATCCTCTCACCGGTCATAATTAGCTCTGTAAACCCAGACGAAGAGCTTCCAATCAGGTGGTTGAAAAATGGACCAGACAAGGTCCCCAGAAACATATCCACAAGCTCCCGATCAGCCAAGGGTGGTTGTACTCTTCCAGCAAGGTCCCTCCACTTCTGAGCATAATCTTTGAATCCTTCACCCGTTCCCATTTACATACCCTAGAGTTGGGTACGCGTAGGAGCGAGGTCGGAGTTGTACTAGTACTGCCTATAGAAAGCAGTAGCCAAATCTTCCCAACTACGGATACTAGCTCCGTCCAACTGGTAGAACCATTCAAGCTGAGTCCCTGAGAGACTGTCTTGAAAGAAGTGGATCCATAGGTTCTTCTCAGCGGTGTACGGATGAATCTTCCTTACATATGACCGGAGGTGCAGCTTCTGACAAGAAACTCCGTCATACTTAGCAAAGGTCGGTGCCTTGAATTTGTGGGTAATTACCACCCCAGATGATAGACCTAGATCACCAAAGTCTAGACCAGGCACTTTCTGAACTTCCATAGCACTCAACCGGTCTCCCAGTTGCTTGTATCTATCCTCGGCAAGAGGATACTGTTCTTCGTCGAAATCTGTCTCGTTGTCGGAGACCACAGGGCTATGAGCCCTCCTTTCTTCTTGACTATCTTTCCCTCCAGATGAGGTGGTCAAATCAACTTCATTCTGTAGCCTATTTCCAAACCGGTGACCCGTGTTAAACAGGATTGTCCTCTTCTTCTTCTTCTTCTTCTTCTCTTTCAGAATCAGGGTCTTTAGATCTTGCTGACCCTTAGCTAGATTCATGAACAACTCTTGGAATTGGGCATTCTGGGCCTGGAGGGCCTTGATGGCTTGCTCAGTTGATGGTTCAGCAGACATGATGAGTGCTGAAATAAACAGCGAAGAAGATAAGAGACCTGTAATGGGTACCTTTTATGAAGTGCATGGGGTGAAATGCGTATGACATGATTTCAAAGACAATTGGGAGATTCAAATTTGTAAACAAGAAATGAAACACACTTTATTAGATAAACTTTGAAATTCAAATTGTTCAATAAATTGCCCTTAAGGCGTTACAAGAATGGAAATACTGAAAAGTAAATAAAAACTGGAAAGGAAATAATCAAAGGTCAATTAATGCTCCCATTGTCTCTTCTTGTCAGCGCGGACATAGTCATTGAGAATCCGCTCGTTCTCTAGCTGCCTAGTCAACCTCTGGATCTTCTGCTCTTGCTCATTAAACTTTTCTCGGTAAGCGTCTCGTTCTTCTCTCAACTACATCCAAGACCTTTTCAGTGCCCCAATGTCAGTGGGCATGTAAGGATGGAGGATGGTAGGAAGAACCCCCTCTTCATTAGCAACTTCAACAATGATAGGTCGGACGACTTCATATGGCATTCCCAGCTTTTGGGCACGGATGCGGACCCATCTGAGATATGGCTCCATTAGAAGAGAAGTCTTTGGACCTAGCTCGTGTGGATCAGATCTGTGAACTCTATCCCAAGCCCTTATGAATCTGCGACGTTGCTCGTCGCTATCCCCTTGAAAATCAAAGATGATACTAGGCATTAGCATCTCATGAGGTCCTTCTCTTCTGGCTCTCCCAAACTGATGTAAGGCCAAGCACAGGTTGTAAGAAATTCCTCCATGGGTCCCTATCAATGGAACATTGGGGTATTCCCCACAACGATCAATGATGGCCACCTCGTCCATACCCTTAAGAGTCCAAATGATGTCATTATGTGAGAGAGACATAACCCTATAGGCCCAGCCCATGCCTTCTTTATTCTTCAGTACGGATTTGGGAAGGTGCGAAATAAACCACCTTGCCAATAATGGAGCACAGCACATCAAGGTTCCCCTCTTTCGGGCAGTACGAGCATAGAGCTGGTGAGGGATGTCACCCAAGAGAGTGGGTACAGGATTACGAGAGATGAATATTTTCACCACATTCACATCCACAAAGGAGTCAGAGTTCGGAAACAATACCAAGCCATATACCAGAAGAGCCAGAATATCTTCGAATGCCTTGAAGTCTAGACTATCCCAGAAATAGTTAGCCTTACCAACCAAGAACTTAGTCAGAAAGCCCTTTTCTCCACTTCTAGTCTCCCAATTAGCCATTACCTCATCTTTGGTCAAATGAAGGGTTGCAGCAATCTCTTCGGGCCTAAGAATCTTCTCCCAACCAGTAAACAGGGTCTGCTCCAAAATAGAGATACCGAGCACCTCAGAGAATTCTTCTAAGGTGGGAACCAACTAGTAGTCTTGAAAAGTAAAGCAATGGTACAGTGGATCATAGAATTGGACCAAAACACTCATCATCTACTCGTCCAATTTTAGAGGTAACCAAACTGAGAAGATACCCATGTCTTCTGAGGAAAGAGGTAGTATCAGGCATCTTTGTAATCAAATCTTTAAGCACAATGGGAACCTGGACAAAGTTGATCCGGATGGTATTCTTACGTATAGGCATCATGACCTACAAAACAGAACAAAGATGAATCCCTCCTGTCTTTGAAATAGGTTAGTCCAATGCAGGATGTATGCAATGTCATGATGTCATGATGTCATGATAGTAAGCACACCACAAGTATCCACAAACATCAAACATGGTAAAGGCACACAAGTCACACAGAGAGCCCTTAGATTTCATGCTGGCAAGGAGCTTAGGTACTACCATCTTTCAGTTCAGTTGGTTTAAACCTGTCCTAAAAATAGTAATCGGGTTCTAGAGGATCTCAATATCAATGACTACCCTCAATCGGTCATAATTCCAATTTAGCAACCTTTTCTTGCAGCCGGAATCATCGCGAGAGTTTAGTCTCAATGAGTGTAGCATACTGCTACTGTTTTATGGCCAAGTTGGTCAATTTAAAGGTTCTAAGGTCAGTTGGTGCTTAATGACCCCTTAGATGAACCATATTCTCCTCGTTCCAACACAAGGGATATCCGTACAATCTAAAGTGCCACACCAACGTAGCTATTGCTTCAACTGTATCGGTCTATGCTGTACAGTTCCCTCACAGTTTATTGCTACTTACCTAAAGGTTATCCCCAGATCCGGGTTAGGATCTATAGTAACTCCGATACAAGCCCACAAATATAAATCATACAAAGCAAGCAATTGAAAACACGATGATCTAATCCTAAGGTACACCCCACTTATAACTTTCCCAGCAGAGTCGCCAGTTCTGTGATACGGTGGGAGAGAACTGACTGTTTTTTGGAATGCTGGTTCGTGTTTTGCGTTTGTTTTTGCAAAATGTCGCGGTAAGCAAGAGCCGCCACCGTCTTTTATTTTATCCAACAAGGAAAGGAAAAAAGCACAGAAAAATTCCTTTTTCGAGATGTTTCTCGGGTCCGGGGGGTAGATTATAGAAAGGGAAGGTGTTAGCAACCTTTCTATCCGTGGTTATCCACAGGCTCTTAGGTACTTGCTCAAAGTGTTTTCAAAATTTGCTTTTCTTTGTGTTTGTGGGTTTGAAAAGAGTTTTTGTTTGAAAGGTGTAAGTGCGAAAAAAATTTATTTTGTTTTAAGATAGCAAGTACTTAAGAACCATCTACCTACTCGAAAAAGGAATCAAATTGTGCTAATGTCCTTTAAACAATGTTATCCCACTATTGATGAGTAGGTAGCGTCGTGGTTGGAGTTTAAGGGTCAATTCGATTAAGGGACGTGTGGTCACCAAAGCAATGTTAGGATGCCTTAGTGGTAACCCTAATGTCTTAGATCATTTTTACGAGGCAACCGTTTTGAGGAAACTATGATCTTTGGAAAAGAGGGCGACCTCTAAAACTTCCTATACTTAATGACCACGTTACGAAGGCAACCAAGTGAGGTGTACCCTAAGAGTGCGCATGTACGAGTGTGTTATTTCGGTTAATTTTATCTTTGTACATATCAATGGTCATCTATGTTGATTTTAGGTTTAACATTGGATCTTGTCATGCATTCCCTATTATCAAACATCTAATAGTTTAGAGATTGCGAAAATTAAATTGCGGAAATTAAACCTAACTATTACAAGGCGTCTGGTATTTACATCGCCAAAAGCAACCCTTGAAATTAAAATGCGAAAAATAAATAAAGCGATAAAATATTTAAAGTCCTATTTAAACTATTACATTCCGGGAAACAATTACATCAATATGGTAAAATGGATCGCGTGCGGGAAATTAAATTGAATGCGAGTTTTTTAGGGTTTTGACCCTTTTTTGAAAGAAAGTGATTTTTGATTATTTTTGGATTAAAAGAAAATAAATTAAGTTATCAATTAAATTAATAAACTAATTAATTAATTAAAATATTTTTTGTATTTTTGATACTTAAAGAAATAAAATAATTTGATCAAAGTTAATGAAACATAATTATCTAAATTAATTTTAATTATTTGCAAAAGATATTAAAAATTATACCTAATTAAAACTAAGTTAATTCAATTAATATTTATTTACAAAAATAAAGTGTTGAATTTAATTTTAATAAATAATTTTTTTTTTGGTTTTTGATTTTTATTAAGAAAAAGGTTAATTGGCTAATTAAATAATAAAAACAATTAATCAAATAAGTAAATAAAATAAAAAGAAAGGAATAAATAGAAATAACCAAGGGGGGTGTTAGGCCTGATCAGGGGTGAGAATTGCAATTTGATGGCCCATTTACACGCAGGCCTGGTGGACTTTTCTGATTCTCCATGCGCACGTTGACTTGAGTGTATGGTAGGCATCCCATCTGGGCCATCAGATTTGGCCTGGAGGCCATCTGGCGTTTGGAGATTTGAGGGAGTATGGTGCATTGCAAGGCATGAGATACGCTGGAATACCTGAAAGAAAATGATAACAAATATGTGGGGTACCTAGGATTCGAACCCAGGTCTTGCAATCCATTGAACAACACGTCTACCACTGCGCCAGCTTTCCATTTATTATTCTAATAGACAATCAATATTATATGGAGAAAATAATTTATATGCCAGAATTATAAAAAACACGCGCGAGATTTGAATAGAGCAATAGGATGGGGACACGTCTTCGTCTTCTCCACTGAACCCTGGATATTTACCTGCGGATCTGTATCTGCAGCTAAATCCATAGGTGTCTCCTAAAATCAATTTTAGGCCATTAAAACTCAATCTAAAAACATAGTCATGCTCGTCTCCTTTCCCTGATCACATCCATGTCCATTGATTGCATCAATTTTGCCTGTAAATAAAAAGCCCAAAAACACAAGCTACGAAACCCTACGTTCGGTCACAAGGCTACAATCCACATGAATACAATCAAATAATGCAGAAAGCTTAGAAATTGCATGAGCATCATGAATGTATCAAAGATTTGTCCAAAAAGTGCAAGAATAATGATATGCGATTTCAAATGCCAAGCGGTTTTCAGAGGGACTTACAGCGCGATTGGGAGGGCCTGGGAGCTTGCTTTTGATTGCTACTGACTCAGTGAATGTCCAGCAATTGATCTATGTTGAGATTTGGTTTTGAATTGGCCTCTATGCACGATTTCAGATTCACACTTTTTTGCAACTTTTCCAAGTTTGGTTCTTGTGATTTAGCAGCCTCTAGCCTTTCAAGCTCGTGCCTTTGTGTTGTATATGTAACATGGAATGAATTAGGTCAACTTCTTTGGGCGGAATCCTTATGCATTGATGTTTGGAGATATGATTTGATTCACCATTAAAAAACTTCCAATTTTGTCCAAAATCCAATATTTTATTCATGATATGGCTTGATACGGATTTGATCATGTCCATGATGACAATTAAGACCTATATCAATCAAAAAGATCCTAAATGATCAATATTTGGATTTTATTTGGATTTAAATTGATTTAAAATGAATTAATTCAATAAAAATTAAAAAAAATAGAAAAATTAATAAATGGATACAAGGCTGAAGCTAGGACACGTGTGTATTGTGACAAGACCAAATCAAGTGAAAAAGAATGGGCCCATTTGACAAAATTTGAAGTTTTGGGGATAGTTAACTTTTGGCAATTTTGCAAAAATGCCCAACTTCAACAATGCATAACTTCTTAAATTTTGAACTTTTGGAAGTGTTCTTGGACTTTTTAGAAAGCTTGAGATGTCCTCGAACCAACCCTTTTGGTCTTAACTCATTTTTATATTCCATGCTCAAGTTACAAGCTTTGGCTAAAAAGGTGTTTTTGTTGACTTTCAAAAATGACCTATAATGTCCAATTTTGTAACTTTTGTGAGTGCATTTCTTGATCTTGGTGTGTGAATATGGACTGTAGGAAATTGCATCCTCTTCAAAATGAGCTTTGGATGGGTCATTTCTCATAAAGTATGAGAAAGTTATGCTTGGTCAAAGCTGAGTTAACTTTTCCTACAAAACCCTAATTTAGCAACTTTTGAATCTTGATGAATTTTGAGCAATCCTTGATGAATCATGATCATCCCTTGATCAAATGATGAAATATCCTTCAAAATGATAATGTTGACAAAAAATCTTGAAGTTTGACTGTGTTTGGGTCATAGTTGACTTTTGCCCTAGCACAGTCGATTTTTGGACCTCTTGAGCAATTGACTGACCAAACTTCCTCTGCAAGGCTTGAAATTTGACATGGATGATCTTGAGAACATATTAGGACATTGGGAAGCACTTGAGGTCATTTTGATGCAAGGACCTTGATGCAACACAAAACCCTAATTTGAGGTTGACTGCCTTAGGAGATGATTTTGACTGTCCAACTCTTGAGCAATCTTGAGACACTTGGAGATTATTCTTGCAATGTTTTGAGAAATATGGGAGGGAAAATTTAGTGGTACAACACCCTCGATGACGCTACAAATGTTGCATTTCAAATGATCTTAGTCCCTCAAAAATAAATGCTAAGATATCTTACAACATTGCTATCATGATTATATGATGACCCACACCCGTCCCTTTACATCCAAAGATAAGGCTTCTTATCAATTAATGGTAAGATAGCAATATCAAAGGAAAGGAAGAAAGGAACAAAAGACTTTTGAGTAGGTAGAAACATTTTTAGTTGCTTGCTCATTTTAAAAACAAACATCCTTGCTCATTTTCAAAACAAACACCAAACACTTTCAAAACATGAAATATTTTTAAAAGTCTAGCACTTTGTATACGTTCTTACAAAACGAGAACCATTAAAAGTTTGCCTAAACGAAGGCACCTTTTCAAAAATACTTTCAAAAACCTCCACAAAGCATATTTTCAAACAAAGCAAGTGATCTAGCAAGAAACTAAGAGCCCATAGATAACTATGGATGAAAAGGGTGTTAATACCTTCCCTTTCCATAATATTCCCCCCGAACTCAAGAAATAATCTCAAAGGTATTTCCTGTTCTTTTCCACCTTTCCTTTTGGATAAAAGAAAAGTCGGTAGCGAATCTTGCTAACCGCAACAATTGTGATCAAACGCAAAACATACCAAGTCAGTTCTCTCACCGTATTACAGAACTGGAGACTCTATTGGGGACTTTTAAAAGTGGGGTTACCTTAGGGTTAAGATCACCTTTACTTTCTTTCATTGTTTGACTTGTTTGCTTTACATTATGGTTCCTTATTTGGGTTTGCTTTGATCCTCTATCCAGATCTGGGACACCTTTTTAGGTAAGTAGCAATAGATTATGGAAACTGTACGACATAGACCGATATGGTTAAAACAACGGCTACGTTAGTGTGACGCATTTGTGGGTACCAGTATCCCTTGTGTTGAATCGAGGAGAATACTAGGCCGCTGAGTGGCGTCATGAAGCACTAACTGATTTTAGAACCTTAATTGAACAAACTTGGTCATTAGGACATGGTGAGATAACCAGTTTCAGTGGAAAGCTGAAAATTAGTTGATACTCGATACTACACTCATTGATATTGGACTTTTGGGATATCTCGGTCGTAAGAAAAGATTGATTGTGTTGAGACAATGCCTAAAAGAAAGGTCAGTGATATTGAGACCCTTTAGAACCCGGTTACTATTACTAGGATAGGTTTTAGCCAACTAAACTTCAAGAGGGTACTTACCTATAAGACTCCATGTAAGCCTAAACCTAAGGACTTGTTTGCCTTGTGTGTGTATGCTTACTTGTACATAACATCATAAACATCATAACATCATATACACCATTTCAAGGATTTAGGAATTTATCTTTGTTTTTGTTTTGTAGGCCATGAACCCCGTCCGAAGAAATACCATTAGAATAAACTTTGTGAAAGCACACCCTAAACTCCAAGAGTTAGTGCCAAGGGTACCTGAAGACTCTCCTTTCACCAAGAAGTATGGTCGATTCCTCAGTTTGGCTACCTCCAATTTCCAAGAAGAGATGATGTGTGTGCTCTTCCAATTCTTTGATCCCATGCATCATTGCTTCACTTTCCCCGACTATCAGTTAGTTCCAACACTAGAAGAATTATCTTTGTTATTAGGAGTGCTCGTGCTTGATCAAGCACTGTTCACCGATTTAGAAGTGATTCCAAAACCTGAAGTCATTGCCAAAGCCCTGCATCTGAAGAGAGCCGACATTGTAGCAAATTGGGAGACAAGAAGCGGAGTTCAAGGGTTCCTAGCCAAGTTCTTATTGGAGAAGGATCGTTCATTTTGGAAAGATTTGGATTTTTAAGCATTTGAGGATGTCCTAGAACTTCTCATCTATGGTTTGGTTCTATTTCCCAACTCGGACCAATTCATAGATATGAATGCCATCACAGTCTTTATCTCTCGTAATCCTATACCTACCTTGCTGGGAGACATCTTACATTGTTTCCATACCCGCACCATGAAGAAAAGAGGTGCTCTCTTGTGTTGTATTCCCCTACTTGTGAGGTGGTTTATTTCGCACTTACCTCGATCGACAATGAAGAACAAGTAAAGATTGACACGGTCTCAAAGGATGATGTCCCTCACCCACTCTGATATCCATTGGTGTTCGAGATCCTTGGTGGATACTTATATCATTGACCATTGTGGGGAATTCCCTAATGTCCCTCTGCTTGGCATTAGGGGAGGTATCACTTACAACCCTTGCTTAGCCTTGCGACAGTTTGGCTATGCCCGAAGAGATAGTCCTCATGATATGCTCATCCAAGGAGTGGTATTTGATTACGAGAGCGACGATCAAGGTTACCGTCAAAGGTTTGCACGAGCTTGGATGATGGTAAACAAAGCAGATAGTGGGACACTGGGACGCAAGAATTATATTCCCTTTGAGTCTTATCTTAGATGGGTGCGAGCTCGTGCTCAGAAACTCATGATGCCTTACCTCTCCATCCTACCAGTTATCATGGAGACTGTTGCTGAAGAAGAGGTCCCGTATACTGTCCTCCATCCCAACATGCCTACTTATCTTAAAGAATTGCAAAAAGATTGGATCCAGCTAAAGGAAGAACGAGACACTTTCGAAGCTCAGTGTTATGCGAGTGAGAAAAGGGTTTTGGAGCTTACAAAGCAACTACATGAAAAGAGGAGCTTGAATGCCTACCTTGCACCAAAGAGAATGCGTTCAACCTTTTTATCTTAGAGATTTATTTTGTAAGCCCAAGAGGCATGTTGTAATCATTTTGAACTAATTAATGGAATTTGACGTTTGTTCATTCTTTGTCTATACAAATTTAAATTTCATAAATCCTTGAAATCATTTGCATATACATCTTCCATGCATCATAACATAACAGGTTTTCCACGACAGGTTTCCTTATCTTTCTGCTGTTTATTTCAGCAAGATGGATATCGAGAAAATAGTGAAATACCTACAAGCACAAAACTCTCAGTTTCAAGAGACTCTACTGACCCTAGCCTAGGGGTAACAAGAGTTGATGACGTTGTTGGCAGCCAAAAAGGAACCAAGAAGGAAATCCCTAGTCAATATGGGTAAGAGATTCAGGGAGCCAATCTGTCAGATACTGCTAGGGGCAGATTCGTCTGAGGAAGACGAGAATCAAATTAGAGAAGCAAGGAGTACCCAGGCTGGGTGTATCAATGATCAAGTGTCTGATGATGAAGATTATTTTGACGAGAAGTATCCTCCTGCCAATGTCAAGTAAAAACATCTAGAAGACAGATTGAAGGCCATTGAGATTCAAGCCGTCCCCGGTTTGGATTTTGATGATTTGGGTATAATAATTGGGGTTGTCATCCCCCACAAATTCAAGGTACCAGTATTCGCTAAGTATGATGGGGTTTCTTGCCCAAAGTTTCACCTAAAGTCTTATATGCACAAAATTCAACGGCACACTGCTGACAAGAAACTCTGGGTTCACTTCTTTCAATAAAGCTTGGCTGGGACGCAACTAGAGTGGTTTTACCAATTGGAGGGTTCCCGTATCAATACATGTGAAGACTTAGCCACCGCTTTCTACCACCAATACCAATATAATACCGACCTGGCATCGACAAGAGTTCAACTACAAGACATGACAATGGGGAAGAATGAAAGGTTCAAAGAGTACGCCCAAAAGTGGAGGGATCTTGCCAGTAGGGTCCAACTGCCGTTAACTGATAGGGGACACATTGACATGTTTATGGTCACTTTATCTGGTCCATTTTTCAACTTATTGGTTGGTTGTTCTTCCTTTCGGTTTCACCGAGATGATCTTAATCGGTGAAAGAGTTGAAAGCGGTATCAAAAGCGGGAAGATTCCCATAGCATCTGCCTCCACCTCCAATCCCGTGAAGAAACCTTTTACCGGGAAGAAATAAACAAATGATGTGTATGGGGCAAGGCCCCTTATCAAGAAGGATGATCTTTCATCTGTTAATGTTGTCTGATTTCCAATGCAAATCCTATTCAAAGACAATCCTCCAATCATCAGTGGTTTCAGGCTCCACCAAGACAATTCACAAGGATAGGCATGTCACTATCCCAAGCCTTACAGCACTTGTTAAAGGCTAATTTGGTGACACCGCGTGATCCTCCGGCCAATCCAGATACCTCTTCACCTAAATACAATTTGAATACCAAGTGTGCCTATCACTCTAATAGTCCCGGGCATGAGACTGACCAATGTTGGACACTGAAGAATAAAATTCAAGACTTAATAGACAACAAGACCATTGAATTCGATCCTCCTCCAACTCCGAATGTAATCACCGCGCCTATGCCAAATCATGGCAAGGGTGTCAATGTTGTTCAAGACACCATTTTTGTTTCCTCCGTCGAAGAATTTACTACTCCATTAACCATTATCAAAAAGAATCTGCTGAAAGCCGGGATTTTCCCTGGCTATTTGAAGGACTGTGATTGATGTGCCAAACAACTCAGTGGATGCAAAGGGCTGAAGGAGGGCATTCAACACCTGATGAATAGCCATGAGATTCTATTTGAGAAGACTCCGTCCGCCAAAAGTTTGACCAATAAGATTGAAGACCTCTCCATCATAACAATCTTAAACAAGCCTCTTAGGATCACCTCCAAGGGTCCTACCATGATTTCAAATGAACCAACTATTGCTCCTCTGATAATTACCTCCCTCGGGCCATTTTGGTACTCTTCCAACAAAGCAGTGCCATGGAACTATGGTGCTGAGGTGTTTTACCATGGAATAAAGCAAGATGCTTGGATTGAAGAAAGCAAATATGATGACATTGGTAACATTATTGGCTCTAGTAAAGTGACCATAAATGGGAGAATCTTTTCACCCAACATCTCACCATCAGCTGCTACAAAGGCACCTGTGTGCATCACCATTGCTAAGCCTAGTGTTGATACAAGGGGAAAAGAGAAAGTAGTTGAGCCTACTGAGACAGAAATACCCGTAAAAGACATTGCTGCTGAGGAACCTTTCGTTCGAGAAATGGATGAGATCTTGAAAATTATAAAAAATGAGTGATTTCAAGATTGTGGAGCAGTTGGGGAAAACCCCTTCCAAGATTTCTATGTTATCTTTGCTACTATGTTCCGATGCTCATGCTCAGACGTTAATCAAATTCTTGAAGAAGGCCCATGTCCCTCGTGAGACCACGACTGACTAGTTTGAAAATTGTGTGGCAAGCTTGACAGCCGACAATGGTTTGGGGTTCTCCGAGGCTGATCTGACACCACTTGGAAAGAACCATAACAAAGCTCTACATGTTTCTGTTGAATGTAAGGGGACTACCCTAGCACATGTTCTGGTTGACATTGTCTCTTCTTTAAACGTTCTACCCAAGGGGGCTTTGGACCATTTATACTGTGAAGGACTAGTTTTGAAACCAAGTGATATTATTGTGAGGGCTTTCGATGGGTCGAAAAGGACAGTTCATGGAGAGGTGGATCTCCCGATCAAGGTGGGCTCACAGATTTTCAACTCTACTTTCTATATCATGGATATCCGTCCTGCTTACTCCTGTTTGTTGGGTCGCCCTTGGATCCACAAAGAAGGGGAAATAACGTCAACCCTTCATCAAAATCTCAAGTATCCGGTCAAAGGAAGGATTTTCATTGTCTGTGGTGAGGAGGAGTTCATGGTAAGCCACCTCAACTCTTTCAAATATGTGGAGATGGATGGTAAACTTATAGAAACCTCGTGTCAGACTTTTGAAGTTGTGCCACCAATGGTTGCTACTGCTAAATTTTCCTCTGATATGACCAAAGCTGTTAAGGTCGTGCCAAAAGATGGTTTCGTTTAAAGATGCTCGTGTTGCAGTCAAAGAAGGAAGTTGTGATACTTGGGGGAAACTCCTCAATATCCCGTTCAAAAAATCAGACAAATGTGGTTTGGGTTTCACTATCAAGGCTCAAAAAGAAGTGAGGCGCGCTCGTGCAGGGAAGCCCCTTCTCCGTATTAGAAGTCATGAAGTTAACGATGTGGGTGATTTTGATGATGAATTTGCATTTGAAGATTGGGTATATCCTACTACAACAGAGCTCAACAATTGGCACGCAAAGGAATTCGTTTCCATCTCCTTCATTGAGGAGTAATTACTTGTTTATTGCTCTCTATTAATTCAAGAACATTTTGTCTATAATATTAAACAAATACTTTTAAAGCATATGCCTGGCCCGGGGCACTATGGTCCATTTGTCAAGGGTTTTATTTATGTCCATCTTATCATATGATCATTCAATACAAATCATTGGACTTTTGCATTCAAATATTTATGCTCATTGTCTTTCTTTTTTCTTCAAATACGTTTTTCAAAATAGCCATGTATCTTACATGAACACACACACACTCTTGTAGGTCTTCATCCACTCTGGTTCTCATTGCCAATGACTCTACTATTTCCAACTATGATTTTGAACATCCAGTTAACCAATCCGAAGACGAAGGCGGAGAAGATTGTGAAATACTGGGAGAACTAGCCAGACTCCTATTACAAGAGGAAAAAGCTATTCAGCCGCACGAAGAGTCAGTTGAAGTCATCAATCTAGGTACCGAGACAGACAAGAAAGAGGTCAAGATCAACGCTAACCTGGAAAGCAGTGTCAAAAGCAGATTGGTTCAGATGTTGCATGACTATGTGGAAGTGTTTGCTTGGTTGTATGAAGATATGCCAGAGTTGGATAGCGACATTGTAGTTCATCATTTGCCGACAAAGGAAGATTGTCCTCCTGTCAAATAGAAAGTTTGTCGCATGAGGCTTGACATGTCTGAAAAGATAAAAGCTAAAGTGATGAAATAATTTGATGCAGGATTCCTAGCCGTGGCGTCTTATCCCCAATGGGTTACGAACGTGGTGCCAGTGCGGAAGAAAGACGGGAAAGTTCATATGTGCGTATATTATAGGGATCTGAATAAGGCAAGTCCCAAGGATGACTTCCCTCTACCTCATATTGATGTCTTGGTCGATAACACTGCTCAGCATAAAGTTTTCTCTTTCATGGATGGTTTCTCCGGCTATAATCAGATTAGGATGGCTCCCAAAGACATGGAGAAGACCACTTTCGTTACGCAATGGGGCACCTTTTGCTACAAGGTCATGTCGTTCGGATTAAAGAATGTAGGGGCAACATATCAAAGGGCTATGGTAGCTTTTTTTCATGATATGATCTATCATGAAATAGAGGTCTATGTGGATGATATGATTGCAAGATCACAAACTAAAGAAGAGCACCTCAATCACCTATACAAGCTATTCGAGAGGTTGAAAAAGTACAGGTTGAGGTTGAACCCTAACAAGTGCATATTTGGAGTACGATCTGGAAAGCTTCTAGGTTTTGTTGTCAGTGGTAAAGGCATCAAAGTCGATCCTGCCAAAGTGAAGGCCATCCAAGAAATGCCAGTCCCCCACTCTGAAAAGGAGGTTAGAGGATTCTTGGGTCGTCTTAACTATATCGCTCGCTTCATATCTCACTTAACTGCTACTTGTGAGCCAATCTTCAAACTCTTGAAGAAAGATTAAGTAGTCAGATGGAATTATGAATGCCAAGCTGCCTTCGACAAAATCAAAGAATATCTACAAGAACCTTCTATTCCCATGCCTCCAGTTGAAGGAAGACCCTTGATCATGTACTTGGCATGCTAGAGAATTTTATGGGGTGTGTGTTGGGCCAACATGACGAGTCTGGCCGAAAAGAGCATGCTATTTACTACCTGAGAAAAAAGTTTATCGACTATGAAACCAGATATTCACTGCTTGAGAAAACTTGTTGCACTCTGGCATAGGCTGCTCGCCGACTAAGACAGTATATGTTGACTCCTACCACTTTACTAATTTCTAAGATAGACCCTATCAAGTACATATTTGAGAAACCTGCTCTTTCCGGACGGATAGCTAGATGGCAAATGATTCTGACTGAGTACGACATTCAATACACAATGCAAAAGGCCATCAAAGGAAGTGTGTTAGTAGATCATTTGGCCCATCAAGATGTTCATGACTATCAGTCTATGAACTTTGACTTCCTGGATGAGAATATCATGCTAGTGACCGATTGCGCGAAACATGGACCATATAATGGACCTGATTAAGGATCCCGATGGACTATGGTCTTCGATGGGGCTTCCAACGCCTTAGGTAATGGAATTTGTGTTGTGATCATCTCCCCTGAAGGTTTCCATACTCCATTCATTTCCAGACTACGCTTCTATTGTACGAACAACATGATTGAGTACGAGGCATGCATTTTGGGTCTGAAGGCTGCCATTGACTTGAGGATCAAGCATTTGAATGTGTTTGGGGATTATGATCTAGTGATTAGCCAAGTAAAAGGATATTGGGACACTAAGCATCCTAATCTCATCCCTTACAACGAGCTTGTGCTATCTCTGATACCTTACTTCGAAAGATCACCTTTGAACACTTCCCTAGGGAAGAAAATCAGCTGGTTGACGCCTTGGAAACAATGTCTTCTATTATCAGGGTCAAATGGGACAATGAAGCTCCCATGATTACAGTTGAGAGATTCGACAAACCTGCGCACTGCTATGAGCTTGACACTGACACAGAAAAGCCATGGTACCATGAGGTAAAGAGATACCTTGAAGCACAAGAGTACCCTGAAGAAGCATCCATCAATGATAGAAAGTTCTTACGAAGATTTTTAGCCAAATTCTTCCTAAGTAATAGAATCTTGTACAAATGAAACCATGACTCTACTCTACTCCGATGTGTGGACAAGAAGGAGGCAGAGGAAATTATGGAAGATATGCATGATGGTCTCTTTGGGACTCACTCTAGAGGACATACTAGGGCCAAGAAAATCCTTAGAGATGGTTACTATTGGTCAATGATGGAGACTGATTGCCATTAACATTCAAGGACTTACCACAAGTGCCAAATCTATACTGATAAGGTCCATGTGCCTCTTGTCCCTCTGAACGTCATGACCGCTCTGTGGCCATTTGTAATATAGGGAATTGACATGATTGGAGAGATCAAACCCACTGCTTCTAATGGACATCACTTCATTCTAGTCGCCATCGATTATTTCACCAAATGGATCAAAGCTGCCTCATTTACCTCAGTCACAAAGAGCGTGGTAGCCAGATTCATCAAACATAACCTCATTTGCGGCTATGGTATCCTCGAAAGGATCATCACCGACAATGGGACTAACCTCAACAATGCTATGATTATAGAACTTTGCACTCAGTTAAAAGTAAAGCATCACAATTCTTCTCCTTATAGACCTAAAATGAATGGCGCAGTCGAAGCGGCCAACAAAAAACTTAAGAAGATTGTGCAGAAGATGGTAGTAACCTACAAGGACTGGCATGAGATGTTACCGTTTTCTCTTCATGGATACCGTACTTCAGCTAGAACATCAACTGGGGAAACTCCCTTTTATTTGGAATATGTAATGGAAGTTATTCTGTCAGTGGAAGTTCATATTCCCTCACTAAGGATTATGAATGAAGCAGGCCTAGGCAAAGACGAATGAGTTCATACAAGATTGGATCAGTTAAACTTGATAGATGAAAAGCGATTGGCTGTTGTTTGTCACAGATAGGTGTACCAAAAATGTATGATCAAGGATTTCAACAAAAAGATCAAGCCTCGAGTATATCAAGTTGGTGACTTGGTAATAAAGCGCATCATTCTTCCACAAGGCGACCCCAATGGAAAATGGACTCCCACCTACGAAGGGCCATTTGTTGTCAAGAGAGTGTTTTCTAGTGGTGCCATGATGCTGACTACCATGGATGGTGAAGACTTCCCACATCTAGTGAACGCGGACATAGTTAAAAAATACTACGGATAAGAGACCCGCTAGGTTTACACACCTAGGCAAGATAAGGGCATCCCGTAAAACCAAAAAGTTTGGGCAAAAATTAGGGATATATGCAAAAGATTATACACCCGGAAAGTTGAAAACCCGAAAGGGCGACTTGGGGGAAAAATGGGTATCCTGGTGGGTTGAAAACCCGAAAGGGCGGTCTAGGCAAAAATTAAGGATTAAAAGCGTATGACTATGTCCCGTGGAATCACCACAGTTGACTTCATTACCAAGGTCTGAGTTCAAACGGTCCAAGATCAATCCAATCAACTTCTGTCAATGGCAAGGGACGTTCAAAGACATTGGGGCAATAGTAGAGTTGGAATGCAATGAGATCACTTCCACATGGCTATTATCTTTGTTTTCAATTTTTTTTCCTTTCGACGATTTCCTATTACAAGGATCTCCGTCTCTTTGTACAAAAACTCCTATTCATGGGCAAAATATCAATACAAATATACTTTGAAGTGAAAACTTTCTGTTTTTGTTTTGAATGCAAAAATGTCCAATGACTTAAAATTGAACGAACATATGCATGTGAACATGATTAAAAATATTTGACACATGTGTCCTGCTAAGCAGCAGCAAACATCTCTTTAATGTATATGGAATATCCCCACAGAGTTATTTCATTAGCATTATCCCCACAAAGACGGCTATAATAAACCTTTTCCCCAACGGAGTTGCCCACAAAGTCTCTTCGCATAGGTTAATCCCCAGCCAGAGTCTCAATCTCTTGACAACTTTCTCCCCATATAATTTGGTCCTAAAAAAGAAGAAGCCTTATGGATCTCTTCCTAAAAGAACTCACCTCGTCAGCAGTTTGTCAAGTATTCCTCAACAAGGTTTATTTCTTCAACAAGGTCTATTTCCCCAACATGGTTTATTTCCCCAACAAACAACATACAACAAACAACGAACAGCAAAATTCCCCGGCATAGTCTATCCTCGCCAGCTTGAGTTTTCCCTTTAGACTATTATAAATCAGAGGGCCACAACCCCTAATCCCCAGTGAAGTCGCCAACAAAGCCTTTTCTATCTCCAAAAAGTTGCTGTGAAGCCTGGATCCAACCATATAACAGTTTTAACTTCAGTAAGTTGTTATGAAGCCTGGAATCGACCAGATAATAGTACAACTTTCGGATGCTATGAAGCCTAGACCCGACCAGATAATAGTGTAACTTATCAAAGATACTATGAAGCTTGGGCCCGACCCGATAATAGTGAAACTTTTCAAATACTATGAAGCCTGGCCCCAACCAGATAATAGTACAATCTTCAATTACTGTGAAGCCTGGACCCGACCAGATAATAGTGTAACTTCTCCGAGGACTATGAATCCTAGACCCGACCAAATAAAAGTTTAACTCTTCGAGATATTGAAAAACCTGGACTCAACCAGACAAGGGATTAACTTCTTTTCCCCAGTAGAGTTTTCCTCTACCCCAACAAGTTACTATGAAGCCTGGATCCGACCAGATATCAGTTCAACTTCATCTTTTCAAGTAAGTTATTGTGAAGCCTGGATCTGACCAGATAACAATTAACTTTATTCCCTCTGAAATTCATTGTGAAGCCTGGAATCCAACCAGATAACAATTAGTTCCAAGCAAGTTACTGTGAAGCCTGGACCCGACCAGATATCAGTTCAACTCTATCTCTTCAGACAAGTTTATTGTGAATCCTAGACCCGGCCAGATATCAATTAATTTCATCCACCTCAAAAATTTGTGAAGCCTGGATCCGACAAAATAACAGTTTAACTTCAAGAAATTTTCCGTGAAGCCTGGATCCGACCAGATAACAGTTAGTTTATTCTTCCTCAGTAAGTTATGGTGAAACTTGGAATATGACAAGATAGCAGTTGACTTCCTCATCCTCGGCAATTTGTTGTGAATCCTGGAGTCCGACCAGATAACAGCTAACATTCAAGAGATAATCTTTGTGATACGGTGGCAGAACCAGACTATTTTAGGAAAATGTTGGTCTGCATTTTGCGTTTGTGTTTGCAAAATGTCGCGGTAAGCAAGAGTCACCATCGACTTTTATTTTATCCAAACTGGAAAGGAAAAAAGCACAGAAAAATTCCTTTTTCGAGATTTTGAGTACGGGGGTAGATTATAGAAAGGGAAGGTATTATCACCCTTTCTATCCGTGGTTTTCCACGGGCTCTTAGGTACTTGCTCATCATTTTAAAAATTGCTTCCGTGTTTTTGTGTTTTGAAAAGTTTTTGTTTTACTTTGATTTAACCCTAGCTTCTGTCTTCAAGAGTGTTACGAAGTGTTTTTGAAAACTTTGTTTGAAAAAAGTGTAAGTGTGAAAGTTTGATTTTGAGCAAGTACCTACTAGCATCTACCTACTCGAAAAAAGAATGTTTTTGTTCTGGTTTCCTTTAGACAGCACTATCCTACTATTAGTGAGTAGGTAGCATCGTCGTTGGAGTTTGTAAGGGTCAATTCGAAAGGGACGTACGATCATTAAAGCAATGTTAGGACGTCTTAGTAATAACCCTAGTGTCTTAAGATCATATTTGAGGCAACATTTCCAAGGCAACATTTCCGAGGCAACCTTTCCGAATGGGACATTTGATCTTTGTTTAGACAAGAGAGCGACCACTAAATCACCCTATACTTAATGATCATTTACCGAAGGCAACTGAAGTGAGAGTATACCCTAGGAGTGCACATGTGCGAGTGATTTAATTTCAGTTATTATCTTTGCACATTTAGGGTTTGCTAACCATTTTAAAATTAACATACATTCTTGTCACGCAACCCTATTATCATACATCTGACAGTTAATATTTTCCGAAATAAAGATGTGAGATATAAAACTAAGCTATTACAAGGCTTCGGGGAGAGGGATTAATTACATAGCCAAAAACCCGTAAAAACGATAAATAAATGGAAAAAAATCCTAATTAAACTATTACATCCCATGAGCAGTTACATTAATATTGTAAAAATAAATAAATGCGTGCGATGAAACGAGAACGAGATAAAATTAGAGTTTTGACCCCGTCTAAACCTAATTAAAAGAAAAATCATTTTTTGTTATTTTTTATTATTTTTTGAGAAAATAAGGTTTTCATGAATAAATACAAACCTAATTACTAATTAATTTAAATTAATAAAAATAATTAATTTTGACCTATTTTTGTATTTTGGTTATTTTAAGAAAAAATAAAATAAAAATAAAATTAAACAAAACCCTAATTTTCTAATTTATTTTAAGTTATTTACAAAAAAAGATTAAAGTTACCCTAAAATTAAATTAAACTAATTAAATTAATTTTGACAAAATATATAAAAACCTAAATTCTAATTTGATGAAATTAATTTTATGAGTTTTTGTAAAAAAAAAAGAATTAATTTTGTGTGAGAAAATAAATTAAATAAAAAATAAATAAATAAAAGAAATATAGAAGAAAAGAGAGAAATGGGTCTTGTATCAAAAGTAAAAGGGGGGTGTTCATAGCATATATGAGCCCAAAAACCTTGGTCCATGTTTGACTTCTCATGATCCAATACATTGGCTTGACTGATGTTCATGGTAGACCTCCATCATGAACCCTTGGATCTAGCGCGTGGGCAATCTGAGGGTTGAAAGATGATGGAGTATGGTAGTCTCCTTGCCTGTATACGCGCCTAATCATACAAGAAATAAAACTATGAAATAATATGGGGGACCTTGTATCGAACTCAGGCCCTTTGGCAATTTCCAACGCCTCCTGACCAACTGAGCTAGCATGCTTTGTTGTATATGAAATAACAAATAAAGATTATATTGAGAAAACAAATTAACATATGCCAGATGCGCGAATTTTCAAATGGGCCAGTCAGGTTACGCCACGCCATCATCTTCTACCTCCTTCCGTTGCTAAAAGTTTAGACACTTTTACCTACAGACAAAAATCTGTAGCTATAGCCCTGTGTATTTCTAGAATCCACTGCACGCATGATAAATTGATTCCAATTGTACCAATCAACTCATGGCAACCTCCCGAGCATCATGGTACCACTCTTCATCTCCAATTGCCCCTGCAATCGAAGCCCCTAAAAACGAAACCTAAACCCTAATCATGGCAAATCTCTGTATGGCTAACAAAAACGCAATTGAACATTGTCATTAGCTTGCAAATGTTTCACTGAACAAGAATATGTAAAGAATTCATGCTACAAATTCCAGAATCATTAGATTGAATTTCAAGAAAGTACCAATGTCGTGATATACTTACAGTGAGTTTTTTATGCACGAAAACGCTTGCTAATGATTGGGATGGACTCCTTGAATGCCCAGCAAGCGAATGAGATAGTTGGGAAGGCTTGAGATGGCCTGGAACTATGAAATCAGATTTCCACTTTTGTTGAGTTTTTTCAAGTTCTCTCTTAGCTTCTCACGCCTCTAACCCTTGTGCTTTTTGTCTGCAAATGTTTATATGTATCCTTGAATGGATTAGGGTTACAAATTTGCTCCAAATCTTTTTCAATTAAGGTGATTGAATCATGATTTGATTCTTATTCAAATCTTTCTAAATCAAGCAAAACTTAATATTTTTGTGTACAAACAAGCCTTGCACGATTTGATCTCATTGCCAACTATCCATGGACCTGAAATATGCACAAAATCTCAAGGTTTAAATGATTTTGATATTTTCATGATTTTATTTTGATTTAATTTGATTTAATTGAAATAAAAATCAAAATAAATGACAAAATTAAAATGAAGGCAAGTGGGAAGGATCATGGGTCGTGGACCATGTTACAAACTAAATACACGCACAAAAAATTAGGCCCATTTGACAAAAATTGCAATTTGAGACACTTTTGACTTTTGGCAATTTTGCAAAAAAGGTCAACTTTTCCAATGCATAACTTCCTCAATTTTGACCCTAGAGATGTGTTCTTGGACTTTTTAGAAATCTCAAGATTTCCTCTAAGCAACCCTTTTAGTCTCATCTCAATTGAGTCTTCCATGTTCATGTATGAAGCTTTGACAAAAAGGGTGTTTTTGTTGACTTTTCAAAATGACCTATAATGTCCAAATTCATAACTTCTTGTGAGTGCATATTTTAAACTTGGGAGCTGAAGATTGATTGTAGAGAATTGCATCCCCTTAAAAATGAGATTTGGATGGGTCATTCTTGATAATTATACGAAATTTATGCTTGGTCAAATTTGAGTTGACTTTTCCTATAAAACCCTAATTTAGCAACTTTAGGGTTTTGATGAATTGTGATCAATCCTTGAGAAATCATGATCAACCCTTGATCAAATGATGAATATCACTTCAAAATGAAGATTTTGACCAAAAATCTTGAGGTTTGACTATATGGGGACCACAATTGACTTTTGCCCTAGCATAGTCGATTTTCAAGCTTTTAAGCAATTGACTGAGCAAATTTTCTCTGTAGGGCTTGAAACTTGACATGGATGATATTGAGAACATATTAGGACAATAGTGAGCATTTGAGACCCTTTGGACTCAAGTATCTTGATGCAACATGAAACCCTAATTTGAGGTAGACTGCCTTAGGAGAGAGTTTGTCTGGTCAACCCTTGGACTTCCCTGAGCAATTTGAGGACCTCACTTGAAATGTATTAAGAAATATGGGAGGGAAAATTTTTGGGTACAACAGCTGCCCCTGTTTAATTTTCTTAAACCTGAGGATTTAGATTGGCTTGTCTGCCTTTCGTGATCCGAGGGTGGAAGATGATTGAACATTAGAATGCCCACAAATTTGCACTCGCATGAAGTGGTATTTGTCTTGTGATGTCGTGAATGGGCTTACAGATTCCATTTGGAGATTGATGACGGAGATGGGCTTAAATATGCCATTCGAAGGAGTGTCGATTGCATAAGAGATCCCTTTGTGAGAGTCTGTATACCTGTTATTAAGGAGGACTACGCTGGGGAATGCTGGTCTTTGTCTTGAGGAAAAGTTAAATTTTAGGAGCTTCGATCGTCTGTTATTCTACTGGGGAATCGTCTCTTGGTCGAAGAGGTGAAAATGAACTACTATCTGGTCATGATCTAGGCTTCATAGTGATAAAATCGACTGCTATCTGGTCGTGCTCCAGGCTTTACAGTGAATTAACGGGGAGATGAGATTAAACTTGCTATCTGGTTGTAATCCAGGCTTCATAATTTCTCAATTCTTATCTGGTCGTAATCCAGGCTTCAGAAGGAATTAAGTTGTTATCCGGTCGCACCCAGTCTTCAACTTGAATTTAGGGCACACTAATATCTGGTCGACTCCGGGCTTCTTAGTAATTGTCCAGGTAAACTGCTATCTGGTCGAAGTCCCAGCTTTGTAGTGTCTTGTACTGTTATCTGGTCATAATCCAGGCTTCAGTATTACTGCTATCTGGTCGTAATCCAGGCTTCACGATGTTTCATACCATTATCTGGTCGAATCTAGGCTTCATGGTGTCCTGTACTGCTATCTGGTCGATTCCAGGCTTCATAATACCTTACTTCTTATCTGGTCGTGCTCCAGGCTTCAGAAGGAATCAAGTGGTTATCTGGTCGCCTCCGGGCTTCCATTTGGTTTTAAGGCTTACTAATATCTGGTCGATCTCCGGGCTTCATAGTAATTGACCAGGTAGACTGCTATTTGGTCGAAATCCAAGCTTCGCAAGGTCCCTTACTTTTATCTGGTCGTAGTCTCAGGCTTCAGTGTCTTTTACCGCTATCTGGTCGTAATCCAGGCTTCACGATGTCTTATACCATTATCTGGTCGAATCCAGGCTTCATGGCGTTTGGAGAAATCAAGATATTATTCGGTCGAATTCGGGATTCATAACTTGCATTACAGATATACCACTATCTGGTCGACTCCAGGCTTCGTAATATTCTTGGCTGCTATCTGGTCGTAATCCAGGCTTCACAACATCTTATACCATTATCTGGTCGAGTCTTGGCTTCATGGTGTCTTATATTGCTATCTGGTCGTAATCCAGGTTTCACAATAACTTTGTTAAGCTGTTATCCAGTCGATCTCCGGGCTTCACGGCTTGTGTTTTTGATATACCATTATCTGGTCGATTCTAGGCTTCATGGTATCTTTGTACTGCTATCTGGTCGTAATCCAGGCTTCACAGTAACTTGCATTGCTATCTGGTCGTAGTCCAGGCTTCACAATAACTTGTTGGGGATTAAACTATTATTCGGTCGAATCCGGGCTTCATAGATTTAAGATAAACCACTATCTGGTCGATTCCAGGCTTCGTGGTAATTTGATACTATTATCCGGTCATTCTCCGAGCTTTACAATATGATGGAGAAATCAAGATACTATCCGGTCGGACCCGGGCTTCATAGCTTGAACTGGAATAGAAATCTTAGCATTGATTTGACTGAACCAGAGAAAACTTGTGAGAATTTTGATTGCATCTTTCCCTGAAAGGTAAAGAGTTAGTCGTATGTAATGTCATGATGTATGAAATGTATTGAGTAATGATGTTCTCAAAATAAATGAGATTGTGATGTATGATGCTTATGTGCATGCCCTAATGTATGAATATGCAATGTTCTTATGATGTTCTTTAGCTGGGGAAAATAAATCTCGGACTGCTGATGGAGAATATAAAGAGTTGAATTCTTCGTTCTCGCTGGGGATGATGATCGAAGATGATTTGAGAATAAAATGGTGGGAGAATAACTCTGCTGGAGAATAAACAGGTGAGAGAATGACTCTATGGGGAAGAGAGACTCTTCTAGAAGATCTGCTGATTTGGAGGAATAACCTCGGCTGGGGATGAATTACCGTTGCTAGCGATAACGAACCTTGTTGGGGATTGAGTTTCTGCTTGTGGAAGAAATAAACTCCACTGGGGATAATCTTCTATTGTTGGTGATAGATGAACTCTGCTTGGGGAGAATTAACACCACTGTCTTCAGACACTTCCTATTCTGCGGGGAGTGTATGCATTTTTAGTCATATTCTCCATCTGGGTCTATCCATGTACCTGGTGGGTAGAGCAACTGTAAGGTTTTGACACTTCTTGCTTGTCCCTGTTCCTGAAATTACCAGTAATCGTTTTTTGTTTCGCATGTAAATATTTATGAGCAGCAATTATTGTCAAATGCATATATCAAAATTAAACATTGGACGTTCTTACAAAACAAAATAGAAAAAGAAAAACAATTTTGAAATTTCTTTGTGAAAATGAATTGTATTGATTTTGAAGTTGGCCTGCAATAGGCGTTTTGTACAAGAGGTTGACGTCTTAGTAAGAGAACGCCGTCGAAAGAACAGAGTTTATACAATTTGTGTAAAGAAAGAAAAACAGTTATGTGAAAAATCCCACTGGGTTCCAACTCTGCTATTGCCTCTATATCTTAGAGCATCTCATCACTTTGTTACTTGGTTGAAGGTAGGTCAGATTGATTGGCACCATCCGAGCTTGATAGTCGATACCGAAGTCTGGTTGCAAGATGATCCAATGAGACATAGTTTACGCCTTAATCCCTAATTTTTTCCTGGACCGCCCTTTCGGGTTTTCAGTCCACCAGGATACCCTTTTTTCCCAAGCCTCCTTTTTAGGTTTTCGACTTGCTAGGTGTACAGATTTTTTTTTATTTTCATCCCTTACTTTTGCCCGAACCCTTTTGGTTCGCCGGAAAGCCCTTATTTTTGCCTAGGCCAGTCGACCTAGCGGGTCTTTGATTATGCGTAGTATTTTTTCACTATGTCTGCATTGACAGGGTGAGGAAGGTTGTCACTGTCCATGGTAGTTAGAATCATAGCTCCTCCCGAGAAAATGTTCTTAACCACAAATGGCCCTTCGTACATAGGGGTCCATTTGCCCCTGGGATCACCTTGTGGCAGTATGATGCGTTTGATCACCAGATCCCCAACTTGATACTCTTGTCGTCTGACTTTCTTGTTAAATGCCTTGATCATTCGCTTTTGATACGTCTGACCATGAGAAATAGCAGTAAGTCTCTTTTCATCGATTAAGTTCAGTTGATCAAGCTGGGTCTGGATCCAATCGTCCTCGCTTAAACCCGCATCCTTCATAATCCAGAGAGAGGGTATCTAGACCTCAATGGGTAAGACCGCTTCCATACCATACACCAAAGAGTAGGGTGTTTCCCCTGTTGAAGTTTGTGTTGAGGTACGGTACCCATGAAGAGCGAATGGTAACATCTCGTGCCAATCTTTGTATGTCACCGTCATCTTCTGCACAATCTTCTTGATATTCTTATTAGATGCTTCAACAGCCCCATTCATCTTCGGCCGGTAAGGAGAAGAGTTATGATGTTGTATCTTAAACTATTTGCAGAGCTCGGTGATCATTGTATTGTTGAGATTTGTACTGTTGTCCATAATGATTCTCTCTGGTACACCGTATCGACAAATCAAATTGTGTCGGATGAACTGCGCCACGACGTTCTTGGTTACTGTAGCAAAGGAAGCTGCCTCAACCCACTTCGTGAAATAATCAATAGCTACCAGAATGAAACGATGCCCGTTAGATGCTGTAGGTCTGATCTCGCCGATCATGTTGATGCCCCACATTGAAAAAGGCCAAGAAGCTGTCAAAACATTCAGAGGAACTGGAGGTACATGCACCTTATCAGCATAGACTTGGTACTTGTGACAGGTTCGAGAATGCTGATAGCAGTCGGCTTCCATGGTGGACCAATAATATCCTGCCCTTAGGATCTTCTTTGCCATGGTATGTCCACTGGAATGAGTTTTGAAGATACCTTCATGTAACTCTGCCATGATCCTTTCTGCCTCGTTCTTGTCCACAGATCGCAGTAAGGTCGAATCATGGTTACACTTGTAAAGGATCCCATTGCTAATGAAGAACTTAACAGTGAATCTCCTCAGAAACTTCTTATCATTAACAGATGCACCCTCTGGGTACTCCTGAGCCTCAAGGTACTTCTTTACCTCGTGGAACCAGGGTTTATCTGCTACCTCTTCAGTCTCGATGTCACAGCAATGTGCGGGTTCGTCCAACCTCTTAATGGTAATCTGTGGAGCTTCATTGTCCCACCTGACCTTGAACATAGAAGACATGGTAGCTAACGCGTCCGCCAGCTGATTCTCCTCTCTTGGAAAGTGTTCAAAGGTTATCTCCTCGAAGTGTGGGAGCAACGTCAATACATACTCTTTGTAAGGGATAAGATTTGGGTGCTTCGTATCCCACTCGCCTTTGATTTGACTGATCTCTAGAGAGGAATCTCCGAATACACTCAAGAACTTAATCCTCAGGTCAATAGCTGCTCGAAGGCCCAGGATGCATGCTTCATACTCCTCCATATTGTTGGTGCAGTTAAAACATAATCGGGCAATGAACGGAGTATGACAGCCCTCAGGAGATATGATCACGGTGCCAATGCCATTACCCAATGCGTTTGAGGCTCCATCAAAATACATAGACCATCGGGATCCCTCCTCAGGTCCTTCATCCGGTCCAGGTTCTTCACAGTCGGTCACCAACATGATATTCTCATTCGGGAACTCGAAATTCATGGATTGGTAATCATCCACGGCCTGATGCGCCAAATGATCCGCCAACACACTTCCCTTAATTGCCTTTTGGGTTGTGTATTGGATATCATACTCAGTTAAGATCATCTGCCATCTTACTATTCTTCCGGACAAGGCAGGCTTCTCGAAGATGTACTTAATTGGATCCATATTTGATATCAATAGGGTAGTGTGAGTCAGCATATACTGTCTCAGCCGACGTGCAGCCCATGCCAAAGCGCAGCAAGTTTTCTCAAGCAGTGAGTATCGGGTCTCACAGTCGGTAAAATTTTTGCTAAGGTAGTAAATAGCATGCTCTTTTCAGCCAGACTCGTCATGCTGCCCCAGCACGCACCCCATTGAATTGTCAAGTACTATTAAATATAAGATCAAAGGTCTTCCTTCAACTGGAGGCATCAGAATAGGTGTCTCTTGGAGATATTCTTTGATCCTTTCGAAAGCGGTCTGACATTCATCATTCCATTTTACCACCTGATCTTTCTTCAATAGCTTGAAGATCGGCTCACAAGTAGCATTCAGATGTGAAATGAACCGGGAAATGTAATTCAGACATCCCAAAAAGCCTCTAACTTCATTTTCCGTTCCGGGAGCTGGCATCTCCTGTATAGCCTTCACCTTTGCAGGATCCACTTGAATACCTCTATCACTAATGACGAAACCCAACAGCTTACCGGACCTTACCCCGAAGGTGCACTTGTTCGGGTTCAACCTAAGTTTGTACATATTCAACCTGTCGAACAGTTTCTGGAGATGGTCAAGGTGTTCTTCTTCAGTCTGGGACCTTGCAATGATGTCATCAACGTAAACCTCAATCTCATGGTGAATCATGTCGTGGAACAAAGCAACCATGGTGCGCTGATACGTTTCCCCAGCATTCTTCAATCCGAACGGCATGACCCTGTAGCAAAAGGTTCCCCACTGCGTAACAAAAGTTGTCTTCTCCATGTCTTCGGGAGCCATCTTAATCTGATTGTAACCAGAAAAACCATCCATAAAGGAGAAGATCTTATGATGCGCGGTGTTGTCGATCAGAACATCGATGTGAGGGAGTGGGAAATTATCCTTGGGGCTTGCCCTATTCATATCTCTATATTCCACACACATCCGCACCTTACCATCCTTCTTAGGCACCGGAACTACGTTGGCAACCCACTGTGGGTAAGAAGTGACAGCTAGAAATCCTGCGTCAAACTGTTTCATGACCTCAGCTTTGATTTTCTCAGACATCTCAGGGCGCATACGGTGAACCTTCTGCTTTGCCGGAGGACAGTCTTCTTTAGTTGGCAAGCGGTGAACCACAACGTCGGTGTCCAAACCAGGCATATATTCATAGGACCAGGCGAAGATCTCAACATAGTCGCATAGCATCTGTATCAACCGCTGCTTGACATTAGGCTCTAGATTTGCTCCTATCTTGACCTCTTTCTTGTCCTCTTCTGTACCCAAATTTACTGATTCCACTGGCTCTTCATGAGGCTGCATGGCCCTTTCTTCCCGTAGTAACAGTCTAGAAAGCTCCCCAGGCACTTCACAATCATCCTCACCTTCGTCCTCGGCTTGGTTGATCGGATTCTTGAAGTCATAACCAGTAGTAGCAGAGTTGTTATCAGTGGGATCTAGAGTGGATGTGGATCTGCATTATGGTATATGAGTGTGTGTAAGACAATAGCTGTTTTCATAAAGTGCGAGATAGAAAAGAAAAACAAGGAGCGGAAAATTTGTAATGCAAGAAAACATCCAATGCTTTATCGATGATATATGAAAATGACAAATAATAAGCCCTCCCAAACAAAGCTAGGATGCCTCAGGCAAGGCACCGGGCCGTAAAGTTTTAAATTGTCTGTTACAAATCTCAAAACAAAAAGTCTATTACTGTGTAATAAAAGAAACGGGCACAAAGTCCTTCGCCGTCCAGTTGTTCAATCCACCGTTGGTAGTCAGGTAAATCCAGCTATCGATATTTTACTCTTCTTCATCATCCTCGATTGCATTCACTCTCTGATTACTGATGTGCAGAGGAGGTCTTCCAATCCGCGTGCGCCAAACAACCCTTTGAGCTTCTGCAGTAAAGCCCAAACCAAACTTGTCAGTCTTGTGTCTGAAATCAGGGAGCTGACCCCAATTTGCACACCCATCTTTTTCAATTACAGCCCTAGCATCCTTAAAGGAAGCCATCTTCATCGGAGGTTTGTCAGCAGCAACTTTAGTTGACGCCAAAGTCTGGGGAACCTCTTCAAGGTTTTGACACGAGGTTTCGATGAACTCTCCATCCATCTCCACATACCGAAAGGAATTAAGATGACTCACCATGTACTCCTCTTCTCCTCGCACCGTAACAATCTTCCCCTTTACTGGATATTTCAACATCTGATGGAGCGTAGAAGTCACTGCCCCAGCCTTATGAATCCACGGGCGACCCAGCAAGCAAGAATAAGATGGTTGGATATCCATCACATAGAAAGTAGATGCAAAAGTATGAGATCCAACTTTAACGGGGACGTCCACCTCCCCGTGCACCATCCTTTCTGACCCGTTGAAAGCCCTAACCACAATATTGCTCGGCTTTAGAATCAAACCTTCATAGTCTAGACGGTCTAATGCTTTCTTTGGCAAAACGTTCAAAGAGGACCCGGTATCCACTAGTACATGGGCCAAAGTAGTGCCCCTGCACTCGATCGAGACGCGCAGAGCATAATTGTGATTTCTTCCTCTAGCAGTCAGATCTGCATCTGAGAAACCCAACCCGTTGTCGGCAGTCAAACTAGCTACACAGTCTTTGAATTAATCGGTAGAAGTCTCCTGCGGCACATGCGCAGTTTTGAGGAAAGAAATTAAAGCCTTTGCATGGGCTTCTGAACACAATAACAAGGACAACATGGAGATTTTTGACGGGGTATGCCCCAGCTGCTCGACTACGTTGCAGTCGCTCTTCTTGATAATCTTCAGAATTTCCTCTATCTTCTGCTTAGAGGTTTCTACGATGATCTTCTTAGGTGCCTCCATCCGGGCAGGCTCACCTGTGATTTCTTTGCCCCGAGTCTCAGATGGCTCGGCGACAGGGGTGATAATTGGGATAGGAACTGGGGCAGTAGCTGATGTACTAGTAGATGGAATGACAACAGGTTTGTGAACAGTCGGAGGGGAAATTTCAGGAGAGAATAGTCTTCCACTTCTGGTGACCTTGCTATCCCCGACAATATTGCTGACATCAGCATCAGCCTCTTCAATCTTCAAATCTTGTTTAACTCCATGGTAATACACATCGGCCCCATAGTGCCAAGGGACAGCCTTATCCGAAGTGTATGGGATAGGACCAGGGATAGTAATGATTAACGGAGCGATTCTTGGAACAAATGTATCCTAACAGGCTTTCTCGAGGAAGCCTTGGAAGGATTGGCGGAAATGGTTATGATGGAAACATCTTCAATTGGAACTAACAAAATCATAGTCTTCTCGAACAGGATCTCCCTATTATCCATCAAGCGTTGAACACCGGATTTCAATAAGTGGCAACTAGTAGGCAGAATTGAACACACATGGCAACCTTCGCCACAGACCGGAAATAAACTGGCCAACAATAGATTCTTCTTAACTATCATCAAAGGAGTAGAAATTTCTTCAACGGAGGTCACAAATAAATCATCATCCACCGCATTTACTCCATGACCATGCTTGGGCATAGGAGCAGTTATGACGTTGGGTTTCTTCGGAGCGGCAAACTCAATCTCTTTAGCTTCAATCAAATCTTGCACCTTATTCTTCAAGGCCCAACAATTGTTTGTATCATGACCTGGGCTATCGGAGTGATAGGCACAGCGGGCGTTCGGATTATATAGCAGAGATATGGTGCTGGGATTCTTCGGGGCTTCCCTCAGAGTTACCAGGTTGGTCTTCAACAATTGTGGTAGAATTTGAGACAAAGTCATATTAAGCCGAGTGTACTGTCTCTGCGGTCTCTCCATTCTTTGTTGATTGTTGCATTGTGGGGCAACGGTGGGTCTTGATATTACTACCGCATTCACTGCTTGACGGTGTTCAGGTCGGTTTTGGTTCCTCGAGCTGTAAACTGCACTAGCTTCTTTCTTACCGGTGAAATGCTTCTTTACCGCACTTGACGATGTATCCTTCTGTATCTTACCACTTCGGATACCAGCTTCTACTCTTTCCCCAGTCAGGATCAATTCAGTAAACCCAGATGACAAACTGCCGATCAGATGATTGAAAAATGGACCAGACAACGTCCCTAGAAACATATCCACCAACTCCCTATCAGACAGAGGGGGTTGGACTCTTCCATCCAAATCTCTCCACTTCTGAGCATAGTCCTTAAAACCTTCACTTGCACCCATAGGCATACCCTAAAGCTGAGTACGAGTGGGGGCAAGGTCGACGTTATACTGATACTGCTTGTAAAAAGTAGCAGCAAGGTCCTCCCAGTTTCGGACATTAGCTCCTTCCAATTGATAAAACCATTCAAGCTGAGTCCCTGACAGACTATCTTGAAAGAAATGTACCCACAAATTTTTATCAGCAGTGTAAGGTTGGATTTTTCTGACGTACGAGCGGAGATGGAGTTATGGACAGGATACTCCATCGTACTTGGCAAAAACTGGAGCTTTGAACTTGTGAGGGATCACCACTCCAGATGCCAGTCCCAGATCTCCGAAATCTAAACCAGGGATCTTCTGAATCTCCATAGCACTCAGACGGTCTTCAAGTTTTTTGTACTTATCCTCAGCAGGAGGATACTGCTCATCATCAAAATCAGTATCATTATTAGAAACTACAGGACTAGGGCCCTTTTCTTCCTCTTGGTCCTCCTCTCCTTTGGATGAAAGAGATAGATCAACTTCTTGTCACAACCTATTCCCAAATATGTTACCCATATTTAGAAGAACCACCTTCTTCTTCTTCTTCTTCTCCTTCAGGATGAGAGTCTTCAAATCCTCTTTCCCTTTAGCCAAGTTCAATAACATCTCTTGGAATTGGGCATTTTGTGCCTGAAGGGATTTGATGGCTTGATCGGTAGGTATTTCAGAAGACATTTCATGCTGAAATAAATAGTGAAGGAGATGAGAAACCTGTAATGATACCTGTAATGATGTGCATGGCAATGGGATGAGTATGTAATGATTTCAAAGACTTTGGGAGATTTAAATTTGCAAACCAAGAAATAAACAAACTTTATTAGATTAAACTTGTAAAAAATGTTCAACAATTCCTTTAAGGCATTTACAAAGAAGTAAATGAAAAACAAATCTAAACTAGAAAAATAAAAAATCAGAAATCCCATGGACGCTTTGTCTTGGTGCTGACGTAGTCATTGATCGTCCTTTCATTATCAAGTTACCTGGTGAGCTTCAGGATCTTCCTTTATTTATCATGATACTTCTCCCGGTAGGTATCCCTCTCCTCCTTTAGCTGAATTCAGGATCTCTTCAATGCCCCAAGATCAGTGGGCATGTAGGGATAAAGGATTATATAAGGAATTCCCTCTTCATTGGTAGGCTCCATAATTACTAGCAACACAGCTTCATAAGGCATCCCAAGCTTCTGAGCACGAGCTCGGACCCACTGGAGATAAGGTTGCATAGGGAGAGAAGTATTTGGTCCTAGCTCTTGAGGGTCAGATCTGTTCACCATGCTCCAAGCTCGTATAAACTTTCGGCGATGCTCGTCAACGTCCTCCTTGTAGTCAAATGCAATATCTGTAAGAAGTAGTTCATGAGGACCGTCTCTCCGAGCGTGACCAAACTGTCGTAAAGCTACACATGGGTTGTAGGTTATTCCCCCTCTGATTCCGAGCAATGGGACATTAGGGTATCCCCCACATTGATCAATGACAGCAATGCTTTCCAAAGCCTTAGAACTCCAAAGAATGTTTGTATGGGCAAGGGACATTATCTTGTAAGACCATCCTAACCCTTCCTCATTCTTCAACACGAACTTGGGGAGGTGCAAAGTAAACCACCTCGCCAGCAGCGGCATGCAACACATAAGGGTCCCTCTTCTTCGCACAATACGAGTGTAGAGGGCATGCAAGATATTACCCAATAGAGTAGGCACATGATTGCGAGACAGGAAGATCTTAACCGCATTCACATCCACAAAGGAATCTGGATTCGGGAAGAGAATCAAACCGTAGATAAGGAGAGCTAAGATGTCTTCGAAAGCCTGAAAATCCAAGTTATCCAAAAATAACTGAGCTTGATCCATCAGAAACTTGGCTAAGAAACCTTCAAACCCGCTTCGTGTCTCCCAATTGGATACTACATCAGCCCTTTTCAAGTGTAAAGTTGAAGCAATGTCCTCTGGCCTAGGAGCCTCTTCCAAACATGTGAAAGGCATCTGCTCGAGGATGGATATACCCAATAAGTGAGAAAACTCTTCCAAAGTGGGAATTAGCTGATAATCCGGGAAAGTGAAGCAATGATGCACCGGATCAAAGAACTAGAAAAGCACACTCATCATCTGCTCATAAAACTTTAAGGTAACCAAGCTAAGAAGCTGACCATGTCTCCTAATGAATGAAGAAGTATCAGAAACTCTCGAGGCTAAATCTTTGAGTTGAGCAGGTATTTGCACAAAGTTAACTCGAATGGTGTTTCTGCGCACGGAATTCATAATCTGTAAAACAGGATAAAGATAAATCCCCTCGGTCTTTGAAATGGTTAGTGTAATGAAGTATGCATACTATGTTATGATGCATGATTTCATGGTAAAACACACAACAAGTATAGCAGATAACATACATGGTGAAGGCAAACAAGTCACACAATAGCCCTTAAGTTCCAGGCTTGCATGGGGTCTAGGTACTACCCTCTTGAAGTTCAGTTGGTTTCAACCTGTCCTAATAATAGTGATCGGGTTCTAGAGGTTCTCAATTTCACTGGCCATCCTCCATCGGTCATGGTTTCAGCTCACGCAATCTTTTCTTGCAACCGGAACTATCTCGAGAGTATGGTCTCAATAAGTGTAGCATCGAGTATCAACCAGTTCCCAGCTTTATACCGAGACCGGCTATCTCACTACTTCCTATGGCCAAGTTGGTCAATTATAGGTTCTAAGGTCAGTTGATGCTTAACGACCCATATAGCAGCCCCATATTCTCCTCGTTTCTCCACAAGGCATACTGGTACTAACCAATGTGCCACATCAACGTAGCTACTTCTTCAACCGTATCGGTCTACGCCGTACAATTCCCTCACAGTTTATTGTTACTTACCTAACAGGTGTCCCCCAGATCCGGGTTAGGATCTATAGTAACTCCCAATACAAGACCCTTAAAAATAAAGCAATCAAATCAAACAAGAGAAGAAATTTATGATGAACTAATCCTAAGGTATACCCCACTTATTTCTCCCTAGCAGAGTCGCCAGTTCTGTTATACGGTGGCAGAAACGGACTGTTTTAGGAAAATGCTGGTTTGCATTTTGCGTTTGTGTTTGCAAAATGTCGCGGTAAGCAAGAGTCACCACCGACTTTTATTTTATCCAAACTGGAAAGGAAAAAAGCACAAAAAAATTCCTTTTTCGAGATTTTGAGTACGGGGGGTAGATTATAGAAAGGGAAGGTATTAGCACCCTTTCTATCTGTGGTTTTCCACGGGCTCTTAGGTACTTGCTCATCATTTTAAAAATTGCTTTCGTGTTTGTGTGTTTTGAAATTTTTTGTTTTACTTTGATTTAACCCTTGCTTTTGTCTTCAAGAGTATTACGAAGTGTTTTTGAAAACTTTGTTTGAAAAAAAGTGTAAGTGTGAAAGTTTGATTTTGAGCAAGTACCTACTAGCATCTACCTACTCGAAAAAAGAATGTTTTTGTTCTGGTTTCCTTTAGACAGCGCTATCCTACTATTAGTGAGTAGGTAGCATCGTCGTTTGTAAGGGTCAATTCGAAAGGGACGCACGATCACTAAAGCAATGTTAGGACGTCTTAGTAATAACCCTAGTGTCTTAAGATCATATTCGGGGCAACATTTCTGAGGCAACCTTTCCGAATGGGACATTTGATCTTTGTTTAGACAAGAGAGCGACAACTAAATCACCCTATACTTAATGATCGTTTACCGAAGGCAACTGAAGTGAGAGTATACCCTAGGAGTGCACATGTGCGAGTGATTTGATTTCAGTTATTATCTTTGCACATTTAGGGTTTGCTAACCATTTTAAAATTAACATACATTCTTGTCACGCAACCCTATTATCATACATCTGACAGTTAATATTTGTGGAAATAAAGATGCGAGAAATAAAACTAAGCTATTACAAGGCTTCGGGGAGAGGGATTAATTACATAGCCAAAAACCCGTAAAAGCGATAAATAAACGAAAAAAATCCTAATTAAACTATTACATCCCATGAGTAGTTACATTAATATTGTAAGAATAAATAAATGCGCGCGATGAAATGTGAACGAGATAAAATTAGGGTTTTGACCCCGTCTAAACCTAATTAAAAGAAAAATCATTTTTTGTTGTTTTTGATTATTTTTTGAGAAAATAAGGTTTTCAAGAATAAATGCAAACCTAATTACTAATTTATTTAAATTAATAAAAATAATTAATTTTGACCTATTTTTGCATTTTGGTTATTTTAAGAAAAAAGAAAATAAAAATTAAATTAAACAAAACCCTAATTTTCTAATTTATTTTAAGTTATTTACAAAAAAAAGATTAAAGTTACCCTAAAATTAAATTAAACTAATTAAATTAATTTTGACAAAATATATAAAAAAACCTAAATTCTAATTTGATGAAATTGATTTTATGAGTTTTTGTAATAAAAAAATTAATTAATTTTGTGTGAGAAAATAAATTAAACAAAAATTAAATAAATAAAAGAAATATAGAAGAAAAGAGAGAAATGGGCCTGATATCAAAAGTAAAAGGGGGATGTCCATAGCATATCTGAGCCCAAAAGCCTTGGTCCATGTTTGACTTCTCATGATCCAATGCATTGGCTTGACTGATGTTCATGGTAGACCTCCATCATGAACCCTTGGATCTAGCGCGTGGGAAATTTGATGGTTGAAAGATGATGGAGTATGGTAGTCTCCTTGCCTGTATACGTGAACGGGACTTTATGAGTCTATTGGGATACTAACTGCAAGTATACAGTTTAGTCGTTCTAGTTTTAAATGATTATCGAACCCACAGAGACTGAGGATCAATCGCATACGATCTAATGTTACAATTGTTTAACTAAGCGATGAATATTTGGTTTTAGGGGGGAAAATAGTTTAATTAAAAACAATAGTAATAGCTATACCGGTATGTGATAGTCGGACTTCGGGAATTCGGTGAATCGCTTGGCATATAAAGTATTTCGATAAAAACGAATTGTTTAAAAACCTGAGACATACACTCTCGTGTTCATGAAATAAGTCATGCTACTAAACCTAGTGGATGCACTTTAAATTTAATAACACTTTTTGAAAACAACTTGAGTTTAATTAATTTGTTAAAACACTCTCGTGTATTTAAAAATTAATGTTTCGTTACCACTATCTGGGTCGAACCCCAGCTCTCGCATGCAGGTTCTTGCCTTAATTAATTTCCCACTCTCGTGGCAAAATCGTGTTAATTATCCTCTCACTCTCGTGACAAGGGTAGTTAAATTAAACATGGAAATTGGAAACCATAAATTATTTATAAATGTTTTTAGCCAAGTTATCGCCGAATTCCTTCGGTGCTTAGGAGTCACATACCGGTACAAATGAATTTAGCCAGACATCATATATTTAGTAACCATGCAACTTAAAATATAATTCATAAAAATAAATGACATAACATAAGAATAATAAAAACCAATTGCATAAAAAACCTGTAAATAATGTTGTTGTGGTAATCTTGAGTGCGTACAAATTCCTTGCAATTAATTGAAATATATGATCGTGTTAATTCTTAGATGAAGAACTAACACTCTTGGAATTAATTTTGGAAACTAAAAGTTACAGTAGTATAAATGGTTCAAAGCAAATAAAATATAATAATGCAGAAGGGCAGAAGTTTGGCTCTGTAGAAAAATCTCCGACCCTGTTCCATTAAAATGCCTCATATTTATAGAAAAGGATTTTTGCAGTTGAGAGAATTTAGGAACAGCTTGAGTGGAGTAAGACTCGGATTGATAGTTGCTGAAGTTGAGGAATTGTAGGAGAAGAAAATCGTCCACTACGTTGCCCACGTCTCCTGTTATGCATAACGTTGCTTTAAGCGTGTGACGGTCGTCACGAGGAGGTGACGGTCGTAATGCGCTTAAATAGTGCGTTACATTCGTCAATGATGTGTGACGAGCATCCTTCAAGTTGTGAGCGTGTTACGCTCGTCATGGGGTGTGACGGTCGTCACAGCAACAAAATCTGCAGACATTGCAGATTTGGTTCTTTTTCTTCTGATTCTTGGTTATCTTCCTTCATGTGATCCTTTTTCACTGATTTGATTTGAAACATGTTGTACCTGTGAAAAGACACAAAAACTCGGAACAATCGAGAGTTAAGCGAGTTAATGTATTATGAAAATCGATAAAAAATGTAGTAATTATATGATACGATTTCTTGTTATCAAATTCCCCCATACTTAAACCTTTGCTTGTATTCAAGCAAATAGTCATTTAGAAAGATCGGACAAGTTTTAACAAGCGCACATGCATGACATACCTTTGATTTTTAAAGCAATTACGGGAAATCCTCGTCAGTTCGGCCGATACTTGAGTGAAACACTAACGATACGCTAATGACACAAGAAATAAGCTTAGTCGTAGGCTTCCATTTCAAACGAACTATCCAATATTTCCATTATAATTCTGCCCAGAGTTCCTCGTATCTATTTCACCCGGTTTCGTTCTGGCGCAATCACATTAAGCCCTTTGTCTTAGCATGCACGTAGTGGAGTAATTGGTTAGTGACTTTGATCCTTTTAGCACGGGGTCTGGTACACGAATGTGACAACCCTACATATGTTATCCGAATTGGAGGTTGTGGGGGATCGTGTCGTAGCACGCCCTACCAAGTTCAGAACCAGATACCTCTGAACCAACCAACAGTGGATTCCTTCATTATTTGCTCAACTCTTATATGTGACCTTGTATTTTGGTCCACAAAATTTTCTTTTCTTTTAGCAGCGGGATAAGAAGGATATTTCATTGATCAGGCATCAAACACTTATATTCATCGATTCTCCACGTGGTTTGTGTCAAGACGATGCTGACTGCTAGTATAAACTACTAGGGGTTACTTTAGAACTAAAACTCAAGATATAGGTATACTGGTTATTGAAACGGATCGCGTAAGTAGGAAGTCTACGGTGTCATAACTGTATCGATCTTGTTGAATCGTTCTCGGCTTCCTCAACTAGGATTTCGTTAAGATAGGTATGTCGGGCTAATGCGAAGATAAAGTAAAAAATTTCGGTATGGCTAAATAAAGCGAAGAATTTTGAATTGAGAAATATCATAAAAATTACTTGTTTATGGAAGATGGAAAGGCACCTCTCCCACACTAAATCCTACATTGTCCTCAATGTTGCGGTATATAGGCGGGGAAATACAAATACAAAAACAAACAGAAAGGAAATGAACAGAAAAAGTAAACTACTTAGAAAATAAGAAAAACTACTGATGGCCACGTCCTCTACTCCTAGTGCGAGAGCGCCTGGTAGGAGTGGCTTCTGTGTCAGTGCCCTGGTAGCCAAGGGTGCTGACGTCCAACCTTAAGGCGTTGAGTTCCGACAGGGCTTCGTCCAACCTCTCATTCATGCTCCGCTGTCCAGTCAAGATCTGATTGTTTCGTGCGCATAAATACTCATATTGTTCTTGTTGTCTTCTTTCAAGTGCGGCACTCATTTGATTTTGCAGATGGATGGCGCGGAGAACTTATTCAAGAGTAATAGGAGGTGGTGCAGATGAAGCTCTTGGAATGTCGTAGACGGGGGCAGCACTGTCCAGCTCTTCTTGCATTTCGTCAGCGGGGGCATTAGGTTGGTCTTCATGAGTAGGAACACGCCCCTCGGGAGCTGTAGGATCGAATAACCAGTTAGCTCTGTTTTGTGGATCGATTCGGTCCCTGCAAGGCAAAGTGATGTTTTGATAAACAACGTTTCTGATCACAGAATGGAATCTTCCATCCTCCCGCTCATAAATGAGGTGTGCGGCCTTGCAGTGGTCCAGAATCAGCAAAGCCGGTGCCATAGAAGGCATATCTGCGAGAGCGGCACCATAATTCAGGGCTATGGCAAGAGAAGTGACAAGCCCTCTGAAATAGAAGGGTTTTCCGCCCCTAGCACAAATAGAGTGAATATGAGCCAGTAAAAATGGGGCGGCATTGATCTTCTGGCCGGTGAATGCGCAATGCATGAAGAAGAGCTACTTGGAGTTGAGCTTGTGGTTGCTGTCATGGGCGAAGATGGTGTTGCAGAGGATGCGGTGGAAGTATCAGATAGCCGGATTATGAATATGTGTGGCGTTGAGGTGGTCGTAGGATCCGGCACGAATGTTCGTCATACTGTGCCATAAGTTAAAAGCTTCCTCTCCGAAGTTATCCAGAACCCGAAGGTGAGCACCTTCGTCAGAACAGAAACCAAACAGTCGTGCAATGTCGGTTTGGGGCAGCTGATGCTCAGTGCCAAACATACGAAATTTGGCCATGCCTGAGAGTTAGTTCGTGTCACCAGGGGGAGTAATGTATGCAAAGGAACTTTGAAACTCAAAGGTGAGAGTTTCATAAATGGGTTGCGGTTCGCGGCACAGGTTCCATAAGTTCACGCTCTACAAAAGTTTTCGGATGTTGTCTAGCAGTCCCAAATTCTTCAAACAATAAAGGTCAACATACCGAGTAGGTTGAAGACCGCGGCGTTGGAACTTCTGGAATTTGAGTCGTTGGGTTTTGCCTTGCTCGCCGGATCTGAAAGTGTGATTGCGGACTTGCTGATTGTTGGCCATAGTGCATGCAAAAGGTTGAATCATGAAAATGGTTTGGAATGTAGATTGAGTAGTGGGTTGATGGAGTTTTAAGTGTTAGAGTGTTGGAAGTTGAGAGAAAATTTGAATGGGTATGTTACGGTTTTGGGAAAAATGGAGGAGTAAGAGGAAAGTGGAATGACTTCTGTAATAGCAGAATCTGCTATTGGGCGCGCGTGACGGTCGTCACATTGGGCTGACGGGCGTAACACGGTGAAACGCGTGTTACGCTCGTCATGGGGACGTTACGAGCGTCACACATTCAGATAATTATTTTAATGAAATGAACGAAACACTTTAATTTCCAACATTATAACTCTAACACAGTAAGCATGCACAATATTTCCAACACACATCGTGTGACAAAATTTTGCAAAAAAAAATTATGAACAGTAAATTTAATATCTGATGTAACACACAGTAAAATTAATAAAAATGAAAAATATACTGAAATTGAAATAAAATGTATGTTTCTAAAAAAATTGTAAAGAATAAACTTTGTTAAAAATGAAATAATAGCAGTAAGACAATAGAATTGAAACTTGATGAATAATTAAAATTTCATTAACTAGTAAAATTGTTTGGAATTTGAAGTAAATAATAACTAAATGCATAGAATAATAATAGAATACTAAAAAAAACTAGGTTCCTCCCCCACACTTAAACTAAATAGTGACCTCACTGTGTATACAAATGCAAGAGCGGAACAAATCAACATAACGACGGTAACTCCTAGCCACGACGAGTAGGTGTGATACGGTGGGAGAACTGACTAGTGTTTTGCGTTTGTATTCGCAAATGTTGCGGTTAGCAAGAGTCGCCACCGACTTTTTATTTTATCCTAAGGAAAGGTTAAAAAGCACAGCAAAAACCTTTTGAGATGTTTTCTTGGGTTCGGGGAGTAGATTATAGAAAGGGAAGGTATTAGCACCCTTTCTATCCATGGTTATCCATGGGCTCTTAGTTACTTGCTTTAGATCACTTGCCTTTTGTTTTCAATTGTTTTAAATGGTGCTTGAGTGTGTGGGTTTTGAAAATGTTTTGAAAAGATGCCAATGTGGTGGCAACCTTTGTAATGATCCATGTGGGGATGTATACAAAGATGTATGTCTTTTGAAAAGTTTTCATTTGTTTTTTTGAAGGTTGTTTTGAAAGTGTAGTGATGTGTGATTTTGAAATTTGGCAAGTGTTTTGTTTTGCAAGTTTGATTCAAGTAACTAAGAGGTTATCTACTCCTTAATTTCTCAAAAGATTATTGTTATGTTTTAACCCTTTTAACAAGTTTGTTCCACCATTGTATTTGGTGGACAACCTTGTGTTAGGATGTGAAAGGGACAGGCGCGGGTCATCGTTTTAGACCATAATTGCAACGGTGTTAAATGTCTTTGAGCAATTTCTTTAAGGGACTTGATCATTTGTTTTTGTTTGTTTTGAAAAGTTTTGTCGAGGGACTATGATCATTCAAATTGTTTGCTTTGCCCAAAGAAGTTCAACATGCAATATGGCCCATTTATTTGAAGGCAACAAGTGGAAAACCCTAGGGGGTGCAAGTGTGATTTGTGTGTCCATTTTCATGCTTGTTTATCTTGTATTAGGTCAAACTATTTTTTATCGTTTTTTCACATACAAACCCTAATTCTAACATGTTATCATTAGAAAGCAATAAAGTGCGAAATTAAAATTACTAAGCTATTACAAAACCAAATATGGGAAGGGGGGTACAAATGTTCAAATGGGGATATTGACAAGAATTTAAATCTACATTATTACATCATTTTGAATATTTGCAATTTAAATAATGTACAAAAATTAAATAAAAGTGCAAGATGCAAAAGAAATGTTTTGTATATGTATGAAAAAAAAATATTATTTATGTAAAAGAGAAAAGAAAAATAAAAATGTATTATTTTTTGGAGTATTTTGAATTTAGGGCAAAAACCCTAATTTTTAAAGAAAATGCATTATTATCTAATTTAATACAACTATTTATTTGTTATTTATAAAAATAAAATAATAATGAAGTATATTATGAAAAAAAGTATTTTTGTATCAAATATTAATAAAGTGAAAAATTCAAGTATTTTCATATTTTATCTTAAATATATTAATAAACATATATATATACATATATTAATTTCTTAAATGTGCATTATACACAAAATAAATATTTATTTAATATTTTAATAGAATAAGTAAAAAGAGTATTTTTTGTGTGAAATATTTTCAGAAGGTAAATGAAAATAAAAATGTATTTACACTATTTTTTCTATTTATTCTAATAATAGTATATATATATATATATTTATATGCAAACAAAAGAAATAAATCAAATAAATATGCCATATATTCAAAAAATGATGGAAAAAATATTTTTAATTTTTTAATGCCATGAGAAAAAATAAACAAAGTCAACAAAAAAAGAAAAAGTCAAAAAGAGTCAAAAATGAAGTCAATGGGCTCAGGGGGTGTAAACATGGAAATAGGGTGTGAAAAGAAATAACACAAAAGCCCAGCCCAATGATCATTGTCTTCAACCTCCAGCTCAAACATTTGAAAAACGCGCGCCCCTGTTCTTCAATGTCTAACTCCTGATTCTTGGCTTTTCAGCAAAAACTCATAACACAAGAAATGTTCAGCATGAAGAGACGGTTCTAACCATGTATGGAACTTGACCTAACTCTCTAAGACGAGGGAGAATTTCTCCTCCCCCAAATCCTAACCTAATTTTTCTACCATTTTCAAACTCCAAATTCTCTCTACTCAGGCAAAAGAAATGAAATGTAAAGATATGTACATGTTCAGGGCTATGAGTAGGACCTTGTTTCTTCACAAACTTAAGACTAAAGATGCATGATAAGAGAGATACGAGTTCAAAGTTTTACCTGTGCAGTCGAACTTCTATGTGGATAATGAGGGACTTTCAGTGCAATGTAATGATTGGAAAAGCTTCCTTGAGGTCCAGGGATGCTTTTTCAATGCTCACTTTGTCTTGAACCTTCTTGTATCAAGCTGCAGAACTTCAACTGCAAAAGGAGAAATTAAAAATGGTGGAAACTGTTAGAGTGATTACAGATCAGGTTTTAGGCCATGGTTAGTTTGCATATGTTGTATGGAAGGTGTATGAATTGATTTTGGTGAGAATGCTCGAGAGAAATGGGAGTTTGCACTCAAACTGCAGAGGCAACTCTGTTTTTGCAGTTTGAGGATGATTCTGAGATGGAGGATGTTTTGGAGGGCAAGGGCTCGTGTGTTAGCTTGGATATGGTCTATGGAATATGTTTGATAACTTCTCTCTTGTGTTTCTAAGCTGAGATGAGATATGGCACAAGTTATGCAATGTTACTTGAAAATGAAGCAAGCAAAGGTCACTTTGTGTTTTAGGTCAGTAGGGGCCTCTAATCCTGCTGCATAAGCCTCTCTTGATCAGAGCAATTTGCCCATAATCTTGTGCCCATGAGATCTTGCTTGTACTTGCTTGATTTGCAATTGGACATAAAGTTAACCTTTTCAAAAATGGAAAGTTCACTTTATCTAGTTTAGGATCAATCCATTATGCAATGTTAGAACACAAAGAACATGGCCTTGGCACAATGAATAAGCATTAAATTATTGAGTATGGAATGGTTCAAGGACCTGTAATCAAGCATAAAGCAAGCTAAACTCAGATTTGCAAGTTTATGAACATGCTTTGATGAAGAACAAAAGTGAATTTTTGCCAACTTGTGAAATTCGAATCTCTCAAGTTATGAGGTTGTTTGATGAGTTCTTGGACATTTTGGAAAGCTTGGAATGTGTACTACAATACATCTTTTAAATGAAAATCAAAATTCCAAGTGGAAGGGTATGAAAAGTGGCCTTGAAGTGGGGTAGAAAACCTTGTCAAAATAGGTTAAATTTCACTAAGTTAAAAATGGTTTAGTGCCCTTATTCAAAAAATTATAACTTGAGATACAAGCTTCAAATGAGAAAACTTTGTGAATCAAAGTTGTAGATTATGCAACAAGCTACAACTTTCATGTTTTGACTTTTGTTTGAATCCAAATGGATCTTGGTGAAAAGATGGGGTAAAGTTGGGAAAAAATTAGGGTTTTTCATAACTTAGAAAAATTCTAAGTTATGAAAAATTCCATTTTCTAACCCTAATTTGCATTTTGTGATTTCTTGGTGAACAAGTTTGATGATTTGGCATGTTTTGATGAAAAATGAATCTTGACTCTTGATTTTGACCAAAAAGTCAAAGTTTGACTTTTCAGTGTACAGTCAAAATTGATCAATTGACTGGGAAATTCAACTGTCAATCTTGTGTACTTGGGATCTTTTGAGCTTGTTGAGCATGTCAAGATAATTCCATGGGGTCCTTGAGTCCATATGGGAACTTGGTTTGTCATTGGTTAGGTCAAACAGTCAAAAATTGCCTTTGTGCAGTCAAAACCCTAAAAATGACCATTTTGCCCTTTTGGTGATCTGATCAAATTTCTTGTGGAATTGTGATCCAAACTTGACCAAATGGTCCATATGAGTTCATAATGTTGATGAGGATCAAATTTCATAAGATTTGACTGTCAATTGGCCACAGTTGACTTTTTCCCCAATACAGCTGATTTTTAGGTCAACTGTCCAATTGACTGGGCAAAACTTGGAATCAAGACTTGAAACTTGGTATAGGTAAACTTGGGGGTCCAATATGAAGCATGAAAGTCATATTAGGCATTTTAGGTCAAAACATCCTTAGGCAAACACAAACCCTAATTTGAGTCCACAGTGGGAACCCTAACTGAATCTTAATCTTCAAAGGTCTTGTGATGAGAAAATGTTGAGGAAATGGGAGGGCAAATTTTGGGGTACAACAGTTGCCCCTGTTCAATCTTCTTGAACCTGAAGAGTTAGATTGGCAAGTTTGCCTTTCGTGACTCGAGGGTAAAAGGAGATTGGACACTAGAGTGCCCGGAAATTTGCACTCGCATGCTGGAGTCTCAACAATGTGGTGTCGGGAATGGGCTTATAGATGCCATTTGGAGAGGTGGTAGATAGGGAGATGGGCTTATAGATGCCATTTGGAGGTGTTGATCGCACAAGAGATTCCTTAGCGAGAACTTGTGTGTTTTGAGGAAGGAGGATGTTTTCCTGGCTTGTTACAGGTGTTTGATCTTCAGTCTCCTTATGCAGATATGCCCTGGCTAGATACAGGTATCGAATCTACAGTTAGTTGCTCACAGATGTGCCCTGGCTGGATACAGGAGTCGAATCTGGAAATAGTCGTTAATAGATGTGCCCTGGCTGGATACAGGAATCGAATCTGCGAACTCTTCACACGTGCCCTGGCTAGATACAGGAATCGAGTCTGGAAACGTGGTCAACAGATATGCCCTGGCTGGATACAGGAATCGAATCTGGAGATGTTGTAGTTGATAGATGTGCCCTGGCTGGATACAGGAATCGAATCTTCGAACTTTTCAGACGTGCCCTGGCCAGATACAGGAATCGAGTCTGGAAACGTGGTCAACAGATATGCCCTGGCTGGATACAGGAATCGAATCTGGAGATGTTGTAGTTGATAGATGTGCCCTGGCTGGATACAGGAATCGAATCTTCGAACTTTTCAGACGTGCCCTGGCCAGATACAGGAATCGAGTCTAGAAACTGATCACTCTCAGATGTGCCCTGGCTAGATACAGGTATCGAATCTGGAATTGTGACAGTTGAAGGTAGTTGTTTTTAAGATTGTCTTTATCCTGAAAAGGCAAAAAACGTAAGTTGTATGCAATGTCATGATGTATGATATGCATGATGTCATGATATTCAACATGAGATGTCGTTGTATGCGCTTTATAATATATGTAAGCAAGATGTATGAAAATGTGAAATGTTCATGGATGTAATTTCGCCTTAGGAAAATAAATCCTTGACGATTGGCCGGAGAATTGCTCTGTGGAAGAGATACTTGGCCGAAGTTTTGATGCGAGGCCTGTTGAGGACTTTAATGATGGATTCCGCTGGGGATAATGATGATAACTCCGCTGGGGATCACCAAAGATAAACTCCGCTGGGGAATAGGAAGAACTTTGCCGAGGGCGATCTTCCGTGGCAGATAGCTGAGGATAACCCAGTTATAAGTCCTTGTGAGGAAATAACTCTAAATAAAACTCGGGAGAGACGTCCGTATTCTGCAGGGGATAAGCTTCCAGAATCTACTGGGGATGAGCTTTAAGACCTGCCGGGGAATGTTGTGTCTGTTCAGGATCGACGGGGAATCAACTCCGCTTGGGGAAAGTATTGCTGAATCTTGTTTTTTTTTCTCTGTGGGGACATTGAGATGATCTGGCTACCTTCTTCAGTTGACCCTACCTTGGTGCCTTGGCGGACAAAACAAACAGACTGCATTAAACAACTTCAATTGCCCCTGTCTCTGATGTCACCTGTAATCAATCTCTTGTTCCATATGCAAATATTTATGAATTAGCAATTTAATGTCAAATGCATATATCAAAAATGAACATTGGACGTTCTTCGCAAGACAAAACAGAAAAAGGAAAACAATGGTAATTTGTATGGACAAGTGAATTTGTATTGATTTAAACTTTGCTTGTGAATAGGCGTTTTTTGTACAAGAGGCTGACATCCTAGTAAGAGGATATCGCGAAATAGTATAGAGTTTACAATTTTGAAAAAAAGGAAACAAAACAGCTATGTGAACAATCCCACTGGGTTCCAACTCTGCTATTGCCTTTATGTCTTCGAACATCTCATCGCCTTGCTGCCTAGTTGAAGATGAAGCTGATTGGTCGATGCCAAAACCTGGAGCCAGATAGTTGAAGCCGAATTCCGGATGCGAAGTGATTCAATGAGACATAGTGTTACGCTTTTATCCCTAACTTTTGCCTGGACCGCCCTTTCGGGTTTTCAGTCCACCGGGATACCCATTTTTGCCCAAGCCGCCTTTTCAGGTTTTCGACTTGCCGGGTGTGCAGATTTTTATTCATTTCATCCCTTATTTTTGCCCGAACCCTTTTGGTTCGCCGGGAAGCCCTTATTTTTGCCTAGGTATGTCAACCTAGCGGGTCTTTTATTTATGCGTAGTATTTTTTCACTATGTCTGCATTGGCGGGGTGAGAAAGGTCGTCACCATCCATGGTGGTTAGGATCATGGCTCCTCCTGAGAACACACGTTTAACCACAAATGGCCCTTCGTAAGTAGGGGTCCATTTGCCCCGGGGATCACTTTGAGGAAGGATGATGCGTTTGATTACCAGGTCCCTAACTTGATACTCTTGCGGTCTGACTTTCTTGTTAAATGCCCTGATCATCCGTTTCTGATACGTTTGACCATGACAGATAGCAGTGAGCCTCTTTTCGTCAATCAGATTTAATTGATCAAGTCGAGTCTGGATCCATTCATCTTCATTCAAGTCCGCATCCTTCATTATCCGGAGAGAGGGTATCTGGACTTCAATTGGCAAGACTGCCTCCATGCCATAGACCAAGGAGAAGGGAGTTGCCCCGGTTGACGTCCTTACTGAGGTACGGTACCCATGAAGAGCGAACGGTAACATCTCGTGCCAATCCTTATAGGTCACTGTCATCTTCTGCACAATTTTCTTGATATTTTTATTGGCTGCCTCTACAGCCCCATTCATCTTCGGTCGGTAGGGAGAAGAATTGTGGTGCTGTATCTTGAATTGTTCACAGAGTTCAGTGATCATTTTGTTATTGAGATTGGTACCATTGTCCGTAATGATTCTTTCTGGGATGCCGTACCGACAGATCAGATTATGCCGGATGAAACGTGCCACGACGCTCTTGGTTACTGTGGCATAGGAAGCTGCCTCAACCCATTTCGTGAAGTAATCGATTGCCACCAAGATGAAGCGATGCCCATTGGATGCCGTTGGTCGGATTTCACCGATCATATCGATGCCCCACATTGCGAAAGGCCAAGGTGCCGTCAGGACGTTCAGAGGAACCGGCGGGATATGCACCTTGTCAGCATAGATCTGGCATTTATGACAAGTTCGGGAGTGTTGGTAACAATCGGCTTCCATTGTGGACCAGAAATATCCTGCCCGAAGGATTTTCTTAGCCATGGTGTGTCCACTGGAATGTGTTCCAAATGTGCCTTCATGTAATTCCATCATAATTTTCTCTGCTTCAGCCTTATCCATACAACGTAGCAGAGTTGAATCATGATTCCGTTTGTAGAGAATGTCGTTGCTGAGGAAGAATTTTGCAGCAAACCTCCTCATGAACTTCTTATCATTGACAGATGCACCTTCAGGGTATTCCTGAGCTTCCAAGTACCTCTTCACCTCATGATACCAGGGTTTTTCAATAACCTTCTCAGCCTCGAGCTCGCAGCAGTACGCCGGTTCATCCAACTTCCAGATAATGATTCGGGGAGCCTCATTGTCCCATTTAACTTTGAACATTGAAGACATCGTAGCTAGGGCGTCCGCTAGCTGATTCTCCTCTCTATGGAAGTGCTCAAAAGTTATCTTTTCAAAGTGGGGAAGCAAAGTCAACACATACTCTTTGTAAGGAATAAGATTCGGGTGTTTCGTATCCCACTCGCCTTTGATCTGATTGATCACGAGAGCGGAATCTCCGAAGACACTTAGAAATTTTATCCTTAAGTCGATTGCAGCTTGTAAACCCATGATACATGCCTCGTATTCTGCCATATTGTTGGTGCAGCTGAAACATAATCGGGCGGTGAGGGGAGTATGAGTTCCTTTGGGAGATATGATTACAGCGCCGACGCCGTTACCCAAAGCATTGGAGGCTCCATCAAAATGCATAGACCATCGGGATCCTTCCTCAGGTCCTTCATCCGGTCCAGGTACTTCACAGTCCGTTACCACCATGATGTCTTCGTCCGGAAAATCAAAGTTCAATGATTGGTAATCGTCCACAGGTTGGTGTGCCAAATGATCTGCCAGTACACTTCCCTTAATTGCTTTCTGAGTTGTATACTGGATGTCATATTCTGTCAAGATCATTTGCCATCTTGCTATTCTTCCAGACAGAGCGGGCTTTTCAAATATGTACTTGATGGGATCCATCTTTGAAATCAACAAAGTAGTGTGAGTCAGCATATACTGTCTTAGCCGGCGAGCAGCCCATACAAGAGCGCAGCAAGTTTTCTCAAGCAGTGAGTAACGAGACTCACAGTCGGTAAACTTTTTGCTCAAGTAATAAATAGCGTGCTCTTTTCGGCCAGACTCGTCATGCTGCCCAAGCACACACCCCATTGAATTATCAAGCACTGTCAAGTATAGTATCAGAGGTCTTCCTTCCACCGGTGGCATAAGAATGGGTGGCTCTTGGAGATATTCCTTTATCTTTTCAAAGGCAGCCTGACATTCATCATTCCAGCGTACTACTTGATCTTTCTTAAGTAATTTGAAGATTGGCTCACAAGTAGCAGTTAGATGTGAGATGAATCGGGCAATGTAATTTAGTCGTCCCAGGAAGCCTCTGACTTCTTTCTCTGTCCTTGGAGTCGGCATCTCTTGTATGGCTTTTACCTTGGCAGGGTCCACCTGAATACCCTCATCACTTACAATGAAACCTAGCAATTTTCCGGATCTTACCCCAAAGGTGCATTTGTTGGGATTCAATCTCAACTTGTACAACTTGAGTCGATCAAACAACTTCCTCAGATGGTCAAGGTGCTCCTCCTCAGTTTGAGACCTCGCAATCATGTCATCAACGTATACCTCAATCTCATGGTGGATCATATCATGAAATAAAGCAACCATGGCACGTTGATAGGTTGCCCCAGCATTTTTCAATCCGAATGGCATGACCTTATAACAGAAGGTGCCCCACTGAGTCACAAAGGTAGTCTTCTCCATATCTTCTGGAGCCATCTTGATCTGATTATACCCTGAAAAACCATCCATGAAGGAGAACACCTTGTGTTGAGCTGTATTGTCAACAAGGACATCAATGTGAGGTAGGGGGAAGTCATCCTTGGGGCTGGCCCTGTTCAAATCCCTGTAGTCAACACACATTCTGACTTTACCGTCCTTCTTCGGCACTGGCACCACATTGGCAACCCACTGAGGGTAAGAAGTCACTGCAAGGAACCCGGCATCAAACTGTTTCATAACCTCGGCCTTGATCTTTTCAGACATCTCTGGACGCATCCGTCGGACTTTTTGCTTTACCGGAGGGCAATCTTCCTTGGTTGGCAGGTGGTGAACTACAATGTCGGCATCCAAACCAGGCATATCTTCATAGGACCAAGCAAAAATTTCCATGTAGTCTTGTAGCATCTGGATCAATCGTTGCTTCACGCTGAGCTCTAGATTAACACCAATCTTGACCTCTTTCCTATATGTCTCAGTACCCAGGTTAATTGTCTCCACCAGCTCTTCATGTGGTTGAATAGCTCTCTCTTCCTGGAGGAGCAGTCTTGCGAGTTCACCAGGCACTTCGCAATCATCTTCACCTTCGTCTTCGGCCAAGTTGATCGGATTTTCGAAGTCATAACTGGCGGTAGCAGAGCTGTTACCAGTGAGATCCAGAGTGGATTGAAACCTGTATAAGTGAGTGTGTGTAAATATAGCTGTTTTGCAATATATATAACACAGAAAGGAAAAGAGCACAAGATTTGAAATGCAACAAACGTCCAATGTTTTGATTGATGATATATGAAAATGTCATACAAAAAGCCCTCACAAATGGAGCTACGATGCCCCGGGTAGGACACCGAGCCAACAAAGTTTTAACATATTGTTTGTTACAAATTGGGAAATCAAAAGAAATCAATTACTGCGTGACAAATGTGATAGGGGTAAAATCCTTTGCCGTCCAGTTGCTTGGTCCGTTGCTGGTAGTCGGGTAGATCCAACTGTCAAACTCTGCTTCCTCCACATCCTCCTCAATAGCATTCACCCTTGAGCTGGAGATAAACACCGGAGCCTTTCTGATCTTCTCTTTGCGCACAGCCTTCTGAGCCTCCGCAGTAAAGCCTAGCCCAAACTTGTCGTTCTTCTGAGTGAAGTCAGGAAGCTGACCCCAGTTTGCACAATTGCCTTTCTGAACCACAGCCCGGGCATCCCTTAGGGAAGCCATCTTCAAGGAAACATTCTCTTCGACCGCCGTCTCTGCTGCTGCTGAAATTGGATGTACCTCCTCGAAATGCTGAAAGGGGGTTTCAATAAACTCCCCATCCATCTCAATGTATCTGAAGGAATTCAAATGGCTCACCATATACTCCTCTTCTCCTTGCACAGTGACGATCTTCCCCCTGACGGGATACTTCAGCTTCTGGTGCAAGGTGGAGGTCACTGCCCCAGCTTTATGGATCCAAGGTCGACCCAGTAGGCAAGAGTACGATGGACGTATATCCATCACATAAAAAATAGAGCCAAACACTTGAGAGCCCACACGAATAGGGATGTTAACCTCTCCATGAACCATCCTTTTTGAACCGTCAAAGGCCCTGACGATGATATTGCTGGGCTTCAATTCCAGGCCTTCATAATCCAGACGATCTAAAGCCTTTTTCGGTAGAACATTCAAGGAAGAACCAGTATCCACCAACACATGCGCCAGAGTAGTGCCCCTGCACTCGATAGAGACATGCAGGGCATCATTGTGGTCTCTTCCCTTCGCGGTCAGGTCAGCATCTGAAAATCCCAAGCCATTGTCTGCTGTCAGATTCGCTATGCAATCAGTGAACTGGACTGCAGACGTCTCCTGCGGCACATGGGCCGTCTTGAGAAATGAGATCAAGGCCTTAGCATGGGCCTCGGAGCATAGCAGTAAGGAGAGCAGGGAGATCTTGGAGGGCGTATGCCCCAGCTGCTCGACAACATTGAAATCACTTTTCTTTATTATTTTCAGAATCTCCTCCATTTCTTGTCGGGAGGCCTCAGCATTTACGGGTATTGGTGCCTCCATCCGGGCAGGCTCTTCTTCAATCCCTTTGCCCCGAGCATTTGATGACTCGGCAGCAGGGGAAACAACTTGATCAGCAACAGTAACGGGTATACTTGTAGGTTTTATAAGGAGGGGTTTTCGAACAGCGGGCGGTGCAATGTCAGGCGAGAAGAGCCTGCCACTGCGGGTAACTTTGGCTGGACCAGTGATATCGCAGATACTGGCACCAACGTCGAATTCTTGTTTGATCCCATTCACATACACGTCTTCCCCATAATGCCAGGGGACAACTTTATCAGATACGTAGGGGAGAGGCCCTGGAACAGTAATAATCACAGGTGCAACAGTCATGATTTGAACAGGCTTCTTCGGGGAAGCCTTGATTGGATTTTTGAAGATGGTAACCACAGAAATTTCTTTTATCGGAACCAACTGAACAGCAGACTTCTTGAATAGAATCTCCTTGGTATCCATTAGTCTTTGGACGCCTAATCTCAACAAGGGACAACCAGATGGGGAAACAGCACAGAACAGGCAACCTTCACTGCAACCCGGAAATAAGCCGGCCCGCAGTAGGTTCTTCTTGACAGTCTTCAGAGGGGTAACAACTTCATCTACCGAAACAGCATACATTTCTTCCTCAATGGCATTTACTCTATGCTGGGGCATAGGAGCAGTTACAACATTTGGTCTCTCCGGTGCTTCAAACTGAATTTCCTTTGCGTCGATCAGATCTTGCACTTTGTTTCTCAGGGCCCAGCAATCATCAGTAATGTGCCCGGGACTATCAGAATGATAAGCACACCGGGCATTTGGGTTATACTTAGGAGACGCAGTGTTGACGACCTTAGGAGCTTCTTTGAGGGTCACCAGGTTGGTGGATAACAGTTGGGGTAAAATTTGAGATAAGGTCATACTCAGCCGAGTATACTGCCTCTTGGGCCTTTCGCTTCTTTGTTGATTGTACTGCTGAGGAGCAGCAACAGGTTTTGAGATGACCAAAGCATTGACGGCTTGGCGACCTTCGGGCTTGATTTGTCTTCTAGGACCGTAGACGACACTTGCTTCTTTCTTAAACGGCCTCTTCTCAACACTTGTGGAGGCAGCCTTTTGTATCTTGCCTGACCTGATGCCAGCTTCAATTCTTTCTCCTGTCAATATCAAATCTGTAAACCCAGCGGAGGAGTTACCAACCAAATGATTAAAAAACGGACCAGACAATGTCCCTAGGAACATATCAACCAGCTCTCGATCAGTCAATGGAGGCTGCACCCTGCCATCCAAATCTCTCCATTTTTGAGCGTACTCCTTGAACCCTTCACCCGTTCCTAGAGACATACCCTGAAGTTGGGTACGCGTAGGAGCGAGATCAGAATTGTATTGGTATTGTCTGTAGAATGCGGTTGCCAAATCTTCCCAGTGCCGGATGCTGGCTCCATCTAATTGGTAGAACCATTCAAGCTGTGACCCCGAGAGGCTATCTTGGAAGAAGTGAATCCAGAGGTTCTTATCTGCCGTGTAAGGTTGGATTTTCCTTACGTACGACCTTAGATGCAGCTTCGGGCAGGAGACCCCATCATACTTGGCGAAGGCAGGCGCCTTAAACTTGTGTGGAATTACTACCCCAGAAGATAACCCCAAATCTCCGAAATCCAGTCCCGGCACATTCTGAATTTCCATGGCGCTCAAGTGGTCCTCCAATTGCTTGTATCTGTCAGCAGCAGGTGGGTATTGTTCGTCATTATAGTCCGTCTCGTTGTCGGAGACTGCGGGACTAGGAGCTCCTCCCCCTTGGGGACTGTTTTTCTCAGCAGAAGAAGTAGTTGGATCAGCTTCATTATGGAGTGTGTTCCCAAATCTGCGTCCGGTGTTGAACAATGCAGTCCTCTTTTTCTTCTTCTTCTTCAGGAGTAGAGTCTTCAACTCTTGCTGACCTTGGGCTAGGCTTAGGACCATTTCTTGAAACTGTGCACTTTGGGCCTGAAGGGCCTTGATTGCCTGCTCGCTGGATGAGTCTGGATTCATGATGACTGTGCACACAAACAGCGAAGAAAATTAAGCAACCTGCGAAATAGGGTACCTGCTATGCATATGGTGCAATGGAATGCGTATGTTTTATGTTTTCAAAGACAAACAAGATTCAACTTTGTAGACAAAAAGGGAAACACACTTCATTAGATTAAAATTTTCAATTGTTCAACAATTTTCCCTTAGGCATTACAGGAATGAAAAATACGGAAAGGAAATAAAACTACAAAAGGAAACATCCACAGCTCACCAATGCTCCTATGGCCTCCTCTTTTCAGTGCTGATGTAGTTGTTCAGGACCCGTTCTTCCTCCAATTGCTTAGTCAGCCTCTGGATCTTCCGTTCCTGCTCGTTGAATTTTTCCCGATAGAAGTCCCGTTCTTCCTTTAGCTGTGCCCAAGATCTCTTCATGGTGTCAAAATCAGTAGGTATCTAATTTTTGAGCACGGATGCGGACCCATTTGCAATAGGGCTTCAATGGCAGAGAAGTCTTTGGTCCCAACTCATGTGGGTCGGCTTTGTGAATTCTGTCCCAAGCTCTAATGAATCCCTGGCGTAGTTTGTCACTGTCTGCCTGAAACTCAAAATGGAAGTGAGGAACCAGCAATTCATGAGGCCCATCTCCTCTGGCTCTTCCAAACTGTCGGAGAGCTAAGCATGGATTGTAAGAGATTCCTCCTTGGATACCAATCAGCGGAACATTAGGGTATTCTCCGCAACGGTCAATAACAGCTACCTCATCCAAACCTCTGAGAGTCCAGGTGATGTCATTATCGGTGAGAGACATTAACCTCCGAGCCCAACCTTTTCCTTCTTCATTCTTCAGCACGAACTTAGGAAGGTGCGAAATAAACCACCTTACTAGCAAAGGAGCACAACACCACGGAGTTCCCCGTTTTCGAGCAGTACGAGCATAGAGTTGTTGTAGAATATCACCCAAAAGAGTGGGTACCGGATTCTGAGACATGAAGATCCTTATGACATGGATACTGATAAAGGTGTCAGGGTTGGGAAACAGTACCAGACCATAGATCAAAAGAGCTAGAACATCCTCATATGCCTTGAAGTCCAAGTCATTCCAGAAATCATTAGCCTTGCCAACCAGAAATTTGACCAAAAAGCCCTTGATCCCATTTCTAGTTTCCCAGTTGGACAATACCTCTTCTTTGGTCAAGGGGAGAATTGCAGCAATCTCTTCAGGCCTAGGAGTCTTTTCCAAACCAGTGAATGGAGTTTGTTCCAAGACAGGAATCCCAAGCAAATAAGAAAGTTCTTCCAGGGTAGGAACCAACTGGAAGTCTTGGAAGGTGAAACAGTGATGCAGAGGGTCATAAAACTGGGTCAGAACACTTATCAGTTGTTGGTCCCATTTTGCAGTGATCAAGCCAAGGAGTGAACCATATTTGTTGATGAAAGAAGAAGTGTTTGGAATCCTTCCAACCAAATCCTTGAGTAAAACTGGTGGTTGAACAAAGTTGAGCCGAACAGTATTTCTGCGCACGGGTATCATGATGTCCTACAAAACAGAGCAAAGATGAAACCTTTTTGTCTTTGAAATGGGTTAGTCCTTTATACAGGATGCATGCAATGGTATGATGGCATGACGCTATGATGAAACACACCACAAGTATTCACATAGGCAAATAAGGCACACAAGTCACACAAGACACCCTTAGATTTCAGGCCAGCATGAGTTTCAGGTATTACCCTCTTTTGGTTTTGTTGGTTAAAACCTGTCCTATCAAAAGTAACCGGGTTCTAGAGGATCTCAAATCATTGGCTACCCTCAATCGGTCATAACTCCAGCATCGCAATCTTTTCTCGCGGCCAGAACCATCTCGAGAGTTTAGCCTCAATGAGTGTAGCATACTGCTACTGTCCTAATAGCCAAGTTGGTCAATTTAGGGTTCTAAGGTTGGTTGGTGTTTAATGACCCCTTAGAAGACCTATATTCTCCCCGTTACAACACAAGGGATATAGGTACAGACTAAGATGCCACACCAACGTAGCCACTGCTTCACCCATGTCGGTCTACGTCGGACAGGTCCCTCACAGATTATGCTACCTAAAAAGGGTATATCCCAGATCCGGGTTAGGATCTATGAACTCCGATGCAAAGCCCACAAATATAAAAGCAGACAAAGCAAACAATTGAAAACAAAGGTGATCTAAGCCCTAAGGTTACTCCACTTTTAAAAGGTCGTCCCCAGCAGAGTCGCCAGTTCTGTGATACGGTGGGAGAACTGACTAGTGTTTTGCGTTTGTATTCGCAAATGTTGCGGTTAGCAAGAGTCACCACCGACTTTTTATTTTATCCTAAGGAAAGGTTAAAAAGCACAGCAAAAACCTTTTGAGATGTTTTCTTGGGTTCGGGGAGTAGATTATAGAAAGGGAAGGTATTATCACCCTTTCTATCCATGGTTATCCATGGGCTCTTAGTTACTTGCTTTATATCACTTGCCTTTTGTTTTCAATTGTTTTAAATGGTGCTTGAGTGTGTGGGTTTTGAAAATGTTTTGAAAAGATGCCAATGTGGTGGCAACCTTTGTAATGATCCATGTGGGGATGTATACAAAGATGTATGTCTTTTGAAAAGTTTTCATTTGTTTTTTTGAAGGTTGTTTTGAAAGTGTAGTGATGTGTGATTTTGAAATTTGGCAAGTGTTTTGTTTTGCAAGTTTGATTCAAGTAACTAAGAGGTTATCTACTCCTTAATTTCTCAAAAGATTATTGTTATGTTTTAACCCTTTTAACAAGTTTGTTCCACCATTGTATTTGGTGGACAACCTTGTGTTAGGATGTGAAAGGGACAGGCGCGGGTCATCGTTTTAGACCATAATTGCAACGGCGTTAAATGTCTTTGAGCAATTTCTTTAAGGGACTTGATCATTTGTTTTTGTTTGTTTTGAAAAGTTTTGTCGAGGGACTATGATCATTCAAATTGTTTGCTTTGCCCAAAGAAGTTCAACATGCAATATGGCCCATTTATTTGAAGGCAACAAGTGGAAAACCCTAGGGGGTGCAAGTGTGATTTGTGTGTCCATTTTCATGCTTGTTTATCTTGTATTAGGTCAAACTATTTTTTATCGTTTTTTCGCATACAAACCCTAATTCTAACATGTTATCATTAGAAAGCAATAAAGTGCGAAATTAAAATTACTAAGCTATTACAAAACCAAATATGGGAAGGGGGGGTACAAATGTTCAAATGAGGATATTGACAAGAATTTAAATCTACATTATTACATCATTTTGAATATTTGCAATTTAAATAATGTACAAAAATTAAATAAAAGTGCAAGATGAAAAAGAAATGTTTTGTATATGTATGAAAAAAAAATATTATTTATGTAAAAGAGAAAAGAAAAATAAAAATGTATTATTTTTTGGAGTATTTTGAATTTAGGGCAAAAACCCTAATTTTTAAAGAAAATGCATTATTATCTAATTTAATACAACTATTTATTTGTTATTTATAAAAATAAAATAATAATGAAGTATATTATGAAAAAAAGTATTTTTGTATCAAATATTAATAAAGTTAAAATTCAAGTATTTTCATATTTTATCTTAAATATATTAATAAACATATATATATATATACATATATTAATTTCTTAAATGTGCATTATACACAAAATAAATATTTATTTAATATTTTAATAGAATAAGTAAAAAGAGTATTTTTTGTGTGAAATATTTTCAGAAGGTAAATGAAAATAAAAATGTATTTACACTATTTTTTCTATTTATTCTAATAATAGTATATATATATATATTTATATGCAAACAAAAGAAATAAATCAAATAAATATGCCATATATTCAAAAAATGATGGAAAAAATATTTTTAATTTTTTAATGCCATGAGAAAAAATAAACAAAGTCAACAAAAAAAGAAAAAGTCAAAAAGAGTCAAAAATGAAGCCAATGGGCTCAGGGGGTGTAAACATGGAAATAGGGTGTGAAAAGAAATAACACAAAAGCCCAGCCCAATGATCATTGTCTTCAACCTCCAGCTCAAACATTTGAAAAACGCGCGCCCCTGTTCTTCAATGTCTAACTCCTGATTCTTGGCTTTTCAGCAAAAACTCATAACACAAGAAATGTTCAGCATGAAGAGACGGTTCTAACCATGTATGGAACTTGACCTAACTCTCTAAGACGAGGGAGAATTTCTCCTCCCCCAAATCCTAACCTAATTTTTCTACCATTTTCAAACTCCAAATTCTCTCTACTCAGGCAAAAGAAATGAAATGTAAAGATATGTACATGTTCAGGGCTATGAGTAGGACCTTGTTTCTTCACAAACTTAAGACTAAAGATGCATGATAAGAGAGATACGAGTTCAAAGTTTTACCTGTGCAGTTGAACTTCTATGTGGAGAATGAGGGACTTTCAGTGCAATGTAATGATTGGAAAAGCTTCCTTGAGGTCCAGGGATGCTTTTTCAATGCTCACTTTGTCTTGAACCTTCTTGTATCAAGCTGCAGAACTTCAACTGCAAAAGGAGAAATTAAAAATGGTGGAAACTGTTAGAGTGATTACAGATCAGGTTTTAGGCCATGGTTAGTTTGCATATGTTGTATGGAAGGTGTATGAATTGATTTTGGTGAGAATGCTCGAGAGAAATGGGAGTTTGCACTCAAACTGCAGAGGCAACTCTGTTTTTGCAGTTTGAGGATGATTCTAAGATGGAGGATGTTTTGGAGGGCAAGGGCTCGTGTGTTAGCTTGGATATAGTCTATGGAATATGTTTGATAACTTCTCTCTTGTGTTTCTAAGCTGAGATGAGATATGGCACAAGTTATGCAATGTTACTTGAAAATGAAGCAAGCAAAGGTCACTTTGTGTTTTAGGTCAGTAGGGGCCTCTAATCCTGCTGCATAAGCCTCTCTTGATCAGAGCAATTTGCCCATAATCTTGTGCCCATGAGATCTTGCTTGTACTTGCTTGATTTGCAATTGGACATAAAGTTAACCTTTTCAAAAATGGAAAGTTCACTTTATCTAGTTTAGGATCAATCCATTATGCAATGTTAGAACACAAAGAACATGGCCTTGGCACAATGAATAAGCATTAAATTATTGAGTATGGAATGGTTCAAGGACCTGTAATCAAGCATAAAGCAAGCTAAACTCAGATTTGCAAGTTTATGAACATGCTTTGATGAAGAACAAAAGTGAATTTTTGCCAACTTGTGAAATTCGAATCTCTCAAGTTATGAGGTTGTTTGATGAGTTCTTGGACATTTTGGAAAGCTTGGAATGTGTACTACAATACATCTTTTAAATGAAAATCAAAATTCCAAGTGGAAGGGTATGAAAAGTGGCCTTGAAGTGGGGTAGAAAACCTTGTCAAAATAGGTTAAATTTCACTAAGTTAAAAATGGTTTAGTGCCCTTATTCAAAAAATTATAACTTGAGATACAAGCTTCAAATGAGAAAACTTTGTGAATCAAAGTTGTAGATTATGCAACAAGCTACAACTTTCATGTTTTGACTTTTGTTTGAATCCAAATGGATCTTGGTGAAAAGATGGGGTAAAGTTGGGAAAAAATTAGGGTTTTTCATAACTTAGAAAAATTCTAAGTTATGAAAAATTCCATTTTCTAACCCTAATTTGCATTTTGTGATTTCTTGGTGAACAAGTTTCATGATTTGGCATGTTTTGATGAAAAATGAATCTTGACTCTTGATTTTGACCAAAAAGTCAAAGTTTGACTTTTCAGTGTACAGTCAAAATTGATCAATTGACTGGGAAATTCAACTGTCAATCTTGTGTACTTGGGATCTTTTGAGCTTTTTGAGCATGTCAAGATAATTCCATGGGGTCCTTGAGTCCATATGGGAACTTGGTTTGTCATTGGTTAGGTCAAACAGTCAAAAATTGCCTTTGTGCAGTCAAAACCCTAAAAATGACCATTTTGCCCTTTTGGTGATCTGATCAAATTTCTTGTGGAATTGTGATCCAAACTTGACCAAATGGTCCATATGAGTTCATAATGTTGATGAGGATCAAATTTCATAAGATTTGACTGTCAATTGGCCACAGTTGACTTTTTCCCCAATACAGCTGATTTTTAGGTCAACTGTCCAATTGACTGGGCAAAACTTGGAATCAAGACTTGAAACTTGGTATAGGTAAACTTGAGGGTCCAATATGAAGCATGAAAGTCATCTTAGGCATTTTAGGTCAAAACATCCTTAGGCAAACACAAACCCTAATTTGAGTCCACAGTGCAAGGAGAAGTCCTGAGCAGAGGGAACCCTAACTGAATCTTAATCTTCAAAGGTCTTGTGATGAGAAAATGTTGAGGAAATGGGAGGGAAAATTTTGGGGTACAACAGTAGGGAACAAATGTTGGTGCATGAAATCCAGTTGGTCCGTCACCAAATCCATAAAAGCAATAAAATCCACACGTAGAGATGTAAGCTCACCCCGCATTCTGGTTATTTCTGCATTCAAAGAGTCGAGGGTGACAGTAGGTGGAGGTGGTGGTGGTATCTCGGGAGCCTGGAAGGTGGACTCAGTGGAAACTACATGCTGCTCCCATGGGTCAGGAAACTGGTGGTAGCCAGGTGGTGTTTCAGGATCTTCAGCATCACGAGAGGTATTTGGGACTTCATATGGTGTCAATAGTGGAAGGAGACGAAGGCGGTGTAGGAGGATGGTGGAGATCAAAAAGCCAACTTGCTCTATTATGGACACTAGTGATAGGGTTTGGGAGTACAAACTGGTGGACAGTTTCATGGTTAATTAGCAGCTCAAATTCATGCGGCCCAAGGTTTCCTATAAAACTAGTGTTGAAGCAAAATTCAATATTCATAGGCTTAATCCCATAGTGCGGAGTTGATCCACATAGGCCTTCGGAGTCCAATGGCATTGGAGATCATAGTGACTAACCCACCTAAGAGGATTGGGGCATTTGGTGTTTGTATAATACGTTCCATATTAACAAGCATATAGGTGGCACCATTTACTGGACGGTTCTGAGAAGCACAGTACATGATGAAAAGCTCATCACGTGACACTGATGTAACATTCTGCTCTTTTCCAAAAAGTGTGTGGGTAATGATCTTATGGAAGTACCTGATAGCAGGGTTGTGGATGGACTACGAGTAAAGGTCAGATGGCTCGGGATGGTTGTTTCCAGTAATGCTACCCCAGAAGAAATCAAGGTCAGTATCTAGCAATAGGTCTTCTTGGGTCATGGTGATAACATCAGGGCCATTAGGGAATCCTAACAGGTGGGAGAACTCCCTATGATTATAGCGGTAGTCCATATCAAACAGTCTGAAGGTGATCAGCCCACGGTTGAAACCTAACCCATGATTTGGTAGGTATCTCAGTGTGCTCAAGAACTCAAGGGTCAACTTACGGTAGGTACAATAAAGTCTCTGAATTGGAGCAACGTCCCAGCCTATTTGGTGTAGCAGATACATGACACTCTCACGAATGCCTAAAGCAGTCATAGCATGGTCGTCAGCATAAATGGTAGGACACATCTCACGCTCAACTAGATCCTCAAAGCGCCTTTTCTGATTCCTACCTCTCAGGGTTATGTTCATGTAGTTTATGCGTGCCATGGAGCTAAATATGAAAGCTAATGAATTACCCTGAAAATGTTTAATAAATGTATGAAAAACTAAGTTAGTATTTTCAGGTTAAAATGCCGAAGTTAATCAAAAAAGAAAAATAAGTTTAAAATAAAAATAAAAAATAAAAAATAAAAAAAGGAGTAAGGGATGCAACATGAAAATTTTAAAGATTAAAAAAAACATATCAAAACAACAAAAATAATTAAAAGTAAACATGGGTTGCCTCCCATGAAGCGCTTTTCTTTTATGTCGATGGCTCGATAGACAGTACCTATTCAGTTAGGTATCAGGGTAGGTGGCTCACTTAACTGCAGATAAGCTGAATACTTTAGATTTTCGGCGTTAAAATAATGCTTTAAGCGCTGGCCATTGACTATAAATGGTTCGATGGAATTTCCTTTAATTTCTACCGCACCGCTTGGGAAAACTTTATTAATTTCGAATGGTCCAGACCATCTGGAACGTAATTTACCCGGGAAGAGTTTCAGTCTAGAGTTGAATAGGAGTACCATGTCTCCTTCCTTAAATTCTTTCTGCGAGATACGCTTATCATGCCATTTTTTTGTTCTCTCCTTATAGATTCTAGCATTTTCATAAGCGTCTAAACGCAATTCTTCTAATTCATGGATATCTAATATTCGTTTCTCGCCAGCAGTCTTGTAATTTAAGTTAAGGGTTTTAATGGCCCAGTAAGCTTTATATTCTAATTCTACTGGCAAATGACAAGATTTTCCATAAACTAATTTAAACGGCGTTGTTCCGATAGGGGTATTAAAAGTTGTCCTATATGCCCAAAGAGCATCATTTAGCTTGGAAGACCAATCCTTTCTGGATGTGGCTATGGTTTTCTGAAGGATTTTTTTAATTTCCCTATTTGACACTTCCACTTGTCCACTCGTTTGAGGATGGTCTGGTGTGGCTATGCGATGTTTAACGCCATATTTTGAAAGTAGTTTTTCGAAAATTCTAGAGATAAAATAGGACCCGCCATCATTGATTACTAGTCTTGATATACCGAATCGTGGGAAGATAACATGCTTGAATAGTTTAAGTACTACTCGTGTATCGTTTGTGGGTGCAGCGACGGCTTCAATCCATTTCGATATGTAGTCAACAACTACCAATATATACTTATTTCCAAAAGATGCGGGGAACGGTCCCATGAAATCAATTCCCGATACATCAAAAATTTCTACTTCGAGAATCCCTTTTTGCGGAATTTCGTCATGTCTAGATATATTTCCTGTGTGCTGACATCTATCGCAGTTCATAATTGCTACGTGGACGTCTTTCCATAAACTAGGCCAAAAGAAACCAGCTTGAAGTATTTTTGCACAAGTTTTCGATGTACTAGCGTGTCCACCATAAGGGGCGGAATGGAAATGGGAAATGACGTTGTCTATTTCATCGTTAGGAACACAACGGCGGTAGATACCATTGGCGCCTCTTTTAAAGAGTAGTGGTTCATCCCAAAAGTAGTGTTTAAGATCATGGAAGAATTTCTTCCGCTGTTGGTACGTTAAATCGGGTGGTAGAACACTGGCGGCTAAGTAGTTAACGAAATCAGCGTACCATGGTAATGTGGTGTTGGTACAAATGGCTTTTACTACCGCAGTTGTTAAATGTTCATTGCATTGATCTAAATTGTCGGTAGGAGTTATCTCTAGTTTAGAAATAAGGCGTTCATATGGGAAATCTTCGTTTATGGGAACACTCTCGGTTTGGATTCCATCCAATCTTGATAAATGGTCCGCTACCACGTTTTCAGTCCCCTTTTTGTCTTTTATTTCCAAGTCAAACTCTTGTAGGAGTAAGATCCATCTGAGTAGTCGTGGTTTGGCGTCTTTCTTACTTAGCAAGTATCGGATCGCAGCATGATCCGTGTAAATAATGATTTTGGCGCCTACTAAGTAGGAACGAAATTAATCCAATGCGAATACAATAGCTAAGAGTTCCTTCTCTGTAGTGGCGTAATTCATTTGTGCGGGATCGAGTGTTCTGCTTGCGTAGTAGATAGCGTGAAGCTTTTTATCCTTGCGTTGTCCTAGGACTGCGCCTACAGCATAATCGCTCGCATCGCACATTATTTCAAATGGTAGGTTCCAATCAGGAGGTTGCATTATAGGTGTTGAAATTAAGGCTTCTTTAAGCGTCTCAAATGCGTTTAAGCATTTATCGTCGAAAATAAACTCGACTTCTTTCATCAATAATTCAGTTAGTGGCTTAGTGATTTTAGAGAAATCTTTTATAAAACATCGGTAAAAACCAGTGTGTCCTAGAAAACTTCTTATTTCTCTAACTGTTTTGGGCGGTTGAAGGTTTTTGATAATTTCGATTTTTGCTTTATCGACTTCAATTCCTCTGTTTGATATAATGTGACCCAACACAATCCCTTGTCTCACCATGAAGTGACATTTTTCCCAGTTGAGCACTAGGTTGACATTGACACAGCGTTTCAGTACTAGTTCAAGATTTGATAAACATCCGTCAAAACTTTCTCCACAGACAGAAAAATCGTCCATGAATACTTCCATAATTCCGTCCAAAAAGTCTGCGAAAATCGCCATCATGCATCGTTGGAAAGTTGTAGGTGCGTTACATAGTCCAACTGGTATTCTTCGGTATGCAAAGGTACCATAGGGGCATGTGAACATGGTTTTCTCTTGATCATCAGGATGAATGGGAATTTGGAAGAATCCTGAGTATCCGTCAAGATAGCAAAAATGGGAATCTTTGGTTAAGCGCTCGAGCATTTGATCAATGAATGGTAATGGGAAATGGTCCTTGCGCGTAGCTTTATTTAGTTTTCTGTAATCGATACACATTCTCCATCCTGTTTGGGTACGTTGTGCCACCAATTCGCCTTTTGTGTTTATTATAACCGTAACACCTCCTTTCTTAGGTACTACGTGAACTGGACTGACCCAGTTGCTATCTGATATTGGGTATATGATGCCTTCCTCTAGTAGTTTCTGCACTTCTTTCTTAACGACTTCACTTAGGATAGGATTTATTCGTCTTTGATGTTCTCTAGAAGTCTTGCAGTCCTCCTCTAGCATAATATGGTGCATACAGAGAGAAGGGCTTATTCCTTTTAGATCTGATATATTATATCCTAACGCGGTTGGATACTTCCTTAACACATTAAGAAGTTTTTCGATTTCGATCTTCCCTAAATTGGCATTGACTATAACTGGCCGTTCGAGTTCTTTATCTAAAAATTCATACCTAAGATCTTCAGGTAACGTTTTAAGTTCTATACCAGTTTTCTTATCAGTTTGGGTAGGATCGGGTGTTAAGGCGAAACATTCGCTTAGGTTGGCATCTTGATATTCTTGTTTCCAGTCATCGTCCTTGAAAATAGTTGGTGTCGGAATTTTCAACATCCCAGAATAGGTGTCTTCTTGGCTTTCTAGTTCTTTGACACATTCATCAATAATATCTAGGAAACAGCATGAGTCATCTATAGCAGGGGCTTTGAAGAATTGGGAAAGAATAAATTCTACTTTTTCTTCTCCTACCTCGAAGGTAAGCTTTCCTTTCTTAACGTCAATAATGGCTCCTGCAGTGGCTAAAAATGGCCTTCTTAATATGATGGGAATATTTGAATCTTCCTTTATGTCCATTATTATAAAGTCAGTAGGTATGTAAAATTATCCTATTCGGACAGGAATGTTTTCTAGCATACCAACAGGGAATTTGACTGATCTGTCGGCTAGTTGTAGGGACATCTTGGTAGGTCTCATGTCACCTAGTTTGAGCTTATCGCAAATAGATAAGGGCATTAGACTAACACTTGCTCCTAAATCGCATAGAGCTTTGTCTATGATAGATTTTCCAATTACACATGGTATAGAGAAACTACCAGGGTCCTTTAGCTTTGGAGGCATGTTATTTTGAATTATGGCGCTATATTCGGAAGTTAGCATAACGGTTTCGTTTTCAACAATTTTTTTCTTATTAGACAATATTTCTTTTAGGAATTTAGAATATGACGGCATTTGGGTTATAGCTTCTGTAAACAGAATAGTAATGTTTAATTGTTTCAGAAGTTCCACAAATTTCTTGAATTGCCCCTCGTTTTTGGATTTTGCAAGTCTTTGAGGGTATGGAATTGGTGGTTTATATGGCGGTGGGGGTACGTAAGGTTTTTCTGAAACCTCTATGTTCTCATTCTCGTCTTCCTCTACATTCTCAGATTGTTCTTTCGGTTTCTCTGCTTCCTTTTCAGGTTTTTGATACATGGTCAAATTTTGGAGTCTAGGATCTACCGGTCCATCAAGTGTTATCCCACTTTGTAATGTGATAGCATTAGCATGTCCTTTAGGATTGGGTTATGGCTGTCCAGGAAATGTACCAGCAGGTGCGGCAGAACTAGCTTGGTGTTGTGCTACTTGGGAGATTTGGGTTTCTAACATTTTATTGTGAGTCGCTAGGGAATCTACCTTATTTTCTAATAGCTTCAATTGTTCACCGGTGTGAATGTTTTGATTGAGGAATTCTTTGTTTTGTTGAGCTTGATTAGCGATAAAATTTTCCATTAGGATTTCAAGGTTAGACTTCTTAGGAATGTTAGGAACATTAGCAGCGGGTTTTTGATAGCCTGGAGGTACAGCAGGTGCTTGGCCAGGTGCATATAAAGCATTATTGTTCTTGTACGATAAGTTAGGATGGTTATTCCAACCAGGGTTATAGGTATTAGCATAAGGATTACCTTGAGCGTAATTCACCTGATCAACTGATATTCCTGCTAGGATTTGACATTCGGTTCCAACATGACCAGGAACTCCACAAATTTAGCAGTTTGGGGTAAGTGCAGCCACAGTGGCTGCAGGAGGTAAGGTCAAGCTTTCTATCTTTTGGTAAGAGCATCTACCTTAGCATTAACTTTATCTAGGCTACTAATCTCGTACATCCCACTTTTGGTTTGAGTTTTCTCCACAGGTGTTCTTTCTCCTCCCCACTGATAGTGGTTTTGAGCCATATTTTCAATGAGTTGGTTAGCTTTGTCGTAAGGCTTGTCCATCAGTGTACCACCTGCGGCGGCATCTATAGAGAGTCTTGTGTTGTACAAGAGTCCATTATAAAATGTGTGGATGATCAGCCATTTTTCTAATCCGTGATGTGGGCACATTCGCATCATATCTTTGTAGCGTTCCCATGCATCGAATAGCGATTCAGTATTCTTCTGCCTAAATCCGTTGATTTGAGCTCTTAATGCAGCAATCTTGCTTGGGGGAAAGTATCGTGCTAAAAATACAGTCTTAAGTCCTTCCCACGTAGTGACGGAATTTGACGGCAAGGATTGTAACCAAGCCCAAGCTCTATCTCTTAGCGGGAAAGGGAAAAGACGTAATCTTATTGCATCTTTACTAACACCATTTGCTATAACTGTGTCGGCAAATTGAACGAATTTTGTAAGATGTTCATTTGGATCCTCGGTAGGATTTCCAAAGAATTGGCGTTGTTGGATAGCTGATATCAGTGATGGTTTCAACTTAAAATCACTTCGATTAATTGCTGGAGCAGCAATGCTATTATGGGGTTCTTATTGTGATGGAGCTGCGTACTCCTTCAGTGGACGGGTCCTTCGTTCTTCGACCATGTCTAATTCTGGATTAGTTTCGGTTTCAGAGGAAGAATTAGAGTCTGTTTCTGAATCAATCTTGATTTCGGGTTTGGGTAAAGGAATAGCGTGATTTAAACAGTAATCCCTGACTGTTCGTCTTATGGAAAGGATGCGTTCAGGTTCGTCCGTCAATTTTTCAAGTGGTTCTCCTTGTGAGCGAGTCCTTGGCATATAAATCGAAAAAGGGTTTCTGTTGCCTAGTCTAAATGCGCAACAGAAGAATCGTACTTAATTGACTAATCAGTCCCCGGCAACGGCGCCAAAAACTTGATCAGGACTTTATGAGTCTATTGGGATACTAACTGCAATTATACAATTTAGTCGTTCTAGTTTTAAATGATTATCGAACCCACAGAGACTGAGGATCAATCGCATATGATCTAATGTTACAATTGTTTAACTAAGCGATGAATATTTGGTTTTAGGGGGGAAAATAGTTTAATTAAAAACAATAGTAATAGCTATACCGGTATGTGATAGTCGGACTTCGGAAATTCGGTGAATCACTTGGCATATAAAGTATTTCGATAAAAACGAATTGTTTAAAAACCTGAGACATACACTCTCGTGTTCATGAAATAAGTCATGCTACTAAACCTAGTGGATGCACTTTAAATTTAATAACACTTTTTGAAAACAACTTGAGTTTAATTAATTTGTTAAAACACTCTCGTGTATTTAAAAATTAATGTTTCGTTACCACTATCTGGGACGAACCCCAGCTCTCGCATGCAGGTTCTTGCCTTAATTAATTTCCCACTCTCGTGGCAAAATCGTGTTAATTATCCTATCACTCTCGTGACAAGGTTAGTTAAATTAAACATGGAAATTGGAAACCATAAATTATTTATAAATTTTTTTAGCCAAGTTATCGCCGAATTCCTTCGGTGCTTAGGAGTCACATACCGGTACAAATGAATTTAGACAGACATAATATATTTAGTAACCATGCAACTTAAAATATAATTCATAAAAACAAATGACATAGCATAAGAATAATAAAAACCAATTGCATAAAAAACCTGTAAATAATGTTGCTGTGGTAATCTTGAGTGCGTACAAATTCCTTGCAATTAATTGAAATATATGATCGTGTTAATTCTTAGATGAAGAACTAACACTCTTGGAATTAATTTTGGAAACTAAAAGTTACAGTAATATAAATGGTTCAAAGCAAATAAAATATGATAATGCAGAAGGGCAGAAGTTTGGCTCTGTAGAAAAATCTCTGACCCTGTTCCATTAAAATGCCTCATATTTATAGAAGAGGATTTTTGCAGTTGAGAGAATTTAGGAACAGCTTGAGTGGAGTAAGACTCGGATTGATAGTTGCTGAAGTTGAGGAATTGTAGGAGAAGAAAACCGTCCACTACGTTGCCCACGTCTCCTGTTATGCATAACGTTGCTTTAAGCGTGTGACGGTCGTCACGAGGAGGTGACGGTCGTAATGTGCTTAAATAGCACGTTACATTCGTCAATGATGTGTGAAGAGCGTCCTTTAAGTTGTGAGCGCGTTACGCTCGTCATGGGGTGTGACGGTCGTCACAGCAACAAAATCTGCAGACATTGCAGATTTGGTCCTTTTTCTTATGATTCTTGGTTAGCTTCCTTCATGTGATCCTTTTTCACTGATTTGATTTGAAACATGTTGTACCTGTGAAAAGACACAAAAACTCGGAACAATCGGGAGTTAAGCGAGTTAATGTATTATGAAAATCGATAAAAAATGTAGTAATTATATGATACGATTTCTTGTTATCAATACGCGCCTGATCATACAAGAAATAAAACTATGAAATAATATGGGGGTCCTGGGATCGAACCCAAACCCTTTGGCAATTTCCAACGCCTCTTGACCAACTGAGCTAGCATGCTTTGTTGTATATGAAATAACAAATAAAGATTATATTGAGAAAACAAATTAACATATGCCAGACGCGCAAATTTTCAAATGGGCCAGTCAGGTCACGCCACGCCACGCCATCATCTTCTACCTCCTTCTGTTGCTAAAAGTTTAGACACTTTTACCTACAGACAAAAGTCTATAGCTATAGCCCTGTGTATTTTCATAATCCACTGCACGCATGATAAATTAATTCCAATGGTACCAATCAACTCGTGGCAACCTCTCGAGCATCATGGTACCACTCTTCATGGCCAATTGTCCCTGCAATCGAAACCCCTAAAAACGAAACCTAAACCCTAATCATGGAAAATCTCTGTATGGCTAACAAAAACGCAATTGAACATTTTCATTATCTTGCAAATGTTTCACTGAACAAGAATATCTAAAGAATTCATGCTACAAATGCCAGAATCGTGAGATTGAATTTCAAGAAAGTACCAATGTCGTGAGATACTTACAGTGAGTTTTTATGCATGAAACCGCTTGCTAATGATTGGGATGGACTCCTTGAATGCCCAACAAACGAATGAGATAGCTGGGAAGGCTTGAGATGGCCTGGAACTATTAAATCAGATTGCCACTTTTGTTGGGTTTTTTCAAGTTCTCTCTCAGCTTCTCACGCATCTAACCCTTGTGTTTTTTCTCTGCAAATGTTCTATATGTATCCTTGAATGGATTAGGGTTACAAATTTGCTCCAAATATTTTTCAATTAAGGTGATTGAATCATGATTTGATTCTTATTCAAATCTTTCTAAATCAAGCAAAACTAAATCTTTTTGTGTACAAACGAGCCTTGCACAATTTGATCTCATTGCCAGCTATACATGGACCTGAAATGTGCACAAATATCAAGGTTTAAATGATTTTGATATTTTCATGATTTTATTTTTATTTAATTTGATTTAATTGAAATAAAAATCAAAATAAATGACAAAAATAAAAAAAAGGCAAGTGGGAAGGGTCATGGGTCGTGGACCATGTTACAAACTCAATACAAGAAAAAAAATTGGGCCCATTTGACAAAAATTGCAATTTGAGACACTTTTGACTTTTGGCAATTTTGCAAAAAAAGTCAACTTTGCCAATGCATAACTTCCTCAATTTTGACCCTAGAGATGTGTTCTTGGACTTTTTAGAAAGTGCAAGATGTCCTCTAAGCAACACTTTTGGTCTCATATCAATTGAGTCTTCCATGTTCATGTATGAAGCTTTGACAACAAAGGTGTTTTTGTTGACTTTTCAAAATGACCTATAATGTCCAAATTCATAACTTCTTGTGAGTGCATATTTTGAACTTGGGAGATGAATATGGATTGTAAAGCATTGCATCCTATTCAAAATGAGCTTTGTATGGGTCATTCTTGATAAAGTATGAGAAAGTTATGCTTGGTCAAAATTGAGTTGACTTTTCCTATAAAACCCTAATTTAGCAACTTTTGGGTTTTGATGAATTGTGAGCAATCCTTGAGGAATCATGATCAACCCTTGATAAAATGATTAACATCACTTCAAAATTAGGATGTTGACCAAAAATATTGAGGTTTGACTGTATGGGGACCACAGTTGACTTTTGCCCTAGCACAGTCGATTTTCAAGCTTTTGAGCAATTGACTAAGAAAATTTTCTCTGTAGGGCTTGAAACTTGACATGGATGATCTTGAGAACATATTAGGACAACAGTGAGCATTTGAGACCCTTTGGACTCAAGTATCTTGATGCAACATGAAACCCTAATTTGAGGTAGACTGCCTTAGGAGAGAGTTTGTTTGGTCAACCCTTGGACTTCCCTAAGCAATTTGAGGACCTCACTTGAAATGTATTGAGAAATATGGGAGTAGTCCGGGATTCAGCTTCCCATAACTCCTCAGCAGTAGTCAGGGATTTATTTTCCTGGAGAAATATGCATCCCACATTGATACATCATAGCATATATATACGAAACGCATTTAGCACAATCTCATTCATCTTGAGAACGTTATGCATACATCTGCATTTAACTAACCCTTTTTCCCACAGGTAAAACATCAAGTTTTAGTATAAACCGACCAAATATTTATGTTGATGCTTCTTCCAGTGTTTACCATGATTCCTCCAAATGGAATCTATAAGCCCATTCCTAATACATCTTCGAGTGCAAATTTCTGGGCACTTTAGTGTTCAATCATCTTTCACCTTCAAGTCACGAATGGCGGATCCGCCAATCTAACTCTTCAGGTTTAAGAAGATTGAACAGAGGCAGCTATTATACCCCAAAATTTTCCCTCTCATAAGATCTCCATTGATTCAAGACTTCACATGTTTTGATCAGATCAAGACACCTCCTCAACACTGACAGCTCAAGATTAGGGTTTGAGTTTTCACAAGCACAATTGGACTTTCAAGGCTTAAAATTACTTTCATGTATCATTAGGAGCCATCAAGATTTCTTATGTCAAGTTTCAAGTCTTGGATCACAAAATTGCTCAGTCATTTGATCAGATGACCTAAAATCAACTATATTGGATAAAAAGTCAACTATTGTCAACTTGCAGTCAAACATCATAATTTTTTATCCATATCAATGTTGTTAACTCATATATGTCAATTGATCAAGTTTGGATCACAATTCCTCAAGAAATTTGATCATATCATCAAAAGGGCAAAATGGTCAAAATTAGGGTTTTGACTGAGGAGGTTCAATTTTTGACTTTTGACCTAACAAATGAATTATTGGTTTAAGAAATTATCTCAAGGATTCAAATGCACCATCTTGACCTAATTGCATAGTTCAAATCATATCTCAAGATTATTGGATTGACATATGAATTTTAGTCAACTGATGAAAAGTCAATTGTACACTGAAAAGTCAAACTTTGACTTTTTGATCAAAATCAAGTTTCAAAGATCACAATTCATCAAGACATGTAAAAATATGAAACTTGTTCATCAAGAAATTGAAAAGTCAAAATTATCTTTGAAAAGTCAAAATTCTAAGACTTAGAATTTTTTCTAAGTGTTAGAAAGTTCATATTTTTTCATAACTTTGTGCTAAATATCCACCATGACGCAAAATGATTCAAGGAAAACTTCCAACATGAAATTTGTAGATCTCAATGAGATATAAAACATTGTAGGAGAGAACTTTTTCTAGAAATGCTTGGAATTCAAGTTATGAATTTATGAAGTCATGTCCATGAAACTAAAAAGACTTAGTGAAATTTTGCCCTAGTTAGTCACGATTTTGACCTAACTTCATGGCAACTTTTCAGCTAGTTCCAAATCGAATCTTCAAAAATCTCCAACATGAAGGTTGTAAAGCATGTTACAAGCTTTCCAAAATTTCCAAGAACTCATTGAGATCATACTTGAGCTAAGAGAATCGAAGGCAAGAAGTTAGGGTTTCAAACTTGTTTTTGAAGTCATTTTCATGATGAACATTTGATCCAATCCATAGCCATGTTGCATAATCTTCACTTTTTAGGCCTCAAAATTGTTTGTAACTCCATAATTAATGGTTTACACAAATGATTAGGCTCTTATCCAAGTGTTTGAAGCTTTGTCCAAAATGATTTTCCATTTATGGCACAAAGTTGTCATTTCCGTTTTGATAAAGCATCACTTTTGCAATTGTTTACTTCTTGAGCCTCTCAATTGTTTTCTATACATACAAGCAAATTCAAAACCAAAAGCAACATGTCTAAGGCCTCTACCAACTCATACTATGCTTGTACAACACTTTGAGACTTGTCTTCTCACTTTTCTTCAAAAGCAAGTTATAGAGCCAAAAGGCTAGAACTCAGAGACCTTGGGTGCATTTGATCTCTAACCTTTTCCATACATATGCACAAGTCTATTGAAACATAACACACGAGTTCAAGAACCCCATAACACTCCCAAGCACTCTGCAACTCAAAATCTTCCATAACTTGACAGTTTTGAACCTCACATAGCCATCTCCAAATCCACTCGTGCGTATTGATTTTTAACCATCCAAACACTTAATATACATCATATCAAATTGATTCAGGCCCCTGTTTCCTGACTGTAACCCTTTCATCACCATCCACCATTTTCAAAACTGAAGCTTACAACTTGACTTGAGTTGAGAGTTTCAATCATCCTCAAAGCAAAGTAGGAGTTGGAACACACTCAAGGAGGTCTAGGCAAGCTAAATAGATCATCACAACACCTTGAAAGTTGATCTTATTCAAAACAGGATCCCTACTTGCAAGGTAATCTTTCTGGTTTTTAAACTCTTCATACATGCATTGTTAAGTTTCCATTTTCAAAGATAAAATGTAGATATCATTACCCTGAAGCTGTACATATTCATAGTTTTCATTTATATTGCCTGAGCTTAGAGAATTTTAGGTTTGAATCTCTGAAAAAAGTTAGGTCAAGATTTGGTACTTTTAGAAATACATGTCCATCTTTGATTGTTAGTCTAAATTGTTTACATTTCTGGAATCCTGGTAAAATTTCTAACAAGTTTGATGTTGGAAGTTTTAAGAATGGATGAGAAATGAATGAATTACAGGGACCTTGGCTGGAGGTTGAAGATGAAGTCATTTCTAGGACTGTATTTGTGTTATATATTTATGGTTTTGTTTAAGTTAACGGATGTATATCTATCCAAGTGGTAAGGCATCGCGCGTATCATGTCAAGGGCGTGGGTTCAAGCCCCAGCGCTGCCACTTTTTCATTTTTTCAACATTTTCTTTCTGTTTTGCTACAAAGCCAGCGCGCCTGGGCCTCCAACTGGGCCTTCACATTTTTTTCTTATTCTGACCCCATGTATACTTATCACAACACAGTCCCAACTTTCTCTCTTTTTTTGTTATGTTTATTTTTTCTGATTACAAAAACAGTCTAGTGGGCCTAACAAAACAAAAACTATTTTTCTAACATACACCCTAAATACCATTTTCACCCCCTGATTTTTATTTTTATTTTTATATTTTATTTTTATTTTTATTTATTATTTTTATTATCATTATGATTATTATTATTTTTATTAATAAAAATCCCAAAAAATAGTTTATTTATTTATATATCTAATATATTTATATTCACTTATATTTTATTCCTTTAAAAAAACAAAAAGACAAAAATATTTTCTTAAACAAACTTAATTTATTTTTCTTAATAAATTAATAATTATATTTAGATTTAGTTATTTTCTTTTTTATTTAAAATTAACTTAGAATTTAGGTTTCTTTTAATTAATTAATTTCCATATTATTTTGATCAAACTTAAACCATTTTCTAAAAAACCCTAAAAATGCTTTCTAACTTAATTTCTTTTCTTAATTAGTTTAGGTTAACTTTCTTAATTTAATTAATTGTTTTTTTTAGATAATTAGGTCAAAACCAAACCCTTTCCTCAAAAACCAAACAAAAATCCATTTCTTTTCCAACACCAAACACACATCCTTGCTCACTTTTAAAACAACCACCAAACACTTTCAAAACATGAAATATTTTCAAAAGTCCAACACTTTGTATACATTCTTACGAAACGAGAACCATTACAAATTTTGCCTAAACGGAGGCGCCTTTTCAAAAATACTTTCAAAAACCTCCATAAAGCATATTTTCAAACAAAGAAAGTGATCTAGCAAGCATCTAAGAGCCCATAGATAACTATGGATGAAAAGGGTGCTAATACCTTCCCTTTTCCTAATCTACCCCCCGAACTCAAGAAATAATCTCAAAGGTCTTTCCTGTTCTTTTCCACCTTCCATTTTGGATAAAAGAAAAGTCGGTGGCGACTCTTGCTAACCGCAACAATTGCGATCAAACGCAAAACATCCCAAGTCAGTTCTCCCACCTTTTTACAGTTATCTACTTGTTGTTTTTATCTTGCCACACATCCTAGTTACTAGCGTTTATACAAAAATAATAAAACACGGAAAGATAAAATCCTAAACTATTACAACCATATTGAATATCATGAAAATATAAAGGCAAAAATAAAATAAAAGCAAGAAAAATGGGTCTTTAGATTTAGGCAGAAACACCCTTCAATTCTAAATTTTTTGGCTTCCTTCGATTTGGGGTATGGAGTCAGTGGAGTCATGCCCTTCAATTTTCCTTTCTGCCTCCTTCGACTGGGGGCTGGAATCAGTGGAGTCATGCCCTTAGATTTTCCTTTCTGCCTCCTTCGACTGGGGGCTGGAATCAGTGTAGGCGTGCCTTTCGTCTGGGCCTAGAAGTCAGAATGGTTCTGTCCTTCACTTGAGACTTGGAGACAGCAAGGTTATGGCCTTCGTTTGAGGCCTGGAGGCAGCAAGGTTCATTCCTTCATTTGAGACTTGGAGACAGCAAGGTTCTGGCCTTCGTTTGTGATTCGAAAGGCTTGTGCAGCTAGCCAATCGAAGGGTATAAAAAAATTGTCTTAAATTCTTAAAGTGCAACATCCAAACGTAACTACAGTCTAAGGGTTAGCACAAAAACCAAAGGGTCTCAAAGTCCAAAGCCTAACTAATTAAAGTTGAGTTTTTAGCATATGGGCAGTCAGAATCAAAAGCTAAAACATGGTCGAGATCCCTATATGAAATATCTACATGTGCATATGATATTAAAAAAGAATAGATTCAAGCTTGAAGGGAACTTACCTCTTGAAGTTCTTTGATCAAAGGGAACTGCAAGTGCCTTCCTTGGTGGAGAATGGGAGTTCGTTGGGACCTTTCTGAGGCTAATCCAGTTACCACTTTGTGAAAGCAGTCATTGAATCGAAAGAGGTTGTACGAGTGGATCGAAGGTTCTTTTATAACAAGTAATGGAATTACTCAAAGGCCTATTATATGGTAGTTATGGAAGTGGGTAGAAGGGTAGTTTGATGGTCACTTGGAGGGTGAATCGAAGATTCTTACTTTGTGTACAGAAGTGTTTGAAAAAGAATGTTGGGAAGTGTTTGAGAACTTTGATAATTTTCACAAGTGTTTTCTTGCAATCCTTCTGGCACCCCTAACATGCGTGGTGATGTCTCCTGTTTATAGACTGTACGGGCTGATGTTTTAGGAGGGAAAACAAAAGATTCAAACAAAAAAAGATATGTTGTATTTGTAGCTTTCGAGGGACAATGTTTTTATGCCATTTTGGTGCAAGGAATAAGGCAGCGTTGCAGGACTGTTATGCAGCAGTTTTAGAGTTTTATGGCCAGTGTATCAGGCCTGAACCTGGAAGCGCATGGGACTTGGTCAACAAATACCTTTGGCATCTCAACCTTTTGTCTTGATCCCCTAGTCTTATCTTTCGACCATACTCTTCAACAACCATTTCTTTTTTTCAAGTCTAAATACCCTTCGAATGACTCATGTAGGTATCCTTTGAAGGGGGCCAAATAAGTGTCTTTCGACCAGGCCCTTCATGGGTTCCTTCTAATGGTCCAAATACATGCTCTTGGGATGGGTCAACAAAACATGTCATTCGATTGGGACATCCAGACATGTCTGGAAAGTTCTTTGAATGCACCATCATGGTACTTCTTTCGTATGAGACAATGGCATAGTGCAGAAATTGTATGTTGAAGCAGGCCATTTCCAAGGGAGATATTGTCACTCAAATTTGCCTGCAAAGGGGCCACATGGCCAAACGAAAGAGTGTATGCAGGAGGTCCCTGCCTTGTGACCTTATGCAAACATGCTCAAACGAAAGTTTGTAAAAAGGGAGCCACATGTCCAAAAAAAGGGCATGACTAAGAGCTTGTGCTGAAGGATTCACACACCTCCAAACGAAGGATGCATGCAGGAGAGGAAAGGCTCAATCAAATATTGCAATACTGGGAAAGCCATTTCCGCAAACGAAGGAGGCCTGCAGGGGGTAAGATGTGCAATCAAAAGAGGGCTGAAGAGAGGCTTTGGCCTCCTAAATTGAAGGACATCATCAGGAGGCTTTTTGCCTTGTAAATTGAAGCTATTTGATGGGAAGTGTTGCCCTGTCGAAGCTTGTAACAAGTTGCTTCAAATGGTGACTTTGGCCTTGTGCATGTTAACATGGTAGGAAATTTTGCCTTGTAAGTCTTGGCTAACACGCAGGGAAGATGCTATGTGGCCAAACGAAAGATTTTCACAAATGTTCAAATGAAGTCTAGTGCTTAATCGAAACAGGAAATGAATTTTCCCAAATGAGTCCAATGCCTCAATCAAAGCATGAAATGAACTTGCCCCAAAGGAGTCCAGCGCCCAAACAAAAGATGCAACCAAAGCCAAAGTGTCCAGTCGAAGGATGCAAATTCGGAAGAAAAAACTTGCTTTTCCTTTAATTTTGTCAAAACGAGCATTTTCATCTGTTTTATATTTTTAGCAATTTCCTCTTTAATTTTGATGCTGAAAAATCCAAATATATATTTGTGTAAGCTTGAATTTTTGGGAGCCCTTTGTGAGAAATGTCTTGAGGAATGAGAGGGAAAATTTTGGGGTACAACACCTTCTCTTTCCATAACCTACCCCCCGAACTCAAAATCTTTAAAAAGGTCTTTCCTGTTCTTTTCACCCTTTCCTTTGTTGGATAAAAGAATAGTCGATGGCGACTCTTGCTAACCGTAACATTTGTGATAAAACGCAAAACCAGTAAAGTCAGTTCTCCCACCGTATTACAGAACTGACGACTCTACTGGGGATATGACACTAAAATTGGGGTTACCTTAGAGCTAGATCATATTTAAAATGCTTAACCTGTTTGACTCGCTTGCTTTACATTTCAGGTTTATGTTTGGGTATTCTTGTATAGATCATATACCTGGATCTGGTGCATATTAGGTAAGTAGCAATAGGTCGTGGAGACTGTACGGTGTAGACCAGTATGGTTGAAGCGATGGCTACGTTAGTGTGACATAATTTTTGGTACCGGTATCCTTTGTGTTGAATCAAGGAGAATATGGGGCCGCTGTTTGGTGTCATAAAGCACTAACTGACCTTAGAACCTTAGTTGATCAAACTTGGCCATTAGAAAGTAGTGAGATAGCTGGCTTCGGTGCAAAATTTAAGATTGGTTGATACTAGATACTACACTCATTGAGATTGGTCTTTTGGGATATTTCGACCGCGAGAAAAGATTGCTTGAGCTAAAACAATGCTCGATGAAGAAAGACCAGTAATATTGAGATTCCTTAGAACCCTATTACTTCTTTAGGACAGGTTGAACCACCTAAACTTAAAGAGGGTACTTACCTACAAACTCCATGCAAGCCTAAACTTAAGGCTACTTGTGTGACTTATTTGCATTCATTATCTAACAACTTCAACTCCTTGCAGGGCTTGTTTGTATTCATTATCTAACGACAAGAATTCCTTGCAGGACTTGTTTGTAGTCATTATTCAATAACATAGACTTCTTGCAAGGCTTACTTGTTTACGTCACTTTTCACTTTTGTTTGGTTCATAGCATACACATTATGACATCATGCTATAGAATTTTCATTAACCATTTCAAGGATCTCAAAGGGCATGTGATGCAGGTTATGATCAACCAAACGTCTAGCAAGGGGCGAGGGGATTTATTTTCCTCTAGCCAATGTCGTCAAAGCATGATATCTTGAGTAAGTGGCTATGACCCACTTGACATGGTGAGCTTGATTCTCGTAGAAGGACATTCAACGATACAAATTTCTTCAAATTGAAGCTGCAATCAAAATCCAACTTCTAACATTTTCTTGTATTTATCCCGCAAGATCCTTGAAAGCATTGCATCCACATATCATGTATGTCATTACATAACATATATTCTCAAGACAGGTTTCTCATTTTCTTGTTGTTTATTTCAGTAAGAAAAATGGCTCTCGAACAGACTGTCAGAGACCTCCAAACTCAAGATGCTCTGTTCCAAGAAATGTTCTTAAACCTATCCAAGGGGCAAGAGGAATTGAAAGCACTCCTCACTGAGAGCACGACCAAGAAGAATCCTGAAGACAACAGGGATGACCAGTTGGAACAATTGCAAGCTGAGATGGCAACGATGAGAATCCAGATGATGGGTCAGAAGGCTCTTATCCAAAATTTAGCTCGGGGGCAAGAAGAGTTAGGAATTCTCGTCAGCAAACTTCATCAGGACGAATACAGCAATATGGGACGAACGACTAGAATGGGGGATCAAATCATTAATCAACCTCCGATGAGACATGAAGTTGGCTTGGTTAAAAGTAGGTCTTCTCAGATTGCTACTAAATCACAAGTCCAACAACGACCTCGCCAACAATAACAAGGTGATCAACGTAAGCAGAATACACCCAAAAGACGATTTACTGAAATCAACATGTCATTGGCTCAAGCATTGCAACACATGTTGAAGGCCAAGATGGTTACATCAAAGGATCCTCCTCATAAGCCTTATACTTCTTCTTCCCGTAACAACCCTAATGAAAGGTGCACATACCACTCCAACAGTCCTGGGCATGCCACTAACAATTGTTGGGCATTGAAACAGAAGATTCAAGACTTGATTGATGAAGGAGTATTGGGATTCACACAAGATGGTCAGATTGAATTTTTCTATCATCCTCCAAAGAGACACCATCTGAAGTGAAAAATTTAGGTGGAGGAGCTCTTTGTTCATTCGAATTTTCATTTGTAATTTCTTTGTTCATTCAAACACTTATCTTTATGTCAGACTTTGGTTCTTCCCATTAATGCATTGCATATATTTGTCTTGAGTTAATCCATTCGTTTCACTATACTATGCTTTAACTTCCTTTTGTGATATTCAACTCTCGATTAAAAACTATAAGCCTTTAGAGGGAGTATGACAAAAACAATTCCATAATCTCATACAATATGCTTTTGAAATGACCTTGTTGACGATATACAGGCGTTGTTTCAAATCCTAAACAGTGGAGTTATAAGGAAGATAATCCTTAGTCAACCCCTTTGAGCCTAAGAAGTAGGAGTTTTATTTTTCATACAAATTGAAACCTTTAATCATAATCTGGGGCAGAGTAGTTTCTCACTTAATTCAAAAGCATATTCAGTCGCAAGCTTTCACTTCATAGTATAAAAAACAACGGTGATGGTTCCCCGTAAAGCAGGCAGTCATTATCTCTCAAAAGAAAAGCCCGTTAAGTCAAAACCTATGAAGGAGACTTAAGGAAAAAACCGGGGCATCCCGCTGACTGTAATCACAGAAGAGACAGTTCAGGAAAAATGTAGGGATAATAAAATTAAAAAAAAAGTGGTTGCTAAAAATCCTCAACAAAAAAAATATATTACAAAAAAAAATGGTGACTACCTTCTCAAATAAACTTTCAGTATCCGAACCATCACCAGAATATCAGGGCAAAGATTCCATACTTAAATGGAATCTAAACGCATAATTAACTGGGTATAGGACTGAAGAATATTATGGAGAACAGGAGGGTACAAATAAAATTCGAGCCTTTATCCTTTGTTTCTTAAATCGTGAATCAGGCCACGCTACAACCCTTAAAAGTCCTAGCTGAAGCATGGGTTAGTTTGAAAGCATACTATTACAAAAGGTATCCTGACTCCTATAAGGTTTACTATAAATCCTGAGTTGAATTCATATTCTTACCAAAAAAATTGTTTACTAAAAATGCATTTTTAAAACTTCAAGACAGACGTAAGCTTTGCATTTTTATGCCATTGTTTGCATATGACTAATTGTTCGACAATAGAGAAATTCGCACGACCGATATTCAATGAACGGAAATCCTCTCAATGGACAGAATCACCTCAGATGAAAAGACATTTCCAATAACAGGCCTTTCATAATCAAGGGGCATGACATGTTGTATAACAGATCTGGGGGCAGTCGAGTCAAGATTCAAGGAATCTCTCAAAAGTGCCGAATAGCCAAGGGAAGATCTCCATATGAATCACTTGGGGAATTGAACATAAGTTCCAGCAAAGGGCCATGTACGATCAAGCAAACATTTTCTGACAATGCTACAACACTTACTACTATGGACAGTGACAATTCTCTGCACCCTGTGAACGCGGACATAGTCGAAAAATACTACGCATGAAAAAAGACCTGCTAGGTTGACTGGCCTAGGCAAAAATAAGGGTATCCCGGCAAACCAAAAGAGTTCGGGAAAAAATTAGGGATATATAAATAAAACTATACACCCGAAAAGTCGAAAACCTGAAAAGGCGGCTTGGGCAAAAAAGGGTATCCTGGTGGACTGAAAATCTGAAAGGACATTCCAGGCAAAAGTTAGAGATTAAAGCATACGACTATGTCCCATCATCTCGTCACTTGTCTATCAGTAGAAGACTTATCACCCTGATCAGCATTCACCAAGGGCTCTAGAAGTAGAGGTATGTTCTAGTCTCCACAGAACCCCATAGATCCACTTCCATGAGATTATCCCCATAGAGTAATCTTCACAAGTTCATACATTCCCTGCAATTTCCACGGCAGATCACTTTGGCTGATAAAGGAGTATGATTTTATCCCCAGAAATATCACCAACCTACGAAGTTACAATCAGTACAGTTCATGGATTTTCTCTTCCCCAACTGAGCTTTTTCCTCCAAGGTTGTAAAACCCCTTTTCAGACTTCTGTTTTCCACTAGAGCTCATTTCCTTAACAGGGGTGTTTCCTCAACAAGAGTATTTCTCCAACAGGGTTTATTTCTCCAACAGTTTATCATCTTCTAGATATAGCTTAGATACAATCTAGATATAGATTCATTCTGACACTCATTCCAGGCTCTCTTCTAGATATAGTGCAGATACAATCAAGATACAGATTCATTCTCACACTCATTCCAGATCCATTTCTAGATACAACCTAAATATAGATTCATTCTGACACTCATTCCAGATCCACTTCTAGATACAATGTAGATACAATCAAGATACATATTCAATCTGACACTCATTCCAGGCTCTCTTCTAGATACAGTGCAAATACAATCAAGATACAGATTCATTCTGACACTCATTCCAGATCCATTTCTAGATACAGTTCACATACAGTCTAAATATAGATTCATTCTAACACTCATTCCAGATCCACTTCTAGATAGTGCAGATATAATCAAGATACAGATTCATTTTGGCACTCATTCCTGATTTCTCTTCCAGATACAGTTCAGATACAATCAAGATACAGATTCATTCTGATACTCATTCAGTACATCTTCTAGATATAGTTCAAATATGATCAAGATACAAATTCATTTTGATACTCATTCAGTATATATTTCAGATACAGTCCAGATATGGATATCATTCTAATAACCATTCAATACATCTTTAGATACAATCAAGGCATATATTTATTCTAACACTCCCCAACTTGAGTATGCTTTTACCATAAATCCCCGACTAAAATCCTCTCCTCAGTGAAGTTGCTACTATCCCTAGATAGTTGCTATAGAAGCTGGAATCAAATCAAAAACCAGTCAACCTTATCTTCCCCAGATAATTTGGAAGGTTATCCACCTCTTCCATCCCCAGTCAGGGTATAAATTCCCTAATAGAGTAATGAATAACCAATGTTCTTGAATTCTTCTCCCCAAGCAGGAATTAATACTCTCCAATCGAGTTTCCTCAAACAAAGAGCAAAAACCAATGTTCCCCAGTGGAGTTTCCTCAAAACAACAAGCAAGATTCCCCAGCGGAAACAATCCTTAGAAGATCGAAGATACACATACTCCCCAGACAAAGATGTTGCTCGAGTTTGCAAATGAACTTCAAAAACATGTCACATTCGTACATCATTTACAAACGTCATATCATATGTATACAATATGCATATTACCTAGCCTCATTTATTTTGATAACATTGTTACACAATGCATGTCATACATCATGACATCGCATATAACTAACTCTTTACCTTTCCATGAAAGATCAATCGACGAACATCATCAACTACTTATATAACCTGACAGTCTTCTCAAAGGCTACATCTGACAAAGGGCCATTTCAGAAATTTCCTCAGAGGGTCATTCTCATTATAGACATCTACTGGTTCATTTTAAATAGACTCAATGATTTATCCCGATTCATTTCCAGTAGATACTTTCTCTGGTTCAGTTAAATTGATCCTAAGATTTTTCAGATTCTTATTCAGTTAAAGACAATTCAAGACCTTTGCTGGTTCAGTTTAAATTGATCAACGATTTATCCTGATTCGTTTCCTGTAGATACTTTCTCTAGTTCAGTTAAATTGACCCTAATATTTTTCTGATTCTTATCCAGTTAAAGACAATTCAAGACCTCTGCTGGTTCAGTTTAAATCGACCAATGATTTATATTGATTCGTTTTTGATAGATACTTTCTCTGGTTCAGTTAAATCGAGCCTAAGATTTTTATGATCTAGTTAAAAATAATTCAAGACCTATGCTGGTTCAGTTTAAATAGACCAATGATTTATCCTGTTTCGTTTCCGGTAGATACTTTCTCTGGTTCAGTTAAATCGACCCTAATATTTTTCTGATTCTTATCCAGTTAAAGACAATTCAAGATTTCTACTGTGTCAGTTTAAATCGACCAACGATTTATCCAGATTCATTTCCATAGATACTTTCTCTGGTTTAGTTAAATTGACCCTAAGTTTTTTCTAATTCTTTTCCAGTTAGTGAAAATTCAAAACCTCTGCTGGTTCAGTTTAAATCGACCAGTGATTTATCCTGATTCATTTCCGATAGATACTTTCTCTAGTTCAGTTAAATCGACCATAAGATTTTTCTTATTCTTATCCAGTTAAAGACAATTCAAGATTTCTGCTGGTTCAGTTTAAATCGACCAACGATTTATCCTGATTCATTTCCGTTAGATACTTTCTCTGGTTTAGTTAAGTCGACCCTAAGATTTTTCTGATTCTTATCCAATTCAAGACCATTCAAGAACTCTGTTGGTTCAAATTAAATCGACCAATGATTTATCCTGATTCATTTCTGGTAGATACTTTCTCTGGTTCAGTTAAATTGACCCTAAGATATTTTTGTTCCAATTAAAAACAATTCAAGACCTCTGCTATTTCAGTTTAAATCGGCCAATAATTTATCCTGATTCTTTTATGATAGATACTTTCTCTGGTTCAGTTATATCGACCCTAAGATTTTTCTGATTCTTATCCAGTTAAAGACAATTCAAGATTTTTTCTGGTTCAGTTTAAATCGACCAACAATTTATCCTGATTTGTTTCTGTAGATACTTTCTATGGTTCAGTTAAATTGACCCTAAGATTTTTCTTATTCTTATCCAGTTAAAGACAATTCAAGAACTCTGTTGGTTCAGTTTAAATCGACCAATGATTTATCCTGATTCATTTCCGGTAGATACTTTCTCTAGTTTAGTTAAATCGACTCTAAGATTTTTATGATTCTTATCCAGTTAAAGATAATTCAAGACCTCTGATGGTTTAGTTTAAATCGACCAATGATTTATCCTGATTCGTTTTCCCGTAGACTCTTTCTCTGGTTTAGTTGAATCAACCCTAAGATTTTTCTGATTATTATCAAGTTAAAGATAATTCAAGACTTCTGTTGGTTCAGTTTAAATCGACCAATGATTTATCCTGATTCGTTTTTGGTAGATACTTTCTCTGGTTCAGTTAAATTGACCCTAAGATATTTCTGATTCTTATCCAGTTAAGACAATTCAAGATTTATGATGGTTTTGTTCAAATCGACCAACGATTTATCCTTATTCATTTCCGTAGATACTTTTTATGGTTTAGTTAAATCGACCCTAAGAATTTTCTGATTCTTATCCACTTAAAGACAATTTAAGACCTCTGTTAGTTCAGTTTAAATCGACCAATGATTTATCCTAGTTTGTTTATGGTAGATATTTTCTCTGGTTCAGTTAAATCGACCCTAAGATTTTTCTGTTCCAATTAAAAACAATTCAATACCTCTGCTGGTTCAGTTTAAATCGACCAATGATTTATCCTGATTCATTTTTGGTAGATACTTTCTCTGGTTCAGTTAAATCGACCCTAAGATTTTTCTAATTCTTATCCAGTTAAAGAAATTTCAACATTTCTGCTGGTTCAGTTTAAATCGACCAACAATTTATCCTGATTCGTTTCTGTAGATACATTCTCTGATTCAGTTAAATCGATCCTAAGATTTTTCTGATTCTTATCCAGTTAAAGACAACTCAAGACCTCTGTCAATTCCATTTAAATCAACCAATGATTTATCCTGATTCATTTCAGGTAGATACTTTCTCTTGTTCAGTTAAATCGACCCTAATATTTTTCTAATTCTTATCCAGTTAAAGACAATTCAAGACCTCTATTGGTTCAGTTTAAATCAACCATTGATTTATCCTGATTCGTTTTCCGGTAGACTTTTCTCTGGTTCAATTGAATCGACCCTAAGATTTTTCTGATTATTATCTAGTTAAAGATGATTCAAGACTTTTGTTGGTACAGTTTAAATCGAGCAATGATTTATCCTGATTCGTTTCCAGTAGACACTTTCTCTGGTTAAGTTAAATCGACCCTAAGATTTTTCTGATTCTTATCCAGTTAAGGATAATTCTAGACTTCTATTGGTTCAGTTTAAATCAACCAATGATTTATCCTGATTCATTTCCAGTAGACTCTTTCTCTGGTTTCGTTAAATCGACCCTAAGATTTTTCTGATTCTTATCCAGTTAAAGACAATTTAAGACTTCTGCTGGTTCAGTTTAAATCGACCAATGATTTATCCTGATTCATTTCCGATAGACACTTTCTCTGGTTCCGTTAAGTTGACCCTAAGATTTATTTTCATTCTTAAATCAAGAACATTTGCTGGTTCACTTTAAGTCACCCAAAGATTTATTCTAATTCTTATTCCAGTCAAAGTCAACAATTACTTTAGATGGCATCTATAAGCCCGTCTCCGATGACTCTCTTTCACCTCTTCAAATGGCATATATAAGCCTATTCTTGATACAATCAACCAACAACGTCACTTCTTGCACAGGCGAGTGCAAATTTCTGGGCACTTAAGTGTTCAATCATCTTCTACCTTCAAGTCACGAATGGCGGACATGCCAATCTAACTCTTCTGGTTTAAGAAGATTGAACAGGGGCAGCTGTTGTACCCCAAAATTTTCCCTCCCATTTTTCTTCAAGACATTCTTCAAAGGCTTCTAAAAATACTCAAGCTATTCAAGAGTTGACTAGTCAAGATGCATCTCCAAAGACAAAGGCCCATAACTAGGGTTTGGATTTTCTCAAGGAAATTTGGATTAAAAAGGTATCAAGTGGCTTCCATGGTTCTTTATAGGTCCTTTACAAGGTCCATGTCAAGTTTGAAGGCCTACATCACAAGTTTGCTCAATTAATGGCTCAGATGAGTGAAAGTCAATTGTATTGGTCAAAAAGTCAACATACAGTCAAACTTCAAGATTTTTGGTCAAAATCAACATTTTGAAGTGATATCCATCATTTGATCAAGGGTTGATCATGATTCCCCAAGGAAAGCTCTCAAATCATCAAAAGTCAAGATTTGTCAAATTAGGGTTTCCTTAGGAGAGGTCAACTGAACTTTGACCAGGCATAATTTTCACATGATTCATCAACTTTTCCCCAACCAAAGCTCATTTTGAAGATTTAATTCTATACAACTTTTCTTTTATTCTCAAGTACAAAAAATGCTTCATTTGGAAGATATGAGCTCATATATTATAGGTCATTTTCAAAAGTCAACAAAAGACACTTTTTGTCAAGGCAACTTACATGCAAGATGAGCAAAATTGAAGTTTTGAACTAATGGGCTTAGTTTTTGATGTTCAAACATGTTTATAAGATGTTATATGACCTCTAAAAGTTATTCACACATTTTTATAATTTTTATTGCTTTTATTTGAATTTTTATTCATTTAAAAATGAATAAAATCAAATAAACATGAAAATAATGTGTGAAGGCTTGGGCCTTTGGATTCCACTCCCTTTGTAGGCCCGTGACAAACTCAAGCCCAACCAACAACGTGTCTAGGTTCATGCAAATGGAAAATGGCAAGAAATATTGCAAGTTTGGCAAGAATTAAAGTTGTTTTATCCTTGTTTAAATAATGCCATCATGGCTTGATTCCATTCCTTATTTGTCAGCTCATTCACTCATCTATATAATGCAAGAAAGAGCAAACCAATAGGAGCACGAAATATTTTCACAAAAAGCTTTCCAAAAGCTCTCCAAAAAGCTCTCCAAAATCTCCCAAAATTTCTCAAAGTTGCAAAAATTTGTAACTACATTTACATGCGCTATTAATCCAAATAAACGGCCAAATCACATTCCCGAGGCTTCCAGGAATTAAACCATGTTCATAACCAAGCCCTTTCAAGTCCAAAACGCCTTCTCTCAGGCATTATTAACCGTTGCTGACATAATTACTTTGTTCATATGCATCATTGGACATTGTCCTCTTTTATCATTCAAATACCTTTTATCCATAAAATAGAAGTTGTCCAAACACTCTTGGCACGACTCTAACACCTCCATCATCATTTTCCAAACCTCACTTTGTACCTCTGCAACTTGACTTGTCTAGAATAATTGAGGCACTCTCAATCCAAGGTAGGCATTGCAAAAGCTTCCTAGGAGTTCAGTGAAGCTATCCAGATCATTCTAACACCTCCAGAAGTGCTCTAACTTCAAAATCAATTCTCACTTCCGAGGTAAGTTTTCTAAACTTTGAAATCTCTGTACAAGGATCATTTACATTTATTTTCTAAAGAAAAAATGTAGATATCATTGCCCTGAAACTAACCATGTCTTTAGTTTTCATTTATGTTGACTGTGTGATGAGAATTTTGGAATTTAAGTTTCTGAAATATTAGGTTTCAGTTTGGTACCAAGCAAAATCCGTGCTCATCTTTAACCTATAGCTTTTATAATTTACATGGTTGAATTCGTGGTGAAATTTGGAACAAGTTTGGTTTTGGAAGTTTTCAAAAAGGTGGAGAAATGGAAGAGTTTGAAAAATCAAAATGTTGATGTTGTTGTTCTGGCGCGAGGAAGAAGATGAAGTTCATAAATTTGAACTTGTGAGCATGTTTTATAATATATTTAGCTGAAACTGTTTTATGACCGGATGAAACAGCCACCCTAGTGGCAACAATATGTGTGTGTAAGGCGTTAGTGTGCTAGGGCAGGGGTTCGATCCCTACCTCTAGCATTATATTTTTTAACATTTTCTTTGTTGATCAGGTGCAAGAAACTCCAGCGCACAATGATGCACTCTCTCATCAACACCATTAGATCTCATCAAGCCTGATTTGGATGCTTCTAGTGCACCGTCATACCCCAATTTTTAACCTAAGATCCTATCTTCATTTGCATTATTTCATATATACATCAAGGTCGCGAAATATGGTCGATTTTGAATGTTTCACCTTCGAGCTTTGACTGTGTAGAGATTATCAAGTGTTGTGAGCATTTTAGCTTATGAATGACTAACCATTAATCAAGCACAAAGTGTATGTTTTGTTTTTTTGATTTCATGTGCAGGAAATAGGTCTGAAAGAAAAAGCATCGGACGTCACACATCAATTAGGGTTTCGAGTCTCGGGACAGAAATATGGTCGATCGTTTATCCTCAAAGGCTGGTTCATCAAAATAATTTCAGAGAATCGTGTGTTTATTTCCACACTTTGTCCAACAGATGGTCTCAAGCGTCTCTGAAATTTTCCAGAAAGAACAGTCGAAGTTCTACTGCCATTAGTTCATGTGTGTTTCACATTGCTTTAAAATACAAGAAAACCAAGCTATGCAAGTCATTTTCGATCACTTCGACCAAAAGTCAAATGCAAGTTTTTCTCATGACGCGGGGTGAATTTTGTCAAAATGGTATGATTAAATTCAAAACCGTTCTAGAAGAATTTACTCGGAATACTTGGAAATTTTTTTATTTGAGTTCAAGCGATAATTAAAGAAGAGCTACCAAGAGATCTAATTCAAGAATAATCATTTATCGCATGAAATATTTATTCAAGATTATTTTGTGTGATTATTTTGGTGGATTTACATTATGGTTATTTGAACACACATGAAGCATTTACTAAGGAGATATTAGAAAAAGAAATTCGATTCAAATAATCGTTCATCACAAGATTAATTACATAAGGGTTGTTATTTGATTACAAAATTAATTCATGTGATTTATTTGGATCTCTATTACAAAATGCAAGGTTAAAGTCTAAGGCTTGCATTATCATTTATTCATCATTCAACAATTTATTCAAGTATTATTCAATTCTTTCCCAATTCAAATGGAAGACCTTGAATTTTTATCAAGACATATCAAGGTTCAATTTCAAATGAAGATTCAAAGTTGTTTACAATTACAAGGGAATTGAGAATATATTGAAGAATACACATCCCTTCATGTTACAATTTACTTGGATTTATTGTTACAAAGTTACAAAAGAAATTCAAATTTTCTACATGAAAATCAAGCTATTGTTCTTGCTGCAAAACAGCCTAATGTTGCCCATTTTTTCAGCACTATTTTAATCCAATAACAGTCCAATTCTTAAGTATAATAATGTCCATTTTCTCCAACCTTGTTTCAACAAAAACCATGCCAAGTTGTTGTCCTAATCTGCGCTGCAAAACAGTCCAAAATGCAGCCCATAAGACAAAAATCTACACCTTTGCTGCTACAAAAACCAGTCTACAAAACTTCAAACATTGCACTAAAATGCATACTTCAAAAAGATGTCTCATAAAACATCAAAACAGAGCCTAAAATAGTACAAATATCTATTATTTTCCCCCCTAAAACCCCACACATTTCACTATAAATAGAGGCCTCTTCATGAACAGAATGAAAAAAAAAACAACTCAAAAGAAAGGAGATACAACAAGAGAAACACAAAATTCAGCAAGAAGAAAAAAATAGAAAAAGAGCTTTTGTTCAAGAATCACAGTAGGAGAAAAACAAAAAACACACATAGAAGATTAAAGGAGGGAGAACTTACTGTTTTTTTTTAAGCTCCATCGGAGAGACTCCGATAGGTATTCTTCTTCCCATTATTTCTGCAAACTTTTTCATATATACATCCATGCCTGCCAAATTTATTTGCATAGCTATTCATTTTCATGTTGGGATCACTTATATATGCTCAACCTATTGATACCAAGCAAAACCATAACTATTAGGGCCTGTTAGCCAAAGGGACAGAATATCAAAATAAAAAAAAAACTTCGACCTGTTAACATACTGTTAAACCTGCATAATCTGTTAAAACAACAAATCAAATATTAATTATTTTTCCTCCAAGATGCCTAACCTATTAACAAAATCAAACCTGCGTCAGAACTCAACAACTTTGTTTTTCTGCTAAAAACGCTCTAATAATATAATCCATCAAACTTTACTTGTTTCTGTTGGCAGTATGATGCCTCAAATTTGTCGTTGCTGATACTAATGCATTGCAAACTAGTTTAAAGAAGTCCCCATCCTCGCCAACTTTTCTCTTCCACCAAACACCATCAACTTAACTTGTCAAACAAAAACAACCACAACAACAAGAAAACATCATCAACGTCATAAAAATCTCCTAGATACTATCACTAACCCATTGAATCCCGAAAACAACTATGTTTCCCACTTTCCACTTCCCTTCCCTATGCCCTACCTTTCGTACACTATGGATCGGTGATTTACAGTACTGGATGGATGAAAACTACCTTTACACCTGTTTCGGTAACACCGGCAAGGCGACATATGTGAAAGTGATTAGGAATAACCAAACTATTCAATTGGAAGGTTAGGATTTTAATACTCGTGCTAATGCTGAGAGAGTGCTTCATACATACAACAAAACCATTATTCCAGATGGTGGCCAGAGCTGGGCTACTTTCAGTGGTGCGAAGAGGCCGAGGAGTCAGGATTTCAAGAAAAGGGTTAATTCTATTTGTATTGGGAGAGATGTTAAGGGTTATTGGGAGAGGGATAAGTCTTCTGGTTCTAATGATTTAATGTTTCACTCCGAAACTTGGGAGCCTGATCGGGTTCGACAAGATAAAATGATTGTTGATGTCAAATAGAAAACTAGTGATGACAAGGGTATCAATAAGGTTAGTAAGGAGAAGGTTCCTGAGGAAAAAGATAGATAGTATCAGTTGGATGTTCCTGAGAAGGAAAAGAGCAAAAATATTGTAGCCTTTCTAGAAACTGGGTCTGGGAAAATGCATTAGATCTATACATGACACTTTAAATCAGCAGAATAAGAAAATTCTTGTAGTGTTTTTGGTTCCTAAAGTTCCACATATTTACCAGTATGCTGGAGTAATCCGTGAGAGAGAGAGGAGTGTTTTTATCCTTTTATTAATTGTTTTTTATTAGAAACAGGTTCCGTTGGGAATCAATAATAATAATCTGCTATCCCACTTCCCAACAACCAGCCGCGACGTTCTTCTCTTAGTACTCTAGGGTTTTCAAATCTTTCTTATTTCTTTCCTCCAAACTGGGTCAGCCCTTTGGGCCTTTTGGCCCAATCCCAAATCAATATTCCTTATATTTTAATTAAAATATAGTAACAACAGATAATTAGCTTAATTCAGTTGGCAAAACACACTACTAATAATCAAAGAGACACGAGTTCAACCCCTACTAGGACATTTTTTTCGTTTTTGTTAGTTCTTTAGCCTTATTTCCCAAAAAAATATTGGTAAATCTTATAATTAATTTAGTTTAGTCTTAAATTAGTATTAATTTAGAATTCTTTTAGTTAGTTTAGATTTAGTTTAAACTTTTGAATTTTGTTTATTTTAGATTTGATTCAGTAATTTTTAGAATTATTATTTGTCTTAGATTTAATTCAGTAAATTTGGAATTTTGTTTTAGTTAGTTTAGAAATATTTGGACAAATTTAGAATTTTGATTTAGTTTAGGTTCAATTTAATAATTTAAGAATTTTAATTTAGTAACTTTGAAATCAATTTAATTTATATTAGATATGATTTAGTAACTTTAGAATTAATTTAATTAGATTAAATTTAGTAATTTTAGAATTTTAAGTTTAATAAATCTTAGAACTTTAACTTGATTTAGATGTAATTCAGAAATTTCATAATCTTACTTTTTGTTTAGAATTAATTTAGTAATTTATATATCTTCTTTAGATAATTAGTTACCTTCTCTTTCGTTTTTTTAATCGTCTTAGTCCTTTAGAATTAAATATCTCACTGCCTTTCTTGTTATTAATTTATTCGTTTAAATTTCTTTTCTTGCGAATTCTCGATTACTTATATTGTGATGTTCATCTTATTTTCACTTTGTTTGCGTCTATTCCAAGGGAAATGTTTTAACTTTGTGGACATCATGTCATCAAATATAATTGATACGATCATGCGAATACCCTGATTCATCTTTTTCCTATTTACTCTTTTTGCCAAACTTAAGTCGATTTTCGTAAAATATTCAATTTTCAAACTCACACCTTTTAAGTCAAAACTTCGACACTAGGTCGTCGTATCTTCAAAATCTCGTCCATACCCATTTTTTAGCCAAATGAATCATTTTAATCAAACAAACAATTTAAACCAAAAAACAGATATTTCAAAAGGTTCTTATAGGTTACTATAGATGCATTGGGTGCTAATACCTTCTCATTGCATAACCAACCCCCGAACTCTAAATCTCTTTTCAAAAACGCATTGTATTTTCATTACTTTTAAGTACTATTTTACATTGCATATTTAAGGGTTTTATTTCTCTCTTTTCCCTTTTCCCTTGGAAATAATAAAGCGCGGTGGCGACTCTTGCTTTGTGAGTCGAGTTAATTAATAGCTCGATCTCTGATTTACCCCGCTACATTATTTATCGCCACACGCGCCTTTCCACTATGAACCATCAAAGGCTGGCCATACTGGATTACAAACAGGCGCCTGGGCTTAGTTGTTTTGGGCCTTTTTATTTTTACTTTCTAACACCACCCAATTGCTTTTACAGTTCAGGCCCATTAAATTCTTTTTTTTTTTGTTTTTTTTAATTAAATATTTTCTTTTCTTTAAATAATTTTATTTAAAATTAGAAAAAATCATAAAAATGATTAACAAAAATTAGCTTTAGGTTTTTAATTAATTAATTTAATTTTTGACAAATAAAATTAATTTAATTTAATCACTTTGATTATTAGAGTTAGGTTTTAAACTTCAAATATCTTTTTTAAATAAAACACCAAAAATATTTTCTAAATGCCTAGAATTCTTTAGATTTTAATTAATTAATTTAATTTTTGATAAATTAATTTAATCACACCTTGTTTTATTTTAAATAATTAAATTGTAAATCAAATTAGAATTAGGTTTAATTTTTATTTCACATTTCAAATATGTTTTTCTAAAACAAAAACAACAAAATCTTTTCTTAGATGCTTAAGAAATATTTTAGGGTTTTTCTTAAACATTTTCCCCTTTTCACCATCTTCGCGCACTTTACTTTCGCATTAATATTCTCCAATATTATAAATGCTCAAAGTCTGTAATAGCTTTAATTAGGACTCATTTACATTTCATCCCCATTCATAAATTTGCACCCCCATTCCCGAAGTCTTGTAATAGCGTAGAACATTTAATTTCTGCAATTTACTGCTTTCCTTATTACTGTTAGTAACCAGGGTTTGTATGGCAAGATTAAATTCAAGTGTTAGATAACCTAATATCAAAGACAAATACTTGAAATCAAAACATTATTCACACACACACCTCTAGGGTAAACCTCACTTGTTGCCTCGGATAAAAAGCAGTCATGTCCCTCGAACGTGGAATGCTTTAGCAAAGACCCTCGGTTAAAATATCGTAGTCCCTCGATGACCCTTTGATGTTGCCTTCGGTAAATGATCTTAGTCCCTTACGATAATTTCTAAAAGTGTCTTACAAGTTGCCTTCTACGACTGTACGATGACCCACTCCTGTCCCTCACATCCAATGATAGGGCTCTCTACTAACTAATGGTAGGATAACACTATCTAAAGGAGGAGGAAAAGAACAAATACTTTTTGAGTAGGTAGATCGCTCGTAATCTCTTTCTCACAAATTAAAACAATCTTCACATCTCACACTTTCAAAATAATTACTTTCAAAACATTTTATAAATACTCTTGAGGACATATACAAGGGTTATTATAAAGCAAACTGCCTTACATTGGCATTTTCAAAACATCTTTCAAAACAACACTTTCTTTCAAATAAATATTTTCAAAACAAACGTTTTGTATATATTCTCAACTATACAAGAATCATTACAAAATTTCCGCACTTAGGAATTTTCAAAATATTTTCAAACTTACACAAACACAAAGCATTTTTCAAAAGTGAGCTAGTAATTAAGATCCCGTAGATAACTACGGATGAAAGGGGTGTTAATACCTTCCCTTTTCATAACCTACCCCCCGAACTCAAGAAAATTCTCAAAAGGTATTTCTTGTTCTTTTCACCCTTTCCTTTATTGGATAAAAGAAAAGTCGATGGCGAATCTTGCTATCCGCAACATTTACGATAAAACGCAAAACCAAAAGTCAGTTCTCCCACCGTATTACAGAACTGGAGAATTTACTGGGAAAAGTAAATTAAAAGTGGATTTACCTTAAGAGCTAGATCACCTTTATTGCTTTACTTGTTTGCCTTGTATGCTTTATATTTCGGGATATGCTTGGTTTTATTTCTTGTATAGATCCTATACCCGGATCTGGGGCATTTTAGGTAAGTAACAATAGATCGTGGAAACTGTACAGTGTAGACCGATATGGTTGAAACGATGGCTACGTTAGTGTGACACATTGGTTTGTACTGGTGTCCCTTGAGTCAGACAAGGGGAATGATGGGCTACCGCATAGTGTCATAAGCACTAACATACCGTAGAACCTTAGTTTACACAACTTAGCCATTAGAAAGCAGTGAGATGGTTGGCTTTGGTGCAGACTAAAGTTGGTTTATACTCGATGCTACACTCATTGAGATTGGACTTTCGGGATATTTCGGTTGCAATTTAGATGCTTGTGCTGAAACAATGCCTGGGAGAAAGATCAGTGATATTGAGGCTCCTAGAACCCGGTTACTTATTTTAGGACAAGTTGAGCCAACTAAAACTTCAAGAGGGTACTTACCTGCAAACTCCATGCAAGTCTAAACCTAAGGCCTTGTGTGTTTTGTATGATTAATTGTTTAAACATGAAATCATAACATCATGACATCATACCATATATTTTTCACTAACCATTTCAAGGACCTAGGGATTTATCTTTGTTTTTTTATAGGTTATGGTTTCCACTCGCAGAAACACTATCTGGATCAATTTTGTGAAGATACCTTCTCAACTTAAGGAGTTAGTCTCAAGGGTTCCCAAAAGTTCTCCATTCATCAAAAGGCATGGTCGACTACTCAGTTTGGTTACCTCAGGTTTTGAGGAAGATATGATGAGTGTTCCATTCTAGTTCTTTGATCCTGGACATCACTGCTTCACCATTCTCGATTATCAGTTGGTACCCATAATGGACGAGTTTTCTTAAATGTTGGGAGTGCTTGTTCTCAATCAAATACCTTTCACTGGTTTAGAGAAAGATCCACAACCTGAAGAAATTGCATCAGCCTTACATCTGAAGCGGTCCGACATTATAGCTAATTGGGAAACAAGAAGTGGAGTCAAGGGTTTTCTTGCTAAATTTCTGTTAGAGAAGACTCGACTACTTTTGGATGTTATGAGTTTTCAAGCTTTCAAAGAAATCTTGGCTTTGCTAATCTATGGGTTGGTGCTATTCCCTAATCCAGACCAACTCGTAGATGTGAACACCATCAAAATATTTATTTCTTGTAACCATGTGCCTACCTTGCTCTAAGACATTTTGCATTCTCTTCAAACTCGTACTATGAGGAAGCAAGGAACTCTTATGTGTTTCATACCTTTTCTATCTAGGTGGTTTATTTCGCACCTTCTCTGATCAGTAATGAAGAATGAACAAGGTTTGAGGTGGTCTCAAAGGATGATGTCGCTTTCTCATTCAAATATCTATTGTTGTTCCCGATCTCTGGAAGATATTAATATCATTGACCATTGCGGGGATTTCCCTATTGTTCCACTCCTTGGCATTAGGGGGCGTATTACTTACAACCCTTCTTTGTCTCTAAGTCAATTTGGTTACGCTCAAAGAGATGGTCCTCATGACACACTTATCCAAGGTATTGTGTTCGACTCCGAAAATGATCCTCAATGTTATCGTCGAAGGTTTATACGTGCTTAGGGCATGGTAAACAAGGTTGATAGTAAAACTTTAGGACAAACGAATTATATTCCTTTGGAGCCCTATCTCAAATGGGTACGAGCTCGCGCTCAAAACCTTATGATGTCGTATCCCGTTGTCTTACCAGAAATAATGGAGCATGTTACCGAGGGGGGTATCCCTTATACCATTCTTCATCTAGACATGCCCACTGACCCCGAAGAATTGCAGAAGTCCTGGATTCAACTCATGGAAGAACGGGACACCTTTGAAACTCAATTCTATACAAGTGAGAAGAAAGTGTTGGAGCTTACAAAGCAACTTCACGAGGAGCAAAGTCTTAATGAATACATTGACACAAAGAGGAAGCGTTTATGGGAGATTTGAGTCTTAGGTTTTAGAAGTTCATATTGTTGTCTCTTTGAGACCCTTTTGCTTTTCATTGTAAGCCCAAGAGGAAATTGTAATTTTGAACTTATTAATGCAATCTTTGTTTCTGTTTTATTTTTTTGCTAGAAAATTTAAATCTCTTAAGGTCCTTGAAAACATTGCATCCACATATCAAGCATCATTTAATAAGCAGGTTTTCCAATACAAGTTTCCTCATCTACTTACTGTTTATTTCAGTATAAGATGACTCTCGAACAAACTGTCAAGGATCTCCAAAATCAGCATACAAAATTTCAAGAGACTCTTCTAAATTTGGCCAAAGGGAAACTAGATATGATGGCGCTCCACACTACGAAAAAGAAGACTAAGAAGCGGGTTGTTATCATCAAAATGGGGAGAATATTCAAAGGTCCTACTCGGCTGGCTCAAGCAAATGATGCTTCCTCTAAGGAAGACAAAAACCAAGAGGAGGATGGCAGAAGTGTCAGAGGTGAAGATAGAAACAATCAGGGTTCCGAAGATGAAGACTACTCTGACGAACAGTATCCTCCTTGTTGTACCCCAAAATTTGCCCTCCCATTTTCTCAATATTTTCTCATCACAAGACCCTTGGAGCTCAAGATCCAGTTAGGGTTTCCTCTGCTCAAGACTTCTCCTTGCACTGTTGACCCAAATTAGGGTTTGTGTTTGCACAAAGATGTTTTGACCTAAAATGCCTAAGATGACTTTCATGCTTCATGTTGGACTCCCAAGTCTATCCATACCAAGTTTCAAGCCTTGATTCCAAACTTTGCCCAGTCAATTGGACAGTTGACCTAGAAATCAGCTGTATTGGGAAAAAGTCAACTATGGCCAATTGATAGTCAAAAATCATGATTTTTGACCCACATCAACACAATGAACTCATATGAACCATTTGATCAAGTTTGAATCACAATCCCCCAAGAAATTTGATCAGATCACCAAAAGGGCAAAATGGTCATTTTTAGGGTTTTGACTGCACAAAGGCAATTTTTGACTGTTTGACCTAACCAATGGCAAACTAAGCTCGCCTATGGACTCAAGAACCCAATGGAATTGTATTGACATGCTCAACAAGTTCAAAAGATCCCAAATGCACAAGATTGACAGTTGAATTTTCCAGTCAATTGATCAATTTTGACTGTATACTGAAAAATCAAACTTTGACTTTTTGGTCAAAATCAAGTGTCAAGATTCACTTTTCATCAAAACATGCCAAATCATGAAACTTGTTCATCAAGAAATCAAAAATTACAAATTAGGGTTTGAAATGAAGATTTTTCATAACTTAGAATTTTTCTAAGTTATGAAAAACCCTAATTTTTTCCTAACTTTGTCCCACTTTCTCACCAAGATTCATTTAGATTCAAACAAAAGTCAAAACATGAAAGTTGTAGTCCATTGCAAAATCTACAACTTTGATTCACAAAGTTTCCTCAAAAGAACCTTGTAGCTCAAGTTATAATTTTTGGAACAAGGGTACCAAACCATTCTTAACTTAGAGAAATTTTGACCTATTTTAGGCAAGATTTTTGCCTAACTTCAAGACCACTTTTCACATGCTTCCACTTGGCATTTCAATTTGCATTATAAAGATGGATTGTAGTACACATTCCAAGCTTTCCAAAGTGTCCAAGAACTCATCAAACAACCTTATGGTTAGAGAGAATCGAATTTGGCAAGTTAGGAAAAAGTCACTTTGATTCATGGCCATGTACATGTTCATAACTTATGCAATTTTTCAAGTCAGCTTGCACAACTTGATTACAGGTCCTATATCCCATTTTCACTCAATAATTAAATGCAAACCCTTTGTGTTCAAGCCTTGCATTATGTGTTTAAGCATTACATGAAGGTTTAGTCCTAAAATAGAAAAAGCAAATTATCCATTTTAGAAAAGATGAACTTTATGTCAAAGTTGCAAATCAAGAAGTACAAGGCCATATCTTTGGGCACAAGTTCAGAAGCAAAACACACTGATCAAGGGGAAAGGTTGCAGCATAGATTGGGGGCCTGCATCAGTCTGGAACACAACTTGAACTTTTGTTGCTTAAGTAAGAAGAAACTTGACATAACAAGGACCAACTCTCATTTCTGCCAAGACCAACTTAAGCAAACTTGTAAAACACATTCTGAACAACCACCCTGACCTGAAACACGAGCCAACCATCTCCATTGCTTTCTCAAACACAGAATCACCTTTAAACTGCACAAAAACAGGGCATTCTGCACTTGGAATCCCACAGCTCATTTCCATCGTGCATCTTGGCCAAAAACACTTCAAACACATCCCACATCATCCCTTGAAACTGTCCCAAGCCCTAAACACGACCTGTAACATCCCTAACTAACATCACCATTTTCATATTTTCTGTTTTGCAGTTGAAGTTCCATAACACGATTCACTTGGTTTCAAAGCAAACTAAAGGTTGGAATAGCATCCCTGGACATCAAGGAAGCTATACCAATCATCACCTTACATTGAAAACACCTCCATCACCATATACGATTCCAACTGAACAGGTAAGTTCATGAACTCTTATCTCTCTACCCAGGCATTGTTAGGTTTAGATTTATGAAGAAATTATGTCACATTCATGGCCCTGAACATGCCCATATAATTAGTTTTCATTTATGTTATGTGTGCTATGAGAATTTGAGGTCTGAACATGGAACAAAAACTAGGTCAGGAATTGGGGGAGAAGAAATTATCTCTCATTTCTGAGAGTTAGATTGATTTCTTTATATGTCTAGAATCGTGGCTTCAAGCTCTACAGGTTTCATGTTGCAAGATTTGGCAAATGATCAAGGAATCTGGAGATAGAAAACGCGTGTTGTTGTTGTTCATACAGGTTATGAGGTTGAAGACAAAGTCTTCTTGGGCTGGGCCTGAGTTGACTTCTTATTTGCATCCTATGTTTACTTTTGAACCCCCTTGGCCCATTGTGCTTATTTGAAACATTTTCTTGACTTTTCTTTTTATTTCTGACTTATTTATTTTTTCTCATAATATTAAAAATATAAAAAATATTTTTCACACCATTTTTGTATTTATTAGGCATTTATTTGTTTAAATTGATGTTTGTACATAAATAATACATAATATCTTTTATTTAAAAATACTAAAATTAATACCAATACATTTTGTTTTCTGATTTTCATTTTATTCTATCTTTTGAAAATATTTTATGAAAATATACTTTTTTTGTAAATATTAAATATTTTATTTTTATACATATTTAATATAGTTATCATATAATATAAATATTTACATATTTATTAGGATATTTAGGATAAAAATACCAAAAATATATATATTTTTATTTTTATTAATATTTAACATTAAAAATACCTTTTTTGACAAATATACTTCTCTTTTATTTATTTTTTGTATATAATTAGTAAATATTGTATATAATACATAATAAATAATTAATACCTTTTATTTAGTAAAATTAGGGTTTTTGCCCTAAACATGAAAATATTCAAAAATTAACTTTCTTTTAATTATTTTTATTTTATTTGTGAATAAAATATACACTTACACAAAAATACTTTCACATACATATTGTTCCTTTCTTATACATCTATACATTTATATTTGCGCAATTCAATTTGGTTGTAAATATTGGGTACTATCCTCCTATGAAGTCTCATCCCCATTTGAACATTTGTACCCCCATTCCCATGATCATTGTGTAATAACTTAGAACTTTTAAATTTCGCACTTTAAATTCTTTCTAAATATGCCATGTTAGAATTAGGGTTGTATGCGAATCAAAAACAACAAAAATAGTTTGACCTAAATTCAAGATGAACAAGCATGAAAATGGACAACACTAACCACACTTGCACCCCTAGGGTATTCCACTTGTTGCCTTCAATAATGGGCCATATTGCATATTAGGTCTCTTTGGGCAAAACAAAACAAATCAAATGATCATATTCCCTCGATGACGCTTTCGAAAGTTGCCTAAAAAATGATCAAGTCCCTTAAAGAAAATTGCCCAAAGATACTTGGCACCATTGCAATTATGGTCTAAGCGATGACCCATGCCCGTCCCTTTCACATCCTAACACAAGATTGTCCACCAAATGCAATGGTGGAACAAAATTGTTAAAAGGGTTAAAACATAGTAAAAATCTTTGAGAACTTTAGGGTAGATAGCTCTTGAGTACTTGTCAACTTGCAAAACAAAAACACTTGCCTATTTTTCAAACCACACATCACTACACTTTCAAAAATGACTTTCAAAAAACCTTGAAACATCTTTTCAAAAAGCCAAACACCTTTTGTAAAACATTAGAGTAAAGAATTGTTACAAGGGTAGCCTAGACAAGGCATCTTTTTCAAAACATTTTCAAAACCACGCATAAAGCACCATTTCAAACAATTGAAAATCAAGGCAAGTTGATCTAAGCAAGTAACTAAGAGCCCATGGATAACCATGGATAGAAAGGGTGCTAATACCCTCCCTTTCTATAATCTACTCCCCGAACCCAAGAAAACATCTCAAAGGTTTTTGCTGTGCTTTTTAACCTTTTCTTAGGATAAAATAAAAAGTCGGTGGCGACTCTTGCTCAACCGAAACATTTGCAAAAAGAAACGCAAAACCCTAGTCAGTTCTCCCACCGTATCACAGAACTGGCGACTCTGCTGGGGATATTTTTTAAGTGAAGTAACCTTAGGGCTTAGATCACCCTCTTGCATGACTAATTGTTTGTTTTGATTGCTTTACATCTTGGCTCTCTTGTTTGGGTTTGCAATCCTACACCCGGATTTGGGGAAACATTCATAGATAGCAATACATTGTGGAAACTGTGCGGGGTATACCGATACGGTTGAAGCAATAGCTATATTAGTGCGACATATTTGTGAGTACCGGTAACCCTTGAGTTCAATCAAGGAGAGTACGGGGCCGCTGAGTGATGTAACTAAGCACTAATGACCTAGAACCTTACTTGACCATCTTGGCCTTTTATTAGGGGTAGTGAGATGACCGGCTTTGGTGCAGTCCGAAGTTGGTAGATACTCGATACTACACTCATTGAGGGTTGTTTTCTTGGAATATTTTGGTCGCTAGTTAAGTGGCTAAACCAAAACAATGAACAATGAAAACGATCCAATGATATTGAGCTCCTTAGAACCCGATTACTATTTATAGGACAGGTTTTTAAGCCAACTACACTCAAGAGGGTACTTACCTATGAAACCTCATGCGAGCCTGAAACTAGGGTTTGGTGTGATTTTCTTGTACATATGTTTGTGCATACATCATAAACATCATAAAACATCATATGCATTCACTAACCATTTCAAGGGTTTAGATCTTCATCTTTGTTCTTGTTTTGTAGGTCATGGAAATTCTTAGAAGAAAAACCATCCAAGTCAACCTTGTGAGGATCCCTCCTCAACTCAAGGAGCTCACATCAAGGATTCCGGAAAGCTCATCCTTCAGTGAAAGACATGGTAGACTGCTCAGCCTAGTCAACACCAACATTGAAGAGGACATGATGAAAGTGTTATTCCAGTTTTATGACCCTCTTCACCACTGTTTCACTTTCCCCGACTATCAGTTGGTGCCCACTTTGGAGGAGTTTTCTCAACTCCTGAGAATTCCTATCCTTAATCAACTACCCTACAACGGTACGGAAAAGGAACTAAAGCCTGAAGATGTTGCTCGAGCACTACATCTACAGCCATCTGACATCAAGGGGCATTGGGAAACTAGAAGCAGCGTCAAAGGATTCTTAGCAAAATTCTTGTTTGAGAAGGCACAAGAATGTTGGAATTCATTGGACCTACAAGCCTTTGAAGAAATTGTGGCACTCCTTATCTATGGGTTAGTCTTGTTCCCAAATCCTGACCAGCTGGTAGATGTCAACGCCGTCAAAATCTTCTTATCTAGAAATCCAATACCAACATTGCTTGGGGATATTCTTCACTCATTTTACACACGAACAATGAGAAAGAGGGGTGTTCTCGTGTGCTGTACTCCCCTCCTTGCAAGGTGGTTTATTTCGCACCTTCCATAATCTGTCTTGAAGAATGACCAAGGCCTAAGGTGGTCACAACGGTTGATGACTCTTACTCACTCTGATGTACATTGGTGTTCTCGGTCCAGAGAAAATGTCATCATCATCGATCGTTGTGGAGAGTTCCCTAATGTCCCGTTACTTGGCATTAGAGGGGACATTACCTACAACCCTTGTCTAGCTTTGAGGAAATTTGGATATGCACGGAGGGATGGCCCTCACGACATGTTGATTCTTGACCTAGTTTTTGACTTCGACAACGATGCGCAAGGACTTCGCCAAAGGTTCATCAGAGCTTGGAGGATGCCCAACAAGGTTGATAGCAAGACACTGGGGCACAAGAACTCTATCCCTCTTGAGCCTTATCTCAAGTGGGTACGAGCCCGAGCCCATAGTATTTTGATGCCTTATCCTCATGTTCTCCCTGTGATTAAAGAGCCCGTTACGGAAGGAGAGGTTCCCTACACCATCCTATATCCTGACATGCCTACATCGTGGGAGGAAATGCAGAAGAGTTGGATCCAACTCAAGGAGGAACGGAACACTTTTGAAGCCAGCTTTTACGCCAGTGAGAAGAAGGTTCTAGAGCTTACCCGCCGACTCCACGAGGAAGATACCCTCAACGCCTACATCGCACCAAAGAGGATGTGTAATGTCTTTTTACCTTGAGAAGTTTTGTAATATTTGGCCCATGAGGCATTTATGTACTGACAAATTTCTTCTTATTAATATGACGTGCGTTCTCTTTTGTTTGCAACAATTTTGAATATTCTGAATCCTTGAATGCATTGCATACATAAGCATACCATTCATCATGTGCATAAGCAGGTCTCACACCAGGTTTCCTTATCTGTCTGCTGTTTATTTCAGTAAGATGGATCTCGAGCAAACAGTCAAGGACTTGCAGGCTCAAAATGCACAGTTTCAGCAACTCCTGATGACCTTGGCTAAGGGTCAGGAGGATCTAAAGGCCCTACTGGGGAATAAAGACCCAGTGAAAAAGAAGAAAAAGAGACTCGGGGTGGCTACTTTAGGGAGAAGATTTGAAGGAGAAGCCAGAAGAGTGCTTGAATTTCCTCCTACTTCTGAGGAGGGAACCAGTAAAGGGGGTGCGGCTGCGGTGCCTTTCGAGTCCGATATGGAAGAAGAGGAGGCTGAAGAGGACGAAGACTACTTTGATCAACAATACCCTCCGGCTGATGATAAGTACAAAGGTTTAGAAGACAGGTTGGTAGCCATGGAGCTGTAGAGAGTGTCGGGTTTGGATTTCGAAGACTTGGGTTTAGTTGCCGAAATTGTGATTCCCCCAAAGTTCAAAGTGCCAGTTTTTGTGAGGTATGACGGGTTGTCCTGTCCAAAAATGCATCTCAGGTCCTATGTAAGGAAGATCCAACCTTACACCGCGGACAAAAACCTTTGGATTCACTTCTTTCAGGATAGCCTTTCTGGGGCTCAACTTGAGTGGTTCTATCAACTGGACGGAGCCAGTATCCGAAACTGGGAAGACTTGGCCACCGCTTTTTATAAACAATATCAGTACAATTCTGACCTTGCTCCTACGCGTACCCAACTTCAGGGTATGTCACTAGGAACGGGCGAAGGATTCAAAGAGTATGCACAAAAATGGAGAGACTTGGCTGGAAGGGTGCAGGCGCCTTTGACTGACCACGAGCTGGTTGACATGTTCCTAGGGACCCTGTCTGGTCCATTTTTCAACCACCTGATTGGTAATTCTTCCGCGGGGTTTACGGATTTGATCTTAACTGGGGAGAGGATAGAAGTCGGCATCAAGTCAGGAAAGATACAGAAGGGTGCCGCTGCAAGTGTTGAGAAGAAACCTTTCAAGAAAGAAACGGCTGTGGTATACTCTCAGAGAAGAGCAGGGAAGACTGAGTGTCGGCCGACTGTGGGGGCCGTAATGATCCAAAACCCTTCAATTGAGCAGCCTCGATATAACCAGTCCAGACCAAATCAACAACGGGTGGAACGGCCACAACGGCAGTTCACCCGCATTAATATGATGCCAGCACAAATGCTTCCCCATCTGTAAAAGTTGAATCTCACCACTATCAAAGAGGCACCAAAAAATGTGAATACGTCCTCTCCATATTACCATCCTAATGCTAAATGCGCCTACCATTCTGACAGTGTCGGGCACGACACCAACGATTGTTGGGCACTCAAGCATAAAGTCCAAGACCTGATAGAGGCGAAAGAGGTGCAGTTCGACGCTCCAGAGAAGCCGAACGTGATATCTGCTCCGATGCCGAAGCACGGTCGAAATGTCAATGCTATTGAAGAAGATTTGTATGTTGCTGATGTCAATGATCTGATGACTCCGTTGTTAACCATCAAGTTGAATCTGTTAAAGGCCGGGATTTTCCCGGGATGTAAAGAAGATTGCTACTGCTGTTACTCTCTGCCGTTTGATTGTCCGTTACTGAAGAAACGCATCCAAGGCCTAATGGACAGTCGACAAATTTTGTTTGAAAAATTTTCTGCTATTCCAACCTATACTGAAGATGTCTCAATTATAACCATTCACGCCAATCTTTCTAAGGCCGTCAGAAAGCCTGTTAAGATTACACCAGCTACGAAGTCTGTTCCTCTAAAGATAACAATGCCAGGGCCTGTCCCCTACATTTCTGAGAAGTCAATACCATGGAACTACGGCGGTGATGTCTACTACCATGGTATCAAACAAGTTGAAGTAACTGAAGGAAGTTCGGATGAAGAAGAAGCCAACATTGGAAACATTGCGGGCACAAGCAAGATCACCCGGAGCGGGAGAATATTTTCTCCAGAGATTGCCCCCCCAAAAGCAATCTTTGGACCCTCATCTGCTACCAAAGTTCTTCCCACACCAATAAAACTCTCCGCTAGAACCCCATTGATTGAAGATGTTGTTGTTCCTAGTATTGTCCCTCCTACCTCTGCTGATAAAGGTAAGGGAACCCCAGATGAGCTCGTCAGGACGAGGGCTCAACCCTTGGTCATCCCGGAAACCTCCAAGAAAGAAATGGAAGAGATCTTAAAGATAATTAAAAGGAGTGATTACGACGTGGTAGAACAACTGGGGCAAACCCCCTCGAAGATCTCCATGTTGGCACTACTGCTTTGCTCAGAAGCGCACGCCAAGGCTTTGATAAAATTCCTAAAGGCAGCCCATGTGCCCCAGGAAACCTCTGCAGACCAATTCCAAAATTGCTTGGCCAGCCTTACTGCAGACAATGGATTAGGTTTCTCTGATACCGACCTAACTCCTAAAGGTAGAAACCACAATGATGCTTTGCACATTTCAGTCGAGTGTCGAGGAACTACTCTCGCACATGTCTTGGTCGACACTGGTTCTTCGCTGAATGTACTGCCTAAGAAAGCTTTGGACCGACTAGATTGTGAAGGTTTAGAGCTGAAGCCGAGTGATATTGTTGTCAGAGCTTTTGATGGTTCGAAGAGGATGGTCCATGGGGAGGTTGATATTCCCATCAAGGTAGGCACTGAGGTGTTTAAATCTACTTTCTATGTGATGGACATCCGTTCGTCATACTCTTGCTTGTTGGGTAGGCCTTGGATACACAATGTCGGGGCAGTCACCTCTTCCTTACATCAAATGTTGAAGTATCCTGTCAAGGGGAAGATCATAACCGTCCATGGTGAGGAGGAATATATGATCAGCCACCTGAACTCCTTCCGGTATGTGGAAGTAGAGGCTGAGTTCATTGAGACACCATTCCAACATTTCGAAGAAGTCCCTCCTGAAATAACAGTAGCAAAGTTGGTAGCTGAAGTACCAAAGCAAATGGCCAGGATGGCATCTCTGGAAGACGCGAAGGCCGCAATAAAGGAGGGGAAGAATTCAGCATGGGGGCAGTTGCCTGATATCCCATACAAAACAGACAAATTTGGATTAGGATTCACTGCCGCGGGCCAGAAATCTATGCATCGTTCAAAGATTGAAAGAGCGCCAATCAAGATTTCTCCTTACGGGATCAACGCTTTGGAGGGCGAGGACAAAGAGGACAACATTGAAGAGTGGATCTACCCAACTATCAAAGGAGGACTATGCAACTGGGAGGCAAAGGACTTTGTCCCCATTACTTTTATTAACCAGTAATTTATCTGTCAAACATTTCCTTTGGTCTGTAATAATTAATTTTGAACAATCCGCACACTACTTTTTCCCTCATGCCTTGCCCGGGGCATGTAGGTCCATTTGTAAGGGTTTTGATTATCTTCATATCCATATGCCATGTTTAATGATTCATTGGACGTTTTTTATTTGATAAACTGCTGTGTTCATTTTCTTTCCTTTTGCATTTTTTTGTTTAAGGATGGCTATCCCTTACACACACCCACACTCACAAATGCAGGTACCCATCCACTCTGGATTCCATGGGTGACTATTCTGCTATATCCTTCAATAACTCTGAAGATCTGGTCAATCAAGCCGAGTATGAAGATGACGAAGGTTGTGAAGTACCAGGGGAACTAGCCAGACTTCTACAGCAAGAGGAAAGGGCCATCTTACCTCACGAAGAGTCATTGGAAACTGTCAACTTAGGAACCGAGGAAGACCGGAAGGAGGTGCAAGTGGGTGCCAATCTGGAACCAAGTGTCAAGGAACGCCTGATACAGTTGTTAAATGAGTACGTTGAAATCTTCGCTTGGTCTTATGAAGACATGCCGGGTTTAGACACAGACATCGTGGTTCACCGTCTCCCCACAAGAGAGGATTGTCCACCGATCAAACAAAAAGTCCGCCGAATGAGGCCTGACATGTCTGAAAAAATCAAAGCAGAAGTAATGAAGCAATTTGACGCTGGCTTTCTGGTTGTTACGTCCTATCCTCAATGGGTCGCTAACATCGTGCCAGTACCTAAGAAAGATGGCAAAGTCAGGATGTGTGTGGACTACCGGGATTTGAATAGGGCCAGCCCCAAAGATGATTTTCCACTTCCTCACATTGACATTTTGATCGATAATACGGCTCAGCACAAAGTGTTTTCCTTCATGGATGGATTCTCGGGCTACAATCAAATCAAAATGGCCCCCGAGGATATGGAGAAAACAACTTTTGTCACGCAATGGGGAACTTTCTGTTACAAGGTGATGTCGTTCGGGCTGAAGAACGCAGGGGAAACTTATCAACACGCCATGGTAGCTTTATTTCATGATATGATACATCATGAGATTGAAGTTTACATAGACGATATGATAGCTCGGTTACAAACAGAGGAAGAGCACCTCGAACATCTAGAAAAGCTGTTTGCCAGGTTGAAAGAATACAAGCTCAGGCTGAATCCAAGTAAATGCACTTTTGGAGTTAGGTCTGGTAAACTCCTGGGATTCATTGTAAGCAACAAAGGCATTGAAGTCGATCCGGCAAAAGTAAAAGCAATACAAGAGATGCCTGCTCCCCGTACTGAGAAGGAGGTTAGAGGATTCTTGGGGCGCTTGAACTATATTGCCAGATTCATCTCTCATCTGACTTCCACCTGTGAGCCAATTTTCAAACTTTTGAAAAAAGATCAGGTAGTCGAGTGGAACGACGATTGTCAAGCTGCTTTTGATAGAATCAAGGAGTATTTGCTAGAACCTCCTATTCTGATGCCACCCGTTGAAGGAAAACCATTGATCATGTATTTAACCGTCTTGGATAACTCAATGGGGTGTGTTTTGGGCCAGCATGACGAGTTTGGTCGAAAAGAGCATGCTATTTACTACCTTAGCAAAAAGTTTACCGACTGTGAGACTCGCTACTCACTGCTCGAGAAAACTTGTTGCGCTTTGGTATGGGCTGCTCGCCGACTAAGGCAGTATATGTTGACTCATACTACCTTGTTGATTTCCAAAATGGATCCTATCAAGTATATCTTCGAAAAGCCTGCTTTATCTGGAAGAATAGCTAGATGGCAAATGATCCTAACTGAGTATGACATCCAGTATACCACTCAAAAAGCTATAAAAGGGAGTGTACTAGCTGACCATCTGGCTCATCAAGCTATCGAAGATTATCAACCCATGAGATTTGACTTCCCAGACGAGGACATCATGAATTTGGACAACATTGAAAGTAACGGACCGTATGACGGACCCGAAAAGGGATCCCGATGGACCCTGTACTTTGATGGTGCTTCAAATGCACTTGGAAACGGTATCGGTGCGGTACTCATTTCCACGGAAGGTTGTCACACACCTTTCACGACCCGACTTTGCTTCAGCTGCACAAACAACATGGCTGAATATGAAGCTTGCATCTTTGGTCTCAAGGCTGCTATAGACTTGGGGATCAAATCTTTGATCGTATTCGGGGACTCGGCTTTGGTTATCAGTCAAATCAAAGGAGAGTGGGATACCAAGCATCCTAATCTTATCCCATACAAAGAACATGTCTTGACATTGTTGCCTCATTTCGAGCAAATTACATTCGAGCATTTCCCGCGAGAAGAGAATTAGCTAGCAGATGCTCTAGCTACAATGTCCTCCATGTTTAAACTCAACTGGGATAACGAGGCTCCCCAAATCACCATCGAGCGAATGGATGAACCCGCGCATTGTCACGAGATTAATACCGAAGAAGTAGTGGAACAACCCTGGTTCCATGAAATCAAAAGGTATCTCCAGACTAGAGATTATCCCGAAGAAGCTTCCGTAAATGACAAGAAGTTCTTAAGGAAATTCGCTGCTAAATTCTTCCTGAGCAACGACATCATTTACAAACGAAGCCATGATTGTGTTTTACTTCGATGCGTAGACAAAGCTGAAGCAGAGTTAATCATGACCGAGATACACAGCGGCACATTTGGCACTCACTTGAGCGGACATACAATGGCTAAGAAAATCCTAAGGGCAGGCTATTACTGGTCTACCATGGAAGCTGACTGCCATTAACATTCCCGTACTTGCCACAAATGTCAAGTCTACGACGACAAAGTTCATATCCCTCCGGTTCCTCTCAACGTTTTGACGGCTCCGTGGCCATTTGCAATGTGGGGCATCGACATGATTGGAGAGATCAAGCCCACGGCATCCAACGGACATCGTTTCATCCTGGTTGTCATTGACTATTTCACCAAATGGGTCGAAGCAGCTTCCTTCGCCTCTGTTACTAAAAATGTGGTTGCCCGCTTCATCAAGCAAAATCTCATATGCCGGTATGGTGTTCCAGACAGGATCATCACAGACAACGGTACAAATCTGAATAACACGATGATCACCGCTTTGTGCGAACAGTTCAAGATTTATCATCACAATTCATCTCCCTATCGGCCGAAGATGAACGGTGTTGTTGAAGCTGCGAACAAAAACATTAAGAAGATCATTCAGAAAATGACAGTCACTTACAAAGACTGGCATGAGATGTTACCATTTGCTCTACACGGGTGCCGTACAATGGCACGTACTTCAACCGGGGCAACCCCATTTTCTTTGGTATACGGCATGGAAGCTGTCCTGTCTATGGAAGTTTAGATTCCTTCTCTAAGGATTATGAAGGACGCAGGTTTGAATGAAGATGATTGGATTCAGACCCGACTTGATCAACTCAATCTGATCGACGAGAAGCGACTCGCTGCTGTATGCCATGGTCAGACGTATCAAAAGCGAATGATCAAGGCCTTCAATAAGAAAGTCAGACGTCAAGTGTATCAAGTCGGAGATCTCGTAATCAAGCGGATTATCTTGCCGCAAAGTGATCCCAGGGGTAAATGGACTCCTACATACGAAGGACCATTTGTGATCAAGAGCATATTTTCTGGTGGTGCAATGATTCTGACCACCATGGACGGCGACGATTTGCCGCATCCTGCGAACGCAGACATAGTCAAAAGATACTACGCATAAAATAACCCGACAAGTCGAAAACCCGAAAGGGCGTCTTGGGCAAAAATGGGAATCCCGGTGAACCGAAAACCCGAAAGGGCGGTTCAGGCAAAAGTTAGGGATAAAAATAAGAAGAAATTTGTACACCTGGCAAGTTGAAAACCCGAAAGGGCGGCTTGGGCAAAAAGGGGTTTCCCGGTGGATCGAAAACCCGAAAGGGCGATTCAGGCAAATTTTAGGGAATTAAAGCGTATGACTATGTCTCGTCGGATCACTTTAAGGATAATCTCTTCATCAACCAGTTCCAAGCTTCTGATCAATCCAGCCATCGGCAGACGAAGCATTGAATGGACAAATATTCAGAGTTGCGAAGGCTATAGCGGAATGGAATCTCATGGAATTATTTCACATAGCCATCTTTCTTTTGTATAAACTTTTCAATATTTACGACGAAATCCTCTTACTAGGATGATTGTCTCCTTTGTACAAATATACTCATAGAAAGTTAATACAAATACTTTTCCAGAAATTTGTGTCGTTCCTTTTCTCTTTTCTTTTGCACTTATGTTTTATTTGAGAAACGTCCAATGTTTTGTTAAATAGGCATATGCATTTGAACATAATAATTTCCTTATGAATCAAGAAAGATGATTACTAGTAAGTTGAAGGTACGGTTAGATATCTTGATACCCTTTCAAAGGAAATCCGGAGCAGATTTGAAGTCCGCATTCCTCAGTCAGAACTCAATTCCCCTCAGAGTCAAGTTTCAGTATCCCCAGCTGAACCAAGCTAGTGAACCTTTTCCCCACAGAGATACTTCCCACCAGGCTGAGGATGCCCAGCCCTACCTTTCCATCATGAGCCTATCAGCTTCTGAACTCCCCGGTAGAAATCATCAGAAATTCTCTTACCCTGTAAGTCACCAAGGAAATTCCAATTCCCCGCGATGGTCCTGAGGCCCCTCAATAATTGAAGATCTGGTATTCCCCAGTAACAGCCAAGGAATTATTCTTCCCGGTAGCAGTCAAGCTGCTTTTATCTTCAGCCATCTAGGATTCATTTATCCTCCGCAAGACAGCTCTCCAGCTTACATGCACATTCATTTACATTCACATCATATAACATACATTGCATCATGCATCATGACATTGCATATAACTAACTCTTTATCTTTTCAGGTAAGATCAGTCGACAGACAAAAATCATTATCTTCCGAGATTCTTTCTAGAAATGGTTCAGATGTGACCCAGACATGGAAACATTCTGATGCTTATTCCAGATGCATCCAGATGCAGTTTTACACGAACTCCTCATCAGGAAACCCTACACCGGTTCCTCCTCCAACCTCAAGACTTCTGAAAACAGTTTATGGATTCTTCCCAACAACGGATGTTAATCTATCACTTGTTCAGATGCAATTTTTGAAAACAGTTTACGGACGCTTCCCAACAACGGATGCTGCTCTATTGCTTATTCAACTTCAAGACTTCTAAAAACAGTTCACGGGTTCTCCATTAACGGATGTTAACCTATCGCTTGTTCAGATTCTTCTCAAGACTTCTGAAAACAGTTTATGGATTCTTCCCAACAACGGATGTTAATCTATCACTTGTTCAGATGCAATTTTTTAAAACAGTTTACGGACGCTTCCCAACAACGGATGCTGTTCTATTGCTTATTCAACTTCAAGACTTCTAAAAACAGTTCACGGGTTCTCCAGTAACGGATGTTAACCTATCGCTTGTTCAGATTCTTCTCAAGACTTCTGAAAACAGTTTATGGATTCTTCCCAACAACGGATGTTAATCTATCACTTGTTCAGATGCAAATTTTTGAAAATAGTTTACGGACACTTCCCAACAACGGATGCTGCTCTATTGCTTATTCAACTTCAAGACTTCTAAAAACAGTTTACGGATTCCTCCCAACAACGGATGTTAATCTATCGCTTGTTCAGACTCTTATCAAATTCTAAAAATAGTTTACGGATTCCTCCTAACAACGGATGTTAATCTATCACTTGTTCAGACGCAATTTTTGAAAACAGTTTACGGATGCCTCCAGATATGGATGTCAATCTATTGCTTATTCAGACCCCCAGTTCGGAGATAGTCCAAAACATGGACACCTTTCTGATACTCATTCCAGATGGCATCTTTAAGCCCATCCCCGACAAGATTCTGTCACCCCTCCAGATGGCATCTTTAAGCCCATCTCTAAATGGCATCTCTAAGCCCATTCCCACATCCATTGCTGTGACGAGTGCAAATTTAAGGGCACTCTAGTGTCCAATCTCCTTTTACCCTCGAGTCGCGAAAGGCAAACTTGCCAATCTAACTCTTCGGATTCAAGGAGATTGAACAGGGGCAACTGTTGTACCCCAAAATTTTCCCTCCCATTTTCTCAATATTTTCTCATCACAAGACCCTTGGAGCTCAAGATCCAGTTAGGGTTTCCTCTGCTCAAGACTTCTCCTTGCACTGTTGACCCAAATTAGGGTTTGTGTTTGCACAAAGATGTTTTGACCTAAAATTCCTAAGATGACTTTCATGCTTCATGTTGGACTCCCAAGTCTATCCATACCAAGTTTCAAGCCTTGATTCCAAACTTTGCCCAATCAATTGGACAGTTGACCTAGAAATCAGCTGTATTGGGAAAAAGTCAACTATGGCCAATTGACAGTCAAAACTCATGATTTTTGACCCACATCAACACAATGAACTCATATGAACCATTGATCAAGTTTGAATCACAATCCCCCAAGAAATTTGATCAGATCACCAAAAGGGCAAAATGGTCATTTTTAGGGTTTTGACTGCACAAAGGCAATTTTTGACTGTTTGACCTAACCAATGGCAAACTAAGCTCACCTATGGACTCAAGGACCCAATGGAATTGTCTTGACATGCTCAACAAGTTCAAAAGATCCCAAATGCACAAGATTGACAGTTGAATTTTCCAGTCAATTGATCAATTTTGACTGTATACTGAAAAATCAAACTTTGACTTTTTGGTCAAAATCAAGTGTCAAGATTCATTTTTCATCAAAACATGCCAAATCATGAAACTTGTTCATCAAGAAATCAAAAATCACAAATTAGGGTTTGAAATGAAGATTTTTCATAACTTAGAATTTTTGTAAGTTATGAAAAACCCTAATTTTTTCCTAACTTTGTCCCACTTTCTCACCAAGATTCATTTGGATTCAAACAAAAGTCAAAACATGAAAGTTGTAGTCCATTGCAAAATCTACAACTTTGATTCACAAAGTTTCCTCAAAAGAAGCTTGTAGCTCAAGTTACAATTTTTGGAACAAGGGTACCAAACCATTCTTAACTTAGAGAAATTTTGACCTATTTTAGGCAAGATTTTTGCCTAACTTCAAGACCACTTTTCACATGCTTCCACTTGGAATTTCAATTTGCATTACAAAGATGGATTGTAGTAAACATTCCAAGCTTTCCAAAATGTCCAAGAACTCATCAAACAACCTTATGGTTAGAGAGAATCGAATTTGGCAAGTTAGGAAAAAGTCACTTTGATTCATGGCCATGTACATGTTCATAACTTATGCAATTTTTCAAGTCAGCTTGCACAACTTGATTACAGGTCCTATATCCTATTTGCACTCAATAATTAAATGCAAACCCTTTGTGTTCAAGCCTTGCATTATGTGTTTAAGCATTACATGAAGGTTTAGTCCTAAAATAGAAAAAGAAAATTATCCATTTTAGAAAAGATGAACTTTATGTCAAAGTTGCAAATCAAGAAGTACAAGGCCATATCTTTGGGCACAAGTTCAGAAGAAAAACACACTGATCAAGGGGAAAGGTTGCAGCATAGATTGGGGGCCTGCATCAGTCTGGAACACAACTTGAACTTTTGTTGCTTAAGTAAGAAGAAACTTGACATAACAAGGACCAACTCTCATTTCTGCCAAGACCAACTTAAGCAAACTTGTAAAACACATTCTGAACAACCACCCTGACCTGAAACACGAGCCAACCATCTCCATTGCTTTCTCAAACACAGAATCACCTTTAAACTGCACAAAAACAGGGCATTCTGCACTTGGAATCCCACAGCTCATTTCCATCGTGCATCTTGGCCAAAAACACTTCAAACACATCCCACATCATCCCTTGAAACTGTCCCAAGCCCTAAACACGACCTGTAACATCCCTAACTAACATCACCATTTTCATATTTTCTGTTTTGCAGTTGAAGTGCCATAACACGATTCACTTGGTTTCAAAGCAAACTAAAGGTTGGAATAGCATCCCTGGACATCAAGGAAGCTATACCAATCATCACCTTGCATTGAAAACACCTCCATCACCAGATACGATTCCAACTGAACAGGTAAGTTCATGAACTCTTATCTCTCTACCCAGGCATTGTTAGGTTTAGATTTGTGAAGAAATTATGTCACATTCATGGTCCTGAACATGCCCATATAATTAGTTTTCATTTATGTTATGTGTGCTATGAGAATTTGAGGTCTGAACATGGAACAAAAACTAGGTCAGGAATTGGGGGAGAAGAAATTCTCTCTCATTTCTGAGAGTTAGATTGATTTCTTTATATGTCTAGAATCGTGGCTTCAAGCTCTACAGGTTTCATGTTGCAAGATTTGGCAAATGATCAAGGAATCTGGAGATAGAAAACGCGTGTTGTTGTTGTTCATACAGGTTCTGAGGTTGAAGACAAAGTCTTCTTGGGATAGGCCTGAGTTGACTTCTTATTTGCACCCTATGTTTACTTTTGAACCCCCTTGGCCCATTGTGCTTATTTGAAACATTTTCTTGACTTTTCTTTTTATTTCTGACTTATTTATTTTTTCTCATAATATTAAAAATATAAAAAATATTTTTCACACCATTTTTGTATTTATTAGGCATTTATTTGTTTAAATTGATGTTTGTACATAAATAATACATAATATCTTTTATTTAAAAATACTAAAATTAATACCAATACATTTTGTTTTCTGATTTTCATTTTATTCTATCTTTTGAAAATATTTTATGAAAATATACTTTTTTTGTAAATATTAAATATTTAATTTTTATACATATTTAATATATTTATCATATAATATAAATATTTACATATTTATTAGGATATTTAGGATAAAAATACCAAAAATATATATATTTTTATTTTTATTAATATTTAACATTAAAAATACCTTTTTTGACAAATATACTTCTATTTTATTTATTTTTTGTATATAATTAGTAAATATTGTATATAATACATAATAAATAATTAATACCTTTTATTTAGTAAAATTAGGGTTTTTGCCCTAAACATGAAAATATTCAAAAATTAACTTTCTTTTAATTATTTTTATTTTATTTGTGAATAAAATATACACTTACACAAAAATACTTTCACATATATATTGTTCCTTTCTTATACATCTATACATTTATATTTGCGCAATTCAATTTGGTTGTAAATATTGGGTACTATCCTCCTATGAGTCTCATCCCCATTTGAACATTTGTACCCCCATTCCCATGATCATTGTGTAATAACTTAGAACTTTTAAATTTCGCACTTTAAATGCTTTCAAAATTTGCCATGTTAGAATTAGGGTTGTATGCGAATCAAAAATAACAAAAATAGTTTGACCTAAATTCAAGATGAACAAGCATGAAAATGGACAACACTAACCACACTTGCACCCCTAGGGTATTCCACTTGTTGCCTTCAATAATGGGCCATATTGCATGTTAGGTCTCTTTGGGCAAAACAAAACAAATCAAATGATCATAGTCCCTCGATGACGCTTTCGAAAGTTGCCTAAAAAATGATCAAGTCCCTTAAAGAAAATTGCCCAAAGATACTTAGCACCATTGCAATTATGGTCTAAGCGATGACCCATGCCCGTCCCTTTCACATCCTAACACAAGATTGTCCACCAAATGCAATGGTGGAACAAAATTGTTAAAAGGGTTAAAATATAGTAAAAATCTTTGAGAACTTTAGGGTAGATAGCTCTTGAGTACTTGTCAACTTGCAAAACAAAAACACTTGCCTATTTTTCAAACCACACATCACTACACTTTCAAAAATGACTTTCAAAAAACCTTGAAACATCTTTTCAAAAAGACAAACACCTTTTGTAAAACATTCGAGTAAAGAATTGTTACAAGGGTAGCCTAGACAAGGCATCTTTTTCAAAACATTTTCAAAACCACGCACAAAGCACCATTTCAAACAATTGAAAATCAAGGCAAGTTGATCTAAGCAAGTAACTAAGAGCCCATGGATAACCATGGATAGAAAGGGTGCTAATACCTTCCCTTTCTATAATCTACTCCCCGAACCCAAGAAAACATCTCAAAGGTTTTTGCTGTGCTTTTTAACCTTTCCTTAGGATAAAATAAAAAGTCGGTGGCGACTCTTGCTCAACCGAAACATTTGCAAAAACAAACGCAAAACCCTAGTCAGTTCTCCCACCGTATCACACTCCTGCAGATGATAAGTACAAGTAGTTAGAAGACCGTCTCAAAGTTGTGGAAATCCAGAAAGTGCATGGATTGGATTTTTGAGAGCTAGGTCTTATCCTGGGGGTGGTCATCCCTCACAAATTCAAGGTCCCTATCTTTGCTAAATATGATGGGGTCTCTTATCCCAAACTTCATCTGAGGTTGTATGTTCGAAAAATCCAACCTCATACTGTTGACCGGAAATTATGGGTCCATTTCTTTCAAGAAAGTTTGGCTGTCACTCAACTGGAATGGTTCTATCAGATGGAGGGAACCAACATTCACACATGGGAAGACTTGGTTGCTTCTTTCTACAAGAAGTATCAATATAATGCTGACCTGGCGCCGACTCGTGTGCAATTGCAAAACATGTCCATGGGCTCGAATGCGGGGCTCAAAGAGTATGCCCAAAAATGGAGGGGTTTAGCTGGAAGGGTGCAACCTCCTTTGACTGACCGAGAATTGGTGGATATGTTCATGGGCACTCTGACGGGACCATTCATTAATTTGTTGATTGGGAGTTCTTCGTCAAGGTTTACTGAGCTGATTCTGACCGGAGAAAGAGTGGAAAGTGGCATCAAAAGTGGGAAGATTCCAATGGCTACATCTCTTAATGTTGTGAAGAAGCCCTTTGTTGGTAAAAAAGAAGCCAATGTTGTCTATGGTCGGAAAGACCATAGTGAAAATAATCATCGTCAGTCTGTGGGAGCAGTATTGATCTCTAATTTGGCGCATGTTCAACAATAACAACAAGGAAACCAATGCAGGCGGATGCTTCGAGGAGGAAGTTTACCAGGATTAATATACCATTGGCTCAAGCATTGCAACATATGTTAAAGGTTTACCTTATAACACTCTGGGATCCTCCTCTTAATCCCAACACATCCTCTCTGAAGTACAATCCAAATGCAAGATATGCCTATCATTCGAACAGCCCTGGGTACGACACCAGCAATTGTTGGGCCCTGAAAAACAAAATTCAAGATATGATTGATAATAAGAGAATTGAGTTCGACCCTCCTGAGACTCCAAATGTGATTACTTCTCTTATGCCGAAGCATAACAAAGGCATAAGTGTTATTGAAGATGTTTTGTATGTTACCTCCGTAAGAGATGTGGTTACTCCTCTCACAATGATCAAGATTAATATGCTACAAGCCGGTCTATTTCCGAGTTGTGTTAAGGAATGTTACTATTGTGCAGTTCAACCCAATGGTTGCGGGTTACTGAAGGAAGGCATTCAACGCCTGATGGATGAACATGTGATTTTAATTGAGAAAATTTTGTATGCTGAGAATCTGTGTTGAGATTTGCCTGTCATGTCTGGTACTCCTTTTAGGATCACTTCCAAGGGTCCTGTAAGGATTACTGCCAATCCAAAATATTCTCCCTTAATCATTACAAAACCTGGGCCCATCCCATTTTCCTCGGAGAAGGCTATTCCATGGAATTATGGGTCTGACATCTATTACCACGACATTAAACAAGAGTTGTCTGACAAAGATGATGAAAAGACTGATCCCAACATTGAAAATATTGCAAGGAACAGCAAAATTACTAGAAGCGGGAGGATTTTCTCCTAGAAATCTCTCCTCCTGTTCATGTCACAATTACCAAGACAATTTATGAAGCTCGAGGTAAAGAGCCAATGTTAGAGCCTGCCCGGACGGAGGCACCAAAAGAAGATACATTCAAGGATACCTCTGGACAAGAAATGGAAGAGGTTTTTAATATCATTCGTAGAAGCGACTACAAAATTGTTGAACAGCTGGGGCAGACCCTGTCCAAGATCTCTATGTTATTCCTTCTACTGTGTTCCGAAGCTCATGCACAAGCTTTAATGAAATTTCTGAATATTGCTCATGTACCACAAAAGATTTCTGCCGATCAATCTGGAAGTTATGTTTCTAGCTTAACGATTGACAATGGATTATATTTCTCTTATGCTGACCTAACTCTGGAGGGGAGAAATCATAATAGGGTTGTGTATGTCTCCATTGAATATAGGGGAACTACGTTGGCTCATGTGTTAGTTGATATTGGCTCTTCTTTAAATGTTCGGCCAAAAGGCGCTATTAACAGACTGGATTATGAAGGGGTTGTGCTGAAACCTAGCGACATCATAGTTCGAGCCTTTAACGGATCAAAAAGAATGGTACATGGAGAAGTGGACCTCCTGATCAAACTGGGTTCACAAGTATTTGAATCTACCTTTTATGTAATGGACATCCGGACAACTTATTCTTGTCTATTAGGATGCCCATGGATCCATAGGGCAGGTGTTGTTACCTCCACCTTGCACCAGAAATTAAAATATCTTATGAAAGGGAAGATTGTTATTGTCTGCGGAGAGGAGGCTTACATGGTCAGCCGCCTAAATTCATTCTGATACGTAGAAATGGACGGTGAATTCATTGAGACTCCCTGCCAAGATTTTGAAGTGATTTCCCCTACTGTTGTTGAAGATGTTTTTGCCATTCCAAAGACTACTAGGGTTCCGCACAAGATGGCTTGCTTGAATGATGCCAAAACTACTATATAAGAAGGTGGTTGTACTATTCGGGGCCAGCTTCCTAAAATCCCCTACAAATCTGATAATTTTGGTTTGGGCTTTATTGTAGAGAGTCAAAGGGTTGTTCTTCGTGCACGAGCTGGAAGACCTTAGTTCCGTATCAGCAATAACAGAATCAATGCTATAGAAGATGCTGACAGTGATGGTGATTTCGATAACTGGGTCTTTCCTACCATTGGCAATAGACTCAACAATTTGGAAGCAGAAGACATTTTCCCTATCTCCTTAAGCCAGGAGTAATACCTATTTTTATTTTTATTACTTTAAGAAGTTTGGTTATGTAATTTCTTTTAAAACAGTGACTTTAAACCTTGTGTCTTGCCCGGGGCACAATGGTTCATTTGTTAAAGGTTGTCATTTCATATGTCATATTTTCATTTAATGAAAACATTGGACGTTTTGCATTCAAATTTTGTGTTCTCTGTCTTTCTTTTACTTTATGCACTTTCAAATAGTTATATGTTCTTACACACACTCATACACTACATTGCAGATCCCCATCCACTCTCGATCTCGTCGATGACAATTCTGCTATTGCCGCTTATGACTTTGAAAATCCGATCTACCAAGCCAGAGACAAAGGTGAGGAATATTATGAAATACCCGGATAACTTGCCATATTCTTAATACAAGAAGAAAAGGCTATCCAACCGCATGAAGAGCCTGTCGAAGTGGTAAACTTGGGTTCTGAGACGGACAGGAAAGAGGTCAAGATAAGTGCCAACTTAGAGGTAAGTGTCAAGAACAGATTGATTCAAATGTTGCACAAGTATGTTGAGGTATTTGCTTGGTCATACAAAGACATGCTAGGGCTTGATACTGATATTGTGGTTTATCGCCTACCAATGAAAGAGGATTGTTCTCAGATTAAGCAGAAGGTTCATCGCATGCGCCCCGAGATGTCAGAGAAAACCAAGGTTGAGGTTATGAAACAATTCAATGCAGGGTTCTTATCAGTGACATCATATCCTCAATGGGTTGCTAATGTTGTTCCGGTACCAAAGAAACATGGGAAGGTACGTATGTGTGTATATTACAGGGATCTGAATAGGGAAATCCCCAAAGATGACTTCCCACTTCCATATATTGATGTTCTGGTTGACAACACTGCTCAGCATAAGGTATTCTCCTTCATGGGTGGTTTCTCGGGTTATAATCAGATTAAGATGGCGCCTGAAGACATGGAGAAAACTGCCTTTGTCACACAGTGGGGCACTTTTTGTTACAAGGTCATTCCTTTTGGGTTGAAGGATGTTGGGGCAACTTATCAATGGGCCATGGTAGCTTTAATTCATGAGTTAGAAGTTTATGTTGATGACATGATAGCCAGATCACAGACTGAAGAAGAACATCTTGATCATTTGCATAAGTTATTTGAAAGTCTGAAGAAATACAAGCTGAGGTTGAATCCAAACAAATGCATCTTTGGAGTGAGATCTGGAAAATTCCTGGGTTTCATCATTAATGGTAAATGTATTGAAGTTGATCCCGCAAAAGTTAAAGCTATTTAAGAAATGTCGGCTCCCCGTACTGAGAACGAGGTCATAGGTTTCTTAGGATGACTGAATTACATTTCCCGATTCATTTCTCATTTGACTGCTACCTGTGAACCAATCTTCAAGCTGTTGAAGAAAGATCAAGTAGTAAAATGGAACGATGACTGTCAAATAGCCTTTGATAAAATCAAGGAGTACTTACAAGAACCTCCAATTCTGATGCCACTAGTTGAAGGAATACCTTTAATCATGTACCTAACAGTTCTAGAAAATTCAATGGGGTGTGTGCTAAGGAAACATGACGAGTCTGATTGAAAAGAGCAGGCAATATACTGCCTTAGAAAAAAGTTTACCGACTGCAAAACAAGATATTCACTGCTCGATAAAACTTGATGCGCTTTGGCATGGCCTTCTCGGCGACTAAGATAGTATATGTTGACTCATACTACTCTATTGATCTCTAAACTGGATCCCATCAAGTACATATTTGAGAAGCCAGCTCTCTCCGGAAGAATAGCCTGATGGTAAATGGTCTTAACAGAATACGACATTCAGTACACCACTCAAAAAGAAATCAAAGGAAGTGTACTGGAAGATCATTTAGTGCATCAAGCTGTAGATGACTACCAATCTATGAACTTCGAATTCTCAGATGAGAACGTCATGCTTATTACAGATTGTAAAGAGCCCGGATCGTATGAAGGACCTGAGCCAGGATCCTGGTGGACTATGGTTTTCAATGGAGCTTCTAATGCACTTGGCAATGGGATCAGTGCTGTAATTATGTCTCCTTAAGGCTTTCATACTCCTTTCACCTCCAGACTTTGCTTTAACTGCACTGATAATATGGTTGAATATGAATCTTGAATCATGGGTATTAAAGCTGCTATTGACCTAAGAATCAAATTCTTGAGCGTATATGGAGATTCAGCCTTGGTAATCAGTAAAGTCAAGGGAGAAGGAGATACAAAGCATTCAAATCTTATCCCTTACTGAGAACATGTGCTTACTTTGATTATGTACTTCGAAGAGATTACTTTTGAGCATATCCCAAGAGAAGAGAATCAGTTGGAGGACGCATTAGCTACCATGTCATCCATGTTCTGTTAGAACATAGTTTGATTCTACAACCCTCGTAAGAGTTTTGATGATAACAAACAAAAAGAACAAATGTGCACTCTAAATTTGTGTTCTATGTTGTACAGAAGTTCTGACAGAACTGGATCAGAAGTTAAGCTTCAAAAGTAATCAAGCTGAGTAATCAGAATGTTCTGAAGAATGAAGATCAGAATTTGCACTAAAGAGAAAGACATCTTGATTCTGAACGAAATCCTAACGTGCAAATAGAACCTTATGATTCTGACTTCCCAAGTTCTGAAGCAAAGCAGCAAGCAAGATTCCTTAAGTTCTGAAGCGTTACTTTTCCATCAAGGAAGTATCATATACAACGACTACAATCAAACAAGGATCTTCTCCTTATGGAAAGTGCATTAAGTGCTAATTATCATGTTTCCATTTGCACAGATTGCCACGCCTTTTTAAAAAAGCTACAAGGATAAATTGCTTACGATTTTTACACAACTGCTCTATACAATCTCTAAACGCTGCAAAAATCATATTCACACTATTCTCCAAAATCGTGTAATACATCACAGTTAGTGATACAGTTTTTGTAACGAAAAACATATAGTGCACAGTGAATTCTTTCTTTTGATTAGTGAATTTCCTTGAGATAAATCGGGTTATGGTTGTACTCAAGAAGACTTTGGCAGTTGTCAAAGTAGAATTGTAATCAGTTTGATTAGTGAATTAAGTCCTCGTTGGAGAGAGATGAAATCACCTTGGCGGGTAGACTGGAGTAGTTTGAGATCAAGCGAACCAGGATAAAAATAATCATGTTTATTGCTTTTGATTTTTAAGTTTCAATTCAACCCCCCCTTCTTGTGTTTTCACTTCTTCAATTGGCATCAGAGCGCCTGGTTCTGAGTTCATACACTTAATTGTGTCAGTACAAGATCCAAGCTTAAGAAAAACACTACGGTGGGACCAAGTCAGAACATTAGCAATGACTATCATGATGATAAGGACTGAATCAGCGGCAACCCCCTAGCCTTTGATGGAGAAATTGTTTACTACTGGATAAGACTCCATACAAATTGTGGAAGAACAGAAAGCCCAATATTTATTATTTCCATCCTTTTGGATGTACCTATTTTATTATGAACACTAAAGAACATCTAAACAAGTTTGACTCTAAAGCACAGAAGTGTATCATGTTAGGATACTCTGAACGCTCAAGAGGGTACAGAGTATACAATACAGAAACACAGATTGTGGAAGAGTCAATTAGTGTTAGATTTGATGATAAGCTTGGCCCTCAAAAGTCAAAGCAGAATGAATCTTTTTCCGATATAGAAGTTGAATTCACAGGTGTTGAAGGCAACTCATCAGAAGTTCCCAACTGAGACGCTCCAACAACATCAGAAGGAAATGTCACAAGCACTCCAGCAACTTCTGTTGAACAACTCCAGGAAAGACTATCCAGAAGCATCATAGCTCACCCTGAAGATAAGATTCTGGGAAAGAAGGATGATCCAATTAGAACAAGATCAACATTCAGAAATTCTGAAGAATCCCTCATGGGATTGGTATCTCTGATTGAACCAACAACAATTGATGAAGCTCTTCTGGACAACGACTGGATTCTGGCTATGCAGGAGGAGTTAAACCAATTCACCAGAAATGATGTATGGGATCTGGTTCCCAAACCAAAAGGATTCAACGTCACTGTAATAAAGTGGGTGTTCAGAAACAACTTGAATGAACAAGGAGAAGTTATCAGAAACAAGGCACGACTGGTTGCACAAGGTTATAGTCAGCAAGAGGGGATAGACTATACAGAAACCTTTTCTCCAGTCGCCAGGTTAGAATCTATCAGACTCTTACTCTCTTTTGCTGTAAATAATGGCATCACTCTATATCAGATGGATGTCAAAAGCGCAGTCTTAAATGGTTACATTGATGAAGAGGTATATGTGCACCAACCCCCTGGGTTTGAAAATTCCAAACACTCAGAATATGTTTTCAAACTAAAGAAGTCACTTTATGGTCTGAAATAAGCTCCCAGAGCTTGGTATGAAAGACTAAGTAACTTTTTGTTAGAAAAGGAATTTACCAGAGGGAAAGTGGACACAACCTTGTTCTGTAAGACATTTAAGAATGACATTTTAGTTTGTCAGATTTATGTAGATGATATTATATTTGGATCTACTAAACCCTCTCTGGGAAGAGAATTTGCTAAGTGTATGCAGGCAGCGTTTGATATGAGCTTGATGGAAGAACTTAAATTCTTTCTGGGCATTCAGATCAATCAGACTCCAGAAGGAACTTACATTCACCAGAGCAAATACGTCAGAGAACTTCTGAAGAAATTTGACCTCTCAGAATGTAAGCCATCAAAGACTCTAATGCATCCCACATGCATTCTGGAAAAGGAAGAGGTAAGTAAAAATGTATAGCAGAAGATCTACAGAGGTATGATTGGTTCTCTCCTTTATCTGACAGCTTCAAGGCCTGACATTTTATATAGCATTTGTTTATGTGTTAGATTCCAATCAGATCCTAGAGAATCTCACTTAATAGCAATTAAGAAAATTTTCAAGTATCTGAAAGGTACTACTAACATCGGTTTGTTTTATAGAAAAACCAATGAATATAGTTTAGTAGGATACTGTGATGCTGATTTTACTGGAGACAGAGTAGAACGAAAAAGTACTTTTGGAAGCTGCCAGTTTCTGGGAGACAATCTGATCTTATGGACCAGCAAGAGGCATTCTACAATTGCATTGTCAACAGTAGAAGCTGAATACATTACAGCTGCTGGATGCAGCACACAGATGCTCTGGATGAAAAGTCAGCTTGAAGACTTCAACATATTTGAGAGTAACATCCCTATTTTCTGTGATAATACTTCTGCAATATGTTTATCTAGAAACCCAATTTTTCATTCTAGGGCTAAGCATATAGAAATAAAACACCATTTTATTAGGGACTATATTCAGAAAGGAATTCTTACTTTAAAATTTATTGACACAGACCATCAATGGGCTGATATTTTTACAAAACCCCTTTCTGAAGATAGGTTTAATTTCATTCTGAATCATTTCAGCATGAAATTATGTTTAGAATAAGAAGTTTTATTTACATATTCTGTAACGCTCATAACTTTATATTTTCTCTGTGAACATCTGATCAACATATCTTCGGAAGTTAGGAGTACAGTTGCTTCAGAATCTATCTAAGAAGATCTTATCCTTCATTTCAAAGATAGAGGCGTGCAGTTCACACCATCAAACATATGTCATCCTCTCACAAGCTACCTTCTAAGGCTGAACATGCATTCAAATTCTGAAGGGTCTAAGGATCTGATTGGATGCATTGAGACACGCGTCTATGGCAACTGTTCAGTATCTACACGCAGTCCCCTAATTTCAGGTTTCATAATGACAGTATAATCATTACTTTATTTTATATTTCTTACTGATTAAGCTTTCAAAACCGTTTATAAACACACAATCACTATTTCATTCACATCTTCTTGCAATCTATTATTCTCTCTTGCTTTCGTATTGCAAAAACCCTTTTCTCAGAAATTTCAAAACAAATTGTGTGAACAATGGCATCTTACTCAAGCATCAAAAATCTCCACAGTGCTTCTGGTTCTTCTTCAACAGTTGAACAGTATGAGGAGCCCATAAGAACTTTGCTCACTCCGGTCGATTGTCTTGAAGTCTTATGTGAGTTAATCATTGATTTTGAGAGCTTAAAGGAAAATGGTTTTGATTTGTATGAAGATGTAATGGCTCAAGGTGTGAATAGATACTTTGATCGTCTGCTAGGTCCAGTATTCCCCATTCTTATTAAGGAATACTGGATTCATGCTACTTCATCTAATCATCAGGTTACGTCATACGTAATGGGGAAGAAGATAGTGATTACAGAAGACTTGATTGGGAAACTTATTGGGTACAATGGCGACAGAGTTAGGTGCATTGATATGGTTGACAAGTGTTGTAGCCTAAAATCTATTGCTAGAGTTATATTTACTTCTGGACAGCCATCCAGAAAGATAAGAGACTTGAAGGATTACTAAAGAATCTTGGCCAGGATCATTCTCGGATGTATAAATCACAGGAAGCCAACAAGCTCTCCTGACTACATCAACATTGATCAGCAGTTTCTGTTGTATTTTATTTCAAAGAAAACCAAAATAAATCTTCCACACTTGCTCTTCAATCATATGAGAGCAAGCGTGAAAGAAACAAGGGAATAAGAAAGGACAAAGAGGGATTGGATCCCTCTGGGCAGATTAATATCTGATATTCTGACGGAGAACAGGTTGATAGAGCATCTAATGGAGGCTCAGCAGATTAGCACTCTGGAGGCAAGTGCTGGTAAACCACTTAATGCCAAGAATCTGGAGAAAATGAAGATTATTGAAAGAATTAAGAAGGAACCAACAGTTTCTACTCATGAAATCATCACATCTAGGAGAATCCCTTTGAAATATTTTCCATTATTTTTTGAGATGGATGCTTCTCCAGAGATTGTGGTCAGATACCTTGAAGCTTGCAAGGAAGACGGAACTATTCCAGAACTCAACATTTGTGATCTGCACAAGCCAGCTCCAGATGTTGTGCTGAAGAAATCCAGAAAGAGAAAGGCAGCAGGAGAAGGATCCTCTCAGAGGACACCCAAAGTTTCTAAAAAGAAAGGTAACACATCTTTTGTTTATGTTGTAGAATCTATAGTTTTTCCAACATCTGAAACCATTCCCCCTCAACCAACAGAAGATCCCTCACCTCAAACTTTTAAGGATTTTGACATAGAGTTTGATCCTTCTGTAACCCTTGGAAGCTTCTTAAATGAACCCCACTCCCCTAATCCAAATCCAGAACAAAATCAACCAGAACTTGCTAGAGTTCTTTCTGATATTGAACTATTTGATCAAGACTTTCAAACACTTACCCAACAAAATCCAAACCTCCATTCTCAACAACCAGAAAATCCAAACCTTCATTCTCCACAACCATAACATCAAAACCTCAACTCTCCTCAACCAGAAAATGAAAACCCTCACACTCCCCAAACTGAAAATCCAAACTCTGAAACCCCTGAACTACAAAATCAACACGCTACCGCAAACCAATCAGAAGATTCTTTTACAGACTCTGATACCACTACCCCTATTCCTGGAATAACAGAACCTCTTATGATTCGTCAACCTCTCTCCATATTAGACATTCCAAAAATACCTTCATCATATCATTCCACACCACTAAACATTCCTCGCTCACCAATCCTAATATCTGATTCTCCTACTCCCTCTCCCATTAACTGTCCAGCTGATCAATTCAGAACCATAATTGATTTAGAAGCGCTGGACCATCTAGCTTCAACCACCAATAAAATTGACATTCCCAAACCTAAACCAACCATAACCAAAATAGATATTGGTAGGAACTTGTTGATTTTTGAAACAGAATTACAAGAATGGGTTAATTCTTTGAAGCAAGCAAGTCTAGAGATTTCAAATCATGCTGCTTCTGATTCTCTTTGGGATCGATTCAGAAAATGGTTCAATTCTGAATCCCAGAGGCTGAAAGAATTGAGTTATGATATGGCTCAACAGAACTTCAGTGATCATCTGAAAGCCTTCAAAGATCAAGTTCTGAGACACTGGGAAAAGAAGCCAATTCTTCTGCTGGATAATGCTCCTTGGAAAGAGCATCAACCTTCAGAAGTTAATAAACCATGTTCTGATAGTCACCCTCTGCCTGTTATTCAAGAACAGGAAAATGAACTGAAGAAGTAGTTGAATCAGAAGATGCTGCAGAGTGTTCTGAAAGATTTGCAACCTCTGAGGAAACACCAGTTCCTTCTCTGGTCATGTAAACTCTGGAAGAGCTGAAGAAGGAGAATGCTATAATCCACGCAAGATTGGATAAGCAAGAAGACACAACCAAAGAAATCAAGGATATATTGGATAAGCAAGAAGACACAACCAAAGAAATCAAGGATATGTTGGGAAAGCAAGAAGAATCAAGCACTCAGATTAAGAGCTTATTGGAAGCGTTGTTCACACGACTTCCCCCTCCATCTTAGATTTTCTAACTTGTTTTCTGCATTCACTATCATGCCTTATCTTCTTCTGAAATGTTATTGAAATCTATTTTAATACAAATCATCCTTTTTTACTCTAATAATTTGTGATTATATTTCTTTTTAATACTTGACAAAAAAGGGGAGAACGTAAGATATTTTCAGTAACAGTATACCGGGACAAAAGTCTCAAACATTCTGAATATCTTAACTTCTTATTTTTTCTGAAAGCATAAACAGGAACAAATTCTGATAAAGATAGAAGGAGATGCATCAAAAGCTCTAATGAGAAGAAACTTCGGGGAAGTATTTCTTCTCTATCTGAGTACTCAACTCAGAGGGGGATCTCTTAAGCTTTTTGTTCTGTCTATTTTTATTGAAAAATCCTAGTTTTTGTCATCATCAAAAAGGGGGAGATTTTTAGAACATAGTTTGATTCTATAACCCTCGTAAGAGTTTTGATAATAACAAACACAATGAACAAATATGCACTCTAAATTTGTGTTCTATGTTGTACAGAAATTCTGATAGAACTGGATCAGAAGTTAAGCTTCAAAAGTATTCAAGCTGAGAAATCAGAATGTTCTAAAGAATGAAGGTTAGAATTTGCGCTAAAGAGAAAGACATCTTGATTCTGAACAGAAGTCTAACGTGCAAACAGAACCTTATGATTCTGACTTCCCAAGTTTTGAAGCAAAGCAGCAAGCAAGATTCCTTAAGTTTTGAAGCGTTACTTTTCATCAAGGCAGTATCATCTACAACGGCTACAATCAGACAAGGATCTTCTCATTATGGAAAGTGCATTAAGTTCTAATTATCATGTTTCTGTTTGCATAGATTTCCACGCCTATTTAAACAAGCTACAAGGCTAAATCATTTACGATTTTCACACAACTGCATTATATAATCTCTAAACGTTGCAAAAATCATATTCATACTATTCTCTAAAATCGTGTAATACATCACGGTTATTGATACAGTTTTTGTAACGAAAAACATATAGTATACAGTGAATTCTTTCTTTTGATTAGTGAATTTCCTTGAGATAAATCGGGTTGTGGTTGTACTCAAGAAGACTTTGGCAGTTTTCAAAGTAGAATTGTAATCAGTTTGATTAGTGAATTAAGTCCTCGTTGAAGAGAGGCGAAATCACCTTGGTGGGTGGACTGAAGTAGTTTGAGATCAAGTGAACCAAGATAAAAATCATTGTGTATATTGCTTTGATTTTTAAGTTTCAATTCAACCCCCCTCCCTTCTTGTGTTTTTCGCTTCTTCGTGTTCAAGGTCAAATAGGACAATGAAGCTCCCGGAGTTACCATTGAAGGATTAGACGAATCGGCACAATGCTATGAAATCGACACTAATGGAGTAGAAGAAAAACCCTAGTTTAATGAAGTAAAAAGTTACCTTGATGCTTAAGAATACCCTGAAGGGGCATCGATCAAAGATAAGAAATTCCTACGGAGGTTCTCGGCTAAGTTCTTCTTGAGAAATGGAATTGTGTACAAACGTAATCATGATTCAACTCTGCTCTGTTGTGTAGACAAGAAGGAAGCAGAGAAAATTATGGAAGATAAGCACTAAGGCGTCTTTGGTACTCACTCCAATGGGCATACTATGGTTAAAAGGATTCTGAGAGCGGGTTACTATTAGTCGATGTAATACGGTGGGAGAACTGACTTGGTTGTTTTGTGTTTGATCGCAATTATTGCAGATAGCAAGAGTCGCCACCGACTTTTCTTTTATCCAATAAGGAAAGGTTGAAAAGAACAGAAAAGACCTTTAGAGATTATTTCTTTAGTTCTGGGGGTAGGCTATGAAAAGGGAAGGTGTTATCACCCTTTTCATCCGTAGTTATCTACGGGCTCTTAGTTGCTTTTAGATCACTTGCTTTTGTTTAAAAATGTACTTTGTGGTGTGGGTTTTGAAAGTATTTTGAAAACGTCTTTGTAATTATTCTCGTTTCTATAAGAATGCGTACAAAGTGTTAGTTTTAAAAATAGTTCAAAGAGGTGTTTGTGGAATGTGTTTTTGAAAGTGATTTTGAAAAGTGTCTTTGTAATAATTCTCGTCTCTATAAGAATGCGTACAAAGAGCTTTATCTTTTGAAATTGTTTCAAATGAAAATGTTGGTGTGTGAAATGTTTTTGTTGTGAGCAAGCAAGCAACTATGAGCATCCTACCTACTCAAAAGGTCTAATGTTCTTTTCCCCTTCCTTTAGATGTTGCTATCTTACCATTGATTTGGTAAAAAGCCTCGTCGTTGGATGTGAAGGGACGGGCGTGTGTCGTTTGTATAGTCATATAAGCCAACCTATGGGACGTTTTAGCAATGTCGTTTAGGGACTAGATCGTTTACCGAAGGCAACATTAAGGGTCATCGAGGGACTACGATCTTTTATCAATGGTCTTTTCTAAAACGCCCATATTCGAGGGACATGACTATTTTACCGAGGCAATAAGTGAGATTACCCTAGGGGTGCATGTGTGTGAATAATGTGTTTGACTTTCATGCATTTAGTCTTTGATTAGGGTTATCTACTTGTTGGTTTTATCTTGCCATACATCCTAATTACTAACATTTGTACAAAAGCAATAAAAAATGCAGAAAATAAATCCTACATTATTACAACCATATTGAATAGCAAGAAAATGTAAAGACAAAACAAAAATAAAAGGAGGAAAAATTAGCTTTTCGATCTAGGCAGAAACGCCCTTCGATTCTTCCCTTCCTGGCTTCCTTAGATTTGGCCTGGAAGTAGTAAGGACATATCTTTCGATTTCACCTTTTTCCTGTTTCTTTCGAATGGGACCTGGAAGTCAGTGTGGCCAACCTTCTGGTTGCTTCTTTCGTTTGATCCCTTGCAGTCAGTATGGATATCCTACTGGCTACTTCTTTCGTTTGAGGCATGGCAGTCTGTGTGGACATCCTTCTTGATGCTTCTTTTGATTGTTCTTAGCAGTTAGCGTGAGAGGCAGCCTTCGATTCCTCCTTCTGGCTGCTACTTTCGACTGGGCCAGGGAATCAGTGTGAACACCTTTTCGTTTCTCCCTTCTTGCTCTTTTGTTTGCACTGTGAAGCAGTAAGGGGGTGAAGTCTGAGGCTTCGTTTCACACAAAAACTCCTTCTTTTGTTTGGGGCTTATACTGGTTAGTTATACCATATATTTTACAAGAAAACAAACGAAAAGGGCAAAAATGAAAAGTAAACAAATGTCATGTACATGCTTGAAACGAAAGGAATGACTATTCACATGTTATGCTAGAAACCAAAGGTTCAAGGTTAAGAGAAATTACCTTGCTTGAAGCTGGAACGTGTGTGCTGGACCTTGAGTGGATGCCCTGAGTGTCCTTGGATTTGAAGGAAAGAAACAAGGGTAATGTTTCTAGTGTTGGATTCGAAAGAAGGAACCAAGTGTTAAGTTGGTGTTTCACTGGGTTTTGGATTCGAAGGGAAGAAACAAGTGTATTGTTTCGTTTGACTCTGGGTTTGAATATGTGTTTAAGTGTTTGAGAGTGTTTGATAATTTGAGAGTTTGATGATTTTTTTCTCCACACCCCAAGGTCTCTGGATGTGTTGTCCAGCCCCTTAAACATGTTATGGAGCTTCTTATTTATAGGTGAATGTTGGCTGATATTTAGGAGGGAAAACAAAAACAATTTGAACAAATTGAGTAAACTATTTTTTTGTAGCTTTCGAGGGGCAGTGTTCATATGCCCTTTTGGTGCAAGAATGGGGAAGTGTTTCAGGACTGATGTGCAGCAGTTTTGGAGCGTTATGACCAGTGTATCAGGCCTGAATTTGGCAGTAAGCATCTTTTAATATCTCCACCTTTCGCTTTGACCACCTTCGACTAGATTCTCCTTTAAACAAGATTATTTTGATTTTCACCCAATAAGTGTCTTTCGAATGGGATCTTTTTGTGCATCCTTCGACGGAGCCAAATATGTGCCCCTTGAATGGGTGACAAAAATATGCCTTAAGGTATGTCTCGCAAGTCCTTCAAATGGGTCATCAAACATGTCCTTTGAATGGGACACCCAGACATGTCCTTTGAATGGGTCATGTATGTATCTTTGAAAGGGCCAAATATGTGTCCTTCGAATGGACTATGTGTCTGTCCTTTGACGGGATCAAATGCAATTCTTCGAATGGGCTAGTAAGGTATATCCTTCGAAAAGGACCCCTATGTATTCCCTTCAAATCCACCAATACATGTCCTTTGAAGGGGGCACCAACCATGTGTGTTTAAGGTTTTCAAGGATGAAATTGAAGCAAACTATTTCAAAGGGAAATATTGTTCAGTCGAAGCTAGTGTAAACATAGCCAATGCCCTGTCGAAGCTTGCATGCAGGAGACACTACTTTGTGACTCCAAGCAAGCATATAAGAGGCCATTTCTCAAACAAATTTTTGCATGAAGAGTCAATGCATTGTCGAAGCCTGCATGCAGGAGGTCAGTGCTTTGTGATTCAAGGAAAACATGTAAGGGGCTAATGGTGCAATCGAAGCTTGTGTGCAGGAGGCTTTTCCTCTTTGAATCAAAGGAGGCTACAGGAGGCTCTTTTCCTTGTGCCTGCTGGCCTGGTGGGAGCCTCTTGCGTGCAAGAAGGAAGCTATGGCTCAATCGAAGGTTGCAAGCAGCCAACCATCACTTTGTGAATCAAAGCAAGCATAGAGGGAATTATTTGTCCAATCAACACAGGCATGCAAGCATCAAATTTCCAATCGAAGCAGGTATCCAGGCCACCATTACATTGTGAACCATGTGAGGCCAATGATGCAATCAAAGGTTGCATGCAGAAAGCTCCTGCTTTGTGAATCAAAGCCAGCATGTCAGAGGCCAACGCTCAATCGAAGGATGCAAGCCAAGCTTGCATCGAAAGAGGCCAAAAGTCCAATCGAAGGATGTGAATCAAAGAAAACTTGTTTTTTCTTCAATTTGGTCAAAACGATTATTTTTATCTGCTTTGCCTTTTTTAACAGGTTCCTCTTTAACTTGATTCTGAAAAATCCAATTGTACTTATGTAAGCTTGAATTTTGAGAATCCTTATGAGAAATGCCTTGAGAAAAGAGAGGGGAAATTTTGGGGTACAACAGCTGCCCCTGTTCAATCTTCTTAAACCTGAAAAGCAAGTATGGCGCGTTGTCGTTCGTAGCTTGAAGGTAGAAGATGATTGAACACTAGAGTGCATAGAAATTTGCACTCGATGATGTGGTTGTTGATTTTATAGGGAATGGGCTTAAAGATGCCATTTGGAGAGATGATGGAGAGTTGTCGGAGATGGGCCTATAGATGCCATCTAAAGGTAATTGTTGACAGGAATTAGACTTGGTCTAAGCTTGACTTCAACAGGAAAAGAATCAGAATAAATCTTGGGAGCGATTTATATGAACCAGCGAAAGTGTCTATCGGAAAGGAATCAGGATAAACCATTGACCAATTTAAACTAAACTAGCAGAGGTCTTGAATATTCTTTCATTTATGATAGGCCTATGTAGGGCTGCTTTAGGATACATATGAGAGGGAAGCCTGGGTAGGGCTGCTTCAGGATGAATCCATATGAAACTTCGTCTATAATTTAAGAGAAGGAACCTGGGCAGAGTTACTTCATCATGAGTCTGTGTGAAACTGCATATGGAATTTAAGAGAAGGAACCTGGGTAGGGTTGCTTTAGGACGAGTCTGTGTAAAACTGCATCTGGAAATGAGAAGGAACCTAGGTAGGGTTGCTTCAGGATGAGTCCGTATAAAACTGTATCTGGGAATAAGAAGGAACCTGGGTAGGGTTGCTTCGTGATGAGTCCGTGTTAAACTTCATCTAGAATTTAAGAGAAGGAACCTGGGTAGGGTTGCTTTAGGACGAGTCCGTGTAAAATTGCATCTAGAAATGTCAGAGAAGGAACCTGGGTAGGGTTACTTCATGATGAGTCCATGTGAAACTTCATCCGGAAATGTAGAGAAGGAACTTGGGTAGGGTTGCTTCATGATGAGTCCGTGTGAAACTACACTTGGAAATGTAGAGAAGGAACCTGGGTAGGGTTGCTTCAGTTGGTCGTGTAGATAGTTTTTGTGGCTTGTTTTAGGTATTGATCTTTGACCTTAGAAAGAAAGATAGTTTTCCTGGCTTGTTATAGGTATTAATCTTCAATATGCTCATGTAGATAACTTTCCTGGCTTGTTACAGGTATTAATCTACAATCGGTCATCCACAGATAGTTATCCTGTCTTGTTATAGGTATTAATTTGGAATTGTTGAAAATTGTTGATGATAGTTATCTGTTGTTTGATCTCTCCTGAAAAGGTAAAGAGTTAGTTTTATGCAATGTCATGATGTATGAAATGTATGGCGTAAAGATGTTCTCAAAATAAGTGAGATTATGCTGTATGCATTTATCATGTATGTAAATGTGATGCATGAAATGTTGTCAGAATGTAATTTTGTCTTGGAAAATAAATCCTTGGCAAGTGCTGGGGAGTTTTGGGAAGCTGAATCTCGGGCGGTCGTTGGGGATGAAGAGTATGCACATCTTTCCAGACCTTGTTTTTTAGAATGTTTCCGCTGGGGATTCCTGTTTTGTTGTTTGAGGAGAACTCTGTTGGGGAATGCTGATTTTGCTTGAGAAGAAAACTATGTGAAGAGTGTTGATTTCTGCTTGGGGAAAAGAGTTCAGGAGTTTAAGTTGTTCGTTGCTCTATTGGGGAGCTATCTCTTGATGGAAGAGAAAGGAAGTTAACAACTTGTTGGGGATAAAGAAGTTAACCATTATCTGGTTGTCTCCCAGGTTTTGCAGCAACTTACTGGGGACTGTAGGAAAGTCTACTGGGGAAGAGGGGTTGTGGTCCCTTGATTTGTAGTAGTTAGAGAGGCAAACTCAAGCTGGGGAATATTTTCGTTTGTTAGGGAAATAAACCTTGTCGCCAATCTATTGGAGAGGTGTTTTCTTTTTGCAGAACTCCTCGAGGATTCTTGAGATCAACTCAGTTGGGGAGAAGTTTTCAGAGATTGAAACTATAGCTGGGGATCACCCTATGAAAAGGACTTTGTGGGGAATTTGTAACTGCCCCTAGTAGAAAGTGTTTGTATATTTCCAGGAAATGTTTTCCTGACCGTACATAACCATTTGTTGGAATTCACGTCCAATACCTCAAGTGATTCAGATACAGACCTGCCTCTGGTTATTCAGCATTTCTTGGGAGATTTCTTGGAATCTTGACTTGACTACCCCCAGAAGAATTGGACAGTGACATGTCATGCCCCCTTTCTTATGGAGATTTTTTGTTGGAAGTGTCTTCCCACTTGAAGTGATTTTGTTCACTGAGAGAGTTTTTGTTCGTTGGATATTCGTCATGTGAATTTCTCCGCTGTCAAACAATTAGCCATATGCAAACACCGATATTCAAATAATGCAAAGTTTATGCTTGTCTTGAAGTTTTGAAAATGCGTTTTAGCAGATAAAAGAATTTTTGTAAGAAAATTCAACTCAGGATTTAGAGTAAGCCTTGTAGGAGTCAGGATACCTTTGTAACAGTATGCTTTCGAACTATCCAATGCTTCAATTAGGAATTTTGAAGGGTCGTAACGTGGCTTGGTTCACGGTTTAAGAAACAAAGGATAAGGCTCAAAGTGTATTCGTACCTTCCCGTTCTTCATGATGCTCTTTGGTCCTAAACTCAGTTAATTATGCGTTTGAATTCCAATTTATTCTGAAATAACATTTTGGTGATGGTTCAGACAAGTTAAGTTTGTTGGAAGGCAATCATTTTTGCAACATTTTTCATGTTGTCGAGGATTTATAGTTACCTATTTTTGATTTATTAACCCTGATTTTTTTGCCTGATTGTTCTTGTTTTGAGATTACAGTTAGTGGGATGCCCCCGTTTTCCTTAAGTCTCCTTCGTAGGTTTTGACTTAGTGGGCTTTTCTTTTTGAGAGATAATGACTGCATATGTGATAAGGAACCATCGTCGTCTTTTGATTCAGAAGGAAGTTTTTGATATCACTCGTTGTATATGAGGTGAAAGTTTGCGACTGAACACGCATTTGAGTTAACTGAGAAACTACCCTGCCCCAGGTTTTGATTAAAGGTTTCAATTTGTGTGGAAAAGAAAACTCTACTTTTTTGGCTCAAAGGGGTTGACTAGGGATTATCTTTCTTATAACTCCAGTGTTTAGGAATTGAAAGAAACACATGTACATCGTCAGCAAGGTCTGTCCAAAAGCATATTGTATGAGATTATGGCATTGTTTTTGTCACCCTCCCTCTAAAGGCTTGTAACTTTTAGCAAGAGTTAAATGTCATAGAGAGAGTAAAAAGCATAGCTTAAATATAGTGAAAACAAATTGCTGAATTCAAGACAAACATATGTGATGCATTAATGAAATAGAGTTTAACATTAATAGATAAGTGTTTGAATAACAAAATAAATTACAATTGAAAATTCAAAATGAACTGGAATTCTCAATGATTTGGCACAGGAGCGGTGGTCATGTTGGGAGTCTCTAGAGGATCGAACTCGATCTCCTTGGCATCAATCATGTTTTGAATCTTGTATTTCAGTGCCCAACAATCGTTAGTATCATGCCCAGGACTGTTGGAATGATATGCACATATTGCATCAGGATTGTAGTTAAGAGAAGAAGTTTTGGGGTTTGAATGAGGTCCTATCAACGTAATCAGATTCATCTTCAACAAGTGTTGCAATGCTTGAGACAATGGCATGTTAATGTTGGTAAACTGTCTTTGGGCTCGTCTTGCCTTCGCTGATTTCCCCTTTGTTGTTGTCGCCACGATACAGGACCGGAGATCAAGACTGCCTCCACATGTTGATCGTGGTTGCTCTTGTTACGACCCTTTTGGCCGTACACAACATTGGACTCTTTCTTCCCAATGTATAGCTTTTCTGAGTATCAGAGGATGTAGCTCCTTGGATCTTTCCGCTTTTGATGCCAGCTTCGACTCTTTCGCCAGTCAGTATTAGCTCAGTGAACCTGGCCGAGGAGCTTCCAATTAGGTGATTGAAGAAAGGTCTCGTAAAAGTTCCCATAAAGATGTAAATCAGCTCCCGGACAGTTAAGGGTGGTTGTACCCTGCCAGCCAGGTCTCTCCACTTTTTGGTGTATTCTTTGAAGCCCTCGTTGGAACTCATGGTCATATTCTGTAATTGCACACGAGTTGGTGCAAGGTCAGCGTTGTATTGGTACTGCTTGTAGAAAGCAGCAGCTAAATCTTCCCAAGTGTGAATGTGGGAATTCTCTGATTGATAGAACCACTCAAGTTGCATCCCAGCTAAGCTCTCTTGGAAGAAATGGACCCAGAGCTTCTGATCAGTTGTGTATGGTTGAGTCTTGCGGACATAAAATCTCAGATGCATCTTAGGACAAAAGACCCCGTCATACGTGGCAAAGGCAGGGATTTTGAACTTTGGGGGGATGACCACTCCAGAAACCAAACCCATTTCTTCAAAGTCCAGACCAGGTACTCTCTGGATCTCCATGGCGTTGAGACGATCCTCCATTTATTTGTATTTGTCGTTCGTAGGAGGATACTGCTCTTCAGCATAGTCAGCCTCTTCTTTGTTAAACCCCAGACTATGATCCCTGTTGTACCCTAAATTTCGCCCCTAATTTTTACAGTCGCACTTTCTTACCATATTTTGTCATTCAGTCACAATCATTAATAAATAGCTTTATTCATCACATTTGCATCCTATCTTTAAGTTTGCTTTTGTATTATTGACTAACTTCTAATCAAAATACAAAAATATTTGTCTTTGTCTTTGCATATTCGTGTTTTATAGGTACCGAGTCGAAGCATATGGAAAATAAGGTTTTCCACTATTATTTCCCTAAAATCTCTATTTGCAAAGAAAAAGAATTAAAAAAAAATCTTTTTTTTCACTGTACAATTGATTGCTCCTAGAGTGCAATCGATTACATAAAATGCATTTTGTGCAATTTCTGGAAAAAAAAATACACTGTGCAAATCGATGTGCACTGTAGTGAAATTGATTGCACGGCGTGAAAATTTGAAAAAAAAATCAGTAATTTCAAGCTTGTCAAATTTTGGCTCCAATTTTCCTCTAATTTTTGAAAGAATTATCATTAATTCAAATTTTGGCTCCAAGAATCAATTACCAAATTACCACTAATCTCAATCCTAAACTCTATAAATAGAACCCTTATTTCATTCAAATTTCAATCTTTTGATAGCCAAAATCACTTTGCTAAAAAATCTCTCAATCCTCTCCATCTACCAAATCCACTCAAAGCTCCATTTTCAAAAAGTTAGTAAGCTTTGCATTGAAGATTACTAATCTTTGAGATAAACCTTCATCCAAACAGTTTTTCTTCATCAGTTCTCTACATCCAAGCTTGGGCAATTGATTCTTGTGGTTGAATTGAAGCAAATTCTTGAAGTTATTTTGATAATTCTCTAGATCTACCTTTGGTAAGTTGGATTTTCCATCTTTCACAATGTGATCTCTTGTTGATCTTTGGGCTTGATTCATTAAGCATTATTTTGTGATTCCAATGGTGCTATTTTCTCATAATTTGATGGAATTTCCGTGCTCAATTGGATCCATGATCATAAGGTATTTAATGAAAGGTTTGAACAAGAATTTGGCCTTTTAAAATGTTGGTTTGTTGTCTGTAACAACGTGCAATCGATTGCTGTAACAGTGCAATCAATTGCTCTAAGTGAAATTTGCTCAAATTTTTGAAAACTTCGTTGTGCAAATCGATTTGCATTGTAGTGCAATAAATTTGCACAGAGACAGAATGCATTTTTTCCTTGTTTTGGGGCAGCTTTGATCTAAAATGCTTTTTCTACTCACTCCTTGTGATTGTTGGTTTGGATTGCAATTTTAAATGTCCAATTTCTCTTTAAATTCAATGGACTTTGTGATGTAGATAAAGTTGGATAAATATTCATCAATTCAAATCTACCAAAGAGTGAATTATTTAATACATTTTTGGTGCTTTGGATTAATGATATGTTTAGTGCTTTAATCTATCTAGATGAGTGATTGAATTTAAAGATGAAAGAAATTTGAGGTAGTGATCCAAATTAGCTTATTGTTCACCTCCCTCTTCATATTATCCCTTTCTTTTTTTAATTGTGCCACATGTTAAGGGATTATGATCTCTATATCATTTATCTAAACATGAAGTACATATATTGCTATTGACCGGCCTCAAAATAGGTGCGACTTCTACATAAGTCCACTTACGATTGCTTAACATAGCATTAAATTTTGTCCCGATTCGAATAAATTATCATTCGTGGCCCAAACCTATGTTTGCAAGCCCAAGTATGTTAATTTGATCTCTTTGATCCAATAACCTTGAGATTTATTGTGTGGAGGCTTTGGTTCTACCAATCCTCTAATGGATCTACATCACTTTTGGTCAACGCGGATCACTTAAACATCGTTGATCATTAAATGTTACTTTTGAGGATTCCAAAATGGATGATATACTTGAAAAAAAGCAAATGCAAATTTTTGTGTGGAGGCTTTGGTTCTACCAATCCTATAATGAGTTCCAAATGCAAGTTTCAAGATGGTCATCCAACTAACCACACATTTCTAACAATTGACTTTATTTTATGCTCTTTACTTTATGTGCCATTTACTTTTTGCATTTACATTTCATGCTATTTTCATCTTTGCTCACTTGAGCATTTACTTTTATGTCATTTTCATTTTGCTCACTTGAGCTTTTCTTTTCCGTTTGAAGACACTTAATAATCAACATGAACCATAAAAAACATTAATGATACTTGGACTATTTGGTTACTATCCTTGGCATTATGGAGTGATGGACTTCTTGGACTTAGGATTAGAAACCTTGGCTTATATTGGAGACCTTGTGACCTTAATTGATTTTTTTCTAGAGCTCTTGAGGTTTACCTCAAGACATTAGGTTGTTTGTTTGTTTTGTGTGCAGGTTATTGTGATTACATACTTTGTTTGTAATCTGGAATTCACCTGTATACAGTCGTTACTCTGTCCAATTTTTGTGAAGACTTAATACAAATGAAGTTTGGTCTTCTCAAGAGGTCTAGTATCTTTGCTTGCTTGGTTTCAATCCAAAGAATGGGAATTCTATCTTGACTCATAATGTCAAGTGTTGGCTTCTTGTTGGTTACACAGTTCTCTTTCTTAGATTTTTACCTTATGCTTTAGGATAGTCCTTTCATCTCCTCCCATCTTCTTTAATTTTCAAAACCTTCTCATCTTTTTCAAAACCTTCTTTGTTTATAAACTCGAACCAATTTCATAATAAACCTTGACTTTGACGAGTGCCTTTTCTTTTAAACGTCTTTTCTTTGAACAAACTTCAATTCATTTAATCATACTTTGACATCTTTTCAAATTTAACAAAAACACTTCAACTCATTCAAACTCTTTTGTGCGCTCGAGCACTTTTACCCTTCAAAACTTTTTTCAAGATGAGACATTATTCATTGATAGTCAAGCAATATTATCCTATCCCTATGGTTATAAAGGTGTCGACTTTTCCACTTGAGTACTAGAGGCGTTCTCAAACCCTCACTCTTGCTGACGCAGGGTCCATCTTTCTCACACCTTGTGGGCGTTAGTCGAGATTTCTCTCCTAAAAATGACGACTTGTCTCCTTGTTTAAAATTAACCAACAGACAAGTCGTTTCTAGCCGAACTACGGTGCTCTGACTTTCCCATTGCATGAGGGAGTACATAGGCATTAAGTCTTACAACCCAAAGCGAGCAACAAAAATAATAAAAAGCATTTCATTTTCTTTTGTTTACAAATACTCATTCATTCTTTTCCTTTAGAAAGTAAACCTTTATATGACACTCCTTTTAAAAGAAACCAAACAAAGTGGATCATGCGGAGTACCGTAGATGCTTAGGGTGCTAATAGCTTCCCTTTGCATAACCGACCCCCGTACCTCGAGCTCTGATCTTTTGGGTTTTGTTCGCTTTTTTCCCATTTCCCTTTGGAAACAATAAAGTGCGGTGGCGACTTCATTGTGTTGAGATAAGTAAATTGATGGCTTAATCTCAAATCTTTACCGCTACATTTCTTTACATATCATCACTGTCGCAATTTAGTTCTCTCTTAGTTCTGATTTGCGCGTGCGACAATCCCCTTCTTTTGTCTGATTGTCCCCCTCAGTTGACGGAGTTGTGAATCCTAGAGCTTTCTCTGTTAGTCTTTTGAACCTCCTTCCCAAATTCAGGACGCCTACTGACTTCTTTTTCTTCTTGTCTTTGAGAAGAAGAGTTTTCAGGTCCTTTTGCCCTTTAGCCAAAGTCAGGAACATTTGTTGGAATTGGGCATTTTGCATTTGGAGATCCTTCACCTTCTGTTCCATATCCATCTTACTGAAATAAATAGTAGGAAGATAAGGAAATTTGTGTGGGAGAAACATGTCATGATATGATGCATGGTATATGCATGCATGTTTTCAAGGATCTCGTGGGGTAATCACAAGAAGATGTTAGAAGTTGAATTTTAATAAACAACTTTGATTGGAGAACTTCGTATTGGTGGATATCCTTCCACAAGAATCAAGCTCACCATGTCAAGTGGGTCATAGCCCTTGACTCAAGCTAACGTGCTTTGGTCTTGACGGTGTTTGATTAGAGAATGAATCCTTTTGCCCCTTAATATGCGTCTAGTTCAACATGACCCTGCATCATAGGCCCTTGAGATCCTTGAAATGGTTATTGAAAATGCTATGGTATGATGTCATGATGTTATGTACAAGTATGCAAAGTAAGCAAGTTGCTATGTACAAATAGTCATATACACACAAAGAAGACAAGTCCTTAGGTTAGGCTTACATGGAGTTTGTAGGTAAGTACCCTCTTGAAGTTTAGTTGGCTCAACCTGTCCTAGAAAGTAAATAGGTTCTAGGGGATCTTAATATCACTGATCTTTCTTCATCGGGTATTATTTCAGTGCAAGCCTCTTTAATAGCGACCGAAATATCCCGAAAGTCTAATCTCAATGAGTGTAGCATCGAGTATCAACCAACTTCGGATTTCACCAAAGCCAGCTATCTCACTACTTCCTAATGTCCAAGTTGTTCAATTAAGGTTCTAAGGCCAGTTAGTGCTTCATGACACCACACAGCGGCCCCGTATTCTCCTTGACTACTCAAGGTCTACCCGTACTAACAAATGTGTCACATTAATGTAGCCATTGCTTCAACCATGTCGGTATACCATGCACATTTTCCACAATCTATTTCTACTTACCTAAAAGGTGCCTCAGATTCGGGTAGAGGATAAAAACCAGCCCAAAAAAGGAACCATAATGTAAAGCATTCAAGTCAAACAAGGAAAGCAAGTAAAGGTGATCTATCCCTAAGGTAACCCCACTTTTTAAAAGACTCCCCAGTGAAGTCTCCAGTTCTGTAATACGGTGGGAGAACTGAATTGGTTGTTTTACGTTTGATCACAATTGTTGCGGATATCAAGAGTCGCCACCGACTTTTCTTTTATCCAATAAGGAAGGGTTGAAAAGAACAGGAAAGATCTTTCGAGATTATTTCTTGAGTTCGGGGGGTATGTTATGAAAAGGGAAGGTGTTAGAACCCTTTTCATCCATAGTTATCTACGGGCTCTTAGTTTCTTGCTAGATCACTTGCTTTTGTTTGAAAATGTGCTTTGTGGTATGGGTTTTGAAAGTATTTTGAAAACATCTTTGTAATTATTCTCGTTTCTATAAGAATGCGTACAAAGTGTTAGTTTTAAAAAATAGTTCAAAGAGGTGTTTGTAGAATTTGTTTTTGAAAGTGATTTTGAAAAGTATCTTTGTAATGATTCTCGTCTCTATAAGAATGCGTACAAAGAGCTTTGTCTTTTGAAAATGTTTCAAATGAAAGTGTTGGTGTGTAAAATATTTTTGTTGTGAGCAAGCGAGCAACTATGAGCGTTCTACCTACTCAAAAGGTCTAATGTTCTTTTCCTCCTTCTTTAGATGTTGCTATCTTACCATTGATTTGGTAAGAAGCCCCATCATTGGATGTGAAGGGACGGGCGTGGGTCGTTTGTATAGTCATAGAAGGCAACCTATGGGACGTTTTAGCAATGTCGTTTAGGGACTAGATCGTTTACCGAAGGCAACATTGAGGGTCATTGAGGGACTATGATCTTTTATCGAGGGTCTTTTCTAAAACACCCATATTCGAGGGACATGACTATTTTTCCGAGGCAATAAGTTAGATTACCCTAGGGGTGCATGTGTATGAATAATGTGTTTGATTTGCATGCATTTAGTCTTTGATTAGGGTGATCTACTTGTTGGTTTTATCTTGCCATACATCCTAATTACTAACATTTGTACAAAAGCAATAAAAAATGCAGAAAATAAATCCTACATATTACATCCATATTGAATAGCAAGAAAATGTAAAGACAAAACAAAAATAAAAGGAGGAAAAATGAGCTTTTCGATCTAGGCTGAAACACCCTTCGGTTCTGCCCTTCCTAGCTTCCTTCGATTTGGCCTAGAAATAGTAAGGACATATCTTTCGATTTCAACCCTTTCCCGTTTCTTTGGAATGGGACTTGGAAGTCAGTATGGCCAACCTTCTGGCTGCTTCTTTTGTTTAAGGCCTGACAGTCAGTGTGGACATCTTACTGGCTGCTTCTTTCTTTTGAGGCCTGGCAGTTAGTATGGACATCCTTCTGGATGCTTCTTTCGATTGAGCTTAGCAGTTAGCGTGAGAGGCAGCCTCTGATTCCTTCTTTTGGACGTTGCTTTCGACTGGGCCAGGGAATCAGTGTGAACACCTTTTCTTTTCTCCCTTATTGCTCTTTTGTTTGACTGAGAAGCAGTAAGGGGGGTGAAGCCTGAGGCTTCGTTTCACACATAAAATCCTTCTTTTGTTTGGGTCCTATATTGGTTAGTTCTACCATATATTTGACAAGAAAACAAACGAAAAGGGCAGAAATTAAAAGTAAACAAATTTCATGTACATGCTTGAAACGAAAGGAATGACTATTCACATGTTATGCTAGAAACAAAAGGTTCAAGGTTAAGAGAAACTTACCTTGCTTGAAGTTGGAACGTGTGTGCTAGACCTTGAGTGGTTGCCCTCAGTGTCCCTGGATTTGAAGGAAAGAAACAAGGGTAATGTTTCTAGTGTTGGATTAGAAAGAAGGAACCAAGTGTTGAGTTGGTGTTTCACTGGGTTTTGATTCGAAGGGAAGAAACAAGTGTATTGTTTCATTTGACTCTGGGTTTGAATATGTGTTTAAGTGTTTGAGAGTGTTTGATAATTTGAGAGTTTGATGATTTTTTTCTCCACGCCCCAAAGTCTCTGGATGTGTTTTCTAGCCCCTTAAACATGTTATGGAGCTTCTTATTTATAGGTGAATGTTGGCTGAGATTTAGGAGGGAAAACAAAAACAATTTGAACAAATTGAGTAAACAGTTTTTTGTAGCTTTCGAGGGGCAGTGTTCGTATGCCATTTTGGTGCAAGAATGGGGCAGTGTTTCAGGACTTATGTGCAACAATTTTGAAGCGTTATTTACAGTGTATCAGGCCTGAATTTGGCATCAAGCATATTTTGATATCTCCATCTTTCGTTTTGACCACCTTCGATCAGATTCTCCTTCAAACAACATTATTTGATTTTCACCCAGTAAGTGCCTTTCAAATGGGCTCTTTTTGTGCATCCTTTGAAGGAGCCAAATGTGTTCCCTTGAATGGGTCACCAAAATATGCCTTAAGGTATGTCTCGCAAGTCTTTTGAATTGGCCATCAAACATGTCCTTCGAATGGGACACCCAGACATGTCCTTTGAATGGGTCATGTATGTATCTTTGAAAGGACCAAATATGTATCCTTCGAATGGACTGTGTGTCTGTCCTTTGACGATATCAAATGCAATTCTTCGAATGGGCTAGTAAGGTATATCCTTCGAAAGGGACCCCTATGTATGCCCTTCAAATCCACCAATACATGTCCTTTGAAGGGGGAACCAACCATGTGTGTTGAAGGTTTTCAAGGGTGGAATTGAAGCAAACTATTTCAAAGGGAAATATTGTCCAGTGGAAGCTAGTGTAAACATAGCCAATGCCCTGTCGAAGCCTGCATGCAGGAGGTCACTAATTTGTGACTCCAAGCAAGCATACAAGAGGCCATTGCTCAAATGAAGGTTTGCATGAAGAGTCAATTCCCTGTTGAAGCCTGCATGCAGAAGGTCTATGCTTTGTGATTCAAGGCAAACATGTAAGGGGCCAATGGTGCAATGGAAGCTTGCGTGCAGGAGGATTTTCCTCTTTGAATTGAAGGAGGCTACAGGAGGCTCTTTGCCTTGTGCCTGCTGGCCTGGTGGGAGCCTCTTGCATGCAAGAAGGAAGTTATGGCTTAATCGAAAGCTGCATGCAGCCAGCCACCACTTTGTGAATCAAAGCAAGCATAGAGGGAATTATTTGGCCAAACAACACAGGCATGCAAGCATCAAATGTCCAATCAAAGCAAGTATCCAGGCTACCATTACATTGTGAACCATGTGAGACCAATGATGCAATTGAAGGTTACATGCAAGAAGCTCCTGCTTTGTGAGTCAAAGTCAGCGTGTCAGAGGCCAACGCCCAATCGAAGGATGCAATCCAATATTGCATCGAAAGAGGCCAAAAGTCCAATCGAAGGATGAGAATCGAAGAAAACTTGTTTTTTCTTCAATTTTGTCAAAAAGATTATTTTTATCTACTTTGCCTTTTTTTACAGTTTCCTCTTTAACTTGATGCTGAAAAATCCAATTGTACTTATGTAAGCTTGAATTTTGAGAATCCTTATGATAAATTCCTTGAGAAAAGAGAGGGAAAATTTTAGGGTACAACAGTCGACCATGGAAACCGACTGTCACCACCACTCGAGAACTTGTCATAAGTGTCATATTTATGCTGATAAGGTTCATGTGCCTCTGGTTCCTCTGAATATTTTGAATGCTCTGGCTATTCACAATGTGGGGCATTGATATGATCAAGGAAATCAAGCCTATTTCTTCTAACGAATATCGCTTCATTCTCGTCGCGATTGACTACTTCATAAAATGGGTTGAAGCAGCTTCGTTCGCCTCGGTTACCAAGAATGTGGTCGCCCGGTTCATAAAACATAATCTTATTTGTCGGTATGGCATCCCCGAGAAAATCATCACGGACAATGGTATTAACCTCAACAACACTATAATCACTGAACTCTGCATGCCGTTCAAAATTAAGCACCACAATTGTTCCCTGTATTGACCCAAGGTGAATGACGCAGTGGAAGCCACCAACAAGAATATCAAGAAGATCATACAAAAGATGGTTTTTGTGATACAGTGGGAGAACTGACTTGAAGGTTTTTCGTTTGATCGCAAATGTTGCGGTTAGAAAGAGTCGCCACCGACTTTTCTTTTATCCAAAAGGAAAGGTGAAAAAGCACAGGAAAGACCTTTGAGATTGTTTCTTGAGTTCGGGGGGTAAATTATGAAAGGGAAGGTATTAGCACCATTTTCATCCATGGTTTTCCATGGGCTCTTAGTTACTTGCTAGATCACTGGTTTGTTTCCTTGGTCATTGTTTCAGCACAAGCCTCTTTAATGGCGACCGAAATATCCCAAGAAACCAAACCTCAATGAGTGTAGTATCGAGTATCTACCAACTTCGGACTGCACCAAAGCCGATCATCTCACTACATCCTAAAGGCCAAGTTGGTCAAGTAAAGGTTCTAAAAGTTCATTAGTGCTTCATGACATCACTCAGTGGCTCGTATTCTCTTTGATTAACTCAAAGGCTACAGGTATCCACAAATATGTCGCACTAACGTAGCTATTGCTTAGACCGTGTCGGTATACCCAGCATAGTTTCCAGAACGTATTGCTACTTACCTATAATGTATCCCAATTCCGGGTAGAGGATTCAAACCCAAACAAAGAACCATAATGTAAAGCAAACAAATCAAACAATGTAAGGAAGTAAATGTGATCTAACCCTAAGGTAACCACGCTTTAAAAATTCCCCAGCAGAGTTGCCAGTTCTGTGATACGATGGGAGAACTGACTTGAAGTTTTTGCATTTGATCGCAAATATTGCGGTTAGCAAGAGTCGCCACCGACTTTTCTTTTATCCAAAAGGAAAGGTGAAAAAGCATAGGAAAGACCTTTGAGATTGTTTCTTGAGTTCGAGGGGTAGATTATGAAAAGGGGAGATATTAGCACCCTTTTCATCCATGGTTTTCCATGGGCTCTTAGTTACTTGCTAGATCACTTGCTTTTCGTTTGAAATTGTGCTTGATGTGGTTTTTTGAAAGTATTTTATAAAAGAGGCCATTGTTTAGGAAATCTTTGTAATGATTCTTGTTTGTAAGAATGTATACAAAGATGTTGATCTTTTGAAAATGTTTTCAAGTTTTGTAAGATGTTTTAAAAGTGTAGGTGTTTGTTTTTGAAAATAGCAAGGATGTTTATTTTGAAATGGAGCAAGTAATTAGGAGAAATCTACCTACTCAAATGTATTTCTTGTTCATTTTCTTTTCCTTTGACATTGTTGTCTTACTATTGATTTGGTAAGCAATCCTATCTTTGGATGTAAACGGGACGAGCGTGGGTCATCGTATAACCATGATTAGCAATATTGCAAGGTATCTTAGCATTCTTTTTGAGGGACTAAGATCATTTATAAGGCAACTTAGATAGCGTTATCGAGGGACCATGATCTTTTATTTTTGCTTGTTTTTGCTAAGATACCTCACAAGCGTAATATGGCCATTTTGTATAAGGCAACCAAGTGGAATAACCCTAGAGGTGCTTGTGTGCAAATGTATCATTTTCATGCTTGTTTTTGTCTTGAATTAGGGTTTTCTAATCATTGGTTGTAGTCTTTCCATACAAACCCTAATTACTAGCATGTTATATAAAAAGCGATAAATTGCGAAATTTAAAGTTACTATGCTATTACAACATTTGTGGGGAGGGGTGTACAAGTTGAATGGGGATTGTAAGGATTTAAACCCTAATTAATCTATTACAACCATATTGAATTGGTATGAATATACAAGGAAATAAATAAATACAAAGTATAAAAATGAATAAATGTACAACGATGCAAAATGTAAAGAAAAGGAATTTTGTTTGGTTTTCATGAAAACAAGATTTTTGTCTTAACCTAATTAAATAAAGAAAAATAATTAATTAAGTTTGAATTTATTAAGAAAAGATTTTAAATGAAAACCTAGTTCTATTAATTAATCAAAAGAAAATAAGTTTAAATAAAATTATTTTTTGGTATTTTTTTATCTTGAAAATATTTGTAGTATTATAAAATATTTATAGTCTTTTTTATATTAAAATAATGCATTTTAAATGGTGTGAAGAAAAATAAATAAATAAAGTAATATTAATTAAGTTTATAAGATTTACTTAATAAAATAAATAAAGTATAATAAATAAAAATATTTTTATTTGTGGAAAAATAAAATAAAATAAGTCAAAATATAAACATATATCATTTTTCTTATATTTTTATGATTTTTAGTATTTAAGAAATATTTTTAAGCAAAGAAAAATAAAAAAAAATGAAAAAAATGAATAAATAAAATAATTTGGACCAGGGGGTGCCAAAAGTCATTATGGGAGTCAGCTAGCAAAAACAAAAATGAACCAGGCCCAAAGGGCCCAGCGCCTGTCAAACAAAAAAAAGTCAGAATTGCAAAAAAACATGGAAAAAAATGCAAAAGGGTATCACTAGTGCTCGAACCCAGGTCCCATAGGTTACAGGCGCGCGCTTCTACCACTGGGGTGGCTATACATCCGTTAATACAAATGAAACAATAAATATGTAAGGCAAAATTCCCCATGAAGACTTCATCTTCAATCTCCAGCCAGACCTACTGTAACTTGCTCATTTCTCATTAAAAATGAAAACTGTAAACATGAAACTTGTAGCAAATTTTCTCACGATTCCAGAAATGTAAAGTATTAAAACTATGGATCAAAGATAAGAAAGAATTTTAATGGCCCTAATCTGAACCCTAAAAATTACAGAAATTTCAGTTTCAAAATTCTCTAAGCTCAAGCAAAATTAATGGAAACTAAGGACATGGTTAGCTTCAAGGCAATGATATCTACATGTTTTATTCACAAATAAATTATTGATGATGCATGTATGAAGAGTTCCAAGTTGAGAAAACTTACCTCAAAACTGGAAATTGTTTTTTGAGTTTGAGCTTGTTTCAATTGATGGTGATGATCAGGTTAGCTTCCTTGAGGTCCTAGGAAGCTAATGAAATGGTTAGCTTGACCAATGGATGGTTGAAATGGCCTGGAGAAGTCAAGTTGCAGACTTTGATTTTTGGTTATGGAAGTTATGGTAAATGGTGTTATAGTTCTAGAATAAGGATCGGGATGAGTTATATTTGATGTAAGGAAGCTTTAGAAACTAAAAGGCCAAGAAACGCACGAGGGAAATGGGAGTTTGATGTTCAAGGTCAGAACTGTGCAACAATGGAGTTTTTGTGCAATTTCTGATTTGAGAGAATTTTGGTGTATTTCAGGGTGTTCAATCACATGTTCTAGCTCACAAATAGTGACTCTATTTATAAGCAACAAGTTTTGAGTGCTCTAGTTGATCAGAATTCAAATTTACATGTTTAAGTTAAACATGTGATTTTTTGACAAAACAAGTTTCCATGCCTTGTGTACTTGCTAAGATAGAATGGTTATGCTTTAAACAAGCTTGCTTCTGACTTTGTGGATGGAGTGTGATCATAGGGAACAAGTTAGAGGCTCAATGTGAACTTTATGCAAAAAGCATGCTTTACAAGAATGACATTGTTAACTTTGTGCCATAAATGGAAATGCAAGTTGGACAATAGCTCAATTGCTTGGATCAAAGCTCTAACAGCTGTGCAAACATTTAATTATAGAGTGACAAACAAGTTTGAGGCCTGCAAAGCACGGATTATGCAGCCTAGCATGGATTTGGTTCAAGTGTTCATCAAAAATGACTTGTAATTCAAGTGACAAAACCCTAATTTCATCTCTTCGATTCTCCCTCCTCAAGAACGATCTCAAAGAGTTCTTGGAAATTTTGAAAAGCTTGAAATGTGCTCTACAACCCATCTTTGAATTCCTTTTGAATATTACCCTTGGAACTATGTGAAAAAGTGTCATGAAGTTAGGTCAAAATCTTGGCTAAATTAGGGCAAAATTTCACTAAGTGTTTAGTTTCATGACCCTATGTTCATAAAATCATAACTTGAGATCCAAGCATTTTTAGAAGGAGTTGTATAAAGCAGAGTTGTAGATTTCATAGAGATCTACAACTTGGCTCAAAGTTATGAAAAAACATGAAATTTCCAACACTTAGATAAATTTCTAAGTTTAGAAATTTTGACTTTTCAAAATGAAATCTTGAATTTTTGATTTCTTGATGAATAAGTTTCATATTTTGACATGTTTTGATGAATTGTGATCTTTGCACTTGAATTTGACCAAAAAGTCAAAGTTTGACTTTTCAGTATACAATTGACTTTTGATCAGTTGACTACAAAATCCATCTGCCAATCCAATGGACTTGCAATGTTTTGAACCATGTCATTAGGTCAAAATGATTAAATTGTACTCTTGAGATCATGCCTTAAACCAATTGACCATTTTCTAGGTCAAAAATCAAAAATTTCCCTTTCTCAGTCAAAACCCTAATTTTGACCATTTTGCCCTTTTGGAGATTTGATCAAATTTCTTGAGGAGTTATCGTCCAAACTTGATCAAATGATACACATGAGTTTAAAATGTTGATGTGGACCAAAAGTTATGAAGTTTGGCTGTGAATTGGCCATAGTTGACTTTTTCCCCAATACAATTGATTTTTAGGTCAATTGCTCAATTGACTGATCAAAAGTGTGATTCAAAGCTTGAAACTTTACATGAGTAATATTGACGGTGCACAATGATCCATGAAAGTCATATGGGGCGTTGGAATCTAAAATATCCTTGTGCAAACTCAAACCCTAATTTTGGTCATCAGTGCCTAAAGAGGTGTCTTGAGCTGATCAAACCCTAGTGTAGTCTTGGGTCAAGGGAGATCTTGTGAGCAAATTCTTGATAAATGAGAGGGAAAATTTTGGGGTACAACAACTGCCCTTGTTTAATCTTCTTAAGCCTGAAGAGTTAGATTGACATGTTTTGCCATTCGTGACTCGAAGGTGGAAGATGATTGGACACCAGAGTGCCTAGAAATTTGCACTCGGTGATGTGATGGTAGAGGGAATGGGCTTAAAGATTCCATTTGGAGGAGTGATAGAAAGTTGTTGGAGATGGGCTTGTAGATTCCGTCCAAAAGTGATTGTTGAATGGTAATTTGTAAGTGAAAGAATAAGTATCAGAACGACGCTCGTATCTGGGGCGTATATGTATTGTATCTTAGAGTTGAATCTGAATGAATGTCAGGATGGCATCCGTGTCTGGAGAGTATATGAACTGTATCTGAAAGTTGGATCTGAATGAGTATCAGAATGGCATCCGTGTCTGGAGCGTATTTGAACTGTATCTGAAAGTTGAATGAGTTTCAGGATGGCATCCGTGTCTGGAGAGTATATGAACTGTATCTGAAAGTTGGATTTGAATGAGTATCAGAATGGCATCCGTGTCTGGAGCGTATTTGAACTGTATCTGAAAGTTGAATGAGTTTCAGGATGGCATCCGTGTCTGGAGCGTATCTAAACTGTATCTGAAGATTGGATCTGAATGAGTGTCAGGATGGAATCCATGTTTGGAGCGTATCTGAACTGTATCTGAAAGTTGAATGAGTTTTAGGACGGCATCCGTGTCTGGAGCATATCTGAACTGTACTTGAAGATTGGATCTGAATGAGTGTCAAGATGGCATCCGTGTCTGGAGCGTATCTGAACTGTATCTGAAAGTTTGATCTGAATGAGTATCATAATGGCATCTGTGTCTGGAGCGTATCTGAACTGTATCTGAAAGTTGGATCTAAATGAGTATCAGAATGGCATCCATTTCTGGAGCGTATCTGAACTGTATCTGAAGATCGACTCTGAATGAGTATCAGGATGGCATCCGTGTCTGGAGCCTATCTGAACTATATCTGAAATCTTTGAACATTGTTAATGGTAGATGTTTGATTAATCTTATCCTGGAAAAGATAAAATGTTAGCTAACATGCAATGTTTATGTTGTATGAAATGCATAGTATAATGCATTCTTTTTATCAATGTTTATGATATATGGATGCAATGTATGCGTATGTGAGCTAGTTTGCTGCACTGTTGTTGGATTGGGGAAAATAAATCCCTGACTGTTGTTGAGGAATATGGAGTATAAGTCTTCATGTTGTGAAGTCTAAGTGTTGATGAATTTCTGCTTGGAGAAATAAACTCTGTTGTAAGAGAAATGTTGTGTACTGCTTGAAAAATCCTATCTGGGGAATTCGGAGAAATTTCATGACTTCTACTGGGGATTGATAACTGGAAGCTTTATTCTGTTGGGGATTAAACTGCTCACTGTGGGGAACTTTATGGAGATAAACTTAGAGAGATTTCCCTATCCCTTAAAGCCATCAACGATTGTCTTTTAATTTGTTTATTTGTAAACAGTAATTATGTTCAAATGCATATGTTCAACAATGAATCATTGGACGTTTTTGTAAACAAAACACAAGCGAAAAGAAAAAAACAGATAGTTTTTGCACTTTCAAAGGGATATCTTCGTATTGACTTTGAGTGAGTATTTTTGTACAATGAGACAAACATTCTAGTAAAAGAATGCCGTCGTAAAAAATGAAAATTTTAATACAAAGAAAAGATAGCTATGTGCAATAATCCCATGGAGTTCCCATTCTGCTATAGCCTTTGTATCTCTGAGCATCTTGTCCATTTGTTGCCTTGTTCGAAGATGATTGAATTGGTCAAAAATGTCGAGTTTGCAAGTTTTCCGTAAGGTGATCCAATGGGACATATTCATACGCTTTAATTCCCTAACTTTTTCCTGGACCGCCCTTTCGGGTTTTCAGTCCACCGAGATACCCTTTTTTGCCCAAGTTACCCTTTCGGGTTTTCAACTTGTCGGGTGTACAGATTTATTTTGTTTTTATCCCTAATTTTTTCCCGAACCTATTTGGTTCACCGGGATGCCCATTGTTTTGCCTAGGTGCATCAACCTAGCGGGTCTCTTATGCATAGTATCTTTTGACTATGTCTGCATTCACAGGGTGTGGCAGGTCGTCGCCATCCATGGTGGTCAAGATCATTGCTCCACCAGAGAATATGTTTTTGATTACAAATAGTCCTTCGTATGTAGGAGTCCATTTGCCCCTAGGATCACCTTGCGGAAGTATGATACGTTTGATCACCAGATCTCCAACCTTATACACTTGGCGTCTGACCTTTTTGTTGAAAGCCTTGATCATCTGTTTTTGATACATTTGACCATGTAAAATAGTAGTAAGCCTTTTCTCATCAATCAAGTTTAGTTGATCAAGTCGAGTCTGGATCCAATCTTCTTCATTAAGCCCTACATCCTTCATAATTCTTAGAGAGGGGATTTGGACCTCAATAGGCAAGACAGCCTCCATGTCGTATACCAGTGAGTAGGGTGTGGCCCCGATTGATGTGCGTGTCGTGGTACGATATCCATGGAGAGCGAATGGTAGCATCTCATGCCAGTCTTTGTATGTGACTGTCATTTTCTGTATGATCTTTTTAATGTTCTTGTTCGCGACTTCGACAGCACCATTCATCTTTGGCTGGTAAGCGGAAGAATTATGATGCTGAATCTTGAATTTCTCGCAAAAGGCGGTAATCATAGTATTGTTCAGGTTTGTACCATTATCGGTAATGATCTTCTCCGGGATATCGTACCGACAAATGAGATTCTGCTTGATGAACCGGGCGACAATATTCTTGGTAACGGAAGCGAAGGAAGTTGCCTCCACCCACTTTGTAAAAAAATCAATGGCCACTAAGATGAAGTGGTGTCCATTAGAGGTTGTCGGCTTGATTTCCCCAATCATATCTATTCCCCACATAGCAAAGGGCCAAGGAGCTGTCAAGACATTCAGAGGAACCGGAGGTACGTGCACCTTGTCAGCATAAATCTAACACTTATGGAAAGTTCGAGAGTGTTGATAGCAATTTGCTTCCATGGTAGACCAGTAATAGCCTACCCGTAGGATTTTCTTTGCCATCGTATGCCCACTGGAATGGGTGCCAAAAGTGCCTTCATGTAATTCATCCATGATCCTTTCAGCTTCAACCTTGTATACGCACGGAAGTAATACGGAGTCATGGTTGCGTTTGTAAATAATGCCATTATTAAGGAAGAATTTAGCAGAGAATCTCCTTAAGAACTTCTTATCGTTGACTGAAGCTCCTTCTGGGTATTCTTGAGCCTCGAGATACCTCTTGACTTCGTGAAACCAAGGCTGGTCCACTACTTCTTCGATATTAATCTCGTGACAATGTGTTGGTTCATCCCTTCGTTCAATGGTAATCTGGGGAGCCTCATTATCCCATTTAAGTTTAAACATAGATGACATTGTGGCTAGTGCGTTGGCTAGCTGATTTTCTTCTCGTTGGAAGTGCTCGAAGGTAATCTTCTCAAAATGTGGGAGAAACGTCAAAACATGTTCTTTGTAAGGGATAAGGTTAGGGTGTTTGGTGTCCCATTCCCCTTTGATCTGGCTAATAACCAAAGCTGAATCCCCGAATACATTCAAAGATTTGATCCCCAAGTCTATGGCAGCTTTGAGACCGAAGATGCATGCTTCATATTCCGCCGTGTTATTTGTACAATTGAAGCAGATTCTTTCCGTAAAAGGAGTATGACATCCTTCAGGAGATATGAGTACAGCACCAATACCATTGCCGAGTGCGTTAGATGCCCCATCAAAAACCAGGGTCCATCGGGATCCTTGTTCAGGTCCGTCATATGGCTCGAATTCTTCATAGTTATTTACCATCATGATGTCTTCATATGGAAATTCGAACTTCATGGACTGGTAGTCTTCTACAGCTTAGTGATCAAGGTGATCAGCTAGTACACTACCCTTTATTTCTTTCTGGGTAGTATATTGTATGTCATATTCCGTCAGATCATCTTCCATCTTGCTATTCTCCCAGAGAGAGCAGGTTTCTCGAAGATGTATTTTATTGGATCCATTTTAGATATCAAAAGGGTAGTATGAGTTAGCATATATTGTCTTATCCGGCGAGGAGCCCATGCCAGAGCGCAGCAAGTTTTCTCAGTAGTGAATATCTTATTTCACAGTCGGTAAACTTTTTGCTCAGGTAATAAATAGCGTGCTCTTTTCGGCCAGACTCGTCATGCTTCCCCAGCACGCACCCCATTGAAATTTCCAAAATGGTTAGATACATGATCAATGGTCTCCCCTCAACCGGTGGCATCAAAATAGGAGGCTCTTGCAGGTACTCTTTGATCTTGTCAAAAGCAGTTTCGCATTCATCATTCCATTTGACTACTTGATCTTTCTTCAATAGCTTGAAGATTGGTTCATAGGTAGCTGTCAGGTGAGAAATGAATCTGGCAATGTAGTTCAAATGTCCCAAGAACCTTCTGACTTCTTTTTCAATACGAGGAGCAGGAATCTCTTGTATCGCTTTCACCTTAGCAGGATCTACTTTAATACCCTTATTGCTGACGACAAAGCCTAGGAGCTTACCAGACCTTATTCCAAATGTGCATTTATTTGGGTTCAACCGCAGCTTGTACTTATTTAGTCTCTCAAAGAGTTTTTGTAGATGGTCAAGATTCTCTTCTTCTGTTTGAGATCTAGCTATCATGTCGTCCACATAGACTTCTATTTCGTGATGTAACATGTCGTGAAATAAAGCTACCATGGTACGCTGATAGGTTTCCCCAGCATTCTTCAGTCCAAATGGCATCACCTTGTAGCAGAAAGTTCCCCACTGTGTGATGAATGTTGTTTTCTCCATGTCCTCAGGCGCCATTTTGATTTGGTTGTAACTTGAGAAACTGTCCATGAAGGAAAACACTTTGTGTTGTGCATTATTGTCAACTAGGATATCAATGTGGAGAAGTGGGAAATCATCCTTAGGGCTTGCCCTATTTAAATCTCTGTAGTCCACGCACATTCGTACCTTTCCGTCCTTCTTGGGCACGGGAACAAAATTGACAACCCATTGAGGATAGGAGGTGACGGCCAAGAATCCACCATTGAATTGTTTCATGACTTCTGCTTTAATCTTCTCTGACATATCTGGTCGCATTTGACGGAACTTTTGTTTTACCGGTGGGCAATCCTCTTTTGTAGGTAGACGATGTACCACAATATCTGCATCAAGTCCTGGCATGTATTCATACGACCAGGAAAAGACCTCAACATACTCGTGCTCCTTGACACTGGGTTCCAGATTAGCACCCACCTTGACCTCTCTTTTGTCTTCTTCGGTACCTAGGTTGATCGTATCCACGGGTTCCTCGTGGGGCTGAATGGTTCTCTCTTCTTGTTATAATAATCTAGCAAGTTCCCCTGGTACTTCAAAATCTTCCTCACCTTCATCTTCGGCTTGGTAGATTAGATTTTCAGAGTCGCAAAAAGCCATAGCAGAACCGTTATCCATGGGATCCTGAATGGATGTAGACCTACATTGTGAGTGTGAGTGTGCGTAAGGGTATAGCTATCTTTGAAAGAAAAATGTAAAAAGAAAAACAATGAGCGCAAAGTTTGTATGCAAAACGTCCATGATTCATTGATGTCATATGTAAATGAGATAATAACCCTTACAAATGGACCATTGTGCCTCAGGTAAGACACAAGGTTTTAAGAGTTTGAATTGTTTTAATATTACAGATCCAACAAAATATAAAGACAAATTACTGTGGGATAAAAGTGATCGGGACGAAATCTCTAGCCTCCTAATTGCTGAGCCCTCCACTGACAGTTAGGAAGATCCAATCTTCCAGATTGTAAACATATTCATCATCCTCTACCGCGTTGACTTCACGGTTGCTGATCTTTCAGGGTGGTCCTCCAGCACGAGCGCGGCGTACAGCCTTCTGAGCATTTAAAGTGAAACCCAAGCCAAATTTGTCAGACTTGTATGGGATATCTGGGAGTTTCCCCCAGATAGTGCACCCACCTTCTTCTATCACTGCCTTTTCATCCTTCAACGATGACATTCTGAGTGGAGGCCTTGTGATTTTGGGAACAGCCATGGTTACTGCCACATCTTGCGGGACTTCCTCAAAGTGTTGGAATGGAGTTTTAATAAATTCGCCATCTAACTCCACATATCTGAAGGAATTGAGATGGTTGATCATATACTCTTCTTCTCCATGAACGATGATAATCTTCCCTTGGATTAGATACTTCAGCATTTGGTGCAACGTAGAAGTGGCAACGCCAGCATTGTGAATCCATGGTCTGCCTAGCAAGCAGGAATGTGAAGGACGAATATCTATTACATAAAAAGTTGAATCAAATGTTTGGGTTCCAACCTTTATGGGGATGTCCACTTCCCCATGCACCATCCTTTTTGAGCCGTCAAAGCCCCTCACTACTATGTTACTCGACTTTAATGTCAATCCCTCATAATCAAGCCTATCAAGAGCTTTTTTAGGCAATACATTTAGAGATGAGCCAGTGTCAACCAAAACATGAGCCAAGGTTGTGCCCCTACATTCAACTGAGATGTGCAATGTCTCATTATGCTTCCTTCCTCTTGGCGTTAAATTAGCATCCAAAAAACCTAGACCATTATCTGCAGTCAAGCTGGCTACGCAGTCTTGGAACTGATCGGCAGATGTTTCTTGGGGTACATGGGCAGTTTTCAGGAATTTTACCAAGGCTTTTGCATGCGCCTCGAAACATAGTTGTAAAGCCAGCATGGAAATTTTGGATGGAGTTTTCCCCAGTTGTTCAACTGCATCATAGTCGCTTCTTTTTATGATCTTTAGAATCTCCTGCATCTCTTTCCTGGAGGTCTCAGGGATAGCCATTGATTGTGCCTTTGTCCGGACAGACTCAATCAGAATACTTTTACCTCGAGTCTCGGTTAACTCGGCAGCATGAATGTCAGTAGGAGTATTGGTGGAGATGATTGTGGGACTGGAAATAGCCTTCAGAGGAGCAACAACAATAGGAATGATTACGGGTCCAGAAACTACTTTTGGGGGAGCTCTTTCTGGAGAGAATATCCTTCCACTTCGGGTAATCTTGCTAGTCCCTGCAATATTACTAATATCGGGGTCAACTTTTTTAGAACTTGAATCTTCGGCAGCTGGCCAGTCTTGTTTGATACCGTGGTAGTAGATATCCCCTCCATAATTCCATGGTATGGTTTTTCTGACGAATACGGGACTGGTACAGGCATTGTAATTATTAAAGGAGTTGCTTTTGGAACTGATGTAATTCTAATAGGTCTTTTGGTGGATACCCTGGAAGAATTGGCAGAAATGGTAATGATAGACACATCATTAAGAGGAACAGGTGAAACAGAAGTCTTTTCAAACAAGATTTCCTTGTTATCTATTAGGCACTGAACGCCTGCTTTCAACAAAAGACAGTTGGTTGGTGAGGACAAACAGAAATGACAACCTTTATCGCAGCCTGGGAATACACCGGAAATCAACAAATTCTTTTTGATAATCAGGAGTGGGGTCACAAGTTCATCAACTGAAGTAACAAACATATCTTCTTCAATGGCGTTGGTAGTATGGTCGTGTTTGGGCATAGGGGCAGAAATGACATTTGGCTTTTCGGGGGCATCGAATTCAATCTCTTTGGCTTTAATGAGGTCTTGTACGTTGTTCTTTAGAGCCCAACAGTTGTTAGTGTCATGGTCGGGACTCTCATAGTGGTATCCACAGCGGGCGTTAGGATGATAGTGAGGAAATGTTGTGTTAGGGTTCTTTGGAGCTTCTTTAAAGGTTACTAAGTTGGATCTTAACAGATGTGGCAATACTTGAGATAAGGTCATGTTAATTCTGGTGAATTGCCTGACTGGTCTTTCCATCCTTGGTTGGTTGTTTCTTTGCTGATCAGGCACAGGTTTAGGAATCATAACAGCCCCCACCATTGGACGGCGTTCGGTCCTATCTTGATTTCTCTGAGGATAAATAGCAACCACTTCTTTCTTTCCAATAAATGGCTTCCTTATAGCAACAAAGGATGTATCTTTTTTAATCTTTCCACTCTTTATCCCGGCTTCTATCCTCTCTTCGATCAATATCAGTTCAGTAAAACATGCCGATGAATTCCAAATTAGGTGATTGAAGAAGGGACCTGACAAGGTGCCCAAAAACATGTCTACTAATTCTCTTTCAGATATAGGAGTTTGAACTCTTCCATCCAAGTCTCTCCATTTTTGCGCATAGTCTTTGAAACCTTCATTGGAAATTATGGCCATACTCTGGAGTTGAGTACGGGTAGGCGCAAGATCAGCATTGTATTGGTATTGTTTGTAAAAGGTTGCAGCAAGATCTTCCTAGTTATGAACATTGGCTCTTTCTAACTGATAAAACCAATCAAGTTGAGTTCCAAACAAGCTATCTTGGAAGAAGTGTACCCATAAGTCTTTGTCAGCAGTATGGGGCTAGATTTTCCTCACGTAGGACCGGAGATGCATTTTAGGGCATGAAACTCCGTCATTATTGGCGAACACAGGTGCTTTGAATTATGGAGGAATGACAATCTCCGATACTAGACCCAATTCCTCAAAGTCCAATCCAGGCACTTTTTGGATTCCCATTGTGCTCAATCGCTCTTCGAGAGGTTTATACTTATCATCAGGTGGAGGGTATTGTTCTTCAGAATAGTCTTCTTCTTCCTCTTCCTTTTCTGATTTTGACTGGACAATTGTTTCCTTGCCCTTCCCATCTTGGTTGTCTTTCTCACCGTATGTTGTTGCAAAGTCTAGGGCTCTTCTTGTCTGTCCTTGGAACCTTCTTCCCATGTTTAGAACTCCGACTATCTTCTTTGTCTTCTTTTTCTTCTCCTCAGCCAACAAAGCCTTCAACTCTTCTTGTCCTTTGGCTAGGGTCAAGAACAACTATTGAAACTGTGCATTCTGAGCTTGGAGGTCCTTCACCGTTTGCTCGAGATCCATCTTACTGAAATAAAAAATAGAGAGATGAGGAGACTTGTTGCAAGAAACCTGCTTATGTTATGATGAATGATAAATGCATATGCAAATGTTTTCAACGATTTTAAGATTCAAATTTGTTTTAGACAAAAAGGAAACACACGTCATATTAATAGATTAAAGCTTTAGTACATCAATGCCTTCTTGGGCAAAATAATACAAAAACTCTAAGATAGAAAGGTAGTACGCATCCTCTTTGGTGCAATGTAAGCATTCATAGTCTACTCCTCATGAAGTAGTCTAGTGAGTTCCAAAACCTTCTTCTCGCTTGCGTAGAATTGGGCTTCGAAGGCATCTTGATCCCCCCTTGAGTTGTATCCAATCCCTTTCTAGGTCTTCAAGAGAGGTAGGCATATCAGGATGTAGGATAGTATATGGAACATCTCCCTCCATGAAAGACTCAATGATATCTAGGAGAATGAAGAGGTAAGGCATCATAAGACTCTGAGCACGAGTTCGTATCCATTTGAGGTAAGGCTCAAGAGGGATGGAATTCTTATGCCCTAAAGTCTTACTATTTACCTTGTTCAACATCCTCCAAGCTCGAATAAATCTCTGGCAAAGACCTTGATCGTCGTTGTCATAGTCAAATACCAAACCTTGAATCAGCATCTCGTGTGAGCCATCCCTTCGGGCATAACCAAACTGTCTTAAGGCTAAGCATGGGTTGTAGGTGACACCTCCCCTAATGCCAAGTAAAGGGACATTAGGAAATTCTCCATAACGGTTGACAATAGTAACATTCTCTATGGATCGGGAGCACCAATGAATGTCTGAATGTTTGAGCATCATCAAACTTTGTGACCACCTTAAACCTTGCTCGTTCCTTAATAAAAATTGGGGAAAATACGAAATAAACCATCTTTCCAAGAGAGGAGAGCAACACATAAGAACACCTCTTTTCCTCATTGTGCGACTGTGAAAAAAGTGTAGGATATCCCCTAGCAATGTAGGCACTGGGTTGCGGGATATGAAGATTTTAACGGTGTTCACATCTATGAGTTGATCAGGATTTGGAAACAAAACCATCCCATAGATGAGGAGAGCCACAATTTCCTCAAAAGCTTGCAGGTCCAAAGAATTCCAATAGTTTTTGGCTTTCTCAAACAAGAACTTTGCTAGGAAACCTTTGACACCACTCATTGTTTCCCAATGAGTTGTGACATCAGATGAGTGCAAGTGTAGAGCTTGAGCAATCTCTTCTAGCTTTGGGTCTCTTTATGTACCGTTGAAAGGAAGTTGGTTGAGAATGGGAATCCTCAAGAGTCGAGAGAATTCTTCCAAAGTAGGCACAAGTTGATAGTCGGGAAATGTGAAGCAATGGTGTAAAGGATCAAAGAACTGAAAGAGCGCCTTTACCATGTCCTCATCTGTGTTAGAGGTGACCAAGTTGAGTAGACGACTTTTTATCTCGGTGAATGGAGAGTTTTCAGAAATCCTTGAAGTTGTCTCCTTAAGTTGTGGAGGGATCCTTACAAGGTTGACTTGAATAGCTTTCATGCAAAGAGAATCCATATCCTACAAAACAAGAACAAAGATGAATCCAAAAATCCTTGAAATGGTTAATGAATGTGTATGATGTTATGATGTTCATGATGTTATGTACAAGTATGTATATACAAACAAAGCAAACAATTCCTTAGGTTTATGCTTGCATGGAGTCTTACAGGTAAGTACCCTCTTGAAGTTTAGTTGGCTCAAACCTGTCCTAGAAATAATAACCGGGTTCTAAGGAGCTCAATATCACTGGTTTGTTTCCTTGGTCATTGTTTCAGCACAAGCCTCTTTAATAGCGACCGAAATATCCCAAGAAACCAAACCTCAATGAGTGTAGTATCGAGTATCTACAAACTTCGGACTGCACCAAAGCCGATCATCTCACTACATCCTAAAGGCCAAGTTGGTCAAGTAAAGGTTCTAAAAGTTCATTAGTGCTTCATGACATTACTCAATGGCCCGTATTCTCTTTTATTAACTCAAAGGCTATAGGTACCCACAAATATGTCTCACTAACGTAGCTATTGCTTAGATCGTGTCGATATACCCCGCACAGTTTCCAGAATGTATTGCTACTTACCTATAATGTATCCCAAATCCGGGTAGTGGATTCAAACCCAAATAAAGAACCATAATGTAAAGCAATCAAATCAAACAATGTAAGTAAGTAAATGTGATCTAACCCTAAGGTAACCACACTTTAAAAATTCCCCAGCAGAGTCGCCAGTTCTGTGATACGGTGGGAGAACTGACTTGAAGGTTTTGCATTTGATCGCAAATATTGCGGTTAGCAAGAGTCGCCACCGACTTTTCTTTTATCCAAAAGGAAAGGTGAAAAAGCACAGGAAAAACCTTTGAGATTGTTTCTTGAGTTCGGGGGGTAGATTATGAAAAGGGAAGGTATTAGCACCCTTTTCATCCATGGTTTTCCATGGGCTCTTAGTTACTTGCTAGATCACTTGCTTTTCGTTTGAAATTGTGCTTGATGTGGTTTTTTGAAATTATTTTGTAAAAGAGGCATTTGTTTAGGTAATCGTTGTAATGATTCTTGTTCGTAAGAATGTATACAAAGATGTTGATCTTTTGAAAATGTTTTCAAGTTTTGTAAGATGTTTTGAAAGTGTAGGTGTTTGTTTTTGAAAATAGAAAGGATGTTTGTTTTTAAATGGAGAAAGTAATTAGGAGAAATCTACCTACTCAAATGTCTTTCTTGTTCATTTTCTTTTCCTTTGACATTGTTGTCTTACTATTGATTTGGTAAGCAACCCTATCTTTGGATGTAAACGGGACGAGCGTGGGTCATCGTATAAAAATGATTAGCAATATTGCAAGGTATCTTAGCATTCTTTTTGAGGGACTAAGATCATTTTTAAGGCAACTTAGATAGCGTCATCGAGGGACCATGATCTTGTATTTTTGCTTGTTTTTGCTAAGATACCTCACATGCGTAATATGGCCATTTTGTATAAGGCAACCAAGTGGAATAACCCTAGAGGTGCTTGTGTGCAAATGTATCATTTTCATGCTTGTTTTTGTCTTGAATTTGGGTTTTCTAATCATTGATTTTAGTCTTTCCATACAAACCCTAATTACTAGCATGTTATATAAAAGTGATAAATTGCTAAATTTAAAGTTACTATGCTATTACAACATTTGTAGGGAAGGGGTGTACAAGTTGAATGGGGATTGCAAGAATTTAAACCTTAATTAATCTATTACAACCATATTGAATTGGTATGAATATACAAGGAAATAAATAAATACAAAGTATAAAAATGAATAAATGTACAAGGATGCAAAATGTAAAGAAAATGAATTTTGTTTGGTTTTCATGAAAAAAAGATTTTTGTCTTAACCTAATTAAATAAAGAAAAATAATTAATTAAGTTTTAATTTATTAAGAAAAGATTTTAAATGAAAACCTAGTTCTATTAATTAATCAAAAGAAAATAAGTTTAAGAAAAGATTTTTTGGTATTTTTTTATCTTGAAAATATTTGTAGTATTATAAAATATTTTTAGTCTTTTTTATATTAAAATAATGTATTTTAAATGGTGTGAAGAAAAATAAATAAATAAAGTAATATTAATTAAGTTTATAAGATTTACTTAATAAAATAAATAAAGTATAATAAATAAAAATATTTTTAGTTATGGAAAAATAAAATAAGTCAAAATATAAACATATATCATTTTCTTATATTTTTATGATTTTTAGTATTTAGGAAATATTTTTAAGAAAAGAAAAATAAAAAAATGAAATAAATGAATAAATAAAATAATTTGGACCAAGGGGTGCCAAAAGTCAGTATGGGAGTCATCTAGCAAAAACAAAAATGAACCAGGCCCAAAGGGCCCAGCGCCTGCGAAACAAAAAAAAATCAGAATTGCAAAAAAACATGAAAAAAATGCAATAGGGTACCACTGGGGCTCAAACCCATGTCCCATAGGTTACATGCACGCGCTTCTACCACTGGGTGGCTATACATCCGTTAATACAAATGAACCAATAAATATGTAAGGAAAAACGCCCCCTAAAGACTTCATCTTCAACCTCCAGCCAGACCTACTGTAACTTGCTCATTTCTCATTAAAAACGAAAAGTGTAAACATGAAACTTGTAGCAAATTTTCTCACGATTCCAGAAATGTAAAGTATTAAAACTATGGATCAAAGATAAGGAAGAATTTTAATGGCCCTAATCTGAACCCTAAAAATTTCAGAAATTTCAGTTTCAAAATTCTCTAATCTCAAGCAAAATTAATGGAAACTAAGGACATGGTTAGTTTCAGGGCAATGATATATATATGTTTTATTCACAAATAAACTATTGATGATGCCTGTATAAAGAGTTACAAGTTGAGAAAACTTCCCTCAAAACTGGAAATCATGTTTTGAGTTTGAGCTTGTTTCAATTGATGGTGATGATCAGGTTAGCTTCCTTGAGGTCCTAGGAAGCTAATGCAATGGTTAGCTTGAACAATGGATGGTTGAAATGGCCTGGAGAAGTCAAGTTGCAGACTCTATTTTTTGGTTATGGAAGTTATGGTAAATGGTGTTACAATTCTGGAATAAGGATGGGGATGATTTGTATTTGATGTAAGGAAGCTTTAGAAACTAAAAGGCCAAGAAACGCACGAGGAAATGGGAGTTTGATGTTCAAGGTCAGAAACTGTGCAAAAATGGAGTTTTTGTGCAATTTCTGATTTGAGAGAGTTTTGGTGTATTTCAGGGTGTTCAAGCTCGTGTTCTAGCTCACAAATAGTGACTCTATTTATAAGCAACAAGTTTTGAGTGCTCTAGTTAATCAGAATTCAAATTTACATGTTTAAGTTAAACATGTGATTTTTTGACAAAACATGTTTCCAAGCCTTGTGTACTTTCTAAGATAGAATGTTTATGCTTTAAACAAGCTTGGTTATAACTTTGTGGATGGAGTGTGATTAGAGGGAACAAGTTAGAGGCTCAATGTGAACTTTATGCAAAAAGCTTGCTTTACAAGAATGGCATTGTTAACTTTGTGCCATAAATGGAAATGCAACTTGGACAATAGCTCAATTGCTTGGATCAAAGCTCTAACAGTTGTGTAAACATTTAATTATGGAGTGACAAACAAGCTTGAGGCCTGAAAAGAAAGGATTATGCAGCCTAGCATGGATTTGGTTCAAGTGTTCATCAAAAATGACTTGTAATTCAAGTGACAAAACCCTAATTTCATCTCTTCAATTATCCCTCCTCAAGAATGATCTCAAGGAGTTCTTGGAAATTTTGGAAAGATTGAAATGTTCTCTACAACCCACATTTGAATTGCTTTTGAATATTACCCTTGGAACTATGTGAAAAGTGTCATGAAGTTAGGTCAAAACCCTGGCTAAATTAGGGCAAAATTTCACTAAGTGTTTAGTTTCATGACCCTATGTTCATAAAATCATAACTTGAGATCCAAGGATTTTTAGAAGGAGTTGTATAAAGAAAAGTTTTATACTTCATGGAGATCTACAACTTTCATGTTGGAAGTTTTTCTTGAATCATCTTGCATCATGGTGAAAATTTGGCTCAAAGTTATGAAAAAACATGAAATTTCCAACACTTAGAAAAATTTCAAAGTTTAGAAATTTTGACTTTTCAAAATGAAATCTTGACTTTTTGATTTCTTGATGAATAAGTTTCATATTTTGACATGTTTTGATGAATTATGATCTTTGGCACTTGAATTTGACCAAAAAGTCAAAGTTTGACTTTTCAGTATACAATTGACTTTTGATCAGTTGACTACAAAATTCATCTGCCAACCCAATGGACTTGCAATGTTTCGAACCATATCATTAGGTCAAAATGATGTAATTGGACTCTTGATATCATGCCTTAAACCAATTGACCATTTGCTAGGTCAAAAATCAGAAATTGTCCTTTCCTAATTAAAACCTTAATTTTGACCATTTTGCCCTTTTGGAGATTTGATCAAATTTCTTGAGGAGTTGTGGTCCAAACTTGATAAAATGATACACATGAGTTTAAAATGTTGATGTCGACCAAAAATTATGAATTTTGACTGTGAATTGACCATAGTTGACTTTTTCCCCAATACAGCTGATTTTTAGGTCAACTGCTCAATTGACTGATCAAAAGTGTGATTCAAAGCTTGAAACTTGACATGAGTAATCTTGAGGGTCCATAATGATCCATGAAATTCATATGTGGCATTGGAAGCTCAAATATCCTTGTGCAAACTCAAACCCTAATTTTGGTCATCAGTACCTAAAGAGGTGTCTTGAGCTGATCAAACCCTAGTGCAGTCTTGGGTCAAGGGAGATCTTGTGAGCAAATTCTTGATAAATGAGAGGGAAAATTTTGGGGTAAAACATATGTGACTTACAATGATTCGCACGAGATGTTACCCTTTTCTCTTCATGGCTATCGCACTTCAGCGCGAACATCAACTAGGGCAACCCCGTTCTCTCTGGTCTATGTCATGGAAGTTGTATTGCCTGTTGAAATTCAGATTCCTTCTTTAAGGATTATGAAAGATGCAGACTTAGACGAAGACGAGTGGATTCAGACCAGTTGAATCTGATTGACGAGAAAAGGCTTGTGGCTGTCTATCATGGTCAGATGTATCAGAAACGTATGATCAAGGCATTCAACAAGAAAATCAAGCACCAGGTATATCAGGTTGGCGACTTGGTAATAAAGCGCATCATTCTACCGCAAGGTGATCCCAGGGGCAATTGGACTCCCACATACGAAGGGTCATTTTTTGTCAAAAAAGTATTTTCGGGCGGTACTATGATACTAACCACCATAGACGGTGAAGATTTCCCGCACCCTATGAATGTGAACATAGTCAAAAGATACTACGCATGAAAACGACCCGCTAGGTTGACTGGCCTAGAAAAAAATAAGGGCATCCCGGGAACCAAAAGGGTTCGGGAAAAAATTAGGGATATATATAAAAGATTTTACACCCGACAAGTCGAAAACCTGAAAAGGCGGCTTGGGCAAAAAAGGGTATCCTGGTGGACTAAAAACCCGAAGGGGCGGTCCAGGCAAAAATTAGGGATTAAAGCGCACGACTATGTCCCATTGGATCACTTACTACAAGCTTTATCACCAAAGTTAAAAGTTCAAATAGTACAGATCAGTTCAATCGACTTCTTCCAACAACAAGGGATGAGATATTCGAAGACATAAGGGCAATAAAGGAGTTGGAACCTAACGAGATAATTTCCACATAGCTATATGTTTTATTTTCACTTTGTACTATTTTCGTTTTATGACAATTTCCTCTTACTAGGATTTATGTCTTTTTATACAAAATCTCTTGTTTATAGGCAAACTATCAATACAAATACACCTAAAATTCAAACTTTTGTTTTTCTGTTTTGTTTGCAAAAACGTACAATGACTAAAATTGAATGTATATATGCATATAGTGATACGGTGGGAGAACTGACTTGGTTGTTTTGCGTTTGATCGTAAATGTTGCGGTTAGCAAGAGTCGCCACCGACTTTTATTTTATCCAAAAGGAAAGGTGAAAAAAGCACAGGAAAGACCTTTGAGATTATTTCTTAAGTTTGGGGGGTAGATTATGAAAAGGGAAGGTATTAGCACCATTTCATCCATGGTTTTCCATGGGCTCTTAGTCACTTTCTAGATCACTTGCTTTTGTTTGAAATTATGCTTTGTGTGGTTTTTGAAAGTATTTTGAAAAGTCGCCATCGTTTAGGCAAACTTTGTAATGATTCTCGTTCGTAAGAATGTATACAAAGTGTTGATCTTTTGCAAATGTTTTCAAGTTTGAAAGGTATTTTTGAAAGTGTTGGTGTTTGTTTTGAAAATAGCAAGGATGTTTTGTTTTGAAATTGAGCAAGTAATTAGGAATATTCTACCTACTCAAAAGTCTTTCATGTTTATTTCCTTTTTCCTTTGACATTGTTATCTTACCATTGGTTTGGTGAGTAGCCTTATCTTCGGATTTAAATAGGACGTGCGTGGGTCATCGTATAACCATGATTAGCAATGTTGCAAGGTATCTTAGCATTTTTCTTTAGCGACTAAGATCATTTTGAAAAGGCAACATAGATAGCGTCATCGAGGGACTATGATCTTGTATTTTTTCTTGTTTTTGCTAAGATACCTCACATGCATAACATGGCCATTTTTGTAAGGCAACCAAGTGGATTTACCCTAAGGGTGTTTGTGTGCAAGTGTATTGATTTTCATGCTTTATTTAGTCTTTGATTAGGGTTTGCTACTTGTTGATTTTTATCTTCTCATACAAACCCTAATTACTAGCATTTATATAAAGCGATAAATTGCGAAAAGTAAAATTACTACACTATTAAATCATTAGGGGAGGGGGTGTACAAATTGACAAATGGGGATTGCAAGAAAATTAAACCTAATTATCTATTACAACCATATTGAATATTGTACAAAATTGAAAATAAAATGCAAGAATATAAATGCAAAAAGAAATGATTTTTGTTGTTTTTATGAAAGGGTTTTGTCTTGACCTAATTAAAGAAAAAAGATTAATTAAAATTAAATAAAATTATCTTAAACTAATTTAAGAAAAGAAATTAATTTGAAAAGGATTTTTAGGGTTTTTTATGAAAAAGGTTTTAAATTAATGAAAATAAATGAAGATTAATTAATTAAAATAACCTAAGTTCTAAATTAAGAAAACAAAATAATATATTAATTTATCCTAAGTTTAAAAATTAATTATTTAAGAAAATAAAGGAAATTTATTTATTTTTTAAGAAAATTTTTTTTATCTTTTTGTTTAATGGGAAATAAAATACATGAGTACAAAAAATATATAAAAAAAAATTTGGACTTTTTTACGATTTTATGAAAATAATAATAATAATAATAATAATAAAAGTATTAATATTAATAACAATAATAATAATAATGAAGAAAAGTAAAATAAAAATAAAGAAATAAAGAAAAGTCATTGGGGGTTAATCAGTAATGCAAGGAGTATTATGAGGAGAAAAAACTAGGCCCACATGAAGAGCCCAAGCGCTGCCAAAAAAAACATAAAAAAAGTCAGAAAATTGTGAAAAATAGCAAAAGGTCACGCTGGGGTTTGAACCCATGACCTAAGGGTGAACAGGCGCATGCTTTACCACTGGGATGGCTATACATCTGTTAATATAACTGAAATAATAAATACATAACACAAAACGCGCCTTGATTACACTTCACCTTCAACCTCCAGCCAAAGGACCTGTATCTTCTTCATCTCTCAACAAAAATTAAAAGTTCAAACATGAAAGTTGTGGCATTTCTTCCCACGAATCCAAACATATAAATAACTTAAGCTAACAGTCAAAGATGAATGATAATTTTTCTGGCCCTAATTAAAACCCTAAAAATTTCAGAAAACTTCAACTCTAAAATTCTCTAAGCTCAGGCCATATAAATGTAAACTATGGATATGTACAGCTTCGTGGTAATAGTATCTACATTTTATCTTCACAAATCAAACTCAAATGATGCCTGAATATGAAGATAGAAGTTCAAGAAAAATACCTCAAAACTGGAAATCGTGAAATAAATTTAAGCTTGTTTCAGGCAGTGGTGATGATCAGGTTAGCTTCCTTGGACCTCTAGGAAGCTAATGCAATGCTTAGCTTGAGTTGAGAGTGGCTGAAATGGCCTGGAGAAGTCCAACTGCAATGCTCTGTTTTTGGCTATGGAGGTTGATAAAGATGATGTTACAGTCTGCAAACAGGGACAAGGATGGTTTGTATTTGATATGAGGAAGCTTTGGAAACTAAAAGGCCAAGAAATGCACGAGTGGTTTTGGAGATTGAAGTTCAAAGTCAGAAATGACACAAAAATGGAGGTTTTGTGAAATCTGAGTTTTCAAGGAGCTTGTATCTTCGTGTATTAGATTGCAATTAACTTGTATAGTTATATGAAAAAGGTTGGTGCACTTGAGGAGGTCAGAAAAACAAGATATAGACTTATGGCTATGTTACTTGATTTTGAAGAAAAGTGGGAAAACAAGTTTCAATGTGTAGTACAAGCATGGTATGAGTTTATGGGAGGCTCTAGAAATGTTTATTTTGCCTTTGACATTGCTTGTGTTCAGATGAAACAAGTTAGGAGCTCTATGCATTAACTTTGTGATTAAAGCTTCTTTATAAGAATGGAATGGTTACTTTGTGCCATAAATGGAAAATTTACTTGGACAAATCTTGAATCAAGTGGATAATAGCTCAAAAGCAAGTGTAATCTTCTGATTATGGAGATATCTTGAGTTTTAGAGACCTGCAAAGCAATATTGTGCATCATAGGTTTGAAATTGAATTCTTGTTCATCACAAAATGACTTGTAATTCAAGTGTGAAACCCCTAACTTCCTCTCTTCGATTCTCCCTGCTCGAGAATGATCTCAAGAAGTTATTGGACATTTTGGAAATTTTGTAATGTGATCTACAACCCCTCTTTGGATCACTTTTGAAAATTCCCCTTGGAACTATATGAAAAAGTGCCATGAAGTTAGGTCAAAATCCTGACCAAAACTAGGGCAAAATTTCACTAAGTGTTCAATTTCAAGACCATGACTTTATGAATTAATAACTTGAGATACAAGAACTTTTAGAAGAATTTGTGTAAAGAAATGTTGTAGATATCATGGAGATCTACAACTTTCATGTTGAAAGTTTCTTTTGAATCATCTTGCATCATGGTGAAAAATTGGCTCAAAGTTATGAAAAAACATGAAGTTTTAAACACTTAGAAATTTTCTAAGTTAGAAAACTTTGACTTTTCAAAATGAAATCTTGACTTTTTGATTTATTGATGAATAAGCTTCATATTTTGACATTCTTTTATGAATTGTGATCTTTTGACATTGAATTTTGACCAAAAAGTCAAAGTTTGACTTTTCAGTGTACAGTTGACTTTTGATCAGTTGACTGAAAAATTACTATTAATCCAATTGATCTTGAGCAATGTTTTAGGTCATTCCATTAGGTAAAAATAATGCAATTTAACTCTTGAAATCATTCCTCAAACCAATTTATCATTTGCTAGGTCAAAAATCAGAAATTGCCCTTTCTCAATCAAAACCCTAATTTTGACCATTTTGCCCTTTTGATGATTTGATCAAATTTCTTGAGGAATTATGGTCCAAACTTGATCAAATGACACATATGAGTTTATAATGTTGATGTGGATCAAAAATTATGAAGTTTGACTGTTAATTGGCCATAGTTTATTTTTTCCCCAATACAGTTGATTTTAGGTCAAATGCTCAATTGACTGAGCAAAAGTGTGATCCAAGGCTTGAAACTTGACATGAGCAATCTTTGGGGTCCATAATTATCCACGGAAGTCATATGAAGCATTGAAAGTTAAATTATCCTTGTGCAATCTCAAACCCTAATTTTGGTCATCAGTGCTTAAGGAGGTGTCTTGAGCTGACCAACCCTAGTGTAGTCTTGAACCAAGAGAGATCCTTGTGAGAAAATATTTGATAAATGAGAGGGAAAATTTTTGGGTGCAACACCTATGAACATGATTAACTGTTAACAAATATATGCATAAGAACAGGAATAAGCATTTACTCAAAACTCTAGGAGTTGGGATGACATTCAAGTTGTCCACAAACCTCCACAAATCCACTTCCATGAGATTATACCTACAGAATAATATTCAAAAATTCATCTTCAATACATTCACCTCAATTTCCCCGGCAACTTACTGGGGGAAGAGATGAATTAACTGTTATCTGGTGGGATTCCAGGCTTTGCAGAAAATTTTCTTGAAATTGAAAAGTTATATGGTCGGATCTAGGCTTCACAATGACTTGTTGTGGATACGGAAGTTAACTGTTATCTGGTCGGATCCAGGCTTTGTAGTAACTTGAAGTGGTAACTATTATCTGGTCGGGTCCAGGTTTCATGGTTTTTTGGGAAGTTGTATTATTATTTGGTCGAGTCCAGACTTCATAGTGTCTTTCTGGGGATTGTAGTTAGTTGTTATCTGGTCGGGCTCCAGGTTTCACAATAAACTGTTTGAAAAATTATTATCTGGTCGGGTCCCGGCTTTGCATATTTCTGAGGTTGATGAGGTCAATTGCTATCTGGTCGGGTCCAGGTTTCACAATAAATTGTTTTGGGATTTAGTTGTTATCTGGTCGGTTTCCAGGTTTCACAACGAATCTCTGAGGGTAATTGCTATTTGGTCAGTTCCAGGCTTCACAACAACTTTCTTGAAAAGATGAAATTGAAAATTGCTATCTGGTCGGATCCAGGTTTCACAGTAATTTGTTGGGGCAGAGGAAAACTCTATCGGGGAAAAGAAGTTAAACCTTGGTCGGGTTGAGTCCAGCTTCTTCTATATCTTTGAAGAGTTAGACTATTATCTGGTCGGGTCCAGGTTTTATAGTATCTTTTTTGTAAATAGAAAAGGCTTTGTTGACGGATTTACTGGGGATCAGGGGTTGTGGCCCTATGATTTGCAATAATCTGAAAGGAAAATTCAAATTGGAGAGTGTATACTCAGTCGGGTAGGGCAGACTCAGCTTGGGAAGATATATACAACTTGGGAGGATATACACAGTTGGGGAATAACGGGCTCAGTTGGGGAGAATGGACTATGCCGGGGGAATACAGACTCGGTTGGGGAGAATGTATTCGGCTGGGGAATTTTGTGGTTCCTTGATTGTTGTTGGGGAAATAAACCCTGTTGGGGAAACAAACTCCGTTGGGGAAATGAGTTTCTTTTAGGAAGAGATCCAAGAGGCTTCAATTTTTAAAAATCGACCTAGCTGGAGAGAGAGCTACCAAGAGATTGAGACTCTGGTCAGGGATTATCCCATGCAAAGAGACTTTGTGAGTGACTTTGTTGGGGAAAGGTTTATTGTATTCGTCCTTATGGGGATAATGCTAATGAAATGACTCTGTGGGGATATGCCATATACATTAAAGAGGTGCCTGTTACTGCTTAGGTCAAATGTGCCACACAGTTTTAATTATGTTCATATGCATATGTTCGTTCAATTTTAGTCATTGGACAAATTTGCATTAAAAAAAAGACAAAAATTTTGCACTTCAAAGTATATTTGTATTGATATTTTTCCCATGAGTAGGCGTTTTTGTACAGAGAGACGGAGATCCTAGTAAGAGGAAATCGTCAAAAGGAAAACTAAATTGAGAATGAAAACAAATAGCCATGTGAAATGATCTCATTGCCTTCTAACTCTACTATTGCCCCAATGTCTTCGAATGTCCCTTGCCGTTGATAGAAGTTGATTGGATTGATCTTGGACCGTTTGAACTTGGACCTTGGTGATAAAATCGACCGTGGTGATTCCACGGGACATAGTCATACGCTTTTAATCCTTAACTTTTGCCTGGACCGCCCTTTCGGGTTTTTAGCCCACCAGGATACCCTTTTTTTCCCCAAGTCGCCCTTTCGGGTTTTCAACTTGCCGGGTGTACAATCTTTTTCATATATCCCTAATTTTTGCCCAAACCTTTTGGTTTGCCGGGATGCCCTTATTTTGCCTAGGTGTATCAACCTAGCGGGTCTCTTATGCGTAGCATTTTTTAACTATATCCGCGTTTATAGGGTGTGGGAAATCTTCACCATCCATGGTAGTTAGCGTCATGGCACCGACATAGAAAACTCTCTTGACAACAAATGGCCCTTCATAGGTGGGAGTCCATTTTCCTCTGGGGTCGCCTTGTGGTAGAATGATGTGCTTTATCACCAAGTCGCCAACTTGATATCCTCGAGGCTTGATCTTTTTGTTGAAAGCCTTGATCATCCGTTTTTGGTACGTCTGACCATGGAAAACAACAGCTAGCCATTTTTCGTCAATCAAGTTCAGCTGATCCAATCTTGTTTGAATCCACTCGTCTTCGCCTAGGCCTGCCTCATTCATATTTCTCAGCGAGGGAATCTGAACTTCCACTGGCAAAATAGATTTCATGCCATAGACCAAAGAAAAGGGAGTTACCCCAGTTGATGTTCTAGCTGAAGTACGGTAGCCATGTAGAGCAAACGGCAACATCTCATGCCAATCTTTATAGGTTACTACCATTTTCTGCACAATCTTCTTGATATTTTTGTTGGCCGCTTCGACTGCACCATTCATTTTCAGTCTATACGGAGAAGAATTGTGATGCTTAATCTTAAACTGAGTGCAAAGCTCAGTGATCATAGCATTGTTGAGGTTAGTCCCATTGTCAGTGATGATCCTTTCGGGGATACCATAACGACAGATGAGGTTGTGTCTGATGGATCTGGCTACCACATTCTTTGTGACTGAGGCAAAAGAAGCGGCTTAGACCCATTTGGTAAAATAGTCGATAACAACAAGAATGAAGTGATGTCCGTTGGAAGCGGTGGGCTTGATCTCTCCAATCATGTCAATGCCCCACATTGTAAATGGCCATGGAGTGGTCATGACATTCAGAGGAATAGGAGGCACATGGACCTTGTCAGCATAGATTTGACATTTGTGACAAGTTCTTGAATGTTGATGGCAATTAGTCTCCATCGTTGACCAATAGTAACCGGCTCTTAAGATTTTCTTAGCCATCGTATGTCCACTTGAGTGAGTACCAAAAAGACCATCGTGCATGTCTTCCATGATTTCCTCTGCCTCTTTCTTGTCCACACATCAGAGTAGAGTTGAATCATGGTTGCGCTTGTACAATATCTCGTTACTTAGGAAGGATTTGGCCACAAATCTTCGCAAGAACTTTCTGTCATTGATAGATGCCCCCTCTGGATACTCTTGTGCCTCAAGATATTTCATCACCTCATGATACCATGGATTTTTCGCATTGGTGTCAAGCTCATAGCAATGTGCAGGTTCATCGAATCTTTCAATTGTTATCATAGGGGCTTTGTTGTCCCATCTGACCTTGAATATTGAAGACATGGTTGCCAAAGCGCCAGCCAACTGGTTTTCTTCCCTAGGGAAGTGATCAAAAGTGATCTCTTTGAAGTAAGGAATTAGGGATAACACAAGTTCCTTGTAAGGGATAAGATTATGGTGTTTAGTGTCCCAATCTCCTTTTACTTGGCTGATTACTAGGGCGAAATCCCCGAACACATCCAGATGCTTGATCCTTAAGTCAATAGCAGCTTTCAGACCTAAGATGCATGCTTCATACTCGGCCATATTGTTCGTACAATTAAAGCAAATTCTGGAAGTGAAAGGAGTGTGGCAACCTTCAGGAGAGATGATCACAGCACCAATTTTGTTACCTAAGGCATTGGAAGCCCCATCAAATACCATAGTCCATTGGGATCCTTGTTCGGGTCCATCATATGGTCCAGGTTTCGCACAGTCGGTTACCAACATGATGTTCTCATCAGGGAAGTCGAAGTTCATTGACTGATAATCGTCCACAGCTTGATGGGCCAAATGATCTGCTAGTACACTTCCTTTGATGGCCTTTTGAGTCGTATATTGAACGTCGTACTCAGTCAAGATCATTTTCCATCTGGCTATCCGTCCGGAAAGGGCAGGTTTCTCGAAGATGTACTTGATTGGGTCCATCTTAGAAATCAACATAGTGGTATGAGTCAACATATATTGTCTTAGCGGTGAGCAGCCCATGCCAGAGCGCAGCAAGTTTTCTCGGGCAGTGAATATTTGGTTTCACAGTCGATAAACTTTTTGCTCAGGTAATAAATAGCATGCTCTTTTCGGCCAGACTCGTCATGTTGGCCCAAAACACACCCCATAGAGTTCTCTAGTACTGTCAAATACATGATCAAGGGTCTTCCTTCAACTGGAAGCATGAGAATAGGAGGTTATTGTAGGTATTATTTGATTTTGTCAAATTCAATCTGGCATTCATCGTTCCATCTGACTACCTGATCTTTCTTCAAGAGTTTGAAGAGTGGCTCATAAGTAGCAGTTAAGTATGATATGAAACGGGAAATGTAATTGAGACGACCCAAGAATCCTTTAACTTCCTTTTCAGAATGTAGGACTGACACTTCTTGGATGGCCTTTACCTTGGCAGGATCAACTTCAATGCCTTTATTACTGACAACAAAACCTAGAAGCTTTCCAGATCGTACTCCAAACGTGCATTTGTTAGGGTTTAACCTCAGCTTGTACTTCTTCAGTCTCTCGAATAATTTGTACAGGTGATCGAGATGTTCTTCTTCCGTTTGTGATTTGGCAATCATATCATCCACATATACCTCTATTTCATGATGAATCATGTCATGAAATAAAGCTACCATATCTTTTTGATATGTTGCCCCTGCATTCTTTAATCCGAACGACATGACCTTGTAGCAGAAGGTGCCCCATTGCGTAATAAAAGTAGTCTTCTCCATGTCTTCGGGAGTCATCCTTATTTGATTATAACCTAAGAAGCCATCCATGAAAGAGAAGACTTTATGATGAGCAGTATTATCAACTAAGACGTTAATGTGTGGTAGAGGGAAGTCATCTTTGGAGCTTGCCCTATTCAGATCCCTATAGTCTACGCACATGCGAACTTTCCCGTCTTTCTTTGGCACTGGAACCACATTGTCAACCCATTGAGGATAGGATGTCACAGCTAGGAACCCTGCATCAAATTGTTTCATCACTTCAGCTTTGAACTTTTCAGACATATCAGGCCTCATGCAACGAACCTTTTGTTTAACAGGAGGGCAGTCTTCTCTTATCGGCAGACGATGAACTATGATGTCGGTATCCAACCCAGACATATCTTCGTAAGACCAAGAAAATACTTCCACTTAATCATGCAACATCTAAACCAACCATCTCTTGACACTGCTTTCCAAATTAGCGTTGATCCTAATTTCCTTCTTATCTGACTCAGTACCCAGGTTGATAACTTCAACTGACTCTTTGTGCGGTTGAATAGCTTCTTCCTCTTGCAATAGAAGTCTGGCTAGCTCTCCCGTTAGGTCACAATCTTCCTCGCCTTCGTCTTCGGCTTAGTTGATAGGACATTCAAAGTCATAGTCGGTAATAGTAGAGTCATTGGCAATAGGATCCAAAGTGGATGTGGACCTGCAAGAGTGTGTATGTGTGTGTGTGTGTGCGTGTAAGATAGATTGCTATTTTTTTTTAAAATGTATTTGTAATAAAGGAAAGAAAATAAACACAAATATTTGAATGTAAAAGAGTCCAATGTACTGAATGATCATATGATTAGATGAACATAAATAAAACCCTTTGTGATGCGGTGGGAGAACTGACTTGAGGTTTTGCGTTTCGTCGCAAATGTCGCGGTTTAGCAAGAGTCACCACCGACTTTTATTTTATCCAAAAAGGAAAGGTAAAAAAGCACAGGAAAGACCTTTGAGATTGTTTTTGAGTTCGGGGGGTATATTATGAAAAGGGAATGTGCTAGCACCCTTTTCATCCATGGTTTTCCATGGGCTCTTAGTTACTTGTTTAGATCACTTGATTTTGCTTTAAAATTGTTTGAAATGGTGCTTTGTGTGATTTTGAAAGTATTTTGAAAAGAGGCCTTTGTTTAGGCAATCTTTGTAATGATTCCCGTTCGTAAGAATGTATACAAAGATGTTTGTCTTTTAAAAAATGTTTCAATGTTTTGAAAGTCGTTTGGAAATGTTTTGAAAATGTGTGTGTGTTTGTTTTTGAAAATAGAAAGGATTGTTTGAAATGGAGCAAGCAACTTAGAAGCTATCTACCTACTCAAATGTCTTTCCTATACATTTTTATTCCTTTGACATTGTTGATTTACCATTGATTTGGTAAACAACCCTATCTTTGGATGTTTAAACGGGACGGGCGTGGGTCATCGTATGACAATGATAGCAATGTTGCCAAGTATCTTAGCATGTTTGAAGGGACCAAGATCATTTTTTTTAGGCAACCTTTTGATAGCGTCATCGAGGGACTATGATCTTATTTGGTTTTGTTTTGCCAAGATACTTTGCATGCATACCATGGCCATTTTGTTAGGCAATTAAGTGGGTGAAACCCTAAGGGTGTTTGTGTGCAATGTGTGTCATTTTACATGCATTTTGATTGTCTTGGATTAGGTCATTCTATTTGTTTGTTTTTGGTCTTATCATGCAAAACCCTAATTTACTACACATGGTATAAATGCGATAAATTGCGTAAAAGTAAACTAAGCTATTACAACAATTATTATGGGAGGGGGGATACAAGTTTTTGAATGGGGATATTGCAAAAAAATAAACCCTAAAATACTATTACAACTCAATTGAATTATGTGCGAAATAAATAAATATACAAATATTTAAATATGCAATAAAAATTTATTTATGGAAAAATATTTTGTATTTGATTTTTTGTATGAGAAAAAGATTTATTTAAGCCCTAGAAAATAAGGAAAAAATAAAATTATTTTTTTGAAAGGGTGAAACCCTAGTTTTGATTTAAAAGAAAAATAATATTTTCTATTATTATTTTATCCATTTTTTTATAAGAAAAATAATAAATAATATTATGCACAAATATTAAAAATTAAAATATGTATGAAAATAAATATTTTATGTGTAAAATAATAAAATAAAAAACATTTTTCCATAAATACATTTTTATTGCATATTTAAATATTTGTATATTTATTTATTTCGCACATAATTCAATTGGGTTGTAATAGTATTTTAGGGTTTATTTTTGTACAGTATCCCCATTCAAATACTTGTATCCCCCCTCCCATAATAATTGTTGTAATAGCTTAGTTTACTTTTACGCAATTTATCGCATTTATACCATGTATAGTAAATTAGGGTTTTGCATGATAAGACCAAAAACAAACAAATAGAATGACCTAATCCAAGACAATCAAAATGCATGTAAAATGACACACATTGCACACAAACACCCTTAGGGTTTCACCCACTTAGTTGCCTAACAAAATGGCCATGGTATGCATGCAAAGTATCTTGGCAAAACAAAACAGAATAAGATCATAGTCCCTCGATGACGCTATCAAAAGGTTGCCTAAAACAAAATGATCTTGGTCCCTTCAAACATGTTAAGATACTTGGCAACATTGCTATCATGGTCATACGATGACCCACGCCCGTCCCATTTAAACATCCAAAGATAGGGTTGTTTACCAAATCAATGGTAAATCAACAATGTCAAAGGAATAAAAATGTATAGGAAAGACATTTGAGTAGGTAGATAGCTTCTAAGTTGCTTGCTCCATTTCAAACAATCCTTGCTATTTTCAAAAACAAACACACACACATTTTCAAAACATTTCCAAACAACTTTCAAAACATTGAAACATTTTTTAAAAGAAAAACATCTTTGTATACATTCTTACGAACGAGAATCATTACAAAGATTGCCTAAACAAAGGCCTCTTTTCAAAATACTTTCAAAAGCATACAAAGTACCATTCCAAACAATTTCAAAGCAAAAGCAAGTGATCTAAACAAGTAACTAAGAGCCCATGGAAAACCATGGATGAAAAGGGTGCTAGCACCTTCCCTTTTCATAATCTACCCCCCGAACTCAAAAACAATCTCAAAGGTTTTTCCTTTGCTTTTTTACCTTTCCTTTTTGGATAAAATAAAAGTCGGTGGCGACTCTTGCTAAACCGTGACATTTGCTATGAAACATAAAACCTCAAGTCAGTTCTCCCACCGCATCACAGAACTGGCGACTCTGCTGGGGATTAAGGGTTTGAAATTTTAGCTCCGCTGGGGATCTAGATAATGTACTGTAGGGATTGCTCCTGGAATAGCCTAAAGACGTTTACCTATCCTTTCAGTCTGTTATTAATTGTTCTTTTCCATCCAGTTTATTTGTAAACAGTAACTATGTTCAAATGCATATGTTCATCAATGAATCATTGGACGTTTTTGCAAATAAAAACACAAAGGTAAAGAAAAGGCAAATAGTTTTCTGTACTTTGAAAGAGACATCTTTATATTTACTTTGAATAAGTGTTTTGTACAAAGGAGACAGACATCCTAGTAAGAGGATGGTGTCATAAAAGTAAGAAAGATTTATACAAAGAAAGATAGTTATGTGTATAAAAATCCCATGGGGTTTCCATTCCGCTATAGCCTTCGTGTCTCTGAATATCTTGTCCATTCGCTGCTTCTTCTGAAGATGATTGGATTGATCAGAAGCTCCAGGTTTTCTAGTGAAGAGATTGTCCTTAAAGTGATCCGATGAGACATAGTCATACGCTTTAATTCCCTAACTTTTGCCTGGACCGCCCTTTCGGGTTTTCAGTCCACCGGGAAACCCTTTTTTGCCCAAGTCGACCTTTCGGGTTTTCAACTTGTCGGGTGTACAGATTTTTTTTATTTTATCCCTAATTTTTGCCCGAACCTTTTTGGTTCGCCGGGATGCCCTTGTTTTGCCTAGGTGTGTCAACCTAGCGGGTCTCTTATGCGTAGTATCTTTTGACTATGTCTATGTTCGCAGGGTGCGGCAGGTCGTCATCGTCCATGGTGGTTAAGATCATTGCCCCACCAGAAAAGATGTTCTTGATTACAAATGGTCCTTCATAGGTAGGAGTCCATTTGCCCCTGGGATCACTTTCCGGCAAAATGATGCGCTTGATTACCAGATCCCCGACTTGATATACCTGGCGTCTGACTTTCTTGTTGAAAGCCTTGATCCATTTTTGATACGTCTGACCATGGAAAACAGCAGTAAGTCTCTTTTCATCAATCAAGTTTAGTTGATCAAGCCGGGTCTGAATCCAATCGTCTTCACTCAAACCTGCATCCTTCATGATTCTCAAAGAGGGAATTTGAACCTCGATAGGTAAAACAGCCTCCATGCCATATGCCAAGGAATAGGTGATCGGGACTTTATGAGTCTATTGGGATACTAACTGCAAGTATACAATTTAGTCATTCTAGTTTTAAATGATTATCGAACCCACAGAGACTGAGGATCAATCGCATACGATCTAATGCTACAGTTTGTTTAACTAAGCGATGAATATTTGATTTTAGGGGGGAAACAGTTTAATTAAAAATAATAGTAATAGTTATACCGGTATGTGATAGTCGGACTTCGGGAATTCGGTGAATCGCTTGGCCTATAAAGTATTTCGGTAAAAACTAATTATTTAAAAACCTGAGACATACACTCTCGTGTTCATGAAATAAGTTATGCTACTAAACCTAGTGGATGCACTTTAAATTTAATAACACTTTTTGAAAACAATTTGAGTTTAATTAATTTATTAAAACACTCTCGTGTATTTAAAAATTAATGTTTCGTTACCACTATTTGGGTCGAACCCCAGCTCTCGTATGCAGGTTATTTCCTTAATTAATTCCCCACTCTCGTGGCAAAATCGTGTTAATTAACCTCTCACTCTCGTGACAATGGTAGTTAAATTAAGCATGGAAATTGGAAACCAGAAATTGTTTTATAAATATTTTTGGCCAAGGTATCACTGAATTCTTTCGGTTCTTAAGAGTCATATACCGGTACGAATAATTTAGCCGGACATAATAAATTTAACAGCAATGCAATTCAAAATATAATTCATAACAACAATTGGCATAATATAAAAAAATTGAATAAATATTAATTGCAATAGAAACCTGGAATCAAAGTTGTTATGGTAATCTTGAAGTGTTACAATAATCCTTGAGCTTGATTGCAGTAAATAAATCGTGTTAATTCTTGAATGAAGAATTAACACCTAAAACTAAAAACTAAAGCTTGGAATGAAAATTACAGCAACGTAGAAAAACTCTAAAACAAGGAAATAGAAATAATTGCAAAAGAATAATAAATTTGTTCTGAGAAAATTCCTTCGACCCCCTTCCTTTTGCACTACCACACATATATATAGGAGAGATTATAGCAGTTGAAAATATCTTGAGAGGAGGCTTGAGTGGAGGGAATATAGGGAGCATGGTTACTGAGTGGAGGGAAAATAGGAGAACAAGTCTGCCGTCACGTTGCCCACGTCTCCACCAATTCACAACGTTCATCTTCACGCGCGTGACGGTCGTCACAGGTGGGTGACGGTCGTAATGCGCTTAAATAGCGTATTACGCTCGTCAGTGATGTGTGACGAGCGTTGCTTCAAGTTGAGGGTCGTTACGGTCGTCACGGGGTGTGACGGTCGTCACTGCTCCAAAATCTCCAAACTTTGCAGATTTAGTTCTTTTCTCTTTGTTTATTGTCTAGCCTCCTTCATGTAGTCCTTTTTCATTGGTTTGAGTTGACAAATGTTATACCTGTAAAAAGACAAATAAACTCGGAACAATCGGGAGTTAGACGACTTAATGTATTATAAAATTGGTAAAAAGCGTAGTAATTATATGATATGATTTCTCGTTATCAAATTCCCCAATACTTAAACCTTTGCTTGTCCTCAAGCAAATAGTCATTCGAAAGGTCGGACAAGTTTTGTCAAGCGCATATGCATGACATACCTTGGATTTTTAAAGCAATTTCGGGAAATCCTTGTCGGTTCGGCCAATACTTGAGTGAAACACTAAAGATACGCTAATGACACAAGCAATAAGCTTAGTTGTAGGCTTCTATTTCAAACGAGCTATCCAACAGTTCTGTTATAATTCTGCCCAGAGTTCCTCGTATCTATTTCACCCGGTTTTGTTCTGGCGCAATCACATTAAGCCCTTTGTCTTAGCACGCACGTAGTGGAGTAACCGGTTAGTGACTTTGATCCTTTTAGCACGGGGTCTGGTACACGAATGTGGCAACCCTACATATATTATCCAAGTTGGAGGTTGTGGGGGATCGGGCCATAGCACGCCCTACCGAGTTCAGAACCAAATACCTCTGAACCAACCTATACTGGATTCCTTCGTTATTTTCTCAATTCTTATATGTGACCGTATATTTTGGTGCACAAAATTTCTTTTCTTTTAGCAGCGAGATAAGAAGGATATTTCAATGATCAGGCATCAAACACTTATATTCATCGATTCTCCACGTGGTTTGTGTCAAGACGGTGCTGACTGCTAGTATAAACTACTAGGGGTTACTTTAGAACTAAAACTCCAGATATCGGTATAATGGTTATTGAAACGAATCACGTAAGCAGGAAGTCTACGGTGTCATAACTGTATCGATCTTGTTATGTCGTTTTCGGCTTCCTCAACTGGGATTTCGTTAAAATAGGTATGTCGGGCTAATGCGAAGATAAAAAAATTTTGGTATGGCTAAATAAAGCGAAGAATTTGAATTGAGACATATCATAAAAATTTACTAGTTTATAAAAGATGGAAAGGTACCTCTCCCACACTAAATCCGACATTGTCCTCAATGTTGCGGTATATAGGTGGGGAAGTACAATTACAAAAACAAACGGAAAGGAAATGAAACAGAAAAAAATAAATAAATAAATAAATAAATAAACTACATAGAAAATAAAGAAAACTACTGGTGACCACGTCCTCTACTCCTGGTGCTAGAGCGTCTGGTATGAGTGGCTTCTGTGTCAGTATCCTCGTAACCAAGGGTGCTGACGTCCAGCCTTAAAGCGTTGAGCTCTGACAGGGCCTCATCCAACCTCTCATTCATGCTCCGCTGTCTAGTCAAGATCTGAGTGTTTTGAGCGCATAGATACTCATATTGCTCCTGCTGTCTTCTTTCAAGCGTTTCGCTCATTTGATTTTGCTGGTTGTTGGCCATAGTGCATGCAAAAGATTTAATCGTGAAAATGGTTTGGAATGTGGATTGAGTAGTGGGTTGATGGAGTTTAAGTGTTGGAGTGTTGGAATTTGAGAGAAAATTTGAATGGGTACTGTTACGGATTTGGGAAAAAGGGAAGAATGAATGGAAAGTGGAACGGCTTTTGTAATAGCAGAATCTGCTATTGGGCGCGCATGACGACCGTCACAATGGGCTGACGGGCGTAACACGGTGAAACGCGTGTTACGCTCATCATGGGGACGTTATGATCGTTACGGGTGTAAAGAATCATATTTATGAAATGGACGAAACAGTATAATTCCAAAACATTATAACACAATAATTCAATACATGCAGAGTATTTCCAACATACATCGTATAACAAAATTTTGCAAAATGATAATATGATAAGTGAATATAATATTAGATGTAACACACAGTAAATTTAATGAAAATGAAAATAAACTGAAAATGAAAATAAACTGAAATTGAAATGAAAATAAACTGAAATTGAAATGAAAATAAACTGAAATAGAAATAAATATATGCTTCTAACAGAACTTTAAAAACTGTAAAGAGTAAACTTGTTTAAAATGAAATCATAAACTGCCTAGAAACATAAAACACAAGGTAAAAATAAGTGTTGATTCTGCTGCTTCATCCCAGTCGCGTATTCAAGTCTTCGAAAGCTGTATGTATATGATAAAACTGTTCCACAGTAATATCAGTTAAGCCTATCACGTCCATACGCATACCCTTCAACTCATTCTTGATTCCATTGATGTCCGTTTGGTAAACGTCCAGTGTAGAAAAGATCTTATTCAAATTTTTAGCATATTCTCCTTTTGTTGTTGCAGAGGCATCAACATCCTCTACGATGTTGTTACCATCATGGTAACCAGGAGGGGTCTCGGGGTCACTCTCATTAGACATTATGGTATCATAAACTTGGTAGGATTGTGGTGTCTCAGGTGTCTAATGGTGGTCGGGAGGGTTAAGCTCATACAGCCAATTGTCACGATTGTGGGCACTTGTTTTGGCATGGTTAGGAAGTGTAAATGTCGTGACTACTTCGTCCCTTATCAAGTAATCGAAGGGTGCAGGACCTAGGTTACCTATTATTCGTAGGTGGAAACAAAAATCAATGTTCATAGGGCGGATTGAACCAAATTATGTACACCTATGTAGCTGGTATCTAAGTCCGAGGGCGTTAGCAATCATGGTAACAAGGCCTCCTATGATGATTGGCTCGCTACGGTTCTCAGCAATACGGGTAAATGTCTGCATTAAGAATGGCATTGCATTTACAGGTCGGCCCTGGGTCATACACTGCAGCAAAAATATCTCATCTTTAGATACGGCAGTGCGGTTCTGTTCTTTGCCGAAAATGGTATGTGCTAGAATCTTTTGGAAATAGCGGATAGCGGGGTTGTGTATTTCATTATTATCCATGCTATCCGGCTCAGGGTGGTAATTTTCGGTTAAAGCCCCCCAAAAATAGTCTAGCTCAAAATCCATTAACTCTGCCTGGGTGGTAGAAAAAGCAAAAGGCCTGCTAGGGAATCCTAGAAGGTCGGCTAATTCTTTATGGGTGTAAGAAAATTCAATACCAAATAACCTGAAGGCTATAAATCCCATTCTAGTTCCGAAACCGCGCTCGGGTATATGAACTAAGGAGCTCAGAAACTCAAGGGTGAGCTCGCAGTATGTAACAAACCTAGATTTAATGTGGGCTTTTTCCCACCCCAGCTGGCTAAACAGATAATGGACATTATCCTTAATGCCTAAAGTGTCCATTGTTGGTTCATCAAAATATAAGGTCATACCAATATTTCTGTGTGATAATTCCTCAAACCTCCTCATTTGGTTCCTGCCTCTAAAAGTGGTTTCCATAGTATATAGTAAAGGGAGGGAAGCAAATCAGGGGAGAAGGTAGGATAGAAAAAGACCTTTTCAGAAAACCTGTAAAGTTGTTTGAAAATCAGCAGCAGTTGTATAAAATTTTTTAGAAAAAATGAAAAAGAAAATAATGAAAATAAGGCTTTAAAAGAAATAAATGTAGAAACGGAAAAGAAAAACAAAAATAAAAACAAACGGAAATAATAGCAAAAACAAATAGGTGGGTTGCCTCCCACTAAGCGCTTTGTTTAACGTCGATAGCTTGACGGCTCAGGAGTGCAAGCACTCATGGTGGTTCTCTCGAGAATGACTCCTCTGTTGAACTTTTAGTAATCGTCGTTTTCCATGGCCACTTATCAAGCCATCTCACATATCCCTCACCTTTTCTTTTCTTTATTCTGTGGGGTGGTTCATTCTTCTGAACTTGTGGTGGTGGTTTTGGATCTATCCTAAGTATCAACTTTTCAAGTTTGGGCTTAGTAATTTCATCCACCACCTCAAAGGTTAACCTTACCCTCTTAACGCTTATAGTATCCCTAGTTTTATGGTCCTCTAATTTTCTCTTTTTATGCAAGACTTCAAACAAGGGTGCATTGGTGTGGATATTTTCCAATACCTCCATATACGTTTTAGATTTGGAGTCTATCTGAGCTTCTATAAAACTTTTTGAGAAAGGAATCAGTGGGGTATATGGATGAGGAACAACAATAGGTTCTTCCTTATCTACCTCTTCTACAACCTCCCTTTTAGATGGTGTTGGAGGATTTTTCTCAATCTTTACTCTTTTCTCGTCTAAACTCTCCTTGTCCATATCATTACTTTCCTCAAACTCATTATCACTCTCCTTAGGATTTTCAACTTGTTTTTCACTACTGGTTGTTACAACATCCAATTTCTCCTCAAGGAAGAGTCCTAGAGGGTTTTGTTCAAGCTGGGAGATTTGAGTCTCTAAGGCTATGTTGTGGGTCGTGAGCGACTCAACCACAATGGTCAGTTGCCTAAGGTTTTCACTGTTTTGAAGACTTTGTTTTCTAAACTACTCGTTCTGGACAGTTTGTGTCTCTACAAAGTGCTCCATCAGAGATTCTAACCTAGAGTGAATTAGCGTCGCGTCGGAATCCTTCGTTGATGTTTCGAAGTTGAAATCATGCGATTCTTCTGATTCTTCAAATTGAGTTAGAGTCGCATTTTGTGTTTCCATAAAGCGCTTTGTCATCATTGATATTTCATTAAAATTTCCCAGTAATATTTTGAGTTCATATTTATAGGATACTTGCGTCTCCTCAAAATATTGGGTATAGTGATTGTAGGGGAAATTTGGTTGAGGATAAGTTTGGTTGGAATTATAATATTCTTGCGATTCCTCAAAACGTTGGGATTGGTGGTTGGAAAGGAAATTCGGGTGAGAATGAGTCTGTGATGCATTGAAATTCTCCAATAGTATTTCGAGGTCGGATTTATGGAATTCTTGTGATTCCTCGAAATACTCAGAGTGGGGGTTGTAGAAAAAATTTGGGTGATACATAGTAATTGGGACAAGATTCGTAGATGCAAAGACTCGCTTCGGGAGTGAGTATTTGGCATACAAATCGAAAGAGGGTTTCTGTTTCCTAGTCTAAACGTGCAACAGAAGGATCGTACTTAATTGATTAATCAGTCCCTGGCAACGGCGCCAAAAACTTGATCGGGACTTTATGAGTCTATCGGGATACTAACTGCAAGTATACAGTTTAGTCGTTCTAGTTTTAAATGATTATCGAACCCACAGAGACTGAGGATCAATCGCATACGATCTAATGCTACAGTTTGTTTAACTAAGAGATGAATATTTGATTTTAGGGGGGAAACAGTTTAATTAAAAATAATAGTAATAGTTATACCGGTATGTGATAGTCGGACTTCGGGAATTCGGTGAATCGCTTGGCCTATAAAGTATTTCGGTAAAAACTAATTATTTAAAAACCTGAGACATACACTCTCGTGTTCATGAAATAAGTTATGCTACTAAACCTAGTGGATGCACTTTAAATTTAATAACACTTTTTGAAAACAATTTGAGTTTAATTAATTTATTAAAACACTCTCGTGTATTTAAAAATTAATGTTTCGTTACCACTATCTGGGTCGAACCCCAGCTCTCGTATGCAGGTTATTTCCTTAATTAATTTCCCACTCTCGTGGAAAAATCGTGTTAATTAACCTCTCACTCTCGTGACAATGGTAGTTAAATTAAGCATGGAAATTGGAAACCAGAAATTGTTTTATAAATATTTTTGGCCAAGGTATCACTGAATTCTTTCGGTTCTTAAGAGTCATATACCGGTACGAATAATTTAGCCGGACATAATAAATTTAACAACAATGCAATTCAAAATATAATTCATAACAACAATTGGCATAATATAAAAAAATTGAATAAATATTAATTGCAATAGAAACCTGGAATCAAAGTTGTTATGGTAATCTTGAAGTGTTACAATAATCCTTGAGCTTGATTGCAGTAAATAAATCGTGTTAATTCTTGAATGAAGAATTAACACCTAAAACTAAAAACTAAAGCTTGGAATGAAAATTACAGCAACGTAGAAAAACTCTAAAACAAGGAAATAGAAATAATTGCAAAAGAATAATAAATTTGTTCTGAGAAAATTCCTTCGACCCCCTTCCTTTTGCACTACCACACATATATATAGGAGAGATTATAGCAGTTGAAAATATCTTGAGAGGAGGCTTGAGTGGAGGGAATATAGGGAGCATGGTTACTGAGTGGAGGGAAAATAGGAGAACAAGTCTGCCGTCACGTTGCCCACGTCTCCACCAATTCACAACGTTCATCTTCACGCGCGTGACGGTCGTCACAGGTGGGTGACGGTCGTAATGCGCTTAAATAGCGCATTACGCTCGTCAGTGATGTGTGACGAGCGTTGCTTCAAGTTGAGGGTCGTTACGGTCGTCACGGGGTGTGACGGTCGTCACTGCTCCAAAATCTCCAAACTTTGCAGATTTAGTTCTTTTCTCTTTGTTTATTGTCTAGCCTCCTTCATGTAGTCCTTTTTCATTGGTTTGAGTTGACAAATGTTATACCTGTAAAAAGACAAATAAACTCGGAACAATCGGGATTTAGACGACTTAATGTATTATAAAATTGGTAAAAAGCGTAGTAATTATATGATATGATTTCTCGTTATCAAATTCCCCAATACTTAAACCTTTGCTTGTCCTCAAGCAAATAGTCATTCAAAAGGTCGGACAAGTTTTGTCAAGCGCATATGCATGACATACCTTGGATTTTTAAAGCAATTTCGGGAAATCCTTGTCGGTTCGGCCAATACTTGAGTGAAACACTAAAGATACGCTAATGACACAAGCAATAAGCTTAGTTGTAGGCTTCCATTTCAAACGATCTATCCAACAGTTCTGTTATAATTCTGCCCAGAGTTCCTCGTATCTATTTCACCCGGTTTTGTTCTGGCGCAATCACATTAAGCCCTTTGCCTTAGCACGCACGTAGTGGAGTAACCGGTTAGTGACTTTGATCCTTTTAGCACGGGGTCTGGTACACGAATGTGGCAACCCTACATATATTATCCAAGTTGGAGGTTGTGGGGGATCGGGCCATAGCACGCCCTACCGAGTTCAGAACCAAATACCTCTGAACCAACCTACACTGGATTCCTTCGTTATTTTCTCAATTCTTATATGTGACTGTATATTTTGGTGCACAAAATTTCTTTTCTTTTAGCAGCGAGATAAGAAGTATATTTCAATGATCAGGCATCAAACACTTATATTCATCGATTCTCCACGTGGTTTGTGTCAAGACGGTGCTGACTGCTAGTATAAACTACTAGGGGTTACTTTAGAACTAAAACTCCAGATATCGGTATAATGGTTATTGAAACGAATCACGTAAGCAGGAAGTCTACGGTGTCATAACTGTATCGATCTTGTTATGTCGTTTTCGGCTTCCTCAACTGGGATTTCGTTAAAATAGGTATGTCGGGCTAATGCGAAGATAAAAAAATTTTGGTATGGCTAAATAAAGCGAAGAATTTGAATTGAGACATATCATAAAAATTTACTAGTTTATAAAAGATGGAAAGGTACCTCTCCCACACTAAATCCGACATTGTCCTCAATGTTGCGGTATATAGGTGGGGAAGTACAATTACAAAAACAAACGGAAAGGAAATGAAACAGAAAAAAATAAATAAATAAATAAACTACATAGAAAATAAAGAAAACTACTGGTGACCACGTCCTCTACTCCTGGTGCGAGAGCGTCTGGTATGAGTGGCTTCTGTGTCAGTATCCTCGTAACCAAGGGTGCTGACGTCCAGCCTTAAAGCGTTGAGCTCTGACAGGGCCTCATCCAACCTCTCATTCATGCTCCGCTGTCTAGTCAAGATCTGAGTGTTTTGAGCGCATAGATACTCATATTGCTCCTGCTGCCTTCTTTCAAGCGTTTCGCTCATTTGATTTTGCTGGTTGTTGGCCATAGTGCATGCAAAAGATTTAATCGTGAAAATGGTTTGGAATGTGGATTGAGTAGTGGGTTGATGGAGTTTAAGTGTTGGAGTGTTGGAATTTGAGAGAAAATTTGAATGGGTACTGTTACGGATTTGGGAAAAAGGGAAGAATGAATGGAAAGTGGAACGGCTTTTGTAATAGCAGAATCTGCTATTGGGCGCGCATGACGACCGTCATAATGGGCTGACGGGCGTAACACGGTGAAACGCGTGTTACGCTCATCATGGGGACGTTATGATCGTTACGGGTGTAAAGAATCATATTTATGAAATGGACGAAACAGTATAATTCCAAAACATTATAACACAATAATTCAATACATGCAGAGTATTTCCAACATACACCGTATAACAAAATTTTGCAAAATGATAATATGATAAGTGAATATAATATTAGATGTAACACACAGTAAATTTAATGAAAATGAAAATAAACTGAAAATGAAAATAAACTGAAATTGAAATGAAAATAAACTGAAATTGAAATGAAAATAAACTGAAATTGAAATAAATATATGCTTCTAACAGAACTTTAAAAACTGTAAAGAGTAAACTTGTTTAAAATGAAATCATAAACTGCCTAGAAACATAAAACACAAGGTAAAAATAAGTGTTGATTCTGCTGCTTCATCCCAGTCGCGTATTCAAGTCTTCGAAAGCTGTATGTATATGATAAAACTGTTCCACAGTAATATCAGTTAAGCCTATCACGTCCATACGCATACCCTTCAACTCATTCTTGATTCCATTGATGTCCGTTTGGTAAACGTCCAGTGTAGAAAAGATCTTATTCAAATTTTTAGCATATTCTCCTTTTGTTGTTGCAGAGGCATCAACATCCTCTACGATGTTGTTACCATCATGGTAACTAGGAGGGGTCTCGGGGTCACTCTCATTAGACATTATGGTATCATAAACTTGGTAGGATTGTGGTGTCTCAGGTGTCTAATGGTGGTCGGGAGGGTTAAGCTCATACAGCCAATTGTCACGATTGTGGGCACTTGTTTTGGCATGGTTAGGAAGTGTAAATGTCGTGACTACTTCGTCCCTTATCAAGTAATCGAAGGGTGCAGGACCTAGGTTACCTATTATTCGTAGGTGGAAACAAAAATCAATGTTCATAGGGCAGATTGAACCAAATTATGTACACCTATGTAGCTGGTATCTAAGTCCGAGGGCGTTAGCAATCATGGTAACAAGGCCTCCTATGATGATTGGCTCGCTACGGTTCTCAGCAATACGGGTAAATGTCTGCATTAAGAATGGCACTGCATTTACAGGTCGGCCCTGGGTCATACACTGCAGCAAAAATATCTCATCTTTAGATACGGCAGTGCGGTTTTGTTCTTTGCCGAAAATGGTATGTGCTAGAATCTTGTGGAAATAGCGGATAGCGGGGTTGTGTATTTCATTATTATCCATGCTATCCGGCTCAGGGTGGTAATTTTCGGTTAAATTCCCCCAAAAATAGTCTAGCTCAAAATCCATTAACTCTGCCTGGGTGGTAGAAAAAGCAAAAGGCCTGCTAGGGAATCCTAGAAGGTCGGCTAATTCTTTATGGGTGTTCGAAAATTCAATACCAAATAACCTGAAGGCTATAAATCCCTTTCTAGTTCCGAAACCGCGCTCGGGTATATGAACTAAGGAGCTCAGAAACTCAAGGGTGAGCTCGCGGTATGTAACAAACCTAGATTTAATGTGGGCTTTTTCCCACCCCAGCTGGCTAAACAGATAATGGACATTATCCTTAATGCCTAAAGTGTCCATTGTTGGTTCATCAAAATATAAGGTCATACCAATATTTCTGTGTGATAATTCCTCAAACCTCCTCATTTGGTTCCTGCCTCTAAAAGTGGTTTCCATAGTATATAGTAAAGGGAGGGAAGCAAATCAGGGAAGAAGGTAGGATAGAAAAAGACCTTTTCAGAAAACCTGTAAAGTTGTTTGAAAATCAGCAGCAGTTGTATAAAATTTTTTAGAAAAAATGAAAAAGAAAATAATGAAAATAAGGCTTTAAAAGAAATAAATGTAGAAACGGAAAAGAAAAACAAAAATAAAAACAAACGGAAATAATAGCAAAAACAAATAGGTGGGTTGCCTCCCACTAAGCGCTTTGTTTAACGTCGATAGCTTGACGGCTCAGGAGTGCAAGCACTCATGGTGGTTCTCTCGAGAATGACTCCTCGGTTGAACTTTTAGTAATCGTCGTTTTCCATGGCCACTTATCAAGCCATCTCACATATCCCTCACCTTTTCTTTTCTTTATTCTGTGGGGTGGTTCATTCTTCTGAAATTAATGACACTAGTGGATGCACTTTAAATTTAATAACACTTTTTGAAAATAATTTGAGTTTAATTAATTTATTAAAACACTCTCGTGTATTTAAAAATTAATGTTTCGTTACCACTATCTGGGTCGAACCCCAGCTCTCGCATGCAGGTTCTTGCCTTAACTAATTTCCCACTCTCGTGGCAAAATCGTATTAATTAACCTCTCACTCTCGTGACAAGGGTAGTTAAATTAAACATGGAAATTGGAAACCAGAAATTGTTTTATAAATATTTTTGGCCAAGGTATCACTGAATTCTTTCGGTTCTTAAGAGTCACATACCGGTACGAATAATTTAGCCAGACATAATAAATTTAACAGCAATGCAATTCAAAATATAATTCATAACAACAATTGGCATAATATAAAAAAATTGAATAAATATTAATTGCAATAGAAACCGGGAATCAAAGTTGCTATGGTAATCTTGAAGTGTTACAATAATCCTTGAGCTTGATTGCAGTAAATAAATCGTGTTAATTCTTGAATGAAGAATTAACACCTAAAACTAAAAACTAAAGTTTGGAATGAAAATTACAGCAACGTAGAAAAACTCTAAAACAAGGAAATAGAAATAATTGCAAAAGAATAATAAATTTATTCTGAGAAAATTCCTTCGACCCCCTTCCTTTTGCACTACCACACATATATATAGGAGAGATTATAGCAATTGAAAATATCTTGAGAGGAGGCTTGAGTGGAGGAAATATAGGGAGCATGGTTACTGAGTGGAGGGAAAATAGGAGAACAAGTCTGCCCTCACGTTGCCCACGTCTCCACCAATTCACAACGTTCATCTTCACGCGCGTGACGATCGTCACAGGTGGGTGACGGCCATAATGCGCTTAAATAGCGCATTACACTCGTCAGTGATGTGTGAAGAGCGTTGCTTCAAGTTGAGGGTCATTACGGTCGTCACGGGGTGTGACGATTGTGACTGCTCCAAAATCTCCAAACTTTGCAGATTTAGTTCTTTTCTCTTTGTTTATTGTCTAGCCTCCTTCATGTAGTCCTTTTTCATTGGTTTGAGTTGACAAATGTTATACTTGTAAAAAGACAAATAAACTCGGAACAATCGGGAGTTAGACGACTTAATGTAGTATAAAATCGGTAAAAAGTGTAGTAATTATATGATACGATTTCTCGTTATCAATAGGGTGTTGCCCCATTTGATGTGCGTGTCGTGGTACGGTACCCGTGAAGAGCAAACGGTAGCATTTCATGCCAGTTGTTATAGGTGACTGTCATCTTTTGTATGATCTTCTTGATATTTTTGTTAGCAGCTTCAACTGCACCATTCATCTTTGGCCGATAGGGGGATGAATTGTGATGTTGAATCTTGAACTGCTCGCACAAGGCAGTGATCATAATATTGTTAAGGTTTGTACCGTTATCAGTGATGATCCTTTCGGGGATACCGTACCGGAAAATAAGGTTCTTCTTGATGAAGCGGGCAACAAAATTCTTAGTAACGGATGCGAAGGAAGCATCTTTGACCCACTTGGTGAAGTAGTCAATAGCCACCAGAATGAAACGGTGTCCATTGGAAGTTGTAGGCTTGATCTCTCCAATCATGTCGATTCCCCACATAGCGAAGGGCCAAGGAGTTGTTAAGACATTTAGAGGAACCGGAGGCACGTGTACCTTGTCTGCATAGATTTGACATTTGTGGAAAGTTTGGGAGTGTTGATAGCAGTCAGCTTCCATGGTAGACCAGTAGTAGCCTGCCCGTAGAATCTTCTTGGCCATCGTATGCCCACTAGAGTGAGTGCCAAAGGTACCCTCATTCAATTCAGCCATGATCTTTTCAGCTTCAATCTTGTCCACACAACGAAGCAGAATAGAATCGTGATTGCGCTTGTACAGGATGCCATTACTTAGGAAGAACTTAGCTGAGAACCTCCTTAAGAACTTTTTGTCATTGACTGAAGCTCCTTCAGGATATTCTTGAACCTCGAGATACCTTTTGACTTCATGAAACCACGGCTGGTCCACTACTTCTTTGGTATTAATCTCGTGACAGTGTGTCGGTTCGTTCATCCGTTCAATGGAGATTTGGGGAGCCTCATTGTCCCAATCAAGTTTAAACATAGATGACATTGTAGCTAGAGCATCTGCTAGCTGATTTTCTTCTCGTGGGAAATGCTCGAAGGTAATCTGCTCGAAATGTGGTAACAATGTCAAAACATGTTCTTTGTAAGGGATAAGGTTTGGATGCTTAGTATCCCATTCTCCTTTGATATGACTGATGACCAAAGCTGAGTCCCCAAACACATCTAAGGATTTGATTCCCAAGTCTATGGCGGCCTTGAGTCCAAAGATGCATGCTTCGTACTCTGCCATGTTGTTCGTACAGTTGAAGCAAAGTCGGGTAGTGGAAGGAGTATGGAAACCTTCTGGAGATATAAGCACAGCACTGATACCGTTACCAAGCGCATTGGAGGCCTCATCAAAGTACAGGGTCCATCGGGATCCTTGTTCAGGTCCGTCATATGGCCTGAATTCTTCAACATTGTCCAATGTCATGATATCTTCATCAGGGAAGTCAAACTTCATGGATTGGTAATCTTCTACATCTTGATGAGCCAGATGATCATCTAGCACACTACCCTTTATAGCTTTTTGGGTTGTGTATTGTATGTCGTATTCCGTTAGGATCATCTGCCATCTGGCTATCCTCCCGGACAGATCAGGCTTCTCAAATATGTACTTTATCAGATCCATCTTAGATATCAGCAAAGTGGTATGAGTCAACATATATTGCCTTAGCCGGCGAGCAGCCCATACCAAAGCACAACAAGTTTTCTCGAGCAGTGAATATCTGGTTTCACAGACGATAAACTTTTTGCTAAGGTAATAAATGGCATGCTATTTTCGGACAGACTCGTCATGCTGCCCCAGTACGCACCCCATTGAATTCTCTAAGACAGTCAGATACATGATTAAAGGTTTCCCTCGATGGGTGGCATCAGGACAGGAGGTTCTAGCAAATACTTCTTGATTTTATCGAAAGCGAATTGACATTCGTCATTCCATCTGACTAACTGATCTTTCTTCAACAGCTTGAAGATTGGTTCACAAGTAGACGTTAGGTGAGAAATGAACCTAGCAATGTAGTTTAGGCGTCCCCAAAAACCTATGACCTCCTTCTCAGTGTGAGGAGCAGGCATTTCTTGTATCTCTTTGACTTTGGCAGGATCAACCTGATGCCTTTGTTGCTGACAATGAAACCTAAGAGCTTACCGGATCGGACTCCGAATGTGCACTTGTTTGGATTCAATCTCAGCTTGTACTCCTTCAACCTGACAAACAGCTTTTGCAAGTGATCAAGGTGTTCTTCTTCTGTTTGTGATCGGGCTATCATGTCATCTACGTATACCTCTATCTCATGATGTATCATATCATGAAACAAAGCTACCATGGCGCGTTGATAGGTTTCCCTGGCATTCTTCAGTCCGAATGACATCACTTTGTAGCAGAACGTACCCCATTGTGTGACAAAAGTAGTTTTCTCCATGTCCTCGAGTGCCATTTTGATCTGGTTATAGCCCGAGAATCCGTCCATGAAAGAAAATACTTTATGCTGAGCTGTGTTGTCAACCAGGATGTCGATGTGTGGAAGTGGAAAATCATCTTTAGGGATGGCCCTGTTTAAATCTCTATAATCCACGCACATTCTCACTTTGCCGTCCTTTTTAGGCACGGGCACAATGTTGGACACCCATTGAGGATAGGAAGTAACAGCCAGAAATCCAGCATTGAACTGTTTCATAACTTCTGCTTTGATCTTCTCGGACATGTCAGGTCTCATGCGGCGGACCTTTTGTTTCACTGGTGGACAGTCTTCTCTTGTGGGGAGACTGTGTACCACAATATCTATATCGAGTCCCGGCATGTCTTCGTATGACCAGGCAAAGATCTCAACATAATCATGCAGTAGCTGAATTAGGCGCTCCTTGACCTTCGGCTCTAGATTGGCACCTATTCTGATTTCCTTTTTATCATCCTCAGCTCCCAAGTTGATCGTATCCAACTGCTCCTCATGAGGCTGAATTGCTCTTTCCTCTTGTTGTAATAATCTGGCCACTTCCCCTGGCACCTCACAATCTTCCTCACCTTCGTATTCAGCTTGGTAGACCAGATCTTCGGAGTCACTGAAGGCTATAGCAGTATCGTTACCCCTGGGTTCCGGAATGGAAGGGTACCTGCATTTTGTGAGTGTGGGTGTGTGTAAGGGTATAGCCATCTTAAAACAATAAAATGTAAAAGAAAGACAATGAGCATCAAAGGTTTATATATGAAAAAGCGTCCATGATTCATTGAAATGACATATGAAAATTAAATAAGAACCCTAACAAATGGACCGTTGTGCCTCGGGTAAGACACAAGGTTGAAAAAGTATGAATTGTTTGTGAATTATTACAGACCCAACAGAAATGGAAAAGATAAATTACTGCGGTATGAAAGTAATCGGAACAAAGTCTTTTGCTTCCCAGTTGCACAGTCCTCCGCTGACAGTAGGAAATATCCAATCTTCCAAGCTGCCCTCCTCTTCATTGTCTTCCACGACATTGATGCTTTGGTTTCTAATCTTTATCGGTGGCCCCCCAGCACGGGCACGACGCACAGCCTTCTGACCAGTCGAAGTAAATCCCAAGCTGAACTTGTCTGAATTGTAAGGAATGTCTAGAAGCTGACCCCGGATTGTGCACCCCCCTTCTTCCACTACTGCCCTTGCATCCTTGAGAGATGACATCTGAGGTGGAGGTCTTGTGACCTGAGGAATCGAGGATACCGCCTTGGTCGCGGCTATTTCTTCAGAGACTTCTTCAAAATGTTGGAAAGGAGTCTCTATGAACTCGCCATCTAACTCCACATAATGGAAGGAATTCAGATGACTAATTATATACTCCTCCTCCCCATGGATAGTTATGATATTCCCTTGGACGGGTTACTTGAGCATTTGATGCAAGGTGGAGGTGACAGCTCTGGCATTGTGGATCCAGGGGCGTCCTAACAGACAGGAATAAGAAGGACGGATGTCCATCACGTAGAATGTAGAATTGAAGACCTGAGTTCCCACCTTGATTGGGATGTCTACCTCCCCATGGACCATCCTCTTAGATCCATTAAAAGCTCTCACCCCTATATTGCTAGGTTTTAAAGTCATCCATCACAATCCAATCTATCCAGGGCTTTCTTTGGCAAGACGTTCAGGGATGACCCAGTATCAACCAAGACATGAGCTAGGGTTGTTCCTTTGCACTCCACTGAGACATGTAGTGCATCGTTGTGTTTTCTCCCTCGGGGTGTTAAGTCAGCATCGGAGAAGCCCAGGCCATTATCAGTTGTCAAACTAGCCACACAGTCCTGGAACTGGTTAATAGACGTCTCTTACGGCACGTGAGCTGTATTCAGAAATTTGACCAGAGCCTTGGCATGTGCTTCAGAGCAAAGCAGCAGGGCTAGCATAGATATCTTGGAAGGGGTTTGCCCCAGTTGTTCGACCACATCATAATCTCTCTTCTTAATGATCCTCAGGATTTCTTCCATCTCCTTCTTGGATGTTTCAGGAATAACTAGTGATTGAGCCTTCGTCAGGACAGGCTCCTCTTGAACATTCTTTCCTTTACTCCTAGTAGTGGAAGTAGGGATGGGAATTGTATTGTCTTTGTTGGTGGGTACGCTTGCAGGTACAATCACTGGTACATATGTAATCTTCATAATGGCCACGGGTCTAAAGACTGCTGTTGGAGGAGCAATCTCTGGAGAGAAAATCCTACCACTGTGGGTGATCTTGCTAGTTCCAACAATATTGCTAATGTCGGAACTGTCCTCTTCGGAGCTTTCTTCTTCGGCAATCTGTTTAATCTGTTTGACACCATGGTAGTAGATTTCTCCTCCATGGTACTATTTTATCTGACTTGTATGGGGTTGGCCCGGGCATTGTTATCTTCAATGGAGTAGTCACTGGAGCAGATGTAATCCTAACGGGTTTTTTAGGAACCCTGGAATGATTGGCGTAGATGGTTACTATTGAAACTTCTGGAACTGGAATGGGTGAAATAGGAGCTTTCTCAAACAAAATTTCTTGATTATCAATCAATTGTTGGATCCCTTTCTTCAACAGCGGACAGTCAAATGACGAGGACAGGCAAATATGGCAATCTTGTCACAACCTGGGAAGACGCCATCTTTTAACAAATTCAACTTGATGGTCAGGAGCGGAGTTAACAGTTTATCCACAGTGTCAACAAACAGATCTTCTTCAATAGCGTTAGCATTGTGACCATGCCTCAGCATTGGAGCGGAGATAACATTCGGTTTCTCAGGAGCTTCAAATTCAACTTCCTTAGCGTCTATCAGATCTTGAATCTTGTTCTTCAGGGCCCAACAGTTGTTGGTGTCGTGCCCTGGACTTTCACAATGGTAAGCGCACCTGGAATTCGGATTATAGTGTGGAGATGCAGTATTGGGATTTTTAGGGGCCTCTTTCAACATGGCAATATTTAACTTCAGAAGATGTGGTAGGACTTGAGCTGGACTCATGTTAATCTTGGTGAATTTCCGTACTGGCCTTTCCACCCTTTACTGGTTATTTCTCGGCTGGTTGTTTCTTGGCTGGTCTGATGCAGGCTTTTGAATCATAACGGCCCCCACTGTTGGTCGGTGCTCGGTTCTTCCCTGATTCCTCTGTGCATAGACAGCAGACACTTCCATCTTTCCAGTGAAGGGCTTTTTTACAGCAGTTGAGGTAGACGCGTCCTTCTGAATTTTCCCATTTCTTATACCAGCCTCCACTCTTTCTCCGGTTAAGATCAATTCTGTAAACCCTGCCGAAGAACTTCCAATCAGATGATTAAAGAAAGGGCCTGACAGAGTCCCTAGGAACATGTCCACTAATTCTCTTTTAGATAAAGATGGTTGCACCCTTCCGGCTAGATCCCTCCATTTTTGGGCGTAGTCTTTGAAGCCCTCATTGGTAGCCATAGCCATACTCTGCAACTGAGTACGGGCTGGTGCCAAGTCGGCATTGTATTGATACTGTTTATAGAAGGCGGCTGCCAAGTCTTCCCAATTATGGACATCTTCCCTCTCCAATTGGTAGAACCAATCAAGTTGCGTTCCTGATAAACTGTCTTGGAAAAAGTGGACCCACAGGTCTTTGTCAGAAGAATGTGGTTGAATCTTCCTGACATAGGATCTGAGGTGCATTTTTGGGAAAGATACCCCATCATACTTAGCAAACAGTGACACTTTAAATTTTGGAGGGATTACAATTCCAGACACCAACCCTAACTCCTCAAAGTCCAGCCCCGGTACCCTCTGTACTTCCATAGCAGCTAGACGTTCTTCCAAGTTTTTGTATTTGTCATCGGCCGGAGGGTATTGTTGTTCAGAGTAGTCCTCTTCATCTTCTTCTTCTGCTTCAGAATCTGATGGTACCGCTGTTCCCTTTCCTTTTCCTTCCCCCTCTTCAGATGTTGATGGAAATTCCAAGGTCCGTCTGGCTTGTCCCTGAAATCTTCTACCCATGATAACCACACCATTTGGCCTCTTCTTCTTTTTCTCTTTCTCTTTCTCTAGCAGAGTCTTTAGTTCCTCCTGCCCCTTGGCTAGGGTCATGAGCAACTGTTGGAATTGTGAATTCTGAGCTTACAAATCTTTGATCGTTTGTTCAATATCCATCTTGCTGAAATAAACAGCAGAGAGATGAGGAAACTTGGTGTGAAGACCTGTTTATGCATATTGTTGTACCCCAAAATTTTCCCTCTCATTTCATCAACATTTTCTCACCACAAGACCCTTGGAGCTCAAGATCAAGTTAGGGTTTGCTCTGCTCAAGACTCCTCCTTGCACTGTTGACCCAAATTAGGGTTTGAGTTTGCACAAAGATGTTTTGACCTAAAATGCCCAAAGTAACTTTCATGCTTCATGTTGGACTCACAAGTTTGTCCATACCAAGTTTCAAGCCTTGATTCCAATCTTGGCCCAGTCAATTGGACAGTTGACCTAGAAATCAGCTGTATTGGGGGAAAAGTCAACTGTGGCCAATTGACAGTCAAATCTCATGAAATTTGACCCACATCAACATAATGAACTCATATGAACCATTTGGTCAAGTTTGGATCACAATTTCACAAGAAATTTGATCAGATCACAAAAAGGGCAAAATGGTCATTTTTAGGGTTTTTGACTGCACTAAGGCAATTTTTGACTGTTTGACCTAACCAATGGCAAACCAAGCTCACATATGGACTCAAGGACTCAATGGCATTGTCTTGACACATTCAACAAATTTCAAAAGATCCCAAATACACAGGATTGACAGATGAATTTTCCAGTCAACTGATCAAATTTGACTGTATACTAAAAAGTCAAACTTTGACTTTTTGGTCAAAATCAAGTGCCAAGATTCATTTTTCATCAAGACGTGTCAAATTATGAAACTTGTTCATCAAGAAATCCAAAATTGCAAATTAGGGTTTAAAATGAAGAAATTTCATAACTTAGAAATTTTCTAAGTTATAAAATTTCCTTATTTTTTCCTAACTTTGTCCCATTTTTTCATCAAGATACAATTGGATTCAAACAAAACTCAAAACATGAAAGTTGTATTCCATTGCAAAATATACAACTTTGATTCACAAAGTTTTCTCAAAGGAAGCTTGTAGATCAAGTTATGATTTTTTGAATAAGGGTGCAAAACATTTTTAACTTAGAAAAATTTTGACCTATTCTAGGCAGGATTTTTGTCCAACTTCTTGGCCATTTTTCACATGCTTCCACTTGGAGTTTCAATTTGAATTACAAAGATGGATTATATTACACATTCCAAGCTTTCCAAATTTTCCAAGAACTTATCAAACACCCTTGTGTTTAGGGAGAATCGAATTTGCAAAGTTGGGTAAAATTCACTTTTGTTCATAACCAAAGGCATGTTCATACAAGTCTCATTTTCAAATCAGCATGCTTGGAACTTGTTTGCAGACCTCTAAACCAAGTTTTCACTCCATAATTAAATGCCTAACCCTTGTGTTCAAGCTTTGTTTTGTGCATTTAGTCATTACACAAAGAACTAATCCATAATTAGAAAAAGCAACTTTGCCATTTTTGTAAAGTAGTGCTTTATGTCAAATTCAAAATCCAAGAGGCATGGGCCAGATCTTTGAGGCTAGCATTTGTACACAAATCACTCTGATCAAGAACAAGAGGTGCAGCATAGATAGAGAGGATATACAGGCCTGCATAAGGACTTGAGCTTACTTACTTCAAAAACAAGCAAGATTGCAAAACAACTCCAATCTCTCATTCCTGTAAACACCAGCCAAAGCAAACCTTGTTAACATCTTTCATACATCCAAGCAAGCCTAAGACACGAATCAACCACCCCTCAGACCTCCTCAAACCCAAAAACACCCTCTTGCTGCAGAAACAGAGCAAGTTCTGCAACTTGACTTCCACAAACATTTCCACTCGTGCATTTTGGCTAAAAAGAGTTCAAACATGTTCCATATCATCCACTGAAGCTATCCCAAGCATTGAACTCAAGATGTAACAACCTTAACATCGTTTTCCATTTTTGCTTTCAAGCTATGCAGGTGGACTTCCATAGCACGATACAGGCAGTTTCAGAGCAAACCAAGCATAGGAGAAGCATCCTTGGACTTCAGGCAAGTTGTACCAAAGCTCAAACTCCATTGAAGATACCTCCATTGATGTACACGACTCAAGCTGAAACAGGTAAAAACATGAACTTCTATCTCTCAATATAGGAAGAGTTAGGCTTAGGTTTGTGAATGAAACATGTTCTCCTCATAGCCCTGAAGCCAACCATATACTTACTTTTCATTTATATTGAGTATGCTGTGAGAATTTTGGCCATGAACATTGGAGAAAATTTAGGTCAGAAATTGGGGATGAAGAAATTCTCCCTCGTTTCTTAGAGTTAGGTCAAGTTTTTTATATGTATGAATTCGTCTCTTCATGCTCTATAATGTTTGTGTTGTGAGTTTTTGCTAAAAGTCAAAGAATCAGGAGTTTGTGTTGGACATGGTGAAGCGCGTGTTTTCTGTTTGAAACAAGGCTGGAGGTTGAGGAAGGTTGACTTGGGTTGGGCCTGAGTTGTTTTTACTCTTTGCACACTCTTTTTTAACTTACACCCCACTGGCCCATTGTGTGATATATTTATCATTTTTGATTTTTTCTTTTTGATTCTGATTTTATATTTTTATTCAAACATGAAAAAACACTAAAAATATTTTTTCTCACATTTTTGCATTTATTTGGTATTTATTTGTTTCATTTAGCATATGTATATAAATAAATGTAATACTTTTTATTTAAGATATTAAAAAATAATACAAAAATATATATATTTTCAGTCATTATTTTTTATTTACATTTTGAAAACATTTTCTAAAATATACCATTTTTGTAAATAATTAATATTTTATTCTTGTATATATTTAGTATATTAAACTATATAATATAAATACTTGTATATTTATTAGAATATTTAGGATAAAAATATGAAAATAATACATTTTTATTTTTATTAATATATGACATTAAAAAATACTTTTTTTACAATATATTTCCTTTTTTATTTTTGTATAAATTAATATATAATATTGTACAATATTAATAAATAAATACCATTTATTTAACAAACTAGGGTTTTGCCCTAAACCATAAAAATATCCAAAAATTGACCTTTTATTTTTGTTTATATTTCACATTGAAAAATACTTTCTCATACATAAAAAACCATTTTTGTGCATAATACATTTTGCATATTTATTATATTTGTTTAAATATTGTACAATTTGATATTTGTATATTCAATATGGATGTAATAGTTTTTAGATTTAATTTCTTGCTAAATATCCCCCCATTCAAACATTTGTACCCCCATCCCCATAATTATGTTGTAATAATTTAGGACTTTAAATTTCCGCATTTAAAAGCTTTCAAATTATGCCATGATAGACTTAGGGTTTGTATGCAAATCAAATAACAAATAGCTTGACTAATACAAAGACAAAAATGCATGAAAATGGACAACACCAAGCACATTTGCACCCTTAGGGTTACTCCACTTGTTGCCTTCAAAAATGGGCCATGTTGCATGTTGAGTGTCTTTGGCAAAACAAAACAAGTCAAATGATCATAGTCCCTCGATGACGCTTTCTCAAGTTGCCTAAAAAATGATCAAGTCCCTTAAAGGAAAAATTGCTAAAGACACTTGGCACTATTGCATTCATGGTCTAAACGATGACCCGCACCCGTCCCGTTAACATCCTAACACAAGATTGTCCACCAAATACAATGGTGGAACAATACTGTTAAAAGGGTCAAAACATAGGAAAGATCTTTGAGAAATTTAGGATAGATAGCTCTTGGTTACTTGACCAACTTGCAATCCTTGCCATTTTCCAAAACACGCTCCACAACACAATTTCAAAACAAACTTTCAAAACATTGAAACATCTTTTCAAAAGGACAAACACCTTTGTAAAACATTCGAGTAAAGAATTGTTACAATGGTTGCCTAGACAAGGCATCTTTTTCAAAACATTTTCAAAACCACACACACAAAGCACCATTTCAAACAATTGAAAATGCAAGGCAAGTGATCTAAGTAAGTAACTAAGAGCCCATGGATAACCATGGATAGAAAGGGTGCTAATACCTTCCTTTTCTATAATCTACTCCCCGAACCCAAGAAAACATCTCAAAGGTTTTTGCTGTGCTTTTTAACCTTTCCTTAGGATAAAATAAAAAGTCGGTGGCGACTCTTACTCAACCGAAACATTTGCGAAAACAAACGCAAAACCTCAAGTCAGTTCTCCCACCGTATCACACATATGATGAATGATATGTATTCATGCAATGTTTTCAAGGATTCAGAAATTCAAATTTGTTTTAAACAAAAAAGAAACACACGTCATATTAATAAGATAGAATTTGTGAGTACATCAATGCCCCTTGGGCAAAATAATACAAAACTCTAAGGTAAAAAGACGTTGTGCATCCTCTTTGGTGCAATGTAGGTGTTGAGAGTCTGCTCTTAATGAAGTAGCGGAGTGAGTTCCAAAACCTTCTTCTCGCTTGCGTAGAATTGGGCTTCGAAAGTATCGGGCTCTCCATTGAGGTGTATCCAACTCCTTTGTAAATCTTCGAGTGATGTTGGCATGTCAGGATGTAGGATGGTGTATGGAACCTCTCCTTCCTTAACAGGCTCTATAATCACTGGGAGAATGGAGGGATAAGGCATCATAAGACTTTGGGCGCGGGTTCGTACCCACTTGAGGTAAGGCTCAAGAGGGATGGAATTCTTGTGTCCCAGATTCTTGCTATCCACCTTGTTGGGCATCCTCCAAGCTCGGATGAATCTCTGACAGAGTCCTTGGTCGTCCTTGTCGAAGTCGAAAACCAATCCTTGAATCAGCAAGTCATGTGGGTCATCCCTTCGGGCATAACCAAACTGTCTTAGAGCCAAGCAGGGTTTGTAGGTGATGCCTCCCCTAATTCCTAGTAGAGGGACATTAGGGAATTCCCCATAATGGTCAATGATGATAACATTCTCTTTTGATCGAGAACACCAATGAATGTCTGAATGTGTAAGAGTCATTAACCTTTGTGACCACCTCAAACCTTGCTCATTCTTCAAGACTGATTGGGGAAGATGAGAAATAAACCATCTTGCAAGGAGAGGGGTGCAACACATGAGAACACCTCTTTTCCTCATTGTACGAGTGTGAAAAGAGTGGAGGATATCCCCAAGCAATGTAGGCACCGGGTTACGAGTCATGAAGATTTTGACAGCGCTTACATCTATGAGTTGATCAGGGTTAGGGAACAAGACCATCCCATAGATGAGAAGAGCTACAATCTCCTCAAAATCTTGCAAGTCTAGAGAATTCCAACAGCTTTGGGCCTTCTCAAACAGAAACTTTGCCAAGAAGCCTTTGACACCACTTCTAGTTTCCCAATGTGTTGTGACATCAGATGAGTGCAAGTGCAAGGCTTGAGCAATCTCCTTTGGCTTTGGATCTCTTTCTGTACCATTGAAGGGTAGTTGATTGAGAATAGGAATCCTCAGGAGTTGAGAAAATTCCTCCAAAGTGGGCACAAGTTGGTAGTCAGGAAATGTGAAGCAATGATGCAAAGGGTCAAAGAACTGGAAGAGAACTTTCACCGTATCCTCCTCTGTGTTGGAAGTGACTAGGTTGAGTAGATGACCATGTCTCTCGGTGAATGGAGAATTCTCAAGAATCCTTGAAGCTAGCTCCTTGAGTTGTGGAGGAATTCTTACAAGCTTGATCTGGATAGTTTCCTGCGAAGTGAATCCATAACCTACAAAACAGGAACAAAGATGAATTTCCAAAATCCTTAAAATGGTTAGTGGATGCATAGCATGTTCATGATGTCCATGATGTTATGCACAAGTATATATGTACAAGCAAATCACACAAATTCCTATTTTAGGCTTGCATGGGGTTTCATAGGTAAATACCCTCTTGAAGTTTAGTTGGCTCAACCTGTCCTAGAAATAGTAACCGGGTTCTAAGGAGCTCAATATCACTAGATTGTTTCCTTGTTCATTGTTTCAATTCAGCCTCTTTACTGGCGACCAAAATATTCCAAGGAACCAACCCTTAATGAGTGTAGTATCGAGTATCTACCAACTTCGGACTGCACCAAAGCCAGTCATCTCACTACATCCTAAAAGGCCAAGTTGGTCAAGTAAAGGTTCTAGAAGTTCGTTAGTGCTTCATGACATCACTCAGCGGCCCCGTATTCTCATTGATTGACTCAAAGGCTACTGGTACCCACAAATATGTCGCACTAACATAGCTATTGCTTAGACCATGTCGGTATACCCCGCACATTTTCCATAATGTATTGCTATTTACCTATAATGTTTCCCAAATCTGGGTAGAGGATTCAAACCCAAACAATAGAACCATAAATTGTAAAGCAAACAAGTCAAGCAAGGTAAGCATGTAAATGTGATCTAAAACCCTAAGGTAACCTCACTTTTAGAATTCTCCCCAGCAGAGTCACCAGTTCTATGATGCGGTGGGAGAATTGACTTGAGGTTTTACGTTTTGTCGCAAATGTCGCGGTTTAGCAAGAGTCGCCACCGACTTTTATTTTATCCCAAAAGGAAAGGTAAAAAAGTACAGGAAAGACCTTTGAGATTGTTTTTGAGTTTGGGGGGTAGATTATGAAAAGGGAAGGTGCTAGCACCCTTTTCATCCATGGTTTTCCATGGGCTCTTAGTTACTTGTTTAGATCACTTGCTTTTGCTTTGGAATTGTTTGAAATGGTGCTTTGTGTGATTTTGAAAGTATTTTTAAAAGAGGCCTTTGTTTAGGCAATCTTTGTAATGATTCTCGTTCGTAAGAATGTATATAAAGATGTTTTTCTTTTAAAAAATGTTTCAATGTTTTAAAAGTCGTTTGGAAATGTTTTGAAAATGTGTGTTTCTGTTTGTTTTTGAAAATAGCAAGGATTGTTTGAACTGGAGCAAGCAACTTAGAAGCTATCTACCTACTCAAATGTCTTTCCTATACATTTTTATTCCTTTGACATTGTTGATTTACCATTGATTTGGTAAACAACCCTATCTTTGGATGTTTAAATGGGACGGGCGTGGGTCATCGTATGACCATGATAGCAATGTTGCCAAGTATCTTAGCATGTTTGAAGGGACCAAGATCATTTTGTTTTAGGAAACCTTTTGATAGCGTCATTGAGGGACTATGATCTTATTTTGTTTTGTTTTGTTTTGCCAAGATACTTTGCATGCATACCATGGCCATTTTGTTAGGCAACTAAATGGGTGAAACCCTAAGGGTGTTTGTGTGCAACGTGTGTCATTTTACATGTATTTTGATTGTCTTGGATTAGGTCATTCTATTTGTTTGTTTTTGGTCTTATCATGCAAAACCCTAATTTACTACACATGGTATAAATGCGATAAATTGTGTAAAAGTAAACTAAGTTATTACAACAATTATTATGGGAGGGGGATACAAGTTTTTGAATGGGGATATTGCACAAAAATAAACCCTAAAATACTATTACAACCCAATTGAATTATGTGTGAAATAAATAAATATACAAATATTTAAATATGCAATAAAAATATATTTATGGAAAAATGTTTAGTATTTGATTTTTTGTATGAGAAAAGATTTATTTAAGCCCTAGAAAATAAGGAAAAAATAAAATTATTTTTTTGAAAGGGTGAAACCCTGGTTTTGATTTAAAAGAAAAATAATATTTTCTATTGTTATTTTATCCATTTTTTATAAGAAAAACAATAAATAATATTATGCACAAATATTAAAAATTAAAATATGTATAGTATTTTATTAAATGTATAGTATTTTTATTAAATGTATTTATAATTTATTTAAGCAAATAAAGTATCTTACCCTAATAAAACTATTTTTTATGCCAACAAATAATAAAAAATAAAATAAAATGCAAAAAATAAAGAAAATATTTTTTCATGATTTTTTATGATTCAAAAAAATAAATAAAAGCAATAAATATAAAAATGAAAAAAAATATGAAAAATATACAAAATAAAGCCAGGGGTGCAAATATTAAGTCAGGGGGTGTGGAAAGTCAAAAAAGAAGGGCCCAAGCGCGCCAAGGCCCAGACAGGTCATCCCTGTCCTCCAGCTTCATCTTTTTGCGCGCGTTTTTGCTTCAAATCTGTAACTTGTTATAGCTTGCATAAAAACAAAAACCCATAACATAAAACATAAAACATGTAGCTTGTAATCTCATGATTCCAATGGTATAAAATTTGTGACCTAACTCTCAAAGATCAGAGAGAATTTTATAACCCCTAATTTCTGACCTAATTTTTTCAGCATGTTCAACATTCAAATTCTCTTAGCTCAGTTAATATAAATGACAACTATGCATATGTACAGCTTCACCATGCTAGAGACTACATTTTTGCTTCACAAATCGTGGCTTGAGGATGCTTAAATAGAGAGATAGAGTTTTGAAAAATACCTCCTCCAGCTGGATTTGGATATGGCAACGTGGGGACTTTGAGTGAGGCCTGAGGATCGTGTGAGCTTCCTTGAAGTTTCTTCAACCTATTCCAATGCTTATGGTGCTTTGTGGATGGCCAGATTTTCCTGTAGTAGTCAAGTTGCAACCTCCAAACTTGTAAATGGTGATGGATGAAACAGGGGTTACAGCTACAATGCAAAGGCTTGGATAGTTTGGATATGATGTGGAGAAGATGTTTCAAGTGTTAAGAGGCAAAACGCACGAGCAAATAATGAGCTTGCTATGATTTTGCATAACTGTATCTTTTTGGCAGAAAAATGGGGTTTTTGTGTTTTGGAGAGTTTCAGAGGTTATGCATTCATGTATGGGCTTGTGATAAGTTTGTGAATATGTCTAGAATGATACCAAGTCCACCCTTTATCAGCTTGTACAAGTTACTTTACTTTTGCAACCTTTTCTTGCTTTGGAAGAAAAGTGACAAGACTTATGCCAACATACTTGTACTGCTTGCTTGCTAGCTGCAGAGAGTTGGTGCACAATTCTTGATATCTGTGGAGATTGTTTGTACCAAAGGAACAAGTCCAAGGCTCAAGGCTGATAAAGTTGGAAAAGCTTGCCTTTATGAAAATGGCAATGTGCCCTTTATGCCTAAAATGGAATTACAACTTGTACAATGCTTCAAAAGTTAAAACAAAGCCTTTATACACTGAGTTAGCATTTAACTATGGAGTGTAGAATGAGTTTAGGACATGTAATGCAAGGTACAAGCATGCAAGGATCTGATTTGCAACTTGATCTCATGTAAAAATGGCTTGAACAAAAGTGACAAAATGTCAACTTCCCTTCTTCGATTCTCCCTAACCACAAATGATCTTGGACATTTTGTAAAGCTTTCAACATTCTTTACAATCCATCTTTGAAATGAATTTTGAGATACCTCTTGGAACTAGGTGAAAAATGTCCATGAAGTTGGGTCAAAAACCTGCCTAAATTAGGGCAAATTTTCACTAAGTTATTTAGTTCATAGACCCCTATTCACAAATTCATAACTTGAGATCCAAGCATCTTTTTTGAAAACTTTGTGAATCAAAGTTGTATATTTCATGAAGGACTACAACTTTCATGTTGTAAGTTTTCTTTGAATCAAATTGCATTAATGTGAAAAAGTGGTGAAAAGTTGGGGAAAAATAAGAAAATTTCCATACTTAGAAAAATTCTAAGTTATGAAAATTTTCAAATTCAAAACGCTAATTTCCAAATTTGATTTTATTGATCAACAAGCTTCATATTTTGACATATCTTGATGAATTATGACCCTTGGCACTTGATTTTGACCAAAAAGTCAAAGTTTGACTTTTCAGTGCACAATTGACTTTTGATCAGTTGACTGGAAAATTCATATGTCAATCCAATGAACTTGAGATCCTTTGAACCATGTAATTAGGTCAAGATGAAGCTATTGAGTCCTTGAAATCATTCTTGAACCCAATTGGTCATTGGCTAGGTTAAAAAACAGAAATTGCCCTTTCTCAATCAAAACCCAAATTTTGACCATTTTGCCCCTTTAGATGATTTGATCAAATTTCTTGAGGAGTTGTGATCCAAACTTGATAAAATGGTACATATGAATCTAAAATGTGGTTGTGGATCAAAAATTATGAGGTTTGGCTGTAAATTGGCCATGGTTGACTTTTTCCCCAATACAGCTGATTTTTAGGTCAACTGTCCAATTGACTGGTCAAAAATGTGGTTCAAGGCTTGAAACTTGACACGAGCAATCTTAAGGATCCAAGATGGTGTATGAAAGTCACATGAAGCATTGATGGTCCAAAAATCCTTGTGCAAACTCAAACCCTAATTTTGGGGTATCAGTGCAAGATGAGGTATCTTGAGCTGACCAAACCCTAATCCTGTCTTGAGTCCAAGAAGTCTTGTGAGGAAAATATTGATAAATGAGAGGGAAAATTTTGGGGTACAAAACCCTTGACAAATGGACCAAAGTTCCCCGGGCCAGGAAAATGGCTGAAAAGTCATTGTTAAAATATTACAGACAACATGTTCTTGAATTGAAAGAAAAGCAATAACAAGTAGATTACTCCTCAATGAAGGAGATGGGCACAAAGTCCTTTGTATGACAATTCTTCAGCTCCGTTGTAGTTGGATACACCCACTCTTCAAATGCAGATCCTTCTTCAGAATCACCCACGGCCTTGACTTTATGGTTTGCAATGCGGAGAGGTGGCTTTCCAGCACGAGCACGCCTCACTTCCATCTAAGCTTTGATAGTAAAGCCCAAACCAAACTTGTCCGCTTTAAATGGGATATCGAGGAGTTACCCCCAAGTATCGTAGTTTCCTTCTTCAATTGTTGCACGGGCGTCTTTGACTGAAACCATCTTTGGCATGGTCTTAACAGCTTTAGACTCATCAGAAGAACATTTGGTAGCGGCAATCATCGGTGGTACAACCTCAAAGGCTTGACACGGGGTCTCAATGAATTCTCCATCCATTTCTACGTACTTGAAAGAGTTAAGGTGGCTCACCATAAACTCTTCTTCTCTACAGACGGTGACTATTCCTCCCTTGACTGGATATTTGAGTTTCTGGTGGAGGGTTGAGGTTACTGCCCCAGCTTTATGGATCCACGGGTGACCTAACAGACAAGAATAGGCAGGACGAATATCCATAATATAGAAGGTGGAGTTGAAGATTTGGGAGCCCACTTTGATTGGAAGATCTACTTCCCCATGAACAGTCCTCTTTGATCCATCAAACGCCCTTATAATGATATCACTTGGCTTCAAGACTAAATCTTCACAGTCAAGACGGTCTAACGCCCCCTTGGGTAATACATTTAGAGAAGAACCAATGTCGACTAGCACATGTTCTAAGGTAGTCCCTTTTCACTCGATAGAAACATGTAAAGCTTTATTGTGATCCTTCCCGAGAAGTGTTAAGTCAGCATCTGAAAATCCCAAGCCATTATCAGCTGTCAGGCTAGTCACGCAATTCTCAAATTGGTTTGTTATTGTCTCATGGGGGACATGAGCCTTTTTCAGGAACTTGATTAATGTTCGAGCATGGGCATCAGAGTAAAGCAGCAATGACAACATTGAAATCTTAGAAGGGGTTTGCCATAACTGTTCTACAATCTTGAAGTCGCTTCTTTTTATAATCTTCAAAATTTCATCCATCTCGCAAGAGGATGGTTCTTCATCAGCTATGTCCTTGGAGGGTACTTCAATCACATGAGGCTCAACAACCTTCTCCTTCCATCTTTTATCGGTACTGGGTTTGGTAGCACTAATATGGATGGACGTCCTTGTAACAACTGGTGGTGAGATATTGGGTGAAAATATTCTCCATGTTCTAGTTACTTTGCTTGAGCCAGCTACGTTGCCAGCATTATCATCTTTTTCTTCTTCGGTCTAAGCATCTTGTTTAATCCCATGATAGAACACCTCAGCACCATAATTCAATGGTACCGCTTTGTTTAAAGAGTAGGGAATCGGTCTGGGATTGGTAATTATTAAGGGAGCAACAGTGGGTTTATTTGAAATCCTAATAGGACCTTTGGAGTTGATCCTAAGAGGCTTGTTTGAGATGGTAATAATGGAGAGATCTTCACATTTGCTAATCAAACTCTTGGAAAATGGAGTCTTTTCAAATAGAATTTCATGGCTATCCATCAGGCGTTGTATGCCTTTCTTCAGCCCTTTGCATCCATTGAGTTGTCTTGTACAGCACACACAGTCCTTTACGCAGCCAGGTAAAATCCCTGCTTTCAATAGATTGTTTTTTATTATATTCAATGGAGTAGTCAATTCTTCAACAGAGGCAACAAAAATTGTATCTTCAACAGCATTAACACTCTTGTCATGCTTTGGCATCGGAGCGATAATTACATTCGGCGTTGGAGGAGGATCCAACTCAATAGTCTTGTTATCAATCAAATCCTGGATTTTGTTCTTCAAGGCCCAACACTGATCAGTTCCGTGCCCGGGGCTGCTTGAATGGTAAGCACACTTAGTGTTCGGATTATACTTTGGTGACGAGGTATCAGGGTTGGCGGGAGGATCGCGCAATGTCACTAAATTGGCCTTGAGAAAATGTTGAAGGGCTTGAGATAGTGACATGCCTAACCTCTTAAATTGTCTTCTTGGAGTTTCAAAACGTTGATGATTTGCAGATGGTCTTGGAGTAGGAGTTGAATTGGAGATTCAGACAGCATTGACAGACGGGTGATCGTTCTTCTTGGTATGGGCCCTGGCCCCGTACACAGCATTGACTTCCTTCTTTGCAGAAAAAGGTTTCTTGATAGGATTTGGGGTGGAGGTAGATGCCACAGAGATATTCCCACTTTTGATGCCGCTTTTAACTCTTTCGCCGATTAAGATCAATTCAGTGAAACCAGAAGAAGAGCAGCCAACCAACAGATTAAAGAAAGGACCATATAAAGTGCCCATAAAAATGTCGATGTTCTCCCTATCAGTCAAGGGAGGTTGGACCCTACGAGCAAGGTCTCTCCACTTTTACGCATATACCTTAAATACTTCATTCTTCCCCATGGTCATATCTTGCAATTGAACCCTCGTTGGTGCCAAGTCGGTGTTGTACTGATACTGATGGTAGAAGGCAGTAGCTAAATCCTCCCAAGTATTGATACGAGAACCATCTAACTGATAAAACCATTCAAGTTGCGTTCCAGCCAAGCTCTCTTGGAAAAAGTGAACCCAGAGCTTCTTATCAGCAGTGTGCGGCTGTATCTTGTGCACATAAGATTTCAAATGGAGTTTTGGATAAGAAACCCCGTCGTACTTTGCAAAGATTTGTATTTTGAATTTGTGGGGAATGACTACCCCAGAGATTAAACCCAAATCATCAAAATCTAAACCGGGGACGGCTTAGATTTCAACAGCTTCTAATCTGTCTTTTAACTGCTTGTATTTGATATCAGCGGGTGGATACTGCTCGTTGAAATAATCATCATCAGAGACTTGATTGTTTATACAGTCAGCCTGAGTACACTTGACCTCACCAATCTAGTTCTCGTCCTCTTCAGATGAATCTTCTTCTATTGGGATTTGACGGATTGTCTCCTTGAACCTTCTACCCATGTTGAGTAGAGCTTTCTTCTTTGGCTTCTTCTTAACGGCCAGCAAAGCCATCATATCTTGCTACCCCTTGGCTAGGGCTAGTAGAGTTTCCTGAAACTGAGAATTCTAGGTTTGGAGATCCTTCACAGTTTGATCTAGATCCATCTTGCTGAAATAAACAGCAGAAAGATAAGGAAACATGTTATGCGAAAACATGTCATGTTATGATTCATGGAACATGTACATGCAAATGATTTCAAGGATTAATTAAATTTAAATTTGTATAGACAAAAGAATGAATAAACGTTAATTCTCATTAGACAAAATAAGAAAGATTACATCATGCCTCTTGGGCTTACAAAATAACTTTCTAAGATGAAAAGACCGAACGCATCCTCTTTGGCGCGAGATACGCGTTCACACTTTGCTCTTCTTGTAGCTGCTTCATAAGCTCCAAGACCCTCTTTTCACTAGCATAGAACTGAGCCTCGAAAGTATCTCGTTCTTCCTTCATCTGGATCCAACTCTTTTGTAAGTCTTCGAGAGAGGTAGGCATGTCGGGATGGAGGATAGTGTAAGAAACATCTCCTTCAACCACGGGCTCCATGATGACTGGTAAGATGGAAGGATAAGGCATCACAAGTTTCTGAGCACGAGCTCGCACCCATTTAAGGTAAGGCTCGAGGGGAATGGAGTTCTTGTGTCCTAACGTCTTGCTATCCACATTGTTCAACATTCTCCAGGCTCGGATAAACCTCTGGCGATAACCTTGATTGTCATTCTCGTAGTCAAATACCAATCCTTGGATAAGCATCTCATGGGGACCATCTCTGCGGACGTAACCAAACTATCGTAGGGCTATGCATGGGTTGTAAGTGATAACTCCCCTAATGCCAAGTAAAGGGACATTAGGGAATTCTCCACAATGGTCGACGATGGTAACATTCTCCAAAGAGTGGGAACACCAATGAATATCTGAATGTATGAGCGTCATCAACCTATGTGACCACCTTGAACCTTGCTTATTCTTCAATAAATATTGGGGAAGATGCGAAATAAACCATCTTTCCAAGAGAGGAGTGCAACACATGAGGATACCTCGTTTCCTCATAGTACGAGTGTGAAAGTGATGTAGGATATCCCCTAGCAAAGTAGGCACTGGGTTACGAGACATGAAGATTTTGACGGCGTTCACATCTATGAGTTGGTCAGGATTTGGAAACAAAACCATCCCATAAATGAGGAGAGCCAAAATTTCCTCAACGGCTTGCCGTTGTACCCCAAAATTTTCCCTCTCATTTATCAAGATTTTTCTCAAAAGACTTCTTGGACTCAAAACAAGATTAGGGTTTGGTCAGCTCAAGACATCTCATCTTGCACTAATAACCCAAAATTAGGGTTTGAGTTTGCACAAGGATTTTTGGACCATCAATGCTTCATGTGACTTTCATACATCATTTTGTACCCCTAAGATTGCTCATTTTAAGTTTCAAGCCTTGAACCACATTTTTGATCAGTCAATTGGACAGTTGACCTAAAAATTAACTATATTGGGGAAAAAAGTCAACCATGGCCAATTTACAGCCAAACTTCATAATTTTTTATCCACGTCAACATTTTAGACTCATATGCACCATTTGATCAAGTTTGGATCACAACTCCTCAAGAAATTTGATCAAATAATCAAAAGGGGCAAAATGGTCAAAATTAGGGTTTTGACTGAGAAAGGGCAATTTCTGATTTTTAACCTAGCCAATGACCAATTGAGTTCAAACATGGTTTAAAGGGTTCAATTTCATCATCTTGACCTAATTACATAGTTCAAAAGATCTCAAGTTCATTGGATTGACAGATGAATTTTGCAGTCAACTGATCAAAAGTCAACTGTGCACTGAAAAGTCAAACTTTGACTTTTTGGTCAAAATTAAGTGCCAAGGGTCATAATTCATCAAGATATGTCAAAATATGAAACTTGTTCAACAAGAAACTCAAAATTGAAAATTAGAGTTTTAATTTGAAAATTTTCATAACTTAGAATTTTTCTAAGTATGAAAATTTTCTTATTTTTTCCCAACTTTCCACCACTTTTTCACCATGATTCAATTTGATTCAAATAAAACTTCCAACATGAAAGTTGTAGTCCTCCATGAAATATACAACTTTTCTTCACAAACTTTTCCCAAAATATGCTTGGATCTCAAGTTATGAATTTGTGAATATAGGTCCATGAACTAAATAACTTAGTGAAATTTTGCCCTAATTTAGGCAGGTTTTGGACCCAACTTCATGGACATTTTTCACCTAGTTCCAAGAGGTATCTCAAAATTCATTTCAAATATGGATTATATAGAACATTGCAAGCTTTCCAAAATGTCCAAGAACTCTCCAAGATCATTTTTGAGTAGGGATAATCGAAGAAGGGAAGTTGGCATTTTATCACTTTTGTTCAAGCCATTTTCACAAAGCATCAAGTTGCAAATCAGATCTATGATGGTTGTATCTTGCTTTACAGGTCCTAAACTTGCTTTACACTCCATAATTAAATGCAAACTCAGAATCTAAAGGCTTTATCTTTTCTTTTGAAGCTTTATACAAGATACATTTCCATTTTTGGCCAAAAGTGCACAATGCCATTTTCATAAAGGGCAACTTTTGCAACTTTGTCAATCTTGAGCCTTGGACTTGTCCCTTTGGTGCAAACAATTTCTACAGGTCTCAAGAAATGTGTACCAACTCTTATCAGCCTTCAAGCAAGCAAGGACAAGCATGTAGCATTAGTCACTTCACTTTACTTCAAAAGCAAGAAAGTTGGTGAAAAGGTTTAAGGCTTGCACAGCTAGTGAAGAGCTGACTTTGTATCCATTATATACAAGTATACAAACTTATCACAAGGCATAGCACGATTGCTTGACACTAGAAACTCTCCAAAACTCAAAAAACTCCAAAATTTTGTCCAAACACTCAGAATCTGCAAAAGCATAGCCAACCAATTTTTGGCTCGTGCGTTTTGTGTTTAAACACTTGAAACATCTCATAGACATCATACCAAAGCAATCCAAGCCATCACCCTGGTTCTGTAACCCCTGTTTCAGCATCCACCATTTTCACTTTGGAAGCTTGCAGCTTGACTTGTCCAGAGGTTTCCAGCCATCCTCAACGAAAGATAAGCATTGGATTAGCTTCAGGGAAGTTCAAGGAAGCTCCAACAATCCTCAGGCCTCCATCAAAGTCCCTACATTGCTCTACTAGAATCCAGCTGAAGGAGGTATATTTCTTAAACTCTATCTCTCTGAATAGGCATCCTCAAGCCATGATTTGTGAAGAAAAAATGTAGTCCTTATCATAACGAAGCTGTACATATGCATACTTTTCATTTATATTAACTATGCTGAGAGAATTTGAAGATTGAATATGCTGAAATTTTTAGGTCACGAATTAGGGGTTCCTAAATTCTCTCTAATCTTTGAGAGTTAGGTTACAAAATTTATATTATTGGAATCGTGAGCTCAAATGCCACATGTTTCATGTTATGAGTTTTTGTTTTTGTGCAAGCATGAGAGAGATGCAGGTTGAACTGGAAAACGCGCACGCAAGGCTGGCCAGAGGACAGGGACGATGCTTCTGGGCTTTTTGGCGCCTAGCCTTTTTTGTTTTTGCTAATCCCACTCCCCTGACATACTATTTACACTCCCTGGCTTATTTGTTATATTTTTCATATTTTTTCCATATTTTCATATTTATAGCTTTTATTTATTTTTTCTGAATAATGAAAATCCTAAAAATAATTTCTTTATTTTTTACAATTTTTTTTTAATTTTTTTTTTACATAGAAATTAATTTATTTGGTTAAAATAGAACTTATTTTCTTAAATAGTTTGTAAATAATAAAAAAATACTACAGATTTTTATTATATTATTTATACACATAAAATATTTATTTTCTATACATATTTAATTTTTAATATTTAAACATAATATTATTTATTATTTTCTTATATAAAAAATGTGCAAAATAGTAATAGGAAACATTATTTTCTTTTAATTAAAAATTAGGGTTTCACCCCTCCAAAAAAAATTTTATTTTTCCCTTGTTTTTAGGGTTTAAATTAAATTATTTTCTCATACAAAAAAATACTAAAACATTTTTTTACATAAATACATTGCATTGATTTTAAATATTTGTATATTTATTTAATTCACGCAATATTCGATTGAGTTGTAATAATATTTTTAGGTTTATATTTATGCAAAATCCCCATTCAAAACTTGTATCCCCCCTCCCATAATAATTGTTGTAATAGCTTAGTTTATTTTACGCAATTTATTGCTTTATATACTATGTTTAGTAACTAGGGTTTGCATGACAAGAACAAAAATCAAAGCAAAATAGAAACCCTAAATGCAAGACAAAAGCATGAAAATGACACACTTTGCACACAAGCACCCTTAGGGTTTCTCCCACTTGGTTGCCTAAATAAAAATGGCCATGTTACGCATGCGAAGTATCTTGGCAAAACAAAACAAATATGAGATCATAGACCCTCGATGACGCTATTCAAGGTTGCCTAAAACAAAATGATCTTGATCCCTCAAAAATTGCTAAGATACTTGGCAACATTGCTATCATGGTCATACGATGACCCACGCCCGTCCCGTTTACATCCAAAGATAGGGTTGCTTACCAAACCAATGGTAAGTCAACAATGTCAAAGGAATAAAAATGCACAAGAAATACATTTGAGTAGGTAGATAGCTTCTAGTTACTTGTTCAATTTCAAAATAATCCTTGCTATTTTCAAAAAACAAACACACACACATTTCAAAACAACTTACAAAATATTGAAAACATTTTCAAAAGACAAACATCTTTGTATACATTCTTACGAACGAGAATCATTACAAAGATTGCCTAAACAAAGGCCTATTTTACAAAATACTTTCAAAACCACACCAAACACCATTTCAAACAAAGCAAAGCAAGTGATCTAAACAAGTAACTAAGAGCCCATGGAAAACCATGGATGAAAAGGGTGATAGCACCTTCCCTTTTCATAATCTACCCCCCGAACTCAAGAAAACATCTCAAAGGTCTTTCCTGTGCTTTTTTACCTTTCCTTTTGGATAAAATAAAAGTTGGTGGCGACTCTTGCTAACCGCGACATTTACAAACACAAACGCAAAACCTCAAGTCAGTTCTCCCACCGCATCACACAACTGGCGACTCTGCTGGGGAATTCTAAAAGTGGGGTTATCTTAGGGTTTAGATCACCTTTATTTGCTTACATTGTTTGACTTGTTTGCTTTACAATTATGGTTCTTTGTTTGGGTTTGAATCCTCCACCCGGATTTGGGAAACATTATAGGTAAATAGCAATATGTTGTGGAAACCATGCGGGGTATACCGACATGGTCTAAGCAATAGCTATATTAGTGTGACATATTTGTGGGTACCGGTAGCCTTTGAGTTAATCAAAGAGAATACGGGGCCGCTGAGTGATTTCATGAAGCACTAATGAACTTCTAGAACCTTTACTTGACCAACTTGGCCTTTTAGGATGTAGTGAGATGACCGGCTTTGGTGAAGTCCGAAATTGGTAGATACTCGATACTACACTCATTGAGGGTTAGTTTCTTGGAATATTTCGGTCGCCAGTAAAAAGGCTTGAACTGAAACAATGAACAAGGAAACAATCCAGTGATATTGAGCTCCTTAGAACCCGGTTACTATTTCTAGGACAGGTTGAGCCAACTAAACTTCAAGAGGGTACTTACCTATGAAACCCCATGCAAGCCTAAACTAGGAACTTGTTTGATTTTCTTGTACATATATACGTGTGCATAACATCATGGACATCATGAACATCATATGCATTCACTAACCATTTCAAGGATTTTGGAGATTCATCTTTGTTCTTGTTTTGTAGGTTATGGATTCACTTCGCGGGAAAACTATCCAAATCAACCTTGTAAGAATTCCTCCACAACTCAAGGAGCTAGCTTCAAGGATTCCTGAGAATTCTTCATTCACCGAGAGACATGGTCCTCTACTCAACTTGGTCACTTCCAACACAGAGGAGGATATGATGAAGGTTCTCTTCCAGTTCTTTGACCCTTTGCATCATTGATTCACATTTCCTGACTATCAACTTATGCCAACTTTGGAAGAATTCTCTCAACTTCTGAGGATTCCTATTCTCAATCAACTACCCTTCAACGGTACGGAAAGAGATCCAAAGCCAGAAGAGATTGCTCAAGCCCTACACTTGCACTCATCTGATGTCACAACTCATTGGGAAACTAGAAGTGGTGTCAAAGGCTTCTTGTCAAAGTTTCTGTTTGAGAAGGCCCAAAGCTGTTGGAATTCCCTAGACTTGCAAGCTTTTGAGGAGATTGTAGCTCTTCTCATCTATTGGATGGTCTTGTTCCCTAATCCTGACCAACTCATAGATGTAAGCACTGTCAAAATCTTCATGACTCGCAACCCGGTGCCTACATTGCTTGGGGATATCCTCCACTATTTTCACACTCGTACAATGAGGAAAAGAGGTGTTCTTATATGTTGTACTCCTCTCCTGGAAAGATGGTTTATTTATCATCTTCCCCAATCAGTCTTGAAGAATGAGCAAGGTTTGAGGTGGTCACAAAGGTTAATGACACTTAACCATTCAGATATTCATTGGTGTTCTCGATCCAAAGAGAATGTTATCATTGTTGACCGTTGTGGGGAATTCCCTAATGTCCATCTACTTGGCATTAGGGGAGGCATCACCTACAACCCTTGCTTAGCTCTAAGACAGTTTGGTTATGCCCGAAGGGATGGCCCACATGACATGCTGATTCAAGGATTGGTTTTCGACTACGACAACGACGACCAAGGACTTCGTCAGAGATTCATCCGAACTTGGAGGATGCCCAACAAGGTGGATAGCAAGACTTTGGGACACAAGAATTCCATCCCTCTTGAGCCTTACCTTAAGTGGGTACGAACTCGCGCTCAAAGTCTTATGATGCCTTATCCCTCCATTCTCCCAGTGATTATAGAGCCTGTTAAGGAAGGAGAAGTTCCATACACTATCCTACATCCTGACATGCCGGCATCACTTGAAGACCTACATAGGGATTGGATACAGCTCAAAGTAGAGCGCGATACTTTCGAAGCCCAATTCTACGCAAGCGAGAAGAAGGTTTTGGAACTCACTCGGCTACTTCATGAAGAGCAGACTCTAAACACCTACATTGCACCAAAGAGGATGCGCAACGTCTTTTTACCTTAGAATTATGTATTATTTTTCCCAAGGGGCATTGATGTACTCACAATTCTATCTTATTAATATGACGTGTGTTTATTTTTTGTTTAAAACAAATTTGAATTTCTAAATCCGTGAAAGCATTGCATGAATACATATCATTCATCATAAACATAAACAGGTCTTTGCAACAAGTTTCCTCATCTCTCTACTGTTTATTTCAGTACGATGGATCTCGAACAAACGGTCAAAGATTTGCAAGCTCAGAACTTACAATTTCAACAGTTACTCGTGACCTTAGCCAAGGGGCAGGAGGAACTGAAGACTTTGCTAGAAAAAGAAAAAGAGAAAAAGAAGAAAAAGCCAGCTGGTGTGGTAATCATGGGCAGAAGATTTTAGGGACAAGCCAGAAGGACCTTAGATTTTCCAACAACATCTGATGAAGGGGAAAGAAAAGGAAAAGGAACGGCAGTACCATCAGATTCTGAAGAAGAAGAAGAGGAAGAGGAGGACTACTCTGAACAACAATACCCTCTGGCTGATGACAAGTACAAACACCTTGAAGAGCGACTAAGCGCTATGGAAATCCAGAGAGTACCGGGGCTAGATTTTGAGGAGTTAGGGCTGGTGTCAGGAATTGTAATCCCGCCAAAGTTTAAAGTGCCACTATTTGCCAAGTATGATGGGGTGTCTTGCCCTAAAATGCACCTCAGATCCTATGTCAGGAAGATTCAACCACACTCTGCTGACAAAGACCTGTGGATCCACTTTTTCCAAGACAGTTTATCAGGAACGCAACTTGATTGGTTCTACCAGTTGGAAAGGGCTGAAGTCCACAATTTGGAAGACCTGGCCACCGCTTTCTATAAACAGTATCAATACAACACTGACTTGGCGCCTACCCTTACTCAGCTTCAGAGTATGGCTATGGTTTCCAATGAGGGCTTCAAAGATTACGCCCAAAAGTGGAGGGATCTAGCCGGAAGGGTGCAACCCCTTCTATCTGAGAGGGAGTTGGTGGATATGTTCCTGGGAACTCTATCAGGTCCTTTCTTCAATCATCTGATTGGGAGTTCCTCTACAGGGTTTACCGAATTGATTTTAACCGGCGAAAGAGTGGAGGTTGGTATAAGAAGTGGGAAGATTCAAAAGGACGCGTCTGCCTCAACAGCTGTGAAAAAGCCCTTCACTGGAAGGAAGGAAGTATTTGTTGTCTATTCACAGAGGAATCAGGGAAGAACTGAGCGCCGACCAACGGTGGGGGCTGTTATGATTCTGAAGCCTACATCAGACCAGCCGAGAAATAATCAGCAAAGGGTAGAAAGGCCAGTTCGGTAATTTACCAAGATTAACATGACTCCAGCCCAAGTTCTACCACATCTCTTGAAGTTGAATTTGGCCACTTTAAAAGAGGCCCCAAAAAATCCCAATACTGCTTCTCCATATTACCATCCCAATGCCAGATGTGCGCACCATTCTGAAAGTCTAGGGCACAACACCAACAACTATTAGGCTCTGAAGAATAAAATCCAAGACCTGATAGATGTTAAGGAAGTTGAGTTTGAAGCGCCTGAGAAACCAAATGTTATTTCCTCTCCAATGCCTAGGCATGGTCACAATGCCAACGCTATTGAAGAAGATTTATTTGTTGCTACCGTGGATGAACTGTTGACTCTGCTCCCGATTATCAAGTTGAATTTGTTGAAAGCTGGTATTTTCCCAGGTTGTGACCAAGACTGCCATGTTTTCCTGTCCTCATCATTTGACTGCCCTCTGTTGAAGAAAGGTATCCAATGATTGATGGATAATCAAGAAATTCTGTTTGGGAATGCTCCTGTTTCACCCATTCCAGTTAAAGAAGTTTCAATTATAACCATCTACGCCAATCCTTCCAGGGCCCCTAAACGACCCGTTAGGATAAAACCTGCTCCAAAGACTACTCCGCTTAAGATTACAATGCCCGGGCCTTCCCCATATAAATCAGATAAAACAGTACCATGGAACTACGATGGAGAAATCTACTACCATGGTATTAAACAGGATGAACTGACTGCCGAAGAAGAAAGCTCCGAAGAGGACAGTTCCGACATTAGCAATATTGTTGGAACTAGCAAGATTACCCGTAGTGGTCGAATCTTCTCTCCAGAGATTGCTCCTCCAACAGCAGTCTTTGGACTCGTGGCCGTTCCGAAGATTACCTTTGTACCAGTGATTATACCTGCAAGTGTACCTACCGACAAAGACAATACAATTCCTATCCCTACTTCCACTGCTGAGAATAAAGGAAAGAACGTTCAAGAGGAGCCTGTCCAGATGAAGGCTCAATCACTAGCTATTCCTGAAACATCCAAGAAGGATATGGAAGAAATCCTGAGGATCATTAAGAAGAGTGATTATGATGTGGTTGAACAATTGGGGCAGACCCCTTCCAAGATCTCTATTCTAGCCCTGCTGCTGTGCTCTGAAGCACACGCCAAAGCTCTAATAAAATTTCTGAAGACAGCTCATGTGCCACAAGAGACGTCTGCTGACCAGTTCCAGAACTGTGTGGCCAGTTTGCAGCCGATAATGGCCTGGGTTTCTCCGATGCTGACTTGACACCCAGAGGGAGAAAACACAACGAGGCATTACATGTCTCAGTGGAGTGCAGAGGAACAACCCTAGCTCATGTGTTGGTTGATACTGGATCATCTTTGAACGTCTTGCCGAAAAAAGCCCTTGATATGTTGGATTGCGAGGGACTGACTTTAAAACCCAACAACATAGTGGTGAGAGCTTTTGATGGTTCTAAGAGGATGGTCCATGGAGAGGTGGACATCCCAATAAAGGTGGGAACTCAGGTGTTCAACTCGGCCTTCTATGTGATGGACATCCGTCCTTCTTATTCCTGACTGTTGGGACGCCCCTGGATCCACAATGTCGGTGATGTCACCTCCACCTTGCATCAGATGCTCAAGTACCCCGTCCAAGGAAAGATCATAATTGTCCATGGGGAGGAGGAGTATATGATTAGTCATTTGAATTCCTTATGTTATGTGGAGTTAGATAGTGAGTTCATAGAGACCCCTTTCCAACATTTTGAAGAAGTCTCTCCAGAAGTAGCAGCGACCAAGGCGCTGTCCTCAACTCCTAAGATCACAAGACCTCCGCTTCGGATGTCATCTCTAAAGGATGCTAGGGAAGTAGTGGAAGAAGGGGGTGCACCATCTGGGTCAGCTTCCAGACATTCCCTACAAATCAGGCAAGTTTGGCTTGGGGTTTACTTCAACTAGTCAGAAGGTTATGCGTCGTGCCCGTGCTGGGGGGCCACCTGTGAATATTAGAAATCAAAGCGTCAATGCGGTAGAAGACAATGAAGAGGATGGCAGCCTGGAAGATTGGATATTTCCTACTGTCAGTGGAGGACTGCGCAACTGGAAAGCCAGAGACTTCATCCCAATAACTTTCATATCTTAGTAATTTATCTTTTACATTTATGTTGGACTTGTAACAATTCACAAACAATTCGCACTTTAAAAACCTTGTGTCTTACCCGAGGCATAGTGGTCCATTTGTAAGGGTTTTTATTTCATCTACATATGACATTCAATGAATCATGGACGCTTTTTCACATATAAACCTTTTGTGCTCATTGTCTTTCTTTTACATTTTATTGTTTTAAGATGGATATACCCTTACACACACCCACACTCACAAATGCATGTACCCTTCCATTCCAGATCCCATGGATAACGATACTGCTATAGCCTTCAGTGACTCTGAAGATCTAATCTACCAAGCCGAATATGAAGGTGAGGAAGATTGTGAGGTGCCAGGGGAATTGGCCAGACTACTACAGCAAGAGGAAAGAGCAATTCAGCCTCATGAGGAGCTATTGGATACAATCAACTTGGGTATCGAGGAAGATAAAAAGGAAATCAAAGTGGGTGCCAATCTAGAGCCGAGTGTCAAGGAACGCCTAATTCAGCTATTGCATGATTATGTTGAGATCTTTGTCTGGTCATACGAAGACATGCCGGGACTCGATACAGACATTATGGTACATCGTCTACCCACAAGAGAAGACTATCCATCGGTGAAACAAAAGGTACGCCGCATGAGACCTGACATGTCAGAGAAGATCAAAGCAGAAGTTATGAAACAGTTCAATGTTGGATTGCTGGCTGTTACTTCTTATCCTCAATGGGTGGCCAACATTGTTCTCGTGCCTAAAAAGGACGGCAAAGTGAGAATGTGCGTGGATTATAGAGATTTAAACAGGGCCAGCCCTAAAGATGATTTTCCACTTCCACACATCGACATCCTGGTTAACAATACAGCCCATCACAAAGTATTTTCTTTCATGGATGGATTCTCGGGCTATAACCAGATCAAATGGCACCTGAGGACATGGAGAAAACTACATTTGTCACGCAGTGGGGTACATTCTGCTACAAAGTGATGCCATTTGGACTGAAGAATTTCGAGGCAACCTATCAACGCGCCATGGTAGCTTTGTTTCATGATATGATACATCATGAGATAGAGGTCTACGTAGATGACATGATAGCCCGATCATAAACTGAAGAAGAACACCTTAATCACTTGCAAAAGTTGTTTGTCAGATTAAAGGAGTACAAGATAAGATTGAATCCAAACAAGTGCACATTCGGAGTCCGGTCCGGTAAACTCTTAGGGTTCATTGTCAGCAACAAAGGCATCGAGGTTGGTCCTGCCAAAGTTAAAGTGATACAAGAAATGCCTGCTCCTCGCACTGAGAAGGAAGTCAGAGGTTTTTTGGGACGCCTAAACTATATTGCCAGATTCATTTCTCACCTAACGTCTACTTGTGAACCAATCTTCAAGCTGTTAAAGAAAGATCAAGTAGTCAGATGGAACGATGAATGTCAGGTTGCTTTCGATAAAATCAAGGAGTATTTACTAGAGCCTCCTATCCTGATGCCACCCGTCGAGGGAAGACCGCTAATCATGTATTTGACCGTCTTAGAGAATTCAATAGGGTGCGTATTGGGGCAGCATGACGAGTCTGGCCGAAAAGAGCATGCTATTTATTACCTAAGCAAAAAGTTTACCGACTGTGAAACCAGATATTCACTTCTCGAGAAAACTTGATGCACTTTGGTATGGGCTGCTCGCCGGCTAAGATAGTATATGTTGACTCATACCACTTTGTTGATATCTAAGATGGATCTGATAAAGTACATATTTGAGAAGCCTGCTCTGTTTGGAAGGATAGCTAGATGGCAGATGATCCTAACAGAATACGACATACAGTACACGACCCAAAAAGCTATAAAGGGCAGTGTACTAGCTGATCATCTGGCCCATCAAGCTGTAGAAGATTACCAGTCCATGAAGTTTGACTTCCCTGACAAAGACATCATGACATTGGACAACTGCGAAGAGATCAAACCATATGACGGACCTGGACAAGGATCCCGATGGACCCTATACTTTGATAGGGCATCCAATGCACTTGGTAAAAGTATCAGCGTTGTGCTCATATCTCCAGAAGGATGCCATACTCCTTTCACTGCTAGACTTTGCTTCAACTGTATGAACAACATGGCAGAGTACGAAGCATGTATCTCTGGTCTCAAGGCTGCCATAGACTTGGGAATCAAATCTTTAGATGTGTTTAGGGATTCAGCTTTGGTCATCAGTCAGATCAGAGGAGAGTGGGACACTAAGCATCCAAACCTTATCCCTTACAAAGAACATGTTTTGACATTGTTACCACATTTCGAGCAGATTACCTTCGAGCATTTCCCGCGAGAAGAAAATTAGCTAGCAGATGCTCTAGCTACAATGTCATCTATGTTTAAACATAATTTGGATAACGAAGCTCCCCAGATCACCATTGAACGAATGGACGAACCAGCACACTGTCACGAGATTAATACTGAAGAAGTAGTGGGCCAGTCGTGGTTTCATGGAGTCAAAAGGTATCTCGAGGCTCAAGAATATCCAGAAGGAGCTTCAGTCAATGACAAAAAGTTCTTAAGCAGATTCTCAGCTAAGTTCTTCCTAAGTAATGGCATCCTGTACAAACACAATCATGATTCTATTCTGTTCCGTTGTATGGACAAGGTTGAAGCTGAAAAGATCATGGCTGAATTGCATGAAGGTACCTTTGGCACTCACTCTAGCAGGCATACGATGGCGAAGAAAATTCTACGGGCCGGTTATTATTGGTCTATCATGGAAGCTGACTGCTATCAACACTCCCGGACTTGTCATAAATGTCAAATTTATGCAGACAAGGTGCACGTGCCTCCGGTTCCTCTAAATGTCTTAACAGCTCCTTGGCCCTTCGCTATGTGGGGGATCGACATGATTGGGGAGATCAAGCCTACTGCCTCCAATGGACACCGCTTCATTCTAGTGGCCATTGACTATTTCACTAAGTGGGTCGAAGCAGCTTCCTTCGCATCCGTTACTAAGAATGTTGTTGCCCGCTTCATTAAGCAGAATCTTATTTTCCGGTACGGTATCCCAGAAAGGATCATCACTGATAATGGTACAAACCTTAACAATACTATGATCACCGCTTTGTGCGAGCAGTTCAAGATTCAACATCACAATTCATACCCCTATCAGCCAAAGATGAATGGTGCAGTCGAAGTTGCTAACAAAAATATTAAAAAGATCATACAAAAAATGACAGTCACCTACAAAGATTGACATGAGATGCTACCGTTTGCTCTCCATGGGTACCGTACTACAACTCGCACATCAACTGGGGCAACACCCTATTCTTTGGTTTATGGCATGGAGGCTGTCTTGCCTATCGAGGTTCAGATCCCCTCTTTGAGAATCATGAAGGATGCGGGTTTGAGTGAAGACGATTGGATCCAGACCCGACTTGATCAATTGAACTTAATTGACGAAAAGAGACTTACTGTTTTTTGCCACGGTCAGACGTATCAAAAACGGATGATCAAGGCTTTCAACAAGAAAGTCAGACGCCAAGCATATCAAGTTGGAGATCTAGTAATCAAGCGCATCATCTTGCCACAAAATGATCCCAGGGGCAAATGGACTCCCACCTATGAAGGACCATTTGTAATCAAGAACATCTTTTCTAGTGGGGCAATGATCTTAACCACCATGGACGATGACGACCTGCCACACCTTGCGAACGCAGATATAGTCAAAAGATACTACGCATAAGAGACCCGCTAGGTTGACACACCCAGGCAAAACAAGGGCATCCCGGCGAACCAAAAGGTTTGGGCAAAATTTAGGGATAAAATAAAAAAATCTGTACACCCGGCAAGTTGAAAACCCGAAAGGGAGACTTGGGCAAAAAAGGGTTTCCTAGTGGACTGAAAACCCGAAAGGGCAGTCCAGGCAAAAGTTAGGGAATTAAAGTGTATGACTATGTCTCGTCGGATCACTTTAAGGACAATCTCTTCACGGACAAACCCGGAGCTTTCTGATCAACTCAATCATCTTCGGACGAAGCAACGGACAGACAAGATATTCGGAGATACGAAGGCTATAGCAGAATGGGAACCCCATGGGATTATCACACATAGCGATCTTTCTTTGTATAAATTTTTCTTACTTTTATGACACCATCCTCCTACTAGGATGTCTGTATCCTTTGTACAAAATACTTATTCAAAGTAAATACAAATATATCTCTTTCAAAGTACAGAAAACTATTTGCCTTTTTTCTTTACACTTGTGTTTTTATTTGCAAAAACATCCAATGATTCATTAATGAACATATGCATTTGAACATAATTACTGTTTACAAATAAACAAAATGGAAAAGAATAATTACTGACAGGTTGAAGGATTAGGAAAACGTATTTAGACTATTCCAGGGGCAATCCCTACTGTACATCAATAAGATCCCCAGCGGAGCTGAAACTTCAAATTATCAATCCCCAGCGGAGCTGAAATCTCAAACTACAAATCCCCAGCAGAGACAAAACTTCCAACTATCAATCCCCAGCGGAAACCATTCAGTTGCTCTAAATTCCCCAGCAAGTTATCTTGAAGCCTGAAAATCAACCAGATAACAGTTAACTCTTGTCTCTCCCCAACCTAGGATAATTCCCCAGTAGAGTGGCAGACGACCGAAACTCCTGAACTTTTTCCAAACAGGAATAAATTTTCTTCCCCACAGAGTTTTCTTTATTCCCCAGCAGAACAAGGATTCCCATTGTGTAATCCCCAGTAGAAGTCATCAAAATTCTCTGGATTCCCCAAGCATATTACTCAAGCAGTATATGGCATTACCCTCACAACGGAAGTTTTGTCAATACTCCAACTTCAAGACATGAAGAATCTGCATATCCTCAGCAACAGTCAAGGATTTATTTTCCTCAGCAATACAGCGAATCAGCTTACATGCGCATACATTACATCCATATATCATAAACATTGATAAAACACATATATTGCATCATACATTTCATGCAACATAACTTTGTATTTCAGCTAACATTTTACCCTTTTCAGGATAAGATTAACAGCTACCATTTAACAATATGAAATCATGATACAGTTCAGATACGCTCCAGACAAGGATGCCATTCTGATACTCATTCAGATTCAGCTTTCAGATACAGTATGGATACGCTCCAGACACGGAAGTCATTCTGTTACTCATTCAGATTTCAAGTTTAGATACGCTCCTGACACAGATGCCATCCTGATACTCATACAGATTTCAAGTTCAGATACGCTCTAGACACGGATGCCATTTTGGCCCTTATTCAGATTCAAGTACAGATACATTTCAGATACACTTCAGACACGAAAGTCATTCTGTTACTCATTCAGATTTCAAGTCCAGATACGCTCCAGACACGGTTACCATTCTGTCACTTATTCAGATTCAAGTACAGATACAGTTCAGATACGCCCCAGATACGGATGCCATTCTGATACTTATTTAAATTCAGATTTCACACTCTTGATATAGTACGGATACGCTCTAGACACGGATGCTATTCTGTTGCTCATTCAGATTCAGTCTCCAGATACAGCTCATATACGTACCAGACGCGGACACCATTCTGATACTTATTCTTATGACTTACAACTTACAATTCAACAAACATTTCTGTGATACGGTGGGAGAACTGACTAGTGTTTTGCGTTTGTATTCGCAAATGTTGCGGTTAGCAAGAGTCGCCACCGACTTTTTATTTTATCCTAAGGAAAGGTTAAAAAGCACAGCAAAAACCTTTTGAGATGTTTTCTTGGGTTCGGGGAGTAGATTATAGAAAGGGAAGGTATTAGCACCCTTTCTATCCATGGTTATCCATGGGCTATTAGTTACTTGCTTTAGATCACTTGCCTTTTGTTTTCAATTGTTTTAAATGGTGCTTGAGTGTGTGGGTTTTGAAAATGTTTTGAAAAGATGCCAATGTGGTGGCAACCTTTGTAATGATCCATGTGGGGATGTATACAAAGATGTATGTCTTTTGAAAAGTTTTCATTTGTTTTTTTGAAGGTTGTTTTGAAAGTGTAGTGATGTGTGATTTTGAAATTTGGCAAGTGTTTTGTTTTGCAAGTTTGATTCAAGTAACTAAGAGGTTATCTACTCCTTAATTTCTCAAAAGATTATTGTTATGTTTTAACCCTTTTAACAAGTTTGTTCCACCATTGTATTTGGTGGACAACCTTGTGTTAGGATGTGAAAGGGACAGGCGCGGGTCATCGTTTTAGACCATAATTGCAACGGCGTTAAATGTCTTTGAGCAATTTCTTTAAGGGACTTGATCATTTGTTTTTGTTTGTTTTGAAAAGTTTTGTCGAGGGACTATGATCATTCAAATTGTTTGCTTTGCCCAAAGAAGTTCAACATGCAATATGGCCCATTTATTTGAAGGCAACAAGTGGAAAACCCTAGGGGGTGCAAGTGTGATTTGTGTGTCCATTTTCATGCTTGTTTATCTTGTATTAGGTCAAACTATTTTTTATCGTTTTTTCGCATACAAACCCTAATTCTAACATGTTATCATTAGAAAGCAATAAAGTGCGAAATTAAAATTACTAAGCTATTACAAAACCAAATATGGGAAGGGGGGTACAAATGTTCAAATGGGGATATTGACAAGAATTTAAATCTACATTATTACATCATTTTGAATATTTGCAATTTAAATAATGTACAAAAATTAAATAAAAGTGCAAGATGCAAAAGAAATGTTTTGTATATGTATGAAAAAAAATATTATTTATGTAAAAGAGAAAAGAAAAATAAAAATGTATTATTTTTTGGAGTATTTTGAATTTAGGGCAAAAACCCTAATTTTTAAAGAAAATGCATTATTATCTAATTTAATACAACTATTTATTTGTTATTTATAAAAATAAAATAATAATGAAGTATATTATGAAAAAAAGTATTTTTGTATCAAATATTAATAAAGTGAAAAATTCAAGTATTTTCATATTTTATCTTAAATATATTAATAAACATATATATATACATATATTAATTTCTTAAATGTGCATTATACACAAAATAAATATTTATTTAATATTTTAATAGAATAAGTAAAAAGAGTATTTTTTGTGTGAAATATTTTCAGAAGGTAAATGAAAATAAAAATGTATTTACACTATTTTTTCTATTTATTCTAATAATAGTATATATATATATATATATATATATATATATATATATATATATATTTATATGCAAACAAAAGAAATAAATCAAATAAATATGCCATATATTCAAAAAATGATGGAAAAAATATTTTTAATTTTTTAATGCCATGAGAAAAAATAAACAAAGTCAACAAAAAAAGAAAAAGTCAAAAAGAGTCAAAAATGAAGCCAATGGGCTCAGGGGGTGTAAACATGGAAATAGGGTGTGAAAAGAAATAACACAAAAGCCCAGTCCAATGATCATTGTCTTCAACCTCCAGCTCAAACATTTGAAAAACGCGCGCCCCTGTTCTTCAATGTCTAACTCCTGATTCTTGGCTTTTCAGCAAAAACTCATAACACAAGAAATGTTCAGCATGAAGAGACGGTTCTAACCATGTATGGAACTTGACCTAACTCTCTAAGACGAGGGAGAATTTCTCCTCCCCCAAATCCTAACCTAATTTTTCTACCATTTTCAAACTCCAAATTCTCTCTACTCAGGCAAAAGAAATGAAATGTAAAGATATGTACATGTTCAGGGCTATGAGTAGGACCTTGTTTCTTCACAAACTTAAGACTAAAGATGCATGATAAGAGAGATACGAGTTCAAAGTTTTACCTGTGCAGTTGAACTTCTATGTGGAGAATGAGGGACTTTCAGTGCAATGTAATGATTGGAAAAGCTTCCTTGAGGTCCAGGGATGCTTTTTCAATGCTCACTTTGTCTTGAACCTTCTTGTATCAAGCTGCAGAACTTCAACTGCAAAAGGAGAAATTAAAAATGGTGGAAACTGTTAGAGTGATTACAGATCAGGTTTTAGGCCATGGTTAGTTTGCATATGTTGTATGGAAGGTGTATGAATTGATTTTGGTGAGAATGCTCGAGAGAAATGGGAGTTTGCACTCAAACTGCAGAGGCAACTCTGTTTTTGCAGTTTGAGGATGATTCTGAGATGGAGGATGTTTTGGAGGGCAAGGGCTCGTGTGTTAGCTTGGATATGGTCTATGGAATATGTTTGATAACTTCTCTCTTGTGTTTCTAAGCTGAGATGAGATATGGCACAAGTTATGCAATGTTACTTGAAAATGAAGCAAGCAAAGGTCACTTTGTGTTTTAGGTCAGTAGGGGCCTCTAATCCTGCTGCATAAGCCTCTCTTGATCAGAGTAATTTGCCCATAATCTTGTGCCCATGAGATCTTGCTTGTACTTGCTTGATTTGCAATTGGACATAAAGTTAACCTTTTCAAAAATGGAAAGTTCATTTTATCTAGTTTAGGATCAATCCATTATGCAATGTTAGAACACAAAGAACATGGCCTTGGCACAATGAATAAGCATTAAATTATTGAGTATGGAATGGTTCAAGGACCTGTAATCAAGCATAAAGCAAGCTAAACTCAGATTTGCAAGTTTATGAACATGCTTTGATGAAGAACAAAAGTGAATTTTTGCCAACTTGTGAAATTCGAATCTCTCAAGTTATGAGGTTGTTTGATGAGTTCTTGGACATTTTGGAAAGCTTGGAATGTGTACTACAATCCATCTTTGAAATGCAAATCAAAATTCCAAGTGGAAGGGTATGAAAAGTGGACTTGAAGTGGGGTAGAAAACCTTGTCAAAATAGGTTAAATTTCACTAAGTTAAAAATGGTTTAGTGCCCTTATTCAAAAAATTATAACTTGAGATACAAGCTTCAAATGAGAAAACTTTGTGAATAAAAGTTGTAGATTATGCAACAAGCTACAACTTTCATGTTTTGACTTTTGTTTGAATCCAAATGGATCTTGGTGAAAAGATGGGGTAAAGTTGGGAAAAAATTAGGGTTTTTCATAACTTAGAAAAATTATAAGTTATGAAAAATTCCATTTTCTAACCCTAATTTGCATTTTGTGATTTCTTGGTGAACAAGTTTCATGATTTGGCATGTTTTGATGAAAAATGAATCTTGACTCTTGATTTTGACCAAAAAGTCAAAGTTTGACTTTTCAGTGTACAGTCAAAATTGATCAATTGACTGGGAAATTCAACTGTCAATCTTGTGTACTTGGGATCTTTTGAGCTTGTTGAGCATGTCAAGATAATTCCATGGGGTCCTTGAGTCCATATGGGAACTTGGTTTGTCATTGGTTAGGTCAAACAGTCAAAAATTGCCTTTGTGCAGTCAAAACCCTAAAAATGACCATTTTGCCCTTTTGGTGATCTGATCAAATTTCTTGTGGAATTGTGATCCAAACTTGACCAAATGGTCCATATGAGTTCATAATGTTGATGAGGATCAAATTTCATAAGATTTGACTGTCAATTGGCCACAGTTGACTTTTTCCCCAATACAGCTGATTTTTAGGTCAACTGTCCAATTGACTGGGCAAAACTTGGAATCAAGACTTGAAACTTGGTATAGGTAAACTTGGGGGTCCAATATGAAGCATGAAAGTCATCTTAGGCATTTTAGGTCAAAACATCCTTAGGAAAACACAAACCCTAATTTGAGTCCACAGTGCAAGGAGAAGTCCTGAGCATAGGGAACCCTAACTGAATCTTAATCTTCAAAGGTCTTGTGATGAGAAAATGTTGAGGAAATGGGAGGGCAAATTTTGGGGTACAACAGTTGCCCCTGTTCAATCTTCTTGAACCTGAAGAGTTAGATTGGCAAGTTTGCCTTTCGTGACTCGAGGGTAAAAGGAGATTGGACACTAGAGTGCCCAGAAATTTGCACTCGCATGCTGGAGTCTCAACAATGTGGTGTCGGGAATGGGCTTATAGATGCCATTTGGAGAGGTGGTAGATAGGGAGATGGGCTTATAGATGCCATTTGGAGGTGTTGATCGCACAAGAGATTCCTTAGCGAGAACTTGTGTGTTTTGAGGAAGGAGGATGTTTTCCTGGCTTGTTACAGGTGTTTGATCTTCAGTCTCCTTATGCAGATATGCCCTGGCTAGATACAGGTATCGAATCTACAGTTAGTTGCTCACAGATGTGCCCTGGCTGGATACAGGAGTCGAATCTGGAAATAGTCGTTAATAGATGTGCCCTGGCTGGATACAGGAATCGAATCTGCGAACTCTTCAGACGTGCCCTGGCTAGATACAGGAATCGAGTCTGGAAACGTGGTCAACAGATATGCCCTGGCTGGATACAGGAATCGAATCTGGAGATGTTGTAGTTGATAGATGTGCCCTGGCTGGATACAGGAATCGAATCTTCGAACTTTTCAGACGTGCCCTGGCCAGATACAGGAATCGAGTCTGGAAACGTGGTCAACAGATATGCCCTGGCTGGATACAGGAATCGAATCTGGAGATGTTGTAGTTGATAGATGTGCCCTGGCTGGATACAGGAATCGAATCTTCGAACTTTTCAGACGTGCCCTGGCCAGATACAGGAATCGAGTCTAGAAACTGATCACTCTCAGATGTGCCCTGGCTAGATACAGGTATCGAATCTGGAATTGTGACAGTTGAAGGTAGTTGTTTTTGAGATTGTCTTTATCCTGAAAAGGCAAAAAACGTAAGTTGTATGCAATGTCATGATGTATGATATGCATGATGTCATGATATTCAACATGAGATGTCGTTGTATGCGCTTTATAATATATGTAAGCAAGATGTATGAAAATGTGAAATGTTCATGGATGTAATTTCGCCTTAGGAAAATAAATCCTTGACGATCGGCCGGAGAATTGCTCTGTGGAAGAGATACTTGGCCGAAGTTTTGATGCGAGGCCTGTTGAGGACTTTAATGATGGATTTCGCTGGGGATAATGATGATAACTCCGCTGGGGATCACCAAAGATAAACTCCGCTGGGGAATAGGAAGAACTTTGCCGAGGGCGATCTTCCGTGGCAGATAGCTGAGGATAACCCAGTTATAAGTCCTTGTGAGGAAATAACTCTAAATTAAACTCGGGAGAGACGTCCGTATTCTGCAGGGGATAAGCTTCCAGAATCTACTGGGGATGAGCTTTAAGACCTGTCGGGGAATGTTGTGTCTGTTCAGGATCGACGGGGAATCAACTCCGCTTGGGGAAAGTATTGCTGAATCTTGTTTTTTTTTCTCTGTGGGGACATTGAGATGATCTGGCTACCTTCTTCAGTTGACCCTACCTTGGTGCCTTGGCGGACAAAACAAACAGACTGCATTAAACAACTTCAATTGCCCCTGTCTCTGATGTCACCTGTAATCAATCTCTTGTTCCATATGCAAATATTTATGAATTAGCAATTTAATGTCAAATGCATATATCAAAAATGAACATTGGACGTTCTTCGCAAGACAAAACAGAAAAAGGAAAACAATGGTAATTTGTATGGACAAGTGAATTTGTATTGATTTAAACTTTGCCTGTGAATAGGCGTTTTTTGTACAAGAGGCTGACATCCTAGTAAGAGGATATCGCGAAATAGTATAGAGTTTACAATTTTGAAAAAAAGGAAACAAAACAGCTATGTGAACAATCCCACTGGGCTCCAACTCTGCTATTGCCTTTATGTCTTCGAACATCTCATCGCCTTGCTGCCTAGTTGAAGATGAAGCTGATTGGTCGATGCCGAAACCTGGAGCCAGATAGTTGATGCCGAATTCCGGATGCGAAGTGATTCAATGAGACATAGTGTTACGCTTTTATCCCTAACTTTTGCCTGGACCGCCCTTTCGGGTTTTCAGTCCACCGGGATACCCATTTTTGCCCAAGCCGCCTTTTCAGGTTTTCGACTTGCCGGGTGTGCAGATTTTTATTCATTTCATCCCTTATTTTTGCCCGTACCCTTTTGGTTCGCCGGGAAGCCCTTATTTTTGCCTAGGTATGTCAACCTAGCGGGTCTTTTATTTATGCGTAGTATTTTTTCACTATGTCTGCATTGGCGGGGTGAGGAAGGTCGTCACCATCCATGGTGGTTAGGATCATGGCTCCTCCTGAGAACACACGTTTAACCACAAATGGCCCTTCGTAAGTAGGGGTCCATTTGCCCCGGGGATCACTTTGAGGAAGGATGATGCGTTTGATTACCAGGTCCCCAACTTGATACTCTTGCGGTCTGACTTTCTTGTTAAATGCCCTGATCATCCGTTTCTGATACGTTTGACCATGACAGATAGCAGTGAGCCTCTTTTCGTCAATCAGATTTAATTGATCAAGTCGAGTCTGGATCCAATCATCTTCATTCAAGTCCGCATCCTTCATTATTCGGAGAGAGGGTATCTGGACTTCAATTGGCAAGACTGCCTCCATGCCATAGACCAAGGAGAAGGGAGTTGCCCCGGTTGACGTCCTTGCTGAGGTACGGTACCCATGAAGAGCGAACGGTAACATCTCGTGCCAATCCTTATAGGTCACTGTCATCTTCTGCATAATTTTCTTGATATTTTTATTGGCTGCCTCTACAGCCCCATTCATCTTCGGTCGGTAGGGAGAAGAATTGTGGTGCTGTATCTTGAATTGTTCACAGAGTTCAGTGATTATTTTGTTATTGAGATTGGTACCATTGTCCGTAATGATTCTTTCTGGGATGCCGTACCGACAGATCAGATTATGCCGGATGAAACGTGCCACGACGCTCTTGGTTACTGTGGCATAGGAAGCTGCCTCAACCCATTTCGTGAAGTAATCGATTGCCACCAAGATGAAGCGATGCCCATTGGATGCCGTTGGTCGGATTTCACCGATCATATCGATGCCCCACATTGCGAAAGGCCAAGGTGCCGTCAGGACGTTCAGAGGAACCGGCGGGATATGCACCTTGTCAGCATAGATCTGGCATTTATGACAAGTTCGGGAGTGTTGGTAACAATCGGCTTCCATTGTGGACCAGAAATATCCTGCCCGAAGGATTTTCTTAGCCATGGTGTGTCCACTGGAATGTGTTCCAAATGTGCCTTCATGTAATTCCATCATAATTTTCTCTGCTTCAGCCTTATCCACACAACGTAGCAGAGTTGAATCATGATTCCGTTTGTAGAGAATGCCGTTGCTGAGGAAGAATTTTGCAGCAAACCTCCTCATGAACTTCTTATCATTGACAGATGCACCTTCAGGGTATTCCTGAGCTTCCAAGTACCTCTTCACCTCATGATACCAGGGTTTTTCAATAACCTTCTCAGCCTCGAGCTCGCAGCAGTACGCCGGTTCATCCAACTTCCAGATAATGATTCGGGGAGCCTCATTGTCCCATTTAACTTTGAACATTGAAGACATCGTAGCTAGGGCGTCCGCTAGCTGATTCTCCTCTCTATGGAAGTGCTCAAAAGTTATCTTTTCAAAGTGGGGAAGCAAAGTCAACACATACTCTTTGTAAGGAATAAGATTCGGGTGTTTCGTATCCCACTCGCCTTTGATCTGATTGATCACGAGAGCGGAATCTCCGAAGACACTTAGAAATTTTATCCTTAAGTCGATTGCAGCTTGTAAACCCATGATACATGCCTCGTATTCTGCCATATTGTTGGTGCAGCTGAAACATAATCGGGCGGTGAGGGGAGTATGAGTTCCTTTGGGAGATATGATTACAGCGCCGATGCCGTTACCCAAAGCATTGGAGGCTCCATCAAAATGCATAGACCATCGGGATCCTTCCTCAGGTCCTTCATCCGGTCCAGGTACTTCACAGTCCGTTACCACCATGATGTCTTCGTCCGGAAAATCAAAGTTCAATGATTGGTAATCGTCCACAGGTTGGTGTGCCAAATGATCTGCCAGTACACTTCCCTTAATTGCTTTCTGAGTTGTATACTGGATGTCATATTCTGTCAAGATCATTTGCCATCTTGCTATTCTTCCAGACAGAGCGGGCTTTTCAAATATGTACTTGATGGGATCCATCTTTGAAATCAACAAAGTAGTGTGAGTCAGCATATACTGTCTTAGCCGGCGAGCAGCCCATACAAGAGCGCAGCAAGTTTTCTCAAGCAGTGAGTAACGAGACTCACAGTCGGTAAACTTTTTTCTCAAGTAATAAATAGCGTGCTCTTTTCGGCCAGACTCGTCATGCTGCCCCAGCACACACCCCATTGAATTATCAAGCACTGTCAATTATAGTATCAGAGGTCTTCCTTCCACTGGTGGCATAAGAATGGGTGGCTCTTGGAGATATTCCTTTATCTTTTCAAGGGCAGCCTGACATTCATCATTCCAGCGTACTACTTGATCTTTCTTCAGTAATTTGAAGATTGGCTCACAAGTAGCAGTTAGATGTGAGATGAATCGGGCAATGTAATTTAGTCGTCCCAGGAAGCCTCTGACTTCTTTCTCTGTCCTTGGAGTCGGCATCTCTTGTATGGATTTTACCTTGGCAGGGTCCACCTGAATACCCTCATCACTTACAATGAAACCTAGCAATTTTCCGGATCTTACCCCAAAGGTGCATTTGTTGGGATTCAATCTTAACTTGTACAACTTGAGTCGATCAAACAACTTCCTCAGATGGTCAAGGTGCTCCTCCTCAGTTTGAGACCTCGCAATCATGTCATCAACGTATACCTCAATCTCACGGTGGATCATATCATGAAATAAAGCAACCATGGCACGTTGATAGGTTGCCCCAGCATTTTTCAATCCGAATGGCATGACCTTATAACAGAAGGTGCCCCACTGAGTCACAAAGGTAGTCTTCTCCATATCTTCTGGAGCCATCTTGATCTGATTATACCCTGAAAAACCATCCATGAAGGAGAACACCTTGTGTTGAGCTGTATTGTCAACAAGGACATCAATGTGAGGTAGGGGAAGTCATCCTTGGGGCTGGCCCAGTTCAAATCCCTGTAGTCAACACACATTCTGACTTTACCGTCCTTCTTCGGCACTGGCACCACATTGGCAACCCACTGAGGGTAAGAAGTCACTGCAAGGAACCCGGCATCAAACTGTTTCATAACCTCGGCCTTGATCTTTTCAGACATCTCTGGACGCATCCGTCGGACTTTTTGCTTTACCGGAGGGCAATCTTCCTTGGTTGGCAGGTGGTGAACTACAATGTCGGCATCCAAACCAGGCATATCTTCATAGGACCAAGCAAAAATTTCCATGTAGTCTTGTAGCATCTGGATCAATCGTTGCTTCACGCTGAGCTCTAGATTGGCACCCATCTTGACCTCTTTCCTATCTGTCTCAGTACCCAGGTTAATTGTCTCCACCGGCTCTTCATGTGGTTGAATAGCTCTCTCTTCCTGGAGGAGCAGTCTTGCGAGTTCACCAGGCACTTCGCAATCATCTTCACCTTCGTCTTCGGCCAAGTTGATCGGATTTTCGAAGTCATAACTGGCGGTAGCAGAGCTGTTACCAGTGAGATCCAGAGTGGATTGAAACCTGTATAAGTGAGTGTGTGTAAATATAGCTGTTTTGCAATATATATAACACAGAAAGGAAAAGAGCACAAGATTTGAAATGCAACAAACGTCCAATGTTTTGATTGATGATATATGAAAATGTCATACAAAAAGCCCTCACAAATGGAGCTACGATGCCCCGGGTAGGACACCGAGCCAACAAAGTTTTAACATATTGTTTGTTACAAATTGGGAAATCAAAAGAAATCAATTACTGCGTGACAAATGTGATAGGGGTAAAATCCTTTGCCGTCCAGTTGCTTGGTCCGTTGCTGGTAGTCGGGTAGATCCAATTGTCAAACTCTGCTTCCTCCACATCCTCCTCGATAGCATTCACCCTTGAGCTGGAGATAAACATCGGAGCCTTTCTGATCTTCTCTTTGCGCACAGCCTTCTGAGCCTCCGTAGTAAAGCCTAGCCCAAACTTGTCGTTCTTCTGAGTGAAGTCAGGAAGCTGACCCCAGTTTGCACAATTGCCTTTCTGAACCACAGCCCGGGCATCCCTTAGGGAAGCCATCTTCAAGGAAACATTCTCTTCGACCGCCGTCTCTGCTGCTGCTGAAATTGGATGTACCTCCTCGAAATGCTGAAAGGGGGTTTCAATAAACTCCCCATCCATCTCAATGTATCTGAAGGAATTCAAATGGCTCACCATATACTCCTCTTCTCCTTGCACAGTGACGATCTTCCCCCTGACGGGATACTTCAGCTTCTGGTGCAAGGTGGAGGTCACTGCCCCAGCTTTATGGATCCAAGGTCGACCCAGTAGGCAAGAGTACGATGGACGTATATCCATCACATAAAAAATAAAGTCAAACACTTGAGAGCCCACACGAATAGGGATGTTAACCTCTCCATGAACCATCCTTTTTGAACCGTCAAAGGCCCTGACGATGATATTGCTGGGCTTCAATTCCAGGCCTTCATAATCCAGACGATCTAAAGCCTTTTTCGGTAGAACATTCAAGGAAGAACCAGTATCCACCAACACATGCGCCAGAGTAGTGCCCCTGCACTCGATAGAGACATGCAGGGCATCATTGTGGTCTCTTCCCTTCGCGGTCAGGTCAGCATCTGAAAATCCCAAGCCATTGTCTGCTGTCAGATTCGCTATGCAATCAGTGAACTGGACTGCAGACGTCTCCTGCGGCACATGGGCCGTCTTGAGAAATGAGATCAAGGCCTTAGCATGGGCCTCGGAGCATAGCAGTAAGGAGAGCAGGGAGATCTTGGAGGGCGTATGCCCCAGCTGCTCGACAACACTGAAATCACTTTTCTTTATTATTTTCAGAATCTCCTCCATTTCTTGTCGGGAGGCCTCAGCATTTACGGGTATTGGTGCCTCCATCCGGGCAGGCTCTTCTTCAATCCCTTTGCCCCGAGCATTTGATGACTCGGCAGCAGGGGAAACAACTTGATCATCAACAGTAACGGGTATACTTGTAGGTTTTATAAGGAGGGGTTTTCGAACAGCGGGCGGTGCAATGTCAGGCGAGAAGAGCCTGCCACTGCGGGTAACTTTGGCTGGACCAGTGATATCGCAGATACTGGCACCAACGTCGAATTCTTGTTTGATCCCATTCACATACACGTCTGCCCCATAATGCCAGGGGACAGCTTTATCAGATACGTAGGGGAGAGGCCCTGGAACAGTAATAATCACAGGTGCAACAGTCATGATTTGAACAGGCTTCTTCGGGGGAGCCTTGATTGGATTTTTGAAGATGGTAACCACAGAAATTTCTTTTATCGGAACCAACTGAACAGCAGACTTCTTGAATAGAATCTCCTTGGTATCCATTAGTCTTTGGACGCCTAATCTCAACAAGGGACAACCAGATGGGGAAACAGCACAGAACAGGCAACCTTCACTGCAACCCGGAAATAAGCCGGCCCGCAGTAGGTTCTTCTTGACAGTCTTCAGAGGGGTAACAACTTCATCTACCGAAACAGCATACATTTCTTCCTCAATGGCATTTACTCTATGCTGGGGCATAGGAGCAGTTACAACATTTGGTCTTTCCGGTGCTTCAAACTGAATTTCCTTTGCGTCGATCAGATCTTGCACTTTGTTTCTCAGGGCCCAGCAATCATCAGTAGTGTGCCCGGGACTATCAGAATGATAAGCACACCGGGCATTTGGGTTATACTTAGGAGACGCAGTGTTGACGACCTTAGGAGCTTCTTTGAGGGTCACCAGGTTGGTGGATAACAGTTGGGGTAAAATTTGAGATAAGGTCATACTCAGCCGAGTATACTGCCTCTTGGGCCTTTCGCTTCTTTGTTGATTGTACTGCTGAGGAGCAGCAACAGGTTTTGAGATGACCAAAGCATTGACGGCTTAGCGACCTTCGGGCTTGATTTTTCTTCTAGGACCGTAGACGGCACTTGCTTCTTTCTTAAACGGCCTCTTCTCAACACTTATGGAGGCAGCCTTTTGTATCTTGCCTGACCTGATGCCAGCTTCAATTCTTTCTCCTGTCAATATCAAATCTGTAAACCCAGCGGAGGAGTTACCAACCAAATGATTAAAAAACGGACCAGACAATGTCCCTAGGAACATATCAACCAGCTCTCGATCAGTCAATGGAGGCTGCACCCTGCCAGCCAAATCTCTCCATTTTTGAGCGTACTCCTTGAACCCTTCACCCGTTCCTAGAGACATACCCTGAAGTTGGGTACGCGTAGGAGCGAGATCAGAATTGTATTGGTATTGTCTGTAGAATGCGGTTGCCAAATCTTCCCAGTGCCGGATGCTGGCTCCATCTAATTGGTAGAACCATTCAAGCTGTGACCCCGAGAGGCTATCTTGGAAGAAGTGAATCCAGAGGTTCTTATCTGCCGTGTAAGGTTGGATTTTCCTTACGTACGACCTTAGATGCAGCTTCGGGCAGGAGACCCCATCATACTTGGCGAAGGCAGGCGCCTTAAACTTGTGTGGAATTACTACCCCAGAAGATAACCCCAAATCTCCGAAATCCAGTCCCGGCACATTCTGAATTTCCATGGCGCTCAAGCGGTCCTCCAATTGCTTGTATCTGTCAGCAGCAGGTGGGTATTGTTCGTCATTATAGTCCGTCTCGTTGTCGGAGACTGCGGGACTAGGAGCTCCTCCCCCTTGGGGACTGTTTTTCTCAGCAGAAGAAGTATTTGGATCAGCTTCATTATGGAGTGTGTTCCCAAATCTGCGTCCGGTGTTGAACAATGCAGTCCTCTTTTTCTTCTTCTTCTTCAGGAGTAGAGTCTTCAAATCTTGCTGACCTTGGGCTAGGCTTAGGACCATTTCTTGAAACTGTGCACTTTGGGCCTGAATGGCCTTGATTGCCTGCTCGCTGGATGAGTCTGGATTCATGATGACTGTGCACACAAACAGCGAAGAAAATTAAGCAACCTGCGAAATAGGGTACCTGCTATGCATATGGTGCAATGGAATGCGTATGTTTTATGTTTTCAAAGACAAACAAGATTCAACTTTGTAGACAAAAAGGGAAACACACTTCATTAGATTAAAATTTTCAATTGTTCAACAATTTGCCCTTAGGCATTACAGGAATGAAAAATACGGAAAGGAAATAAAACTACAAAAGGAAACATCCACAGCTCATCAATGCTCCCATGGCCTCCTCTTTTCAGTGCTGATGTAGTTGTTCAGGACCCGTTCTTCCTCCAATTGCTTAGTCAGCCTCTGGATCTTCCGTTCCTGCTCGTTGAATTTTTCCCGATAGAAGTCCCGTTCTTCCTTTAGCTGTGCCCAAGATCTCTTCATGGTGTCAAAATTAGTAGGTATCTAATTTTTGAGCACGGATGCGGACCCATTTGCAATAGGGCTTCAATGGCAGAGAAGTCTTTGGTCCCAACTCATGTGGGTCGGCTTTGTGAATTCTGTCCCAAGCTCTAATGAATCCCTGGCGTAGTTTGTCACTGTCTGCCTGAAACTCAAAATGGAAGTGAGGAACCAGCAATTCATGAGGCCCATCTCCTCTGGCTCTTCCAAACTGTCGGAGAGCTAAGCATGGATTGTAAGAGATTCCTCCTTGGATACCAATCAGCGGAACATTAGGGTATTCTCCGCAACGGTCAATAACAGCTACCTCATCCAAACCTCTGAGAGTCCAGGTGATGTCATTATCGGTGAGAGACATTAACCTCCGAGCCCAACCTTTTCCTTCTTCATTCTTCAGCACGAACTTAGGAAGGTGCGAAATAAACCACCTTACTAGCAAAGGAGCACAACACCACGGAGTTCCCCGTTTTCGAGCAGTACGAGCATAGAGTTGTTGTAGAATATCACCCAAAAGAGTGGGTACCGGATTCCGAGACATGAAGATCCTTATGACATGGATACTGATAAAGGTGTCAGGGTTGGGAAACAGTACCAGACCATAGATCAAAAGAGCTAGAACATCCTCATATGCCTTGAAGTCCAAGTCATTCCAGAAATCATTAGCCTTGCCAACCAGAAATTTGACCAAAAAGCCCTTGATCCCATTTCTAGTTTCCTAGTTGGACAATACCTCTTCTTTGGTCAAGGGGAGAATTGCAGCAATCTCTTCAGGCCTAGGAGTCTTTTCCAAACCAGTGAATGGAGTTTGTTCCAAGACAGGAATCCCAAGCAAATAAGAAAGTTCTTCCAGGGTAGGAACCAGCTGGAAGTCTTGGAAGGTGAAACAGTGATGCAGAGGGTCATAAAACTGGGTCAGAACACTTATCAGTTGTTGGTCCCATTTTGCAGTGATCAAGCCAAGGAGAGAACCATGTCTGTTGATGAAAGAAGAAGTGTTTAGAATCCTTCCAACCAAATCCTTGAGTAAAACTGGTGGTTGAACAAAGTTGAGCCGAACAGTATTTCTGCGCACGGGTATCATGATGTCCTACAAAACAGAGCAAAGATGAAACCTTTTTGTCTTTGAAATGGGTTAGTCCTTTATACAGGATGCATGCAATGGTATGATGGCATGACGCTATGATGAAACACACCACAAGTATTCACATAGGCAAATAAGGCACACAAGTCACACAAGACACCCTTAGATTTCAGGCCAGCATGAGTTTCAGGTATTACCCTCTTTTGGTTTTGTTGGTTAAAACCTGTCCTATCAAAAGTAACCGGGTTCTAGAGGATCTCAAATCATTGGCTACCCTCAATCGGTCATAACTCCAGCATCGCAATCTTTTCTCGCGGCCAGAACCATCTCGAGAGTTTAGCCTCAATGAGTGTAGCATACTGCTACTGTCCTAATAGCCAAGTTGGTCAATTTAGGGTTCTAAGGTTGGTTGGTGTTTAATGACCCCTTAGAAGACCTATATTCTCCCCGTTACAACACAAGGGATATAGGTACAGACTAAGATGCCACACCAACGTAGCCACTGCTTCACCCATGTCGGTCTACGCCGGACAGGTCCCTCACAGATTATGCTACCTAAAAAGGGTATATCCCAGATCCGGGTTAGGATCTATGAACTCCGATGCAAAGCCCACAAATATAAAAGCAGACAAAGCAAACAATTGAAAACAAAGGTGATCTAAGCCCTAAGGTTACTCCACTTTTAAAAGGTCGTCCCCAGCAGAGTCGCCAGTTCTGTGATACGGTGGGAGAACTGACTAGTGTTTTGCGTTTGTATTCGCAAATGTTGCGGTTAGCAAGAGTCGCCACCGACTTTTTATTTTATCCTAAGGAAAGGTTAAAAAGCACAGCAAAAACCTTTTGAGATGTTTTCTTGGGTTCGGGGAGTAGATTATAGAAAGGGAAGGTATTAGCACCCTTTCTATCCATGGTTATCCATGGGCTCTTAGTTACTTGCTTTAGATCACTTGCCTTTTGTTTTCAATTGTTTTAAATGGTGCTTGAGTGTGTGGGTTTTGAAAATGTTTTGAAAATATGCCAATGTGGTGGCAACCTTTGTAATGATCCATGTGGGGATGTATACAAAGATGTATGTCTTTTGAAAAGTTTTCATTTGTTTTTTTGAAGGTTGTTTTGAAAGTGTAGTGATGTGTGATTTTGAAATTTGGCAAGTGTTTTGTTTTGCAAGTTTGATTCAAGTAACTAAGAGGTTATCTACTCCTTAATTTCTCAAAAGATTATTGTTATGTTTTAACCCTTTTAACAAGTTTGTTCCACCATTGTATTTGGTGGACAACCTTGTGTTAGGATGTGAAAGGGACAGGCGCGGGTCATCGTTTTAGACCATAATTGCAACGGCGTTAAATGTCTTTGAGAAATTTCTTTAAGGGACTTGATCATTTGTTTTTGTTTGTTTTGAAAAGTTTTGTCGAGGGACTATGATCATTCAAATTGTTTGCTTTGCCCAAAGAAGTTCAACATGCAATATGGCCCATTTATTTGAAGGCAACAAGTGGAAAACCCTAGGGGGTGCAAGTGTGATTTGTGTGTCCATTTTCATGCTTGTTTATCTTGTATTAGGTCAAACTATTTTTTATCGTTTTTTCGCATACAAACCCTAATTCTAACATGTTATCATTAGAAAGCAATAAAGTGCGAAATTAAAATTACTAAGCTATTACAAAACCAAATATGGGAAGGGGGTACAAATGTTCAAATGGGGATATTGACAAGAATTTAAATCTACATTATTACATCATTTTGAATATTTGCAATTTAGATAATGTACAAAAATTAAATAAAAGTGCAAGATGCAAAAGAAATGTTTTGTATATGTATGAAAAAAAATATTATTTATGTAAAAGAGAAAAGAAAAATAAAAATGTATTATTTTTTGGAGTATTTTGAATTTAGGGCAAAAACCCTAATTTTTAAAGAAAATGCATTATTATCTAATTTAATACAACTATTTATTTGTTATTTATAAAAATAAAATAATAATGAAGTATATTATGAAAAAAAGTATTTTTGTATCAAATATTAATAAAGTGAAAAATTCAAGTATTTTCATATTTTATCTTAAATATATTAATAAACATATATATATACATATATTAATTTCTTAAATGTGCATTATACACAAAATAAATATTTATTTAATATTTTAATAGAATAAGTAAAAAGAGTATTTTTTGTGTGAAATATTTTCAGAAGGTAAATGAAAATAAAAATGTATTTACACTATTTTTTCTATTTATTCTAAAAATAGTATATATATATATATATATTTATATGCAAACAAAAGAAATAAATCAAATAAATATGCCATATATTCAAAAAATGATGGAAAAAATATTTTTAATTTTTTAATGCCATGAGAAAAAATAAACAAAGTCAACAAAAAAAGAAAAAGTCAAAAAGAGTCAAAAATGAAGCCAATGGGCTCAGGGGGTGTAAACATGGAAATAGGGTGTGAAAAGAAATAACACAAAAGCCCAGCCCAATGATCATTGTCTTCAACCTCCAGCTCAAACATTTGAAAAACGCGCGCCCCTGTTCTTCAATGTCTAACTCCTGATTCTTGGCTTTTCAGCAAAAACTTATAACACAAGAAATGTTCAGCATGAAGAGACGGTTCTAACCATGTATGGAACTTGACCTAACTCTCTAAGACGAGGGAGAATTTCTCCTCCCCCAAATCCTAACCTAATTTTTCTACCATTTTCAAACTCCAAATTCTCTCTACTCAGGCAAAAGAAATGAAATGTAAAGATATGTACATGTTCAGGGCTATGAGTAGGACCTTATTTCTTCACAAACTTAAGACTAAAGATGCATGATAAGAGAGATACGAGTTCAAAGTTTTACCTGTGCAGTTGAACTTCTATGTGGAGAATGAGGGACTTTCAGTGCAATGTAATGATTGGAAAAGCTTCCTTGAGGTCCAGGGATGCTTTTTCAATGCTCACTTTGTCTTGAACCTTCTTGTATCAAGCTGCAGAACTTCAACTGCAAAAGGAGAAATTAAAAATGGTGGAAACTGTTAGAGTGATTACAGATCAGGTTTTAGGCCATGGTTAGTTTGCATATGTTGTATGGAAGGTGTATGAATTGATTTTGGTGAGAATGCTCGAGAGAAATGGGAGTTTGCACTCAAACTGCAGAGGCAACTCTGTTTTTGCAGTTTGAGGATGATTCTGAGATGGAGGATGTTTTGGAGGGCAAGGGCTCGTGTGTTAGCTTAGATATGGTCTATGGAATATGTTTGATAACTTCTCTCTTGTGTTTCTAAGCTGAGATGAGATATGGCACAAGTTATGCAATGTTACTTGAAAATGAAGCAAGCAAAGGTCACTTTGTGTTTTAGGTCAGTAGGGGCCTCTAATCCTGCTGCATAAGCCTCTCTTGATCAGAGCAATTTGCCCATAATCTTGTGCCCATGAGATCTTGCTTGTACTTGCTTGATTTGCAATTGGACATAAAGTTAACCTTTTCAAAAATGGAAAGTTCACTTTATCTAGTTTAGGATCAATCCATTATGCAATGTTAGAACACAAAGAACATGGCCTTGGCACAATGAATAAGCATTAAATTATTGAGTATGGAATGGTTCAAGGACCTGTAATCAAGCATAAAGCAAGCTAAACTCAGATTTGCAAGTTTATGAACATGCTTTGATGAAGAACAAAAGTGAATTTTTGCCAACTTGTGAAATTCGAATCTCTCAAGTTATGAGGTTATTTGATGAGTTCTTGGACATTTTGGAAAGCTTGGAATGTGTACTACAATCCATCTTTGAAATGAAAATCAAAATTCCAAGTGGAAGGGTATGAAAAGTGGCCTTGAAGTGGGGTAGAAAACCTTGTCAAAATAGGTTAAATTTCACTAAGTTAAAAATGGTTTAGTGCCCTTATTCAAAAAATTATAACTTGAGATACAAGCTTCAAATGAGAAAACTTTGTGAATAAAGGTTGTAGATTATGCAACAAGCTACAACTTTCATGTTTTGACTTTTGTTTGAATCCAAATGGATCTTGGTGAAAAGATGGGGTAAAGTTGGGAAAAAATTAGGGTTTTTCATAACTTAGAAAAATTATAAGTTATGAAAAATTCCATTTTCTAACCCTAATTTGCATTTTGTGATTTCTTGGTGAACAAGTTTCATGATTTGGCATGTTTTGATGAAAAATGAATCTTGACTCTTGATTTTGACCAAAAAGTCAAAGTTTGACTTTTCAGTGTACAGTCAAAATTGATCAATTGACTGGGAAATTCAACTGTCAATCTTGTGTACTTGGGATCTTTTGAGCTTGTTGAGCATGTCAAGATAATTCCATGGGGTCCTTGAGTCCATATGGGAACTTGGTTTGTCATTGGTTAGGTCAAACAGTCAAAAATTGCCTTTGTGCAGTCAAAACCCTAAAAATGACCATTTTGCCCTTTTAGTGATCTGATCAAATTTCTTGTGGAATTGTGATCCAAACTTGACCAAATGGTCCATATGAGTTCATAATGTTGATGAGGATCAAATTTCATAAGATTTGACTGTCAATTGGCCACAGTTGACTTTTTCCCCAATACAGTTGATTTTTAGGTCAACTGTCCAATTGACTGGGCAAAACTTGGAATCAAGACTTGAAACTTGGTATAGGTAAACTTGGGGGTCCAATATGAAGCATGAAAGTCATCTTAGGCATTTTAGGTCAAAACATCCTTAGGAAAACACAAACCCTAATTTGAGTCCACAGTGCAAGGAGAAGTCCTGAGCATAGGGAACCCTAACTGAATCTTAATCTTCAAAGGTCTTGTGATGAGAAAATGTTGAGGAAATGGGAGGGCAAATTTTGGGGTACAACAGTTGCCCCTGTTCAATCTTCTTGAACCTGAAGAGTTAGATTGGCAAGTTTGCCTTTCGTGACTCGAGGGTAAAAGGAGATTGGACACTAGAGTGCCCGGAAATTTGCACTCGCATGCTGGAGTCTCAACAATGTGGTGTCGGGAATGGGCTTATAGATGCCATTTGGAGAGGTGGTAGATAGGGAGATGGGCTTATAGATGCCATTTGGAGGTGTTGATCGCACAAGAGATTCCTTAGCGAGAACTTGTGTGTTTTGAGGAAGGAGGATGTTTTCCTGGCTTGTTACAGGTGTTTGATCTTCAGTCTCCTTATGCAGATATGCCCTGGCTAGATACAGGTATCGAATCTACAGTTAGTTGCTCACAGATGTGCCCTGGCTGGATACAGGAGTCGAATCTGGAAATAGTCGTTAATAGATGTGTCCTGGCTGGATACAGGAATCGAATCTGCGAACTCTTCAGACGTGCCCTGGCTAGATACAGGAATCGAGTCTGGAAACGTGGTCAACAGATATGCCCTGGCTGGATACAGGAATCGAATCTGGAGATGTTGTAGTTGATAGATGTGCCCTGGCTGGATACAGGAATCGAATCTTCGAACTTTTCAGACGTGCCCTGGCCAGATACAGGAATCGAGTCTGGAAACGTGGTCAACAGATATGCCCTGGCTGGATACAGGAATCGAATCTGGAGATGTTGTAGTTGATAGATGTGCCCTGGCTGGATACAGGAATCGAATCTTCGAACTTTTCAGACGTGCCCTGGCCAGATACAGGAATCGAGTCTAGAAACTGATCACTCTCAGATGTGCCCTGGCTAGATACAGGTATCGAATCTGGAATTGTGACAGTTGAAGGTAGTTGTTTTTGAGATTGTCTTTATCCTGAAAAGGCAAAAAACGTAAGTTGTATGCAATGTCATGATGTATGATATGCATGATGTCATGATATTCAACATGAGATGTCGTTGTATGCGCTTTATAATATATGTAAGCAAGATGTATGAAAATGTGAAATGTTCATGGATGTAATTTCGCCTTAGGAAAATAAATCCTTGACGATCGGCCGGAGAATTACTCTGTGGAAGAGATACTTGGCCGAAGTTTTGATGCGAGGCCTGTTGAGGACTTTAATGATGGATTCCGCTGGGGATAATGATGATAACTCCGCTGGGGATCACCAAAGATAAACTCCGCTGGGGAATAGGAAGAACTTTGCCGAGGGCGATCTTCCGTGGCAGATAGCTGAGGATAACCCAGTTATAAGTCCTTGTGAGGAAATAACTCTAAATAAAACTCGGGAGAGACATCCGTATTCTGCAGGGGATAAGCTTCCAGAATCTACTGGGGATGAGCTTTAAGACCTGCCGGGGAATGTTGTGTCTGTTCAGGATCGACGGGGAATCAACTCCGCTTGGGGAAAGTATTGCTGAATCTTGTTTTTTTTTCTCTGTGGGGACATTGAGATGATCTGGCTACCTTCTTCAGTTGACCCTACCTTGGTGCCTTGGCGGACAAAACAAACAGACTGCATTAAACAACTTCAATTGCCCCTGTCTCTGATGTCACCTGTAATCAATCTCTTGTTCCATATGCAAATATTTATGAATTAGCAATTTAATGTCAAATGCATATATCAAAAATGAACATTGGACGTTCTTCGCAAGACAAAACAGAAAAAGGAAAACAATGGTAATTTGTATGGACAAGTGAATTTGTATTGATTTAAACTTTGTCTGTGAATAGGCGTTTTTTGTACAAGAGGCTGACATCCTAGTAAGAGGATATCGCGAAATAGTATAGAGTTTACAATTTTGAAAAAAAGGAAACAAAACAGCTATGTGAACAATCCCACTGGGCTCCAACTCTGCTATTGCCTTTATGTCTTCGAACATCTCATCGCCTTGCTGCCTAGTTGAAGATGAAGCTGATTGGTCGATGCCGAAACCTGGAGCCAGATAGTTGATGCCGAATTCCGGATGCGAAGTGATTCAATGAGACATAGTGTTACGCTTTTATCCCTAACTTTTGCCTGGACCGCCCTTTCGGGCTTTCAGTCCATCGGGATACCCATTTTTGCCCAAGCCGCCTTTTCAGGTTTTCGACTTGCCGGGTGTGCAGATTTTTATTCATTTCATCCCTTATTTTTGCCCGTACCCTTTTGGTTCGCCGGGAAGCCCTTATTTTTGCCTAGGTATGTCAACCTAGCGGGTCTTTTATTTATGCGTAGTATTTTTTCACTATGTCTGCATTGGCGGGGTGAGGAAGGTCGTCACCATCCATGGTGGTTAGGATCATGGCTCCTCCTGAGAACACACGTTTAACCACAAATGGCCCTTCGTAAGTAGGGGTCCATTTGCCCCGGGGATCACTTTGAGGAAGGATGATGCGTTTGATTACCAGGTCCCCAACTTGATACTCTTGCGGTCTGACTTTCTTGTTAAATGCCCTGATCATCCGTTTCTGATACGTTTGACCATGACAGATAGCAGTGAGCCTCTTTTCGTCAATCAGATTTAATTGATCAAGTCGAGTCTGGATCCAATCATCTTCATTCAAGTCCGTATCCTTCATTATTCGGAGAGAGGGTATCTGGACTTCAATTGGCAAGACTGCCTCCATGCCATAGACCAAGGAGAAGGGAGTTGCCCCGGTTGACGTCCTTGCTGAGGTACGGTACCCATGAAGAGCGAACGGTAACATCTCGTGCCAATCCTTATAGGTCACTGTCATCTTCTGCATAATTTTCTTGATATTTTTATTGGCTGCCTCTACAGCCCCATTCATCTTCGGTCGGTAGGGAGAAGAATTGTGGTGCTGTATCTTGAATTGTTCACAGAGTTCAGTGATCATTTTGTTATTGAGATTGGTACCATTGTCCGTAATGATTCTTTCTGGGATGCCGTACCGACAGATCAGATTATGCCGGATGAAACGTGCCACGACGCTCTTGGTTACTGTGGCATAGGAAGCTGCCTCAACCCATTTCGTGAAGTAATCGATTGCCACCAAGATGAAGCGATGCCCATTGGATGCCGTTGGTCGGATTTCACCGATCATATCGATGCCCCACATTGCGAAAGGCCAAGGTGCCGTCAGGACGTTCAGAGGAACCGGCGGGATATGCACCTTGTCAGCATAGATCTGGCATTTATGACAAGTTCGGGAGTGTTGGTAACAATCGGCTTCCATTGTGGACCAGAAATATCCTGCCCGAAGGATTTTCTTAGCCATGGTGTGTCCACTGGAATGTGTTCCAAATGTGCCTTCATGTAATTCCATCATAATTTTCTCTGCTTCAGCCTTATCCACACAACGTAGCAGAGTTGAATCATGATTCCGTTTGTAGAGAATGTCGTTGCTGAGGAAGAATTTTGCAGCAAACCTCCTCATGAACTTCTTATCATTGACAAATGCACCTTCAGGGTATTCCTGAGCTTCCAAGTACCTCTTCACCTCATGATACCAGGGTTTTTCAATAACCTTCTCAGCCTCGAGCTCGCAGCAGTACGCCGGTTCATCCAACTTCCAGATAATGATTCGGGGAGCCTCATTGTCCCATTTAACTTTGAACATTGAAGACATCGTAGCTAGGGCGTCCGCTAGCTGATTCTCCTCTCTATGGAAGTGCTCAAAAGTTATCTTTTCAAAGTGGGGAAGCAAAGTCAACACATACTCTTTGTAAGGAATAAGATTCGGGTGTTTCGTATCCCACTCGCCTTTGATCTGATTGATCACGAGAGCGGAATCTCCGAAGACACTTAGAAATTTTATCCTTAAGTCGATTGCAGCTTGTAAACCCATGATACATGCCTCGTATTCTGCCATATTGTTGGTGCAGCTGAAACATAATCGGGCGGTGAGGGGAGTATGAGTTCCTTTGGGAGATATGATTACAGCGCCGACGCCGTTACCCAAAGCATTGGAGGCTCCATCAAAATGCATAGACCATAGGGATCCTTCCTCAGGTCCTTCATCCGGTCCAGGTACTTCACAGTCCGTTACCACCATGATGTCTTCGTCCGGAAAATCAAAGTTCAATGATTGGTAATCGTCCACAGGTTGGTGTGCCAAATGATCTGCCAGTACACTTCCCTTAATTGCTTTCTGAGTTGTATACTGGATGTCATATTCTGTCAAGATCATTTGCCATCTTGCTATTCTTCCAGACAGAGCGGGCTTTTCAAATATGTACTTGATGGGATCCATCTTTGAAATCAACAAAGTAGTGTGAGTCAGCATATACTGTCTTAGCCGGCGAGCAGCCCATACAAGAGCGCAGCAAGTTTTCTCAAGCAGTGAGTAACGAGACTCACAGTCGGTAAACTTTTTGCTCAAGTAATAAATAGCGTGCTCTTTTCGGCCAGACTCGTCATGCTGCCCCAGCACACACCCCATTGAATTATCAAGCACTGTCAAGTATAGTATCAGAGGTCTTCCTTCCACCGGTGGCATAAGAATGGGTGGCTCTTGGAGATATTCCTTTATCTTTTCAAGGGCAGCCTGACATTCATCATTCCAGCGTACTACTTGATCTTTCTTCAGTAATTTGAAGATTGGCTCACAAGTAGCAGTTAGATGTGAGATGAATCGGGCAATGTAATTTAGTCGTCCCAGGAAGCCTCTGACTTCTTTCTCTGTCCTTGGAGTCGGCATCTCTTGTATGGCTTTTACCTTGGCAGGGTCCACCTGAATACCCTCATCACTTACAATGAAACCTAGCAATTTTCCGGATCTTACCCCAAAGGTGCATTTGTTGGGATTCAATCTTAACTTGTACAACTTGAGTCGATCAAACAACTTCCTCAGATGGTCAAGGTGCTCCTCCTCAGTTTGAGACCTCGCAATCATGTCATCAACGTATACCTCAATCTCATGGTGGATCATATCATGAAATAAAGCAACCATGGCACGTTGATAGGTTTCCCCAGCATTTTTCAATCCGAATGGCATGACCTTATAACAGAAGGTGCCCCACTGAGTCACAAAGGTAGTCTTCTCCATATCTTCTGGAGCCATCTTGATCTGATTATACCCTGAAAAACCATCCATGAAGGAGAACACCTTGTGTTGAGCTGTATTGTCAACAAGGACATCAATGTGAGGTAGGGGAAGTCATCCTTGGGGCTTGCCCAGTTCAAATCCCTGTAGTCAACACACATTCTGACTTTACCGTCCTTCTTCGGCACTGGCACCACATTGGCAACCCACTGAGGGTAAGAAGTCACTGCAAGGAACCCGGCATCAAACTGTTTCATAACCTCGGCCTTGATCTTTTCAAACATCTCTGGACGCATCCGTCGGACTTTTTGCTTTACCGGAGGGCAATCTTCCTTGGTTGGCAGGTGGTGAACTACAATGTCGGTATCCAAACCAGGCATATCTTCATAGGACCAAGCAAAAATTTCCATGTAGTCTTGTAGCATCTGGATCAATCGTTGCTTCACGCTGAGCTCTAGATTGGCACCAATCTTGACCTCTTTCCTATCTGTCTCAGTACCCAGGTTAATTGTCTCCACCGGCTCTTCATGTGGTTGAATAGCTCTCTCTTCCTGGAGGAGCAGTCTTGCGAGTTCACCAGGCACTTCGCAATCATCTTCACCTTCGTCTTCGGCCAAGTTGATCGGATTTTCGAAGTCATAACTGGCGGTAGTAGAGCTGTTACCAGTGAGATCCAGAGTGGATTGAAACCTGTATAAGTGAGTGTGTGTAAATATAGCTGTTTTGCAATATATATAACACAGAAAGGAAAAGAGCACAAGATTTGAAATGCAACAAACGTCCAATGTTTTGATTGATGATATATGAAAATGTCATACAAAAAGCCCTCACAAATGGAGCTACGATGCCCCGGGTAGGACACCGAGCCAACAAAGTTTTAACATATTGTTTGTTACAAATTGGGAAATCAAAAGAAATCAATTACTGCGTGACAAATGTGATAGGGGTAAAATCCTTTGCCGTCCAGTTGCTTGGTCCGTTGCTGGTAGTCGGGTAGATCCAACTGTCAAACTCTGCTTCCTCCACATCCTCCTCGATAGCATTCACCCTTGAGCTGGAGATAAACATCGGAGCCTTTCTGATCTTCTCTTTGCGCACAGCCTTCTGAGCCTCCGCAGTAAAGCCTAGCCCAAACTTGTCGTTCTTCTGAGTGAAGTCAGGAAGCTGACCCCAGTTTGCACAATTGCCTTTCTGAACCACAGCCCGGGCATCCCTTAGGGAAGCCATCTTCAAGGAAACATTCTCTTCGACCGCCGTCTCTGCTGCTGCTGAAATTGGATGTACCTCCTCGAAATGCTGAAAGGGGGTTTCAATAAACTCCCCATCCATCTCAATGTATCTGAAGGAATTCAAATGGCTCACCATATACTCCTCTTCTCCTTGCACAGTGACGATCTTCCCCCTGACGGGATACTTCAGCTTCTGGTGCAAGGTGGAGGTCACTGCCCCAGCTTTATGGATCCAAGGTCGACCCAGTAGGCAAGAGTACGATGGACGTATATCCATCACATAAAAAATAAAGTCAAACACTTGAGAGCCCACACGAATAGGGATGTTAACCTCTCCATGAACCATCCTTTTTGAACCGTCAAAGGCCCTGACGATGATATTGCTGGGCTTCAATTCCAGGCCTTCATAATCCAGACGATCTAAAGCCTTTTTCGGTAGAACATTCAAGGAAGAACCAGTATCCACCAACACATGCGCCAGAGTAGTGCCCCTGCACTCGATAGAGACATGCAGGGCATCATTGTGGTCTCTTCCCTTCGCGGTCAGGTCAGCATCTGAAAATCCCAAGCCATTGTCTGCTGTCAGATTCGCTATGCAATCAGTGAACTGGACTGCAGACGTCTCCTGCGGCACATGGGCCGTCTTGAGAAATGAGATCAAGGCCTTAGCATGGGCCTCGGAGCATAGCAGTAAGGAGAGCAGGGAGATCTTGGAGGGCGTATGCCCCAGCTGCTCGACAACACTGAAATCACTTTTCTTTATTATTTTCAGAATCTCCTCCATTTCTTGTCGGGAGGCCTCAGCATTTACGGGTATTGGTGCCTCCATCCGGGCAGGCTCTTCTTCAATCCCTTTGCCCCGAGCATTTGATGACTCGGCAGCAGGGGAAACAACTTGATCATCAACAGTAACGGGTATACTTGTAGGTTTTATAAGGAGGGGTTTTCGAACAGCGGGCGGTGCAATGTCAGGCGAGAAGAGCCTGCCACTGCGGGTAACTTTGGCTGGACCAGTGATATCGCAGATACTGGCACCAACGTCGAATTCTTGTTTGATCCCATTCACATACACGTCTGCCCCATAATGCCAGGGGACAGCTTTATCAGATACGTAGGGGAGAGGCCCTGGAACAGTAATAATCACAGGTGCAACAGTCATGATTTGAACAGGCTTCTTCGGGGGAGCCTTGATTGGATTTTTGAAGATGGTAACCACAGAAATTTCTTTTATCGGAACCAACTGAACAGCAGACTTCTTGAATAGAATCTCCTTGGTATCCATTAGTCTTTGGACGCCTAATCTCAACAAGGGACAACCAGATGGGGAAACAGCACAGAACAGGCAACCTTCACTGCAACCCGGAAATAAGCCGGCCCGCAGTAGGTTCTTCTTGACAGTCTTCAGAGGGGTAACAACTTCATCTACCGAAACAGCATACATTTCTTCCTCAATGGCATTTACTCTATGCTGGGGCATAGGAGCAGTTACAACATTTGGTCTTTCCGGTGCTTCAAACTGAATTTCCTTTGCGTCGATCAGATCTTGCACTTTGTTTCTCAGGGCCCAGCAATCATCAGTAGTGTGCCCGGGACTATCAGAATGATAAGCACACCGGGCATTTGGGTTATACTTAGGAGACGCAGTGTTGACGACCTTAGGAGCTTCTTTGAGGGTCACCAGGTTGGTGGATAACAGTTGGGGTAAAATTTGAGATAAGGTCATACTCAGCCGAGTATACTGCCTCTTGGGCCTTTCGCTTCTTTGTTGATTGTACTGCTGAGGAGCAGCAACAGGTTTTGAGATGACCAAAGCATTGACGGCTTAGCGACCTTCGGGCTTGATTTTTCTTCTAGGACCGTAGACGGCACTTGCTTCTTTCTTAAACGGCCTCTTCTCAACACTTATGGAGGCAGCCTTTTGTATCTTGCCTGACCTGATGCCAGCTTCAATTCTTTCTCCTGTCAATATCAAATCTGTAAACCCAGCGGAGGAGTTACCAACCAAATGATTAAAAAACGGACCAGACAATGTCCCTAGGAACATATCAACCAGCTCTCGATCAGTCAATGGAGGCTGCACCCTGCCAGCCAAATCTCTCCATTTTTGAGCGTACTCCTTGAACCCTTCACCCGTTCCTAGAGACATACCCTGAAGTTGGGTACGCGTAGGAGCGAGATCAGAATTGTATTGGTATTGTCTGTAGAATGCGGTTGCCAAATCTTCCCAGTGCCGGATGCTGGCTCCATCTAATTGGTAGAACCATTCAAGCTGTGACCCCGAGAGGCTATCTTGGAAGAAGTGAATCCAGAGGTTCTTATCTGCCGTGTAAGGTTGGATTTTCCTTACGTACGACCTTAGATGCAGCTTCGGGCAGGAGACCCCATCATACTTGGCGAAGGCAGGCGCCTTAAACTTGTGTGGAATTACTACCCCAGAAGATAACCCCAAATCTCCGAAATCCAGTCCCGGCACATTCTGAATTTCCATGGCGCTCAAGCGGTCCTCCAATTGCTTGTATCTGTCAGCAGCAGGTGGGTATTGTTCGTCATTATAGTCCGTCTCGTTGTCGGAGACTGCGGGACTAGGAGCTCCTCCCCCTTGGGGACTGTTTTTCTCAGCAGAAGAAGTATTTGGATCAGCTTCATTATGGAGTGTGTTCCCAAATCTGCGTCCGGTGTTGAACAATGCAGTCCTCTTTTTCTTCTTCTTCTTCAGGAGTAGAGTCTTCAACTCTTGCTGACCTTGGGCTAGGCTTAGGACCATTTCTTGAAACTGTGCACTTTGGGCCTGAATGGCCTTGATTGCCTGCTCGCTGGATGAGTCTGGATTCATGATGACTGTGCACACAAACAGCGAAGAAAATTAAGCAACCTGCGAAATAGGGTACCTGCTATGCATATGGTGCAATGGAATGCGTATGTTTTATGTTTTCAAAGACAAACAAGATTCAACTTTGTAGACAAAAAGGGAAACACACTTCATTAGATTAAAATTTTCAATTGTTCAACAATTTGCCCTTAGGCATTACAGGAATGAAAAATACGGAAAGGAAATAAAACTACAAAAGGAAACATCCACAGCTCATCAATGCTCCCATGGCCTCCTCTTTTCAGTGCTGATGTAGTTGTTCAGGACCCGTTCTTCCTCCAATTGCTTAGTCAGCCTCTGGATCTTCCGTTCCTGCTCGTTGAATTTTTCCCGATAGAAGTCCCGTTCTTCCTTTAGCTGTGCCCAAGATCTCTTCATGGTGTCAAAATTAGTAGGTATCTAATTTTTGAGCACGGATGCGGACCCATTTGCAATAGGGCTTCAATGGCAGAGAAGTCTTTGGTCCCAACTCATGTGGGTCGGCTTTGTGAATTCTGTCCCAAGCTCTAATGATTCCCTGGCGTAGTTTGTCACTGTCTGCCTGAAACTCAAAATGGAAGTGAGGAACCAGCAATTCATGAGGCCCATCTCCTCTGGCTCTTCCAAACTGTCGGAGAGCTAAGCATGGATTGTAAGAGATTCCTCCTTGGATACCAATCAGCGGAACATTAGGGTATTCTCCGCAACGGTCAATAACAGCTACCTCATCCAAACCTCTGAGAGTCCAGGTGATGTCATTATCGGTGAGAGACATTAACCTCCGAGCCCAACCTTTTCCTTCTTCATTCTTCAGCACGAACTTAGGAAGGTGCGAAATAAACCACCTTACTAGCAAAGGAGCACAACACCACGGAGTTCCCCGTTTTCGAGCAGTACGAGCATAGAGTTGTTGTAGAATATCACCCAAAAGAGTGGGTACCGGATTCCGAGACATGAAGATCCTTATGACATGGATACTGATAAAGGTGTCAGGGTTGGGAAACAGTACCAGACCATAGATCAAAAGAGCTAGAACATCCTCATATGCCTTGAAGTCCAAGTCATTCCAGAAATCATTAGCCTTGCCAACCAGAAATTTGACCAAAAAGCCCTTGATCCCATTTCTAGTTTCCTAGTTGGACAATACCTCTTCTTTGGTCAAGGGGAGAATTGCAGCAATCTCTTCAGGCCTAGGAGTCTTTTCCAAACCAGTGAATGGAGTTTGTTCCAAGACAGGAATCCCAAGCAAATAAGAAAGTTCTTCCAGGGTAGGAACCAGCTGGAAGTCTTGGAAGGTGAAACAGTGATGCAGAGGGTCATAAAACTGGGTCAGAACACTTATCAGTTGTTGGTCCCATTTTGCAGTGATCAAGCCAAGGAGAGAACCATGTCTGTTGATGAAAGAAGAAGTGTTTAGAATCCTTCCAACCAAATCCTTGAGTAAAACTGGTGGTTGAACAAAGTTGAGCCGAACAGTATTTCTGCGCACGGGTATCATGATGTCCTACAAAACAGAGCAAAGATGAAACCTTTTTGTCTTTGAAATGGGTTAGTCCTTTATACAGGATGCATGCAATGGTATGATGGCATGACGCTATGATGAAACACACCACAAGTATTCACATAGGCAAATAAGGCACACAAGTCACACAAGACACCCTTAGATTTCAGGCCAGCATGAGTTTCAGGTATTACCCTCTTTTGGTTTTGTTGGTTAAAACCTGTCCTATCAAAAGTAACCGGGTTCTAGAGGATCTCAAATCATTGGCTACCCTCAATCGGTCATAACTCCAGCATCGCAATCTTTTCTCGCGGCCAGAACCATCTCGAGAGTTTAGCCTCAATGAGTGTAGCATACTGCTACTGTCCTAATAGCCAAGTTGGTCAATTTAGGGTTCTAAGGTTGGTTGGTGTTTAATGACCCCTTAGAAGACCTATATTCTCCCCGTTACAACACAAGGGATATAGGTACAGACTAAGATGCCACACCAACGTAGCCACTGCTTCACCCATGTCGGTCTACGCCGGACAGGTCCCTCACAGATTATGCTACCTAAAAAGGGTATATCCCAGATCCGGGTTAGGATCTATGAACTCCGATGCAAAGCCCACAAATATAAAAGCAGACAAAGCAAACAATTGAAAACAAAGGTGATTTAAGCCCTAAGGTTACTCCACTTTTAAAAGGTCGTCCCCAGCAGAGTCGCCAGTTCTGTGATACGGTGGGAGAACTGACTAGTGTTTTGCGTTTGTATTCGCAAATGTTGCGGTTAGCAAGAGTCGCCACCGACTTTTTATTTTATCCTAAGGAAAGGTTAAAAAGCACAGCAAAAACCTTTTGAGATGTTTTCTTGGGTTCGGGGAGTAGATTATAGAAAGGGAAGGTATTAGCACCCTTTCTATCCATGGTTATCCATGGGCTCTTAGTTACTTGCTTTAGATCACTTGCCTTTTGTTTTCAATTGTTTTAAATGGTGCTTGAGTGTGTGGGTTTTGAAAATGTTTTGAAAATATGCCAATGTGGTGGCAACCTTTGTAATGATCCATGTGGGGATGTATACAAAGATGTATGTCTTTTGAAAAGTTTTCATTTGTTTTTTTGAAGGTTGTTTTGAAAGTGTAGTGATGTGTGATTTTGAAATTTGGCAAGTGTTTTGTTTTGCAAGTTTGATTCAAGTAACTAAGAGGTTATCTACTCCTTAATTTCTCAAAAGATTATTGTTATGTTTTAACCCTTTTAACAAGTTTGTTCCACCATTGTATTTGGTGGACAACCTTGTGTTAGGATGTGAAAGGGACAGGCGCGGGTCATCGTTTTAGACCATAATTACAACGGCGTTAAATGTCTTTGAGCAATTTCTTTAAGGGACTTGATCATTTGTTTTTGTTTGTTTTGAAAAGTTTTGTCGAGGGACTATGATCATTCAAATTGTTTGCTTTGCCCAAAGAAGTTCAACATGCAATATGGCCCATTTATTTGAAGGCAACAAGTGGAAAACCCTAGGGGGTGCAAGTGTGATTTGTGTGTCCATTTTCATGCTTGTTTATCTTGTATTAGGTCAAACTATTTTTTATCGTTTTTTCGCATACAAACCCTAATTCTAACATGTTATCATTAGAAAGCAATAAAGTGCGAAATTAAAATTACTAAGCTATTACAAAACCAAATATGGGAAGGGGGGTACAAATGTTCAAATGGGGATATTGACAAGAATTTAAATCTACATTATTACATCATTTTGAATATTTGCAATTTAAATAATGTACAAAAATTAAATAAAAGTGCAAGATGCAAAAGAAATGTTTTGTATATGTATGAAAAAAAATATTATTTATGTAAAAGAGAAAAGAAAAATAAAAATGTATTATTTTTTGGAGTATTTTGAATTTAGGGCAAAAACCCTAATTTTTAAAGAAAATGCATTATTATCTAATTTAATACAACTATTTATTTGTTATTTATAAAAATAAAATAATAATGAAGTATATTATGAAAAAAAGTATTTTTGTATCAAATATTAATAAAGTGAAAAATTCAAGTATTTTCATATTTTATCTTAAATATATTAATAAACATATATATATACATATATTAATTTCTTAAATGTGCATTATACACAAAATAAATATTTATTTAATATTTTAATAGAATAAGTAAAAAGAGTATTTTTTGTGTGAAATATTTTCAGAAGGTAAATGAAAATAAAAATGTATTTACACTATTTTTTCTATTTATTCTAATAATAGTATATATATATATATATTTATATGCAAACAAAAGAAATAAATCAAATAAATATGCCATATATTCAAAAAATGATGGAAAAAATATTTTTAATTTTTTAATGCCATGAGAAAAAATAAACAAAGTCAACAAAAAAAGAAAAAGTCAAAAAGAGTCAAAAATGAAGCCAATGGGCTCAGGGGGTGTAAACATGGAAATAGGGTGTGAAAAGAAATAACACAAAAGCCCAGCCCAATGATCATTGTCTTCAACCTCCAGCTCAAACATTTGAAAAACGCGCACCCCTGTTCTTCAATGTCTAACTCCTGATTCTTGGCTTTTCAGCAAAAACTCATAACACAAGAAATGTTCAGCATGAAGAGACGGTTCTAACCATGTATGGAACTTGACCTAACTCTCTAAGACGAGGGAGAATTTCTCCTCCCCCAAATCCTAACCTAATTTTTCTACCATTTTCAAACTCCAAATTCTCTCTACTCAGGCAAAAGAAATGAAATGTAAAGATATGTACATGTTCAGGGCTATGAGTAGGACCTTGTTTCTTCACAAACTTAAGACTAAAGATGCATGATAAGAGAGATACGAGTTCAAAGTTTTACATGTGCAGTTGAACTTCTATGTGGAGAATGAGGGACTTTCAGTGCAATGTAATGATTGGAAAAGCTTCCTTGAGGTCCAGGGATGCTTTTTCAATGCTCACTTTGTCTTGAACCTTCTTGTATCAAGCTGCAGAACTTCAACTGCAAAAGGAGAAATTAAAAATGGTGGAAACTGTTAGAGTGATTACAGATCAGGTTTTAGGCCATGGTTAGTTTGCATATGTTGTATGGAAGGTGTATGAATTGATTTTGGTGAGAATGCTCGAGAGAAATGGGAGTTTGCACTCAAACTGCAGAGGCAACTCTGTTTTTGCAGTTTGAGGATGATTCTGAGATGGAGGATGTTTTGGAGGGCAAGGGCTCGTGTGTTAGCTTGGATATGGTCTATGGAATATGTTTGATAACTTCTCTCTTGTGTTTCTAAGCTGAGATGAGATATGGCACAAGTTATGCAATGTTACTTGAAAATGAAGCAAGCAAAGGTCACTTTGTGTTTTAGGTCAGTAGGGGCCTCTAATCCTGCTGCATAAGCCTCTCTTGATCAGAGCAGTTTTCCCATAATCTTGTGCCCATGAGATCTTGCTTGTACTTGCTTGATTTGCAATTGGACATAAAGTTAACCTTTTCAAAAATGGAAAGTTCACTTTATCTAGTTTAGGATCAATCCATTATGCAATGTTAGAACACAAAGAACATGGCCTTGGCACAATGAATAAGCATTAAATTATTGAGTATGGAATGGTTCAAGGACCTGTAATCAAGCATAAAGCAAGCTAAACTCAGATTTGCAAGTTTATGAACATGCTTTGATGAAGAACAAAAGTGAATTTTTTCCAACTTGTGAAATTCGAATCTCTCAAGTTATGAGGTTGTTTGATGAGTTCTTGGACATTTTGGAAAGCTTGGAATGTGTACTACAATCCATCTTTGAAATGCAAATCAAAATTCCAAGTGGAAGGGTATGAAAAGTGGCCTTGAAGTGGGGTAGAAAACCTTGTCAAAATAGGTTAAATTTCACTAAGTTAAAAATGGTTTAGTGCCCTTATTCAAAAAATTATAACTTGAGATACAAGCTTCAAATGAGAAAACTTTATGAATCAAAGTTGTAGATTATGCAACAAGCTACAACTTTCATGTTTTGACTTTTGTTTGAATCCAAATGGATCTTGGTGAAAAGATGGGGTAAAGTTGGGAAAAAATTAGGGTTTTTCATAACTTAGAAAAATTATAAGTTATGAAAAATTCCATTTTCTAACCCTAATTTGCATTTTGTGATTTCTTGGTGAACAAGTTTCATGATTTGGCATGTTTTGATGAAAAATGAATCTTGACTCTTGATTTTGACCAAAAAGTCAAAGTTTGACTTTTCAGTGTACAGTCAAAATTGATCAATTGACTGGGAAATTCAATTGTCAATCTTGTGTACTTGGGATCTTTTGAGCTTGTTGAGCATGTCAAGATAATTCCATGGGGTCCTTGAGTCCATATGGGAACTTGGTTTGTCATTGGTTAGGTCAAACAGTCAAAAATTGCCTTTGTGCAGTCAAAACCCTAAAAATGACCATTTTGCCCTTTTGGTGATCTGATCAAATTTCTTGTGGAATTGTGATCCAAACTTGACCAAATGGTCCATATGAGTTCATAATGTTGATGAGGATCAAATTTCATAAGATTTGACTGTCAATTGGCCACAGTTGACTTTTTCCCCAATACAGCTGATTTTTAGGTCAACTGTCCAATTGACTGGGCAAAACTTGGAATCAAGACTTGAAACTTGGTATAGGTAAACTTGGGGGTCCAATATGAAGCATGAAAGTCATCTTAGGCATTTTAGGTCAAAACATCCTTAGGAAAACACAAACCCTAATTTGAGTCCACAGTGCATGGAGAAGTCCTGAGCATAGGGAACCCTAACTGAATCTTAATCTTCAAAGGTCTTGTGATGAGAAAATGTTGAGGAAATGGGAGGGCAAATTTTGGGGTACAACAGATGGCATCTACAAGCCCATCTCCAACAAGATTCTATTACCTCTCTAAATGGCATCTTTAAGCCCATTCCCTCAACTACACTTTGACGAGTGCAAATTTATGGGCACTCTAGTGTCCAAGCATCTTTTACCTTCGAGTCATGAACGGCAAAGCTCGCCAATATAACTCTTCAGGTTCAAGAAGATTGAACAGGGGAGGATGTTGTACCCCAAAATTTCCCCTCTCATTTATCAAGATTTTTCTCACAAGACTTCTTGGACTCAAGACAAGAATAGGGTTTGGTCAGCTCAAGACATCTCATCTTGCACTGATAACCCAAAATTAGGGTTTGAGTTTGCGCAAGTATTTTTGGACCATCAATGCTTCATGTGACTTTCATACATCATTTTGGACCCCTAAGATTGCTCATGTTAAGTTTCAAGCCTTGAACCACATTTTTGATCAGTCAATTGGATAGTTGACCTAAAAATCAGCTGTATTGGGGGAAAAAGTCAACCATGGCCAATTTACAGTCAAAGTTCATAATTTTTTATCCACATCAACATTTTAGACTCATATGTACCATTTCATCAAGTTTGGATCACAACTCCTCAAGAAATTTGATCAAATCATCAAAAGGGCAAAATGGTCAAAATTAGGGTTTTGACTGAGAAAGGGCAATTTCTTATTTTTAACCTAGTCAATGACCATTTGAGTTCAAACATGGTTTCAAGGGTTCAATGGCATCATCTTGACCTAATTACATGGTTCAAAAGATCTCAAGTTCATTAGATTGACAGATGAATTTTGCAGTCAACTGATCAAAAGTCAATTGTGCACTGAAAAGTCAAACTTTGACTTTTTGGTCAAAATCAAGTGCCAAGGGTCATAATTCATCAAGATATGTCAACATATGAAAAAATTTCACTAAGAAACTCAAAATTGAAAATTAGGGTTTTAATTTGAAAATTTTCATAACTTAGAATTTTTCTAAGTATGAAAATTTTCTTATTTTTTCCCAACTTTCCACCACTTTTTCACCATGATGAAATTTGATTCAAAGAAAACTTCCAACATGAAAGTTGTAGTCCTCCATGAAATATACAACTTTTCTTCACAGACTTTTCCCAAAAGATGCTTGGATCTCAAGTTATGAATTTGTGAATATAGGTCTATGAACTAAATAACTTAGTGAAATTTTGCCCTAATTTAGGCAGGTTTTGGACCCAACTTCATGGACATTTTTCACCTAGTTCCAAGAGGTATCTCAAAATTAATTTCAAATATGGATTATAGAGCACATTGCAAGCTTTCCAAAATGTCCAAGAACTCTCCAAGATCATTTTTGAGTAGGGAGAATCGAAGAAGGGAAGTTGGCATTTTATCACTATTGTTCAAGCCATTTTCACAAAGCATCAAGTTGCAAATCAGATCTATGATGGTTGTATATTGCTTTACAAGTCCTAAGATTTATTTAAACTCCATAATTAAATGCAAACTCATAAGCTAAAGGCTTTATCTTTGCTTTTGAAGCTTTGTACAAGATACATTTCAATTTTTGGCCAAAAGTGCACAATGCCATTTTCATAAAGGGCAACTTTTGCAACTTTGTCAATCTTGAGCCTTGGACCTGTCCCTTTGGTGCAAGAAATTTCTACAAGTCTCAAGCAATGTGTACCAACTCTTATCAGCCTTCAAGCAAGCAAGGACAAGCATGTAGCATTAGTCACTTCACTTTACTTCAAAAGCAAGAAAGTTGGTGAAAAGGTCTAAGGCTTGCACAGCTAGTGAAGAGCTGACTTTGTATCCATTCTATACAAGTATAAAAACTTGTCATAATGCATAGCACGATTGCTTGACACTAGAAACTCTCCAAAACTCAAAAAACTCCAAAATTCTGTCCAAACACTCAGAATCTGCAAAAGCATAGCCAACCAATTTTTGCCTCGTGCGTTTTGTGTTTAAACACTTGAAACATCTTATACATATCATACCAAAGCAATCCAAGCCATCACCCTGGTTCTGTAACCCCTGTTTCAGCATCCACCATTTTCACTTTGGAAGCTTGCAGCTTGACTTGTCCAGAGGTTTCCAGCCATCCTCAAAGCAAGATAAGCATTGGATTAGCTTCAGGGAAGTTCAAGGAAGCTCCAACAATCCTCAGGCCTCCATCAAAGTCCCTACATTGCTCTACTCGAATCCAGTTGAAAGAGGTATATTTCTTAAACTCTATCTCTCTGAATAGGCATCCTCAAGCCACGATTTGTGAAGAAAAAATATAGTCTTTATCATAACGAAGTTGTACATATGCATACTTTTCATTTATATTAACTATGCTGAGAGAATTTGAAGATTGAATATGCTGAAATTTTTAGGTCACGAATTAGGGGTTCCAAAATTCTATCTGATCTTTGAGAGTTAGGTTACAAAATTTATATTGTTGGAATCATGAGCTCAAATGCCACATGTTTCATGTTATGAGTTTTTGTTTTTGTGCAAGCATGAGAGAGACGCAGGTTGAACTGGAAAACGCGCGCGCAAGGCTGGCCAGAGGACAGGGACGATGCTTCTGGGCTTTTTGGCGCCTAGCCTTTTTTGTTTTTGCTAATCCCACCCCCTGACATACTATTTACACCCCCTGGCTTATTTGTTATATTTTTCATATTTTTTCCATATTTTCATATTTATAGCTTTTATTTATTTTTTCTGAATAATGAAAATTCTAAAAATAATTTCTTTATTTTTTACAATTTTTTTTTTACATAGAAATTAATTTATTTGATTAAAATAGAACTTACTTTCTTAAATAGTTTGTAAATAATAAAAAAATACTACATATTTTTATTATATTGTTTATACACATAAAATATTTATTTTCTATACATATTTAATTTTTAATATTTAAACATAATATTATTTATTATTTTCTTATATAAAAAATGTGCAAAATAGTAATAGGAAACATTATTTTCTTTTAATTAAAAATTAGGGTTTCACCCCTCCAAAAATAATTTTATTTTTTCCTTGATTTTAGGGTTTAAATTAAATTATTTTCTCATACAAAAAACAAATACTAAAACATTTTTTTACATAAATACATTGCATTGCATTTTAAATATTTGTATATTTATTTAATTCGCGAAATATTCGATTGGGTTGTAATAATATTTTTAGGTTTATATTTGTGCAAAATCCCCATTCAAAACTTGTATCCCCCCTCCCATAATAATTGTTGTAATAGCTTAGTTTATTTTACGCAATTTATTGCTTTATATACTATGTTTAGTAACTAGGGTTTGCATGACAAGAATAAAAATCAAAGCAAAATAGAAAACCCTAAATGCAAGACAAAAGCATGAAAATGACACACTTTGCACACAAGCACCCTTAGGGTTTCTCCCACTTGGTTGCCTAAATAAAAATGGCCATGTTACGCATGCGAAGTATCTTGTCAAAACAAAACAAATATGAGATCATAGACCCTCGATGACGCTATTCAAGGTTGCCTAAAACAAAATGATCTTGGTCCCTCAAAAATTGCTAAGATACTTGGCAACATTGCTATCATGGTCATACGATGACCCACACCCGTCTCGTTTACATCCAAATATATGGTTGCTTACCAAATCAATGGTAAGTCAACAATGTCAAAGGAATAAAAATGCACAAGAAAGACATTTGAGTAGGTAGATAGCTTCTAGTTACTTGTTCAATTTCAAAACAATCCTTGCTATTTTCAAAAACAAACACACACACATTTCAAAACAACTTACAAAATATTGAAAACATTTTCAAAAGACAAACATCTTTGTATACATTCTTACGAACAAGAATCATTACAAAGATTGCCTAAACAAAGGCCTCTTTTACAAAATACTTTCAAAACCACACCAAACACCATTTCAAACAAAGAAAAGCAAGTGATCTAAACAAGTAACTAAGATCCCATGGAAAACCATGGATGAAAAAGGTGCTACCACCTTCCCTTTTCATAATCTACCCCCCGAACTCAAGAAAACATCTCAAAGGTCTTTCCTGTGCTTTTTTACCTTTCCTTTTGGATAAAAGAAAACTCGGTGGCGACTCTTGCTAACCGCGACATTTACAAACACAAACGCAAAACCTCAAGTCAGTTCTCTCACCGCATCACACTTGCAAATCCAAAGAGTTCCAACAGTTTTTGGCCTTCTCAAACAAGAACTTTGCTAGGAAACCCTTGACACCACTCCTTGTTTCCCAATTAGTTGTGATATCAGATGGTTGCAAGTGTAGAGCTTGAGCAATATCTTCTAGATTTGGATCTCTTTCTGTACCATTGAAAGGTAGTTGATTGAGGATGGGAATCCTCAAGAGTTGGTAGAATTCTTCCGAAGTCGACACAAGTTGATAATCGGGAAATGTGAAGCAATGGTGTAAGAGGTCAAAGAACTGAAAGAGAACATTTATCATATCTTCATATATGTTGGAGGTAACCAAGTTCAGTAGGCGACCATGTCTTTCAGTAAATGGAGAATTCTCAGGAACCCTTGATGCTAACTCTTTAAGTTGAGGAGGGATCCTTACGAGATTGATGAATGGTTTTCCTGCGAATAGAATCCATGTCCTACAAAACAGAACAAAGATAAATCCCAAAAATCCTTGAAATGGTTAGTGAATATGAGTATGATGTTATGATGTTTATGATGTTACGTACAAGTATATATATATATACAAACAAAGCAAACAAGTTCTTAGGTTTAGGCTTGTATGGAGTCTTATAGGTAAGTACCCTCTTGAAGTTTAGTTGGCTCAAACATATCCTAGTAATAGTAACCAGGTTCTGAGGAGCTCAATATCACCGGTTTATTTCTTTGGTCATTGTTTCAGCGCAAGCCTCTTTAATGGCGACCGAAATATCCCAAAAAACCAAATCTCAATGAGTGTAGTATCGAGTATATACCAACTTCGGACTGTACCAAAGTCGGTCATATCACTACGTCCTAATGGCCAAGTTGGTCAAGTAAAGGTTCTAAAATTTCGTTAGTGCTTCCTGACATCACTCAGTGGCCCCGTATTCTCCTTGACTATTCAAGGGCTACCGGTACCCATAAATATGTCGCACTAACGTAGCTATTTCTTAGACCGTGTCGGTATACCCCGCACAGTTTCCACAATGTATTGCTACTTACTTATAAGGTATCCCAAATCCGGATATAGGATTCAAACCCAAATAAAGAACTATAATATAAAGCATACAAGTCAAACAAAGAAAGCAAGTAAATGTGATCTAGCCCTAAGGTAACCCCACTTTTAGAATTTTCCCCAGCAGAGTCGCCAGTTTTGTGATACGGTGGGAGAACTGACTTGGTTGTTTTGCGTTTGATCGCAAATGTTGCGGTTAGCAAGAGTCGCCACCGACTTTTCTTTTATCCAAAAGGAAAGGTGAAAAAAGCACAGGAAAGACCTTTGAGATTATTTCTTGAGTTCGGGGGTAGATTATGAAAAGGGAAGGTATTAGCACCCTTTTCATCCATGGTTTTCCATAGGCTCTTAGTCACTTACTAGATCACTTGCTTTTGTTTAAAATTGTGCTTTGTGTGGTTTTTGAAAGTATTTTGAAAAGTCGCCATCTCTTAGGAAAACTTTGTAATGATTCTCGTTCGTAAGAATGTATACAAAGTGTTGATCTTTTGAAAATATTTTCAAGTTTGAAAGGTATTTTTGAAAGTGTTGGTGTTTGTTTTGAAAATATCAAGGATGTTTTGTTTTGAAATTGAGCAAGTAATTAGAAACATTCTACCTACTCAAAAGTCTTTCATATTTATTTCCTCTTTCCTTTGACATTGTTATCTTACCATTGATTTGGTGAGTAAACTTATCTTTGGATGTAAATGGGACGGACGTGGGTCATCGTATAACCATGATTAGCAATGTTGCAAGGTATCTTAGCATTTTTCTTTAGGGACTAATATCATTTTGAAAAGGAAACATAGATAGCATCATCGATGGACTATGATCTTGTATTTTTTTCTTGTTTTTGCTAAGATGCCTCACATGCATAACATGGCCATTTTTGTAAGGCAACCAAGTGGATTTACCCTAAGGGTGTTTGTGTGCAAGTGTATTGATTTTCATGCTTTGTTTAGTCTTTGATTAGGGTTTGCTACTTGTTGATTTTTATCTTCTCATACAAACCCTAATTACTAGCATATATATAAAGCGATAAATTGCGAAAAGTAAAATTACTACATTATTACATCATTAGGGGTGGGGTGTACAAATTGACAAATGGGGATTGTAAGAAAATAAACCTAATTAACTATTACAACCATATTGAATATTGTACAAAATTGAAATAAAACGCAAGAATATAAATGCAAAAAGAAATGATTTTTGTTGTTTTTATGAAAGGGTTTTGTCTTGACCTAATTAAAGAAAAAAGATTAATTAAAATTAAATAAAATTATCTTAAACTAATTTAAGAAAAGAAATTAATTTGAAAAGGATTTTTAGGGTTTTTTCTGAAAAAGGTTTTAAATTAATGAAAATAAATGAAGATTAATTAATTAAAATAACCTAAGTCCTAAATTAATGTTAATTAAGAAACAAGTTAGGAACTCTATGCATTGACTTTGTGATTAAAGCTTCTTTACAAGAATGGAATGGTTACTTTGTGTCATAAATGGAAAATTTACTTGGACAAAGCTTGAATCAAGTGGATAATAGCTCAAAAGCAAGTGTAATCTTCTGATTATGGAGAGATCTTGAGGTTTAGAGGCCTGCAAAGCAAGATTGTGCAGCATAGGTTTGAAATTGAATTCTTGTTCATCACAAAATGACTTGTAATTCAAGTGTGAAGACCCTAACTTCCTCTCTTCGATTCTCCCTGCTCAAGAATGATCTCAAGGAGTTCTTGGACATTTTGGAAATATTGTAATGTGCTATACAACCCCTATTTGAATCACTTTTGAAAATTCCCCTTGGAACTATATGAAAAAGTGCCATGAAGTTAGGTCAAAATCCTGACTAAAACTAGGGCAAAATTTCACTAAGTGTTCAATTTCAAGACCATGACTTTATGAATTAATAACTTGAGATCCAAGAATTTTTAGAAGAAGTTGTGTAAAGAAATGTTATAGATATCATGGAGATCTACAACTTTCATGTTGAAAGTTTCTTTTGAATCATCTTGCATCATGGTGAAAAATTGGCTCAATATTATGAAAAAACATGAAGTTTTAAACACTTAGAAAAATTTCTAAGTTAGAAAACTTTGACTTTTCAAAATGAAATATTGACTTTTTGATTTCTTGATGAATAAGTTCCATATTTTGACATGCTTTGATGAATTGTGATCTTGACATTGAATTTTGACCAAAAAGTCAAAGTTTGACTTTTTAGTGTACACTTAACTTTTCATCAGTTGACTGAAAATTCACTATCAATCCAATTGATCTTGAGCAATGTTTTAGGTCATTCCATTAGGTAAAAATTATGCAATTGAACTCTTGAAATCATGCTTCAAACCAATTGATAATTTGCTAGGTCAAAAATCAGAAATTGCCCTTTCTCAGTCAAAACCCTAATTTTGACCATTTTGCCCTTTTGATGATTTGATCAAATTTCTTGAGGAATTGTGGTCCAAACTCGATCAAATGACACATATGAGTTTATAATGTTGATTTGGATCAAAATTTATGAATTTTGATTGTTAATTGGCCATAGTTGACTTTTTCCCCAATACAATTGATTTTAGGTCAATTGCTCAATTGACTGAGCAAAAGTGTTATCCGAGGCTTGAAACTTGACATGAGAAATCTTGGGGGTCCATAATGATCCATGAAATTCATATGAAGCATTGAAAGATCAATTATCCTTGTGCAATCTCAAACCCTAATTTTGGTCATCAGTGCTTAAGGAGGTGTCTTGAGCTGATCAACCCTAGTGTAGTCTTGAACCAAGAGAGATCCTTGTGAGAAAATATTTGATAAATGAGAGGGAAAATTTTGGGGTACAACACATATGAACATGATTAACTGTTAACAAATATATGCATTAGAACAGGAATAAGCATTTACTCAAAACTCTAGGAGTTGGGATGACATTCAAGTTGTCCATAAACCTCCACAAATCCACTTCCATGAGATTATACCTACATAATAATCTTCACAAATTCATCTTCAATACATTCCCTGCAATTTCCATGACAAATTGCTCCAATGAATAAAATAATATGATCTTTTTCCTGACAATGTCACCCACCTACGAAGTTCCAATCAGTACAGTTCATGGAAGTTCCCTTCCCCAACTGAGTTTATTCCTCCAAAAACTCCTCTCCGACAGAACTTATTTCCTCAACAGAGTATTCCTCCGTCAACAGGGGTTTATTTCCCCAACAAGGTTTATTTCCCCAACAGATTATAGTCTCCCCAACTTGAGTCTATTCCTCAGACTACTACGAATCACCGGTAAAATTTCTCTCCCCAGTGAAGTCAACACTATCCCCAGAGAGCTGCTATAAAATCTGGAACCGAACCAAATATCAATCAACTTTATCCTCCCCAGATGAGTCGGAAGGTTATCCATCTCTTTTATCCCCAGTCAGGATATATAAGAATTAAATTCCCCAGACAAGTCGGAAGGTTATCCTTCTCTTTTATCCCCAGTCAGGGTATATAAGAATTTAACTCCCCAGTAGAGTGATGAACGATTAATGTTCCTAAACTCTTCTCCCCAAACAGAAGTCAACATTCCCCCAATGGATTTTCCTTAAACAGCAAAGCAGGAATCCCCAGCGAAGCATTCTAGACAAGATTGAAGATTACACGTGTTCTTCATCCCCAGCACCAGTCAGAGATTCATTCTCCCCAGCGAGTTGTCATACAGAATTGCTGATACACTTCAACAACATTTCACATTCATACATCATTTACAAACGTCATAGTATATATGCATACGAAATACATATGGCACAGTCTCATTTATTTTAAGAACATCATTACGCAATTCATTTTATACATCATGACATTGCATATAGCTAACTCTTTACCTTTTCAGGAAAGATCAATCAACAGACTAATATCATCGACAATTCTCAAATAGGTCCGAGATTAATTCCAGAAATAATAAGGGGGAACTATATATACAACCGAGCAAAGATTAACTCCCGAAACAGGACGGGGAAACTACTTTCTTTCTTTATGGTCAGATGAAGATCAATTCCCGAAACAGGACGGGGCGACTATCTTTATCACCAAGTGGTATGAACTCCCGAAACAGGACGCATTTACCAACAAAAACATATTGTAGATCGATTCCCAAAACAGGATGGGGCGACTATCTACATGACGAACACTTCCTTCAAAGACTTTTTCTGGCTCAGATTAAATCAACCATAGATTTATTCTGATACTTCTTCCAGTTAAAGACAAGTGCAAACATATTTTGGATCAGATTAAATCAAGCGTAGATTAATTTTGATACTTCTTCCAGTAGACCTTTTATGGCTTAGATTAAATCAACCATAGGTTTATTCTGATACTTCTTCCAGTTAAAGACAAAACAAACATCTTCTAGCTCAGATTAAATCGACCATAGATTTATTCTGATACTTCTTCCAGTAGACATTTTCTTGCTCAGATTAAATCAACCATAGATTTATTCTGATACTTCTTCCAGTTAAAGACGGGCGCAGACATCTCCTGGCTCAGATTAAATAAAGCGTAGATTTATTCTGATACTTCCTCTAGTTGAAGTCAAGCGTAGAATTAGTCTAATTTCTATCAATGGTTACTTTGGATGGCATCTATAAGGCCATCTCTGACAACTCTCTATCACCTCTCTAAATGGAATCTTTAAGCCCATTCCCAGTATTACATCAACCAACAACATTACTTGGGCACATGCGAGTGCAAATTTCTGGGCACTTAGGTGTTCAATCATCTTATACCTTCAAGTCACGAATGGCGGACATGCCAATCTAACTCTTCAGGTTTAAGAAGATTGAACAGGGGCAGGCCTCCATGTAAACTATTATAAAAAATCAGTTATTAGTTTAACAAACTATATAAAATAATAGTCATTATTAGTAATCTATGGTTAAGAATATTAAATCAGCTTCTTCGAAATGATCGATGAAAGTCCGATAGCTAGGTGCACAATGAAGAGGAGTCTTTTCGTAATCCATCTCATAGGCAGACCATCTAAAAATAAATAATAATTAAATGTTGTTCACATAGTAAATAAGTTTAAGACAAAAAAGTAGTTTCAACTTACTTGGTTTCATACGGAAAGTGAAATGGATTACGATTCCTAGGCTCTAGATTCGGCACCTTGACCATCCCCAAGCTTGTAGTAGTGTTGAACAATCGGCAAAATTATGAACTTCTTTTCTAGTCCATCTACACGGGTTTTGGTATAGATGCGATAAAACTACAGATCCTCAGTTGTATCTACCTATTTTATTAAAGTCAGCTAATAATGGTGAATATATAAGATGTGTTGTGTTACCATTAGTGTCAGGAAATAATAAACTAGCGAAAAGCAATAAAATATAAATTCTAGTTTTCTTATGAATGTGGTCGATGGTGGAATCTTCGTTCAAATCAAATGCATCATATTTTTCCTGGAGCAAAGTCATTTTAACGAATTGGCCCTTTCTAGCTCTTTCTGACAATTCTTCACCCAAGAGTTCTTGAGTTATGGATAAGTTGACATTTGTTCTCCCATTCACTGTCACACCGTTTACACGTAAACCCGTCAACATGTGAACATCTTCGAGTGTGACTGTGGATTCACCGGTAGGAAGATGTATTATATGTGTGTTTCTGGCAGCCATCTTTCACATAAAGCGAGAATAAATTTTCTATCAACACCATATGAGGTTATGTCGATAACGTGTCCAAAGCCCACTTGAATCAAATATGGATGGATCATTTCATCTACGGGCACATATGAGTGTGTACGAGGCCTAAACTTTTTCTCATTCTAAAAAAGAAAATAGTTAATGTTAGAGATGGTTAATATCGGAAGTATATTCTAACAATTTGAAGAAAAAAATTATACGTAAATATATTCAATACACTTACATATTGGAGTATGTTTGACAACGTTCCTCGATGATCCTCTCCATAAGTTAATAGAGACATTATATCAAGAGTGTAATTATGATGAGAAAGAGTGGATGAAGATTGATTTTGGTGTAGAATTATGGAAAACTGAATGGTATTTATAGAGAAAATACCAAGGAAAAAATATTTAATAGAAACAAGAAAATGGTTGGCAGAATTAAATTTGGCATGCATGGCTTTTGTACGTGAACTGTGCTGCATGCAGAGGCACAAAGGTTTCGCATCCCCAATGGATGGAGCCTTTGTTATTTTCTGACACACCGCGCATGGAACAGGTGGAAGTGTACATTTTTTGTCTGCCATCCGCACATACAATGGGCAGAAGAGAGTTAATTGGCTTGTCGACGATGCAGGTGCATTGGGAGGAGCCTTTACCCAAATAAATGCTTTCGCCTTCCCAATGGGCTGACCCTCTTATTGTCTAGTGTATTCGCGTCTGCAATGGGCGGATGTGTTGCTTTTATAATATTGACCATTACCCAGTCAATATTCCTACGAAATAATATTATTATATGTATGCAAAAGACAAAACATATATCATTTAAATGCAGCTCTTGTTCCTACAATTTTTCATCAACTCAACACATTTCAAAACATTTGTTCACGAAGAAATCACCATGTCTCAAACACCTCAATATGTAGTTGATACTCACTACAATGGAGAGATCCTTGTCTCTGATGATATGGGCATTATATTCGAAAATACTGATATTTGTCGGTTCAAGTCAAGTAGAAATGCAAAGTTCGAATACTTGAGAGAGAGGATACAAACAAGGATGCAATCTGGAGCTATCTCACAAATTATATATCAAAATGCTGTTAATTTCAGTGATAACAACGTGAAATATATTCCATTGAAAGTATGAGACGATGATGATGTGGAAATGATGTTTTACAATCATGAATTATCTGGGTTACACGCGATAGATTTATACATAAAATTTCAACTTTGCCAACAGTCTTAAATCTCACAAATGAACAATCCATCTGAGGCTGAGCCCGTCTCCATAATTCCCAATGAAGTTGTTGCCGAAGATGACGAAGAAGAAGAGACTGAGTCACAAGCTGATGACTTGTTCACTACCTTATTCGAAGAGGGCGATCGTGATGAGGTGGATGAAATCAACGAAAATGAACAACACATTCTAGTTGAGAATGTCTATTGTCACCTGCCCACATGACCACTCTGGGAACAAGTGGAGACGAATCATCATTTGAATGGACCCACAATCCCCGTCTTTCGCTGGAGGATGACATAGCTGTTGGGAACCAGTTCAAAAACAAATCTGACTGTGTGTTTCTGATATCCAAGTATCACATGAAACATGTCGTTGATTTCAGGGTTACTTATTCTGACACGAAGAGATATCAAATTTGTTGTAAGCGCAGTGGTTACAAATTTCGTCTAGTGGCATCTTATAATAAAAGGAGCGACCTATGGGAGATAGGAATTATAGAGCCCCACACAATTGTTCAACAACCATCTTTAATCAGGATCATCGACAACTAAGCTCTCGATTTAAGAGTGAACGATTAATGCCTCTTATTGATAAGGATCCCTCTATCAAGGTGAGCGTGTGTATTATCGAAATTGTTTCTTTTTTCAAATACACTCCCTCTTACAAGAAAGCATGGATTGCTTGAAATAAAGCAATCGAACAGGTGTACAGTAATTAAGAAAAGTCATACAATGAACTTCCAAATTACTTGTTAGCCCTTAAGAATTTTGTTCCAGGCACAGTGGTAGAAATGCAAACACTTCCGTTATATAAAGATGACAAGATTGTTGTTGCTGGGAAACAAATCTTCCACCGACTATTCTAGGCTTTCCAACCATGCATACATGACTTTGCATATTGCAAGCCTATACTACAGATTGATGGTACCTGATTATATGGTAGGTACAAAGGTACACTACTAATGGCAGTAGTACAAGATGGAAATAGCAATATTTTCCCAGTTGCCTTTGCCCTTGTGGGAGGTGAGACGGCGGATGGTTGGGATTTCTTTCTAAAAAACTTGAGAATGCATGTAGCTCCTCAACCTGGCTTGTGTTTGATTTTCGACCGGCATGCATCTACCGAAAGCGCTTATAACAATCCTGAAAATGGTTGGCATAACACTCCATATGTCCATGTGTATTGTATCAAACATATTGCGCAAAATTTTATGAAGTATATCAAGGACCGTAACCTCTAAAAAAAATATCAACATGAGTAAGTATCTTTTATGCAAACATTAGATGCTCGTTGATTGTATACCATAATATTAACCAATATTTTTTGTAACATGTAGGATATGCGCTAAACCAACCAACGTTTAAATATTATCGTAATAAAATTGGCATGGCTAATGGTGATGCTTTGAGGTGGATAGACAAAATTTCAGTTGAAAAATGGACGAGGGCATTTGACGAGGGTCGTCGTTGGGGGCACATGACAACAAACCTTGTGGAATCACTAAATTTTGTATTTAAAGGCACTCGTAATCTGCCCATCACAATGTTAGTAAGTGCAGCATACTATAGAATGGGAACGTTCTTTGCTGAAAGGGTGCAAAGTGGAATGCAGTTTTGAATTCTAGACAAATATTTATAGAGCGGTGCGTGAAGATGATAAAATAAGAGACATCGAAACCCGCCACACATCAAGTAAGCATTTTTACTACAATAATAACACTTTCAGTGTGAAGGAGATAATTAACCACGGTGAGGGGAAGCCATTGAGACGTTACAAGGTCAATCTAATAGATGGTTGGTGTGACTACGAAAAGTTTCAAGCATATTGTGTTCCTTGTTCACATGTTATCGCTGCATGTTCTGTGGTGCGCCAAGACGCCTTTTTTCTATTGTCTGACGTTTACAAGGTAGCGAAATTATTTGAGATTTACAACACGAGCTTTCCAGTTCTACCATACAGTAAGTATTGACCCACTTATGAGGGAGATCAAATTTTTCATAATCCAATCATATGGAGGAACAAGAAATGTGGTCCTGTGAGCACCCATATTACAACAGGAAATGGACGCGTATGATAACTTGGAGAGAAAATGCACATTGTATCGTCTTTCAGGTCACAACCGAATGTGATGCCCCAATGTAGGAACTAGTAATAATTAATTGTTCATTTTGTTATCAATCTTCAAAGTTGTATGTATAATGACGCCAAAAAATTATGTTTTATGCCACTAATACTTTTGCATTTAATTAAATAACAATTCCAAAAAACAACACATAAATTAAAATACTTAGACAAATAGAAGAACTTAACAACAACATTTAACTTAAACAACATCAACATGTTCAAACAAATACATAAGCATTTCTAGAATATTACAACCAGCAACACAATATCTTTTTGTTGAAGCATCAACATAAGAACACACGCATCGTTGTGAATAAGTCTCCAAGAAGGAGTGAGTCCATTTAAGCCGGGCACAGTAACTAGCCTCTCAATTTTCCAGATCTTTTCACCTTATGCAAATCCTTCCCCTAACCATCCCTCCAAGTACCTATGCAGATGCTCAAATGTCTACGTGTTCAACTTAATCTTCATCGGAGGCTTTACAGAAGAGAAAATCAGTTCAGCATCTCTTTTCATATATGGAAATGTTGGAAACTCTCCACATGTTGAAGACATTTTTAAGATAGAACTAAAGAAAAATATTTTGAGTGTAGTTAAGATCATTCAACATCAATGGTATTTATAGTTCACAACAAAAATTTTAAAATAATAAAATAACGAAAGTCTTTGCCCATTACAGTGGCGGAGCCGTACTTAAATAAAATAATAATAAAAGCATGTGTCCATTGCAACGGCAGAACCGTACTTAAATAATAAAATAATAAAAGTCTTTGTACGAAACTGTACTTAAATAATAAAATAACAAAAGTCTCCACTCATTCCAATAGCAGAATCATACTTAAATAATAAAATAATGAAAACCTACACCCATTGTAGTGGCGGAACCGTACTTAAATAATAAAATAACGAAAGACTTCGTTCATTGCAGTGGCGGAGCCGTATTTAATGATTTATGTTTATTTTTTATTTTAATTTAAACAAATTTTATTTATTTTAATATTTTATTTATTACTATGATTAACATTTATTCTAATTTAAACTTATTTTTAAATATTAATTTTAATATTAATTTTTATTTTAATTATAATTTTTATTTATTTTTAATATTATATTAAAAAAAACGACATGTTAACAGCTTCGTCAGTCCAATGAACGGAAGCTATATAATTACGGAAGCTATATAATTTAAAGAGCGTCCCCCAATCTAATGGACGGAGCTTTCTACTTCAATTTTTTTTTGTTCGAAAACATAATATATTGGAAATATAAGTTGAAATGTATGATAGTATAAAAATTTATTGCTAAAAAAGTGATATATTGAGGACATCATGTTTAGGGATGAAACCACTAAAGCTCGACTTCCTGAATTCTTCAAAACACTCACATTAATATTGAGGACTATGTGTATCATCATCACTAAAGCCGGAGGAGAGACAACACTTGACATGTTTCACGACTTGGTTTGGCTCGCTGTTTCTTTATAAGACTTGAAGATGCTGCCGCAGCTGAAAAATAATTTAAAACTGGCAACTCCATAATGTAATTGTCATCTGATGCAACAGCAGTCGTGAACTGCATAAATTCTGATTAAGTTGCTGATGCCGTTGAGATGATAGGTCAAGACTCTGCAGGAACTTGCTATAAATCAGCATGACAATAATATTTCTGCCATTTACATTAGGAGAGCCCATTGATTGTTGATGCTAAACGTTTATCAGTTTTTTTTTTAAAGAAAATACAAATATATGCTACTGTCAGGATTTGAACCCTTTTTTTTTAAGCAATTGTTGATTTATAAATATCAACAACCTTTTCACATCTTGAAAGAAAATACAATTTTTAAGCAGTTGCTGATTTATAAATATCAACAACCTGTTTATATTTTGAAAGAAACTACCAATAAATGTTACTCTCAAGAGTCAAACCCTTTTTTTAAAGCAGTTGTTGATTTATAAATATCAACAACCTTTTGAAAGAAAATACAAATAAATGCTACTCACAGGCACGTTACAGCACATTGTAAAATTACAAAGAAGTGGCAAGTTAATCTGAAATTTAAAATAAAATGCTTTGATAATTTCTTTCATATCAATTACAATCAATGAGGCAATTTTATTATGAAACTTACTTACACGGAGTCAAATAGCTCCATGTCGAAGCTTTCCTCAAGTTTCTAGCATTCAGATAAACAAAAACACATGAAAGAATACAACAAAAATCCACCATCATGTTTCTTCAATTTTCTATTCCCCCAACTTTTGCAAGGGGCCATACATCTCAGGATAGCACTAAAGAACAGTATTATGAGGTCATTGACAAAATTGCATCAATGAATAAGATATTCATCTCAAACAATAATCAAGACAAGCGGACTCGTCCTGAAGAATCGTTGAGTAACAGCTCAATCCCTGTCCAAAACCAGAGTAGCAATTCATTCAGAATAAATGAATGTATCAATAATCTTTCATCTCCTCAGCATGTAGAGGAAAAATCATGTCAAGAAACTGCCACAGATTTATTTCCAGGTGGGGAGTTATGAACAGAGACAGTGTCCGCAACTTTGGATGGAGGCCAGTAGCGAAACATGGACCTACCAACAATGTTCTCGATCGGGAGTGGACCCCTGATAGACACACAAAAACAGCAAAGATATTAATCAACATCAAGCATCACAATTAAGTGCATATATACAACTAAATACAAACTTCTAAGATCTGAGAGCATGTTTACATAGAAGTTTTGAGAACAGCATCAACAAATATGCCAAATGTGTCATTCACCTAAAGCCATATACTCTCTATTCTTCAATAGAAACAAAAAGAGAAAAATCAGTAAGAAACGAACAGAAAATTTACCAGTTATGAGAATCAAAACTCTTGTTACGATTGTCCCCCATCACAAACACATGTCCTTCTGGCACAACCTGCAAACGTTAAAAGAACAAAAAACCAACATTAGCCATGTTGCCAAGTAACACAACCAATAAAAAAAGCACCAATACACCAAAATAGTATTACCATTGGAGCCAACTCATACGCGAGAGGTTCTAATACAAATTCCTCTTCTTCAGCAACACCATTCACTAGTAGTTTCCCACCATGAACCTACCCCAAAACATATATAAGATATCAGAGATCAATGCAAATACTTTAATGTGATCAATTACTAATTAATCAACAAATAAATAAATAAATAAATAAATAAATAAATAAACTTACTTCCACAACATCACCAGCCTTAGCCACAACCCTTTTAATAAAAACATCAGATGAACTAAAACCATATTTCTACATAAGAGAAATCAAACAACAAACATCAAAATTCATCAACAAATGCGCCACAAAAGAAACAAAAAAACTGCAATAATTGAACTGATGTAGCAAGTAAAGATACCTTCAAACAAGGAGGTGCTTTGAAAATCACAATATCAGAAACATCTGGCTTTCTAAAGAAGAAAGAAAACTGTTACACAGAAACAACAACCTTAATTAGTTCAAAAGATCAATAAACAAACAAACAAACACATGAAACAAATAATTGAAACAAACCTTTTCTGTTAAAACACGATCACCAACTTCAAGAGTTGGATACATAGATGCAGAAGGAATAGATTTCGGTTCAGCCAAGAACGATTTAAACAGAAAACTAACAGTAACAGCGGTGAACACAGCTTTAGCATCTTCCGAACACACATTCAACAATTTCGAAATCCAACCACTAGTAGTTTCCTTTTGACTCAAACGCGATTTTGTGGCAGAAACAGTAACACACTCCGTTCCACCTTTATCAACCTCCCACGTTGTAGCATCAGCACCAGGAACAGACTCGTTACAAGGAAGCCACTTGGAACCCTGCAAAAAGGGTATAATCGAAGAGGTTTTGAATGGTGCAATACCCATAATACCCATAGCCGCCGAAGTTGACCCGGACACAACACTCGTTGACTTCATCATCGAAATCAAACCTAACACGATCGGATTCGTACAGCCTTCGGAGAGAAGCTCTCCGGCGAGGGTGGAATAGGCAGAATTTTTAGGTCTCCTGAGATCGGAATAGAGACTGCGAAAGCCGCCGGAACGTTCGAGATCGCGTTTCTGGTTGGTTCCAAAGAATTTAGAGAGGATGCAGCATTCTTGGACACAACGAGAATTGGCGACTCGAACGCCGGCGGAGGAAACTAGATTTTGGGCGACATAGCCTGAGAAGGAGAAGGTTACACGGATAGCCATGAAGATGAAGTGAATTAGGTTGAGGAAGAAAAGGTACAGGGTGGTGTTGATGAGAAAGATTTGGGAAGGGTGAAACCCTAGCAAGTGGGATGAGCCATTTTGTGAGAAGAAATCAGTGAAGGGAAACCGGAAAGGTTGAATTGAAGGTTGGTGAGCGAATCAGGAAGGGAAACAACGGCGGTGCGACTCCCCCGGTTACCGGAGGAGAAGGTGGCGCAGAGGTAAAGCTACGTCGTTTTGAGGAGAGAGAAAGAACAGAGAAAGAGCGTAATTGAGAAACAGAGATAGAGTCAAAATTTTCAATCGTATTAGAAATGGTTAGAGAGAGAGAGAGAGAGAGAGAGAGTGGATATTAGGTTTTAAAAATAATAGAGGGCGACTGCCAGCAGCGAGTACGTGGCATGTATCATTCCATATTTACCATATTGCCTCTCTACTCCACCTGAACCTATTTTCTATGTTTTATAAAAATAATTAAGGTTTAAATATAATTTTGATTCTCTATTATGTTTTTTAAATTTTAATTTTTCAGTTGGTAAACTTAGTAGAGAAATTGAAGCTAGTCAAGATGAGTTATAGATAATTCTAATTTAAAGTGTTAAACGTTTTAATTATATTTATTTCGATAGTTATATTATCTCTTTTATTTTTTCGATCTAACAAATTAAAAATCTCTGAAGTTAGATAAATACAATTCTTAATATTTTTTCTTTTGATAAAACTTTTTTGTTCTTTAGATATAAATTGAGGTATAATAGAAGCCAACCGATCAGCTGGAATTTTTGAAATCACTTTGAACTTGAAATTAGCGAGAGCAATGGCGCATAATATATCCAAAGAGTTGGCATCCTTATTACTTTTCGGGATAAGGACTATAAAGCTGACATTATATTTCCTCATTATCCAGCCATGATTATAGAATTGTAAAATCGCATTAGCCACATCATATTCAATCACTTCTCAGTAGTGTTGAAAGAAATAGCATCTGAACCTGTCGGGACCCAGAGAGTTGTCAGCGCTAAGATTAAAAACCGCGTTTATGATTTCCTCAACATAAGGGCTAGCAGTGAGCATAAGATTCATCTGTTCAGTAACCAGATTAGGTATAATATTCTCCATATTGGAAAAAGAGGTACATGTGCCTACAACACCAAACAAATTAGCGAAATAGGAAGTGACATGATTGAAGATGTCAATTTGATCATAAATAACGGTGTCCTCGATCACCAAATGAGATATAATGTTCCTCGCACTCTTGATTTTTACCAAAAAGTGATAATAACAGGTATTTTTATCTTCGTGTAAATTCCAAGCTAATATGAATTTTTCATGCCAGAAAATTTCCTCCACATCCAAAGCCTTTTTCAAATCTGCCTGAGCCTGGTTTTCCTGAAAAGACAGGATCTCATTCAACCCTTCCAACTGAATTTTGTCTTGGATGTTCTTGAGAAAATCATGCTTACTGCAGACATTATGGTGCACATTTTCAAAATGTTCTTTATTCCAAATTCTGAGTTTTCCTTTTAGCAACTGCAACTTCTTGTTTAAAATGTACATCGGACATCAAACGAATCTCGCCTTCCAACAATCAGAGATCAAAGGGAGACAAGAATCGTTAGCCGCCCACATGCGATGAAACTTGAATTGAGAGAAAACATGAGAAGAAGTGAAATTGAAGTCTAAAAAATTGAAAAATGATCTGAGCTAACTCTTGAAAGAGTTGTGACATTCTATCTAGCACAAAGAGAAAGTCAAGCATAATTACAAAAAACATGATCAAGTCTCCGCTCCACTAAAGTTGAACCCTTTATATTATTGCTCCAAGTGAAATAAGTTCTGGTGGTGTCTAAATCAACAAGAAAGTTGAAATCTATATTGAAATCCTTCATATAGCTCCTAAAAGGAGGCACCTTTCCTTTGTGCTCGTGCGAACCAACTATGACAATAAGATGCCAAGGAAGGGAAACAGAGCTGAGTAGCATCGAAAGAGAATCTCAAAGTTGCCTTCTCAAAATATTGCAGTATAAAAACTAAAATCATCTACCTCAATTTGAAAAGTAACCATTTGTTCAATAACTTCCAAAATAACTAGATCTAAAGAATCTTTGTAGAGACACCAAATAATTATTATTTCACCCGTTAACTACCACTATCTTTTCTCTCTATTTTTTAAGAAAAAAACTTAAATACAAATTTTTTAGGTGTGACTTTTACTATTTTTCAATAAAAATATGATAAATGAACTTAAATATAATATAAAGAGTGAAAATAATATATATATATATATATATATATATATATATATATATATATATATATATATATATATATATATATATATATATATATATATATATATATATATATATATATATATATATATATATATATATGTATGTGTGTGTGTGAGTGTATAAAAGAAAATTATATATTTGTTGTATTTTCTTTAAAAAATAGTAAAAATAATATCTAAAAAATTATTATCTAGGTTTTATCTTTTTTTCACACCACTTAATTGTTTCTTTTTTTTTTTTAAGTATAAATGTCAAAATTTTATTTAACTGTGTGGTTAGTTATTATATATACTTCTATAATTTTATATTTATTAATTATTTTTTAAATAAAAATAGGTAAGAGTTTGTTTAGATTGACAGTGAGCATAATTAATTTTAATAGAACTAAGTTTGATAGAATTGATTTTAATAGAATTGAATTTATGTTTGTCTACATTTATATAAAGTGAATTTAACAATTAATTTCAATATGAAAATCATTCAAAATTAATTTTAAAGATAGAAATTACAAATTATAACTTTAAATAAAATTAATTATATTTTTGATAAAACAAACACTTTAAAATCACTATGAATCAATTCTATACTTTTAAAATTAGTTCAGAGTCTCTTAAAAATCAATCAAAACATATTATAAATTATATAATAAAAAATCATTCAAATTCACAATATTTAATATTTTATTATAGTTATCAAGATAGTTATAAACTATCCATCAAAGAAATTTTTATATTAGTAATACTATTTTTTAATATATGAATGAAATCTTTAAAAAGTAAAAACTAAAACAACCTTCGTGGAAGTTATTATTTTTCTTTTAAGACTACATTTTTTTAAGAATATTTATTACTAAAATTGTTAAGTCGCCAAAATGAAGATTAATTTAGTCATCAAATTATTTGATTAAGTTACTTATAAAAAAAAATATCCGTTAGTGAAGATTAAACGTATCCATATCTTTTTCTAATTATTTCTTTTAAGTATATTAATCGATTTTGCACCACAAAGTTTTTATTTTTTTGTTTTGACAAAAGGGTTTTATTATACAGAGAATACTTCTTTTTTGACAGAAATTATTTAGATAAATACAGTACTAACTATTTTTGTTATTCAAAAAATAGTTTAAATTTGCAATTCATCATAACTGCACATGTCATGAACGACGTAAGTGCCTATGTCACTCAACAAGTCAAACAGTTTTATTTTACTATAAATTAAAGTGTACAAATCTCGTAGGAGTCTTAACAATGAAGCTAACTTTCTAACAATAAAAGAAATTAAAAAATTGAAGCTCACAAGTTCGTTCGTGTGAAATAATAATAATAATAATAATTATTATTATTATTATTATTATTATTATTATTAATATTTTTTATAATGTTAATATACACATATAAACTACAATAAGAACATATTACATAATAGTTTAAAAAAATATTAGTAAAATCATTTTTAAGTTTAAATTTTGAATATATTATGAAATAAAAAACAATATTAAAAACATAATCGAATGATTTATATATAGGGTGATTGATTTTGAATGGCGTGAAATTGATATATAATTTAATAGGTATAAGATTTAGTTGATTTTATCAGATATTTGATATGAACACGAGGAGAAGAAGAAAAAATCAAACCAATTTAATTAATTTGGATTGGATCGGGGAATCAATCTAGTTATTGATTGGTTCTTAAATTTCTATATGATTTGGTTTTTAAATTCTTAGAGTATTTTAAATAGGTGAACTATAAGAAATTAAATTGAGTTAATTAAGTTATTTTTTTAGGATTAAATTGTTAAAGAATTTAATTGAAATACATAGATAGATAATGTAAAGAAATTTTATACCATCGATTATTTATAATTGTTTTGATCTAACCTGATCAGAGTTAGACCGTCACAACTGGCTTTGGGCTGAGCTTGAATGAGATAGGGGGAGGTACATGTAAGACACTTCGATGGTAAAGTGAGATGCGGAATGAGCAAGCAAGTATGAGTTTTAGGTGTGAATGAATGAATATCTGACCCTCTCGTGAGAGAGGGTATTTATAGCCCCCAGCGCTGGGCCAAGGTCCCCACTATTGGGCCACGCAGAGGCCCAATAACGGGAACTGCCAAGGTTTACGTGAGTATGGAGTCCAGCAAGTGGACTCCCCCATGGTCAACTGCTCCGCGAGAATAAGGTTGGATCCGAGATTTCCGGAGGACAGTTTGATATGTCTGTTGAGAGGTGGTGAGCCACGTCCCCCAACGGTTGGATGAGGAGTTGCCCCATAATCCCTAACTCGGGCTGTCTTTGGGCCTCTCGCTCGTAGGGCAAATGTAGGCCCAGTCTAGATCAGGAGCCCCCCAAGTTATTGTCCTCGAGTTAGAGGGCGATGACTTGAGTTCAGCTCTCGCTACCGAAGGCTTGGTCGAGGCAGAGGGTCGAAATCCCCGAAGGGAGCAGATCGTTGCCCGCGGGGGGCAGGCTCAAATACGTCGGGGAATATCATAGACGGACGGGGATCGTGACCGGAAGGTTCAACCGCTTGCTCGAGGGGACATATTAGCGGTGAGGGGCCTCTGCGAGGTTCCCTTTGACATGCCCGTCTCCTGGGAGTTATTAGTTTGTCGAACATTTCCTCGTCTTCGAGATGGTTAAATGGATGTGCCTCTTCGCGCACTCTAGTGCCGAGCACTTCCTCGTGTACGTGTTTGCCCCCTACATTTGTGGGTGACTTGTAGGAGTCGGGTGTTTGCTCGCCAGTCCAGAAAGGACATTGTGTTTGATAGTTGAGCCACGTGGCTAGTGCTTTGGGGTGCCACCCCTTAAAGGAAAAAGCAAAAGGGGCCAATAAGGTGATGACCCTTCATGTGGGATCCCTTGGGGCGCGAGTCGCCTATAAAAAGGGGGCCCTTGGGACTCATTTTTCACGTTCCCAAGTTTCCTCTCAATCCTTTCTTTGCTCGCGGCGTGAAGCGGTTCTCTCAACCTCTCAGCTTTTCTTCGCTTGTGACGTGAGGCGACCCTCTCAACTTTTCAGTTTTTTTCCTCAAAGTTCTTCATCCAAGTAAGTCATAACCTCTCAACGCCATGTTTCTTGAGCTTTTCTGGAACGTGAACGCGAAGTGCGTGGATGTAAACGGCGCCCTATTGTTTGACGAGGAGGGGGAGTATCTCTTGGTTAATAGGTTGATCAATACTAAGGCTTTGCTCGAGTTCTCCTCAAATGGGGAAGCCATGAGGCTCTTGGGTAAGGCATAACTGTTTATTTGCTCCTTTTATAAGCGGGGATGTGTCTGCTCTGTTTTTGATTTTTCTAACTCGACTAACGATTCTCTTTGATTACAGGTCGAATGGCGTCTCTTTCCGGGAGTTTGCTGAAGCTGGGGCCTAAAAACGCATCCACTTATGGACCACGCAGCAGAGTTGCCCAGCTTCAGGAGCAGGCCAAGTCTACCGGTCGGGGTAGTGGTTCCCCCTCCTCCTCGAAAAATCCAACTTCTTCTGATTCGGCCCAGATTCCGGTCAACGAGCCCGTGGCCAATAGGAAGCATGCAGATAACACTGCGGGCGTACCGTCCGAGGGTAACAAAACATCCGCGGGGTTTTTCGTGTTGCTTCCGTGATATCTAAACTGCGACCTCTTCCGCGATGGGGACTCCCTCGGCCTGCACGAGGAGGAGAGAGAGGCCATTTTGACTGAAGACAAGGAGCTTCGCTGGCAGCACTTGGCTGATGACGTGGGTGTTGTGATGAGGGTGCTTGAGACGGCCCTTTCGCTCAACGACGAATCTTCGAGCGCTTAAGCCGCTCTCAATGCGGCCTACGCCAAAATCCACAAGCTGAAGGTCAAGAATGAGAAGTTGAAGGGTGACATCCTCAACCATGAGTCAAGATTCGAGGCCCAAGTCCAGCTTCTCAAGGATTTAAACGAGCTGAGGCCTCAGTTGGAGACGGCCACAAGGGAGAACGAGTGTCTGGTCGCTCGTAATTTGGAGCTGGAAGAGATGACTGCGTCTGTCGAGGATGAGACCGAGACAGAGAAGAACATGGCCACCCGGGCGGACTTGATTGCTCGTATCCGCTTGCTCGAGTAGGACGTGATTGATACTCTTGGACACGACTTCAATGTTGTTGTCGAGCAATTGAAGATCTTGAATCCCGGGGTCGAGTTAGTGGTTGAGGGGGCGGGGCCATTCAACCAAGTTGTTGACGGGAAGACCTCTATTCCCTGGAGGACAACGACAGGGAGGATCAACTTTGAATGCTCTCAGTTCAGGGCATGCGTGTCCGTTGTTGTTTTAGGGCCTGCGTGCCTGCTATTATTCTTTTGATTTTGAGGCTGTCGTGCCTAAATTGTAAATTTGAACAACATCGGCCCTTGTGGTCGGCGTATTATAATTACGTTATTTGTTTCTTGAATATTGATAACTTTTGGATGTACGTTCCCGACCATTGTTGTGGTCGTTATGAATATTTTCACGAAGTTCGTGTTCGCGTGGAGATGCTTGTTCGACCCTAATATCGGTTCGACACACTCTAAAATGTGTCGAGGGCGCGGAGTGGCTGTCTACGGGACGAGTGTATGGTCGCGGTCGGGATCCTACGCTCGTGGCGTGAACTGCCCATCGCGAGCTGGGTGTTCTGCCATGTTGGGGTACTTTGACAGCGGGGCTCGATCGAGGTGTCCCTATCGGGAAAGGATGTCGCTCGTCAATGTGAGCGACATTATGCTTTCATTGGTTAGTAGGCGGCGTTCGTACCTTGACACGCCTACGTGGTCGAGATTTTCCCTTTGTCGGCTAAAGGTGAATATTCGACGGCGAAAGTCCTTAGCTGGTGAGGGACTTTAGCTGTAATATTGTTTCAGCTTTGCAGTGTTCCAGGGTCGAGGAAGTGGTTCTCCATTTAATTGCTCGAGGTAATATGCTCCGGTGCCCGTAGCTCCCTGGACGCGATAAGGTCCCTCCCAGTTTGCGGCCAACTTTCCTTCACGGGAATCCTTCTGGTTTCTCCGCAAGACTAGACTGCCGACCTGAAATTCGCATCTTATGACTTTGCTGTCGTGGCGTATGGCTACCTGCTATTTCAGAGTGGCTTCACACATGGTTGCTCCTGACTGGATTTCTTCGACAAGGTCAAGCTCATCTCTCAGAGCCTCGTCGCTCATCTCCTCGTCGGGGGGCATCTCAGTTCACCTAGATGCTCCATGATTTCTACCGGGATGACTGCCTCGGTGTCGTAGGTCAGTCGGAATAGGGTCTCACCAGTCGTCGAATGGGGCGTCATGTGGTAAGCCCATAGAACACTATGTAGCTCTTAGACCCATCCCTTTTTTGCTTCGCCTAATCTGCGCTTGAGTCCTCGCAAGATGACCCTGTTCGCGGCCTCGGCTTGCCCGTTAGTTTGGGTATGCTCGACTGAGGTAAAATGTTGTTTGGTGTCGAGTTTGGCAATGAAGCTTTGAAAGCCTTGGTCGGTGAATTAGGTACCGTTATCTGTGACGAGCGCCTGCGGGATTCCAAACCGGGCGAGCACGTTTCTCTTGTAGAAGCGGAGGATATTATGCGAGGTGATTTTCGCGAGGGCTTCGGCCTCTATCCACTTTGTAAAGTAATTTACGGCCACAATGAGGAATTTGTTTTGGTACGTCCCTTGCACGAATGGTCCGAGGATGTCCATTCCCCACCAGGAAAATGGCCACGGGGATGATAATATGTTCAGCTCGTGTGGTGGGTAAGGTGCATGTCAGCATGACTTTGGCATTTGTCACATCTCTTGACGTGGTCTTTGGCATCTTGCTGCATTATCGGCCAGTAATACCCCGCTCGTAGCGCCTTCCTCGCTAGGGACTTGCCGCCCATGTGTTGGGCGTTAATCCCTTTGTGTATTTCCCGTAATATCTCGGGGACCGCAGATTCTTTGATGCACTTCAAGAGTGGGATGGAAAATCCCCTACGATATAGTTTGTGCTCGAGCACCACGTAGGAGCATGCTCGTCGTTTGATCGAGGCTGCTTCTCTTTGGTCCAGGGGGAGTTCCCCCTTTGTTAGGAAGTTGAATATCGGGGTCATCCAGCACGAGCTGTCTCTGATGGATTTTACCTCGGGTAGAGTCGTGGATTTTTCGATGCTCGGGCGAGATAGAGACTCTTGTATGACGGATTTGTTTCCGCCTTTCTTTTTCGTGCTTGCGAGCTTCAAAAGTATGTCGGGCCTTGTGTTTTGCTCGCATAGTACATGCAAAATTTCTGCCCGGTCGAACTTTTTCATATGCTCCTTGACCAAGTTCAGATATTAGATGAGACTATTATTCTTAGCCTGGTATTCTCCTTGAACTTGGGACGCGATGAGTTAAGAGTCGGTGAAAATTTGTATCTCACGGACGCCTAAATCCTCGGCCAGTCTTAGTCCTGCGAGTATGGCCTCGTATTTTGCCTGGTTTTTCGAGGTTGGGAAGGAGAGGGTGAACTAATGCTCGACCATCACGCCTTCCTCGTTCTCTAGGAGGATTCCCGCACCGCTCCCGGTCGAACTGGAGGCTCCATCGACGAAGATGATCCACTTGGCTCTTTCCCTGCGGGGGGGTTATGAGCGGTCATCTCAGTGACGAAATCAGCCAAAGCTTGTGCCTTTAGGGCCTTCCTGCTCTCGTATTGGACGTCGAACTCATAAAGTTCCAAGGACCACTTCAACATTCAACCCTCCATGTCTGGTCGTCCTAGGATCTGTTTCACGGGCTGGTCTATTCACACCACGATCGTGTGCACGAGGAAGTAGTGTCTGAGCCTTCTCGCTGCATTGACGAGGGCCAGAGCCACCTTTTCTATCTGTTGGTGTCTAACCCTTGGCCCTTGAAGCGCCTTGCTCGTGAAATAAACAAGGTTTTGTCTGTCGTGCGTCTCACGAATGAGGGCTGCACTGACGACTTCGACCGAGACTGCTAGGTATAGAAACAAGGTTTCCCCGTCAACTGGTCATGATAACACGGGCAGCTGCGAGAGGCTTTGTTTGAGATGGAGCAGAGCCTGCTCACATTCCTCGGTCCATTTGAAAGTCGCTTCTTTGCGAAGGAGCTTGAAGAAATGGAGGGCGTTTTGAGCGGATTTTACAACGAAACGGGATAGTGAGGTGAGCATGCCATTCAAGACTTGTATGGATTTTTTCGACGTAGGTGTAGGGAGGTCGGAGAAAGCTCGACACTTGTCGGGGTTGGCTTTGATTCCTTATTCTGTTAAGTAGAAGCCGATGAACTTGCCCGCCTTAACCCCGAACGTGCACCTCTCGGGGTTAAACCTCATTTTGCATTGCCTTGCTTGGGCGAAGACTTCCCTGAGATGAGCAGCATAGTTCTAACACCCCAATTCTACCCCAAGCAATTTATGCAAATAAATCAAAGTTATAAAATTTCATTCATACAAACGAATCAGGACGTCACAAATTCTTCTAATAAACTCATTGCATTCATCATGAATATATAACACTTATTCAAAACGTCGGATGAACTAACAACATAACATCTTTCATTAAATATTCAACAATTACGCAGCGGAATTCTTCAATAACATCTCTAAATAAAATAGCAACTTCGAAACATCTCGTGTTTAATAAATAAACAATTTAAGGTTCAACAACTAAAAATAAGCAATCTAAAATCAGCAAGCGTTCATCCCTCCGAGTGTTACATATCAGAGCAATGACATCGACTCGATCTATTGAAGGTACACAACCTTCACTCTCGATTACCTGCACGTTACCCACATAAGGGCAACATTCAAACAGAAGGGGTGAGATATCTAACAATATAATAAAGCGCATGATAATTAATATATTAAATTAGACCACCACTTCTCATCTCATAGTCAACAATAAATACAACATGTATATTCATTCAGCAACATCAAATACATCTCATATTCAATCACAAAAATACGACTCAAAACTATACAAATGCATGTGGTACTATTAGAGCAGAACTCCCATCTCAAAAATCTAATCTTCCAATTAATAGAGGCATCAAATAAGGCATAGCCTTTGGAGCAGAACTCCCATCTCAAAATTTGCCAATCCAGGCCATCTCAAAATAATGAAATGTATGCCATGAATGTAATAACACACTCAGTTAACAACATCTCAAAACACATCTCAAAACAACAACATCTCAATCATTAAAACGACAAAATTTCAATCATCTCAAACAACAATATCTCAATCACAGCATCTCATAAACATCTCAAAGTAATTTGTTAAACATTACTTATTTATCAAACATCGTTTGTTCATCATAATTATCAAACACAACTCTAATAATTACATCTCACTAATAACTCAGTTGTATATTAATAATACAGTAATCCCTACTATTATTCTGCTACTGTACATCATTATTATCACTAAGTCCTACTGTCATATTTCTAACAGCAACCTCTAACATCTCAAAATTCATCATTCTGTCCAAAATCCAGCATAACTGTCATCTACGGGAATTAATTCTAAATCCTAAGTTGGTTACTGGAATTACACCTCTTAATCATCATTTTAATCATCTAAAATAAAGTTCATCGCGTTAGCTAATCAACGCTTCGAACGGCATCTCAAACAGCATCCTAAAACTCAAGTTACAGTAATTAGAAATCAATTCTGTCAAAAATCAGACTTTATGTATCGACGCAAAACACCAGGGGTCGACACATCCTACTTCTTCTTCACGCTATGAGTCGACGCATCCCCCTATGGATCGACTCATTCTGCTTTCAAATCCCAGCATGTATCGACACATGCATCGTACCGGTCGACTCATCCTGAGTCTTGCACTCATCATGCATCAACACATCCTCTCTTCGCGTCGACTCATCTTGAGTCTTATACTTAACATGCATCGACGCAAGCCCTGCATGCATCGACTCATCCTGAGTCCAACATCCTTCATGTATCGACACATCCAGTTTGGGGTCGACGCATCCTGCGATTTTCTGCATAATTTTTCTGCGTTTTCCTACTATATTTTGCTACGAGAATTATACTACAGTCCTAAAAACATCATCATAACCATACTAAATCATCATCTAACATTAACTTATAATACAACATCGATTACACAGCATCATAACATCATTTATCCATCAAGAATTCATCAATATTCACCATACATCATTCAATTCAATAACAAAAACAGCAATTACACCTACCTCATATACTAAACACCACGAACCCAATTATAAAGCCAGAACCCCACCCTTACCTTGGATCGAAGGTTGCTCTACAATTTCCGGGTTGAATCTTTGTTCTTGTCGTTTCCTTCAAAAACCAGCAGCTTCACGTTTCCACAATCCTTATTTCTCTTCTTACTGTTTCTTCCTTCTATTCTAACAACAAATAATAAAATAACCTAATATTATTAGATTATTCCTTAATGGGCTCAAAACCTACACCCCCTTTAATACTTCCACTATCTCAAATTAAGCTCACCTTAAATAATATTAGCTTCTAACATTATTTCACATAATAATATAATACCTCAAATATATTATTATTTCTCCATTTAATAAAATAAATACAATTTAATAATTCTTCTTCACAATTATTCCAAAAATAATTTAATTAAATAATTAATTAAATTACGGGCGTTACAATAGTCGTTGTCTGCTCGGGACTTGACGATCATGTCGTCCATGTATACCTTGAGCATATCCTCGATTTGGTTGCGAAAGACTTTGTTCATCATCCGCTGGTACGTTGCTCCTACATTTTTCAGACCGAAGGGCATTACGTTGTAGTAATAGTTGCCCGAGCTAGTCATGAAAGCAATGCAATATTTGTCGCCTATTACCATCGGGATTTGGTTGTAGCCCGAATAAGCATCCATAAACGATAAAATTTTATAGTTGTCCGAGTTGTCGACCAGCATATCAATATTAGGTAAAGAGAATGCATCTTTCGGGCATGCCCGGTTAAGATCAGTGTAGTCAACGCACATTCGCTATTTTCCATTATTTTTCTTAACAAGTACAACATTTGACAGCCAGGTTGAATACCGGGCTTTAGAAATAAAATTTGCCTCTATGAGGTCTTTTTTAGCTTTTTCAGCAGCCTCCGCTTTCTCCAAAGACTGCCTATGTCTATGTTATACTATTACCCTAGCGGCTGGATCAATGGCGAGTTGATGACAGGCAACCTCAGGGTCGAGACCGGGCATCTCCGCAACACTCCATGCGAACAGATCCGCATTTTCCCTCAAGAAAGCCTTGATATGCTTTCTCTCCAAGTCGGGGAGTCTGGTGCCAATCTTCATTCCTCTGCTTGGGTCTTCGCCGAGGGGGACGAGCTCGAAGTCCCTGTCCAGAGAGATCGAAGCAAGTTTCCAGGGAGATCGAGTCGACCTTTGGAGGGCCCCTATGTTCTTCTACTCTGACGGGCTCTGACCACTGAGGCTCTGATCGCGCAGTTGCAGCTTTCTTGGCGGGACGTGTGTTGGTGTCGACCGTGTTGTATCCCTTAGATGCCGCGTTGAAGCACCTTTAGTCAACTGCCAGGTCGCCTTGAATAGTGGCGACCTGTGCCCTCTTGGTGTAGAACTTCATCTTCAAGTGGACGGTGGAGGGCACCACTGTCAGTTCTGCCAGTGTCGGCCTTTCGAGGATGCAGTTGTAGAGGGACGGGAAGTCAATGACGAGGAAGCACATCTTGACCTGCCTTGTAGCGGTATCCTCGCCAAACGTGACCATAAGCTCGACGTATCCCCAAGGCTTGGATGTCGAGTCGTTAAAGCCCTGCAGGTCTGACCCCACGTATGGTGAAAGGTGAGAGTCATCGAGCTGCAGGGTTTCGAACAACTGGTTATACATCACGTCGACAAAACTTCCCTCGTCGATGAGGACGCGATGTACGTTGAAGTTGGCCATTCTTGCCCTTATCAGCAGAGGGATGTCCGAATTGGGGGCCCCTCCGGGGAGCTCCTCGAGGTAGAAGGTGATCGGCTCTGATCTGTCTTTCACCCTTTCAAAGGTCACCGTTTGAGGGGGAGCCATGTCGACCAGCTCGCAAAACTTCCTCTTAGCTGAATCTATGGTCAAATCATTAAACTCTCCACCATTGATGACCATGGCAGAGGGGAAGTTTTCCCACCTGCTGTGCATAGACAGAGGTTCATGCAGATGTTCGGGGACGTAGAAGTCCTCGGGTCTTGTGACGGAGAACGCGGTTTGGATGGGAACCGACTTGTCATATGGTTGGGCATCCTCTTCTGCTTCCCTCGTCTCACGGGCATCTAGACAAGGAGTGTGGTTTCGCCAATATTGTGCAAGTCTTCCCCCTTTTATGAGGGTCTCGATGGCGTCCTTGAGGTGGACGCAGTCTTCAGTCAGGTGCACGTGGCTCCGGTGCTACTGGAAGTATTTTCTTTGGTCCACCCCGGGTTTGGCATGAGCGGGGAGGGTAAGTTTGACGTCGTCGTCCTTGAAGTCTGTACTTGCGCACTCCGCTAAGACGCGCTCGCGGGAAGCCGTTAACAGAGTGTATTCGGTGAAACTCCCTGAGGGCCCCCTCTGTTCCCGGGTGTCTCGGGGTTTATCGTCCCTTCTCTTCTCTCTAGTTCGTCGAGGAGGGGCAATGTCTTGTCACGAATTACTGCTGGATCCGCGGTTTCTGGGGTCTCGGACTCTGTTGGCCGCTTCTCTCTCCTCGTAGTCCATATAGGCCCTGGCCTTTTTGAGGAGGGCATCAAACATTCGGGGTGGTTCGATGCCTACGGCTTTTCTGAATTCGGTGTCGGGGAGGAGCCCCCTCTCCAGCAGGTACCTCTTCATATGGTCCATGCAGGGGACCTGGATGGCTTCCCGGTTGAAGCGATCAATGAATTCTCTCAAGGTCTCATTGTGTTTCTGGATGATGGACTCAAGCACTGCTTCGGTCTTCGGGTGTCATCGTGAAGCAGTGAATAAGCTGATGAACTGGTTCTTCAGGTTTTGCCAAGAGGTAATTGACCCCGGGGAGAGACCTTTGTACCAGTCCATAACCGCTTTTCTCAGAGTCGTGGGGAACAACCGACACTTGATTGGTCCCCTGGCGTTGTGCTAGTGGAGCATGGCTTCAAACCCGTCTATATGGTCGACCGGGCCGGCGATGTCATCTTACTCCTTTAAGTGGGGATGCTTCTCCATGCCCAGGGGAATGGTCTCCTCCATGATAGCTTGTGACAAGGGACCACGAGGGTCATCCTCGTCACTCTGTTCGGGAGAGCGGGATGGAGATCCAATGTAGTGGCGATCACGGTGGCCCTGGTCGCGTGGAGTGTTCCTTGGGCGGTATGACTGTTGATGGTTTTCCCCGTGTCTGTCTCCGGGGGGTCTTCGTTCTTGCCACAAGGGGCCATAGTCGCGTCTTCCTGCATCGACGAGCGGTTCCCTCTCCAAAGGGGGTCGTTTCCCGAGTGGTCGGGGCGACGGGCTTCTAGAGATGTCCTGATTCTGTCTCCGCGGGGGATATTGGGGATGTTCGTCCGCTTGTCGAGGGGGAGGAGATTGAGGTCTCCTGTGTCTTCTAGGGGGCCTTCGATCGTCCTCGAGCGCTCTCAGTCTTTCCCCCTGGGCGAAGATAAGATAGTTGGTTTTATTGATCGCCACGAACAGTGTCCTGGTCGTGGAGTCTGCCCCAGCGGGGACGGGAACCTCGTGAAATTAGACGGGTGGATAGTTCAGGGGAGGTGGTCGATCTTCTTCAAGTCGAGGAGGGATTGATGAAGAAGAAGTCGTGGCTCCGTCCCTATAGTTAGAAGGTCCGGGCATGTTGACACCAGAGACCGTGTTATGGCCGGCGATACCGGCGTTGTCGAGGCCGACATTATTGTCGGTGATGTTGTTGGTAACGTCGATGACACGGATGTTCTGGTTGTCCAGAGTCTGGTCAACCATGACAGTCAAGGATTGTTTAGCTTTGGTCTCAAGTGAATAGAAGACGGGGAAGCTTAAGTTCCCACAAACGGCGTTACCGATCTAAGCTGATCTGAGTTGGACTGTCACAGCTGGCTTTGGGCTGAGCTTGAATGAGATGGGGGGGGGGGTACCTGCAAGACACTCCGATGGTAAAGTGAGAAGCGAAATGAGCAAGCAAGTATGATTTTTAGATGTGAATGAATGAATACATGTCCGTCTCGTGAGAGAGGATATTTATAGCCCCCAACGCTGGGACAAGGTCCCCACTATTAGGCCACGCAGAGGCCCAATAACGGGAACTTCCAGGGTTTACGTGAGTATGGAGTCCAGCAAGTGGACTCCCCCCTGGTCAACTGCTCTGCGAGAATAGGGCTGGACCCGAGATTCCCGGAGGGCAGTTTGATATGTCTGTTGAGAGGTGGTGGGCCACGTCCCCCAACGGTTGGATGGGGAGTTGCCCCATAATCCCTAACTTGGGTTGTCTTTGGGCCTCTCGCTCGTAGGAAAAATGTAGGCCCAATCCAGATCATGTTTGATTTTTATTAGTGTTTGACTTTTACTTTAATCATATGTAAAGTACTATTCATGAATGGTTGTCACGCCTTGTTTATGTAAAAAAATTTACAATGATAATGTATATCAATTAATCTCATTGTTAAGTAACATTTTAAGAATTATAAATTAATCTAATTTATTTTTTATTTTAATAGTAGTTATTTATAAATAATTCAAAAAAATTTACTAAATTTTTTTTAAAAAATTGATCCCACATATTTATATTTCGATTTGTAATAATTTTAATTTAATATTAATTTAACTATTCTAATTAAAACGCATAAGAATATTAACTATTAAAATTATACAAGAATTATTTTAATAATTTTTTTAATATGATAAAATTAAAATGATATAAAAGTACACAATTAAAATACATAAAATTGCATTTTAATTAAAATACAAAAATAAGATAAAGATCAACTTTCATTATTCTCGTGACCAAATTTCTCTTAAATATGATCCATCAAATCTCTTTGAAGTTGACGATGATTTTGTCTTTGATGAATATGTGATATCCTTTCAAATAATATGGTTAAACTAAAATCAAGACTGACAGATGCTTCAATTATGGAGAAATTATTATCAATATGGTCGTAATCAAAATTACCAGCATATGTGTCCCGCTCATCTCTGACAACCATGTTATACAATATGATGCATGCTAACATTATGTGATTCGCTGTATTCATGTGCCATGCATGAGCTGAACGGCGTGCAATTACGAACAGACTTGGAGCACTCCAAATGCTCGTTCAACATGCTTTCACACTAATTCTTGACATAAGGCAAATAACTTTCTATTTTTTCCTTGTGGCATAGGGATGGTCTTAAAAAATGTTTCTCACTCCGGATAAATGTCATTTGTTAGGTAGTAGCCCACATGACATATGGTTTTATTTAATGTGTATTTAATTTTAGGAGCTTGTCCATTTAAAACATCGTTAAACACATCATATGTGTTTAACATATTAATATTGTTGTTAGAACCCGCAGTGTCAAAAAATGCATGTCAAATCCATAACTTTTGAGATGGAACAACTTCAATCATGATTGTGGGTTTACCGTAATCACTTCTAGAAAACTAACATTTCTATGCAATGGGATAATTTTTCTATTCTCAATACATACAATCAATTGAACTCAACATACAAGGAAAATCACATGCCTCGCCAATTTGTAGTAGATGAGTAATGTCTTCATTGTTTGTCATTTTCATGTATTCAATGCCAAATATTATGCACACGCCCATTATAACTTTTCTAAACACTCCAATGATGTGCTTTCATCGATGCAAACATAATCATCCATGTTATCCTGCGAGTGATCCATATGTTAAGTATACGAAGAGCATCAATGCACTTTTGCAATGATGAAAGACTTATTCTACCAACTACATCAATCCTTCTTTTAAAGTATTCATCATGTTTTCCAAGGGCTTTAATGATACGAAGGAACACATGTTTTTTCATGCAGAACATTCGTCGAAATTGAGCCTATACAAGATTTTTAGAGAAATAGTCCTTAAACAAGTGATTATGTCATTCTTCACGATTCTGATCTATCATTGGTATTTGTTTTCTATGCCTACTTGTGTTATTGACTTGTTGCTCCGCTTCACGTACTAACCTTATCACCTTTTCCTCGACGTTGTCGTTGAGGCATTAATTTATGATTTCATTTCAAATTTTATCTCATTCAACATTTGGATCCATGAAAGTTATGAGAATAAAATAGGATAAGATGTGCGGTATACAAGAATGAGATAAGATATGAAGTATAAGAGAAAGAGAAAACATGTAAAGGTATATATATACTAGTTTTATAACATTTACTTTTTTTATAATGACTAGTTTTATAATGGCTACTTTTTATAACGACTAGTTTTTTTAACAACTAATTTTATAACAGTTACTTTTTATAACAACTAATTTTTTATAACGACTACTTTTTATAACGACTATTTTTTATAATGGTTAGTTTTATACATTATCAAATTTAATAATTATACATATTTAAATTTAAACAAACAAATTATTATACATATTTAAAATTAATAATAATACAACTAACTTCTCTTAACGTACTTCTCCTTAATAGTTTGACAAATTTCTTCATGTTCTCGACATTGCTCATTATTCATCGATGATTTTTCCTTCATTGGAATTTTGTCTAGTGATGGTATGCTCTCTACCAACTTTACTTCATATACATTACTCATGACTACTAATTTCTTTTTCAAAATATTTTCTATGGCAGTCAAGTCCACTATAGGTGTTGTATGTGGAGATGATTTTCCCTTGCTCTTCCTTTTTGCCACCTTTTGTCCCATTAGATGACCGATTTGAGTTTCAATATTGTATTCTGAATAATCGTGGGACTTTCTATATTATATATTTATGATTATGTCCCAGTAGAGGATGTCTTTGGTCCCTTTGAAGAATTGTCCATCCTCTTCCCTTTCCATTTAGGTTCATCCTTCAACAACCTTTATGTGTGCTCCTATGTGAAATGTTCTTGATGTATTTGTAAAAATCTTATGTGTATTATACATGACGCTAGTCTCATATTGCCCATTTTTCTTGTTAGTAAAAGCCAATTTATCGATGCCCCAAAAATATTGACAATGTTCATTCAACAAATGCCATCGAGATTTGAGGGTGTTGTACCCCAAAATTTTCCCTCTCACTTATCAAGAATTTCCTCACAAGGTCTCTTTGACTCAAGACTGAATTATGGTTTGACTAGCTCAAGACATCTCCTCAAGCACTGATGACTGAAAATTAAGGTTTGAGTTTGCACAAGGACAAATGGACTTTTAATGCCCCATTTGACTTTCATGGATCATTTTGGGCTCTCAAGATTGCTCATGTCAAGTTTAAGGTCTTGGATCACATTTTTTGCTCAGTCAATTGATCAGATCAGCCGTATTGGTGAAAAAGTCAACTGTAGCACCAAAAGTCAAACTTTGACTTTTTGGTCAACATTAAGTTTCAAATATCATAATTCATCAAGACATTCAAGAATATTAAGCTTAATCATCAAGAAGTCAAGAAAGTCGAAAGTCAACTTGAAAAGTCAAGATTTCCAAGACTTAGAAATTTTCTAAGTTGTTTTTATACATGATAATTTCATCACTTCATGCCATTCTTTCACCAAGATGCAAGACGGTTCAAGGGAAACTTTCAACATGAAAGTTGTAGATCTCCATGATATCTATAAAATTGCTTTACACAACTTCTCCTAAATATGCTTGGATCTCAAGTTATAAATTCATGAAGTCGTGACATTTTTATTTAACACTTAGAGAAATTTTTAACAGATTTTGTTCAGGATTTTATCCAAACTTCTTGGCATTTTTTCACATAGTTCCAAGATGATTTTGTCAAAATGGCCAACATGAAAGTTATAGAGGGTGTTTCAAGCTTTCCAAAACATCTAAGAGCATGAATTTATCATATTTGAGCTAGAAGATACAAGGATCTGAAGTTGGACATTCATTATTGATTTACAAGGCAGATTTGTGATGAACAAGGAACAAAAATCTTAACCATGCTGCATAATCTTCACTTTGCAGGCCTCTTGACTTGCAAATCTATCCATAATCAGATGTTTACACAATTGATTAAACCATTATCCAAGTGGTTCAAGTATTGTCCATTGCATCTTTCCATTTTTGGCACAAAGGCACCATTGTCATTCTTGCAAAGTTCACTTTAATCATAAAGTCAATTTCTTGAGCCTCTAACTTGTTGTTCTAATCACACTCAACTTTTACAAGTCAGAACAAACATGTTTAAAGTGATCAACCACTTTAAATAGCTTGGTACAAGCATTGGAAACATGTCCTTCATGTTTGCTTCAAAAACAAGCAAGATAACCATAACATGTGATTCAAAAATCTGAGTTGTTTGAAGTCTCAAACATTCTCTATAAATAGGGAGGCCAATTGCAAGAGAAATAGGGTTAGAAAAAAAAAGAGAGAAGAAGGAAAAGAGAGAAAGAAAACCAGAAGTTTTGTTGACAAACTCTCAAAAATCTCATAACTGAAAGAAGGTCATAACAGTCCAGAAAGCAACACCTCAAGCTCAAAACATAAATTCTAGTCGCAAGGTAAGTCTCCTTAACTTTAAACTCTTCATTTCAATCATCATCATTTGGTTCATTTTTGGGCTAAAATGCAGTGACCTTTGAAGAAAAGGTTTGTAAAAAATCATGAACAATTGCCAAGATTGAGTAAAAAGTTTTCCATGAAGTAGCATCATGAACAGGCAGGTGTAAGGCAGCTGTTTTTCAAAACTATATAGTGTGCAATCGATTGCACAACCATGCAAATCAATTGCACGGGGTTCCAGTATCTAAATTTCCAAATATTTTGAGTGTGCAATCGATTGCACAACCATGCAAATCGATTGCACGGGGTTCCAGTAGCCAGATTTCCAAATACTTTGAGTGTGCAATCGATTGTACAACCATGCAAATCGATTGCACTGGAAGTCAGTAGCCAATGTTTTAAAAAACTGAAGCATGCAATCGATTGCACTAACATGCAAATCGATTGCACTCAAATGAAAACTAAATTTTTGCTTTGAAAGAACTTGAATAAAGAGTTGGACAATATAAAATGTTTCCTTTTGACCATTGAGCATGTATATCTTAAGTTCAAGGTAAGTATTATCATTATACCTTGAAATTTTCCAAGGGCTTGAACCAAAGACTTCACCCAAAGAGGCTTTTAGCTTGATCAATAATTTTTGTCTTCTTTATCAATCATGAGTTGTCTTCATCAAAACCAAAGTGCATTCGAGAAGCTTGATTTTACGGCATGTGTCGACACATAATGATCCAAAATGTTTTCTTTTCCTTTTATTTTTCTTTATTTTTACATGCTTCATATATTTTCTTCATGGCTATTCAATATGGTTGTAATAGATAATTAGGAATTTAATTTCTTGCAATCCCCATTGTAAATTTGTACACCCCATCCCCAAATGATTGTAATAGCGTAGGATATTTACTTTCCGCAATTTATTGCTTTACATATAACATGTTAATAATTAGGGTTTGTATGGCAAGATAAAACCAATCAAATAGAAAACCCTAATTCAAGACAAAATCAAGCATGAAAATGACACACTTGCACACAAACACCCCTAGGGTTACTCCACTTGGTTTCCTTGAACAAAATGGCCATGTTACGTACGTAAGGTATCTTAGCAAAACAAAAAAAAAACAAGATCATAGTCCCTCGATGACGTTATTCAAAGTTGCCTTACAAAAAATGATCTTAGTCCCTCGAAATGCTAAGATACTTTGCAACATTGCTAATCATGGTTATACGATGACCCACGCCCGTCCCGTTTACATCCAAAGATAGGGTTGCTTACCAAATAAATGGTAAGACAACAATATCAAAGGAAAGGAAAATGAACAAGAAAGACATTTGAGTAGGTAGATTACTTTTAGTTACTTGCTCCATTTCAAAACAAATATCCTTGCTATTTTCAAAATAAACACACACATTTTAAAACATCTTACAAACTTGAAAACATCTTCAAAAAGACAAACATCTTTGTATACATTCTTACGAACGAGAATCATTACAAAGATTGCCTAAACAATGGTCTCTTTTACAAAATACTTTCAAAACCACACAAAGCACAATTTCAAACAAAAGCAAGTGATCTAGAAAGTAACTAAGAGCCCATGGAAAACCATGGATGAAAAGGGTGATAATACCTTCCCTTTTCATAATCTACCCCCGAATTAAAGAAACAATCTCAAAGGTCTTTCCTATGCTTTTTCACCTTTCCTTTTGGATAAAAGAAAAGTCGGTGGCGACTCTTGCTAACTGCAACATTTATGATAAAACATAAAACCTTCAAGTCAGTTCTCCCACCGTATCATAGAAATGGCGACTCTGCTGGGGAATATTCTAAAAGTGGGGTTACCTTAGGGATTAGATCACATTTACTTGCTTACATTGTTTGACTTGTATGCTTTACATTATGGTTCTTTGTTTGGGTTTGAATCCTCTACCCAAATTTGGGATACATTATAGGTAAGTAGCAATACATTATGGAAACTGCACGGGGTATACCGACATGGTCTAAGCAATAGCTACGTTAGTGTGACATATTTGTGGGTACCGGTAGCCTTTGAGTTAATTAAAGAGAATACGGGGCCGCTGAGTGATGTCATGAAGCACTAATGAACTTCTAGAACCTTTATTTGACCAACTTGGCCTTTAGGATGTAGTGAGATGACCGGCTTTGGTGCAGTCCGAAGTTGGTAGATACTCAATACTACACTCATTGAGGGTTGGTTTCTTGGGATATTTAGGTCGCCATTAAAGAGGCTTGAGCTGAAACAATAACCAAGGAAACAATCCAGTGATATTGAGCTCCTTAGGACCCGGTTACTATTACTAGGACAGGTTTAAGCCAACCAAACTTCAAGAGGGTACTTACCTATAAAAATACATGCAAGCCTAAACTAAGGACTTGTTTTCTTTGCTTGTATATGCATACTTGTACATAACATCATGGACATCATGAACATCATATACATCCACTAACCATTTCAAGGATTTTAGGATTCATCTTTGTTCTTGTTTTGTAGGAAATGGATTCACTTCGCAGGAAAACTATTCAAGTCAATCTTGTAAGAATTCCTCCACAACTTAAGGAGCTAGCTTCAAAGATTCCTGAGAACTCTTTGTTCACCGAGAGACATGGTTGTCACTCAACTTGGTCACCTCCAACATAAATGAGGATATGATAAAAGTTCTTTTTTCAGTTCTTTGATCCTTTGCACCATTGCTTCACATTTCCTGACTATCAACTTGTGCCTACTTTGGAAGAATTCTCCCAACTCTTGAGGATTCCCATTCTCAAACAACTACCTTTCAACGGTATGAAAAGAGACCCAAAGCCAGAAGAGATTGCTCAAGCTCTACACTTGCACTCATCTGATGTCACAACTTATTGGGAAACTAGGAGTGGTGTCAAAGGCTTCTTAGCAAAGTTCATGTTTGAGAAAGCCCAAAGTTTTTGGAATTCCTTAGACTTGCAAGCCTTTGAAGAAATTGTGGCTCTTCTCATCTATGGGATGGTTTTATTTCCAAATCCTGACCAACTAATACATGTGAACACCGTCAAAATCTTCATGTCACGCAACCCGGTGCCTACATTGCTAGGGGATATCCTACACTCTTTTCACACTCGCACAATGAGGAAAAGAGGTGTCCTTATGTGTTGCACTCCTCTCTTGGCAAGATGGTTTGTTTCTCATCTTCCCCAATCAGTCTTAAAGAATGAGCAAGGTTCAAGGTGGTCACAAAGGTTAATGATGCTCAAACATTTAGACATTCATTGGTGCTCCCGATCCAAAGAGAATGTTATCATTATTGACCATTGTAGAGAATTCCCTAATGTCACTCTACTTGGAATTAGGGGAGGCATCACATACAACCTATCCTCAGCCTTAAGACTGTTTGGTTACGCCCGAAGGCATGGTGATCCACTGTCGCGCGTGGATCAAAACAAGTATTTTTCAAAACTGTAGTATTTAACGACAACTGTAACTCAGATATCGTTCTCACAAGGATTCTTGATTTTATTAAACAACAGAAATCGAATTGGGGGGGGGGGGTTGGTTTTAAGGACGATTTATAAAAAAACAGAAAATAAGCGCTTAAAATAAGTGATTATGAAATAAGTCGATCTACTGTTTCGGGTTCCTACTATCATCGATTAATAAAATTTAACTTCCCTAAGCGAATTCCTATTCAAATTCGATCACAATTTCATCCAACAAGCGAGAATGAAAAAAAATAAGAATTATGTTCCCTTTTCACCGAATTAAGCAAACGGTTAATCAACAAACGGAATAACGAATTAAGCATACGATATAACGCAATTATAATTGGGAAACATAATTCAATTTAACCAACAAGATTACTCTAAGATAATTCAAATTAAGCAAACGAATATAAAATGAAAAATTGATATGAATAGAAATTGAATTGTAAATTATATTAACCTCAAGTTTTGGAAACTAAGTTACAATAGATCAACTCTAACGGATTAGTTCTCCATCCCCATTCGTACAAAATTGTTTTCTCCCTTTGTCTACAGTAAAAACATGATCAATCCCCAAATGCGGCTGCCCCCCGGTTAAAGAGGAACGATCCATTCGGTTTACAAACCAACTGAGTTGAAAACATAACCCAGGCCCAAAACTACTAACCCAAAACTTAAAAGTCTAAAGCTGCAACTTCAACGACTTTTTCAACTTTTCTGCACTTCGAATCAGCTTCTGGCCAAAACTAAAAAGTTGTAGGCCATTTTCTTAGCTTTCCAATTTATGGTCAAACGCCTTGATCCGATTTTTGTAGAATTAGTTATGAATTTTTCCGTGAAAGCTGCAGTTGCTGAAAATAAAATACGAAATTAAATGCAAAAATAAAATAAATTAGCAAAACATATTAAAACATAAAAATAAACACAATAAACTAAAGAAATGTATTAATACAATCATGGAAGGATGTGCATCAAAATGCATTGATCAGATGGCCCGCACGAGATGCTGATTCAAGGTTTGGTATTCGACTACGACAACGACGATCAAGGTCTTCGCCAAAGATTTATCCGAGCTTGGAGGATGCTAAATAAGGTGGATAGCAAGACTTTGGGACACAAGAATTCCATACCTCTTGAGCCTTACCTCAAATGGGTACGAACTCGTGCTCAGAGTCTTATGATGCCTTACCCCTCCATTCTTCCGGTAATCATTGAGCCTGTCAAGGAGGGAGATGTTCCATACACTATCCTACATCCTAACATGCCCACATCTCTTAAAGACTTACAAAGGGATTGGATACAACTCAAAGGAGAGCGAGATACTTTTGAAGCCCAATTCTACGCAAGCGAGAAGAAGGTTTTGGAACTCACTAGGCTACTTCATGAGGAACGGACTTTGAATGCCTACATTGCACCAAAGAGGATGCGCACTACTTTTTTTATCTTAGAGTTTTGTATTATTTTTTCCAAGGGGCATTGATGTACTCAAACTTTTTCTTATTAATATAACGTGTGTTTCCTTTTTGTCTAAAACAAATTTGAATCTTTGAAATCCTTGAAAACATTGCATATGCATATATCATTCATCATAACATAAACAGGTCTTTTGCAACAAGTCTCCTCATCTCTCTACTGTTTATTTCAGTAAGATGGATATCGAGCAAACAGTGAAAGATCTCCAAGCTCAGAATATGCAGTTTCAACAATTGCTCACGACCCTAGCCAAGGGACAAGAATAATTGAAGACTCTTCTAGCTGAAGATAGGAAAAAGAAAACAAAGAAGGTAACTGGAGTCTTAAACATGGGGAGAAGGTTTCATGGGCAGACAAGAAGGACTTTGAATTTTGCAACAACATCCGGTGAAGGATAAGGGAAAGGCAAGGAAACAGCGGTCCCGTCAGAATCTTAAGAGGAGAAAGAAGAGGAAGACTACTCTGAGGAACAATATCCTCCAGCTGATGACAAATACAAACATCTTGAAGAGCGTTTGAGCGCGGCGGAAATACAAAAGGTGTCAGGCTTAGACTTTGAGGATTTGGGACTAGTGTCGGGGATTGTGATTCCTCCTAAATTCAAAGTGCCTATTGTTGTACCCCAAAATTTTCCCTCTCATTTATCAAGATTTTCCTCACAAGACTTCTTGGACTCCAGACAGGATTAGGGTTTGCTCAGCTCAAGACCTCACCTTGCACTGATAACCTGAAATTAGGGTTTGAGTTTGCACAAGGAATTTTGGACCATCAATGCTTAATGTGACTTTCATACACCATCTTGGACCCCTAAGATTTCTCATACCAAGTTTCAAGCCTTGAATCACATTTTTGCCCAGTCAATTGGACAGTTGACCTAAAAATCAACTGTATTGGGAAAAAAGTCAACCATGGCCAATTTACAGTCAAACTTCATAATTTTTGATCCACAACAACATTATAGGCTCCTATGTACCATTTGATCAAGTTTGGATCACAACTCCTCAAGAAATTTGACCAGATCATCAAAAGGGCAAAATGGTCAAAATTAGGGTTTTGACTGAGAAATGGCAATTTCTGATTTTTGACCTAACCAATGGCCAATTGGGTTTAATCATGATTTCAAGGACTCAATAGCATCATATTGACCTAATTGCATAGTTCAAAAGATCTCAAATGCATAGGATTGACAGATGAATTTTGCAGTCAACTGATCAAAAGTCAACTATACACTGAAAAGTCAAACTTTGACTTTTTGGTCAAAATCAAGTGCCAAGGGTCATAATTCATAAAGATATGTCAAAATGTGAAACTTGTTGACCAAGAAACCAAAAATTGAAAATTAGGGTTTCAATTTGAAAATTTTTCATAACTTAGAATTTTTTTAAGTATGGAAAATTTCTTATTTTTCCCAACTTTCCACAACTTTTTCACCAGGATGCAATTAGATTCAAAGAAAACTTCCAACATGAAAGTTGTAGTACTCCGTTAAATATACAACTTTGATTCACAAAGTTTTCCCAAATGATGCTTGGATCTTAAGTTATGATTTTGTGAATAGGGGTCCATAAACTTTTTAACTTAGTAAAAATTTGCCCTAATTTAGGCAGGTTTTTGACCTAACTTCATGGCAACTTTTCACCTAGTTACAAGAAGTATATCAAGTTGCATTTCAAATATGGATTGTAGAGCATGTTACAAGCTTTCCAAAATGTCCACGAACTCTCCAAGATAATTTATGGTTAAGGAGAATCGAAGAAGAGAAAATGGAAATTTGTCACTTTTGTTCAAGCCATTTTCACAACGCACCAAGTTGCAAATCTTTCCTAGCATGCTTGTAACTTGCATTACAGGTCCTAAATCCATTCTACACTCCATAATTAAATGAAAACTCAATGGATAATGGCTTTGTTTTGACTTTTGAAGCATTGCACAATGAATTAATCCAAAAATGGCATAAAGTTCACAATACTACTTTGATAAAGCATGCTTTTTGCAACTTTGCATTTCTTGAGCCATGGACCTGATATTTTGTTGCAAGAAAGATCCACAAACATCAGGAAAAGTATACCAACCCTCTGCAGTCCACAAGCTAGCCTGTACAGGCCTTTGGCATAAGTCATGTCAACTTTCTTCAAAAGCAAGAAAATTGGCAAAAGTCAAGATAACTTATCCATATGATAAAGGCAAGGCTTGGCTTCATTCTAAACAACTTCAGAAACTTGTCACAAGCCAATACGCCATTTCCCAACATTCAAAACACTCTCAAACACCAAAATCACATTTTTCTGTCCAAACAGGGCAGCTCCTGAAAATATTTCTTTCCAACTCAATATTGGCTCGTGCGTTTCTTGATTCAACACTTGAAACATCTTAAATACATCACATCTAAACTATCCAGGCCCTTGTCTTGCAACTGTAACCCCTATTTCAAAGATCACCATTTTCATTTTGGAAGGTTGCAGGTTGACTTCTCCAAGGAGTTTCAAGCATCCTCAAGGCAAGCTAAGCATTGGAATAGCTTGAGGGAACTTCAAGGAAGCTCACACGATCTTCAGGCCTCACTCAAAGTCCCCACATTGCCATATCCAAACTCAGCTGAACAAGGTATTTTTCAAAGTTTTATCTCCTTATTTAGGCATCCTTAGGTCACGATTTGTGAAGCAAAAATGTAGTCCTTAACTTGCTGAAGCTGTACATATGCATACTTTCCATTTATATTAACTGAGTAGTGAGAATTTGAAGCTTGAAGTTCATGAAAAAACTAGGTCAGAAATTAGGGGTGATTAAATTTTCCATGATCCTTGAGAGTTAGATTATGTTTTTTATATCACTGGAATCGTGAGATCATGTGCTACATGTTTTGTGTTATGGGTTTTTGCTTTTGTGCACGTATGTGAGAGTTGCAGGTTTGTACATGGGATGCACGCGCGAAGCCAAGGACAGGGATGGAGTTGGTGTTCTGGGCCTGGCGCCTTGGGCCTGTTACTTTTCACACCCCCCTGTTTCCTATTTGCACCCCCTGACCTATTTTCTTATATTTTTCATATTTTCTTTTTATTTTTATATTTATTGCTTTTATTTATTTTTCTGAACATGAAAAAATCTTGAAAAATATTTTCTTTATTTTTTGCATTTTATTTATTTATTTTTTTTTATATTTTTTTTGGCATAAAAAATAGTTTATTAGTAATAATATACTTTATTTTCTTAAATAAATTGTGAATGTATTTAAATAAATATCATACATTTTTATTTTTATTATTCATATACATAAAATATTATTTCCACACATATTTTATTTTTTAATACTTGTAAATAAATGATATAGAACATATTTTCTTTAAATCAAAAACTAGAGTTTCCCCTTTCCAAAAATAACCATATTATTTTTATCTTTTTCTAGGGTTTAATAAATCATTTTTCTCATATATAAAATAAATACAAAACATTTTTGCATGAATACATATTATTGCATATTTAAATACTTGTTTATTTATTTATTTATACAATAAATTCAATTGGGTTGTAATAGTAAATTAGGGTTTTATTTTGTGCAAATATCCCCATTCAAAACTTGTATCCCCCCTCCCATAATATTTGTTGTAATAGCTTAGATTTACTTTACGCAATTTATCGCATTATATACATGTTTAGTAAATTAGGGTTTGTATGATAAGACAAAAATCAAACAAATAGACATGACCTAATACAAGACAAATGCATGAAAAATGACAAAACCTTGCACACAAGCACCTCTAGGGTTTCACCCACTTGGTTGCCTAAACAAAATGACCATGGTATGCATGCTAGGTATCTTGGCAAAACAAAAAAAAGCAAAAGATCATAGTCCCTCGATGACGCTATCAAAAGGTTGCCTAAAAATAAAGATGATATTGGTCCCTCAAACAAGGTAAGATACTAGGCACCATTGCTATCATGGTCATACGATGACCCACGCCCGTCCCGTTTAACATCCAAAGATAGGGTTGTTTACCAAGACAATGGTAAATAAACAATATCAAAGGAATAAAAATGTACAAGAAAGACTTTTGAGTAGGTAGATATGCTTCTAGTTACTTGATCAATTTGCAAACAATCCTTGCTATTATCAAACAAACACACACACATTTTCAAAACATTTCCAAACAACTTTCAAAACATTGAAACATTTTTCAAAAGACAAACATCTTTGTATACATTCTTACGAACGAGAATCATTACAAAGATTGCCTAAACGATGGCCTCTTTTCAAAATACTTTCAAAACCACACAAAGCACCATTGTCAAAGCAAAGCAAGTGATCTAAACAAGTAATTAAGAGCCCATGGAAAACCATGGATGAAAAGGGTGCTAATACCTTCCCTTTTTATAATCTACCCCCCGAACTCAAGAAAACATCTCAAAGGTATTTCCTGTGCTTTTTACCTTTCCTTTTGGATAAAATAAAAGTCGGTGGCGACTCTTGCTAAACCGCAACATTTGCAAACACAAACGCAAAACCTCAAGTCAGTTCTCCCACCGCATCACAGAACTGGCGACTCTGCTGGGGATATTTATAAAAGTGGGGTTACCTTAGGGTTTTAGATCACTTTTACATGCTTATCTTGCTTGACTTGTTTGCTTTACACTTTGGTTCTATTGTTTGGGTTTGAATCCTCCACCCGAATTTGGGAAACATTCATAGGTAAATAGCAATACGTTGTGGAAACTGTGCGGGGTATACCGACATGGTCTAAGCAATAGCTATATTAGTGCGACATATTTGTGGGTACCGGTAGCCTTTGAGTCAATCAAAGAGAATACGGGGCCGCTGAGTGATGTCATGAAGCACTAATGGACTTTTAGAACCTTTACTTGACCAACTTGGACTTTTAGGATGTAGTGAGATGACCGGCTTTGGTGCAGTCCAAAGTTGGTAGATACTCGATACTACACTCATTGAGGGTTGGTTCCTTGGAATATTTCGGTCGCCAGTAAAGAGGATGAATTTAAACAATGAACAAGGAAACAATCCAGTGATATTGAGCTCCTTAGAACCCGGTTACTATTTCTAGGACAGGTTGAGCCAACTAAACTTCAAGAGGGTACTTACCTATGAAAACCCATGCAAGCCTAAACTAGGAACTTGTGTGATTTATTTGTACATGTATACTTGTGCATAACATCATGGACATCATGAGCATCATATGCATCCACTAACCATTTCAAGGATTTTGGATCTTCATCTTTGTTCTTGTTTTGTAGGTTATGGATTCACTTCGCAGGAAAACTGTCCAAGTCAACCTTGTAAGAATTCCTCCATAACTCAAGGAGCTAGCTTCAAGGATTCCTGAGAATTCTCCATTCACCGATAGGCATAGTCGTCTTCTCAACTTAGTCACTTCCAACACTGAGGAGGATATGGTGAAAGTTCTCTTCCAGTTCTTTGACCCTTTGCATCACTGCTTCACATTTCCCGACTACCAACTTGTGCCTACTTTGGAGGAATTTTATCAACTCTTGAGGATTCCTATTCTCAATAAACTACCTTTCAAGGGTACAGAAGGAGATCCAAAGCCAGAAGAGATTGCTCAAGCCTTACACTTGCACTCCTCTGATGTCACAACACATTGGGAAACTAGAAGTGGTGTCAAAGGCTTCTTGTCAAAGTTTCTGTTTGAAAAGGCCCAAAGATGCTGGAATTACTTGGACTTACAAGCTTTTGAGGAGATTGTAGCTCTTCTCATCCATGGGATGGTCTTGTTCCCTAACCCTGACCAACTCATAAATGTGAGTGCTGTCAAAATCTTCATGACTCGCAACCCGGTGCCTACATTTCTTGGGGATATCCTTCACTCTTTTCACACTCGAACAATGAGGAAAAGAGGTGTTCTCATGTGTTGCACTCCTCTGCTGGCAATATGGTTTATTTCTCATCTTCCCCAATCAGTCCTGAAGAATGAGCAAGGTTTGAGGTGGTCACAACGATTGATGACCCTTACACATTCAGATATTCATTGGTGTTCTCGATCAAAAGAGAATGTCATCATCATTGACCGTTATGGGGAATTGCGTAATGCCCCTCTACTTGGCATTAGGGGAGGCATCACCTACAACCCTTGCTTGGCTCTGAGACAGTTTGGTTATGCCCGAAGGGATGGCCCACATGATATGCTGGTTCAAGGTTTGGTTTTCGACTTCGACAATGACAATCAAGGACTCCGACAAAGGTTCATCCGAGATTGGAGGATGCCAAACAAGGTAGACAGTAAGACCTTGGGACACAAGAATTCCATCCCTCTTGAGCCTTAACTCAAGTGGGTATGAATCTGCGCCCAAAGTCTTATGATGCCTTACCCCTACATTATCCCAGTGATTATATAGCCTGTTATGGAAGGAGAAGTTCCATACACCCTCCTACATCCTGACATGCCAACATCACTAGAAGATCTACAAAGGAGTTGGATACAACTCAAGGGAGAGCGCGATACTTTCGAGGCCCAATTCTATGCAAGCGAGAAGAAGATTTTGGAACTCACTCGGCTACTTCACGAAGAGCAGACTCTCAACACCTACATTGCACCAAAGAGGACGCGCAACGTCTTTTTACCTTAGAATTTTGTATTATTTTGCCCAAGGGGCATTGATGTACTAACAAATTCTATCTTATTAATATGACGTGTGTTTCTTTTTTTGTTTAAAACAAATTTGAATTTCTGAATCCTTGAAAGCATTACATGAATACATATCATTCATCATATGCATAAACAAGTCTTCACACCAAGTTTCCTCATCTCTCTGCTGTTTATTTCAGCAAGATGGATCTAGAACAAACGGTCAAAGACTTACAAGCTCAGAATTCACAATTTCAACAGCTACTCTTGACCCTAGCCAAGGGGCAGGAGGATCTCAGGACTCTACTAGAGAAAGAGAAAGAGAAAAAGAAGAAGAAGCGGGCTGGTGTGGTTGTCATGGGCAGAAGGTTTGAAGGACAAGCCAGACGGACTTTGGAATTCCCATCAACATCTGAAGAGGGGGAAGGAAAAGGAAAGGGAACGACAGTACCGTATGATTCTGAAGCAAAAGAAGAAGAGGATGAGGACTATTTTGAATAACAGTACTCTTCGGCCGATGACAAATACAAAAACTTGGAAGAACGTCTAGCTGATATGGAGATACAGAGAGTACCTGGGCTGGACTTTGAAGAGTTAGGGTTGGTATCTGGAATTGTAATCCCTCCTAAGTTTAAAGTACCTATATTTTCTAAGTATGATGGGGTGTATTGCCCAAAAATTCACCTACGATCTTATGTCAGGAAAATTCAACCATATTCTTCTGACAAAGACTTGTGGGTCCACTTTTTCCAGGACAGTTTATCGGGGGCGCAGCTGGATTGGTTCTACCAGTTGGAGAGGTATGATGTGCATAATTGGGAAGACTTGGCAGCCGCCTTGTATAAACAGTATCAATATAACGCCGGCTTGGCGCCAACCCGTACTCAGCTACAGAGTATGGCCATGGCTACCAATGAGGGTTTCAAAGACTACGCCCAAAAATGGAGGGATTTAGCCGGAAGGGTGCAACCACCTTTATCTGAAAGAGAGCTAGTGGACATGTTCTTGGGGACTCTGTCAGGTCCTTTCTTTAATCACCTGATTGGAAGCTCCTCTGCAGGTTTCACTGAGTTAATTCTAACTGGCGAGAGGGTGGAAGCCGGTATTAGAAGCGGGAAAATTCAGAAAGATGCGTCTACCTCTGCCATTGTAAAAAAGCCCTTCACTGGAAAGAAGGAAGTGTCTGCTGTCTATGCCCAGAGAAATCAGGGAAGAATTGAAAGACGACCAACAGTGGGGGCCGTTATGATTCAAAAGTCTGCATCAGACCAGCCGAGGAATAACCAGCAAAGGGTGGAAAGGCCTGTAAGGCAATTCACCAAGATAAACATGACTCCTGCTCAAGTCTTACCACATCTCTTGAAGTTGAATCTGGCCATGCTAAAAGAGGCCCCTAAAAATCCTAACACTGCTTCTCCGCATTACCATCCCAACGCCAGATGTGCTTACCATTCAGAAAGTCCAGGGCACGGCACCAACAACTGTTGGGCCCTGAAGAACAAGATTCAAGATCTGATCGATGCAAAGGAAGTTGAATTTGAAGCTCCTGAAAAGCCTAATGTTATCTCCGCTCCAATTCCAAGGCATGATGTCAGTGCACTAGAGGACAATGAAGAAGGTGGCAGGCTGGAAGACTGGATTTTTCCTACTGTTGACGGAGGACTGTGCAACTGGGAAGCAAAAGGCTTTGTTCCGATTACTTTCATACCGCAGTAATTTATCTTTTCCATTTCTTTTGGACTGTAATAATTCACAAACAATTTGTACTTTTTCAACCTTGTGTCTTATCCGAGGCACATAGGTCCATTTGTAAGGGTTCTTATTTCATTTTCATATGTCATTTTAATGAATCATGGACGCTTTTCATATTTAAACCTTTTGTGCTCATTGTCTTTCTTTTACATTTTGTTGTTTTAAGATAGCTATGCCCTTACACACACCCACACTCACAAATGCAGGTACCTTTCCACTCCGGAACCCATGGGTAACGATACTGCTATAGCCTTCAGTGACTCTGAAGATCTGATCAACCAGTCGAATACGAAGGCGAGGAAGATTGTGAGGTGCCAGGGGAGTTGGCCAGATTACTACAACAATAGGAAAGAGCAATTCACCCTCATGAGGAGAAGTTGGATACAATCAACTTGGGAACTAAGGAAGACAAAAAGGAAATCAAGATAGGTGCCAATCTAGAGCCGAGTGTCAAGGAGCGCCTAATTCAGCTACTGCATGATTATGTTGAAATCTTCGCCTGGTCATACGAAGACATGCCGGGACTCAATATAGACATTATGGTACACCGTCTCCCTACAAGAGAAGACTGTCCACCAGTGAAACAAAAGGTCCGCCACATGAGACCTGACATGTCATAGAAGATCAAAGCAGAAGTTATGAAGCAGTTCAATGCTGGATTTCTGGCTGTTACTTCCTATCCATAATGGGTTGCTAACATTGTGCCTGTGCCTAAGAAGGACGGAAAAGTGAGAATATGCATGGATTATAGAGATTTAAATAGGGCCAACCCTAAAGATGACTTTCCACTTAAACACATTGACATCCTGGTTGACAACACAGCTCAACACAAAGTATTTTCTTTCATGGATGGATTCTCAGGCTATAACCAGATCAAAATGGCACCTGAGGACATGGAGAAAACTACTTTTGTCACACAATGGGGTACGTTCTGCTACAAAGTGATGCCATTTGGAATGAAGAATGCCGGGGAAACCTATCAACGCGCCATGGTAGCTTTGTTTCATGATATGATACATCATGAGATAGAGGTCTACGTAGATGATATGATAGCCCGATCACAAACTGAAGAAGAACACCTTGATCACTTGCAAAAGCTGTTTGTCAGGTTGAAGGAGTACAAGCTCAGCTTGAATCCAAACAAGTGTACATTCGGTGTCCGGTCCGGTAAACTCTTAGGATTCATTATCAGCAATAAAGGCATCGAGGTTGATCCTGCCAAAGTCAAAGCTATACAAGAAATGCCTGCTCCTCGCACTGAGAAGGATGTCAGAGGTTTCTTGGGACGCCTAAACTACATTGCTAGGTTCATTTCTCACCTAACGTCTACTTGTGAACCAATCTTCAAGCTGTTGAAGAAAGATCAGGTAGTTCGATGGAATGATGACTGTCAAATTGCTTTCGATAAAATCAAGGAGTATTTGCTAGAGCCTCCTATCTTGATGCCACCCGTCTAGGGAAGACCGCTAATCATGTATCTGATCGTCCTAGAGAATTCAATGGGGTGCGTACTGGGGCAGCATGACGAGTCTGGCCGAAAAGAGCATGCCATTTATTACCTTAGCAAAAATTTTACCGGCTGTGAGACCCGATACTCACTGCTTGAGAAAACTTGCTGCGCTTTGGTATGGGTTGCTCGCCGGCTAAGGCAGTATATGTTGACTCATACCACTTTGCTGATATCTAAGATGGATCTGATCAAGTACATCTTTGAGAAGCCTGCTTTGTCTGGAAGAATAGCTAGATGGCAGATGATCCTAACGGAATAATATACAGTACACGACCCAAAAAGATATAAAGGGGAGTGTGCTAGCTGATCATCTAGCCCATCAAGCTGTCGAAGATTACCAATCCATGAGGTTCGACTTCCCTGACGAAGACATTATGACATTGGACAACATTGAAGGTTTCAGACCATATGACGGACCTGAACAAGGATCCTGATGGACCCTGTAATTTGATAGGGCCTCCAATGAACTTGGCAACGGTATCGGCGCGGTACTTATTTCCCCAGACGTTTGCCATACTCCTTTCACTGCCCGGCTTTGCTTCAACTGTACGGACAACATGGCAGAGTAAGAGGCATGCATCTTTGGACTCAAGGCTGCCATAGACTTGGGAATCAAATCTTTGATTGTGTTTGGGGACTCAGCTTTGGTCATCAGTCAGATCAAAGGAGAGTGGGACACTAAGCATTCAAACCTCATCCCTTAAAAAGAACATGTCTTGACATTGTTACCACATTTCGAGCAGATTACCTTCGAGCACTTCCCGCGAGAAGAAAATCAGCTAGCAGATGCTCTAGCTATAATGTCATCCATGTTTAAACCTAACTGGGATAATGAGGCTCCCCAAATCACCATTGAACGGATGGACGAACCTGCACATTGTCACGAGATTAACACCGAAGAAGTAGTGGACCAGCCATGGTTTCATGAAGTTAAAAGGTATCTCGAGGCGCAAGAATACCCTGAAGGAGCTTCAGTCAACGACAAAAAGTTCTTAAGGAGATTCTCGGCTAAATTCTTCCTAAGTAATGGCATCCTGTACAAGCGCAATCATGATTCTATTCTAATCCGTTGTGTGGACAAGATTGAAGCCCAAAAAATCATGGCTGAATTGCATGAAGGTATCTTCGGCACTCACTCTAGCGGGCATACAATGGCTAAGAAGATTCTACAGGCAGGCTATTACTGGTCTACCATGGAAGCTGACTGCTATCAACACTCCCGCACTTGTCACAAATGTCAAATCTATGCAGACAAAGTGCACATGCCTCCTGTTCCACTAAATGTCTTAACAACTCCTTGGCCCTTCGCAATGTGGGGAATCGACATGATTGGAGAGATCAAGCCTACAGCTTCCAATGGACACCACTTCATTCTGGTGGCCATTGACTACTTCACCAAGTGGGTCGAAGCAGCTTCCTTCGCATCCATTACTAAGAATGTTGTTGCCCTCTTCATCAAGCAGAACCTTACTTGCCAGTACGGTATCCCTGAAAGGATCATCACTGATAATGGTACAAACCTTAACAATACTATGATCATTGCCTTGTGCGAGCAGTTCAAGATTCAACATCACAATTCATCTCTCTACCGGCCAAAGATGAATGGTGTTGTCGAAGCCACGAACAAAAATATCAAGAAGATCATACAAAAGATGACAGTCACCTACAAGGACTGGCACGAGATGTTACCGTTTGCTCTTCACGGGTACCATACCACGACACGCACATCAACTGGGGCAACACCATATTCCTTGGTATATGGCATGGAGGCTGTTTTACCTATCGAGGTTCAGATTCCTTCTTTGAGAATCATGAAGGACACTGGTTTGAGTGAAGACGATTGGATCCAAAACCGGCTTGATCAACTTAACTTGATTGACGAGAAGAGACTTACTGCTGTTTGCCACGGTGAGACGTTCCAAAAACGGATGATCAAGGCTTTCAACAAGAAAGTCAGACGCCAGGTATATCAAGTTGGGGATCTGGTAATCAAGCGCATCATCTTGCCACAAAGTGATCCCAGGGGTAAATAGACTCCTACCTATGAGGGACCATTTGTAATCAAGAACATCTTTTCTGGTGGATCAATGATCTTAACCACCATGGACGGTGATGACCTGTCGCACCCTGCGAACGCAAACATAGTCAAAAGATACTACGCATAAATGACCCGCTAGGTTGACACGCCTAGGCAAAAAAAGGGCATCCCGGTGAATCGAAAACCCGAAAGGGCGGTTCAGGCAAAAATTAGGGATAAATAAAAAATCTGTACACCCAGCAAGTTGAAAACTCGAAAGGGCGACTTGGGCAAAAAAGGGTTTCCCGGTGGGCTGAAAACCTAAAAGGGCGGTCCAGGCAAAAGTTAAGGAATTAAAGTGTATGACTATGTCTCGTTGGATCACTTTAAGGAAAATCTCTTCACTGACAAACTCTGAGCTTCTAATCAATTCAATCATCTTTGGACGAAGCGACGAATGGACAAGATATTCGGAGATACGAAGGCTATAGCAGAATGGGAACCCCATGGGATTTTTACACACATAACTTTCTTTCCTTGTATAAATTTTCTTACTTTTGTGACATCATCCTCTTACTAGGATGTCTGTATCCTTTGTATAAAACACTTATTCAAAGTAAATACAAAGATGTCTCTTTCAAAGTACAGAAAACTATTTGCCTTTTTCTTTACACTTGTGTTTTTATTTGCAAAAACGTCTAATGATTCATTGATGAACATATGCATTTGAACATAATTACTGTTTACAAATAAATAAAGTGGAAAAGAACAATTACTGACATACTGAAAGGATAGGAAAACGTCTTTAGGCTATTCCATGAGCAATCCCTACAGTACATCATCCAGATCCCCAACGGAGCTAAAACCTTGAAATACATATCCCCAGCGGAGTTATAATTTCAAATCCTTAATTCCCATAAGAGTTAAAACTTCAAACTCCCAAACCCCAATGGAGCAAAAACTTTGAGTTACAGATCCCCAGCGGAGCTGTAACCTCTTTCCCCAGTCGAGTCAAGATTCCTAACTACCAATCCCCAGCGGAAACCTTTCAGTTTCTCCAACTCCCCAGCAAGTTGTCTTGAAGCCTGGAAATCAACCAGATAACAATTTAACTTTTGTCTTATCCCCAACCTAGGATAACTTCCCAGTAGAGTGGCAGACGACCGAAAACTCTTGAACTTACTCTCCAGCAGTAAGCCTTCTTCCCTACAGAGTTTTTATCCCTCAACAGAATGAAGATTCTCATTCTTAATTCCCCAGTGAAGTCACCAAAGTTTTCACTACTCCTCAACAGGATGAAGATTCACATTCTTAATTCCCCGCAGAAATCATCAGAGTTTCTCCCTATTCCCCAGCAGAATAAGGATTCCCATTGTGTAACCCCCAGTAGAAGTCGTCAAAATTCTCTGAATTTCCCAAGCAGATTTATCAAGCAGTTTGGCATTACTCTTAGAACATAATTTTTGTCAACACTCTGACTTCAAGATAGGAAGGATCACTACATCCCCACAGAAGTTGTCAAGGATTTTATATCCCCAACAGTATCCAAGGATTTCTTATCCTCAGCAGTCAAGGATTTATTTTCCCCGGTAACAGTTAAGGGTTTTTATTATCCCCAACTGTCAAGGATTTATTTTCCTCAGCAAATCAGCTTACATGCGCATACATTACATTCATATATCATAAACATGGATAAAGCACATTTATTGCATCATACATTTCATGCAACATAACTTTGTGTTTCAGCTAACATTTTACCCTTTTTAGGATAAAATTAATAGCTATCATTAACAATGTTCAAAGATTGCAGATACAGTACAAATACGCTCCAGACAAGGGTGCCATTTTGATACTCATTCAAATCTCAAATTCAGATACAGCACAGATACACTCCAGACACGGAAGTCATTCTGTCACTTATTCAGATTTCAACTATCAGATACAGATTAGATACGCTCCAAACACGGAAGCCATTCTATTTCTCATTCAGATTCAACTATTAATTTCAAGTTCAGATACACTCTAGACGCGGAAGTCATTCTGGCCCCTATTCAGTTTTTCGATTCAGATCCAGTACGGATACACTCCAGACGCGGAAGTCATTCTGTTGCTCATTCAGATTCAGATTTCAGATATAGATTATATACGCTCCAGACACGGAAGCCATTCTATTTCTCATTCAGACCTCAACTTCAGATACAGTCCAGATACGCTCTAGACACGGTTGCCATTCTGTCACTTATTATGATTCTCCCCAGCTCAGAGACGCTCCAGACACAGATGTTATTCTATTGCTAATTCAAATTCCAACTACCAGATACAGTTCAGAGACGCTCCAGGCACGAATGTTATTCTGTTTCTCATTACAAAGTCTCCATATACAGTTCAGATACGTTCCAGACACAGATACCATTCTGCTACTTATTCTCCTGACTTACAACATACAATTCAACAAACATTCTTGGATGGCATCTTTAAGCCCATATCCAACAAGGTTCTATCACCTCTCCAAATGGCATATTTAAGCCCATTCCCTCAACTATTTTTGACGAGTGCAAATTTACGGGAACTCTAGTGTCCAATCATCTTTTACCTTCGAGTCACGAACGGCAAACTCGCTAGTCTAACTCTTCAGGTTCAAGAAGATTGAATAGGGGCATTTGTTGTACCCCAAAATGTGCCCTCTCATTTATCAAGATTTTCCTCACAAGACTTCTTGGACTCCAGACAGGATTAGGGTTTGCTCAGCTCAAGACCTCACCTTGCACTGATGACCTGAAATTAGGGTTTGAGTTTTCATAAGGAATTTTGGACCATCAATGCTTAATGTGAATTTCATACACCATCTTGGACCCCTAAGATTGCTCATACCAAGTTTCAAGCCTTGAATCACATTTTTGCCCAGTCAATTGGATAGTTGACCTAAAAATCAGCTATATTAGGGAAAAAGTCAACCATGGCCAATTTACAGTCAAACTTCATAATTTTTTATCCACAACAACATTCTAGGCTCCTATATACCATTTTATCAAGTTTGGTTCACAACTCCTCAAGAAATTTGATCAGATCATCAAAAGGGCAAAATGGTCAAAATTAGGGTTTTGACTGAGAAAGGACAATTTCTGATTTTTGACCTAACCAATGAACAATTGGGTTCAAGAATTATTTCAAGGACTCAATAGCATCATCTTTACCTAATTTAATAGTTCAAAAGATCTCAAATGCATAGGATTGACAGATGAATTTTGCAGTCAATTGATCAAAAGTCAAGTGTACACTGAAAAGTCAAACTTTGACTTTTTGGTCAAAATCAAGTGACAAGGGTCATAATTCATCAAGATATGTCAAAATGTGAAACTTGTTGACCAAGAAACCTAAAATTGAAAATTAGGGTTTCAATTTGAAAATTTTTCATAACTTAGAATTTTTCTAAGTATGGAAAATTTCTTATTTTTTCCCAACTTTCCACAACTTTTTCACCATGATGCAATTGGATTCAAAGAAAACTTCCAACATGAAAGTTGTAGTCCTCCATTAAATCTAAAACTTTTACTCAAAAAGTTTTCCGAAATAATGCTTGGATCTCAAGTTATGATTTTGTGAATAGGGGTCCATAAACTTTTTAACTTAGTGAAAATTTGCCCTAATTTAGGCAGGTTTTTGACCTAACTTCATGGAAACTTTTCACCTAGTTACAAGAAGTATATCAAGTTTCATTTTAAATATGGATTGTATATCATGTTACAAGATTTCCAAAATGTCCAAGAACTCTCCAAGATCATTTATGGTTAGGGAGAATCGAAGAAGAGAAAATGGAAATTTGTGACTTTTGTTCAAGCCATTTTCACAATGCACCAAGTTGCAAATCTGTCCTAGCATGCTTGTACCTTGCATTACAGGTCCTAAATCCCTTCTACACTCCATAATTAAATGAAAACTTAATGGATAATGGTTTTGTTTTGACTTTTGAAGCATTGCACAATGAATTAATCCAAAAATGGCATAAAGTTCACAATACTACTTTGATAAAACATGCTTTTTGCAACTTTGCATTTCTTGAGCCATGGACCTGATATTTTGTTGCAAGCAAGATCTACAAACATCAGGCAAAGTATACCAACCCTTTGTAGTCCACAAGCTAGCCTGTACAGGCCTTTGGCATAAGTCATGTCAACTTTCTTCAAAAGCAAGAAAATTGGCAAAAGTCAAGATAACTTGTCCATCTGATAAAGGCAAAGCTTGGCTTCATTCTAAACAACTTCAAAAACTTGTCACAAGCCAATACACGATTGTCCAACATTCAAAACACTCTCAAACACCAAAATCACATTTTTTTTGTCCAAACAGGGCAGCTCTTGTAAATTTCTTTCCAACTCAATATTGGCTCGTGCGTTTCTTGATTCAACACTTGAAACATCTTAAATACATCACATCTAAACTATTCAGGCCCTTGTCTTGCAACTATAACCCCTATTTCAAAGATCACCATTTTCATTTTGGAAGGTTGCAGGTTGACTTCTCCAAGGAGTTTCAAGCATCCTCAAGCCAAATTAAGCATTGGAATAGCTTGAGGGAACTTCAAGGAAGCTCACACGATCTTCAGGCCTCACTCAAAGTCCCCATATTGCCATATCCAAACTCAGCTGAACAAGGTATTTTTCAAAGTTCTATCTCCTTATTTAGGCATCCTTACGTCACGATTTGTGAAGCAAAAATGTAGTCCTTAACTTGCTGAAGCTGTACATATGCATACTTTCCATTTATATTAACTGAGTAGTGAGAATTTGAAGCTTGAAGTTCATGAAAAAACTAGTTCAGAAATTAGGGGTGATTAAATTCTCCATGATCCTTGAGAGTTAGATTATGTTTTTTATATCACTGGAATCGTGAGATCATGAGCTATATGTTTTGTGTTATGGTTTTTTGCTTTTGTGCACATATGTCAGAGTTGCAGGTTTGTACATGGGATGCGCGCGCAAAGCCAAGGACAGGGATGAAGTTGGTGTTCTGGGCTTGGCGCCTTGGGCCTGTTACTTTTCACACACCCCTGTTTCCTATTTGCACCCCCTGACCTATTTTCTTATATTTTTCATATTTTCTTTTTATTTTTATATTTATTGCTTTTATTTATTTTTCTGAACATGAAAAAATCTTGAAAAATATTTTCTTTATTTTTTGCATTTTATTTTTTATTTTTATTTTTTTTGGCATAAAAAATAGTTTATTAGTAATAATATACTTTATTTTCTTAAATAAATTGTGAATGTATTTAAATAAATATCATACATTTTTATTTTTATTATTCATATACATAAAATATTATTTCCACACATATTTTATTTTTTAATACTTGTAAATAAATGATATAGAACATATTTTCTTTAAATCAAAAACTAGGGTTTCCCCTTTCCAAAAATAACCATATTATTTTTATCTTTTTCTAGGGTTTAATAAATCATTTTTCTCATATATAAAATAAATACAAAACATTTTTGCATGAATACATATTATTGCATATTTAAATACTTGTTTATTTATTTATTTGTACAATAAATTCAATTGGGTTGTAATAGTGAATTAGGGTTTTATTTTGTGCAAATATCCCCATTCAAAACTTGTATCCCCCCTCCCATGATATTTGTTGTAATAGCTTAGATTTACTTTACGCAATTTATCGCATTATATACATGTTTAATAAATTAGGGTTTGTATGATAATACAAAAATCAAACAAATAGACATGACCTAATACAAGACAAATGCATGAAAAATGACAACACCTTGCACACAAGCACCTCTAGGGTTTCACCCACTTGGTTGCCTAAACAAAATGGCCATGGTATGCATGCTAGGTATCTTGGCAAAACAAAAAAGAAAAGAAAAAGATCATAGTCCCTCGATGACGCTATCAAAAGGTTGCCTAAAAACAAAGATGATCTTGGTCCCTCAAACAAGCTAAGATACTAGGCACCATTGCTATCATGGTCATACGATGACCCACGCCCATCCCGTTTAACATCCAAAGATAGGGTTGTTTACCAAGACAATGGTAAATCAACAATATCAAAGGAATAAAAATGTACAAGAAAGACTTTTGAGTAGGTAGATATGCTTCTAGTTACTTGATCAATTTGCAAACAATCCTTGCTATTATCAAACAAACACACACACATTTTCAAAAAATTTCCAAACAACTTTCAAAACATTGAAACATTTTTCAAAAGACAAACATCTTTGTATACATTCTTACGAACGAGAATCATTACAAAGATTGCCTAAACGATGGCCTCTTTTCAAAATACTTTCAAAACCACACAAAGCACCATTGTCAAAGCAAAGCAAGTGATCTAAACAAGTAACTAAGAGCCCATGGAAAACCATGGATGAAAAGGGTGCTAATACCTTCCCTTTTTATAATCTACCCCCCGAACTCAAGAAAACATCTCAAAGGTCTTTCCTGTGCTTTTTACCTTTTCTTTTGGATAAAATAAAAGTCGGTGGCGACTCTTGCTAAACCGCAACATTTGCGAACACAAACGCAAAACCTCAAGTCAGTTCTCCCACCGCATCACACCTATGTTTGCAAAATATGATGGAGTGTCATGCCGTAAAATGCATCTCCAGTCATATGTGAGAAAAATACAACCCCACACCGCTGATAAAGACTTATGGGTGCACTTTTTCCAAGACAGTTTATCTGGAACACAACTCGATTGGTTTTACCAACTAGAAAGGGCCAACGTCCACAATTGGGAAGATCTTGCCGCAGCTTTCTAAAAGCAATATCAATACAATGCTGATTTGACTCCTACCCGTACTCAACTCCAGAGTAGGGCCATGGCTTCCAATGAAGGTTTTAAGGATTACACACAAAAATGGAGAGATTTGGCTGGAAGAGTTAAACCCTCTCTGTCTGAAAGGGAATTGGTAGATATGTTCTTAGGCACCTTATCTGGTCCCTTTTTCAACCTTTTAATCGGAAGTTCATCTGCAGGATTTACTGAACTAATACTGACCGGAGAGAGGATGGAAGCTGGCATAAAAAGTTGAAAGATTCAGAAGGATTCATCTTCTTCTACAGCTGTAAGGAAGCCTTTTATTGAAAAGAAAGAGGTAGCTGTTATATATCCGCAAAGGAACCAAGATAGGGCCGAACGCCGACCAATGGTGGGGGCTATTATGATTCCGAAGCCTACATTTGATCAACAAAGAAGTAATCTACCAAGGGTGGAAAGGCCAGTCCGGCAATTCACCAGAATAAACATGACTCTGTCTCAAGTATTACTGCATCTTCTAAGATCTAACTTGGTAACCTTGAAAGAAGATTCGAAAAACCCCAATACAACATCCCCTCATTATCACCCTAATGCCCGTTGCGCATATCACTCTGAAAGTCCTGGTCACGATACTAATAACTGTTGGGCCTTGAAAAACAAAATACAAGACCTCATTGAAGCAAAATAAATTGAGTTTGATGCGCCCAAGAAGCCAAATGTCATTTCTGCTCTTATGCCCAGACATGGTCATAATACCAATGCTATTGAAGAAGATTTGTTTATTACCACAGTTGATGAACTCATGACTCCACTTACAACCATTAAGATAAACTTGTTGAAATCCAGAGTGTTCCCGAGCTGTAGTGAAGTTTGCCATCTTTATTTGTCCTCACCAACTAATTGCCCTTTGTTGAAAGCAGACATTCAGCGCCTGATAGATAACAAAGAGATTTTGTTTGAAAGTACTCCTGTTTCACCTGTTCCTGTTGAAGATGTTTCAATCATTACCATCTCCACCAATTCTTCCAGGGTCTCCACCAAAAGACCCATTAGAATTACATCGATTCCGAAAGCAACTCCTTTAATAATCACAATGCCTGGGCCAGTCCCATATGAATCAGACAAAACTGTGTCGTGGAATTACGGAGGGGACATTTACTACCATGGTATCAAACAAGATTGGCCGGCCGCCGAAGAGATAAACTCCGAAGAAGAAGATTCTGACATCAGCAATATTGCCGGAACTAGTAAAATTACCCAAAGCGGTAGGATCTTTTCTCTAGAAATTACTCCATCAAAGGTAGTTTCTAGACCCGTGGCTGTTCCAAATGTTACTTCCGTACCCATAATCATCTCTGCAAGTGCTCCTATTGACGAAGCCGTTACAATCCCTGTTGTCATTCCTACCAACACTCTTGCTGCTGAAACTCAAGGAAAGGGTATTCAAGTGGAGCCTGTCCGGATGAAGGCTCAATCACTGACTATCCCTGAGACATCTAAGAAAGAAATGGAGGAGATCCTAAAAATTATAAAGAGGAGCGACTACGATGTAGTTCAACAATTAGGGCAAACTCCCTCTAAGATCTCCATGCTAGAATTACTACTGTGTTCTGAGGCACGCGCAAAAGCCTTGGTCAAGTTCCTAAAAATAGTCCATATGCCTCAAGAGATGTTTGCTGATCAATTCCAAGACTGCATATCCAGCTCGATAGCGGATAATGACCTAGGTTTCTCGGATGCTGATTTGACACCAAGGGGAAGAAAGCACAATGAGGCCTTGCATGTCTCTATGGAGTGTAGGGGCACAACTCTGGCCCATGTCTTGGTGGACACTGGCTCATCTTTGAATGTATTACCGAAAAAAGCTTTGGATAGACTTGACTGCGAGGGGCTGACATTAAAGCCAAGCAACATAGTAGTAAGGGAATTTGATGGCTCGAAGAGGATGGTGCACGGGGAAGTGGATATCCCCATAAAGGTTGGAACACAAACTTTCAATTCAACCTTTTATGTAATGGATATCCGCCCTTCTTACTCCTATCTGCTAGGACGGCCATGGATCCATAATGCTGGCGCTGTTACCTCTACATTGCACCAGATGCTGAAGTATCCAGTTCAAGGAAAGATTATCATTGTCCATGGAGAGGAAGAATACATGATCAGCCATCTCAATTCCTTCAGATATGTGGAATTGGATGACGAATTCATTGAAACTCCATTTCAACACTTCGAAGAGGTCCCCCAAGAGGTGGCAGTGACCAAGACTGTGTCCCAGATTCTCAAGATTACAAGACCTCCACTCCGGATGTCATCATTAAAGGATGCCAAAGCAGTGGTAGATGGAGGTGGATGCACCATCTGGGGGAAACTTCCGGATATCCCGTATAAGTCTGACAAGTTTGGCCTAGGTTTCACTTCAAGTGCTCAAAAGGCTGTACTCCGTGCCCGTGTTGGAGGGTCACCCCTGAAGATTAGCAAACGTGAGGTTAACGCGGTAGAAGATGGTGAAGATGATTGCAACCTGGAGGATTGGATCCTTCCTACAGTCAATGGAGGGCTCAGCAATTGGGAGGCTAGAGACTTCGTCCCAATAAATTTTATCCCACAGTAATTTATCTTTACATTTTATTGGATCTGTAATATTAAAAAATAACTCGCACTCTTAAAACCTTGTGTCTTGCCCGAGGCACAATGGTCCATCTGTAAGGGTTATTATTTCATCTTCATATGACATCAATGAATCATGGACGTTTTTCGCATACAAACTTTTGTGCTCATTATTTTTCTTTTACATTTTATTTTATTTTAAAGATAGATAAACCCTTACACACACCCATACTAACAATGCAGGTATTCATCCATTCTGGATCCCATGGGTAACGATACTTATATGGCCTTTCATGACTCTGAGAATCTAATCTACCAAGCCGAAGACGAAGGTGAGGAAGACTGTGAAGTACCAGGGGAACTTGCCAGACTACTACAACAAGAAGAAAGAACCATTCAGCCTCACGAGGAACCTGTGGATACAATCAACCTGGGTACCCAAGAAGACAAAAAAGAGGTCAAGATAGGTGCCAATTTGGAACCCAGTGTCAAGGAGCGTATGATTCAGTTGTTACACGACTATGTTGAAATCTTTTCCTGGTCATATGAAGACATGTTGGGACTTGATACAGACATTGTGGTACATCGTTTACCTACAAGAGAAGATTGTCCGCCAGTAAAACAAAAGGTTCGCCGTATGAGACCTGATATGTCAGAAAAGATTAAAGCAAAGGTTATGAAACAATTCAACGCTGGATTCTTGGCTGTCACTTCCTACCCTCAATGGGTTGCCAACATTGTTCCCGTACCTAAAAAAGATGGCAAAGTACGAATGTGTGTGGACTACAGAGATTTGAATAGGGCGAGCCTTAAGGATGATTTTCCACTCCCCCATATTGATATCCTAGTTGAAAATACGATAAAACACAAAGTGTTTTCCTTCATGGACGGATTCTCAGGTTACAACAAAATTAAAATGGCACCTGAGGACATGGAGAAAACAACATTTGTCACACAGTGGGGCATATTCTGCTACAAGGTGATGCCATTTGGACTGAAGAATGATGGGGCAACCTATCAGCGCGCCATGGTATCTTTATTTCATGACATGATACATCATGAAATAGAGGTCTATGTAGACAATATGATAGCCAGGTCGCAAACAGAAGAAGAGCATCTTGATCACTTACAAAAGCTGTTTGAGAGACTGAAGAAGTACAAGCTGAAGTTGAATCCAAACAAGTGCACATTTGGGGTACGGTCTGGTAAACTCCCAGGCGTTGTCGTTAGTAACAAAGGTATTGAGGTCGATCATGCCAAAGTTAAAGCAATACAAGAGATGCCTGCTCCCCATACTGAGAAAGAAGTCAGAGGATTCTTGGGACGTTTGAACTATATTACCAGATTCATTTCTCACCTGACAGCTACTTGTGAGCCAATCTTCAAGCTCTTGAAGAAAGATCAAGTAGTCAAATAGAATGATGAGTGCCAACTTGCTTTTGACAAAATCAAAGAATACTTACAAGAGCCTCCTATATTGATGCCACCAATCGAGGGGAGACCATTGATCATGTATCTAACTGTTTTAGAAAACTCAATGGGGTGTGTATTGGGGCAGCATGACGAATCTGGCCGAAAAGAGCACGCTATTTATTACCTGAGCAAAAAGTTTACCGACTGTGAAATTAGATATTCACTGCTCGAGAAAACTTGTTGCGCTCTGGCATGGGATGCTCGTCGTATAAGACAGTATATGCTGACTCATACTACCTTTTTGACATCTAAAATGGATCCGATAAAATACATTTTCGAGAAGCCTGCTCTTTCTGGGAGAATAGCGAGATGGTAGATGATCATGACAGAATATGACATACATTATACTACCCAGAAAGCTATAAAGGGTAGTGTATTAGCTGATCACCTCGCTCACCAAGATGTGGAAGACTACCAGTCCATGAAGTTTGAATTCCCCGATGGAGACATCGTGACATTAGACAACTGTGAAGAAATCAGGCCATATGACGGACCTGAACAAGGATCCCGATGGACCCTGTTCTTTGATGGAGCATCCAATGCACTTGGTAATGGTATCGGTGATTGTTGTACCCCAAAATTTGCCCTCCCATATTCTTCAAAATTTGCCAAGTCAAAGCTTCAAAAAGTCCCCAAGGGTTGTATAGTTCAAGGGCCTCCTAAACAGTCAAAATTAGGGTTTTGGTTCTGACAAAGTAAATGAAGTTTCCAAGGGTCAAATCAAGTCCCACATGCCTACAAACATGGTCAAGCATCCTCATACCAAGTTTCAAGACTTTCAGCACAAAATTGCACAGTCAAAAACCCTAATTGCACTACAGTCAACTGTAGGGGCAAAATGGTCATTTGACAGTCAAAAGTTCAAATTTTTGGTCAACATCTCATTTTGAAGCCACAAACATCATTTGATCAATGCTTGATCATGATTCTCAAAGCTTGGCTCAAAAAGTCTCAAGATGCAAAAGTTTCCATATGTGGACAGTTGAAAAAGTCAACTGTAAATTGACCAGGGCATAACTTTCACATGGATTATCAGAAAAATTCCATCCAAAGCTCATTTTGAAGAGAATGACATTTCCTACAACTCCTCTTCATACTTCAAGTCCAATAAATGCTCTCACAAAAAGTTATCAATTTCAACATTATAGGTCATTTTCAAAAGTCAACAAAAAGGGACTTTAAGTCAAAGGCCATAACTTGAGATTGGTAAATCAAAATGACATGGGACCAAAGACATTGGTTAGAGGACTCAAATAACTTTCCAAAATGTCCAAGAACATGAGCAAAGCTTAAAAATTGAGCAAGTTATGCCTTGTGGAAGTTGGGAAATTTTTGGATATTTTGAAAAGTCAACATTGCTTCAAATGTCCTAAAAATGCTAATGGGCCTCTTTTTCTTCCACAATTCATCATCCAAGGCATGTGCACGACCATTTGGCCCAAAGGGAAGTTTTTTACCATTTTTATTTATTTATTTGGATTTTTAATTATTAATAATTCATTTAATTAAAATAAATAGGTGAAAAATACTAAACCTAATGTTTTAAATCTTTTTGTGCATAAAATATCTCCAAGATTTCGTGCAAATCAGGTTAGGAAAGAATCAAAGGTGATTGGATATGATTGAAGCCAAAATAGCATGAAAAAGATTTGGAAAATTATGGCATAAAAATCAAATATTGATTCCTTCAATTCATGGATTTTTTGATCAAATTCTCAACCCTAATCCTTCCATACATAAGTGCAAAGCAAACCCTCGTGCCCATAACCTCCCAGCTGCGCCAGAAAAGCATAGAGAAACTTGAGTTTTTGCCAAAAAATTGGAAACTGAAAACTAGGTTACAGGTCGATTCAAGCCAAAAGACTTGTTCCATCACCTTCCTGAGGCTTCAAGGAAGGTTTTCAAATCAAAACCATAAGCTTCAACACCAAGAAACGTGAGAACGATCGCACCCTGTACAGGAAATTTTTTGCATTCTTGCATCATGATTCATACGTTTTCTGTAGTTTTTGATATTTGATTTATGTTATTTGACTCATTCTGAAGCTAACTACATAATTCAATTGAGTTTTTATGTACTATATACGAATCTGCCATTGTTGCCTTTTAGGGTTTTTCAAGCTTTGAATTGGGCACTTTCAAATGCTGTAAAATTGGAACCTCTCAATACCATGACCAAACTCAGCATGATTGGACGATTATAAAGCCACCCTCGCGCTCAATTTATGAGCTACCACGAGCTAATCGCTATTTTGAAATATGGTGTATATGGGAACGGTTCAAAACCGTTGCTAACCTTTTTTCTGTTTCAGGCACAAAGGAAGAAGAAGGGTATGTGGCAAGCGGTGACTGGTTCATTCGAATTTCGCGCTAAATTTCCCACTGACCATTGTTTTTATATTATATTATTTGTTTCATATTATATGATCAAAGCGCGTTGGATAGCTCAGTGGCAAGCAAGCATATTGGTGACTTCCAGGACCTGGGTTCGATCCCAGGTCCCCCTTTCTATTCCATAATATTTTTCATAATATATTCCTATGCAGTTCAAGCTTCAAAGCCTACCATGCACTCATAATCTCAACGCACCACGTGGCCACTGAAGACCATCCAAGGGCCCAGATCTGAGGAGCTCCATATACCCTGGTCAAATATGCCTCACACGCCCAGAAAGGTCAAACCAAGCCAAGCTTCTTGGGCCAAAAATGCTAAGCAAAACCTCCAATTGGGGACAGACCCCCCATGGTTTGCCTTTCTAATTCTTTTTTTCTCATATTTTATTTTTCTATTTGTGTTTTAATTAGTTTTTTTTAATTTAATTCTTTAATTTAATTACTTTCATAAAAATATAAAAACAATACAAAAATCAGAAAAAGACAAAATTAAATATATTGTTATTTAACTAATATTTTTGTAAATAAAGTTTTGTATCAATTAATTAGTTTTAATTTAGGAGTACATCTTAATATTTTTCTAATAAACTTAAAATGTGTAGAATTAGAGTTTGATCAATTGTTTATCTTTTTTTCTTTTCTTTCACAATAATTAATTATTAAAATATTATTTATTTTTATAAATCAAAATTTCATGTAAATAATTAGGTTAATTTAGGTTTAACTTTAATATTTTTTCTTAATAAATAGAAGTTATAGAATTAGGGTTAATATTTTATGTTAATTAATCTTTCTCATAAAAATTCATAAATCCAAAAAATACCAAAAATAACTTCCTTTCATTTTAATTTTAATTAATTTAATAATTTAATTTAATTTCATTAAAAAGGGTCCAACGCCTTCGTTTCCAATCTTATTTCAATTCACGCGTTTTATTTCGTTTCTTATAATTCTTATGTAACTCTCCCAAAGCCGTGTAAATACTTATCTTTCGCACTTTTACTTTAATTCTTTATTTTTCTGTCAAATCGGGTCCTGGAAATTTTGGCGATGTGGACCCGCGCCTTTTGTAATAGTCTAGAATTTTATCTTTCTCGCAATTTTTAACTGTTAATAACTGCATGCAATAATGAATGATTAAATAAAAACAAACGCGTAGATCACCATAACATGACAAGACAAAAATAAACGAATCTGACACACAAATCACACACCACCCCTGGGGTACGCCTCACTGTTGCCTTGCCTCGAAAGGTGATCGTCGAGTAGAGGATGTCTTAGTAAGTCCTCATGATCCGGGAACCTGGCATGAGGGTAGCTTCTAAGGTGTCTTCCCATTGCTCTGGTGATCACCATGTCCCGAACCTCGAATTGACCCGAACACCTCCAACGGTGGTGCTACTTACCTCTCAATGGTGGGATGGCACTACTTTAAAGGACATCTACACAGACGAATTCCTTAGGGTAGGTAGACGACTCTAGATACTTGCTCTAATTTCAAAACAAATTCAAAAATACTTTTCACACCGACACCTTTTCAAAAAGCTTTCGAAAGCAACTTTTCAAACACTCTTGAGGACCGATACAAGAGTTGAACTGGAATTTTCAAAGAAACTTTTTAAAACCCACAGTTGAAAAGCAAACAAACCATTTTTGAAAACACAAGTGAGCAAGTATCTAAGAGCCCATGGATAACCATGGATAGAAAGGGTGCTAACACCTTCCCTTTCTATAATCTACCTCCCGAACCGAGAAACAATCTCATAAGGAATTTTTCTGTGCTTTTGTCCTTTCCATTTGGAGAAAATAAAAGACGGTGGCGACTCTTGCTTCCGCGACATTTCACGAACCAGCGTTAAACAGTCAGTTCCAGATCCACCGATCACAGTGATGTACTCATATCTCTGGAAGGGTGTCATACTCCCTTTACCGCCAGACTTTGCTTCAATTGTACGAACAACATGGCGGAATATGAAGCGTGTATCTTTGGTCTCAGAGCTGCCATAGACTTGGGAATCAAATCATTGAATGTATTCGGAGACTCAGCCTTGGTCGTCAGTTATATCAAAGGGGAATGGGACACCAAACACCCTAACCTTATCCCTTACAAAGAACATGTTTTGACATTGCTACCACATTTTGAGGAGATTACCTTTGAGCACTTCCCGTGAGAAGAAAATCAGCTAGCAGACGCTCTAGCCACAATGTCATCTATGTTTAATCTTAATTGGGATAACGAGGCTCCCTAGATCACCATCTAACAAATGTGTGATACGGTGGGAGAACTGACTTGAGGTTTGCGTTCGTATTCGCAAATGTTGCGGTTAGCAAGAGTCGCCACCGACTTTTTATTTTATCCTAAGGAAAGGTTTAAAAAGCACAGCAAAAAACCTTTGAGATGTTTTCTTGGGTTCGGGGAGTAGATTATAGAAAGGGAAGGTATTAGCACCCTTTCTATCCATGGTTATCCATGGGCTCTTAGTTACTTGCTTAGATCACTTGCCTTGTGTTTTCAATTGTTTTAAATGGTGCTTGTGTGTGTGTGATTTTTGAAAATGCTTTGAAAAGAGGCCAATGTGGTGGCAACTTTTGTAATAATCCATGTTGGGATGTATACAAAGGTGTATGTCTTTTGAAAAGGTTTTCATTTGTTTTTGAAAGTCGTTTTGAAAGTATTGTGAGGTGTGATTTTGAAATTAGGCAAGTGTTTTGTTTTGCAAGTTTGATTTAAGTAACTAAGAGGTTGTCTACTCCTAAATTTCTCAAAAGATTATTGCTATGTTTTAACCCTTTTAACAAGTTTATTCCACCATTGTATTTGGTGGACAATCTTGTGTTAGGATGTGAAAGGGACGGGCGCGGGTCATCGTTTAGACCATAATTGCAATGGTGCCAAGTATCTTTGGGCATTTTTCTTAAGGGACTTGATCATCTTGTTTTGAAAAATATTATTGAGGGACTATGATCATTTAAATTGTTTGTTTTGCCCAAAGAGACCTAACATGCAATATGGCCCAATTTTGGAAGGCAACAAAGTGGAGTACCCTAGGGGTGTTAGTGTGCAAATGTGTTTTATTGCATACAAGAGTTTTTCTTTGAATTAGGTTTTTCTATTTCATTGAGTTTTATCTTGCCATACACGTCCTAATTACTAGCAATAAGAAGCGGGAATGTAAAATCCTATACTATTACAATAGTTAAGGGAGGGGGATACACATTTGTACATGGGGGGTTCAACGAGAAAAATAGACAAAAAAGAAAATAGCGAAAAACAAGATATAGAGAGAGAGAGAGGGAGGCCGCGCGCTGTTGGGAGGCCATCAGAAGTTCTGACCCAGATCCGCTGTCAGATGATCAACCTGTTGGTGAAACTGGATGAGTCAGAACTTCTGACTCTGGAACCTGCAAAACAGAATCTGGTTAGTGGGGAAACCAGAGGTTCTGATTTCCCTGCGCTGCAAGACAGAAGTTTGTTAGTGGAGAACCCAGAAGTTCAGATTCTGTTGAAAAGGCAATAACTCTCAGAGGTTCTGAGGTCATTGACAGCAAAACAGGCTTCAGATGTGCTAACGTCAAAGTCAGCACTGGGCTTTTTCCTGCACTAATCAGAACATCTGCAATCCTGTTGTTACTCCACAAAACAGAAAACATATTTGGAACAGATCTAGCAAAATAGCAAAATGTCCCAGAGGTCAGAATCACCAAGGTCACAGGCAAATCCTAAACTGGCTCAGAATGTTCTGAGGTATGAGGGTCCTCAGAACATAAACAGCAATAACATGAATATTTACATTATGTTACTTGAATATGTACAGCTGATGATGCTTAACAGTGTGGTGAGGGTCAGCAGGTGCTTACCTGACTTTCTGGAAAATGGTGGGTGAAAGTTAGCTTTTGGTTCTGGTGGTGTTCTGGACAGATTTGGAAAAGGGGAAGTGAAGGTGTAAACGTGTATAGGGTCAGAAGTTTTGGAAAGAACGTTTTGGTTTACAGAAAAGAGCTGGGCGTTTGATGAAGTTGAAGGTGAGAAACTTAAAGTTATGAAACAAAACTGGAAATTTTGGCAGAGTTTCAGAATGTTATGTTGCTAGGAGTTTTGTTTCTCTCTTAGCAATTTTTCTGTTTTTTTTTTGAACTTCTTGAACGTCTTTTGCAGTGGTGAAAGCTTTCTATTTATAGGCAAAGTTCTTGTGGATACCTTGAACATTTAAGGCGCCAACAGAGTTTGAACTGGTTCTTTGACAGAAATTCCTGGGAAGTTGTGATAACAGCTATTTTTTCAGCCTAGGTAGCAGCAGCAGGCGCAGATTGGGGGAAGTGACCTCTGAAATGGGCGGTGGCGTGAAGACCCATGCCAGAATCTGTGCAAAAGCATTTTCCAAGCCACACGTGATCGCTCAGGAGTGGTTGGAAGCATTAATGGCTATTAAATGGTGACAAGACCTGTCAATACCAACATTCTGGTTGTTGCATCAGCAGTGTAAACCATGCTCTGGCCTTGGCTACCTGTTGTTTTAGCAAACTCTGGAGATTCTCCTGGTTTTCTGGTACGTTCCTTGGATCTACTTCTGGATAATCTGGGCTTGGAGATTCTATATCAATGTGACACCTATCCCTCTGACCTTTCATCTTCTGACTTCAACCTGTTCTGAAGGAGCCTTTATACTTTCATATTTCTTTTGCATTCCTTTAGCAAGTTCTGACTGAGCTTGTGTAACTGCTGAAGGGGTATGTTCTGTTTGAGGCTTACACTCTGAACCACGTTTACAACTTCTGATTGACCTGATGTAGCTGCTGAAGAGACAACTTCTGACCATCCTGAACCAAACTTGCAACTTCTGACCGTCTTCATCTGGAATGGGTCCAGAAGTTCTGAAGCGCTGATTTTTTCTAAAAAACACTTATTTTAAAGAAACATTCTAAGCACTTAGAATTTGATTTTCCTCAAGACGAAAGCATTGTTTTTTGGAGTTTGTGAGATCATCTTGCTCTTGTAAGTGACTGGCTTGGGCAAAAGGATAACCCAGGGCTTTGAATCTGTTTCAGGGGACTTTGAAAAATCTAAGATGGTTTCCTGAAGAAAGGGAGGGCAAATTTTGGGGTACAACAGTTGCCCCTGTTCAATCTTCTTGAACCTGAAGAGTTAGATTGGCGAGTTTGCCTTTCGCGACTCGAAGGTAAAAGAAGATTGGACACCAGAGTGCCCTGAAATTTGCACTCGCATGTTGAAGTATCAGCAATGTGATGTTAGGAATGGGCTTACAGATGCCATTTGGAGAGGTGACAGATAGGGAAATGGGCTTGCAGATGCCATCCGGAGACGTGACAGAACCTTGTCGGGAATGGGCTTATAGATGCCATTTGGAAGTGTCGATCGCCTAAGAGATTCCTTAGCGAGAAACTTGTATATTTGAGAAAGACGGATGTTTTCCTGGCTTGTTACAGGTGTTTGATCTTCAGTCTCCTTATGCAGATATGCCCTGGCTGGATACAGGTATCGAATCTACAATCGGTTGCTCACAGATGTGCCCTGGCTGGATACAGGAGTCGAATCTGGAAATAGTCGTCAATAGATATGCCCTGGCTGGATACAGGAATCGAATCTTCGAACTCTTCAGACGTGCCCTGGCTAGATACAGGAGTCGAATCTGGAAATGTGGTCAACAGATATGCCCTGGCTGGATACAGGAGTCGAATCTTCGAACTCTTCAGACGTGCCCTGGCTAGATACAGGAGTCGAATCTGGAAATGTTGTAGTTGATAGATGTGCCCTGGCTGGATACAGGAGTCGAATCTTTGAACTCTTCAGACGTGCCCTGGCTAGATACAGGAGTCGAATCTGGAAATGTTGTAGTTGTTTTTTGAGATTGTCTTTTTCCTGAAAAGGCAAAGACATAAGCTGTATGCAATGTCATGATGTATGATGTGCATGATGTCATGATGTTCAACATTTGATGTTGTATGTGTTTCATCATGTATGTAAGCAAGATGTATGAACATGTGAAATGTTTATGAGTGTAATTTCATCTTAGGAAAATAAATCCTTGACGAATGGCCGGGAAGCTGCTCTGCGGAAGAGATGCTTGACTGGAGTTTTGATGAGAGGCCTGCTGAGGACTTTAACGATGGATTCCGCTGAGGATAATGATGGTAAAACTCCGCTGGGGAACTCCAAAGATAAACTCTGCTTGGGAATACCAAAGATAGACTTCGCTGGGGATTGAAGGAACTTTTGCCGAGAACGGTCTTCCGTGGCTTTTAGCTGAGGATAACCCAGTTATAAGTCCTTGTGAGGAAATAACTCTAAATGAAACTTGGGCGAGACGTTCGTACTTCGCCGGGGATAAGCCCGCAGAATCTACCGGGGATGAGCTTCTAAGACCTGCCGGGGAATGTTGTGCCTTTTTCAGGATCGACGGGGAATCGACTCCTGCTTGGGGAAAGTGCTGCTGAACCTTGTTTTATTCTGCGGGGAGCTTAAGATGATTTGACCAATATTTTCAGTTGAACCTACCTTGGTGCCTTGGCGGACAAAACAAACTAGACTGCACTAAACAACTCCACATTGCCCCTGTCTTTGATGTCACTTGTAATTAATCTTTTTTTCATATGCAAACATTTATGAATCAGCAATTTAATGTCAAATGCATATATCAAAAATGAACATTGGACGTTCTTCGCAAGACAAAACAGAAAAAGAAAAACAATGGCAATTTGTATGGACAAGTGAATTTGTATTGATTTAAACTTTGCCTGTGAATAGGCGTTTTTTGTACAAGAGGCTGACATCCTAGTAAGAGGACGCCGCCAAATAACATAGAGTTTACAATTTGAAAAAGAAAACAAAACAGCTATGTGAACAATCCCACTGGGTTCCAATTCTGCTATTGCCTTTATGTCTTCGAACGTCTCATTCGCTTTGCTGCCTGGTCGAAGATGAAGCTGATTGGTCGATGCCGTAATCTGAGCCAGATAGTTGACGCCGAATTCCAGACGCGAAGTGATCCAATGAGACATAGTGTTACGCTTTTATCCCTAACTTTTGCCTGGACCGCCCTTTCGGGTTTTCGGTCCACCGGGATACCCATTTTTGCCCAAGCCGCCCTTTCAGGTTTTCGACTTGCCGGGTGTACAGATTTTTTCATTTCATCCCTTATTTTTGCCCGAACCCTTTTGGTTCGCCGGGAAGCCCTTATTTTTGCCTAGGTATGTCAACCTAGCGGGTCTTTTATTTATGCGTAGTATTTTTTCACTATGTCTGCATTGGCGGGGTGAGGAAGGTCGTCACCATCCATGGTGGTTAGGATCATGGCTCCTCCTGAGAACACACGCTTAACCACAAATGGCCCTTCGTAAGTAGGGGTCCATTTGCCCCGGGGATCACTTTGAGGAAGGATGATGCGTTTGATTACCAGGTCCCCAACTTGATACTCTTGCAGTCTGACTTTCTTGTTAAATGCCCTGATCATCCGTTTCTGATACGTTTGACCGTGACAGATAGCAGTGAGCCTCTTTTCGTCAATCAGATTTAGTTGATCAAGTCGAGTCTGGATCCAATCATCTTCATTCAAGTCTGCATCCTTCATTATCCGAAGAGAGGGTATCTGGATTTCAATCGGCAAGACCGCCTCCATGCCGTAGACCAAGGAGAAAGGAGTTGCCCCGGTTGACGTCCTTACTGAGGTGCGGTACCCATGAAGAGCGAACGGTAACATCTCGTGCCAATCTTTATAGGTCACTGTCATCTTCTGCACAATTTTCTTGATATTTTTATTGGCTGCCTCTACAGCCCCATTCATCTTCGGCCGATAGGGGGAAGAATTGTGGTGCTGTATCTTGAATTGTTCACAGAGTTCAGTGATCATTTTGTTATTGAGATTGGTACCATTGTCCGTAATGATTCTTTCTGGGACTCCGTACCGACAAATCAGATTATGCCGGATGAAACGTGCTACGACGCTCTTGGTTACCGTTGCGTAGGAAGCTGCCTCAACCCATTTCGTGAAGTAATCGATTGCCACCAAGATGAAGCGGTGTCCATTGGATGCCGTCGGTCGGATCTCACCGATCATATCGATGCCCCACATTGCGAAAGGCCAAGGTGCCGTTAGGACATTCAAAGGAACCGGAGGGATATGCACCTTGTCAGCATAGATCTGGCACTTATGACAAGTCCGGGAGTGTTGGTAACAATCGGCTTCCATCGTGGACCAGAAATATCCTGCCCGAAGGATTTTCTTAGCCATGGTGTGTCCACTGGAATGGGTCCCAAATGTACCTTCGTGCAGTTCCGTCATGATTTTCTCTGCTTCAACCTTATCCACACAACGCAACAGAGTTGAATCATGATTCCGTTTGTAGAGAATGCCGTTGCTGAGGAAGAATTTTGCAGCAAACCTCCTCATGAACTTCTTATCATTGACAGATGCACCTTCAGGGTACTCCTGGGCTTCCAAGTACCTCTTCACCTCGTGATACCAGGGTTTTTCAGTTACCTTCTCAGTCTCGAGCTCACAGCAGTATGCCGGTTCATCCAACTTCCAGATTATGATTTGGGGAGCCTCATTGTCCCATTTAACTTTGAACATTGAAGACATCGTGGCTAGTGCGTCCGCTAGCTGATTCTCCTCTCTGGGGAAATGCTCAAAAGTTATCTCTTCAAAGTGAGGGAGCAAGGTCGACACATACTCCTTGTAAGGAATGAGATTCGGGTGTTTCGTATCCCACTCGCCTTTGATCTGATTGATCACGAGAGCGGAATCTCCGAAGACACTTAGAAACTTGATCCTCAAATCAATCGCAGCTTGTAAACCCATGATACATGCCTCATATTCTGCCATGTTGTTGGTGCAGCTGAAACATAATCGGGCGGTGAGTGGAGTATGAGTTCCTTTGGGAGATATGATTACAGCGCCGACGCCGTTACCCAAAGCATTGGAGGCTCCATCAAAATGCATAGACCATCGGGATCCTTCCTCAGGTCCTTCATCCGGTCCAGGTACTTCACAGTCAGTTACCACCATGATGTCTTCATCCGGAAAATCAAAGTTCAATGATTGATAATCGTCCACAGGTTGGTGTGCCAAATGATCAGCCAGTACACTCCCCTTAATTGCTTTCTGAGTTGTATACTGGATGTCATATTCTGTTAAGATCATTTGCCATCTCGCTATTCTCCCAGACAGAGCGGGCTTTTCAAATATGTACTTGATGGGATCCATCTTTGAAATCAATAAAGTAGTGTGAGTCAGCATATACTGTCTTAGCCGGCGAGCAGCCCATACAAGAGCGCAGCAAGTTTTCTCAAGCAATGAGTAACGAGACTCACAGTCGGTAAACTTTTTGCTCAAGTAATAAATAGCGTGCTCTTTTCGGCCAGACTCGTCATGCTGCCCCAGCACACACCCCATTGAATTATCAAGCACTGTCAAGTATAGTATCAGAGGTCTTCCTTCCACTGGTGGCATAAGAATGGGTGGCTCTTGGAGGTATTCCTTTATTCTTTCAAATGCGGCCTGACATTCATCATTCCAGCGTACCACTTGATCTTTCTTCAGTAATTTGAAGATTGGCTCACAAGTAGCAGTCAGATGTGAGATGAATCGGGCAATGTAATTCAATCGTCCTAGGAAACCTCTGACTTCTTTCTCTGTTTTTGGGGTCGGCATCTCTTGAATAGCTTTAACCTTGGCAGGGTCCACCTGGATACCTTTATCACTTACAATGAAACCTAGCAATTTTCCGGACCTCACCCCGAAGGTGCATTTGTTGGGATTCAATCTCAGCTTGTACAACTTGAGTCGGTCAAACAACTTCCTCAGATGATCAAGGTGTTCCTCCTCAGTTTGAGACCTTGCAATCATGTCATCAACGTATACTTCAATCTCATGATGGATCATATCATGAAATAAAGCAACCATGGCACGCTGATAGGTTGCCCCAGCATTTTTCAATCCGAATGGCATGACCTTATAACAGAAGGTCCCCCACTGAGTTACAAATGTAGTCTTCTCCATATCTTCAGGAGCCATCTTGATCTGATTATACCCTGAGAAACCATCCATGAAGGAGAACACCTTGTGTTGAGCTGTATTATCAACAAGGACATCGATGTGAGGTAGGGGGAAATCATCCTTGGGGCTGGCCCTATTCAGATCCCTGTAGTCAACACACATTCTGACTTTACCGTCTTTCTTCGGCACTGGCACAACATTGGCAACCCACTGAGGGTAAGAAGTTACTGCAAGGAAACCCGCATCAAACTGTTTCATCACCTCAGCTTTAATCTTCTCAGACATCTCTGGACGCATTCGTCGAACTTTTTGCTTTACTGGAGGGCAATCTTCCTTGGTTGGTAGATGGTGAACTACAATGTCGGCGTCCAAACCAGGCATATCCTCATAGGACCAAGCAAAAATCTCCATGTAGTCTTGTAGCATCTGGATCAATCGTTGCTTCACGCTGAGCTCTAGATTGGCACCAATCTTGACCTCTTTCCTATCTGCCTCAGTACCTAGGTTAATTGTCTCCACAGGCTCTTCATGTGGTTGAATAGCCCTCTCTTCCTGTAGTAGCAGTCTTGCGAGTTCACCAGGCACTTCGCAATCATCTTCACCTTCGTCTTCGGCCAAGTTGATCGGATTTTCGAAGTCATAACTGGCGGTAGCAGAGCTGTTACCAGTGAGATCCAGAGTGGATTGAAACCTGTATAAGTGAGTGTGTGTAAATATAGCTGTTTTGCAATATGTATAACACAGAAAGAAAAGGAGCACAAGATTTGAAATGCAACAAACGTCCAATGTTTTGATTGATGATATATGAAAATGTCATACAAAAAGCCCTCACAAATGGAGCTACGATGCCCCGGGCAGGACACCGAGCCAACAGAGTTTTAACATATTGTTTGTTACAAATTTGGAAATCAAAAGAAATCAATTACTGCGTGACAAATGTGATAGGGGTAAAATCCTTTGCTGTCCAGTTGCTTGGTCCGTCGCTGGCAGTCGGGTAGATCCAATTATCAAACTCAGCTTCCTCCATATCCTCCTCAATAGCATTCACCCTTGAGCTGGAAATAAACACCGGAGCCTTTCCGATCTTCTCTTTGCGCACCGCCTTCTGAGCCTCTGCAGTAAAGCCTAGCCCAAACTTGTCGTTCTTCTGAGTGAAATCAGGAAGCTGACCCCAGTGTGCACCATCGCCTTTCTGAACCACAGCCCGGGCATCCCTTAGGGAAACCAACTTCAAGGAATCATTCTCTTCGGCCATTGTCTCCGCAGCTGCTGAAATTGGATGTACCTCCTCGAAATGTTGGAAGGGAGTTTCAATAAATTCTCCGTCCATCTCGATATACCTGAAGGAATTCAAATGGCTCACCATATACTCCTCTTCTCCTTGCACAGTGACAATTTTCCCCCTGACAGGATACTTCAGTTTTTGGTGCAAGGTGGAGGTCACTGCCCCAGCTTTGTGGATCCAAGGTCGACCCAACAGACAGGAGTACGATGGACGTATATCCATCACGTAAAAGGTAGAGTCAAACACTTGAGAGCCCACACGAATAGGGATGTTAACCTCTCCATGAACCATCCTCTTGGAACCATCAAAAGCCCTGACGATGATATTGCTGGGTTTCAACTCCAGGCCTTCATAATCCAGACGATCTAAAGCCTTTTTCGGAAGAACATTCAAAGAAGAACCAGTGTCCACCAATACATGTGCCAGAGTAGTTCCCCTGCATTCAATAGAGACATGCAGGGCATCATTGTGGTCCCTCCCTTTTGCGGTTAGGTCAGCATCTGAAAAGCCCAAACCGTTGTCCGCCGTCAGATTTGCTATGCAGTCAGTGAACTGAACTGCAGACGTCTCCTGCGGCACATGGGCCGTCTTGAGAAATGAGATCAAGGCTTTTGCATGGGCCTCGGAACATAGTAATAAGGAAAGCAAGGAGATCTTGGAGGGTGTATGCCCCAACTGCTCAACAACATTAAAATCACTCTTCTTTATTATTTTCAGAATCTCCTCCATTTCTTGTCGTGAGGCCTCAGCATTGACGGGTATTGGTGCCTCCATCCGGGCAGGCTCTTCTTCAATCCCTTTGCCCCGAGCATTTGATGACTCGGCAGCAGGGGACACAATTTGATCAGCAACAGGACTTGGTAAACTTGCAGGTTTTATGAGGAGGGGTTTTTGAATAGCGGGCGGCGCAATGTCAGGCGAGAAGAGCCTGCCACTGCGGGTGACTTTAGCTAGACCGGTGATATCGCAGATACTGGCACTAACATCAAATTCTTGCTTGATTCCATTTACATATACGTCCGCCCCATAATGCCAAGGGACAGCTTTATCAGACACGTAGGAGAGGGGTCCTGGAACAGTAATGATCACAGGCGCAACTGTCAAGATTTGAATAGGCTTCTTTGGGGGAGCCTTGATTGGATTTTTGAAGATGGTAATCACAGAAACTTCTTTCATCGGAACCAAATGAACAGCAGTCTTTTTGAATAGAATCTCCTTGCTATCCATTAGGCCTTGGATGCCTAACCTTAGCAAGGGACAATCAGATAGGGAAATAGCACAGAATGGGCAACCTTCGCCGCAACCCGGAAATAAACCGGCCCGCAGTAGGTTCTTCTTAACAGTCTTCAAAGGGGTAACAACCTCATCTATCGAAACAGCATACACTTCTTCCTCAATGGCATTTACCCTATGCTGGGGCATAGGAGCCGTTACAACATTCGGTCTTTCCGGCGCTTCAAACTGAATTTCTTTTGCGTCAATTAGATCTTGCACTTTGTTTCTCAAGGCCCAACAATCATCAGTAGTGTGCCCGGGACTATCAGAATGATAAGCACACCGGGCATTTGGGTTGTATTTGGGGGACGCAGTGTTGACGACCTTAGGAGCTTCTTTGAGGGTCACCAGGTTGGTGGATAACAGTTGGGGTAAGATTTGAGATAATGTCATACTCAATCGGGTATACTGCCTCTTGGGCCTTTCACTTCTTTGTTGATTGTACTGCTGAGGAGCAGCAACAGGTTTGGAGATGACCAAAGCATTAACGGCTTGGCGACTTTCGGGCTTGACTTGCCTTCTAGGGCCATAAACGGCGCTGGCTTCTTTCTTAAATGGCCTCTTCTCAGCACTTGTAGAGGCAGCCTTCTGTATCTTGCCTGACCTGATGCCAGCTTCAATTCTCTCTCCTGTTAATATTAGATCTGTGAACCCAGCGGAGGAGTTTCCCACCAAATGATTGAAAAACGGACCAGACAACGTTCCCAGAAACATATCAACCAACTCTCGATCAGTTAATGGAGGCTGCACCCTGCCAGCCAAATCTCTCCATTTTTGAGCGTACTCTTTGAACCCTTCACCCGTCCCTAGAGACATACCCTGAAGTTGGGTACGCGTAGGAGCGAGATCAGAATTGTATTGGTATTGTCTGTAGAAAGCAGTCGCCAAATCCTCCCAGTGCCGGACGCTAGCTCCGTCTAATTGGTAGAACCATTCAAGCTGAGACCCCGAGAGGCTGTCCTGGAAGAAGTGAATCCAGAGGTTCTTATCTACCGTGTAAGGTTGGATTTTCCTTACATACGACCTCAGATGCAGCTTTGGGCAGGAGACCCCATCATACTTGGCCAAGGCAGGCGCCTTAAACTTGTGTGGAATTACTACTCCGGAAGATAATCCCAAATCCCCGAAATCCAGTCCCGGCACGTTCTGAATTTCCATAGCGCTCAAGCGGTCCTCCAATTGTTTGTATCTGTCAGCAGCAGGTGGGTATTGTTCCTCGTTATAGTCCGTCTCGTTGTCGGAGACTGCGGGACTAGGAGCTCCTCCCCCTTGGGGACTGTTTTTCTCAGCAGAAGAAGTGGCTGGATCAGCTTCATTGTGGAGTGTGTTCCCAAATCTGCGTCCGGTGTTGAACATCGCCGTTCTCTTTTTCTTCTTCTTCTTCAGGAGTAGAGTCTTCAACTCTTGCTGACCCTGGGCTAGGCTTAGGACCATCTCTTGAAACTGTGCACTTTGGGCCTGAAGGGCCTTGATCGCTTGCTCACTGGATGACTCCGAATTCATGATGACTGTGCACACAAACAGCGAAGAAAATTAAGCAACCTGTGAAATAGGGTACCTGCTATGCATATGGTGCAATGGAATGCGTATGTATGCAATGCATTCAAGGATTTAGAACATTCAAACTTTTTGTAGACAAAAAGGAACGCACATCATATTAATAAGGAGAAATTCGTTAGTACATAAATGCCTCATGGGCCAAATATTACAAAATAACTCCTTAAGGTAAAAAGACATTGCGCATCCTTTTTGGCGCGATGTAGGTGTTGAGATTCCTTTCCTCGTGCAGCAGGCGGGTGAGTTCCAGGACCTTCTTTTCACTAGCATGTAGACTGGTCTCAAGAGAATTCCGTTCTTCCTTAAGTTGGATCCAGCTCTTCTGCATCCCTTCCCAGGAGGTGGGCATGTCGGGATGTTGAATGGTGTAGGATGCTTCTCCTTCCAAGATTGGCTCTTTGATTACAGGTAGCATGTGAGGGTAAGGCATTACTAACTTCTGAGAGCGGGCTCGTACCCACTTGAGGTAAGGCTCCAACGGGATGGAGTTCCGGTGCCCCAGTGTTTTGCTGTCTATCCTACTTGTCATCCTCCAAGCTCTGATAAATTTCTGACGAAGTCCTTGAGTATCGTTGTCGAAGTCGAAGACTATGTCAGGAATTAACATGTCATGAGGGCCATCCTTCCGAGCATAACCAAACTGTCTCCAAGCCAGGCATGGGTTGTAGGTTATACCTCCTTTGATTCCAAATAAAGGAACATTAGGGTACTCTCCACAACGATCAATGATAGTGACGTCTTCCCGGGACCTAGGACACCAATGTATATCTGCATGCGTGAGAGTCATTAACCGTTGTGACCATCTCAAACCCCGCTCGTTCTTCAAAACTGTTTGTGGAAGATGCGAAATAAACCACCTTCCCAAGAGAGGAGTGCAACACATAAGGACACCCCTTCTCCTCATGGTTCGAGTGTAACATGAGTGAAGGATGTCCCCCAACAGTGTAGGGATAGGATTCCTGGTCATAAAGATCTGGACAGTACTGATATCAATAAGCTGATCTGGGTTAGGGAACAACACCAAACCATAAACAAGGAGGGCCATGACTTCTTCAAAAGCTCGTAGGTCAAGAGAGTTCCAACATTCTTGGGCCTTATCAAACAGAAACCTAGCTAAGAACCCTTTGATACCACTTCTAACTTCCCAATGTCCTTTGAGGTCGGATGTCTGTAGGTGCAAGGCTTTAGCAATCTCTTCAAGCCTGGGTTCCTCTTCCGTACCGTTGTAGGGTAGTTGATCGAGGATAGGGACCTTCAGAAGTCGGGAGAATTCTTCCAATGTAGGCACCAACTGATAATCCGGGAAGGTGAAGCAGTGATGCAGAGGGTCAAAGAATTGGAACAGGACCTTTATCAAATCCTCCTCAATGTTGGTGTTAACCAAGTTGATGAGTCTTCCATGTCTCTCACTGAATGAAGAACTCTCGGGAATTCTGGACAGAAGCTCCTTAAGCTGAGGAGGGATCTTTACAAGGCTAATCTGAATTGTCTTTCTGCGAGCAGTTTCCATGTCCTATAAAATAAGAACAAAGATGAAGATTCGAAACCCTTGAAACGGTTAGTCAATGCTCATGATGTTTGTATGATGTAATGATGTGATGATTAAATGCACTATAAACATTCACAAAGGCAAACATGGTAAGGCATACAAGTCACACAAACCCTTAGAGTTTAGGCCTGCATGGGGTCTGGGTATTACCCTCTTGAAGTTTTGTGGGCTCAACCTGTCTTATCAAAAGTAATCGGGTTCTAGAGGTCCCAATATCACTGGATTGCTTTCATTGTTCATCGTTTCGGTTTAGCCACTGAACTGGCGACCGAAATATTCCAGGAAAGCAACCCTCAATTGAGTGTAGTATCGAGTATCAACCAACCTCGGACTGCACCAAAGTCAGTTATCTCACTACCCTAAAAAGGCCAAGATGGTTCAATTAAGGTTCCTAAGGTTAGTTGATGCTTCATGACACCACGCGGCGGCCCCGTACTCTCCTTGACTGAACTCAAGGGTTACCGGTACACACCAAAGTGCCACATCAACGTAGCAGACTGCTTCAACCATGTCGGTATACCCCGCACAGTTCCCTCACAGCCTCGTTGCTACCTAAAAGGGTTTCCCCAGATCCGGGTTAGGATCTATAAAACTCCGATACAAAGCCCACAATATGTAAAAGCAAACAAAGCAAGCAATTGAAAACAAAGGTGATCTAAACCCTAAGGTTACTCCACTTTAAAAGTTATCCCCAGCAGAGTCGCCAGTTCTGTGATACGGTGGGAGAACTGACTTGAGGTTTGCGTTCGTATTCGCAAATGTTGCGGTTAGCAAGAGTCGCCACCGACTTTTTATTTTATCCTAAGGAAAGGTTTAAAAAGCACAGCAAAAAACCTTTGAGATGTTTTCTTGGGTTCGGGGAGTAGATTATAGAAAGGGAAGGTATTAGCACCCTTTCTATCCATGGTTATCCATGGGCTCTTAGTTACTTGCTTAGATCACTTGCCTTGTGTTTTCAATTGTTTTAAATGGTGCTTGTGTGTGTGTGATTTTTGAAAATGCTTTGAAAAGAGGCCAATGTGGTGGCAACTTTTGTAATAATCCATGTTGGGATGTATACAAAGGTGTATGTCTTTTGAAAAGGTTTTCATTTGTTTTTGAAAGTCGTTTTGAAAGTATTGTGAGGTGTGATTTTGAAATTAGGCAAGTGTTTTGTTTTGCAAGTTTGATTTAAGTAACTAAGAGGTTGTCTACTCCTAAATTTCTCAAAAGATTATTGCTATGTTTTAACCCTTTTAACAAGTTTATTCCACCATTGTATTTGGTGGACAATCTTGTGTTAGGATGTGAAAGGGACGGGCGCGGGTCATCGTTTAGACCATAATTGCAATGGTGCCAAGTATCTTTGGGCATTTTTCTTAAGGGACTTGATCATCTTGTTTTGAAAAATATTATCGAGGGACTATGATCATTTAAATTGTTTGTTTTGCCCAAAGAGACCTAACATGCAATATGGCCCAATTTTGGAAGGCAACAAAGTGGAGTACCCTAGGGGTGTTAGTGTGCAAATGTGTTTTATTGCATACAAGAGTTTTTCTTTGAATTAGGTTTTTCTATTTCATTGAGTTTTATCTTGCCATACACGTCCTAATTACTAGCAATAAGAAGCGGGAATGTAAAATCCTATGCTATTACAATAGTTAAGGGAGGGGGATACACATTTGTACATGGGGGGTTCAACGAGAAAAATAGACAAAAAAGAAAATAGCGAAAAACAAGATATAGAGAGAGAGAGAGGGAGGCCGCGCGCTGTTGGGAGGCCATCAGAAGTTCTGACCCAGATCCGCTGTCAGATGATCAACCTGTTGGTGAAACTGGATGAGTCAGAACTTCTGACTCTGGAACCTGCAAAACAGAATCTGGTTAGTGGGGAAACCAGAGGTTCTGATTTCCCTGCGCTGCAAGACAGAAGTTTGTTAGTGGAGAACCCAGAAGTTCAGATTCTGCTGAAAAGGCAATAACTCTCAGAGGTTCTGAGGTCATTGACAGCAAAACAGGCTTCAGATGTGCTAACGTCAAAGTCAGCACTGGGCTTTTTCCTGCACTAATCAGAACATCTGCAATCTTGTTGTTACTCCACAAAACAGAAAACATATTTGGAACAGATCTAGCAAAATAGCAAAATGTCCCAGAGGTCAGAATCACCAAGGTCACAGGCAAATCCTAAACTGGCTCAGAATGTTCTGAGGTATGAGGGTCCTCAGAACATAAACAGCAATAACATGAATATTTACATTATGTTACTTGAATATGTACAGCTGATGATGCTTAACAGTGTGGTGAGGGTCAGCAGGTGCTTACCTGACTTTCTGGAAAATGGTGGGTGAAAGTTAGCTTTTGGTTCTGGTGGTGTTCTGGACAGATTTGGAAAAGGGGAAGTGAAGGTGTAAACGTGTATAGGGTCAGAAGTTTTGGAAAGAACGTTTTGGTTTACAGAAAAGAGCTGGGCGTTTGATGAAGTTGAAGGTGAGAAACTTAAAGTTATGAAACAAAACTGGAAATTTTGGCAGAGTTTCAGAATGTTATGTTGCTAGGAGTTTTGTTTCTCTCTTAGCAATTTTTCTGTTTTTTTTTTGAACTTCTTGAACGTCTTTTGCAGTGGTGAAAGCTTTCTATTTATAGGCAAAGTTCTTGTGGATACCTTGAACATTTAAGGCGCCAACAGAGTTTGAACTGGTTCTTTGACAGAAATTCCTGGGAAGTTGTGATAACAGCTATTTTTTCAGCCTAGGTAGCAGCAGCAGGCGCAGATTGGGGGAAGTGACCTCTGAAATGGGCGGTGGCGTGAAGACCCATGCCAGAATCTGTGCAAAAGCATTTTCCAAGCCACACGTGATCGCTCAGGAGTGGTTGGAAGCATTAATGGCTATTAAATGGTGACAAGACCTGTCAATACCAACATTCTGGTTGTTGCATCAGCAGTGTAAACCATGCTCTGGCCTTGGCTACCTGTTGTTTTAGCAAACTCTGGAGATTCTCCTGGTTTTCTGGTACGTTCCTTGGATCTACTTCTGGATAATCTGGGCTTGGAGATTCTATATCAATGTGACACCTATCCCTCTGACCTTTCATCTTCTGACTTCAACCTGTTCTGAAGGAGCCTTTATACTTTCATATTTCTTTTGCATTCCTTTAGCAAGTTCTGACTGAGCTTGTGTAACTGCTGAAGGGGTATGTTCTGTTTGAGGCTTACACTCTGAACCACGTTTACAACTTCTGATTGACCTGATGTAGCTGCTGAAGAGACAACTTCTGACCATCCTGAACCAAACTTGCAACTTCTGACCGTCTTCATCTGGAATGGGTCCAGAAGTTCTGAAGCGCTGATTTTTTCTAAAAAACACTTATTTTAAAGAAACATTCTAAGCACTTAGAATTTGATTTTCCTCAAGACGAAAGCATTGTTTTTTGGAGTTTGTGAGATCATCTTGCTCTTGTAAGTGACTGGCTTGGGCAAAAGGATAACCCAGGGCTTTGAATCTGTTTCAGGGGACTTTGAAAAATCTAAGATGGTTTCCTGAAGAAAGGGAGGGCAAATTTTGGGGTACAACAAAATGGATAAACCAGCACACTGTCACGAGATTAATACTGAAGAAGTAGTGGACCAGCCTTGGTTTCATGAAGTCAAGAGGTATCTCGAGGCTCAAGAATATGCAGAAGGAGCTTCAATCAATGATAAGAAGTTCTTAAGGAGGTTCTTTGCTAAATTCTTCCTTAGTAATGGCATCCTGTACAAACGCAATCATGACTCTGTATTGCTTTAGTGCGTAGATAAGGTTGAAACTGAAAGGATCATGGCTGAATTACATGAAGGTACTTTTGGCACCCATTCCAGTGGGCATACGATGGCGAAGAAAATCCTACGGGCAGGCTATTACTGGTCTACCATGGAAGCAGATTACTATCAACACTTTCGAACCTGTCATAAATGTCAGATTTATGCTGACAAAGTGCATGTACCTCCGGTTACTCTGAATGTCTTGACAGATCCTTGGCCTTTTGCTATGTGGGGAATTGATATGATTGGGGAAATCAAGCCGACAGCCTCCAATGGACATCGCTTCATCCTAGTGGCCATTGACTATTTTACAAAGTGGGTTGAAACAGCCTCCTTCGCCTCCGTTACCAAGAATGTCATTGCCTATTTCATCAAGCAAAACCTTATTTGCCGGTACGGTATCCCAGAAAGGATCATCACTGATAATGGTACAAATCTCAACAACACTATGATCACTGCACTATGCGAGCAATTCAAGATTCAGCGTCACAATTCTTCTCCCTACCGGCCAAAGATGAATGGTGTTGTCGAAGCTGAAAATAAAAACATTAAAAAGATCATACAAAAGATGACAATCACATATAAATACTGGCACGAGATGCTACCATTCGCTCTCCACGGGTATCATACCACGACTCGTATATCAACCGGGGCAACACCCTATTCTTTGGTATACGGCATGGAAGTTGTCTTGCCTATCGAGGTTCAGATCCCTTCTCTGAGGATTATGAAGGATGTAGGGTTGAACGAAGATGATTGGATCCAGACTCGACTTGATCAATTAAACTTGATTGATGAGAAGAGACTTACTGTTGTTTGCCATGGTAAAATGTACCAAAAACGGATGATCAAGGCTTTCAACAAGAAAGTCAGACGCCAAGTGTATCAAGTTGGAGATCTAGTGATCAAACACATCATATTGCCACAGGGCGATCCCAGGGGCAAACAAAATCCTACCTATGAAGGACCATTTGTAATCAAAAACATTTTCTCTGGTGGGGCAATGATCTTGACCACCATGGATGGCGACGACCTGCCACACCCTGCGAACGCGGACATAGTCAAAAGATACTATGCATAAGAGACCCTCTAGGTTGACATTGTTGTACCCCAAAATTTTCCCTCCCATATTCTCCAAGATTTGTCAAGAATGATCCTCAAATTGGCTCAAGAGTTGTACAGTCAGACCACCTCCTAAGACAGTCAAAATTAGGGTTTTGGTTCTTTCAAAGAATTTGAGGTTTTCAATGGTTCAATCAAGTCTCATAGGCCCATATACATTCTCAAGCACCTACATGCCAAGTCTCAAGACTCACAGTGCCAATTTGCACAGTCAAAAGCTCCATTTGATCTACAGTCAACTGCAAGGGCAAAATGGTCATTTCACAGTCAAAAGTCAGAATTTTGGGTCAACATCTTATTTTAAGTCCACAATCATCATTTGAGCAAGTCTTGATCATGATTCCACAAGGATAGCTCAAAAATCATCAAGATGCAAGAAGTTACTATTTTTGGACAGCAGAAAAGTCAACTATATCTTGACCAGGGCATAACTTTTTCATGGTTCATCAGAAAAATCCCATCCAATGCTCATTTTGAAGAGGATGACATTTCCTACAATCCATCTTCACATTCCAAGTCCAATAAATGCTCTCACAAAAAGTTATCAATTTCTACATTATAGGTCAAATTCAAAAGTCAACAAAAATGCACTTTAAGTCAAAGACCATAACTTGAGATTGGTAAATCCAAATGACATGGGACCAAAGGAATTGGTTAGATGACTTCAATACCTTTCCAAAATGTCTAAGAACATGTTCATATGATCAAAATTGAGCAAGATATGCATTGGAGAAGTTGAGAAATTTTTGTGAATTTGCAAAAGTCAACTTTGCTCAAAACTTTTGCTAATGGGCCTCAAATTTCTTGTTGAAACTTCATCCATGGTCTATGCACGACCCATCAAGATTAATTGAATTTATTTTCTTATTTTTATTAATTAATTGGATTTTTAATCAATATTAATTCATTTAATTAATTTAAATTATAGGAAAATACAAAGATTTGATTTTTCAATCTTTTTGTGAAGCAAGTATGACCTAAAAAGGCTGGCAATTTCGTGCACCAAGTCAAAGATGCAATATCTCCAAATTTGGCAACTTTTTCCAATCATGAAGATTCAAAAATATGTGATTTCCAATCAAATATTCAATCATCATTCCAATGGATTTTGGTGCAAGATTCTGACCTAATTCCATTCCTCTATAAATACACAAGCAAACCCTGATCATGCACACGTGAGAGAGCTGCAGAAAAAGCCATAACCAATTCAAGAAAATTCAAAGAAAATTCAAAACTGATTCTTGTGTTCCAAGACAATTCAAGGCCTTATATTGATTCAAACACGTTGCTGGAAGTGTCGGGAGTGATTTACAATTGAAATCACACGCTGAAGCTCAAAGAATCACTAAGAACAGAACCACGGTTTGCTTCTTATTTTCAGAATCGTATTGGCTATTTCATGCGTATTTAACATGATTTATTGTTTGTTTTGCATTGCTTGAATCCATATGAAGCTAATGGCATAAGTTAATTGAATTATAGTGTACAGAATCACAAGTTACCATGGGCGAATTCTAGGGTTCATAAGCTTTCAAATTGGGGCTTTGCAATACAAGAAAAATTAAGCCTTGTGAGACCCATGATTGAACTCGTTGAGACCAGACGAAAACAAAGGGACCATCGCGAAATATTTATATAAAACACAGCCCTAATCGCTATTTTTCGTCACACTGTTTAGTGGGGGTTAAAAACCCCCTCTATCTAACATTGTTTCTGCAGGTTCAGCGAGGAAGATGACTAGGTGTTGATACATCATTGGTCAGTTCAAAAAAAGGCGCGCGTGTTTTTGTCTTATTGCATATTATTTGTTTTATCAATATATTAATTGTTGGCTGTTATAAGATCAATTGAAGCGCGTTGGTTGGAGTGGTTGGCCAAGCATCCAATAGGCGTTAGGACCTGGGTTCGAATCCCAGGTCCCCCAAAATAATTGTTTGTTCTTTTCCTTAACATGTTCTTGTGCAGCCTTCCCAAAAGATGTCCACCATGCACTTTCAAGTCCCAGGCGCCAAGTGGCCACAGTCACAAATCTAATGGCCATGAGATGATGATCATTGTACTCCCTAGTCAAAGCACGCGTGGATGATCTCAAGGGTCAAAGCAGGCTTAAATTGTCAATGGGCTTCAGAAAATTGCTAGCATACCTACTAATTGGGCCAGCACCCCCCCTGGTTTATTATTCCTCTTTTATATTTTTTCCCAATTAATTATTTTATCAATTATTAATTATTATTATTACTTAAATTAACCAAATTAATTTTTCACAATAAAATTCAGAAAACTAAAAAATATAATATTTTTATTATTATTTATTAATTTCACCCTAATTTATTATTTTTGTAAATAAATGCTAACACAATTAATTTAGTCTTTTTTTTAATTAGGTTAACTTCAATAGTTTTTTGCAATAAATAAAATAAATTAGACTTAGGGTTTTTACTAACTTTTAATCATGTTTTCTTTTTTTATTTATTTCCCTTAAAAACATTAAAAACTAAAAAATACTTTTTTCTTTTAATAATCAAACTTCTTTCTTTTCTCAAAAAAGGGTCAAAACCCTAAGGACTTCTCCGATTCAATTTTCTCTCGCGCGCATATTCTTTTTTATTATTATTTTTGATCCATATTTATGTAATTGCTCCGAGGATGTAATAGCGTAATTAGGACTTTTTATCGCTTTCTTTAATTTTCTCGCATTTACTTTTCAAGGGTTGTTTTTGGCGATGTAAATACCCGACGCCTTGTAATAGCGTAGCTTTACTTTCCGCAATTTACTTTCCGCAAACTATTAAATGCTAGATGTATGTTAAATAGGCTATGCATGACAAGATTTCTCTGAAAATAAAATCAATCCTTAGCTCACCATAATATGTGCAAAGATAACTTAACTGAAACCTGACACACTCGCACATGCCACTCCTAGGGTACGCCTCACTTGGTTGCCTCGACGTGGTCATTGAGCATAGGGTGTTTTAGAGGTCACCCTCCTGTCTAAAGATCAAGTTGCCTCGGAACGGTTGCCTCGGATGAAAAACGATCTAAGACATTAGGGTTACCGCTAAGGCGTCCTACTATTGCTTTGGTGACCACATGTCCCTATAATCGAATTGACCTGAAACTCCAACGACGATGCTACCTACTTCTCAATAGTGGGATAGTACTGTCTAAAGGAAATTTACACAGCTTAATTTCTTTTGAGTAGGTAGAGGTTCTCAGGTACTTGCTCTTTCAAAACAAAAAATACTTTTCGCACCTACACTTTTCTGATAAAAGTTTTCAAACAACACTTCATACACTCTTGAGGACAGATACAAGAGTTAAATCGAAGTTTTCAAAAAAACTTTTTTTCAAAACCCACAAACACAAGAAAAGCAAAACATTTTGAAAACATAGTGAGCAAGTACCTAAGAGCCCATGGATAACCACTGATAGAAAGGATGCTAACACCTTCCATTTCTATAATCTACCTCCCGAACCGAGAAACATCTCGAAAAGGAATTTTGCTGTGCTTTTGTCCTTTCCTTGTTGGAGAAAATAAAAGACGGTGGCGACTCTTGCTTACCGCGACATTTCGCGAACCAACATTCCAAAACAGTCAGTTCTATTTCCACCGATCACATAACTGGAGACTCTGCTGGGGACATATTAATAAGTGAGGTGTACCTTAGGATTAGATCACTTATGTTTTCAATTGTCTGCCTTGAATGCTTTAATGTTGTGGGCTTGCATCGGAGTTTTATAGATCCTAACCCGGATCTGGGAAATACCCTTTAGGTAAGTAGCAATAAACTGTGAGGGACCTGTCCGGCGTAGACCAACACGGGTGAAGCAGTAGCTACATTGGTGTGACACCTTGGTCTGTACCGATATCCCTTGTGTTGGAACGAGGAGAATATGGGTCTTCTGAGGAGTCATTAAGCACCAACTTACCTTAGAACCTTAAATTGACCAACTTGGCCATAGAACAGTAGCAGTATGCTACACTCATTGAGGCTAAACTCTCGCGATGGTTCCGGCCGCAAGAAAAGGTTGCTAAGCTAGAGTTATGACCGATTGAGGGTAGTCAGTGATATTGAGATCCTCTAGAACCCGGTTACTATTTTTAGGACAGGTCTTAACCAACTGAAACTGAAAAAGGGTAGTATCTAAACTTCATGCCAGCCTAAAATCTAAGGGCTCTTCTGCGTGGCTTGGGTGCCTTTACCATGTTTGCCTTTTGTGAATACTTGTGGTGTGCCCTTATCATAACATCATAACATCATAACATTGCATACATCCTGCATAAGGACTAACCCATTTCAAGGATCTCAAGGGTTTGTGATGCAGGTCATGATGAACCAACTGTCTAGCAAGGGGCAAAGGGGATTTATTTTCCTCTAGCCAAGGTTGTTTGGAGATCGAAACATGATGACTTGAGTCAGGGGCTATGACCCACTCGATATGGTGAGCTTGACTCTTGAAGAAGGACTCTCAGCAACATGAAGTTCCTTCAATCAAGCTACCAGATTCAAATTTTAACAAGTTTCTCTGTTTACCCCGCGAGATTCTTGAAAACATTGCATGCATAAATCATACGCATTTCATTCCATCATATGCATAACAGGTACCCTCCTTACAGGTCACTTATCTTCTTCGCTGTTTATTTCAGCAATCGTCATGTCCACTGAACCTTCCGCTGAACAAGCTATCAAGGCCCTCCAGGCCCAGAATGCCTAGTTCCAAGAGTTGGTTATGAGCCTAGCCCAGGGTCAACAGGATTTGAAGACTCTGATTCTGAAAGAGAGGAAGAAGAAGAAGAGGACCGTCTTGTTCAACACTGGACGCAGATTTGGGAATGGACTGCAGAATGAGGTTGAGCTGACTACCTCATCTGTAGGCAAAGACAGCCCACAAGAGAGAAGGGTTCCTAGTCCCGAGGTCTCCGACAACGAGACGGATTATGATGAAGAACAATACTCTCCTGCTGAGGATAAGTACAAACAGCTGGAAGACCGTTTGAGCGCCATGGAAATACAGAAGGTTCCCGGTCTGGACTTCGAAGACCTAGGTTTATCCTCTGGGGTGGTGATTCCCCATAAGTTTAAGGCGCCTGCTTTTGCCAAATACGACGGAAATTCCTGCCCAAAGCTGCACCTCCGGTCGTATGTAAGGAAGATCCAGCCTTACACCGCTGACAAGAATTTGTGGATCCATTTCTTCCAGGATAGTCTTTCAGGGACTCAACTCGAATGGTTCTATCAGCTGGATGGGGCCAGTATCCGTAACTGGGAAGATTTGGCCACTGCGTTCTATAAGCAGTATCAGTATAATTCCGACCTCGCTCCTACGCGTACCCAACTCCAGGGTATGTCAATAGGGACGGGTGAAGGATTTAAAGAGTATGCTCAAAAGTGGAGAGACCTTGCTGGAAGGGTGCAACCACCTTTAACTGATCGTGAGCTTGTTGATATGTTCTTGGGGACCCTGCCTGGTCCGTTCTTCAACCATTTGATTGGAAATTCTTCAGCCGGGTTTACAGACCTTATCCTGACTGGGGAGAGAATTGAAGCTGGTATCAAGGCTGGGAAGATTCAAGAGGCCACACTTCTGATGCTCATAAAAAACCTTACAGTGGGAAGAAAGAGTCCAATGCTGCGTACAGTCAAAAGAGTCGTTGTGACCAATACGTAGAGGCAGTCTTGATCCCTGGTTCTGCGTCACACCGACAACAGCAAAAGGGAAATCAACGAAGGCCGGACGAGCCTAAAATACAGTTCACCAACATCAACATGCCATTGTGACAAGTATTGCAGCACATGTTGAAGATGAATCTGATTAAGGTGATAAACCCTCCTCCGAACCCTAAGACTTCTTCTCCAAACTACAACCCAGATGCGAGGTGTGTTTATCATTCTGGTAGCCCGGGGCACGATACTGACGATTGTTGGGTGTTGAAATACAAGATTCAGAATATGATTGATGCTAAGGAGATCGAATTCGATCCTTTTGAGACTCCCAATGTGATCACTGCTCCCTTGCCAAAACATGGCTAGGATTGAGAGATTTTTGTTCATTTGAATTCTGAAGTTGTATTTTTCTTTGCTTATTCAAACAATTATCATGTCAAACTCTTTTATTTCATTAATGCATTACACGTGTCTGTTTTGAAGTAATTGTGTTCACTATGTTTAAAATTGCTTTCATTTTGTGATGTTCAACTCTCGATTAAAAATTCTAAGCCTTTGAGGGAGGATGACGAAAATGATACCACGATCTTTATAGTATGCTTTTGAACAGACCCCGCTGATGAAGTACAGGCATTGTTTCAAATCCTAAACAGTGGAGTTATAAGGAAGATAATCCCTAGTCAACCCCTTTGAGCCAAAGAAGTTGGAGTTTTTCTTTTCAAAAATTAAAACCCTTAATCATAACCTGGGGCAGGGTAGTTCTCTCAGTTGATCCAGGTGCACAATGAATGGCATCAAAGGAGTCCTTCCGAGACAAAAAGACAGTGATGGTTCCCTATAATCGTAAGGACAGGCAGTCATTATCTCTCAGAAATAACAACCCATTAAGTCAAAACCTATGAAGGAGACTTACAAAACTGGGGCATCCCGCTGACTATAATTACAAAAGAAACAGTTCAGGCAAAAGACAGGGATAATAAAATCAAAAAGAAAGAGGTCCTACAAACCCTCCACAAAAAAAAGAAATGACTGCCTATTCAAAATAAATTGTCAGTATCCGAACCATCACCGGAATGTCAGAGCAAAGACTCAAACAAGATCTAATGCACGATTAGCTGAGTTTAGGTTTGAAGAACATCACGAAGAGCGGGTGGGTACAAATAAAATTTGAGCCTTTATCCTTTGTTTCTTAAACCGTGAACCAGGCCACGTTATAACCCTTAAAAGTCCTAGCTGAAGCATGGGTTAGTTCGAAAGCATACTGTTACAAAAGGTATCCCGACTCTTGTGAAGCTTGCTGTAAAATCTTGAGTTGACATCACATTTTACAAAAATTCGCTTGTTTTATTGAAAACTGCATTTTCAAAAAACTTCAAGACACACATAAGCTTTGCATTCTTAAAATAACATTGTTTGCATATGACTATTTGTTCAAACAGCATAGAAATTCGCACGAAGAATATCTAGTGAACAAAAACACTTCCAATCAAGGGGCATGACATGATCATTGTCCATCATCTGGGGCAGTTAAGTCAAGATTCAAGGAATCTCTCAAAATGCCAAATAGCCAGGGGCAAATCTCCGCCTGAGTCGCTTGGGGCATTGGACATGAATTCCAGCAACGAATCTTGCACGATCAAACATCTTCCGGTAGTATGGAAACACAACACTATTGACAGTGACAACTCCCTACATCCTGAGAGCATGGACATAGTCGAAAAAATACTACGCATAATCAAAGACCCGCTAGGTCGACTGGCCTAGGAAAAAATAAGGGCTTCCCGGCGAACCAAAAGGGTTCGGGCAAAAATAAGGGATGAAATGAAAAAATTTGTACACCCGGTAAGTCGAAAACCTGAAAAGGCGGCTTGGGCAAAAAAGGGTATCCCGATGGACTGAAAACCCGAAAGGGCGGTCCAGGCAAAAGTTAGGGATCAAAAGCGTACGACTATGTCTCGTCATCTCGTCACTTGCCTACCAGAAGGAGATTTGTCAATCGGCAGTTATCAAGCACCTCCACAGGTACCTTCTCCCACAGAAGCTGGGGCAATAAGAATTGTCCGAACTGTACAAGCTGCTCTGTTCACCAGGTACCAAGGTAGATTCAGCTGAAGAATTTGACCAAGATACCTCCACTCCCTGCAGAGTAAGACAAGATTCAGCAATACTCTCCCCAAGCAAAGTTGGTCTCCCATCAGCCCCAAAATGGCACAGTATCCCCAGCAAGTCAGCGATACTCTCCCCCGAGCAGAGTTGGTCTACCATCAGTCCTGAAAAAGTTGGGCATCCCCAGAAGATCTTAATATTCCCTAGTAGAGTATACAGATATTCCTCAGCAAGCATCCCCGACAGTCTTAATATTCCTCAACGAAATATAAGATTGTTCCCCGACGGAATACAAGATACCCCCAGTGGAGCCATTTCCTCAAAAATTTCCCCAGGAGAGTTGAATCATCTTACCCAGTAGATTCTGGAAGCTTGTCCCATGCAGAGTATAAATATCTCTCCCCAGCCATATTCAAAGGTTATCCCCCACCAGAGTCTAACTGGGTTATCCTCAGCAAATTGCAACGGAAAGATCGTCCTTAGAGAAGTTCTTTCTATCCCCAGCGGAGTTCATCATCAAAATCCCCAACAGAGCTTATCAACGGAGTCCCCAGCGGAGTTATCATTAAAATCTCAGCGAAGCATCTCTTCCCATAGAGTAATTCCCCGAGTGATCTCTTCATCAAGTTTATTCCCCAACGGAGTCATTTTCTCCTACAGGTTTATTCTCACAATCATCTTCGTGCATCATCCCCAGCGGAAACGAAGAACTTAACACTAGTCTCCAGCAGCTCCGGGATTTATCTTCCCCAACTAAAAACATCACATCTTCATACATTATGACATGCATACGCATCATACAACACAAATCTCATTTATTCTTGAGAACATCTTGACATCACGCAGTTCATGCATCATGACATTGCATACAACTAACGTTTTGCCTTTTCAGGAAAAGGTCAATCAAAAGATGATTACCATTTACCTTTGCAGTTCCAGATCAACACCTGTAACAAGCCAGGAAAATTCTGTGGACGATTGATCGTGGGTTAATACCTGAAACCAGATAGGACAATTATCTACTTGATCATCATGAAGCAACCCTACACCGGTTCCTTCTCAATTTCAGATGAAGTTTTACACGGACTCATCATAAGGCAACCCTACACAGGTTTCCTTCCTTTTCAGATGAAGTTTTACACGGACTCATCATGAAGCAACACTACACCGGTTCCTTCTCAGTCAGATGAAGTTTTACACAGACTCGTCCTCAGGCAACCCTACACCGGTTCCTCCTCCCTTCAAAGACTAAGTTTTATACGAACTCATCGTCAAGATAACCTTACCCCGGTTCATCCTGAAGTTTTACACGAACTTATCTCAAAGTAACCTTACCCCGGTTCATCCTGAAGTTTTACATGAACTTATCTCAAAGTAACCTTACCCCGGTTCATCCAGAAGTTTTACACGAACTTATCTCAAAGTAACCTTACCCCGGTTCATCCTGAAGTTTTACACGAACTTATCTCAAAGTAACCTTACCCCGGTTCATCCAGAAGTTTTACACGAACTTATCTCACAGTAACCTTACCCTGGTTCTTCCTGAAGTTTCACACGAACTTATCCCAAAATAACCTTACTCCGGTTCATCCAGAAGTTTCACACAAACTTATCCCGAAACAACCCTACACAGGTTCTCTCTTTCCAAAGACGTAGTTTTACACGGACTCATCAACAAGAAACCCTACACAGGTTTCCTTCTCAATTCCAGACGCAGTTTTACACGGACTCGTCATCAAGAAACCCTACACAGGTTCTCTCTTTCCAAAGATGAAGTTTTACACGACTCGTCATCAGTCAACCCTACACAGGTTCGCTCTTTCCAAAGATGAAGTTTTACACGGACTCGTCATCAGTCAACCCTACACATGTTCGCTCTTTCCAAAGATGCAGTTTTACACTGACTCGTCATCAGTCAACCCTACACAGGTTCCCTCTTTCAACTTACAAAATTACAATCCAACGGACAATCTCCAGATGGCATCTATAAGCCCATCCTTCTACCAACAATCTCCAGATGGCATCTATAAGCCCATCCTCATATCCATCATCTCTCCAAATGGCATCTGTAAGCCCATTCCCGACATCACATTGCTGATACTACACCATGCGAGTGCAAATTTCTGGGCACTTTAGTGTTCAATCATCTTCTACCTTCGGATCACGAAAGGCACACAAGCCAATCTACATCCTCAGGTTTAAGAAGATTGAACAGGGGCAACTGTTGTACCCCAAAATTTGCCCTCCCATATTCTCCAAGATTTGTCAAGAATGATCCTCAAATTGGCTCAAGAGTTGTACAGTCAGACCACCTCCTAAGACAGTCAAAATTAGGGTTTTGGTTCTTTCAAAGAATTTGAGGTTTTCAATGGTTCAATCAAGTCTCATAGGCCCATATACATTCTCAAGCACCTACATGCCAAGTCTCAAGACTCACAGTGCCAATTTGCACAGTCAAAAGCTCCATTTGATCTACAATCAACTGCAAGGGCAAAATGGTCATTTCATAGTCAAAAGTCAGAATTTTGGGTCAACATCTTATTTTGAGTCCACAATCATCATTTTTGATCAAGTCTTGATCATGATTCCACAAGGATAGCTCAAAAATCATCAAGATGCAAGAAGTTACTATTTTTGGACAGCAGAAAAGTCAATTGTATCTTGACAAGGGCATAACTTTTTCATGGCTCATCAGAAAAATCCCATCCAATGCTCATTTTGAAGAGGATGACATTTCCTACAATCCATCTTCACATTCCAAGTCCAAGAAATGCTCTCACAAAAAGTTATCAATTTCTACATTATAGGTCAAATTCAAAAGTCAACAAAAATGCACTTTAAGTCAAAGACCATAACTTGAGATTGGTAAATCCAAATGACATGGGACCAAAGGAATTGGTTAGATGACTTCAATACCTTTCCAAAATGTCTAAGAACATGTTCATATGATCAAAATTGAGCAAGATATGCATTGGAGAAGTTGAGAAATTTTTGTGAATTTGCAAAAGTCAACTTTGCTCAAAACTTTTGCTAATGGGCCTCAAATTTCTTGTTGAAACTTCATCCATGGTCTATGCACGACCCATCAAGATTAATTGAATTTATTTTCTTATTTTTATTAATTAATTGGATTTTTAATCAATATTAATTCATTTAATTAATTTAAATTATAGGAAAATACAAAGATTTGATTTTTCAATCTTTTTGTGAAGCAAGTATGACCTAAAAAGGCTGGCAATTTCGTGCACCAAGTCAAAGATGCAATATCTCCAAATTTGGCAACTTTTTCCAATCATGAAGATTCAAAAATATGTGATTTCCAATCAAATATTCAATCATCATTCCAATGGATTTTGGTGCAAGATTCTGACCTAATTCCATTCCTCTATAAATACACAAGCAAACCCTGATCATGCACACGTGAGAGAGCTGCAGAAAAAGCCATAACCAATTCAAGAAAATTCAAAGAAAAGTCAAAACTGATTCATATGTTCCAAGACAATTCAAGGCCTTATATTGATTCAAACACGTTGCTGGAAGTGTCGGGAGTGATTTACAATTGAAATCACACGCTGAAGCTCAAAGAATCACTAAGAACAGAACCACGGTTTGCTTCTTATTTTCAGAATCGTATTGGCTATTTCATGCGTATTTAACATGATTTATTGTTTGTTTTGCATTGCTTGAATCCATATGAAGCTAATGGCATAAGTTAATTGAATTATAGTGTACAGAATCACAAGTTACCATGGGCGAATTCTAGGGTTCATAAGCTTTCAAATTGGGGCTTTGCTATACAAGAAAAATTAAGCCTTGTGAGACCCATGATTGAGCTCGTTGAGACCAGACGAAAACAAAGGGACCATCGCGAAATATTTATATAAAACACAGCCCTAATCGCTATTTTTCGTCACACTATTTAGTGGGGGTTAAAAACCCCCGCTATCTAACATTGTTTCTGCAGGTTCAGCGAGGAAGATGACTAGGTGTTGATACATCATTGGTCAGTTCAAAAAAAGGCGCGCGTGTTTTTGTCTTATTGCATATTATTTGTTTTATCAATATATTAATTGTTGGCTGTTATAAGATCAATTGAAGCGCGTTGGTTGGAGTGGTTGGCCAAGCATCCAATAGGCTTTGGGACCTGGGTTCGAATCCCAGGTCCCCCAAAATAATTGTTTATTCTTTTCCCTAACATGTTCTTGTGCAGCCTTCCCAAAAGATGTCCACCATGCACTTTCAAGTCCCAGGCGCCAAGTGGCCACAGTCACAAATCTAATGGCCATGAGATGATGATCATTGTAATCCCTAGTCAAAGCACGCGTGGATGATCTCAAGGGTCAAAGCAGGCTTAAATTGTCAATGGGCTTCAGAAAATTGCTAGCATACCTACTAATTGGGCCAGCACCCCCCTGGTTTATTATTCCTCTTTTATATTTTTTCCCAATTAATTATTTTATCAATTATTAATTATTATTATTACTTAAATTAACCAAATTAATTTTTCACAATAAAATTCAGAAAACTAAAAAATATAATATTTTTATTATTATTTATTAATTTCACCCTAATTTATTATTTTTGTAAATAAATGCTAACACAATTAATTTAGTCTTTTTTTTAATTAGGTTAACTTCAATAGTTTTTTGCAATAAATAAAATAAATTAGACTTAGGGTTTTTACTAACTTTTAATCATGTTTTCTTTTTTTATTTATTTCCCTTAAAAACATTAAAAACTAAAAAATACTTTTTTCTTTTAATAATCAAACTTCTTTCTTTTCTCAAAAAAGGGTCAAAACCCTAAGGACTTCTCCGATTCAATTTTCTCTCTCGCGCATATTCTTTTTTATTATTATTTTTTATCCATATTTATGTAATTGCTCCGAGGATGTAATAGCGTAATTAGGACTTTTTATCGCTTTCTTTAATTTTCTCGCATTTACTTTTCAAGGGTTGTTTTTGGCGATGTAAATACCCGACGCCTTATAATAGCGTAGCTTTACTTTCCGCAAACTATTAAATGCTAGATGTATGTTAAATAGGCTATGCATGACAAGATTTCTCTGAAAATAAAATCAATCCTTAGCTCACCATAATATGTGCAAAGATAACTTAACTGAAACCTGACACACTCGCACATGCCACTCCTAGGGTACGCCTCACTTGGTTGCCTCGACGTGGTCATTGAGCATAGGGTGTTTTAGAGGTCACCCTCCTGTCTAAAGATCAAGTTGCCTCGGAACGGTTGCCTCGGATGAAAAACGATCTAAGACATTAGGGTTACCGCTAAGGCGTCCTACTATTGCTTTGGTGACCACATGTCCCTATAATCAAATTGACCCGAAACTCCAACGACGATGCTACCTACTTCTCAATAGTGGGATAGTACTGTCTAAAGGAAATTTACACAGCTTAATTTCTTTTGAGTAGGTAGAGGTTCTCAGGTACTTGCTCTTTCAAAACAAAAAATACTTTTCGCACCTACACTTTTCTGATAAAAGTTTTCAAACAACACTTCATACACTCTTGAGGACAAATACAAGAGTTAAACCGAAGTTTTCAAAAAAACTTTTTTTCAAAACCCACAAACACAAGAAAAGCAAAACATTTTGAAAACATAGTGAGCAAGTACCTAAGAGCCCGTGGATAACCACTGATAGAAAGGGTGCTAACACCTTCCCTTTCTATAATCTACCTCCTGAACTGAGAAACATCTCGAAAAGGAATTTTGATGTGCTTTTGTCCTTTCCTTGTTGGAGAAAATAAAAGACGATGGCGACTCTTGCTTACCGCGACATTTCGCGAACCAGCATTCCAAAACAGTCAGTTCTATTTCCACCGATCACAGACATACCTAGGCAAAACAAGGGAATCCCGGCGAACCAAAAAAGTTTGGGCAAAAGTTAGGGATAAAACAAAAAAATCTGTATACCCGGCAAGTTGAAAACCCGAAAGGGAGACTTGGGCAAAAAAGGGTTTCCTGTTGGACTAAAAACCTGAAAGGGCGGTCCAGACAAAAGTTATGGAATTAAAACGTATGACTATGTCCCATCGGATCACTTTACGGAAAACCTTTGGCTTCCATTGACAAACTCAGAGGTCCTGATCATCAATCATCTTCGGACGAGACAACAAATAGACAAGATGCTCGGAGATATGAAGGCTATAGCAGAATGGAAACCCCATGGGATTTTTATACACATAGCTATCTTTTCTTTGTATCAAAATTTTCTTGTTTTACGACAACATTCTCTTACTAGAATGTTTGTTCCCTTTGTACAAAAACACTCATTCAAAGTAAATACAAAGATATCCCTTTGAAAGTGTAAAAACTATTTGTCCTTTTCTTTACGCTTGTGCTTTGTTTACAAGAACGCCCAATGATTCATTGTTAAGCATATGCATTTGAATATAATTACCGCTTACGAATAAACAAAATGAAAAGAGGCAATTACTGATAGGCTGAAAGGATAGGAAAGTATCTCTAAGATATCCCATAAGTAGTCCTCGCAGTACGTCGTTTAATCCCCAGCAGAACAAAGCTCCCAGTTATCAATCCCCAGCAAAAATTGTCAAATTTCTCGGGACTCCCCAACAGATTTTACAAGCAGTACATGGGATTTACCTTACGACAAAGTTTATTTCTCTCAGAAGAAACTCACTAATACTTCAACTTCAAGACGCGAAGACTTACATATCCTCAGCAGCAGTCAGGGATTTATGTTCCCTAAATCAAACAGCAATGCAGCAAATCAACTCACATACTCATACATCGCATTCATATATCATAAACATTGATAAAGCAAATACATTACATCATACATTTCATGCAACATGACTTTGCATTTTAAGCTAACATTTTACCCTTTTCAGGATAAGATTAACAGCTACCATTAACAATGTTCAAAGACTTTTAGATACAGTTTAGATACGCTCCGGACACGGACGCCATTCTGATACTCATTCAGATGCAACTTTCAGATAGAGTTCAGATACGCTCCGGACACGGACGCCATTCTGATACTCATTCAGATGCAACTTTCAGATACAGTTCAGATACGCTTCGGACACGGACGCCATTCTGATACTCATTCAGATGCAACTTTTGATACAGTTCAGATACGCTCCAGATACAGATGTCATCTTGATACTCATTCAATTTCAACCTTTCGGTACAGTTCAGATACACTCCATATATGGATGCCATCCTGATACTCATTCAATTTCAACCTTTTGATACAGTTCAGATACGCTCCAGATACGAATGTCATCCTGATACTCATTCAATTTCAACCTTTTGATACAATTTAGATATGCTCCAGATACGAATGCCATCTTGATACTCATTTAATTTCAACCTTTTGATACAGTTCAGATACGCTCCAGATACGGATGCCATCCTGATACTCATTCAGATCCAGATTTCAGATACAGTTCAAATACGCTCCAGACATGGACGCAATTCTGGTACTCATTCTTTCAACTTACAAATTACAATTCAATAAGCATTTTTGGAAGGCATCTACAAGCCCATCTCCAACAAGATTCTATCACCTCTCTAAATGGCATCTTTAAGCCTATTCCTCCTATCATCGCATCGCCGAGTGCAAATTTCTGGGCACTCTAGTGTCCAATCATCTTCCACCTTCAGATCACGAATGGCAAAACTCGCCAGTCTAACTCTTCAGGTTTAAGAAGATTGAACAGGGGCAGCTGTTGTACCCCAAAATTTACCCTCTCACTTATCAAGAATTTCCTCACAAGATCTCTTTGACTCAAGATTGGATTAGGGTTTGACTAGCTCAAGACATCTCCTCAAGCACTAATGACTAAAAATTAAGGTTTGAGTTTGCACAAGGACAAATGGACTTTTATGCCCCATTTGACTTTCATGGATCATTTTGGACTCTCAAGATTTCTCATGTCAAGTTTAAGGTCTTGGATCGCATTTTTTGCTCAGTCAATTGATCAGATCAGCTGTATTGGTGAAAAAGTCAACTGTAGCATCAAAAGTCAAACTTTAACTTTTTGGTCAATATTAAGTTTCAAATATCATAATTCATCAAGACATTCAAGAATATCAAGCTTAATCATCAAGAAGTCAAGAAAGTCGAAAGTCAATTTGAAAAGTCAAGATTTCCAAGACTTAGAAATTTTCTAAGTTATTTTTATACATGATAATTTCATCCCTTCATGTCATTATTTCACCAAGATGCAAGACGGTTCAAGGGAAATTTTCAACATGAAAGTTGTAGATCTCCATGATATCTACAACATTGCTTTATACAACTTCTCCTAAATATGCTTGGATCTCAAGTTATAAATTCATGAAGTCATGACATTTTCATTTAACACTTAGAGAAATTTTCAACAGATTTTGTTCAGGATTTTATCCCAACTTCTTGTCATTTTTTCACATAGTTCAAAGATGATTTTGTCAAAATAGCCAACATGAAAGTTATAGAGGGTGTTTCAAGCTTTCTAAAACATCTAAGAGCGTGAATTTATCATATTTGAGCTAGAAGATACAAGGATCTAAAGTTAGACATTCATTATTGATTTACAAGGAAGATTTGTGATGAACAAGGAACAAAAATCTTAACCATGCTGCATAATCTTCACTTTGCAGACCTCTTGACTTGCAAATCTATCCATAATCAGATGTTTACACAATTGATTGAACCATTATCCAAGTATTGTCCATTGCATCTTTCCATTTTTAGCACAAAGGCACCATTGTCATTCTTGCAAAGTTCACTTTAATCATAAAGTCAATTTCTCGAGCCTCTAACTTGTTGTTCTAATCACACTCAACTTCTATAAGTCAGAACAAACATGTTTAAAGTGATCAACCACTTTACATAGCTTGGTACAAGCATTGGAAACATGTCCTTCATGTTTGCTTCAAAAACAAGCAAGATAACCATAACATGTGATTCAAAAATCCGAGTTGTTTGGAGTCTCAAACCTTCTCTATAAATAGGGAGGCCAATTGCAAGAGAAAGAGGGTTAGAAAAAAAAAGAGAGAGAGAAGAAGGAAAAGAGAGAAAGAAAACCAGAAGTTTTGTTGACAAACTCTCAGAAATATCATAACTGAAAGAAGGTCATAACAGTCCACAAAGCAACACCTCAAGCTCAAAACATAAATTCTAGTTGCAAGGTAAGTCTCCTTAACTTTAAACTCTTCATTTAAATCATCATCATTTGGTTCATTTTTGAGGCTAAAATGCAGTGACCTTTGAAGAAAAGGTTTGTAAAAAATCATGAACAATTGCCAAGATTGAGTAAAAAGTTTTCCATGAAGTAGCATCATGAACAGGCAGGTGTAAGGCAGCTGTTTTTCAAAACCATACAGTGTGCAATCAATTGCACAACCATGCAAATCGATTGCACGAGGGTTCTAGTAGCCAAATTTCCAAATATTTTGAGTGTGCAATCGATTGCACGGGGTTCTAGTAGCCAAATTTCCAAATATTTTGAGTGTGCAATCGATTGAAAAACCGTGCAAATCGATTGCACTGGAAGTCAGTAGCCAATGTTTTAAAAAACTGAAGCATGCAATCGATTACAGTAACATGCAAATCGATTGCACTCAAATGAAAAATGAATTTTTGCTTTGAAAGAACTTGAATAGAGAGTTAGACAATATAAAATGTTTCCTTTTGACCATTGAGCATCTATATCTTAAGTTCAAGGTAAGTATTATCATTATACCTTGAAATTTGCCAAGGGCTTGAACCAAAGACTTCATCCAAAGAGGCTTTTAGCTTGATCAATAATTTTTGCCTTCTTTATAAATCATGATTTGTCTTCATCAAAACCAAAGTGCATTCGAGAAGCTTGATTTTACGGCATGTGTCGACACATAATGATCAAAAATGTTTTATTTTCCTTTCATTTTTCTTTATTTTTACATGCTTCATATATTTTCTTCATGGCTATTCAATATGGTTGTAATAGATAATTAGGACTTTAATTTCTTGCAATCCCCATTTGTAAATTTGTACACCCCATCCCCAAATGATTGTAATAGCGTAGGATATTTACTTTCCGCAATTTATCGCTTTACATATAACATGTTAATAATTAGGGTTTGTATGGCAAGATAAAAACAATCAAATAGAAAACCCTAATTCAAGATAAAATCAAGCATGAAAATGACACACTTGCACACAAACACCCCTAGGGTTACTCCACTTGGTTGCCTTGAACAAAATGGCCATGTTATGCACGTAAGTTATCTTAGCAAAACAAAAAAAAAACAAGATCATAGTCCCTCGATGACGCTATTCAAAGTTGCCTTACAAAAAATTATCTTAGTCCCTCGAAATGCTAAGATACTTTGCAACATTGCTAATCATGGTTATAGATGACCCACGCCCGTCCCGTTTACATCCAAAGATAGGGTTGCTTACCAAATCAATGGTAAGACAACAATATCAAAAGAAAGGAAAATGAACAAGAAAGACATTTGAGTAGGTAGATTACTTTTAGTTACTTGCTCCATTTCAAAACAAATATCCTTGCTATTTTCAAAACAAACACACACATTTCAAAACATCTTACAAACTTGAAAACATCTTCAAAAAGACAAACATCTTTGTATACATTCTTACGAACGAGAATCATTACAAAGATTGCCTAAACAATGGTCTCTTTTACAAAATACTTTCAAAACCACACAAAGCACAATTTCAAACAAAAGCAAGTGATCTAGCAAGTAACTAAGAGCCCATGGAAAACCATGGATGAAAAAGGTGCTAATACCTTCCCTTTTCATAATCTACCCCCCGAACTCAAGAAACAATCTCAAAGGTCTTTCCTGCGCTTTTTCACCTTTCCTTTTGGATAAAAGAAAAGTCGGTGGCGACTCTTGCTAACCGCAATATTTACGATAAAACGCAAAACCTTCAAGTTAGTTCTCCTACCGTATCACAGAGGGTATACCATTCCCTATCTATAAGCCTCCCTCGATAGTTGTCATAACCTTCTTTTATTCTACCCTAAAAACCGTTATGCTTTTTGGTCAACTCCCACAACTGGATCTTTAGAAATGTTGAGCCATTTTTAAATAAGCAATTTATCTTCTACATTGGAGAACCTAAAATACGGTTTTTCTTTTGTAGACTACTCTCCTTCCATGAGGGAAATATTTTATAGACTAACATGAGTGGAGAATACTCGTACTAGAGAATAAGGAGTTGACCCAATTGATGATGTTGGTTCGATGTTAGGAGAATCGCCAGTGCGGTGGTACCTATTGAATGCCTGAATTGGCTAGTGTTGTTGGTTGGTGGTGATGGTGGTTGAAACATAAAAGATTGGTATATTGAGAACTGTCATTGATAGAGAGTGAAGGGGATTAAAACATGAAATGTAGAATATTTTAAAAATTGTTATAAGTAGGAGTTTGTAAAAAAATTATAATAATTTTGATATGAGTTTGACTGATTGAGATCTATTTGATAGAAAAATAAAATATAATAAAATAAAAAATAGTGTGTAAAAAATTTGACATTACATCATTAACATAAACTTGAACATTTTTATCGTAAAATTATATAAATGATCATTAACATTTTAAGTTACTATCCATTGAAATTTTGGTATATATATAATACAATTTAATTTATTATTTTAATATGGTTAATCATTTAATCTTAAATTGAATTAGTTGTCGTTAGATATGGAAAGCACGACATAGTATAACTATACTATGATTCTTAGGGGAGTGTGACTCTATTAATTTAAAGCTCGTGCTGAGAGACGTGGACACTGATCAAACATTATTTTTATCTAAAAATCAAATCCAATATTTTTCGGATTACGTCCTTAACAGGAACTCCTTTACCACTGAAGTCCAAATACTTAATTTACTAATACATAGATTTGGTCTAATAGTTATAAAATATAAATATTATTAACTATAAGCAATTAATGTCATAGTTCGTCCACGTTAAAGTTGCCACTTTTAATATTTTTTTTGTTTTAACCCATATTTATCTAGAGGAGAATAGTTGTTAGGAATTTTTTTTTGTTGCTAATACAGGACTTACAACTAACTCTCTATCCTTTTTTTATTCCGTTCCCTTTGAGATTAAAGATGATTTTGTAAAAAATAAACTTGATTTGCTTTTTATTTTATTTTTAGGTTTATCTATTTTTGAGTGGATTTTGTCTTAGTCCCTCTATTTTTTATGTAGTTTCTTTTTATCAATTTTATGACCTTTATTTATAAAAAAAAACATAAATAATCATTGAGTTTATTTAATTTTTGTTGTGATAAGAGTGTGTTGTCGAATTTGAAAACAAGTATAATTAATTGTTTTAAATGTACTTTTAGTCTTTTCGTTTTACCTTTTAAAAAATTAGTAGAATTTTTCTATTTTAAATTATTTCCTTTTGGTCATTTCTATTTATCAATTTATAGAAAAAAAATTTATCTTCCTACATTTTTAACATATATGAGAGTAATTTGACATTGATGAGTAGGATAACAATAAAACAGTATTATTATTAATATTCGTGTCATATATTTTTATAAGTAAATTGTTTTAGTACATTAATAATTTATTTTATTAATAAATTAAAATATTAAAAAATATTAAAAAAAAAAATTTTTTTTATAATTTTCTTTTGTCACATCAACAACTCCATCTTGTTTCCCAATTTCTTTTCCTTCATCTTTCTTACCAACCCTAAAAAATTATATTTCTTCTTATTTACTTCATTCACCATTAAATGTAAAATTGGTAGAAAAAATTTAATCATTTCATATTATCCGTGAGTGATCATTTCATCTCCATTAAAAACTTTAGTCATTCATCCTATTAAAAATTAATAGAATAACTAAAATCACTTTAAAAAAAATCCAGAGTTTAATCTCATAAAAAATGATGCGTTAGACAAAAAATATTAACAGTCAAACAAATAACATCACGTAATAAAAAGAATAATAATAATAATAATAATAGACGAGAATACGAGAAGTTTATTTATCTAGTTCAATCAAATCGATCTACATCTGAAAACAGAGTACCTCTCAAATTCACCATGCTTTAAAAGTTATTATAAGAGATAACAATAAGGTACAAGAAAATAGCCTTTTGAGTTCTCAAGAACAAACCCTATTTTCTATCAAAGTGTTTCTCAATCTCTCAAACTCTCAATATAATAATCACACAAACCCAAAGTGTTTAGAATTTTTTTTCACTCCCCTTAGATACCTCTAAAAGTTTCTATAAATTATTGCCTCTCTAAGTTTACCACTAGGATTTTGATCTTACCGGTTGATCAGAACCTGAAAGTGGGTCGAAGGATAATGATGTCTGTTTGACTGGAAATATGAGGAGAGGAGGGGTGTACCTGCAAGGCACTTTGAAGATCTAGTGAGAAAGAGTGCAAAGTGATATAAGAAAGAGATTAGGCTTTTTAGTGTGAATATTGGATACCTGCCCCTCACAAGTGTGAGGGTTTATAATGTCCCCGGAGCGTAGCCGTTGGTTCCTATTTTTGGGCTTAGATATTTAAGTCCGCGAAAATAGGTAACAACTAGAACTTGGTCAAAATGGGCAATCGTGCCCGTAACTAGCATTTGCTTCGAGTAAGGGTGAGACGACGGGCAGACGTGTCTCGAGCGCCTTCCTGGTTGTCTGCTTGATGCAAGCGCACAACCATGGCATTGTAATCCGTGATATTCCTATGGTATGGTCGATCAAGTGTGCTCAACAGGGAATCAGAGTTAGTGGGCCAAAGTTGTTTAGGCCATATTTAGGTAGAAGTGGATTGGGCCAATTTTAGTCATTGAGTCAGTCCAGAACAGGAGCCCCCAAGTTGTTGCTTTCGGGCAGAGGAGTAACGACTTAAGACATGCATGTAAAGGGGGACGTTCCACGGGAAACTTCGTGCGAGGAGTTCGAGTGACGCTTGGTATACCTGTCTCGCTGGGAGAAGAACAATTGAGTGGATCATGAAGGGTTGGTGTGATGTACTTGCATTGAGCCACATGCTGTCATAAATGTGTAATGATGGAAAGTCTAGGGACTAGGGCACAATGATGACATCCCTTAGGTTTCCCTAGGCGCGTGCTCGGTCACGTGCCAATAAGCTGCTTCATAAAAAGGGGAGAGTGAGCCGTATTTGTACTTTTCGCTAGCTCTTTTTCTCCTTGTTTCTGCTAGTTCTGCATGACACTGACGTTCTCCGCCAAAGCTCTTGCTCATTCTGCCGTTAATCTTCCCTATCCAAGTAAGTTTCTCGATTTCTCCCTATTTCTGTGGAATTTGCTTCTGTTCTAGGTTAGATTTTATGTTTCTTTTCCTAGAAATGCATGCGAATAGGGTTTAGAGTGGCTTTGTACATACATTTCCAGCTATGTGTTGGTAGTTGACGGTGGTTGTGTCGTCTGAGGATGCTGGCTTCGTCGTGCACATGTTCAGAGATGTCTAGACTTAAGGCTGGTGATGGTAGTTCTTGATGAATTCTCAGGCAAAGTTGGAGCCGTTTATGGATTTGTGTTGCGATATTCATACGCTTCTTATGAGTTCCTGCATGTGGTATTAAACCCAGTGGTCGGGGAGATCATTCCTTATGCATGTTATGGTTTTATCCTGATGGGAAGGCGCTCAATTCGTTAGAGGGAATCACCCTTGTGTTTGTCTTTTCATTATTTGAGTGAGGGTTCTGGTCGGGGACAGGGTCCTCGTTCCTTTGTGCGCTATTTCACTTGATTAGTGGTGGAAAGGTCGATTTGAATTAACGTCGAATTCATTTTTGTCCTATGCTTTTCAGGTACGATGACCAGTAGTGCTGAAGATGAACTCATGAGCGAGCGTAGCGATTCCGTATCAAGTTCGTCCGAGTGAACGTCAACTAAGGAGAGTACCTCAGGGGTGCATAGTCATAAGTTGAGCATACTCAAGCAGGGCGCAGATGTGCAGGGTGCTCCCACGGATCCTGATGATCCCTTGGCATGGGTTGCATTGGGTCCTCTGGAAATTACCTCTTACTTTGTTGAGCATCCGGATTAAGTGTTCACGTTGGTGGCTCCGGGGATGGAGTAGGAGGATGTCGAGGAGGAGTGGGCGATTTACGTTCCCGAGAAGAATCACCGTATATGCTCAAAGTTTGATCCAAACCACATTTCTATGTATGAGATTCTCTTCCAAGAGTTGGGTCTTCAACTTCCTTTCACTGATCTTCATGTGGTCATTTTTCAGCATCTTCGTCTTGCTCTTTCCCAGCTTCATCCCAACTCGATTTCCTTTCTACGGGCTTTTGATATAGTGTATGATTATTTGAAGATAGGGGCCATTGTTCCTTTGTTCTTCTATTGCTTTCACCTCCATCGGGGACAACTTGTTGATCAGTGGGGATGGGTCTCCTTAAAATAGGCTAACGAGAAGTTGTTCAGGGCTTACCTCGAATCAGTCCGACATTTCAAGGATAGGTATATGTTGATCCAGCCCGTGTCAGAGAGGGCGTTGTTGAATGTTTTTAGGAGCATCTCATTGGTTGACGACGTTAGGGAAACTGTGCTGAACAAGGAAGGGGACCCGGTGATAAAGCTAGTGCCAAATTTTAGTTTTCGTTGATCAAGGAAACATTTTCTCATGGGCCGACCATTATATCTGGAAGAAGGGTCAGTTAAATGCTGATGACCAGGCTATCCATGACCGATTGTCGGAATTTTTTATAGGGATACCTCTTATCTAGTGCGTGGGAAAAAGGGGGAGGCTCGTTGTCAACGAGGATGAGGGGCTTGTGTTCGAGCCAAAGCTTATAAACCTTAAGGAGCTCCTCCAATGTGAGGACCTTAAAGAGTGTTTAGCTAGTCATTTTGTTTCCCATTTCGATTGGATTTGCATGCATGTTTCTTTATCCCCGTTCGCTGACTCCGACTTGTTATTTTGCAGGAAAAATGAATGTTTCCCAAGAGCGTATGGTCAAATTAGCTGACATCAGGGTGAAGAAGGGGAAGAGGTATGTTAAAGGCTCTCAAGGCGATGCGGGGATGGCTCCCCAGTTTGGTTCTGGAACATCATTGACTGGACAAGCTGTCAGGCATCCTTCTCTTCAGTAGGTGTCCTCGAGTTCCAAGAAAGCACATATCGAGGGTGCTATCAACTTGACAGGGGAATAGGAAAAGGGAAAGTCTGAACTCCCCCATACTTTCATGACAAGGCCTGCTTCGAGGGCTTTCTCTGCAGGTTCATCAAGTTGAATCATTGGTGCTCAAGGAGATGGATTGTCCAAGCAAGCGGATGATGTTGGCCCGAGATGTTGGTGCTATGATAAGGATCCTCGGGATGATCGTTGTGTATGCTGAGGAGGGATCTTCCCAGAGGTTAAGTTGAAGAAATCCCAGGCTAAGGTGGAGGTTCTCGAGGAGAAGCTCAATAAGGCGAAGTCTTCAAAACAAAACATTGTCGAAGATCCTGGCCAAATTGACCGAGGAACATAAGACTCATGCGTTGGAAAAGAAGTCCCTTAAGGATACAGTCATAGCTCTGAGGGCAGATATGGCTCCTGCCGAGGATGAACCATATGAGGGCAAGGGTTTGAAGACCCGAGTAGAGTTGGTTGCTCGCCTCTAATTGACCATGGACAATGGTCTGAATAACATTGAGAGGAGCTTTATTAATGTCGTGGTATAGCTTAGAGTGGTGAATCCTGGTGTGGAGTTGAACACAGCTGGGACGAGGTTCCTCTACCATGTGGCGGATGGGATGATTGTTGTCCCCGACCACCTCAAGTTTGGAGAGGACGGATTAGTCGAGGAACCCGTCCAAGAGGAACATGCTCACAATGAGGGATCTCATTCCGTTGTTTGACAAACTCATTGTTGCTCTTTTTTGTTTTGGCCTGCGTGTCATTTTACTGTAATCTGTTTCAGGGGCTCTGCCCATTTTTATGTAATATTCAAACAATCATGGTCCTCGTGGCCATTTGTTCATTATTTTGGATGGGGGTTGCGTGCTCACTTTATGTAATGTATTGACAATCACGGCTTTTATGGTCACCCTTTAATTTGATATTTTTCCGACCGTGGTGGTCTTTCATTTTAATATGCACTATCTTAGTTATTTTATTTTCTGTCTGTGCATGTTTTGTATGTATGTATGCTCGTCTGCTTGAGATGCTTTATTTTGATTGAGTTTTTTGGGGTTTTCTCGTTAGTATTTGGGTTTGTCGGTGTGGGGAGACTGGACGGACGACCATGGTAATTTTCGGGCATGGTCCAGAACTCAGGCCTCATTTTTGGGGACCGAGCTCGGCGAAGTTTGAAGATATGTATACTCTTCATCCCCAATAGAAATCCGGGATTCAGAACTCCTCAACAGCTGTCAGGGATTTATTTTCCCGGGCGAACATACATCTCACATTCATACATCATAGCATATACATACAAAATGCATTTAGCATGATCTCATTCATCTTGTGAACATCATGCATACATCTGCGTTTAACTAATATTTTCCCCATAGGTAAAACATTAAGTGCTAGTATGAATCGACCAAATATTTGTGCTGATACTTCTTCTGGTATTTACCATCATTCCTCCAAATGGAATCTATAAGCTCATTACCAATCCATCTTCGAGTGCAAATTTCTGAACACTCTAGTGTTTGATCATCTTCGACCTTCAAGTCACGAATGGCGGATCCTCCAATCTAACTCTTCAGGTTTAAGAAGATTGAACAGGGGCAACTGTTGTACCCCAAAATTTGCTCTCTCATTTATCAAGTAATCCCTCACAAGATCTCTTTGGATTCAAGACTGCATAAGGTTTGATCAGCTCAAGACACCTCCTCAAGCACTGATAACTGAAAATTAGAGTTTGATTTTGCACAAGGATAAATGGACTTTTGATACCCCATATGACTTTCATGGATCATTTTGGACCCTCAAGATTGCTCATGTCAAGTTTCAAGTCTTAGATAACATTTTTGCTCAGTCAATTGATCAGTTGACCTAAAATCAGTTGTATTGGGGAAAAAGTCAATTGTGGTCAATTTACAGTCAAACTTCATAATTTTTTATCCATATCAACATCATTGAACTCATATATATAATTTGATCAAGTTTGGACCAATCTTTTGTTTCTTTATGTTTTGTGTGTTTCAGATGTATGGTGACTATGCCGAAATAGTTGGACAACCCGAGAGAAGTGGATGAGAGCGATCAATCCCGACATTGAACTCTAGGAAACCTCCAAAATTTGGTACGACTAAAAAGAAAATTGGACGTAATTCCTAACACTGGAACTAGACCGGAATATAACATACCCGAAGCTACATGACGCCACATGACACAGAAGGTACCTTTTAAACTGTCAGTATACTCAACATGGTGAGGATCAGAAATAGCCAAACACAAATTCACCAAGAGAGTGTCGGGTATGTACTTAGTCTCTTTTTGTTTGCATAATTTAGCTGTGGAATATATACTGCACACACACATGCACTGAGGCACTTGTTTTTTTAGCCCTAAGCCTGTTGAGCCTACTGTTGTACCCCAAAATTTGCCCTCCATTTTTCACAAGAAATAACAACCCCAGGGTTTTTCTCTGATTTTTAGGATTGGTTCAAGAATCGGTCAAACAGACTTTTCTTTATCAGTCAATCCAGAATTAGGGTTTTCTCTGATTTGTTAAGATTGGCTCAGGAATTGATCAAGTAGACTTTTCTTTGGCAACAATTCCGGAATTAGGGTTTTCACTCGCATTTCTCAGAAGAAACTGAATCCTCAAAAATTCAGTTAACTGTTACATTGTTTTCACGCTTGTTCAAGTTTACTGGTTGTTTCTCAAGGCCTGATTATCTGGGATAAAAGCTGAGACTTTTGTTTGGAACATTAAGGCATCTGCTTGATTAAGTGGAGTGAAAGGTTTACCGTTTAATGGAATGCTTTGTTTGTTTAACTGTACAATGCGTGTGTTAATTGGAATACCATGCGTATTGTGAGTAATACAAGGTTACGAGAATGCAAAGTTTGTTGATTATTTATTTTATCTGGATTAAAATTATTGGGATACAGTTCCAATTATTTTTGATTTGAGAGTCTTAAATAATTAAATAAACAATGCAAGGAAAGATTGTAAGATATTTGACAGTAGAAATTTCTTTTGGATAAAGACTTTTTTATTCGTTTCAAATGTTGTTACAAAATTTATCTGAATATCGTAAATTTACAACTTAAAGTATTTGCAATAATATTTGTTTACAATAAATGAAAAAAATAAATCTAAGCCTAATCTCCTAAAATCTTTGGCTTCTACTGCTTCCGCTATTGCCCAAGATGCATTCACCTGAAAAAGAAGAAAGGAAAGAAATTAGCACAATTAACTGAAAAGAATTTTCAAGCAGAAGAAAAGAAATCATCATTAAAGTTTGTCGGCCGGAATCAGAATGCTATGTTCATCATATTTTATTTTCCTCTCTGCAAATCACAAAAAGATCGCTCTTCTCGGTTCACAGAGAGAAAAACAAAAGATATAAATTACAAGCATACAATTGGTTCAAATGCAAAAACATAGGCAAGTTGCAAGGAAAAGCAAAGTGTACTGCAAACTAAACCAAACTGCAGTAGTCAACGAGTCGGCAAGGCAAACATAAGCAAGCATGGCAAGCTAACTAAACAATGCATTAACCAAACTGAATGCAGATTTGTCAAGAAGTATAACAACTAGCAAAAGCAACAAAGTACACAATGCAGAAAATATGCAATCAAAAGTACACAATGCAGAGAGATAAACCAAGTTACAAGCTAAATAGGCTTGTCCTAGCCATCATCACTTTCCAGCCTAGACAAACTTTTCAGATTTAAATATAATAAGCAAAGGTGCTTAGAGAGAGAGAGAGAGAGAAAGAGAGGACCTAGTGAAGAGGTTTGCAGTTTTGGCTAAGGCAGGCTGTCAAAGACAGTAAAGAAAGCAAAAAGATATAAAAAGAGAGACTGTATAACAGTCCAAAAAGGAGGAGAACATTAGAACCTACAGTCCCCAACCTGCAAGCTACAGACCTGCTTGCAAAAACCACAAAACTTGCAAAACTGCAAAACTGCAACTGGCAAAACCTGCTTGCTCAAGTCAACAGCCTGCATTACAAACTGCAAGCCTGTATTTCAAAATGCTAAACAAACAGCCTGCATTTCAAGCCTGCATTCCAAACCTGCATAACAAACAACAAACTACAAACTTGCTTGCAAAACTGCAAACTTGGTTGCAAAACTGCAAAACTTACCAACTGCACCAGTAACGAACCTGCCTGCACAAAGGCCAAACCAAGACTACTGCAACTTACCAACTACAAAACAAAACTTGCAAAACTTCAAACTACAGTTGCAAACCTGCTTGCAAAACTACAAAACTCAAAACAAGCTCAGATCTGCATAACAACAACAAAACTGCAGAAAACAATCAAACAGTTGTCAAACTTGTACCAAACTCAAAACAAGCTTTGCCAAACAGTTTCAAAAAGAACCACAAGTTGGCCAAAACTCAAAAATTTGCAAACAGTCAGAAGCTAACCAACAATTTCATCATCATTATTCAAGCATTCAAAGAGAAGGAGAGGAGTTTTCAGAAGCAAAACACCAGTTTTCAGATCCATCATCATCAAACATCAGTAACCAAGAGAAGAGGAAGAGCATTCAGAAGCATCAACAAAGCTAGTTTTTTTCAGAAGTACTCATCATCAAACATCAACAGTCAACGAAAACACAAGTCTCAGAAATAAACGCATCATCAATATTCAGCAAGGAGAAAGGAAAAGATTTAGAAGTAAATAAAGTTTCAGAAGCTAAGTTCATCACCAACGAAAAGCAACAACAATAAACATTATTTCAGAAATACGTTCATCATCAAAAAGAGGAAGATTTTCAGAAATAGAAGCAAGTTTTCAAAAAATACTCATTATCAAACAAATCAAGGAAACAAAGATACCAGAAAAGCAACCATCATCACGTTCTTCCTCCGCCTAGCCTCCAAGGAGCGCCACCGGCCGGTCTCACGTCCCTCTCTCTCCATCGTTTTTCAGAAGCAAAACGCCAAGGTACAATTTCTTTTCCTCAAACTTTTCTGCATCTCACGCATAAGCATCAAATAATTAAAACATGCAAGAATCAAATCAAACGAACAACAAAATTGTAAAAAACCCTAAAGGACAGAACGAACCTTACCCTTTGCATCCAAGGCTTTGAAGCGTTAGGAAGATGAGAGAATGAGAGGCGACGCTCCGGTGGCTAGGGCATGGAAGGAGTTTCAAGGATCAGAAGCTCATGGTTTGAGAACGAAGAAGAGAAACGGAGAAGAAGAGAGGAGCAGTGCCGCTGTTGTAAACTTGTAAACCCTAATTCTGAGAATATAACATTTACCCTAACAAATTTGTACAACAGCATTCTGGGCCTGACCCTCCCCAAACTGTACCTAGCCCAAGCGCTTCTGCCAAACTCACCCCCCTTCTTCTTCCTAATTCTTGTTCTTCTTCTTTTATTTGGGCCACAAATCCTAGGCCCATTATCTTTTTTTCTTTTTAAATTTTTAAACTAACACTTCTCTTTATTTTCATTTTTAATAATTTGTTTCTTTTTTTTTCTTTTGTTAAATAATAAAACTAAAAATATATTAAAATTTTGTTTAATTTTTCTTAATATAATTTTCTTTAATTTTTGTTACATTTAATAAAATACAAAGAATAATAGAAGTTCTATTTAATTAAATTTTTCTTTTTTTTTTAAAAAACCTTTTATCTACATATAAAACTAATTAATAATAATACTTAATCTTTATTAGGTTAAAAATTTTATTTGTTCATTTGTAAATAAATACATGCATCTCATAGTTCTTTGATTTTCCTCATTTTATAATTTGTTATAATTTTTTACATTGAATTGCGACAGTTCGATTTGGTTGTAACACATATTAGGACATTATTATTCATGTGAGACTCATCCCCATTTGTAAATAATTGTACCCCCATCCCCGGATACTTTTTTTGTAATAACTTAGACTTTAAATTCCCGCAATTTATTGCTTTTAATATACTCTATAGTAATTAGGGTTTGTATGCGAACATCTAAAATCAATCGCTAGATAACCTGATACAAGATAAATGCATGAAAATCAATACACAATTCACACTTGCACCTCTAGGGTAACCTCGCTTGTTGCCTCGGAAAATGCAAATCATGTCCCTCGAATATGAGACACTCTAGCAAATGTCCCTTCGATAAACAAAGATCGTAGTCCCTCGATGACCCTCGATGTTGCCTTTGATAAAATGATCTCGTTTCTTACAAAATTGCTAGAGCATCTCACAAGTTGCTTTCAATGATTGTATGCGATGACCCGCGCCTGTCCCGTTTAACATCCTAACACAAGGTTGTTCACCAAATACAATGGTGAAATAACACTGTCAAAAGGGTTGAAAACATAAGAAAGATCTTCGAGTAAAATAAGGTAGACAACTCTTAGTTACTTGATCAAAAAACTTGCAAAAACATCCTTGCCATTTTCAAACACACCTCACAACACAATTTCAAAACAAATTTCAAAACATTGAAATATCTTTTCAAAAAGACATACACCTTTGTATATATTCGAACAAGAATCATTACAAAGGTTGCCTAGACAAGGCTTCTTTTTCAAAACCACACACACAAAAGCACCATTTCAAACAATTGAAAAGCAAAGGCAAGTGATCTAAACAAGTAACTAAGATCCCATGGAAAACCATGGATGAAAAGGGTGCTAGCACCTTCCCTTTTAATAATCTACCCCCCGAACCCAAGAAAACATCTCAAAGGTATTTACTATGCTTTTTGACCTTTCCTTAGGATAAAATAAAAAGTCGGTGGCGACTCTTGCTAAACCGAACAAATGCGAACACAAACGCAAAACCGCAAAACAGTTCTCCCACCGTACCACAGAACTGGCGACTCTGCTGGGGAAATTATTTCTAAAAATTGGGGTTACCTTAGGGTTTTAGATCACCTTTACATGCTTACCTTGATTGCCTTGATTGCTTTACTTTTTGGGTCCTTGCTTGGGTTTGTTTTAAATCCTACACCCGGATTTGGGGGAACCTTTTAGGTAAGTAGCAATAAACTGTGAGGGAACTGTGCGGGGTATACCGACATGGTTGAAACAGTAGCTACGTTGATGTGGCACATTGGTTGGTACCGGTAACCCTTGAGTTGAATCAAGGAGAGTACGGGGCCACCGTGTGGTGTCGTGAAGCATCAATTGACTTTAGAACCTTACTTGACCATTTTGGCCTTATTAGGGGTAGTGAGATGACCGACTTTGGTGCAGTCCGAAGTTGGTAGATACTCGATACTACACTCATTGAGGATTGTTTTCTTGGAATATTTTGGTCGTCAGTTAAGTGGCTAAACCAAAACAATGAACACAGAAAATAATCCAGTGATATTGAGCTCCTTAGAACCCGGTTACTATTTATAGGACAGGTTTGAGCCAACTAACTTCAAGAGGGTACTTACCTACAAACACCATGCAAGCCTAAACCTAAGGACTTGTCTGCTTTGTGTGAATATGATTACCTGTATATACACTTGCTTACTTTTGCATACTTGTACATAACATCATAACATCATACCATAACATTTTCAATAACCCTTTCAAGGATCTCAAGGGTCTTTGATGCAGGGTCACGTTGAACCAGACGTCTACCAAAGGGAAAGAGGTTTCATTTTCCTCTAAACAAACGCCGTCAAAGATCAAGTACAACAACTTGAATCGAGGGCTATGACCCACTTGACATGGTGAGCTTGATTCTCGTGGAAAGACATTCACCAATACAAAAGTTCTCCAATCAAAGATGTTGATTGAAGTTCAATCTCTAACATTTTCTTGTGTTTACCCCGCGAGATTCTTGAAAAAACATACATCCACATATCATGCATTGTATCATGACAGGTTTTCCCTTTCAGGTTTCCTTATTCTTCTACTGTTTATTTCAGTAGAGATGGCTCTAGAGAGGACTGTCGAAGATATCCAGGCTCAGAATGCTCAACTTCAAGAATTGTTCTTGAACCTGTCCCAGGGGCAAGAAGAAGTGAAAGCTATCCTCACAAGGGGCATGGTCCTAGGGAATCCAGGCGGCATCAGGAATGATCAGTTGGAAGGGATACAGATTGAGCTGGCAACAATGAAGATCCAGATGATGGGACAACTGGTGGGCCAGATGGATCTCATTCAAGACCTGGCTCAAAGACAAGAGGAGCTCAGAGTCCTCGTCAACAAACTGCTTCAAGATAACCAAGTGGGGCAAACAACTAGGGTTGAAGATCAAGTCATCGTTCAACCTCCTTTGAGACAAGAAGACAAGGGAAAGGCTTCTAAACTTTCTTCAGGGTCATAAGCTCAGCAACAACATCGCCAGCGTCAACGGGGTAATCGGCGTAAGCAAAATACATCTGGAAGACATTTCACTGAGACTGACATACCATCATCTCTAATACTGAAATGCTTGTTGGAGGTCAATCTGCTTGCTTTAAAGGATCCTCTTTGGAATCCCAATACCTCTTCTCCTGGCTATCACCCCGGCGCGTTTTGTGTATACCACTCCTATAGTCCTGGACATGACACCGACGACTGTTGGGTTTTGAAAAACAAGATCCAAGACTTGATTGACAGAGGAGTGCTGGAATTCATGCCGGATGGCGAGATGAAAATCTTCCGCTGAGGGTTCTCCACCTGAAATGACAAGTTCGAACTAAGAGACTTTTGTTTCATTTGAATTTTCAAGTTGTAATTTCTTTTGTTATTCAAACAATTATCTGTTGATGTCAAACTTTGTTTCATTAATGCATTGCATATGTTCGTCTTGAATTCATCCATTCGTTTTCACTATTCTTGAATTATGCTTCCTACTTTCTTTATGATATTTAACTCTTGATAAAAGTTACAAGCCTTTAGAGGGAGGATGACGAAACAATGCCATAATCTCATATAATATGCTTTTGAACAGACCTTGCTGATGATGTACAGGCGTTTCTTTCAAATCCTAAACACTGGAGTTATAAGGAAGATAATCCCTAGTCAACCCCTTCGAGCCAAAGAAGTAGAAGTTTTGTGTTTTAAACACAAATTGAAACCTTTAAACCTGGGGCAGGGTAGTCTCTCAGTTAATTCAAAAGATGCGCATTGAAGTCGCAAACTCTGAGTTCGTAATACAACGAATGACATCAAAAACATTCAACCAAAAGACAGTGATGGTTCCTTATCTCATAGGCAATCATTATCTCTCAAAAGAGAAAAGCCCACTGAGCCAAAACCTACAAAGGAGGCTTAAGAAAGCTGGGGCATCCCGCTGATTGTAATCTCGAAAACAGGAACAGTCAGGCAAAAGTTAGGGATAATAAACCAAAAGAAAGAGGCCGTTATAAATCCTCAACAACATGAAAAATGTTGCAAAAATGACAGCCTTCCCATAAAATTCAACTTGTGTGGACCATCACCAAAACGTCGTTCCAAACTCGAATAGAGTTCGACGCACAACTAACTGAATTTAGGATTTAAGAACATCATGAAGAGCGGGTGGGTACAAATATACTTTGAGCCTTTATCCTTTGTTTCTTAAACCGTGAACCAAGCCACATTACAACCCTTCAAAAGTCCTAATTGAAGCATGGGTTAGTTCGAAATCATACTATTACAAAAGGTATCCTGACTCCTGTAAGGCTTTGCTCTAAATCTTGTGTTGAATTTGTCTTATAAAAAGTTTTCTGCTAAAAAATGCATTTTTCAAAACTTCGAGACAAGCATAAACTTTGCATTATTTGAATATCATTGTTTGCACATGGTTATTTGTTTGACAAAAAAGAAATTCATACAGTGAATGTTCGGAGGAACGAAAGCTCTCTCAGTGAATAAAATCACTTCAAATGGGATGACACTCCCGTTGCAAAAATCTCCCATCAACAAAAGGGGGCCTGATATGATATTGTCCAGTAAACATGGGGCAGTCCAGTCAAGATTTTAACAAATCACTCAAGTTCAGTAAACCTGGGGCAGTCCAGTCAAGATTTCAAGAAATCTCTCAATTGCAGATTAACCTGGGGCAAGTTTCCATCACCATCACTTGGGGCATTAAAACGTCAATCTCCTCAAAGGGTTATGTACAATCCAAATTTACTGGCAATGCCACAAACATTTGATACTAGGGGCAGGACGAATCTCTCCAAAATCTTTCTGAAAAGGAATTCAAGTGTCCTCGAGAAGTTCATCACCTCTCTAGCAGACCAACAGTCATGGGTTTATTTCCCTAACACTTGTCAAGGATTTATTATCCAAAACAAAATTACATTTCAACAATGTTCATGACATATGCAGATTGATCAGCGGGTAAAGATTCCTTCATCACCTGTTGGAAGTTATGATCGTCAAAGATTCCTTCATCACCTTCTGGAAGTTACGGTCATCGAAGATTCCTTCATCGCCTGTTGGAGTTACAGTCGTCAAAGATTCCTCCTTCATCCGGTTGAGTCAAAATTAATCCAAGACCCTCTGTGTTTATGGTCACATCGACACGAAGATCTCTCTGATTCTTCTTCCAATGGAAGATCTTCCAGGTTTTTGATATTTCAGATAAATCTCTCATCGATTTATTATGATTTTCTTCACTATCAGGGATGAAGAATCCAACTCCTTTCTTCTTCACCAGTTTGGGATTTATTTTCCCCAGCGAAAGGTTGTCTTGAAAAACATTACACCTCTGTGCATCAGGACATCATGCAACGCAATCTCATTTATTTTGAGAACATCATTGTTTGATTTATGCCACTAACCTTTACCTTTCAGAGAAAGTATAATCAAATTCAAGCGATAAAGTTTTTACTTTAGTTGAATTACGGACGAATTCCCAAAATCTCAGTGTGATCGGTGGATCTGGAACTGACTGTTTAACGCTGGTTCGCGAAATGTCGCGGTAAGCAAGAGTCGCCACCGTCTTTTATTTTCTCCAATATGGAAAGGACAAAAGCACAGAAAAATTCCTTATTGAGATTAGTTCTCTGTTCGGGAGGTAGATTTATAGAAAGGGAAGGTGTTAGCACCCTTTCTATCCGTGGTTATCCACAGGCTCTTAGATACTTGCTCATTTTTCAAAAATGTTTGTTTGCTTTTCAAGGTGAGTGGGTTTGAAAAAGTTTCGTTTAAAATTTCAGTTCGACTCTTGTATCAGTCCTCAAGAGTGTTTGAAAAGTTGTTTTTGAAAGCTTTTTGCAAAGTGTCGGTGTGAAAAGAAGTTTTTGATTTATTTTGAATTAGAGAAAGTATTTACGAGTCATCTACCTACCCTAAGGAATTAGTCTGTGTAAATGTCCTTAAGGTAGTGCCATCCCACCATTGAGAGGTAGGTAGCACCACCATTGGAGGTGTTCGGGTCAATTCGAGGATTAGGGACAGTGTGGTCACCAGAGCAATAGGAGGATACCTTAGAAGCTACCCTCATGCCATGTTCATGGACATGAGGACTTACTAAAACGTCCTCTACTCGACGACCACATTTCGAGGGGCAAGGCAACAGTGAGGCATACCCTAAGAGTGGTGTGTGAATTGTGTGTCCTTTTCAGTTATATTTGTCTTTGTCATGCATTGGTGATCTACGCTTTGATTTTATTTGGGCATACATTCTTTCATGTGATTATTAACAGTTAAAAGGTGCAGAATTTAAAGAGCGGAAAGTAAAAGGTCCTACGCTATTACAAGGCGCGGGTCTACAACGCCAAATTAAACCAAGACCCGATTTGAATGAAAGTGCTGAAAGTAAATGTCCTAATTATCTATTACAAGGCCTTGGGGAAATTACATGAAATTTAAAAAGGAAATAAAAAGCAAACGCGCGAAATGGCATTATGATCGAAGGTGCGAGGGTGTTGGACCCTTTAAAGAAATTAAAATGGAATTGAAAATTGATTTAATTATTAAGTGAGAAAAAGAACTTATTTTTTTTTATGTTTTTGGATTTATGAAATTAAAGAGAATTAAATTGGAATTAAAAGTCAAATAAAACCCTAGTTCTAAATTGTTTTTTAATTTATTAAAGAAAATTGTTTAAGTTTAACCTAATTTAACCCTAATTAATTAATTACAAGTATTTACAAAAATAATTAATGGTTAATAATAATTATAATAAGAAAAGATGAAATTATTTTATTGAGAAAAAGAAATAAAAATCTAACCTAATTTCTACCTTTTTTAATTATTTAGAAAACAAATTAAAATTTAAACCCTAAATTAAAACTAAATTGATTATTAGAATTTTTATTTACAAAATATTGATGAATTAAAAATTAAATAAGACATATTTTTATTTTTATGATTTTCTGTTTTTTTTAATATATTTTTATATTATAAAAATTTAATTTGAGGGATTAAAAGAAAACAATTAAATTAAAACAAATAAAGAAAGAGAAAAAGAAAAGAGAAAGAAATGCAAACAAGAGGGGGGTTTCTGGCCCCTTTGGAGGTGTTGTTGGAAGGATCTTGGCCCAATAACCCCAGGCCCTTTTGACTTTTCTGGCGTGTATGTGGGATAGTTGACTAGTGCATATGGTGATCTGCAAATTCTGACCATTGGATTGGTGTCTTTGGGCGCGTGGCAAGCCAGATGGTGAAGCTGTATGGTAGACCCTGGGACATATACTGCATGGAAGTATGTTAAGAAAAAATATATTGAATAAGTGGGGGACCTGGGAATCGAACCCAGGTCCCAACGTTTACCAAGTACATCCTTTGCCAAGTGAGCTGTGGAGCGCGCGTTGTATGGAATTTGGCAAGCAAATAACATAAGGCAAAGCAGCACTGAGTGGTATCCAACGCGCCAAAATTCAAATGCGCCAGTCCCTGTGAGCCACGTCTCCTTTCTTCTTCGTTTTGCCTGCAAATAAAACATAGATAGCGGGGGTTTTAAACCCCCACTAAACTCAAACTGAAAAAATAGCGAATAGGCCATAGTGAAAAAGAAAAAGGGCGCGATATGATCAATTGTTTCGTCTGAATGCCCTGAGTCCAATGGTCCTGGTTTGAATGGCCAATTGTTTCTTATTTATGAAACCCCAAATCAGAGCTTCAGAAACCCTAACAATCGTTAATGGTGATTTTCCATACGTGCAAGCATTCTTCAATTAAATGGCACCAAAAGCTTCAGCATGATCATGTTAGTGTAAAACAATAATGGAAATGCATTGATATGGCATGTAAATTCAAATGCGATTAAGAAAAATTTCAAGAAAAGGGTGACTGCGTTCTACCAGTTCTTGAGGTTAGGGGATGTGATTTTGATTGGAAAAGACTCCTGGATGTGTAAGCAAGCTATTGGAATCGTTTTTAGGCCTTGCAACACACTCAAACTATGAAAACAGTTTTGAGCTTTTTTAAGAAAAATGCAAGTTTGTTTCTTGGTCTGAGGCGCAGCTTTTTTCTTCTTGTGATTAGGTTTTAGCTTTGTGCATATATGAGGAATGATTTAGGTCAACAATCCAAGCCCAAAGCTTTGTCTTTAATGATTTTCAAAATTTGATTTTCATGAATCTTTTCCAATCTTTTCATCATGAAGAACATGCCAATTTGCATAGAATCTTTCTTTTTTTGATGTGCACGAGATCTTGAGTGAATAATGAGGGCATATGCTGCATAAAAAGATTCAAAAACATTTGTTTAGTATTTTTCTCATATTTAATTTTAATTAAATGAATTAATGGATTTAAAAATTCAATTAATAAATTAAAAATAAGAAAATAACTCCCCTTTGGGTCAATGGGTCATGCATAGCTTTTGGGTGATGATTCTTGGAAGAAATTGAGGCCCATTAGCAATTTTGAGGCATTTGAAGCAAAGTTGACTTTTCAAAATTCCCAAATATTTTCCCAACTTCCACAAGGCATATCTTACTCAATTTTTAAGCTTTGATCATGTTCATGGACATTTTGGAAAGGTCTTGAAGTCCTCTAACCAATGCCTTTGGTCCCATGTCATTTTGATTTACCAATCTCAAGTTATGGTCTTTGACTTAAAGTGCCTTTTTGTTGACTTTTGAAAATGACCTATAATGTTGAAATTGATAACTTTTTGTGAGATTACTTCTTGGACTTGAAGTGTGAAGAGGAGTTGTAGGAAATGTCATTCTCTTCAAAATGAGATTTGGATGGAATTTTTCTGATAAACCATGTGGAAGTTATGCCTTGGTCAAGTTACAGTTGACTTTTTCAACTGTCCAAAAATAGAAACTTTTGCATCTTGAGACCTTTTGAGCCATGCCTTGAGAATCATGATCAAGAATTGATCAAATGATGTTTGTGGCTTCAAAATAAGATGTTGACCAAAAATTTTGACTTTTGACTGTCAAATGACCATTTTGCCCCTACAGTTGACTGTAATGCAATTAGGGTTTTTGACTGTGCAATTTTGTGCTGTAAGTCTTGAAACTTGACATAAGGATGCTTGACAATGTTTATAGGCATGTGGGACTTGTTTGGACCCTTGAAAACTTCAATTTCTTTGCCAGAACCAAAACCCTAGTTTTTGACTGTTAGGAGGCCATTGGACTATGCAACCCTTGGGAGATTTTGAAGCATGCTCTTAGCAAATCTTGAAGAATATGGGAGGGCAAATTTTGGGGTACAACACTCAGCAAAAATAATCCACCAGCAGAATAACGGACAACTGAAGCTCCTAAAAATCTGTTTCTCTCAAGAATGAAGATTCTCATCCTTGAAACCTCAGAAGATTGGTATACTCCCAAGCTCCTGATACCCTTAACAGAATGAATATTCTCATCCTTGAAACCTCAGAAGATTGGTATACTCCCAACCTCCTGATACCATTAACCGAATGAAAATTCTCATTTTTGCTTCCCCAGTAGATTGGCATACACCCAACCTTCTGACCCAAACGCCTGAATGAAGATTCTCATTTTTTGCTTCCCCAGTAGATTGGCATACTCCCAACCTCCTGATATTCCCGACAGAATGAAGATTCTCATTCTCAAAGTGGTATATAACCTGAATTCCTGATTGTTGTACCCCAAAATTTGCCCTCCCATATTCTTCAAAGTTTATCAAGAATCATCCTCAAATGGTTCAAGACTTCTCAAAGATTGCACAGTCCAACTGCCTCCTAAGCCAGTCAAAATTAGGGTTTTGGTTCTCTCAAGGAATTTGAGGTTTTCAATGGTTCAATCAAGTCCCATTTGCCCATATACATTGTCAAGCATCTACATGCCAAGTCTCAAGACTCATAGTGGCAAATTGCACAGTCAAAAGCCCTATTTGCTCAACAGTTAACTGTAGGGGAAAAATGGTCATATTACAGTCAAAAGTCAGAATTTTTGGTCAACATCTTATTTTGAAGCCACAATCATCATTTGATCAAGTCTGAATGGCTCAAAAATCATCAAAGATGCAAGAGTTGCTATTTTTGGACAACTGAAAAGTCAACTGTAACTTGACCAAGGCATAACTTTTTCATGGTTCATCAGAAAAATCCCATCCAATGCTCATTTTGAAGGGGATGACATTTCCTACAACTCATCTTCACATTCCAAGTCCAATAAGTGCTCTCACAAAAAGTTATCAATTTCTACATTATAGGTCAATTTCAAAAGTCAACAAAATGCACTTTAAGTCAAAGACCATAATTTGAGATTGGTAAATCCAAATGACATAGGACCAAGGGCATTGGTTAGAGGACTTCAAGACCTTTCCAAAATGTCCAAAGACATGTTCATATGATCAAAATTGAGCAAGATATTCATTGGAGAAGTTGGGAAATTTTCATGAATTTGCAAAAGTCAACTATCCTTAAAACTTCAATTTTTGACAAAAAGGCCCACTTTCTTCCACTTGATTCAACCTTGTCATGCCACACACGTGTCCCATGATTAATTTCAAGATCAAACATTTAATTTTCTATTTTATTTAATTTTTATTGATTTAATTCATTTTAAATCCATAATAATTCAAATAAAATCTAAAAATCAATGGAATAGTATCTTTTTTATTCATACAGCTTTCATATATCATGTGCTGACCAAACAATTCGTGCTAGGGCTTATGTGTACACAAAATCTTAGATTTGATCCAAATATGGAAAGTTTGTCAATGGAGGAAAGTGTAAACCTAATTCTCTCATATACATGGATTAAGGCCCAGCTGCTGACCTAATTCTATTCCCATATATGCAAGCAAGCCAACCCTAATGCTGTTCACGTGAGAGCTACTGTAAAAAGCCATATGCAATATTGGAAAAAAGGGAAGAAAACTCAAAACTGAATTCCATAATTTAGCGTGATTCAAAGCTTGTTTTTGGTTCCAATACATTGCTAGCATTCCCATAAATCTTTTGCAAATCAAATCAAGGGCTAACACTCAAAGAATACGCAAGAACAGTGATACGGTTTGCTTAACTTTTTCAGAATCGAAACTCACGTTTTATGCATCATTAACATGTTATAATTATTGCTTTGCATTGCTAACACCTTTCTGAAGCTAACGGTATAGGTGAATTGCATTATGGTGCCCTGAAACGGAAAGCACCATTGACAAGTTCTAGGTTTTTCAAGCTTCAAAATTAGGGCTTTCCCCATCCAGTAAAATCAGAACCTCTCATGCCTATGGTTGAATTCGTCAAGGCCAGACGAATCAAACCCAACCCTCGCGAACAATTTATGTTTAACGTATGCCTATTCGCTATTTTATGTGGATGCAGGTTGTGGGGGTTAAAAACCCCCGCTATTTGATGTGTTTCGCAGGTGTTCAGTGAAGATGATGATGAGGTGTCAGCGCATGGGTGGCCTATTCAAAGAAGCGCGCGCTTTTGGATTGTTTACAGCATAAGCATTAATTATCCCATATAATATTTACTCATTATCATTATGTCAAATGCAGCGTGATGGCCTGGTGGTTAGTGAGTTGGCGTGCAACCATTGGGACCTGGGTTCGATTCCCAGGTCCCCCAAAATAATTGTTTGATCTTTTTCATCATATATTCGCATGCAGGCTATTGAGTGTTGTCCACCATATACTTCCAGCGCTCAGCATGCCATGTGGCCACCATCATCAATCCAAGGGTCAGGATGGAAGCACACCATATTCTCCAGTCAACCAACAGGCACTCGATCTCAGAAGTCAACAAAGGCTTGATGATAATGGGCCTAAGAAATTCCAGATTCACCTCCAATGGGTCCATCAACACCCCTGGTTTACTATCCTTTTTTTTATTTTCCTTTTCTTTTTATTTTCTTTAATAATTATTATTACTATTATCTAATTAATTCATAAATTATTTTTCATAATAAAAATCAGAAACTTAAAATATTGTTTATTTTTATTATTTATTATTTTCACTATTAATAATTATTTTTGTAAATAAATGTAAATTAATTAATTTAGTTAAATTAGGTTAATTTTAATCTTTTTTACAATAAATAAAATAAATTAGACTTAGGTTTTTTCTAACTTTTGACTTTTAATTTCTTTTTATTTATTTCATTAAAACATAAAAAACACAAAAAAAACACTTTTTTTCTTGTAATAATTAATCAATTAGTTATTAGGTTTAATATTTTAATTAATTGCAAAAAAAGGACCAATTTCAATTCTTTTCTCAAAAAGGGTCAAAACCCTAAGGACGTCCCGATTCAATCTTTCGCGCGCACATTTATTTTAATTCATTATATTTATGTATTTGCTCCGGAAATGTAATAGTTAATTAGGATTTTACCGCTTTATTTACTTTTCCCGCAATTTATTTTCCAAACGGGTTATGTTTTTGGCGATGTATAGACCCGCGCCTTGTAATAGCGCAGATTTACCTTTCCGCAATTTATTTTCCGCACTCTTAACTGTTAATTATGCATGACAAGATTTCCTGACAAATAAAATCAATCTGTAGCTCACAAATAACATGTACAAGATAAATATAAACTGAACTCAACACACATGCACATGCCACTCCTAGGGTACGCCTCACTGGTTGCCTCGACGTGGTCGTCAAGTATAGGGTGTTTTAGAGGTCGCCCTCCTGTCTAAAGATCCAGTTGCCTCGAAACGGTTGCCTTGGATAAAAAGGATCTAGGACATTAGGGTTACCGCTAAGGCGTCCTACTATTGCTTTGGTGACCACACATGTCCCTAATAATCGAATTGACCCGAATAACTCCAACGACGGTGCTACCTACTTCTCAATAGTGGGATAGTACTGTCTAAAGGACATTTACACAGCTTAATTCCTTAGAGTAGGTAGATTTCTCCTGGGTACTTGCTCTTTCAAAAAAAACAAAAACAACTTTTCGCACTCACACTTTCAAAAGTTTTCAAACAAACACTTCATACACTCTTGAGGACTGATACAAGAGTTACCTAGAAGTTTTAAAACGAAACTTTTTCAAAACCCACAAACACAAGAAAAGAAAACATTTTTGAAAACATAGTGAGCAAGTACCTAAGAGCCCGTGGATAACCACGGATAGAAAGGGTGCTAACACCTTCCCTTTCTATAAATCTACCTCCCGAACCGAGAGACATCTCGAAAAAGGAATTTTGCTGTGCTTTTGTCCTTTCCTTGTTGAAGAACATAAAAGACGGTGGCGACTCTTGCTTACCGCGACATTTCCTGAACCAGCATTTCAAAACAGTCAGTTCTATTTCCACCGATCACAGAACTGACAACTCTGCTGGGGATACTTAAAAGTGAGGTGTACCTTAGGATTAGACCACTCTTGTTTTCAATTGCTTGCTTTGTTTGCTTTAATATTGTGGGCTTGTCTTGGAGTTTCATAGATCCTAACCCGGATCTGGGGGATACCCTTTAGAAGTAGCAACAAACTGTGAGGGAACTGTGCGGGGTATACCGACATGGTTGAAGCAGTTGCTACATTGATGTGGCACTTTGGTGAGTACCAGTAACCCTTGAGTCAAGTCAAGGAGAGTACGGGGCCGCCGCATGGTGTCGTGAAGCATCAACTGACCTTAGGAACCTTACTTGACCATCCTGGCCTCTTTAGGGGTAGTGAGATGACCGACTTTGGTGCAGTCCGAAGTTGGTAGATACTCGATACTACACTCATTGAGGGTTGTTTTCTTGGAATATTTTGATCGCCAGTTAAGTGGCTAAATCGAAACAATGAACATAGAAAACAACCCAATGATATTGAGCTCCTTAGAACCCGGTTACTTTTGATAGGACAGGTTTGAGCTCACCAACTTCAAGAGGGTAGTACCCAAACTTTATGTTGGCCTGAACTCTAAGGGCTGTCTTGTGTGACTTGTGTGCCTTCAAACTTGACTACTTGCATGCTTGTTATCTGACACTTGAGTTTCTTGCAGGTTTTGTTTGCAGTCCTTAATCTAGACTCATAACAGGGTTCACTTACATCACCCCACGCATAGCATAACATCATACCATCATACCATTGCATGCATCATGCATAAGGACTGACCCATTTCAAGGATCTCAAGGGTCTGTGATGCAGGTCATGATGAACCAACTGTCTAGCAAGGGGCAAAGGGGATTTATTTTCCTCTAGCCAAGGTTGATAACTTGAGTCAGGGGCTATGACCCACTCGATATGGTGAGCTTTGACTCTTGAAGAAGGATTCTCAACGACACGAAGTTCCTTCAATCAAGCTACGAAATTCAAATTCTAACAAATTTTCTTGTTTACCCCACGAGATCCTTGAAAACATTGCATACATATATCATACATATCATTGCATAACAGGTACCCTTGTTACAGGTCACTTACTATCTTCGCTGTTTATTTCAGCAATCATCATGAATCCTGAACCTACTACTAGGCCCTCCAGGCCCAAAATGCCCAGTTTCAAGAGCTGGTCATGAGCTTAGCCCAGGGTCAACAGGAGTTGAAGACTCTGCTTTTGAAAAAGAAGAAGAAGAGGACTGTTTTGTTCAACCCTAGACGCAGATCTGGGAATGGATCACAAAATGAGGCTGAGCTGACTACCCCATCTGCTGGGAAAGATAGTCCCCAAGAGCGAAGGGTTCCTAGTCCCGTGGTCTCCGACAACGAGACGGATTTCAATGATGAACAATACCCTCCAGCTGAGGACAAGTACAAACAGCTGGAAGACCGTTTGAGCGCCATGGAAATACAGAAGGTTCCCGGCCTGGACTTCGAAAATCTAGGTCTGTCTTCTGGGGTAGTGATTCCACACAAGTTCAAGGCACCTGCTTTTGCAAAGTACGACGTAGCCTCCTGTCCTAAGCTGCATCTGAGGTCTTATGCAAGGAAGATCCAACCTTACACTGCTGACAAGAATTTATGGATCCATTTCTTCCAGGAAAGTCTTTCAGGGACTTAACTCGAATGGTTCTATCAGCTGGATGGAGCCAGTATTCGTAACTGGAAGGACTTGGCTACTGCGTTCTACAAGCAGTATCAGTATAATTCCGACCTTGCTCCTACGCGTACCCAACTCCAGGGTATGTCACTAGGGACGGGTGAAGGATTTAAGGAATATGCCCAAAAATGGAGAGACCTGGCTGGAAGGGTGCAGCCATCTTTGACGGACCGTGAACTCGTTAATATGTTCCTGGGGACCCTGTCTGGTCCATTCTTCAACCATCTGATTGGGAATTCTTCTGCTGGGTTTACAGATTTGATCTTGACCGGGGAGAGGATTGAAGTTGGTATCAAGGCTGGAAAGATTCAAGAAGCTGCACCTTATGATGCTCATAAAAAGCCTTACCATGGAAAAAAAGAGTCCAACGTTGTGCATGGTAAAAAGAGACGTCATGATCAACAGGTAGGGGCAACCCAGATCTCCAATCCTATGCCTACTCAGCAAAGATATGGGCATCAACGTAAGGAGGTCGCACCCAAGAGACAGTTCACTAAGATCAACATGTCACTGGATCAAGCGCTACAACAAATGTTGAAGGCAGGGCTGATTACCTTAAGGGCTCCTCTTCGGAATCCAAACACTTCCGCTCCTAACTATCATCCCAATGAAAGGTGTGCATACCACTCTGATAGCCCGGGGCATACTACGGACAACTGCTGGGCCCTGAAGAATAAGGTGCAAGACATGATTGATGCCAAAGAGATTCAGTTTGAAGCACCAGAGACTCCAAACATAATCACGGCTCCTTTGCCAAATCATTGAAGGCTTTTGTTCTATTTGAATTTCCGAGTTGTATTTTTCTTTGCTTATACAAACAATTAATGTCATAGCAAACTCTTTTATTCCATTAATGCATCGCATATGTCTGTTCTGAATCAATATATTCGTATTCACTATATTCAAATTGCTTTCATTTTTTGTGATGTTCAACGTTCGATTAATAGTTCTAAGCCTCTTGAGGGAGGATGACGAAAACGATACCATGATATTTACAATATGCTTTTGAACAAACCCCGCTGATGAGGTACAGGTATTGTTTCAATTCCTAAACACTGGAGTTATAAGGAAGATAATCCCTCGTCAACCCCTTCGAGCCAAATAAGTAGGAGTTTTTTTTTTCTTCTTTTCACAAAAAATTAAAACCCTTAATCATAACCTTGGGCAGGGTAGTCTTCTCAGTTGATCCAGGTGCACAATGAATGACATCAAAAGAGTCCTTCCAAAGCAAAAGACGATGATGGTTCTGAATAATCATAAAGACAGGCAGTCATTATCTCTTAAAAATAAAAGCCCATTAAGTCAAAACCTATGAAGGAGACTTACAAAACTGGGGCATCCCGCTGACTGTAATCACAAAAGAAACAGTTCAGGCAAAAAACAGGGATAACGCAATCAAAAATAAAGAGGTCCTACAAACCCTCACCAAAAAAGGAATGACTGCCTAATCAAAATAAACTGTCAATATCCGAACCATCATTGGAATATCAGGACAAAGACACAAGCAAGGTCTAACGCACGATTAGCTGAGTTTAGGATTGAAGAACATCACGAAGAGCGGGTGGGTACAAATATAATTTGAGCCTTTATCCTTTGTTTCTTAAACCGTGAACCAGGCCACGTTATAACCCTTAAAAAGTCCTAGCTGAAGCATGTGTTAGTTCGAAAGCATATTGTTACGAAAGGTATCCTTACTCCTTAAGGCTTGAGGTAAAATAACGAGTTGACATAACAGTTTACAAAAAAATTCACTTGTTTTATGAAAAATGCATTTTCAAAAAAAAAAAAAAAAAAAAAAAAACTTCAAGACAGGCATAAGCTTTGCATTTTTAATATAACATTGTTTGCATATGACTATTTGTTTGAACAGTATAGAATTTCGCACGACGAATATCTAAGTGAACAAAAGTACTTCCAACCAAGGGGCAGACGTGATCATTGTCCATCATCTGGGGAAGTTAAGCCAAGATTCAGAGAATCTCTCAAATGCCGAATAGCCAGGGGCAGATCTCCGTCTGAATTACTTGGGGCATTGGACATAAATTCCAGCGACGAATCTTGCATGATCAGACATCTTCTGGTGATATAGCAACACAATGCTACCGACAGTGACAACTCCCTGTACTCTGAGAGCATGGACATAGTGGAAAAAATACTACGCATAATCAAAGTCCCGCTAGGTCGACTGGCCTAGGCAAAAATAAGGGATGAAAATGAAAAAATTTGTACACCCGGCAAGTCAAAAACCTGAAAAGGCGGCTTGGGAAAAAATGGGTATTCCTGTGGACTGAAAACCCGAAAGGGCGGTCCAGGAAAAAGTTAGGGATCTCAGCGTACGACTATGTCCTGGCATCTCGTCACTTCCCTACCAGAAGAGGATTTGTCAGTCGGCAGTTATCAAGACCTCCACAGGTACCTTCTCCCGCAGAAACTAGGGCAATAAGAATTGTCTAAGCGATTTGGTTGCTATGTCTACCGAGGTACCAAGGTAAGTTCAGTTGAAGAACATGACCAGGTTACCTCCACTCCCCACAGAGTAAGACAAGGTTCAGCAATACTCTCCCCCGAGCAGAGTTGGTCTCCCGTCAGCCCCGAAAAGGCACAGTATCTCCAGCAAGTCAGCGATACTCTCCCCAAGCAGAGTTAGTCTACTGTCATCCTTAAGGAAGTTGGGTATCCCCAGAAGATCTCAACATTCCCCAGCGGAGTATAGATATTCCTCTGCAAGCATCCTCAACAGTCTTAATATAAGATTGTTCCCCGGCGGAATACAGACACCCCAGTGGAACCATTCCCCAGTACAGTTCAAAAGTTTCCCCAGGAAAGTTGAATCAATCTCCCCAGTAGATTCTGGAAGCTTATCCCCAGTAGATTCTGGAAGCTTATCCCCAATAGATTTTGGAAGCTTATCACCTGCAGAGTACACGCATCTCTCCCCGACCATATTCAAAAGTTATTCCATACCAGAGCTTATAACTGGGTTATCCTCATCTAATTACAATGGAAAGATCGTCCTCGGCGAAGTTCTTCCTATCCCCCAGTGGAGTTCATCAAATCTTCCCACAGAACTTATCAATGGAATCCCCAGTGGAGTTCTCATCAAAATCTCAACGAAGCATCTCTTCTCCATAGAGTAGTTCCCCGCAGAGCAATCTCTTCAAGTTTATTCCCCAACGGAGTCATCTTCTCCTACCGGTTTATGCTTGCAATCATCATTCCCCAGCGGAAACGAAGAACTCTACTCTTCAACATCAGCCCAGGATTCAACAACTTCCCGGCATTCGTCAAGGATTTATTTTCCTAGTCAAAAACACATTCATAGACATTTCACATTTTATACATCCTGCTTACATACATGATAAAGTGCATACTATACTATCTCATTTATTTTTGAACATCATGACATCATGCATTTCATACATCATGACATTGCATACTGCTGATGTTTTGCCTTTTCAGGAAAAAGGTCAATCCAAAGATGATTACTATCAACTGTCGCAATTCCAGATTCGATACCTGTATCTAGCCAGGGCATATCTGTGAGCGATTGATTATGGATTCGATACCTGTATCTAGCCAGGGCATATCTGTAGACGACCAGTTCCAGATTCGATACCTGTATCTAGCCAGGGCATATCTATGAGCGATGGATTGTGGATTCGACACTTGTATCTAGCCAGGGCATATCTGCATGAAGAGTTTGAAGTTCCGGATTCGATACCTGTATCTAGCCAGGGCATATCTGTGAGCGATTGATTGTGGATTCGATACCTGTATCTAGCCAGGGTATATCTACATTAAAGAGATTTCAGAGATATCTTAGAGATGCTCCGGACCCGGATGTTATTCTATCGCTTATTCAGAGTTTCTCTTCAGAAATGTCTTGGAAATGCTCCAGATATGGATGCTATTCTTTTGCTTATTCAAAGTTTCTTCTCAGAGATAGCTTAGAGATGCTCCGGACCCGGATGTTATTCTATCGCTTATTCAGAGTTTCCTTTCGGAGATAGCTTGGAAATGCTCCAGATATGGATGATATTCTTTTGCTTATTTAGATTTCCTTTCAGATATAGCTTAGAGATGCTCCTGACCCGGATGTTATTCTACTGCTTATTCAGAGTTTCTTCCCAGAAATGGCTTGGAAATGTTCCAGATATGGATGATATTCTTTTGCTTATTCAAAGTTTCTTCTCAGAGATAGCTTAGAGATGCTCCGGACCCGGATGCTATTCTATCGCTTATTCAGAGTTTCCTTTCGGAGATAGCTTGGAAATGCTCCAGATATGGATGCTATTCTTTTGCTTATTCAGAGTTTCCTGTCAGAGATGGCTTAGAGATACTCCAGATCCGGATGTTATTCTTTTGCCTATTCAGATTTTTCTCCAGAGATAGCTTGGAAATGCTCCAGATATGGATGTTATTCTTTTGCTTATTCAGAGTTTCCTGTCAGAGATGGCTTAGAGATACTCCAGATCCGGATGTTATTCTTTTGCCTATTCAGATTTCTCTCCAGAGATAGCTTGGAAATGCTCCAGATATGGATGCTATTCTTTTGCTTATTCAGAGTTTCCTTTCAGAGATAGCTTGGAAATGCTCCAGATATGGATGCTATTCTATTGCTTATTCAGAGATAGTTCAGATGCGACCCAGATTTGGTGACATTCCGATACTTATTCAGAGTTCTTTTCAGAGATGGCTTAGAGATGCTCCTGGCCCGGACGCTATTCTATTGCTTATTCAGATTCAAACTCCTAAAGATAACTTAGAGATGCTCCAACCGCGGATGCTATTCTATTGTTTATTCCAGATTTCTCTCCAGAGATAGCCTAGAGATGCTCCAGATCCGGATGCTATTCTATTGCTTATTCAGACTTCCTCCTAGAAATAGTTCAGTTGTAACCCAGACATGGCGACATTCTGATACTTATTCAGATTTCCTTTGAAATATAGCTTAGAGATGCTCCCGACCCGGACGCTATTCTATTGCTTATTCAAATTCCAACTTCTAAAGACAACTTAGAGATGCTCCAGACCCGGATGCTATTCTATTGTTTAGTCCAGATTTCCTTCAAAAGACAGTCCAGATACGATCTAGATTCGGATAACATTCTGTCACTCATTCAGATGCAGTATGGATATACCCCAGACCCGGCGGTCATTCTACTACTCGTTCAGACATCAGCAATTAGATACAGACTAGATATGCTCCAGACACGGAAGCCATTCTATTTCTTATTCAGATTCAATTATCCATCACATTTCCAAATGGCATCTATAAGCCCATTCCCGACAAGGTTCTGTCACATCTCCAGATGGCATCTATAAGCCCATCCTCCTATCCACCATCTTTCCAAATGGCATCTGTAAGCCCATTCCCGACATCACGTTGCTGATATTCTACTATGCGAGTGCAAATTTCTGGGCACTCTAGTGTTCAATCATCTTCCACCTTCGGATCACGAAAGGCACGCAAGACAATCTACATCCTCAGGTCTAAGAAGATTGAACAGGGGCAACTGTTGTACCCCAAAATTTGCCCTCCCATATTCTTCAAAGTTTATCAAGAATCATCCTCAAATGGTTCAAGACTTCTCAAAGATTGCACAGTCCAACTGCCTCCTAAGCCAGTCAAAATTAGGGTTTTGGTTCTCTCAAGGAATTTGAGGTTTTAAATGGTTCAATCAAGTCCCATTTGCCCATATACATTGTCAAGCATCTACATGCCAAGTCTCAAGACTCATAGTGGCAAATTGCACAGTCAAAAGCCCTATTTGCTCAACAGTTAACTACAGGGGAAAAATGGTCATTTTACAGTCAAAAGTCAGAATTTTTGGTCAACATCTTATTTTGAAGCCACAATCATCATTTGATCAAGTCTGAATGGCTCAAAAATCATCAAAGATGCAAGAGTTGCTATTTTTGGACAGCTGAAAAGTCAACTATAACTTGACCAAGGCATAACTTTTTCATGGTTCATTAGAAAAATCCCATCCAATGCTCATTTTGAAGGGGATGACATTTCCTACAACTCATCTTCACATTCCAAGTCCAAGAAATGCTCTCACAAAAAGTTATCAATTTCTACATTATAGGTCAATTTCAAAAGTCAACAAAAATGCACTTTAAGTCAAAGACCACAACTTGAGATTGGTAAATCCAAATGACATGGGACCAAAGGCATTGGTTAGAGGACTTCAAGACCTTTCCAAAATGTCCAAGAACATGTTCATATGATCAAAATTGAGCAAGATATGCATTGGAGAAGTTGGGAAATTTTCATGAATTTGCAAAAGTCAACTATCCTTAAAACTTCAATTTTTGACAAAAGGGCCCACTTTCTTCCACTTGATTTAGCCTTGTCATGCCACACACGTATCCCATGATTAATTTCAAGATCAAACATTTATTTTTCTATTTTATTTATTTTTTATTGATTTAATTCATTTTAAATCCATAATAATTCAAATAAAATCTAAAAATCAATGGAATAGTATCTTTTTGATTCATACAGCTTTCATATATCATGTGCTGACCAAACAATTCGTGCTAGGGCTTATGTGTACACAAAATCTTAGATTTGATCCAAATATGGAAAGTTTGTCAATGGAGGAAAGTGTAAACCTAATTCTCTCATATACATGGATTAAGGCCCAGCTGCTGACCTAATTCTATTCCCATATATGCAAGCAAGCCAACCCTAATGCTGTTCACGTGAGAGTTGCTGTAAAAAGCCATATGCAATATTGGAAAAAAGGGAAGAAAACTCAAAACTGAATTCCATAATTTAGCGTGATTCAAAGCTTGTTTTTGGTTCCAATACATTGCTAGCATTCCCAGAAATCTTTTGCAAATCAAATCAAGGGCTAACACTCAAAGAATACGCAAGAACAGTGATACAGTTTTCTTAACTTTTTCAGAATCGAAACTCACGTTTTATGCATCATTAACATGTTATAATCATTGATTTGCATTGCTAACACCTTTCTGAAGCTAACGATATAGGTGAATTGCATTATGGTGCCCTGAAACGAAAATCACCATTGACGAGTTCTAGGTTTTTCAAGCTTCAAAATTAGGGCTTTCCCCATCCAGTAAAATCAGAACCTCTCATGCCTATGGTTGAATTCGTCAAGGCTAGACGAATCAAACCTAACCCTCGTGAATAATTTATGTTTAACGTATGCCTATTCGCTATTTTCCGTGGATGCAGGTTGTGGGAGTTAAAAACCCCCGCTATTTGATGTGTTTCGCAGGTGTTCAGTGAAGACGATGATGAGGTGTCAGCGCATGGGTGGCCTATTCAAAGAAGCGTGCGCTTTTGGATTGTTTACAGCATAAGCATTAATTATCCCATATAATATTTACTCATTATCATTATATCAAATGCAGCATGATGGCCTGGTGGTTAGTGAGTTGGCGTGCAACCATTGGGACCTGGGTTCGATTCCCAGGTCCCCCAAAATAATTGTTTGATCTTTTTCATCATATATTCGCATGCAGGCTATTGAGTGTTGTCCACCATATACTTCCAGCGCTCAGCATGCCATGTGTCCACCATCATCAATCCAAGGGTCAGGATGGAAGCACACTGTTGTACCCCAAAATTTTCCCTCCCATATTCTTCAAGATTTGTCAAGATCAAGCTTCAAAATCTCTCAAGGGTTGCACAGTCCAATTACCTCCTAACACAGTCAAAATTAGGGTTTTGGTTCTTGCAAAGAAATTGAGATTTTCAAGGGTCCAATCAAGTCCCACATGCCTACATACATTGTCAAGCATTCAAATGTCAAGTTTCAAGACTCACAGCATCAAATTGCACAGTCAAAAACCCTAATTGCTCCACAGTCATTTGCAGGGGCAAAATGGTCATTTGACAGTCAAAAGTCAAAAATTTTGGTCAACATCTTATTTTGAAGCCACAGTCATCATTTGATCAATTCTTGATCATGATTCTCAAAGCATGGCTCAAAAAGTCTCAAGATGCAAAAGTTTCTATTTTTGGACAGTTGAAAAGTCAACTGCAAATTGACTAAGGCATAACTTCTTCATGGTTTATCAGAAAAATCCCATCCAAAGCTCATTTTGAAGGGGATGACATTTCCTACAACTCATCTTCACACTCCAAGTCCAAGAAATGCTCTCACAAAAAGTTATCAATTTCAACATTATAGGTCATTTTCAAAAGTCAACAAAAAGGCACTTTAAGTCAAAGACCATAACTTGAGATTGGTAAATCAAAATGACATGGGACCAAAGGCATTGGTTAGAGGACTTCAATACCTTTCCAAAATGTCCAAGAACATGTTCATAGCTTCAAAATTGAGCAAGATATGCATTGGAGAAGTTGGGAAATTTTTGGGAATGTTGAAAAGTCAACTTTGCCTAAAACACTTCAAAATTGCTAATGGGCCTCAAATTCTTCCTTGAATCATTACCCAAAGCCTATGAACGACCCATTGAGCTCAAAATAATTTATTTTCTTATTTTGATTAATTAATTGAATTTATATTTATATTAATTCATTTAATTAGATTTAATTATGAGAAAATTCAAAGATATGCTTTTTCAAATCTTTTTATGCAGCAAATATACTCCAAATATGCTAAAGATTTCGTGCATCATCCAAGGGGACAAGATCTTCCATAATTGGCAAAGTTTCATTGAAAAAAAGATTGAAATTTCATAATTGAAAATCAAATATTCAAACCATAAATTCATGGATCCATGGGCTTGTTTTTGACCTAATTTGCTTCACATACTTATGCAAGAGTGAACCCTATTCATAGATACACGAAAAAGCTGCTCAAAAACTCATAACCAATTTGCAAAAATTCCAAGAAAAGTGTGAAACTGATCTCATAGTGGGAGGACGTTTCAAAGCCTAAAAAGTATTCTAACACATTGCTGGACCTTCCAGGAGTCTTTTGGCATCAAGAATCAATCCTAATACGTGAAGAATCCAAGAACCTAGGCCACACGATTTGTCTTGTTTTTCAATCTTGCATAACACGATTCATGTGCTTTTAATCTGTTTTCTTGCTTGATTCATACTAATAGGTACCTCCTGAAGCGATTGGTATAAGTTAATTGGACTAACACTGCCTGAATCCAAATCCACCATGGACGAAAATTAGGTTTTCTGAAGCTTGCATTTGGGGCTTTAGGCATAGGGAAAAATTGGACTACGTCATGGCCATGGTTGAATTCGTCAAGGCCAGACGAATTCAACCAACCTCTCGCGCTCAATTTATATGTCCTCCTCTTCTATTCGCTATTATTCACTATTCCACTTAGTGGGGGTTTAAAACCCCCGCTATCTCATTCATGTTTTGCAGATAAACGAAGAAGAAGACTGGCGTGTCATCACATGGTTGGATAGTTCAAAATCTGGCGCATTTTTTTTTGTTTTATACCATTAACATTTGTTTTTTTATATAATTATTGTTTTCCACTTATATTACAAACGCGTTGCCTAGCTCAGATGGTGGAAGACATGTGTTGCAAGCATTGGGACCTGGGTTCGATTCCCAGGTCCCCCCATATACTTCATGATTTTTGCTTTAACGTGTTCAAGTGCAGCACTCCTCCAACGCTCCACCATACATCCTCACGCTTAGGACTGCCACACGCTCATGATGATCCATCCAAGGGCCACTGAACGAGATCCAAGGTGCACTCCAGTCAACCACGTGCACTCAATCCTGGAAAGTCAAACGAGCTCTATGTTTCAATGGGCCAAAATTACTTCAGCTTACCTCCATTTGGGCCTGACACCCCCCTTGGTTTGCAATTTGATTTTTTTCTTTTTCTTTTCTTTCTTTTAATTTCTTTCAATTATTTATTTTTATAATTATTATTAAGTCATTAAAATTAATCTTTTCATAATAAAATCAGAAAATCAAAATACAAAAATATGTTTAATTATTTATTAATTTACTCATTAATTTATTTTTGTAAATAAATGTTAATAATTGATTTAGTTAATTTAGGTTTTAATTCAATCTTTTTCTTTAATAAATAAAATTCTATAGAATTAGGTTTTGATTTATTTTTTTATTATTATTGACCTTCATTATTTATTATTATTATTTTTGTACATAAATATGTAAATTAATTAACTAGTAAATTAGGTTAACATTAATATTTTCTTTAATAATTAAAATAAACTTAGATCTAGGGTTTCCTTTGAATCTTTTTTTCTTACTTTCATTAAATACCAAAAACATAAAAACATTTTCTTTTCTTTCTTTTCTTTAATTAAATAATTATTAAGTCTTAATTTAATTTAATTTCTCGAAAGGGTCCAAACCCTCGGACGTTCCAATTTATTCTTTTCGCGCATTATTTTCTTATCGAATATTATGTAGCTGCTTTCCGGATATAATAGTAATTAGGTATTTATTTACTTTCCGCATTTTTATCAAAAACGGGTCTTTGTATTTTGGCGATGTATAGACCCGCGCCTTGTAATAGCGTAGCTTTTATCTTTCCGCTTTTAAATTTCCCGCACTCTTAAATTCTAAATTGCATGAAAGAATGTATGTTAATTAAAAACAAGCGTAGCTCACAATGCCATGACCAAAGATAACTGTTAAACTGAAAACAACACACAAATAAACACACCACTTCTAGGGTACGCCTCACTCGTTGCCTTCGAAACGTGGTCGTCAAGTATGGGACGTCTTAGCGGTCCTTATGTCCATGATCCAGTTGCCTCGAAACAGTTGCCTCGAAACAGTTGCCTCGAAATAGTTGCCTCGAAACAGTTGCCTCGGATTAAAAAAGGATCAAGGACATAAGGGTAGCTTCTAAGGTGTCCTACTGTTGCTTCGGTGACCACACTGTCCCTAAAATCAAATTGAACCGAACACCTCCAACGGTGGTGCTACCTACCTCTCAATGGTGGGATGGCACTACCTTAAGGACTTCTACACAGCTTAATTCCTTAGGGTAGGTAGATGACTCATGGATACTTGCTCTTTTCAAAAACCAATCAAAAATCTTTTCACACCGACACTTTCAAAAAGCTTTCAAAACAATTTTTCAAACACTCTTGAGGACAGATACAAGAGTTATTCAGAAATCTTTCAAAGAAACTTTTTCAAACCCACTCACATTTTGAAAAGCAAACATTTTGAAAACATAAGAGCAAGTATCTAAGAGCCCATGGATAACCATGGATAGAAAGGGTGCTAACACCTTCCCTTTCTATAAATCTACCTCCCGAACCGAGAAACGTTCTCATAAGGAATTTTGCTGTGCTTTTGTCCTGTCCATGTTGGAGAAAATAAAAGACGGTGGCGACTCTTGCTTCCGCGACATTTCGCGAACCAGCTTTAAAAACAGTCAGTTCTATTTCCACCGATCACACACACCATATTCTCCAGTCAACCAACAGGCACTCGATCTCAGAAGTCAACAAAGGCTTGATGATAATGGGCCTCAGAAATTCCAAATTCACCTCCAATGGGTCCATCAACCCCCCTGGTTTACTATCCTTTTTTTTATTTTCCTTTTCTTTTTATTTTCTTTAATAATTATTATTATTATTATCTAATTAATTCATAAATTATTTTTCATAATAAAAATCAGAAACTTAAAATATTGTTTATTTTTATTATTTATTATTTTCTCTATTAATAATTATTTTTGTAAACAAATGTAAATTAATTAATTTAGTTAAATTAGGTTAATTTTAATCTTTTTTACAATAAATAAAATAAATTAGACTTAGGTTTTTTCTAACTTTTGACTTTTAATTTCTTTTTATTTATTTCATTAAAACATAAAAAACACAAAAAACACTTTTTTTCTTGTAATAATTAATTAATTAGTTATTAGGTTTAATATTTTAATTAATTGCAAAAAAAGGACCAATTTCAATTCTTTTCTCAAAAAGGGTCAAAACCCTAAGGACGTCCCGATTCAATCTTTCGCGCGCACATTTATTTTAATCATTATATTTATGTATCTGCTCCGGAAATGTAATAGTTAATTAGGATTTTACCGCTTTATTTACTTTTCCCGCAATTTATTTTCCAAACGGGTTATGTTTTTGGCGATGTATAGACCCGCGCCTTGTAATAGCGTAGATTTACCTTTCCGCAATTTATTTTCCGCACTCTTAACTGTTAATTATGCATGACAAGATTGCCTGACAAATAAAATCAATCTGTAGCTCACAAATAACATGTACAAGATAAATATAAACTGAACTCAACACACATGCACATGCCACTCCTAGGGTACGCCTCACTGGTTGCCTCGACGTGGTCGTCAAGTATAGGGTGTTTTAGAGGTCGCCCTCCTGTCTAAAGATCCAGTTGCCTAGAAACAGTTGCCTCAGATAAAAAGGATCTAGGACATCAGGGTTACCGCTAAGGCGTCCTACTATTGCTTTGGTGACCACACATGTCCCTAATAATCGAATTGACCCGAATAACTCCAACGACGGTGCTACCTACTTCTCAATAGTGGGATAGTACTGTCTAAAGGACATTTACACAGCTTAATTCCTTAGAGTAGGTAGATTTCTCCTGGGTACTTGCTCTTTCAAAAAAAACAAAAACAACTTTTCACACTCACACTTTCAAAAGTTTTCAAACAAACACTTCATACACTCTTGAGGACTGATACAAGAGTTACCTAGAAGTTTTAAAACGAAACTTTTCAAAACCCACAAACACAAGAAAAGCAAACATTTTTGAAAACATAGTGAGCAAGTACCTAAGAGCCCGTGGATAACCACGGATAGAAAGGGTGCTAACACCTTCCCTTTCTATAAATCTACCTCCCGAACCGAGAGACATCTCGAAAAAGGAATTTTGCTGGGCTTTTGTCCTTTCCTTGTTGGAGAACATAAAAGACGGTGGCGACTCTTGCTTACCGCGACATTTCGCGAACCAGCATTTCAAAACAGTCAGTTCTATTTCCACCGATCACACTGATATTCCCGACATAATGAAGATTCTCATTCTCAAAGTGGTATATAACCTGAATTCCTGATATTCCCGACATAATGAAGATTCTCATTCTCAAAGTGGCGTACAACCTAAACCTGAACTTCTCCCAAACAGGAATAAGTTTTTTCCAGAATCCTGAATTGTACTCTCCAACAGGATATCTACTCTTCAACATTATGGATATTCTCCACAGAGTTCTTACTCCCCAACAAAATCAAGATCCTCATCCTTGACTCTCCAGAGTTTTCTTTACTCTCAGCATGAATTTGTCAAATTTTTTAAACCCCCTGCAGATCGAAGATTCTCGTTCTCTGCTCCTCAGTACAAATTCCCCTAAGCAGAATAAAGATTCTCATTCTCAATTCTCCAAAGAGTTTTCAGATATTCCCCAGCGAAGTTCTCCTCAAACGACAAAGCAGGAATCCCCAGTAGATTGGCATATAACCTGAACTCCTGACTTTCCCCAAGCAGTATAACTTCTCCCCACAGAGATTGTCAAAAAGCTTGAAGACACACATACTCTTCAATAGTGGTCCTAGGACTTCTCATTTTCAACGATCAAAGGATTTTCAATCCCTAGCAGCAGTCAAGGATTTGTTTTCCCCGACAACAGTCAAAGATTTTATTATCTCCAGCTATCCAGGATTTATCTTCCTCAGCAAGACAGCTCATCGACTTACATGCGCATACATTGCATTCATATATCATAAACATTGATATAACACATACATTGCATCATACATTTCATGCAACATAACTTTGTGTTTCAACTAATATTTTACCCTTTTCAGGATAAGATTAGCAAACTTCAATTCCGGAATCATGAAAACAGTTTACGGATTCTCCAAACACGAATGTCAATCTATCACTTGTTCAGACTTAACTCATGAAAACAGTTTACAGATTCTCCAAACACGGATGCTAATCTATTGCTTATTCAGACCCCCAGCTCAAAGACATTCCAAACACAGATACCTTTATGATACTCATTCTTTCACCTACAACATACAGTTCAACAAACATTCTTGGATGGCATCTTTAAGCCCATCTCCGACAAGATTCTGTCACATCTCCAAATGGCATCTTTAAGCCCATCTCCGACAAGATTCTGTCACATCTCCAAATGGAATCTTTAAGCCCATTCCCTCAACTATGCTTTGACGAGTGCAAATTTATAGGCACTCTAGTGTCCAATCATCTTTTACCTTCGAGTCACGAATGGCAAAATTGTTAATCTAACTCTTCAGGTTCAAGAAGATTGAACAGGGGCAGCTGTTGTACCCCAAAATTTGCCCTTCCTTTTTCACAAGAAATAACAACCCCAGGGTTTTTCTCTGATTTTTAGGATTGGTTCAAGAATCGGTCAAACAGACTTTTCTTTATCAGTTAATCCAGAATTAGGGTTTTCTCTAATTTGTTAAGATTGGCTCAGGAATTGATCAAGTAGACTTTTCTTTGGCAACAAATCCAAAATTAGGTTTTTCGCTCGCATTTCTCATAAGAAACTGAATCCTCAGAAATTCAGTTAACTGTTACATTGTTTTCACGCTTGTTCAAGTTTACTGGTTGTTTCTCAAGGCCTGATTATCTGGGATAAAAGCTGAGACTTTTGTTTGGAACATTAAGGCATCTGCTTGATTAAGTGGAGTGAAAGGTTTACCGTTTAATGGAATGCTTTGTTTGTTTAACTGTACAATGCGTGTGTTAATTGGAATACCATGTGTATTGTGAGTAATACAAGGTTACGAGACTGCAAAGTTTGTTGATTATTTATTTTATCTGGATTAAAATTATTGGGATACAGTTCCAATTATTTTTTATTTGAGAGTCTTAAATAATTAAATAAACAATGCAAGGAAAGATTGGAAGATATTTGACAGTAGAAATTTCTTTTGGATAAAGATTTTTTTATTCGTTTCAAATGTTGTTACAAAATTTATCTGAATATTGTAAATTTATAACTTACAGTATTTACAATAATATTTGTTTACAATAAATGAAAAAAAATAAATCTAAGCCTAATCTCCTAAAATCTTTGGCTTCTACTGCTTTCGCTATTGCCCAAGATGCATTCACCTGAAAAAGAAGAAAGGAAAGAAATTAGCACAATTAACTGAAAATAATTTTCAAGCAGAAGAAAAGAAATCATCATTAAAGTTTGTCGGCAGGAATCAGAATGCTATGTTCATCATATTTTATTTTCCTCTCTGCAAATCACAAAAAGATCGCTCTTCTCGGTTCACAGAGAGAAAAACAAAAGATATAAATTGCAAGCATACAATTGGTTCAAATGCAAAAACATAGGCAAGTTGCAAGGCAAAGCAAAGTGTACTGCAAACTAAACCAAACTGCAGTAGTCAACGAGTCAGCAAGGCAAACATAAGAAAGCATGGCAAGCTAACTAAACAATGCATTAACCAAACTGAATGCAGAGTTGTCAAGAAGCATAACAACTAGCAAAAGTAACAAAGTACACAATGCAAAAAATATGCAATCAAAAGTACACAATGCAGAGAGATAAACCAAGTTACAAGCCAAAGAGGCTTGTCCTAGCCATCACCACTTTCCAGCCTAGACAAACTTTTCAGATTTAAATATAATAAGCAAAGGTGCTTTGAGAGAGAGAAAGAGAGGACCTAGTGAAGAGGTTTGCAGTTTTGGCTAAGGCAGGCTGTCAAAGACAGTAAAGAAAGAAAAAAGATATAAAAAGAGAGACTGTATAACAATCTGTGATACGGTGGGAGAACTGACTTGAGGTTTTGCGTTTTGTATTCGCACTTGTTCGGTTTAGCAAGATTCACCATCGACTTTTTATTTTATCCTAAAGGAAAGGTTAAAAAAGCACAGGAAAAACCTTTTGAGATGTTTCATGGGTTCAGGGGGTAGATTATGAAAAGGGAAGGTATTAGCACCCTTTTCATCCATGGTTATCCATGGGCTCTTAGTTACTTGTTTTAGATCACTTGCCTTTGATTTTCAATTGCTTGAAATGGTGGTGTGTGTGTGTGTTTTTTTGAAAATGTTTTGAAAAAGATGCCTTGTCTAGGCAACCGTTGTAACAATTCTTTACTCGAATGTTTTACAAAGGTGTGTGTCTTTTCGAAAAGATGTTTCAAAGTTTTTGAAAGTTGTTTTTGAAAGTTGTGTTGTGGAGTGTGTTTTGAAAAGTAGGCAAGTGTGTTTTTCAAGTTTTGATCAAGTAACTAAGAGTTGTCTACCCCTAAATTTACTCAAAGATTTTTCTCATGTTTTAACCCTTTTAACAGTATTGTTCCACCATTGTATTTGGTGGATAATCTTGTGTTAGGATGTTAACGGGACGGGCGCGGGTCATCGTTTAGACCATGAATGCAATAGTGCCAAGTGTCTTTGGCAATTTTTTCTTTAATGGACTTGATCATTTTTAGGCAACTTTGAGAAAGCGTCATCGAGGGACTATGATCATTTTATTTGTTTTTGTTTTGCCAAAGAAACTCAACATGCAACATGGCCCATTTTTTAAGGCAACGAGTGGGATTATCCTAGGGGTGCAAGTGTGAATTGTGTATTGATTGTCATGCATTTGTCTTGTATTAGGTTATCTAGCGGTTGATTTTGAATCTTCGCATACAAACCCTAATTACTATACAGTATATAGAAAGCGATAAATTGTGAGAATTTAAAGTCTAAGCTATTACAAATAAGTATCCGGGGATGGGGGTACAAATATTTACAAATAGGGATGAGACTTATCAGGATAGTAGTGTCTAAATAATATTTACAACCAAATCGAATCGCATTCTCAAATGTAATATGTATCAATGTACAAGAATAAAAGATAAGCAAATGTATTGGTGAAAGCGTATGTGATTTATTTACAAGTGATGCAAGATATTAACTTAATGCAAAATTAAGTATTTTATTTATTCTTTTTGTATTTTTGTTAATATGTACAAACAAAAGATTTAATAAAAGAAAAGAAAATGTTTTAAGTTTAATTATCCTATTGTCTAGGTATTTAGTTAATGTACAAAGGTTTATTAAACAAAGATTCTAAAAAAAGAAAATTATTTAATTTAGAAAAATCTTATTTTTATGTACTCTTAAATGTGATAAAAAAAGTATTTAATAAACATTTTGCAAAGAAAAAAGAATTTAATGTATCATTTTTTTATTTAAACAAAAATATTAGTATAAAAAAAAGGAAAATAAAGGGATAAGTAAAAAAGGATATTGGTTTTCAAAAATATATAAAAAAAAAAGAGTTAAGAGAATTTAATGGGCTTAAGGGGGTTTTGGCCCAAACAAAACAAGCAACAAATAAAGAAAAAGGGGGGGGGGGGGGGGCGCCAGATTCTGATGGGCTTAGGCGTTTCTGGATGGGGCAAGGCCCAAACGGGTTTCACACGTTTTTGTTTTAGGGTTTTCATTTCTTGTTTCATTTTGGAATTAGGGTTACAGAGGCGCCGCTTCTATCTTTCTTCATTTCTTCGTTCTCTTCCTCGCTCTTGAGCCACGTTTCTGAACAAACTTCCTCGCTGCCTATGGCCACCAGGCGCCGCCTCTACTTCCTCCTCTCCATGGTCACGCAGGCGGTGGTTATACAAGGTAATGATTCTGTTTTATGCCTTAACACGCTTTTAGGTTTTCAGTCCTCCTCTTGCATGTTTTACTTTTGTGTTCTGATCTTTGATTATCAATATTTTCTGTATGAGGCGTGAAAAGAAAATGGAAGAGGAGATTATACCTTTGGAGGGTTCGTTGCTTGGAGAGGAGGAAAGGTGGACTAGAGGCGTGTCTCAGGCGGCCAGGCGGAGGAAGCAGTGATGCTGAGCTAGCTTTGCTGGAAATTTGGTACTTGTATCTTGTTTTGGTTTTATGATGATAACTAAAAACCCTAGCTTAATTTTCTTTTCATCTTCTGGTTGCTTGCTTGCTTTGATTACTGGCTTCTTTTCCTCTTTCTGATTGCTTGCTTGCTTCTGTATGATGATGATGTTTGAATCTGAATATGTTTGCTTCAGTTGCCTTTAATGATTTTGATTATTTTCTTCTTCTTCTGTTTGCCTCTGAATCTGAGAAATGTTGATGTTGTTGAACCTTGTAGTTCTGATACTGATGCTCTTGATGATTTTGATATCTGAGTTGTTTGATATACGAACCCTATGATGAAGTTATTCTGAGGGTTTTTGGGATTGAATGCTTTGTTCTGCTCAATGATGAACTTTTTTGGTTTTGAGAGCTTTGTTTGGGTAAGGGCTTATGCAGGTGGATGTTGGCCTCAGGGCTTGTTTATGCAGGATGTTACAGTTCTTGTGTGAACTGATTTGATGTTCTTTTGTGGTGAGCCTGCTTGAATGTTTGTAGCAGGTTACAGGCTTGAGGCTATAAGTTTTTGTTTGACAGGCTTTAGGACCTATGTTATGTTTGCTTGCCACAGGTTTTGTATGTTTGAAACAGGTTTGTGAGTTTTTAGGTTACAGGCCTGAGCAGTTTGTTTTCTGGTTTTTTGTACTGGCTTGAATACTTGAGGCAAGCAGGTTTGAAAGGTTGGTGAAGCCGGTTAGAGGTTTAGGCTTGATATGCTGGCTTTTGAAACTGAGTTTAGGTTTTGGAAGGCTTTGTATTTGAAGCAGGTTACAGGCTTGGCTTTTGTTTGTTACAGGCTTGCTTGAAGCAAGCTCTATGCAGGCAAGCAGTTTTGAGGCTCTTTTTTTAGGCTTGAGGCAGGCTGTTTTCTTAAGCTTCTGGTTTGTATTACAGTTTGTGGTGAGCTTGTTTTTTGTGATATTCTGCCTCCTCCCCTTTTTTTTGTTCTGATATGTCTTGTTTATATCTTTAAGCCTAAGCCCTGTAAGCCTTCTCTCTCTCTCTCTCTCTTCTCTCTCTCTATCAGAAAAAGCATTTGTTTATTTCTTACTGTACTATTTGCTCTGAAAAAGTGATGGCCTTGAAAATGATGAACAATATTTAAAATGTTTGCTTGCATTTGTATCTTTCCTCTGCACATTCCAGATTTCCTGCATATTGTGTACTTCTTGATATCTTTTTGACAGCCTTTTGATAGCTTTTGGACAATTGGTTGACATTGGACTTGGTTTGCCATGTGCAGTTCAGTTTGCCTTTGTAATTTGGTTGGTTTGCAATTATGCTGCTTGTTCAATTTTCCTCTTTGGTTGACAATTTGGATTTATGCAGTATTGTAGCTTTGTGCAGTTCAGTTTGCCTTTTGGGCTTGGTTAGGCATGTTTTGAAGTTACAGCTTTGTTGACATTTTGCACATGCTGTTTGTTTGGCATTTTGCAAATTGAAACTATGCAGCCTGTTTGACAATTTGAATTTGTGCAATTCATATCTTTTTTGCAAGCATATTTCTCTTTCCCTCTTTGTGAACCAAGAGTATTCTTGTGATTTGCAGAGAGGGTGAATAACTGATTCCGGCCAGTCACTTTTAATGATGAGCCTTTTTTATGATTAACTGTCTGCCTTTTTATTTCTTCTGCATTTGACTTCTTTCTTTTCTTTTTGCAGGTAAAAATCAGTTGAGAACAAGGGAGCATCAGAAGACTTAGGATAATTAGGATACAGTTTTATTTTATTTTAACCATTTGTAATATTATTATTGTAAACAAAATGTAAATAAATTTACAGTGTTCAAATAATAATTTGTAACAAACAATTAAAGATGAATAAAAATCCTTCTTTGTCAGTTAATTCTTTTTTCAATTCACTGTCCATTTAATTATTTAAGTTTCTTAAATTAAAATAACTGGAAGTAAATCCCAACTATTCTAACTTAGAATAAATAAATAATTAATAAACATTGTAGTCTTGCCACTTAGCATTAATCAATAATAAACCCGACGCTCCAATTGACCATAGCAATGCACAGTCAATCACAACAAATGCCCATATGTCCTTTCCTTTCACTGATTAAATCAAACACTGTAATCTCTCAATCAGAAGCCTCAGCTCATATCCCTGAGTAAATTGAAAAGCACTGTAGAATTAATTCTTTCTGCGCGCACAAACCCTAGTTCTTGATTTATGTCAAAGAAGCGCCTGCCTGATCAAACCTTGAGCCGAACTCAACCAAACCCTAATAATCTGCTTGAACTATTCCAGAGTCCATGAAAACCCTAATTTGGATAGACTGATGAGAAAAAGTCTGCTTGACTGATTCTTGAGCCAATCTGAAAAGTCAGGAAAAGCCCGAAGCTGTGATTTCTTGTGGAAAAATAGGAGGGGAAATTTTGGGGTACAACAGTTGCCCCTGTTCAATCTTCTTGAACCTGAAGAGTTAGATTGGCAAGTTTGCCATTCGCGACTCGAAGGTAAAAGGAGATTGGACACTAGAGTGCCCAAAAAAAATTTGCACTCGTTAAAGCGTAGTTTGAGGGAATGGGCTTAAAGATGCCATTTGGAGATGGGCTTAGAGATGCCATCTAGGGATGTGACAGAATCTTGTCGGGGGGATGGGCTTAGAGATGCCATCTGGAAGTTGTTGGTAGGAGGATGGGCTTAGAGATGCCATCTGGAAATGTTTATCGAACTGTATGTCATTGGTGAGTGGATGAGTATCAGAAAGGTATCCATGTTTTGGAACATCTCTGAACTGGGGGCCTGAATAAGAAATAGATTGACATCCGTATTGGGAAGCATCCGTGAACTGTTTTCAGTGGTCTTGGAATTAAATAAGCAATAGAGCAGCATCCGTTGTTGGGAAGCGTCCGTAAACTGTTTTCAAAAGTTGAGTCTGAACAAGCGATAGATTAACATCCGTGTTTGGAGAATCCGTAAACTGTTTTCAAAAGTTGAAGAATCTGAACAAGTGATAGGTTAACATCCGTGTCTGGAGAAACCGTAAATTATTTTCAGAAGTTGAAGTTGAATAAGCAATAGAGCAGCATCCGTTGTTGGGAAGCATCCATAAACTGTTTTCAAAAGTTGAAGAATCTGAACAAGCGATAGGTTAACATCCGTGTCTGGAGAACCCGTAAACTGTTTTCAGAAGTCTTGAAGTGAGAAGGAACCGGTGTAGGGTTTCCTGATGATGATTTCGTGTAAAACTGCATCTGAATGAATCTGGAATAAGCATCAGAATGTCGCCATGTCTGGGTCACATCTGAACTATCTCTGGATGGAATCTCGGAAGATGATGATCTTTGTCTGTTGATTGATCTTTCCTGAAAAGGTAAAGAGTTAGCTGTATGCAATGTCATGAGTTGTATTTCATCAATGTTTATGATATGAATGGATGCGCATGTAAGCTGAGTAGCTATCTTGCTGAGAATAGATGAATCCTGGATAATGACATCTTTGACTGCTGTCGGGGAAAGTAAATCCTTGACTACTGTAGGGGATTGAAAATCTTTTGATTGTTGAAAATGAGAAGTCCTGGGACAACCGTTGGGGAATCAAGAGCTTGGATTGTATGCCAATCTATTGGGGATTCCTGTCTTGAGGAGATCTTCACTGGGGAATATCTGAATATCCTGTGAGGAACTGGGAATGAGAGTCTTCATTCTGCTTGGGGATTAATAGTTGGAAGTTTTAGCTCCGCTGGGGATTGCAAGAATCTTTTGATTGCTGCAGGTATTGATCTGGGATCTTGAAAAGGTTGGTTGACGAGATATCTGTCATGGCTGGTTTCAGATATCGTGATGTCGGAGATGGGCTTAAAGATGCCATCCAAGAATGATTGTTGAATTGTAATTTGGTAAGTTGAAAGAAGGAACCTGTGTAGGGTTTCTTGATGATGAGTCAGTGTAAAACCACATCTGAATCTGAGAAGGAACCGGTGTAGGGTTTCCTGATGATGAGTCAGTGTAAAACTGCATCTGAATTTGAGAAGGAACCGGTGTAGGGTTTCCTGATGATGAGTCCGTGTAAAACTGCATCTGAATTTGAGAAGGAACCGGTGTAGGGTTTCCTGATGATGAGTCAGTGTAAAACTGCATCTTGATTTGAGAAGGAACCGGTGTAGGGTTTCCTGATGATGAGTCCGTGTAAAACTGCATCTGAGGTTGAGAAGGAACCGGTGTAGGGTTTCCTAATAATGAGTCAGTGTAAAACTGCATCTTGATTTGAGAAGGAACCGGTGTAGGGTTTCCTGATGATGAGTCCGTGTAAAACTGCATCTGAGGTTGAGAAGGAACCGGTGTAGGGTTTCCTGATGATGAGTCTGTGTAAAACTGCATCTGAGGTTGAGAAGGAACCGGTGTAGGGTTTCCTAATGATGAGTCCGTGTAAAACTGCATCTGAATTTGAGAAGGAACCGGTGTAGGGTTTCCTAATGATGAGTTCGTGTAAAACTGCATCTGAATTTGAGAAGGAACCGGTGTAGGGTTTCCTGATGATGAGTCCGTGTAAAACTACATCTTCCAACAGGTGATGAAGGAATTGTTGAACACTTTTGACATTCGAATGCCCCAAGTGATGATGAAGGAGACTTGCCCCAAGTTCACTGAACCTTTGAGAGATTTGTTGAAATCTTGACTGGACTGCCCCAGGTTAACTGAACTTTGAAAAATTTGTTGAAACCTTGACTGGACTGCCCCAGGTGTGCTGGATAGTGACATGTCATGCCCCTTGTTGATAGGAGATTTGTCAATGGAAGTGTCATCCTTTTTGAAGTGATTTTACTCACTGAGAGAGTTTTCGTTCCTCCGAACATTCGCTGTATGAATTTCTTCGCTGTCAAACAAATAACTATGTGCAAACAACGATATTCAAATAATGCAAAGTTTATGGTTGTCTCGAAGTTTTGAAAAATGCGTTTTTTTTTAGCAGATAACTTTTTATAAGACAAAATTAACACAAGATTTAGAGCAAAGCCTTACAAGAGTCAGGATACCTTTCGTAACAGTATGCTTTCGAACTAACCCATGCTTCAATTAGGACTTTTGAAGGGTTGTAACGTGGCTTGGTTCATGGTTTAAGAAACAAAGGATAAAGGCTCAAAGTATATTTGTACCCACCCGCTCTTCGTGATGTCCTTCAATCCTAGACTCAGTTAATGGTGCGTCGCACTCTATTCGAGTTTGGAACGACTTTTGGGTGATGGTTCCCCAATTGAATTTGGAGGGCAGTCATCCTCTCCTTTTTTTCTTTTGCAACATTTTTCATTTTGTTGAGGATTTATAATGACCTCTTTCTTTTGATTTGTTATCCCTAACTTTTGCCTGATTGTTCCTGTTTTCAAGATCACAGTCAGCGGGATGCCCCAGCTTTCTTAAGCCTGCTTTATAGGTTTTGGCTAAGTGGGCTTTTCTCTTTTGAGAGATTGACTGCCTATGATATAGGGAACCATCACCGTCTTTTGATTCCAGAGGAATGCTTTTTTTGTTGATGTCGTTCGTTGTATTACGAACTGATAGTTTGCAACTTCAATACGCATTTTTTTTGAATTAACTGAGATACTACCCCGCCCCAGGTTTATATCAAAGGTTTCAATTTGTTTAGAACAGAAAACTCCTACTTCTTTGGCTCGAAGGGGTTGACTAGGGATTATCTTCCTTATAACTCCAGTGTTTGGGAATTGAAAGAAATGCATGTACATCATCAGCAAGGTCTGTTCAAAAGCATATTGTATGATATTATGGTATTGTTTCGTCATCCTCCCTCTAAAGGCTTGCAGCTTTTTATCAAGAGTTAAATATCATAAAGAAAGCATAAGAGTAGTGAAAACGAATGGATGAATTCAAGACAAACATATGCAATGCATTAATGAAACAAAGTTTGACATCAACAGATAATTGTTTGAATAACAAAGAGATTACAACTTGGAAATTCAAATGAAACAAAAGCCTCTTAGTTCGAGCCTTGTCAATTCAGGTGGAGAACTCCTTAACGGAAGATTTTCATCTCGCCATCTGGCATGAACCTCAACACTCCAATGTCAATCAGATCTTGAATCTTGTTCTTCAAGGCCCAACAGTCGTCGGTGTCATGTCCCGGGCTATAGGAGTGGTATACACAAAATGCGTCGGGATGATAGTTAGGAGCGGAGGTATTGGGCTTCCGAATAGGATCCCTCAAAGCAGTCAGATTGACCTCCAACAAGTGCTCCAGTATTAGAGATGACGGTATGTCAGTCTCAGTGAACTGTCTTCCCGACATATTTTGCTTACGCCGATTACCCCGTTGATGCTGACGAGGTTGTTGGTGGGCTTGTGACCCTGAAGCAAGTAGAGGAGCATTCCCCTTGTCTTCTTGTCTGGAAGGGGGTTGAATGATGGCTTGCTCTTCAATCTCAGATGTTTGCCCCACTTGGTTGTTCCGAAGCAGTTGGTTGACGAGAACCCTGAGCTCTTCTTGTCTTTGAGCCAGGTCCTGGATGAGAGCCATCTGGCCCACCAGTTGCCCCATCATTTGGATCCTCATTGCAGTCAGCTCAGACTGTAGTGCCTCCAACTGATCACTCCTGGCATTGCTTGAATTCCCCTGGACCATGCCCCTTGTGAGGAGAGCCTTCACTTCTTCTTTCCCCAAGGACAGGTTCAAGAACATTTCCTGAAGTTGAGCATTTTGGTCCTGGATATCCTTGACAGTCCTCTCTAGATCCATCTCTTACTGAAATAAACAGTAGGAGAATAAGGAAACCTGAAAAAAGGAAAAACTGTCATGATGCAATGCATGATATGTGAGTGCATGTTTTCAAGGATCTCTTGGGGTAAACACAAGAAAATGTTAGAGGTTGAACTTCGATCTTTGATTGGAGAACTTTGCACCGGTGGATGTCTTTCCACGAGAATCAAGCTCACCATGTCAAGTGGGTCATAGCCCCTGATTCAAGTTGTTGCACTTGATCTTTGATGGCATTTGTTTAGAGGAGAATCCTCTTGCCCTTTGGTAGATGTCCGGTTCAACGTGACCCTGCATCAAAAGACCCTCAAGATCCTTGAAATGGTTATTGAAAGTGCTATGGTATGATGTCATGATGTTATGTACATGTATGCAAAAGCAAGTAAGTGTATATACAGGCAATCATATTCACAAAAAGCAAACAAGTCCTTAGGTTTAGGCTTGCATGGGGTTTGTAGGTAAGTACCCTCTTGATGTTAGTTGGCTCATCCTGTCCTAACATAGAAACCGGGTTCTAAGGAGCTCAATATCATTGGATTATTTTCTGTGTTCATTGTTTTGGTTTAGCCACTTAACTGGCGACCAAAATATTCCAAGAAAACAACCCTCAATGAGTGTAGTATCGAGTATCTACCAACTTCGGACTGCACCAAAGTCGGTCATCTCACTACCCCTAAAAAGGCTAAGATGGTCAATTAAGGTTCTAAGAGTTCGTTAGTGCTTCATGACATCACTCAGCGGCCCCGTACTCTCCTTGATTGAACTCAAGGGTTACCGGTACTCACAAATATGTCACACTAACATAGCTTACTGCTTCAACCATGTCGGTATACCCCGCACAGTTCCCTCACAATTTTATTGCTATTTACCTAAAAAGGTGCCCCCAAATTCGGGTGTAGGATTTACAACAAACCCAAACAAGGACCCAAAAAGTAAAGCAATCAAGGAAATCAAAGCAAGTATGTATGGGTGATCTAAAACCCTAAGGTAACCCCACTTTTAAGATAATCCCCAACAGAGTCGCCAGTTCTGTGATACGGTGGGAGAACTGACTTGAGGTTTTGCATTTTGTATTCGCACTTGTTGGTTTAGCAAGAGTCGCCACCGACTTTTTATTTTATCCTAAAGGAAAGGTTAAAAAAGCACAGGAAAAACCTTTTGAGATGTTTCATGGGTTCGGGGGGTAGATTATGAAAAGGGAAGGTATTAGCACCCTTTTCATCCATGGTTATCCATGGGCTCTTAGTTACTTGTTTTAGATCACTTGCCTTTGATTTTCAATTGCTTGAAATGGTGGTGTGTGTGTGTGTGTGTGTTTTTGAAAATGTTTTGAAAAATATGTCTTGTCTAGGCAACCGTTGTAACAATTCTTTACTCGAATGTTTTACAAAGGTGTGTGTCTTTTCGAAAAGATGTTTCAAAGTTTTTGAAAGTTGTGTTGTGGAGTGTGTTTTGAAAAGTAGGCAAGTGTGTTTTGCAAGTTTTGATCAAGTAACTAAGAGTTGTCTACCCCTAAATTTACTCAAAGATTTTTCTCATGTTTTAACCCTTTTAACAGTATTGTTCCACCATTGTATTTGGTGGACAATCTTGTGTTAGGATGTTAACGGGACGGGCGCGGGTCATCGTTTAGACCATGAATGCAATAGTGCCAAGTGTCTTTGGCAATTTTTTTTTAAGGGACTTGATCATTTTTAGGCAACTTTGAGAAAGCGTCATCGAGGGACTATGATCATTTGATTTGTTTTTGTTTTGCCAAAGAAACTCAACATGCAACATGGCCCATTTTTGAAGGCAACGAGTGGGATTACCCTAGGGGTGCAAGTGTGAATTGTGTATTGATTGTCATGCATTTGTCTTGTATTAGGTTATCTAGCGGTTGATTTTGAATCTTCGCATACAAACCCTAATTATTATACAGTATATAGAAAGCGATAAATTGCGGGAATTTAAAGTCTAAGCTATTACAAATAAGTATCCGGGGATGGGGGTACAAATATTTACAAATAGGGATGAGACTTATCAGGATAGTAGTGTCTAAATAATATTTACAACCAAATCGAATCGCATTCTCAAATGTAATATGTATCAATGTACAAGAATAAAAGATAAGCAAATGTATTGGTGAAAGTGTATGTGATTTATTTACAAGTGATGCAAGATATTAACTTAATGCAAAATTAAGTATTTTATTTATTCTTTTTGTATTTTTGTTAATATGTACAAACAAAAGATTTAATAAAAGAAAAGAAAATGTTTTAAGTTTAATTATCCTATTGTCTAGGTATTTAGTTAATGTACAAAGGTTTATTAAACAAAGTTTCTAAAAAAAGAAAATTATTTAACTTAGAAAAATCCTATTTTTATGTACTCTTAAATGTGATAAAAAAAGTATTTAATAAACATTTTGCAAAGAAAAAAGAATTTAATGTATCATTTTTTTATTTAAATAAAAATATTAGTATAAAAAAAAGGAAAATAAAGGGATAAGTAAAAAAGGATATTGGTTTTCAAAAATATATTTAAAAAAAGAGTTAAGAGAATTTAATGGGCTTAAGGGGGTTTTTGGCCCAAACAAAACAAGCAACAAATAAAGAAAACGGGGGGGGGGGGGGGGGGGGGCAGATTCTGATGGGCTTAGGCGTTTCTGGATGGGGCGAGGCCCAGACGGGTTTCACACGTTTTTGTTTTAGGGTTTTCATTTCTTGTTTCATTTTGGAATTAGGGTTACAGAGGCGCCGCTTCTATCTTTCTTCATTTCTTCGTTCTCTTCCTCGCTCTTGAGCCACGTTTCTGAACAAACTTCCTCGCTTCCTATGGCCACCAGGCGCCGCCTCTACTTCCTCCTCTCCATGGTCACGCAGGCGGTGGTTATACAAGGTAATGATTCTGTTTTATGCCTTAACACGCTTTTAGGTTTTCAGTCCTCCTCTTGCATGTTTTACTTTTGTGTTCTAATCTTTGATTATCAATATTTTCTGTGTGAGGCGTGAAAAGAAAAAGGAAGAGGAGATTATACCTTTGGAGGGTTCGTTGCTTGGAGAGGAGGAGAGGTGGACTGGAGGCGTGTCTCAGGCGGCCAGGCGGAGGGAGCAGTGATGCTGAGCTAGCTTTGCTGGAAATTTGGTACTTGTATCTTGTTTTGGTTTTATGATGATAACTGAAAACCCTAGCTTAATTTTCTTTTCATCTTCTGGTTGCTTGCTTTGATTACTAGATTTTTTTCCTCTTTCTGATTGCTTGCTTGCTTCTGTATGATGATGATGTTTGAATCTGAATATGTTTGCTTCAGTTGCCTTTAATGATTTTGATTCTTTTCCTCTTCTTTTGTTTGCCTCTGAATCTGAGAAATGTTGATGTTGTCGAACCTTGTAGTTCTGATACTGATGCTCTTGATGATTTTGATATCTGAGTTGTTTGATATACGAAACCTATGATGAAGTTATTCTGAGGGTTTTTGGGATTGAATGCTTTGTTCTGCTCAATGATGAACTTTTTTGGTTCTGAGAGCTTTGTTTGGGTAAGGGCTTATACAGGTGGATGTTGGCCTCGGGGCTTGTTTATGCAGGATGTTACAGTTCTTGTGTGAACTAATTTGATGTTCTTTTATGGTGAGCCTGCTTGAATGTTTGTAGCAGGTTACAGGCTTGAGGCTGTTAGTTTTTGTTTGACAGGCTTTAGGACCTATGTTATGTTTGCTTGCCACAGGTTTTGTATGTTTGAAACAGGTTTGTGAGTTTTTAGGTTACAGGCCTGAGCAGTTTGTTTTCTGGTTTTTTGTACTGGCTTGAATACTTGAGGCAAGCAGGTTTGAAAGGTTGGTGAAGCCGGTTAGAGGTTTAGGCTTGATATGCTGGCTTTTGAAACTGAGTTTAGGTTTTGGAAGGCTTTGTATTTGAAGCAGGTTACAGGCTTGGCTTTTGTTTGTTACAGGCTTGCTTGAAGCAAGCTCTATGCAGGCAAGCAGTTTTGAGGCTCTTTTTTGAGTCTTGAGGCAGGCTGTTTGCTTAAGCTTTTGGTTTGTATTACAGTTTGTGGTGACCTTGTTTTTTGTGATATTCTGCCTCCTCCCCTTTTTTTTGTTCTGATATGTCTTGTTTATATCTTTAAGCCTAAGCCCTGTAAGCCTTCTCTCTCTCTCTCTCTCTCTCTCTCTCTCTCTTCTCTCTCTCTATCAGAAAAAGCATTTGTTTATTGCTTACTGTACTATTTGCTCTGAAAAAGTGCTGGCCTTGAAAATGATGAACAATATTTGAAATGTTTGCTTGCATTTGTATCTTTCCTCTGCACATTCCAGATTTCCTGCATATTGTGTACTTCTTGATATCTTTTTGACAGCCTTTTGATAGCTTTTGGACAGTTGGTTGACATTGGACTTGGTTTTTCATGTGCAATTCAGTTTGCCTTTGTAATTTGGTTGGTTTGCAATTATGCTGCTTGTTCAATTTGCCTCTTTGGTTGACAATTTGGATTTATGCAGTATTGTAGTTTGTGCAGTTCAGTTTGCCTTTTGGGCTTGGTTAGGCATGTTTTGAAGTTACAGCTTTGTTGACATTTTGCACATGCTGTTTGTTTGGCATTTTGCAAATTGAAACTATGCAGCCTGTTTGAAAATTTGAATTTGTGCAATTCATATCTTTTTTGCAAGCATATTTCTCTTTCCCTATTTGTGAACCAAGAGTATTCTTGTGATTTGCAGAGAGGGTGAATAACTGATTCCGGCCAGTCACTTTTAATGATGAGCCTTTTTTATGATTAACTGTCTGCCTTTTTATTTCTTCTGCATTTGACTTCTTTCTTTTCTTTTTGCGGGTAAAAATCAGTTGAGCACAGGGGAGCATCAGAAGACTTAGGATAATTAGGATACAGTTTTATTTTATTTTAACCATTTGTAATATTATTATTGTAAACAAAATGTAAATAAATTTACAGTGTTCAAATAATAATTTGTAACAAACAATTAAAGATGAATAAAAATCCTTCTTTGTCAGTTAATTCTTTTTTCAATTCACTGTCCATTTAATTATTTAAGTTTCTTAAATTAAAATAACTGGAAGTAAATCCCAACTATTCTAACTTAGAATAAATAAATAATTAATAAACACTGTAGTCTTGCCACTTAGCATTAATCAATAATAAACTCGGCGCTCCAATTGACCATAGCAATGCACAGTCAATCACAACAAATGCCCATATGTCCTTTCCTTTCACTGATTAAATCACACTGCAATCTCTCAATCAGAAGCCTTAGCTCATATCCCAGAGTAAATTGAAAAGCACTGTAGAATTAATTCTTTCTGCGCGCACAAACCCTAGTTCTTGATTTATGTCAAAGAAGCACCTGCCTGATCAAACCCTGAGCCGAACTCAACCAAACCCTAATAATCTGCTTGAACTATTCCAGAGTCCATGAAAACCCTAATTTGGATAGACTGATAAGAAAAAGTCTGCTTGACTGATTCTTGAGCCAATATGAAAAGTCAGGAAAAGCCCGAAGCTGTGATTTCTTGTGGAAAAATAGGAGGGCAAATTTTGGGGTACAACACAATCCAAAAAGGAGGAGAACATTAGAACCTATAGTCCCCAATCTGCAAGCTACATGCCTGCTTGCAAAAACCACAAAACTTGCAAAACTGCATAACTGCAACTGGCAAAACCTGCTTGCTCAAGTCAACAACCTGCATTACAAACTGCAAGCCTGTATTTCAAACTGCTAAACAAACAACCTGCATTTCAAGCCTGCATTCCAAACCTGCATAACAAACAACAAACTTGCTTGCAAAACTACAAACTTGCTTGCAAAACTGCAAAACTTACCAACTGCACCAGTAACGAACCTGCCTACACAAAGGCCAAACCAAGACTACTGCAACTTACCAACTGCAAAACAAAACTTGCAAAACTGCAAACTACAGTTGCAAACCTGCTTGCAAAACTACAAAACTCAAAACAAGCTCAGATCTGCATAACAACAACAAAACTGCAGAAAACAATCAAACAGTTGTCAAACCTGTACCAAACTCAAAACAAGCTTTGCCAAATAGTTTCAAAAAGAATCACAAGCTGGCCAAAACTCAAAAATTTGCAAACAGTCAGAAGCTAACCAAAAATTTCATCATCATTATTCAAGCATTCAAAGAGAATGAGATGAATTTTCAGAAGCAAAACACCAGTTTTCAGATCCATCATCATCAAACATCAGTAACCAAGAGAAGAGGAAGAGCATTCAGAAGCATCAACAAAGCTAATTTTTTTCAGAAGTACTCACCATCAAACATCAACGGTCAACGAAAACACAAGTCTCAGAAATAAACTCATCATCAATATTCAGCAAGGAGAAAGGAAAAGATTCAGAAGTAAATAAAGTTTCAGAAGCTAAGTTCATCACCAACGAAAAGCAACAACAATAAACATTATTTCATAAATATGTTCATCATCAAAAAGAGCAATATTTTCAAGGAGAGCCACCGGCTGGTCTCACGTCCCTCTCTCTCCATCGTTTTTTCAGAAGCAAAACGCCAAGGTACAATTTCTTTTCCTCAAACTTTTCTGCATCTCACGCATAAGCATCAAAGAATTAAAACATGCAAGAATCAAATCAAACGAACAACAAAATTGTAAAAAACCCTAAAGGACAGAACAAACCTTACCCTTTGCATCCAAGGCTTTGAAGCGTTAGGAAGATGAGAGAGTGAGAGGCGACGCTCCGGTGGCTAGGGCATGGAAGGAGTTTCAAGGATCAGAAGCTCATGGTTTGAGAACGAAGAAGAGAAACGAAGAAGAAGAGAGGAGCGGTGCTGCTGTTGTAAACTTGTAAACCCTAATTCTGAGAATATAACATTAACCCTAACAAATTTTTACAACAGCATTCTGGGCCTGACCCGCCCCAAACTGTACCTAGCCCAAGCGCTTCTGCCAAACACACCCCCTTCTTCTTCCTAATTCTTGTTCTTCTTCTTTTATTTGGGCCACAAATCCTAGGCCCATTATCTTTTTTTCTTTTTAAATTTTTAAACTAACACTTCTCTTTATTTTCATTTTTAATAATTTGTTTCTTTTTTTTTCTTTTGTTAAATAATAAAACTAAAAATATATTAAAATTTTGTTTAATTTTTCTTAATATAGTTTTCTTTAATTTGTGTTACATTTAATAAAATACAAAGAATAATATAAGTTCTATTTAATTAAATTTTTCTTTTTTTTAAAAAAACCTTTTATCTACATATAAAACCAATTAATAATAATACTTAATCTTTATTAGGTTAAAAATTTTATTTGTTCATTTGTAAATAAATACATGCATCTCATAGTTCTTTGATTTTCCTCATTTTATAATTTGTTATAATTTTTTTACATTGAATTGCGACAGTTCGATTTGGTTGTAACACATATTCGGACATTATTATTCATGTGAGACTCATCCCCATTTGTAAATAATTGTACCCCCATCTCCGGATACTTTTTTTGTAATAACTTAGACTTTAAATTCCCGCAATTTATTGCTTTTAATATACTCTATAGTAATTAGGGTTTGTATGCGAACATCTAAAATCAATCGCTAGATAACCTAATACTAGATAAATGCATGAAAATCAATACACAATTCACACTTGCACCTCTAGGGTAACCTCGCTTGTTGCCTCGGAAAATGCAAATCATGTCCCTCGAATATGAGACACTCTAGCAAATGTCCCTTCGATAAACAAAGATCGTAGTCCCTCGATGTTGCCTTCGATAAAATGATCTCGTCCCTTACAAAATTGCTAGAGCATCTCACAAGTTGCTTTCAATGATTGTATGCGATGACCCGCGTCTGTCCCGTTTAACATCCTAACACAAGGTTGTTCACCAAATACAGTGGTCAACTAACACTGTCAAAAGGGTTGAAAACATAAGAAAGATCTTCGAGTAAAATAAGGTAGACAACTCTTAGTTACTTGATAAAAAAACTTGCAAAAACATCCTTGCCATTTTCAAACACACCTCACAACACAATTTCAAAACAAATTTCAAAACATTGAAATATCTTTTCAAAAAGACATACACCTTTGTATATATTCGAACAAGAATCATTACAAAGGTTGCCTAGACAAGGCTTATTTTTCAAAGCATTTTTCAAAACCACACACACAAAAACACCATTTCAAACAATTGAAAAGCAAAGGAAAGTGATCTAAACAAGTAACTAAGAGCCCATGGAAAATCATGGATGAAAAGGGTGCTAGCACCTTCCCTTTTAATAATCTACCCCCCGAACCCAAGAAAACATCTCAAAGGTCTTTCCTGTGCTTTTTGACCTTTCCTTAGGATAAAATAAAAAGTCAGTGGCGACTCTTGCTAAACCGAACAAATGCGAACACAAACGCAAAACCTCAAAACAGTTCTCCCACCGTACCACACCTACCCTTATATATTATCCCTTGTTACCCCAGTTTGAGATTTATCCCCGTTCTTGTTTTTAAACCGCATTTTATAAAACCTTTAGCCCAAACACTTCCCTACCTTGCTCAGATAGGTGTTAGAAATTTTGTGGTTTGTGTAAATGCTCTAAGTTTGGGGTTGTGACACTTGCAATAAGAGTGAATGAGTGCATTCAAAAAAAACATCAAAGAGATTGAAATATATATATATATATATATATATATATATATATATATATATATATATATATATATATATATATATATATATATATATATATATATATATATATATATATATATATATATATATATATATATATATATATATATATATATATATATATATATATATATATATATATATATATATATATATATATATATATATATATATATATATATATATATATATATATATATATATATATATATATATATATATATATAGAGAGAGAGAGAGAGAGAGAGAGAGAGAGAGAGTTACAAAATCTTGAAGAAAAAAAATGTTGCGAAAATGCAATCGTCACCGAGATTCTGAAAGAAAGAAAAAAAAGAGTGTACCATAGTTCTTCCAGTATCAATTTGAGGAGAAGAATTTGAAAGATCTTGAATTATATGTGTCCTACCCTTTGAGTTGCAAAATAAAAAGTACACGACTATGAGATAGATAACACCGAATCTGAGCCATTTAACCCTTTGTTTTCCCTTTTTATTTATGTATCCCACCTTGTCCCTTAGCCCTGTTACAAGCTATAAAGTCCTCGATATTGTGCAGGTTTTGTGTGTTTGTGTTATGTTTACAGATGTTGTGCAAGCTCAGTAGATGACAGTGCATACCTTGACAATGAGAGTATAAACACTTAAACCCGAGAGATCTGGAGAGAGTGTGAAAAATTGACAAAGGAAGAGGTGCTGAATTGTGAAAGTGTAGTTGATTGCCGTAAGTCGGGTAAGAATAGAAGGCCTAGAAGAAAGTAAGGGAATTGCGAATAATCTCAGTGGTACGTGGTTTGTTGAAATTTGAAGGTAACCTATATTGCGGACTTAAGCTTTGCTTGAGGACAAGCAATGAGATACGTTTGGGATTGTGATCGGTCACGTTTCTTTCTGTTTTTCTATCTATTATCCGACACGAAATCGCATCTTTGGTAACACATTGCTTAGTTTCTCTATTGTTTTCGTCACGTATTTTAATTTTCACATTTTGTTTATTTGCATTAAGTTAGTTCGAATTTTGTTTAAATAAGATACTTTTGAAGTCTTGGTCTGGTGGTTTTTGTATTTTCAGGTCCGGATGAAATTGTACAAGAATAGAGGTGAAGCTGACAAGTTCCGAAGCGTTTCCTCCGGAAATCCAGTGGCTGACACGAGTGCCTGTGTCACCTGACATGGCCCGTGTCAGAAGTGCTAACACGGACGAGAAAGAGGAGGACTACAATAGCTGACATGGGCGCCTATGTCACATGACACGACTCGTGTCAGAATGCCTGGCAAGCTGATTATTTATGAGAAGTTTTCATTACCCAACACGGGTGCCTGTGTCACCTGACACGACCCGTGTTGACGGGTGCGGGACAGAAAAGTGATTTTTTGAAATCACTTTGTTTGAATTCTTGGAGGATATTTCAGACTTTCTGCTTAGTTGTGGGGTGATCTGACACTATTTAGACCTAGTTTTTGAGAGTACGAAGATACTTTTTGGGGATCAGAAAAAAGAAAGAGATTAGAGAAGAGGAGAAGAACGATCAAGGGTTTGGAAAACGAAGATCAATAAGAGCAGAAGCAATTGAAGATCTAGCAATTCCATTCTTTTGTAGTGTTTAACTTTGATTTTGTATTTTCTTTGAATATTATGAGAAGCTAAACCCCCAATGCTAGGGGGGGTCCCTGAATTGCTTTTGTGATGAACCGAATTCCTATACTTTTATAATATCTATGTTTTTATGTATTCACTGTATTATACAATTTCTCACTGCTTGTCCTTTTGGAAAATAGGGTATTGATTTATGGGTAAAGTAGGTTTGATCAATCACTTTATCGCTAATTGTATAATATCGTCGCTAATTTCTCTTAGGAATAAGGATCTAATAGTGATGACCGTAAATTCTTGATTTTATTACATGTGCTTGACATATGTTTGAATAACTAAGGAATTAGAATTTAAAATTTTATGTCAATGGTTTCCGGCTAAGGAATTAGGGGAAATAACTCTTGAGAATCGGTATTGGATCACATAAACATAGATAGTATAAAATAGAGGTTCAGTTTATTACACAAAAATTCATACATCTTATCCCTAGCATGCTTCATCATTTTGTGTAAACACTCTTTACTTTTTGTTTTAAGATTCACAGAGCAGATTTTATTACCTTTCTTCCAACCACACCAATGCCCTTTTTGTCTAATTGAATCATTATAAACATTGATAATTCTAACGCGGTCCTCGAGATCGATACACGGGATAACTTCCTTTTATTACTACATTGGTAAAAATAGTACACTTGCTATTTTATCGATCAGTACGCATTCTCGAGGACAAATATGAGAATCATTACAAAGTTCAACTTTTCAAAAATATTTTTCAAACACACAACACAAAGCATTTTCAAACAAAGTGAGCTAGCGATTAAGATCCCGTAGATAACTACGGATGAAAAGCGTGCTAACACCTTCCCTTTTCATAGCCTACCCCCGAACTCAAGAAAATCTTGAAAGTCTTTCCTGTTCTTTTCACCCTTTCCTTATTGGATAAAAGAAAAGCCGATGGTGACTCTTGATATCTGTAACATTTTCGATAAAATGCAAAACCAAAAGTCAGTTCTCCCACCGTATTACAGTCATATCTAGATCAGTCTTAGTCTTTAATTTTTACTCTTTATTCAAACTCTGGTAGGATGATACATCATCATCTTTGCCTATTTCTTTATTCAAACTCCGGTAGGATGATACATCATCATCTTTGCCTATATCTTTATCCAAAATCTGGTAGAATGATACATCATCATCTTTGCCTATTTCTCAGTGCTCTTGGGTATGCTATATTAGTGTATCCTTATTTAATAATGCTTTGGTCTAAATTTTGAGGTCTTCCATTATTTAATAATCCTCTTATTCGAATGTGCGAGACCTGCATATTCTCGCACCATTCAATCGAAGAGTGATTAAATAAGGGCAACTGTCATACCCCAAATTTGCCTGCTCTTTATTTATACAATCAAAAATATTTTCAACATTGGTTTTATAATATTATTTGATTTTTATAAATATTTACTTCCAAACCTATTTAAAAATACAATGATTTATTTCAGGTCATTTGTATTTTTGAATAAATAAATACTTGCTTGTCTTCATGTACTTTCAATTATCTTTTAATTTCGAATAAGTAACATAGCACAATTGGTAAGAAATGAAGCTTGCAAGTATGAGGTTGTGAGTTCGAATCTCTTGTGTTGCACTTTTTAACACTTTTACTATTTTTTTTGTTACTAATTTTCTTTCATTTTTTAGAGATCCGGCTTTGGACTTCTTTTGATTTTTTTACCTAACTTACTTGCTAAGTATTTTTAACCTAATCCTAAGTCTATACATATGACTCATTGTTGTCCTAATTTTTCATCGACAATTTCTCACATTCAGCATCAACAATTTCACTAACAAAGAAACCACACTTGGTTTTTTTCAAACTTCTATCTTTTTTCAGAATTACTTTTTGGCCGATGATTTAATTTGAGGCCCCTCTCTTTTGTTTTCGATTTTTCAATTCTTACTTGCTTATTTTTTGTAAATCATAAGATGATTTCTGATGGTTACTTTTTTTCTTAAAAATTCATTTTGGTTTATATTAACAATTTCATCTTATAGATCAACAATCATCCACAAATTTCACAACTTTGCAATTTCTCACATACACTTCGATCTTGCAATTCCTTTTCAAAAATTTCTATCAAAATTATTGGTGTTATTTTTTGTATTTTTAGCCAATGATTAACTTATGAGGCCATCTCTCTTATTTTTGATTTTGTATTTTAATTTGTTTTATAGTTTAAACTAGATGATAACAATTCTGATGGTTATGTTTTTTTAAAAAATTATTATCGTGTTAACAAATTGCATAGGAGGTCAATTTTCTATTCACTTTTTCATATACACATTCAGTCTCTTTCACTACATACTCTATTCACCAATTTGTTTTTACTCTTAGCCACACATAAAACACGAATTTTTTATCAACATACCCTCTTTTTAGCATTTAAATCCCAATATACCCTCTCACACATTCATATATCCCAATATACTCTCTTTTCAAACAAAATACGTTTTTGCCACAACTCATCCGCCAATACAATGGGCGGAAGAGTGTATTTGCCTTGGTCTCCGCATCTGCATTGGGCGGATGCTTATAAAAAAAGAGAGGCTCCGCCCATTAGATGGGCGGATGTGTTCAAAACGTATTTTTTTTTATTCTGTAAATTAAATTCATATAATATACATTATAATTAAATAATATACATTTAAATTAAATTCATATAATTAAATAATATACATTATAAATTTAATTCATATAATTAAATAATATACATTATAAATTTAATTCATATAATTAAATAATATACATTATAAATTAAATTCATATAATTAAATAATATACATCATAAATTAAATTCATATAATTAAATAATATATATTATAAATTAAATTCATATAATTAAATAATATACGTCATAAATTAAATTCATATAATTAAATAATATACATTATAAATTAAATTCATATAATTAAATAATATACATCATAAATTAAATTCATATAATTAAATAATATACATTATAAATTAAATTCATATAATTAAATAATATACATCATAAATTAAATTCATATAATTAAATAATATACATTTTAAATTAAATTCATATAATTAAATAATATACATTATAAATTAAATTCATATAATTAAATAATATACATTATAAATTAAATTCATATAATTAAATAATATACATCATAAATTAAATTCATATAATTAAATAATATACATTTTAAATTAAATTCATATAATTAAATAATATACATTATAAATTAAATTAATATAATTAAATAATATACATTATAAATTAAATTCATATAATTAAATAATATACATCATAAATTAAATTCATATAATTAAATAATATACATTTTAAATTAAATGAAATACACTTTAATTAAACAAAATATACTATAAATAAACAAAATTTTAACTAAAGGACATAAATTAATTTTTTGCATTTTAACATATATAATCTCCCCATCACATCTACTGTCGATTTTGACCGGGTCGTGTCAATCGTTGGTGAGTTCCACAAGCAGGTGCTCGTCTAGTACGTTGGCCTGTTCTGCGATTTCCTTCTTCATTTTGTGGTTGAGTTGAAGTTGAAGGTCCCGCGTCACAGCCGCCCATTAAAAATTCCTCAATCATGTCCTCATTGGTAAAGTCTGTCTCGGCTGCACTGCCATAACTTAATCTGGTTCCCTCCCAATTCCAATTTGGTATGGGATTAGAAGACATTGGGCTATTTATTGAGGGTTGGTACCAATCTTGGGAGGTAAATTGTTGTGGTCGAGGAATAGGCATTTGTTGTTGGGGTGTTTGATAGTTGGGATTTTGTGGGGTTTGTTGGGTGCCCCATTGGGTGGAGTTAGAGGAAGGATATTGTTGTTGGGTGCCCCATTGGGTGGGGTTAGAGGAAGGATATTGTTGGTGGGTGCCCCAATGGGTGGTGTTAGATGAAGGGTTTTGTTGTTGGGTGCCCCATTGGGTGGGGTTAGAAGAAGGGTTTTGTTGATGGTATTGTTGGCTTGGGGTAAATGGTGGTTGTGTTGGGAAGAATGGTTGTTGCGTAAAAGATGGTTGTGTTGGGAAGAGAGGTTCTTGGTTGCTCATGAATGGTTGTTGGGTGTAAGTGCTTGATGATGGTTGGGTGTGTTGGACGTTTGAAGATGTTGGGAAATTACGAGGGTCATACAAAAAGTTGTTTGGTGACAGATACAAATTTGTAACAGACTTATACCATTCCATGTATTCCTTACTTGGCTTACATTCTTCTGACATGACATCTCCTTGTAAGACTTTATTTTCGCGGTTATGCCATTGACGACGCTCCTGCTTGTAACAATCTTTCCAATTGCTATATGCCCATTGATCGTTCACCACACTTTTGTGATACTCCTCCATGCACTGTGGAGCATCCGGTATGCCTTGCTTAATGCCAAATTGAAGTTTTACCCGATCAGAATGGTGCATTTCAACAGTAGTAAAACATATGATAAATGTTTTTGCACTCCACACATGACTATCGGTCGGATCGGTATCATCAAGTCCCAGATAGGGCCTCCATGTAAACTGTTAAAAAAATCAGTTATTAGTTTAACGAACCATATAAAATATGTAATACTTAAAATATGGTTAAGAATATTACATCAGATTCTTTGAAATGATCGATGAAAGTCCGATAGCCAGGTGCACAATGATGAGGAGTCTTTTCGTAATCCATCCCATAGGCAGACCATCTAAAAAATGTAATAGTTAAATATTGTTCACCTAATATATAAGTTTAAGACAAAGGAGTAGTTACAACTTATTTGGTTGCGTACGGAAAATGAAAAGGATTACGATTCCTAGGCGCTAGATTCGGCATCCTGGATCAGCCCCAAACTTGTATTAGTGTTGAACAACCAGCAAAATTATGAACATCTTTTTTGGCGCATCTACAGAGGTTTCTGTATAGATGCGATAAAACTGCTGATCCCCAATTGTATCTACCTATTTTATTAAAGTCAGCTAGCAATGGTAAATACATTAGATGTATTGTGTTACCATTTGTGTCAGGAAATAATAAACAAGCGAATAACAATAAAATATAAATTCTAGTTTTTTTATGAATTTGTTCTAGGGGGGAATCTTGGTTCAATTCAAATGCATCATATATTTCCCGGAGCCAAGTAATTTTGACGAATTGTCCCTTTCTAGCTCGTTCGGGCAATTCTTCACCCAAGAGTTCTTGAGTTATGGAGTAGTCAACATTTGTTCTCCCATTCACTGCCAAACCGTTTACACGTAAACCCATCAACATGTGGACATCTTCAAGGGTGACTGTGGATTCACCGGTAGGAAGATGAAATGTGTGTGTCTCCGGACGCCATCTTTCACATAAAGCAAGAATAAATTTCCTATCCACCCCATATGACGTTATGTTGAGAACGTGCCCAAAGCCCGCTTGCATCAAATATGGACGGATCATTTCGTCTACGTGCACATATGAGTGTGTACGAGGCCTAAATTTTTTCTCATTCTAAAAAAAAAATAGTTAATATTAGAATATGGATAATGTCAGAAGTATATGCTTAAAATTTTAAAAAATTTATACGTAAATATATTCAAGACTTACATATTGGAGGATGTTTGACAATGTTCCTCGGTGCTCCTCTCCATAAGTTAACAGAGACATTATAGTAAATTGAGGTGTAGTGTAAAATTATGATGAGAAAGAATAGATAAAGATTGAGTGTGATGTAAATTTTGAAAAAATAAGTAGTATTTATAGAGAAATAATGTAGGGTTTTTATTCAAAAAATTCAATGGAAAACAAAAAATTGGTTGGGAGTAATTACTCTGCATGCATGCTGCGTACGTAGACTGGTGCTGCATGCACAGTTTTGCAGAGTCCGCCTACTCAATGGGCGGAACCCTTTTAATTTTCTGACACACCGCATATACAATGGGCGGACATGTTTCTTTTTGTCTGCCATCCGCGCTTTGAATGGGCGGAAGCGTGCAATTATGCCTGCCAAGGACGCAGGAGCAATGGGCGGAGCCTGCATGAACATCAATGCGTCCGCCTACTCATTGGGCGGAACCCTTTAACAATTTAATGACACCGCTTCTGCATTGGGCGGATGAGTTATTACAACATAAATTCAATTCTACCTGCGTTTATTTATTACACCATATCTACTAAACACAAAATCTATTTCATTTAAATACACTTCTACCTCCTACTTTTTTTCATCAAGCCAACCCATCTAAAAACCAAATTTCTCCTACAATTCAGATTTTATTCACTAACAAATCAACATGTCTCAAATACCTCAATACATAGTAGATGCTCATTACAATGGAGAGATCCTTATCTCCGATGAAATGGGCATTATATTCGAAAATACCGATATATGCCGGTTCAAATTAAGTAGAAATGCGAAATTTGAATATTTGAGGGAGAGGATACAAACAAGGATGCAATCTGGAGTTGTCTCACAAATTATATATCGAAATGCTGTTAATTTCGGTGTTAACCAGGTGAAATATGTTCCACTGAAAATCCGAGATGATGATGATGTGGAAATGATGTTTTACAACCATGAATTATCTGGGTTACATGCGATAGATTTATACATAAAATTTCAAACTTCTCAACAATCTCAAATCTCACAAGTGGCCAATCCCAATGATGCTGAGCCCGTGTCCATAATTCCCGAGGAAGTCGTTGTCGAAGATGACGAAGAAGAGGAGACTGAGTCACAAGCTGATGATTTGTTCACTACTTTATTTGAAGACGGTGGACGTGACGAGGCGGATGCAATCAACAAAACTGAACAACATATTTCACTTGAGAATGTCTATTGTCCACCCGCCCACATGACAACTCTGGATACAGCTGGAGACGAATCATCCTTTCAATGGCCCAAAAATCCTCGTCTTCCGCTGGAGGATGACATAGCTGTTGGGAACCAGTTCAAAAACAAATCTGACTGTGTCTTTGTGATATCCAGGTACCATATGAAACATGTCGTTGATTTCAGGGTTACGTGTTCTGACACAAAGAGATATAAAATTTGTTGTAAGCGAAGTGGTTGCAACTTTCGTCTAGTGGCATCCTATAGGAAAAGGAGCGACCTATGGGAGATAGGAATCATGGAGCCCCCACATAATTGTTCAACGACCATCTTTACTCAGGATCATCGACAACTAAGCTCTCGACTGATGAGTGAACGATTAATGCCTCTTGTTGAAAAGGATCCCTCCATCAAGGTGAGTGTATGTATTAACGAAATTGTTTCTTTTTTCAACTACACTCCATCTTACAAGAAGGCATGGATTGCTAGAAACAAAGCAATCGAACAAGTGTTTGGTAATTGGGAAAAGTCATACAATGAACTTCCAAATTACTTGTTGGCCCTTAAGAAGTTTGTTCCAGGCACTGTAGTAGAAATGCAAACACTACCGGTATATACAGATGACGGGACTATTATTGCTGGGAAACAAATCTTCCACCGACTATTTTGGGCTTTCCAACCATGCATACGTGGCTTTGCATATTGCAAGCCTTTACTACAGATTGATGGTACCTGGTTATATGGAAGGTACAAAGGTACACTACTAATGGCTGTAGCATAAGACGGAAACAACAATATTTTCCCAGTTGCCTTTGTCTTAGTGGAAGGTGAGACGGCGGATGGTTGGGGTTTCTTTCTAAAAAACTTGAGAATGCATGTAGCTCCTCAACCTGGCTTGTGTTTGATTTCTGACCGACATGCATCTATCGAAAGCGCTTATAATAATCCTGAAAATGGTTGGAATAACACTACATCTGTCCATGTGTATTGTATCAGGCATATTGCACAAAATTTTATGAAGGATATCAAGGACCGTATCCTCCGGAAAAAAATAATCAACATGGGTAAGTACTTTTTATGCAAACATTACATGCTCGTTAATAGTATACCATTATATTAACCAATGTTTTTTTTAACATGTAGGGTATGCGCTGAACCAACCAACATTTAAATATTATCGTAATGAAATTGGGATGGCTAATGGTGATGCTTTGAGGTGGATAGACAGAATTCCCGTTGAAAAATGGACGAAGGCATTTGACGAGGGTCGTCGTTGGGGGCACATGACAACAAACCTTGTCGAGTCACTAAATTCCGTATTTAAAGGCACTCGTAATCTCCCCATCACATCGTTAGTAAGTGCAACATACTATAGGATGGGAACACTCTTTGCTGAAAGGGGTGCAAAGTGGAGTGCAGTTTTGAATTCTGGACAAACATTTACAGAACGGTGCGTGAAGGTGATGAAAGAAGAGACGTCTAAATCCGCCACACATCAAGTAAGCATTTTTGACTATAATAATAACACTTTCAGTGTGAAGGAGACAATTAACCACGGTGAGGGGAAGCCATTGGGGCGTTACAAGGTCAACCTAATGGAAGGATGGTGTGACTGCGGAAAGTTTCAAGCATACCGTGTTCCTTGTTCACATGTTATCGCTGCATGTTCTGTGGTACGCCAAGACGCATTTCTTCTGTTGTCTGACGTTTACAAGGTTGCGAACTTATTTGGGGTTTACAACACGAGCTTTCCAGTTCTACCATACGATGAGTATTGGCCCACTTATGAGGGAGATCAAATTTGCCATAATCCAGTTATGCGGAGGAACAAGAAAGGTCGTCCCGTGAGCACCCGTATTACAACAGAAATGGACGCATATGATAAGTTGGAGAGAAAATGCACATTGTGTCGTCTTCCAGGTCACAACCGAACGCGATGCCCCAATGTAGGAACTAGTAATAATTAGTTATTCATTTTGTTATCAATCTGCAAAGTTGTATGTATAATGACACCGAGTTATTATGTTTCATTTCACTAATACTTCTGCATTTAATATAAATAACAATTCAAAAAAACAACACATAAATTAAAATACTGAGACGAATAATAGAACTTAGCAACAACATTAAACGTAAACAACATCAACATGTTCAAACAAGGACATAACCATTTCTAGGATATTACAATCAGCAACACAATGTCTTTTTGCTGAAGCATCATCATAAGAACACATGCGTCGTTGTGAACAAGTCTCCAAGAACGAGTGGGTCCATTTAAGCCAGACACCGTAACTAACCTCTCTATTTTTCGAATCTTTTCACCTTGGGCAATTTCTTCCCCTAACCATCCCTCCAAGTGCCTATGCAGCTGCTCAAATGTCTGCGTGTTCAACAATTTGATCTTCATCGGAGGCTTTAATGGAGAAAAAATAAGTTCTGCGTCTCTTTTCATATATGGAAACATTGAAAACTCCCCGGATGTTGAAGACATTTTTAAGATACAACTAAAGAAAAATAATTTAAGTGTAGCTTGGATCATTCAACATCAACGATATTTATAGGTCACAACAAAAATTTTAAATTAATAAAATAATAAAACCCTCCGCCCATTAACGTGGCGGAGCCGTAAATAAATAATAAAATTACGAAAGCTTCCGCCCATCGCACTGGCGGAACCGTACTGAAATAATAAAATAATAAAATGAATAAAACCCTCCGTCCATTGCAGGGGCGGAGCCGCACTGCAATAATAAAATAACATGACCCTTTCTATGATTAATATTTTAACATTGATTTCTTACTTAATAATAATTTTAATTTATTTTTAAAATTACATTAAAATAAATTTTATTTGTATAGTAATATATTAATATTTTAATAATTTCATTAAAATGACTTAAATTTGAATTTTTCAATTTCTTTTTATACAAATATATTGATTTCTTACTTAATAATAATTTTAATTTATTTTTAAAATTACAATAAAATAATTTTTATTTGTATATTAATATTTTAATATTTTAATAATTTCATTAAAATGACTTAAATTTGAATTTTTCAATTTCATTTTATACAAATATATTGATTTCTTACTTAATAATAATTTTAATTTATTTTTAAAATTACATTAAAATAAATTTTATTTGTATATTAATATTTTAATATTTTAATAATTTCATTAAAATGACTTAAATTTGAATATTTCAATTTCATTTTATACAAATATATTAATTTCTTATTTAATAATAATTTAAATTTATTTTTAAAATTACATTAAAATAATTTTTTTTGTATATTAAAATTTTAATATTTTTATAATTTTATTAAAATGACTTAAAATTGAATATATCAAATTCATTTTATAAAAATATGTTGTTTTTTTATTTAACAGCAATTTTAATATATTTTTAAAATTATTTTTAAAAAAAAAACGTTGATCACACAGCTCCGCCAATGCAATAGACGGAAACTGTGTATTTTTAAGACCATCCGCCCATCCATTGGACGGAGCCTCCTAATTCCAAAATTTTGTTTTTTGAAAAGATGGTATATTGGGAATAATGGTTGAAAGGTGTGGTATATTGGGATATAGTTGTTAAAAAGAGGGTATGTTGATAAAAAATTCCATAAAACACTATCCACAAATATCCAAACCTTGTACGTTTTTTTCAAGTAACCTGAGAATACACACAGGATACCCACATTCCACTGTACAAAATTTCACAAAGTCACTTTTCAATACACCTTCTAACACACGTGAGAAATATCACTCTCACGAAACATTTTTTACATAGGAAAACCTTTATTTTCCATGTATTTTACATACTCCCTAAACCTCCTAATCAACAACACCAAAATCTTAAACCAAACCCGAAACCGATACTTTAAACAATTACAGAGTTGAGCCAAATAAGCAAAGTTGGTTGAGGAGTTTTACCAAGCACCTCGCAAGCATAGAAAGCCATAAGCAATGACAACTCCATAAAATCAACATCAACAAGGAAATACAACAATAAAACACAAAAAGGAAGTGAAGATGAAATCAGATTCAGAGTCATGTTGCTTGATTCCATCACCACCGCAAGAAGCCAACGTCTGCGACATGTTCTCGCCATATTGCTCACGCCGAAAACAGCCATCACACCGGTCACTCCGCTACGATGCACAATAGACCAACCACAACCCTCCAATCTCAGATTTGTGCCGCTCTCCACGATGCAACCCTCCATCGACCACCACAGCGGAACAACGTCTCCACCAGCGACCAACCGCGCCCAGCCACAGTTCCGATCTGAACAAAGTCTTAGCGATACGACCATGCCCCACTTCGAAGCCCCAATGGCGAACCACCTCCGCCGTTCAGATTCACTGCCCAGATCTACCGCGGCTCATGAAGTCGTCGACATCCGCGAGATCTCAGTCCAACAGATCCACGCATAAGAAGAAAGATGGAAAAGATTTGTTGTTGCTTGCGAGAAAGAGAAGAAAGATACGATGGTTAGAAGATTAAATCTAAGGAAAGTCAAATGCTTGGTCTTTGTTTCTCGTTACTGGATGTTAGAATAAAATATGTCATCTCAAACACTTGGTTTTTATTATTTTTTTACTTTTATTTGTTATTAGTAATGGTTTAGAGTTAGGGTTAAATATAATTGATGTTAGTTTTAGAGTTAGGATTTCTTTTAAGTTGGACTTTTTTGAGCTCATGTCTCTAATTTTTTATTTATCCTTACCCTCTTTGTAATTTGGGTCTGAATTCAATATCTGAGTTCAAGACCCTTATTTCCTACGCACCTAACTTTCTACTACATCCTTAATGTGATTATTTAGATTAGTCTTTCAGGTAGTTACATTAATTAATTATTTAGGTTTGATATTAGGTCATGACATTTTATTAAATTTAGTTTATTAATTTAACTTTGTAATTAATTTAATTATATTATTTAACCACATTAGAAATAAGTCATACATAAATCATTTTTTTATAATCAAATTAATTGATTTAATATTTTACAAAGATATTAAAAATCACACACCAACGAGTAACATGTGGCTAATATCTCGCCACGTGATGAAGAAGAATTTATCAGGTTCTCCCCGCTTTGTATCCTATCATACTATTTATCGACCAACCAAAACATAAAAACAGCTAACCACCATCAAATCAATTTATTTACTAACATAATCAAAAATCCAAGATATTTTCGAAAAAATGATTAAATAGAATTACTTTCAAAATTATATTGGGAACTGCATCTATGATCACTCTTTTAAAAAATTCAGACAAGGTTCAAGGATAAATTCGAAATCAATTCTACTTCATCCTATAAAAAACACCAACAAACACTATGAACTACGAATTGAGACTCTGATTCTCCATAAGAGGATACATATGCATACGACCAAAATCGTGGCGAGTTTCCATAATAAAAAACTATAACCTTATTTCTTAAATATTGTGTTTCTAAACCCTAGTATCCTTGTGAACAAGGTAGATGAGAGATGTCTAACACCTCCCCTTCATTTAAGAACGAGTCAACAACTTAGAATCGCTGACCACATTAAGGTTACCCTTTATATTCTCTTCCTTAGGATAAAAATTAAAGGTGGCGAACCTCATTTTAAAACCAGTTACAACATCCATCATCAACAACAATGTTGTTATAAGTTCATAGTTGCTATGGTTCAACAACTTCACTAGCTCATAGCTCGTGGTGATGAAGATGATAGAGGGTAAATATTTTGATGGTTTTGTTTCTCATTAAGTTTCACATTGAACTTTTTACCAAAATAAGTGTTTATAAAGCTTATTTATACATTGTTAGTTGTCAATTATATATTGAACTGATAGTTAAATAAAATGAGCTTAGGCTCATAATCATGGTCTGAACCATTATAACTAATTCCAAAAGGTAAAAACCCCTAAAGGTTAATAACTAATTCCAAAAGGTAAAAACCCCTCAAGGTTAACTGATATATCAAACAAGACAAATTGATTAACATAAAATTTATTATTTTAAAATCTTTTATATATCAAACAAGACAAATTGGTGGACGTAAAATTTATTATTTTAATATATCACACATACAAATATTTAATAATACAACTAATTAATAAAAGAATTTGCAACAGAGAAAAGCTATAAAACTTGTGGTTTATTATTGAATAAATTAACATCTATAATTCAACTCTATTTATTATAAATATTACTTTTGGCCCCCTATTACAAAATCCAATTTTTTGATCCCTTATTTTTACTTTCATTGAGATTTGTGTGATCCCATTGCAGTTTTGCATATGTGACATGGATGACTGGAATAAATAAATTATTTTTAATTGCATGGGATTGATTACAAGCATATATGCAAAATTATTGAATGCAGGTTTGCCTATGGATGGGTTGAGAGAGTGGTACACAGTTCAGAATTTGCTAAGATTTTAGGTGATATGTATCCAACATTATAAATTTCATAATTACAATAGTGTTTCACCTTGTAACTCATAGTGTTGCACTTTATTTTAAGTTCATCACCAAAAACAACATTGTTGTAAGTTCATAGTTACTAGGGTTCAACAGCTTCACTAGCTAATAGTTCATGGTGATGAAGATGACAGAGGTTAAATGTTTTGATGGTTTTGTTTCTCATTAAGTTTCACATTGAATTTTTTACCAAAATAAAAATGTTTATAAAGCTTATTTATATATTGTTAGATGTCAATTATATACCTGTAGTGAAATAAAATAAGCTTAGGCTCAAAATCACCATTTGAACCATTAAAAGTAATTCCAAAAGTTAATAACACCTAACGGTGAACTGATATATCAAACAAGAAAAATTGGTCAACATAAAATTCATTGTTTTAAAATCTTTGATATATCAAACAAGACAAATTGGTGAACATAAAATTTATTGTTTAATATATCACACACATAAATATTTAACAATACAATTAATTAATAAAATTCACAATAGAGAAAAGCTATAAAGCTTGTGGTTTATTATTGAATAAATTAGCATCTGTAATTCCATTCTATTTGTTCTAAATATTACTTTTGGCACCCTATTACAAAACTCAACTTTTTGGTCCCTTATTTTTACTTTCATTGAGATTTGTGTGACCCCTTGCAATTTTGCATATGTGGCATGGATGACTAGGATAAACAAATTATTTTAAATTACATGGAATTGATTACTAGGATATACCCAGAATTGTTGAATGTAGGTTTGCCTATGGATAGATTGAGAGAGTTGTACAATATTCAGAAGTTGCTAAAATTTTAGGTGATATGTATCCAACATTATAAACTTCATAGTTACAATCGTTTTGCACCTTGTAACTCATAGCGTTGTACTTTGTTTTAAGTCCATCATCAACAACAACGTTGTTGTAAGTTTATAGTTATTATGGTTCAAACTCTTCACTAGCTCATAGCTCATGGTGATGAAGATGACAAATGGTAATATTTTGATGGTTTTGTTTCTCATTAAGTTTCACATTGAATTTTTAACCAAAATTAAAATTGTTTATAAAGCTTATGTATACATTGTTAGTTGTCAATTGTATATTGGACTGATAGTGAAATAAAATGAGCTTAGGCTCAGAATCATCATATGAACCATTAAAATTAATTCCAAAAGTTAAAAACCCCTAAAAGTTAACTTATATATCAAACAAGACAAATTAGTTAGCATAAAATTTATTGTTTTAAAATCTTTGATATATCAAACAATACAAATTGGTGAACATAAAATTAATCATTTTAATAAAGCACACACACAAATATTTAACAATGCAACTAATTAATAAAAGAATTTATAATAGAGAAAAGGTATAAAACTTGTGGTTTATTATTGAATAAATAAACATCTATAATTCCACTCTATTTGTTCTAAATATTACTTTTGTCCCATATTACAAAATCCAACTTTTTGGTCCCTATTTTTACTTTTATTGAGAATTGTGTGACCCCCCTTGCAGATTTGCATATGTGATATGAATGATTGGGATAAACAGATTATTTTTAATTACATGGGATTGATTACTAGGATATACGCAGAATTGTTGAATGCAGATTTGCCTGTGGATTGGTTGAGAGAGTGATACACTGTTCAGAACATGCTAAGATTTTAGGTGATATGTATCCAACATTACAAATTTCATAATTACAATGGTGTTGCACATTGTAACTCATAGTGTTGTGCTTTATTTTAAGTCCATCATCAATAATAACGTTGTTGTAAGTTCATAGTTACTATGATTCAACAGCTTCACTAGCTCATAGCTCATGGTGATGAAGATCACAGAGGATAAATGTTTTGATGAGTTTATTTTTCATTAAGTTTCACATTGAATTTTTAACCAAAATTAAAAGTATTTATAAAGCTTATTTATACATTGTTAGTTGTCAATTGTATACTGGACTGATAGTGAAATAAAATGAGCTTAGGCTCATAATCATCATTTGAACCTGTCGTACCCCAAATTGGTCCTACATCGATGATTTTTATTTTTTAAGATTTAAATAGAAGAAATATTTAATAAAAATGGTACAACAGTGTTGTACCCCAATTTTTGCCTATAAGATTCCTCTATCATATCATGTCAACTTGATCATAACAAAATCACATTAGGGTTGGTTCTTCCTTTTTTTTCTATCTCCTATCTTTAAGTTTGCTCTTGAGGAATCTCCAAGCACCTTAGTTGTGTATTTTGTATATGCGTTGATAATTAACCTCTAACCAAAATACAAAAAATATTTATCTTTGTCTTTGCAAAATTGTATTTTGTAGGTACCGAGTCAAAGCATCCGACAAATAAGGTTTTCCGGTATTATTTCTCTAAAATCTCTATTTGTAAAAAAATAAAAAAACATTAAAAAAAATAAAAAAAAATAAAAAAAAAATAATTAAAATTTTTCATTTTTATTTTCCTGTACAATCGATTGCACAGTGTATTGTGCACAATCTTTGAGAAAAGTGTATTTTTAGCCTTCAAAAATAAATTATTTTTTTTAGTATGTATAGACACATACATGTTATGTGTCGACCCATGCAAGACAACAAATTATGTAATGTGTTGAAAAGGCAGCTTGTATCGATCCATAGAGGCTTGTGTCAACTCATCCTGTTTTATATAACTGGCATGTGTCGACACATACATATTATGTGTCGACTCATGCAAAGTGATTGATTATGTATTGTGTTGAGATAACAGCTTGTATCGATCCATAGAAGCTTGCGTCGACTCATGCTGTGTTATACAACTAGAATGTGTTGATGCATACGACTCTTGTGTCGACTCATAGCAGCAAAACACACGTGATTTTTGTGATACGGTGGGAGAACTGACTATGGTTTTGCGTTTGTTTTCGCAAATGTTTCGGTTGAGCAAGAGTCGCCACCGACTTTTTATTTTATCCTAAGGAAAGGTTAAAAAGCACAGCAAAAAACCTTTGAGATGTTTTCTTGGGTTCGGGGAGTAGATTATAGAAAGGGAAGGTATTAGCACCCTTTCTATCCATGGTTATCCATGGGCTCTTAGTTACTTGCTTAGATCACTTGCCTTTTGTTTTCAATTGTTTTAAATGGTGCTTGCGTGTGTATGGGTTTGAAAATGTTTTGAAAAGAAGCCAATGTGGTGGCAATCCTTGTAATGATCCATGTGGGGATGTATACAAAGATGTATGTCTTTTGAAAAAGTTTTCATTTGTTTTTGAAAGTTATTTTGAAAGTGTTGTGAGGTGTGTTTTAGAAAATAGGCAAGTGTTTTGTTTTTGCAAGTTTGGTTCAAGTAACTAAGAGTTTATCTACTCCTAAATTTCTCAAAGACTATTGCTATGTTTTAACCCTTTTCATAAGTTTGTTCCACCATTGTATTTGGTGGACAATCTCATGTTAGGATGTGAAAGGGACGGGCGCGGGTCATCGTTTGGACCATAATTGCAATGGTGCCAAGTACCTTTGGGCATTTTCTTTAAGGGACTTGATCATTTGTTTGGCAACATTTTTGAAAAGTATTATCGAGGGACTATGATCATTTGATTTGTTTATTTTGCCCAAAGAGACCTAACATGCAATATGGCCCATTTATTTGAAGGCAACAAAGTGGAATACCCTAGGGGGTGTAAGTGTGATTTGTGTGTCCATTTTCATGCTTGTTTGTCTTGAGATTAGGTCATAACTATTTTGTTCATTTTATTCGCATATAAACCCTAATTCTAGCATTGTATATTTAGAAAGCGATAAAGTGCGAAATTTAAACTCCTACGCTATTACAACACAATAATATAGGGAGGGGGGTACAATGTTTCAAATAGGGATTTTGACAAGGAATTTAAACCTAAAACTATTACATCAATTTTGAATTTATATAATTTAATTAAATTGCATAAATAAAATAGAAATAGAACAAATATGCAAGAATGTAAAAAAGGTTTTTTATATGTATGAAAAAAAAGATTATTTATGTAAAATGAAAATAAAATAAAAAGATATTATTTTTTGGAGTATTTTTGAATTTAGGGCAAAACCCTAATTTTCATTAAATGAAATGTATTATTATTTAATTTAATACAAATATTTATTTATTATGTACAAAATAAAATAAAGATAAAGTATATTTGTAAAAAATGATTTTTTTAGTGTTTAATATTAATAAAATAAAATATGTATATTTTTAGTATTTTATTCTAAGTATATTAATAAATATATATATTTATGTATTTACAAAATATATATTATATGTATTAATCAATAATGCTTAATATTTAAATAAATAATAAAAAAAAAATTATTTTTTCATAAAATATTTTCAGGAAGTAAAAATGAGATAAAAGTATGTAAAAATGTATTTGTGCTATTTTTGTATTTTTAAACAAAAGATATGTATTTATTCATTTATATTCAAACTAAAAGAAAAAATCAAATAAATACATAATAAAATCAAAAATGGTGAGAAAAAATATTTTCAAAATTTCAATATGCTGAGAAAAAAATAAATGAGTTAATTAAAAAAGGAAAAAAAAATCAAAAATCATCAAAAATAAAGCAAATGGGCTCAGGGGTGTAAAATCAAAAAGGGTGGTGTGAAAAGAAAAGTCAACATGAGCCCAGCCCATGAAGACCTTTCTTCAACCTCTGTACAGCAACATTCAAAAAACGCGCGCCCTGTTCCTCATCTTCTAACTCCTGATTCCTGGCTTTTCAATAAAAACTCATAACATAAAAAATGTTCAGCATGAAGAGACGATTCTAACCATATGCATAACTTGATCTAACTCTCTAAGATGAGGGAGAATTTCTCCTCCCCCAAATCCTAACCTAGATTTTCTACCATTTTCAAACCTCAAATTCTCACAGCTCAGGCAAAAGAAATGAAAAGTAAAAGAATGTACATGTTCAGTGGCATGAGTAGAACATTGTTTATTCACAAACTTAAAGCTAATGATGCCTAACAAGAGAGATACGAATTCAAAAACTTACCTGTTCAGTTGAAGTTATATCTGGAAATGTAGGAACTTTCAGTGCAAGGTGATGATTGGAAAAGCTTCCTTGAGGTCCAGCGATGCTATTCCAATGTTTACTTTGTCTTGAAAGCTTCTGAATCGAGCTAGAGAACTTCACCTGCAAGTCAGAAATGTGAAAATGGTGGAACCAGTTAGAGGGATTACAGGTCGTGTTTTTGCTTTTGGTTAGCTTGCATAGATGTTAGGGGATGTATGTGAACTGGTTTGGGCAAGAATGCTTGAAGGGATTGAGAGATGATACTCAAACTGCAGGCCTTGCCCTGTTTTTGCAGTTTGAGAGTGATTCTGAGATTGAGGGTGTTTTGAAGGCTAAGGGCTCGTGTATTAGCTTGGTTGTGTTGTGTGGAATGTGTTTGATAAGTTTGTCTAAGTGTTCTTGAGCTGATATGGTAGTTGGTATGTGTTATGGCACTTTTCTTCAACTTTAAGCAACAAATGTCAACTTGTGTTTCTAGGTCAGTAGAGGACCCCTAATGAGCTGCATAAACTCTCCTTGATCAGAGTGATTTGTCCATAATCTTGTGCTAAAGAGATTTGATCTGTACCTTCTTGATTTACCAATTGACATAAAGTATGACTTTTCAAAAATGGCTATTTTGCTTTATCTAAAAATGGATTAAACTTGCATACAATGTCCAAACTCATAGAACAACACCTTGGCACAAAGGATTGGCATTAAATTATGGAGTGTAGATGAGATAAAAGGCCTGTAATCTAGCTTAAGGCATGCTGAGTTCAAATTGCAAGGTTATGGACATGTAACTTGGTCATGAACAAAGTGAGTTTTTGCCATATTGCAAAATTCGATTCTCCCTAACCATGAGGTTGTTTGAGAAGTTCTTGGACATTTTGGAAAGCTTGGAATGTGTACTACAATCCATCTTTGAAGTGCAATTTGAAATTCCAAGTGGAAATGTATGGAAAATGGCCTTGAAGTGGGGTAGAAAACCTTGTCAAAATAGGTCAAAAATTCACTAAGTTAAGAATGGTTTAGTGCCCTTATTCAAAAATTTGTAACTTGAGATACAAGCCTCATTTGGGAAAACTTTGTGAATCAAAGTTGTAGATTATGCAACAAGCTACAACTTTCATGTTTTGACTTTTGTTTGAATCCAAATGAATCTTGGTGAAAAAGTGGGGCAAAGTTGGGAAAAAATTAGGGTTTTCCATAACTTAGAAAAATTCTAAGTTATGAAAAATTCCATTTCAAACCCTAATTTGCATTTCTTGGTTTCTTGGTGAACAAGTTTCATGATTTGGCATGTTTTGATGAAAAATGAATCTTGACTCTTGATTTTGACCAAAAAGTCAAAGTTTGACTTTTCAGTATACAGTCAAAATTGATCAATTGACTGGGAAATTCAACTGTCAATCTTGTGTACTTGGGATCTTTTGAGTTTGTTGGGCATGTCAAGATAATTCCATGGGGTCTTTGAGTCCATATGGGAGCTTGGTTTTCCATTGGCTAGATCAAACAGTCAAAAATTGCCTTTGTGCAGTCAAAACCCTAGAAATGACCATTTTGCCCTTTTGGTGATCTGATCAAATTTCTTGTGGAATTATGATCCAAACTTGATCAAATGGTCCATATGAGTTCATAATGTTGATGTGGGACAATTTTCATGAGATTTGACTGTCAATTGGCCACAGTTGACTTTTTCCCCAATACAGCTGATTTCTAGGTCAACTATCCAATTGACTGGGTAAAACTTGGAATCAAGACTTGAAACTTGGTATGGATAAACTTGGGAGTTCAATATGAAGCATGAAAGTCATCTTAGGCATTTTAGGTCAAAACATCTTTGTGCAAACACAAACCCTAATTTGGGTCCATAGTGCAAGGAGAAGTCCTGAGCAGAGGAAACCCTAACTAAATCTTGATCTTCAAAGGTCTGGTGATAAGAAAATGTTAAGGAAATGGGAGGGCAAATTTTGGGGTACAACAGTTGCCCCTGTTCAATCTTCTTGAACCTGAAGAGTTAGATTGGCAAGTTTGCCTTTCGTGGCTCGAGGGTAAAAGGAGATTGGACACTAGAGTGCCCGGAAATTTGCACTCGCATGTTGGATTATCAGAAAATGTGATGTCGGGAATGGGCTTACAGATGCCATTTGGAGATATGGTGGGTAGGGAGATGGGCTTATAGATGCCATCTGAAGATGTGACAGAAACTTGTCGGGAATGGGCTTATAGATGCCATTTGGAAGCGTTGATCGCATAAGAGATTCCTTAGCGAGAACTTGTGTATTTGAGAAAGACAGATGTTTTCCTGGCTTGTCACAGGTGTTTGATCTTCAATCTCTTTATGCAGACATGCCCTGGCTAGATACAGGTGTCGAGTCTACAAACGGTTGCTCACAGATGTGCCCTGGCTAGATACAGGAATCGAATCCGGAAATAGTTGTCAACAGATATGCCCTGGCTGGATACAGGAATCGAATCTTCGAACTCTTCAGACGTGCCCTGGCTAGATACAGGAATCGAGTCTGGAAATGTGGTCAACAGATATGCCCTGGCTAGATACAGGAGTCGAATCTGGAAATGTTGTAGTTGATAGATGTGCCCTGGCTGGATACAGGAATCGAATCTTCGAACTCTTCAGACGTGCCCTGGCTAGATATAGGAATCGAGTCTGGAAATGATCACTCTCAGATGTGCCCTGGCTAGATACAGGTGTCGAATCTGGAATTTATGACAGTTGAAGGTAGTTGTCTTTAGGATTGTCTTTTTCCCTGAAAAGGCAAAGACATAAGTTGTATGCAATGTCATGATGTATGACATGCCTGATGTCATGATGTTCAACATGAGATAGTGTTGTATGCGCTTTATCATGCATGTAAGCAAGATGTATGAAAATGCGAAATGTTTATGAACGTAATTCTGTCTTAGGAAAATAAATCCTTGACGACTGGCCGGGGAATTGCTCTGTGGCAGAGATACTTTGCCGAAGTTTGATGAGAGGCCTGCTGAGGACTTTAATGATGGATTCCGCTGGGGATAATGATGATAAACTCTGCTGGGGATGCCAAAAACTCCGCTGGGGATTGAAAGAACCTAGTCGAGGACGATCTTCCATGGCAAATAGCTGAGGATAACCCAGTTATAAGCCCTCGTGAGGAATAACTCTGAATAAAGTTCGGGAGAGACGTCTGTATTCTGCAGGGAACAAGCTTCCAGGATCTACTGGGGATAAGCTTTTAGACCTGCCGGGGAAAGTTGGCGACTTCATTGGGGGAAGTATTGCTGAATCTTATCTTACTCTACGGGGAGCTGAGATCATTTGGTTACATCCTTCAGTCGAACCTACCTTGGTACCTTAGCGGACAAAGCAACCAGACTGCATCAGACAATTTCACATTGCCCCTGTTTCTGATGTCACCTGTAATTAATCTTTTGTTTTATATGCAAATATTTATGAATCAGCAATTTAATGTCAAATGCATATATCAAAAAATGAACATTGGACGTTCTTCGCAAAACAAAACAGAAAAAGGAAAAAACAATGGCAATTTGTATGGACCGGTGAATTTGTATTGATTTGAACCTTGCCTGTGAATAGGCGTTTTTTGTACAAGAGGCTGACATCCTAGTAAGAGGATGCCGCCAAATAACATAGAATTTACAATTTTGAAAAGAAAACAAAACAACTATGTGAACAATCCTACTGGGTTCCAACTCTGCTATCGCCTTTATGTCTCCAAGCGTCTCATCGCTTTGCTGCCCAGTTGAAGATGAAGCTGATTGGTCGATGCCGAAATCTGAGCCAGATAGTTGATGCCGAATTCCGGATGCGAAGTGATCCAATGAGACATAGTGTTACGCTTTATCCCTAACTTTTGCCTGGACCGCCCTTTCGGGTTTTCAGTCCAACGGGATACCCATTTTTGCCCAAGCCGCCTTTTCAGGTTTTTGACTTGCCGGGTGTACAGATTTTTTTCATTTCATCCCTTATTTTTGCCCGAACCTTTTTGGTTCGCCGGGAAGCCCTAATTTTTGCCTAGGTATGTCAACCTAGCGGGTCTTTTATTCAGGCGTAGTATCTTTTCACTATGTCTGCATTGGCGGGGTGAGGAAGGTCGTCACCATCCATGGTGGTTAGGATCATGGCTCCTCCTGAGAACACATGTTTAACCACAAATGGCCCTTCGTAAGTAGGGGTCCATTTGCCCCGGGGATCACTTTGAGGAAGGATGATGCGTTTGATTACCAGGTCCCCAACTTGATACTCCTGTGGTCTGACTTTCTTGTTAAATGCCCTGATCATCCGTTTTTGATACGTCTGACCATGACAGATAGCGGTGAGTCTCTTTTCGTCAATCAGATTTAATTGATCCAGTCGAGTCTGGATCCAATCATCTTCACTCAAGTCTGCATCCTTCATTATTCGGAGAGAGGGTATCTGGACTTCAATTGGCAAGACTGCCTCCATGCCATAGACCAAGGAGAAGGGAGTTGCCCCGGTTGACGTCCTTGCTGAGGTACGGTACCCATGAAGAGCGAACGGTAACATCTCGTGCCAATCTTTATAAGTCACTGTCATCTTCTGCACAATTTTCTTGATATTTTTGTTAGCTGCTTCTACAGCCTCATTCATCTTCGGCCGGTAGGGAGAAGAATTATGGTGCTGTATCTTGAATTGTTCGCAGAGCTCAGTGATCATCTTGTTGTTGAGATTGGTACCATTGTCCGTAATGATTCTCTCCGGGACGCTGTATCGACAGATCAGATTATGCCGGATGAAACGTGCCACGACGCTCTTGGTTACTGTGGCGTAGGAAGCTGCCTCAACCCACTTCGTGAAGTAATCGATCGCCACCAAGATGAAGCGATGCCCATTGGTTGCTGTTGGTCGGATCTCACCGATCATATCGATGCCCCACATTGCGAAAGGCCAAGGTGCCGTCAGGACGTTCAAAGGAACTGGAGGGATGTGCACCTTGTCAGCATAGATCTGGCATTTGTGACAAGTTCGAGAGTGTTGGTAACAATCAGCTTCCATTGTGGACCAGAAATATCCTGCCCTAAGGATTTTCTTTGCCATGGTGTGTCCACTGGAATGTGTTCCGAATGTACCTTCATGCAGTTCTATCACGATCTTCTCTGCTTCAGCCTTATCCACACAACGTAGCAGGGTTGAATCATGATTCCGTTTGTAGAGAATACCGTTGCTGAGGAAGAATTTTGCCGCAAACCTTCTCATGAACTTCTTGTCATTGACAGATGCACCTTCAGGGTATTCCTGAGCTTCCAAGTACCTCTTCACCTCATGATACCAGGGTTTCTCAGTCACCTTCTCAGCCTCAAGTTCGCAGCAGTATGCCGGTTCGCCTAACTTCCAGATAATGATCCGGGGAGCCTCATTGTCCCATTTAACTTTGAACATTGAAGACATCGTAGCCAGTGCGTCTGCTAGCTGATTCTCCTCTCTTGGGAAGTGCTCAAAAGTTATTTCTTCAAAGTGGGGAAGCAAGGTTGACACATACTCCTTGTAAGGAATAAGATTTGGGTGTTTCGTATCCCACTCGCCCTTGATCTGATTGATCACGAGAGCGGAATCTCCGAAGACACTCAGAAATTTGATCCTCAAGTCGATTGCAGCTTGTAACCCCATGATACATGCCTCATATTCTGCCATGTTGTTGGTGCAGTTGAAACATAATCGGGCGGTGAGTGGAGTATCCGTTCCTTTGGGAGATATGATTACAACGCCGACGCCGTTTCCCAAAGCATTGGAGGCTCCGTCAAAATGCATAGACCATCGGGATCCTTCCTCAGGTCCTTCATCCGGTCCAGGTACTTCACAGTCAGTTACCACCATGATGTCTTCGTCCGGAAAATCAAAGTTCAATGATTGGTAATCGTCCACAGGTTGGTGTGCCAAATGATCTGCCAGTACACTTCCTTTAATTGCTTTCTGAGTTGTATACTGGATATCATATTCTGTTAAGATCATTTGCCATCTCGCTATTCTCCCAGACAGAGCAGGCTTTTCAAATATGTACTTGATGGGATCCATTTTTGAAATCAACAAGGTAGTGTGAGTCAGCATATACTGTCTCAGCCGGCGAGCAGCCCATACAAGAGCGCAGCAAGTTTTCTCAAGCAGTGAGTAACGAGACTCACAGTCGGTAAACTTTTTGCTCAAGTAATAAATAGCGTGCTCTTTTCGGCCAGACTCGTCATGCTGCCCCAGCACACACCCCATTGAGTTATCAAGTACTGTCAAGTATAGTATCAGAGGTCTCCCTTCTACTGGTGGCATAAGAATAGGTGGCTCTTGGAGGTACTCCTTTATCTTTTCAAAGGCAGCCTGACATTCATCGTTCCAACGTACTACTTGATCTTTCTTCAGTAATTTGAAGATTGGCTCACAAGTAGCAGTTAGATGTGAGATGAATCGGGCAATGTAATTCAGTCGTCCCAGGAAGCCTCTGACTTCTTTCTCTGTCTTTGGAGTCGGCATCTCTTGTATGGCTTTTACCTTGGCAGGGTCCACCTGAATACCTTTATCACTTACAATGAACCCTAGCAATTTTCCGGATCTTACCCCAAAGGTGCATTTGTTGGGATTCAACCTCAGCTTGTATAACTTGAGTCGGTCAAACAACTTCCTCAGATGGTCAAGGTGCTCCTCCTCAGTTTGAGACCTTGCAATCATGTCATCAACGTATACCTCAATCTCATGATGGATCATATCATGAAATAAGGCAACCATGGCACGTTGATAGGTTGCCCCAGCATTTTTCAATCCGAATGGCATGACCTTGTAACAGAAAGTGCCCCACTGAGTCACAAAGGTAGTTTTCTCCATATCCTCTGGAGCCATCTTGATCTGATTATACCCTGAAAAACCATCCATGAAGGAGAAAACCTTGTGTTAAGCAGTATTATCAACAAGGACGTCAATGTGAGGTAGCGGAAAGTCATCCTTGGGGCTGGCCCTGTTCAAATCCCTATAGTCGACACACATTCTGACTTTACCGTCCTTCTTCGGTACTGGCACCACATTGGCAACCCACTGAGGGTAAGAAGTTACTGCTAGAAACCCGACGTTGAATTGCTTCATAACCTCAGCCTTGATCTTTTCAGACATCTCTGGGCGCATACGGCGGACCTTTTGCTTTACCGGAGGGCAGTCTTCCTTGGTTGGCAGGTGATGAACCACGATGTCGGCATCCAAACCAGGCATATCTTCATAGGACCAAGCAAATATCTCCATGTAATCCTGTAGCATCTGGATCAATCGTTGCTTCATGCTGAGCTCTAGATTGGCACCAATCTTGACCTCTCTCTTATCTGTCTCAGTGCCCAGGTTAATTGTTTCCACCGGCTCTTCATGTGGTTGAATAGCCCTCTCTTCCTGGAGCAGCAGTCTTGCGAGTTCACCAGGCACTTCGCAATCATCTTCACCTTCGTCCTCGGCCAAGTTGATCGGATTCTCGAAGTCATAACTGGCGGTAGCAGAGCTGTTGCCAGTGGGATCCAGAGTGGATTGAAACCTGTATAAGTGAGTGTGTGTAAATATAGCTGTTTTGCAATATATATAACACAGAAAGAAAAAGAGCACAAGATTTGAAATGCAACAAACGTCCAATGTTTTGATTGATGATATATGGAAATGTCATACAAAAAGCCCTCACAAATGGAGCTACGATGCCCCGGGTAGGACACCGAGCCAATAAAAGTTTTAACACATTGTTTGTTACAAATTGGAAATCAAAAGAAATTAATTACTGCGTGACAAATGTGATAGGTGTAAAATCCTTTGCCGTCCAGTTGCTCGGTCCGTTGCTGGTAGTCGGGTAGATCCAACTGTCAAACTCTGCTTCCTCTACATCCTCCTCAATAGCATTCACCCTTGGGTTGGAGATAAACACCGGAGCCTTTCTGATCTTTTCCTTGCGCACAACCCTCTGAGCCTCTGCAGTAAAGCCCAGCCCAAACTTGTCATTCTTTTGAGTGAAGTCAGGAAGCTGACCCCAGTTTGAACAATTGCCTTTCTCGATTACAGCCCGGGCATCCCTTAAGGACGCCATCTTCAACGGAAAGTCTTTTTCAACCACTGCCTCAGCCGATGCCAACACTGGAGGTACTTCCTCAAAATGTTGAAAAGGGGTTTCAATAAACTCCCCGTCTATCTCGATATATCGGAATGAATTCAAGTGATTCACCATGTATTCCTCCTCACCCTGCACAGTAACAATCTTCCCTTTGACAGGGTATTTGAGCTTTTGGTGTAAAGTGGAGGTTACTGCCAGCTTTGTGAATCCAGGGTCGACCCAACAAGCAGGAGTAAGACGGACGAATATCCATTACATAGAACGTTGAGTCGAAAACTTGGGAACCCACACGAATAGGAATGTCTACCTCACCGTGCAACATCCTCTTAGAATCGTCGAAGGCTCTAACAATGATGTTACTAGGTTTTAACTCCAGACCCTCACAATCCAAGCGGTCCAATGCCTTCTTGGGTAAAACATTCAGGGAAGAGCCGGTATCCACTAACACGTGTGCGAGAGTAGTGCCCCTGCATTCTATGGAAACATGCAGGGCATCATTGTGATTTTTCCCTTTGGCGGTAAGGTCAGCATCTGAGAACCCTAAGCCATTGTCAGCCGTCAAATTAGCCACACAGTCGGTGAATTGATCCGCGGAGGTCTCTTGCGGCACATGGGCCGTTTTCAGAAATGAAATCAGGGCTTTTGCATGGGCCTCTGAGCATAACAGCAATGATAGCATAGAGATTTTGGAGGGAGTATGCCCCAACTGTTCAACAACGTTAAAGTCACTTTTTCTGATAATTTTAAGAATTTCCTCCATTTCTTGTTGGGAGGCTTCCACAGCAGTCTTCTTTTTTGGTGCCTCCGTCCTGGCAGGCAAATCGGTAGACTCTTCTTTGCCCTGAGTATCAGAAGACTCGGCGGCAGTAGTAGACATAGGAACTTGAACTGGAACATGCACACTTGCGGGTGTGATGGTGAGAGGTTTTCGGATAACTGGCGGTGCAATGTCAGGCGAGAAGAGCCTACCACTGCAGGTAATCTTTGCGGGACCAGTGATATTGCTGATACTGGTATTGGTGTTGAACTCCTGCTTCACCCCAAGCACATACACGTCGGCTCCATAATGCCATGGAACAGCTTTATCAGACTCATACGGGAGAGGCCCCGGGACAGTAATAGTGATGGGTGCAACAGACATAATTTGGACTGGTTTCTTTACGAGAGCTTTGGCAGGATTGTAGATTGTGACAACAGATATTTCTTTAATGGGAACAAACGGAACAACAGTTTTCTTGAACAGAATTTCCTTGCTATCCATCAGGCTTTGGATGCCTGATTTCAGCAGTGGACAACCGGTGGGGATAACAGCACACAGGAGGCAACCCTTACTATAACCCGGAAATAAACCGGCTAGTAGTAAGTTCCTCTTAACAGTCAATAGAGGGGTAACAACTTCATTCACCGAAATACATTACAACTCTTCCTCAATGGCATTTACTCTATGCTGGGGCATAGGAGCAGTTACAACATTTGGTCTCTCAGGCGCTTCAAACTGAATTTCCTTCGCGTCGATAAGATCTTGCACTTTGTTTCTCAAGGCCCAGCAATCGTCAGTAGTGTGCCCGGGACTATCAGAATGATAAGCACACCGGGCATTTGGGTTATACTTAGGAGACGCAGTATTCACGACTTTAGGAGCTTCTTTGGTGGTAACCAAATTGGTTGATAGCAGTTGGGGTAAAATTTGAGATAAGGTCATACTCAGCCGAGTATACTGCCTCTTGGGCCTTTCACTTCTTTGTTGATTGTACTGCTGAGGAGCAGCAGCAGGTTTTGAAATGACCAAAGCATTGACGGCTTGGCGACTTTCTGGCTTGACTTGTCTTCTAGGACCATAGACGGCACTTGCTTCTTTCTTAAAGGGCCTCTTCTCAGTACTTGTAGCAACACCCTTCTGAATCTTTCCTGACTTGATGCCAACTTCTATTCTTTCGCCCGTTAAGATCAAATCGGTAAACCCCGCGGAAGAGTTACCAATCAGATGATTGAAAAATGGCCCAGATAGGGTCCCTAAAAACATATCAACAAGTTCACGATCAGTTAAAGGAGGCTGCACCCTGCCAGCCAAATCCCTCCATTTTTGTGCGTATTCTTTGAATCCCTCACTTGTTCCTAGTGACATACCCTGAAGTTGGGTACGAGTAGGAGCAAGATCAGAATTATATTGGTATTGTTTGTAAAAAGCGGTGGCCAAATCTTCCCAATTTCTGACACTGGTTCCTTCTAGTTGATAAAACCACTCCAACTGAGCTCCCGAAAGGCTGTCTTGAAAGAAGTGAACCCAGAGGTTTTTATCTGCCGTATAGGGTTGAATCTTTCTCACGTAGGACCTGAGATGCATTTTGGGACAGGACAACCCATCATATCTCACAAACACTGGCACTTTGAATTTTGGGGGAATCACAATCCCGACAACCAAACCCAAGTCTTCAAAATCCAAACCCGGTACCCTTTGTAGTTCCATGGCGGCCAATCTGTCTTCTAACCCTTTGTATTTATCATCAGCTGGAGGGTATTGCTGATCAGTATAATCTTCATCCTCTTCGACCTCTTCTTCTTCCGCATCAGACTCGGAAGGTACCGCCGGTCCACCTCCTTTACTGGTTCCTTCATCAGAAGTAGGAGGAAATTCAAGCACTCTTCAAGCTTCTCCGTCAAATCTTCTCCCCAAAGTAGCCACCCCGAGCCTCTTTTTCTTCTTCTTTACTGGGTCCTTATTCCCCAGCAAGGTCTTGAGATCCTCCTAACCTTTAGCCAAGGTTGTCAGGAGTTGCTGGAACTGTGCATTCTGAGCTTGTAGGTCTTTGATTGTTTGCTCGAGATCCATTCTACTGTAATAAACAGCAGACAGATAAGGAAACCTGGAGTGAGACCTGCTTATGCACATGATGAATGGTATGCTTATGTATGCAATGCATTCAAGGATTTAGACCATTCAAAGTTGTTTTAGACAAAGAAGAACGCACGTCATATTAATAAGAAGAAATTTGTTAGTGCATAAATGCCCCATGGGCCAAATATTACAAAATAAACTTCTTAAGGCAGAAAGACATTGCGCATCCTCTTTGGTGCGATGTAGGTATTGAGGGCCTCTTGCTCGTGGAGTCGGCGGGTAAGCTCTAGAACCTTCTTTTCACTGGCGTAGTAGCTAGCTTCAAAAGTATTTCGTTCCTCCTTGAGCTGAATCCAGCTTTTCTGCATTTCCTCCCACGATGTAGGCATGTCTGGATGTAGGATGGTGTAGGGAACCTCTCCTTCATTGACGGGCTCTTTAATCACTGGGAGTACATGAGGATAAGGCATCATTAGACTTTGGGCTCGGGCTCGTACCCACTTGAGATAGGGCTCAAGAGGGATGGAGTTCTTGTGTCCCAGAGTCTTGCTATCAACCTTGTTGAGTTTTCCCCAAGCTCTGATGAATCTTTGGCGAAGTCCTTGCGCATCGTTGTCGAAGTAAAAAACTAGGTCAGGAATCAACATATCATGAGGGCCATCCCTCCGTGCATATCCAAATTGCCTCAAAGCTAGGCAAGGGTTGTAGGTGATACCTCCCCTAATTCCAAGTAAAGGAACATTAGGAAATTCTCCGCAACGATCGACAATGATGACGTTTTCTCTGGACCGAGAACACCAATGCACATCAGAATGAGTAAGAGTCATCAACCGTTGGGACCACCTCGTACCTTGGTCATTCTTCAAGACAGATTGTGGAAGGTGCGGAATAAACCACCTTGCAAGGATAGGTGTACAGCACATGAGAACACCCCTCTTTCTCATTGTTCGTGTGTAAAATGAGTGAAGGATGTCCCCAAGCAATGTTGGTATTGGATTTCTGGACAAGAAGATTTTGACAGCGTTGACATCTACCAATTGGTCAGGATTTGGGAACAAGACCAACCCATAGATAAGGAGTGCCACAATCTCTTCAAAAGCTTGTAGGTCCAATGAGTTCCAACATTCTTGTGCCTTCTCAAACAAGAATTTTGCTAAGAATCCTTTGACGCCGCTTCTGGTTTCCCAATGTCCCTTGATGTCGGATGGCTGTAGATGTAGTGCTCGAGCAACATCTTCAGGCTTTGGTTCCTTTTCCGTACCGTTGAAAGGGAGTTGATTAAGGATAGGAATTCTTAGGAGTTGAGAAAACTCCTCCAAAGTGGGTACCAACTGATAATCAGGGAAAGTGAAACAGTGGTGAAGAGGGTCAAAGAACTGGAATAGCACTTTCATCATGTCTTCTTCAATGTTGGTGTTGACTAGGCTGAGCAGTCTACCATGTCTTTCACTGAAGGATGAGTTTTCCGGAATTCTTGAGGTGAGCTCCTTGAGTTGAGGAGAGATTCTCACAAGGTTGACTTGAATGGTGTTTCTGCGAGGAATTTCCATGTCCTACAAAACAAGAACAAAGATGAAGATCCAAAACCCTTGAAATGGTTAGTGAATGCATATGATGCTTCATGATGTTTATGATGTATGCACAAAATATATGTACAAGCAAATCACACCAAACCCTAGTTTCAGGCTTGCATGGGGTTTCATAGGTAAGTACCCTCTTGAGTGTAGTTGGCTTAAAAACCTGTCCTATAAATAGTAACCGGGTTCTAAGGAGCTCAATATCCTTGGATTGTTTTCAATGTTCATTGTTTTGGTTTAGCCACTTAACTAGCGACCAAAATATTCCAAGAAAACAACCCTCAATGAGTGTAGTATCGAGTATCTACCAACTTCGGACTGCACCAAAGCCGGTCATCTCACTACCCCTAATAAAAGGCCAAGATGGTCAAGTAAGGTTCTAGGTCATTAGTGCTTAGTGACATCACTCAGCGGCCCCGTACTCTCCTTGATTGAACTCAAGGGTTACCGGTACTCACAAATATGTCGCACTAATATAGCTATTGCTTAGACCGTGTCGGTATACCCCGCACAGTTTCCACAACGTATTGCTATCTATGAATGTTTCCCAAAATCCGGGTGGAGGATTGTAAACCCAAACAATAGAGCCAAAGTATAAAGCAAACAAATCAAACAATTAATCATGCATGAGGGTGATCTAAGCCCTAAGGTTACTCCACTTTAAAAATATCCCCAGCAGAGTCGCCAGTTCTGTGATACGGTGGAACTGACTATGGTTTTGCGTTTGTTTTCGCAAATGTTTCGGTTGAGCAAGAGTCGCCACCGACTTTTTATTTTATCCTAAGGAAAGGTTAAAAAGCACAGCAAAAAACCTTTGAGATGTTTTCTTGGGTTCGGGGAGTAGATTATAGAAAGGGAAGGTATTAGCACCCTTTCTATCCATGGTTATCCATGGGCTCTTAGTTACTTGCTTAGATCACTTGCCTTTTGTTTTCAATTGTTTTAAATGGTGCTTGCGTGTGTATGGGTTTGAAAATGTTTTGAAAAGAAGCCAATGTGGTGGCAATCCTTGTAATGATCCATGTGGGGATGTATACAAAGATGTATGTCTTTTGAAAAAGTTTTCATTTGTTTTTGAAAGTTGTTTTGAAAGTGTTGTGAGGTGTGTTTTAGAAAATAGGCAAGTGTTTTGTTTTTGCAAGTTTGGTTCAAGTAACTAAGAGTTTATCTACTCCTAAATTTCTCAAAGACTATTGCTATGTTTTAACCCTTTTCATAAGTTTGTTCCACCATTGTATTTGGTGGACAATCTCATGTTAGGATGTGAAAGGGACGGGCGCGGGTCATCGTTTGGACCATAATTGCAATGGTGCCAAGTACCTTTGGGCATTTTCTTTAAGGGACTTGATCATTTGTTTGGCAACATTTTTGAAAAGTATTATCGAGGGACTATGATCATTTGATTTGTTTATTTTGCCCAAAGAGACCTAACATGCAATATGGCCCATTTATTTGAAGGCAACAAAGTGGAATACCCTAGGGGGTGCAAGTGTGATTTGTGTGTCCATTTTCATGCTTGTTTGTCTTGAGATTAGGTCATAACTATTTTGTTCATTTTATTCGCATATAAACCCTAATTCTAGCATTGTATATTTAGAAAGCGATAAAGTGCGAAATTTAAACTCCTACGCTATTACAACACAATAATATAGGGAGGGGGGGTACAATGTTTCAAATAGGGATTTTGACAAGGAATTTAAACCTAAAACTATTACATCAATTTTGAATTTATATAATTTAATTAAATTGCATAAATTAAATAGAAATAGAACAAATATGCAAGAATGTAAAAAAGGTTTTTTATATGTATGAAAAAAAAGATTATTTATGTAAAATGAAAATAAAATAAAAAGATATTATTTTTTGGAGTATTTTTGAATTTAGGGCAAAACCCTAATTTTCATTAAATGAAATGTATTATTATTTAATTTAATACAAATATTTATTTATTATGTACAAAATAAAATAAAGATAAAGTATATTTGTAAAAAATGATTTTTTTAGTGTTTAATATTAATAAAATAAAATATGTATATTTTTAGTATTTTATTCTAAGTATATTAATAAATATATATATTTATGTATTTACAAAATATATATTATATGTATTAATCAATAATGCTTAATATTTAAATAAATAATAAAAAAAATTATTTTTTCATAAAATATTTTCAGGAAGTAAAAATGAGATAAAAGTATGTAAAAATGTATTTGTGCTATTTTTGTATTTTTAAACAAAAGATATGTATTTATTCATTTATATTCAAACTAAAAGAAAAAATCAAATAAATACCTAATAAAATCAAAAATGGTGAGAAAAAATATTTTCAAAATTTCAATATGCTGAGAAAAAAATAAATGAGTTAATTAAAAAAGGAAAAAAAAATCAAAAATCATCAAAAATAAAGCAAATGGGCCCAGGGGTGTAAAATAAAAAAGGGTGGTGTGAAAAGAAAAGTCAACATGAGCCCAGCCCATGAAGACCTTTCTTCAACCTCTGTACAACAACATTCAAAAAACGCGCGCCCTGTTCCTCATCTTCTAACTCCTGATTCCTGGCTTTTCAATAAAAACTCATAACATAAAAAATGTTCAGCATGAAGAGACGATTCTAACCATATGCATAACTTGATCTAACTCTCTAAGATGAGGGAGAATTTCTCCTCCCCCAAATCCTAACCTAGATTTTCTACCATTTTCAAACCTCAAATTCTCACAGCTCAGGCAAAAGAAATGAAAAGTAAAAGAATGTACATGTTCAGTGGCATGAGTAGAACATTGTTTATTCACAAACTTAAAGCTAATGATGCCTAACAAGAGAGATACGAATTCAAAAACTTACCTGTTCAGTTGAAGTTCTATCTGGAAATGTAGGAACTTTCAGTGCAAGGTGATGATTGGAAAAGCTTCCTTGAGGTCCAGGGATGCTATTCCAATGTTTACTTTGTCTTGAAAGCTTCTGAATCGAGCTAGAGAACTTCACCTGCAAGTCAGAAATGTGAAAATGGTGGAACCAGTTAGAGGGATTACAGGTCGTGTTTTTGCTTTTGGTTAGCTTGCATAGATGTTAGGGGATGTATGTGAACTGGTTTGGGCAAGAATGCTTGAAGGGATTGAGAGATGATACTCAAACTGCAGGCCTTGCCCTGTTTTTGCAGTTTGAGAGTGATTCTGAGATTGAGGGTGTTTTGAAGGCTAAGGGATCGTGTATTAGCTTGGTTGTGTTGTGTGGAATGTGTTTGATAAGTTTGTCTAAGTGTTCTTGAGCTGATATGGTAGTTGGTATGTGTTATGGCACTTTTCTTCAACTTTAAGCAACAAATGTCAACTTGTGTTTCTAGGTCAGTAGAGGACCCCTAATGAGCTGCATAAACTCTCCTTGATCAGAGTGATTTGTCCATAATCTTGTGCTAAAGAGATTTGATCTGTACCTTCTTGATTTACCAATTGACATAAAGTATGACTTTTCAAAAATGGCTATTTTGCTTTATCTAAAAATGGATTAAACTTGCATACAATGTCCAAACTCATAGAACAACACCTTGGCACAAAGGATTGGCATTAAATTATGGAGTGTAGATGAGATAAAAGGCTTGTAATCTAGCTTAAGGCATGCTGAGTTCAAATTGCAAGGTTATGGACATGTAACTTGGTCATGAACAAAGTGAGTTTTTGCCATATTGCAAAATTCGATTCTCCCTAACCATGAGGTTGTTTGAGAAGTTCTTGGACATTTTGGAAAGCTTGGAATGTGTACTACAATCCATCTTTGAAGTGCAATTTGAAATTCCAAGTGGAAATGTATGGAAAATGGCCTTGAAGTGGGGTAGAAAACCTTGTCAAAATAGGTCAAAAATTCACTAAGTTAAGAATGGTTTAGTGCCCTTATTCAAAAATTTGTAACTTGAGATACAAGCCTCATTTGGGAAAACTTTGTGAATCAAAGTTGTAGATTATGCAACAAGCTACAACTTTCATGTTTTGACTTTTGTTTGAATCCAAATGAATCTTGGTGAAAAAGTGGGGCAAAGTTGGGAAAAAATTAGGGTTTTCCATAACTTAGAAAAAATTCTAAGTTATGAAAAAATCCATTTCAAACCCTAATTTGCATTTCTTGGTTTCTTGGTGAACAAGTTTCATGATTTGGCATGTTTTGATGAAAAATGAATCTTGACTCTTGATTTTGACCAAAAAGTCAAAGTTTGACTTTTCAGTATACAGTCAAAATTGATCAATTGACTGGGAAATTCAACTGTCAATCTTGTGTACTTGGGATCTTTTGAGTTTGTTGGGCATGTCAAGATAATTCCATGGGGTCTTTGAGTCCATATGGGAGCTTGGTTTTCCATTGGCTAGATCAAACAGTCAAAAATTGCCTTTGTGCAGTCAAAACCCTAGAAATGACCATTTTGCCCTTTTGGTGATCTGATCAAATTTCTTGTGGAATTATGATCCAAACTTGATCAAATGGTCCATATGAGTTCATAATGTTGATGTGGGACAATTTTCATGAGATTTGACTGTCAATTGGCCACAGTTGACTTTTTCCCCAATACAGCTGATTTCTAGGTCAACTATCCAATTGACTGGGTAAAACTTGGAATCAAGACTTGAAACTTGGTATGGATAAACTTGGGAGTTCAATATGAAGCATGAAAGTCATCTTAGGCATTTTAGGTCAAAACATCTTTGTGCAAACACAAACCCTAATTTGGGTCCATAGTGCAAGGAGAAGTCCTGAGCAGAGGAAACCCTAACTGAATCTTGATCTTCAAAGGTCTGGTGATAAGAAAATGTTAAGGAAATGGGAGGGCAAATTTTGGGGTACAACAATTTTTGAAAAAACCCAGCAATTTCAAAACTGTCATCTTTTTGGCTCCAATTTTTCTGCATAATTTGAAAATTATATCAGTAATTCAATTTTTGGCTCCAAGAATCAATTACCAAATTACCACTAATCCCAATCCTAAACTCTATAAATAGAGCCCTCATCTCATTTAAATTTCAAACTTTTGATAGCCAAAATCACTTTGCTAAAAAATCTCTCAATTCTCTCCATCTAACAAATTCACTCAAAGCTCCATTTTCAAAAAGTTAGTAAGTTTTGCATTGAAGCTTACTAATCTTTGAGCTAAACCTTCATCCAAACACTTTTTCTTCATCAATTCTCTACATCCAAGCTTGGCAATTGATTCTTGTGGTTGAATTGAAGCAAATTCTTGAAGTTGTTTTGATAATTCTCTAGATTTACCTTTGGTAAGTTGGATAATTCATCTTTCACAATGTGATCTCTTGAAGATCTTTGGGATTGATTCATTGAGCATTATTTTGTGATTCCAATGGTGTTATTTTCTCATGATTTTATGGAATTTTCGTGCTCAATTGAATCCATGATCATAAGGTGTTTGATGGAAAGTTTGAACAAGAATTTGTCCTTTTAAAATGCTATTTTGATGCCTGTAACAGTGTGCAATCGATTGCACAGAAGCAATTTTGCACAAATTTTTGAAAACTGTACTGTGTAAATCAATTTACAAAGTAGTGCAATCGATTTACACAGGGACAAAATGTATTTTTTTTGCCTTGTTTTGGGGCAGCTTTGATCCAAAATTCTTTTTCTACTCACTTTTTTGATTGTTGGTTTGGATTGCAATTTTAAATGTCCAATTTGTCTTTAAACTCAATGGACTTTGTGATGTAGATCAAGTTGGATAAATGTTCATCAATTCAAATCTACCTAAGAGTGAATTATTTAATTCATTTTTGGTGCTTTGGATTAATGATATGTTTAGTGCTTTAATCCATCTAGAGGAGTGGTTGAATTTAAAGATGAAAGAATTTTGAGATGGTGATCCAAATTAGCTTATCATCCCCCCCCCCCTATTCATCTTATCCCTTTCTTTTTTAATTGTGCTACATGTTAAGGGATGGTAATCTCTATATCATTTTTATCCAAACATGAAGTACATAGATTGCTATTGACCGACCTCAAAATAGGTGCGACTTCTACATAAGTCCACTTACGATTGCTTAACATAGTGCTAAATTTTGTCCCGATTCGAATAAATGATCATTCGTGGCCCAAACTTATGATTGCAAGCCCAAGTATGTTAATTTGATCTCTTTGATCCAATAACCTTGAGATTTATTGTGTGGAGGCTTTGGTTCTACCAATCCTCTAATGGATCTACAATACCTTTGGTCAACGCGGATCACTTAAACATCGTTGATCATTAAATGTTACTTTTGAGGATTCCAAAATGGATGATATACTTGACAAAAAGCAAATGCAACTTGTTGCGTGGAGGATTTGGTTCTACCAATCCTCTAATGAGTTCCAAATGCAAGTTTCAAGATGGTCATCCAACTAACCACTAATTTCTAACAATTGACTTTACTTTATGTTTTTATTTTTTATGCTTTATGTACCATTTAATTTAAGCATTTACATTTTATGCCATTTTTTATTTTGCTCGCTTGAGAATTTATTCTTATACCATTTTTATTTTGCTCACTTGAGCATTTACTTTTATGTCATTTTTATTTTGCTCACTTGAGCTTTTCTTTTCCTTTTAAAGACACCTAATAATCAACATGAACCATACAAATCTTTAATTATACCTGGACTATTTGGTTACTATCCTTGGCATTATGGAGTATTGGACTTCTTGGACTTAGGATTAGAGACCTTGGCCTATCTTGGAGACTTTGTGACTTTATTTGATATTTTGTCTGGAGTTCTTGAGGTTTACCTCAAGACATTGGGTTGTTTGTTTGTTTTGTGTGCAGGTTATTGTGATTAAATACTTTGTTTGTAATCTGGAATTCACCCGTATACAGCCGTTACTCTGCCCAATTTTTGTGAAGACTTAATACACTTGAAGTTTGGTTCTCTCAAGAGGTCTAGTATTTTTGCTTGCTTGGTTTCAATCCGAAGAATGGGAATTCTATATTGACTCATAATGTCAAGTATTGGCTTCTTGTTGGTTAGATGGTTCTTATCCCTAGCTTTTACCTTATGCTTTAGGATAGTCTCTTCATCTCCTCTCATCTTCTTTAATTTCAAAAATCTTCTCCCTTCTTTTAAAAACTCTTCTTATTTCTAAACTTGAAACACTTTCATAATAAACTTGGACTTAGGTCCATGCATTTTCAAAACATTTCCATAAATAAATTTCAATTAATTTAATAATACCTTGACATTTTTGTGAGAAGACTAAAAGTCAATCAATCTCATTTCAAACTATTTTTGCCACTTTGGCTTTTTATTTTAAAACTTTTCTTAAAAGATTAGACTCTTGTCAATCCTTGTAGTGATGCAAACAACTATACTTCTACAATATGTAGTAAAGAGAGATATTTTCCACTTGGGTGTTGAGTGAGGATTTGTTGATTTTAAAATCCAAGCCATGTCCTCCACTTTGAGATGATGTAAATTCTCCTTTCTCATGATTGTGGGTAGTAAGTATGTTTTCCACACGGACAATGACGATGATGTATTATCTCATAAAATTAACCAACACACTTGTGTTTCAAATTTTTAAAAGAGGAACTACGTGTACCCTGATCCCCTATTGCACGAAAGGTGGTATGTAGGCACTAAAGGTTCACAACCGCGGCGGGTGCAAAAATCATAAAAATATTTCTTTTCTCACCTACACCATTCATTTTATATACAACACATTTTTATAGCCAAAATATACAGATTTTTCAAAGAGGTTCCTGCGGAGTACCGTAGATGTTTAGGATGCTAATATCTTCCCTTTGCATAACCAACCCCCTTACCTTGAATCTTTCCCCCCTTTTTTTGGGTTATTCGCTCTTTTCCTATTCCTTTGGAAACAATAAAGCGCGGTGGCGATTTTTATTTTGATTTATATAAAGTATAGTCAATCCAATGGCTTAGTCTTGAACATTTCTACCGCTACAAACAATATTTGATGGCCCGTCTTTTTCCAAGACTAGGGGGTGTATTTTAATTTAGGAAAAATGGGGCTTTTTAAATCAGAAGGACCCATGTATCCGTAGATCCACTCGCAAAGTATGTTGGCCTATGGCCCATGAGATTCGAAAATGGAAAATTATTTTGATAATAAATTATTGAGTTTTAATTGTATAGCTAAATCCATTTAAGAATTAGTTTTGTTAAGTAAAAGGGGAGGTGGAAATCCAATTTGGTTTGGTCCATTTCTGTTTTGGGGGGTAGGTTTATCAATTTGCAGGCCCATTAAAGTCAGCCCATTTGTCCTATTTGTTATTTGCTGTCTCTTTTTAAAAGGAAGAAACATTAGTTTTACTGATTTTTATAAACTATTTGTTAGTAAAATGGAGTTTGTTGTCTTTAAACAAAGGGTGCAATTACGAATGCTAAGCCCATTAAAGGTCTTGTTAAAATTTACTGTTTTTGTTTCAATTAAAAAAAAAAGAGAAGAAGTTTTGCTGTAACTAAAAAAAATGATGTTGGATCAAAATTGTTAAAAGGGCATTTAGGCCCAATTGAATTTAAAAAGATTTTTTTGCTGTAATGAAAAACATGCTATTGGCATGAATTAACAGTTACCAAGGCAAGGCCCAATACACACCAGTAAGGGAAAATAACTCAAGGCCAGTTCAAAAAAACTGCTACTGTATCAATTAGACCAAAAAAACATGCATGTTTTCATGTAAACAAACTAGCATTGTTCAGATCTAAAATCCAGAATTAGTACCAAAGCCCAGAATCTCTTATTGCAAAACCGAATCCAAAAGATATAGAATACAGTTTACATTCAAATTTACATAATCATTGTTTTTACAAAAGAATCCAATCAAATCTATTACATTCAAAATCAAATCTCAGGGGATACATTACAGATTCAACAATTCAAATCAATTACAAAAACAAATCAAAAATCGCGAATCAATTACCATAAGTCCCTAATTGTCTCTAAAGACCTAAATTTTTGCTAAAAATTCATAACAGCAATTGGTAAAATCCTAAGAACTAAAGTCCTATAAATACTAAGAGTAAGAAAAATACAGGAAAGAAGGGGAGGAAGAATTGGAAAACACCGCGAAGAAGAACGGTGAAAGTACAAAAATAGGGGAGGCCGTAATACCGGTACAGAAGAAGAACAAGAGTACTGATTGGGGTTTTGATCTCTGAAACCCTAATCGGCCTTGCTAACCACGGCTGACGATCGCTCCTCACCGCCGTCACTCCGGTCATCACCATCCTCAAGCGTCGCTACTCCGCTGTAACCTACAACTCAAAGAAGACAAAGCAAGCTTATCTGAATCGGATGAAACTCAAGATTCGGAATTTGAAATAGCGAAAAAGGGTAAAGATTGTCTTAGCTTTCTTTGTTGTCCGTGCTTGTATTTTTGGATATTTGTAGGTATTTGTGGGGAGGGGTTGTGTTAGAGCTTGAGCCGCCGCCGGTTAGCCGTTAGGGTTTGTAGAAGGGTTAAGAAGGGTTTGAGGTTTGCGAGAGAGAGAGAAGGCGGAGATGCTGTCATATGAAAAATGAAAACAAAAATGTAAAAAAAAACAAAATGTTATATTCTGTTATGTTCCAGTGTCCATGTGTACGTGCTAACTACCACACTCCCTCAGATCTCATCCATGTGATTCTGATTAGACGGCCATCTGGCCAAGTCTCACGCGATAAAGCATACACCCTCGCATAGACGATCTCCATGAACCTCTCCAAACGCATTTGGGCCTAAGCCCAATAGTTTTCACACCCCTCTCCTCCTATTTTTCTAAATTTAGAACAACAATACACCCCTTGCACACTGGGCCAACATAAGTTGTTTTTGACACCCCCTTTCTTTTACTCCATAACTGGAAATACACCCCCCCAGGTTTAATCAATTATTTCTTTTATTATTTTTAATACATTACATTTTTATCTATTTTTAATCCTTATACTTATTATATTTTTATAATAATAATTATTTATATTTGCAGTTATTATTATTATTAATTTTTATATTAATTACTATTATATATTATTATTTATTATATCATGAAAATAAGTTTTTTCTATATCAAAATGCATTATTATTTTCCCTATATCATTTGTATTAAATATTTTAATCATGCATTAATCAAGATTTTTGAAATCAATATTATAAAAAATACCAACAAATCTCAAACTTTTTTTTCGCAATCAACTAAACTAAACAATTGTTTTTGCAAAAGGGTTTCAAACAGATTTTGAATTACCGCGCATTTAGTCAAAATCTCTGCAATCACTACTCCCGGCCAAAATGCGAGGTGATTTAAAGTACGTTTGCGACCCCTAAAAAACACCAACCTATACGAACTACGAATTGGGAATCTGATTCCTCATAAGAGGATACGTAGGCATACGATCAAAAATCATAACGAGTTCTCCTATAAAAAATTAAAACTCTTTTACCCTGATAAAATTTAAATCCTGTTTCCCCAACTCAAACCTAAAACCTAGTATCCTTGTGAACAAGGTAGATGAAAGGTGCCTAACACCTTCCTTTCGTCTAAAGAAGTCCGAAACCTAGAATCTTTGTCTGCGAATTAGGGTTTTCTGTTAGATTCCCTTCCCTAGGATAAAAACTAATTATGGCGACTCTGATTTAAAAACCAGTTGCTACAGCTGACGACTCTGCTGGGGAGGTCAACTTTAGGTTTTAGGGTTTTTTGCTTTGGGGTTTTATTGCTTTATTTATTTATTTATTTCATTTATTCATTGCATTTATTGCATTTATTTAATTATTGTCTATTGTTTATCATCATATATACTGCGTGGTGGGATTTTTTATTTCTCAAAATATTTTCAATAACCCTTAGAAAGAAAGTTCGTCTATTAGCTTAGGGGGTACATCATCCATGCGAGTTTATGTGACGACTTCTCCTAGAGTCGGTGAACTTCCGAAAAAGGAATACTTATCGAGAGATATCCTCTTGACGAGTAGGACTTTGGAAGGACACCTATGACTCTTTGTAACGACCTTAACCAAAAATCTCATGACGAGACCTTTCACGACTTCGAGACGAAAGTTTCAGTCCGTAAAGAGGCCCTTGTGCCCTTTCCCTCTGGTGTTATTCATGACACCCTTAAGGAAGTCACCTTCTGGGAGGGTAGATCATCCGTAGGTCAAAATTAAGGAATCTACCTTCTAAGGGTACCTATCACAAAAAACCATGTCGTTAAGCCATACATTCATGCATTCATATACGCCACATATTCATCACTTGTTTATTTTATCTGTCTTATTCACAGGGTGCAAAACAAAAGATAATAAAATCAAGATTTTTGGTGAATGTTTAAAAAAAGGATACTAGAGGGAAATGGCTTATCTGCGTCAATGCCTTCCAGCCTGACATTTCTGAAATCAAAGCTATAAAGGGGAAATTATCTGAGAGAGCTCTCAAGATGTACGCTCGCCACTATGGGGATACCCTTGACTTGACCAGAGTAGAGGTTCAAATGGATGTTGTTTCTGCCCTCATTCAGTTTTACGACCCTCCACTAAGATGTTTTACCTTCCAAGACTTCCAGCTAGCACCGGCTCTGGAAGAATTTGACAGAATTCTAAATTTCTCCAAAGAGAAGGCCTATGTAGGTATCGGGAAAACTGTTGAAGTCAAAGTTTTGGCAAAAGGCTTAGGGATCCCTTACCCTGAGTTAATGCAAAATTACCGAAGAGAAGGTCAGATACAAGGAATAAAAAGGATATACTTGAAAGCTAAGGCACTCGAATTTGTTAATTATAAAGAATGGGAATCTTGTGTCGATTGTTTATGGCTACTGATATTTGGTGTAATTTTATTTCCTCGGACTGTAGACTATATTGACCATATGGCCATTAGCATATTTTGGGGTGCGGAAATCTTTAATATGGATCCAACTCCCGCTTTGTGTATCGACATTTATTACACCTTGCATACGATGTACGAAAAGAGAAAAGGCACGCTAAATTGTTGCATCCCACTTCTATATACTTGGTTTATGACTCATCTTTACAAAGAAGACCATATGATTCCAAACATGACCAAACGCGAGTGGCCACAGAAATTATGGTCTTTCACCGCAAACTCGGTATTATGGTCTGCTAGGACGCTGGATATTGGGGACATCACTATTAGATGTGTGGACTTTCCCAATGTCCCGTTGATCGGATCTCGAGGTTGTATTAATTACAACCCTACTTTGGCCCTACGACAGTTAAGGTATCCTTTGGAAGACAGACCATCGGATGAACAACTCCAACCATTGATCATACATGACATGGGTATAGAAGACCAAAGGTTACTTAACAAGGTAATCCGGGCTTGGAACAAGGTTAACAAAAGGAAAGCCGAAAGAAAGAATACCATAGAGAGAGAACCCTACACCAGATGGGTCCGAGATAGGGCACAAATTATCAAGTTTCCATTTGATATAGATCTAGAATATAAGTCAGAGGTCCCAGAGATTATGCCTATATCCTTGGAAGAAGTCGACAATCTGAAGAGCGCCCTAAAGCAAGCTCAAAGGGAAAAGGAAGAGCTAGAACTCAACCTTCTCAATCTGACCAAAGAGAAGAAGCGGATGCAGCTCATACTTGAGTCAAAGGACCAACAAATTGAGAAAGATCAAAAGGCATTGGAGAAAGAAATTCTCAAACGGAAGTGTACAACTGAAGGGTTGTTGAGTGCGACATTCAACCTAGATTCCCATAACCAAAAGTTAGAGGAGGCTGCCACTGAAATTGAAAGGTTAACCAGATGGTATGAAAAGGCAACACATGACAAAAAGATGCTAGAGGAAAATCTAAGAGCCCAGATCCAAAGTTTGGCGCAAGCTTCCTTAGATCAAGAAGAGCAAGTAAAGTACCTCACCACTGAACTTCAAGAGAGCCAAGAATCAGAGGTTAAAGCATGCCTTGAAAGGGTAGAGGCAGAAAGACTCCTGACTCAGAGAACTCAAGAATATGAGAATGTGTGTCTAGAGCTACAGGGCCTCCAAAAGGATTTCCTTATTCCGCGGAGACTTTATATGGAAATGAGGGGTGAAAAGATGTATTGGGAAGAGCAGTATACCAAGATCACCCAAGATGGGAGAGATAACCATAAAATAATCTCGCATCTTTACCAAGAGTACCGGTATTATAAAGACAAGCATGAAAATCTTGCTTTCTTAGCCAACGATCTCATTGAGGATATTCCTCGAAGTTTAAGAGACGCAGAAAGTGTAATGGTCCCTCTTCCAAAGGAAGTTGAAGACTTTCTCCAGCTTTTCCGAGCAATGATTGATGGTTTCAGAGAACACATCCGCAAGCGCACCTAGAAGATTTATTTCCCTTTATTTTTGTTTCCCTATCTCATTGGCGTATCTATTTTCTTTTAAGCAGGTCACCGAATAAAAAAATAAGCGAAAGATAAATGCATACACAAATTAATAAGACATTTAAAACAAGTAACCATTTCATATTCATACACATCCATATGCATGCAAGCATTCATAAACACCTGCATATCATATTAAAACTCATCTTTTTTTTTATAAAAAAAAATCTCTCCAGTAAACCATTGGTAGAAGAAGATCTCCACCTCCTTGGCCTCCATATCAAACCAGGGCCTACCAACAAAAAGCAATGGAGCAAATCGAGGAAACTCAAGCTACATTCAAAGAGGATCTCGCCCAAGTAAAGGGTGATGTAAGTTCGATGAAAGGAGATCTAACTCAAGTTCTCCTAGCTTTGAAGAACATCATTGATAGGCAATACCAGATTCTCAGGGTAGCTTTCGAAGAAGTAGCCCAAATGATTGGTGCATCAAGCGGTCACCAACATAGGAAAGAGCCTAAAGCAGGATTCTAAAGGTCCGTCATGGCCTAACAAGAAGTTGAAACTTAAGGGTTTTTCCCACCGCCACCAAAAGCAGGGGCATCACATGCCCTACAGATTCCAACCAATAATGCAGACAACTACTTGGACCTACAATACGAAGACTACGACCCAGAGGATGCTAACCAAGCACTCTTAAAGACGACTGGTACTCGTGTTGTTGATAATCCACTGGTAATGAATCAATACAAAGCTCTAGAGGAAAGATTAAAAGTTATGGAGGGTTTTGACGCATTCGAAGTAGACGCTCTCGAAATGGGTCTAGTTCCTGATGTGGTTATTCCGCCGAAGTTCAAAGTACCCAATTTTGAAAAATACAAGGGGCTCACTTGTCCAAAAAATCACCTGCACATGTATTGCAGGAAGATGCATGCTCACGCCTACGATCAGAAGCCGACGATTCACTGTTTTCAAGATAGCCTGTGTGGGGCATCTTCAGACTGGTATATGTAATTAGAGCGAACACATATTCGAACCTGGGTAGATCTTGCTAATGCTTTCCTAAAGCATTACAAATATAACCTGGAAATGGCGCCTACCCGTATGCAACTCCAGAATCTGTCCCAAAAGAAAGAAAAGTCCTTCAAAGAGTATGCTTAGAGATGGAGAGAGATGGCATCCCGTGCGCAACCTCCAATGTTGGAAAAGGAGCTAGTAGACATGTTCATGGGAACTTTGTAGGGGCTTTATTATGAGAAGATGGTTGGAAGTATCTCCTCGGGATTCTTAGATCTAGTAACCATCGAAGAAAGAGTCGATACTGGAATAAAAATTGGGAAGATATCAGGGGAACCATCAAGTACCCCCTATAATTCAAGAAGGCCATCTTCAAACTTCCCCAAAGGAAAAGAGGGACAAATTAATGTTGTAGCGTCACAACCCAGGGTACAACAACCATTAGTGATCTCACAAGGGAAGCAACAAGGCAGAAGGACGAAAATAAAATTTGATTCACTCCCTATGCCACCTAGCTAATTATTACAACAGCTAGTTAAGGCATCCTTGGTAGAAATTAAGCCTCTAGCTCCCCCAGTCGGGCCACTCCCGCGAAAGTACAACGCCAACGCCAGATGTGAGTATCATGCTAATTCTCCTAGACATGCCATAGAGCAATGTTGGCTATTCAAGCATAAGGTACAAGACTTGTTAGAATCTCAAGACATCACCTTTGAGAAACCTAACATCAAATCAAATCCTATGCCTCCGTAAGACGGGCCGATAATAAATGCAATCGAAGTAGCCAATGACTGTGGGGAAATCAGACAAGCAAAAACTATGATAAGCTTGTGGAAGGAGTATCCGTTCGAATGTGGATTCCTGTTGCAATATAATGAAGCCTTCAAGAGAATGCTACAAAAGCTAGTGGACCAGGGGATAGTCCAATTCAGACCATACCTTGAAGAATAATATAAAGACATTCTGAAGGGTGAAGCACGTTTTCCTCCAATCAAGAAGACCTTTATAGAGCATGGCGGGCATGTAGCGAAGATATCCAACAAAGTCAACACCAAAGGGGAAACTGACTTCATCCGAGAATGCACCCCAGGAGAATAACTTAAAAGATGGACTGCCGTGGAGATTCCCCAGATCTTTTTCATTCCTAAGTAATTTTTCTTGTTTTTGGAAGAACCTATGTCAAGCCCGAGGCATAGGGGTTGCTTGTAAGGGTCCCCCGTTTTGTTTCAGACAATATTTGCAATCAATAATAGTTATATTTTGTTTTCAATTAAGATCCTTGTATTTCTCTTGCATTTATTCTGTAAATTTAAAAATGGAAATACTTTCTCTGCATATGCATTTTCAAATATTCATATACTAAAATTTGCACCAAAACATGATAAAGGTGCAAATCCATACCTAAAACCACTGATAATGCTACTGCTGCGACCCGATATAATTTTGATGCTCCTATCAACCAAGCTAAAGAGGAAGATGATAAAGATCTTGAACTCTCTGAGGAAATGGCGAGGGAAATAAAATGAAAGATTGACAATATACAACCATATCAAGAGGCTATCCATCTGGGCATAGGGGAAGATCCGAAACAAACCAAGCTAAGGGGCAATGTCAGAGCGGAGCCACAAAGAAGCTGATCAAATTATTGCACATGTTTGCTTGTTCCTATAGAAACAGACCAAGGTTAGATACGGACATTGCTGTGAAAATAAGCAACTACGAAATACCAGGACCTGACAAAGGACCCAAGCCAGGGGCACATCGGATACTCACATTCGACAGGGCTTCAAATGCAGTGGGGCACGATATAAGGGCAGTTTTGACTTCTCCAAAGAATGCTCACAAGCCATATACCAAGTCAACGACGAATGGGATACTAAACATCCAAAACTTGATTCTCTAATGGGATCACGTTTTAAAGTTGGTTGTGGAACTTATAGAGATCACTTTCAGCCATATCCCACGAAAAGAAAATCAAATGGCAAACGCTCTGGCAACTATATCAGCTATGTTCAAAGTAACTTGGCCGAACCACGAACCGCGCATCACAATCAAGAGCCTGCACATTGTCTTGCTATCAGAAAAAAGACCAGATGATAAGCCTTGGATTTACGACATCAAGAAATACCTGGAAAAGCAAGAACATCCAGAAAATGCCTCCAGCATCGACAAACATACTCCACAGAAATTAGCCTCGAAATTCTTTCTGAGTAACGGTGTACTGCACAAGATGAACCACAACATGGTATAGTACTCCAGAAGATTCTGCTACCTTGCCTCGATTCACGTGATAAATGGACACCCAACTATGAAGGTCCATACGTAGTCAAAACGACATTCTCCGGTGGTGGTCTTATCCCCACAACAATGGATGGGGAAGAACTACCGTATCCGGCAAATTCAGACACAGTCAAAAAAATACTACGTATAAGAAGCTCGCTAAGCTCGAACCTCAAACAGACGACTTAGGAAAAAAGTAGCGTCCCGGTGGATCAAAAACGCTAAAGGGAGATCCAGGAAAAAATTAGGGGCATATAACAAAAAATTATCCTGGTGGATTGAAAATCCGAAAGGGAAATCCAGGAAAAAATTAGGGATCATTCAAAAAGAAATAAAGAAAAAAAAGACTACGATCTAAGAACTGCGACTACGAACCATGAAGGGAGAGATAGATCTGAATCAAACCACTCAGAAGCAAAGGAGATAAGGGCTATTAAAAGGATATTGGGAAACAACAGCAGCAATTATCAGTTTTCATTGACATTTACAGTTTTAAAACTTCCTATAATTATCTCTTTCTAGGAATTGTATCTTATATTCTCGCCTATTTAGAGGCATATCCATAAAACATTTGCTTTCTTTGCAATTGCGTTTTTCTTTTCTCTGACTTGTTTACAAAATACTACGATTATTGCTTGTGAATATTGTCTTGAAATCATTTCAGGGATTAACAAATAAAAGCATTTGACAAAACATCGAAAAAGCATTTTCGTTAGAAAAAAATCAAAAGAAAATCCACGACCACGTCCACGCATATGTCTATTCCTACGTCTACGTCCATGCACATGTCTGCGCCTATGCTTGCACCTGCAACACAAAGTCTATGCATCTGTCCACGCCTATGTCTACGCTCATAACTCAAAAATTGTGTCTAATACATATGTATGCGTCTACCCCAATGCTTACAATACATAAAATCAATGTTCAAAGTTTTGTTAACCTTTTTTACACCTTGCAAATAAAATTCAACAATGCCACGATAATGCAACATACAACGCCAGGGAATTGGTAATTCAAAACCAATGGTTTAAAGGAGAGAATGCCAGAAATAGTCTCCATAACATTTCAGTGCATACACACATTTTATACACATTTCATACATACATTTCGCAAATCCAAAGCCTACTTAAACTATACATTTTCACATATGCAGGATTCCATATCAATGTCAAACATCAGGCATTTTGCATATACATACATGCACACACTTAGGGTTCCATCTCAATACCAAACTTCATACGCCTATATCACACAACAAACAAACCATCTTACCCTCGATTCAATCATCTAAGGGTCAGTTAACAAAACACTTTCCTACAATTCAACCCGTCGCCTAAGTCTTCATGTCGTTACACGTTTAACCCATTTCCTAAGTCTTCATGCAGCAGTGCGTTCCCTTATTCCGCGACACAGACCATCGCCTAAGACTTCATGTAGATGTTCGAAAACCAAATTTAGCTTATCGCCTCAGACTTCACGCAGCGATTTGCGAACTAAACTCATTGCCTAAGACTTCATGCAGCAATGTGTTTCTTTATTCTGCGACACAGACCATCGCCTAAGACTTCATGCAGCGATGTTCGAAAACCAAATTTAGCTTATTGCTTCACACTTCACGCAGCGATTTGTGAACCTAACCCATTGCCTAAGACTTCATGCAACAATGTGTTTCTTTATTTCGTAACACAGATCATCGCCTTAGACTTCATGCAGCGATGCTCGAAAACCCAAAATCTAGCCTATCACCTCAGACTTCATGCAGCGATGCTCAGAAATACAAAATCTAGCTAACCGCCTAAGACTTCACGCATCGATTTGTGAACCTAACCCATTGTCTAAGTCTTCATGCAGCAGTGCATTCTCTTATTCCGCGACACAGATCATCACCTCAGACTTCATGCAGGGATGCTCGAAAACAAAAATCTAGCCTATCGCCTCAAACTTCACGCAACAATTGGCGAACCAACCTATTGCCTAAGTCTTCATGCAATAGTGTGTTCCTTTATTCCGCGACACAAATCATCGCCTCAGACTTCATGCAACAATGCTCGAAAAAACAAAATCTAGCCTATCTCCTCAGACTTCACACAGCGATTTGTGAACCTAACCAATTGCCTAAGACTTCACGCAACAATGTGTTTCTTTATTCCGTAACATAGACCATCGCCTCAGACTTCATGCAACAATGCTCGAAAACCAAAATCCAGCCTATCGCCTCAGACTTCAAACACCGATCGATGAGCATAACCCATGGCCTCAGTCTTCAAGCAGCCATGCACCATCAAGTGTTGTTCATCCCCACAAATGGATGAACAAGCTAAAGCAAAACCAAGACATACAAGATTGCGCTCTTAAGCTCAAAACCATCTGCCTCGTTATCTGGTAAGCGATACATCATCAACTTTGCCTACTTCCTTGAGACTCGTAAGAGTATGCTATATCAGTGTAACCTTATGTTTGTCGGGCAAATTTTGGGGTATTCCAAGTATTCAATAAACTCCCAATCAGAATGCGCAAGACTCACATTTTCTCACGTTATTCAATTGGAAGATAATTGAATAGGGACAACTGTCATACCCCAAATTTGTTCTACCTCGATGATTTTTATTTTTCAAGATTTAAATAGAAGAAATATTTAATCAAAAATGGTACAACAGTATCTGATGGCCCATCTTTTTCCAAGACTAGGGGGTGTATTTTAATTCAAGAAAAATATGGCTTTTTAAATCAGAAGGACCCATGTATCCGTAGATCCACTCGCAAAGCATGTTGCCATATGGCCCATGAGATTCGAAAATGGAAAACTATTTTGATAATAAATTATTGAGTTTTAGTTGTATAGCTAAATCCATTTAAGAACTAATTTTGTTAAGTAAAAGGGGATGTGGAAATCCAATTTGGTTTGGTCCATTTCTGTTTTGGGGGGTAGGTTTATCAATTTGCAGGCCCGTCAAAGTCAACCCATTTGTCCTTTTTGTTATTTGTTGTCTCTTTTTAAAAGGAAAGATATTAGTTTTACTGATTTTTATAAACTATTTGTTAGTAAAATGGAGTTTATTGTCTTAAAATAAAGGGTGCAATTATGAATGCTAAGCCCATTACTGTTTTTATTTCAATTAAAAAAAAGAGAAGAAGTTTTGTTGTAACTAAAAAAAAAGATGTTGGATCAAAATTGTTAAAAGGGCATTTAGGCCCAATTGAATTAAAAAAGATTTTTTAGCTATAATGAAAAACATGCTATTGGGTTGAATTAACGGTTACCAAGGCAAGGCCCAATACGCACCAGTAAGGGAAAAATAACTCAAGGCCAGTTCAGAAAAACGGCTACTGTATCAATTAGACCAAAAAAACATGCACGTTTTCATGTAAACAAACTAGCACTGTTCAGATATAAAATCCAGAATTAGTACCAAAGCCCATAATCTCTTATTGCAAAAACGAATCCAAAAGATACATAATACAGTTTACATTCAAATTTACAGAATCATTATTTTTACAAAAGAATCCAATCAAATCTATTACATTCAAAATCAAATCTCAGGGGATACATTACAGATTCAACAATTCAAATCAATTACAAAAACAAATCAAAAATCGCGAATCAATTACCATAAGTCCCTAATTGTCTCTAAAGACCTAAATTTTTGCTAAAAATTCATAACAGCAATTGGTAAAATCCTAAGAACTAAAGTCCTATAAATACTAAGAGTAAGAAAAATACAGGAAAGAAGGGGAGGAAGAACTGGAAAAAACTGCGAAGAAGAACGACGAAAGTACAGAAACAGGGGAGGCCGTAATACCGGTACAGAAGAAGAACAAGAGCACCGATTGGGGTTTCGATCTCCGAAACCCTAATAGGCCTTGCTAACCGTGGTTGATGATCTCTCCTCTCCTCCGTCACTCTGGTCATCACCATCCCCAAGCGTCGTTACTCCGCCGTAACCTATAACTCAAAGAACACGAAGCAAGCTTAGCCAAGTTGGAAGAAGCTTAAGATTCAGAATTTGGAATAGCGAAAAGGGGTAAAGATTGTCTTAGATTTATTCGTTGTTCGTGCTTGTATGTTGGGAGTTTGTAGGTATTTACAGGGAAGGTTTGTGTTAGAGCTTGAGCCGCCGCCGGTTAGCCGTTAGGGTTTGTAGAAGGGTTTAGAAGGGTTTGAGGTTTGCGAGAGAGAGAGAAGGCGGAGATGCTGTCACATGAAAAATGAAAACAAAAATGTAAAAAAAACAAAATGTTATATTCTGTTATGTTCCAGTGTCCATGCGTACGTGCTAACAACCATACTCCCTCAGATCTCATCCACATGATTCTGATCTGACGACCATCTGGCCAAGTCTCACGCGATAACGCATAGACCCTCGCATAGACGATCTCCCTGAACCTCTCCAAACGCGTTTGGGCCTAAGCCCAATAGTTTTCACACCCCCATCCGCCTATTTTTCTAAATTCAGAACAACAATACACCCCCTTGCACACTGGGCCAGCCTAGGCTGTTTTTGACACCCTCATTCTTTTACTCCATAACTGGAAATACACCCTCCAAGTTTAATCAATTATTTCTTTTATTATTTTTAATACATTATATTTTTTATCTATTTTTAATCCTTATACTTATTATATTTTTAGAATAATTATTATTTATATTTGTAGTTATTATTATTATTATTATTAATTTTTATATTAATTACTATTATATATTATTATTTATTATATCATGAAAATAAGTTTTTTCTATATCAAAATGCATATATTATTTTCCCTATATCAGTTGCATTAAATATTTTAATCACGCATTAATCAAGATTTTTGCAATCAATATTATAAAAAGACCAATAAATCTCAAACTTTTTTTACGCAGTCAACTAAACTAATCAATTGTTTTTGCAAAAGGGTTTCAAACGAATTTTGACTTACCGCGCATTTATTCAAAATCTCCGCAATCACTACTCCCGGCCAAAATGTGAGGTGATTCAAAGTACGTTTGTGACCCCTAAAAAACACCAATCCATACGAACTACGAATTGGGACTTTGATTCCTCATAAGAGGATACGTAGGCATACGATCAAAAATCGTAGCGAGTTCCCCTATAAAAAATTAAAATCCTTTTTCCCTAATAAAATTTAAATCATGTTTCCCTAATTCAAACCTAAAACCTAGTATCCTTGTGAACAAGGTAGATGAAAGGTGCCTAACACCTTCCTTTCGTCTAAAGAAGTCCGAAACCTAGAATCTTTATCTGCGAATTAGGGTTTTCTGTTAGATTCCCTTCCCTAGGATAAAAACTAATAGTGGAGACTCTGATTTAAAAACCAGTTGCTAAAGAACCATTTAAAGTAATTCCAAAAGTTAAAAACCCCTAAAAGTTAACTATGTAATCTCGAGCCTCAACTCAACTTTAGTTTTGATGAAAGACAAACAAGCTAGTTTGATGAAAGACAAACAAGCATTATGGAAAGAAGGAAAAGAAGTGGAAATCATCTTAAAGCATCATTCACTCAAAGCTTCAAGGAACTTGGCAAGCAATCAAGTATATCAATTCTCAATTAAACTACATTGATTAGAAATGCTCAAAAATGATATACACACTTGCCACATCACTTCAATTATATTTCAAAACAATTTTTAAGTTTTTCTCTGCTGTAAATCGATTAACATCTTGTGTAAATCGATTTACACATGCTTTTTCAAAAACTGTTTGCTCCTGCCAGCAATCGATTTACAGGTTGTGTAAATCGATTGATCACAGAACAAACTGATTTTTTAACACTTGTAAATCGATTGACACAACATGCTAATCGATTTACACTTCAAACTTTTTGAAATTCTGAACGTTGCAAACACGTGCAATCGATTTGCATGTTATGTTAATCGATTTGCACATTGAAAATTTTGAAAAATCTGAACTGGTTTTCAAGATATCCTTCATACCTTTTCTCCAATAGTTGCATGATCAAACATTGCATCTTGTCAAGTTTCACAAACAGAAAAGTGTCCTTTTGGAAAGGTATCTTGATTACTATATATTACAAAATATTTCAAATCATAAACATCTCTTCTCTTGCAATAAAATCTGAACTTTGTAAAATATTCAAACTTCATATTTCTTAACTTTTAAGAACAAAGATTTTCTGCACTTTCACACATATAAAGAACAGAAATCTTTGAGCATTATCTAACCATTGTGTTACAGTTTGAATTGCTTACAAGAGAAGAAAGAAGAAACTTCAAAGAAGTCACTCTAAGTGATCAACATCTTTCAAGAAATCATACTTCATAAAAACATACAAAGTGTAACTTATTTCCAGGATTGTTGGAATTAAGTATTAGATTACTTTTGTTCCTTGTTGTCCATTATTGGAAACAAGAGGTATCTTTTGAGAGGATTGTTCTCATTAGACTTATTGGAAATCCAAGAGGGTGTTCTTGGTTATTTGTTAGGTTCTTTAGTGGATAAGACTAGGAAGAGTCTTGTAAAAGTTCTAACAATATAGTAAAATCTCTTGCGTGTTTGCAAGGGGACTGGACGTACTTCCGGGTTGTGGAAGGAACCAGGATAATTCTCCGTGTCTCTTTACTTTCTGCACTTTACAGTTTTCAAAGCACTAAATCAAAACCAGAAAGTATAAAATAAGTCAAAAATCGACCATCACCTAATTCACCCCCCCTCTTAGGCGCAATCTTAATCTTACAATTGGTATCAGAGCAGGTTATAGGTAACCTGCTCCTAGAGATCCAGAATGGCTTCCGCAAATCATCAACCAGTTTTCAGAGATGGTGGTAGTAACAACAAGCCTCCTCTATTTTGTGGTGAATATTTTGACTTTTGGAAAATACGCATGAAGGCGCATTTAGAAGCACAAGGAGAGGAAGTATGGGATGCTGTTGAAAATGGTCCATTTATCCCAATAACGGTAATCAATGGCGTTGGGTCTGCAAAGCCCAAAACTGTATGGGACGACGATGACAAAAAGAAAGTTCTCTATGACAAAAAGGCAATAAACCTTCTTCAAGGTGCTCTCAGTATGGACGAATTCTTTCGTGTCTCAAACTGCAAAACAGCAAAGGAAATTTGGGATACCTTGGTTCAAACTCATGAAGGAACGGCTGAAGTAAAAAGATCAAGGCTAAATACCTTGAGTCAAGAATATGAACTATTTCGAATGCAGCCCGGAGAATCCATTCTTGACTTACAAAAGAGATTTGTGCATTTGACAAATCACTTAATTGCTCTTGGTAAAACCCTGTCAAATGATGAACTCAACTTGAAAATCCTTAGATCATTGACTAGGGAATGGCAACCAAAGGTAACGGCAATCTCGGAAAAGAAGAGTCTCTCCGCAATGACTTCCGCTACATTATTCGGCAAACTTCAAGAATACGAAACGGAACTCGGTAGACTTGAAAAACATGAGAATCTAGAAAAGAAGTCCAAAAACATTGCCTTAAAAATTGATTCAAAAGAAGTGGTAAAAGAAGACAATCCGGAAGAAGATGAAAATTTCATGCTTCTAGTGAAAAGACTTGGAAAGTTTTTTGGCAGAAATGACAAAGGCGGATCTCATGCACATAAGAGAAAGCACTTCAAGAAAAGAGAAGCCTCCACATCAACTCAAGATGTCTCATGTTATGAATGTGGAAAGCAAGGACATATCAAGCCAAACTGTCCAAATCTCCCAAAGAAAAATGGATTCAAAGGAAAGGACTCAAAACAAAAGAAAGCCTACATAGCATGGGAAGATAATGATATGAGCAGTTCATCGGAATCGGAAAGCGACGAATGTGCAAACTTAGCCTTAATGGCATCGCATCACTCCGACAATGAAGAAGAGGTTAGTAATGAATTTAATCTTTTTGATGATGATGTTCAAGGTGCAATTGATGAACTCTTGAAAGAATGCAAAAGTTTATACAAAAAGGTGTCAAAACAAGAAAAAGAACTTCTAAGTTGTCTAGAAAAAATTGACACCATGACTAAAGATTTTGATCTTCAAAAACAAAATTTTATAAAAGAAAAGGAAAACTTTGCATGCTCCAAGTGTGAATCAAATGTCTTTCAAATTGTTCAATTGAAAAGAGTCATTGAACGATATGAAAAAGGACAAATAGGATTGGAAGGATTACTAAGCCAACAACGTTATCCTAATGATAAAAGAGGTCTTGGTTATGTGAATACTAAGAAACCAAGTAACAATCCCACTGTTTTTGTAAAGGCTAGTAATAGTTCCAATCCCAAGAAAGTAGAAAAGAAGCAAGTTGTTCATAATCATCAAAAGAAAAAGGCTAATGTATCTAAAAGAAAACAAATTCCTAGATACAAGAGCAAATTTGTTCCAAACTGTTTTTACTGTGGTATTATTGGACACACACCAAATGCATGCTATATTAGAAATTTCAGTATGGCTAGTGGACATTATGCATGGGTGAAAAAGGGAACTAACTATGAAGGACCCAAGGCAACTTGGGTACCTAACAAGAAATAATTTGTTTTTGTAGGTATGCTTGAAATCCACTTCAAATGTTTGGTATCTTGACAGTGGATGTTCAAAGCATATGACAGGAGATGTACACCAATTTTCATATCTAGTACATAAAGCCAAAGGGTATGTCACCTATGGAGACAACACCAAAGGAAAGATTCTTGGCGTTGGAATAGTTGGCACACCTCCATCCATTCAAATTGAGGATGTTCTATATGTTGAAGGATTAAAGCACAACCTTCTTAGCATAAGTCAACTTTGCGATAGAGGGTTCAAGATCAAATTCAACAAAGAAGAATGCCTTATTATGGATGAGGCAACCAATGAGGTAAAACTCAAAGGTATAAGATCTAACAATATTTTTGTGATTACTCTAGATGATTTGTCTATGAAGGTACAATGTCTTATGGTAAACAACAATGACGCTTGGTTATGGCATAAGAGGATTGCTCACATTCACATGGAGCACTTGAACAAATTGGTTAAGCATGACTTAGTTATTGGTCTACCAAAGATGAAGTTCATCAAAGACAAATTATGTAGTGCATGCCAAAAGGGCAAACAGACCAAATCAACTTTCAAACCAAAGAATGTGGTTTCAACAACAAGACCACTTCAATTGTTGCACATGGATCTTTTTGGTCCATCTAGAACAAGAAGCTTCGGAGGTAACATTTATGCATTAGTTATTGTAGATGATTTTTCCCGTTTCACTTGGACTTTGTTTTTAGTACACAAGAATGAAGCATTCAAGGCATTCAAGAGATATGCAAAACAAGTTCAAAATGAGAAGTCATCAAAGATAACATCAATCCGAAGTGATCACGGTGGAGAGTTCCAAAACAGTCTATTTGAAGAATTTTGTGAAGAAAATGGGATCTTCCACAATTTTTCAGCACCAAGAACTCCACAACAAAATGGAGTAGTTGAAAGGAAAAATAGGTCTTTGGTGGAACTTGCTAGAACCATGCTAAGTGACTCAAGTTTGCCTAAATATTTTTGGGCGGATGCGGTAAGCACGGCATGTTATGTAAGCAATCGCGTGATCATAAGACCTATACTAAAGAAAACTCCATATGAGATTTACAAAGGAAGAAAACCAAATATCTCTCACTTTCATATTTTCGGGTGCAAATGTTTTTTCCTTAACAACGACAAAGACAATCTCGGTAAGTTCGATGAAAAATCGGATGAAGGTATCTTTCTTGGTTACTCCCTTTCTAGCAAAGCTTTTAGAATTTACAATAAAAGAACTTTAACTATAGAAGAATCAATGCATGTTTCTTTTGATGAATCTAACACCTCCAAGGAGGAAGTTGCTATTTGTGATGATGATGATTCTATAGATTTATCTCATGAGATTTCCTGCGGAAGTTGCACCTTATAACTCATAGTGTTGCACTTTGTTTTAAGTTCATCATCAACAACAATGTTATGGTTCAAAAGCTTTACTAACTCATAGCTCATGGTGGTGATGAAGATGACAAAGAGTAAATATTTTGATGGTTTTGTTTCTCATTAAGTTTCACATTGAATTTTTAACCAAAATTAAAAGTCTTTATAAAATTTATTTATACATTGTTAGTTGTCAATTATATATTTAAATGATAGTGAAATAAAATGGACTTATGTTTCAAATCATCATCTGAACCATTGATATATCAAACCGGACAAATTGGTCAACATAAAATTTATTGTTTTAAAATCTTTAATATCTCAAACAAGACAAATTTATGAACGAAAAATTTATTGTTTTAATATATCACACTCACAAATACTTAATAATACAATTAATTAATAAAAGAGTTTACAATATAAAATATTATAAAACTTATGATTTATTATTGGATAAATTAACAATTACAATTCCACTCTATCTATTCTAAATATATTTTTTAAAACTTTTGTCTCTTCTCATACATATTTTAAAATTTCAATTGTAGGGTTAAATAAGGTGGTTTTCTTCCTGTTTCTATATCGCCCTCGATATATCCTCCTGTTTTTCTTCCTGCAAGCACATCCATTAAAGTGATTTTCCCCGCTCCACTTAATCCCATTAATGTTGTAAGTACACCAGGTGCAAAAACACCACTCACATTTGCCAAAACCTTCAACCTAGTTTCTGTTGCACCTTGTTGTCTTATAGCTTGAAAAAAAACAAGTTCATTTAGAAATAGTAAATGGAACAAAAACAATCAACGCTTTCTACTTTCTTTCATTCGTATTTTCACAAACTCCATTCACTTTTGACATATCAACGTAATAATTAACATTGTGGAATGCCATTGCCATCTTCATGCATCAACTTGACACCATATCATCTTCATGTTATTAACTTTAAGTGATATGCTGTCTAACGTGGTGTTTCATCTCAGCTTTCATTAAAGAAAATATATATTAAAAATTAAAAGTGTGGATAAAAACTTTAAGAGAATAGTTATTGGAAAAAAAGTTTATAGAAATTTAAATTATTTATAGGATGAAAAATATATTTAACCTTAATTGTTTTTTTAATATATTTTTAATTTTAATTTTATTTACAATTTATGATAACTATTATAATAAAAAATAAATTAATTCCCTCTAAGAGTAAATTTATATATATAAAAGTTATTATACATGCACGTAATTTTTTTTTTGTTTGGATTCAATTCTCGGAAATTAAAAAATGAAAGCACTTTCTTTTGAATTTGTAAAGCCTAAATTTAAACAGAAAAAAAAAACTTACAAAAATCATAACAAAATATATTACAGAAGCTAAAATTATACATAAGCATATATTGTTTGACAGAGCAAGTCTTCTATAATTACAAAACTTTAGACATAGTTTTTAGGCACGTTAAAAAACCAAAATTTAGAATGAGTTTATAATCTTTTTTGAAATAATTATAAATAAAGTTAATATTTTGTGATTGTGTCTAAATTATTTATATTTAATATTGTGACTGTGTAAAAATTAATTTCTCCGTCTTTAAATATAAGAGAGAAAAATAAAATCATATTTATTAAGAAAAATAAAAATATCATGATTTGATTTGTAGTTTTTTTTTATTTTAAATATAATAAAATGTAAAAATAATTTTAATGGATTGATAAGAGAATAAATTAAAAATACAGTTTGTATTTAATGTTATTTTAAAAAAAAAATGAAATTGAGTTTTTTTTTTAATATTTTGGTACGATAAAAATGTTTTTTTTTAATATTTTAGAAGGAGGGAGTATTTTGTTTCTCAACCTAGCCTCTATATACTCAAATATATGTTAAAATACATTATGCATAAAGTCTTTGTATTTTGTAGAGCAAATTGACAAACTATTTTAAGCATTCATAACAAATTATTTTTATAAGCAAGAGCAAATTAGATTAAATAAAAAAAAATATAGAAGGGGGTGTTCAAGCAAATTCCTTCTTGAAACTTCAATCTGTACCATAGATTAATATAAATTGTTTGAGTATATTATATGATAAAACAACAGAAAGGAAATGGTAAATTACAATTTAGAAACATTTATCTGCATAAAATCTTGGTTTTGCTTTTGTAATAAAAGCGAATGTACAACAGTTTACATTTCACAAGACAAAAAGAAGATTCTGGTTGCACTGTGATGCATTATAGCTTTTGAGTATAATAAAGTTGAGGATCCCATATAGATTTAGTATCCAGCAATGATTGGTGGAGGTGGTGAAGCATAGGAAGAACCAAAGTCAGGTGGGAGAATGACATCTTCGTATTCTGGAGGTGGTGCTTGAACAGGAGGAGGAGGTGACTGAGTTGGTGGAGGTGGAGAGTGGACAGGTGGTGGAGGTGAGAAAACTGGTGGGGGTGGGGAGTGGACCGGTGGAGGAGGAGAGTGAACTGGTGGTGGAGGTGAGTGAACTGGAGGTGGTGGGGAGTGAACTGGTGGAGGTGGAGACTTAACTGGTGGTGGTGGAGAATGGACTGGAGGAGGTGGAGAATGAACTGGAGGAGGTGGAGAGTGGACGGGTGGTGGTGGAGAGTGGACGGGAGGTGGTGGTGATTTTACCGGTGGAGGTGGGGAGTGGACGGGAGGTGGTGGAGAGTGGACGGGAGGAGGAGGAGAATGTACTGGTGGAGGTGGGGAGTGAACTGGAGGTGGTGGAGAGTGGACAGGAGGAGGAGGAGAATGTACTGGTGGAGGTGGGGAGTGGACAGGAGGAGGAGGAGAATGTACTGGCGGAGGTGGGGAGTGGACTGGCGGTGGTGGAGAGTGAACGGGTGGAGGAGGTGATTTGACGGGAGGTGGTGGTGAATGAACCGGAGGTGGTGGAGAATGAACCGGAGGTGGTGGAGAGTGAACCGGTGGAGGAGGTGAATGAACGGGGGGTGGTGGTGAATGAACGGGTGGAGGAGGTGAATGAACTGGAGGTGGTGGAGATTGAACTGGCGGTGGGGATCTTGTTCTTGTTTTGGGTGCTTCATTGTGAGGATCCTCTTCAGGTGGTGGTTCTGCTTTGGGTGTATGAGGGGTTGGTGTGGGTTCTGGTTCCGGCTTCTCTTTAGATGGGGTAGGGGTTGGCTTGGGCTCGGGAGTTGGTGTTGATTTAGACGGAGTTGGGGTTGGTTTAGGTTCCGGCTTTTCGGGAGTTGGTTTGGGTTCCGGCTTCTCACTCGGTGGTGATGGAGTTGGAGTTGGTTTGGGTTGTGGAATTGGTGTTGGAGTCTCACTTGGTGTAGAAGGTGAGGGTGAAGGCTTTGAAGGAGATGGTGTAGGTTGTGGCTCTGGCTTTGGAACTGAAGGTGATGGGTTCTCAGAAGGTGTTTCCTTTTGATCATTTCCATCACCATTACCACTACCATGACCACATTGTGCCTTGCTACAATCAACAGGCTTACTGGTAACCACATTACAATCATTTGCTTCCTTCTGTTTAGGCCTACCAGGTATACAATTATCCTCATCCTCCAACAAAACCTCTTTTCCTGGAGGCACACAACCTTCTTCTTCACCATTAAAATAATTATTAGAGAATGTAAAGTTTGCCAAACTAGGCAAAGTACACACACTCCTCGGAACAAAACCGGTTAGTTTATTATCTGCAATAGCCAAGATTTCCACTTTCTGCATTCCCTTCAAAGTCCTTGGCAACACACCAACCAACACATTTTCACTCACATCAAAAATGTATGCTGTTTCAAGATTTCCCACTTCAGACGGTAAACAACCGGTAAGGTTGTTGTTAGTTGCAACAAACTCATCCAATGTAGTTTTCATCTCACCGATGCTTGAAGGAATACAACCAGTGATCTCATTATTGGCAATAACAACAACCGATGCCGGGGAATTTCCCAGATTCTCTGGAATTGTATGTGTAAACCTATTGTCGTTTAAGAATATCGCGTCGAGTTTTTTATTAAAAAGCTCGCCCGGAATTTCTCCTTCAAAATTATTGAACCTAATATCAATAAATTTTACATCCGGAAGCGGAAGAAGAGGTTGAGGAAATTCTCCAACAAAACGGTTGTTACTAATATCAACCTCATGCAAAAGTACTAACTTGGAAAAACTTTTTGGAATAATCCCACAGAACCTGTTTGTGTTAATGTGAAAGAGAGCAAGATCTGTTAACAAACCAATCTCAGGAGGAATGTAGCCTGCAATGTCTGCATGATTAAGATCAATCCCAGCCACAACTTCGATTTTCGGATCATTAACAGAAGGTGCACAGAAAACTCCCTTGTAAGAACAAACATCAGCACCTACCCAGTTCTTGGTCACGCCTGTTGGATCAGAATAAATCGCTTTCTTCCATGCTTGAAGCGCTACATAAGCGCGTTTAAGATTGGGATTAGGAAAAGTGAATTCTGTTTTTACGGTTTCCGCGTAATTGTCAGGTAAATCGTCGTTTTCTTCTATGTGTAACAGTTGACGACGGGCGATAGAAAATGCTTCTTCATTGGAAATTGCGTGCGAGAATCTCGAAGAAAAGAGAAAGAATAAGAACAAGATAAAGCAGCCGGAGGCTTGCATTTTGTGACAATGCCACCAGTATACCTCCAAGGTTGCTTATAAAGAGGTAAGTAAATTAGAAATGGTAATAATTATTTTTGAGAGAGAAAGAAAACTTGTGTTTTAAGCCATTTACGAGAGGCTATGCAAATATTTCTGATTCCACGATGGGAAGAAGCTTTATACAAAAAGCTGGTGACATAAAATTAGAAGGTTTGTTCTTTGTCTCATATTCTCAACCCAGCGTTGTCATGTGTCTAATTTTAGAAGGTAGTTTCAACCATGGTTTTGTTAGGCTTAATTTGGCAAGTAAATGTTTCATTACCTAAATTTGCGATTCATGTAATGCATATTAGAGGTTAATATCTAAGAGGAAAATAAACCTATGATTATTTGCATGTAGTTTTGATTTTCTAAATTTGGAAGAGTGTAACAAACACTTATATTTTCCTATTTGCTCTCACTGGTTTGCTTGTTTTTCTATATATAACTTAATTTTATACGAGTGACAAGTTTCAGAAACTATTTTGGTCCTTTAATTACTAGTAGTTTAATGATATAAATTTGATAACCATTTAACCAAGATTAAAAATGTCTTATTATTACGATCTTTAAAATAGGAAGAAAAGTTTAGTTTGCATGGAAGTTCAACAAACACGTCAATAAATTTCAAATATACGTTGTACCAAAACAAAACAAAAGTCAAATATACAATGTATGTTTCAAACTAATTGTCATTCGAAAAATTTAAGAAAGGAATACTTATTTCACATAATAATTTTACTAAAATAATCATATTTGTTAATAAATATATGCTTGATAATATTTTTAAAAAATGGAAAGTCACGATAAAAACTATATCTGAGTCTATAAAAATTGTGCGATAAAAAATCCAATAAAAATTAAAGTGGCACGAATTGATCTGTGCTATGTTAACAAGTGGAATATGAGACCACTTTCTTCTTGATAAGAAAACGCAGGTAAAAAATTTGTTTAAATGAAATTAATGAAAATTATCAATTCAACTTTTACAAGTGGGATGATAAGTTATAAATTTAAGTTGGTGTAACAAAATTTGTGAAAATAGTCAAACTCTTTTTTTAACTAACTAAAATGTACATAAAATATAAATAAAATAAAAATTAAGTTAATTTAAAATTTAACATCCTCAAACTAGAGTGCATATTAATGATTCCAAATTTAAAAACAATAGCGCATTACATATCCTCCTTTAGTGAATATATCAGCAACTTGATTGATTGAATCAATAGACTTTAAATGAATAGTACATTAGACTTTGTTACGAATTAAATGATAATATATTTCGATGTGTTTTGTTCTATCATAGAATATTAGGTTGATAGTAAAGTATATTGCACTTTGGCTGTCACTAAAGAGGCAGACTGGTTAGGGATGAAGGATGAAGAAGTTCTTCATGAGGTATAAAAGCAATTGAGCTTCACAAGATATATTTGAGAAGTTGGGTACTCTGCCTCTAAAGAGGATCTAGAAACAACTACTTATTTTTTTACTTTTTCAATTAACGATGTAGATGCCAAAATAGAAACAAAAACATCTATTTGATCTTGTTAGTGCAAAGGGTTGAAGATGATGATAGAAGAAGAGAGAAAATAGATTTGTACCCAACTTTCAATGACGAAGGAAAATCAAGGAAATTCAGTTACACTCTCTCTATTACAAAGTGATTTTTTTTGTTACAACTGAAACTTGAGTTTAGTATTTATACTGCTAGAAGCAACTAAATGAAACTCTAATTAATATTGAAATGCAAATGCCGAAATTAAATGTGTTGAATTTGAATTACACTTCAATACTATCCCTTAGTTCACATTTAAGACTAAAGTCAACAACACCTATTTCATCCCTCAAGTGGACGAAGTGTTCATTTTTGATAGTTTTAGTCAGAATATTTGCAAGTTGTTTCTAAGTGCTATAGTGAACAAGTTCAAACATTCCATTATTAACCTGATTGTGAAAAAAATAGAACCTTGTGTCAATGTGCTTGTTTCTTATAGGCCCAGATACCGATTTTCTTCCCCCTCGCCACAATCTTGATGAATTACTTCCTCATGGAACTAGAGCTCATCTCATCTCCGCCTCTATATCACATGCCATCTTCATGATTTGGGAGCGAAGACGTGTGAACTCGCAGATGAAGTTCAGATCGAAGCCCACCCAAAAAATAACCTAGATATTGTTCCTCCGACAACCTCCCTACCTAAAAAGAGAGGAATTTGAATTTGATGATGTACTCCTCCAATGTCCTTGATTGCATCAAGTCTTTCAGATCCTTATAGGGATTATCACTCTTTTGTCCATTGTACCTATTGATCAGCGCATCCTTTAACTTTCTCTAAGTGAGATCGTCCTCTGTCTCTCTCTACATATTGAACCAATGTATGGTTGAACCCTTCATACTTAACTTAACAAGGTTGACCATAGAAACTCGAAATAGGTTTTAGCCCTGGTGATCCATCCAACAAGATTGTTTTCGTCGAATTTCGGTAACTTCGCCTTCTTGACAGCCATTTTGTATTCGGATGTGGTGTCCTCAGTGCAAGAAGACTTATCTTGCTTCTTATCACCTTTATAACTCTTCAATTTCTCAAGCTTTGCCATCATGGATTGACGAAAATTCTCCAAAGACTTCATCGGTGTTTCCCCATTGTCACCATCTTTGTCTCCACAACTTCCATTATGTAACTCATCTTCGGTGGCATGGACCAATTACACTGGCTCACTCTCTTTAGATTCGATAGGATGGATCAATGATAGAATCAAGAAGAGATTTTATGAAATATAGAATATTATTGATGAAAAAATGAACCCTAAATTAGAGGGAGAACCCCTCTTAACAAATTCAATAGTATTTCTTGCGTACCCTCCTTGCCCCCTACGAGAATATTCTATAGGGACATGTCATAACCAACTCGCATTCTCTCATATTGGGTGTTTGTTAGAAAAAGACTTTGAAATTACAATAGGGTCCCTATCACTACTGTTGATGGAGAACTGGGCATTCTGCAGTGCAGGGAGAATTGGATGAACAACTTAAAAAGGAAAGCATGTTGAAAGATGAATTTGGATAAGTCTTAATTTGTTTTCAGCTTTTCAATTGTATGCTCCTTTTGGATTTTAAACTTCTTGGCATTTATATATATTATCATTCATCACGGTGAAAACACGGTGAGTGCATTGCAACACTTGAATATATATAAGATTGAAGATCTTCCACATACATCTAGTGTTATTTAATATTTACACTTTCTTTCATATTATGGCTTCAATTTTGATAGTAAAGTCAAATTTTTATAAACTGCTGATACTATTCTCCTTTTGTCTTGGGATGACACTTTCACTGTATGCTTGTCACAAATTGTATAGCAATCTTGAATGATCAGCCTAAATTGCAGCCTGTATTCTTGTATGTCTTAATTTTTCAGAAAGTTTCAATTTTTTCAGAATATTTTTTGGGAGCTATCTCCTTATAAGAATAAATAGCTGCCAAACTTTTCTTTAAAGAGAGAAATAGATACAAATATTTCAAATGGCGAAATCATGTAAAACTTAAATGTCCTAAAAAAATATTTGTAGGATAAAGAAGGAAATTGTCAGTAGTACTATGTAGAAAATTAATAAATGAGACTTTCAACAAGTCTTGAAGAGAATTTGATTAACTAAGAATCATTCCAAACACACGGGTCGGATTATAGCATATCATTTTCTGGGACAAAAATTTCTAAAGAATTGCAGCCAACATTCTACATCAAGAAAAATTAGTAATTGTGTTAAATAAGACCAAAATATTGAAAAACTGCAATTGATAAATAATGAAACTTAAGGAAACTGCATGGCTGCTGCCAAAAGAAGTATACATTGGAGCACAGCTCTAGTCAGAAAATAGTTATGTAGGATTTAATCATTAGGTAACAATCTTCTCATACTGAAGGTCTCTGACATGCAGAAAATAGTTGCCAACTTATAAAGGCCATCACCAGGGATGTGAAGAGCTCAAAACCTACAACTTTGGGAAGATGCCACCCCAATCCACGTCTCAAGTAGCTGCAGAAGACACAGTTTAGATAAGACTACAGTAAATGGCACATAAAAATCCATGTTATGGTTTTCAAAATAATCACTACCAAGCAACATGTCTAATAGACCAGTGCATGTATTCAAAACAACAGGCCTTTTTATCATGATAGAATATTTATGCCATTTTGGCAGGGATATATGAGAAGGTAAATGATACTCTCACAGTTTCTAATTATAAGCAAAAATGGGGCAAAGAAAGATGATGCATTTGACAGCAATAGTCAGGGAGGTAGAGGTTGGCATTTTCAATTGAATTTGAAGGTTTTATGTTTGGTTTAGATTCAAAATATTGATTTTAAAGATAAAATACTGTTAAAATTAAAATGACAACAGTGCATTTTCACGTCACCGTCATAATAAGTAAGTGTGGTGAGTTAGTTGTTAAAGACCTTGTGATAGATGGCATGGTAGCTACAATCACAGCACATAAGTATATAATAGGAATGAGGGTCTTGGGTTTATTCTTTCGGAGCCACATCAAAGATCCAAGTGCAGCGAGGGATATGCTCAAAACCTGTACAAATACAAGTGCAAAAACATTTAAGATTATAGATAATAATACATATAAGACAAACCGCAAGCAAATTGTTATTTGTTCAGTGCTTTCACCCATACCAGAAAACATTGACAAACTTCTGTATTATTTCAATTAATGTTGAATTATAAAAAGATCCAAACTCTAGAAGAATATTAGAGACAAAACTATTCAGTTTGACTTAAAGACTGACTGACTTGGCAGTCACAAAACGTTATCTGAGAGAGAAAAGGGACTTTTAACAACATACCAAATTTGCATTAGCCTCTAGACCCTGTAAAATGTACTCCCAGGTAAATTCTAATCCTCTAGCACCAACCCAAAGAGGAGCCAACCTATGCAGTACAGAATCAGCAAACGCCCAGCCTACCAAAACAAATGTGGCACCAACAAATGAAGATCATAGAAGCAGATTAGCACAAGAAACACAGGAGGCTGATCTAGGAAAGACAATTTTACTTCTAAAATACATAGATTAAAAATTAATTTTCGTTTAAAATGAAAGTGTGTCATTTCCATACCTAGTCCAACTGCTTGAAATTTATGATTTTGAGAGATATTTCTGTGAGTCAATTGGGTTAAGGCAAAATAAAGCCCAGCAACATCAATAAATCCTATTAAGGCCTTCAATATTTCCTGAAGAATAAAGCCATTTGTTATTATTCAGGATAGCAGGCATTATAAAAATTAGATTTCTATAAGAATATATGAAAATCAACTCCTAAAAGCAGATGAAGACCATTGTAATTCCGCAAAATGTGAGCAAAACAACATATGAAATGTCATGAACCAACTACCCGAATGCTTAAGCTTTTACGTGAAAGGACACTGATAATTAATATACTTCGTATCAAATGTGTAGGCTTGCACAAGAGCCCTTTGGGCTTTATGCATGGATAATATCACATGACGGCCTACTTATGTTGAAATTTAGGTTTTTATCAAAATAAATGAAAACGGAAAGGATCAAATGCTAGAGTCTACACCACTTCGTTGCACAAGTTCTAATACGTTAATATTATAAACAACATATATGAAAAGTGTAAGCTTTTAGATGAAGACATAATAGCAATTTTATGTTAAATCTCTGAGATAAAGAAAAGATGGCACTGGTAGAGATACTGCAAACTCTTCAAGGGTTTTGCTTCTTCCCTTCCTGTGGTCGCAAATCCTTACTTGATGACTGGCCACATTCCCTCTCTCCCTATCCCTGCTTTGAAGTTTGAACTATTATCTCTAGCAGGAAATATATATCTTCCTCATTCCTCTAACCCCAGCTGCCAGATATTCACCACAAGGCCACAAGTATTCTCTTGAATCTCACCTCTTCAGCCCACTGCCTGTCATATCATTTATCGTCGCAGAGGATCTAATCGTCGAGGGTGTTTATCAATGCCATAGACTCCCTTTAGATTCAATTATAAGCAAAAATACTTACTCTCGCACTAATTATGCATTGGTAGAGATACTGCAGACTCTTCAAGTAGTTAGGCCCCTCTGTGTGGCGGAAAAATAGACACGAAATGGTCATTTCTATCTGAGCTTACATAAACAAGAATCCCATTCTACAGCTTCATTGGCTAAAAAGGTTTTGTTTATTGTTTCTTCTATCAAGTAATGCGCAATTCGCAACAGACCATAACACAAATTATATCAGTTTCACTATCCCTACACCTTATATTTTAGGATAAAACTATGAATTAAACAATAATTAACACAATTCAGAAAAATAATACTAGTACAAATTACATACCTGATATGGATCAAAGCTATCACTCTCAGATACCTTGAGAAAAGTAGCTAAACAAATAAGCTGCCAGAAAAATCAGAGAAAACAACAGTTAATTAGGTTTTGAGATGTAACAAAAGAGTTGAAAAAATTGAGTGTAATTAGCAACCTTTACTAACGCAGTTGCGAGATAAACAACCGCGGCTTTGACGGAAGTTCCGAGTGTATCATACTCAGATCTGCATAAACAATCGAAAATTGAAAATTGAAAGATGAATTGTCGAAGCAATTGAAGAATAGATCTGGATTATTGAGAATGAAAAGCTTACAGGGGTGTGGCGGAGTAGTAGACGGCGTGGGGGCCGAAGGTGAGAATCGCGCAGTTGAAGAAGTGAAACACCGTCATCTGAATCTTTCTCTTTCTTGTTTTCAAAATGTCACGGCGATAAACACAACAATACGCTCACTTTCACTTCACCTTCCCATTCCCAACTCAAATCACTCTTATAATATTTTTCTTCTTCACTATTGTATTTTTACACACACTTTTTTATTTACAAAAAGATATATAGTTTTTTAATTAACAAATATGGAAATTTTTTTAGCAATAATCAAATATTAAAAAATATATATATAAATAATCATGTTTCAAAAAAAAATTACGTAAATAATCATGTTTCAGAAAAATTCACAATTGAGGACTCAAGTGAGATGGCGCATGCACTTACCTTTTTGTCTTATGCGTCATCTCACTTGGCGCATGCACTTTGTTTTAGCCAAGTGACATGAATTAGAGATTAGTTGAATGATCACCTTAAAACTTGCATTTGAAAACTCATTAAAAGATTGATAGAATCAAAGTCCCTCAACAACAAGTTTCATTTACTTTTTGTCAAGTATATCATTCATTTCAAAATCTCAAGGCAACAATAAATTATCAATGATGTTTAAATCATCTAATTTGATCAAAATTGATGAAAATTCATTAGATGATTGGTAGGACCAAAGCCTCCTAACAATGAATCTCAAGGTTATTGGATCAAAGGGTTCAAATTAACATACATGGGCTTAAAAACATGGGTTTGGACCACGAATGATCATTTTTCTTAAATCGGGACAAAATTTAGCGATATGTTAAGTAATAGTAAGTGTACTTATATAGAAGTCGCACATGTTTTGAGGTTGATCAATAGCAATCTATGTACCATATGTTTTGAGAAATGATATGGAAATCATCTCCAATAACATTTAGTACAATAAGAAGAGGATAACATGAAGAGGGATGGGGATGTGGTAAGAATTAAACCACATTTGAATCAAAAATTTAATCAAATTATTATTAAAATCATTCATCCATTTTTTGTGGAGTTAAATTCAACATCATGGATCCAATGATGTTAATAAAGTTCGTGATCAAAATCTCATAGTCCAATATCAACCAAAATATATACAAGATAAAATATATTTTAAAAAATAATGATTTTTTTATTAAAAAAAAGGTTTAAAAATGGGAATAGAAGTAGGAAATAGCAACTACATTCAAAATATCTAAGAAAAACCAAACAAGGCCATAGAAAAATCAGAAATAAGCTCAAATATTTATATAAAAAATTTTGGTCATTTTTGAAAATCATAAACTATTTTTAAAATTAAATGAAATAGGCAAAACAAACCAAAAATTGTGAAAAATAGTAAAGTCAGAAATAAAAATAAAATAAGGTCACCAATATTTGTCAAAAGGTCATTGGATCCTTCCATATTTTTTTTCAGAATTTAAAAATTAAGAAAATATTTTTAAACATTTAAAACAATTCAAATAAAGTGAAAAATTATAAAAAATATCAGAACACAAAATAAAATTGTGAAAAAATAATAATCAGAGAGAGAAAAATCAAAAGTATTTTTTAGATTTTTTGAAGTTAAAATGAAATTTCTATGATTTTTTGAAGTTTAGAACAATTTAAATATAAAAATCAGAAATAAAAATAAAGTCAAAAAAATGTGGACCAATGGATGAGAGTCAAAACGTGTTAGTAAGTTAATCCAATAGATCACACGCACTGTGCATATCATGGTCTTTAATGAATAAAGTATAGGATCATTTATTTAAATCAGATTTAAAATATGGGTGGCACGCCTTCATTGGTTGATAGATGACACGTTGGTCATCTTCAACCTCCAACCAACGAATCTGCAGATTCCATAAACTGTAAAATTAGAACATGAGATCGGTACCATTCGCTTCGTCTCTTCAAGACGATTCCAATGGTACCTTCACGAAAAACTTATATAAACTATAGCTCAATTGTTTTTGAAAAGAAGTTCTGAAAAGGGATTTGAAATTTCGTGGCCAAAACGTACTTCCAGTTGAAAACAAGTGTTGCGACTAGAATCAGGATGATGAGAGCTTCATAACAGTATCAAAATTTGAGAGAATTGATGAAGGAATCTACCTATTAAAGTTAAGTTGCAGAGCTCTGAAACTGGACTTGACTTGTACGATTTAGGAAGTCTTAAAGCTTGATTTTTCTTCTGTTAGCTTCAGTGAGGTTCAAGGAAGGTGAATTGACAAAGAAAAATGATTGAGAAAGGCTGTAAGAGCAAATTCGAATTTGCAGAAAATTGAGTTCAAGAGGAAGTTTGCCAGGGTGATTATGGCTCTCTAAGCTTGAGAAAATTAATAAGGTATGATCCTCTATTTATAAGGAAGCTGATTGAATGCTTAAGCGTGTGAAATGATGAAGTTTGGAGAAAAAACATGTGAAGTTGCAAACAAGAAAAGTGTGACTTCTAATTTGATCAAAACTCACCCAAACCTTGTGTTTTAATATGCTAATTACTTCTGGAGGTTCACTAAACATGTTTGGAAGCAAAAGTGTGCAGAAAAAATGTGTTTAGAAGCTAAATCAAAGATTTCAAATTCTGATTTTTAAAGAAACTTCAGTTTTAACTTGTCAAGTTCAAATCAATGGCATTCTCAGCTCAAGGAGTCTTAGGATATGATTCTTGAAGCTTTAGAAAGATGATATCACAAGCTTTATAATATGCAAAGAATGGAATCAAATGTATGCTTGAGCTGAAAATTGTGATGAGTCAAAGTTGAGAAAAAGAGGTTGACTTTTGTACTTAGAAAAATTCTAAGTTTTTTCTTCAAAAATGACTTATAATATCTTACATCCAAACATGGCATTCCATTTGAAATTTTCTCTTGACCAAAAAATATGGCATGAAGTAGATCTATTGAATGACATTTTGAGACTTGAACCATTTAAAATCTCCAAAAAATGAGAAAGTTATGACTTGTTGAAATTGACAAAAATTCATAAAATGACCTATAATCTTTTTCATACTTAGGGCATCTTCCATTTATTTTCATACTTTGCACTTAAAATAAAGGTTAAATTTCACATCTTTAAGATCAATATGGAAAAATAATGGGATCAAGGTGATAAAAATTGACCAAGTTATGATCTTTTGAAGTCATGTATATGAATTCGATGGTTTGTTTAGAGGACTTGTAATCTTTCTCCATCATTAGGTATCTTCCTCACAAAATTTCCTTGAAAATTTTGAAGTGATTTGTTAATATCCCTTTTAAGGTAAGGATGTATTTTGAATCACCCAAAAATACCAAAATATGATCAAGTTATACCCCTTTGAAGTTCAAAACCCTAGCTCCTAGAGTAACAAAATGCTTTGGGAAACCTTTGCAATTTGGACAATCTTTCTTGTACAAATACTTTTGTCATGTTAATAGAAGTTGTTGAGAATGATAAGGAACCACCATAGAAACTAAAACTACTTCCAAATCTTAAGAAATGAGAGAGATATGCACTTGTGATCAATGAAACCAAAGACTTGTCCAACCAGGTAAAACTTCTTCAATCAACCCTTGTACCTTTGAACTATTTTTGACAACTTGAGGCATGATGAATCACAATAGACTTTGTCATAATATTATTTCAAAATATCTTCAATAATGAAGCTTGAATCTTAATGAATTTTTGTTGAAGAAGGCATGGAAATAAACTCATGAACCTATGGATTAACCTGATGGAATGTATTGTGCTTTCACCTATGGTACCAACAATTAGAGCAAATGTTCATTGTACTTATTAGTTAAAAGTTAATCAATACAAAATATAGATGATCACAATATACAAGTCAATGTTCTTGGTGATTCCCCGTGAGAAAATCTAAATATAAGGAGAAGAACCAAACTCTAGTGTGTGCGATCTTGTTGCATTGTGATGGTATGAGATGATAGATGAATCTTAGGGGAAAAAATTGGGGTACAACAGCAAGCTAGCATCAATAAACAAAAAGTTCATAGATCGTGCGCTCAACATAAGCATCAAAGTATAGACAATTTGAAAATGAATCACATGCAAAATATGCGTCGGATACATCATAATAACAAACAGTACACCTGCATAAAAATTCACATCCAGACAAAAACACAAACAGTGTATATATTTCATAGCATGATAAACAAAATCAATCACGTCAGAAGCGAACTCGAACCCACAAAGAAAATGGAATAACAATGTTTTTCGGTCGAATAATCAACACATTAATTAAGCGATCGAAAGCTCTCTTGAAATTCCTTGAACAAGTCAACAAACATGTTAGAAATAACAGGGAAACAAAATCAGAATCCAGTATCTGCATCACAAGTTAAGTCAAGACTAAAATGTGAAGAAAAGCAATACAAATAAGCAATCGACCATCGATATTAAAAACCAGGCACTAAATTATTAACACATGCAAGTGTGCGAAAAGTCGGAATAAAATTGATCCAAAACAGCACCAATAACCATCAAACGTACCAACAAGCTTAAATAAGCATCAACCGTGAATTAAATCACCATGCAAGCACCACTTACCATTTTCGGGCAGCATTGTTGTCAATACATGAACCGCGCAAAATATCAATCTGAAATCGACAGAACTTGACATAAATGTCAACCAAGTATCAAAACAAAGTCTCTTGAGCATTAACCATCAATGAAATATGCCTTACACTCAACTTACCGAAGCCGGGCAACATTGCACCGTATCACAAAATCAATCGAAAAATCATATCGAAAATGATTAAACTCAACTTCAATGGTACATAAACGCACAAACATGCATGAATAAGCATCGACCAACTTTTGGAAAGCGGTTTGCAAGGTATTTGTAGTTTTCGGGCATTGATGCATACATGTATTGGTATCGAATAAAAATGAGTTTAAAAACTCATAAACGAATACAAAAGCATTTACCGATTCATGTATCGTTGCTAAGAAAATACAAACGCTTTGTAACGATCAAATCTGCATTCAAGAAATGGTTCCAAGCCACAAACAACACAATTCAAGTGTTAATGCAATTTATCAGATTTGAGGTTTTAACATCGGAAAAGTGAATTTATCAACAAATCGATTCGGAAATTGCACCAACTTATGAAAACACAATTAAATCTCATCAAAACTCAATAATCAACATGTGGATCTAGAATTCGGTATTCAAAAATCAACATTAATTTACCGTTAAAATCAAGATCTGACCAATTGAAATATTATTCAACCAATTCCACATCTCAACATCATTGAAAAATTCAAGAACAAATAATCCTCAATTCAATATTCAAGAATTCAACTTATGTTAATCAATTAAGTTCAAATCAACACAATTTACAAAAATCAATTATGAAAATAAGCACTTAAACAAGCAAAGATCAAGAAATTACCGAAGCAAAAGTGAATTGAAGAGGATATAGGAGTTGTTGGTTGGAAAATTGCAATCGGAAGGGGGTATGTCACTGGAACAGTCGTGAACGGGGGGGAGGAAGTCACGAGGACTGGACGATCGGTGGCGGGGATTGCACGGTGCGTCTGAGAGCGAGAGTGAGCGCGAGATGAAGGTTTGCCGACAGAGGAATTCGCACGGTAGGAGAGGGAGTGCGCCGGAGGATACGATAGCTGGAGTTAGAGAAAGGCGGCTGTAGGAGGATGCTTGCGGAAAATGAGAGGAGGGAGATGAAGATTTCAAGTTTTGTTGATTTTGTTATTGATGAAAGTTGAGAGAATTGAGAGAAAATGTGAGTTTGATTTGTGAGATTGGAAATTATGAGTGTAATTGTGTTTAAAATTTGAATTTCAAATATTTATAGCATTGGCTCCAAATCCTTGTTTGGCTTGACAAATTTGATTTTTCCGCTTATTTCATGAACAGTCGACATCAAACCCACACGCTCATGACACACGGTGCAGAATCATGACACGCGACCTATAAAAATGTTGATGACGAAATTTAGGTTGCGGTGCCGAAAGAATCACTCTGATACGATAAAAATTGAGCAAGTTATGATGCTCTGAACAACGAGAAATTGGTGTAAAAATTCATAGTGCAGATTTTTCCAGCTTATTTTGTGTACGGCTTGCGAATAAACCACAAGCTCATGACTTTCGGTGCAGAATTCTGACGTACAACCTGAAACAAAATCATTGGCGACAAAATTTATAACATTGTTCCAAAAGAATCACTTTGATACGATAAGAATTGAGCAAGTTACGATTTTCGAATTGCGAGAAATAGTGAACTTATTTTGTTGTCTTGAAATTTTCAGCTTATTTTCATGCGCACTTTGGGAAGCAATTCACAAACTGAAGCCTTCGAAGCACAATCTGAACTTGGAACCTAAAGCAAAGTTGTAGCTCATAAAATTTGTGATCTCAAGCTTCAAGAATTGTCCCAATATGATAAAAACAGATAGAGTTATGATTTTTACAATATCGAGAAATAATCTAGTAGAAAACCATTTCAGGGTTCAATTTTCTCTGGTAATTTGCATTTTTGGAGATCTTCTGCAAATAAATAACTTCTGACTCAAACATATGAATCGAAGATAAAATCAAGACGAGTTTTTCGTCTAAAGAACCATCCAAAAACATCAAACCGGGTGAAATTTATGAATTTTTAAACATTAGAAAAACAACGGTTCAACACACTATTTTCACGGTATTTTCACTGTACATTTTCAGAGTACTTGCACATTCGAAGATCTTCCTCAATGAATTGGCTTCCGAGCCGAACATGAAGATTGGAGGAAACAACAATATGGTTCAAATGCTCTAAGAACCAATCAAATGTGATTTTCTCGTCAGAAGTTACGAGTTTTTAAGCATCTAGAAACCAGTGAACCAGCAAATCCATTGTATAACGCATTTTAGGTATTTGGCGCTTTAGAAAATCTTCCTCACAAAATTAACCTTTGATCTGAAGAGATGAATTGGAGAAGACCTCAATAAGGTTATAAAGAATGAAGAACCATTCCCACACCATTTTCTGATCTCAAGTTATGAATTTTTGAGCTTGCACCGCAAGATATTGAATTTTTGTCTGCTTTGTTTCAAATCAAATGAAACACTTGGCTTTCTGCACAATTCAAAGTGTGTTGGAACACATAAGAGCTTGACACAATGATGACTTGATTATTTGTTGATTGAATAGCTTGGAACACATGTGGAGTACATTTACAATATGGAAAAAAAAACTGAGTTCTGCTTCACAATGTTGCTTAACAAAATAGTCGTCTTTCGCAGCTCTTTTCAAAGAAAAAAATCTTGATTCCATGAGTAAAGAACCTATGCCATGTATGTATGCATTGATGATGATGAATTATAATCCAATTAGTGTTAAAATTAAGAGGCCAAATTTTGGGGTACAACAGTACACATCATAACTTTTTTCGTAAACAATTTTCGATTTCAAAACTTGCATGAGCATTGCATTAGAATTACTTTTCAAAAATGAATAATTTTGCTTGCAAATCAATACTTAGCATTAAGGAAATATCAAGAATGATATGATTAAAGGATAATTATTTCAAGATGCTCCTAACTAGGGACAAAGCACCTAGGGATCCTACCACTTCAGAGGAACAATTCCTTTTGATCAGAGGCATATAATCGGACCAAGGGAAAATCATTCCAAGAATTGGTCAACCTGGGTCACATTTCCAAATTCCAGTTAATCAAGGGCATATTTTTCAAGATTCAGATACTAAGGGAAGTCCATATCAAGGTCATATCATAACACGACTAAATATAGGTTCCTTCTCAGAACACTCCTCCGGGGCCTAATAATCAGGGGCAAACCATTTGTGACTCAAATAATGGGGTAGTCCATATCAAGTTTATATCGCAAAATGGTGGGACCCAAGTTCCTTTTTAGACCACTCTTACAGACCCTAATGGTCAAGGACAGCCTTTTCAAGATTAAATATAGGGACATACCGCTGCAAGGCTCGACCAAAAGAAACCGCTTCAGAAAATATGGTTCATCAAGTGAAAATCATTCCAATAGCCGATTATCATACTAGGGAAGGCCACCTCAAAAGCATAGTGAAGCCAACCATTCCAAGAGTGAGTTAATCAGGGGCATGGTGCTTCAAAGTTTAAAAACAGTAGGGCCACCCATCTCAAATGCATTGTATAGCCAAACTGCTTTAAAACTCATATTGAGGAAAATCTTTTCAAAGACCCAACAAAATAGAGCAGGACAAACCACAGAGGGACGAGTCCTCTTCATACTTTCTAAATGCTCAAGCAAACCCTCTTGTACATCAGCGGTCATTGAGTTTGAAACGAGTATTGGGAAGTCATGTGGGCATAACACCCTACCATCTTTTGACAAGCACCCTTGTTACATAAGCATCATCTCTAAGCTTTAACCGTCCATAACCTACCATAGGGGCATCAGTTGAAAGAATTATAATCATTACATAAATCATTGTCATGTATTCATTAGGTCGCTTCGCTCTAGCATCATGTCATTCAGATCATCTAACATGTTCCCATATCATGAATATAACATCTTTTGGCACCTCACAAAAGCTCAACACCTCTCGGAGCATATCAAGAGCCCAACCTAGATCACCATCTCATAAAGCCCAACTTCTCTTGGCACCCAACAACTACAGTCCAAAGCCCATCCTTTCTTGGAACCCAACACCTACCCTCAGTGTCCAGTTCTCATCTGACCATTTCTAATACTCATCATCTACTAATACTCGTCCGAAACTTTATACATGCATTACCGAGCTTAAACCTTAAAAAAGGGGAAAACTGAGTCCATCCTAATATGCTCACTTTGAAAAATCAACCACCCATTGGTATCCATTATCCAAAATTCACAAAACTCGCAAAAACCTCGCATCCATGCATCATGTCACGCGTAGCATATCCACGAATGTGGAGCATTACGACATACAAATTCCAAAGATGCATTCATAGCAAAACATGCATTCATAGCAAAACATGCATACATGGCATAACATAAGGGTCAGAATTCCTCGAAAAATCCAAAATCAATCCCCATCTAACTCGGTGACATCTCTCTGACTAGGCTTATCCCATTGCTACCATTCATCCTAGTGAGTCTGTCATATAAACATTCCCCACTGAACCAAGTTACAATCTCCAAGCAAGCCTATTTCAGCAAGTAGGATCGTTAACTTTCCCCAGTAGACTTCCTCACAAAGTATCATTTTGCAGCGTGCTCCCTAGCAACCATTCCCCCCGAGGAATTCTTCTAAGAACCTTCTCCATCATAGGATCGTTAGGAAGACCAACAACATTTCAAACGTAAGCAGCCTTACGTATCAAGCATGAGCAACCTCACTGTCTCTTCCATAATTCAATCGAAGGCAACCCTACGATCATGAGCAGACTCGTGCATTAATAAACCATTCAAATGTAAGCAACCTTATGTATCCAATATGAGCAACCTCACACATCCATAATTCAAAATGTAAGCAGCCTTACGTGATTTTCAACCATTCAGACGTGAGCAGCCTCACACATCTCCAACCACATTTCAAAGGTGAGCAACCTTACGTATCAAGTGTTAGCAACCTCACATATCCATAATCAAGTCAATTGTAAGAAACCTTACAAGTGTGAGCAGCCTCACACATCTCTTCACCATTCAACTATAAGCAACCTTACATATCGAGCGTGAGCAACGTCATGTATCTACCAACTCGAGTGTAAGCAACTTTATGTATCAAGCGTAAACAGCCTTACGCATCCCTAGCAATAATTCAAGCAGAAGGAACCTTATGTATCGATCGTAAGTAGCCTTAAGCATTCCCATCAATAATTCAAACGTAAGGAGCCTTACGTATCTTCATTAATTATTCGATCGTAAGTAACCTTATGTATAGAGCGTAAGCAGTATTACGTACCCCATCAACTTTTTTCATGTTTAACTTATTAATCCCTTGGTTTAGGTAAACTTTATCCATTATGCCTTGTTAATACCTTGGTATATGCAATTTCTTTCCATGTTGCATTGTTAATCCCTTGGTATAGGAAACTTCTTTTCATGTTTACCTTGTTAATCTATTGGTTTAGGTAAATTTTATCCATTTTGCCTTGTTAATCTCTTGGTATAGGAAGTTTCTTTCCATGTTGCATTGTTAATTACTTGGTATAGACAACTAATTTTCATGTCTATCTTGTTAATCTCTTGGTTTAGGTAAACTTTATCCATTCTGCTTTGTTAATCCTTTGGTTTAGGCAGTTTATTTCCATGTTGCCTTGTTAATCTCTTAGTATAGGCAACTTATTTCATGTTTACCTTATTTATCCCTTGGTTTAGGTAAACTTCATCCATTATGACTTGTTAATCCCCTAGTTTAGGCAGTTTATTTCCATGTTACCTTGTTAATCGCTTGGTATGGGCAACTTATTTTCTATTTACCTTGTTAATCCCTTGGTTTATGTAAATGTTATCCACTCCTGCCTTGTTAATCCCTTGATTTAAGCAAACTATTTCCCACTTACCTTGTTAATCCTTTGGTTTAGGTAAACTCTATCTGGCGTGCCTTGTTAATCCCCTAGTTTAGGCACCTTTCACAATTTTCTGCTCTTGGTTAAGACACTACTCTTACAATTTCATTATCTGGTCCATCCAAAAATAGATCAATTATCTCTGGCCTTGTCCATAATCTTTCCAATCATCTCTGATTTGTCTAAAACATTTCATTCACTCTACGACACTTGTTCATTCAGTTCTCTTTGGCATCCTCACTACATCCAAGTAGGGGATCGATTTCATTCCAAGTCCTACCCAAGGATCATCAGGACAAAATCAAGATTTGAAGGCACAATGTTAACCTGTGGATGGGTGTCTTCCTGCATATCCTCAGTAAAGTTAGTCCTTCATACAAGTTACCTCCTTTTAGAAGGCAATTTGGGATTTTCCAATATTTAATTATCCTCCACCTCGAACATGTGAAGGTCTCGCCTTCTGCACTCTCGAGGCGAAGGATAATTAAATGGAGGCAACTATCATACCCTAAATTTGCTCACCCTTTATATATTTTTTAGTGCCAATTTATTTTGAATAAAAAAAAATAATATAATTGATAGTAGAACATGTATAAGACATACAAGTGAGATGTCATGAGTTTGAATCCCACTTTTCCCATATTTTTTCATATTTTTCTTTTATTTGTTTCTATTTATTTATTTATTCGTATTCTACCCAAAAAATTAAAATTTATATTTTTTATTTTCGTTTTTTACTTAAATCATTTTATGAATAATTATTTTTTATTTTATTTTATGTATTTTTAGTTAAAAAATAGTCAAAAAATCAAAAAAAATATAAAAGATAGTTTTTTTATTCAATTTTTTGGTCCGAGTCAATAACATTGAAGTTTCTTATTTGATTTTTTCTACTTTTAAAAAAAAAAATTTATGTTAATTTTGTTTTAATTTTGATTTTATTTTTATTATTTTCCTACAAACTAATATAAATAGGATCAATAATTTCTAACCTAAGGGGCCATTTTTTTATTCACAAATCAGCCACGTACATATACTAATTCTCACACATCCACTCTCATTCACAAAAATACCTTAACACATTATATAAACCATACTAACCCTCGTACACATTATACAAAGCCTTTTTTCACGCACAACCAAACTCCATAAACCTTCAAAATCACTATCACAAACCTTTAAAAACACCCTTCAATCCAAAACCATGTCATAACCAAGATCCACACAACAACAAGCCATGAAACTTTCATCATAAACACAATCCCACCATTCAAAAACCATTTTCAAACTTTAAAATCATACACATTAAACTTCAATCACCTTTGTTTTTCTTTAACTCTAGAACTCACATCCCAATCACAAACAATCTCACAGCTCTCATGTAATTCACTAACTACACACCATTAAAAATACCATTATCCCCAAATTCAATACCAACAACACGATTAGTAAACCTCTCAAGCCATTATCATTTTCATAGTTTGCAGAATTAAGAAATAACATAAACCAACCATGCATAAAAAAAAAAAATCTTAGGATGACATTACAACAGCAAATAAGAAAAAAAAGAATTAAAGTGGAGCACAAATCTAGATTCACCACAAGAAAATTGGCAGATTACGGCAGTTATTCTGGCAGGTTACGACAATTAAAATTGCCAATTTGCAATCTATAATGGTTGAAGTACCGTCACAAAAACATGTGTTCCCAAGCCACTTAGCAACGGTTGCCAAAACCGCCACCAAATGTCGTTCTAGTTCACTACAGGTTAGAACTTACCTAAATTCAAACTGGCGACGGTTAAATATTGTCGTTAATATTCTTTTGATTTTTGTTTTCATTGTTGATTGCAACAGTTTAAAAATGTGATATCCTGACAGTTCAAACCGTCGTAATCTAATTTATAAATTTTAAATTTAATCATTTGGTAACTGTTTAAAGCGCACTAATTATTTAATTTTTACATTTAGCAATAGTTTAAACCATTATTATTTTTATCTATTGTATTATTTTTTATAATATATTTATTCATTTTAAATTATTATCTACTAAAATATTTTTAAATATAGTATTATTCTTTTAATATTATTTTTTTCTTTACAAAACTCAGAATGAACAAAAAAAAGGCTAGTAACAACACAACACAACCAATGTTTTTAAACCTAAACAGATAGAAGTTGATTCAAACACGGTTAAATTGATTGTAAGTTTCATAGCTCTAGAAGAATTACTTCTCTAAGATGCTAAATAACTAGCCCTGCCATAATGATAGGAAGTTTCTGCAGGAATTGAAGAAGTCATTTCAGGACTGTATGGACTCTGATCCTAAACTAAACTGATAAAGAAACTCAAGGAGTCACTAGAAAAGCAAAGGTTTCTCTATTAAACACTTCACATGTTTTTATTACTTCCCGATATTAAACACTTCACATTGTTCTTAGAAGGACGAATAATAATTTATTAATAAACAAAGATAACAATATCCTTCCCCACCTCATTTGCGTAAACTACATATAAAAATCATACGAGACTAATTGGAAACCATGCTTTCACTTTCTTTCACAAAACCATCCCCTGTCCAATCTTTATCAGACTGAAATCCTTTCTTTATTGCTTTCCTTTGCTTAATTGCTTCTTGCGGCCTTTTCACCAAGTCAGTGTGTGTAGTAAAATACTCGAGAGATGCTCTGTAATTTTTATTCAAAAATTAATAACAGAGATTATAACTTAACATGCTTATTTTTAGTGTATGTATGAGGAAATTGTGAAACTATACCCTATGAAATCTTCTATTGATTTGAAATTGTTTTTTCATGAAGTCTTTAAGCTCAATAAAAAGCTTATTCACAAGACCATAGCCATGCACCAAAACGCCGGTGCACACCTGTCTAACTTTGTGAAGTGACACTAGGTAATTATTGAGAACTTACAAAATAAAACTCTAATAGAACAGGCTTGAAGCAAGACCCAACTTCAAAGATACTGTCACCATGCTGCATATAGAAAGTTGCATCCAATATCTGCATAGTCAAAAAGTTGAATCTTGCATAAGCCAAACTTCAAAGACATTGTCACCATAATTTAGAATGTGTGCAGTCATCAATCCCGCCTATACATAATATGTCAACTAAATCATAAGACAAACCAGCAGTGACTAATAATTATTGGTGGCTGTGGCATGAATTTATGTTAAAAATATTATAAACATTGAGTACTCCTAATCAATCCTAATTATGGTTTATCCTAATCTGCAAGTGAAAACTGTAACCATAAGTTTAACATTCTTGAAATCATTAATACAAAGGGTTTATTAACATATGTTCTGACCTTGCACACTGAATATACATGGTAGTTATCCCTAAGCCTTGGTTCCACTATTTTACAAAGATCTTCAATAAGATACGGCTGACCAAGAACTCCTTAAAACTGCATTGCATGACTAATCACTAAACAAATCCACATGCACAAAAACGTAAACTTAAACTTAACTGAATTCAATGCAAGCAAATCTAAGACATGCAATTCATTCAAAGGAAACTCAAAAAAGAGAACTATGAGCATTTCTAGAACCGAGCATTTTATGCCCCAACAGAACAGGCCAAGAGGCTTGATCAGTCACTAAATAATATGCAACAAAAATCATTTTATGATTTTAGTTTCTATAAATTCTACTTGGAAAGAGGAGGGTCTTATAGATAATATAAAAGTGTTTGTTGTTGGTGTCTTTACATGCACTCACCAACTTTAAAAAGGCCAGCTAAAAAACATTTTACTAAACAAAATTGAACTCAAAAGAAGTTGTGGAAACTCTACTAGCTCAAGCAAAAATTGAGCCTTATGCATAAGACTAAGAAGAGCAGATACAACAAAATAATAGTGTCATATTATAATCATGATATTTATTCTTGTTGATTGTAATATTGTCCTATCATATATGTGATTCCTAGCATATCACAATCCACACAACTTACTATAATCTTCCAATTCAAAACAGAAGTAGCGACAAAAAACCTCAGATAGTGAAGAAACATTACAAAAACATCTTATGTTTTTTTTGCTTCTTGTCATATTCTTTGTTTCTGTAATGTTGTCACTGAGACTTAAAATAACAACAACTCAAAACAACCACAACAAAATCAAAGTTGTTACATCTCAGGTAGGGAAGAAACATTCATCCAAGAACAAACAAATATGCATACAAACTGATCAGACAAAGAGTTCGAAGATGCTAAAGTTAAACTCCTAGTTAAAGTTTTTCCCTCATCACTCCTACTAAAAATTAACAAAGAAAAAGAAACAGAAAGTTAGGGTTTTGACACAGAAACTTGCCATAACTATCATCCATCTTAGACTTAACTAGAAGAAGAGATGGAGGAAAAGAACAAACTTAGGGTTTTGATTGACTAACCTCTTCTGCGTTTTCGTCTGGTTTTGCGTTTTCCTCAGCGATTTCCTGTAATGAGACCAAACGATAGGAGCCTTCTAGAAACAACAGATGAGTCAACAAATTTGTTAGAGGACCCACAAAACGTGGAAGAAAAGAATGATTCTATCACTAGTGGTGGGAGGTTACCGCGCAGAGGAGAGAGAGCGAGAAAACCGCACAGCATGTGGAAGGAATTTGTGAAACCATGATGCCAGCTACATATAGTGTACTAGGGGAATAATTTCTGTTATGTGATTTGTAGGATTGTTATTCTTCTCCCTCAAATTCTCTTTTCACATCTGGGTCCTTGTACGCCAACTATTTGCTAAAAGTTCAATTAGAAAGTTATTTCTCTTCCTCATTTTTTTACTATACTGTCAGTATTGTTTCATTGGTGCTTTCATCAACCATGGCCGCTCCACAATACAAAGAGATGCAAGATGATATCAAGCGCAATACAGAGGAGATGAGGCTGTTTCAGACTGAAATCCTTGAGCGTATGGAAAAACTAGAAGTTAGTAACGCATCAAAGTTTGATGAGATTCACACAGCGCTTGACATCCTCATCCAACAAACACCGTCGAAGCAACGCCATGGTACAGAACTCAACAGCAGACCTCCGTTTCAGTTGAGAAATATCAAACTCGAGTTTCCTCGTTTTGACGGCACTAACGTACATGAATGGATCTTTCGTGCTGAGCAGTTTTTTGGGTATTATGATACACCTGATCATGATAGGTTAACTATTGCATCTGTGCATCTGGATAAAGATGTGGTTCCTTGGTTTCAAATGGTTCAACGTTCTAATCCGTTTCATTCTTAGATAGAATTTACTCGTGCTTTAGAACTGGATTTTGGTCCATCCATATATGAATGCCCTCGTGCTACCTTGTTTAAATTGAATCAAACAGGAACTGTTTCTGAATATTATCTTCAGTTTACAGCATTAGCTAATAGAGTTTATGGTTTAAGTAACGACGCCCTAATTGATTGCTTCATAAGTGGCCTCAATACTGAGATTCGTCGCGATGTGTTAATCCATACACCCACCTCCATCGTAAAAGCAGTATCTCTAGCCAAAGTATATGAGGAAAAATACACTCAAACAACCAAACCACAAAGAAACAGCCCAAACGCATACTACAAACCACCCTTCAATTTACCCAAACCAGAAAATAGCCAAAAAAACACAACCCCCATCCTCAACACACCCCCCCCCCCCCCACGAGACCTATGAGCCAATTCCAAAAGAATCCCAATATCAAACGCATATCCCCTGCAGAGATGCAACTTAGAAGAGACAAGGGCCTTTGTTATTGGTGTGATGACAAGTTCTCTTTCACTCATAAATTCCCCAACAGACAATTAATGTTGCTCCACTATGATGATTCTGAAGAAGAACATATCACTATTGGGAATGAGACACCAATTGATGTATCCACTGAAAACTTGTACCAACATCAACCTCAACACCATTTATCCTTGAATGCCATGAAAGGGGATTCCAACTTGGGCGTGCTTAGATTCTCTGGGTTAATTGAAAACATCAAGGTGCAAGTGCTAATTGATGGAGGCAGTTCAGATAACTTCTTGCAACCTCGGATAGCTAAATTTTTGAAGATACATATTGAACCAGGCCCAGTATTCAGAGTGCTAGTAGGCAATGGTGACATGATGACTGCGGAAGGGGTCATTCAGGATTTACCATTGAAGATACAAGGAAATGAGTTGAAAGTTCCTGTATTCTTACTACCGGTAGTCGGGGCAGATGTGATATTGGGAGCAGCTTGGCTAGCTACTTTAGGACCACATGTAGCTGATTATGCTTCACTTACATTGAAATTTTTTTTTCAATAGTAAGTTTGTGACATTAGAAGGTGAAAGAGCTCCCAAACCTGCAGTACCACAATTACACCATTTCAAGAGACTCTATAGTACTGATGCTATAGCGGAATGTTTTACAATCCAATGGCAAAAAAATTATACTGCTGAAGATGTTTGGAAGGAGTTACCTACCAATATTGACCCTGAGATGGCCATATTACTCCACACTTACAAAAGTCTATTTCAACAACCAACTACATTGCCACCTAACAGAGCACACAATCACCATATTCCATTGATGGAAGGCTCTAATCCTGTCAAGGTTAAACCATACAGATATCCACACAGCCAGAAGACTCAAATTGAACACATGGTACAGGAAATGCTACAGCAGGGGATTATACAACTAAGTACAAGTCCATTTTCTTCACCAATTATTTTAGTGAAAAAGAAAGATGGTACATGGAGGTTCTGCACTGACTATAGAGCTTTAAATGCTATAACTATCAAGGATTCATTCCCGATTCCCACAGTTGATGAGCTATTAGATGAGCTCTTTGGAGCTGGGTATTTTTCAAAGTTGGATCTCAGGTCTGGTTATCATCAAATACTGCTACAACCAGAAGATAGACACAAAACAGCTTTCAGGACACACCAAGGCCACTATGAATGGTTGGTCATGCCGTTTGGTTTAACCAATGCACCAGCAACATTCCAGAGCCTCATGAATCACATTTTTCAGCATGCTTTGAGGAAATATGTGTTAGTATTTTTTGATGACATACTAGTCTATAGCCCGACATGGCAGGAGCATTTGAATCATTTAGATAATGTATTAGGCATACTGCAAGCCAATACAATGTTTGTCAAACTGTCTAAGTGTTCCTTTGGGGTCTCAGAGATTGAGTACCTTGGACATGTGGTAACTGGACAGGGTGTTTCCATGGACAAGGACAAAATACAAGCTGTTCAAGATTGGCCCTTACCTAAAAATGTGAAGCAATTAAGAGGGTTCTTAGGTCTCATGGGCTACTATAGGAGATTTATAAAAGCTTATGCTAAGATTGCCGCTCCTTTGACTGATTTACTAAAAAAAGAAAGTTATGTGTGGAATGAACAAGCTGAGACAGCTTTTAATCAATTGAAAACTGTCATGATTTCTGCTCCTGTGTTGGCCTTGCCAAATTTTCAAAAGCCCTTTATTTTAGAAACAAATGCTTCTGGTGTAGGGGTGGGTGCAGTGTTGCATCAAGATGGTCACCCTATTGCTTACTTTTCAAAGAAAATAGTCCCTAGAAATCAAAAGAAATCGGCTTACTTTAGGGAAATGTTAGCTATATCTGAAGCAATAGCTAAGTTCAGACACTATTTGCTCGGACATAGATTCATCATTCGTACCGATCAAAAGAGCTTGAGGAGTTTAATGGATCAGTCTCTACAGACACCAGAGCAACAACAATGGTTACATAAATTCTTGGGGTATGATTTTACCATAGAGTACAAGCCCGACAAAGAAAATCTTGCAGCAGATGCCTTGTCTAGATTAATGGCACTATCATGGTCCGAGCCACAGTGTCAATTTATTCAAGCAATTAAAGAAGGGTTGAAAGCAGATAGCCAATGGAAAGAGGTCATAGATAAATGCATACAGCAGGGAAATGCTTATTTACATTACACTTTCAAAGAAGGCTTACTATATTGGAAGAATAGAATTGTCATCCCTCAACATAAAGAGTTGGTTCAGCAAGTCTTAAATGAATTCCACTCATCTCCAATAGGTGGTCATGCTGGAGTTACTAGATCTATGGCCAGAATTAAGGCTCAATTCTATTGGCCTGCCATGAAGAAATATGTATCCCAATATGTACAAAATTGCACGGTGTGTCAACAAGCTAAAACAGCCAATACCTTGCCTGCTGGATTATTACAGCCATTACCTATACCATCACAAGTTTGGGAGGATGTAGCCATGGACTTTATTACGGGTTTACCGATGTCTTTTGGCTATACTACTATATTGGTAGTCATTGATAGACTGACAAAGTATGCTCATTTCTTACCAATGAAAAGTGACTACTCTAGTAGATCTGTTGCTGAAATCTTCATGCAGAATGTGGTGAAATTACATGGCATGCCGAAATCCATCGTTTCTGATAGAGATAAGGTGTTCACAAGCTCTTTTTGGCAACATCTATTCAAGCTACAGGGAACTACATTAGCAATGACTTCTGCTTATCATCCTCAATCGGATGGCCAGTCTGAAGTTCTTAACAAAGGGTTAGAGCTGTTCCTTAGGTGCTTCACTTTCCACAATCCTAAGTCTTGGTTTAAAGCTTTATCATGGGCTGAATTTTGGTATAATTCAGCTTTACAAACTAGAATTGTAATGACTCCATTCAAGGCTCTATATGGGAGAGATCCACCAACTCTGACAAGATACGAACCCCATGCTAATGACCCTCCAACACTTCAAGAGGAGTTGATGGAGAGGGATAAATTGCTGCAGCAGTTGAAAGTTCAATTAGAGAGGGCTCAGCAATATATGAAAAAACAAGCTGATAAACATAGACTAGATGTGACCTTACAGGTAGGTGAATTAGTCTTGGTGAAACTCCAGCCATATAGGCAACAATCTGTTGCATTGAGAAAGAACCAGAAGTTGGGAATGAGATACTTTGGACCATTTGAGATCATAGCACGAGTAGGAGAAGTTGCCTATAAGCTCAAGCTACCTGAACATGCCAAAATCCATCCTGTTTTTCACATATCTCAGCTAAAGCCATTCAAAGGTGTGCCTCAAAATCAATACATGCCCTTACCACTCACCATGTCTGAAAATGGACCCATCATACAACCCAGGGAGGTATTACAAGCTCGTACCATAGTCAAAGGTAATCAGGAAATTCATCAGGTTCTAGTCCAGTGGGATCAACATACAGCATCTGAAGCAACGTGGGAAGACGTTGATGACTTGCAGAAGAAGTTTCCTTCCTACAACCTTGAGGACAAGGTTGTGTTTAATGGGGATGGTATTGTAATGAGACCAAACGATAGGAGCCTTCTAGAAACAGCAGATGAGTCAACAAATTTGTTAGAGGACCCACAAAATGTGGAAGAAAAGAATGATTCTATCACTAGTGGTGGGAGGTTACCGCGCAGAGGAGAGAGAGCGAGAAAACCGCACATCATGTGGAAGAAATTTGTGAAACCATGATGCCAACTACATATAGTGTACTAGGGGAATAATTTCTATTATGTGATTTGTAGGATTGTTATTCTTCTCCCTCAAATTCTCTTTTCACATCTGGGTCCTTGTACGCCAACTATTTGCTAAAAGTTCAATTAGAAAGTTATTTCTCTTCCTCATTTTTTACTATACTGTCAGTATTATTTCATTTCCCTTTCCTCTTACGCGTTTTCGTCTTTTATGATTTCGTTTTCCTCTTCTGTGATCTATGTTTCCTCATCTGCAATGCGTTTTCCTATTCCTCTTCTGGGTTTTGCGTTTTTGTTTTAAGCTGCCTTTCGTGTTTGTGTTGGGAGGGGTTAAAATGAGACCTTTGATGCGTTTTAGGGGGTGGTGACAGTTGGTTTACCATCGTGACCGTTGATACGTTTTTGTGGTGGCGATAGTTGATTTACCGTTGTGGATATGATGAGTTGTTTCAGTTCCTTAACGATCATGTGGATTAAAATGTATATGGGCGAGTATTGATGTACCGTCGTCATGAACAATATTTAAGAGCGGTTACTTTGACCGTCATAGAAGTTAATTTAGGGGGATTTATTGATGATCGTCGCAATTTTATATTAATTTTTAAAAAAAGTAAGGACGGTTGGTGTTAACTGTCGTAACAACTATTTCTATATGTGAATTATGACGGTTATCAAATAACTGTTGTATTTTTGTGTCGTAAAACTCTAATTTTTTTTTGTAGTGATTCAACTGTGAAGTGTGGCGTCAATAATGCTTCAACCACCCTGATCGCGCTGTGCAACCCAGTCTGTTAGTGACACACTACAACCATCACGCATGCACTCCTTCCGGCGCAGCGACCTCCATTCAGACGGCCACCACGAGTAACCTCTGATCTGTCGCGCCCCTGCTCCAACTGCACAAAGCCATTGACACTTTTAGATTCGCCCAATCGCATCATCTTCTCCATCGGGCATCCTCCACTGCGACTCAGCAACCTCTGTAACCTTGCGTCGTGACACCCGCACCCCCAACAAGACCAAGACACTCCACAACTCTCCACCATTGCCGATCAGTAGCCCTTTTTGTCTTTTCTTTTATTTTTGTTAAATGGTTTTTGTGTTTTGCAGATAACAGATCGAAAGAGAGAGAGAGAGAGAGAGAGAGAAAAGAGAGAAGGAGGAGGAAGGTTGACTTTAATGTTTTTTTTTTCATTTTTATTGAGTATCATATTGTCCCTTTAATATTTGTTTTTTTTTTTGTTTTTTAGAAGGCCGCTGAAGCGGCGCGAAAAACACCTGAGTGCATTGCACGCTCGAAATATTACAATAAAGTCGCCACCGATCTTTATTTGTTCCAAAGGAACAAGAAAATATAAAATAAAACCCGCAGAATAAAAGAGAGGATTTGAGAGTCGGTTATTGTGATACGGTGGGAGAACTGACTTGAGGTTTGCGTTTGTATTCGCACTTGTTCGGTTTAACAAGAGTCGCCACCGACTTTTCATTTTATCCTAAAGGAAAGGTTAAAAAGCACAGGAAAAACCTTTTGAGATGTTTCGTGGGTTCGGGGGGGGGGGGGGGGGGGGAGATTATGAAAAGGGAAGGTGTTAGCACCCTTTTCATCCATGGTTATACATGGGCTCTTAGTTACTTGTTTAGATCACTTGCCTTGATTTTCAATTGCTTGAAATTGTGGCTTTGATTGCTTTACGTAATGGTTAAATACATAAAACAGGACATGAACACAAAGGATATGCATTAGATTATTGAGTGTGGATGAGATAAAAGGCCTGTAATCTAGTTTGTGCAAGCTGAGTTTGAAAATGCAAAGTTATGAACATGTAATTGGCTTATGAACAAAGTGACTTTTGCCCATCTTTACAAATTCGATTCTCCCTAACCACAAGGGTGTTTGAGAAGTTCTTAGACAATTTGGAAAGCTTGGAATGTGTACTACAATCCATCTTTGTAATTCAAGTTGAAATTCCAAGTGGAAGCATGTGAAAAGTGGCCATGAAGTTGGGCAAAAATCCTGCCTAAAATAGGTCAAAAAAATTTCCAAGTTAAGAATGTTTTGCACCCCTATTCCAAAAATCATAACTTGAGATACAAGCTTCTTTTGAGGAAACTTTGTGAATCAAAGTTGTAGATTTTGCAATGTACTATAACTTTCATGTTTTGAGTTTTGTTTGAATCCAAATGTATCTTGATGAAAAAATGGGACAAAGTTAGGAAAAAATTAGGAAATTCCATAACTTAGAAAATTTCTAAGTTATGAAATTTCTTCATTTCAAACCCTAATTTGTAATTTTTGGTTTCTTGATGAACAAGTTTCATAATTTGATATGTTTTGATGAAAAATGAATCTTGGCACTTGATTTTGACCAAAAAGTCAAAGTTTGACTTTTCAGTATACAGTCAAATTTGGATCAGTTGACTGGAAAATTCATCTGTCAATCTTGTGCATTTGGGATCTTTTGAACTTGTTGAATGTGTCAAGACCATGCCATTGATTCCTTGAGTCCATATGTGAGCTTGGTTTGCCATTGGCTAGGCCAAACAGTCAAAAATTGCCTTTGTGCAGTCAAAACCCTAAAAATGACCATTTTGCCCTTTTGGTGATCTGATCAAATTTCTTGTGGAATTGTGATCCAAACTTGATCAAATGGTCCATATGAGTTTATTATGTTGATGTGGGTCAAATTTCATGAGGTTTGACTGTCAATTGGCCATAGTTGACTTTTTCCCCAATACAGCTGATTTCTAGGTCAACTGTCCAATTGACTGGGCAAAGATTGGAATCAAGGCTTGAAACTTGGTATGGATAAACTTGTGAGTCCAACATGAAGCATGAAAGTTATCTTGGGCATTTTAGGTCAAAACATCTTTGTGCAAACTCAAACCCTAAATTGGGTCAACAGTGCAAGGAGGAGTCTTGAGCAGAGCAAACTCTAACTTGATCTTGAGCTCCAAGGGTCTTGTGGTGAGAAAATATTGATGAAATGGGAGGGAAAATTTTGGGGTACAACAGTTATGTAAGGGGAAGGTATTAACACCCCTCACATTCATCGTACTCGATGAGAACCATTTAGTTGGTGTGTGTGTTCGAGTGTTAGCGTGATAGTTTGTGATCTTCTACTTATTTGAGAAATGAAAGGAGAAAGGGTTTTTGTTTTTTATTCATTGAGCTCACCAAGACTTTGCAATCTCGTGCCTACGTATCCCTAAAGTGCAATAAGGAAATCAGAACTCTGTAGTTCGTCTAAAAAACCACTAACTTGTTGGTTGATTTTAGGAGAATGATGCGTTAGACATTTCAAACGTTTAAACGTTTACTTGTTTTGCTCATTTGGGGAGTGTTCGTCGTGTTTTTCGGTAAACAACCACTAATCTTTCAAAAAGAGTAAATTTTTTATTACTCGCGGGATCAATCAGTTTGATCCTAAGACATATGCTAATTTTTGACGTTGTCTGGACATAAATGCTAATGTAAATAAAGAACGCACGTTCGACTGAGAAAGGTTGAAGTTTGAGACGAGCTTGAGTGCAAAAAGTAAATAGAAAAAGGGTTGGGAAAAGTTCAAGTGCAGGAATTTGATAAAAAAGTGCAAGGGAAAATAGATGTTTGCAAGCAAGATAAAAAGGCAAGAAATGTAAAGAGAAATGTAAAAGACTTTGATCATAAAATGTGGTGTTTCAAACGTACATTTTCAGTATTCTTTCTCACACAGCGGGTACTCGAATAATATTGAATGACTTGTACGGTTAGTTGAACACACAAAAATCTACATAAACTTATTATATTTATACTAAAACTAGGTAACCATCGAGGAGTTGCTTTGCTCTAGGATTAGAACAAGTGTCTTCTGCATGTGCTTCGACCTCTATCTTCATGCCACATTACTTTCCTCAACTGCTAAGCGAACTGCTTTTCCCTCCTTTCTTCAGATTCAAAATCACTTGTTGCTGATACGAGGCTTCCTTTTAGTCGAAGGCCCTGGAGCCCTTTCAGTCGAAGGCCGCAAGAACCTTCTGGTCAAAGATTAATTTTAACTCAGAAATTTCTCTAAGTATTTTTCCAATCTTTCGAAGTATTTCCAACTTAGATTTGTCCAATTTATTTTTGGCCCATAAGGCCAATTTGTTGTGGGTGTCGAATTTAGGAGCTAACAAATTACACCCCAAGAATATCAATTTCGACGTAAGAAGAAATGATCATTCTTTGAGATTCCCATTCGACACATATCTTCTTTTTTACCACAAACATCACTTGTGCGCTTTTCGCCTTCTACCAACCACTGCTGGTATTCAGAGTCATCATTACCTTTTTCCCAACATGTCGCTATCAATCAGTTGTTACCATGCTGCCATTATGGCCATTATCCTTACAACCTAGGAAAGTATGGAAAATGTTTTCGTTACCTGTACGATATCTGCCTCAATGTTCACCACGCGCCCCACTAACTCTGCAACATTAAATGGTCTTGAGGGAAAACACTCTTCCCTGAACACTATAAATAGCCACAAATCCTTTCTTTGGAATTATTTTACAACTTCTAATACTCTTTATTTCCTTGCAAAGAAAAAGTCTTAAGAACTTCATCTTCTTCGTTCTTTCACTACCTTCAACTATGACTTTCCTTTCAAACGCACCAAACAATCCCAAAACTAAGAACGTTTCTGACCTACAAAGATAACCAGAGGTTTTTTTCCACTAGCCCTGTTCCTGTTTCGACTGGGGAGTGAAGGGTCATTTCTGAACCCATGACCAGAGAATGACGTGAAGCTTATAATTCTCAGTTACTCATTCCCGTTAAGTATTATGGGCACATGTATGCCATGTCTGGACCATTATCTACATGCTTCAAGAACCCAAAAAAAATAACACCTTCCTCCAAACTCACCCTAGGCTCAAGCCTATAGGTTGCACGAAGAAACCCAGGAATGATCCTGAGGATGCAACCCCTACTAACCAACAACATTTTCAAATGAAGGAAGACATCAACCTTCAGTTCATGAACAAAGGGAATATGATCTTTCGATCTTGCCCTAGTCTTACTTCAGAATACTCAGAATGGCTGAGTAAGATGGAAAAAGTGCAGGCTTAGATCTGGAAGGATATGGGAATCTATGACTTGATCATGTTGTCGAAGACTGGGTTATCTTATTGCCCTCTCATGTTGGTATCTTCGTTATATTTCTGGGACAATACGCATTTGACCTTCCATTTTCCATGTGGAATGGTAACCCCAACTCTTTTCGATATAGCCGCCATTACTGGTCTTCGACCAACTGGTGACTATTTCGACCCTGAGGATTTGTCTAAAGATGCTATCGGGTTTTCGGCCATGAAACCCACATACACCATATTTATCAACCATTTTCAAGACAAATCTAGTAGCACTGTCTCTGAAGTGGAACACATAGCTTTTCTAGCTTTGTGGTTATCTCACTTTGTTTTCTGCACTAAGTCACTTCAAGTGACTAAGAAGATGCTCACTCTTGCGATGAAACTTGATCATGGCTATTCCCTTTGTCTGACTGAGTTGATTTTAGCCAACTTGTATGAGTCCATCAACAATGGTGTGACTTATCTTAAGGTTATTGGAGACAAGGCGAGTTTACTCCTTTCTGGCCCCTTTTGGCTTCTTCAACTTTGGTTCAACACCACTTTTGAATCTTTTCTTTCTCAGAAGAGTAAGATTAATGAGAAGGCCCCAGAAGTCCTAAACAGAAGGGTCGAAGGGACTAGATTAGTCCTATTGACTCCAACTGATGAAGGTCAACGATTCCAAAAAGCATTTATTAGCTTTGTAATGATGTTTTCAAAGCGTAAGGAATTTGTTTCGACCATGGCTCCATTTGCTAGTAGAAAGGTTGGTCTAGAATGGTTTATTCGACCATATCCTTCATCTGATGAAGATGACCATGTGTATGAGTATGTGGCTCTCTGGGAGTCATTTCTTCGCCCAAGAATCATGCCACTGAGATTCAAGAGTTTGAAGAATCAACTTAGTTTGATTTCTTATCAACCGAATCTTGTCTCTTGACAATTTGGTATCATCCAGACGCTCCCTTCACCAATCTATTCCCGAGAAAAGCTTTTGTTGTTTTATAATGCAGACTATTCAGAGGATGCTTGTGATACAGTGAGAGAACTAACTTGGTTGTTTTGCGATTTATCGCAAATGTTGCGGTTAGCAAGAGTCGCCATCGACTTTTCTTTTATCCAAAAAGGGAAGGCTGAAAAGAACAGGAAAGACCTTTGAGATTATTTCTTGAGTTCGGGGGATAGATTATGGAAAGGGATGGTGTTAGCACCCTTTTCATCCATAGTTATCTATGGGATCTTAGTTGCTTACTAGATCACTTGCTTTTGTTTAAAAATGTACTTTGTTTGGTTTTTGAAAGTATTTTGAAAAGGCACCATCGTTTAGGCAAACTTTGTAATAGTTCTCGTTCGTAAGAACATATACAAAGTGTTGATCTTTTGAAAATGTTTCATGTTTGAAAAAAAATTTGAAAGTGTTTTGGGAACAAGCAACTTAGGAACAATCTACCTACTCAAAAAGTCAGTTCATTTCTTCATTTCCTTTGATATTTCTATCTTACCATTGATTTGGTAAAAAGCCTTATATTTGGATGTATAGGGACAAGCGTGAGTCATCTTATAGCCATGATAGCAATGTTGTGAGATATCTTAGCAATTCTCTTTGAGGGACTAAGATCATTTTGAAAGGCAACATTGATAGCGTCATCGAGGGACTATGATCTTGTATTTTTGATTGCTTTTTGTTAAGATACCCCACATGCATAACATGGACATTTTTATAAGGCAACAAAGTGGAATTACCCTAAGGGTGAAAGTGTGCAAATGGGTTTGATTTACATGCTTGCTTATCTTGAATATGGTTTGCTAACTTGTTGATTTTATCTTTCCATACAAACCCTAATTGCTGGCATTTATATAAAGTGATAAATTGCGGAAAGTAAAATTACTAAGCTATTACATTATTAGGGGAAGGGGTATACAAATTTATAAATGGGGATTTTGCAAGAAAATTAAACCTAATTAACTATTACAACCATACTAAATAAATGTACAAGAATTTAATAAATAATAATGTACAAATGCAAATGGAAAAAGAAATGATTTTATTTGGATTTTAATGGAAAGGGTTTTGACCTAATTAAGAAAATGATTAATTAAAAAATAAGCAAAAATTAAAACTTAAACTAATTAAGAAAGAAATTGAATTAAAAAATTATTTTTAGGTTTTTTATGAAAAGGTTTTATCTTAATAAAAATAATATGAAAATTAATTAAAAAGAAACTTAAGTTCTAAATTAATTTTAACTAAGAAAATAAAATAAAATAAAAATTAAATCTAAGTCTAAAAATTTATTATAAAAGAAATAAATTAATTTATTAAGAAAAATGTCTTTTAGTCTTTTTGTATTTATAGAGAAAATAAACTAAGTAAGTGTAAAAATAATAAACAAAATATTTTTGGATTTTTTATTAATAAAATTAATAATAATAATAATAATAAAAATATTAAAGAAAATAAAAATGTAATGAAATAAAAAAGAAAATGAAATAATAAAGAAAAATGGGCCAGGGGTGTAAAAGTGAAACAGGGGTTAAAAGAAGTAGAAAATAACCAGGCCCAATGTTGGAGGCCCAGCGCTGGCTGCAAACAAAAAAAAAGTGAAAAATATGAAAAATGAACAAAAGGGTACCACTGAGGCTCGAACCCAGATCTCAAAGGTTAATAGGTGCGCACTTTACCACTGGGGTGACTATACATCCGTTAATATAAACAAAGTAACATAAATCAAGTCCTAAATGAACTTCATCTTCAACCTCCAGCCAGAGAACCTGTAACTCATTCATTTCTCATCCATTCATAAAAATTCCAATATCAAACTTGTTAGAAATCTCCTCACGATTATGAATATGTAAATAACTTAAGCTAATTCTCAAAGATGAGCATGAATTTCTAACAGTACCAAATTCTTACCTAAATATTTTCAGAGGTTCAAACTCAAAATTCTCCCTACTCAAGCAACATAAATGAAATCTATGGACATGTATAGTTCCAGGGCAATGATGTCTACATTTATATTTACAAATGCAAGCCTAACAATGCCTAAATGAGAAGATAGAAGTTCAAGAAAAATACCTCAAAATTGGAAATCGTGAAATGAGTTTGAGCTTGATTCAAGGTGTTGCAATGATCAGGTTAGCTTCCTTGAGTCTCTAGGAAGCTAATGCAATACTTAGCTTGAGTTGAGAGTGGCTGAAATGCCCAGAGAAGTCTAACTGCAATGCTTTGTTTTTGGTTATGGAGGTTATGGTAAATGGTGTTATAGTGATGAAACAGGGATATGGATAGGTTACACTTGATGTAAGGAAGCTTTAGGAACTAAAAGGCCAACAAACGCACGAGGGAAATATGAGTTTGGAGTTAAAGGTCAAAAACCGTGCAACAATGGAGTTTTTGAGCAATTTCTGGCTTGAGTGAGTTTTTGGAGTGTTTCAGGGTCTTAATGCTCGTGTGTTAGGTTGCATAATAGTGTCTCAATGTATAGGAAAATGTTTTTGAGAGCTTGGGCTGATCAGAAGTACAAGTTCACATGTTATTGTTTTTTGCTTATTTTTGAAGCAAGCTTGACAAGCATTGTTCCAAGGAAAGGTGCAAGGCTATTTAAAGTGGTTAGGCACTTTAAACATACTTATATGATTATGTAGAAGATGCTTATGCAGAAAGAACAAATTTAAAGCTCAAGACAAGTTGACTTTGTGATTAAAGCCTCTTTACTAGAATGACAATGTTACTTTGTGTCATTAATGGAAATGCAACTTGAATAATGACTCAATTGCTTGGACAATGACCCTATCAGTTGTGAAAACATTAATTATGGAGTGACAAACAAGTTTGAGGCCTGCAAAGTAAATATTATGCAGCCTAGCATGGATTTGGTTCATGTGTTCTTCACAAAATGGCTTGTAATTCAAGTTTGAAAACCCTAACTTCTTGCCTTCGATTCTCCTTGCTCAAGTATGATCTCAATGAGTTCTCAGACATTTTGAAAAGCTTGTAACATCCTATACAACCTATATGTTGGACATTTTTGAAAATTTATCTTGCAACTATGTGAAAAATTGCCATGAAGTTAGGTCAAAATCCTGCCTAAACTAGGGCAAAATTTCACTAAGTTTCCAAGTTTCATGAACATGTATTCACAAAATCATAACTTGAAATAAATGAATTTATAGGAGAAGTTGTGTTCTACAATGTTTTATATCTCATTAAGATCTACAACTTTCATGTTGGAAGTTTACTTTGAATCATCTTGCATCATGGTGGAAATTTGGCTCAAAGTTATGAAAAAATATGAAATTTTCAACACTTAGAAAAATTTCTAAGTTTAGAAATTTTGACTTTTCAAAATGAAATCTTGAATTTTTGATTTCTTGATGAACAAGTTTCATATTTTGACATGTCTTGATGAATTTTGATCTTTGAGACTTGATTTTGACCAAAAAGTCAAAGTTTGAATTTTCAGTGTATATTTGACTTTTCATCAGTTGACTGAAAATCAACTGTCAATCAATTCAACTTGAGAGATGTTTTTAGCCATGCCATTAGATAAAAATGAAGTATTTGAAACCTTGAGAGAATAAATTAAACCAATCAAAAATCAAAAATTGCACATTCTCAGTCAAAACCCTAATTTTGACCATTTTGCCCTTTTGATGATCTGATCAAATTTCTTGTGGAATTGTGGTCCAAACTTGATCAAATGACATATATGAGTTCATGATGTTGATATGGACCAAAAATTATGAAGTTTGACTGTAAATTGACCATAATTGACTTTTTCTCCAATACAGTTGATTTTAGGTCAACTGATCAATTGACTGAGCAAAAATGTGATCCAAGACTTGAAACTTGACATGAGCAATCTTGAGGGTCCAAAATGATCCATGAAAGTCATATGGGGCATTAAAAGTCCAATTTTCCTTGTGCAATCTCAAACCCTAATTTTCAGTCATTAGTGCTTCAGGAGGTGTCTTGAGCTGATCAACCCTTGTGTAGTCTTGAATCCAAGGAAATCTTGTGAGAGATTACTTGATAAATGAGAGGGAAATTTTTTGGGTACATCAGCTACCCCTGTTCAATCTTCTTAAACTTGAAGGGTTAGATTGGCGGATCCGCCATTCATGACTTGAAGGTGGAAGATGATTGAACACTAGAGTGCCCAGAAATTTGCACTCAAAGATGGATTGGGAATGGGCTTATAGATGCCATTTGGAGGAATGATGGTAAACATTGGTAGAAGTGTCAGCATAAATCTTTGGTCAATTTATACTAAAACTTATTGTTTTACCTGTGAAAAAGGGGTTAGTTAAATGTAGATGTATGCATGATGTTCATAAGATGAATGAGATCATGCTAAATGTATTTTGTATGTATATGCTATGATGTATTAATGGGAGATGTATGCTTATCCTGGAAAATAAATCCTTGACTACTGCTGAGGAATTTTGGGAAGCTGAATCCCAGATCGCTGTTGGGGATGAAGAGTATACATATCTTCAAACTTGTTTAAAGGATGCTTCCGCCAGGGAATATAACTTGAATGTCAACTATTATCGGGTCGGGTCTAGGCTTCACAACTTGCTGAGGGTGAGGAAGTCAAATGCTATCTGGTCAAATCCAGGCTTCACGGTAGTTTTTTGGGGAAGGATAAATTAACTGTTATCTGGTCGGATTCCAGGCTTTGCAGAAAAATTCTTGAAATTGAATTGTTATCTGGTTAGATCCAGGCTTCACTATAATTTGCTGGGAATTAGGAAGTTAACTGTTATCTGGTCGGATTCCAGGCTTTGCAGTAACTTGATAGAAAATTAGTTGTTATCTGGTTGGATTCCAGGTTTCACAATAAACTTCTGAGGGGAATTACTATCTGGTCGGATCCAGGCTTCACAATAACTTGCTTGAAAAGACGAAGTTGAGCTGATATCTGGTCGAGTCCAGGCTTTACAGATTTTAGAGGTGGATGAAGTTAGTTGATATCTGGTCGAGTCCAGGTTTCACAATAAACTACTTGGGGATTTAGTTGTTATTTGGTCGGATTCCAGGTTTCACAACGAATTTCTGAGGGTAATTGCTATCTGGTCGGACCCAGACTTCATAACAACTTGTTGGGGTAGAGGCAAACTCTACTGGGGAAAAGAAGTTAAACCTTGGTCTGGTTGAGTCCATGTTCTTCTATATCTTTGAAGAGTTAAACTATTATCAAGTTGGGTCAAGGTTTCATAGTTCTGAAAGTAGTACTATTATCTGGTTGGGGCCAGGCTTCATAGTGGTTTGAAAAGGTTTTCACTATCATCTGGTTGGGTCCAGGCTCTATAGTGACTTGAGAAGTTGACTATTATCTGGTCGGGTCTAGGCTCCATAGTAAATTGAAAAATTGTACTAATATCTGGTCGGATCCAGGCTTCATAGTATCTTTTGGAGATGATAAAGGTTTTGTTGACGACTTTACTGGGGATTAGGGGTTGTGGCCCTATGATTTGAAATAGTTTGAAAGGAAAACTCAAGCTGGAGAGGATAAACTGAGTTGGGGAAGACAAGCTCAGTTGGGGAGGATAGGCTCAGTTGGGGAGGATAGACTTCGTTTGGGGATAACAGCCTCAATTGGGGAGGATATGCTCAGCTGGGGAAAATATACTATGTCGGGGAAATGTAAACTCGGTTGGGGAGTTATGCTAACTCGTTGTTTATTGGGGAAATAAGCCCTGTTGATGAACTACCGAAGAGGTGAGTTCTTTTTCTTGTAAGATCAACTTAGTTGGGAGAGAAAGCTGCCAAGAGGTTGGGGCTTTGGCTGTAGATCAATCTGGGCAAAGAAACTTTATGGGTAACTTTGTTGAGGATTGGTTAATTGTAACCGTCTTGTGGGGATAATGCTAATGAAATAACTATGTGGGGATATTCCATATACATTAAAGAGATGCTTGTTACACATGTGCCAAATAGTTTTAATTATGTTCATATGCATATGTTCATTCAATTTTAGTCATTCGACAAGTTTGCATTCAAAACAAAGATAGGAAGTTTGCACTTCAAAGTATGTTTGTATTGATATTTTGCCCATGAATATGCGTTTTTTGTACAAAGAGACGGAAATCCTAGTAAGAGGAAATCGTCGAAAGGAAAAACAAAGATTGAAAACAAAAACAAATAGCCATGTGAAATGATGTCATTGCATTCCAACTCTACTATTGCCCCAATGTCTTCGAATGCCCCTTGCCGTTGACAGAAGTTGATTGGATTGATCTTGAACTGTTTGAACTCGGACCTCAGTGATAAAGTTGACAGTGGTGATTCCACGGGACATAGTCATACGCTTTTAATCCTTAACTTTTTCCTGGACCTCCCTTTCGGGTTTTCATCCCACCAGGATACCCATTTTTGCTCAATTCTCCCTTTCGAGTTTTCAACTTTCCGGATGTATAATTTTTTGCATATATCCCTAATTTTTGCCCAAACCTTTTGGTTTACCGGGATGCCCTTACTTTGCCTAGGTTTGTCAACCTAGTGGGTCTCTTATGCGTAGTATTTTTTAACTATGTCCGCGTTTATAGGATGTGGGAAGTCTTCAATGTTGTACCCTAAAATTTTCCCTCCCATATTTATCAAAACATTGCAAGAAAGATATCCAAGTTGCTCAAGGTTGCTCAAGACTTGGTCAGACAAGCTATCTCCTAAGGCAGTCAACCTTAAATTAGGGTTTTATGTTGCATCAAGATCCTTGAGTCCAAATGACCTCAAGTTCTCCCCAATGTCCTAATATGTTCTCAAGGTCATCCATGTCAAATTTCAAGCCTTGCAGAGAAAATTTGCTCAGTCAATTGCTCAAAGGTCCAAAAATTGACTGTGCTAGGGCAAAAGTCAACTGTGACCTACATACAGTCAAACTTCAAGATTTTTTTGTCAACATTCTCATTTTGAAGGATATTTCATCATTTTATCAATGGTTGATCATGATTCATTAAGGATTGCTCAAAATTCATCAAGATTCAAAAGTTGCTAAATTAGGGTTTTGCAGGAAAAGTCAACTCAACTTTGACCAAGCATAACTTTCTCATACTTTATGAGAAATGACCCATCAAAAGCTAATTTTTAAGAGTATGCAATTTCCTACAATTCATATTCATACCCCAAGTTCAAAAATGCACTCACAAGAAGTTATGAATTTTGACATTATAGGTCATTTTTGAAAATCAACAAAAACACCTTTTGTGCCAAAGCTTATAACTTGAGCATGGAATATCAAAATGATATGAGACAAAAAGGTTTATTATAGGACATCTCAAGCTTTCTAAAAAGTCCAAGAACACCTCCAAAAGTTCAAAATTGAAGAAGTTATGCATTGTTGAAGTTGGACCTTTTTGCAAAATTGCCAAAAGTCAACTATCCCCAAAACTTCAAATTTTGTCAAATGGGCCCATTCTTTTCCACTTGATTTGAGTTTGCATCATTGACCACGTGCCCTAGCTTCAGCCATGTGTCCATATTTCATTTTTAATATTTAATTTGATTTTTAATTGAATTTATTCATTTTAAATCAAATAAAATCATAGAAAATCCAAGGCATTGATAACTCATGGTCTCTTGGCTATTTCAGGCTCCACATTCAGCAATTATCATCATCAAATTCGTATAAAATTAAATAATGTGCAAAAAGATCCAAATCAAATCAAATTTGGAAGGTTTTAAATGGAGATCAAATCACATTCATGTGCATTGATATGGAGGGATTTGGTCCATGATTCTTACCCTAATGCAAAGCACAATACATAAGCAAGCAAAAGCATATGAAATCAGGGTTGGCAAGTGTGGAAAGAGGCAGAACAAAAGTGCAAAAATTCACAAAACAAGTGAGAGATTAAAGTCCAAGTTAGAGGTCGTTTCAGGACACGAGAGTGGTCTCAATCGCTTCCTGACCATTCACACAAGCTACCTGGATCCAAAGCAAGCATTTTCAGACTTCCAAACGCATTGTAAGTCTCACGAAACACAACTCTGTTCTTGAATTCGATTTGGTTTATTTTGGCATCATTTGAATGAAATAACTGCATATTCATGACCCTCATATTATTTGCAAGCCATTGGCAATAATCAATTTGATTTATATGCACTGTAACCATGAAACGCCATAGCTAGGGTTTTGTTTCTGTTTTTAAGGGTTCTTATTTCAGGTAAAATTGGTCCATGTGATGGGCATGGTTGCATCCAGGAGAATGAGACGAACACAACCATGCCCTTGAAAGTCATTTTTATTGCCTGAAGACGATTTTAGGAATAAGCTGCGCTTTTAGCTGCGAATTCAAATCCGCAGGTAATATTACAGTAGTGGGAGAACAGGGACGAAGAGCTGTCACTCGCTCATTGGGCCATTCAAAAATGGTGCGTGTTTTTATTTTTTCTGACCAATTGACTTTGCTTTGCTATATCATTATCATTGTGTGTTATATTAACAAACAGATCAATGTAGCGTGGTGGCAAGCGTGTTAGTGCAATCTCCTTCAGGACCTGGGTTCGAATCCCAGGTCCCCCACTTTCTCAATAATTTTGTTTTTTAGGTATTTCTATGCGCGCACAAGCTTGCAGTACACCATAGTCCCTCATCCATCCAAACGCCAGATGGCCAAGAGCCAGATCTGGTGGTCAAAAGCTGGAGGTCCACCATAGCCCAAGTCTATGAGTGCATACTGGATCCCAGAAAGTCAAAAAGGTCAGCGGAAATGGGCTTATGGAATTGATATCAACACAAAAAAGGCCCAAATTCTTCTCCTCTCTTATTATTTATTTACTTATTTTAATTGTTTTATTTAATTCTCTAACCAATAAAAAAATTCTCTTTTTATCAAATAAAATCACAAAAAATTTTTTTTATTCAATCAAACTTCAAACTTTTTTATTTTTTCTTAATAAATACTAATTAATTAATTAGGCTTTTAATTTTAGAAAACTCTAACTTATTTTTGTAAATAATTAAAATTGATTAGACTTAATTAGGTTTTAACCACTAATTCAATAATTTTATTTTCTTTCTCAAAATAACAAAAATCCAAAAATATGTCTTAATTTATTTTTTCACTAATTAATTTGTTAACTTAATTTAGGCATTTAATTTAGGTTTAATTTCTTTTCCTTAAATAAAAATAATAAAAACCTAAAAAAGATTTTTCTTTAACCAAAAGGGTCAAAACCCTAGTCATACGCCCGATTTAATTTTGCGCCGCGATAATAAAATATATAAAATGCAAGCATGTCAAACTAAAAGCATACAATTTATTCAAAATGAAAACGCACAAGGTTGCACACAAAGCAAACTATACTGCAAACTGAGTTTCAAATGCATTAACCAAATGTCACACTAAGTTGCAAAACTGTCACAGCAAGTACACAAAGCTGTCCAAGAAAGTACACAAAGTTGTCCAAGAAAGTACAATGCAGAAGCATACAAGCAATCAAGTATACAATGCAGAGATAAACCAAAGTTACAAGCAAGAGAGCTTGTCCTAGCCCTCATCATGTTCTGGCCAGCAGCTTTTCAGAATAAAATATATTAAGCAAGAAAGTGCTTTTGAGGGAGAGAGAAAGAGAGTGAAGTGAGAGTTTGTAGTTTTGGCAGGCTGTAAAAGACAGTAAGAGAACACAAAAGATATAAAAGAGCAAGACTACATAGCAGTCCAAGGAAGAGGGAGATAGAGAGAAAAACTGCAAAAACCTATTTGTAAACTCAAACCTGCAGTTTTCAAAACTACAAAACAACAAGCTCAACAAACATACAGAAAAAGCCACAAAACTGCAATGTACTCACAGACCAGCAAGCCTGCCTCCAACTGAACCTGCATAACCTGAAGCCTGCTTCAAACAACACAAAAAAAAACCAGAAGCAAGCCTGCTTCCAAATCCCAAATAAAAACAACTTCAAGTCTGCCTTACCAACTACAAAAAAAAACATACAGTCCAGGCCAAACTGCTTCCCAAAACTCAACAAACTGCAAGCTAAAACTTTGAAACCTGAAGCCTGCCTCCCATAACCCACAACAAATTTGCTTACCAAAAACTCAACAACATGCTAAACTGCAAGCAAAAAAAAAAACACAAACCTCTAAAAATCCAAACTTACAAGCCAAATAACCACAAAACAGAACAAAAGCCAAAACTTATTCAAAGTTCAACAAACCTGCAAAAAACTGTAAGTTACAGTTCCAAAGTTTAAGCCAACAAACAATGACAGTCTCAAAGACTATCAAAATCATCAAGCTTGAAAGCTAGTCTTTTCAGAACAAGTTCATCATCATTATTCAGTCAACAAGGAGAAAGGAAGAGTTTAGAAGCAAGACAACAAGGAATCAACAAGTTTCAGATTTTCTTTTTCATCATCATTAACATTAACAAGCTAGAAAGACAAAGAAGAAGCAACCAAAGCAACTCTCAAAACAACATCATCATCAGAACATCAATGGCCAAAAGAAAGGAAGAGTTTTAGAAGTAAAAGAAACAAGTTTCAGAGTACATTCATCATCAACAAAAATCAGAAACACACGATTCAAAAGCATAGTTTTCAGAACAAAATCATCATCAAACAATCAATATTCAAGCACTCAGAAGCAAGAGTAGTCTCAGAATAGTTCATCATCAACTCAAATCAGAACAACTAACAAAGAGACAATTCTCAGAATAGTTCATCATCAACGAATCATCAGACAAATCAAAAGAATAACAAAAATACCAGAAGCAGGCAACCATCACGCTCTCCCTCCGCTCCAGTCACCAAGAAGGCGCCACCAAGCCCTCTCCCTCCCTCCATCGTTCTCAGAAGCAAGACATTCAAGGTACGTGTCTCAAACCCTCAAGCTTTTATTACATGGAAACATAAAAAAGGGGCCAAATATTAAACATGCATGTAACAATCAAGCGAAACGAAAACATAACTGTAAAAGAGAAAAACCTAAACAAGATAAAATTCGCACCTTTCGAAACACCAAGCTTGGACCATTGTGAGAGATTGAAAGAGTGAAAGGGGGCGATGCTCCAGTAGCCGGATTTAGGAAGAGTATCAGAAGCTCATAGATTTGAGAGAGATGAGAGAAACAGAGAAGATGAGAGAAGCGGCACCGTTGTGGCCGAAAAATGCACAAACCCTAAATTCTGAGTGCGTGAAACTTCAACCCTAAAACTTGTTCAAACATTCATTCTGGGCTTTTACCCAAACAAAGCGCCTAAAGCCCAAGCACTAACACGCACCCCCTCCTTTTCCCTTTCTTCCTCCTAATTATTTGTTCTTCTTCATTCTTTTTGGGCCACAAGTTCATAAGGCCCGTCATCATTTTTTTATTATCCCATTTAGTTGAACTAATGCTTTGTTTTATCATTTTATTTTCATTTTTTATAATCTAATTCCTTTTCTCTTTTGTTAAAAATATATTAAATTTTTGTATAAATTTTCTTAATAGTTTCCCTTAATATTTATTACATTTAATAAAATACATTAATGATAAAGATTTTGTTTTTTTGTTTTTCTTTAAAAAATACAAAAATGGTAGAAACTTTAACTTAAATAATTTTTCTTTTATTTAAAAAACTCTTTATTTACATAATTCATAAAAAATACAATAATAAATAAATACTTAATTTTCCTTAGGTTAAATTTTATTTGTTTCATTTGTAAATAAATACATGCATCTCACAATACTTTTGATTCTCTTTATTTTTTATGTTTTGTTGCAATTTGTCATAATTTTTACATTGAAAATGCGACAATTCAATTTGGTTGTAACATAATACTTGGACATTATTATTCTGATAAGACTCACCCCCATTTGTAAACATTTGTACCCCCATCCTCGTATACTTATTTATAATAACTTAGACTTTAAATTCCCGCAATTTATCGCTTTCAATATACTGTATAGTAATTAGGGTTTGTATGCGAAGATTCAAAATCAATCGCTAGATAACCTAATACAAGATAAATGCATGAAAATCAAATACACAATTCACACTTGCACCTCTAGGGTAACCTCGCTTGTTGCCTCGGAAAATGCAATCATGTCCCTCGAGTATGAGACACTCTAGCAAATGTCCCTTCAATAAACAAAGATCGTAGTCCCTCGATGACCCTCGATGTTGCCTTCGGTAAAACGATCTCGTCCCTTACAAAAATGCTAAAGCGTCTCACAAGTTACTTTCAATGATTGTATATGATGACCCGCGCCTGTCCCGTTTAAACATCCTAACGCAGGGTTGTTCACCAAATACAATGGTGAAATAACACTGTTAAAAGGGTTAAAAACATAAGAAAGATCTTTGAGTAAAATAGGGTAGACAACTCTTAGTTACTTGATCAAAATCTTGCAAAAACATCCTTGCCATTTTCAAACACACTTCACAACACAACTTCAAAACAATTTCAAAACAACTTTCAAAACATTGGAATATCTCTTCAAAAAGACACACATCTTTGTATATATTCAAACAAGAATCATTACAAAGGTTGCCTAGACAAGGCATCTTTTTCAAAACATTTTCAAAACCACACACACCAAGCACCATTTCAAACAATCGAAAAGCAAAGGCAAGTGATCTAAAACAAGTAACTAAGAGCCCATGGATAACCATGGATGAAAAGGGTGCTAGCACCTTCCCTTTTCATAATCTACCCCCCGAACCCAAGAAAACATCTCAAAGGTTTTTCCTGTGCTTTTTGACCTTTCCTTTGGATAAAATAAAAAGTCGGTGGCGACTCTTGCTAAACCGAACAAGTGCGAAAACAAACGCAAAACCTCAAGTCAGTTCTCCCACCGTATCACAGAACGGGTGACTCTACTGGGGAGTATTTCTAATAATGGGGTTACCTTAGGGTTTTATATCACCTTTACATGCTTACCTTGATTGCTTTGATTGCTTTACTTTTTGGGTTCCTTGTTTGGGTTTGCTTTAAATCCTACACCCGGATTTGGGGGCACCTTATAGGTAAGTAGAAATAAACTATGAGGGAACTGTGCGGGGTATACCGACATGGTTGAAGCAGTAGCTACGTTAGTATGACATATTTGTGGGTACCGGTAGCCTTTGAGTTAATCAAAGAGAATACGAGGCCGCTGAGTGATGTCATGAAGCACTAACAAACTCTTAGAACCTTACTTGACCATCTTGGCCTTTTAGGGGTAGTGAGATGACCGACTTTGGTGCAGTCCGAAGTTGGTAGATACTCGATACTACACTCATTGAGGGTTGTTTTCTTGGAATATTTTGGTCGCCAGTTAAGTGGCTAAACCAAAACAATGAACACAAAAAATAATCCAATGATATTGAGCTCCTTAGAACCCGGTTACTATTTATAAGACAGGTTGAGCCAACTAACTTCAAGAGGGTACTTACCTACAAACCCCATGCAAGCCTAAACCTAAGGACTTGTCTGCTTTGTGTGAATATGATTGCATGTATATACACTTGCTTACTTTTTCATACATGTACATAACATCATAACATCATACCATAGCATTTTCAATAACCATTCTAAGGATCTCGAGGGTCTTTGATGCAGGGTCACGTTGAACCAGACATCTACCAAAGGGCAAGAGGATTCATTTTCCTCTAAACAAACACCGTCAAAGATCAAGTGCAACAACTTGAATCGAGGGCTATGACCCACTTGACATGGTGAGCTTGATTCTCGTGGAAAGACATCCACAGATACAAAGTTCTCCAGTCAAAGATGCTGATAAAAGTTCAACCTCTAACATTTTCTTGTGTTTACCCCGAGAGATTCTTGAAAACATGCATCCACATATCATGCATTGTATCATGACATGTTTTACTTTTCAGGTTTCCTTATTCTCCTACTGTTTATTTCAGTAGAGATGGCTCTAGAAAGGACTGTCGAAGACATCCAGGCTCAGAACACTCAACTTCAAGAAATGTTCTTGAACATGTCCCAGGGGCAAAAAGAAGTGAAAGCTCTCCTCACAATGGGCATGGTCCTAGGAAATCCAGGCGGCGTCAGGAATGATCAATTGGAAGAGCTACATATTTAGCTGGCAACATTGAAGATCCAGATGATGGGACAACTGGTGGGCCAGATAGCTCTCATTCAAGACCTGGCTCAAAGACAAGAAGAGCTCAGGGTCCTCGTCAACAAACTGCTTCAAGATAACCAAGTGGGGCAAACAACTAGGGTTGAAGATCAAGTCATCATTCAACCTCCTTTGAGACAAGAAGACAAGGGAAATGATCCTCAACTTGCTTCAGGGTCACAAGCCCAACAACAACCTCGCCAGCGTCAACGGGGTAATCGGCAAAAGCAAAATACGTTTGGAAGACAGTTCACTGAGACCGACATACCATCATCTCTAATATTGGAATGCTTTTTAGAGGTCAATCTGACTGCTTTAAAGGATCCTATTCGGAAGCCCAATACCTCTCCTCCTAGCTATCACCCCGACGCATTTTGTGTATACCACTCCTATAGTCCTGGACATGACACCGACGACTGTTAGGCTTTGAAAAACAAGATCCAAGACTTGATTGACAATGGAGTGCTGAAATTCATGCCGGATGGCGAGATGAAAATCTTCCGCTGAGGGTTCTCCACCTGAAATGACAAGTTCGAACTAAGAAACTTTTGTTTCATTTGAAATTTTCAAGTTGTAATTTCTTTTGTTATTCAAACAATTTTCTGTTGATGTCAAACTCTGTTTCATTAATGCATTGCATATGTTTGTCTTGAATTCATCCAGTCGTCTTCACTATTCTTGAATTATGCTTTCTACTTTCTTTATGACATTTAACTCTTGCAAAAAAGCTACAAGCCTTTAGAGGGAGGATGACGAAACAATACCATAATCTCATACAGTAATCTTTTGGACAGACCTTGCTGACGATGTACAGGCGTTTCTTTCAAATCCTAAACACTGGAGTTATAAGGAAGATAATCCCTAGTCAACCCCTTCGAGCCAAAGAAGTAGAAGTTTTCTGTTTTAAGCACAAATTGAAACCTTTAATTAAACCTGGGGCAAGGTAGTCACTCAGTTAATTCAAAAGATGCGCATTGAAGTCGCAAACTCTCAGTTCGTAATACAATGAATGACATCAAAAACATTCCTTTGGAACCAAAAGATAGTGATGGTTCCTTATCTCATAGGCAGTCATTACCTCTCAAAAGAGAAAAGCCCACTGAGCCAAAACCTACAAAGGAGGCTTAAGAAAGCTAGGGCATCCCGCTGACTGTAATCTCGAAAACAAGAACAGTCAGGCAAAAGTTAGGGATATTAAATCAAAAGAAAGAGGTCACTACAAATCCTCAACAACATGAAAAATGTTGCAAAAAAAAATGATGACTGCCTTCCAATAAAATTCAGCTTGTGTGAACCATCACCAAAACGTCGTTCCAAACCCGAATAGAGTTCGACGCACAATTAATTGAGTATAGGATTGAAGGACATCACGAAGAGCGGGTGGGTACAAATATACTTTGAGCCTTTATCCTTTGTTTCTTAAACCGTGAACCAAGCCACGTTACAACCCTTTAAAAGTCTTAATTGAAGCATGGGTTAGTTCGAAAGCATACTGTTACAAAAGGTATCCTGACTCCTGTAAGGCTTTGCTCTAAATCTTGTGTTGAATTTGTCTTATAAAAAGTTTTCTGCTAAAAAACGCATTTTTCAAAACTTCAAGACAAGCATAAACTCTGCATTATTTGAATATCGTTGTTTGCACATGTTTATTTGTTTGACAGCGAAGAAGTTCACAACAGTGAATATTCGGAGGAACGAAAGCTCTCTCAGTGAATAAAATCACTTCAAGTGGGATGAAACTCCCGTGGCAAAAATCTCCTATCAGTAAAAGGGGACTCGGTATGGTATTGTCCAGTAAGCCTGGGGCAGTCCAGTCAAGATTTCAACAAATCTTTCAAAGTCCATTAAACCTGGGGCAGTCCAGTCAAGATTTCAAGAAATCTCTCAATTGCAGGATAACCTGGGGCAAGTCTCCCTAACCATCACTTGGGGCATTTAAACGTCAATATCATCAAAGGGTTACGAGCAGTCCAAGTTTCCTGGAAGTGCCACAAACATCTGATACTAGGGGCAGTGACGAATCTCTCCGAAATCTTTCTGAATAGAAGTTCAAGCGTCCTCGAGAAGTTCATCACCTCTCTAGCAGACCAACAATCATGGGTTTATTTCCCCAACATTTGTCAAGGATTTATTCTCCAAAATAAAATTAAATTTCAAATTGATCGGTCGTAAAAATTCCTTCATCACCTGTTGGAAGTTACAGTTGTTGTACCCCAAAATTTGCCCTCTCATTTCATCAACATTTTCTCATCACAAGACCCTTGGAGCTCAAGATCAAGTTAGGGTTTACTCTGCTCAAGACTCCTCCTTGCACTGCTGGCTCAAATTAGGGTTTGAGTTTGCAAAAAGATGTTTTGACCTAAAATGCCCAAAATGACTTTCATGCTTCATGTTGTACTCACAAGTTTATCCATACCAAGTTTCAAACCTTGATTCCAATCTTTGCCCAGTCAATTGGACAGTTGATCTAGAAACCAACTGTATTGGGGAAAAAGTCAACTGTGGCCAATTGACAGTCAAACCTCATGATTTTTGACCCACATCAACATTATGAACTCATATGGACCATTTGATCAAGTTTGGATCACAATTCCACAAGAAATTTGATCAGATCACCAAAAGGGCAAAATGGTCGTTTTTAGGGTTTTGACTGCACAAAGGCAATTTTTGACTGTTTGACCTAGCCAATGGCAAACCAAGCTCACATATGGACTCAAGGACTCAATGACATGGTCTTGACACATTCAACAAGTTCAAAAGATCCCAAATGCACAAGATTGACAGATGAATTGTCCAGTCAACTGATCAAAATTTGACTGTATACTGAAAAGTCAAACTTTGACTTCTTGGTCAAAATCAAGTGTCAAGATTCATTTGTCATCAAAACATGTCAAATTATGAAACTTGTTCATCAAGAAATCAAAAATTACAAATTAGGGTTTGAAATGAAGAAATTTCATAACTTAGAAATTTTCTAAGTTATGAAATTTCCTAATTTTTTTTTAACTTTGTCCCATCTTTTCATCAAGATATATTTGGATTCAAACAAAACTCAAAACATGAAAGTTGTAGTCCATTGCAAAATATACAACTTTTATTCACAAAGTTTACTCAAAAGAAGCTTGTAGCTCTAGTTATGATTTTTGGAATAAGGGTGCAAAACATTCTTAACTTAGAAAATTTTTGACCTATTTTAGGCAGGATTTTTGCCCAACTTCATGGCCACTTTTCACATGCTTCCACTTGGAATTTCAATTTGCATTACAAAGATGGATTATAGTACACATTCCAAGCTTTCCAAATTGTCCAAAAACTTCTCAAACACCCTTGTGGTTAGGATGAATCGAATTTGTAAAGATGAGCAAAAGTCACTTTGTTCATAAGCCAATTACATGTTCATAACTTTGCATTTTCAAACTCAGCTTGCACAAACTAGATTACAGGCCTTTTATCTCATCCACACTCAATAATTTAATGCCAATCCTTGGTGTTCAAGCCTTATTTTGTGTGTTTAACCATTACTTGTAAGATTAAGCCATATTTGGAAAAAGCATTTTAGCCATTTTTGAAAAGATCAACTTTATGTCAAAAAGCAAATCAAAGAGGTACAAGGCAGATCTTTTAGGCACAAGTTTATGGACTAATCCCACTGATCAAGGAGAGAAAAGGCAGCATGCTTGAGGGGCCTGTAGTAGCCTATAATCAAGTTTGACAAACTTTGCTTAGATAAGAAGAAACTTTGCAAAACTGGTACCACATTCACTTCCTGCAAGCAAGAGCCTAAACAAACTTTGCAAACACTTTTCACTTGATCCAACTAACCTAAAACACGAATCAACCAGAGTTTAAACCTTCTCATTCATCAAAACACAGTTTTGTTGCAAAACAGGGTACCTGCTGCATTTTGATTTGGTCAGCTCAATCCATTCGTGCGCCTTGGCCAAAACCACTTCATACACACTCCATAACATCCATACAAACTATCCCAAGCCTTGGAAACAGACTGTAACACCCCTAACCAAGTTTGCCATTTTCATTTTTTCAGTTGTGCAGGTTGAGTTACATAGCTCGATTCAGTTAGTTTCAAAGCAAGCTAGAGGTTGGAAGAGCATCCTTGGACCTCAAGCAAGCTGTACAAGTCCTCAAACTTCATTGAAAGTACCTCAATTGTTGTACACGATTCAAGCTGAACATGTAAAAGTTTGAACTTCTATCTCTCTATCCAAGCATATATAGGCTTAGGTTTGTGAAGAAATTATGTCTTACTCATGGCCCTGAAGCTACCCATATTCTCACTTTTCATTTATGTTATGTGTGCTGAGAGAATTTTGAACCTGAACATTGAATAAAAGTTAGGTCAGGAATTGGGGGAGGAGAAATTCTCTCTCATTTCTGAGAGTTAGATCAAGTTCTTGATATGTATGAATTCGTGATTTGATGCTTTACATTTTTGATGTTATAAGTTTCTGCTAAAAATCAAAGAATCATGATGTTTGAATCAAGCAAGGAAACGCGCGTTTTTGAGACATAAATGGCTGGAGGTTGAAGAAGCTTGCATTTGAGCTGGGCCTGATTCATTTTTCTGTTTGCACCCTCATTTTCTACTTACACCCCCTTGGCCCATTGTGTGTTTTTTTTTAACTATTTTTGACTTTTTATTTTTTCTTCTGGCTTATTATTTTTTGTCAAAACATAAAAAATATTAAAAATATTTTTTCAACCATTTTTGCATTTTATTTGGATTTTATATGTTTTATTTGAACTTGTACATATAAATAAATATAATACTTTTATTTAAAACCTCAAAAATAATGTGAAAATATATACTTTTAGTTATTATTTTTATTTGCATTTCCTGAAAACATTTTCTAAAAAATATACTTTTTTGTAAATAATTAATATCTTTATTTTTGTGCATATTTAGTATATTTAATACATAATATAAATACTTATATATTTATTAGAATATTTAGGGTAAAAATATAAAAATAGTACATTTTTTCTTTTATTAATATTTGACCTCAAAAATTACTTTTTTACAAATATACTTCTCTTTTATTTATTTTTGTGTATAATTAATAAATATTGTATATAATAAATAATAAATACTTTTTACTTAGAAAATTAGGGTTTTGCCCTAAAATGTGAAAATGTCCAAAATCAACTTTCTTTTTATTATTTTTTATAGGTCACATGAAAAATACTTTTTACATACACATAAAAACATTTTTGTGCATAATACATTTTACATTTTATTTGTATTTATTCAATTATTGTATAATTAAAATAACTTGTATATTCAATTTGGATGTAATAGTTTAGATTTAAATTTCTTGCTAAATATCCCCATTTGAACATTTGTACCCCCCATCCCATAATTATGTTGTAATAATTTAGGACTTTAAATTCCGCATTTTAAAGCTTTCTAATTATACCATGATAGACTTAGGGTTTTGTATGCAAAAATCAAACAACAAATAGCTTGACTAAACAAAAGACAAAAAGCATGAAAATGGATAACACCAATCACACTTGCACCCCTTAGGGCTACTCCACTTGTTGCCTTCAATAATGGGCCATGTTGCATGTTGGGTGTCTTTGGCAAAACAAAACAATTCAAATGATCATAGTCCCTCGATGACGCTTTCGAAAGTTGCCTAAAAAATGATCAAGTCCCTTAAAGGAAAAATTGCCAAAGACACTTGGCACTATTGCATTCATGGTCTAAACGATGACCCGCGTCCGTCCCGTTAACATCCTAACACAAGATTGTCCACCAAATGCAATGGTGGAACAATACTGTTAAAAGGGTTAAAACATAGGAAAGATCTTTGAGAAATTTAGAGTAGATAACTCTTGGTTACTTGATCAACTTGCAAATCCTTGCCATTTTTCAAAACACACATCACAAACACAAACTTTCAAAACAACTTTCAAAACCTTAAAACATCTTTTCAAAAAGACAAACACCTTTTGTAAAACATTCGAGTAAAGAATTGTTACAAGGGTTGCCTAGACAAGGCATCTTTTTCAAAACATTTTCAAACCCACACACAAAGCACCATTTCAAACAATTGAAAGCACCATTTCAAACAATTGAAAATGCAAGGCAAGTGATCTAAGTAAGTAACTAAGAGCCCATGGATAACCATGGATAGAAAGGGTGCTAATACCTTCCCTTTCTATAATCTACTCCCCGAACCCAAGAAAACATCTCAAAGGTTTTTGCTGTGCTTTTTAACCTTTCCTTAGGATAAAATAAAAAGTCGGTGGCGACTCTTGCTAAACCGAAACATTTGCGAAAACAAACGCAAAACCCAAGTCAGTTCTCCCACCGTATCACAGAACTGGCGACTCTGCTGGGGAGAAATTTAAAAGTGGGGTAACCTTAGGGCCTAGATCACCCTCTTGCATGACTAATTGTTTGCTTTGATTGCTTTATATCTTGGTTCTCTTGTTTGGGCTTGAAATCCTACACCCGGATTTGGGAAACATTCATAGATAGCAATACGTTGTGGAAACTGTGCGGGGTATACCGACACGGTTGAAGCAATAGCTATATTAGTGCGACATATTTGTGAGTACCGGTAACCCTTGAGTTCAATCAAGGAGAGTACGGGGCCGCTGAGTGATGTCACTAAGCACTAATGACCTAGAACCTTACTTGACCATCTTGGCCTTTTATTAGGGGTAGTGAGATGACCGGCTTTGGTGCAGTCCGAAGTTGGTAGATACTCGATACTACACTCATTGAGGGTTGTTTTCTTGGAATATTTTGGTCGCTAGTTAAGTGGCTAAACCAAAACAATGAACATGGAAAACAATCCAGTGATATTGAGCTCCTTAGAACCCGGTTACTATTTATAGGACAGGTTTTAAGCCAACTACACTCAAGAGGGTACTTACCTATGAAACCCCATGCAAGCCTGAAACTAGGGTCTTGTGTGACTTGCTTGTACATATGCTTGTGCATACATCATGAACATCATAAAGCATCATATGCATACACTAACCATTTCAAGGGTTTGGATCTTCATCTTTGTTCTTGTTTTGTAGGTCATGGAAATTCTTCGCAGGAAAACTATCCAAGTCAACCTTGTGAGAATCCCTCCTCAACTCAAGGAGCTCACATCCAGAATTCCGGAAAGCTCTCCTTTCAGTGAAATACATGGTAGACTGCTCAGCCTAGTCAACACCAACATTGAAGAGGACATGGTAAAGGTGTTGTTCCAGTTCTTTGACCCCCTTCACCACTGTTTCACATTCCCCGACTACCAATTGGTGCCCACTTTGGAGGAATTTTCTCAACTCCTGAGGATTCCTATTCTTAATCAACTACCCTACAACGGTACGGAAAAAGAACCAAAGCCTGAAGATGTTGCTCAAGCCCTACACTTTCAACCATCTGACATCAAGGGGCATTGGGAAACTATAAGCGGTGTCAAAGGCTTCTTAGCAAAATTCTTGTTGGAGAAGGCACAAGAGTGTTGGAATTCATTGGACCTACAAGCCTTTGAAGAAATTGTGGCACTCCTCATCTATGGGATGGTCTTGTTCCCAAATCCTGACCAGCTCATAGATGTCAACGCCGTCAAGATCTTCTTATCCAGAAATCCAATACCAACATTGCTTGGGGACATTCTTCACTCATTTTACACACGAACAATGAGAAAGAGGGGTGTTCTCATGTGTTGTACTCCTCTCCTTGCAATGTGGTTTATTTCGCACCTTCCACAATCTGTTTTGAAGAATGACCAAGGCTTAAGGTGGTCACAGCGATTGATGACCCTCACTCACTCTGATGTGCATTGGTGTTCTCGGTCCAGAGAAAATGTCATCATAGTCGATCATTGTGGAGAGTTCCCTAATGTTCCATTACTTGGCATTAGAGAAGGTATTACCTACAACCCTTGTCTAGCTTTGAGACAATTTGGATATGCACGGAGGGATGGCCCTCACGACATGTTGATTCCTGACCTAGTTTTTGACTTCGACAACGATGCGCAAGGACTTCGCCAAAGATTCATCAGAGCTTGGAGGATGCCTAACAAGGTAGATAGCAAGACACTGGGGCATAAGAACTCCATCCCTCTTGAGCCTTATCTCAAGTGGGTACGAACCCGGGCCCAGAGTCTAATGATGCCTTACCCTCATGTTCTCCCTGTGATTAAAGAGCCCGTTAAGGAAGGAGAGGTTCCCTACACCATCCTATATCCTGACATGCCAACATCATGGAAGGAGATGCAGAAGAGTTGGATCCAACTCAAGGAGGAACGGAACACTTTTGAAGCCAGCTTCTACGCCAGTGAGAAGAAGGTTTTGGAGCTTACCCGCCGACTCCATGAGGAAGAGACCCTCAACACCTACATCGCACCAAAGAGGATGCACACCGTCTTTTTACCTTGAGAAGTTTTTTGTAATATTTGGCCCATGGGGCATTTATGTACTGACAAAATTTCTTCTTATTAATATGACGTGTGTTCTTTTTGTTTGCAACAATTTTGAATTTTCTAAATCCTTGAATGCATTGCATAAATAAACATATCATTCATCATGTGCATAAGCAGGTCTCCGCACCAGGTTTCCTTATCTTTCTGCTGTTTATTTCAGTAAGATGGAACTCGAACAGACGATCAAAGATTTGCAGTCTCAAAACTCACAGTTTCAACATCTCCTGATGACCTTGGCAAAGGGTCAGGAGGATCTAAAAGTCCTGCTTGGGAACAAAGAGCAAGTGAAAAAGAAGAAGAAAAGAGTCGGGGTGGCTACCCTGGGAAGAAGGTTTGAGGGTGAAGCCAGAAGAGTTCTTGAATTTCCCCCTACGTCTGAAGAGGGAACCAGTAAAGGAAAAGGGGTTGCGGTACCGTCTGAATCCGAAGCTGAAGAAGAAGAGGCTGAAGAAGACAAAGACTACTCAGAGCAACAATACCCGCCGGCCGATGATAAGTACAAAAACTTGGAAGACAGGTTGGCAGCTATGGAGCTGCAGAGAGTTCCCGGCTTAGATTTCGAAGATTTGGGATTAATTGCTGGAATTGTGATCCCCCCGAAGTTTAAAGTGCCAATTTTTGCAAGATATGACGGGCTGTCTTGCCCAAAAATGCACCTAAGGTCGTATGTCCGAAGAATCCAACCTCACACTTCCGACAGAAATCTTTGGGTACACTTCTTTCAAGATAGCCTGTCTGGCACTCAGCTAGACTGGTTTTACAAGCTGGAAAGGTCAGAGATACATAGTTGGGAGGATCTGGAAGCTGCTTTTTATCTCCAATATCATTATAACTCTGACCTGGCACCAACCCGTACTCAGCTACAGAGTATGGGGATGGCCTCAGGTGAGGGATTCAAGGAATATGCCCAGAAGTGGCGCGATCTGGCCGGAAGAGTGAAGCCACCTCTTTCTGATAGAGAACTTGTGGATATGTTCCTGGGGACCCTGTCTGGTCCATTCTTTAACCATCTGATCGGTAGCTCTTCCGCAGGGTTTACTGAATTAATTCTGACTGGCGAGCGGGTAGAAGCCGATATCAAGAATGGGAAGATTCAGAAGGATGCCTCTGCATCTACGACTGCTAAGAAATCATTTCCAGCGAAGAAGGAAACGGTTGTTGTGTACTCTCAGAGAAGAGCGGGGAAGACTGAGCGCCAGCCGACTGTGGGGGCCGTGATGATCCAAAATCCATCAAATGATCAGCCTCGTTATAACCAGTCCAGACCAAATCAGCAACGGGTGGAACGGCCACAACGGTAGTTCACCCGCATCAATATGACGCCAGCGCAAGTGCTTCCCCATCTGTTGAAGTTGAATCTCGCCACTATCAAGGAGGCACCAAAAAATGTGAACACATCCTCTCTTCACTATCATCCCAATGCTAAATGCGCCTATCACTCTGACAGTGTCGGACACGACACCAACGATTGTTGGGCACTTAAGCATAAAATTCAAGACTTGATAGAGGCGAAGGAGGTTGAGTTCGATGCTCCAGAGAAGCCAAACGTAATATCTGCCCCGATGCCGAAGCATGGTCGAAATGTTCATGCTATTGAGGAAGATCTGTATGTTTCTGATGTGAACGACCTGATGACTCCGTTGTTAACAATCAAGTTAAATCTGTTAAGGGCTGGGATTTTCCCGGGATGCAAAGAAGACTGCTACTGTTGTTACTCTCTACCAATCGACTGTCCATTACTGAAGAAAGGCATCCAAGGCCTAATGGACAGTCAACAAATTCTGTTTAAAAAAGTTCCTGCTATTCCAACCCCTACTGAAGTTGTTTCAATTATCACCATTCACGCCAATCTTTCCAAGGCCGTCAAAAAGCCTGTTAAGATTACATCCGCTACAAAGTCTGTTCCTCTGAAAATAACTATGCCAGGGCATGTCCCCTACAGTTCTGAAAAATCAATACCATGGAATTACGGTGGAGAAATCTACTACCATGGTATTAAACAAGTTGAAATAACCGAAGGAAGCTCTGATGAAGAAGATGCCAGCATTGGAAACATTGTCGGCACAAGCAAGATCACCCGAAGTGGGAGAATATTTTCTCTAGAGATTCAAGACAAACATATGCAATGCATTAATGAAGCAGAGTTTGACATTAACAGTTAATTGTTTTGAAAACAAAAGAAATTACAACTTTGAAGATTCAAATGAAGCAAAAGTCTTTCAGTTTGAGCTTTGTCACTCCAGGTGGAGGACTCCTCAACGGAAGATTTTCATCTCGCCGTCTGGCATGAACCTCAACACTCCAATATCAATCAGATCTTGAATCTTGTTCTTCAAAGCCCAACAGTCGTCGGTGTCGTGCCCCGGGCTGTAGGAGTGGTACACACAAAATGCATCGGGATGATAGTTAGGAGCGGAGGTATTGGGCTTCTGAATAGGATTCCTCAAAGCAGTCAAATTGACTTCCAACAAACGCTCTAGAATCAGAGATGACGGTATGTCAGTCTCCGTGAACTGTCTTCCCGACGTATTTTGATTATGCCGATTACCCCGTTGACGCTGGCGAGGTTGTTGCTGGGCTTGTGACCCTGAATCAAGCAGAGGAGCCTTCCCCTTGTCTTCTTGGCTGGAGGGGGGTTGAGTGGTGACTTGCTCTTCAACCTCAGATGTTTGCCCCAGTTGGTTGTTCCGAAGCAGTTGGCTGACGAGAACTCTGAGTTCCTCTTGTCTTTGAGACAGGTCCTGGATGAGAGCCATCTGGCCCACTAGCTGCCCCATCACTTGGATCCTCAATGTTGCAAAATCAAATTGCAGTTCCCCCAGCTGGTCACTCCTGGCATTATTTGAAGTCTCCTGGACCAAGCTCTTTGTGAGGAGAGCTTTCATTTCTTCTTGCCCTAGGGACAGGTTCAAGAACATTTCCTGCAGCTGAGCAGTCTGGTCCTGGATATCCTTGACAATCCTCTCTAGAGCCATCTCTTACTGAAATAAACAGTATGAGAGTAAGGAAACCTGAAAAAGGAAAAAAGGTTATGATGCGATGCATGATATGTGGATGCATGCTTTCAAGGATCTCTTGGGGTAAACACAAGAGAATGTTAGAAGTCGAACTTTGATCTTTGACTAGAGAACTTTGCACCGGTGGATGTCTTTCCACGAGAATCAAGCTCACCATGTCAAGTGGGTCATAGCCCCTGATTCAAGTTGTTGCACTTGATCTTTGATTGGAGAACTTTGTACCAGTGGATGTCTTTCCACGAGAATCAAGCTCACCATGTCAAGTGGGTCATAGCCCCTGATTCAAGTTGTTGCACTTGATCTTTGATTGGAGAACTTTGTACCAGTGGAGGTCTTTCCACGAGAATCAAGCTCACCATGTCAAGTGGGTCATAGCCCCTGATTCAAGTTGTTGCACTTGATCTTTTATTGGAGAACTTTGTACCAGTGGATGTCTTTCCACGAGAATCAAGCTCACCATGTCAAGTGGGTCATAGCCCCTGATTCAAGTTGTTGTACTTGGTCTTTGATGGCATTTGTTTAGAGGAGAAAACCTCTTGCCCCTTGGTAGACGTCTGGTTCAACGTAACCCTGCATCAAAAGAACCCTCGAGATCCTTGAAATAGTTATTGAAAATGCTATGGTATGATGTTATGATGTTATGTACATGTATGCAAAAGCAAGTGAGTGTATATACAGGTAATCATATTCACACAAAGCAAACAAGTCCTTAGATTTAGGCTTGCATGGGGTTGTAGGTAAGTACCCTCTTGAAGTTAGTTGGCTCATCCTGTCCTAAAATAGAAACCGGGTTCTAAGGAGCTCAATATCATTGGATTGTTTTCTGTGTTCATTGTTTCGGCTTAGCCACTTAACTGGAGACCAAAATATTCCAAGAAAACAACCCTCAATGAGTGTAGTATCGAGTATCTACCAACTTCGGACTGCACCAAAGCCGGTCATCTCATTACCCCTAAAAAGGCTAGGATGGTCAAGTAAGGTTCTAAGAGTTCGTTAGTGCTTCACGACGTCACTCAGCGGCCCCGTACTCTCCTTGATTGAACTCAAGGGTTACTGGTACTCACAAATATGTCACACTAACATAACTTACTGCTTCAACCGTGTCGGTATACCCCGCACAGTTCCCTCACAGTTTTATTGCTATTTACCTAAAAAGGTGCCCCAAATCCGGGTGTAGGATTAACAAGCCCAAACAAGGAACCAAAAAGTAAAGCAATCAAGGCAATCAAAGCAAGAATGTAAAGGTGATCTAAACCCTAAGGTAACCCCACTTTTAGATTAGTCCCCAACAGAGTCGCCAGTTCTGTGATACGATGGGAGAACTGACTTGAGTTTTTCCGTTTGTATTCGCACTTGTTCGGTTTAGCAAGAGTCGCCACCGACTTTTTATTTTATCCTAAGGAAAGGTTAAAAAGCATAGGAAAAACCTTTTGAGATGTTTCGTGGGTTCGGGGGGTAGATTATGAAAAGGGAAGGTGCTAGCACCCTTTTCATCCATGGTTATCCATGGGCTCTTAGTTACTTGGTTTTAGATCACTTGCCTTTGATTTTTTTAATTGCTTGAAATTGTGGTGTGTGTGTTTTGAAAAATGTTTTGAAAAAGATGCCTTGTCTTAGGCAACCAATGTAATGACTCGTGTTTGAGTGTTTTACAAAGGTGTGTATCTTTTCGAAAAGATGTTTCAAATGTTTTTTGAAAGTTTGTTTTGAAAGTGTTTGTGGAGTGTGGTTTTGAAAAGTAGGCAAGTGTTTTTGCAAGTTGGATCAAGTAACTAAGAGTTGTCTACCCCTAAATTTACTCAAAGGTTTTTCTCATGTTTTAACCCTTTTAACAATTTTGTTCCACCATTGTATTTGGTGGGCAATCTTGCGTTTAGGATGTTGAACGGGACAGGCGCGGGTCATCGTATGGACCATGAATGCAATGGTGCCAAGGGTCTTTGGCAATTTGCTTGAAGGGACTTGATCGTTTTTGATAGGCAACTTTCGAAAGCGTCATCGAGAGACTATGATCATTTGAATTGTTTTGCCAAAGAAACTCGACGTGCAAGCATGGCCTATTTTGGAAGGCAACAAGTGGGATTACCCTAGGGGGTGCAAGTGTGGTTGTGTATTGATTTCATGTATTTGTCTTGTATTAGGTTATCTAGCGTTTGATTTTATGTACATACAAACCCTAGGTCTAACCATGGTATATTTGAAAGCGGTAAATTGCGGGAATTTAAAGTCTACGCTATTACAAATAAGTATCCGGGAGTGGGGGTACAAATTTACAAATGGGGATGAGACTTTAAGGAGAGTAGTGTCTAAATAATTACAACCAAATCGAATTGCGATCAAATGTAATATGTAATGTATAGCAATGTATAAGAATAAAGCAAATGTATATGTGTAAAGCAAAGTAAATGTATCAACGTATTTGTGTATTGTAAATGTGTAAGTGTATGAATGTGATTTATTTACAAGGTGGAAAAGTGAATTTTAATGTAATAATTAAGTATTGTTCATTTATTCTTTTTGGATATTTGTCTTTTTGTTTAAGTATGTACAAACATTTTAAATGAAAAAGTTTTAAGTTTAAGAAAAAGAAAATATTTTAAGTTCTATGAATTATGTATTAATGTTAGTGTATTAATGAATATTCTTATGTATAAAAAAGAAAAGAAAAATATTTCAAATTTAAGGAAAATTAATGTTTTATATACTTATGTTAGTATTTTCTTATGTAAACTAAAAAAGTTTTAATAAAACGAAAATGTTTAAACCTAGATAAAAAAGTCTAATATTTATTTTAAATGTGATAAACAAAATTTAGTAAAATTAATGTATTATTTATTTTAAAGAAAAAGGAAATTAAGGTATGTAAGGATATAATGAAAATAGTTATTGATTTGTAAAAGAAATGGATGGGCTAAAGGGGCTAATGCTGGCCCAATCAAAGTAGCAACGTATGGGGGTGCATGCCAAAAAAAGAGCCATTGGGCTTAAGAGAAACGGCCCAAACAGTTTGAAACATTTGCCAAGGGTTCGTTTTGTTGTTTCATTTGGAATCCGATTTAGGGTTTGTTTGAACACAGAGGCGCCGTTGTCATCGCTTTGTCTTCCTCCTTATCTTCTTCGCCATGACCACTGATGCAATCCTCCGTCCAAGGCCACCGAGCGCCGCCGTTCATCCTCTTCCCTCCATTGGTTGGGCAACGCAAAAAATGAGAAAAAAGGTAACGATTTTGGACGTTTTAGGGTTTGTTATTTCTGTCCTTACATGTTATGATTTCGCGTTCTGATTTTATGTTATTATTGTTGTTTCTGTTGAGTTGTATGAAAGGAAAGAAAAGAAGTTATACTACCTCTTAGAGACGGAGGAGGAGGGAATTTGGAGGCGCCTAGGACGGCTGAAGGCGGAGGAAGCGGTGAAGCTGGGCACTTTGGAAGTTTCCCTGGTACTCTGTATTCTTTTTTTCCTTCTTCTCTTTGCCTCGTATGCTAGCTTGATGCCTTGATGCCTTTGATATGCTTGCCCTGTGATGAGGCTTCCTCTGAGGGCTTTTGGGATTGCTTGTGTGTTTCTGGTATGCTTCTGAGTTTGAGGAATATTGTTGGTTTTTGGAGAGGCTTTGAGTATGAGCTTGGTCAGTTTGATGTTCTGAGGGCTCTTTGATTGTTCAGTTGAAGCTTGACAGGTTTAGGTTTGTATGGTTAGGCTTCTGGTTTCATTTTGAGGCTTGACAGTTCAGGTTTTCATGTTATTTTGATGGTTAAGGCTTGTATGGTTATGGCTTCAGGCTTTTGGTCTTAGCCAGTTTAGAGGCAGGTTGGATTTGGTTTGATGCTTCAGTTTGTGTTTGAATCTTTAGTGCAGATTTAGGCTTAGAGCTCTTTGAATGCAAGTTAGGCTTTTGTTTCAGGTTGATGGCCTTTTGGCTTTTATTTTGGAAATGCAGGTTCTTGAGCAGGATCCAAGCTTGGTGTCTTTGTGTTATTTTTTGTTATGGGTTCTGTGTTTGGGAATAGGTTGGAGGCAGGCCCTTTTGTGTTACAGTTTTTAGAACTTTTTGGCTGAAGCTTGTGGTATCTTTTTGGTTTTGTGATCTCTGCCCCGTCTTACTGTGTTGATACCAGTTTGTTTTATATATTTTATCCTCATGCCTAAACCTGTAAGCATATCTTCTCTTTCTCTCTTCTCTCTCTCTAGTACAGATTAAAGCATAGAATATTGTTTAAAATCTGTCCTTTTACTGAAAAGGTAGCTGGCCATAGGAAATGATGAAATTGAAACTTGCTTGCTTGCTATATTAGTTTACTCTGCATACTTTATCTCTTTCTCCAGCTTTCCTGCATCTTTGTGATAGCCTTTTTGATAGCCTTTTGTACTTTGATGTCTTGATATCTTTTTGGACAGCTTTGATAGTTTCCTTCAGTTTGCCCTTTTGACTTGGTTTAGGCCATTCAGTTTGGTTGGAAACTATGTAGTTGGTTGACAATTTAAACTTTGTGCAAAATCATAACTTTTGTGCATTTCATGTCTTTTTCTTTTGCAAGCATTTTTCATCCCTCTTTGTGAACCGGGAGAAATCTCGTGATTTGCAGAGAGGGCAAACTGATTCCGGCCAGTTGCCTTTAATGATGAATCTATTTTTTATCTGTCTGTCTTTAATTTTATCTACTTTGACTTTTCTTTTGTTTCTTGTTTTCTTGCAGATAAAATCAAATGAGCAGAGGGAGCATTTGGATAGAAGATGAAGACTTAGGAATTAGGATGAAATTTTATTTCAATTTTTGATCATTGTAGCATTATTATTATGAATACTTTGTAAATAAATACTGTATTCAAATAACAATTGTAACAAATAATTAAAGATGAATAAAATCCAATCTTGATCAGTTAATTCTTTTTCTTCTTTTCAAATGTTTATTTAATTGTTTATAACCCTTAAATTATAATAAAATGGAAATAAATCCCAATTACTCTAATCTTAGAATAAATAAACAATTGATAAACACTGTGGTCTTGACATCCATCAATAATAAACTCGGCGCTTCAAATATCCAATGCACAGTTAATCAAACCAATATCCAGATATTTATCTTTTTACTGATCAAATCAAACACTGTAGATTCTCAATTTAAGTACCTCAGCTTTCATCTTATCTCAAATCAAATGCCTTAGCCTTTACTGATTAAACAAAATACTGCAAGTTCTTGATTCAAATGCCTCAATCCAAATCTCAGAGTAAACTGAAAAGAAACTGTAAAATTAATTCTTTCTGAGAAATGTGCGCACAAAACCCTGGTTCTTGGTTAAATGTCAAAGAAGCGATCGCCTGATTAAAACCTAAGCCAAACTCAAACAAAACCCTAGCAATTTGCTTGAACTGTTCCAGAGACATGAAAACCCTAATTTTGTCTGACTGACGAGAAAAGTCTGTTTGACCGATTCTTGAACCAGTCTGAAAAATCAGGAAAAGTCTGAAGCTGTGATTTCTTGTGGAAAAAATACGAGGGCAAATTTTGGGGTACAACAGCTATCCCTTACACACACCCACACTCACAAATGCAGGTACCCATCTGTTGTACCCCAAAATTTGCCCTCCCATATTCTTCAAGAAATTGCCAAGCCAAGCTGCAAAATTCCCCAAGGGTTACACAGTGCAAAGGTCCCCTATACAGTCAAAACTAGGGTTTGTGTTCTGATCAAGAAAATGAAGTTTTCAAAAGCCCAATCAAGTCTTATATGCCTACAAATATGGTCAAATATCCTCATATCAAGTTTCAAGGCATTCAGCTCAAAATTGCACAGTCAAAACCCTAAATTGCACTACAGTCAACTGTAGGGGTAAAATGGTCATTTGACAGTCAAAAGTTCAAATTTTTGGTAATTTTGAAGCCACAAACATCATTTGATCAATGCTTGATCATGATTCTCAAAATTTGGCTCAGAAATCATCAAGATGCAAAAGTTTCCTTATTTGGACAGCTGAAAAAGTCAACTGAAATTGACCAGGGCATAACTTTCACATGGATTATCAGAAAAATTCCATCCAAAGCTCATTTTGAAGAGAAAGACATTTCCTACAACTCATCTTCATACTTCAAGTCCAAGAAATGCTCTCACAAAAAGTTATCAATTTCAACATTATAGGTCATTTTCAAAAGTCAACAAAAAGGGACTTTAAGTCAAAGGCCATAACTTGAGATTGGTAAATCAAAATGACATGGGACCAAAGGCATTGGTTAGAGGACTCAAAGACCTTTCCAAAATGTCCAAGAACATGAGAAAAGCTTAAAAATTGAGCAAGTTATGCCTTGTAGAAGTTGGGAAATTTTTGGATATTTTGAAAAGTCAACATTGATTCAAATGACCTAAAATTGCTAATGGGCCCATTTTTCTTCCACAAATCATCATCCATGGCATGTGCACGACCACTTGGCCCAAAGGGAAGTATTTTCTCATTTTTTATTTATTTATTTGAATTTTTATTTATATTAATTCATTTAAATCATTTAAATATATGAAAAATATTTAACTCACCCTAACCAATCTTTTTCTACATGTTTTAGACTCAATATTTCGTGCATATGCAATTATGGAAAGATTTGGGTTGATTGGCTTGATTGAGAGCAAAGAACACATGGAAAAAGATATGAAAAGATCTTAAGAAATCAAATATTCAAAATCATGATTACAAGAGATTTGATTGAGTTTTTCTTAACCTAATGCATTCACTACATATGCCTGATCACAACCCTAATCACAATAGACATAAAGCTGCGCAAGAAACTCCATTGAAAACTTGAAAAATTTGCAAAAAAATCAAAACTGTAAACACCTCTACAAGGCGATTCAGGCCTCAAGACTTGGTTCACTAGCTTCCTCAAGGTCTATTGAACATATTCCAATCAAAAACCTCAAGCTTCACGCTTTGGAACGGTATACAGAAGTCCCTCTTGTTCCATTTTTTTTCATTATCGTGTTTCAATATTTATGAACATTCATGGCATTCTAATTGTATATTCATGATCAGTGAAGCATTTGCAAACTAACCCATGCGTTTAATTGAGTTTTTGCAAGCTGTAGACGATTCCACCATTGCCAAAATCTAGGGTTTTCAGAATTGGAAATTGGGCGTTTTCACATAGCGTAAAATTAGAGAACCATAGTGCCATGGTTGTAATCAGCAGACCTGGACGATCCTAAACATGCCGTCGCGCCAAATTTCTAAATGACACAGGCCTAATCGCTATTTTCCCATAGCCGGCCTAATGAAACGCATAGAAAACCGTTGCTTTTGTTTTTATGTTTCAGGGATGGTGGAGAAGACAAAGTCGTGTCAAATGGTGACAGGCCAATTCAAAAATGCGCGCGCGTTTCCAAGGCCACTAACCATTTTCTTTTATAATATTTAGTTGTTATATTAATTTATGAATGAACAAAGCGCTTCAGTGGCAGGTGTACACCTTTGCAATGTCCATGACCTGGGTTCGAGCCCCAGGTCTGTATAATTTCCCATATTATTTTGCTATATATGTTCACATGCAGCTTCAGCGTAAAAATACACCATACATCCTCCAGATCCAAGCGTACACGCGTCCAAGAGATTCAAATCAAAGGCTGAGATTGTAGGAACACTATACGCGTGAGTCAATGTGCCAGCATGCTGACTGAAAAAGTCAAAAAAGGCCATTCTAAATGGGCCTGAATTGCTAACAAAAGACCTCCATATTGGGGCCTGAACCCCCCCTGGTTTGCAATTCTCTACACTTTCTTTATATTTTATTTTCAATTGTTATTTTATTTTCTTTATTGTTTTAATTTAATTAATTATTTTTTTTTACAAAATACAAAAACCTCATAAAAAATCAGAAAAGACAAAAAACATAATAAATATTTTATTTTAATATTTTCTCACAAACAAATTGTATGTAAATAAATTTAGTTTAAATTAAGGTTTGCAATATTAATTCTTTTCATAAAAAATCTAAAAAGAAGTAGATTTAGGTTTAATTAATGTTTTTATTCCTTTTTAACTTTTCTTTCTCGTAATAATATTTATTTATTTTATTTATTTTTATAATCAAATTTGTATGTAAATTAACTTAGGTTTAAATTAGGTTAAAATTCAACATATTTTTTTTAATAAATTAAAAATAACTAGAATTAGGGTTTGCGTCGTACTTTAATTAATTCTTTTTCCATTAAATCTTAAAATACATAAAAATACCAAAAAAACAAAAACAATTTCTTTTCTTAATTAATTAATTCATGTAATTTTAATTTTGCAAAAGGGTCCAACGCCCTCGTTCCGATTTAATTAATTCGCATACTTATTTCTTTTTCCGTTTAAATACTTATGTATCTCTCCCAAAGCCTTGTAATTACTTCTCGCATTTTTCAATTCTTTTAATTTCTTTATTTTCCGTCAAATCGGGTCCTGGTTAATTTTGGCGATGTGGACCCGCGCCGTTTGTAATAGCTTAGAATTTACTTTTCCCGCAATATTTTAACTGTTAAATCAATGCATGCAAGAATGAATGGCCGAAAATAAAAAACAAACGCATAGATCACTTTGACATGAACAAAACAAAAATAAATGAATCTGACACACAAATCACACACCACCCCTAGGGTACGCCTCACTGTTGCCTTGCCTCGAAAGGTGATCGTCGAGTAGAGGATGTCTTAGTAAGTCCTCATGATCCGGGAACCTGGCATGAGGGTAGCTTCTAAGGTGTCTTCCTATTGCTCCGGTGATCACCATGTCCCGAACCTCGAATTGACCCGAACACCTCCAATGGTGGTGCTACCTACCTCTCAATGGTGGGATGACACTACTTTAAAGGACATTTACACAGACGAATTCCTTAGGGTAGGTAGGTTCTCGTAGATACTTGCTCTAATTTCAAAACAAATCAAAAATACTTTTCACACCGACACATTTTCAAAAAGCTTTCGAAAGCAATTTTTCAAACACTCTTGAGGACCGATACAAGAGTCGAACTGGAATTTTCAAAGAAACTTTTTAAAAACCCACATTGAAAAGTAAACAAACCTTTTGAAAACACAAATGAGCAAGTATCTAAGAGCCCATGGATAACCATGGATAGAAAGGGTGCTAACACCTTCCCTTTCTATAATCTACCTCCCGAACCAAGAGCAATCTCTTTAAGGAATTTTTCTGTGCTTTTGTCCTTTCCATTTGGAGAAAATAAAAGACGGTGGCGACTCTTGCTTCCGCGACATTTCGCGAACCAGCATTAAAACCGTCAGTTCCAGATCCACCGATCACACCATCCACTCTGGATTCTATGGGTGACTATTCTGCTATGTCCTTCAATAACTCTGAAGATCTGGTCAATCAGGCTGAGTATGAAGATGACGAAGGTTGTGAAGTACCAGGGGAATTAGCCAGACTTCTACAGCAAGAGGAAAGGGCCATCTTGCCTCACGAAGATTTGTTGGAAACTGTCAACTTAGGAACAGAGGAAGACCGGAAGGAAGTACAAGTGGGTGCCAATCTGGAACCAAGTGTCAAGGAGCGCCTGATACAGCTGTTAAATGAATACGTTGAAATCTTCGCCTGGTCTTATAAAGACATTCCGGGTTTAGACACAGACATTGTGGTTCACCGTCTCCCTACAAGAGAGGATTGTCCACCGATCAAGCAAAAAGTCCGCCGAATGAGGCCCGACATGTCTGAGAAGATTAAAGCAGAAGTAATGAAACAATTCAACGCTGGCTTTCTGGCTGTTACATCCTATCCACAATGGGTTGCTAACATCGTGCCAGTACCTAAAAAAGATGGCAAGGTCAGAATGTGTGTGGACTACCGGGATTTGAATAGGGCCAGCCCCAAAGATGATTTTCCGCTACCGCACATTGACATTTTGATCGACAACACAGCTCAGCACAAAGTGTTTTCCTTCATGGATGGATTCTCGGGCTACAACCAAATTAAAATGGCCCCAAGGACATGGAGAAAACAACCTTTGTTACACAATGGGGTACCTTCTGTTACAAGGTGATGCCGTTTGGACTGAAGAACGTCGGGGCAACTTATCAACGTGCCATGGTAGCTTTATTTCATGATATGATACATCATGAGATCGAAGTTTACGTAGACAATATGATAGCTCGGTCACAAACAGAGGAGGAACACCTTGAACACCTGAAAAAGCTGTTTGCCAGGTTGAAAGAGTACAAACTCAGGTTGAATCCAAGTAAGTGTACTTTTGGAGTTAGGTCTGGTAAACTTCTAGGTTTATTGTCAACAACAAAGGCATTGAGGTCGATCCAGCAAAAGTGAAAGCAATACAAGAGATGCCTGCTCCCCGTACTGAAAAGGAGGTTAGAGGGTTCTTGGGGCGCTTAAACTATATTGCCAGATTCATCTCTCATCTGACTTCTACCTGTGAGCCAATTTTCAAATTATTAAAGAAAGATCAGGTAGTCGAATGGAACAACGATTGCCAAGCTGCATTTGATAAGATCAAGGAGTATTTGCTAGAACCTCCTATTCTGATGCCACCCGTCGAAGGAAGACCATTGATCATGTATCTGACCGTCTTGGATAACTCAATGGGGTGTGTTCTGGGCCAACATGACGAGTCTGGTCGAAAAGAGCATGTTGTTTATTACCTTAGCAAAAAGTTTACCGACTGTGAGACTCGCTACTCACTGCTCGAGAAAACTTGCTGCGCTTTGGTATGGGCTGCTCGCCGACTAAGGCAGCATATGCTGACTCATACCACCTTGTTGATTTCCAAAATGAATCCTATCAAGTATATCTTCGAGAAGCCTGTTTTATCTGGAAGAATAGCTAGATGGCAAATGATCCTAACTGAGTATGACATCCAGTACACCACTCAAAAAGCTATAAAAGGGAGTGTGCTAGCTGATCATCTAGCTCATCAAGCTATCGAAGATTATCAATCCATGAGATTTGACTTCCCAAACGAGGACATCATGAATTTGGACAACATTGAAGGTAACGGACCGTATGACGGACCTGAAAAGGGATCCCGATGGACCCTGTACTTTGATGGTGCTTCAAATGCACTTAGAAACGGTAATCGGTGCGGTACTCATTTCCCCGGAAGGTTGTCACACACCTTTCACGGCTCGACTTTGCTTCAGCTGCACAAACAACATGGCTGAATATGAAGCTTGCATCTTTGGTCTCAAGGCTGCTATAGACTTAGGGATCAAATCTTTGATCGTATTTGGGGACTCAGCTTTGGTTATCAGTCAAATCAAAGGAGAGTGGGATACCAAACATCCTAATCTTATCCCATACAAAGAACATGTCCTGACATTGTTGCCTCATTTCGAGCAAATTACCTTTGAGCATTTCCCGCGAGAAGAGAATCAGCTAGCAGATGCTCTGGCTACAATGTCTTCCATGTTTAAACTCAACTGGGATAACGAGGCTCCCCAAATCACCATTGAGTGAATGGATGAATCTGCATATTGTCACGAGATTAATACCGAAGAAGTAGTGGAACAACCCTGGTTTCACGAAATCAAAAGGTATCTCTAGACCAGAGAATATCCCGAAGGGGCTTCCGTAAATGACAAGAAGTTCCTAAGGAAATTTGCTGCCAAGTTCTTCCTGAGCAATGGCATCCTCTATAAACGAAGCCATGATTGTGTTTTACTCCGATGTGTAGACAAAGCTGAAGCAGAGCTAATCATGACCGAGATGCACAGCGGTGCATTTGGCACTCACTTGAGCGGGCATACTATGGCTAAAAAAATTCTAAGGGCAGGCTATTACTGGTCTACCATGGAAGCAGATTGCCATCATCATTCCCGTACTTGCCACAAATGTCAAGTCTACGCTGACAAGATTCATATTCCTCTGGTTCCTCTCAACGTACTGACAGCTCCTTGGCCATTTGCAATGTGGGGCATTGACATGATTGGAGAGATCAAGCCCACGGCATCCAACGGACATCGCTTCATCCTGGTTTCCATTGACTACTTCACCAAATGGGTCGAAGCAGCTTCCTTCGCCTCTGTTACTAAAAATGTGGTTGCCCGCTTCATCAAGAAAAACCTCATATGCTGGTATGGTGTTCCGGACAGGATCATCACAGGCAACGGTACAAATCTGAATAATACTATGATCACCGCATTGTGCGAACAGTTTAAGATTTATCATCACAATTCATCTCCCTATCGGCCTAATATGAACGGTGTTGTTGAAGCTGCGAACAAAAACATTAAGAAGATCATCCAAAAAATGACAGTCACTTACAAGGACTGGCATGAGATGTTACCATTTGCTCTGCATGGATACCGTACGATGGCACGTACTTCAACCGGGGCAACCCCATTTTCTTTGGTATATGGCATGGAAGCTGTCCTGCCCATGGAAGTTCAGATTCCTTCTCTAAGGATTATGAAGGACGCAGGTTTGAATGAAGATGATTGGATTCAGACCCGACTTGATCAACTCAATTTGATCGACGAGAAGTGACTCGCTGCTGTTTGCCATGGTCAAACGTATCAAAAAAGGATGATCAAGGCTTTCAACAAGAAAGTCAGACGTCAAGTATATCAAGTCGGAGATCTCGTAATCAAGCGGATTATCCTGCCGCAAAGTGATCCCAGGGGAAAATGGACTCCTACATACGAAGGACCATTTGTGATCAAGAGCATATTTTCTGGTGGTGCAATGATTCTGACCACCATGGATGGTGACGATTTTCCGCACCCTGCAAACGCAGACATAATCAAAAGATACTACGCATAAAATAACCCGACAAGTCGAAAACCCGAAAGGGCGGCTTGGGCAAAAATGGGCATCCCGGTGGACCGAAAACCCGAAAGGAAGGTTCAGGCAAAAATTAGGGATAAAATAAAAAAAATCTGTACACCCGGCAAGTTGAAAACCCGAAAGGGAGGCTTGGGCAAAAAGGGGTTTCCCGGTGGATCGAAAACCCGAAAGGGCGATTCAGGCAAAAGTTAGGGAATTAAAGCGTATGACTATGTCTCGTCGAATCACTTTAAGGACAATCTCTTCATCAACCAGCTCCAAGCTTCTGATTAACCCAGTCATCGGAGGACGAAGCATTGAATGGACAGATACTCAGAGTTGTGAAGGCTATAGCAGAATGGAATCCCATGGAATTGTTTCACATAGCCATCTTTCGTTTGTATAAATTTTTCAATATTTACGACGACATCCTCTTACTAGGATGGTTGTCTCCTTTGTACAAATATACTCATAGAAAGTTAATACAAATACTTTTCCAAATACAGAAATTTGCTCTGTCTTCCTTTTGTTTTCCTACACTTATGTTTTATTTGAGAAACGTCCAATGTTTTGTTAAATAGGCATATGCATTTGAACATAATCATTTCCTTATGAATCAAGAAAGATGATTACTGATAGGTTGAAAGTGCAGATAGATATCTTGATGCCCTTTCAGAGGAAATCCCAAGCAGATTTGAAATCCAAATTCCTCAGTCAGAACTTAATTCCTCAAACAGAGTAAACTTCGGGATCCTCAGCAGAGAAAGCTTTCTCAAAACTGATCTCCCCAGCCAGAGGGCCTCCCAGAAATCAAGTCCCCTCGGAGTTAAGTTTCAGTATCCCCAGTGGAGTCTTAAAAGTCTGAAAATCCAATCCCCAGTGGAACTAAAATTTCCAACCATCAATCCCCAGCGGAACCAAACTAGTGAACCTTCTCCCCACAGAGATACTTCCCACCAAACTAAGGATGCTCAGTCTTACTTCTCCAGCATGAGTCTATCAGGTTCTGAACTCCCCAGTAGAGATCATCAGAAATTCTCTTACCCTGTGTGATCAGTGGAAATAGAACTGACTGTTTTTTAGCTGGTTCGCGAAATGTCGCGGTAAGCAAGAGTCGCCACCGTCTTTTATGTTCTCCAACATGGAAAGGACAAAAGCACAGCAAAATTCCTTCTTTGAGAATGTTTCTCGGTTCGAGAGGTAGATTTATAGAAAGGGAAGGTGTTAGCACCCTTTCTATCCGTGGTTATCCACGGGCTCTTAGGTACTTGCTCTTATGTTTTCAAAATTTGTTTGCTTTTCAAGTGTGAGTGGGTTTTGAAAAAAGTTTCGTTTGAAAAATTTCTAAGTAACTCTTGTATCTGTCCTCAAGAGTGTATGAAAAATTTGTTTGAAAACTTCTTGAAAGTGTAGGTGCGAAAAGTTGTTTTTGTTTGTTTGAAAAGAGAGCAAGTACCCAGGAGAATCTACCTACTCTAAGGAATTAGGTTGTGTAAGAGTCCTTTAGATAGTGCTATCCCATTATTGAGAAGTAGGTAGCACCGTCGTTGGAGTTGTTCGGGTCAATTCGATTAAGGTACAATGTGGTCACCAAAGCAATGGTAGGACGCCTTAGCGGTAACCCTAATGTCCTAGATCCTTTTTATCCAAGGCAACCGTTTTGAGGCAACTGGATCTTAGACAGAAGGGCGACCTCTAAAACACCCTATACTTGACGACCACGTTCGAGACAACCAGTGAGGCGTACCCTAAGAGTGGCATGTGCATGTGTGTTGCTTTTCAGTTAAGTTTATCTTATACATGTTATTTGTAAGCTACTGATTGATTTTATTATCATACAGTCTTGCAGGCATATTAACAGTTAAGAGTGCGGAAAATAAAATGCGGAAAAGGTAAATCTAGCTATTACAAGGCGCGGGTCTATACATCGCCAAAAACAAAAACCCGTATTGAAAATAAGAATGCGAGAAATAGTAAATAAAGAGATAAACCTAATTAACTATTACATTTCCGGAAGCAGTTACATAAATATAATCAAAATAAATAAATACGCGCGAATAGAAATTTAATCGGGAACGTCCTTAGGGTGTTGACCCTTTTGAGAAAGAATTGAATTTTGTCCCTTTTCTTTGCAATTAAGTAAAAAATTAAGCCTAATTACTAATTAATTAATTTATTGAAAAAATGTTTTTTTGTATTTTATGTTTTTAATGAAATAAAATAAAAAAGAAATTAAAAGTTAAAAGAGAAAAAAAACCTAAGTCTAAGTTTGTTTTATTTATTGTAAAAAAGTATTAAAGTTAACTAATTAAACTAATTAAATTTAATTTACATTTATTTACAAAATAATGACTAATTAAATTTAATTAGTAAAAATATTATTATTATTATTATTTTGTTTTCTGGGTTTATTATGAAAAAATAATTATCTAGCTAATAATTAAAAAAAGAATAAAAAATAAAATAAAGCAAATGAAAAATAAAATGACAAAAATAAAATGCAAACCCAGGGGGGTTTGGGCCAGGTTTGAGGGTTTGTTTAGAGATTTCCAGGCCCATTGGTTGCCAAGCCTGCGTTGACTTCTGGATTCTCTGTAGCACGTGTTGACTGGATACATGGTGACCAACTGCTCTAAGCCATTGGATCTGTGATAAGGACCACATGGCATGCATCTGGATGAGGCGCAGGGTGGACATCATTCAGTATCCTGCATATGAACGCTTTGGAAAAAAGGAGAAATAATTGTTTGGGGGACCTGGGAATCGAACCCAGGTCCCAGTGATGCACGAACACCTCATCAGCCACTGAACCATTTGCTTACTTTTGTTAACATAACAAGAAATAAATATAATATGAAATAAACAAGTCATGTGCTGAAACAGAAAAAGTAGCGCGCATATTTTAAATCAACCAATGGTATATTACCACGTCACCGTCTTCTTCCCTGAAACTGCAATAAACAAGGTTAGATAGCGGGGGTTTTAAACCCCCACAACCTGCAACTGTCAAAAATAGCGAATAACTCCATGGGTTATATAAATAGGGCGCGATAGTCTTGTTTAATTCGTATGACTCTCACGAATTCAGTCATGTGCATCATGAAGCTCAATTTTTCCTGGTTACTAAATCCCTAAATTTCAAGCTTGGAAAACCTAAAGTTCAACAATGGCGTTTCCTGTTTTAGGACACCATAATGCAATTGTCTTATACCAAAAGCTTCAGAAGGGTGTTAGCAATGTAAATCAATGATCATAACATGTTAAGGATGCACAAATATTGAATTACGATTAAGGAAAGAATAGTCAAACCGTGTGACTGGTTCTTGGGATTCCTTGAGTGTTAGCGTGTGGTTTTGATCTCTGCACGTTCCTGGGAATGCTGGCAATATGTTTGAATCCTCAAATTGGATGGAAAGGGCCTTGGAGTGAGAAATCAGATTTGACTTTTTGCTTGATTTTTTTTAATATGGTTTGTCCGTTTCAGGGATGCTTGGATCGTGTCCTAGGTCTGGAATGCTTGCATATGTATATGTGAATGAAATTAGGTCAGCAGCCAGGCTTGGGATCCATTGCATTGATGTCTTGAGATTTTTGTTAACCACCATTGAAAGCTTTCCATTTTTGGTTCAAAACCAAGATTTTATGCCCCAAATAGCCTAGCACGAATTTGTGAGTTGGCATATGGCACATGAAAGTTGTCCAAATCAAAAAGATGCCCTTCCATTAATTTTTAGATTTTATTTGAATTATTATAGATTTAAAATGAATTAAATCAATAAAAATTAAATAAAAATGGAAAAATAAATGTTTGGTCTTGAAATTAATCATGAGACACGTGTATGGCATGACAAGTCTGAATCAAGTGGAAGAAAGTGGGCCCTTTTGTCAAAAATTGAAGTTTTAAGGATAGTTGACTTTTTCCATTTCACAAAAATTTCCCAACTTCTCCAATGCATATCTTGCTCAATTTTGATCATATGAACATGTTCTTGGACATTTTGGAAAGGTCTTGAAGTCCTATAACCAATGCCTTTGATCCCATGTAATTTGGATTTACCAATCTCAAGTTATGGTCTTTGACTTAAAATGCCTTTTTTGTTGACTTTTGAAAATGACCTATAATGTTGAAATTGATAACTTTTTGTGAAAGCATTTCTTGGACTTGGAATGTGAAGATGCGTTGTAGGAAATGTCCTCCCCTTCAAAATGAGCATTGGATGGGATTTTTCTGATGAACCATGAAAAGGTTATGCTCTGGTCAAGTTACAGTTGACTTTTCAGCTGTCCAAAAATGGAAACTTTTGCATCTTGATGATTTTTGAGCCATTCTTGTGGAATCATGATCAAGACTTGATCAAATGATGATTGTGGCTTCAAAATAAGATGTTGACCAAAATTTTTGACTTTTGACTGTAAAATGACCATTTTACCCCTACAGTTGATTGTGAACCAAATAGGGCTTTTGATTGTGCAACTTGATGCTGTGAGCCTTGAAACTTGGCATGTAGATGCTTGACAATGTGTATAGGCCTATGGGATTTTATTGGACCACTGAAAACCTCAACTTCCTTGCAAGAACCAAAACCCTAATCTTGACTGGCTTAGGAGGATGTTTGACTGTGCAACCCTTGAGAGATTTTGAACCATTTGAAGATTGACTTTGACAAATCTTGAAGAATATGGGAGGGAAAATTTTGGGGTACAACATTTGCCGCTGTTCAATCTTCTTAGACCTGAGGATGTAGATTGGCTTGTGTGCCTTTCGTGATCCGAAGGTGGAAGATGATTGAACACTAGAGTGCCCAGAAATTTGCACTCACATAGTAGAGTATCAGCAGTGTGATGTAGGGAATGGGCTTACAAATGCCATTTGGAAAGATGATGGATAGGAGGATGGGCTTACATATGCCATCTGGAGACGTGACAAAACCTTGTCGGGAATGGGCTTATAGATGCCATTTGGAAATGTAATGGATAGTGGTGGAGATGGGCTTAAAGATGCCATCGGGGGTGTCGATCGCGTAAGAGATTCCTTAGCGAGAACTTGCATAATTGAGAAAGAAAGATGGTTTCCTGGCCTGTTATAGGGGTTGATCTTCAAACTCTTCATGCATATATGCCCTGGCTAGATACAGGTATCGAATCTACAATCAATTGCTCACAGATATGCTCTGGCTAGATACAGGTATCGAATCTGGAATTTAGTCGTCTACAGATATGCCCTGGCTGGATACAGGAATCGAATCTCTAAACTCTTCATGCAGACATGCCCTGGCTGGATACAGGAATCGAATCTACAATCAGTTACTCACAAATATGCCCTGGCTAGATACATGAATCGAATCTGGAATTGGTCGTCTACAGATATGCCCTGGCTGGATACAGGTGTCTAATCTCTAAACTCTTCATGCAGACATGCCCTGGCTGGATACAGGAATCGAATCTACAATCAGTCACTCACAGATATGCCCTGGCTAGATACAGGAATCGAATCTGGAATTGGTCGTCTACAGATATGCCTTGGCTGGATACAGGAATCGAATCTCTAAACTCTTCATGCAGACATGCCCTGGCTGGATACAGGAATCGAATCTACAATCAAACTCTCATAGATATGCCCTGGCTGGATACAGGAATCGAATCTCTAAACTCTTCATGCAGATATGCCCTGGCTAGATACAGGTGTCGAATCTATAATCAGTCTCTCACAGATATGTCCTGGCTAGATACAGGAAGCGAATCTGGAATTAGTCGTCTACAGGTATGCCCTGGCTGGATACAGGAATCGAATCTCTAAACTCTTCATGCAGATATGCCCTGGCTAGATACAGGTGTCGAATCTCTAAACTCTTCATGCAGACATGCCCTGGCTGGATACAGGAATCGAATCTACAATCACTCACTCACAGATATGCCCTGGCTAGATACAGGAATCGAATCTGGAATTGGTCGTCTACAGATATGCCCTGGCTGGATACAGGAATCGAATCTCTAAACTCTTCATGTAGACATGCCCTGGCTGGATACAGGAATCGAATCTACAATCAGTTACTCACAGATATGCCCTGGCTAGATACAGGAATCGAATCTGGAATTGGTCGTCTACAGATATGCCCTGGCTGGATACAGGTGTCGAATCTCTAAACTCTTCATGCAGATATGCCCTGGGTAGATACAGGTATCGAATCTACAATCAATCACTCACAGATATTCCCTGGCTGGATACAGGAATCGAATCTGGAATTGCGACAGTTGATAGTAATCATCTTTGGATTGTCCTTTTCCTGAAAAGGCAAAACATCAGTTGTATGCAATGTCATGATGTATGAAATGCCTGATGTCATGATGTTCTCAAAAATAAATGAGATTGTGTCGTATGATGCGTATGCATGCTATAATGTACAAAGATGTGATGTTTTATGAATGTATTTTCGTCTAGGAAAATAAATCCTTGACGAGTGCCAGGAGCTTGTTGAATCCTGGGTTGATGTTTGAAGAATAGAGTTCTTCGTTTCCGCTGGGGATGAAGATTGCAAGAATACCGGTAGGAGAAGTTGACTCCGTTGGGGAATAAACTTGCTGGAGAGATTGCTCTGCGGGGAATTACTCTGTGGGAAGAGATACTCCGTTGAGGTTTTGATGATAACTCCGCTGGGGATACCGTTGATAAGCTTGTTGGGAGATTTGATGAACTCCGCTGGAGGGATAGGAAGAACTTCGCCGAGGACGATCTTTCCGTTGCCATTAGCTGAGGATAACCCAGTTATAAGCTCTGGTGGGGAATGACCTTTGCATAAAGCTGGGGAGATGCGTTCGTACTCTGCAGGCGATAAGATTCCAGAATTTACTGGGGATAAGCTTCCAGAATCTACTGGGGAGGTGGATTTAAATCTCCTGGGGAATCTTTTGAACTGTACTGGGGAAGCTTTTGAGACTGCATTGGGGAATGGCTCCACTGGGGTGTCTGGTATTCCGCCGGGGAACAATCTTATACTAAGACTACCGGGGATGCTTGCTTAGGAACATCTGTATACTCCGCTGGGGAATATTGAGATTTTCTGGGGATATCCAACTTCCTTAAGGCTGACAGTAGACTAACTCTGCTTGGGGAGAGTATTGCTGACTTGCTGGAGATACTGTGCCTTTTTCAGGGCTGAGAAGAGACCAACTCTGCTTTGGAGAGAGTATGGCTGACTCTGGTCTTAATCTGTGGGGAGTGAAGGTATCGTGGTTACATTATTCAGCCGAACTTACCTTGGTACCTTGGTGGACAGAGCAACGAGCTCGCTTAGACAACTCATTATTGCCCCTGTTTCTGATGTCACCTGTAATTAGTCCTTTGTTTCGTATGCAAATATTTATGATCAGCAATTAATGTCAAATGCATATATCAAAAATGAACATTGGACATTCTTTGCAAAACAAAACAGAAAAAAGGAAAAACAATTGGCAATTTGTCTAAAAAGTGAATTTGTATTGATTTTTTTGAATTTTCCTGTAAATAGGCGTTTATGTACAAGAGGCTGACGTCCTAGTAAGAGAACACCGCCGAACAGAATAGAGTTTATACAATTTTGTACAAAGGAAAACAAAACAGCTATGTGAAAAATCATCCCACTGGGTTCCAACTCTGCTATCGCCTTTATGTCTTCAAGCATCTCATCACTTGGCTGCTTAGTTGAAGATGAAGCTGAATGATTGATGCCGTCTGAACCTGATAGTTGATACCGAATTCTGGATGCAAGGTGATCCAATGAGACATAGTATTACGCTTCAATCCCTAACTTTTGCCTGGACCGCCCTTTCGGGTTTTCGGTCCACCGGGATACCCATTTTTGCCCAAGCCGCCTTTTCAGATTTTCGACTTGCCGGGTGTACAAATTTTTTCATTTCATCCCTTATTTTTGCCCAAACCCTTTTGGTTCGCCGGGAAGCCCTTATTTTTGCCTAGGTGTGTCAACCTAGCGGGTCTTTGATCATGCGTAGTATCTTTTTACTATGTCTGCATTGGCGGGGTGAGGAAGGTCGTCACCATCCATGGCGGTTAAAATCATAGCTCCTCCTAAGAAGATATGTTTAACCACAAATGGCCCTTCGTACATAGGGGTCCATTTTCCCCTGGGATCACTTTGAGGAAGGATGATGCGTTTGATTACCAGGTCCCCAACTTGATACTCTTGTCGTCTGACTTTCTTGTTAAATGTCCTGATCATCCGTTTTTGGTACGTTTGACCATGACAGATAGCAGTGAGTCTCTTTTCGTCAATCAGGTTTAACTGATCAAGCCGAGTCTGGATCCAGTCATCTTCGCTCAAACCTGCATCCTTCATTATTCGGAGAGAGGGTATCTGGACTTCAATAGGCAAGACTGCCTCCATGTCATATACCAAGGAAAAGGGTGTTGCCCTTGTTGACGTCCGGGCTGAGGTACGGTATCCATGAAGAGCGAACGGTAACATCTCGTGCCAATCTTTGTAGGTCATTGTCATCTTCTGCACAATCTTCTTGATATTCTTATTCGCCGCTTCTACAGCCCCGTTCATCTTCGGCCGGTAAGGAGAAGAGTTGTGGTGCTGTATCTTGAATTGCTCGCAGAGCTCAGTGATCATCTTATTGTTAAGATTAGTACCATTGTCCGTAATGATCCTTTCCGGGACGCCGTATCGACAGATCAGGTTATGCCGAATGAACTGTGCTATGACGTTCTTGGTTACCGTAGCGTAGGAAGTTGCTTCAACCCACTTTGTGAAGTAATCAATTGCTACCAGGATGAAGCGATGTCCGTTGGATGTCGTAGGTCTGATCTCGCCGATCATATCAATGCCCCACATTGCAAAAGGCCAAGGTGCTGTCAAGACGTTCAGAGGGACTGGAGGAACGTGCACCTTATCAACATAGATTTGGCATTTGTGACACGTCCGAGAATGTTGGTAACAGTCGGCTTCCATTGTGGACCAGAAATATCCTGCCCGAAGGATTTTCTTTGCCATGGTATGCCCACTGGAATGTGTTCCGAAGGTACCTTCATGTAGCTCTGCCATGATCCTTTCTGCTTCAGTCTTATCCACACAACGCAGTAAGGTTGAATCATGGTTTCGCTTGTAGAGAATGCCATTGTTGAGGAAGAATTTTGCAGCGAACCTTCTCAGGAACTTCTTGTCATTAACAGATGCGCCTTCAGGGTATTCTTGAGCTTCCAAGTACCTCTTCACTTCATGATACCAATGTTTTTCAGTTACCTCTTCAATCTCAAGATCACAACAATGTGCAGGTTCATCTAGTTTCCAAATGATAATCTGGGGAGCCTCGTTATCCCATTTGACTTTGAACATAGAAGACATCGTAGCTAGCGTGTCCGCCAACTGATTCTCCTCTCTTGGGAAGTGCTCAAAAGTTATCTCCGTGAAATGGGGGATCAATGTCAACACACACTCTTTGTAAGGAATAAGATTTGGGTGTTTCGTATCCCACTCTCCTTTGATCGGATTGATCACGAGAGCGGAATCTCCGAAGACACTCAGAAACTTGATCCTTAAGTCAATTGCAGCTTAAAGACCCATGATACATGCTTCATACTCTGCCATGTTGTTGGTGCAGTTGAAACATAGCCGGGCAGTAAGTGGAGTATGAGTGCCTTTAGGGGATATGATCACAGCGCCAATACTGTTACCCAAAGAGTTTAAGGCTCCGTCAAAGTGCATAGACCATCGGGCTCCTTCCTCAGGTCCTTTATCCGGTCCAGGTACTTCGCAATCAGTCACTACCATGATATCCTCGTCTGGAAATTCAAAGTTCATAGATTGGTAGTCATCCACTGCCTGGTGTGCCAAATGGTCTGCCAATACACTTCCCTTGATTGCTTTTTGAGTCGTGTACTGGATGTCATATTCCGTCAAGATCATCTGCCATCTTGCTATTCTTCCGGACAAGGCAGGCTTTTCGAAGATATACTTTATTGGATCCATTTTTGAAATCAAGAGAGTAGTGTGAGTCAACATATACTGTCTTAGCCGGCGAGCAGCCCATACCAAAGCGCAACAAGTCTTCTTGAGCAGTGAGTATCGGGTCTCACAGTCGGTAAACTTTTTGCTAAGGTAATAAATGGCGTGCTCTTTTCGGCCAGACTCGTCATGCTGCCCCAACACACACCCCATTGAGCTGTCAAGTACTGTTAAGTATAAGATTAGAGGTCTCCCTTCAACCGGTGGCATAAGAATGGGTGGCTCTTGGAGATACTCTTTGATTCTGTCGAAAGCGGCCTGACATTCATCGTTCCAACGTACTACTTGATCTTTCTTCAGCAGCTTGAAGATTGGTTCACAGGTAGCAGTTAGATGTGAGATGAATCGGGCAATGTAGTTCAGCCGTCCTATAAAGCCTCTGACTTCTTTCTCTATTTTGGGAACTGGCATCTCTTGTATGGCTTTCACTTTGGCAGGGTCCACTTGAATACCTTTGTCACTTACGACGAAGCCTAGCAATTTTCCAGATCTTACCCCGAAGGTGCACTTGTTTGGGTTCAACCTTAGCTTGTACAACTTCAGACGGTCAAACAGCTTCTGTAGATGGTCAAGGTGTTCCTCCTCAGTTTGGGACCTTGCAATCATGTCGTCGACATATACTTCTATCTCATGATGGATCATGTCATGAAACAAAGCAACCATGGCACGTTGGTAGGTTGCCCCAGCATTTTTCAACCCAAAAGGCATGACCTTGTAGCAAAAGGTGCCCCACTGAGTAACAAAAGTGGTCTTCTCCATGTCTTCAGGAGCCATCTTGATCTGATTATAACCGGAGAAGCCGTCCATGAAGGAGAATACCTTATGCTGAGCGGTGTTATCAACCAGAACGTCGATATGAGGCAGAGGGAATTCATCCTTGGGGCTCGCCCTGTTCAAATCCCTGTAATCAACACACATTCGGACCTTACCATCCTTCTTCGGCACTGGAACCACGTTGGCAACCCACTGAGGGTAAGAAGTCACTGCTAGAAACCGGCGTCGAATTGTTTCATAACCTTAGCTTTGATTTTCTCGGACATCTCCGGACGCATACGGCGGACCTTCTGTTTTACCGGAGGGCATTCTTCCTTGGTAGGAAGGTGATGAACCACAATGTCAGTATCCAACCCAGGCATGTCTTCGTAAGACCAGGCAAAGATTTCCACATATTCATGCAACATCTGAATCAACCGTTGTTTCACACTAGACTCCAGATTGGCACCAATCTTGACTTCCTTTCTGTCTGCCTCAGTACCCAGATTTACCGTTTCCACTGGCTCTTCATGTGGCTGAATGGCCCTCTCTTCCTGGAGTAGCAGTCTTGCCAGCTCACCAGGCACTTCGCAATCATCTTCACCTTTGTCTTCGGCCAAGTTGATCGGATTTTCGAAGTCATAACCGGTAGTAGCAGAGTCGTTACCAGTGGGATCCAGAGTGGATTGGAACCTGTATAAGTGAGTGTGTGTAAATATAGCTGTTTTGCAATATATAATAAAGAAAGAAAAGGAGCGCAAGATTTGAAATGTAAAAAACGTCCAATGCTTTTATTAATCATATATGAAGGTGACACACAAAAGCCCTCACAAATGAAGCCACGGTGCCCCGGGTAAGACACCGGGCCATAAAGTTTAGTAATATTGTTCGTTACAACTTTAAAACAAGGGAGTTCATTACTGAGTGGCAAAAGTAATAGGTATGAAATCTTTCGCCGTCCAGTTGCTTGGTCCACCGTTGGTCGTTGGATTGATCCAGCTGTCGAATTCAGATTTCTCCACGTCGTCATCATCCCCAATAACATTTACTCCATGGTTGGGCATGGGAGCTGTTACCACATTAGGCCTCTTGGGCGCCTCGAACTGTACCTCTTTAGCATCAATAAGGTCTTGAACCTTATTCCTCAGAGCCTAACAATCATCTGTGTTATGCCCCGGGCTATCCGAGTGATAAGCGCAACGGGTGTTGGGGTTGTACTTCGGAGAGGTTGTGTTCACTACCTTCGGAGCTTCTTTGACAGTTACCAGATTGGTTGACAGCAGTTGCAGCAATATCTGAGACAGGGTCATGCTGAGCCGAGTGTACTGCCTTTTGGGTCTCTCACCCCTTGGCTGGTTATACTGCTGAGGAGCAGCAGCAGGCTTAGAAATTACCACCGCGTTGACAGCTTGGCGGCGTTCCGGTTTGTTCTGTCTCCTTGGACCATAAACAACACTAGCTTCTTTCTTGAAGGGCTTCTTTTCAGTACTCGAGGAGGCACCCTTCTGTATCTTCCCCGACTTGATACCGGCTTCTATCCTTTCACCAGTCAAAATGAGGTCTGTAAACCCTGCAGAGGAATTACCAATCAGGTGGTTGAAGAATGGACCAGACAGGGTCCCCAAGAACATGTCCACGAGTTCACGGTCAGTCAACAGTGGCTGCACCCTGCCATCCAGGTCTCTCCACTTCTGCGCATACTCCTTAAAACCTTCACCCGTCCCAAGTGACATACCCTGGAGTTGGGTACGCGTGGGAGCGAGGTCAGAATTATACTGATACTGCTTATAAAATGCAGTAGCCAAGTCCTCCCAGTTTCGAATACTGGTTCCATCCAGCTGATAGAACCATTTGAGTTGAGCCCCTGAAAGGCTATCCTGGAAGAAATGGATCCATAGGTTCTTGTCTGCAGTGTAAGGTTGGATCTTCCTTACATAAGAACGGAGGTGCAGCTTAGGACAGGAAGCCCCGTCGTACTTCGCAAAGGCAGATGCCTTGAACTTGTGTGGGATCACCACCCCAGAAGATAAACCTAGATCTCCAAAATCCAACCCAGGCACGCGTTGGATCTCCATGGCATTTAACCGGTCCTCCAGCTGTTTGTACCGGTCCTCAGCAGGAGGGTACTGCTCATCGTTGAAATCTGTCTCGTTGTCGGAGACCACGGGACTAGGAACCTCTCTCACTTGGGGGCTGTCCTTCCCTGCAGAGGAAGCAGCCTGATCAGCCTCATTCTGCAGTGTATTCCCAAACCTCCGTCCAGTGTTAAACAACACCGTCCTCCTTTTCTTCTTCTTCTTCTCCTTCAAGAGCAGAGTCTTCAACTCCTGTTGCCCCTGGGATAAGCTCATGACCAGCTCCTGGAACTGGGCGTTTTGGGCCTGGAGGGCCTTGATAGCTTGTTCGGTAGTAGGCTCGGAAGACATGATGATTGAGTGCTGAAATAAACAACGAAGAGGATTAAGCAACCTGTAGAAAAAGGGTACATGTTGTGATACGGTGGGAGAACTGACTATGGTTTTGCGTTTGTATTCGCAAATGTTTCGGTTGAGCAAGAGTCGCCACCGACTTTTTATTTTATCCTAAGGAAAGGTTTAAAAAGCACAGCAAAAACCTTTGAGATTTTTCTTGGGTTCGGGGAGTAGATTATAGAAAGGGAAGGTATTAGCACCCTTTCTATCCATGGTTATCCATGGGCTCTTAGGTACTTGCTTAGATCAACTTGCCTTGGTTTTCAATTGTTTGAAATGGTGCTTTGTGTGTGTGTTTTGAAAAATGTTTTGAAAAGAGGCCAATGTGGTGGCAACTTTTGTAATGATCCATGTTGGGATGTATACAAAAGTGTATGTCTTTTGAAAAGTTTTCCATGTTTTTGTTTTTGAAAGTTGTTTTGAAAGTGTGGTTTAAAAAAAATAGGCAAGTGTTTTTGTTTTGCAAGTTGGCGAGTACCCAAGAGCTATCTATCCTAAATTTCTCAAAGATCTTTGCTATGTTTTTAACCCTTTTAACAATTTTGTTCCACCATTGTATTTGGTGGACAATCTTGTGTTAGGATGTGAAAGGGACGGGCGTGGGTCGTCGTTTAGACCATAATTGCAATAGTGCTAAGTATCCTTGGGCAATTTTTCTTTGAAAGGGACTTTGATCATTTTAGGCAGCTTTCGAAAGCGTCATCGAGGGACTATGATCATTTGAGTTATTTGTTTTGCCCAAAGAGACCTAACATGCAATATGGCCTAATTTTGAAAGGCAACAAGTGGATGTAACCCTAGGGGTGTTAGTGTGCAAGTGTGTTTTATTGCATGCAAGAGTTTTTCTTTGAATTAGGTTTTTCTATTTCATTGATTTTATCTTGCCATACACGTCCTAATTACTAGCAATAAGAAGCGGAAATATAAAATCCTACGCTATTACAACAATTAGGGGAGGGGGATACACATTTGTACATGGGGGGTTCAACGAGAAAAATAGACAAAAAAGAAAATAGCAAAAAACAAGATATAGAGAGAGAGAGAGAAGGAGCCCGCGCGCTGCTGGGAGGTCATCAGAAGTTCTGACTCAGATCCGCTGCCAGATGATCAACCTGTTAGTGAAACTGGATGAGTCAGAACTTCTGACTCTGGCACCTGCAAAACAGAACCTTGTTAGTGGGGAAATCAGAAGTTCTGATTTCCTTGCGCTGCAAGACAGAAGTTTGTTAGTGGAGAAACCAGAAGTTCTGATTCTGCTGAAAAGGCAATAACTCTCAGAGGTTCTGATATCATTGACAGCAAAACAGGCTTCAGATATGCTGACGTCAAAGTCAGCATTTGGCTTTTCCCTGTACTAGTCAGAACATCTGCAATTCTGTTGTTACTCCATAAAACAGGAAACATATTTGGAACAGATCCAGCAAATACCAAAAATGTTTCAGAGGTCAGAATCACTAAGGTCACAGGCAAGTCCTATACTGGCTCAGAACGTTCTGAGGTATGAAAATCCTCAGAACATAAACAGTAACAACATGATATTTACATTATGTTTATTTGAGTATGCACAGCTGATGATGCTTAACAGCGTGATGAGGGTCAGCAGGTGCTTACCTGACTGTTGGAAAAAGGTTGGTGAGTGAAAGTTAGCTTTTGGCTCTGGTGGTGTTCTGGACAGATTTGAAAAGGGGAAGTAAAGGTGTATACGTATGTAGGGTCAGAATTTTGGAAAAGGTGTCTTTGGTTTACAGAAAAAACTGGATATTTGATGAAGTTTGAAGGTGAGAAACTCAAAGTTATGAAACAAAGCTGGAGATTTTGGCAGAGTTTTAGAATGCTGTGTTGCTAGGAGTGCTGTTTCTCTCTTAGCAATTTTTCTGTTTCTTTTTCTGAACGCCTTTTGCAGTGGTGAAAGCTCTCTATTTATAGGCAAAGTTCTTGTGGATGCCTTGAACATTAAAGCGCCAACAGAGTTTGAATTTGTTCTTTGACAGAAATTCCTGGGAAGTTGTGATACAGATAGCTTTCAGCCTAGGTTGCAGCAGCAGGTGTAGATTGGGGAGAAGTGACCTCTGAAGTGGGCGGTGGCGTGAAGACCCATGCCAGAATCTGTGCAAAAGCGTTTCCCAAGCCACACGTGAATGCTCAGGAGTGGTTGGAAGCATTAATGGGCATTAAATGGTGACAAGACCTATCAATATCAACATTCTGGTAATGGAAACCAACGTTGAATCAACAGCGTAGACCATGCTCTGGCCTTGGCTTCCTGTAAGCTCTGGAGATTCTCCTGGTTTTCTGGTACGTTCCTTGGATTTACTTCTGGACCTCCTGGGCTTAGAGATTCTGTATCAGTGTAACACCCATTCTTCTGACCTTTTCAACTTCTGAATTCAGCATGTTCTGAAGGAGCCTTCAGATTTCCCTGCTTCTCTTGCATTCCTTTAGCAAATTCTGACTGAGCTTGTGTAACTGTTGAAGGGGCATGTTCTGTTTGAGGCTTACATACTGAACCACGTTTACAACTTCTGATTGAACTGATGTAGCTGCTGAAAAGCCAACTTCTGACCATGCTGAGCCAAGCTTGCAACTTCTGACCGTTTTTATCTGGAATGGGTCCAGAAGTTCTGAAGCGCTGATTTTTCTAAAAACACTTATTTTAGAGAAACATTCTAAGTACTTAGAATTTGATTTTTCTCAAGATAAAAGCGTTGTTTTTGGAGTTCGTGAGATCGTCTTGCTCTTGTAAGTGGCTTGCTTGGACAAAAGGATAACTCAGGACTTGGATTCGTTTCAGAGGGACCTTGAAAATTCAAGATGGTTTCCTGAAGAAGGGGAGGGCAAATTTTGGGATACAACAGTTGCCCCTGTTCAATCTTCTTGAACCTGAAGAGTTAGATTGGCAAGTTTGCCTTTTGCGACTCGAAGGTAAAAGGAGATTGGACACTAGAGTGCCCGGAAATTTGCACTCGCATGTTAGAGTATCAGCGAATGTGATGGCGGGAATGGGCTTATAGATGCCATTTGGAAAGGTGGTGGATAGGGAGATGGGCTTATAGATGCCATCTGGAGATGTGACAGAACTTTGTCGGGAATGGGCTTACAGATGCCATTTGGAAGTGATGATCGCACAAGAGATTCCTTAGCGAGAACTTTATGTATCTGAGAAAGGCAGATGTTTTCCTGGCTTGTTACAGGTGTTTGATCTTCAATCTCCTTATGCAGATATGCCCTGGATGGATACAGGTATCGAATCTACAATCGGTGGCTCACAGATGTGCCCTGGCTGGATACAGGAGTCGAATCTGGAAATGGTCGTCAATAGATATGCCCTGGCTGGATACAGGAATCGAATCTGGAAATGTTGTAGTTGATAGATGTGCCCTGGCTGGATACAGGAATCGAATCTTCGAACTCTTCAGACGTGCCCTGGCTAGATACAGGAATCGAGTCTGGGAATATGGTCAACAGATATGCCCTGGATGGATACAGGAATCGAATCTGGAAATGTTGTAGTTGATAGATGTGCCCTGGCTGGATACAGGAATCGAATCTTCGAACTCTTCAGACGTGCCCTGGCTAGATACAGGAATCGAGTCTGGAAATGTGGTCAACAGATATGCCCTGGCTGGATACAGGAATTGAATCTGGAAATGTTGTAGTTGATAGATGTGCCCTGGCTGGATACAGGAATCGAATCTTCGAACTCTTCAGACGTGCCCTGGCTAGATACAGGAATCGAGTCTGGGAATGTGGTCAACAGATATGCCCTGGCTGGATACATGAATCGAATCTGGAAATGGTCGTCAATAGATATGCCCTGGCTGGATACAGGAATCGAATCTTCGAACTCTTCAGACGTGCCCTGGCTAGATACAGGAATCGAGTCTGGGAATGTGGTCAACAGATATGCCCTGGCTGGATACAAGAATCGAATCTGGAAATGTTGTAGTTGATAGATGTGCCCTGGCTAGATACAGGAATCGAATCTTCGAACTCTTCAGACGTGCCCTGGCTAGATACAGGAATCGAGTCTGGAAATGATCACTCTCAGATATGCCCTGGCTAGATACAGGTATCGAATCTAGAATTTGTGACAGTTGAAGGTAGTTGTCTTTGGGATTGTCTTTTTCCCTGAAAAGGCAAAAACATAAGTTGTACGCAATGTCATGATGTATGATATGCATGATGTCATGATGTTCAACATGAGATAGTGTTGTATGCACTTTATCATGTATGTAAGCAAGATGTATGAAAGTGTGAAATGTTTATGAATGTAACTTCGTTTTAGGAAAATAAATCCTTGGCGATCGGTCGGGGAGTTGCTCTGTGGCCGAGATACTTTGCTGAAGTTTTGATGAGAGGCCTGCTGAGGACTTCAATGATGGATTCCGCTGGGGATAATGATGATAAACTCCGCTGGGGAACACCAAAGGAAAACTCCGCTGGGGAATACCAAAGATAGACTCCTGCCAGGGATTGAAAGAACCTTGCCGAGGGCGACCTTCCATGGAAATTAGCTGAGGATAACCCAGTTATAAGCCCTTGTGAGGAATAACTCTGACTAAAGCTCGGGAGAGATGTCCGTATTCTGCAGGGAACAAGCTTCCAGAATCTACTGGGGATAAGTTTTAAGACCTGCCGGGGAAAGTTGTGCTTTTTCAGGATCGACGGGGAATCAACTCCGCTTGGGGAAAGTATTGCTGAATCTTGTCTTACTCTGCGGGGCGTTGAGATGATTTGGTCACATTCCTTAGTCGAATCTATCTTGGTACCTTGGCGGACAAAGCAACCAGACTGCATCAGACAACCTTACATTTCCCTTGTTTCTGATGTCACCTGTAATTGATCTTTTGCAAACATTTATAAATTAGCAATTTAATGTCAAATGCATATATCAAAAATGAACATTGGACGTTCTTCGCAAGACAAAACAGAAAAAGGAAAAAACAATGGCAACTTGTATGGACAAGTGAATTTGTATTGATTTGAATTTTGCCTGTGAATAGGCGTTTCTGTACAAGAAGCTGACATCCTAGTAAGAGGATGCCGCCGAATAATCACAGAATTTACAATTTTTGAAAAGAAAACAAAACAGCTAGGTGAACAATCCCACTGGGTTCCAACTCTGCTATTGCCTTTATGTCTCCAAGCGTCTCATCACTTTGCTGCTTGGTTGAAGATGAAGCTGATTGGTCGATGCTGAAATCTAAGCCAGATAGTTGATACCGAATTCCGGATGCGAAGTGATCCCATGAGACATAGTGTTACGCTTTATCCCTAACTTTTGCCTGGACCGCCCTTTCGAGTTTTCAGTCCACCGGGATACCCATTTTTGCCCAAGCCGCCTTTTCAGGTTTTCGACTTGCCGGGTGTACAGATTTTTTTCATTTCATCCCTTATTTTTGCCTAGGTGTGTCAACCTAGCGGGTCTTTTATTCATGCGTAGTATCTTTTTACTATGTCTGTATTGGCGGGGTGAGGAAGGTCGTCACCATCCATGGTGGTTAGGATCATGGCTCCTCCTGAGAACACATGTTTAACCACAAATGGCCCTTCGTAAGTAGGGGTCCATTTGCCCCGGGGATCACTTTGAGGAAGGATGATGCGTTTGATTACCAGGTCCCCAACTTGATACTCTTGTGGTCTGACTTTCTTGTTAAATGCCCTGATCATCCATTTTTGATACGTCTGACCATGACAGATAGCGGTGAGTCTCTTTTCGTCAATCAGATTTAATTGATCAAGTCGAGTCTGGATCCAGTCATCTTCATTTAAGTCTGCATCCTTCATTATTCGGAGAGAGGGGATCTGGACTTCAATGGGCAAGACTGCCTCCATGCCATTGACCAAGGAGAAAGGAGTTGCCCCGGTTGACGTCCTTGCTGAGGTACGGTACCCATGAAGAGCGAACAGTAACATCTCGTGCCAATCTTTATAGGTCACCGTCATCTTCTGCACAATTTTCTTGATATTCTTATTAGCTGCCTCTACAGCCCCATTCATCTTCGACCGGTAGGGAGAAGAGTTGTGGTGCTGTATCTTGAATTGTTCGCAGAGTTCAGTGATCATCTTATTATTGAGATTGGTACCATTGTCCGTAATGATTCTTTCCGGGATGCCATACCGACAGATCAGATTATGCCGGATAAAACGTGCCACGACGCTCTTGGTTACCGCCGCGTAGGAAGCTGCCTCAACCCACTTCGTGAAGTAACCGATCGCTACCAAGATGAAGCGATGCCCGTTGGATGCCGTCGGTCGGATCTCACCGATCATATCAATACCCCACATTGCAAAAGGCCAAGGTGCCGTCAGGATGTTCAGAGGGACTGGAGGAATATGCACCTTGTCAGCATAGATCTGGCATTTGTGACAAGTTCGAGAGTGTTGGTAACAATCGGCTTCCATTGTAGACCAGAAATATCCTGCCCGTAGGATTTTCTTTGCCATGGTATGTCCACTGGAGTGTGTTCCGAATGGCTTTCTTGGGTAGCACATTCAGGGAAGAACCAGTGTCCACCAACACATGCGCCAGAGTAGCGCCCCTGCATTCAATAGAGACATGCAGGGCATCATTGTGGTCTCTTCCCTTTGCAGTCAGGTCAGCATCTGAGAAACCCAAGCCATTGTCTGCTGTCAGATTTGCTACGCAATCAGTGAACTGAACTGCAGATGTCTCCTGTGGCACATGGGCCGTCTTGAGAAATGAGATTAAGGCCTTAGCATGGGCCTCTGAACACAGGAGCAAGGAGAGCATAGAGATCTTGGAGGGCGTATGCCCTAGCTGTTCCACAACATTAAAGTCACTCTTCTTTATTATTTTTAGAATTTCCTCCATCTCTTGTTGGGAGGCCTCAGCATTTATAGGTGTCGGTGCCTCCATCCGGGCAGGCTCATCTTCAATCCCTTTGCCCCGAGCATTGGATGACTCGGCAGCAGGGGAAACAACTTGGTCAGAAACAGGAACAGGTACACTTGTAGGGGTTATTGTGAGGGGTCTTCGAGCAGCGGGCGGTGCAATGTCAGGCGAGAAGAGCCTGCCACTGCGGGTAACCTTGGCTGGACCAGTGATATCGCAGATACTGGCGCCAGTGTTGAACTCTTGTTTGACTCCATTCACATACACATCTGCCCCATAGTGCCAGGGGATAGCTTTATCAGATACGTAGGGGAGAGGCCCCGGGACAGTAATAACAACAGGTGCGACAGTCATGATTTGGACAGGCTTCTTCGGGAGAGCCCTGATTGGATTATTGAAGATGGTAACCACAGAAACTTCTTCTACCGGAACCAACTGAACAGCGAACTTCTTAAACAGAATCTCTTTGCTGTCCATTAGGCTTTGGATGCCCAACTTTAGCAAAGGACAACCAGATGGGGAAACGGCACAGAACAGGCAACCCTCACTGCAACCCGGAAATAAACCGGCCAGCAGTAGGTTCCTCTTGACAGTCTTCAAAGGAGTAGCTACATCATCCACGAAAACAGCGTATACCTCTTCATCAACAGCATTTACCCCATGCTGAGGCATAGGAGCAGTTACCACATTCGGCCTTTCAGGCGCTTCAAACTGTATCTCCTTCGCGTCAATAAGGTCTTGCACCTTATTCCTTAATGCCCAACAATCATCAGTGGAATGCCCCGGGCTATCAGAATGGTAAGCACAGTGAGCATTTGGGTTGTATTTGGGGGAAGCAGTGTTTACAACCTTTGGGGCCTCCCTGACAGTTACTAAATTGGTGGATAGCAACTGTGGCAAGATCTGCGACAAAGTCATGCTCAAACGGGTGAACTCTCTCCGGGGTCTTTCAGCCCTCTGAGGATTGGTTTGCCGAGGAGCGGCAGCAGGCTTAGCAATCATTACCGCACTGACAAATTGGTGGCGCTCAGATTTCTCTTGTCTCCTAGAGCCATATACATCACTAGCCTCCTTCTTGAATGGTTTCTTCTCAGAACTTGACGATGCACCCTTCGGAATCTTACCAGACTTCAACCCAGCCTCAATTCTCTCTCCAGTCAGAATAAGATCAGTAAACCCTGCAGACGAGTTACCAATAAGATGGTTGAAAAATGGCCCAGATAGGGTCCCCAGGAACATGTCTACCAACTCCCGATCAGTCAATGGAGGCTGCACTCTGCCAGCCAGATCTCTCCACTTCTGAGCGTACTCTTTAAAACCTTCACTTGAACCTAACGACATACCCTGGAGTTGGGTACGCGTAGGGGCAAGGTCGGCATTATACTGATACTGCTTATAGAAAGCAGTAGCCAACTCCTCCCAGTTACGAACCTTGGTCCCATCCAGCTGATAGAACCATTCGAGATGAGTCCCTGAAAGACTCTCCTAGAAGAAGTGGATCCACAAGTTCTTGTCCGCTGAGTACGATTGAATCTTCCGAACATAGGACCTGAGATGTAGCTTGGGACAAGACGCCCCGTCGTACTTAGTGAAAGATGGTGCTTTGAACTTATGAGGAATGATCACACCAGCAGACAAACCCAAATCTCCAAAATCCAGCCCAGGCGCCTGTTGGATCTCCATAGCATTCAACCTGTCTTCCAACTGCTTATATCTGTCTTCTGCAGGAGGATACTGCTCTTCATCAAAATCAGTCTCGTTGTCGGAGACCACCGGACTTGGACCTTTTCCCCCTTGAGGAGTACCCTTGCCTATGGAAGAACCAACCTCTTCATTCTGCAGAGTATTGCCAAACCTTCGGCCTGAGTTGAAAAGGACAGTTCTCCTCTTCTTCTTCTTCTCTTTCTTCAGGAGCAGAGCTTTCATCTCCTCTTGGCCCTGAGCCAAACCCATGATTAGTTCTTGAAATTGCGCATTCTGCGCCTGAAGAGCCTTGATGGACATCTCGGTTGATGATGAGTCAGGATTCATGATGCTGAAATAAACAGCGAAGAACGGTAAGCAACCTGAAAAGAGGAAAACCTGCTATGCACATGATGAATGGAATGCGCATGGTTTATGTTTTCAAAGACAATCGGGAATCAACTTTGTAAACAAAAAGGAACACACTTCATTAGATTCAACTTTGAAAATTAAATTGTTCAACAGGTTGCCCTTAGGCGTTACATGAAAGGAAATACTGAAAAGGGAAATAAAACTATAAAAGAACATCCAGAGCTCCTTATTGATCCCATGGTCTCCTCTTCTCAGTACGGATGTAGTCATTTAGAGCTCGCTCATTCTCCAACTGCTTTGTCAGCTTCTGGATCTTCAACTCCTGCTCGTTGAACTTTTCCCGGTAAGAATCCCGCTCTTCTCGCAGTTGCGACCAAGACCTCTTTAATGTCTCATAATCAGTAGGTATCTGAGGAGGAAGGACAGTTGGAGGAACACCATCTTTGTCAGGACACTCAAGAATGACGGGTCTGACGGCTTCATACGGCATACCTAACTTCTGAGCACGGATGCGAACCCATTTGTAGTAGGCTTCCATAGGTAAAGAAGTCTTTGGCCCCAACTCTTGTGGGTCAGCTTTATGAACTTTGTCCCAAGCCTTGATGAACCTACGACGCAGCTCGTCACTATCCACCTGAAACTCGAAACTGATGTGAGGCACCAACATCTCATGGGGGCCTGCTCTTCTGGCTCTTCCAAACTGACGGAGTGCTAGACATGGATTGTAAGAGATTCCTCCTTGGGTACCAATCAGAGGAACATTAGGGTACTCCCCGCATCGATCAATAACAGCTATCTCATCTAAACCTCTGCAAGTCCAAATGATGTCTTTGTCGGTGAGAGACATTAACCTATGAGCCCAACCTCTTCCTTCTTGGTTCTTCAGCACGAACTTAGGGAGGTGCGAAATAAACCACCTCACCAACAAAGGGATACAACACCATAGAGTTCCTCGTCTTCGGGTAGTACGAGCATGAAGTTGTTGCAAGATGTCACCCAAGAGAGTGGGCACCGGATTCTGAGACATAAAGATCCTTATGGCAGTGACATTGATGAAGTTGTCAGGATTAGGAAACAAGACTAACCCATAGATTAAGAGAGCCAAGATGTCTTCATATGCCCTAAAGTCCAGGTCATTCCAGAAACTGTTAGCCTTACCAATCAAAAACTTGGCCAAGAAACCCTTAACTCCACTTCTAGTTACCCAGTTGTCCATTACCTCTTGATGTGTCAAAGGAAGAACTGCAGCAACATCCTCAAGCCTGAGGGTCTTCTCCCAACCAGTAAAGGGGATCTGATCCAAGATAGGGATACCAAGCAAATCAGAGAACTCTTCCAGGGTAGGGACCAGCTGGAAGTCTTGAAAGGTGAAGCACTGGTACAGAGGGTCATAGAACTGGGTCAGAACACTCATCAACTGTTGATCCCGCTTTGCAGTGACTAAACTGAGAAGAGAACCATGCCTCTGAATAAAGGAAGTGGTATTTGGAATTCTGCTAACCAACTCTTCAAGCAACTCAGGTGAGTGAACAAAGTTGAACCAGATAGTATTCCTTCGCACAGGCATCATGATGTCCTACAAAACAGAGCAAAGATGAAACCCTCTTGTCTTTGAAATGGTCAGTCCTTATGCAGGATGCATGCAATGCTCATGATGTTATGATGTTATGATAAAGCACACCACAAATAGATACAAAGGCAAACATGGTAAGGCACACAAGTCACACAAGGCAAACCCTTAAAGTTTAGGCCAGCATGAGGTCTAGGTACTACCCTCTTTCAGTTTGTTGGTTCATACCTGTCCTATCAAAGTAACCGGGTTCTTAGAGGATCCCAATATCATTGACTACCCTCAATCGGTCATAACTCCAGCATCGCAATCTTTTCATGCAGCCAGAACCATCACGAGAGTTTAGCCTCAATGGGCGTAGCATACTGCTACTGTTCTAATGGCCAAGTTATGTCAATTAAGGTTCTAAGGTTGTTGGTGCTTAATGACTCCTCAGAAGACCCATATTCTCCTCGTTGCAACACAAGGGATATCGGTACAGACCAAGGTGCCACACCAACGTAGCCACTGTTTCACCCGTGTCGGTCTACGCCGGACAAGTCCCTCACAGCTTATGCTACCTTACAGGGTATCCCCAGATCCGGGTTAGGATCTATGTAACTCCCAAGCAACCCACAAATTTAAAGCAGACAAGTCAATACAATTGAAAACACAGTTATGAACTAACCCTAAGGTACACCTCACTTTATAAGTTTATCCCCAGCAGAGTCGCCAGTTCTGTGATCGGTGGATCTGGAACTGACTGTTTAACGCTGGTTCGCGAAATGTCGCGGAAGCAAGAGTCGCCACCGTCTTTTATTTTCTCCAAAGGGAAAGGACAAAAGCACAGAAAAATTCCTTATAGAGATTGCTCTCGGTTTGGGAGGTAGATTATAGAAAGGGAAGGTGTTAGCACCCTTTCTATCCATGGTTATCCATGGGCTCTTAGATACTTGCTCATTTGTGTTTTCAAAAAGTTTGTTTGCTTTTCAATTGTGGGTTTTAAAAGTTTCTTTGAAAATTTCAGTTCGACTCTTGTATCGGTCCTCAAGAGTGTTTGAAAAATTGCTTTCGAAAGCTTTTTGAAAAGGTGTCGGTGTGAAAAGTATTTTTTGATTTGTTTTGAAATTAGAGCAAGTATCTAGAGTCGTCTACCTACCCTAAGGAATTCGTCTGTGTAGATGTCCTTTAAAGTAGTGCCATCCCACCATTGAGAGGTAGGTAGCACCACCGTTGGAGGTGTTCGGGTCAATTCGAGGTTCGGGACATGGTGATCACCAGAGCAATGGGAAGACACCTTAGAAGCTACCCTCATGCCAGGTTCCCGGATCATGAGGACTTACTAAGACATCCTCTACTCGACGATCACCTTTCGAGGCAAGGCAACAGTGAGGCGTACCCTAGGGGTGGTGTGTGATTTGTGTGTCAGATTCATTTATTTTTGTCTTCTGTCATGTCATGGGTGATCTACGCGTTATTTTTATTTCGTCATTCATTCTTGCATGCATTTATTTAACAATTAAAAAAGGTTGCAAGAAATTAAAAGTTCTAAGCTATTACAAAGACGCGGGTCCACATCGCCAAAATTTCCAGGACCCGATTTGACAGAAAAATAAAGAATTAAAGTGCGAAAGAGAAATATTACACGGCTTTGGGAGAAGTACATAAGAATTATACGAAAAGAAAATAATGCGCGAATTGAATTGAAATTGGAAACGAGGGCGTTGGACCCTTTTTAATGAAATTAAATTATTATTAAATTAATTAAATTAAAAGAAAAGGAAATTGTTTTTTTGAGATTTTTTGCATTTATGGTTTTAATGAGAAAGATTAATTGAAATTAAAATGCTAACCCTAATTCTAATTGTTTTTTAGTTTATTAAGAAAGTATTAAAGTTAAACCTAAATTAACTTAATTATTTACATGCAATTTTGATTTATAAAAATAATAGGAAATATTTAATTATTTAGAGAAAAGAAAAGAAAAGGGATAAAAAATTAATACAAACCCTAATTCTACAAATTTTAAGTTTATTAGAAAAATATTAAGATTTAAACCTAAATTAAAACTAAAATCAATTAATGTTATTTATTTACAAAAAATAATATTAAATAAAAATACTTATTTTTTTGTCTTTTTCTGATTTTATATTGTTTTTATATTTTTTATGAAAATATTAAATTAAAGGAATTAATTAAAAAAAACAATAATTGAGATAAATAAAAAATGAAAAAAAAATATAAAAGATTGCAAACCTAGGGGGGGGGGGGTCTGTCCCCAATTGAGAGGTATAACCCAGTATTTCAGGCCCATTAACTTCTGGCCTGATTGACTTTTCAGCTAGCGCGCATGTGTGTTGACTGAGGTTCACCATGGTCTTCAGATATGGTCCCTTGGATTGGTATGATTGGCCAAGTGGCAAGCTGGATTTGAGGGACGTATGGTGCTCCCTAGTACTGAAACTGCATAGAAACATGAATAGAAAAATAACATTGGAAAGGGGTGGGGACCTGGGATCGAACCCAGGTCCTGAAGGTCACCAATACACTTGCTTGCCACTGAGCCACCTAGCGCGTTTTGAATATAATAGAGAAAACAATTAATATAACTCAAAACAATGGTTAATAGTATTTTTTCGCGCGAAATTCAAATCAACCACTTATGTCTCGCCACCTAAGCGTCTTCTTCCTCGTTCTATTTTTTCCTGAAACAAAAAAACAATTAGCAACGGTTTTGAACCGTCCCTATATACACCATTCTGGAAAATAGCGACTAGCTCCTGGAGTCATATAAATTAGGCGCGAGGTATCTATTCCAATCGTCCAATCATGCTGATATCAATGGTCCAAGTCTCGAGTCTCAATTGTTCCTTAACCAGGAAACCCCAATTCAAAGCTTGGAAAACCCTAAAAGACAACAATGGCGAAATCTCCAATAATGCATAAAAGCTCAATTAAATTATGCAGTTAGTTTCAGAATCCATCAATTAATAAGAATCCATGAAAAAAATGCAATGAATATGCTTGAATACTAAAACACGATTATGAAAAAAATGTGAAAAAGTTTGAATCCTATTCACCAATTCTGGGCGTTAGGGACGTGGAAAGTGATTCAAAAACGTTTCTTGATGTCTCAGGAAGGTGATGAGATGATTATCTCAGCTTGAATCGCCCTGGAAGACAGTTTTCAGTATTGGACTTTTTTTGAGAAAATTCAAGTTTTTATTATGGCTTTTCTGCGCAGCTGGGAGCTCATATGCATTGGGGTTTGCATGAGTACTTATATGTGAATGATTAGGGTAGGTTTTCTTGTCCAAGGAATCAAGGAATTGATGTATGGAAGATTTGATTTTCATGCATAATGTTTTCAATCTTTTTCAAGCATATTTGGTCTCAATCATATCCAATTACCTTTGATTCTTTCCTAACCTGATTTGCACGAAATCTTGGAGATATTTTATGCACAAAAAGATTTAAAACATTAGGTTTAGTATTTTTCACCTATTTATTTTAATTAAATGAATTATTAATAATTAAAAATCCAAATAAATAAATAAAAATGATAAAAAAACTTACTTTTGGGCCAAATGGTCGTGCACATGCCTTGGATGATGAATTGTGGAAGAAAAAGAGGCCCATTAGCATTTTTAGGTCATTTGGAGCAATGTTGACTTTTCAAAATATCCAAATATTTCCCAACTTCCACAAGACATAACTTGCTCAATTTTTAAGCTTTGCTCATGTTCTTGGACATTTTGGAAAGGTCTTTGAGTCCTCTAACCAATGCCTTTTGTCCCATGTAATTTTGATTCACCAATATCAAGTTATGTCCATTGACTTAAAGTCCCTTTTTGTTGACTTTTGAAAATGACCTATAATGTTGAAATTGATAACTTTTTGTGAGAGCATTTCTTGGACTTGAAGTATGAAGAGGAGTTGTAGGAAATGTCTTTCTCTTCAAAATGAGATTTGTATGGAATTTTTCTGATAATCCATGTGGAAGTTATGCCTTGGTCAATTTACAGTTGACTTTTTCAACTGTCCAAATATGGAAACTTTTGCATCTTGATGATTTTTGAGCCAAGCTTTGAGAATCATGATCAAGCATTGATCAAATGATGTTTGTGGCTTCAAAATGAGATGTTGACCAAAAATTTGAACTTTTGACTGTCAAATGACCATTTTGCCCCTACAGTTGACTGTAGTGCAATTAGGGTTTTTGACTGTGCAATTTTGTGCTGTAAGTCTTGAAACTTGGCATGAGGATGCTTGACCATGTTTATAGGCATGTGGGACTTGTTTGGACCCATGGAAACTTCATTTTCTTTGTCAGAACCAAAACCCTAATTTTTGACTGTTAGGAGGCCCTTGAACTGTGCAACCCTTGGGGAGATTTTGAAGCATTGACTTGGCAAATCTTGAAGAATATGGGAGGGCAAATTTTGGGGTACAACAGTTGCCCCTGTTCAATCTTCTTAGACCTGAGGATGCAGATTGGCTGACGTGCCTTTCGTAATCCGAAGGTGGAAGATGATTGAACACTAGAGTGCCCAGAAATTTGCGCTCACATAGTAGTGTGATGGTTGAATGGGCTTACGGATGCCATTGGGAGATTGATGGATAGGATGATGGGCTTATAGATGCCATGCTAAAAGATGATGGAAGGTGGACGGGCTTATAGGTGCCATCTGGATGTCGATCGCGTAAGAGATTCCTTAGCGAGGACTTGCGTACCTGCAAAAGAAAGTGATTACCTGACCTGTTACAGGAGCTGGTTTTCAAACTCTTTGTATGGATGTGTCCTGACTGGTTACAGGAGCTGGCTCTGGAGCTTCAAACAGTGATGAATGAACCAGGGATGGTTACTACCTCAACAGGAACGGTGAGAGAACCTTGGATGATTGCTACCTCAACAGTAACGCTGAGAGAATCTGGGGACGACTTCAACTTCAACAGTAACGCTGAGCGAATTCGGGGATGATTACTACCTCCGCAGTATCGGGGAGAGAACCATAGGCGACTACAACCTCAACAGTAGTCATTGAGAGAATCTTGGACGACTTCGACTTCAACAGTAACGATGAGCAAATCTTGGGATGATTACTACCTCCGCAGTATCGGGGAGAGAACCACAGGCGACTACAACCTCAACAGTAATCATTGAGAGAATCTTGGATATCTTCTACTGAGTCTTTATTAGGAAAATCTGTTAGGGGTCGATTTAGCTGGACTAGAGAAGGCCTTGGACTGGATAAGAAACAGAAAATCTTAGGGTCGATTAACTGAACCGGTCTAGGTCTTGAAATGTCTTCAACTGGATAAGAAACAGGGAGATCTTAGGGTCGATCTGACTGAACCAGAGAAGGCCTTGGACTGGATAAGAAACGGTAAAATCTTGGGAGCGATTTAACTGAACCGGTCGAGGTCTTGAAATGTCTTCAACTGGATAAGAAACAGGGAGATCTTAGGGTCGATCTGACTGAACCAGAGAAGGCCTTTGACTGGATAAGAAACAGAGAAATCTTTGGAGTCGATTTAACTGAACCGGTCTAGGTCTTGAATGTAGCTGAGAACTTTAACTGGCTTTTCCTGAAAGGTAAAGGCCAGTCATATGCCATGCATGATATGGATCAAGCAATGATGTTCTCAACATAAATGAGATTTGTAAGATATGATGCGTATATGCATGCTATGATATATGGAAGTGTGATGTTTATGAATGTGTCTTTGTCGTCTAGGAAAGTAAATCCTTGACGGGTGCCGGGAAGTCACTCCTGGGCTGATGTTGAAGAACAGATTTTGCTTCCGCTGGGGATGAGAGTTGCAAGAATACCGGTAGGAGAAGATAACTCCGTTGGGGAATAAACTTGGCGAATGGATTACTCTGCGGGGAGAAAAAATACTCTAGCGATCTTGCTGGGAAGCGATACTCTGTGGGGAGAGGGGTACTTTGCTGAGTGTTGATAATAACTTGCTGGGGATACCCTTGTTGTGTTGGAAGTGTTAATAGACTTCGCTGGGGATAAGAAGACTTCGTCGAGGACGCTCTTTCCGTGGCTTTTGGCTGAGGATAACCCAGTTATATCCTGGTAGGGAAATAACTCTTTGAATAAAGCCGGGAGACGCGTTCGTGCTTTGCGAGGGTAAGCTTCCAGAATCTACTAGGGATAAGCTTACTGCTTGGGGAGATGAATTCCAACTTTCCTGGGGAACTAGATTGGACTCTTCTGGGGGAGTTTTGCTGTATCGGGGAAGTGACTCCCTTGAATGTTGGATATACCGCCGGGGAACAATCTTTAGGCCAAGACTGCCAGGGATGCTTGTTAAGAATATGTGTATGCTGCTGGGGAATGTTGAGCTCTGCGGGAGGATACCCAACTTCCTTAAGGTTTGATAGTAGCTTTGCTTGAGGAGAGTGTACTGCTTGCTGGCTCACTCTCTGGGGAATTAAGATATCTGGTTATGTTGAACCTACCTTGGTACCTTGGTGGACGGAACAATTAGATTGCTTAGACAACTCTTTATTGCCCCTGTTTCTGATGTTACCTGTAATTAATCCTTTGTTTCGTATGCAAATATTCATGAGTTAGCAAATTATTGTCAATGCATATATCACAAATTGAACCTTGGACGTTCTTCGCAAAACAAAACAGAAAAGGAAAAAAACAATTGGCAATTTTAACTGAAAAGTGTATTTGTATTGATTTTGAATTTGCCTGTAAATAGGCGTTTATGTACAAGAGGCTGACGTCCTAGTAAGAGAACGCCGCCGAATAGAAGAGTTTATACAAATTTTGTACAAGAGAAAATAAAACAGCTGTGTGAAATAAATGATCCCACTGGGTTTCAACTCTGCTATTGCCTTTATATCTCCGAGCGTCTCATCACTTGATGACCTTGGTTGAAGATGAAGCTGACTGATCGATGCCGTCTGAACTTGATGTAGATACCGGATTCTGGATGCAAAATGATCCAATGAGACATAGTATTACGCTTTTATCCCTAACTTTTGCCTGGACCGCCCTTTCGGGTTTTCAGTCCACCGAGATACCCTTTTTTGCCCAAGCCGCCTTTTCAGGTTTTCGACTTGCCGGGTGTACAGATTTTTTTTCATTTCATCCCTTCATTTTGCCCGAACCCTTTTGGTTCGCCGGGAAGCCCTAATTTTTGCCTAGGCATGTCAGCCTAGCGGGTCTTTTTTATGCGTAGTATCTTTTAACTATGTCTGCATTGGCGGGGTGAGGAAGGTCGTCACCATCCATGTTGGTTAGAATCATGGCTCCTCCTAAGAACACATGTTTAACCACAAATGGCCCTTCGTACGTAGGGGCCCATTTGCCCCTTGGATCACTCTGAGGAAGGATGATTCGCTTGATTACCAGATCCCCAACTTGATATTCTTGTGGTCTGACCTTTTTGTTAAATGCCCTGATCATCCGTTTTTGGTACGTCTGACCATGACAGATAGCAACAAGTCTCTTTTCATCAATAAGATTTAACTGATCAAGTCGTGTCTGGATCCAATCATCTTCGTTCAGATTTGTATCCTTCATTATCCGGAGAGAGGGTATTTGCACTTCTATTGGTAAGACTGCCTCCATACCATAGACCAAGGAGAAAGGAGTTGCCCCGGTTGACGTCCTGGCTGAGGTACGGTACCCATGTAGAGCGAACGGTAACATCTCGTGCCAATCCTTATAGGTCACTGTCATCTTCTGCACGATTTTCTTGATATTTTTATTTGCTGCTTCTACAGCCCCATTCATCTTCGGTCTGTAAGGAGAAGAGTTGTGGTGCTGTATCTTAAACTGCTCGCAGAGCTCAGTGATCATCTTGTTATTGAGATTGGTACCGTTGTCTGTAATAATCCTTTCAGGGACGCTGTATCGACAAATCAGATTATGCCGAATGAACCGTGCCACAACCGTCTTGGTTACCGTAGCGTAGGAAGCTGCTTCAACCCACTTCGTGAAGTAATCAATTGCTACCAGGATGAAGCGATGCCCGTTGGATGCCGTAGGTTTAATCTCACCGATCATGTCTATGCCCCACATTGCAAACGGCCAAGGCGCAGTCAGAACATTTAGAGGAACTGGAGGAACATGCACCTTGTCTGCATATATCTGGCATTTGTGACACGTCCGAGAATGTTGGTAGCAGTCAGCTTCCACTGTGGACCAGAAATACCCTGCCCGAAGGATCTTCTTTGCCATAGTGTGTCCACTGGAATGTGTACCAAAGGTCCCTTCATGTAACTCTTCCATGATCCTTTCTGCTTCATTCTTATCCACACAACGCAGTAAGGTCGAATCATGGTTTCGCTTATACAGGATGCCGTTGCTAAGGAAAAACTTTGCTGCAAACCTTCTCAGAAACTTCTTATCGTGGACAGATGCACCTTCAGGGTATTCCTGAGCTTCCAGGTATCTCTTCACCTCATGGTACCAAGGCTTCTCAGTCACCAATTCAGTCTCGAGATCACAACAGTATGCCGGTTCGTCCAGTTTCCAGATGATGACCCGGGGAGCCTCATTGTCCCATTTGACCTTGAACATAGAAGACATCGTAGCTAACGCGTCCGCCAACTGATTCTCCTCTCTCGGAAAGTGTTCAAAGGTTATCTTAGTGAAGTGAGGGATCAAGGTTAACACACATTCTCTGTAAGGAATAAGATTCGGATGTTTCGTATCCCACTCTCCTTTGATCTGATTGATCACGAGAGTGGAATCTCCGAAGACACTCAGAAACTTGATCCTTAAGTCGATCGCAGCTTGAAGACCCATAATGCATGCCTCATACTCTGCCATGTTGTTGGTACAGTTGAAACATAGTCCGGCAGTGAGTGGAGTATGAGTGCCTTGAGGTGATATGATTACAATGCCGATACCATTACCCAAAGCATTGGAGGCTCCGTCAAAGTGCATAGACCATCGGGATCCTTCCTCAGGTCCTTCATCCGGTCCAGGTACTTCACAATCAGCCACAATCATGATGCTCTCATCTGGAAACTCGAAGTTCATTGACTGATAGTCGTCTACTGCCTGATGTGCCAAGTGGTCTACCAATACACTTCCCTTGATGGCTTTCTGGGTTGTGTATTGAATGTCGTATTCCGTCAAGATCATTTGCCATCTTGCTATTCTCCCAGACAGAGCAGGCTTTTCAAATATGTACTTTATAGGATCCATCTTTGAGATCAACAAGGTAGTGTGAGTCAGCATATACTGTCTCAGCCGGAGAGTAGCCCATACCAAAGCGCAGCAAGTTTTCTCAAGCAGTGAGTATCGGGTATCACAGTCGGTAAACTTTTTGCTAAGGTAATAAATGGCATGCTCTTTTCGTCCAGACTCGTCATGCTGCCCCAGCACACACCCCATTGAGTTGTCAAGTACTGTCAGGTATAATATCAGAGGTCTCCCTTCAACCGGTGGCATAAGGATGGGTGGTTCTTGGAGATACTCTTTGATTCTGTCAAATGCAGCCTGACATTCATCATTCCAACTTACTACCTGATCTTTCTTCAGCAGCTTGAAGATTGGCTCACAGGTAGCAGTCAGGTGCGAGATGAACCGAGCAATGTAATTCAGGCGTCTTAAAAAGCCTCTGACCTCTTTCTCTGTCCTAGGAACTGGCATCTCTTGAATAGCTTTGACCTTGGCAGGGTCCACTTGAATACCTTTATCACTTACCACGAAGCCTAGCAACTTCCCGGATCTTACCCCGAAGTTGCACTTGTTCGGGTTCAACCTCAGCTTGTACAACTTCAGACGGTCAAACAACTTCTGCAGATGATCTAGATGTTCTTCCTCAGTCTGGGACCTTGCGATCATGTCGTCAACGTACACTTCTATCTCATGATGGATCATGTCATGAAACAAGGCAACCATGGCACGTTGGTAGGTTGCCCCAGCGTTCTTCAGTCCAAAAGGCATGACCTTGTAGCAGAAGGTGCCCCACTGAGTAACAAATGTAGTCTTTTCCATGTCTTCAGGTGCCATCTTGATCTGATTGTAACCTGAAAAGCCATCCATGAAAGAGAACACCTTATGTTGAGCTGTATTGTCAACAAGGACATCAATGTGAGGTAGAGGGAAGTCATCTTTGGGGCTGGCCCTGTTCAGATCCCTGTAATCGACACACATTCTGACCTTTCCGTCCTTCTTTGGTACGAACACCACATTAGCAACCCACTGAGGGTAAGAAGTCACTGCAAGGAACCCAACATCAAACAGTTTCATAACCTCGGCTTTGATCTTCTCAGACATCTCTGGACGCATACGACAGACCTTTTGCTTAACCGGAGGACAGTCTTCCTTAGTAGGCAAGTGATGGACCACAATGTCGGTATCCAACCCGGGCATGTCTTCGTAGGACCAGGCAAAGATCTCCATATAATCATGTAGCATCTTAGTCAACCGTTGCTTCACGCTGAGCTCTAGGTTGGCACCAATCTTTACCTCCTTTCTGTCTGCTTCAGTACCCAGGTTTATGGTTTCCACTAGCTCTTTGTGTGGTTGAATTTCCCTCTCTTCCTGGAGCAACAGTCTTGCAAGCTCGCCAGGCACTTCGCAATCATCTTCACCTTCGTCTTCGGCTAAGTTGATCGGATTTTCGAAGTCATAACTGGCAGTAGCAGAGTCGTTACCAGTGAGATCCAGAGTGGATTGGAACCTGTATGAGTGAGTGTGTGTAAATACAGCTGTTTTGAAATATGTATAAAGGAAGGAAAGACAGAAAAGGAGCATAAGATTTGAAATGCGAGAAAACGTCCAAGATTTTCATTCATGATATATGAAATGACAATTTATATGCCCTCACAAATGAAACCACGGTGCCTCGGGTAAGACACCGGGCCATAGAGTTCAATTTATTGTTTATTACAAATAACGAAACAAAGAAATTTATTACCGCGTGACAAAAGTAACAAGAGTATGGTCCTTCGCAATCCAATTGGTCAATCCGCCATCAGTTGTCGGGTAGATCCAGCTATTGAATTCTGCTTCATCCACTTCACTATCCTCCCCAACAGCATTTACTCCTGGGTTTGTAATGAGCACAGGAGGTCTTCTGGTCTTCGCCTTCCACATAGCTTTCTGTCCCTCTGCAGTAAAACCCAGCCCAAATTTGTCAGTTTTCTGTGTAAAGTCGGGAAGCCTGCCCCAGTTAGTACATTCACCTTTCTGAACCACAACCCGGGCATCCTTCAAGGAAGCCATCTTCAAAGGAACATCCTCTTCGACCGCTGTTTCTGCTGCTGCTGAAATTGGGAGTACCTCCTCGAAATGCTGAAAGGGGGTTTCAATAAACTCCCCGTCCATCTCAATGTATCTGAAGGAATTCAAGTGGCTTACCATATACTCCTCCTCTCCCTGCACAGTGACAATCTTCCCTCTGACAGGGTACTTCAGCTTCTGGTGCAAGGTAGAGGTCACTGCCCCATCTTTATGGATCCAAGGTCGACCCAGTAGACAAGAATACGATGGACGGATATCCATCACATAGAAAGTGGAGTCGAACACCTGAGAGCCCACACGAATAGGAATGTCCACCTCTCCATGCACCATCCTCTTGGAACCGTCGAAGGCTCTGACGATGATATTGCTAGGTTTTAATTCCAGGCCTTCACAATCCAAACGGTCTAAGGCTTTCTTGGGTAGCACATTCAGGGAAGAACCAGTGTCCACCAACACATGCGCCAGAGTAGCGCCCCTGCATTCAATAGAGACATGCAGGGCATCATTGTGGTCTCTTCCCTTTGCAGTCAGGTCAGCATCTGAGAAACCCAAGCCATTGCCTGCTGTCAGATTTTCTACGCAATCAGTGAACTGAACTGCAGATGTCTCCTGTGGCACATGGGCCATCTTGAGAAATGAGATTAAGGCCTTAGCATGGGCCTCTGAACATAGGAGCAAGGAGAGCATGGAGATCTTGGAGGGCGTATGCCCCAGCTGTTCAACAACATTAAAGTCACTCTTCTTTATTATTTTTAGAATTTCCTCCATCTCTTGTTGGGAGGCCTCAGCATTTATAGGTGTCGGTGCCTCCATCCGGGCAGGCTCATCTTCAATCCCTTTGCCCCGAGCATTGGATGACTCGGCAGCAGGGGAAACAACTTGGTCAGAAACAGGAACAGGTACACTTGTAGGGGTTATTGTGAGGGGTCTTCGAGCAGCGGGCGGTGCAATGTCAGGCGAGAAGAGCCTGCCACTGCGGGTAACCTTGGCTGGACCAGTGATATCGCAGATACTGGCGCCAGTGTTGAACTCTTGTTTGACTCCATTCACATACACATCTGCCCCATAGTGCCAGGGGACAGCTTTATCAGATACGTAGGGGAGAGGCCCCGGGACAGTAATAACAACAGGTGCGACAGTCATGATTTGGACAGGCTTCTTCGGGAGAGCCCTGATTGGATTATTGAAGATGGTAACCACATAAACTTCTTCTACCGGAACCAACTGAACAGTGGACTTCTTAAACAGAATCTCTTTGCTGTCCATTAGGCTTTGGATGCCCAACTTTAGCAAAGGACAACCAGATGGGGAAACGGCACAGAACAGGCAACCCTCACTGCAACCCGGAAATAAACCGGCCAGCAGTAGGTTCCTCTTGATAGTCTTCAAAGGAGTAGCTACATCATCCACGAAAACAGCGTATACCTCTTCATCAACAGCATTTACCCCATGCTGAGGCATAGAAGCAGTTACCACATTCGGCCTTTCAGGCGCTTCAAACTGTATCTCCTTCGCGTCAATAAGGTCTTGCACCTTATTCCTTAATGCCCAACAATCATTAGTGGAATGCCCCGGGCTATCAGAATGGTAAGCACATCGAGCATTTGGGTTGTATTTGGGGGAAGCAGTGTTTACAACCTTTGGGGCCTCCCTGACAGTTACTAAATTGGTGGATAGCAACTGTGGCAAGATCTGCGACAAAGTCATGCTCAAACGGGTGAACTCTCTCCGGGGTCTTTCAGCCCTCTGAGGATTGGTTTGCCGAGGAGCGGCAGCAGACTTAGCAATCATTACCGCACTGACAGATTGGCGGCGCTCAGATTTCTCTTGTCTCCTAGAGCCATATACAACACTAGCCTCCTTCTTGAAGGGTTTCTTCTCAGAACTTGACGATGCACCCTTCGGAATCTTACCAGACTTCAACCCAGCCTCAATTCTCTCTCCAGTCAGAATAAGATCAGTAAACCCTGCAGACGAGTTACCAATAAGATGGTTGAAAAATGGCCCAGATAGGGTCCCCAGGAACATGTCTACCAACTCCCGATCAGTCAACGGAGGCTGCACTCTGCCAGCCAGATCTCTCCACTTCTGAGCGTACTCTTTAAAACCTTCACTTGAACCTAACGACATACCCTGGAGTTGGGTACGCGTAGGGGCAAGGTCGGCATTATACTGATACTGCTTATAGAAAGCAGTAGCCAACTCCTCCCAGTTACGAACCTTGGTCCCATCCAGCTGATAGAACCATTCGAGATGAGTCCCTGAAAGACTCTCCTAGAAGAAGTGGATCCACAAGTTCTTGTCCGCTGAGTACGGTTGAATCTTCCGAACATAGGACCTGAGATGTAGCTTGGGACAAGACGCCCCGTCGTACTTAGTGAAAGATAGTGCTTTGAACTTATGAGGAATGATCACACCAGTAGACAAACCCAAATCTCCAAAATCCAGCCCAGGCGCCTGTTGGATCTCCATAGCATTCAACCTGTCTTCCAACTGCTTATATCTGTCTTCTGCAGGAGGATACTGCTCTTCATCAAAATCAGTCTCGTTGTCGGAGACCACCGGACTTGGACCTTTTCCCCCTTGAGGAGTACCCTTGCCTATGGAAGAACCAACCTCTTCATTCTGCAGAGTATTGCCAAACCTTCGGCCTGAGTTGAAAAGGACAGTTCTCCTCTTCTTCTTCTTCTCTTTCTTCAGGAGCAGAGCTTTCAGCTCCTCTTGGCCCTAAGCCAAACCCATGATTAGTTCTTGAAATTGCGCATTCTGCGCCTGAAGAGCCTTGATGGACATCTCGGTTGATGATGAGTCAGGATTCATGATGCTGAAATAAACAGCGAAGAACGGTAAGCAACCTGAAAAGAGGAAAACCTGCTATGCACATGATGAATGGAATGCGCATGGTTTATGTTTTCAAAGACAATCGGGAATCAACTTTGTAAACAAAAAGGAACACACTTCATTAGATTCAACTTTGAAAATTAAATTGTTCAACAGGTTGCCCTTAGGCGTTACATGAAAGGAAATACTGAAAAGGGAAATAAAACTATAAAAGAACATCCAGAGCTCCTTATTGATCCCATGGTCTCCTCTTCTCAGTACGGATGTAGTCATTTAGAGCTCGCTCATTCTCCAACTGCTTTGTCAGCTTCTGGATCTTCAACTCCTGCTCGTTGAACTTTTCCCGGTAAGAATCCCGCTCTTCTCGCAGTTGCGACCAAGACCTCTTTAATGTCTCATAATCAGTAGGTATCTGAGGAGGAATGACAGTTGGAGGAACACCATCTTTGTCAGGACACTCAAGAATGACGGGTCTGACGGCTTCATACGACATACCTAACTTCTGAGCACAGATGCGAACCCATTTGTAGTAGGCTTCCATAGGTAAAGAAGTCTTTGGCCCCAACTCTTGTGGGTCAGCTTTATGAACTTTGTCCCAAGCCTTGATGAACCTACGACGCAGCTCGTCACTATCCACCTGAAACTCGAAACTGATGTGAGGCACCAACATCTCATGGGGGCCTGCTCTTCTGGCTCTTCCAAACTGACGGAGTGCTAGACATGGATTGTAAGAGATTCCTCCTTGGGTACCAATCAGAGGAACATTAGGGTACTCCCCGCATCGATCAATAACAGCTATCTCATCCAAACCTCTGCAAGTCCAAATGATGTGTTTGTCGGTGAGAGACATTAACCTATGAGCCCAACCTCTTCCTTCTTGGTTCTTCAGCACGAACTTAGGGAGGTGCGAAATAAACCATCTCACCAACAAAGGGATACAAAACCATAGAGTTCCTCGTCTTCGGGTAGTACGAGCATGAAGTTGTTGCAAGATGTCACCCAAGAGAGTAGGCACCGGATTCTGAGACATAAAGATCCTTATGGCAGTGACATTGATGAAGTTGTCAGGATTAGGAAACAAGACTAACCCATAGATTAAGAGAGCCAAGATGTCTTCATATGCCCTAAAGTCCAGGTCATTCCAGAAACTGTTAGCCTTACCAATCAGAAACTTGGCCAAGAAACCCTTAACTCCACTTCTAGTTACCCAGTTGTCCATTACCTCTTGATGTGTCAAAGGAAGAACTGCAGCAACATCCTCAAGCCTGAGGGTCTTCTCCCAACCAGTAAAGGGGATCTGATCCAAGATAGGGATACCAAGCAAATCAGAGAACTCTTCCAGGGTAGGGACCAGCTGGAAGTCTTGAAAGGTGAAGCACTGGTACAGAGGGTCATAGAATTGGGTCAGAACACTCATCAACAATTGATCCCGCTTTGCAGTGACTAAACTGAGAAGAGAACCATGCCTCTGAATAAAGGAAGTGGTATTTGGAATTCTGCTAACCAACTCTTCAAGCAACTCAGGTGAGTGAACAAAGTTGAACCGGATAGTATTCCTTCGCACAGGCATCATGATGTCCTACAAAACAGAGCAAAGGTGAAACCCTCTTGTCTTTGAAATGGTCAGTCCTTATGCAGGATGCATGCAATGCTCATGATGTTATGATGTTATGATAAAGCACACCACAAATATATACAAAGGCAAACATGGTAAGGCACACAAGTCACACAAGGCAAGCCCTTAAAGTTTAGGCCAGCATGAGGTCTAGGTACTACCCTCTTTCAGTTTGTTGGTTCATACCTGTCCTATCAAAGTAACCGGGTTCTTAGAGGATCCCAATATCATTGACTACCCTCAATCGGTCATAACTCCAGCATCGCAATCTTTTCTTGCGGCCAGAACCATCACGAGAGTTTAGCCTCAATGGGCGTAGCATACTGCTACTGTTCTAATGGCCAAGTTGTGTCAATTAAGGTTCTAAGGTTGTTGGTGCTTAATGACTCCTCAGAAGACCCATATTCTCCTCGTTGCAACACAAGGGATATCGGTACAGACCAAGGTGCCACACCAACGTAGCCACTGTTTCACCCGTGTCGGTCTACGCCGGACAGGTCCCTCACAGCTTATGCTACCTAACAGGGTATCCCCAGATCCGGGTTAGGATCTATGTAACTCCCATGCAACCCACAAATTTAAAGCAGACAAGTCAATACAATTGAAAACACAGTTATGAACTAACCCTAAGGTACACCTCACTTTATAAGTTTATCCCCAGCAGAGTCGCCAGTTCTGTGATCGGTGGATCTGGAACTGACTGTTTAACGCTGGTTCGCGAAATGTCGCGGAAGCAAGAGTCGCCACCGTCTTTTATTTTCTCCAAAGGGAAAGGACAAAAGCACAGAAAAATTCTTTATAGAGATTTCTCTCGGTTCGGGAGGTAGATTATAGAAAGGGAAGGTGTTAGCACCCTTTCTATCCATGGTTATCCATGGGCTCTTAGATACTTGCTCATTTGTGTTTTCAAAAAGTTTGTTTGCTTTTCAATTGTGGGTTTTAAAAGTTTCTTTGAAAATTTCAGTTCGACTCTTGTATCGGTCCTCAAGAGTGTTTGAAAAATTGCTTTCGAAAGCTTTTTGAAAAGGTGTCGGTGTGAAAAGTATTTTTTGATTTGTTTTGAAATTAGAGCAAGTATCTAGAGTCGTCTACCTACCCTAAGGAATTCGTCTGTGTAGATGTCCTTTAAAGTAGTGCCATCCCACCATTGAGAGGTAGGTAGCACCACCGTTGGAGGTGTTCGGGTCAATTTGAGGTTCGGGACATGGTGATCACCAGAGCAATGGGAAGACACCTTAGAAGCTACCCTCATGCCAGGTTCCCGGATAATGAGGACTTACTAAGACATCCTCTACTCGACGATCACCTTTCGAGGCAAGGCAACAGTGAGGCGTACCCTAGGGGTGGTGTGTGATTTGTGTGTCAGATTCGTTTATTTTTGTCTTCTGTCATGTCATGGGTGATCTACGCGTTATTTTTATTTCGTCATTCATTCTTGCATGCATTTATTTAACAATTAAAAAAGGTTGCGAGAAATTAAAAGTTCTAAGCTATTACAAAGGCGCGGGTCCACATCGCCAAAATTTCCAGGACCCGATTTGACAGAAAAATAAAGAATTAAAGTGCGAAAGAGAAATATTACACGGCTTTGGGAGAAGTACATAAGAATTATACGAAAAGAAAATAAATGCGCGAATTGAATTGAAATTGGAAACGAGGGCGTTGGACCCTTTTTAATGAAATTAAATTATTATTAAATTAATTAAATTAAAAGAAAAGGAAATTGTTTTTTTGAGATTTTTTGCATTTATGGTTTTAATGAGAAAGATTAATTGAAATTAAAATGCTAACCCTAATTCTAATTGTTTTTTAGTTTATTAAGAAAGTATTAAAGTTAAACCTAAATTAACTTAATTATTTACATGCAATTTTGATTTATAAAAATAATAGGAAATATTTAATTATTTAGAGAAAAGAAAAGAAAAGGGATAAAAAATTAATACAAACCCTAATTCTACAAATTTTAAGTTTATTAGAAAAATATTAAGATTTAAACCTAAATTGAAACTAAAATCAATTAATGTTATTTATTTACAAAAAATAATATTAAATAAAAATACTTATTTTTTTGTCTTTTTCTGATTTTATATTGTTTTTATATTTTTTATGAAAATATTAAATTAAAGGAATTAATTAAAAAAAACAATAATTGAGATAAATAAAAAATGAAAAAAAAATATAAAAGATTGCAAACCTAGGGGGGGTCTGTCCCCAATTGAGAGGTATAACCCAGTATTTCAGGCCCATTAACTTCTGGCCTGATTGACTTTTCAGCTAGCGCGCATGTGTGTTGACTGAGGTTCACCATGGTCTTCAGATCTGGTCCCTTGGATTGGTATGATTGGCCAAGTGGCAAGCTGGATTTGAGGGACGTATGGTGCTCCCTAGTACTGAAACTGCATAGAAACATGAATAGAAAAATAACATTGGAAAGGGGTGGGGACCTGGGATCGAACCCAGGTCCTGAAGGTCACCAATACACTTGCTTGCCACTGAGCCACCTAGCGCGTTTTGAATATAATAGAGAAAACAATTAATATAACTCAAAACAATGGTTAATAGTATTTTTTCGCGCGAAATTCAAATCAACCACTTATGTCTCGCCACCTAAGCGTCTTCTTCCTCGTTCTATTTTTTCCTGAAACAAAAAAACAATTAGCAACGGTTTTGAACCGTCCCTATATACACCATTCTGGAAAATAGCGACTAGCTCCTGGAGTCATATAAATTAGGCGCGAGGTATCTATTCCAATCGTCCAATCATGCTGATATCAATGGTCCAAGTCTCGAGTCTCAATTGTTCCTTAACCAGGAAACCCCAATTCAAAGCTTGGAAAACCCTAAAAGACAACAATGGCGAAATCTCCAATAATGCATAAAAGCTCAATTAAATTATGCAGTTAGTTTCAGAATCCATCAATTAATAAGAATCCATGAAAAAAATGCAATGAATATGCTTGAATACTAAAACACGATTATGAAAAAAATGTGAAAAAGTTTGAATCCTATTCACCAATTCTGGGCGTTAGGGACGTGGAAAGTGATTCAAAAACGTTTCTTGATGTCTCAGGAAGGTGATGAGATGATTATCTCAGCTTGAATCGCCCTGGAAGACAGTTTTCAGTATTGGACTTTTTTTGAGAAAATTCAAGTTTTTATTATGGCTTTTCTGCGCAGCTGGGAGCTCATATGCATTGGGGTTTGCATGAGTACTTATATATGAATGATTAGGGTAGGTTTTCTTGTCCAAGGAATCAAGGAATTGATGTATGGAAGATTTGATTTTCATGCATAATGTTTTCAATCTTTTTCAAGCATATTTGGTCTCAATCATATCCAATTACCTTTGATTCTTTCCTAACCTGATTTGCACGAAATCTTGGAGATATTTTATGCACAAAAAGATTTAAAACATTAGGTTTAGTATTTTTCACCTATTTATTTTAATTAAATGAATTATTAATAATTAAAAATCCAAATAAATAAATAAAAATGATAAAAAAACTTCCTTTTGGGCCAAATGGTCGTGCACATGCCTTGGATGATGAATTGTGGAAGAAAAAGAGGCCCATTAGCATTTTTAGGTCATTTGGAGTAATGTTGACTTTTCAAAATATCCAAAAATTTCCCAACTTCCACAAGACATAACTTGCTCAATGTTTAAGCTTTGATCATGTTCTTGGACATTTTGGAAAGGTCTTTGAGTCCTCTAACCAATGCCTTTGGTCCCATGTCATTTTGATTTACCAATCTCAAGTTATGGCCCTTGACTTAAAGTCCCTTTTTGTTGACTTTTGAAAATGACCTATAATGTTGAAATTGATAACTTTTTGTGAGAGAATTTCTTGGACTTGAAGTATGAATAGGAGTTGTAGGAAATGTATTTCTCTTCAAAATGAGCTTTGGATGGAATTTTTCTGATAATCCATGTGGAAGTTATGCCTTGGTCAATTTACAGTTGACTTTTTCAACTGTCCAAATATGGAAACTTTTGCATCTTGATGATTTTTGAGCCAAGCTTTGAGAATCATGATCAAGCATTGATCAAATGATGTTTGTGGCTTAAAAATGAGATGTTGACCAAAAATTTGAACTTTTGACTGTCAAATGACCATTTTGCCCCTACAGTTGACTGCAGTGCAATTAGGGTTTTTGACTGTGCAATTTTGTGCCGTAAGTCTTGAAACTTGGTATGAGGATGCTTGACCATGTTTATAGGCATGTGGGACTTTTTTTGACCCTTGGAAACTTCATTTTCTTTGTTAGAACCAAAACCCTAATTTTTGACTATTAGGAGGCCCTTGAACTGTTCAACCCTTGGGGAGATTTTGAAGCATTGACTTGGCTAATCTTGAAGAATATGGGAGGGCAAATTTTGGGGTACAACACAAGGTCAACACATACTCCTTGTAAGGAATAAGATTTGGGTGTTTCGTATCCCACTCGCCTTTGATCTGATTGATCACGAGAGCGGAATCTCCGAAGACACTCAGAAATTTAATCCTTAAGTCGATTGCAGCTTGTAGACCCATGATACATGCCTCATATTCTGCCATGTTGTTGGTGCAGTTGAAACACAATCAGGCGGTAAGTGGAGTATGAGTTCCTTTGGGAGATATGATTACAGCGCCGACGCCGTTACCCAAAGCATTGGAGGCTCCGTCAAAATGCATAGACCATCGGGATCCTTCCTTAGGTCCTTCATCCGGTCCGGGTACTTCATATTCAGTTACCACCATGATGTCTTCGTCCGGAAAATCAAAGTTCAATGATTGGTAATCGTCCACAGGTTGGTGTGCCAAATGATCTGCCAGTACACTTCCTTTAATTGCTTTCTGAGTTGTATACTGGATATCATATTCTGTTAAGATCATTTGCCATCTCGCTATTCTTCCGGACAGAGCGGGCTTTTCAAATATGTACTTGATGGGATCCATCTTTGAAATCAACAAAGTGGTGTGAGTCAGCATATACTGTCTCAGCCGGCGAGCAGCCCATACTAGAGCGCAGCAAGTTTTCTCAAGCAGTGAGTAACGAGACTCACAGTCGGTAAACTTTTTGCTCAAGTAATAAATAACATGCTCTTTTCGGCCGGACTCGTCATGCTGTCCCAGCACACACCCCATTGAATTGTCAAGTATTGTCAAATATAGTATCAGAGGTCTTCCTTCCACTGGCGGCATAAGAATGGGTGGCTCTTGGAGATATTCCTTTATCTTTTCAAAGGCAGCCTGACATTCATCGTTCCAACGTACTACTTGATCTTTCTTCAGTAATTTGAAGGTTGGATCACAAGTAGCAGTCAAATGTGAGATGAATCGGGCAATGTAATTCAGTCGTCCCAGGAAGCCTCTGACTTCTTTCTTTGTCCTTGGAGTTGGCATCTCTTGTATGGCTTTTACCTTGGCAGGGTCCACCTGAATACCTTTATCACTCACAATGAAACCTAGCAATTTTCCGGACCTCACCCCAAAGGTGCATTTGTTGGGATTCAACCTTAGCTTATATAACTTCAGTCGGTCAAATAGCTTCCTCAGATGATCAAGGTGCTCCACCTCAGTTTGAGACCTTGCAATCATGTCATCAACGTATACCTCAATCTCATGATGGATCATATCATGAAATAAAGCAACCATGGCACGTTGATAGGTTGCCCCAACATTTTTCAATCCGAATGGCATGACCTTGTAACAGAAGGTGCCCCACTGAGTCACAAAGGTAGTCTTTTCCATATCTTCCGGGGCCATCTTGATCTGATTATACCCTGAAAAACCGTCCATGAAGGAGAAAACTTTATGTTGAGCAGTATTGTCAACGAGAACGTCAATGTGAGGTAGGGGAAAATCATCCTTGGGGCTTGCCTTGTTTAAATCCCTGTAGTCAACACACATTCTGACTTTACCGTCCTTCTTCGGCACTGGCACCACATTGGCAACCCATTGAGGGTAAGAAGTTACTGCTAGAAATCCGGCATCGAATTGCTTCATAACCTCAGCCTTGATCTTTTCAGACATCTCTGGGCGCATGCGGCGAACCTTTTGCTTTACCGGAGGGCAGTCTTCCTTGGTTGGCAGGTGATGAACTACAATGTCGGCATCCAAACCAGGCATATCTTCATAGGACCAAGCAAATACCTCCATGTAATCGTGTAGCATCTGGATCAATCGTTGCTTCACGCTGAGCTCTAGATTAGCCCCAATCTTGACTTCCTTCCTATCTGTCTCTGTACCCAGGTTAATCGTTTCCAACGGCTCTTCATGTGGTTGAATAGCCCTCTCTTCCTGGAGTAGCAGTCTTGCGAGTTCACCAGGCACTTCGCAATCATCTTCACCTTCGTCCTCGTCCAAGTTGATCGGATTCTCGAAGTCATAACTGTCGGTAGCAGAGCTGTTACCAGTGAGATCCAGAGTGGATTGAAACCTGTATAAGTGAGTGTGTGTAAATATAGCTGTTTTGCAATATATAACACAGAGAAAAAGAGCACAATATTTGAAATGCAACAAACGTCCAATGTTTTGATTGATGATATATGGAAATGTCATACAAAAGCCCTCACAAATGGAGCTACGATGCCCCTGGTAGGACACCGAGCCAATAAAGTTTTAACATATTGTTTGTTACAATTTGGAAATCAAAAGAATTAATTACTGTGTGACAAATGTGATAGGTGTAAAATCCTTTGCTGTCCAGTTGCTTGGTCCGTTGCTGGTGGTTGGATAGATCCAACCGTCAAACTCCGCTTCCTCTACATCCTCCTCAATAGCATTCACCCCTGGGTTGGAGATAAACACCGGAGCCTTTCTGATCTTGTCCTTGCGCACAGTCCTCTGAGCCTCCGCAGTAAAGCCCAGTCCAAACTTGTCGTTCTTTTGAGTGAAGTCAGGAAGCTGACCCCAGTTCGCACAAATGCCTTTCTCGATACAGACCGTGCATCCTTCAAAGACGCCATCTTCAACGGAAAATCTTCTTCGACCACTGCCTCAGCTGATGCCAACACTGGAGGTACTTCCTCAAAATGCTGAAAGGGGGTTTCAATAAACTCCCCGTCCATCTCGATATACTGGAATGAATTCAAGTGACTAACCATGTATTCCTCCTCACCCTGCACAGTAACAATCTTCCCTTTGACAGGGTATTTGAGCTTTTGGTGTAGAGTGGAGGTTACTGCCCCAGCTTTGTGAATCCAGGGTCGACCTAACAAGCAGGAATAAGATGGACGAATATCCATTACATAGAACGTTGAGTTGAAGACTTGGGAACCCACACGAATAGGAATGTCTACCTCACCGTGCACCATCCTTTTAGAACCGTCGAAGGCTCTAACAACGATGTTACTAGGTTTCAACTCCAGACCCTCACAATCCAAGCGATCCAATGCCTTCTTGGGCAAGACATTCAGGGAAGAACCGATATCCACCAGCACGTGTGCGAGAGTAGTGCCCCTGCATTCTATGGAAACATGCAGGGCATCATTGTGATTTTCCCTTTGGCGGTAAGGTCAGCATCTGAGAACCCCAAGCCATTGTCAGCTGTCAAATTAGCTACACAGTCGGTGAATTGATCCGCGGAGGTCTCCTGCGGCACATGGGCCGTTTTCAGAAATGAAATCAGGGCTTTTTCATGGGCCTCTGAGCATAGCAGTAATGATAGCATAGAGATTTTGGAGGGAGTATGCCCCAACTGTTCGACAATGTTAAAGTCACTCTTTTTGATGATTTTAAGGATTTCCTCCATTTCTTGTTGGGAGGCTTCCACAACAGTCTTTTTTGGTGCCTCCGTCCTGGCAGGCAAATCGGTAGCGACTTCTTTGCCCCGAGTATCAGAGGACTCGGCAGCCGTAGTAGACACAGGAACTTGAATTGGAACATGCACACTTGCGGGTGTGATGGTGAGAGGTTTTCGGATAATTGGCGGTGCAATGTCAGGCGAGAAGAGCCTGCCACTGCGGGTGATCTTGGCGGGACCAGTGATGTTACTGATACTGGTGTTGGTGTTGAACTCCTGCTTCACTCCAAGCACATACACGTCGGCCCCATAATGCCACGGAACAACTTTATCAGACTCATATGAGAGAGGCCCCGGGACAGTAATAGTAATGGGTGCAACAGACATAATTTGGATTGGCTTCTTCATGGGAGCTTTGGCAGGATTGTAAATTGTGACGACAGATATTTCTTCAACGGAAACAAACGGAACAGCAGTTTTCTTGAACATAATTTCCTTGCTATCCATCAGGCTTTGGATGCCTGATTTCAGCAGTGGACAATTGGTAGGGATAGCAGCACACAGGAGGCAACCCTTACTACAACCTGGAAATAAACTGGCTAGTAGTAAGTTCCTTTTAACGGTCAACAGAGGGGTAGCAACATCATTCACTGAAACAGCATACAACTCTTCTTCAATGGCATTCACTCTATGCTGGGGCATAGGAGCGGTTACAACATTCGGTTTTTCAGGCGCTTCACACTGAATTTCCTTCGCATCGATAAGATCTTGCACTTTGTTTCTCAAGGCCCAGCAATCATCAGTAGTATGCTCGGGGCTATTAGAATGATAAGCACAACTGGCACTTGGGTTATACTTAGGAGATGCAGTATTCACGACTTTAGGAGCTTCTTTGATGGTCACCAAGTTGGTTGATAACAGTTGGGGTAAAATTTGTGACAAGGTCATACTCAACCGAGTGTACTGCCTCTTGGGCCTTTCACCTCTTTGTTGATTGTACTGCTGAGGAGCAGCAACAGGTTTTGAAATGACCAGAGCATTGACGGCTTGGAGACTTTCTGGCTTGACTTGTCTTCTAGGACCATAGACGGCACTTGCTTCCTTCTTAAAAGGCCTCCTCTCAGTACTTGCAGCAACACCCTTCTGAATCTTTCCTGACTTGATGCCAGCTTCTATTCTTTCACCCGTCAGGATCAAATCGGTAAACTCCGCGGAAGAGTTACCAATCAGATGATTGAAAAATGGCCCAGATAGGGTCCCTAGAAACATATCAACAAGTTCACGATCGGTTAAAGGAGGCTGCACCCTGCCAGCCAAATCCCTCCATTTTTGTGCGTACTCCTTGAATCCTTCGCCTGTTCCTAACGACATACCCTGAAGTTGGGTACGAGTAGGGGCAAGGTCAGAATTGTATTGGTATTGTTTGTAGAAAGCGGTGGCCAAATCTTCCCAATTTCGAACGCTGGTTCCTTCTAGCTGATAAAACCACTCCAACTGAGCTCCAGAAAGACTGTCTTGAAAGAAATGAATCCAAAGGTTTTTATCTGCCGTATAGGGTTGAATTTTTCTCACGTAGGACCTGAGATGCATTTTGGGACAGGACAACCCATCATACCTCACAAACACTGGCACTTTGAATTTTGGGGGAATCACAATCCCAACAACCAAACCCAAGTCTTCAAAATCCAAACCTGGTACTCTTTGTAGCTCCATGGCGGCCAACCTGTCTTCTAACCCTTTATACTTATCATCAGCTGGAGGGTATTGCTGATCGGTATAATCTTCATCCTCTTCGACCTCCTCCTCTTCCGCATCAGATTCGGAAGGTACCGCAGCTCCACCTCCTTTGTTGGTTCCTTCATCAGAGATAGGAGGAAATTCAAGCACTCTCCGAGCTTCTCCGTCAAATCTTCTCCCCAAAGTAGCCATCCCGAGTCTCTTTTTCTTCTTTTTCACTGGGTCTTTGTTCCCCAATTGAGTCTTGATATCCTCCTGACCCTTAGCTAAGGTCATCAGGAGTTGCTGGAACTGTGCATTCTGAGCTTGTAGGTCTTTGACTGTTTGCTCGAGATCCATCCTGCTGAAGTAAACAACAGACAGATAAGGAAACCTGGAGTGAGACCTGCTTATGCACATGATGAATGGTATGCTTATGTATGTAATGCATTCAAGGATTTAGAACATTCAAAATTGTTTCAGACAAAGAAGAACGCACGTCATATTAATAAGAAGAAATTTGTTAGTACATAAATGCCCCACGGGCCAAATATTACAAAATAACTTCTCAAGGCAAAAAGACATTGCGCATCCTCTTTGGTGCGATGTAGGTGTTGAGGGCCTCTTGCTCCTGGAGTCGGCGGGTAAGCTCTAGAACCTTCTTCTCACTGGCGTAGAAGCTAGCTTCAAAAGTATTCCGTTCTTCCTTGAGCTGAATCCAACTTTCCTGCATTTCCTCCCATGATGTAGGCATGTCTGGATGTAGGATGGTGTAGGGAACCTCTCCTTCCTTGACAGGCTCTTTAATCACAGGGAGAACATGAGGATAAGGCATCATCAGACTTTGGGCTCGAGCTCGTACCCACTTGAGATAAGGCTCAAGAGGGATGGAGTTCTTGTGTCCCAGAGTCTTGCTATCAACCTTGTTGAGCTTTCCCCAAGCTCTGATGAATCTTTGGCGAAGTCCTTGCGCATCGTTGTCGAAGTCAAAAACTAGGTCAGGAATCAACATGTCATGAGGACCATCCCTCCGTGCATATCCAAATTGTCTCAAAGCTAGGTAAGGGTTGTAGGTGATACCTCCTCTAATTCCAAGTAAAGGAACATTAGGAAATTCTCCGCAACGATCGACGATGATGACATTTTCTCTAGACCGAGAACACCAATGTACATCAGAGTGAGTAAGAGTCATAAACCGTTGGGACCACCTTGAGCCTTGGTCGTTCTTCAAGACAGATTGTGGAAGGTGCGAAATAAACCACCTTGCGAGGAGAGGAGTACAACACATGAGAACACCCCTCTTTCTCATTGTTCGTGTGTAAAATGAGTGAAGGATGTCCCCAAGCAATGTTGGTATTGGATTTCTGGACAAGAAGATTTTGACGGCATTGACATCTACCAATTGGTCAGGATTTGGGAACAAGACCAACCCATAGATAAGGAGTGCCACAATTTCTTCAAAGGCTTGTAGGTCCAATGAGTTCCAACATTCTTGTGCCTTCTCAAACAAGAATTTTGATAAGAATCCCTTGACGCCGCTTCTGGTTTCCCAATGCCCCTTGATGTCAGAAGGCTGTAGATGTAATGCTCGAGCAACATCTTCAGGCTTTGCTTCCTTTTCCATACCGTTAAAAGGTAGTTGATTAAGGATAGGAATTCTCAGGAGTTGAGAAAACTCCTCCAAAGTGGGCACCAACTGGTAATCGGGGAAAGTGAAACAGTGGTGAAGAGGGTCAAAGAACTGGAATAGTACTTTCATCATGTCTTCTTCAATGTTGGTGTTGACTAGGCTGAGCAGTCTACCATGTCTTTCACTGAAGGATGAGCTTTCCGGAATTCTTGAGGTGAGCTCCTTGAGTTGAGGAGAGATTCTCACAAGGTTGACTTGAATGGTTTTTCTGCGAGGAACTTCCATGACCTACAAAACAGGAACAAAGATGAAGATCCAAAACCCTTGAAATGGTTAGTGAATGCGTATGATGTTTTATGATGTCCATGATGTATGCACAAAACATATGTACAAGCGAATCACACCAAACCCTAGTTTCAGGCTTGCATGAGGTTTCATAGGTAAGTACCCTCTTGAGTGTAGTTGGCTTAAAAACCTGTCCTATAAATAGTAACCGGGTTCTAAGGAGCTCAATATCATTGGATTGTTTTCACCGTTCATTGTTTTGGTTTAGCCACTTAACTAGCGACCAAAATATTCCAAGAAAACAACCCTCAATGAGTGTAGTATCGAGTATCTACCAACTTCAGACTGCACCAAAGTCAGTCATCTCACTACCCCTAATAAAAGGCCAAGATGGTCAAGTAAGGTTCTAGGTCATTAGTGCTTAGTGACATCACTCAGCGGCCCCGTACTCTCCTTGATTGAACTCAAGGGTTACCGGTACTCACAAATATGTCGCACTAATATAGCTATTGCTTCGACCGTGTCGGTATACCCTGCACAGTTTCCACAACGTATTGCTATCTACGAATGTTTCCCAAAATCCGGGTGTAGGATTGCAAACCCAAACAATAGAGCCAAGATATAAAGCAAACAATTCAAACAATTTGTCATGCAAGAGGGTGATCTAAGCCCTAAGGTTACTCCACTTTTATAAATTTCCCCAGCAGAGTCGCCAGTTCTGTGATACGGTGGGAGAACTGACTATGGTTTTGCGTTTGTATTCGCAAATTTTTCGGTTGAGCAAGAGTTGCCACCAACTTTTTATTTTATCCTAAGGAAAGTTTTAAAAAGCACAGCAAAAACCTTTGAGATTTTTCTTGGGTTCGGGGAGTAGATTATAGAAAGGGAAGGTATTAGCACCCTTTCTATCCATGGTTATCCATGGGCTCTTAGGTACTTGCTTAGATCAACTTGCCTTGGTTTTCAATTGTTTGAAATGGTGCTTTGTGTGTGTGTTTTGAAAAATGTTTTGAAAAGAGGCCAATGTGGTGGCAACTTTTGTAATGATCCATGTTGGGATGTATACAAAAGTGTATGTCTTTTGAAAAGTTTTCCATGTTTTTGTTTTTGAAAGTTGTTTTGAAAGTGTGGTTTAAAAAAAATAGGCAAGTGTTTTTGTTTTGCAAGTTGGCGAGTACCCAAGAGCTATCTATCCTAAATTTCTCAAAGATCTTTGCTATGTTTTTAACCCTTTTAACAATTTTGTTCCACCATTGTATTTGGTGGACAATCTTGTGTTAGGATGTGAAAGGGACGGGCGTGGGTCGTCGTTTAGACCATAATTGCAATAGTGCTAAGTATCCTTGGGCAATTTTTCTTTGAAAGGGACTTTGATCATTTTAGGCAGCTTTCGAAAGCGTCATCGAGGGACTATGAACATTTGAGTTATTTGTTTTGCCCAAAGAGACCTAACATGCAATATGGCCTAATTTTGAAAGGCAACAAGTGGATGTAACCCTAGGGGTGTTAGTGTGCAAGTGTGTTTTATTGCATGCAAGAGTTTTTCTTTGAATTAGGTTTTTCTATTTCATTGATTTTATCTTGTCATACACGTCCTAATTACTAGCAATAAGAAGCGGAAATATAAAATCCTACGCTATTACAACAATTAGGGGAGGGGATACACATTTGTACATGGGGGGTTCAACGAGAAAAATAGACAAAAAAGAAAATAGCAAAAAACAAGATATATATATATAGAGAGAGAGAGAGAGGGAGCCCGCGCGCTGTTGGGAGGTCATCAGAAGTTCTGACTCAGATCCGCTGCCAGATGATCAACCTGTTAGTGAAACTGGATGAGTCAGAACTTCTGACTCTGGCACCTGTAAAACAGAACCTTGTTAGTGGGGAAATCAGAAGTTCTGATTTCCTTGCGCTGCAAGACAGAAGTTTGTTAGTGGAGAAACCAGAAGTTCTGATTCTGCTGAAAAGGCAATAACTCTCAGAGGTTCTGATATCATTGACAGCAAAATAGGCTTCAGATATGCTGACGTCAAAGTCAGCATTTGGCTTTTCCCTGTACTAGTCAGAACATCTGCAATTCTGTTGTTACTCCATAAAACAGGAAACATATTTGGAACAGATCCAGCAAATACCAAAAATGTTTCAGAGGTCAGAATCACTAAGGTCACAGGCAAGTCCTATACTGGCTCAAAACGTTCTGAGGTATGAAAATCCTCAGAACATAAACAGTAACAACATGATATTTACATTATGTTTATTTGAGTATGCACAGCTGATGATGCTTAACAGCGTGATGAGGGTCAGCAGGTGCTTACCTGACTGTTGGAAAAAGGTTGGTGAGTGAAAGTTAGCTTTTGGCTCTGGTGGTGTTCTGGACAGATTTGAAAAGGGGAAGTAAAGGTGTATACGTATGTAGGGTCAGAAGTTTGGAAAAGGTGTCTTTGGTTTACAGAAAAAACTAGATATTTGATGAAGTTTGAAGGTGAGAAACTCAAAGTTATGAAACAAAGCTGGAGATTTTGGCAGAGTTTCAGAATGCTGTGTTGCTAGGAGTGCTGTTTCTGTCTTAGCAATTTTTCTGTTTCTTTTTCTGAACGCCTTTTGCAGTGGTGAAAGCTCTCTATTTATAGGCAAAGTTCTTGTGGATGCCTTGAACATTAAAGCGCCAACAGAGTTTGAATTTGTTCTTTGATAGAAATTCCTGGGAAGTTGTGATACAGATAGCTTTCAGCCTAGGTTGCAGCAGCAGGCGTAGATTGGGGAGAAGTGACCTCTGAAGTGGGCGGTGGCGTGAAGACCCATGCCAGAATCTGTGCAAAAGAGTTTCCCAAGCCACACGTGAATGCTCAGGAGTGGTTGGAAGAATTAATGGGAATTAAATGGTAACAAGACCTATCAATATCAACATTCTGGTAATGGAAACCAACGTTGAATCAGCAGCGTAGACCATGCTCTGGCCTTGGCTTCCTGTAAGCTCTGGAGATTCTCCTGGTTTTCTGGTACGTTCCTTGGATTTACTTCTGGACCTCCTGGGCTTAGAGATTCTGTATCAGTGTAACACCCATTCTTCTGACCTTTTCAACTTCTGAATTCAGCATGTTCTGAAGGAGCCTTCAGATTTCCCTGCTTCTCTTGCATTCCTTTAGCAAATTCTGACTGAGCTTGTGTAACTGCTGAAGGGGCATGTTCTGTTTGAGGCTTACATACTGAACCACGTTTACAACTTCTGATTGAACTGATGTAGTTGCTGAAAAGCCAACTTCTGACCATGCTGAGCCAAGCTTGCAACTTCTGACCGTTTTTATCTGGAATGGGTCCAGAAGTTCTGAAGCGCTGATTTTTCTAAAAAACACTTATTTTAGAGAAACATTCTAAGTACTTAGAATTTGATTTTTCTCAAGATAAAAGCGTTGTTTTTGGAGTTCGTGAGATCGTCTTGCTCTTGTAAGTGGCTTGCTTGGACAAAAGGATAACTCAGGACTTAGATTCGTTTCAGAGGGACCTTGAAAATTCAAGATGGTTTCCTGAAGAAGGGGAGGGCAAATTTTGGGATACAACACCTGTTATGCACATGATGCATGATATGCTATTTATACAATGCATTCAAGGGTTCGAAAGTTCAAATTCGTTGTAGACAAAAAGGAACACACATTATATTAAAAAATAAACTGTTCAGTACATCAGGGCCTCATGGGCAAAACATTACAAAATAATTAATCCCAAAAGACACTGCGCATCCTCTTTGGTGTGATGTAGGTGTTGAGAGTCTTTTCCTCGTGAAGTAGACGGGTGAGCTCCAAGACCTTCTTCTCACTGGCATGTAGACTGGTTTCAAGAGAATTCCGTTCTTCCTTGAGTTGGATCCAGCTCTTTTGCATTTCTTCCCAAGAAGTTGGCATGTCAGGATGTTGGATGGTGTAGGGCACCTCTCCTTCCAAAACTGGCTCTTTGATCACGGGGAGAACATGAGGATATGGCATCACCAACTTCTGGGAGCGGGCTCGTACCCACTTGATATAAGGCTCCAGAGGGATGTGAAACAATCGGCTGAAAATCATCAAAACAATGAAGTCGCCATCGAACGTCTTTTATCCCACATGTAGGGAAAGGTAAACATCGAGTAAACCTGAGAAGGGGGAAATCAAGGTCGAACGACCAAGAGATAAGGGTAAGGGAGTCTGTTACGCGAGGGGAAGGTATTAACACCCCACACGCCCGTAGTACTCTACGGTATCCACTCTCGTTGTCTATCTTATGGGTGTGTTTAATCTATGCTTACTGTCTACTATACTGCTAAAGGGAGAATGCATGCAAAAGAAAGGAGAAAAGAATGTAGGGAAAATAAAATTGTGCTCGTTCGGGCCCTACCCTGATGCCTACGTATCCCTTTTAAGGAATCAGAGCAGCCATAGTTCGGCTTATATGTTTTTGTTTGTTTGTATTTTTTACTGAACAGTATTAATTTCGCCTTCTGCCGCAACTCGACCGTTGGAGACTTACGCGTCAGCATAGAAGTGAATTAACATGCTCTTCTGAAAAGTTTGGAAAGAAATGTGCTTGGACGCACAAAAAGTTTTGAATTCGTTTGTTTTTGAATGAACGATAGTAATTTCGCCTTCTGCCGCAACTCGACCTTTGGAGATTTACACGTCAGCACAGAAGTGGATTAGTACGCTCTTTTGAAAAGAGTTTGAAAGGAAGGGCCCGAAGGCAAAAAGAGTTTGTATTGGTTGGTATTTTTGCTTGTAGATAGTAGCTAGTTGATCTCAAGGGAGAGATTTTAGCCATGTCTCTACTTATTCATGAAATGAGTCTTTGATACTTGAACCACGCCAAAGCTTAGAATAAGAGAACAATAAGGTCGAGAAAAGACTCGCTTATCATCTCACATACTTAACAAAGACATGGTTCTTGTCAGTAAATTTTTGTGTATTTTTGAAGTTTATAAAAAGGAAGTTTTTTATTTTAAATGCATATGCAAAGGGGGGAAAGAAAGTCACATGAAGACTAACCTACTTCTAAACTTAATGTTATCATGCATTGGTAGTTGTAAGATTCGGTTTCTCGAGGGAATTCTATCTAATGTTAGCAAGCAGTACAGAAATGCATTAAAGTGTAAAATGGGGAGTAAAATAGGGTTGTGACGATACCGAACGGAGAAGGTCTGTTGCCTCTTCAAAGCCCCGCAAGTGGTAAGAAAACTCTACAGAAGTTACTCCGCATGAGTGATCGAAAATTAACATCCAAGCATTTCCCATTGCGAAAGTTACATCAATATCCGAACAAAATCTTAACTAATGATGAAAACGAAAATGGTTACTAAACATAAATGCTAATAGAAAATTCTAATTAAAATTTTAAAAAGAAATTCTAGAAAAATTCTATTATATACTACTTCTTTTTTATTATTATTTTTTTTATAGAGAAAATTCTAACAAACAAACGAGAATTAATTCCTAGATCAAAAAACTAACAAGTTTTTATGGATTTTATGACATGTGCAAAAAACAATAAAAATGGGTCCAGGACAAGCAATCCGGCCCAAGATCCATCAACAATAATCCAAGCTTATTTTTTGTTTCTTTATCATTTTACTAAAAATAAATAACTAATAAAATAAAGAAGAAGAAAAAAAGAAGAGAAAAAGAAAATTGAAAGGGAATGAAAACGTGAGATTAGGTTTCGAGGAGATGTCTTCTTCATTCGTCAACGGCGGCGCGATACCCTTTCTCTTCGTCGCTGCGTGTCAATCCCTGTCGTGCCCTCCAATAATTCTCTCCGTTCTCGCTCAATCTATCATCCGCCGTTTACTTCTTCACTGTGACATTACCTCAACGTCACGCCTCAGATCTCTGATGACGCCTCCTCATCCACCTCATGTCGTTGTCTCCCTCCGTTCAAGCGTTTTAGAGCCACCGTGATGCTCCCGTATCCTCACCTTAATGGTCTCGTTCCATTAAAGAAAAACTCCATCCTTGTTTCACGTCAGATCTATACCGCTTGGTATTGCCGTTGCCGTCCTGATGAAGGCCTCGACGTACAGGTACGTCTTCTCGTTCACCTCCGATACTTTTTCTTCTTCTATCTTGTTTCCTTATTTTGTTTTTGCATTGACACATTGATTATGTGTTGAAGCCGTGAAAATCTTCAATCCTGTGAAGTTACTGTTGATATTGCAGATTTTCTGCGAAGGAACAGATCAGAGTCGTTGTGATTTTGATGATGAATAATCAGATAACGCTTATGGTGATATAGGATGAAGGCCCTGTGATTGGTGAATTGTAGGAGTTCGTTGATAATTATAGAAAAAGGTTCAAGGATTAAAGATGATGATGAAGATTAGAGGATAAGAGAGAGTTTGTTGAAGATTGTGGCGATTCTCAGAAGAACGAAGAATCAAGAATGAAGATTATTGGATTTTTAAGAAATGAAAGGTGAAGAGAGAATATGAAGATGAAGATGAAGGGGAGGGAAGAAGGAAAAGGTCTATGGGGATTCTTCTGCAGAAAAAAAATGCCCAATGAATATGAATTGGTAAGTTTTTATATTTAGATCTGTTCTTTAGAGTTGAAAAAATAATGAACCTAAATCCTGCTTAATCTGAAAACTGAAATTCTGTTATATAGATTGCTGAGAGTTGATTAAGAGTTAGTTAGAAAATTCAGTTGTATAGGTTAGAATTAGTTATGACAGTTGTTAGTTTGTTAGGGAATCAGTTGTTAGTTTGTTAGGAAATCAGTTGTTGGTTTGTTAAGTTTGTGAAACTGAGAATCCAGAAATTATTGTGTTGATACATTCTTATAACATCGATGTTTCCCTTTTTTTTTTATCTGTGCAGAAAAATTGAACGAAAAGATTTGACTTTGAATCAGTAGTAGAAATTGAAGATGAAAAATGCTAAAGCGATGAAGATGGCGAGGTTGCAGAGGCTCTGGGTGTTAAGGTTCAAGAGTGGCAATTGAGTGGTTGTGTTTTTCTGTCGCAACAAACTCCGAAGTAACTGCAAATAATTTCCACTGACTTAGAAGCTTGAGCTGAGATGAAGCAGATAAATCAGAACAAACAATCTCAGGAGAAGCGAAGGAAAATGATTCTTCACATTCAAGTTCGATTTTTTTTAATCCAGAGTTTGGTACTATTTTCGTCACAGATGAACTCACAGAGGATATTCGCAACGAAATCATGGACATCGCTCATGTCTTTCCATTGTACAGCCATAAAATTCAGATTTGTAAGAGAATTTTCATTTTGGCTAATAAGCCATTAAGTGAAAGATGACTTTGTAGCATAAATGGACCCCTTCAAGCATGATGTCAATAGCAGTAACCACTCAACAAGATACATAAAGCAACCAGGAGCTACATAGTCGACTTCCACTACCCAATTCACGTTGCAAGTATCCTTCAATGCTTCCTGAAGCTTAACCATGCAATGCATCTCTAAAACTGCCTTATTGCCCGGTACATTTTCATGTTTTGAACACAAACGTAAGCTCTCAATGAAATATTTCCATGGTTTGTTTGCTGATTTTTCAACATATTGTGCAGCAAGGTCTGAATGGGTAAACAAAACTTAAATTGTTGAAAAGGGTTGATGATGTTGTTCAAGAAATCATATTCATCATGCGCAGAGGAACTTCCTGTGGTTTTCAGACAACCTGAATCACCACTCTTACTTAGACATTTAATTGCTTGTAGCAATGAAACACTCATTAACTTCAATATGGATGCAAGAAGATAAATATCTTCAGCACTAGTGTTTTTTTTCTTTAAATACAATAAATCTCCAGCAGCATCTTGAGAAAAAGCTTGATGGATTATGTAATCTAAGGTTGAGGAAGCCTTACCCCGGCATGAATCAGCAAATATGTATTGTCTCCCTTTCATATATTCTATGTACTCAGTCAAAAAGTCAGCTTTTGTTTTAGATGACATTTTGCAACCGTAAGAGTCCAATGAACTATTTGATTTTGATAAGACTTGATTTAATTTGGTGTGTGTTCCTTCCTGAATATAAGATTCAAAAATTGGAAGACCTCTCTCAAACATGGTTCTATTATAGGCACAACTCAATTCGATGCAAAAAATATCCATTTGCAAGCTAGACACATGCTTAGAGTACAAGCTGACAGATTTTTGAAATGCCGCTAAGTAGTAGCTTATATCTAGAGTCAAATTCCCCGAAGATAAGCCAGAATCAATGACTTTAGAAACTGTGATCGGTGGATCTGGAACTGACTGTTTAACACTGGTTCGCGAAATATCGCGGAAGCAAGAGTCGCCACCGTCTTTTATTTTCTCCAAATGGAAAGGACAAAAGCACAGAAAAATTCCTTATAGAGATTGCTCTCGGTTCGGGAGGTAGATTATAGAAAGGGAAGGTGTTAGCACCCTTTCTATCCATGGTTATCCATGGGCTCTTAGATACTTGCTCATTTGTGTTTTCAAAAATGGTTGCTTGCTTTTCAATGTGGGTTTTAAAAAAGTTTCTTTGAAAAATTTCAGTTCGACTCGTACGTCAGAGTGTTTGAAAAATTTGCTTTGAAAGCTTTTGAAAAGTGTTGGTGTGAAAAGATTTCAGTTTGTTTTGAAGAGAGCAAGTATCTACGAGAACCTACCTACCCTAAGGAATTCGTCTGTGTAAATGTCCTTTAAAGTAGTGCCATCCCACCATTGAGAGGTAGGTAGCACCACCGTTGGAGGTGTTCGGGTCAATTCGAGGTTCGTAGGGACATGGTGATCACCAGAGCAATGGGAAGACACCTTAGAAGCTACCCTCATGCCAGGTTCCCAGATCATGAGGACTTACTAAGACATCCTCTACTCGACGATCACCTTTCGAGGCAAGGCAACAGTGAGGCGTACCCTAGGGGTGGTGTGTGCGAATTGTGTGTCGTTTTCGTTTATTTTTGTCTTGTTCATGTCAAAGTGATCTATGCGTTTGATTTTAGTTAAGGCCATACATTCTTTCATGCTTTTGTTAACAGTTAAAATATTGCGAGGAAAATAAATCTAAAGCTATTACAAATGGCGCGGGTCCACATCGCCAAAATTAAACCGGACCCGATTTGACAGAAAAGTAAAGAAAGCAAATAAAATAAAAGTGCGAGAAGTAAAATTGTTACAACGCTTTGGGAGAATTACATAATTATAATAAACGACATGAAATAAATGCGCGAAATTAAATAAATTACGAACATGGGCGTTGAACCCTTTTGTAAAAAATTAAAGTTAATGAAGGATTGAAATTAAAATTTAAAAGAAAAATGTTTTTTTTAGATTTAATGAAAAAAAGAATTAATTCAAATTAAAATAAAATGTCAAACCCTAATTCTAATTATTTTTTAGTTATTATGAAAAATATTGAATTTTTAACTAATTTAAACCTAAGTTAATTTACATGCATTTTTAATTTATGAAAATAAATAAAATAAATATTATTATTGAAAAAAGGGAAATTAAAAGGAGTAGAATTAACAATTAAACCTAAATTCTATATTTTTGTATTTTTGTTATTAAAAGAAATTCAAATTATAACCTAATTAAAACTAAATATTTACATGTTAATTTATTTATGAAAATATTAGAATGAAATAATTTATTACATTTTTTTTTATCTTTTTCTGGATTTTTTATGATGTTTTTATATATATATGGTAAAAATAATTTGTTAAATTAAAACAATAAAATAAATAAAATAAAAACTGAAAACAAAATAAATATAAAGGAAATTGCAAACCAGGGGGGGTGGAAGTCCCAATTTGGAGGTTTAATCCTGGAATGCTGGCCCAATAAGCTTTGAATCCGTTTGATTTTTTTGAACAGCCTACAGCCATGTTGACCTACGTCCATGGTGTGCCTTCAATCTAGGCCATTGACTGGATCTCAGCGCGCACGTGGATGGTTGATCAGGAATGTGTATGATGCGCCTTAACCCTTGAAGCTGCATATGAACATTTGATGAAAAATAATATTGGGATAACGTAGACCTGGGACTTGAACCCAGGTCATGAGGGTTACAAGCACATACACCTGCCAGCTGAGCCATTAAGTTCTTTTGATATATTAATAACAAAGAAATAATATGAAATAAAAACAAAGCGTTAGTGGGTCCTGCGCGCCAACTTTTAAACGCACCAATCATCGCGTGACACAAGGTCATCTTCCTCACCATCCCTGTAAAACAAACTCAAAGGCAACAGTTTTCATAGCGTTTCATTAGGTGGGCTATTGGAAAATAGCGACTAGCGCTAGGGTGTACATAAATTGATCGCGAATGGTGTTTCTTGTTCGTTGGAGCATGCTGGTTACAACCGTCATAGTCTTGAGGGCTAATTTTACTTAGTCTTAAAAGCCCTAAATTAAAATTCTGAAAACCCTAAAGATCAAGTATGGTATCATCTCGTATAGCACAGAAAAACGCAATTAAAGGTGTTAGTTAGCTTCAAAAACTCACAACAAACATGAATCAATAAATAAAAATGGCAAAGGATGCATAAATCATGATGTACAATTCTGAATTTTTCTCTTTGCAGTTCGAGTCATAGATACCAATTCTTGGAGCTTTGGTTGTTGTTTTTGATTGGCACACGTTCAGAGAACCTTGAGGAAGCTAATGGAACAATTCTTATGCTTTGAATTGACCTCTAGCACTGATTTCAATTTTTGAGTTTTGAAGGAATTTTTCAAGTTTGGTAGGGGAATTGCTACGCAGTATTCAGTCTCTAAGGATTAGGTTTGTATTCCTGGTTATGTAGTGAGCATATTAGGTTAAGAAAATTGGCCAAGATCTTTTGCAATCATTGATTTGAATATTTGATTTTTTAAGGATCCTTTTGAATCTTTTTCATGTGTATTTTGCTCAATCATGCTCAAATTGAACCAAATCTTTCCATGTTGGGATCTGCACGAATTATAGAGGCTAAAACATGCATGAAAAGATTTATTAGGTCAAAGTAGATATTTTCCATATATTTAAATGATTTAAATGAATTAATATTAATATAAATTCAAATAAATAAATAAAAAATGAGAAAACACTTCCCTTTGGGCCAGGTGGTCGTGCACATGTTTAGAATGATGAATCTTGGAAGAAAAATGGGCCCATTAGCAATTTTGGGCCATTTGAATCAAAGTTGACTTTTCAAAATATCCAAAAATTTCCCAACTTCCACAAGGCATAACTTGCTCAATTTTTAATCTTTTCACATGTTCTTTGACATTTTGGAAAGGTCTTTGAGTCCTTTAACCAATGCCTTTGGTCCCATGTCATTTTGATTTACCAATATCAAGTTATGGCCTTTGACTTAAAGTCCTTTTTTGTTGACTTTTGAAAATGACCTATAATGTTGAAATTGATAACTTTTTGTGAGAGCATTTATTGGACTTGAAGCATGAAGATGAGTTGTAGGAAATGTCTTTCTCTTCAAAATGAGCTTTGGATGGAATTTTTCTGATAATCCATGTGAAAGTTATGCCCTGGTCAATTTCAGTTGACTTTTTCAACTGTCCAAATATAGTAACTTTTGCATCTTGATGATTTTCTGAGCCAAATTTTGAGAATCATGATCAAGCATTGATCAAATGATGTTTGTGGCTTCAAAATGATATATTGACCAAAAATTTGAACTTTTGACTGTCAAATGACCATTTTGCCCCTACAGTTGACTGTAGTGCAATTTAGGGTTTTGACTGTGCAATTTTGAGCTGAATGCCTTGAAACTTGATATGAGGATGCTTGACCACATTTGTAGGCACATGAGACTTGATTGGGCCTTTTAAAACTTCCAATTCTTGATCAGAACCCAAACCCTAGTTTTGACTGTATAGGAGACCTTTGCACTGTGCAACCCTTGGGGAATTTTGTGACTTGGCTTGGCAATTTCTTGAAGAATATGGGAGGGCAAATTTTGGGGTACAACAGTTGCCCCTGTTCAATCTTCTTAGACCTGAGGATGCAGATTGGCTGACGTGCCTTTCGTAATCCGAGGGTAGAAGATGATTGGACACTAGAGTGCCCAGAAATTTGCGCTCACATGCTAGCAATGAATGGGGGAATGGGCTTATAGATGCCATTTGGGGGTTGATGAATAGGATGATGGGCTTATAGATGCCATCTGGATGTTGATCGCGTAGGAGATTCCTTAGCGAGAACCTGCATACCTGCAAAAGAAAAATGAGTACCTGACACGTTGCAAGAGCTGATTTTAGATGCTTAGAAAAGATGCGTCCTGACTGGTTACAGGAGCTGAGTCTGGAGCTTCAAAAGATGATGAATGAACCAGGTATGGTTACTGCCTTAGCATGAATGGTAAGAGAACCTTGGGTGATTTTATCTTCAACAACGCTCGTTGAGAAAATCTTGGTGGGAAATACCATCTTCGCAGGATCGGAACGAGAACCATAGGCTATTATAATCTGAAAGGGAATTACCTCACTCGCCGTCGGAGAGGGAATCATAGGAAAAGGAATTGTCACCTCACACACCGTTGGAGAGGGAACCATAGAAGACTATCACCTCACACTCATCGTCGGAGAGGGAAACATCTTGAAAAAGGAATTACCACCTCACGCACTTGCCGGAGAGGGGACCATAAGAGACTATCACCTCACACTCATCGTCGGAGAGGGAAACATCTGAAAAAGGAATTACCACCTCACGCACTTGCCGGAGAGGGGACCATAGGAGACTATCACCTCACACTCATCGTCAGAGAGGGAAACATCTGAAAAAGGAATTACCACCTCACGCACTTGCCGGAGAGGGGACCATAGAAGACTATCACCTCACACTCATCATCGGAGAGGGAAACATCTTGAAAAAGGAATTACCACCTCACGCACTTGCCGGAGAGGGGACCATAAGAGATTATCACCTCACACTCATCGTCGGAGAGGGAAACATCTGAAGACGGAATTACCACCTCACGCACTTGCCGGAGAGGGGACCATCACTTCTGCTGAGTCTTTATCAGAAAAATCTGTTAGGAGTCGATTTAGCTGGACTAGAGAAGACTTTGAAATATGTTTGAGCATTTTAACTGCGTCTTTCCTGAAAGGTAAAGGTCAGTCATATGCAATGCATGATATGGATCACGTGATGATGTTCTTAACATAAATGAGATTTGTATGATGCGTTTATGCATGCTATAATGATGTATATGATGTTTTATGAATGCTTTCGTCTAGGAAAGTAAATCCTTGACGGGTGCCGGGAAGTCATATCCTGGGCTGATGTTTGAAGAATAAGCTTCTGCTTCCGCTAGGGATGATAGTTGCAAGAATACCGGTAGGAGAAGATGACTCCGTTGCGGAATAAACTTGGCAAATGGAAGATTCTGCGGGGAGAAAAGATACTCTAGCGATCATGCTGGGAAGCGATACTCTGTGGGGATAGAGATGCTTTGCTGAATGTTGATAGTAACTTGCTGAGGATGTCTTGTTGTTGGAAGTGTTGAGGGACTTCGCTGGGGTAAGAATACTTCGTTGACGACGATCTTTCCATGGCTTTTGGCTGAGGATAACCAAGTTATATCCTGTTAAGGAAGTAACTCTTTAAATCAAGCCGGACGACGCGTTCGTGCTCTGCTAGGATAAGCTTCCAGAATTTACTGGGGATAAGCTTACTGCTTGGGGATGTAGATTCCATCTTTCCTGGGGAAATTGGATTGGACTCTTCTGGGGAAGTTTTGATATGCTAGGGAAGTGATCCCTTTGAATGTTTGTATACCGCCGGGGAACAATATTTAGACCAAGACTGCCGGGGATGCTTGTTAAGAATATGTGCTGCTGGGGAAGTATTGAGATCTACGGGAGGATACCCAACTTCTTTGATGATTCTGCTTGGAGAGAGTGCACTGTCTTGCTTACTCTCTGGGGATTTAATATGTACTGGTCATGTTCTTTAGCTGAACCTACCTTGGTACCTTGGAGGATAGAACAATTAGACTGCTCAGACAACTCTTTATTGCCCCTGTTTCTAGTGTCACCTGCAATTAATTCCTTTGTTTCGTATGCAAATATTTATGAGTTAGCAAATTATTGTCAATGCATATATCACAAATTGAACCTTGGACGTTCTTCGCAAAACAAAACAGAAAAAGAAAAACACTTGGCACGTTTAACTGAAAATATATTTGTATTGATTTTGAATGGCCTGTGAATAGGCGTTTTGTGTACAAGAGGCTGACGTCCTAGTAAGAGGTACGCCGCCGAACAAAAGAGTTTATACAAGTTTGTACAAAAGAAAATAAAACAGCTGTGTGAAGTGAATGATCCCACTGGGTTTCAACTCTGCTATTGCCTTTATAACTCCGAGCGTCTCATCACTTGATGACCTTGGTTGAAGGTGATGTTGACTGATCGATGCCGTCTGAACTTGATGTAGATACCGGATTCTGGATGCAAAGTGATCCAATGAGACATAGTATTACGCTTTTATCCCTAATTTTTGCCTGGACTGCCCTTTCGGGTTTTCAGTCCATCGGGATACCCATTTTTGCCTAAGCCGCCTTTTCAGGTTTTCGACTTGCCGGGTGTACAGATTTTTTTTCATTTTCATCCCTTCATTTTGCCCGAACCCTTTTGGTTCGACGGGAAGCCCTAATTTTTGCCTAGGCAAGTCAGCCTAGCGGGTCATTTTTCATGCGTAGTATTTTTTTACTATGTCTGCATTGGCGGGGTGAGGAAGGTCGTCACCATCCATGTTGGTTAATATCATTGCTCCTCCTGAGAACACATGCTTAACCACAAATGGCCCTTCGTACGTAGGGGTCCATTTGCCCCTTGGATCACTCTGAGGAAGGATGATTCTCTTGATTACCAGATCCCCAACTCGATATTCCTGTGGTCTGACCTTTTTGTTAAATGCCCTGATCATTCGTTTCTGATACGTCTGACCATGACAGATAGCAGCAAGTCTCTTTTCGTCAATGAGGTTGAGTTGGTCAAGTCGTGTCTGGATCCAATCATCTTCGTTCAGATTTGCATCCTTCATTATCCGGAGAGAGGGTATTTGCACTTCGATTGGCAAGACTGCCTCCATGCCATAAACCAGAGAGAAAGGAGTTGCCCCGGTTGACGTCCTAGCTGAGGTACGGTACCCATGCAGAGCGAACGGTAACATCTCGTGCCAATCTTTATAGGTCACTGTCATTTTCTGCACGATCTTCTTGATGTTCTTGTTAGCTGCTTCTACAGCCCCATTCATCTTCGGTCTGTAAGGAGAAGAATTGTGGTGCTGTATCTTGAACTGTTCGCAGAGCTCAGCGATCATCTTATTGTTTAGATTGGTACCGTTGTCTGTAATAATCCGCTCAGGGACGCCGTACCGACATATCAGGTTGTGCTGAATGAACCGTGCCACAACAGTCTTGGTTACCGTAGCATAGGATGCTGCCTCAACCCACTTCGTAAAATAATCAATCGCCACTAGGATGAAGCGATGTCCATTGGATGCCGTAGGTTTAATCTCGCCAATCATGTCTATTCCCCACATTGCGAATGGCCAAGGCGCAGTCAGAACATTCAGGGGAACCGGAGGAACATGCACCTTGTCTGCATAAATCTGGCACTTGTGGCATGTCCTGGAGTGTTGGTAGCAGTCAGCTTCCATTGTGGACCAATAGTATCCTGCCCGTAGGATTTTCTTAGCCATGGTGTGTCCACTGGAATGCGTACCAAAGGTCCCTTCATGTAGCTCTTCCATGATCCTTTCTGCTTCAGTCTTATCCACACAACGCAGTAAGGTTGAATCATGGTTTCGCTTATACAAGATGTCGTTGCTTAGGAAGAATTTTGCTGCGAACCTCCTCAGGAATTTCTTATCATTGATAGAGGCACCTTCAGGGTATTCCTGAGCTTCCAGATATCTTTTCACTTCGTGGTACCAAGGCTTCTCAGTCACCAATTCAGTTTCGAGATCACAACAGTATGCCGGTTCGTCCAATTTCCAGATGATGATCCGGGGAGCTTCATTATCCCATTTAACCTTGAACATTGAAGACATTGTAGCTAACGCATCCGCTAACTGATTCTCTTCTCTTGGAAAGTGCTCAAAGGTTATCTCTGTGAAGTGGGGAATCATGGTCAACACACATTCTCTGTAAGGAATCAAGTTTGGATGTTTCGTATCCCACTCTCCTTTGATCTGGTTGATCACAAGAGCGGAATCTCCGAAGACACTTAGAAATTTGATCCTTAGGTCGATCGCAGCTTGAAGACCCATGATACACGCCTCATACTCCGCCATGTTGTTGGTACAGTTGAAACACAGCCGGGCAGTGAGTGGAGTATGAGTACCTTGAGGAGATATGATTATGGCGCCGATACCATTTCCCAAAGCATTGGAGGCTCCGTCAAAGTGCATAGACCATCGGGATCCTGGCTCAGGTCCTTCATCCGGTCCAGGTACTTCACAGTCTGTTACTATCATGATGCTTTCATCCGGAAACTCGAAGTTCATTGATTGATAGTCATCTACAGCTTGATGTGCCAAATGGTCTGCCAATACACTTCCCTTGATGGCTTTCTGGGTTGTGTACTGAATGTCGTATTCCGTCAAGATCATTTGCCATCTTGCAATTCTCCCAGACAGAGCAGGCTTTTCGAATATGTACTTTATCGGATCCATCTTTGAGATCAACAAGGTAGTGTGAGTCAGCATATACTGTCTCAGCCGGCGAGCAGCCCATACCAAAGCGCAGCAAGTTTTCTCAAGCAGTGAGTATCGGGTCTCACAGTCGGTAAACTTTTTGCTAAGGTAATAAATGGCGTGCTCTTTTCGGCCAGACTCGTCATGCTGCCCCAGCACACACCCCATTGAGTTGTCGAGCACTGTTAGGTATAGTATCAGAGGTCTCCCTTCAACCGGTGGCATAAGGATAGGTGGTTCTTGGAGATACTCTTTGATTCTGTCGAAGGCAGCCTGACATTCATCGTTCCAACGTACTACCTGATCTTTCTTCAGCAGCTTGAAGATTGGTTCACAGGTAGCAGTCAGATGAGATATGAATCGAGCGATGTAATTCAGACGTCCTAAAAAGCCTCTGACTTCCTTCTCTGTCTTAGGAACTGGCATCTCTTGAATAGCTTTGACCTTGGCAGGGTCCACTTGAATACCTTTATCGCTGACCACGAAGCCTAGCAGTTTTCCAGATCTTACCCCGAAGGTGCACTTGTTCGGGTTCAGTCTCAGCTTGTACAGTCTCAACCGGTCAAACAACTTCTGCAGATGATCTAAGTGCTCTTCCTCAGTCTGGGACCTAGCGATCATGTCATCAACATACACTTCTATCTCATGATGGATCATGTCATGAAATAAGGCAACCATGGCACGTTGGTAGGTTGCCCCAGCGTTCTTTAATCCAAATGGCATAACCTTGTAACAGAAGGTGCCCCACTGAGTAACAAATGTAGTCTTTTCCATGTCTTCAGGTGCCATCTTTATCTGATTGTAACCTGAAAAGCCATCCATGAAAGAGAATACTTTGTGTTGAGCTGTATTATCCACAAGGACATCAATGTGAGGTAAGGGGAAGTCATCCTTGGGGCTGGCCCTGTTCAGATCCCTGTAATCGACACACATTCTGACCTTACCGTCCTTTTTAGGTACCGGCACTACGTTAGCAACCCACTGAGGGTAAGAAGTCACTGCAAGGAACCCGGCATCAAACTGCTTCATGACCTCGGCTTTAATCTTCTCGGACATCTCTGGACGCATCCGACGGACCTTTTGCTTAACTGGAGGGCAGTCTTCCTTAGTTGGCAAGTGATGGACCACAATATCGGTATCCAACCCGGGCATGTCTTCGTAGGACCAGGCAAAGATCTCCATATAATCATGCAGCATCTTGGTTAACCGTTGCTTCACGCTGAGCTCTAGGTTGGCACCAATCTTTACCTCTTTCCTGTCTGCTTCAGTACCCAGGTTTATGGTTTCCACTGGCTCTTCATGGGGTTGAATTGCCCTCTCTTCCTGAAGCAACAGTCTAGCAAGCTCGCCGGGCACTTCGCAATCATCTTCACCTTCGTCTTCGGCTAAGTTGATCGGATTTTCGAAGTCATAATTGGCAGTAGCAGAGTTGTTATTAGTAAGATCCAGAGTGGATTGAAACCTGTATGAGTGAGTGTGTGTGTAAATACAGCTGTTTTGAAAATTATGTAAAGGGAAAGAAAGACAGAAAAGGAACACAATATTTGCAATGCGAAAAATACGTCCAAGATTTTCATTCATGATGTATAAAATGACAGTTTATATTCCCTCACAAATAGAACCACGGTGCCTCGGGTAAGACACCGGGCCATAGAGTTTATCATTGTTTATTACAAAAAATAACGAAACAAAGAAATTTATTACTGCGTCACAAAGGTAACAGGGGTATGGTCCTTTGCACTCCAATTGTTCAATCCGTCTTCAGCCGTCGGATAGATCCAGCTGTTGAATTCAGCTTCGTCCACTTCATGGTCCTCCCCAACAGCATTCACTCCTGAGCTTTTAATAAATACCGGAGGTCTTCCGATCTTTGCTTTCCTCATAGCTCTCTGACCTTCTGAGGTAAAACCCAGCCCAAGTTTATCAGTCTTCTGAGTGAAGTCTGGAAGTCTGCCCCAGTCGGCACATTCACCCTTTTGCACTACAACCCTGGCATCCTTCAGGGAAGCCATCTTCAAAGGGCCACTTGCTTCTGTTGTTTCTGCTGCAATTGGAAACACCTCCTCGAAATGCTGAAAGGGGGTCTCAATGAACTCCCCATCCATCTCAATGTATCTGAAAGAGTTTAGGTGACTCACCATATATTCTTCCTCTCCTTGCACAGTGACAATCTTCCCTCTGACGGGGTACTTCAGCTTTTGATGCAAGGTAGAGGTCACTGCCCCGGCCTTATGTATCCAGGGTCGACCCAGCAGACAAGAGTAAGATGGACGGATGTCCATCACATAAAAAGTGGAGTCGAACACCTGAGAGCCCACCCGAATCGGAATGTCAACTTCTCCATGGACCATCCTCTTTGAACCGTCAAAGGCCCTGACGATGATGTTGCTGGGTTTCAATTCCAGGCCTTCACAATCTAGACGATCCAGAGCCTTCTTGGGTAGCACATTCAAAGATGACCCAGTATCAACCAACACATGTGCCAGGGTGGTGCCCCTGCATTCAATTGAGACATGCAGAGCATCATTATGGTCTCTCCCCTTTGCGGTCAAGTCAGCATCTGAGAAACCCAAGCCATTATCTGCCGTTAGGCTTGCCACGCAATCAGTGAACTGGACTGCAGAGGTTTCATGTGGCACATGGGCCGTCTTGAGGAATGAGATTAGGGCCTTTGCATGGGCCTCGGAGCACAGCAATAAAGAGAGCATGGAGATTTTGGAGGGCGTATGCCCCAGCTGTTCCACAACATTAAAATCGCTCTTCTTTATGATCTTCAGAATCTCCTCCATCTCTTGTGGGGAGGCCTCAGCAGCTATGGGTATGGGTGCCTCCATCTGGGCAGACTCAACTTCAATTCCTTTGCCCCGAGCATTGGACGACTCGGCAGCAGGAGAAACAATCGGATTAGCAGCAGGAACAACAACTTGATCAGCAACAGGAATAGGTGTACTTGTAGGAACTATCAGGAGCGGTCTTCGGGCAGCAGGCGGTGCAATGTCAGGCGAGAAGAGCCTGCCACTGCGAGTAACCTTGGCTGGGCCAGTGATGTCACAAATGCTGGCGCCAGCGTTGAACTCTTGTTTGATCCCGTTTATATATACATCTGCCCCATAGTGCCAAGGGACAGCTTTATCAGATACATAGGGCAGGGGCCCTGGAACAGTGATAATAACGGGTGCAACGGTCATAATTTGAGCGGGCTTCTTCTGGAGAGCCGGGATCGGATTGTTGAAGATAGTCACCACAGAAACTTCTTCCATTGGAACCAACCGAACAGCAGACTTCTTGAATAGAATCTCCTTGCTATCCATTAAGCTTTGGATGCCTAACTTTAGCAAGGGACAACCAGATGGGGACACAGCACAGAATAGGCAACCCTCACTACAACCCGGAAATAAACCGGCCTGCAGTAGGTTCTTCTTGACGATCTTTAGAGGAGTGGCTAGATCATCCACAGAAACAGCATAAATGTCTTCATCAACAGCATTTACCCCGTGTTGAGGCAGAGGGGCAGTAACTACATTCGGCTTTGCCGGCGCTTCGAATTGTATCTCCTTTGCGTCGATAAGGTCTTGCACCTTATTCTTTAACGCCCAACAGTCATCAGTAGAGTGCCCCGGGCTTTCTGAATGGTAAGCACAACGAGCATTCGGGTTGTACTTGGGAGATGTTGTATTTGGGAACTTTGGAGCCTCCCTGACAGTTACTAAGTTAGTGGATAGCAACTGTGGCAGAATCTGCGATAGGGTCATGTTTAACCGGGTAAACTCCCTCCGGGGTCTTTCAGCCCTTTGAGAATTGTTCGGCCGAGGAGCGACAGCAGGCTTAGCAATCATCACCGCACTGACAGATTGGCGGTGCTCAGGTCTCTCTGATTTCCTAGAACCATACACGGCACTAGACTCCTTCTTGAATGGTTTCTTTTCCGAACTAGATGATGCAGCCTTTGCAATCTTCCCAGACTTCAGCCCAGCTTCAATCCTTTCTCCAGTCAAGATTAGATCAGTGAACCCAGCAGAAGAATTCCCGATCAGATGGTTGAAGAATGGCCCAGATAGGGTTCCCAAGAACATGTCAACCAGCTCCCGATCAGTCAATGGTGGCTGCACCCTGCCAGCCAGGTCTCTCCACTTCTGAGCGTATTCCTTAAAACCTTCGCTTGCACCTAACGCCATACCCTGGAGTTGGGTACGTGTGGGGGCAAGGTCGACATTATATTGATACTGCTTATAGAAAGCAGTAGCCAACTCCTCCCAGTTACGAACTTTGGTCCCATCCAGCTGATAGAACCATTCGAGATGAGTCCCTGAAAGACTCTCCTGGAAGAAGTGGATCCATAAATTCTTATCCGCAGAGTACGGCTGAATTTTCCGAACATAGGACCTTAAATGCAGCTTGGGACAAGACGCCCCGTCATACTTCGAGAAGGATGGTGCTTTGAACTTATGCGGGATAATCACACCAGTCGACAAACCCAGATCTCCGAAATCCAGCCCAGGTGCCTGTTGAACCTCCATAGCCTTCAACCTGTCCTCCAGTTGCTTGTACCTGTCATCTGCAGGAGGGTACTGCTCTTCATCAAAATCCGTCTCGTTGTCGGAGACGACCGGACTAGGAACCTTTACTTCTGCCTGAGAAGGACTCTTGCCAACAGAAGAACCAGCCTCTTCATGCTGCAGAGTATTGCCAAACCTTCGGCCCGAGTTGAACAGAACAGTTCTTCTTTTCTTCTTCTTCTCCTTCTTCAGGAGCATAGCCTTTAGTTCTTCTTGGCCTTTAGCCAGACCCTTGATTAGTTCTTGAAACTGCGCATTCTGCGCCTGAAGAGCCTTGATTGATGTCTCAGTTGATGCAGATTCGGGATTCATGATGCTGAAATAAACAGCGAAGAACTGTAAGCAACCTGAAAAGTGGAAAAACCTGCTATGCACATGATGTATGAAATGTGTATGCAATGCATTCAAGGGTTCGAAAGTTCAAATTCGTTGTAGACAAAAAGGAACACACGTTATCATTAAAGAAATCATTGTTTGATACATCAAGGCCTCATGGGCAAAAGTACAAAAATCAAATCAATCCCAGAATACACTGCGCATCCTCTTTGGAGCTATGTAGGTGTTGAGATTCCTCTCCTCATGCAACAGGCGGGTGAGCTCCAAGACTTTCTTTTCACTGGCATGCAGACTAGTCTCAAGAGAATTCCTTTCCTCCTTAAGCTGGATCCAGCTCTTCTGCATCTCTTCCCAGGATGTGGGCATATCAGGGTGCTGAATAGTGTAGGACACTTCCCCTTCCAAGACAGGTTCTTTGATTACTGGGAGCATGTGAGGATAAGGCATCACTAACTTCTGAGAGCGGGCGCGTACCCATTTGAGATAAGGCTCCAAAGGGATGGAGTTCCTGTGCCCCAGTGTCTTGCTGTCTATCCTACTGGGCATCCTCCAGGCTCTGATAAATCTCTGGCGAAGTCCTTGAGTATCGTTGTCGAAGTCAAAGACTATGTCAGGAATTAACATGTCATGAGGACCATCCCTCCGGGCATAACCAAACTGTCTCCAAGCCAGGTATGGGCTATAAGTAATACCTCCTCTGATTCCAAGTAAAGGAACATTAGGGTACTCCCCGCAACGATCAATGATAGTGACATCTTCTCTGGACCTAGGGCACCAATGTATATCTGCATGTGTAAGAGTCATCAACCGTTGTGACCATCTCAAACCCCGCTCATTCTTCAAGACCGATTGTGGAAGGTGCGAAATAAACCACCTTCCCAGGAGAGGAGTGCAACACATAAGGACACCTCTTTTTCTCATGGTTCGAGTGTAACATGAGTGAAGGATGTCCCCCAGCAACGTAGGTATAGGATTCCTGGACATAAAGATCTGAACAGCACTGATATCAATAAGTTGATCTGGGTTAGGGAACAACACCAAACCATAGACAAGGAGGGCCACAACCTCTTCAAAAGCTTGCAAGTCAAGGGAGTTCCAACATTCAAGGGCCTTTTCAAACAGGAACCTGGCTAAGAACCCTTTGATACCACTTCTAACTTCCCAATGTCCCTTGAGGTCAGATGACTGTAGGTGCAAGGCTTTAGCAATCTCTTCAAGCTTAGGTTCCTTTTCTGTACCGTTGAAGGGTAGCTGATCAAGGATAGGGATCTTCAGGAGCCGGGAGAACTCCTCCAATGTAGGTACCAACTGATAGTCCAAGAAGGTAAAACAGTGATGCAGAGGATCAAAGAACTGGAACAAGACCTTAATCATATCTTCCTCAATGTTGGTGTTGACCAAGCTGATGAGGCTTCCATGCCTTTCACTGAATGAAGAGTTCTCGGGAATCCTGGATATAAGCTCCTTAAGCTGAGGAGGTATCCTTACAAGATTGATTTGAATTGTCTTTCTACGAACAGTTTCCATGTCCTACAAAACAAGAACAAAGATGAAAATTCGAACCCCTGAAATGGTTAGTCAATGCATATGATGCAGGATGATGTCATGATGCTATGATTAAACACACCACAGATATTTACAAAGACAAACATGTAAGGCACACAAGGCACACAAGACAAACCCTTAAGGTTTAAGGCCAGCATGGGGTCTAGGGTAGTACCCTTTTGAAGTTGGTGGGTTCAACCTGTCCTAATCAAAGTAACCGGGTTCTAAGGTTCCCAATATCACGGGATTGCTTTCATTGTTCATCGTTTCGATTTAGCCACTGAACTGGCGACCGAAATATTCCAGGAAAGCAACCCTCAATTGAGCGTAGTATCGAGTATCAACCAACCTCGGACTGCACCAAAGTCAGTTATCTCACTACTCTAAAGAGGCCAAGATAGTTCAATTAAGGTTCCTAAGGTTTGTTGATGCTTCATGACACCACGCGGAGGCCCCGTACTCTCCTTGACTGAACTCAAGGGTTACCGGTACACACCAAAGTGCCACATCAACGTAGCAGACTGTTTCAACCATGTCGGTATACCCCGCACAGTTCCCTCACAGCCTTGTTGCTACTTTCTAAGAAGGTATCCCCCAGATCCGGGTTTAGGATCTATAGAACTCCCAAGCAACCCACAATAATAAAACAAGCAAAGAAGACAATTGAAAACATAGTTATGACCTAGCCCTAAGGTACACCCCACTTTAAGTTTAGTCCCCAGCAGAGTCGCCAGTTCTGTGATCGGTGGATCTGGAACTGACTGTTTAACGCTGGTTCGCGAAATATCGCGGAAGCAAGAGTCGCCACCGTCTTTTATTTTCTCCAAATGGAAAGGACAAAAGCACAGAAAAATTCCTTATAGAGATTGCTCTCGGTTCGGGAGGTAGATTATAGAAAGGGAAGGTGTTAGCACCCTTTCTATCCATGGTTATCCATGGGCTCTTAAATACTTGCTCATTTGTGTTTTCAAAAATGGTTGCTTGCTTTTCAATGTGGGTTTTAAAAAAGTTTCTTTGAAAAATTTCAGTTCGACTCGTACGTCAGAGTGTTTGAAAAATTTGCTTTGAAAGCTTTTGAAAAGTGTTGGTGTGAAAAGATTTCAGTTTGTTTTGAAGAGAGCAAGTATCTACGAGAACCTACCTACCCTAAGGAATTCGTCTGTGTAAATGTCCTTTAAAGTAGTGCCATCCCACCATTGAGAGGTAGGTAGCACCACCGTTGGAGGTGTTCGGGTCAATTTGAGGTTCGTAGGGACATGGTGATCACCAGAGCAATGGGAAGACACCTTAGAAGCTACCCTCATGCCAGGTTCCCGGATCATGAGGACTTACTAAGACATCCTCTACTCGACGATCACCTTTCGAGGCAAGGCAACAGTGAGGCGTACCCTAGGGGTGGTGTGTGCGAATTGTGTGTCGTTTTCGTTTATTTTTGTCTTGTTCATGTCAAAGTGATCTATGCGTTTGATTTTAGTTAAGGCCATACATTCTTTCATGCTTTTGTTAACAGTTAAAATATTGCGAGGAAAATAAATCTAAAGCTATTACAAATGGCGCGGGTCCACATCGCCAAAATTAAACCGGACCCGATTTGACAGAAAAGTAAAGAAAGCAAATAAAATAAAAGTGCGAGAAGTAAAATTGTTACAACGCTTTGGGAGAATTACATAATTATAATAAACGACATGAAATAAATGCGCGAAATTAAATAAATTACGAACATGGGCGTTGGACCCTTTTGTAAAAAATTAAAGTTAATGAAGGATTGAAATTAAAATTTAAAAGAAAAATGTTTTTTTTAGATTTAATGAAAAAAAGAATTAATTCAAATTAAAATAAAATGTCAAACCCTAATTCTAATTATTTTTTAGTTATTATGAAAAATATTGAATTTTTAACTAATTTAAACCTAAGTTAATTTACATGCATTTTTAATTTATGAAAATAAATAAAATAAATATTATTATTGAAAAAAGGGAAATTAAAAGGAGTAGAATTAACAATTAAACCTAAATTCTATATTTTTGTATTTTTGTTATTAAAAGAAATTCAAATTATAACCTAATTAAAACTAAATATTTACATGTTAATTTATTTATGAAAATATTAGAATGAAATAATTTATTACATTTTTTTTTTATCTTTTTCTGGATTTTTTATGATGTTTTTATATATATATGGTAAAAATAATTTGTTAAATTAAAACAATAAAATAAAAACTGAAAACAAAATAAATATAAAGGAAATTGCAAACCAGGGGGGTGGAAGTCCCAATTTGGAGGTTTAATCCTGGAATGCTGGCCCAATAAGCTTTGAATCCGTTTGATTTTTTTGAACAACCTACAGCCATGTTGACCTACGTCCATGGTGTGCCTTCAATCTAGGCCATTGACTGGATCTCAGCGCGCACGTGGATGGTTGATCAGGAATGTGTATGATGCGCCTTAACCCTTGAAGCTGCATATGAACATTTGATGAAAAATAATATTGGGATAACGTAGACCTGGGACTTGAACCCAGGTCATGAGGGTTACAAGCACATACACCTGCCAGCTGAGCCATTAAGTTCTTTTGATATATTAATAACAAAGAAATAATATGAAATAAAAACAAAGCGTTAGTGGGTCCTGCGCGCCAACTTTTAAACGCACCAATCATCGCGTGACACAAGGTCATCTTCCTCACCATCCCTGTAAAACAAACTCAAAGGCAACAGTTTTCATAGCGTTTCATTAGGTGGGCTATTGGAAAATAGCGACTAGCGCTAGGGTGTACATAAATTGATCGCGAATGGTGTTTCTTGTTCGTTGGAGCATGCTGGTTACAACCGTCATAGTCTTGAGGGCTAATTTTACTTAGTCTTAAAAGCCCTAAATTAAAATTCTGAAAACCCTAAAGATCAAGTATGGTATCATCTCGTATAGCACAGAAAAACGCAATTAAAGGTGTTAGTTAGCTTCAAAAACTCACAACAAACATGAATCAATAAATAAAAATGGCAAAGGATGCATAAATCATGATGTACAATTTTGAATTTTTCTCTTTGCAGTTCGAGTCATAGATACCAATTCTTGGAGCTTTGGTTGTTGTTTTTGATTGGCACACGTTCAGAGAACCTTGAGGAAGCTAATGGAACAATTCTTATGCTTTGAATTGACCTATAGCACTGATTTCAATTTTTGAGTTTTGAAGGAATTTTTCAAGTTTGGTAGGGGAATTGCTGCGTAGTATTCAGTCTCTAAGGATTAGGTTTGTATTCCTGGTTATGTAGTGAGCATATTAGGTTAAGAAAATTGGCCAAGATCTTTTGCAATCATTGATTTGAATATTTGATTTTTTAAGGATCCTTTTGAATCTTTTTCATGTGTATTTTGCTCAATCATGCTCAAATTGAACCAAATCTTTCCATGTTGGGATCTGCACGAATTATAGAGGCTAAAACATGCATGAAAAGATTTATTAGGTCAAAGTAGATATTTTCCATATATTTAAATGATTTAAATGAATTAATATTAATATAAATTCAAATAAATAAATAAAAAATGAGAAAACACTTCCCTTTGGGCCAGGTGGTCGTGCACATGTTTAGAATGATGAATCTTGGAAGAAAAATGGGCCCATTAGCAATTTTGGGCCATTTGAATCAAAGTTGACTTTTCAAAATATCCAAAAATTTCCCAACTTCCACAAGGCATAACTTGCTCAATTTTTAATCTTTTCACATGTTCTTTGACATTTTGGAAAGGTCTTTGAGTCCTTTAACCAATGCCTTTGGTCCCATGTCATTTTGATTTACCAATATCAAGTTATGGCCTTTGACTTAAAGTCCTTTTTTGTTGACTTTTGAAAATGACCTATAATGTTGAAATTGATAACTTTTTGTGAGAGCATTTCTTGGACTTGAAGCATGAAGATGAGTTGTAGGAAATGTCTTTCTCTTCAAAATGAGCTTTGGATGGAATTTTTCTGATAATCCATGTGAAAGTTATGCCCTGGTCAATTTCAGTTGACTTTTTCAGCTGTCCAAATATAGTAACTTTTGCATCTTGATGATTTTCTGAGCCAAATTTTGAGAATCATGATCAAGCATTGATCAAATGATGTTTGTGGCTTCAAAATGATATATTGACCAAAAATTTGAACTTTTGACTGTCAAATGACCATTTTGCCCCTACAGTTGACTGTAGTGCAATTTAGGGTTTTGACTGTGCAATTTTGAGCTGAATGCCTTGAAACTTGATATGAGGATGCTTGACCACATTTGTAGGCACATGAGACTTGATTGGGCCTTTGAAAACTTCCAATTCTTGATCAGAACCCAAACCCTAGTTTTGACTGTATAGGAGACCTTTGCACTGTGCAACCCTTGGGGAATTTTGTGACTTGGCTTGGCAATTTCTTGAAGAATATGGGAGGGCAAATTTTGGGGTACAACAGAAACCAATGAAATTACATGTGCCTGGAACATCTTTGTCGCAGAATACACAACAGGGTCAAGCAGCAACGCCATGGCACTGGCAATTTCAAGTTCATGAAATCTAAAAATCTTCGTTCCAATGCAAACATAATCTACTGATGAAATTCTCAAATGCTTTCTCATTAGAAAATGACAGGATAACATGCGTAGATATCACCTCCAAGACAGCAGCAATATCTCCAGGAGAAAATTGGCACACAAAAGTCTTTTCATAGTCAGAAGATACTGAATCAGCAGTCATAAGATACCTTCTCAATGATTGATGTCTTAAAAGTTCATCTGCAAATACCTCAAGCACGACACGGAGAAACGGACGGCAAGAATCAGAAAATTCCATGTGAACGTCAGAGACAAAGTTACGACAGAGCAGGACCGTGGTTCCATCGTCGAGTTGAGTGACATCGACGAAGAGGAACGACTTGAGGATTCGAAGAATGCAGCAGCAGTTGTTGGTGAAGATCTTATCGTCGGAGTAGGGAAGTGTCAGGACAACAAGAGAGCGGCGAAGAATGACAGAAAGATGTTCAACGAGTGGCCACGACCGTGAAATTCGGAGATGGAAGGGATTTAAGTTCGGGCGCATGGTTATGCAGAGGGAGAGCGGAGAAAAATTCGTGGAACTTTAACAAAAGTTGGTCGAAGAGGGTTTCGCGGAGAGTGGTAGTGGTGGTCGAGGTGGATAGTGAGTGGTATTTTTGTGAAAAAGTCATTGTAGAAAAGAAGAATGCAATAGAGTTTTTTTTTTGAGAAACTAAGATAATAAAATAATGTGTTGTTTATCATAAGGTAATAGCCTTGCTATTTGAGGGAGAGGAAGTCCAAAAAAATGAGAATGAATCAAGACCCTAATTCCACAACTCGTTGCCTGAATAAGAAATCATTCTTTATTGAATATGAGCGCCTTAACCGTGTGAAACCCTAGTATCGCACAACCACTGAATTTCGAACCTCAGAGCTATATTGAATGAAATGTGTGCCATGTTAGTGACCTAATGAAATAGATGCAGATGAATGCAAAAGCCTAAGCCAAAATAGAAGAAATTATGAGGGCAAATTTTGGGGTGCAACAGCTGCCCCTATTTAATCGTCTTCAACCTGAAGGTGAGATTGGCGTCAGCCTTTCGAACTTTCAGGGTGGAGGAAGATTAAATACTAAAAGAACCCGAAAATTTGCGCTCCGGAGTCAGTCATGTATCATTATTTTTGGTCTTTCTGTATTTTTATTATATTATTTTGCTTTCTAGGTTAAAGGGGTTAGATGTATGTTTAACCAGGGTTTGACACACAGCAGAATAACTTGGTTATCAAGGAACGTCTGTTGGGATTCAGTAACAAACACCTGCAAGAAAGATATATGCCTTAAGTCTGTAGCAGACATACGGAAAAAGTATCAGAGACACATATCCGGGGTTGGTAGCGGATATACAAGAAAGAGACATCAAAAATACATATCCGTGGTCGGTATCGGATACGTAAGAAAGATATAGAAAAGATACATATCCGTGGTCGGTATCGGACACGTAAGAAAGAGATAGAAACGATACATATCTGTGGTCGGTATCGGATACGTAAGAAAGAGATAGAAAAGATACATATCCGTGGTCGGTATCAGATACGCACAAAAGAGATAGAAAAGATACATATCCGTGGTCGGTATCGGATACGTAAGAAAGAGATAGAAAAGATACATATCCGTGGTCGGTATCAGATACACACAAAAGAGTCATCAAAGATACATATCCGTGGTCGGTATCGGATACGTACGAAAGAGACATCAAAGATACAAGAACACATGCCTGGGATTGGTAGCAGGCATATGCAACAGGTATCAAAAATACATATCCGTGGTCGGTATCGGATACGTACGAAAGAGACAGACCAAATAAAGCTCTTACAAAGAAAACACCAATCGAAGATGAACTTACTGAGGGAAGAGACCAAACAAATGGGACTCCTGACAAAGGATACCAGTCGACGATGGATTTTAACAAATGATACCAGCCGAAGCGGGGTTTTGAAAGATACCTGCCGGAGCGGGATCTTAACAAATGATACCGGCCGAAGCGGGGTTTTGAAAGATACCTGCCGGAGCGGGATTTTTGAGAAATACCAGCCGAAGCGGTATTTTGAAAGATACCAGCCAAAGCGGGATTTTTGAGAAATACCAACCGAAGCGGGATTTTGAAAGATACCAGCCAAAGCGGGATTTTGAAAGATACCAGCCGAAGCGGGATTTTAAAGGATGCCAGCCGAAGGTGGACTTTAGGATAAAGAAACCAGCCGAAGGGGAATCTTCATCAAGGAATACTATGCCGAAGGTAGATTTCTAAGAAAAGAATGTCGGTCGAAGGCGAACTTACAACTGTAAAGAGACCAGCTGAAGGGGACTCTCAACAAATGATACCAGTCGAAGGTGGATTTTAAAGGATGCCAGCCGAAGGTGGACTTTAGAGGGTGCCAGCCGAAGGTGGACTTTAGGATAAAGAGACCAGCCGAAGGGGAATCTTCATCGAGGAATACTATGCCGAAGGTAGATTCTTAAGAAAAGAATGCCAGTCGAAGGCGAACTTACAACTGCAAAGAGACCAGCCGAAGGGGACTCTCAACAAGTGATACCAGCCGAAGGTGGATTTTAAAGGATGCCAGCCGAAGGTGGACTTTAGGATAAAGAAACCAGCCGAAGGGGAATCTTCATCAAGGAATACTATGCCGAAGGTAGATTCCTAAGAAAAGAACGTCGGTCGAAGGCGAACTTACAATTGCAAAGAGACCAGCCGAAGGGGACTCTCAACAAATGATACCAGCCGAAGGTGGATTTTAAAGGATGCCAGCCGAAGGTGGACTTTAAAGGGTGTTGTACCCCAAAATTTTCCCTCCCATATTCTTCAAGGTTTGTTAAGATCATGCTTCAAAATCTCCCAAGGGTTGCACAGTCCAATTGCCTCCTAACAGTCAAAAATTAGGGTTTTGGTTCTGAAAAAGAAGTTGAAGCTTCCAAGGGTCCAATCAAGTCCCACATGCCTACATACATTGTCAAGCATCCATATGCCAAGTTTCAAGACTCACAACACAAAATTGCACAGTCAAAAAACCCTAATTGCTTCACAATCAACTGCAGGGGCAAAATGGTCATTTGACAGTCAAAAGTCAAAATTTTTGGTCAACATCTTATTTTGAAGCCACAAACATCATTTGATCAATTCTTGATCATGATTCTCAAGGCATGGCTCAAAAAGTCTCAAGATGCAAAAGTTTCTATTTTTGGATAGCTGGAAAAGTCAACTGCAAATTGACCAGGGCATAACTTCCACATGGTTTATCTGAAAAATTCCATCCAAAGCTCATTTTGAATAGAATGACATTTCCTACAACTCCTCTTCACACTTCAAGTCCAAGAAATGCTCTCACAAAAAGTTATCAATCTCAACATTATAGGTCATTTTCAAAAGTCAACAAAAAGGCACTTTAAGTCAAAGACCATAACTTGAGATTGGTAAATCAAAATGACATGGGACCAAAGGAATTGGTTAGAGGACTTCAAGACCTTTCCAAAATGTCCAAGAACATGATCAAAGCTTAAAAATTGAGCAAGATATGCCTTGTGGAAGTTGGGAAATTTTTGGGAATTTTGAAAAGTCAACTTTGCTTCAAATGCCTCAAAATTGCTAATGGGCCTCAATTTCTTCCATGAATCATCACCCAAAAGCTATGCACGACCCATTAAGCTAAAAGGGAGTTATTTTCTCATTTTTGATTAATTATTTGGATTTTTATTATTATTAATTCACTTAATTAAAATTAAATATGAAAAAATATCAAATGACACCTTTCAAATCTTTTTATGCAGCATATTCACTCTTTATGAGCTCAAGATTTCGTGCACATTCTAAAAGGAAAGAATCTCTCATGATTGGCAATGATTGGTATGGAAAAGTTTGAAGAAAAGATATGCAAAATCAAAAATTCAAAAGCATTGAAACAATGGATCATGGGCTTATTTTTCTAACCTAATTCATTCACACATATATGCACAATTGAACCCTAATGAAAAGGACACAGAAGCTGCGCAGAAGGCATAGAAAAAACTTGCATTTTTTTCATAAAAAATTGAAAACTGTTTTCATAGATACAAGGTGTTTCAAGGCCTGAAAAGTATACCACAAGCTTGCCAAGGCTACGAGGAAACTATTCCAATTGAAACCAAGTCTCCACGCACAAGGAATTGGTAGAACAGATTCACTTTTTTTTCAAAATTATTCATATTCGTATTTTGAATTCCATGCATGATTAATGTCTTTTAATGGTTGATTTACACTAACATGAATGCTCTGAAGCTAATGGTACCATTCAATTGAAGAATGGCTGCCTGTACAATAATCCACCATGAACGCGTGTTAGGGTTTCAGAAACCTTGATTTAGGTTTTACACATAAGGCAAAATTGGACCATCAAACTAATACAGGTAAACTCGTCAGAACAAGACAAAACGATTGACATCATCGCGCCTTTTTTATATTGATTGTACATCTAATCGCTATTTTGACGTTTTCAGTTTGTGGGGGTTTAAAACCCCCGCTATTCAAATGCTTTTTATTTCAGGCCAATTGAAGAAGATGATGCGTGGATGGACGTGAGTGGTGCATTCAAATATGTGGCGCGCGTTTTTTAATTCCCAGCATAATTCTTTCTTTTCATATATTATAATCAATACCCAGTATATTAACAAAAACGTGCATTTAGCTTGGTGGAAGATGACTTGTCTTGCAGGCACTGGGACATGGGTTCGATTCCCAGGTCCCCCATATAATTTGTTCCAATTTTTCATAAAGCGTTCCAGCGTAGTTCTCACTCAAAGGAGTACCATATGCCCTCACTTGCCTGCTTGCCACGCGCCCAGGAGATCAATCCAGTGGCCAGAATCTGCAGTCCACCATGCGCATTAGTCAACTATTCCATACGTAACCATCAAAAGTCAAACAAGGCCTGGAATTGAGTGGGCCTGATTGCTTCAACAACACCTCCATAATTGGGCCAGAAACCCCCTTTGTTTGTATTCTTCTTTCTAATTTTCTCCTTTCTTTTTTAATTCTTTTTTAATTTGTTTTAACTATTTTAGTAAATTCACAAAAATAATTCTTTGCAATATAAAAAAACCAGAAATCATAAAAATAAAATATATTTTATTTAATATTTAAGTCACTAATTTTTGTAAATAAATCTTTTAATAATCAAGTTAGTAAAATTAGGTTTTATTTTAATGCTTTTCTTAAATAACTAAAATACATAAAAATTAGGTTTTTTTTAGCATTTTTATTTTCTTTTCTCCATAAATAAAATTTTCTTATTATTATTATTGTTAACCATTAATTGTTTTTGTAAATAAACATGTAATTAAATAATTAGCATAAATTAGGTTAAAACTTTAATTCTTTTCTTTAACAATTAAAAACATGTAGAATTAGGGTTTCTTTTCCTTTTAATTTTCTTTATTTTCATAAATACAAAAAAACATCAAAAAATAACTTCTTTTCTTATTAATAATTAATTGCCTCTTAATTTCAATTTAATTTCTTTAAAGGGTCCAACCCCCTCGAACTTTCACTTCTAATTTCTTTTCGCACGCGTATTCTTATGTTTGTTTGAAATCTTATGTAATTGCCCCAAAGCTTTGTAATAATAATTAGGACCTTTATTTTCCGCATTTTTATTTCAAATCGGGTCTTTGTTAATTTGGCGATGTATAGACCCGCGCCTTGTAATAGCGTAGGACTTTATTTTCCGCACTTTAATTTTCGCACCTTTAAAACTGCTAATCACATGAAAGAATGAATGGCCCAAATAAAATCAAAGCGTAGCTCACCCAATGCATGACAAGATAAACTATAACTGAAAATGACACACAATTCACACACCACTCCTAGGGTACGCCTCACTGTTGCCTTGCCCCTCGAAACGTGGTCGTCGAGTATAGGACGTTTTAGTAAGTCCTCATGTCCATGAAAATGGCATGGGGGTAGCTTCTAAGGTGTCCTACTATTGCTCTGGTGACCACACTGTCCCTACAAACTCGAATTGACCCGAACACCTCCAACGGTGGTGCTACCTACCTCTCAATGGCGGGATGGCACTACCTTAAGGACATTTACACAGCATAATTCCTTAGGGTAGGTAGATGACTCGTAGATACTTGCTCTAATTCAAAACAAATCAAAAACTTCTTTTCACACCGACACTTTGCAAAAAGCTTTCAAAAACAACTTTTCAAACACTCTTGAGGACTGATACAAGAGTCGATCTGAAACTTTTAAAGAAAATTTTTCAAACCCACTCACTCTGAAAAGCAAACACTTTTGAAAACACAATGAGCAAGTATCTAAGAGCCCATGGATAACCATGGATAGAAAGGGTGCTAACACCTTCCCTTTCTATAAATCTACCTCCCGAACCGAGAGATAATCTCATAAGGAATTTTTCTGTGCTTTTGTCCTTTCCTTGTTGGAGAAAATAAAAGACGGTGGCGACTCTTGCTTACCGCGACATTTCGCGAACCAGCATTCCAAAACAGTCAGTTCCAGATCCACCGATCACAGAACTGGCGACTCTGCTGGGGAATCCTTAAAAGTGAGGTGTACCTTAGGATAGTTCATAACTATGTTTTCAATTGCTTTGACTTGTTTGCTTTAAATTGTGGGTACTGTCTTGGGAGTTCTATAGATCCTAACCCGGATCTGGGGATACCTTCTTAGAAAGTAGCAACAAGGTTGTGAGGGAACTGTGCGGGGTATACCGACATGGTTGAAGCAGTCTGCTACGTTGATGTGGCACTTTGGTGTGTACCGGTAACCCTTGAGTTCAGTCAAGGAGAGTACGGGGCCTCCATGTGGTGTCGTGAAGCATCAACTGACCTTAGGAACCTTAATTGAACTATCTTGGCCTCTTTAGGGTAGTGAGATAACTGACTTTGGTGCAGTCCGAGGTTGGTTGATACTCGATACTACACTCAATTGAGGGTTGCTTTCCTGGAATATTTCGGTCGCCAGTTCAGTGGCTAAATCGAAACGATGAACAATGAAAGCAATCCAGTGATATTGGGACCCTTAGAACCCGGTTTCTTCTAATAGGACAGGTTGAGCCCACCAACTTCAAGAGGGTAATACCCAGACCCCATGCAGGCCTAAACTCTAAGGGATGTGGTGTGACTTGTGTGCCTTATCATGTTTGCCTTTGTAAATATTTGTGGTGTGTTTAATAATAGCATCATGACATCATACAACATCATATGCATTGACTAACCATTTCAGGGGTTCGAATCTTCATCTTTGTTCTTGTTTTGTAGGACATGGATACTGTTCGCAGAAAGACAATTCAGATCATCCTTGTAAGGATCCCTCCTCAGCTTAAGGAGCTTATATCCAGGATTCCCGAGAGCTCTTCATTCAATGAAAGACATGGAAGACTCATCAGCTTGGTCAACACCAACATTGAGAAGGATATGATAAAGGTCCTGTTCCAATTCTTTGACCCTCTGCACCACTGTTTCACTTTCCTGGATTACCAACTGGTACCTACATTGGAAGAGTTCTCCCGGCTCTTGAAGATCCCTATCCTTGATCAACTACCCTACAACGGTACGGAAAAGGAACCCAAGCTGGAAGAGATTGCTAAAGCCTTACACCTACAATCATCTGACCTCAAGGGACATTGGGAAGTTAGAAGTGGTATCAAAGGGTTCTTAGCCAGGTTTCTGTTTGAGAAGGCCCAAGAATGTTGGAACTCTCTTGACTTACAAGATTTTGAAGAAGTTATGGCCCTCCTTGTCTATGGTTTGGTGTTGTTCCCTAATCCAGATTAGCTTATAGATATCAGTGCTGTCCAGATCTTCATGTCCAGGAATCCTATACCTACGTTGCTTGGGGACATCCTTCACTCATGTTACACTCGAACCATGAGAAAAAGAGGTGTTCTTATGTGCTGCACTCCTCTCCTAGGAAGGTGGTAGATTTCGCACCTTCCACAATCAGTCTTGAAGAACGAGCGGGGTTTGAGATGGTCACAGCGATTGATGACTCTTACACATGCTGATATACATTGGTGCTCTCGGTCCAGAGAGGAGGTCACTATCATTGATCGTTGCAGGGAGTACCCTAATGTTCCTTTACTTGGAATCAGAGGAGGTATTACTTACAACCCGTGCCTGGCTTGGAGACAGTTTGGTTATGCTCAGAGGGACGACCCTCATGACATGTTAATTCCTGACATAGTTTTTGACTTCGACAACGATGCACAAGGACTTCGCCAGAGATTTATTAGAGCTTGGAGGATGCCAAGTAGGATAGACAACAAGACCCTGGGGCGCAGGAATTCCATCCCATTGGAACCTTATCTCAAGTGGGTACGAACCCGCTCCCAGAAGTTAGTAATGCCTTATCCTCATGTTCTCCCTGTGATCAAAGAGCCAGTCTTGGAAGGAGAGGTGTCCTACACCATTCAACATCCTTACATGCCCACATCCTGGGAAGAGATACAGAAGAGTTGGATCCAGCTTAAGGAAGAACGGAATTCTCTTGAGACCAGTCTACATGCTAGTGAAAAGAAGGTCTTAGAGCTCACCCGCCTATTACACGAGGAGAGGAATCTCAACACCTACATTGCTCCGAAGAGGATGCGTAGTGTCTTTTGGGATTGATTTGCTTTGTAATGTGTGCCCATGAGGCTTTGATGTACCAAACAATTATTTCCTTAATGATAATGTGTGTTCCTTTTTGTCTACAATAAATTTGAATTTTCGAACCCTTGAATGCATTGCATAAACACATATCATTCATCATGTGCATAGCAGGTACTCTTCTTTTCAGGTTGCTTACCGTTCTTCGCTGTTTATTTCAGCATCATGAACCCAGAATCATCTACCAAGCTGTCTATCAAGGCCCTTCAGGCGCAGAACGCACAATTTCAGGAGCTGATCATGGGTTTGGCTCAAGGTCAAGAAGAGCTGAAGGCTTTGCTCCTGAAGAAGGAGAAGAAGAAGAAGAGAACTGTTCTTTTCAACTCGGGCCGGAGGTTTGGTAACACACTGCAGAATGAGGAAGCTGGTTCTTCTGTAGGCAAAGACAGTCCCCAGGGGGAAAGGGCTCCAAGTCCGGTGGTCTCTGACAATGAGACTGATTTTAATGAGGAACAGTATCCTCCGGCTGAAGACCGATACAAGCAGTTGGAAGACCGTCTGAACGCCATGGAAATTCAGCAAGTGCCTGGTTTGGATTTCGGAGACTTGGGTTTATCTTCTGGTGTGATCATCCCTCACAAGTTTAAGGCACCATCTTTCACCAAGTATGACGGGGCGTCCTGCCCTAAGCTACACCTCAGATCTTATGTGCGGAAGATTCAGCCGTATACAGTGGACAAGAACTTGTGGATCCACTTCTTCCAGGAGAGTCTTTCAGGGACTCATCTCGAATGGTTCTATCAGCTGGATGGAACCAAGGTTCGTAACTGGGAGGAGTTGGCTACTGCTTTTTACAAGCAGTATCAATATAATGCCGACCTTGCTCCTACACGTACCCAACTCCAGGGTATGTCGCTAGGATCAGACGAAGGTTTTAAAGAGTATGCGCAGAAGTGGAGGGACCTGGCTGGCAGGGTGCAGCCTCCGTTGACAGACCGTGAGCTAGTGGATATGTTCTTGGGGACCCTCTCCGGGCCATTCTTCAATCATCTTATCGGTAATTCGTCTGCAGGGTTCACTGACCTCATTCTGACTGGGGAAAGGATAGAGGCTGGCATGAAGTCAGGTAAGATTCAGAAAGGTGCGTCTTCGAGTTCTGAGAAGAAACCTTTTAAGAAGGAGGTCAGTGCTGTGTATGGGCCTAGGAGGCAAGATAAACCAGAGCGCCGCCAAGCTGTCAACGCGGTGGTGATTGCTAAGCCTGTTGCCGCTCCTCGGCAACTCAACCAACCAAGGGCTGAAAGACCCAGAAGAGAAATCACCCGGCTTAGTATGACCTTGTCACAAATCTTGCCGCAACTGCTATCAACCAACTTGGTGACCGTAAGAGAGGCTCCAAAGGTTGTGAATACTGCCTCCCCCAAGTATAATCCAAATGCCCGCTGTGCTTATCACTCCGATAGCCCGGGGCATTCTACTGATGACTGTTGGGTCCTGAGGAATAAGGTGCAGGACCTTATTGACGCGAAGGAGATACAATTTGAAGCGCCTGAGAGGCCAAATGTTGTGACTGCTCCTATGCCCCAGCATGGAGTAAATGCCATTGATGAAGACTTGTATGCCGTTTCTGTGAATGATGTAGCTACTCATCTGTTGACTGTTAAGAGGAACCTGTTGCTAGCCGGTTTATTTCCGGGTTGTAGCGAAGGTTGCCTTTTGTGTGTTGTTTCCCTTACTGGTTGTCCATTGCTGAAGTTAGGCATTCAAAGCCTGATGGACAGCAAAGAGATTCTGTTCAATAAGACCGCTGTTCCTTTTGTTCCTGTGGGAGAAGTATCTGTCGTTACAATTTTCAACAATCCGAAAAAGGCTCCCCCGAGGAAGCCAGTTAAAATCATGACTATCGCACCCATTGTGATTACTGTTCCGGGGCCCCTTCCCTATGAATCTGATAAGGCTATCCCATGGCACTATGGGGTAGATGTATATGTACTTGGAATAAAGCAGGAGTTCAACACCGGTACCAGCATCAGCAATATCACCGGTCCAACTAAAGTTACCCGCAGTGGCAGGCTCTTCTCGCCTGACATTGCGCCACCAACTATTCGAAGACCTCTCATTATAACACCTGCAAGTACGCCCGTTTCCACTTCTGATCAAGTTGCTTCCCCTGCTGCCAAGTCATCTAATACCCGGGGCAAAGGGATTGATGATGAGCCTGCCCGGATGGAGGCACCAAAGTCTATGAATGTTGAAGCCTCCCAGCAAGAGATAGAGGAAATTCTTAAGATAATCAAGAAGAGCGACTTCAATGTCGTTGAACAGCTGGGGCATACCCCCTCCAAGATCTATATGCTCTCCTTGCTGCTATGCTCAGAGGCCCATGCTAAGGCCCTGATTTCATTTCTAAAGACGGCCCATGTGCCACAAGAGACCTCTGCAAATCAGTTTACTGATTACGTAGCCAATTTGACAGCCGACAATGGTTTGGGTTTCTCGGATGCTGACCTCACCGCCAAAGGAAAGAACCACAATGATGCCCTGCATGTCTCTATAGAATGTAGGAGCACTACTCTTGCGCACGTGTTGGTGGACACTGGTTCTTCCCTGAATGTGTTTCCCAAGAAGGCCTTAGACCGGTTGGAATGTGAGGGCCTGGAGTTGAAACCTAGCAACATCATTGTCCGAGCCTTTGATGGATCGAAGAGGATGGTTCATGGAGAAGTAGACATTCTTATTCATGTGGGTTCTCAAGTATTTGACTCAACTTTCTATGTGATGGATATTCGTCCATCTTATTCCTGTTTGCTGGGTCGACCTTGGATTCACAAAGCTGGGGCAGTGACCTCCACTCTCCACCAAAAGCTCAAGTACCCCGTCAAAGGGAAGATTGTCACTGTGCAGGGGGAGGAAGAGTACATGGTTAGTCATTTGAATTCCTTCTGGTATATTGAGATGGACGGGGAGTTTATTGAAACCCCCTTTCAGCATTTTGAAGAGGTACCCCCAACATTGGCAGCAGCGGAAGCAGTAATTGAAGAGGGTCCTCCTTTGAAGATGGCTTCCTTGAAGGACGCTTGGGCTGTAATCGAGAAAGGTGAATGTGCTAACTGGGGCAGGCTCCCTGATTTCACTCCTAAAACTGACAAGTTTGGACTGGGTTTTACTGCAGAGGCTCAGAGGGCTGTGCGCAAAGCTAGGATCGGAAGACCTCCTGTGCTCATCACCAATCCAGGAGTGAATGCTATTGGGGACGAAGACGAGGTGGAAGAATCAGAGTTTGATAGCTGGATCTACCCGACGACTGATGGTGGATTGAATAATTGGACCGCAAAAGATCATACACCTGTTACTTTTGTTACGCAGTAATGAATTCCTTTGTTTTTGTTAATTGTAATAAATAATGAATTGAAACTTTATGGCCCGGTGTCTTACCCGAGGCACCGTTGGCTTCATTTGTGAGGGCTTATAACTGTCATTTCCATATATCATGAATAAAGATCTTGGACGTTTTTTCGCATTTCAAATCTTGTGCTCCCTTTCTTTCTTTCCTTCTTTATATATTGCAAAACAACTGTATTTACACACACTCACCTACACAGGTTTCAATCCATTATGGATCTCACTGGTAACGACTCTGCTACTGCCAGTTATGACTTCGAAAATCCGATCAACTTAGCCGAAGACGAAGGTGAAGATGATTGCGAAGTGCCTGGCGAGCTTGCAAGACTGTTACTCCAGGAAGAGAGGGCAATTCAACCACATGAAGAGCCAGTGGAAACGATAAATCTAGGTACTGAGACGGACAGAAAGGAAGTCAAGATTGGTGCCAATTTGGAGCTCAGCGTAAAACAACAGTTGACTCAGATGCTACATGATTATGTGGAGATCTTTGCCTGGTCCTACGAGGACATGCCTGGGTTAGATACTGATATTGTGGTCCATCATTTGCCTACCAAGGAAGACTGCCCTCCGGTTAAGCAAAAGGTCCGCCGTATGCGTCCAGAGATGTCTGAGAAGATCAAAGCTGAGGTTATGAAACAGTTTGATACCGGGTTTCTTGCAGTAACTTCTTACCCTCAGTGGGTTGCCAATGTGGTGCCGGTACCAAAGAAAGATGGAAAGGTCAGAATGTGTGTTGATTACAGGGATCTGAACAGGGCCAACCCCAAGGATGACTTCCCCTACCTCACATTGATGTTCTGGTTGACAATACTGCTCAGTATAAGGTGTTCTCTTTCATGGATGGTTTTTCAGGGTATAATCAGATCAAGATGGCTCCTGAAGACATGGAAAAGACTACCTTTGTTACTCAGTGGGGCACCTTCTGCTACAAGGTCATGCCATTCGGGTTGAAAAATGTTGGGGCAACCTACCAACGTGCCATGGTTATTTTATTTCATGACATGATCCATCATGAGATTGAAGTGTATGTCGATGACATGATTGCAAGGTCCCAAACTGAGGAGGAACACCTTGATCATCTGCAGAAACTGTTTGACCGTTTGAAACTGTACAAGCTGAGATTGAATCCAAACAAGTGCACCTTCGGGGTTAGATCTGGAAAGTTTCTAGGCTTCGTTGTAAGTGATAAGGGTATTCAAGTGGACCCTGCCAAGGTTAAAGCCATTCAAGAGATTCCAGTTCCTAAGACAGAGAAGGATGTCAGAGGCTTTTTAGGACGCCTGAATTACATTGCCCGATTAATCTCACACCTAACTGCTACCTGTGAGCCAATCTTCAAGCTGCTGAAGAAAGATCAGGTAGTACGTTGGAATGATGAATGTCAGGCCGCTTTTGATAGAATCAAAGAGTATCTCCAAGAACCACCCATTCTTATGCCACCGGTTGAAGGGAGACCTCTGATATTATACCTGACAGTACTTGACAACTCAATGGGGTGTGTGATGGGGCAGCATGACGAGTCTGGCCGAAAAGAGCATGCCATTTATTACCTTAGCAAAAAGTTTACCGACTGTGAGACCCGATACTCACTGCTCGAGAAAACTTGCTGCGCTTTGGTATGGGCTGCTCGCCGGCTGAGACAGTATATGCTGACTCACACTACCTTGTTGATCTCAAAGATGGATCCAATAAAGTACATATTTGAAAAGCCTGCTCTGTCTGGGAGAATAGCAAGATGGCAAATGATCTTGACAGAATATGACATCCAGTACACGACTCATAAAGCTATCAAAGGAATTGTATTGGCAGACCACTTGGCACATTAAGCAGTAGACGACTATCAGTCAATGAACTTTGAATTTCCCGACGAGAGCATCATGATAGTAACTGATTGTGAAGTACCTGGACCGGATGAAGGACCTGAGGAAGGATCTCGATGGTCTATGAACTTTGACGGAGCCTCCAACGCTTTGGGTAACGGTATTGGCGCTGTGATAATATCCCCTCAAGGCACTCCTACTCCACTCACTGCCCGACTATGTTTCAACTGCACCAACAACATGGCGGAGTATGAGGCATGCATCATGGGTCTTCAAGCTGCGATCGACTTAAGGATCAAGTTTCTGAATGTCTTCGGATATTCCGCTCTCGTGATCAATCAGATCAAAGGCGAGTGGGATACGAAACATCCGAATCTTATTCCTTACAAGGAATGTGTGTTGACATTGATCCCCCATTTCACAGAGATAACTTTTGAACATTTTCCAAGAGAGGAGAATCAGCTGGCGGACGCGTTAGCTACGTTGTCTTCTATGTTCAAGGTCAAATGGGACAATGAGGCTCCCCGGGTCATTATCTGGAAACGGGACGAACCGGCATACTGTTGTGATCTTGAAGCTGAGGTAGTGACTGAAAAACCCTGGTACCACGAGGTGAAGAGATACTTGGAAGCTCAGGAATACCCTGAAGGTGCGTCTGTCAATAATAAGAAGTTTCTGAGAAGGTTCGCTGCAAATTTCTTCCTCAGTAATGGCATTCTGTATAAGCGAAACCATGATTCGACCTTACTGCGTTGTGTGGATAAGACTGAAGCAGAAAGGATCATGGCGGAGCTACATGAAGGTACCTTCGGAACACATTCCAGTGGACATACGATGGTGTTGTACCCCAAAATTTGCCCTCCCATATTTTTCAAGATTTGTAAGGAGCATGCTTCAAAATCTCCCCAAGGGTTGCACAGCTCAAAGGGCCTCCCAACAGTCAAAAACTAGGGTTTTGGTTCTAACAAAGAAATTGAAGTTTCCAAGGGTCCAATCAAGTCCCACATGCCTATAAACATGGTCAAGCATCCTCATACCAAGTTTCAAAACTTACAGCACAAAATTGCACAGTCAAAAACCCTAATTGCCCTACAGTCAACTGCAGGGGCAAAATGGTCATTTGACAGTCAAAAGTTCAAATTTTTGGTCAACATCTTATTTTGAAGCCACAAACATCATTTGATCAATTCTTGATCATGATTCTCAAGGCATGGCTCAAAAAGTCTCAAGATGCAAAAGTTTCCATATTTGGATAGTTGAAAAAGTCAACTGTAACTTGACCAGGACATAACTTCCACATGGTTTATCAGAAAAATTCCATCCAAAGCTCATTTTGAAGAGAAAGACATTTCCTACAACTCCTCTTCACACTTCAAGTCCAAGAAATGCTCTCACAAAAAGTTATCAATTTCAACATTAAAGGTCATTTTCAAAAGTCAACAAAAAGGCACTTTAAGTCAAAGACCATAACTTGAGATTGGTAAATCAAAATGACATGGGACCAAAGGCATTGGTTAGAGGACTTCAAGACCTTTCCAAAATGTCCAACAACATGATCAAAGCTTAAAAATTGAGCAAGATATGCCTTGTGGAAGTTGGGAAATTTTTGGGAATTTTGAAAAGTCAACTTTACTTCAAATGCCTCAAAATTGCTAATGGGCCACATTTTCTTCCAAGATTCATCATCCAAAGGCTATGCACGACCATTTGGCCCAAAGGGGATTTATTTCATCATTTTTATTATTTTATTTGAATTTTTAATAACCATTAATTCATTTAATTAAATAAAATATGAAAAAAAATACTAAACTAATGTGGTTGAATCTTTTTATACAGCATTTGCTCTCCTTAAAGACTCAAGATTCGTGCACAACAAAATTGGAAAGATTGGCCATGATTGGAATCAAAATCACATGGAAAAGATTTGAAAAAATATGCATGGAAAATCAAATATCTCATACATCAATGCAAGGATCTTTTGGTTCAAAATTCAACCCTAATCCATCCCATGCATAAGTCAGAATGCAAACCTAACGCCAAGAACCCTGAAAGCTGCGCCCAAAGTTGAACAAGAACTTTGCAATTTTTGTGAAAAAAGTGAAAACTGAAAACACCATTCCAAAGCGTTTCAAGGCAAGAGAACAATCCCATTACATTCCTGAGGCTTCAAGGAACGTTTCTGGATCAAAACCATTATCTCTAACGCAAGGAATTGGTAGAACGACCCTGTCCTGTTCATAATTTTTCTCATATTCATGTATCATGATTCATGCGTTATTTTCAATTTTTAATGTTTGATTTGTATTAAGTTAATCATTCTGAAGCTAACCATGCCCTTTAATTGAGTTTTCGTGCATTATATGAGAATCCACCATTGGAGCATTCTAGGTTTTCAGAGGTCACGAGTTAGGGCTTCCTTGTTCTGGAAAAATTGAGACATGAGACTTAGGCCATTAGAACCAGGAGCTTCAAACGAACTCAATGCATAGGTCGCGCCTAATTTCTGATCAACGACGGCCTATTCGCTATTTTTCCATGTATCATATAGTGGGGGTTTAAAACCCCCGCAATCTTGTTTTATATTTTTCAGGCAAATGCAGACCAACGAAGAAGAAGGCATGCTGTCAACCGGCCATTGGTCTATTCAAGTTTAGCGCGTTTTTTTGAATTAACAGCATTAGCGTTTGTTTTGTTATATATTAATTGCATTCCAGTAATATTACAAAGAAAGCGCTTGGTACAAGTGGTAGTTGCGTTGTCACATAAGCACTGGGACCTGGGTTCGATTCCCAGGTCCCCTCACTCTCTTAATATATTTTGCTTCTATGTGATTCCATGCAGTTTCAATCCAAAAGACTTCCATGCGCCCTACGCTCCAGCATGCCACTTGTCCCCCAACATCCATCCAGTGGCCAAGATTCAAGGTCTATAGAAAGTCTCAGTCAACGCATCAACACATGATCATTGAAAAGTCAGAAAGGGCCAAGCTTAATGGGCCTAATTACTGGGACAAAACCTCCAAACTGGGGTCAACACCCCCCCACTGGTTTGCTTTCCTTCATTCTTTTTTCTTTCTATTTTCTTTGTTTTATTTAATTTTAATTCTTTAAATTAATATATTTCCATAAAACATAAAAAATAACAAAAAATCAGAAAGTCACAAAAATATAAAAACATATTTTATTTAAATGTTTTCTTTATAAATAAATTGTATTAATTAATTTAGTTAATTCTAGGGTTAAATTTTAATATTTTTTTGTAATAAATTAAAAAAATGTAGAATTAGGGTTTTTAATTACTTTTATCCTTTTTTTCTTTTCTTTTATCATTATTAATAATTAATTATTTATTTTTATAAATCAAATCGTATTAATTAATTAGGTTAAACTTTAGGTCTAATTTTCACATCTTTTTTAATAAACTAAAAATAGCTAGAATTAGGTTTTAATTCCAATTTAATTTTTCTTATTAAGAATCCATAAATACAAAAAACTCCAAAAAACAATTTCTTTCTTTTATTTAATTTAATTAATTTGTTAATTGTAATTTAATTTCCTTAAAAGGGTCCAACGCCCTTGCATTCCCGACTTTAATTCTCTTCGCATTCTTATTTCTTTTTGTGAATATTCATGTAATTCTCCCAAAGCCATGTAATAGACTAATTAGATGTTTATCTTTCGCACTTTATTTTATTTCAAATCGGGTCCTGGATTAATTTGGCGATGTGGACCCGCGCCTTTGTAATAGCATAGGACTTTTAATTCTCGCATCTTTTAAACTGTTAACTATTGCATGAAAGAATGAATGTCAAAATAAAAGCAACGCGTAGATCACCAATACATGACAAGACAAAAATATCTGAAAACGACACACAAATCACACACCACCCCTAGGGTACGCCTCACTGTTGCCTTGCCCCTCGAAAGGTGGTCGTCGAGTAGAGGATGTTTTAGTAAGTCCTCATGTCCATGAACATGGCATGAGGGTAGCTTCTAAGGTGTCTTCCTATTGCTCCGGTGATCACCATGTCCCGAACCCTCAAATTGACCCGAACACCTCCAACGGTGGTGCTACCTACCTCTCAATGGTGGGATGGCATTACTTTAAGGACATTTACACAGACGAATTCCTTAGGGTAGGTAGACGACTCCAGATACTTGCTCTAATTTCAAAATAAATCAAAATTACTTTTCACACCGACACCTTTTCAAAAGCTTTCGAAAGCAACTTTTCAAACACTCTTGAGGACTGATACAAGAGTCGAACTGAAATTTTCAAAGAAACTTTTTTAAACCCACGGTTGAAAAGCAAACAAACAATTTTGAAAACATAAATGAGCAAGTATCTAAGAGCCCATGGATAACCATGGATAGAAAGGGTGCTAACACATTCCCTTTCTATAATCTACCTCCCGAACCGAGAGAAATCTCTATAAGGAATTTTTTTGTGCTTTTGTCCTTTCCATTTGGAGAAAATAAAAGACTGTGGCGACTCTTGCTTCCGCGACATTTCGCGAACCAGCGTTAAACAGTCAGTTCCAGATCCACCGATCACAGAACTGGAGACTCTGCTGGGGATATAAACTTAAAGTGAGGTGTACCTTAGGATAGTTCATAACTGTGTTTTCAATTGTATTGACTTGCTTGCTTAAAATTGTGGGTTGCATGGGAGTTACATAGATCCTAACCCGGATCTGGGGATACCCTGTTTAGGTAGCATAAGCTGTGAGGGACCTGTCCGGCGTAGACCGACACGGGTGAAACAGTGGCTACATTGGTGTGGCACCTTGGTCTGTACCGATATCCCTTGTGTTGCAACGAGGAGAATATGGGTCTTCTGAGGAGTCATTAAGCACCAACAACCTTAGAACCTTAAATGACACAACTTGGCCATTAGAACAGTAGCAGTATGCTACGCCCATTGAGGCTAAACTCTCGTGATGGTTCTGGCCGCAAGAAAAGATTGTGATGCTGGAGTTATGATCGATTGAGGGTAGTCAATGATATTGGGATCCTCTAAGAACCCAATTACTTTGATAGGACAGGTATGAACCAACAAACTGAAAGAGGGTAACACCTAGACCTCATGCTGGCCTAAAATTTAAGGGCTTGTATTGTGTGACTTGTGTGCCTTACCATGTTTGCCTTTGTATCTATTTGTGGTGTGCTTTATCATAACATCATAACATCATGAGCATTGCATGCATCCTGCATAGGGACTGACCATTTCAAAGACAAGAGGGTTTCACCTTTGCTCTGTTTTGTAGGACATCATGATGCCTATGCGAAGGAATACTATCCGGTTCAACTTTGTTCACCCACCTGAGTTGCTTGAAGAGTTGGTTAGCAGATTTCCAAATACTACTTCCTTCATCCAGAGGCATGGTTCTCTTCTCAGTTTAGTCACTGTAAAGCGGGATCAACAGTTGATGAGTGTCCTGACCCAGTTCTATGACCCTCTATACCAGTGCTTCACCTTTCAAGACTTCCAGCTGGTCCCTACCCTGGAAGAGTTCTCTGATTTTCTTGGTATCCCTATCTTGGATCAGACTCCCTTCACTGGTTGGGAAAGGACCCTCAGGCTTGAGGAGGTGGCTGCAGCTCTTCCTTTGACCCATCAAGAAATAATGGACAACTGGGTGACTAGAAGCGGAGTTAAGGGTTTCTTGGCCAAGTTCCTGATTGGTAAAGCTAACAATTTCTGGAATGACTTGGACTTTAGGGCATATGAAGACATCCTAGCTCTCTTAATCTATGGGCTAGTCTTGTTTCCTAATCCTGACAACTTCATCAATGTCACTGCCATAAGGATCTTTATGTCTCAGAATCCTGTGCCCACTCTCTTGGGTGACATCCTGCAACAACTTTATGCTCGTACTGCCCGAAGACGAGGAACTCTATGGTGTTGTATCCCTTTGTTGGTGAGGTGGTTTATTTCGCACCTCCCTAAGTTCGTACTGAAGAACCAAGAAGGAAGAGGTTGGGCTCATAGGTTAATGTCTCTCACTGATAAGGACATCATTTGGACTTTCAGAGGTTTGGATGAGATAGCTGTTATTGATCGTTGTGGAGAATACCCTAATGTTCCTTTGATTGGTACTCAAGGAGGAATCTCTTACAATCCATGTCTAGCGCTTCGTCAGTTTGGAAGGGCCAGAAGAGCAGGACCCCATGAGATGTTAGTGCCTCACATCAGTTTTGAGTTTCAGGTGGATAGTGACGAGCTGCGTCGTAGGTTCATCAAGGCTTGGGATAAAGTTCATAAAGCTGACCCACAAGAGTTAGGGCCAAAGACTTCTCTACCTATGGAAGCCTACTACAAATGGGTTCGTATCCGTGCTCAGAAGTTAGGTATGCCATACGAAGCTGTCAGACCCATCATTCTTGAGTATCCTGACAAAGATGGTGTTCCTCCAACTGTTCTCCCTCCTCAGATACCTACTGATTATGAGACATTAAAGAGGTCTTGGTCGCAACTGCGAGAAGAACGGGATTCTTACCGGGAAAAGTTCAATGAACATGAATTGAAGATCCATAAGCTGGCAAAGCAGTTGGAGAATGAGCGAGCTCTGAATGACTACATCCGTACTGAGAAGAGGAGACCATGGGATCAATAAGGAGCTCTGGATGTTCTTTTACAATTTCATTTCCCTTTTCAGTATTTCCCTTTTATGTAACGCCTAAGGGAAATCTGTTGAACAATTTAAGTTTCAAAGTTGAATCTAATGAAGTGTGTTCCCTTTTGTTTACAAAGTTGATTCCCGATAGTGCAGAAGATGACAGTGACCTATAAAGATTGGCACGAGATGTTACCGTTTGCTCTTCATGGGTACCGTACCTCAGCAAGGACGTCAACCGGGGCAACTCCTTTTTCCTTGGTCTATGGCTTGGAGGCAGTCTTGTCGATTGAAGTGCAAATACCCTCTCTCCGGATAATGAAGGATGCAGATCTGAACGAAGATGATTGGATCCAGACTCGACTTGATCAGTTAAATCTAATCGACAAAAAGAGACTCACTACTATATGTCATGGTCAAACGTACCAAAAACGGATGATCAGGGCATTTAACAAGAAGGTCAGACCACAAGAGTATCAAGTTGGGGATCTGGTAATCAAACGTATCATCCTTCCTCAGAGTGATCCCAGGGGCAAATGGACCCCTACATACGAAGGGCCATTTGTGGTTAAACATGTGTTCTCAGGAGGAGCCATGATTCTGACCACCATGGATGGTGACGACCTTCCTCACCCCGCCAATGCAGACATAGTAAAAAGATACCACGCATGATAAAAGACCCGCTAGGTTGACATACCTAGGCAAAAATTAGGGCTTCCCGGCGAACCAAAAGGGTTCGGGAAAAATGAGGGATGAAATGAAAAAAATCTGTACACCCGGCAAGTCGAAAACCTAAAAAGGCGGCTTGGGCAAAAATGGGTATCCCGGTGGACTGAAAACCCGAAAGGGTGGTCCAGGTAAAAGTTAGGGATTAAAGCGTAATACTATATCTCATTGGATCACCTTGCATCCAGAATCCGGTATCAACATCAAGTTCAAACGGCACCGATCAATCAGTTTCATCTTCAGCTAGGTCATCAAGTGATGAGACGCTCGAAGACATAAAGGCAATAGCAGAGTTGGAACCCAGTGGGATTATTCTTTTCACATAACTGTTTTGTTTTCCTTTGTACAAATTGTATAAACTCTTTTGTTCGGCGGCGTTCTCTTACTAGGACATCAGCCTCTTGTATATAAACGCCTATTTACAGGCAAATTCAAAAATCAATATAAATTCATTTTTCAGACAAATTACCAGTTGTTTTTGCTTTTTTCTGTTTTGTTTTGCGAAGAACGTCCAAGGTTCAATTTGTGATATATGCATTTGACAATAATTGCTAACTCATAAATATTTGCATACGAAACAAAGGATTAATTACAGGTAACATTAGAAACAGGGGCAATAATGAGTGGTCTAAACGATCTAATTGCTCTGTCCACCAAGGTACCAAGGTAAGTTCATCTGAAGAACATAACCAGTATATCTTAATTCCCCAGAGAGTGAGTCAGCAAGTCAATACACTCTCCCCAAGCAAAGCTACACCATCAGCCTTAAGGAAGTTGGGTATCCTCCAGCAGATATCAACATTCCTCAGCGGAGTACACAGACATTCTTAACAAGCATCCCCGGCAGTCTTGATCTAAGATTGTTCCCCGGCGGTATACCAGACATTCAGCGGAGCCACTTCCCCAATACATATCAAATTAATTTCCCCAGGAGAGTCCAGCCCAAAGATTTCCCTAGGAAAGTGGAATCCATCTCCCCAGCAGAGTCGCCAGTTCTGTGATTGGTGGATCTGGAACTGACTGTTTTGGAATGCTGGTTCGCGAAATGTCGCGGTAAGCAAGAGTTGCCATCGTCTTTTATTTTCTCCAACAAGGAAAGGACAAAAGCACAGAAAAATTCCTTATGAGATTATCTCTCGGTTCGGGAGGTAGATTTATAGAAAGGGAAGGTGTTAGCACCCTTTCTATCCATGGTTATCCATAGGCTCTTAGATACTTGCTCATTGTGTTTTCAAAAGTGTTTGCTTTTCAGAGTGAGTCGATCTGAAAATTTTAAAGAAACTTTTTCAAACCCACTCACTCTGAAAAGCAAACACTTTTGAAAACACCATGAGCAAGTATCTAAGAGCCCATGGATAACCATGGATAGAAAGGGTGCTAACACCTTCCCTTTCTATAAATCTACCTCCCGAACCGAGAGATAATATCATAAGGAATTTTTCTGTGCTTTTGTCCTTTCCTTGTTGGAGAAAATAAAAGACGGTGGCGACTCTTGCTTACCACGACATTTCGCGAACCAGCATTCCAAAACAGTCAGTTCCAGATCCACCGATCACAGAGGGTGCCAGCCGAAGGGGGACTTTAGGATAAAGAAACCAGCCGAAGGGGAATCTTCATCAAGGAATACTATGCCGAAGGTAGATTCCTAAGAAAAGAACGTCGGTCGAAGGCGAACTTACAACTGCAAAGAGACCAGCCGAAGGGGACTCTCAATAAAATGATACCAGCCGAAGGTGGATTTTAAAGGATGCCAGCCGAAGGTGGACTTTAGGATAAAGAAACCAGCCGAAGGGGAATCTTCACCCAGGAATACTATGCTGAAGGTAGATTCCTAATAAGAGAACGCCGGTCGAAGGCGGACTTACAACTGCAAAGAGACCAGCCGAAGGGGACTCTCAACCAACGGTAAAGGTGTGCATATCTGGTCAGAGTTAGATACACAAGAGCGAAATTGATCATCAAGAAACAAATGTTTAGAATTGCTAGCGAACACAGGAACGAGACTAACCGAAGAAAGCCCCAATAAAAAAGGATGCATTCGCCTAAACAAGGGCGCCAGACAACTGGACTTTGAAGGGACATTGAAAGACTCTTAATCATAAAAAGTTAGCTAGGCTAACGAAAGGAGGACCGGACTGACGCGGATAAACCAAAATAAGGAACCGACTAAGCAGGACCTTTAAAGAGCACCGACCGAAGGTGAACTTTACAAGATAAAGAGATTGGTCAAAGCAGACTCTAACAAAAATTGTCATTATACATTGGGCTTTTGATAGTTTGCAAATACGCAAGGGCTAAAATCCCTCAGGCCAAAGGCGGGGTGTAATTCTTCAAGAGTGGCAATTGTCTGAATTACCACACACCAAGTATGGATACTCAAACACTTGAGAAGAAAGAAAGGTTATAAACCAAATCTTACTCGCACTCTAACGACAAAGAAAATGTGGGTAAAATAACCAAAGGCTTGCAAAGGCAAGCGTAAACCACAAACTTACTGGGGAAATGGAGAAATACCAAAGACTCGACTGGTGGTGAATCAAAATAAACTCCGATAGGGAAACATAATAGAATTACCCTAGGCTTCTTATGGAGATAAATCAAATATGAGCGTATAACAATCTGGTTACCACAGGTGGACATAACAGGCTTATACTCATGCATGTTTGAAATTTTTTTATAGCGTAATGCTCCATACAATGGAAATGCTACGCGTTTTAGTAGATGCAATGTAATGATGCAACATAATGATGCATGTTTAGTAATGCACTGGAAAACACATCAATAATCGACTGTTGAGAAGATAATGAACTTACAAATGATTGTTCTGGCGCATCGGATCTTCTGTAGAGAAAAGGCAATATGTACTTCAATGGGGAACCGAGATTTGGAATCATCAATGTTTAAAGATCGATCACTGGGGAAGTATCTTCCTGGGAAGATCATTACAAACATAAATTGTAGTCCAGTGAAAATCTTGGATTCTGATCAAACTCCCAACTTCACGGGGAATGAATTCTTTATCCTCTACTGGAAAGAGAAAAGTTTTGATGGGAATAGAAACTTCTGGAATAGGAATCCTTTGACAAAGATGACTTCTGTTGGGGGAGTATAGAAATTCTTAAATAAAAGAATTCTACTCAGGCCTCACTGGGGATAACATTGTTGGGAGATAAACGATCCTCACTCGGGGAAGAAATGAAAATTCCGGGATAGAAACTCCATTGGGGATATCTCAACAAAATCTTCTACCGCTGGTAACGACAGAGTTATGACTGGAATTCTTCGTGTACATCTCACCTGAGAGATAGAACACTTGCTCCATTATGGAAAGAAGAATAGTTCCACTGGGGAAATTGGATCTCATTATACCAACATCCTCATGTTAGTCGCATACAGACCCTCCTTGATTCATTTGCTGGTATGCATTTTGTCATGTAAGACCAACAGTACTTGCAAAACAGAAATTGGGGTGACGTGCCCCTGTTTGGAATGGAAAACCTTACCGAAGAATAGACAATTTGAATTATCAATTACCGGGTAAAAACCGTGATGCAAGATTGCAACTTCAACATGTCGACTCCGAGGAGGAATGCCACTAAAAAAATGGACTTTAGAGGAGATGCTGCAAAAATAAATTGCAGTCCAATGAAAAGGGGTCAACTAGACTTTAAACAACTTCCATATTTCCAGGGAGAAAGAACATTCTCCTCTTGCAGAGAAATGAGGATGCTTCACTGGGGAGAAAATATCTCAGAAGAGGAACCCCTTGGTAGATAGGTCTATGTCAAGTAGCAGTAAGTATTTTACTAGGAGCAGGCACCCTTCTAGGGAGAAATATTCCCCTCACGTCTTGCACGAATAAACAAACCCAAATGATCTTTGTGTTACTGCTCATATCCTACTGAGGATAACAATCCAAACTTCAACTGGGGATAATAACCTTGACTTAGGACAAAGGATATCAGTAAGTGGACTTAAGTCCTTGATAAGTCGAAGATAACAATCCTGACTTCTTGGCATGATTTTCAAATTCATAGGCCGTTTAGCCTGCGTATGGACTTGATCTGATCAACTACTCAAGAAGAGAGAAAGCCCTTACATGAATTCTTGCCCCAGTCTGTAAGGCTTTTGCAGAAAAATTGCCTCGAGAGGACTTTTTGAGATTTACACCACCAAGATAGACTGCCCCAGTGTTATGAACTTTGGAACACTGCCCATAGCTGACCAAAGTTGGAAATAACTTCAACAATGCTTGATTGAATTCTCGTGCATCTCTGAATTCTAAAAAGATTCTCCCCTAATCAACAAATTCTTAGAGAGATTTATCAAATCTCGACATAACTGCCCCAGTGCTATGAACTTTGGAACATGATGTTCAGATAACCAAAATTGGAGAGGATTCCAACTATGCTTGAGCGAATGCCCATACGCCTTCAAATTCTGGGAAGATTCTCCTCTGATCAATGCATTCTTAGAGAGATTTGTCAAATCTCGACGTAACTGCCCCAGTTTGACTGCCCTTTGAGGGATGAAATCCCGACTTGAATGCCTCAGATTGGCTGAATACCTACTCGACGAAGTACTTGACATGCTTTCCCATGCTCAATAGAGTCTTGACAGATCTTTTCCTTGTCCCATGCTCACGGAGAGATGAAAGCTTGAGGATTTTTTTTTTGAAGACAACATAACCTTAGGGTAGTTGGATTATATCTTGAAAGTATGTTATTTCACAACCATACTTCTCGACTTGAACTGCTTCTTTCTCGAGAAAATACTTGAAGCAATACGTCCCTTGGGACCAACTGAAAATAATGCACCACTGCTTGTCAGAAACTTTGGGCGACCAACTTTTACAATCTACTTCAGATCATTTCTCAGACTGGTATTCTTTTACTCGACGGAGTCAATAGAAGATTTGCCCCAGGTTAAGACTATTCCCACAAATGATTTACCTTTAAACGGTGTCCTGAAACAACTTATCCTTTGAGATAATTAAATTCTCATCTGATGCTCATTATGCAAACTTACTCGATGTTTAAGCACTTGCTCATATGCAAAGAATGTTTATTATAAGAATGATAATTGTAATGCAAAGCTCATGTTTGTCTTGAAGTTAAAAGATTTATAAAAAAATATTTTGAAACATCAAAAATTTGTACAAAAGATAGTAAAAAGATAGAGTGATACCAACTCAAAAGTTTTTGCAAGCCTCCTTAGGAGTCAGATTACCGTATTTCTTGTTACAGTGTGCTTTCGAATTAACCCTTGCTTCAGTTAGGACTTTTCAGGGTTGTAACGTGGCCTGGTTCATGGTTTTAGAAAAAACGGATTTAAGGCTCAAAATATTTGGTGCCCACCCATTCTCCATAATGTTCTCCAATCCTAAATTCAGTTAAACTAATACGAGCACTCATCCCTCAACAGAGTTTACCATGGTTGAGGAGGATATGACAGTCACTCACCCTTTCATTCTTGGTATTTTGATCACACGACTTTATTTTCTGTGGAGAATCTTTATTTGGTAATCCCCTTTTTCTCTTTTTGCGCTTTTCGCTTTCTTTTTGTATTCCCTAACTTTTGCCTGGACAAATTCCTCTTGAATTTGATTTTGAAATCCAGCGGGATACCCTGACTTTTGCCTAAGCGACTTGTTTTCCAAGTTTTGACTTAGCAAGGCTTTTTGTATCTTTCTTTTACTATTTCTTTTAGTTTGAACCAGTCGTGTGATTTCGAGTCATTATTTGATTTGTTGAAAAGGTGTGACTACCTCACTGCTTGGTTGAAGAGGAATAGCCATTATGGTATCATCATCATTTTTTTTGACCTCTTGATGTACGAGAGATACTCTTTGGGATATCATTCTCGTTGATGCATGCTGATGATAGATGAAGGTTTAGCCATTGTGGTTTTGTTCTTTCTCAACCTTCTGAAGGATAACCTTTGTTGTGTCCTTTGATGTGCACTCCTAATGAGTTTTGAATGCCCAATCAGATTAACTGAAATCTACCCTGCCCCGGGTTAAATGTAAGGGTTTTTCTGAAAAGAAAAGAAACTCCTACTTCAAGGCTCAAAAGGGGTTGACGAGGGTCTATCTCCCTTATATCTCCGGTGTTTGGAAATTTGAAACAAGGCTTGTACATCGTCAGCAGGGTCCTATTCAAAAGCACACCGTTCGAAATTTTTGGTATATTACTCATCATCCTCCATCCAGAGGTTTTTTGCTTTATTTAACAAGAGTTAAGTATCAAAAAGTTAAAGGAAAACATTAATGAGTGAATACGAATGGATTAATTCAAAACAAACATACTCAATGCATTATGATTAATATTCAATAATAAGCAAGTTTCGCATATAAGAAAGTACTGAACCAAGACAAGAAAGATTACGAATGAGAATGCAAATGTAATTTGAAAATGCCATGTTAAGGAGACTTGTCTCCGTATGGACTTGTTGCTTCGAACGATGATCTGCCAGTCTTAACATTCACTGGGTCGACGGAGACTTCAAATCTTTCTGGCTAGCCTGAAATTAATAGCCTTTGCATCCAGCAAGTCTTGCATATTTCCTTTGAAAGCCCAACAATCTTCAATGGAATGGCCTATTGCCCCAGTATAGTAATCACATCAAGTTCCTTCACCATGTGTGATGAGGACCTTATCAAGTGAACTTGCATAAATTGCATCACAAAGTATCTTCTATCATAGAGAAGAAATGCCAACCATCTTCTATCACACAGAAGAGAAATCCAGCCGCTGAATTTCGGAGCGTCTCCCACTACACAAAAGAGTCTCTGTCTTCTACTACACAGAAGCAAAATTCAGAAACTGTAACAAAGAATCTTCTACTACACAGAAGAAAGTAAACTTCATCTCCTACTTCACAAGAGAGAAGCTTTAGCAACTGAATTATGGAGAATCCCATGCTTCACAAAAGAATCTCCGTCTTCTACTACACAAGAGAAAAATCCAGAAACTGTAACAAAGAATCTTCTACTACATAGAAGCAAAAATTCAGAAACTGTAACAGAGAATTTTCTACTACATGGAAGAAACTAATTCTGAATATAGCATTCGATCTTTGAAGTATTTTTCTTCTACACAATAACAGATATCCAAGAATTCGATACCTTATACTTCTTCATCACAGAAGCAACACCCCATCTTATACTTACACATAAGAAGCATCCAATTGAGGAAAAATAATATGAAATGATTTTCCAAACATGGACTGAACCTTGGAAAAAGAATCCAAACAAGTGCCAAACCTCATACTTCAACCCCTTGCAGTATACAATATCCTAACTAAGTTCCCCAGAGTGGGAGACACATCTAGCATTTGTATCAAAATCAGGAGATAAATTTGTTGGAGGATGGCCCAAAGCACGAAGCTTAATCAATTGAGCTTCCAACACACAAAGAAGTAACTGGATACAAGGTATAGAGATTTTATCAACCTGCCTCTCAAGCTTTCTATGTCTTTGCTGGTAAGTTTTACCCCATGGGTTCATTTGGAAACCAGAAACTAGCTGCCAGCAAGAAAATCCGAGAATATGAAGCTTTGGGTGAGACCAGACCCATAAAGTATCTCATGATTTAAAAAAATGTCCCATAGGCTGGGGATGATTGACAGTTCCTGTTGCAACAACGTATGCATGATCATTTTTCTTTGTCGATACTGTCTTCAAAACTTCCATACCCGACTCAACTAAGTCTTCCACTGACTATTTTCCTCTTGGGGATTTCTGACTACATGCCATTACTTGCATGTCCCCAATAAGCAGCCCCATCTGATTCTTTTCATCGAATCCTATTCCTCACAAAGTTGTTTCATAAATTGAATCTGATCATGAAGCAGCGAGAAGTCAAGATTGTCAATTCTGAAAAGAGAATACTGAATCCGAATAAGGATTCCCCATTTCGAGTACCTTCTGAGTACCTTCTATGGATGCATGAAGATGCATGAGGTGAGTGAGAAAATTCTCCCTCTGATATGATTCGGACAGTACAGTCTCTGGATTGATCTTGTCTTGGGTCTTGTCTCTGGATGACATACCATCTTCAATCGATTGGCCAGGTGCCCCAGTATAATATGCGTCTAGATTCTTTCAGGAGAACAAATGAATGCGTTTCCAAGCGAAACGATATGTGCTGCATCATCAGGGATACTATGCCACACAAAAATATAGTTTGTCTTCTATCAGAATAAAAGAGACATCCCCCTGGTGAAAAAAGAGTGTGGCAGAGACTCCAAACAGGTGTTGGGCTTTTATAACCCCTTTGTAGTCTTCAATATCAAAACCGGGTACCCCAGAATAGGAAATGTATCTAGCATACATATCTTAATCAGAAGAGACGTTCGTGGGAGGAAGTTCTCGAAGATCAGAGCTGGGAAGAACTGGGAATAATATGATGTAATGCATTGGGCTCGCATTAGCATGCTCATCAGGGTTCTTGTCTCTTGGCTTAAAAGCTTTGCCCCCTGGATTTACTTGGGGAATAAAGATTGGCTCTTGTTGAACAAATTAGGGAACACAAAGTTATAGAGGATGCCCCTGATTAAAAGTCTGATGCCCCAGTGTGGTAATCACATCTGACATTGGTCAAAAAGAACGAAGCACTGGTATAAGATCCTGTGGTAAAATGGGAAGCATCTGCTGATAAGATGTTCCAAGAACTCAGGATTACGTAGCACTCCATGGTTAAAAGCGATTTCCCAAAAGATGATGAGGTGAAGAAAGAACTTGCTGCAGCCATAAGTTTATTGATCATCATTAGAGCTTCCATGACTTGGTTCATCTTGAGTCTTTAATCAATTATCTTCCTGTTCGAAGAAATTTCTGACCACGGACCAAAGCTTGTAGGTATACCATATGGAGTTATTCCCTAACCGATCCCTGAACAAGTGCAGTAAGAAATCAAAGCTAAACCCCCGAGGAGAACCATGTTTGAATAAGAATCCCCAATCTTTGAGTACCTGTTATGGATGCATGAATATGCATGGAGTGCATGAATAGATGCCATGTTATGTCCTGTCATTTCCAAGGAATTTACGTGCTTTGATTTTACGTAAGTAAAAGATGGAAAAGTTTGGCACTAGGCTCACAAATACGATTCCTTGGAAATCACATAACATGTATGTTAAGTATGTGGTTAACCATGTTATGTATGCAAAGACGTGAGATCAAATGGGTTCAAGGTTCCCATTATTTTCAAATATGATTGATGCGTTATTCTGAACCACATAAATATCATCAAATCAAAGGTCTGGCATAGCTTCCGCACATATAAGAGTCGAGTACTATGTAGATCTAAGTAGCATGAGATCAAGGCTTCAGGAACATCAGATACTGTTGAGCAATTCTGAGTATGTTGGGAATACCAAGATCAAAGGCTTGAATGAACTTCCAAGTAAGCAAGTCAGGAACTCAGAAAATAAATCTGAGAACCATATGGTCACCAACAGAACACCATATGCATAAGTCATTGACAGAAGTCCATAACATGATCATTAGAACCACTAATCACCATTTGATCACAGTCTCTATCTGAGCATGAGTAACCATTTGAACATAGCACCAACTGTACCTGTAATGACAAATACCTCCCCACTCACAGGTGAAGACTAGGTCAGGGTAAGACAATGGTAACCCGAAAATCACGGGTCCGCCTGAAAGTACTATGGGCTTACCCACAGACGTGGGTGTCGATAGTAATTCATTTGAACCTCATCTGAGCATGGTATATGACAAGACTGCACTAATCGGACCACGTCCTATATCCGTCATGCCCCCACTCTATTCCTAGTGTCCTAGTGCACTCTGGCCTGGGTACTGGGCCTTTTACCTCAATAGTGACATCCCCACCCAACATGGAAAATAGAGTCCAGCATAATAGATAACAAATAGGGAAAGCAATAAAATGCAATGCAAACTTATGCTCAGGCAAACATGTACAAATGAGTAAACTGAAAGCATAAAAATAGACACCCAAAGAAAAGAAAGCAAGAGCTAGGAGCGACTCCGGGATGGACCAGCATTTGGTCGACCTATCCCCAGTGAAGTCGCCAGCTGAAACAACCGGCTGAAAATCATCAAAACAATGAAGTCTCCATCGAACGTCTTTTATCCCACATGTAGGGAAAGGTAAACATCGAGTAAACCTGAGAAGGGTGAAATCAAGGTCGAACGACCAAGAGATAAGGGTAAGGGAGTCTGTTACGCGAGGGGAAGGTATTAGCACCCCACACGCCCGTAGTACTCTATGGTATCCACTCTCGTTGTCTATCTTATGGGTGTGTTTAATCTATGCTTAATGTCTACTATACTGCTAAAGGGAGAATGCATGCAAAAGAAAGGAGAAAAGAATGTAGGGAAAATAAAATTGTGCTCGTTCGGGCCCTACCTCGATGCCTACGTATCCCTTTTAAGGAATCAGAGCAGTCGTAGTTCGGCTTATATGTTTTTGTTTGTTTGTATTTTTTACTGAACAATATTAATTTCGCCTTCAGCCGCAATCGACCGTTGGAGACTTACGCGTCAGCACAGAAGTGAATTAACATGCTCTTCTGAAAAATTTGGAAAGAAATGTGCTTGGACGCACAAAAAGTTTTGAATTCGTTTGTTTTTGAATGAACGATAGTAATTTCGCCTTCTGCCGCAACTCGACCTTTGGAGATTTATGCGTCAGCACATAAGTGAATTAGTACGCTCTTCTGAAAAGAGTTTGAAAGGAAGGGCCCGAAGGCAAAAAGAGTTTGTATTGGTTGGTATTTTTGCTTGTAGATAGTAGCTAGTTGATCTCAAGGGAGAGATTTTAGCCATTCTCTACTTATTCATGAAATGAGTCTTTGAGACTTGAACCACGCCGAAGCTTAGAATAAGAGAACAATAAGGTCGAGAAAAGACCCGCTTATCATCTCACATACTTAACGAAGACATGGTTCTTGTCAGTAAATTTTTATGTATTTTTGAAGTTTGTAAAAAGGAAGTTTTTTATTTTAAATGCATATGCAAAGGGGGAAAGAAAGTCACATGAAGACTAACCTACTTCTAAACTTAATGTTATCATGCATTGGTAGTTGTAAGATTCGGTTTCTCGAGGGAATTCTATCTAATGTTAGCAAGCAGTATAGAAATGCATTAAAGTGTAAAATGGGGAGTAAAGTAGGGTTGTTACGATACTGAACGGAGAAGGTCCGTTGCCTCTTCAAAGCCCCGCAAGTGGTAAGAAAACTCTACAGAAGTTACTCCGCATGAATGATCGAAAATTAACATCCAAGCATATCCCATTGCGAAAGTTACATCAATATCCGAACAAAATCTTAACTAATGATGAAAACGAAAATGGTTACTAAACATAAATGCTAATAGAAAAATCTAATTAAAATTTTAAAAAGAAATTCTAGAAAAATTCTATTATATACTACTTCTTTTTTATTATTATTATTATTATTTTTATAGAGAAAATTCTAACAAACAAACGAGAATTAATTCCTAGATCAAAAAACTAACAAGTTTTTATGGATTTTATGACATGTGCAAAAAACAATAAAAATGGGCCCAGGACAAGCAATCCGGCCCAAGATCCATCAACAATAATCCAAGCTTATTTTTTGTTTCTTTATTATTTTACTAAAAATAAATAACTAATAAAATAAAGAAGAAGAAAAAAAAATTGAAAGGGAATGAAAACGTGCGATTAGGTTTCGAGGAGCTGTCTTCTTCATTCGTCAACGGCGGCGCGTTACCCTTTCTCTTCGCTGTTGCGTGTCAATCCCTGCCGTGCCCTCCAATAATTCTCTCCGTTCTCGCTCAATCTGTCATCCGCCGTTTACTTCTTCACTATGACATTACCTCAACGTCACGCCTCAGATCTCTGATGACGCCTCCTCATCCACCTCATGTCGCTGTCTCCCTCCGTTCAAGCGTTTTAGAGCCACCGTGATGCTCCCGTATCCTTACCTTAATGGTCTCGTTCCATTAAAAAAAACTCCATCCTTGTTTCGCGTCAGATCTATACCGCTCGGTATTGTTGTTGCCGTCCCGATGAAGGCCTCGACGTACAGGTACGTCTTCTCGTTCACCTCCGATACTTTTTCTTCTTTTATCTTGTTTCCTTATTTTGTTTTTGCATTGACACAGTGATTATGCGTTGAAGCCGTGAAAATCTTCAATCCTGTGAAGTTACTGTTGATATTGCGGATTTTCTGCGAAGGAACAGATCAGAGTCGTTGTGATTTTGATGATGAATAATCAGATAACGCTTATGGTGATATAGGATGAAGGCCCTATGATTGGTGAATTGTAGGAGTTCGTTGATAATTGTAGAAAAAGGTTCAAGGATTAAAGATGATGATGAAGATTAGAGGATAAGAGAGAGTTTGTTGAAGATTGTGGCGATTCTCAGAAGAACGAAGAATCAAGAATGAAGATTATTGGATTTTTAAGAAATGAAAGGTGAAGAGAGAATATGAAGATGAAGATGAAGGGGAGGGAAGAAGGAAGAGGTCTATGGGGATTCTTCTGTAGAAAAAAAATGCCCAATGAATATGAATCGGTAAGTTTTTATATTTAGATCTATTCTTTAGAGTTGAAAAAATAATGAACCTGAATCCTGCTTAATCTGAAAACTGAAATTCTGTTATATAGATTGCTGAGAGTTGATTAAGAGTTAGTTAGAAAATTCAGTTGTGTAGGTTAGAATTAGTTATGACAGTTGTTAGTTTGTTAGGGAATCAGTTGTTAGTTTGTTAGGAAATCAGTTGTTGGTTTGTTAAGTTTGTGAAACTGAGAATGCAGAAATTATTGTGTTGATACATTCTTATAACATCGATGTTTCCCTTTTTTTTATCTGTGCAGAAAAATTGAATGAAAAGATTTGACTTTGAATCAGTAGTAGAGATTGAAGATGAAAAATGCTAAAGCGATGAAGATGGCGAGGTTGCAGAGGCTCGGGGTGTTAAGGTTCAAGAGTGGCAATTGAGTGGTTGTGTTTTTCTGTCGCAACAAACTCCGAAGTAACTGCAAATACTTTCCACTGACTTAGAAGCTTGAGCTGAGATGAAGCAGACAAATCAGAACAAACAATCTCAGGAGAAGCGAAGGAAAATGATTCTTCACATTCAAGTTCGATTTTTTAATCCAGAGTTTGGTACTATTTTTGTCACAGATGAACTCACAGAGGATATTCGCAACGAAATCATGGACATCGCTCATGTCTTTCCATTGTACAACCATAAAACTCAGATTTGTAAGAGAATTTTCATTTTGGCTAATAAGCCATTAAGTGAAAGATGACTCTGTAGCATAAATGGAACCCTTCAAGCATGATGTCAATAGCAGTAACCACTCAACAAGATACATAAAGCAACCAGGAGCTACATAGTCGACTTCCACTACCCAATTCACGTTGCAAGTATCCTTCAATGCTTCCTGAAGCTTAACCATGCAATGCATCTCTAAAACTGCCTTATTTCCCGGTACATTTTCATGTTCTGAACACAAACGTAAGCTCTCAATGAAATATTTCCATGGTTTGTTTGCTGATTTTTCAACATATTGTGCAGCAAGGTCTGAATGGTAAACAAAACTTAAATTGTTGAAAAGGGTTGATGATGTTGTTCAAGAAATCATATTCATCATGCGCAGAGGAACTTCCTGTGGTTTTCAGACAACCTGAATCACCACTCTTACTTAGACATTTAATTGCTTGTAGCAGTGAAACACTCATTAACTTCAATATGGATGCAAGAAGATAAATATCTTCAGCACTAGTGTTTTTTTTCTTTAAATACAATAAATCTCCAGCAGCATCTTGAGAAAAAGCTTGATGGATTATGTAATCTAAGGTTGAGGCAGCCTTACCCAGGCATGAATCAACAAATATGTATTGTCTCCCTTTCATATATTCTATGTACTCAGTCAAAAAGTCAGCTTTTGTTTTAGATGACATTTTGCAACCGTAAGAGTCCAATGAACTATTTGATTTTGATAAGACTTGATTTAATTTGGTGTGTGTTCCTTCCTGAATATAAGATTAAAAAATTGGAAGACCTCTCTCAAACATGGTTCTATTATAGGCACAACTCAATTCGATGCAAAAACTATCCATTTGCAAGCTAGACACATGCTTAGAGTACAAGCTGACAGATTTTTGAAATGCCGCTAAGTAGTAGCTTATATCTAGAGTCAAATTCCCCGAAGATAAGCCAGAATCAATGACTTCAGAAACCAATGAAATTACATGTGCCTGGAACATCTTTGTCGCAGAATACACAACAGGGTCAAGCAGCAACGCCATGGCACTGGCAATTCCAAGTTCATGAAATCTAAAAATATTTGTTCCAATGCAAACATAATCTACTGATGAAATTCTCAAATGCTTTCTCATTAGAAAATGACAGGATAACATGCGTAGATATCACCTCCAAGACAGCAGCAATATCTCCAGGAGAAAATTGGCACACAAAAGTCTTTTCACAGTCGGAAGATACTGAATCAGCAGTCATAAGATACCTTCTCAATGATTGATGTCTTAAAAGTTCATCTGCAAATACCTCAAGCACGGCACGGAGAAACGGACGGCAAGAATCAGAAAATTCCATGTGAACGTCAGAGACAAAGTTACGACAGAGCAGGACCGTGGTTCCATCGTCGAGTTGAGTGACATCGATGAAGATGAACGACTTGAGGATTCGAAGAATGCAGCAGCAGTTGTTGGTGAAGATCTTATCGTCGGAGTAGGGAAGTGTCAGGACAACAAGAGAGCGGCGAAGAATGACAAAAAGATGTTCAACGAGTGGCCACAACCGTGAAATTCGGAGATGGAAGGGATTTAGGTTCGGGCGCATGGTTATGCAGAGGGAGAGCGGAGAAAAATTCGTGGAACTTTAACAAAAGTTGGTCGAAGAGGGTTTCGCGGAGAGTGGTGGTGGTGGTCGAGGTGGAGAGTGAGTGGTATTTTTGTGAAAAAGTCATTGTAGAAAAGAAGAATGCAATAGAGTTTTTTTTTTTAGAAACTAAGATAATAAAATAATGTGTTGTTTATCAGAAGGTAATAGCCTTGCTGTTTGAGGGAGAGGAAGTCCAAAAAAATGGGAATGAATCAAGACCCTAATTCCACAACTCGTTGCCTGAATAAGAAATCATTCTTTATTGAATATGAGCGCCTTAACCACTGTGAAACCCTAGTATCGCACAACCACTGAATTTCGAACCTCAGAGCTATATTGAATGAAATGTGTGCCATGTTAGTGACCTAATGAAATAGATGCAGATGAATGCAAAAGCCTAAGCCAAAATAGAAGAAATTAGGAGGGCAAATTTTGGGGTGCAACAGGATGGAGTTCTTGTGCCCCAGTGTCTTGCTATCTACCTTGTTGGGCATCCTCCAAGCTCTGATAAATCTCTGGCGAAGTCCTTGTGCATCATTGTCGAAGTCAAAAACTATGTCAGGAATCAACATGTCATGAGGGCCATCCCTCCGAGCATATCCAAACTGTCTCAAAGCCAGACATGGGTTGTAAGTAATGCCCCCTCTAATTCCAAGTAAAGGAACATTAGGAAATTCTCTGCAACGATCAATGATAGTGACATTTTCTCTGGACCGAGAACACCAATGTATATCAGCATGTGTAAGAGTCATTAATCATTGTGACCATCTCAAACCCCGCTCGTTCTTCAAAACTGATTGTGGAAGGTGCGAAATAAACCACCTTGCCAGGAGAGGAGTGCAGCACATGAGAACACCTCTTTTTCTCATGGTTCGAGTGTAACATGAGTGGAGGATGTCCCCAAGCAACGTAGGTATAGGATTGATATCTATAAGCTGATCTGGATTCGGGAACAACACCAACCCATAGACAAGGAGTGCCACAACTTCTTCAAAGGCTTGTAGGTCAAGGGAATTCCAACATTCTTGGGCCTTCTTAAACAGGAATTTTGCCAAGAATCCTTTGATACCACTTCTAACTTCCCAATGCCCCTTGATGTCATATGGTTGTAGGCATAATGCTTTAGCAACCTCTTCAAGTTTTGGTTCCCTTTCCGTACCGTTGTAGGGTAGTTGACTAAGAATAGGAACCTTCAGAAGTTGAGAAAACTCTTCCAAAGTAGGCACCAATTGATAATCCGGGAAAGTAAAACAGTGATGCAAGAGGTCAAAGAACTGGAACAACACTTTCACCATATCCTCTTCAATGTTGGTATTGACCAAGCTGATGAGTCTACCATGACTTTCACTGAATGAGGAGTTCTCGGGGATCCTGGATGTAAACTCCTTAAGCTGAGGAGGGATCCTTACAAGGTTGACCTGAATTGTCTTTCTGCGGATAGTTTCCATGTCCTACAAAACAAGAACAAAGATGAAGATTCGAACCCTTGAAGTGGTTAGTAAATGCATATGATGTTGTATGATGCTATGATGTTATGATAAGGACACACCACAAATATTCACAAAAAGCAAACATGATAAGGCACACAAGTCACACCAGACAACCCTTAGAGTTTAGGCCAGCATGAAGTCTAGGTACTACCCTCTTGAAGTTGGTGGGCTCAAGAACCTGTCCTATCAAAAGTAACCGGGTTCTAAGGAGCTCAATATAATAGGGTTGTTTTCTATGTTCATTGTTTTGATTTAGCCACTGAACTGGAGATCAAAATATTCCAAGAAAACAACCCTCAATGAGTGTAGTATCGAGTATCTACCAACTTCAGACTGCACCAAAGTCGGTCATCTCACTACCCCTAAAGAGGCCAGGATGGTCAAGTAAGGTTCCTAAGGTCAGTTGATGCTTCACGACACCACGTGGCGGCCCCGTACTCTCCTTGACTTGACTCAAGGGTTACCGGTACTCACCAAAGTGCCACATCAACGTAGCAAATTGCTTCAACCGTGTCGGTATACCCCGCACAGTTCCCTCACAGTTTGTTGCTACTTTCTAAAAGGTATTCCCCAGATCCGGATTAGGATCTATGAAACTCCAAGACAGACCCACAATATTAAAGCAATCAAAGCAAGCAATTGAAAACAAGAGTAGTCTAATCCTAAGGTACACCTCACTTTTTTAAATCCCCAGCAGAGTCGCCAGTTCTGTGATCGGTGGAAATAGAACTGACTGTTTTTTAGCTGGTTCGCGAAATGTCGCGGTAAGCAAGAGTCGCCACCGTCTTTTATGTTCTCCAACATGGAAAGGACAAAAGCACAGCAAAATTCCTTCTTTGAGAATGTTTCTCGGTTCGGGAGGTAGATTTATAGAAAGGGAAGGTGTTAGCACCCTTTCTATCCGTGGTTATCCACGGGCTCTTAGGTACTTGCTCTTATGTTTTCAAAATTTGTTTGCTTTTCAAGTGTGAGTGGGTTTTGAAAAAAGTTTCGTTTGAAAAATTTCTAAGTAACTCTTGTATCTGTCCTCAAGAGTGTATGAAAAATTTGTTTGAAAACTTCTTGAAAGTGTAGGTGCGAAAAGTTGTTTTTGTTTGTTTGAAAAGAGAGAAAGTACCCAGGAGAATCAACCTACTCTAAGGAATTAGGCTGTGTAAGAGTCCTTTAGATAGTGCTATCCCACTATTGAGAAGTAGGTAGCACCGTCGTTGGAGTTGTTCGGGTCAATTCGATTAAGGGACAATGTGGTCACCAAAGCAATGGTAGGACGCCTTAGTGGTAACCCTAATGTCCTAGATCCTTTTTATCCGAGGCAACCGTTTTGAGGCAACTGGATCTTAGACAGGAGGGCGACCTCTAAAACACCCTATACTTGACGACCACGTTCGAGGCAACCAGTGAGGCGTACCCTAAGAGTGGCATGTGCATGTGTTTTGCTTTTCAGTTAAGTTTATCTTATACATGTTATTTGTGAGCTACAGATTGATTTTATTATCATACAGTCTTGCAGGCATATTAACAGTTAAGAGTGCGGAAAATAAAATGCGGAAAAGGTAAATCTAGCTATTACAAGGCACGGGTCTATACATCGCCAAAAACAAAAAGCCGTTTTGAAAATAAGAATGCGAGAAATAGTAAATAAAGAGATAAACCTAATTAACTATTATATTTCCGGAAGCAGTTACATAAATATAATCAAAATAAATAAATACGCGCGAATAGAAATTTAATCGGGAACGTCCTTAGGGTGTTGACCCTTTTGAGAAAGAATTGAATTTTGTCCCTTTTCTTTGCAATTAAGTAAAAAATTAAGCCTAATTACTAATTAATTAATTTATTGAAAAAATGATTATCTAGCTAATAATTAAAAAAAGAATAAAAAATAAAATAAAGCAAATGAAAAATAAAATGACAAAAATAAAATGCAAACCCAGGGGGGTTTGGGCCAGGTTTGAGGGTTTGTTTAGAGATTCCAGGCCCATTGGTTGCCAAGCCAGCGTTGACTTCTGGATTCTCTGTAGTACGTGTTGACTGGATACATGGTGACCAACTTCTCTAAGCCATTGGATCTGTGATAAGGACCACATGGCATGCATCTGGATGAGGCACAGGGTGTACATCATTCAGTATCCTGCATATGAACGCTTTGGAAAAAAGGAGAAATAATTGTTTGGGGGACCTGGGAATCGAACCCAGGTCCCAATGATACACGAACACCTCATCAGCCACTGAACCATTTGCTTACTTTTGTTAACAGAACAAGAAATAAATATAATATGAAATAAACAAGTCATGTGCTGAAACAGAAAAAGTAGCGCGCATATTTTAAATCAACCAATGGTATATTACCACGTCACCGTCTTCTTCCCTGAAACTGCAATAAACAAGGTTAGAAAGCGGGGGTTTTAAACCCCCACAACCTGCAACTGTCAAAAATAGCGAATAGCTCCATGGGTTATATAAATAGGGCGCGATAGTCTTCTTCAATTCGTATGACTCTCACGAATTCAGTCATGTGCATCATGAAGCTCAATTTTTCCTGGTTACTAAATCCCTAAATTTCAAGCTTGGAAAACCTAAAATTCAACAATGGCGTTTCCTGTTTTAGGACACCATAATGCAATTGTCTTATACCAAAAGCTTCAGAAGGGTGTTAGCAATGTAAATCAATGATCATAACATGTTAAGGATGTACAAATATTGAATTACGATTAAGGAAAGAATAGTCAAACCGTGTGACTGGTTCTTGGGATTCCTTGAGTGTTAGCGTGTGGTTTTGATCTCTGCACGTTCCTGGGAATGCTGGCAATATGTTTGAATCCTCAAATTGGCTGGAAAGGGCCTTGGAGTGAGAAATCAGATTTGACTTTTTGCTTGATTTTTTTGAATGTGGTTTGGCCGTTTCAGGGATGCTTGGATCGTGTCCTAGGTCTGGAATGCTTGCATATGTATATGTGAATGAAATTAGGTCAGCAGCCAGGCTTGGGATCCATTGCATTGATGTCTTGAGATTTTTGTTAACCACCATTGAAAGCTTTCCATTTTTGGTTCAAAACCAAGATTTTATGCACCAAATAGCCTAGCACGAATTTGTGAGTTGGCATATGGCACATGAAAGTTGTCCAAATCAAAAAGATGCCCTTCCATTAATTTTTAGATTTTATTTGAATTATTATGGATTTAAAATGAATTAAATCAATAAAAATTAAATAAAAATGGAAAAATAAATGTTTGGTCTTGAAATTAATCATGGGACACGTTTATGGCATGACAAGGCTGAATCAAGTGGAAGAAAGTGGGCCCTTTTGTCAAAAATTGAAGTTTTAAGGATAGTTGACTTTTGCCATTTCACAAAAATTTCCCAACTTCTCCAATGCATATCTTGCTCAATTTTGATCATATGAACATGTTCTTGGACATTTTGGAAAGGTCTTGAAGTTCTCTAACCAATGACTTTAGTCCCATGTCATTTGGATTTACCAATCTCAAGTTATGGTCTTTGACTTAAAATGCCTTTTTTGTTGACTTTTGAAAATGACCTATAATGTTGAAATTGATAACTTTTTGTGAAAGAATTTCTTGTACTTGGAATGTGAAGATGAGTTGTAGGAAATTTCGTCCCCTTCAAAATGAGCATTGGATGGGATTTTTCTGATGAACCATGAAAAAGTTATGCCCTGGTCAAGTTACAGTTGACTTTTCAGCTGTCCAAAAATGGAAACTTTTGCATCTTGATGATTTTTGAGCCATTCTTGTGGAATCATGATCAAGACTTGATCAAATGATGATTGTGGCTTCAAAATAAGATGTTGACCAAAATTTTTGACTTTTGACTGTAAAATGACCATTTTACCCCTGTAGTTGATTGTGAACCAAATAGGGCTTTTGATTGTGCAACTTGATGCTGTGAGCCTTGAAACTTGGTGTTGTACCCCAAAATTTGCCCTCCCATTTTCTCAACTTTTTTCCCATCACAAGGCTCTTGGAGCTCAAGATCCAGTTAGGGTTTCCTCTGCTCAAGACTTCTCCTAGCACTGTTGACCCAGATTAGGGTTTGTGTTTGCACAAAGATGTTTTGACCTAAAATGCCTAAGATGACTTTCATGCTTCATGTTGGACTCCCAAGTTTATCCATACCAAGTTTCAAGCCTTTATTCCAATCTTTGCCCAATTAATTGGACAGTTGACCTAGAAATCAGCTGTATTGGGGAAAAAGTCAACTGTGGTCAATTGACAGTCAAACCTCATGAAAATTGACCCACATCAACATTATGAACTCATATGAACCATTTTGTCAAGTTTGGATCACAATTCCACAAGAAATTTGATCAAATCACCAAAAGGGCAAAATGGTCATTTTTAGGGTTTTGACTGCACAAAGGCAATTTTTGACTATTTGATCTAGCCAATGGCAAACCAAGCTCACATATGGACTCAAGGACCCAATGGAATTGTCTTGACATGCTCAACAAGTTCAAAAGATCCCAAATGCACAAGGTTGACAGATGAATTTTCCTGTCAATTGATCAATTTTTGACTGTATACTGAAAAGTCAAACTTTTACTTTTTGGTCAAAATCAAGTGTCAAGATTCATTTTTCATCAAAACATGCCAAATCATGAAACTTGTTCATCAAGAAATCCAAAATCACAAATTAGGGTTTGAAATGAAGATTTTTCATAACTTAGAATTTTTCTAAGTTATGAAAAAATCCTAATTTTTTCCTAAATTTGTCCCACTTTCTCATCAAGATGCATTTGGATTCAAGGAAAAGTCAAAACATAAAAGTTGTAGTCCATTGCAAAATATACAACTTTGATTCACAAAGTTTTCTCAAAAGAAGCTTGTAGCTCAAGTTATAATTTTTGGAACAAGGGTACCAAACCATTCTTAACTTAGAGAAATTTTGACCTACTTTAGGCAGGATTTTTGCCTAACTTCATGGCAACTTTTCACATGCTTCCACTTGGAATTTCAATTTGCATTACAAAGATGGATTGTAGTACACATTCCAAGCTTTCCAAAATGTCCAAGAACTCATCAAACAACCTCATGGTTAGGAAGAATCGAATTTGGCAAGTTGGGAAAAACTCACTTTGTCTATGGCCAATTTACATGTTCATACACTTGTGCCATTTTGAACTCAGCTTGCATTCCTTGAATACAGGTCCTATATCCCATTTGCACTCAATAATTTAATGCTAACCCATTGTGCCAAGACCTTATTTTATGTGTTCAAGCATTGTATGCAAAATTAAGCCATAAGTAGAAAAAGAAAATTATCCATTTTAGAAAAGTTGAACTTTATGTCAAATGCAAATCCAAGAAGCATAGGCACAATCTTTTGAGCTGATATTTTGTACACAAATCACTCTAACCAAGACTAATGTATGCAGCATAGATTGGGGGCCTGTACAAGCTAGAAACACCAAGTTGATTTTCTTGCTAAAAGTTGAAGTAACCTTGCATAACAACTCCCAACTCTCATTTCTGCCAAGACCAACTTAAGCAAACTTGTTAAACACATTCTAAACAACCACCCTGACCTGAAACACGAGCCAACCATCTCCATTTCTTTATCAAACACAGAATCACCATTAAACTGCACAAAAACAGGGCATTCTGCACTTGGACTTGGCTAGCTCATTTCCATCGTGCATCTTGGCCAAAACCACTTCAAACACTTTCCCTACCATCCATATAAACTGTCCAAAGCATTAGAAGCAGACTGTAACACTCCTAACCAACATCACCATTTTCATTTTTCTGTTTTGCAGTTGAAGTGCCATAACACGATTCACTTGGTTTCAAAGCAAACTAAAGCTTGGAATAGCATCCCTGGACATCAAGCAAGCTATACAAATCATTATCTTGCCCTGAAAGCTCCTCCATTGCCAGACACGATTCCAACTGAACAGGTAAGTTCATGAACTTCTATCTCTCAATGTAGGGAGAACTAGCTCTAAGTTTGTGAATGAAAAATGTCATGCTCATGTCCCTGAAGCTATACATATCTTTACTTTCCATTTATTTTGCCTGTGTTATGAGAATTTGAGGTCTGAACATTGACAAAAAGTTAGGTTAAGAATTAGGATTGGAGAAATTCTCTCTCATTTATGAGAGTTAGGATGAGTTCTTTATATGTCCAGAATCGTGGCTTGATGCTTAACATTTTTCATGTTGTAAGTTTGTGCTAAAAGTCTAGGAATCAGGAGTTGTGTTTGAAGCATCAAAGGCGCGCGTTTTTCAAATGTGTTGTCTGAAGGTTGAAGACAAAGTCTTCTTGGGCTGGGCCTGAGTTGACTTCTTATTTGCATCCTATTTCTACTTTTGAACCCCCTTGGCCCATTGTGCTTATTTGAAACCTTTTTTGACTTTTTTTTGTTATTTCTGACTTATTCATTTTTTCTCATAATATTAAAAATATAAAAAATATTTTCCAAGCCATTTTTGTATTTATTAGGCATTTATTTGTTTAAATTGATATTTGTATGTAAATAATACATAATACTTTTTTTTGTTTAGAATATTAGGAATAATACCAAATACATTTATTTTCTAATTTGTATGTTATTTTATCTTCTGAAAATATTTTATATAAAATATCCTTTTTTTTTTGTAAATATTAAATATTATTATTTTTGTATATATTTAATATATTTAGTAAATAATACAAATACATATATATTTATTAGTATATTTAGGTTAAAAAAATACAAAATATATACATTTTTATTTTTATTAACATTTAACATTAAAAATACCTTTTGACAAATATACTTCTCTTTTATTTATTTTTTGTATATAATTAATAAATATTGCATATATTATACAATAAATGCTTTTATTTGTAAAAATTAGGGTTTTTACCCTAAATGCATAAAAATACCCAAAATTAATTGATTTTATTTTTGCTTATTTGATACATGATAAATACTTTTTACATACATATGAAAAACTCTTTTTTTTGCATTTTGCATATTTATCTTATTTTTATTTGAATATTGTGTAAATAAATACCTTGCAAAATTCCAAGTTTGATGTAATAGTCTAGGGTTTTAATTCTTGTCAAAATACCCCCATTTGAACATTTGTACCCCCCCTTCTCATATATTGTGTTGTAATAACTTAGGAACTTTATTTTTCGCACTTTAAAGCTTTCTAATTATGCCATGTTAGAATTAGGGTTTGTATGCAAATCAATTAACCAAAAAGAGTTTGACCTAAATTCAAGATAAACAAGCATGAAAATGGACAACACCAATCACACTTGCACCCCTAGGGTATTCCACTTGTTGCCTTCAATAATGGGCCATATTGCATGTTAGGTCTCTTTGGGCAAAGCAAAACAATTCAAATGATCATAGTCCCTTGATGACGCTTTCGAAAGTTGCCTAAAAATGATCAAGTCCCTTAAAGAAAAAATTGCCCAAAGATACTTGGCACCATTGCAATCATGGTCTAAACGATGACCCGCGCCCGTCCCGTTCACATCCTAACACAAGATTGTCCACCAAATGCAATGGTGGAACAAAATTGTTAAAAGGGTTAAAACATAACAAAGATCTTTGAGAAACGTAGGGTAGATAGCTTTTGGTTACTTGCCCCTTGCAAAACGAAAACACTTGCCTATTTTTCAAAACACACATCACTACACTTTCAAAACAACTTTCAAAAACATTGAAAACCTTTTCAAAAGACATACACCTTTGTATACATCCAAACATGGATCATTACAAAGGTTGCCACCACATTGGCCTCTTTTCAAAACATTTTCAAACCCACACACACAAAGCACCATTTCAAACAATTGAAAATTAAGGCAAGTTGATCTAAGCAAGTAACTAAGAGCCCATGGATAACCATGGATAGAAAGGGTGCTAATACCTTCCCTTTCTATAATCTACTCCCCGAACCCAAGAAAACATCTCAAAGGTTTTTGCTGTGCTTTTTAGCCTTTCCTTAGGATAAAATAAAAAGTCGGTGGCGACTCTTGCTCAACCGAAACATTTACGAAAACAAACGCAAAACCTCAAGTCAGTTCTCCCACCATATCACAGAACTGGCGACTCTGCTGTGGAGATTTTTTTTAAGTGGAGTAACCTTAGGGCTTAGATCACCCTCTTGCATGACTGATTGTTTGATTTGATTGCTTTATATCTTGGCTCTCTTGTTTGGGTTTACAATCCTACACCCGGATTTTGGGAAACATTCATAGATAGCAATACGTTGTGGAAACTGTGCGGGGTATACCGACACGGTCGAAGCAATAGCTATATTAGTGCGACATATTTGTGAGTACCGGTAACCCTTGAGTTCAATCAAGGAGAGTACGGGGCCGCTGAGTGATGTCACTAAGCACTAATGACCTAGAACCTTACTTGACCATCTTGGCCTTTCATTAGGGGTAGTGAGATGACCGGCTTTGGTGCAGTCCGAAGTTGGTAGATACTCGATACTACACTCATTGAGGGTTGTTTTCTTGGAATATTTTGGTCGCTAGTTAAGTGGCTAAACCAAAACAATGAACAATGAAAATAATCCAATGATATTGAGCTCCTTAGAACCCGGTTACTATTTATAGGACAGGTTTTTAAGCCAACTACACTCAAGAGGGTACTTACCTATGAAACCCCATGCAAGCCTGAAACTAGGGTTTTGTGTGAATTGCTTGTACATATGTTTGTGCATACATCATGAACATCATAAAGCATCATATGCATTTACTAACCACTTCAAGGGTTTAGATCTTCATCTTTGTTCTTGTTTTGTAGGTCATGGAAATTCCTCGCAGAAAAACCATCCAAGTCAACCTTGTGAGAATCCCTCCTCAACTCAAGGAGCTCACATCAAGAATTCCGGAAAGCTCTCCCTTCAGTGAAAGACATGGTAGACTGCTCAGCTTAGTCAACACCAACATTGAAGAGGACATGATGAAAGTGCTATTCTAGTTCTTTGACCCTCTTCACCACTGTTTCACTTTCCCCGACTACCAGTTGGTGCCCACTTTGGAGGAGTTTTCTCAACTCCTGAGAATTCCTATCCTTAATCAACTACCTTTCAACGGTACGGAAAAGGAACCAAAGCCGGAAGATGTTGCTCGAGCATTACATCTACAGCCTTCTGACATCAAGGGGCATTGGGAAACTAGAAGCGGCGTCAAAGGTTTCCTAGCAAAATTCTTATTTGAAAAGGCACAAGAGTGTTAGAATTCATTGGACCTACAAGCCTTTGAAGAAATTGTGGCACTCCTTATCTATGGGTTGGTCCTGTTCCCAAATCCTGATCAGCTTGTAGAGGTCAACGCCGTCAAAATCTTCTTATCCAGAAATCCAATACCAACATTGCTTGGGGACATCCTTCACTCATTTTACACACGAACAATGAGAAAGAGGGGTGTTCTCATGTGATGTACTCCTCTCCTTGCAAGGTGGTTTATTTCGCACCTTCCACAATCTGTCTTGAAGAATGACCAAGGCTCAAGGTGGTCCCAACGGTTGATGACTCTTACTCACTCTGATGTACATTGGTGTTCTCGGTCCAGAGAAAATGTCATCATCGTCGATCGTTGTGGAGAGTTCCCTAATGTTCCATTACTTGGCATTAGAGGGGGAATTACCTACAACCCTTGCCTAGCTTTGAGGCAATTTGGATATGCACGAAGAGATGGCCCTCATGACATGTTGATTTCTGGCCTAGTTTTTGACTTCGACAACGATGCGCAAGGACTTCTCCAAAGATTCATCAGAGCTTGGAGGATGCCCAACAAGGTTGATAGCAAGACACTGGGACACAAGAATTCCATCCCTCTTGAGCCTTATCTCAAGTGGGTACGAACCAGAGCCCAGAGTCTAATGATGCCTTATCCTCATGTTCTCCCTGTGATTAAAGAGCCCGTTAAGGAAGGAGAGGTTCCCTACACCATCCTACATCCTGACATGCCTACATCTTGGGAGGAGATGCAGAAGAGTTGGATCCAACTCAAGGAGGAACATAACACTTTTGAAGCCAGCTTTTACGCCAGCGAGAAGAAGGTTCTAGAGCTCACCCTCCGACTCCATGAGCAAGAAACCCTCAACACCTACATCGCACCAAAGAGGATGCGCAACGTCTTTTTACCTTGAGAAGTTATTTTTGTAATATTTGGCCCATGGGGCATTTATGTACTAACAAATTTCTTCTTATTAATATGATGTGCGTTCTTTTTTGTCTGCAACAATTGTGAATTTCTAAAATCCTTGAATGCATTGCATAAATAGCATCTCATGCATCATATGCATAACAGGTACCCTTTTTCTACAGGTTGCTTAATCTTCTTCGCTGTTTATTTTGAACAGTCATCATGAATCCTGAATCATCCAGTGAACAAGCAATCAAGGCCCTCCAGGCCCAGAACGCCCAGTTTCAAGAGATGGTCATGAGCCTGGCCCAAGGTCAACAAGAGTTGAAGGCTTTGCTCTTAAAGAAGAAGAAGAAAAAGAGGACGGCGTTATTCAACACTGGACACAGGTTTGGGAATACACTCCATAATGAGGCTGATCAAGCTACTTCCTCTGCAGAGAAAGACAGTCCCCAAGGGGGAGGGGCTCCTAGTCCTGTAGTCTCTGACAACGAGACGGATTACAATGACGAACAATACCCTCCTGCTGCTGATAGATACAAGCAATTAGAGGATCACTTGAGTGCCATGGAGATTCAAAATGTGTCGGGGCTGGATTTTGGAGATTTAGGTCTATCTTCTGGGGTGGTAATCCCACACAAGTTCAAGGCGCCTGCCTTTGCAAAATACGATGGGGCTTCCTGTCCAAAGCTACATCTCAGATCGTACGTAAGGAAGATCCAACCTTACACGGAAGACAAAAACCTTTGGATCCATTTCTTCCAAGATAGCCTTTCGGGGTCACAGCTTGAGTGGTTCTATCAGCTAGATGGAACCAGTATCCGACATTGGGAGGATTTGGCTACCGCATTTTATAGACAATATCAATACAATTCTGACCTCGCTCCTACGCGTACCCAACTTCAGGGTATGTCATTAGGAACGGGCGAAGGATTCAAAGAATATGCGCAAAAATGGAGAGATTTGGCTGGCAGGGTGCAGCCTCCTTTGACTGACCGTGAACTGGTTGACATGTTTCTAGGGACCTTGTCTGGTCCATTCTTCAATCATCTGGTTGGTAATTCCTCCGATGGGTTTACGGATTTGATCCTGACGGGTGAAAGGATAGAAGCTGGCATCAGGCCAGGAAAGATACAGAAAGGTGCCTCCGCAAGTACTGAGAAGAAGCCTTTCAAGAAGTAAGCTAGTGTCGTCTATGGTCCTAGAAGACAAGTCAAGCCAGAACGCCTCCAAGCCGTCAATGCCTTGGTAATTTTAAAACCTGTTGCTGCTCCTCAGCAGTACAATCAACAAAGGGGTGAGAGGCCCAAAAGGCAATACACTCGGCTGAGTATGACCCTGTCACAAATCTTACCGCAACTGCTATCAACCAACTTGGTGACCACCAGAGAAGCTCCGAAGGTCGTGAATACTGCATCTCCTAAGTATAATCCGAATGCTCGCTGTGCTTATCATTCCGATAGCCCGGGGCATACTACTGATGATTGTTGGGCCCTGAGAAATAAGGTTCAAGACCTTATTGATGCGAAAGAAATACAGTTTGAGGCGCCTGAGAGGCCGAATGTTGTAACTGCTCCTATGCCCTAGCATAGAGTAAATGCCGTTGAGGAAGATTTGTATGTTGTTTCGGTGAATGATGTTGCTACCCCTCTATTGACTGTTAAGAGGAACCTACTGCTAGCTGGTTTATTTCCGGGTTGTAGAAAGGGTTGCCTCCTGTGTGCTGTTACCCCTACCGGTTGTCCATTGCTGAAGTCAGGCATCCAAAGCCTGATGGATATCAAAGAGATTCTGTTCAAGAAAACTGATGTTCCATTTGTTTCCGCTGAAGAAGTATCTGTCGTCACAATTTTCAACAATCCTACCAAGGCTCCCCCAAGGAAGCCAGTCAAAATTATGTCTGTTGCACCCATAACCATTACTGTTCCGGGGCCCCTCCCCTATGAATCTGACAAGGCTGTCCCATGGCACTATGGGGCAGATGTGTATGTGCTTGGAGTGAAACAGGAGTTCAACACCGGTACCAGTATCAGTAACATCACTGGTCCCGCCAAGATTACTCGCAGTGGCAGGCTCTTCTCGCCTGACATTGCACCACCAGTTATCCGAAAACCTCTTATCATCACACCCGCAAGTGTGCATGTTCCTCTTCCAAATCAAGTTCCTGTGTCTACTACTTCCACCGAGTCCTCTGATACTCGGGGCAAAGGAGTTGCTACCGATTTACCTGCCCGGACGGAGGCACCAAAAAAGACCGTTGTTGAAGCCTCCCAGCAAGAGATGGAGGAAATCCTTAAAATCATTAAAAAGAGTGACTTCAATGTCGTTGAACAGCTGGGGCATACCCCCTCCAAAATCTCTATGCTATCATTGCTACTGTGCTCAGAGGCCCACGCCAAGGCCCTGATTTCATTTCTGAAAACGGCCCACGTGCCGCAAGAGACATCTGTAGATCAATTCACTGACTGTGTGGCTAATTTGACCGCTGACAATGGTTTGGGTTTCTCGGATGCTGGCCTTACCGCCAAGGGAAAGAACCACAATGATGCCCTGCATGTCTCTATAGAATGCAGGGGCACTACTCTCGCACACGTGTTGGTGGACACCGGTTCTTCCCTGAATGTTTTGCCCAAGAAGGCCTTAGATCGGTTGGATTGTGAGGGCCTGGAATTGAAACCTAGTAACATCATTGTTAGAGCCTTCGACGATTCTAAGAGGATGGTGCATGGTGAGGTAGACATTCCCATTCGTGTGGGTTCCCAAGTCTTTGAATCAACGTTCTATGTGATGGATATTAGTCCATCATATTCTTGTTTGTTGGGTCGACCCTGGATTCACAAGGCTGGGGCGGTAACATCCACTCTACACCAGAAGCTCAAATACCCTGTCAGAGGGAAGATTGTTACTATGCAGGGAGAGGAGGAATACATGGTTAGTCACCTGAATTCATTCCGGTATATCGAGATGGATGGGGAGTTTATTGAAACTCCCTTTCAACATTTTGAAGAGGTACCTCCAACATTGGCGTCAGCTGAGACCGTGGTTGAAGAAGACTTTCCTTTGAAGATGGCTTCCTTGAAGGATGCCCGGGCTGTGATCGAGAAAGGCAAGTGCGCAATCTGGGGTCAACTTCCTGACTTCACTCAAAAGACCGACAAGTTTGGGTTGGGCTTCACTGCAGAGGCTCAGAGGGTTGTTCGCAAAGAAAGGATCAGAAAGCCTCCGGTATTCATCACCAACCCAAGGGTGAATGCTATCGAGGAGGACGTAGAGGAAGCAGAATTTGACAGTTGGATCTATCCAACAACCAACAACGGACCCAGCAACTGGACGGAAAAAGATTTTACACCTATTACATTTGTCACGCAGTAATGAACTCTTTTGTTTTCAATTTGTAACAAACAATATGTTGAAACTTTTATTGGCTTGGTGTCCTACCCGGGGCACCGTGGCTCCATTTGTGAGGGCTTTTTGTATGACATTTTCATATATCATTAATCAAAACATTGGACGTTGTTGCATTTCAAATCTTGTGCTCTTTTTCTTTCTTTGTTATATATTGCAAAACAGTTATATTTACACACACTCACTTATACAGGTTCCAATCCACTCTGGATCTCACTGGTAACGGCTCTGCTACTGCCAGTTATGACTTCGAAAATCCGATCAACTTGGCCGAAGACGAAGGTGAAGATGATTGTGAAGTGCCTGGTGAACTCGCAAGACTGCTACTCCAGGAAGAGAGGGCCATTCAGCCGCATGAAGAGTCAGTGGAAACGATAAACCTGGGTACTGAGACAGATAGAAAAGAAGTCAAGATTGGTGCCAATCTAGAGCTCAGTGTGAAGCAACGATTGATTCAGATGCTGCATGATTACGTGGAAATCTTTGCTTGGTCTTACGAAGACATGCCTGGTTTGGATGCCGACATTGTAGTTCATCACCTGCCTACCAAGGAAGACTGCCCTCCGGTAAAACAGAAGGTCTGTCGCATGCACCCAGAAATGTCCGAGAAAATCAAAGCTGAGGTTATGAAACAATTTGATGCCGGGTTTCTAGCAGTGACTTCTTATCCTCAGTGGGTGGCCAACGTGGTTCCAGTGCCAAAGAAAGATGGTAAAGTCAGAATGTGTGTTGACTACAGGGATTTGAACAGGGCCAGCCCTAAGGACGATTTCCCTCTGCCTCACATCGACGTTCTTGTTGACAATACCGCTCAACACAAGGTGTTCTCCTTCATGGATGGTTTTTCAGGGTATAATCAGATCAAAATGGCTCCTGAAGATATGGAAAAGTCTACCTTTGTTACTCAGTGGGGCACCTTCTGCTACAAAGTCATGCCATTCGGGTTGAAAAATGCTGGGGCAACCTACCAGCGTGCCATGGTTGCTTTATTTCATGATATGATCCACCATGAGATTGAAGTGTACGTCGACGACATGATTGCAATATCTCAAACTGAGGAGGAACACCTTGACCATCTGCGGAAGCTGTTTGACCGTCTAAAGTTGTACAAGCTGAGGTTGAACCCAAACAAATGCACCTTTGGGGTGAGGTCTGGAAAATTGCTAGGTTTCATTGTAAGCGACAAAGGTATTCAAGTGGACCCTGTCAAGGTGAAAGCCATACAAGAGATGCCGACTCCCAAGACAGAGAAAGAAGTCAGAGGCTTTCTGGGACGACTGAATTACATTGCCCGATTCATCTCACATCTAACTGCTACCTGTGAGCCAATCTTCAAATTGATGAAGAAAGATCAAGTAGTACGTTGGAACGATGAATGTCAGGCTGCTTTCTAAAAGATAAAGGAGTATCTCCAAGAACCACCCATTCTTATGCCACCAGTGGAAGGGAGACCTCTAATACTATACTTGACAGTACTTGACAATTCAATGGGGTGTGTGCTGGGGCAGCATGACGAGTCTGGCCGAAAAGAGCACGCTATTTATTACCTGAGCAAAAAGTTTACCGACTGTGAGACTCGGTACTCACTGCTCGAGAAAACTTGCTGCGCTCTGGTATGGGCTGCTCACCGGCTGAGACAGTATATGCTGACTCACACTACTCTGTTGATTTCAAAAATGGATCCGATCAAGTACATATTCGAAAAGCCCGCTCTGTCTGGAAGAATAGCAAGATGGCAAATGATCTTGACAGAATATGATATCCAGTACACAACTCAAAAAGCAATCAAGGGAAGTGTATTGGCAGACCATTTGGCACACCAACCTGTAGACGATTACCAATCATTGAACTTTGAATTTCCAGACGAAGATATCATGGTAGTAACTGATTGTGAAGTACCTGGACCGGATGAAGGACCTGAGGAAGGATCCCGATGGTCTATGCATTTTGACGGAGCCTCGAACGCTTTGGGTAACAGCATCGGCGCTGTGATCATATCATCTAAAGGTACTCATACTCCACTCACCGCCCGGCTGTGTTTCAACTGCACCAACAACATGGCAGAATATGAGGCATGTATCATGGGTCTTCAAGCCGCAATCGACTTAAGGATCAAGTTTCTGAGTGTTTTTGGAGATTCCGCTCTCGTGATCAATCAGATCAAAGGCGAGTGGGATACGAAACACCCAAATCTTATTCCTTACAAGGAGTGTGTGTTGACTTTGCTTCCCCACTTTGACGAGATAACTTTTGAACACTTCCCAAGAGAGGAGAATCAGTTAGCAGATGCACTAGCTACGATGTCTTCAATGTTCAAAGTCAAATGGGACAACGAGGCTCCCCGGATCATTATCTGGAAGTTGGACGAACCTGCATACTGCTGCGATCTTGAGGCCGAAGAGGTAACCGAAAAACCCTGGTATCATGAGGTAAAGAGATATTTGGAAGCTCAAGAATACCCCGAAGGCGCATCGGTCAATGACAAGAAGTTCCTAAGAAGGTTTATGGTAAAATTCTTCCTCAGCAATGACATTCTCTACAAACGAAACCATGATTCAACTTTACTGCGTTGTGTGGATAAGGCTGAAGCAGAGAAGATCATGGTAGAACTACATAAAGGTACATTCGTAACACATTCCAGTGGACACACCATGGCAAAGAAAATCCTCCGGGCAGGATATTTCTGGTCCACAATGGAAGCCGACTGTTACCAACATTCTCGAACTTGTCATAAATGCCAGATCTATGCTGATAAGGTGCACATCCCTCCGGTTCCTCTGAACATCCTGACGGCACCTTGGCCTTTTGCAATGTGGGGCATTGATATGATCGGCAAGATCCGACCGACGGCATCCAACGGGCATCACTTCATCTTGGTAGCGATTGATTACTTCACAAAGTGGGTGGAAGCAGCTTCCTACGCCACCGTAACCAAGAGCGTCGTGGCCCGTTTCATTCGGCATAATTTGATCTGTCGGTACGGCGTCCCGGAAAGGATCATTACGGACAATGGTACCAATCTTAACAACAAGATGATCACTGAGCTCTGCGAGCAATTCAAGATACAGCACCACAACTCTTCTCCTTACCGGCCGAAGATGAATGGGGTCGTAGAAGCAGCTAATAAGAATATCAAAAAGATTGTGCAGAAGATGACAGTGACCTATAAAGATTGGCACGAAATGTTACCATTTGCTCTTCATGGATACCGTACCTCAGCACGGACGTCAACCGGGGCAACACCCTTTTCCTTGGTCTATGGCATGGAGGCAGTCTTGCCGATTGAAGTCCAGATACCCTCTCTCCGGATAATGAAGGATGCAAACTTGAGTGAAGATGAATGGATCCAGACTCGACTTGATCAATTAAACCTAATTGACGAAAAGAGACTCACCGCTATCTGTCATGGTCAGACGTACCAAAAACGGATGATCAGGGCATTTAACAAGAAAGTCAGACCACAAGAGTATCAAGTTGGGGACCTGGTAATCAAACGCATTATCCTTCCTCAAAGTGATCCCAGGGGCAAATGGACCCCTACGTACGAAGGGCCATTTGTGGTTAAACATGTGTTCTCAGGAGGAGCCATGATTCTAACCACCATGGATGGTGATGACCTTCCTCACCCCGCCAATGCAGACATAGTAAAAAGATACTATGCATGAATAAAAGACCCGCTAGGTTGACATACCTAGGCAAAAATAAGGGCTTCCCGGCAAACCAAAAGGGTTCGGGCAAAAATAAGGGATGAAATGAAAAAAATCTGTACACCCGGCAAGTCGAAAACCTGAAAAGGCGGCTTGGGAAAAAATGGGTATCCCGGTGGACTGAAAACCCGAAAGGGCGGTCCAGGCAAAAGTTAGGGATAAAGCGTAACACTATGTCTCGTTGGATCACCTTGCATCCAGAATTCGGCATCAACTATCGGGCTCAGACTTCGGCATCAATCAATAAGCTTCATCTTCAACTAAGCAGCAAAGTGATGAGACGCTTAAAGACATAAAGGCAATAGCAGAGTTGGAACCTAGTGGGAATATTGTTCACATAGCTGTTTTGTTTCTTTTTCAAAATTGTATAAACTCTATGTTATTTGGCGGCATTCTCTTACTAGGACGTCAGCCTCTTGTACAAAAAACGCCTATTTACAGGCAAATTTCAAAATCAATACAAGTTCACTTTTCCAAACAAATTGCCAGTTGTTTTTTCCTTTTTTCTATTTTGTCTTGCGAAGAACGTCCAATGTTCATTTTTGATATATGCATTTGACATTAAAATTTCTAAATCATAAATACTTGCATACGAAACAAAAGACTGATTACAGGTGACATCAGAAACAGGGGCAATGTAAAATTGTCCGGGCAGTCTAGTTGCTTTGTCCGCCAAGGTACCAAGGTAGGTTCAACTGAAGAATAGGACCAAGTTACCTCAACACCACAGAGTAGGACAAAATTCAGCAATACTCCCCCCAGGAAGAGTTAGTCTATCATCAGCCCTACAATAGGCACCCTATTCCCCAAGCAAGTCAGCAATACTTTCCTCCAGCAGAGTTAGTCTACGGCCAGCCTAAAGGAAGTTGGGTATCCCCAGAAGATATCAACATTCCCCAGCGGAGTATAGGCATTCCTCAGCAAGCATCCCCGGCAGTCTTGATCTAAGATTGTTCCCCGGCGGAATACAGACACCCCAGTGGAACCATTTTCCAGTACAGTCCGAAAGTTTCCCCAGGAAAATTGGAATCCATATCCCCAGCAGGTCTTGAAGCTTATCCCTGGTAGACTCTGGAAGCTTATCCCCTGCATAATATGAACGTCTCTCCCGGGCTTTATTCAAAGTTATTCCTCACAAGGGCTTATAACTGGGTTATCCTCAACTAATTACCACGGAAGGTCGCCCTCGGCAAAATTCTTCCAATCCCCAGCGGAGTTCATCAAAGTTCCCCAACTTAACTTATCAACAGAATCCCCAATGGAGTTTATCATTGTCATCCCCAGTGGAGTCCATCATTGAAATCCTCAGCGGAGCTCTCGTCAAAACTTCAGCGAAGTATCTCTTCCCACAGAGTAATTCCCCTCAAAGTAATCTTTCCAACAATTTTATTCCCCAACGGAGTCATCTTCTCCTACCGGTGTATTCTTGCAACCATCATCCCTAGCGGAAGCGAAGAACTCTACTCTTCAACGTCAGCCCAGGGTTTTAATTCCCCAGCCGATCGTCAAGGATTTATTTTCCTAGACGAAAATACATTCATAAACATTTCACATTTCATACATCTTGCTTACATACATGATAAAGTGCATACAACACTATCTCATTTTGAACATCATGACATCATGCATTTCATACATCATGATATTGCATACAACTGATGTTTTGCCTTTTCAGGGAAAAAGACAATCCAAAAGACGACTACCTTCAACTGTCACAATTCCAGATTCGATTCCTGTATCCAGCCAGGGCACATCTGAAGAGTTTGAAGATTCGATTCCTGTATCCAGCCAGGGCATATCTGTTGACGACTATTTCCAGATTCGATTCCTGTATCCAGCCAGGGCACATCTGAAGAGTTTGAAGATTCGATTCCTGTATCTAGCCAGGGCACATCTGTGAGTGATCAGTTTCCAGATTCGATTCCTGTATCCAGCCAGGGCACATCTGAAGAGTTTGAAGATTTGATTCCTGTATCCAGCCAGGGCATATCTGTTGACGACTAATTCCAGATTCGATTCCTGTATCCAGCCAGGGCACATCTGAAGAGTTTGAAGATTCGATTCCTGTATCCAGCCAGGGCATATCTGTTGACGACTATTTCCAGATTCGATTCCTGTATCCAGCCAGGGAACATCTGAAGAGTTTGAAGATTCGATTCCTGTATCCAGCCGGGGCATATCTGTTGACGACCAATTCCAGATTCGATTCCTGTATCCAGCCAGGGCACATCTGTTGACGACTAATTCCAGATTCGATTCCTGTATCCAGCCAGGGCACATCTGAAGAGTTTGAAGATTCGATTCCTGTATCCAGCCAGGGCATATCTGTAGACGACAATTCCTGATTCGCCACCTGTATCTAGCCAGGGCGTATCTTCATGAAGAGATTAAAGATCAACACCTGTAACAAGCCAGGAAAACATCTGTCTTTCTCAAAATGCGTAAGTTCTCGCTAAGGAATCTCTTATGCGATCAACACTTCCAAATGGCATCTATAAGCCCATTCCCGACAAGGTCCTGTCACGCCTTCAAATGGAATCTATAAGCCCATCTCCCTATCCACCATCTCTCCAAATGGCATCTATAAGCCCATTCCCGGCATCACATTGCTGATACTCCAAGCATGCGAGTGCAAATTTCAAGGCACTCTAGTGTCCAATCTCCTTTTACCCTCGAGTCACGAAAGGCAAACTTGCCAATCTAACTCTTCAGGTTCAAGAAGATTGAACAGGGGCAACTGTTGTACCCCAAAATTTGCCCTCCCACTTTCTCAACTTTTTTCCCATCACAAGGCCCTTGGAGCTCAAGATCCAGTTAGGGTTTCCTCTGCTCAAGACTTCTCCTAGCACTGTTGACCCAGATTAGGGTTTGTGTTTGCACAAAGATGTTTTGACCTAAAATGCCTAAGATGACTTTCATGCTTCATGTTGGACTCCCAAGTTTATCCATACCAAGTTTCAAGCCTTGATTCCAATCTTTGCCCAATTAATTGGACAGTTGACCTAGAAATCAACTGTATTGGGGGAAAGTCAACTGTGGTCAATTGACAGTCAAACCTCATGAAAATTGACCCACATCAACATTATGAACTCATATGAACCATTTTGTCAAGTTTGGATCACAATTCCACAAGAAATTTGATCAAATCACCAAAAGGGCAAAATAGTCATTTTTAGGGTTTTGACTGTACAAAGGCAATTTTTGACTATTTGATCTAGCCAATGGCAAACCAAGCTCACATATGGACTCAAGGATCCAATGGAATTGTCTTGACATGCTCAACAAGTTCAAAAGATCCCAAATGCACAAGGTTGACAGATGAATTTTCCTGTCAATTGATCAATTTTTTACTGTATACTGAAAAGTCAAACTTTGACTTTTTGGTCAAAATCAAGTGTCAAGATTCATTTTTCATCAAAACATGCCAAATCATGAAACTTGTTCATCAAGAAATCCAAAATCACAAATTAGGGTTTGAAATGAAGATTTTTCATAACTTAGAATTTTTCTAAGTTATGAAAAAACCCTAATTTTTTCCTAAATTTGTCCCACTTTCTCATCAAGATGCATTTGGATTCAAGGAAAAGTCAAAACATAAAAGTTGTAGTCCATTGCAAAATATACAACTTTTATTCACAAAGTTTTCTCAAAAGAAGCTTGTAGCTCAAGTTACAATTTTTGGAACAAGGGTACCAAACCATTCTTAACTTAGAGAAATTTTGACCTACTTTAGGCAGGATTTTTGCCTAACTTCATGGCAACTTTTCACATGCTTCCACTTGGAATTTCAATTTGCATTACAAAGATGGATTGTAGTACACATTCCAAGCTTTCCAAAATGTCCAAGAACTCATCAAACAACCTCATGGTTAGGAAGAATCGAATTTGGCAAGTTGGGAAAAACTCACTTTGTCTATGGCCAATTTACATGTTCATACACTTGTGCCATTTTGAACTCAGCTTTCATTCCTTGAATACAGGTCCTATATCCCATTTGCACTCAATAATTTAATGCTAACCCATTGTGCCAAGACCTTATTTTATGTGTTCAAGCATTGTATGCAAAATTAAGCCATAAGTAGAAAAAGAAAATTATCCATTTTAGAAAAGTTGAACTTTATGTCAAATGCAAATCCAAGAAGCATAGGCACAATCTTTTGAGCTGATATTTTGTACACAAATCACTCTAACCAAGACTAATGTATGCAGCATAGATTGGGGGCCTGTACAAGCTAGAAACACCAAGTTGATTTTCTTGCTAAAAGTTGAAGTAACCTTGCATAACAACTCCCAACTCTCATTTCTTCCAAGACCAACTTAAGCAAACTTGTTAAACACATTCTAAACAACCACCCTGACCTGAAACACGAGCCAACCATCTCCATTTCTTTATCAAACACAGAATCACCATTAAACTGCACAAAAACAGGGCATTCTGCACTTGGACTTGGCTAGCTCATTTCCATCGTGCATCTTGGCCAAAACCACTTCAAACACTTTCCCTACCATCCATACAAACTGTCCAAAGCATTAGAAGCAGACTGTAACACTCCTAACCAACATCACCATTTTCATTTTTCTGTTTTGCAGTTGAAGTGCCATAACACGATTCACTTGGTTTCAAAGCAAACTAAAGCTTGGAATAGCATCCCTGGACATCAAGCAAGCTATACAAATCATTATCTTGCCCTGAAAGCTCCTCCATTGCCAGACACGATTCCAACTGAACAGGTAAGTTCATGAACTTCTATCTCTCAATGTAGGGAGAACTAGCTCTAAGTTTGTGAATGAAAAATGTCATGCTCATGTCCCTGAAGCTATACATATCTTTACTTTCCATTTATTTTGCCTGTGTTATGAGAATTTGAGGTCTGAACATTGATAAAAAGTTAGGTTAAGAATTAGGAATGGAGAAATTCTCTCTCATTTCTGAGAGTTAGGATGAGTTCTTTATATGTCCAGAATCGTGGCTTGATGCTTAACATTTTTCATGTTGTAAGTTTGTGCTAAAAGTCCAGGAATCAGGAGTTGTGTTTGAAGCATCAAAGGCGCGCGTTTTTCAAATGTGTTGTCTGAAGGTTGAAGACAAAGTCTTCTTGGGCTGGGCCTGAGTTGACTTCTTATTTGCACCCTATTTCTACTTTTGAACCCCCTTGGCCCATTGTGCTTATTTGAAACCTTTTTTGACTTTTTTTTGTTATTTCTGACTTATTCATTTTTTCTCATAATATTAAAAATATAAAAAATATTTTCCAAGCCATTTTTGTATTTATTAGGCATTTATTTGTTTAAATTGATATTTGTATGTAAATAATACATAATACTTTTTTTTTTGTTTAGAATATTAGGAATAATACCAAATACATTTATTTTCTAATTTGTATGTTATTTTATCTTCTGAAAATATTTTATATAAAATATCCTTTTTTTTTGTAAATATTAAATATTATTATTTTTGTATATATTTAATATATTTAGTAAATAATACAAATACATATATATTTATTAGTATATTTAGGTTAAAAAAATACAAAATATATACATTTTTATTTTTATTAACATTTAACATTAAAAATACCTTTTGACAAATATACTTCTCTTTTATTTATTTTTTGTATATAATTAATAAATATTGCATATATTATACAATAAATGCTTGTATTTGTAAAAATTAGGGTTTTTGCCCTAAATGCATAAAAATACCCAAAATTAATTGATTTTATTTTTGCTTATTTGATACATGATAAATACTTTTTACATACATATGAAAAACTCTTTTTTTTTGCATTTTGCATATTTATCTTATTTTTATTTGAATATTGTGTAAATAAATACCTTGCAAAATTCCAAGTTTGATGTAATAGTCTAGGGTTTTAATTCTTGTCAAAATACCCCCATTTGAACATTTGTACCCCCCCTTCCCATATATTGTGTTGTAATAACTTAGGAACTTTATTTTTCGCACTTTAAAGCTTTCTAATTATGCCATGTTAGAATTAGGGTTTGTATGCAAATCAATTAACCAAAAATAGTTTGACCTAAATTCAAGATAAACAAGCATGAAAATGGACAACACCAATCACACTTGCACCCCTAGGGTATTGCACTTGTTGCCTTCAATAATGGGCCATATTGCATGTTAGGTCTCTTTGGGAAAAGCAAAACAATTCAAATGATCATAGTCACTCGATGACGCTTTCGAAAGTTGCCTAAAAATGATCAAGTCCCTTAAAGAAAAAATTGCCCAAAGATACTTGGTACCATTGCAATCATGGTCTAAACGATGACCCGCGCCCGTCCCGTTCACATCCTAACACAAGATTGTCCACTAAATGCAATGGTGGAACAAAATTGTTAAAAGGGTTAAAACATAACAAAGATCTTTGAGAAACGTAGGGTAGATAGCTTTTGGTTACTTGCCCCTTGCAAAACGAAAACACTTGCCTATTTTTCAAAACACACATCACTACACTTTCAAAACAACTTTCAAAAACATTGAAAACCTTTTCAAAAGACATACACCTTTGTATACATCCCAACATGGATCATTACAAAGGTTGTCACCACATTGGCCTCTTTTCAAAACATTTTCAAACCCACACACACAAAGCACCATTTCAAACAATTGAAAATTAAGGCAAGTTGATCTAAGCAAGTAACTAAGAGCCCATGGATAACTATGGATAGAAAGGGTGCTAATACCTTCCCTTTCTATAATCTACTCCCCGAACCCAAGAAAACATCTCAAAGGTTTTTGCTGTGCTTTTTAGCCTTTCCTTAGGATAAAATAAAAAGTCGGTGGCGACTCTTGCTCAACCGAAACATTTGCGAAAACAAACGCAAAACCTCAAGTCAGTTCTCCCACTGTATCACACTTGGCATGTAGATGCTTGACAATGTGTATAGGCCTATGGGATTTGATTGGACCACTGAAAACCTCAACTTCCTTGCAAGAACCAAAACCCTAATCTTGACTGGCTTAGGAGGATGTTTGACTGTGCAACCCTTGAGAGATTTTGAACCATTTGAAGATTGACTTTGACAAATCTTGAAGAATATGGGAGGGAAAATTTTGGGGTACAACACCCTGCAAGTTACCAAGTAATTCCAATTCCCCGCAGTGGTCCTAAGATCCCTCAACGATTGAAGATCTTGTATTCCCCAAGCAGAATGAAGACTCTCATTCTCAGTTCCTCACAGGATATTCAGATATTCCCCAGTGAAGATCTCCTCAGGACAGGAATCCCCAGTAGATTGGTATACAACCCAAGCTCTTGATTCTACAATAGTAGTTGTTGTACCCCAAAATTTTCCCTCCCATATTCTTCAAGAGTTGCCAAGATCAAGGCTCAAAATCTCTCAAGGGTTGCACAGTCCAATTGCCTCCTAACACAGTCAAAATTAGGGTTTTGGTTTTGGCAAAGAAATTGAAGTTTCCAAGGGTCCAATCAAGTCTCACATGCCTATAAACATTGTCAAGCATCCACATGCCAAGTTTCAGGACTCACAGCACCAGATTGCACAGTCAAAAACCCTAAATGCTTCACAGTCAACTGCAGGGGCAAAATGGTCATTTGACAGTCAAAAGTCAAAATTTTTGGTCAACATATTATTTTGAAGCCACAAACATCATTTGATCAATTCTTGATCATGATTCTCAAAGCATGGCTCAAAAAGTCTCAAGATGCAAAAGTTTCTATTTCTGGACAGCTGAAAAAGTCAACTGCAAATTGACCAGGGCATAACTTCTTCATGGTTTATCATAAAAATCCCATCCAAATCTCATTTTGAATAGAATGACATTTCCTACAACTCATATTCACACTTCAAGTCCAAGAAATGCTCTTACAAAAAGTTATCAATTTCAACATTATAGGTCATTTTCAAAAGTCAACAAAAAGGCACTTTAAGTCAAAGACCATAACTTGAGATTGGTAAATCAAAATGACATGGGACCCCATACATTGGTTAGAGGACTTCAAGACCTTTCCAAAATGTCCAAGAACATGATCATATCTTCAAAATTGAGCAAGATATGCCTTGTAGAAGTTGGGAAATATTTGGGAATTTTGAAAAGTCAACTTTGCTTCAAAAACCTCAAAATTGCTAATGGGCCACAAATTCTTCCATGAATCATTACCCAAAGGCTATGCACGACCCATTAAGCTAAAAGGGAGTTATTTTCTTATTTTTAATTAATTAATTGAATTTTTAATATTATTAATTCATTTAATTAAATTTAATTATGAGAAAAATACTAAACAATGGTTTTAAATCCTTTTTGTGTAGCAAATCCTTCCATTATGAGATAAATATTTCGTGCACCACCTCAAGGGAACAAAATCATCCATATTTGGCATAATTGGCATGGAAAAAGATTGAAAAAAGATTTGACAAAATCAAAGATTCAAAACATGAATGCATGGATTATGGGCTTGGTATTTTTAACCTAATTCACTCAAGCACTTATAGACAACAGAACCCTATTCCATTGGACACAAAATATTGCTCAGAGGCTGCATAACAAGGTTGCACTTTTCACCAAAATTTTGAAAACTGAAAACCTAATTATAAAGCGTTTCAAAGCTCCAAAAGGATTTCAAAACGTTGCTAAGACATCCAGGAAGCGTTTGCAATCAAAACCAAGTATCCAGACCTCCAGAAGTGGTAGAACGACATCACACTTTTCTTGAAATTGTCCATTATCGTTTTGTAATTTACATGCATTTTTCATATGTTTTAAATGTTGATTTACACTAATATGGATGTTCTGAAGCTAATGGTACCCTTGAATTGAACTAAGAATGCCTGTGTCAAAAGTTGCCATTAACGATCGCTAGGGTTTCAGAGCTCCAGATTTGGGGCTTTACACATATGGAAAAATTAGACCCTCAAACTTGTACCATTGAATTCGTGACATGAAGACGAATCATTTGATTACCTCGCGCCCTTTTTATGTTTATCTATGTGCTAATCGCTATTTTCTGGCATTCGTTTTTGTGGGGGTTTAAAACCCCCGCTAATTGCTTGTATTACAGGGACAAAGACGAAGAAGATGCTAGCGTGGCTTGATATTACTGGATAGTTTAAATATTGGCGCGTGATTTTGTGCTTTACACCACTAACGTTTGTTTTCTATCATAATGATTATGTTCCATATTATTAACAAAAGCGCGCGTTGGCTCACATGGTTGGACATTCGTTTGGTAAACGCTGGGACCTGGGTTCGATTCCCAGGTCCCCTATCATATTTCATGATTTTTTTCTATAACATGCTTCCATGCAGTGTACGTCCCAGGGCTCATCATACATCCTCAAGCGCTAGTTTGCCACGTAACCTGAGTGATCAATCCAATGGACACAAAAGCAGTCCAGAATTACTCCAATAAAACCTCCAAATTGGGTCAGACACCCCCATTGTTTGTATTCTTTTTTTTTAATCTCCTTTTCTTTTCTTTTAATTATTTTAATTGTTTTCTTTTAATTCACAAAATATAATTTTCATAATAAAAATCAGACATCAAAATATGTTAATTAATTTACTTATTAAATATTTTTTGTAAATAAACTTTAAACCATTAATTTAGTAAAATTAGGTTTTCAATTTTAATCTTTTCTTAAATAACTAAAATATGTAGAAATTAGGGTTTTTAGCATTTTTATCCTTTTTCTTAATAAATAACTTTTTTTTCTTATTATCATTATCATTAATTACTAATTTATTTTGTAAATACCCATGTAATTAATTAATTAGTGTAAATTAGGTTAAACTTGAATATTTTTCATAAATAATTAAAAACAACTTAGAACTAGGGTTTCATTTAACTTCTAATTTTAATTAATTTTCTTTATTTTCATAAATACAAAAAAAAACATAAAAACATTTCTTTTCTTAATTAAATAACTAATTAGTCTTAATTTAGTTTAATTTCAAAAGGGTCCAACGCCCTCGAACACTCGATTCTAATTTCCTTTCGCGCATTTATTCTTATTTTATTTTCTTTTTGAATATTATGTAATTGCTCAAGCCATGTAATAGTAATTAGGAATTTATTTATTTTCCGCATTTTTTTATTAAAACGGGTCTTTGTTAATTTGGCGATGTATAGACCCGCGCCTTGTAATAGCGTAGAATTTTACTTTCCGCACTTTAATTTCTGCACTTTTAAACTGCTAACTTGCATGAAAGAATGAATGGCTTAAATTAAAAACAAGCGTAGCTCACAAAAATGCATGATCAAAAGATAAAACATAACTGAAAATAACACACAAATTCACACACCACTCTTAGGGTACGCCTCACTGTTGCCTTGCCCTCGAAACGTGGTCGTCGAGTATAGGACATTTTAGTAAGTCCTTATGTCCATGATCTATGGCATAGGGGTAGCTTCTAAGGTGTCCTACTGTTGCTCTGGTGACCACACTGTCCCTACAAACGAATTGACCCGAAGACCTCCAACGGTGGTGCTACCTACCTCTCAATGGTGGGATGGCACTATCTTAAGGACACTTACACAGCCTAATTCCTTAGGGTAGGTAGATGACTCATAGATACTTGCTCTATTCAAAAAACAAATCAAAAACTCTTTTCACGCCGACACTTTTCAAAAAGCTTTCAAAACAATTTTTCAAACACTCTTGAGGACTGATACAAGAGTCGATCTGAAATCTTTAAACGAAACTTTTTCAAACCCACTCACACTTTGAAAAGCAAACACTTTTGAAAACACAAATGAGCAAGTATCTAAGAGCCCATGGATAACCATGGATAGAAAGGGTGCTAACACCTTCCCTTTCTATAAATCTACCTCCCGAACCGAGAAACTATCTCATAAGGAATTTTGCTGTGCTTTTGTCCTGTCCATGTTGGAGAAAATAAAAGACGGTGGCGACTCTTGCTTCCGCGATATTTCGCGAACCAGCGTTAAACAGTCAGTTCCAGATCCACCGATCACAGAACTGACGACTCTGTTGGGGACTCTTATAAAGTGAGGTGTACCTTAGGACTAAGATCACTTGTGTTTTCAATTGTCTGAATTGTTTGCTTTATTATTGTGGGCCTGTCTTGGGAGTTCTATAGATCCTAACCCGGATCTGGGGGATACCTTCTTAGAAAGTAGCAACAAGGCTGTGAGGGAACTGTGCGGGGTATACCGACATGGTTGAAGCAGTCTGCTACGTTGATGTGACACTTTGGTGAGTACCGGTAATCCTTGAGTCAAGTCAAGGAGAGTACGGGGCCGCCGCGTGGTGTCGTGAAGCATCAACTGACCTTAGGAACTTTAATTGAACCATCTTGGCCTCTTTAGGGTAGTGAGATAACTGACTTTGGTGCAGTCCGAGGTTGGTTGATACTCGATACTACACTCAATTGAGGGTTGTTTTCTTGGAATATTTCGGTCGCCAGTTTAGTGGCTAAATCGAAACGATGAACAATGAAAGCAATCCAGTGATATTGGGACCCTTAGAACCCGGTTACTTCTGATAGGACAGGTTGAGCCCACCAACTTCAAAAGGGTAATACCTAGACCTCATGTTGGCCTAAACTCTAAGGGTTGTGGTGTGACTTGTGTGCCTTACCATGTTTGCCCTTGTGAATATTTGTGGTGTGTTTAATCATAGCATCATATAGCATCATATGCATTGACTAACCATTTCAGGGGTTCGAATCTTCATCTTTGTTCTTGTTTTGTAGGACATGGAAACTGTTCGCAAAAAGACAATTCAGATCAGCCTTGTAAGGATCCCTCCTCAGCTTAAGGAACTTGTATCCAGGATTCCCGAGAGTTCTTCTTTCAGTGAGAGGCATGGAAGACTCATCAGCTTGGTCAACACCAACATTGAGGAAGATATGATAAAGGTCCTGTTCCAGTTCTTTGACCCTCTGCACCACTGTTTTACTTTCCTGGATTATCAACTGGTGCCTACATTGGAAGAGTTCTCCCGGCTTCTGAAGATCCCTATCCTTAGTCAACTACCCTACAACGGAACGGAAAAGGAACCCAAACTTGAAGAGATTGCTAAAGCACTACGCCTACAACCATCTGACGTCAAGGGACATTGGGAAGTTAGAAGTGGTATCAAAGGTTTCTTAGCCAGGTTTCTGTTTGAGAAGGCCCAAGAATGTTGGAACTCCCTTGACCTACAAGCTTTTGAAGAAGTTGTGGCCCTCCTTGTCTATGGTTTGGTGTTGTTCCCTAATCCAGATCAGCTTATAGATATCAGTGCCGTCCAGATCTTCATGTCCAGGAATCCTATACCTACGTTGCTTGGGGACATCCTTCACTCATGTTACACTCGAACCATGAGAAAGAGAGGTGTTCTTATGTGCTGTACTCCTCTCCTGGGAAGGTGGTTTATTTCGCACCTTCCACAATCAGCCTTGAAGAATGAGCGGGGTCTGAGATGGTCACAACGATTGATGACTCTTACACATGCTGATATACATTGGTGTTCTCGGTCCAGAGAGGATATCACTATCATTGATCATTGCGGGGAGTTTCCTAATGTTCCTTTACTTGGAATCAGGGGAGGTATTACTTACAACCCGTGTCTGGCTTGGAGACAGTTTGGTTATGCTCGGAGGGACGACCCTCATGACATGTTAATTCCTGACATAGTTTTTGACTTCGATAATGATGCACAAGGACTTCGCCAGAGATTTATCAGAGCTTGGAGGATGCCCAACAAGATAGACAGCAAGACACTGGGGCATAGGAACTCCATCCCGTTGGAGCCTTATCTCAAGTGGGTACGAGCCCGCTCCCAGAAATTAGTGATGCCATATCCTCATGTCCTCCCTGTGATCAAAGAGCCAGTTTTGGAAGGAGAGGTGTCCTACACCATTCAACATCCTGATATGCCTACATCCTGGGAAGAAATGCAGAAGAGCTGGATCCAGCTTAAGGAAGAACGAAATTCTCTTGAGTCCAGTCTACATGCTAGTGAAAAGAAGGTCTTGGAGCTCACCTGCCTACTGCACGAGGAAAGGAATCTCAACACTTACATTGCTCCAAAGAGGATGCGCAGTGTCTTTTGGGATTGATTCACTTTTGTAATGTTTTGCCCATGAGGCCTTGATGTACCAAACAATTATTTCTTAATGATAACGTGTGTTCCTTTTGTCTACAACAAATTTGAACTTTCGAACCCTTGAATGCATTGCATAAACACATATCATGCATCATATGCATAGCAGGTACTTTTCTTTTCAGGTTGCTTAATGTTCTTCACTGTTTATTTCAGCATCATGAACCCTGAATCATCTACCGAGCAGTCTATCAAGGCCCTTCAGGCTCAGAACGCCCAATTCCAAGAGTTGATTATGAGTTTGGCCCAGGGTCAGGAGGAACTGAAGGCTCTGCTGGTCAAGAAGAAGAAGAAGAGAACTGTTCTATTCAACACGGGCCGGAGGTTCAGTAACACACTGCAGAATGAGGTTGAGCAAGCTGGTTCTGTAGGCAAAGGCAATCCCCAGGGGGGAAGGGCTCCAAGTCCGGTGGTCTCTGACAACGAGACTGATTTTAATGAGGAACAGTATCCTCCAGCTGAAGACAGGTACAAGCAGTTGGAAGACCGTCTGAATGCCATGGAAATTCAACAAGTGCCTGGTTTGGATTTCGGAGACTTGGGTCTATCTTCTGGTGTGGTCATCCCACACAAGTTCAAAGCACCATCTTTCGCAAAGTATGACGGGGCGTCCTGCCCTAAGCTACATCTCAGATCTTATGTGCGGAAGATTCAGCCGTATACTGGGGACAAGAACTTGTGGATCCACTTCTTCCAGGAGAGTCTTTCAGGGACTCATCTCGAATGGTTCTATCAGCTGGATGGAACCAAGGTTCGTAACTGGGAGGAGTTGGCTACTGCTTTTTACAAGCAGTATCAATATAATGCCGACCTCGCTCCTAAACGTACCCAACTCCAGGGTATGTCGCTAGGATCGGGAGAAGGTTTTAAAGAGTATGCGCAGAAGTGGAGGGACCTGGATGGCAGGGTGCAGCCACCCTTAACAGACCGTGAGCTAGTGGATATGTTCTTGGGGACCCTATTCGGGCCGTTCTTTAATCATCTTATTGGCAATTCGTCTGCAGGGTTCACAGACCTCATTCTGACTGGGGAAAGGATAGAGGCTGGTATGAAATCAGGAAAGATTCAGAAAGGTGCGGCCTCAAGTTCTGAGAAGAAGCCTTTCAAAAAGGAAGCCAGTGCTGTGTACGGGCCTAGAAGGCAAGACAAACCAGAACGCCGCCAAGCTGTCAACGCGGTGGTGATTGCTAAGCCTGCTGCCGCTCCTCGGAAACCTAACCAACCAAGGGCTGAGAGACCCAGAAGAGAATATACTCGGCTGAGTATGACCTTGTCACAGATTTTTCCGCAGCTGCTATCGACCAACTTGGTGACCGTCAGAGAGGCTCCGAAGGTTGTGAACACTACCTCTCCTAAGTATAATCCAAATTCCCGTTGTGCTTATCACTCCGATAGCCCGGGGCATTCTACTAATGACTGCTGGGCCCTGGGAAATAAGGTTCAAGACCTTATTGATGCGAAGGAGATACAATTCGAAGCGCCTGAGAGACCAAATATGGTGACTGCTCCTATGCCCCAGCATGGAGTAAATGTTGTTGATGAAGACTTGTATGCAGTTTCTGTGGATGATGTAGCTACTCCTCTGTTGACTATTAAGAGGAACCTGCTGCTGGCCGGTTTATTTCCAGGTTGTGGCAAGGGTTGCCTTCTGTGTGCCGTTTCCCCTACTGGTTGTTCGTTACTGAAGTCAGGCATCCAAAGCCTGATGGACAGCAAAGAGATTTTGTTCAAGAAGACCGTTGTTCCTTGTGTTCCCGCTGAAGAAGTATTTGTCGTTACAATTTTCAACAATCCAATCAAGGCTCCCCCGAGGAAGCCAGTCAAGATCATGTCTGTTGCACCCATTATTATTACTGTTCCGGGGCCTCTCCCCTATGAATCTGACAAGGCTGTCCCATGGCACTATGGGGCAGATGTATATGTACTTGGAGTGAAGCAGGAGTTCAACACCGGTACAAGCATTAGTAACATCACTGGTCCAGCTAAAGTTACTCGTAGTGGCAGGCTCTTCTCGCCTGACATTGCTCCACCAGTTATCCGAAGACCTCTTATAATAACGCCTGCAAGTGCGCCTGTTTCCACTTTTGATCAAGTTGCTTCCCCTGCTGCCGAGTCATCTAATACTCGGGGCAAAGGGATTGATGATGAGCCTGCCCGGATGGAGGCACCGAAGATTGTGAATATTGAAGCCTCCCAGCAAGAGATGGAGGAAATTCTTAAGATAATCAAGAAGAGCGACTTCAATGTCGTTGAACAACTGGGGCATACCCCCTCCAAGATCTCTATGCTATCATTGTTGTTGTGCTCAGAGGCCCATGCCAAGGCCCTGATTTCATTTCTGAAGACGGCCCATGTGCCACAAGAGACATCTGCAGATCAATTCACTGACTGTGTGGCTAATCTGACCGCCGACAATGGTTTAGGTTTCTCGGATGCTGATCTTACCGCTAAGGGAAAGAACCACAATGATGCCCTGCATGTCTCTATAGAATGCAGGGGCACTACTCTCGCACACGTGTTGGTGGACACTGGTTCTTCCCTGAATGTATTACCCAAGAAGGCCTTAGACCGGTTGGATTGTGAGGGCCTGGAATTGAAGCCTAGTAACATCATTGTTAGAGCCTTCGACGGTTCTAAGAGGATGGTGCATGGTGAGGTAGACATCCTGATTCGTGTGGGTTCTAAAGTATTTGACTCAATGTTCTATGTGATGGATATTCGTCCATCATATTCCTGTTTGCTGGGTCGACCTTGGATTCACAAAGTTGGGGCTGTGACCTCCACTCTACACCAGAAGCTCAAGTACCCTGTCAGAGGGAAGATTGTTACCGTGCAGGGGGGGAAGAGTACATGGTTAGTCATCTGAATTCATTCCGGTATATTGAGATGGACAGGGAGTTTATTGAAACCCCCTTTCAACATTTTGAAGAGGTGCCACAAACATTGGAAGCAGCCGAAGCAGTAACCGAAGAGGGTTCTCCTTTGAAGATGGCCTCCTTAAAGGACGCCCGGGCTGTAATTAAGAAAGGTGAATGTGCTAACTGGGGCAGGCACCCTGATTTCACTCCTAAAACTGACAAGTTTGGACTGGGTTTTACTGCAGAGGCTCAGAGGGCTGTGCGCAAAGCTAGGATCGGAAGACCTCTTGTGCTCATCACCAATCCAGGAGTGAATGCTATTGGGGATGAAGATGAAGTGGAAGAATCAGAGTTTGATAGCTGGATCTACCCGACGACTGACGGTGGACTGACCAATTGGACTGCAAAAGATCACATACCTGTTACTTTTGTTACGCAGTAATGAATTCCTTTGTTTTTTTATTTGTAATAAACAATAAACTGAAACTTTATGGCCCGGTGTCTTACCCGGGGCACCGTTGGCTTCATTTGTGAGGGCTTATTAACTGTCATTTCCATATATCATGAATAAAGACATTGGACGTTTTTTCGCATTTCAAATCTTGTGCTCCCTTTCTTTCTTTCTTTCTTTATATATTGCAAAACAGCTATATTTACACACACTCACCTATACAGGTTTCAATCCACTCTGGATCTCACTGGTAACGACTCTGCTACTGCCAGTTATGACTTCGAAAATCCGATCAACTTAGCCGAAGATGAAGGTGAAGATGATTGCGAAGTGCCTGGAGAGCTTGCAATACTGTTACTCCAGGAAGAGAGGGCCATTCAGCCACATGAAGAGCCAGTGGAAACAGTGAATCTGGGGACTGAGACAGATAAAAAGGAAGTTAAGATTGGTGCCAATCTGGAGTTCAGCGTAAAACAACGGTTAATTCAGATGTTGCATGATTATGTGGAGATCTTCGCCTAGTCCTACGAAGACATGCCTGGGTTGGATACCGACATTGTGGTTCATCACTTGCCTACCAAGGAAGAATGCCCTCCGGTTAAGCAAAAGGTCCGCCGTATGCGTCCAGAGATGTCCGAGAAGATCAAAGCTGAGGTTATGAAGCAGTTTGATGCCGGTTTCTAGCAGTGACCTCTTACCCTCAGTGGGTTGCCAATGTGGTGCCGGTACCGAAGAAGGATGGTAAGGTTAGAATGTGTGTCGACTACAGGGATCTGAACAGGGCCAGCCCCAAGGATGACTTTCCCTTGCCTCACATCAACGTTCTGGTTGACAATACGGCTCAGCACAAGGTATTCTCCTTCATGGATGGTTTTTCAGGTTATAATCAGATCAAGATGGCTCTTGAAGATATGGAAAAGACTACCTTTGTTACTCAGTGGGGCACCTTCTGCTACAAGGTCATGCCATTCGGGTTGAAAAATGTTGGGGCAACTTACCAACGTGCCATGGTTGCTTTATTTCATGACATGATCCATCATGAGATTGAAGTGTATGTCGATAATATGATCGCAAGGTCCCAAACTGAGGAGGAACACCTTGACCATCTGCAGAAACTGTTTGACCGTTTGAAACTGTACAAGCTGAGGTTGAACCCGAACAAGTGCACCTTCGGGGTAAGATCTGGAAAGTTGCTAGGCTTCGTCGTAAGTGACAAGGGTATTCAAGTGGACCCTGCCAAAGTTAAAGCCATTCAAGAGATGCCAGTTCCTAAGACAGAGAAAGAAGTCAGAGGCTTCCTAGGACGTCTGAATTACATTACTCGATTCATCTCACACCTAACTGCTACTTGTGAACCAATCTTCAAGCTGCTGAAGAAAGATCAGGTAGTACATTGGAATGATGAATGTCAGGCCGCTTTTGACAGAATCAAAGAGTATCTCCAAGAACCACCCATTCTTATGCCACCGGTTGAAGGGAGACCTCTGATATTATACCTGACAGTACTCGATAACTCAATAGGGTGTGTGATGGGGCAGCATGGCGAGTCTGGCCGAAAAGAGCACGCCATTTATTACCTTAGCAAAAAGTTTACCGACTGTGAGACCCGATACTCACTGCTCGAGAAAACTTGCTGCGCTTTGGTATGGGCTGCTCGCTGGCTGAGACAGTATATGCTGACTCACACTACCTTGTTGATCTCAAAGATGGATCCAATAAAGTACATATTCGAAAAGCCTGCTCTGTCTGGAAGAATAGCAAGATGGAAAATGATCTTGACATAATATGACATCCAGTACACGACTCAGAAAGCTATCAAGGGAAGTGTATTGGCAGACCATTTGGCACACCAGGCAATGGATGACTACCAGTCAATGAACTTCGAGTTTCCAGACGAGAGCATCATGATAGTGACTGATTGCGAAGTACCTGGACCGGATGAAGGACCTGAGGAAGGATCCCGATGGTCTATGCACTTTGACGGAGCCTCCAACGCTTTGGGTAACGGTATCGGCGCTGTGATCATATCCCCTCAAGGCACTCATACTCCACTCACTGCCCAACTATGTTTCAACTGCACCAACAACATGGCGGAGTATGAGGCATGCATCATGGGTCTCCAAGCTGCGATTGACTTAAGGATCAAGTTTCTGAGTGTCTTCGGAGATTCCGCTCTCGTGATCAATCAGATCAAAGGCGAGTGGGATACGAAACATCCGAATCTTATTCCTTATAGAGAATGTGTGTTGACATTTATCCCCCATTTCACAGAGATAACTTTTGAATATTTCCCAAGAGAGGAGAATCAGTTGGCGGACGCGTTAGCTACGATGTCTTCCATGTTCAAAGTCAAATGGGACAATGAGGCTCCCCGGATCATCATTTGGAAACTAGATGAACCAGCATACTGTTGTGACCTTGAGGCTGAGATAGTAACTGAAAAACCTTGGTATCATGAGGTGAAGAGGTATCTGGAAGCTCAAGAATACCCTGAAGGTGCATCCACCAATGACAAGAAGTTTCTGAGAAGGTTCGCAGCGAAGTTCTTCCTTAGCAACGGCATTCTCTACAAGCGAAACCATGATACAACCTTACTGCGTTGTGTGGATAAGACTGAAGCAGAAAGGATCATGGCAGAGCTGCATAAAGGTACCTTTGGAACACCTTCCAGTGGACACACCATGGCAAAGAAGATCCTTCGGGCAGGATACTTCTGGTCCACAATGGAAGCTGACTGTTACCAACATTCTCGGACATGTCATAAGTGCCAGATATATGCAGACAAGGTGCACGTTCCTCCAGTTCCTCTGAATGTCTTGACTACACCTTGGCCCTTTGCAATGTGGGGCATAGATATGATCGAGATTAAACCTACGGCATCCAACGGGCATCGCTTCATCCTGGTGGCGATTGATTACTTTACAAAGTGGGTTGAAGCAGCTTCCTATGCTACAGTAACCAAGAACGTGGTGGCACGGTTCATTCGACACAACCTGATCTGTCGATACGGCGTCCCAGAAAGAATCATTACAGACAACGATACCAATCTCAATAAAAAAATGATCACTGAGCTCTGCGAGCAATTCAAGATACAACACCACAACTCTTCTCCCTACCGGCCGAAGATGAATGGGGCTGTAGAAGCAGCGAATAAGAATATTAAAAAGATTGTGCAGAAGATGACAGTGACCTATAAAGATTGGCACGAGATGTTACCGTTCGCTCTTCATGGGTACCGTACCTCAGCGAGGACGTCAACCGGGGCAACTCCTTTTTCCTTGGTCTACGGCATGGAGGCAGTCCTGCCGATTGAAGTCCAGATACCCTCTCTACGGATAATGAAGGATGCAGATCTGAGCGAAGATGACTGGATCCAGACTCGACTTGATCAGTTAAACCTGATTGACGAAAAGAGACTCACTGCTATTTGTCATGGTCAGACGTACCAAAAATGGATGATCAGGGCATTTAACAAGAAAGTCAGACCACAAGAGTATCAAGTTGGGGATCTGGTAATCAAACGCATCATCCTTCCTCAGAGTGATCCCAGGGGCAAATGGACCCCTACGTATGAAGGGTCATTTGTGGTTAAACATGTGTTCTCAGGAGGAGCCATGATCCTAACCACCATGGATGGTGACGACCTTCCTCACCCCGCCAATGCAGACATAGTAAAAAGATACTACGCATGATAAAAGACCCGCTAGGTTGACATACCTAGGCAAAAATTAGGGCTTCCTGGCGAACCAAAAGGGTTCGGGCAAAAATAAGGGATGAAATGGAAAAAATCTGTACACCCGGCAAGTCGAAAACCTGAAAAGGCGGCTTGGGCAAAAATGGGTATCCCGGTGGACTGAAAACACGAAAGGGCAGTGTGATCGGTGGATCTGGAACTGACTGTTTAACGCTGGTTCGCAAAATGTCGCGGAAGCAAGAGTCGCCACCATCTTTTATTTTCTCCAAATGGAAAGGACAAAAGCACAGAAAAATTCCTTAAAGAGATTGCTCTCGGATCGGGAGGTAGGTTATAGAAAGGGAAGGTGTTAGCACCCTTTCTATCCATGGTTATCCATGGGCTCTTAGATACTTGCTCATTGTGTTTTCAAAAATGGTTTGTTTGCTTTTCAACTGTGGGTTTAAAAAGTTTCTTTAAAAATTCCAGTTCGACTCTTGTATCGGTCCTCAAGAGTGTTTGAAAAATTGCTTTCGAAAGCTTTTTGAAAAGGTGTCGGTGTGAAAAGTATTTTTTTGATTTGTTTTGAAATTAGAGCAAGTATCTACGAGAACCTACCTACCCTAAGGAATTCGTCTGTGTAAATGTCCTTTAAAGTAGTGCCATCCCACTATTGAGAGGTAGGTAGCACCACCGTTGGAGGTGTTCGGGTCAATTCGAGGTTCGGGACATGGTGATCACCAGAGCAATAGGAAGACACCTTAGAAGCTACCCTCATGCCAGGTTCCCGGATCATGAGGACTTACTAAGACATCCTCTACTCGACGTTCACCTTTCGAGGCAAGGCAACAGTGAGGCGTACCCTAGGGGTGGTGTGTGATTTGTGTGTCTGATTCAGTTATTTTTGTCTTTTGTCATGTTGAAGGTGATCTAGCGTTTGTTTTTATTTTTGTCCATACATTCTTTCATGCCTTGATTAACAGTTAAAAAATTGCGAGAAAAGTAAAGTTCTAAACTATTACAAAAGGCGCGGGTCCACATCGCCAAAATTTCTTGAACCCGATTTGACAGAAAAATAAAGAATTAAAAGAAAAGATTAAAATGTTACATGGCCTTGGGAGAGGTACATAAATATCATATGATAAAGAAATAAACGCACGAATTAAATAGGAATTAAAAACGAGGGCGTTAGACCCTTTTTAATTAAATTAAATTAAACGATGAAATTAATTAATTAAAAAAAAGAAATTGTTTTTGGTATTTTTTGGTATTTTATGATTTTTGTGAAAAAGAATTAAATGCAATTAAACCTAATTCTACAATTTTTATTTATTAAGAAAGCATTAACTTTAACCTAAAATTAAACCTAATTATTTTACATGCAATTTCAATTTATAAAAATACATGATATTAAATATTTGATTATTATGAAAAAAAATAAAAAGATATAAAAAATTGATTAAACCCTAATTCTACCATTTTTTAGATTTTTATTATGAAAATATTATAATTAACCCTAATTTAATAACTAAATGAATTAATGCAATTTGTTTATGAAAATACTAAAATAAAATATTTATTATTTTTTCTCTTTTCTGATTTTTTTATGTGTTTTTTTTATATATTATAAAAAATATTAAATTAATTAAAAAAACAATAATTAAAAGAAAGCAAAAAATAAAGAAAAATAAAGAATAATAAAAAAGGTTTGCAAACCTAGGGGGGTTGCTGTCCCCAAAGTGGAGGTATAGCCCAGTAATTTGAGGCCCACTTATTCATGGCCTGATTGACTTTCATTGGTCAGCGTATGGGGTGTTGACTCAGGTCCACCGTGTTCTTTAGATCTGAGCCCTTGATGGACTGCTCTGGGACGCGTGGACAGTTGGATTTTGTGGGTGCATGGTGGACGCCACTACTGAAATTGCATATGAATATTAATTGAAAAAATATATGGAAAGGGGGTGAGGACCTGGGGCTCGAACCCAGGTCCTGAATGCTACCAGCGCTTGTGCCTGCCAGTGGAGCTACCTTGTTTATCTGTACATCATATAATTAACGAATATAATAAAACAAAAATGTTAATGCTTCCTTTTTTTTTGCGCGCGATTCAAACAATCCAATCGCTGAAGGCCACCTCATCTTCTTCTTCTTTATCCCCTGAAACAAAAAGGGTGGCAACGGTTTTGGCACCATTCCAGAAGAGGCCATAATCCAAAATAACGATTAGCTCTAGGATGCTCATAAATTGAGCGCGAGGGTGGATTCATGATCGTCCAATCATGCTTGTTTCAGTGGTCTAAGTCTTGAGTGCCAATTTTTCCTTAATTGAAAAACCCTAATCCAAGGTCCTGGAAACCCTAATGTTCAACAATGGTGAAATCGCATATGGGTGACAAAAAGACAATTAAACCATACGGTTAGCATCAGAATCTTACAATGAACATAAACCAAGCATTAAAACTTACAAAAGATGCATGAATTAAGATGCACGATTATGAATTTTTTTTCTGTACAGGTCATGTTCGTTTTACCAATTCTTGATGTTATGATGGATGATTTTGATTGGAAATCCTTCCTTGAAGCTTCAGGAAGGTGATGGGATAAAAATCTCGCCTTGAATCGCCCTGGAAATTGGTTTTTAGATTTCACTTTTCAAGCAAAAATTTCAAGTTTTTTGTATGCTTTTCTGCGCAGCTTTTTGTCAATGAGCATGAGGGTTTTTTCAGGCTTATGTATGGAATGAATTAGGTCAAAAATCTGATCAAAAGAATCCAAGAATTGATTATGCAATATTTGATTTTCAAGCATTAGTTTTTCCAATCTTTTTCATGCAATTTGATATCAAATCATATCCAATCCTTCCCTAATTGATCATGCACGAATTTGAGTGTCCAATGAGAGTATTTTCTGCACAAAAAGATTTTATTTCATTAGTTTAGCATTTTTCCATATTTTATTTGGTTTAAATGAATTAATTGTAATAAAAAATTCAAATAAATAAATAAAAATAATAAAAAAACTTCCCTTTGGACCAAATGGTCGTGTGCATGTTTTGGATGATGAATTGTGGAAGAAAAATAGGCCCATTAGCAATTTTAGGTCATTTGAATCAATGTTGACTTTTCAAAATATCCAAAAATTTCCCAACTTCCACAAGGCATAACTTGCTCAATTTTTAAGCTTTGCTCATGTTCTTGGACATTTTGAAAAGGTCTTTGAGTCCACTAACCAATGCCTTTGGTACCATGTCATTTTGATTTACCAATCTCAAGTTATGGCCTTTGACTTAAAGTCCCTTTTTGTTGACTTTTGAAAATGACCTATAATGTTGAAATTGATAACTTCTGGTGAGAGCATTTATTGGACTTGAAGTATGAAGATGAGTTGTAGGAAATGTCTTTCTCTTCAAAATGAGCTTTGGATGGAATTTTTCTGATAATCTATGTGAAAGTTATGCCCTGGTCAATTTACAGTTGACTTTTTCAGCTGTCCAAATAAGGAAACTTTTGCATCTTGATGATTTTTGAGCCAAGCTTTGAGAATCATGATCAAGCATTGATCAAATGATATTTGTGGCTTCAAAATGAGATGTTGACCAAAAATTTGAACTTTTGACTGTCAAATGACCATTTTGCCCCTACAGTTGACTGTAGTGCAATTAGGGTTTTTGACTGTGCAATTTTATACTGAAAGTCTTGAAACTTTGTATGAGGATGCTTGACCATATTTATAGGCATGTGGGACTTGATTGGACCCTTGGAAACTTCATTTTCTTGATCAGAACCAAAACCCTACTTTTGACCGTTTAGGAGGCCCTTGCACTGTGCAACCCTTGGGGAACTTTAAAGCATGATTTGGCAATTTCTTGAAGAATATGGGAGGGCAAATTTTGGGGTACAACAGTTGCCCCTGTTCAATCTTCTTAGACCTGAGGATGCAGATTGGATGACGTGCCTTTCGTAATCCGAGGGTGGAAGATGATTGAACACTAGAGTGCGCAGAAATTTGCGCTCACATAGTAGCAGTGTGATGATGGGAATGGGCTTATAGATGCCATTTGGAGATTGATGGATAGGATGATGGGCTTATAGATTCCATCTGGAGGTTGATCGCGTAAGAGATTCCTTAGCGAGAACTTGCGTACCTGCAAAAGAAAAATGAATACCTGACATGTTGCAGGATCTGGTTTTCGGATGCTTGGTATAGATGTGTCCTGACTGGTTACAGGAGATGGATCTGGAGTTTCAAAAGATGATGAATGAACCAGAGGTGGTTACTACCTCAGCAGGAACGGGAAGAGAACCATAGGCAATTATAATCTCAAAGGCAAACATTGAAAAAAACCTGGAATGGAATTATCGTCTCCGCAGTATTGGGGAGAGAACCATAGGAAATTATAATCTCAAAAGCGGACGTTTGAGAAAAACCTGGGATGGAATTATCATCTCCGCAGCATTGGGGAGAGAACCATAGGAAATTATAATCTCAAAAGCGGACGTTTGAGAAAAACCTGGGATGGAATTATCGTCTCCACAACATTGGGGAGAGAACCATAGGAAATTATAATCTCAAAAGCGGACGTTTGAGAAAAACCTGGAATGGAATTATCATCTCCGCAGGATCGGGGAGAGAACCATAGGAAATTATAATCTCAAAAGCGGACGTTTGAGAAAAACCTGGAATGGAATTATCATCTCCACAGGATCGGGGAGAGAACCATAGGAAATTATAATCTCAAAAGCGGACGTTTGAGAAAAACCTGGGTTGGAATTATCGTCCCCGCAGGATCGGGGAGAGAACCATGGGAAATTATAATCTCAAAAGCGGACGTTTGAGAAAAACCTTTGATAACTTCTACTGAGTCTTCATCAGAAAAATCTGTTTGGGGTCGATTAAGCTGGACTAGAGAAGGCCTCTGACTGGATAAGAAATCTTTGGAGTCGATTAAGTGAACCGGTCTAGGTCTTGAAATATGATTGAGAATTTAACTGAATCTTTCCTGAAAGGTAAAGGTCAGTCACATGCAATGCATGATATGGATCAAGCAATGATGTTCTCAACATAAATGAGATTTGTAAGATATGATGCGTATATGCATGCTATAATGATGTATGGAGGTGCGATGTTTATGAATGTATGTTTTCGTCTAGGAAAGTAAATCCTTGACGGGTGCCGGGAAGTCACTCCTGGGCTGATGTTGGAGAATAGATTTTGCTTCCGCTGGGGATGATAATTGCAAGAATACCGGTAGGAGAAGATGACTCCGTTGGGGCATAAACTTGGCGAATGGAATAACTCTGCGGGGAGGAAAGTACTCTAACGATCTTGCTGGGAAGCAATAATCTGTGGGGAGAGAGATATCTTGCTGAATTGTTGGTAGTAACTTGCTGAGGATATCTTTGCTGTGTTGGAAGTGTTGATAGACTTCGCTGGGGGTAAGAAGACTTCGTCGAGGACGCTCTTTCCGTTGCTTTTGGCTGAGGATAACCCAGTTATATCCTGTTAAGGAAATAACTCTTTAAATAAGGCCGGGCGACGCGTTCGTGCTTTTGCGAGGATAAACTTCCAGAATCTACTGGGGATAAGCTTACCGCTTGGGGAGACGGATTCCAACCTTCCTGGGGAACTGGATTGGACTCTCCTGGGGAAGTTTTGAATTGCGGGGGAAGTGATTCCTTTGAATGTTTGATATGCCACCGGGGAACAATCTTTAGACCAAGATTGCCGGGGATGCTTGTTAAGAATATGTATATTGCTGCTGGGGAATGTTGAGATCTGCTGGAGGATACTCAACTTCCTTAAGATTTGATAACTTGACTGCTTGAGGAGAGTATATTGTCTTGCTGGCTCACTCCCTGGGGAATTAAGATATTTGGTTATGTTCTTTAGCTGAACTTACCTTGGTACCTTGGAGGACAGAACAATTAGATTGCCTAGACAACTCTTTATTTCCCCTGTTTCTAATGTTACCTGTAATTAATTCTTTGTTTCGTATGCAAATATTCATGAGTTAGCAAATTATTGTCAATGCATATATCACAAATTGAACCTTGGACGTTCTTCGCAAAACAAAACAGAAAAAGAAAACAATTGGCACTTTAACTGAAAAGTATATTTGTATTGATTTTTGATTGGCCTGAAAATAGGCGTTTTGTGTACAAGAGGCTGACGTCCTAGTAAGAGAACGCCGCCGAACAAAAGAGTTTATACAAATTTTGTACAAAAGAAAATAAAACAGCTGTGTGAAATATGAATGATCCACTGGGTTTCAACTCTGCTATTGCCTTTATAACTCCGAGCGTCTCATCACTTGATGACCTAAACGAAGAATGAAGTTGACTGATCGATGCCGTCTGAACTCGGTGTAGATACCGGATTCTGGATGCAAAGTGATCCAATGAGACATAGTATTACGCTTCATCCCTAATTTTTGCCTGGACCGCCCTTTCGGGTTTTCAGTCCACCGGGATACCCATTTTTGCCCAAGCCGCCTTTTCAGGTTTTCGACTTGCCGGGTGTACAGTTTTTTTCTTTTCATCCCTTCATTTTGCCCGAACCCTTTTGGTTCGCCGGGAAGCCCTAATTTTTGCCTAGGCATGTCAGCCTAGCGGGTCTTTTTTAGGCGTAGTATCTTTTTACTATGTCTGCATTGGCGGGGTGAGGGAGGTCGTCACCATCCACGTTGGTCAATATCATTGCTCCTCCTGAGAACACATGTTTAACCACCAACGGCCCTTCGTACGTAGGGATCCATTTGCCCCTTGGATCACTCTGAGGAAGGATGATTCGCTTGATTACCAAATCCCAAACTTGATATTCCTGTGGTCTGACCTTTTTGTTAAATGCCCTGATCATCTGTTTCTGATACGTCTGACCATGACAGATAGCAGCAAGTCTCTTTTCATCAATAAGGTTTAGCTGATCAAGTCGTGTCTGGATCCAATCATCCTCGTTCAGATTTGCATCCTTCATTATCCGGAGAGAGGGTATCTGCACTTCGATCGGTAAGACTGCCTCCATACCATAAACCAAAGAGAAAGGAGTTGCCCCGGTTGACGTCCTAGCTGAGGTACGGTACCCATGTAGAGCGAACGGTAACATCTCGTGCCAATCTTTATAAGTCACTGTCATCTTCTGCACGATTTTCTTGATGTTCTTATTTGCTGCTTCTACAGCCCCATTCATCTTCGGTCTGTAAGGAGAAGAATTGTGGTGTTGTATTTTGAACTGCTCGCAGAGCTCAGTGATCATCTTGTTATTCAGATTGGTACCGTTGTCTGTAATAATTCGTTCAGGGACACCGTACCGACAGATCAGATTATGTCGAATGAACCGTGCCACAACAGTCTTGGTTACCGTAGCATAGGATGCTGCTTCGACCCACTTCGTAAAGTAATCAATCGCCACTAGGATGAAGCGATGCCCATTGGATGCCGTAGGTTTAATCTCGCCGATCATGTCTATGCCCCACATTGCAAATGGCCAAGGCGCAGTCAGAACATTCAGAGGAACTGGAGGAACATGCACCTTGTCTGCATAAATCTGGCACTTATGGCATGTCCTGGAATGTTGGTAGCAGTCAGCTTCCATTGTGGACCAGTAATATCCTGCCCGTAGGATTTTCTTAGCCATAGTGTGTCCACTGGAATGCGTACCAAAGGTCCCTTCATGTAGCTCTTCCATGATCCTTTCTGCTTCAGTCTTATCCACACAACGCAGTAGGGTTGAATCATGGTTTCGCTTATACAAGATGCCGTTGCTAAGGAAGAACTTTATTGCGAATCTTCTCAGGAACTTCTTATCATTGACAGATGCACCTTCAGGGTATTCCTGAGCTTCTAAATATCTCTTCACCTCATGGTACCAAGGCTTCTCAGTCACCAATTCAGTCTCGAGATCGCAACAGTATGCCGGCTCGTCCAGTTTCCAGATGATGATCCGGGGAGCCTCGTTGTCCCATTTGACCTTGAACATAGAAGACATTGTGGCTAACGCGTCCGCCAGCTGATTCTCTTCTCTTGGAAAGTGTTCAAAGGTTATCTCTGTAAAGTGGGGGATCAAGGTCAACACACATTCTCTGTAAGGAATAAGGTTCGGGTGTTTCGTATCCCACTCTCCTTTGATCTGATTGATCACAAGAGAGGAATCTCCGAAGACACTCAGAAACTTGATCCTTAGGTCGATCGCAGCTTGAAGACCCATGATGCACGCCTCATACTCCGCCATGTTGTTGGTGCAGTTGAAACATAGCCGGGCAGTGAGTGGAGTATGAGTGCCTTGAGGTGATATGATTATGGCGCCGATACCGTTTCCCAAAGCATTGGAGGCTCCATCAAAGTGCATAGACCATCGGGATCCTTCCTCAGGTCCTTCATCCGGTCCAGGTACTTCACAATCTGTTACTATCATGATGCTTTCATCCGGAAACTCAAAGTTCATTGACTGATAGTCATCTACGGCCTGATGTGCCAAGTGGTCTGCCAATACACTTCCCTTGATGGCTTTCTGGGTTGTATACTGAATGTCGTATTCTGTCAAGATCATTTGCCATCTTGCAATTCTCCCAGACAGAGCAGGCTTTTCGAATATGTACTTTATAGGATCCATCTTTGAGATCAACAAGGTAGTGTGAGTCAGCATATACTGTCTCAGCCGGCGAGCAGCCCATACCAAAGCGCAGCAAGTTTTCTCAAGCAGTGAGTATCGGGTCTCACAGTCGGTAAACTTTTTGCTAAGGTAATAAATGGCATGCTCTTTTCGGCCAGACCCGTCATGCTGCCCCAGCACGCACCCCATTGAGTTGTCAAGTACTGTCAGGTATAATATCAGAGGTCTCCCTTCAACCGGTGGCATAAGGATGGGTGGTTCTTGGAGATACTCTTTGATTCTGTCGAAATCAGCCTGACATTCATCGTTCCAATGTACTACCTGATCTTTCTTCAGCAGCTTGAAGATTGGCTCACAGGTAGCAGTCAGATGTGAGATGAAGCGAGCAATGTAATTCAGGCGTCCTAAAAAGCCTCTGACCTCCTTCTCTGTCCTAGGAACTGGCATCTCTTGAATAGCTTTGACCTTGGCAGGGTCCACTTGAATACCTTTATCACTGACAACGAAGCCTAGCAACTTCCCAGATCTTACCCCGAAGGTGCACTTGTTCGGGCTCAACCTCAGCTTGTATAGTTTCAACCGGTCAAACAACTTTTGCAGATGATCTAGGTGCTCTTCCTCAGTTTGGGACCTTGCGATCATGTCGTCAACATACACTTCTATCTCATGATGGATCATGTCATGAAATAAAGCAACCATGGCACGCTGGTAGGTTGCCCCAGCGTTCTTCAGTCCAAAAGGCATGACCTTGTAGCAGAAGGTGCCCCACTGAGTAACAAATGTAGTCTTTTCCATGTCTTCAGGTGCCATCTTGATCTGATTGTAACCTGAAAAGCCATCCATGAAAGAGAACACCTTATGATGAGCTGTATTATCAACAAGGACATCAATGTGAGGTAGAGGGAAGTCATCTTTGGGGCTGGCCCTGTTCAGATCCCTGTAGTCGACACACATTCTGACCTTACCGTCCTTCTTAGGTACCGGCACCACATTAGTAACCCACTGAGGGTAAGAAGTCACTGCAAGAAACCCGGCATCAAACTGCTTCATAACCTCGGCTTTAATCTTCTCAGACATCTCTGGACGCATACGGTGGACCTTTTGCTTAACCGGAGGGCAATCTTCCTTAGTTGGCAAGTGATGGACCACAATGTCGGTATCCAACCCGGGCATGTCTTCGTAGGACCAGGCAAAGATCTCCATATAATCATGTAGCATCTTAGTCAATCGTTGCTTCACACTGAGCTCTAGGTTGGCACCAATCTTTACCTCTTTCCTGTCTTCTTCAGTACCCAAGTTTATTGTTTCCACTGGCTCTTCATGGGGTTGAATTGCCCTCTCTTCCTGAAGCAACAGTCTTGCAAGCTCGCGAGGCACTTCGCAATCATCTTCACCTTCGTCTTCGGCTAAGTTGATCGAATTTTCGAAGTCATAACTGGCAGTAGCAGAGTCGTTACCAGTGAGATCCAGAGTGGATTGAAACCTGTATGAGTGAGTGTGTGTGTGTAAATACAGCTGTTTTGAAATATATGTAAAGGAGAGAAAGACAGAAAAGGAGCATAAAGTTTGCAATGCGAGAAAACGTCCAAGATTTTCATTCATGATATATGAAATGACAATTTATATGCCCTCACAAATGAAACCACAGTGCCTCGGGTAAGACACCGGGCCATAGAGTTTATTATTGTTTATTACAAATGCCAAAAACATAGGAATTCATTACTCAGTAACAAGAGAAACAGGTAGGTTGTCCTTCGCACTCCAATTGCTAAGTCCACTGTCGGTCGCCGGGTAAATCCAGCTATCAAACTCAGCTTCATCCGCTTCATCCTCGTCCCCAATAGCATTCACTCCATGAGCAGGCAGGGGAGCTGTCACTACATTAGGCTTCTCAGATGCCTCAAACTGTACTTCCTTGGCGTCAATAAGGTCCTGCAGCTTGCTCCTTAATGCCCAACAGTCGTCAGTGGAATGCCCCGGACTATCTGAATGGTAGGCACAGCGAGCATTTGGATTGTATTTAGGAGAGGTAGTATTTGGAAACTTTGGAGCCTCTCTGACGGTTACTAAGTTGGTTGAGAGCAACTGTGGCAAGATCTGCGATAAGGTCATACTCAACCGGGTGAACTCTCTCCGGGGTCTTTCAGCCCTTTGAGGATTGGTTGGCCGAGGAGCGGCAGCAGGCTTAGCAATCATTACCGCATTGACAGATTGGCGGCGCTCAGTTCTCTCTGGTCTCTTGGAACCATATACCGCACTAGCCTCCTTCTTGAAGGTTTCTTTTCAGAACTAGATGATGCACCCTTCGGAATCTTACCAGACTTCAACCCAGCCTCAATTCTCTCTCCAGTCAGAATCAGATCAGTGAACCCTGCAGACGAATTCCCGATAAGATGGTTGAAAAATGGCCCAGATAGGGTCCCCAAGAACATGTCTACCAACTCCCGATCCGTCAACAGTGGCTGCACCCTGCCAGCCAGATCCCTCCACTTCTGAGCGTACTCTTTAAAACCTTCACTTGAACCTAACGACATACCCTGGAGTTGGGTACGTGTAGGGGCAAGGTCGGCATTATATTGATACTGCTTATAGAAAGCAGTAGCCAACTCCTCCCAGTTACGAACCTTGGTCCCATCCAGCTGATAGAACCATTCGAGATGAGTCCCTGAAAGACTCTCCTGGAAGAAGTGGATCCACAAATTCTTATCCGCTGAGTACGGTTGGATTTTCCGAACATAGGACCTGAGATGTAGCTTGGGACAAGACGCCCCGTCATATTTAGCGAAAAATGGTGATTTGAACTTATGAGGAATAATCACACAGTAGACAAACCCAGATCTCCAAAATCCAGCCCAGGTACCTGTTGTATCTCCATAGCATTCAGCCTATCCTCCAGCTGCTTGTAACGGTCTTCTGCAGGAGGATATTGCTCTTCATCAAAATCAGTCTCGTTGTCGGAGACTACCGGACTAGGATCTTTTTCTGCTTGAGGAGTACTCTTGCCAATGGAAGAACCAGCCTCTTCATTCTGCAAAGTGTTGCCAAACCTTCGGCCCGAGCTAAACAGAACAGTTCTTCTCTTCTTCTTCTTCTCCTTCTTCAGGAGCAGAGCCTTCAGCTCTTCTTGGCCTTGAGCCAAACCCTTGATTAATTCCTGAAATTGCGCATTCTGCGCCTGAAGAGCTTTGATGGATGTCTCAGTTGATGACGAGTCGGGATTCATGATGCTGAAATAAACAGCGAAGAACGGTAAGCAACCTGAAAAGGAGAAAACCTGCTATGCACATGATGAATGGAATGCGTATGATTTATGTTTTCAAAGACAATCGGGAATCAACTTTGTAAACAAAAAGGAACACACTTCATTAAATTCAACTTTGAAACTGAAATTATTCAACAGGTTGCCCTTAGGCGTTACATGAAAGGAAATACTGAAAAGGGAAATAAGACTGTAAAAGAACATCCGGAGCTCCTTATTGATCCCATGGTCTCCTCTTCTCAGTACGGATGTAGGCATTCAGAGCTCTCTCATTCTCCAACTGCTTTGTCAGCTTCTGGATCTTTAACTCCTGCTCGTTGAACTTTTCCCGATAAGAATCCCGCTCTTCTCGCAGTTGTGACCAAGATCTCTTCAATGTCTCATAATCAGTAGGTATCTGAGGAGGAAGGACAGTTGGAGGAACACCGTCCTTGTCAGGACACTCAAGAATGACGGGTCTGACGGCTTCGTATGGCATACATAACTTCTGAGCACGGATGCGAACCCATTTCTAGTAGGCTTCCATAGGTAAAGAAGTCTTTGGCCCCAACTCTTGTGGGTCAGTTTTATGAACTTTCTCCCAAGCCTTGATGAACCTACGACGCAGCTCGTCACTATCTACCTGAAACTCAAAACTGATGTGAGGCACCAACATCTCATGGGGGCCTGCTCTTCTTGCTCTTCCAAACTGACGGAGTGCTAGACATGGATTGTAAGAGATCCCTCCTTGGGTACCAATCAGAGGAACATTAGGGTATTCCCCGCATCGATCAATAATAGCTATCTCATCCAAACCTCTGCACATCCAAATGATGTCTTTGTCGGTGAGAGACATTAACCTATGAGCCCAACCCCTTCCTTCTTGATTCTTTAGTACGAACTTGGGGAGGTGCGAAATAAACCATCTCACCAACAAAGGGATACAACACCATAGGGTTCCTCGTCTTCGGGTAGTACGAGCATGAAGTTGTTGCAAGATGTCACCCAAGAGAGTGGGTACAGGATTCTGAGACATAAAGATCCTTATGGCAGTGACATTGATGAAGTTGTCAGGATTAGGAAACATGACTAACCCATAGATTAGGAGAGCCAAGATGTCTTCATATGCCCTAAAGTCCAGGTCATTCCAGAAACTGTTAGCTTTACCAATCAGAAACTTGGCCAAGAAACCCTTAACTCCGCTTCTAGTCACCCAGTTGTCTGCTACTTCTTGATGGGTCAAAGGAAGAGCTGCAGCAACATCTTTAAGCTTGAGGGTCTTTTCCCAACCAGTAAAGGGAGTCTGATCCAAGATAGGGATACCAAGCAAATCAGAGAACTCTTCCAGGGTAGGGACCAGCTGGAAGTCTTGAAAGGTGAAGCACTGATACAGGGGGTCATAGAACTGGGTCAGAACACTCATCAACTGTTGATCCCGCTTTGCAGTGACTAAACTGAGAAGAGAACCATGCCTCTGAATGAAGGACGTGGTATTTGGAATTATGCTAACCAACTCATCAAGCAACTCAGGTGAACGAACAAAGTTGAACCGGATAGTATTCCTTCGCACAGGTATCATGATGTCCTACAAAAAAGAGCAAAGGTGAAACCCTCTGGTCTTTGAAATGGTCAGTCCTTATGCAGGATACATGCAATGCTCATGATGTTATGATGCTATGATAAAGCATACCACAAACAGATACAAAGGCAAACATGGTAAGGCACACAAGTCACACAAGGCAAGCCCCTAAAGTTTTAGGCCAGCATGAGGTCTAGGTACTACCCTCTTTCAGTTTGTTGGTTCATACCTGTCCTATTAAAGTAACCGGGTTCTTAGAGGATCCCAATATCATTGACTACCCTCAATCGGTCATAACTCCAGCGTCGCAATCTTTTCTTGCGGCCAGAACCATCACGAGAGTTTAGCCTCAATGGGCGTAGCATACTGCTACAATTCTAAAGGCCAAGTTGTGTCAATTAAGGTTCTAAGGTTAATGGTGCTTAATGACTCCTTAGAAGACCCATATTCTCCTCGTTGTGACACAAGGGATATCGGTACAGACCAAGGTGCCACACCAACGTAGCCACTGCTTCACCCGTGTCGGTCTACGCCGGACAGGTCCCTCACAGCTTATGCTACCTAAACAGGGTATCCCCAGATCCGGGTTAGGATCTATGTAACTCCCATACAACCCACAATAGTAAAGCAAGCAAATCAATACAATTGAAAACACAGTTATGAACTAAGCCCTAAGGTACACCTCACTTTAAGTTTAGTCCCCAGCAGAGTCGCCAGTTCTGTGATCGGTGGATCTGGAACTGACTGTTTAACGCTGGTTCGCGAAATGTCGCGGAAGCAAGAGTCGCCACCGTCTTTTATTTTCTCCAAATGGAAAGGACAAAAGCACAGAAAAATTCCTTAAAGAGATTGCTCTCGGTTCGGGAGGTAGGTTATAGAAAGGGAAGGTGTTAGCACCCTTTCTATCCATGGTTATCCATGGGCTCTTAGATACTTGCTCATTGTGTTTTCAAAAATGGTTTGTTTGCTTTTCAACTGTGGGTTTAAAAAGTTTCTTTGAAAATTCCAGTTCGACTCTTGTATCGGTCCTCAAGAGTGTTTGAAAAATTGCTTTCGAAAGCTTTTTGAAAAGGTGTCGGTGTGAAAAGTATTTTTTTGATTTGTTTTGAAATTAGAGCAAGTATCTACGAGAACCTACCTACCCTAAGGAATTCGTCTGTGTAAATGTCCTTTAAAGTAGTGCCATCCCACCATTGAGAGGTAGGTAGCACCACCGTTGGAGGTGTTCGGGTCAATTCGAGGTTCGGGACATGGTGATCACCAGAGCAATAGGAAGACACCTTAGAAGCTACCCTCATGCCAGGTTCCCGGATCATGAGGACTTACTAAGACATCCTCTACTCAACGATCACCTTTCGAGGCAAGGTAACAGTGAGGCGTACCCTAGGGGTGGTGTGTGATTTGTGTGTCTGATTCAGTTATTTTTGTCTTTTGTCATGTTGAAGGTGATCTAGCGTTTGTTTTTATTTTTGTCCATACATTCTTTCATGCCTTGATTAACAGTTAAAAAATTGCGAGAAAAGTAAAGTTCTAAACTATTACAAAAGGCGCGGGTCCACATCGCCAAAATTTCTTGAACCCGATTTGACAGAAAAATAAAGAATTAAAAGAAAAGATTAAAATGTTACATGGCCTTGGGAGAGGTACATAAATATCATACGAGAAAGAAATAAACGCACGAATTAAATAGGAATTAAAAACGAGGGCGTTGGACCCTTTTTAATTAAATTAAATTAAACGATGAAATTAATTAATTAAAAAAAAGAAATTGTTTTTGGTATTTTTTGGTATTTTATGATTTTTGTGAAAAAGAATTAAATGCAATTAAACCTAATTCTACAATTTTTATTTATTAAGAAAGCATTAACTTTAACCTAAAATTAAACCTAATTATTTTACATGCAATTTCAATTTATAAAAATACATGATATTAAATATTTGATTATTATGAAAAAAAATAAAAAGATATAAAAAATTGATTAAACCCTAATTCTACCATTTTTTAGATTTTTATTATGAAAATATTATAATTAACCCTAATTTAATAACTAAATGAATTAATGCAATTTGTTTATGAAAATACTAAAATAAAATATTTATTATTTTTTCTCTTTTCTGATTTTTTTATGTGTTTTTTTTATATATTATAAAAAATATTAAATTAATTAAAAAAACAATAATTAAAAGAAAGCAAAAAATAAAGAAAAATAAAGAATAATAAAAAAGGTTTGCAAACCTAGGGGGGTTGCTGTCCCCAAAGTGGAGGTATAGCCCAGCAATTTGAGGCCCACTTATTCATGGCCTGATTGACTTTCATTGGCCAGCGTATGGGGTGTTGACTCAGGTCCACCGTGTTCTTTAGATCTGAGCCCTTGATGGACTGCTCTGGGACGCGTGGACAGTTGGATTTTGTGGGTGCATGGTGGACGCCACTACTGAAATTGCATATGAATATTAATTGAAAAAATATATGGAAAGGGGGTGAGGACCTGGGGCTCAAACCCAGGTCCTGAACGTTACCAGCGCTTGTGCCTGCCAGTGGAGCTACCTTGTTTATCTGTACATCATATAATTAACGAATATAATAAAACAAAAATGTTAATGCTTCCTTTTTTTTCGCGCGCGATTCAAACAATCCAATCGCTGACGGCCACCTCATCTTCTTCTTCTTTATCCCCTGAAACAAAAAGGGTGGCAACGGTTTTGGCACCGTTCCAGAAGAGGCCATAATCCAAAATAACGATTAGCTCTAGGATGCTCATAAATTGAGCGCGAGGGTGGATTCATGATCGTCCAATCATGCTTGTTTCAGTGGTCTAAGTCTTGAGTGCCAATTTTTCCTTAATTGAAAAACCCTAATCCAAGGTCCTGGAAACCCTAATGTTCAACAATGGTGAAATCGCATATGGGTGACAAAAAGACAATGAAACCATACGGTTAGCATCAGAATCTTACAATGAACATAAACCAAGCATTAAAACTTACAAAAGATGCATGAATTAAGATGCACGATTATGAATTTTTTTCTGTACAGGTCATGTTCGTTTTACCAATTCTTGATGTTATGATGGATGATTTTGATTGGAAATCCTTCCTTGAAGCTTCAGGAAGGTGATGGGATAAAAATCTCGCCTTGAATCGCCCTGGAAATTGGTTTTTAGATTTCACTTTTCAAGCAAAAATTTCAAGTTTTTTGTATGCTTTTCTGCGCAGCTTTTTGTCAATGAGCATGAGGGTTTTTTTCAGGCTTATGTATGGAATGAATTAGGTCAAAAATCTGATCAAAAGAATCCAAGAATTGATTATGCAATATTTGATTTTCAAGCATTAGTTTTTCCAATCTTTTTCATGCAATTTGATATCAAATCATATCCAATCCTTCCCTAATTGATCATGCACGAATTTGAGTGTCCAATGAGAGTATTTTCTGCACAAAAAGATTTTATTTCATTAGTTTAGCATTTTTCCATATTTTATTTGGTTTAAATGAATTAATTGTAATAAAAATTTCAAATAAATAAATAAAAATAATAAAAAAAACTTCCCTTTGGGCCAAATGGTCGTGTGCATGTTTTGGATGATGAATTGTGGAAGAAAAATAGGCCCATTAGCAATTTTAGGTCATTTGAATCAATGTTGACTTTTCAAAATATCCAAAAATTTCCCAACTTCCACAAGGCATACCTTGCTCAATTTTTAAGCTTTGCTCATGTTCTTGGACATTTTGAAAAGGTCTTTGAGTCCACTAACCAATGCCTTTGGTCCCATGTCATTTTGATTTACCAATCTCAAGTTATGGCCTTTGACTTAAAGTCCCTTTTTGTTGACTTTTGAAAATGACCTATAATGTTGAAATTGATAACTTCTGGTGAGAGCATTTCTTGGACTTGAAGTATGAAGATGAGTTGTAGGAAATGTCTTTCTCTTCAAAATGAGATTTAGATGGAATTTTTCTGATAATCTATGTGAAAGTTATGCCCTGGTCAATTTACAGTTGACTTTTTCAACTGTCCAAATAAGGAAACTTTTGCATCTTGATGATTTTTGAGCCAAGCTTTGAGAATCATGATCAAGCATTGATCAAATGATATTTGTGGCTTCAAAATGAGATGTTGACCAAAAATTTGAACTTTTGACTGTCAAATGACCATTTTGCCCCTACAGTTGACTGTAGTGCAATTAGGGTTTTTGACTGTGCAATTTTATACTGAAAGTCTTGAAACTTTGTATAAGGATGCTTGACCATATTTATAGGCATGTGGGACTTGATTGGACCCTTGGAAACTTCATTTTCTTGATCAGAACCAAAACCCTAATTTTGACTGTTTAGGAGGCCCTTGCACTGTGCAACCCTTGGGGAACTTTAAAGCATGATTTGGCAATTTCTTGAAGAATATGGGAGGGCAAATTTTGGGGTACAACAGGCAGTCCAGGCAAAAGTTAGGGATTAAAGCGTAATACTATGTCTCATTGGATCACCTTGCATCCAGAATCTGGTATCAACCATCAGGTTCAGACGGCATCGATCAATCAGCTTCATCGTCAACTGAGCAGCAAAGTGATGAGACGCTCGAAGATATAAAGGCGATAGCAGAGTTGGAACCCAGTGGGATTATTCTTTTCAAATAGCTGTTTTGTTTTCCCTTTGTACAAATTTGTATAAACTCTTTCGTTCGGCGGCGTTCTCTTACTAGGACGTCAGCCTCTTGTATATAAACGCCTATTTACAGGCAAATTCAAAAAATCAATACAAATTCACTTTTCAGACCAATTGCCAATTGTTTTTCCTTTTTCTGTTTTGTTTTGCGAAGAACGTCCAAGGTTCAATTTGTGATATATGCATTTGACGCTAATTGCTAACTCATAAATATTTGCATGCGAAACAAAGGATTAATTACAGGTAACATCAGAAACAGGGGCAATAATGAGTTGTCTAAGCGATCTAATTGCTCTGTCCACCAAGGTACCAAGGTAAGTTCAGCTGAAGAACATAACCAATATATCTTAACTCCCCAGAGAGTGAGCCAGCAAGTCAACGGTATTCTCCCCAAGCAAAGTTAAGCTACAGTCAGCCTTAAGGAAGTTGGATTATCCTCAGCAGATCTCAACATCCCTCAGCAAAGTATACAAATATTCTTAACAAGCATCCCCGGCAGTCTTGATCTAAGATTGTTCCCCGGCGGTATACCAGACATTCAGTGGAGCCACTTCCCCAGTACATCTCAAAAATTTCCCCAGGAGAGTCTAGTCCAAAAGTCTCCCCAGGAGAATTCAATCAATCTCCCCAGCAGGAAGCTTATCCCCAGTAGATTCTGGAAGCTTATCACCCGCATTGTACGAACGCTCCCCCAGCTTTATTCAGAAGGTTATTTCCCCACCAGGATATAACTGGGTTATCCTCAGCCAATAACCATGGAAAGATCGTCCTCGGCGAAGTTCTTCCTATCCCTCAGCGGAGTTCATCAATTCCTTCAACATAACTCAACAATGGTATCCCCCGCGGAGTTATCATCAACACCTCAGCAAGATACCTCTATTTTCCCACAGAGCATTCCCCGCAGAGTATTATCTTCGCCAAGTTTATTCTCCAACGGAGTCATCTTCTCCTACCGGTATTCTTGCAACAATCGCCCCAGCGGAAACAACGAAGATCTACTCTTCAACATCAGCCCAGGATTTAACTTTCCGGCACCCGTCAAGGATTTACTTTCCTAGACAAAAAACATACATTCATAAACATCGCATCTTCATACATTATAGCATGCATATACGCATCATGAACGTACAATCTCATTTATTCTGAGAACACCTCGCGTGTCATACATCATGACATCGCATACAACTAACATTTTGTCTTTTCAGGACGAAGGTTAATACAAAGATAATTGCTATCAACGGTCGCAACTAAAGATCCGATTCTTGTATCTTGCCAGGGTGTATCTGTTGACGACTAATTCCAGACTCGATTCCTGTATCTTTCCAGGGCACGTCTGAAGGGTTCGAAGATCCGATTCCTGTATCTCGCCAGGGTGTATTTGTTGACGACCAACATTACCAGACTCGATTCTTGTATCTTGCCAGGGCACGTCTGAAGAGTTTGAGGATCCGATTCCTGTATCTTGCCAGGGTGTATCTGTTGACGACTAACATTACCAGACTCGATTCCTGTATCTTGCCAGGGCACGTCTGAAGAGTTTGAGGATCCGATTCCTGTATCTTGCCAGGGTGTATCTGTTGACGACTAACATTACCAGACTCGATTCCTGTATCTTGCCAGGGCACGTCTGAAGAGTTTGAGGATCCGATTCCTATATCTTTCCAGGGTGTATCTGTTGACGACTAACATTACCAGACTCGACTCTTGTATCCTGCCAGGGCACGTCTGAAGAGTTTGAGGATCCGATTCCTGTATCTTGCCAGGGTGTATCTGTTGACGACTAACATTACCAGACTCGATTCCTATCTTGCCAGGGCACGTCTGAAGAGTTCGAAGATCCGATTCCTGTATCTTTCCAGGGTGTATCTGTTGACGATTGTATTCTCTGGACTCGATTCCTGTATCTTGCCAGGGCACGTCTGAAGAGTTTAAAGATTCGATACCTGTATCCAGCCAGGGCACATCTACATAAAGAGTTTGAAGATCAATTCCTGTAACAGGCCAGGTAATTATTCTTCTTTCTCAGGTACGCAAGTTCTCGCTAAGGAATCTTTACGCGATCGACAACCTCCCGATGGCATCTATAAGCCCATCTCTCCACATACCAACAGTCTCCAAATGGCATCTGTAAGCCCATTCCCGACAAGGCTCTGTCACAACTCCAGATGGCATCTATAAGCCCATCCTCCTATCCATCAGTCTCTAAATGGCATCTGTAAGCCCATTCCCACCATCCCACTGCTAACATTCTAACATGTGAGCGCAAATTTCTGGGCACTCTAGTGTTCAATCATCTTCCACCTTCGGATTACGAAAGGCACGCCAGCCAATCTACATCCTCAGGTCTAAGAAGATTGAACAGGGGCAACTGTTGTACCCCAAAATTTTCCCTCCCATATTCTTCAAGATTTGCCAAGATCAAGGCTCAAAATCTCTCAAGGGTTGCACAGTCCAATTGCCTCCTAACACAGTCAAAATTAAGGTTTTGGTTATGGCAAAGAAATTGAAGTTTCCAAGGGTCCAATCAAGTCTCACATGCCTATAAACATTGTCAAGCATTCACATGCCAAGTTTCAGGACTCACAACACCAGATTGCACAGTCAAAAACCCTAAATGCTTCACAGTCAACTGCAGGGGCAAAATGGTCATTTGACAGTCAAAAGTCAAAAATTTTGGTCAACATCTTATTTTGAAGCCACAAACATCATTTGATCAATTCTTGATCATGATTCTCAAAGCATGGCTCAAAAAGTCTCAAGATGCAAAAGTTTCTATTTCTGGACAGTTGAAAAAGTCAACTGCAAATTGACCAGGGCATAACTTCTTCATGGTTTATCATAAAAATCCCATCCAAAGCTCATTTTGAAGAGAATGACATTTCCTACAACTCATCTTCACACTTCAAGTCCAAGAAATGCTCTTACAAAAGTTATCAATTTCAACATTATAGGTCATTTTCAAAAGTCAACAAAAAGGCACTTTAAGTCAAAGACCATAACTTGAGATTGGTAAATAAAAATGACATGGTACCAAATACATTGGTTAGAGGACTTCAAGACCTTTCCAAAATGTCCAAGAACATGATCATATCTTCAAAATTGAGCAAGATATGCCTTGTAGAAGTTGGGAAATATTTGGGAATTTTGAAAAGTCAACTTTGCTTCAAAAACCTCAAAATTGCTAATGGGCCACAAATTCTTCCATGAATCATTACCCAAAGGCTATGCACGACCCATTAAGCTAAAAGGGAGTTATTTTCTTATTTTTAATTAATTAATTGAATTTTTAATATTATTAATTCATTTAATTAAATTTAATTATGAGAAAAATACTAAACAATGGTTTTAAATCCTTTTTGTGTAGCAAATCCTTCCATTATGAGATAAATATTTCGTGCACCACCTCAAGGGAACAAAATCATCCATATTTGGCATAATTGGCATGGAAAAAGATTGAAAAAAGATTTGACAAAATCAAAGATTCAAAACATGAATGCATGGATTATGGGCTTGGTATTTTTAACCTAATTCACTCAAGCACTTATAGACAACAGAACCCTATTCCATTGGACACGAAATATTGCTCAGAGGCTGCATAACAAGGTTGCACTTTTCACCAAAATTTTGAAAACTGAAAACCTAATTACAAAGCGTTTCAAAGCTCCAAAAGGATTTCAAAACGTTGCTAAGACATCCAGGAAGCGTTTGCAATCAAAACCAAGTATCCAGACCTCCAGAAGTGGTAGAACGACATCACACTTTTCTTGAAATTGTCCATTATTGTTTTGTAATTTACATGCATTTTTCATATGTTTTAAATGTTGATTTACACTAATATGGATGTTCTGAAGCTAATGGTACCCTTGAATTGAACTAAGAATTCCTGTGTCAAAAGTTGCCATTAACGATCGCTAGGGTTTCAGAGCTCCAGATTTGGGGCTTTACACATATGGAAAAATTGGACCCTCAAACTGGTACCATTGAATTCGTGACATGAAGACGAATCATTTGATTACCTCGCGCCCTTTTTATGTTTATCTATGTGCTAATCGCTATTTTCTGGCATTCATTTTTGTGGGGGTTTAAAACCCCCGCTAATTGCTTGTATTACAGGGACAAAGACGAAGAAGATGCTAGCGTGGCTTGATATTACTGGATAGTTTAAATATTGGCGCGTGATTTTGTGCTTTACACCACTAACGTTTATTTTCTATCATAATGATTATGTTCCATATTATTAACAAAAGCGCGCGTTAGCTCAGATGGTTGGATATTCGTTTGGTAAACGCTGGGACCTGGGTTCGATTCCCAGGTCCCCTATCATATTTCATGATTTTTTCTATAACATGCTTCCATGCAGTGTACGTCCCAGGGCTCATCATACATCCTCAAGCGCTAGTTTGCCACGTAACCTGAGTGATCAATCCAATGGCCACAAAAGCAGTCCATGATGCACACTCAGTCAACCACGTACACACACGCTGAAAAGTCAAACGGGCTTCTTGCATTCTTGGGCCAGAGTTACTCCAATAAAACCTCTAAATTGGGTCAGACACCCCCATTGTTTGTATTCTTTTTTTTAATCTCCTTTTCTTTTCTTTTAATTATTTTAATTGTTTTCTTTTAATTCACAAAATATAATTTTCATAATAAAAATCAGACATCAAAATATGTTAATTAATTTACTTATTAAATATTTTTTGTAAATAAACTTTAAACCATTAATTTAGTAAAATTAGGTTTTCAATTTTAATCTTTTCTTAAATAACTAAAATATGTAGAAATTAGGGTTTTTAGCATTTTTATCCTTTTTCTTAATAAATAACTTTTTTTCTTATTATCATTATCATTAATTACTAATTTATTTTGTAAATACCCATGTAATTAATTATTTAGTGTAAATTAGGTTAAACTTGAATATTTTTCATAAATAATTAAAAACAACTTAGAACTAGGGTTTCATTTAACTTCTAATTTTAATTAATTTTCTTTATTTTCATAAATACAAAAAAAAACATAAAAACATTTCTTTTCTTAATTAAATAACTAATTAGTCTTAATTTAGTTTAATTTCAAAAGGGTCCAACGCCCTCGAACATTCGATTCTAATTTCCTTTCGCGCATTTATTCTTATTTTATTTTCTTTTCGAATATTATGTAATTGCTCAAGCCATGTAATAGTAATTAGGAATTTATTTATTTTCCGCATTTTTTTATTAAAACGGGTCTTTGTTAATTTGGCGATGTATAGACCCGCGCCTTGTAATAGCGTAGGATTTTACTTTCCGCACTTTAATTTCTGCACTTTTAAACTGCTAACTTGCATGAAAGAATGAATGGCTTAAATTAAAAACAAGCGTAGCTCACAAAAATGCATGATCAAAAGATAAAACATAACTGAAAATAACACACAAATTCACACACCACTCTTAGGGTACGCCTCACTGTTGCCTTGCCCTTGAAACGTGGTCGTCGAGTATAGGACGTTTTAGTAAGTCCTTATGTCCATGATCTATGGCATAGGGGTAGCTTCTAAGGTGTCCTACTGTTGCTCTGGTGACCACACTGTCCCTACAAACGAATTGACCCGAAGACCTCCAACGGTGGTGCTACCTACCTCTCAATGGTGGGATGGCACTATCTTAAGGACACTTGCACAGCCTAATTCCTTAGGGTAGGTAGATGACTCATAGATACTTGATCTATTCAAAAAACAAATCAAAAACTCTTTTCACACCGACACTTTTCAAAAAGCTTTCAAAACAATTTTTCAAACACTCTTGAGGACTGATACAAGAGTCGATCTGAAATCTTTAAACGAAACTTTTTCAAACCCACTCACACTTAGAAAAGCAAACACTTTTGAAAACACAAATGAGCAAGTATCTAAGAGCCCATGGATAACCATGGATAGAAAGGGTGCTAACACCTTCCCTTTCTATAAATCTACCTCCCGAACCGAGAAACTATCTCATAAGGAATTTTGCTGTGCTTTTGTCCTATCCATGTTGGAGAAAATAAAAGACGGTGGCAACTCTTGCTTCCGCGACATTTCGCGAACCAGCGTTAAACAGTCAGTTCCAGATCCACCGATCACAGTAGTCAACAGAGATGTCTCCTCTTCAGCAATCAAAGATTCTTGCCATCCTCTGTAGCAGTCAAGGACTCACTTTCCCTGGCAGCAGTCAAGATTCTTTTATCTCCAGCCATCCATGATTCATTTATCCTCAGCAAGACAGCTCTTCAGCTTACATGCGCATGCATTTACATTCATATCATAAACATTGATATAGCACACATTGCATCATACATTTCATGCAACATAGTTTTGTGTTTAGCTAACATTTTGTCCTTTTCAGGATAAGAATAAAAGGCTATCATTAACAATTATTCAAGATGCAGTTTTACACAGACTCATCATCAGGAAACCTTACACCGGTTTCTTCTCAACTTCTGAAAACAGTTTACGGATTCTCCAGTAACGGATGTTAATCTATCGCTTGTTCAGACTCAAGACTTCTGAAAACAGTTCACGGGTTCTCCAGTAACGGATGTTAACCTATCGCTTGTTTAGATTCTTCTCAACTTCTGAAAACAGTTTACGGATTCTCCAGTAACGGATGTTAATCTATCGCTTGTTCAGACTCAAGACTTCTGAAAATAGTTTACGGACGCTTCCCAACAACGGATGCTGCTCTATTGCTTATTCAATCTCAAGACTTCTGAAAATAGTTCACGGGTTCTCCAGTAACGGATGTTAACCTATCGCTTGTTCAGATTCTTCTCAACTTCTGAAAACAGTTTACGGATTCTCCAGTAACGGATGTTAATTTATCGCTTGTTCAGACTCAAGACTTCTGAAAACAGTTCACGGGTTCTCCAGTAACGGATGTTAACCTATCGCTTGTTCATATTCTTCTCAACTTCTGAAAACAGTTTACGGATTCTCCAGTAACGGATGTTAATCTATCGCTTGTTCAGACTCAAGACTTCTGAAAATAGTTTACGGACGCTTCCCAACAACGGATGCTGCTCTATTGCTTATTCAATCTCAAGACTTCTGAAAACAGTTCACGGGTTCTCCAGTAACAGATGTTAACCTATCGCTTGTTCAGATTCTTCTCAACTTCAGAAAACAGTTTACGGATTCTCCAGTAACGGATGTTAATCTATCGCTTGTTTAGACTCAAGACTTCTAAAAACAGTTTACGGACGCTTCCCAACAACGGATGCTGCTCTATTGCTTATTCAACTTCAAGACTTCTGAAAACAGTTCATGGGTTCTCCAGTAACGGATGTTAACCTATCACTTGTTCAGATTCTTCTTCAACTTCTGAAAACAGTTTACGGATTCTCCACTAACGGATGTTAATCTATCGCTTGTTCAGACTCAAGACTTCTGAAAACAGTTTACAGATGCTTCCCAACAACGGATGCTGCTCTATTGCTTATTCAACTTCAAGACTTCTGAAAACAGTTCACAGGTTCTCCAGTAACGGATGTTAACCTATCACTTGTTCAGATTCTTCTTCATCTTCTGAAAACAGTTTACGGATTCTCCAGTAACGAATGTTAATCTATCGCTTGTTCAGACTCAAGACTTCTGAAAACAGTTTACAGATGCTTCCCAACAACGGATGTTGCTCTATTGCTTATTCAACTTCAGGACTTCTGAAAACACTTCACGGGTTCTCCAGTAACGGATGTCAACCTATCGCTTGTTCAGATTCTTCAACTTTTGAAAACAGTTTACAGATGCTTCCCAATAACGGATGCTGCTCTATTGCTTTTTCAACCCCAAGACTTCTGAAAACAGTTTACAGATTCCTCCCAACAATGGATGTCAATCTATCGCTTGTTCAGACTCAACTTTTGAAAACAGTTTACGGATTCTCCAAACACGGATATCAATCCATTGCTTATTCAAAACCCCCAGTTCAGAGATGTTCCAAAACATGGACACCTTTCTGATACTCATTCCAGATGGCATCTTTAAGCCCATCCCCGACAAGATTCTGTCACCCCTCTAGATGGCATCTTTAAGCCCATCTCCAAATGGAATCTCTAAGCCCATTCTGGCATCCATTGTTCTGACGAGTGCAAATTTAAGGGCACTCTAATGTCCAATCTCCTTTTACCTTCGAGACGTGAAAGGCAAACTTGCCAATCTAACTCTTCAGGTGCAAGAAGATTGAACAGGGGAAACTGTTGTACCCCAAAATTTTCCCTCTCATTTCATCAACATTTTCTCATCACAAGACCCTTGGAGCTCAAGATCAAGTTAGGGTTTACTCTGCTCAAGACTCCTCTTTGCACTGTTGGCTCAAATTAGGGTTTGAGTTTGCACAAAGATGTTTTGACCTAAAATGCCCAAAATGACTTTCATGCTTCATTTTGGACTCACAAGTTTATCCATACAAAGTTTCAAACCTTGATTCCAATCTTTGCCCAGTCAATTGGACAGTTGACCTAGAAATCAGCTGTATTGGGGAAAAAGTCAACTGTGGCCAATTGACAGTCAAACCTCATGATTTTTGACCCACATCAACATTATGAACTCATATGGACCATTTGATCAAGTTTGGATCACAATTCCACAAGAAATTTGATCAGATCACCAAAAGGGCAAAATGGTCATTTTTAGGGTTTTGACTGCTCAAAGGCAATTTTTGACTGTTTGACCTAGCCAATGGCAAACCAAGCTCACATATGGACTCAAGGACTCAATTACATGGTCTTGACACATTCAACAAGTTCAAAAGATCCCAAATGCACAAGATTGACAGATGAATTATCCAGTCAAATGATCAAAATTTGACTGTATACTGAAAAGTCAAACTTTGACTTCTTGGTCAAAATCAAGTGTCAAGATTCATTTTTCATCAAAACATGTCAAATTATGAAACTTGTTCATCAAGAAATCAAAAATTACAAATTAGGGTTTGAAATGAAGAAATTTCATAACTTAGAAATTTTCTAAGTTATGAAATTTCCTAATTTTTTTCTAACTTTGTCCCATCTTTTCATCAAGATATATTTGGATTCAAACAAAACTCAAAACATGAAAGTTGTAGTACATTGCAAAATCTACAACTTGGATACACAAAGTTTCCTCAAAAGAAGCTTGTAGCTCAAGTTATGATTTTTGGAATAAGGGTGCAAAATATTCTTAACTTAGAAATTTTTTGACCTATTTTAGGCAGGATTTTTGCCCAACTTCATGGCCACTTTTCACATGCTTCCACTTGGAATTTCAATTTGAATTACAAATATGGATTGTAGTAAACATTCCAAGCTTTCCAAATTGTCCAAGAAATTCTCAAACACCCTTGTGGTTAGGAAGAATCGAATTTGTAAAGATGGGCAAAAGTCACTTTATTCATAAGCCAATTACATGTTCATAACTTTGCATTTTCAAACTCAGCTTGCATAAACTAGATTACAGGCCTTTTATCTCATCCACACTCAATAATTTAATGCCAATCCTTTGTGTTCAAGCCTTATTTTGTATGTTTAACCATTACTTGCAAGATTAAGCCATATTTAGAAAAAGCATTTTAGCCATTTTTGAAAAGATCAACTTTATGTCAAAAAGCAAATCAAAGAGGTACAAGCCAGATCTTTTAGGCACAAGTTTATGGACTAATCCCACTGATCAAGGAGAGAAAAGGCAGCATGCTTGAGGGGCCTGTAGTAGCCTATAATCAAGTTTGACAAACTTTGCTTAGATAAGAAGAAACTTTGCAAAACTGGTACCACATTCACTTCCTGCAAGCAAGAGCCTAAAAAAACTTTGCAAACACTTTTCACTTGATCCAACTAACCTAAAACACGAATCAACCAGAGTTTAAACCTTCTCATTCATCAAAACACAGTTTTGTTGCAAAACAGGGTACCTGCTGCATTTTGATTTGGTCAGCTCAATCCATTCATGCGCCTTGGCCAAAACCACTTCATACACACTCCATAACATCCATACAAACTATCCCAAGCCTTGGAAACAGACTGTAACACCCCTAACCAAGTTTTCCATTTTCATTTTTTCAGTTGTGCAGGTTGAGTTACATAGCTCGATTCAGTTAGTTTCAAAGCAAGCTAGAGGTTGGAAGAGCATCCTTGGACCTCAAGCAAGCTGTACAAGTCCTCAAACTTCATTGAAAGTACCTCCATTGTTGTACACGATTCAAGCTGAACAGGTAAAAGTTTTAACTTCTATCTCTCTATCCAAGCATATCTAGGCTTAGGTTTGTGAAGAAATTATGTCCTACTCATGGCCCTAAAGCTACCCATATTCTCACTTTTCATTTATGTTGTGTGTGCTGAGAGAATTTTGAACCTGAACATTGAACAAAAGTTAGGTCAGGAATTGGGGGAGGAGAAATTCTCTCTCATTTCTGAGAGTTAGATCAAGTTCTTGATATGTATGAATTCGTGATTTGATGCTTTACATTTTTGATGTTATAAGTTTCTGCTAAAAATCAAAGAATCATGATGTTTGAATCAAGCAAGGAAACACGCGTTTTTGAGACAGAAATGGCTGGAGGTTGAAGAAGCTTGCCTTTGGGCTGGGCCTGGTTCATTTTTCTGTTTGCACCCTCATTTTCCACTTACACCCCCCTTGGCCCATTGTGTGTTTTTTTTAACTATTTTTGACTTTTTATTTTTTCTTCTGACTTATTATTTTTTGTCAAAACATAAAAAATATTAAAAATATTTTTTCAACCATTTTTGCATTTTATTTGGATTTTATTTGTTTTATTTGAACTTGTACATATAAATAAATATAATACTTTTATTTAAAACCTCAAAAATAATGTGAAAATATATACTTTTAGTTATTATTTTTATTTGCATTTTCTGAAAACATTTTCTAAAAAATATACTTTTTTGTAAATAATTAATATCTTTATTTTTGTGCATATTTAGTATATTTAATACATAATATAAATACTTATATATTTATTAGAATATTTAGGGTAAAAATATAAAAATAGTACATTTTTTCTTTTATTAATATTTGACCTCAAAAATTACTTTTTTACAAATATACTTCTCTTTTATTTATTTTTGTGTATAATTAATAAATATTGTATATAATAAATAATAAATACTTTTTACTTAGAAAATTAGGGTTTTGCCCTAAAATGTGAAAATGTCCAAAATAAACTTTCTTTTTATTATTTTTTATAGGTCACATGAAAAATACTTTTTACATACACATAAAAACATTTTTGTGCATAATACATTTTACATTTTATTTGTATTTATTCAATTACTGTATAATTAAAATAACTTGTATATTCAATTTGGATGTAATAGTTTAGATTTAAATTTCTTGCTAAATATCCCAATTTGAACATTTGTACCCCCCATCCCATAATTATGTTGTAATAATTTAGGACTTTAAATTCCGCATTTTAAAGCTTTCTAATTATACCATGATAGACTTAGGGTTTTGTATGCAAAAATCAAACAACAAATAGCTTGACTAAACAAAAGACAAAAAGCATGAAAATGGATAACACCAATCACACTTGCACCCCTTAGGGTTACTCCACTTGTTGCCTTCAATAATGGGCCATGTTGCATGTTGGGTGTCTTTGGCAAAACAAAACAATTCAAATGATCATAGTCCCTCGATGACGCTTTCGAAAGTTGCCTAAAAAATGATCAAGTCCCTTAAAGGAAAAATTGCCAAAGACACTTGGCACTATTGCATTCATGGTCTAAACGATGACCCGCGCCCGTCCCGTTAACATCCTAACACAAGATTGTCCATCAAATGCAATGGTGGAACAATACTGTTAAAAGGGTTAAAACATAGGAAAGATCTTTGAGAAATTTAGAGTAGATAACTCTTGGTTACTTGATCAACTTGCAAATCCTTGCCATTTTTCAAAACACACATCACAAACACAAACTTTCAAAACAACTTTCAAAACCTTGAAACATCTTTTCAAAAAGACAAACACCTTTTGTAAAACATTCGAGTAAAGAATTGTTACAAGGGTTGCCTAGACAAGGCATCTTTTTCAAAACATTTTCAAACCCACACACAAAGCACCATTTCAAACAATTGAAAGCACCATTTCAAACAATTGAAAATGCAAGGCAAGTGATCTAAGCAAGTAACTAAGAGCCCATGGATAACCATGGATAGAAAGGGTGTTAATACCTTCCCTTTCTATAATCTACTCCCTGAATCCAAGAAAACATCTCAAAGGTTTTTGCTGTGCTTTTTAACCTTTCCTTAGGATAAAATAAAAATTCGGTGGCGACTCTTGCTAAACCGAAACATTTGCAAAAAAAAACGCAAAACCCAAGTCAGTTCTCCCACCGTATCACAACAGTCGTCATCAAAAATTCCTTCATCACCTATTGGAAGTCACGATCGTAAAAATTCCTTCATCACCTGTTGGAAGTTACGATCGTCATCAAAAATTCCTTCATCACCTGTTGGAAGTCACGGTCGTTAAAAATTTCCTTCATCACCTGTTGGAAGTTACAGTCGTCATCAAAAATTCCTTCATCACCTGTTGGAAGTCACAGTCGTTAAAAATTTCATTCATCACCTGTTGGACGTTACGGTCGTCATCAAAAATTCCTTCATCACCTATTGGAAGTCACGGTCATTAAAAATTTCCTTCATCACCTGTTGGAAGTTACGGTCGTCATCAAAAATTCCTTCATCACCTGTTGGAAGTCACAGTCATTAAAAATTTCCTTCATCACCTGTTGGAAGTTATGGTCGTCATCAAAAATTCCTTCATCACCTGTTGGAAGTCACGGTCGTTAAAAATTTCCTTCATCACCTGTTAGAAGTTACGGTCGTCATCAAAAATTCCTTCATCACCTATTGGAAGTCACGGTCGTTAAAAAATTCCTTCATCACCTGTTGGAAGTTACGGTCTTCATCAAAAATTCCTTCATCACCTGTTGGAAGTTACAGCCACCAACAGAATAACGGACAACTGAAGCTCCTAAAAATATGTTTCTCTCAAGAATGAAGATTCTCCTTTCTCGCTTCCCCAGTAGATTGGCATACACCCAACCTCCTGATATTCCCGACAGAATGAAGATTCTCATTCTCAGAGTGGCGTACAACCTAAACCTGAACTTCTTCCAAACAGGAATAAGCTTTTTCCAGAATCCTGAGTTTTACTCTCCAACAGGATAACTACTTTTCAACATTATGGATATTCCCCACAGAATTCTTATTCCCCAAGCAGAATGAAGACTCTCATTCTCAATTCCTCATAGAGTTTTTCAGATATCCCCGGCGAAGATCTCCTCAAAGCAGGAATCCCCGGTAGATTGGCATACAACCCAAACTCATGATTTCCCCAACTGTGGTCCCAGGACTTCTCATTTTCAACAATCAAAGGATTTTCAATCCCCGACAGCAGTCAGGGATTTATTTTCCCCGACAGCGGTCAAAGATTTTATTATCTCCAGCCATCCAGGATTTATCCTCCTCAGCAAGACGGCTGATCAGCTTACATGCGCATTCATTACATTCATATAACGCATACATTGCATCATACAACATGACTTTGTGTTTCAGCTAATACTTTACCCTTCGCAGGATAAGTTTAGTAAGTTTCAAACTTCAAGGATTTCTGAAAACAGTTTACGGATGCCTCCCGACAAGGATGCTAATCTGTTGCCTATTCAGACCCCTAGCTCAGAGACGTTCCAAACATGGATACCTTTCTGATACTCACCCACTCACCCACAACATACAAATTCAACAAACATTCTTGGATGGCATCTTTAAGCCCATCTCCGACAAGATTATGTCACATCTCCAAATGGCATCTTTAAGCCCATTTCCTCAGCTATATTTTGACGAGTGCAAATTTATGGACACTCTAGTGTCCAATCATCTTTTACCTTTGATTCACGAACGGCAAAATTGCCAATCTAACTCTTCAGGTTCAAGAAGATTAAACAGGGGAAACTGTTGTACCCCAAAATTTTCCCTCCCTTTTTTATAAGAAATCACAACCTCAGGGTTTTCTATGATTTTTCAAGATCGGCTCGAGAATCGGTCAAACAGACTCTCCTTTATCAGTTAACCCAGAATTAGGGTTTCCACTGATTTTGTTAAGATTGACTCAGGAATCGATCAGACAGATCTTTCTTTGGCAGTAATTCTGGATTAGGGTTTGCGCTCGCATTTCTCAGAAGAAACTGAATCCTCAGAAATCCAGTTGACTGCTACATCATTGTTACACTTGTTCAAGGTTATTGGTTGTTTCTCAAAACCTAAATATCTGGGATAGGAGTTGAGACTTTTGTTTGGAACTTTGAGGCATTGGTTTGATCAGTGGAGTGAAAAGTTTATGGAATGCTTGTTTAACTGTACAACGCATATGTTAATTGGAATACCAGGCGTATTGTGATTAATGCAAGGTTGCGAGACGACAAAGTTTGTTGATTATTTATTTCATCTGGATTAAAGTTATTGGGATACATTTCCAGTTATTTTAATTTAAGGGTCTTAAATAATTAAATAGACAATACAAGAAAAGATTGGAATATTTGACAGTAGAAAATTCTTTTTTTGATAAAGACTTTTATTTATTTTCAAATGTTGTTACAAATTTTATTCGAATATTGTAAGAATACAACTTATAATATTTACAATAAAATTTGTTTACAATAAATGGAAAAATAAATCTAGAGCCTAAATCTCTTGAAATCTTTTACTTTTACTGCGTCCTCCATTATCCAACTGGTACTTACCTGCAAAAGACAGAGAAAAAGAAATTAGTATAAGAATTTTCAAGAAGAAAAGGAAGAAAGAAAAATCATCATTAAAGTCTGCTGGCCGGAATCAGAAATGCTATGTTCATCATGTTTCATTTTCCTCTCTGCAAATCACAAGAAGATTTCTCTTCTCGGTTCACAAAGAGAAAAATAAAATATATAAAATGCAAGCATGTCAAACTAAAAGCATACAATTTATTCAAAATGCAAAGGCACAAGGCTACACACAAAGCAAACTATACTGCAAACTGAGTTTCAAATGCATTAACCAAATGTCACACTAAGTTGCAAAACTGTCACAGCAAGTACACAAAGTTGTCCAAGAAAGTACACAAAGTTGTCCAAGAAAATACAATGCATAATCATACAAGCAATCAAGTATACAATGCAGAGATAAACCAAAGTTACAAGCAAGATATCTTGTCCTAGCCCTCATCATGTTCTGGCCAGCAGCTTTTCAGAATAAAATATATTAAGCAAGAAAGTGCTTTTAAGGGAGAGAGAAAGAGAGTGAAGTGAGAGTTTGCAGTTTTGGCAGGCTGTAAAAGACAGTAAGAGAACACAAAAGATATAAAAGAGCAAGACCGCATAGCAGTCCAGGGAAGAGGGAGATAGAGAGTAAAACTGCAAAAACCTGTTTGTAAACTCAAACCTGCAGTTTTCAAAACTACAAAACAACAAACTCAACAAACATACAGAAAAAGCCACAAAACTGCAATTTACTCACAGACCAGCAAGCCTGTCTCCAACTGAACCTGCATAACCTGAAGCCTGCTTCCAACAACATAAAAAAAACATAAGCAAGCCTACTTCCAAATCCCAAATAAAAACAAATTCAAGTCCGCCTTACCAACTACAAAAAAAAAACATACAGTCCAGGCCAAACTGCTTCCCAAAACTCAACAAACTGCAAGCTAAAACTTTGAAACGTGAAGCCTACCTCCCATAACCCACAGCAAATTGCTTACCAAAAACTCAACAACCTGCTAAACTGCAAGAGAAAAAAAACAAAAAAACAAACCTCCAAAAATCCAAACTTACAAGCCAAATAACCACAAAACAGAACAAAAGCCAAAACTTATTCAAAGTTCAACAAACCTGCAAAAAACTGTAAGTTACAGTTCCAAAGTTTAAGCCAACAAACAATGACAGTCTCAAAGACTATCAAAATCATCAAGCTCAAAAGCTAGTCTTTTCAGAACAAGTTCATCATCATTATTCAGTCAACAAGGAGAAAGGAAGAGTTTAGAAGCAAGACAACAAGGAACCAACAAGTTTCAGATTTTATTTTTCATCATCATTAACATTAACAAGCTAGAAAGACAAAGAAGAAGCAACCAAAGCAGCTCTCAGAACAACATCATCATCAGAACATCAATGGCCAAAAGAAGGGAATAGTTTTAGAAGTAAAAGAAACAAGTTTTGGAGTACATTCATCATCAACAAAAATCAGAAACATACGATTCAGAAGCATAGTTTTCAGAACAACATCATCATCAAACAATAAATATTCAAGCACTCAGAAGCAAGAGTAGTCTCAGAATAGTTCATTATCAACTCAAATCAGAACAACTAACAAGGAGACAATTCTCAGAATAGTTCATCATCAACGAATCATCAGACAAATCAAAAGAATAACAAAAATACCAGAAGCAGGCAACCATCACGATCTCCCTCCGCTCCGGTCACCAAGGAGGCGCCACCAAGCCCTCTCCCTCCCTCCATCGTTCTCAGAAGCAAGACGTTCAAGGTATGTCTCTCAAACCCTCAAGCTTTTATTACATGGAAACATAAAAAAGGGGCCAAAGATTAAACATGCATGTAACAATCAAGTGAAACAAAAACATAACTGTAAAAGAGAAAAACCTAAACAAGATAAAATTCGCACCTTTCGAAACACTAAGCTTGGACCACTGTGAGAGACTGAAAGAGTGAAAGGGGGCGGCGCTCCAGTAGCCGGATTTAGGAAGAGTATCAGAAGCTCATAGATTTGAGAGAGATGAGAGAAACTGAGAAGATGAGAGAAGCGGCGTCGTTGTGGCCGAAAAACGCACAAACCCTAAATTCTGAGTGCGTGAAACTTCAACCCTAAAACTTGTTCAAACATTCATTCTGGGCTTTTACCCAAACAAAGCGCCTAAAGCCCAAGCACTAACACGCACCCCCTCCTTTTCCCTTTCTTCCTCCTAATTATTTGTTCTTCTTCATTCTTTTTGGGCCACAAGTTCATAAGGCCCGTCATCATTTTTTTATTATCCCATTTAGTTGAACTAATGCTTTGTTTTATCATTTTATTTTCATTTTTTATAATCTAATTCCTTTTCTCTTTTGTTAAAAATATATTAAATTTTTGTATAAATTTTCTTAATAGTTTCCCTTAATATTTATTACATTTAATAAAATACATTAATGATAAAGATTTTGTTTTTTTGTTTTTCTTTAAAAAATACAAAAATGGTAGAAACTTTAACTTAAATAATTTTTCTTTTCTTTAAAAAACTCTTTATTTACATAATTCATAAAAAATACAATAATAAATAAATACTTAATTTTCCTTAGGTTAAATTTTATTTGTTTCATTTGTAAATAAATACATGCATCTCACAATACTTTTGATTCTCTTTATTTTTTATGTTTTGTTGCAATTTGTCATAATTTTTACATTGAAAATGCGACAATTCAATTTGGTTGTAACATAATACTTGGACATTATTATTCTGATAAGACTCATCCCCATTTGTAAACATTTGTACCCCCATCCCCGGATACTTATTTATAATAACTTAGACTTTAAATTCCCGCAATTTATCGCTTTCAATATACTGTATAGTAATTAGGGTTTGTCTGCGAAGATTCAAAATCAATCGCTAGATAACCTAATACAAGATAAATGCATGAAAATAAAATACACAATTCACACTTGCACCTCTAGGGTAACCTCGCTTGTTGCCTCGGAAAATGCAATCATGTCCCTCGAGTATGAGACACTCTAGCAAATGTCCCTTCAATAAACAAAGATCATAGTCCCTCGATGACCCTCGATGTTGCCTTCGGTAAAACGATCTCGTCCCTTACAAAATTTCTAGAGCGTCTTACAAGTTGCTTTCAATGATTGTATACGATGACCCGCGCTTGTCCCGTTTAAACATCCTAACGCAGGGTTGTTCACCAAATACAATGGTGAAATAACACTGTTAAAAGGGTTAAAAACATAAGAAAGATCTTTGAGTAAAATAGGGTAGACAACTCTTAGTTACTTGATCAAAATCTTGCAAAAACATCCTTGCCATTTTCAAACACACTTCACAACACAACTTCAAAACAATTTCAAAACAACTTTCAAAACATTGGAATATCTCTTCAAAAAGACACACACCTTTGTATATATTCAAACAAGAATCATTACAAAGGTTGCCTAGACAAGGCATCTTTTTCAAAACATTTTCAAAACCACACACACCAAGCACCATTTCAAACAATCGAAAAGCAAAGGCAAGTGATCTAAAACAAGTAACTAAGAGCCCATGGATAACCATGGATGAAAAGGGTGCTAGCACCTTCCCTTTTCATAATCTACCCCCCGAACCCAAGAAAACATCTCAAAGGTTTTTCCTGTGCTTTTTGACCTTTCCTTTGGATAAAATAAAAAGTCGATGGCGACTCTTGCTAAACCGAACAAGTGCGAAAACAAACGCAAAACCTCGAGTCAGTTCTACCACCGTATCACATATTGATTTTTGAAGTTTGGCCTGTAAATAGGCATTTTTTGTACAAGAGGCTAACGTCCTAGTAATAGAACGCCGCCGAATAATAGAATTTACACGATTTGTGAAAAGCTAAACAAAACAGCAATGTGAATAATCCCACTGGGTTCCAACTCTGCTATTGCCCTTATGTCCCCGAGCATCTCATCACTTTGCTACTTGGTTGAAGGTAGATCAGATTGATTAGTGTCGTCCGAGCTTGATAGTCGATACCGAAGTCTGGTTGCAAGGTGATCCAATGAGACATAGTGTTACGCTTTGATCCCTAATTTTTTCCTAGACCGCCCTTTCGGGTTTTCAGTCCACCGGGATACCCATTTTTGCCCAAGACGCCTTTTCAGGTTTTCGACTTGTCGGGTGAACAGATTTTTTCATTTTCATCCCTTATTTTTTCCCGAACCCTTTTGGTTCGCCGGGAAGCCCTTATTTTTGCCTAGGCCAGTCGACCTAGCGAGTCTTTGATTATGCGTAGTATCTTTTCACTATGTCTGCATTGATGGGGTGAGGAAGGTCGTCACCATCCATGGTGGTTAGAATCATAGCTCCTCTTGAGAAGATGTTCTTAACCACAAACTGCCCTTCGTAGGTAGGGGTCCATTTGCCCATGGGATCACCTTGAGGTAGGATAACGCGCTTGATTACCAGATCCCCAACTTGATACTCTTGTCGTCTGACTTTCTTGTTAAATGCATTAATCATCCGTTTTTGGTACGTCTGACCATGACAAATAGCAGTAAGTCTCTTTTCGTCGATTAAGTTCAGCTGATCAAGCCGAATCTGAATCCAGTCATCTTCGCTCAAACCTGCATCCTTCATAATCCGAAGAGAGGGTATCTGAACTTCAATGGGCAAGACTGCCTCCATGCTATAAACCAAGGAATAGGGGGTTGCCCCTGTTGACGTCTGTGCTGAGGTACGGTACCCATGAAGAGCAAATGGTAACATCTCGTGCCAATCTTTGTATGTCACTGTCATTTTCTGCACAATCTTCTTAATGTTCTTATTAGCCGCTTCGACAGCCCCATTCATCTTCGGCCGGTAGGGAGAAGAGTTGTGATGCTGTATCTTGAACTGCTTGCAGAGCTCGGTGATCATCTTATTGTTGAGATTTGTACCATTGTCCGTAATGATCCTCTCTGGTACACCGTATCGACAGATCAGATTGTGCCGAATGAACCGTGCCGCGACGTTCTTGGTTACTGTAGCAAAGGAAGCTACTTCAACCCACTTCGTAAAGTAATCAATTGCTACCAGGATGAAACGGTGCCCGTTGGACGTTGTAGGTCTGATCTCGCCGATCATATCAATGCCACACATTGCAAAAGGCCAAGTTGCCGTTAAGACGTTCAGAGGAACTGGAGGTATGTGCACCTTATCAGCATAGACTTGACACTTGTGACAGGTCCGAGAATGCTGATAACAGTCGGCTTCCATTGTGGACCAATATTATCCTGCCCGAAGGATTTTATTTTCCATGGTGTGTCCACTGGAATGAGTTCCAAAAGTACCTTCATGTAACTCTATCATGATCCTTTCTGCTTCATTCTTATCCACACATCGCAGTAAGGTTGAATCATGGTTGCGCTTGTAAAGAATACCATTGCTGATGAAGAACTTCGCTGCGAACTTCCTCAGAAACTTCTTGTCATTAATAGATGTACCCTCGGGATACTCCTGAGCTTCAAGATATCTCTTCACCTCATGAAACCAGGGTTTTTCTGCTACCTCTTTAGTCTAAATGTTACAGCAATGTGCAGGTTCGTCCAATCTTTCAATGATAATCCGGGGAGGTTTGTTGTCCCAATTGACTTTGAACATAGAAGACATTGTAGCTAGCGTGTCCGCTAATTGATTCTCCTCTCTTGGGAAGTGTTCAAAGGTTATCTCTTCGAAATGTGGAAGCAACGTCAATACATACTCCTTGTAAGGAATAAAATTAGGGTGTTTCGTATCCCACTCGCCTTTGATCTGGCTGATCACGAGAGCGAAATCTCCGAAAACACTTAGAAACTTAATCCTTAGGTCAATTGCTGCTCGAAGACCCATGATGCATGCTTCATACTCCGCCATATTATTGGTGCAGTTGAAAGATAGTCGGGCGGTAAACGGAGTATGAGAGCCTTTAGGAGATATGATCACGGCGCCAATGCCATTACCCAAAGCGTTTGAAGATCCATCAAAGTACATAGACCATCGGGATCCCTCCTCAGGTCCTTCATCCGATCCAGGTGTCTCACAGTCAGTTACCAACATGATGTTTTCATCCGAGAATTCAAAGTTCATAGACTGGTAATCGTCTACTGCCTGATGTGCTAAATGATCTGCCAACACACTTCCCTTGATTGCTTTTTGGGTTGTGTGTTAAATGTCATACTCAGTCAAGATCATCTGCCATCTTGCTATTCTTCCGGACAAGGCAGGCTTTTCGAAGATATACTTGATTGGATCCATCTTTGATATCAAAAGAGTAGTGTGAGTCAGCATATACTGTCTCAGCCGGCGAGCAGCCCATGCCAAAGCGCAACAAGTTTTCTCAAACAACGAGTATCGGGTCTCACAGTCGGTAAACTTTTGCTAAGGTAATAAATAGCATGCTCTTTTCGGCCAGACTCGTCATGCTGCCCCAACACACACCCCATTGAATTGTCGAGTACTGTCAAGTATAGGATCAGAGGTCTCCCTTCAACTGGAGGCATCAGAATAGGTGGATCTTAGAGATACTCTTTGATTATTTCAAAAGCGGCCTGACATTCGTCGTTCCATCGTACCACTTGATCTTTCTTCAGTAACTTGAAGATTGGTTCACAAGTAGCAGTCAAGTGCGAGATGAATCGAGCAATATAGTTCAGACGTCCCAGAAAGCCTCTGACTTCTTTTTCAGTTCGGGGAGCCTGTGTTTCCTGTATAGCCTTCACCTTTGCAGGATCCACTTGAATACCTTTATTGCTTACGACGAAACCCAACAACTTACCAGATCTCACCCCGAAGGTGCACTTGTTCGGGTTTAACCTCAGCTTGTACAACTTCAACCTATCAAATAACTACTGAAGGTGGTCCAGATGTTCTTCCTCAGTTTGGGATCTTGCAATCATGTCGTCAACGTATACCTCAATCTCATGATGGATCATGTCATGAAACAAAGCAACCATGGCACGCTGATACGTTGCCCCAGTATTCTTAAATCCAAAAGGCATGACCTTGTAGAAAAAGGTACCCTATTGAGTAACAAAGGTTGTCTTCTCCATGTCTTCGGGAGCCATTTTAATCTGATTATAACCGGAGAAACCATCCATAAAGGAGAAGACCTTGTATTGTGCGGTGTTGTCAACCAGAACGACGATATGAGGTAAAGGGAAATCATCCTTGGAGCTTGCCCTGTTCAGATCCCTATAGTCAACACACATTCGAACCTTACCATCCTTTTTCAGAACAGGAACCACGTTGGCAACCCACTGCAGGTAAGAAGTAACTACTAGAAAACCGGCATCAAATTGTTTCATAACTTCAGCCTTGATTTTCTCAGACATCTCTGGGCGCATTCGGCGAATCTTCTATTTCACTGGAGGATAGTCTTCCTTGGTAGGCAATTGGTGAACCACAATATCAGTATCCAACCCAGGCATATCTTCATAAGACTAGGCAAAGATCCCCACATAGTCACGCAACATCTGAATCAACCGTTGCTTAACACTAGCTTCCAGATTTGCACCGATCTTGACCTCTTTCTTGTCTACCTCTATACCCAAATTTACTGTCTCCACTGGCTCCTCACGTGGCTGTATGGCCCTCTCTTCCTGAAGTAGCAGTCTAGCAAGTTCACCAGGCACTTCGTAAATCTTCACCTTCGTCTTCGGCTAAGTTGATCGGACTTTCAAAGTCATAACTGGCAGTAGCAGAGTCGTTACCAGTGAGATCCAGAGTGGATGTAGGCCTGTATATGTGAGTGTGTGTAAAATAGTTGTTTTGCAATATATAATAAAAGAAAAACAAGGAGCATAAAATTTGAAATGCAAGAAACGTCCAATGCTTTTATTAATGATATATGTAGATGACACACATAAAGCCCTCACAAATGAAGCCACGGTGCCCCGGGTAAGACATCGGGCCATAAAGTTTAAAAATTGTCTGTTACAAATTCAAAACAAAAGTCTCATTACTGGGTGATAACTGAAACAGGCATAGAATCCTTCACTGTCCAATTGCTTAATCCACCATCGGCAGTTGGGTATATCCAGCTGTCAATATCAAACTCTTCATCATCGTCATCCCCGATAGCATTCACCTCTGCGTCCTGTTTAGGCTTTTCTGGTGCTTCGAACTCGATCTCTTTAGCATCAATCAGGTCTTGTACCTTGTTCTTCAAGACCCAGCAGTCATCCATATCATGCCCCGGGCTATCACAGTGAAAAGCACAACGGGCATTAGGGTTGTACTTCGGTGATGTTGTATTTGGATTCTTCGGGGCCTCCCTTGGAATCACTAGACTGGTCTTTAATAACTGCGGCAGAATCTGGGATAAAGTCATATTGAGCTGAGTGAATTGTCTTCGAGGTCTCTCGGCCCTTGACTGATTTTTGTGCTAATGAGTAACAGCAGGTCTTGAAATAACCACCACATTAACAGCTTGGCGACGTTCAGGTCTATTCTGGCTTTTTGAACTGTAAACAGCATTGGACTCCTTCTTAAAAGGCTTCTTCTCGGTGCCTGATGAGGCACCCTTTTGTATCTTACTGTATTTGATACCGGCCTCAGTCCTTTCCCCGTTCATGATCAGCTCTATAAACCCGGACGATGAACTTCCAATCATATGGTTGAAATACGAACCAGACAAGGTCCCTAGAAACATATCCACTAGCTCCCTGTCAGCCAAGGGTGGTTGCACTCTTCCAGCGAGGTCCCTCCACTTCTGAGCATAATCTTTGAAACCTTCTCCCGCACTCATAGACATACCCTGGAGTTGGGTATGCGTGGGAGCAAGGTCGGCATTGTATTGGTACTGCTTGTAGAAAGCAGCGGCCAAATCTTCCCAATTACGGATACTAGCTCCTTTTAACTGGTAAAACCATTCAAGCTGAGTCCCTGAGAGACTGTCTTGAAAGAAGTGGATCCAGAGGTTTTTGTCAGCGATGTATGGCTGAATCTTCCTAACATACGAACGGAGGTGCAGCTTCGGACAAGAAACCCCGTCGTATTTAGCGAAGATCGGTGCTTTAAACTTGTGGGGAATCCCCACCCCAGATGAAAGACCTAGATCACCAAAGTCCAGACCAGGCACTTTCTGAACTTCCATCGCGCTCAACCGGTCTTCCAATTGTTTATACCTATCCTCAGCCGGAGGATACTGGTCTTCGTCAAAGTCGGTCTCGTTGTCTGAAACCACAGGGCTAGGAGCCCTCCTTTCTCCCTGATTATCTCCCCCTCCAGATGAGTGGGTCAAATCAACCTCTTCTCGCAAGTCATTTCCGAATCTACGACCCATATTAAACAGGACCGTCTTCTTCTTCTTCTTCTTCTCTTTCAAGATAAGGGTCTTTAGATCTTGCTGACCCTTAGCCAAACTCATGAACAATTCTTGGAACTGGGCGTTTTGAGCCTGTAGAGCCTTGATTGCTTGTTCAGTTGATGGTTCAGAAGACATAATGAGTGCTGAAATAAACAGCGAAGAAGATGAGAAAACCTGTAAGGGTACCTGTTAAGAGGTGCATGGAATGATATGATTTCAAAGACTTTAGGGATTCAAATTTGTAAACAAGAAATGAAACATACTTTTATTAGATAAACTTGAAATCAATTGTTCAACAGATGCCTTTAAGGCGTTACAAGAAAGAAAAACTAAAAAGTAAATCAAAACTGGAAATAATCAAAAGACTATCAGCGCTCCCATGGTCGTTTCTTGTCGGTGCAGACATAGTCATTGAGGATCCGCTTGTTCTCCAGCTGCCTAGTCAACTTCTGAATCTTCTGCTCTTGCTCGCGATACTTATCTCGGTAAGTATCCCGTTCTTCCCTTAGTTGCTTCCATGACCTCTTCAACGCCCCAATGTCAGTAGGCATATAAGGGTGTAGGATGGTAGGAGGAACCCCCTCTTCATCAGCAACCTCAAGAGTTATAGGCAAGACGGCTTCATACGACTTTCCCAACTTTTGGGCACGGATACGAACCCATCGGAGATATGGCTCCATTGGAAGAGAAGTCTTTGCACCCAGCTCGTGTGGATCAGACCTGTGTACCCTATCCCAAGCTCTTATGAATCTGCGGCGTTGCTCGTCACTATCCCCCTGGAAATCAAAGATAATACTAGGCATTAGCAACTCATGGGGTCCTTCCCTCCTAGCTCGCCCAAATTTGCGTAAGGCCAGGCACAGATTATAAGTGATCCCTCCATTGGTTCCTATCAGTGGAACATTGGGGTATTCCCCACAGCGATCAATAATAGCCACATATTCCATGCCCTTAATAGTCCAAATGATGTCATTATGAGAGAGAGACATAATCCTGTAGGCCCAGCCCATGCCTTCCTTATTCTTCAAGACTGATTTGGGGAGGTGAGAAATAAACCACCTCGCCAACAACGGTGCACAACACATAAGGGTTCCCCGCCTCTGAGTAATACGAGCATAAAGAGAATGAAGAATGTCACCCAAGAGATTAGGCACAGGATTACCGGATATGAAGATCTTTACCGCATTCACGTCAACAAAGGAATCAGAGTTAGCAAACAATACCAAACCATATATCAGAAGAGCCAGAATATCTTCAAATGCCTAGAAGTCTAGACTTTCCCAGAACTGATTAGCCTTACCAACCAAGAATTTAGTCAAGAAGCCCTTTGCTCCACTACGAGTTTCCCAATTAGACATTACCTCAACCTTTGTTAGATGAATGGCTGAAGCAATCTCTTCCGGCCTAAGGATCTTCTGCCAACCTGTAAATGGGGTCTGCTCTAGAATGGGGATACCCAGTTGTTGTACCCCAAAATTTTCCCTCCCATATTCTTCAAGGTTTGTCAAGAATCATCTTCAAATGGTTCAAGATTTCTCAAGGGTTGCACAATCCAAATGCCTCCTAAGCCAGCTGAAATTAGGGTTTTGATTCTTTCAAAGAATTTGAGATTTTCAATGGTCCAATAAAGTCCCATAGGCCTATATACATTGTCAAGCATCTACATGTCAAGTCTCAAGGCTCACAGTGCCAAGTTCCACAGTCAAAAGCCCTATTTGATCCACAGTCAACTGCAGGGGCAAAATGGTCATTTTACAGTCAAAAGTCGGAATTTTTGGTCAACATCTTATTTTGAGTCCACAATCATCATTTGATCAAGTCTTGATCATGATTCCACAAGCATGGCTCAAAAATCATCAAGGATGCAAAAGTTACTATTTTTGGACAGTAGAAAAGTCAACTGTATCTTGACCAGGGCATAACTTTTTCATGGTTCATCAGAAAAATCCCATCCAATGCTCATTTTGAAGGGGATGACATTTCCTACAACTCATCTTAACATTCCAAGTCCAAGAAATTCTCTCACAAAAAGTTATCAATTTCTACATTATAGGTCAATTTCAAAAGTCAACAAAAATGCACTTTAAGTCAAAGACCATAACTTGAGATTTATAGATCCAAATGACATGGGACAAAAGGAATTGGTTAGAGGACTTCAAGACCTTTCCAAAATGTCCAAGAACATGTTCATATGATCAAAATTGAGCAAGATATGCATTGGAGAAGTTGGGAAATTTTTATGAATTTGCAAAAGTCAACTATCCTTAAAACTTCAATTTTTGACAAAATGGCCCACTTTCTTCCACTTGATTCAGCCTTGTCATGCCATACACATGTCCCATGCTTAATTTCAGGATCAAACGTTTATTTTTTTATTTTATTTAATTTTTATTGATTTAATTCATTTTAAATCTATAATAATTCAAATAAAATCTAAAAATCAATGGAATAGTATCTTTATGATTTATACAGCTTTCATATATCATGTGCCAACCAAACAATTCGTGCTAGGGCTTATGTGTGCACAAAATCTTAGATTTGATTCAAATTTGGAAAGTTTGTCAATGGTGGAAAGTGTAAACCTAATTCTCCCATATACATGGATTAAGGCCCAGCTTTTGACCTAAATCTATTCTCATATACATAAGCAAGCAGTACCAACAAAGCACGCGACCTAAGGATTGTTAAAAACGGCCAAAGAAAATTGCAAAGTTCTTGAAAAAGTGTGAGATCAAGAACAGAGTTGCAAGCGTTTTCAGACAAAAAGGAGCACGTGGCCTTCTTCCTTGCTATCCACTGAAGCTAAGGCGATCATTACTACGTCCAAAGACCCCCTGGACAACGCTGTAAGTTCTCACAAACTGGCCCCTGAACACGAAACCTATACTCTTAATTCTTGCATTTTTTCTTCAAAGCGTTGGCATATTCATATTCATTGCTTGATTTCTAACATAACTGCAATAGCCAATTTTGTTTTTAGGCCCTGAATCGTGATGCCCAATTCTAGGGTTCATGTTCTTGCGTTTTAGGTATTTTGGTTCCAGGTGAAATTAGAACAAATCATGAGCATGGATGGATTCGGGGGACATGGACGATCGTAACCATGGGCTTGGATGGAATTTTTGCAGCCTAGGGACAATTTTAGGAAGAACCTACGGAGCTTCCTGCAGATAGAAATCCGCAGGTAAAAAACCAGTGATCAACAAAGAAGACGCTGACGCGTCTCCCTCTCATTCGTTCTTTTCAAAAATCGCGCGTTTATTTTTTTTCCAGGCAGATGTTTTGGTTTACTAATAAATTAATCCCTTATTATCATATTGGCAATTGAAGCAAGTGGCTCAGTGGCCAGGGCGAGCAAGCATTGAACGTTGGGACCTGGGTTCGATTCCCAGGTCCACCTAATATTTGTTTCTATTTTTCATAACGTGATCATATGCAGGATTCCCAACGTGTTCCACCATGAACCTCATGCCTCAGCATGCCATGTGTCTTCACATTCCAATCTAGTGGCCAAAGGATGATGAACACCATGTTCCCAGTCAACTATGCCACGGAGGATCTCAAAAGTCAGAAGGGCTTGATTGTTAATGGGCCATAAATTGCTAGAACACCTCCTTGCTGGCCCATCACCCCCTGGTTTCTCTATTCTTTATTCTTTTCTATTTTTTCTATTTAATTATTTTATTAATTATAACTAACATAATTATTATTTTCATAATAACTTCAGAAAATTAAAAAATGCAAATATTTTTATTGTTATTATTATTTAATAATTTCACCTTATTATTTTTGTAAATAAATATAATTAATTAATTTAGTCTTTTTTAATTAGGTCAACTTTAACTTTTTCTCAATAATTTAAAATAAATTAGACTTAGGGTTTTTTTTTACTAACTTTTGACTATTTTATTTTATTTTCATTAAAACATTAAAAAACATAAAAAATACTTTTTTTTTAATTAAATTAATTAATTAGAATTAGGTTAAATTAAATGCAAAAAAGGGCCAAAATTCCATTCTTTTCTCAAAAAGGGTCAAAACCCTAAGACTTTTCCCGATTCAATTTTTCTCGCGCATGTTTATTCTTGATTCCTATTTTGATCATATTTATGTAACTGTTCCGAGGATGTAATAGATAATTAGGACTTTTATCGCTTTCTTTATTTTCTCGCATTTACTTTTCAAGGGTTATGTTTTTGGCGATGTAAATACCCGACGCCTTGTAATAGCGTAGATTTACTTTCCGCACAATTATTAACTGTTAACTATGCATGAAAAGACTTGCTTGAAAATTAAAATCAACCCGTAGCTCACCATAATACATGTGCAAAGATAATATAAACTGAAACCTGACACACATGCACATGCCACTCCCAGGGTACGCCTCACTTGGTTGCCTCGAGGTGGTCATTGAGTATAGGGTGTTTTAGAGGTCGCCCTCCTGTCTAAAGATCCAGTTGCCTCGAAACGGTTGCCTCAGATAAAAAAAGGATCTAGGACATTATGGTTACCGCTAAGGCGTCCTATTATTGCTTTGGTGACCACACATGTCCCTATAATCGAATTGACCCGAATAACTCCAACGGCAGTGCTACCTACTTCTCAATAGTGGGATAGTACTGTCTAAAGGACATTTACACAGCTTAATTCCTTAGAGTAGGTAGATTTCTCCTAGGTACTTGCTCTTTCAAAAAACAAAAACAACTTTTCGCACCTACACTTTCAAAAAGTTTTCAAACAAATACTTCATACACTCTTGAGGACAGATACAAGAGTTACCTAGAAGTTTTCAAAACAAACTTTTTCAAAACCCACAAACACAAGAAAAGCAAACATTTTTGAAAACATAGTGAGCAAGTACCTAAGAGCCCGTGGATAACCACGGATAGAAAGGGTGCTAACACCTTCCCTTTCTATAATCTACCTCCCGAACCGAGAAACATCTCGAAAAGGAATTTTGTTGTGCTTTTGTCCTTTCCTTGTTGGAGAACATAAAAGACGGTGGCAACTCTTGCTTACCGCGACATTTCATGAACCAGCATTTCAAAACAGTCAGGTACCTGTACTTGTCCTCCGCAGGAGGGTACTGTTCATCTTTATAATCTGTCTCGTTGTCGGAGACCACGGGACTAGGAACCCTTCTCTCTTGGGGACTGTCCTTGCCTACAGATGAGGTAGTCAGCTCAGCCTCATTCTGTAATCTATTCCCAGATCTGCGTCTAGTGTTGAACAAAACAGTCCTCTTCTTCTTCTTCTTCCTCTCTTTCAGAATCAGAGTCTTCAAATCCTGTTGACCCTGGGCTAGGCTCATAACCAACTCTTGGAACTGGGCATCCTGGGCCTAGAGGGCCTTGATAGCTTGTTCAGTGGAAGGTTCGATAGACATGATGATTGCTGAAATAAACAGCGAAGAAGATAAGCGACCTGTCAAAAGGGTACCTGTAATGCAATGATATATATGAGATATGTATGCAATGTTTTCAAGGATCTCGTGGGGTAAACAAAGAAACTTGTTAGAATTTGAATTTTGTAGCTTGATTGAAGGAACTTCGTGTTGCGGAGAGTCCTTCTCCAAGAGTCAAGGCTCACCATATCGAGTGGGTCATAGCCCCTGACTCAAGTCATCATGCTTTGATCTTCAAACAACCTTGGCTAGAGGAAAATAAATCCCCTTTGCCCCTTGCTAGACATTTTGGTTCATCATGACCTGCATCACAAACCCTTGAGATCCTTGAAATGGTTAAGGAAATGCTATGGTATGATGTTATGGTGCGTATGATGTTATGTACGTGGATGCAAAGGTGTGAGGTGTAAATAAGCCCTGTAATAAGTCCAGATTAAGGACAAAACCTGCAAGGAACTCATGTTGTCAAGAAACAAGAATATGCAAGTAGTCAAGTTTGAAGGCACACAAGTCACACAAAAGATCCCTTAGATTTCAGGCCAGCATGAAGTTTAGGTACTACCCTCTTGAAGTTGGTTGGCTCAAACCTGTCCTATCAAAAGTAATCGGGTTCTAAGGAGCTCAATATCATTGGGTTGTTTTCTATGTTCATTGTTTTGATTTAGCCACTTAACTGGAGATCAAAATATTCCAAGAAAACAACCCTCAATGAGTGTAGTATCGAGTATCTACCAACTTCGGACTGCACCAAAGTCGGTCATCTCACTACCCCTAAAGAGGCCAGGATGGTCAAGTAAGGTTCCTAAGGTCAGTTGATGCTTCACGACATCACGCGGCGGCCCCGTACTCTCCTTGACTTGACTCAAGGGTTACCGGTACTCACCAAAGTGCCACATCAATGTAGCAACTGCTTCAACCGTGTCGGTATACCCCGCACAGTTCCCTCACAGTTTGTTGCTACTTCTAAAAGGGTATCCCCAGATCCGGGTTAGGATCTATAGAACTCCGATGCAAGCCCATAATATTAAAGCAAACAAAGCATACAATTGAAAACAAGAGTGGTCTATTCCTAAGATACACCTCACTTATATAATAAGTCCCCAGCAGAGTCGCCAGTTCTGTGATCGGTGGGAATGAGAACTGACTGTTTTGGAATGCCGGTTCGCGTTTGCGTTTAGCAAAATATCGCGGTAAGTAAGAGTCGCCACCGTCTTTTATTTTCTCCAACAAGGAAAGGACAAAAGCACAGCAAAATTCCTTTTCGAGATGTTTCTCAGTTCGGGAGGTAGATTATAGAAAGGGAAGGTGTTAGCACCCTTTCTATCTGTGGTTATCCACAGGCTATTAGGTACTTGCTCACTATGTTTTCAAAAGATGTTTGCTTTTCTTGTGTTTGTGGGTTTTAAAAAAAAAAGTTTCGTTTTGAAAACTTCTAGGTAACTCTTGTATCAGTCCTCAAGAGTGTATGAAGTGTTTGTTTGAAAACTTTTGTTTGAAAGTGTAAGTGCGAAAAGTTGTTTTTGTTTTGAAAGAGCAAGTACCTTAGAACCTCTACCTACTCAAAAGGAATTAAACTGTGTAAATGTCCTTTAGACAGTGCTATCCCACTATTGAGGAGTAGGTAGCACCGTCGTTGGAGTTTTTCGGGTCAATTCGATTATAGGGACATGTGGTCACCAAAGCAATAGTAGGACGCCTTAGAGGTAACCCTAATGTCTTAGATCGTTTTTTATCGAGGCAAACATTTCGAGGCAACTTTTTGATCTTTAGACAGGAGGGCGACCTCTAAAACACCGTATACTCAATGACCACGTCGAGGCAACCAAGTGAGGCGTACCCTAGGAGTGGCATGTGCGAGTGTGTCAGGTTTCAATTAATGTTATCTTTGTACATGTATTATGGTGAGCTACGAGTTGGTTTTATTTTTCAGGCAAGTCTTGTCATGCATAGTTAACAGTTAATAATTGTGCGGAAAGTAAATTGCGGAAAGTAAATCTACGCTATTACAAGGTGTCGGGTATTTACATCGCCAAAAACATAACCCTGGAAAACTAAATGCGGGAAAATAAAGAAAGCGATAAAAGTCCTAATTATCTATTACATTCTCGGAACAGTTACATAAGTATAATCAAAAAATAATATGCGCGCGATAAAAATTGAATCGGGAAAAGTCTTAGGGTTTTGACCCTTTTTGAGAAAAGAATGGAATTTTGGTCCTTTTTGCAATTAATTAAACCTAATTCTAATTAATTAAATAATTAAAAAGAAAAAGTATTTTTTATGTTTTTAGGTTTTAATGAAAATAAAATAAAAGAAATTAAAATTGCCAAGAAAACCCTAATTCTAAATTTATTTTATTTATTATGAAAAAGTCAAGATTAAACCTAATTATACTAAATTAATTTGTTAGAATTTCTTTACAAAATAATAATTAATAGTGAAATTAATAAATAATAAAAATAGATAATACTTACATTTTTTAATTTTCTGAAGTTATTATAAAAATAATTAATTTGAGTTAATTAAATAATAATAATAATAATTACTAAAAAGATTAAATGAAAAATATAAAAGAAAAGTAATTAACCAAGGGGGTGTTGGCCCAAAGAGGAGGCTTGTTTGTAAATTCCAAGCCCATTAAGCCACAAGCCTGCTTTGACTTTCTGGTTGTCCAGCGCATGGTTGACTAGGGAACATCATGGTCAGGACCTCATGGCCATTAGATCTATGCTTAAGGACACATGGCGCCTGGGATTGGAACGTACACGGTGGAACGCCTTTAAATGCATGCATGTGAATATGTAAGAAAAATAGAAACAATTATTTAGGGGACCTGGGAATCGAACCCAGGTCCCAATGATTCTTGGACAACGCATTATCCACTAAGTCCCTTGAACGCCTTTGTTATTATAATGAACAATGAAATTAATATATAAAAACAACAATTATGCTAGACAAAACAAAAATTACGCGCGCTATTTGAATGGGCTAATCATATGATAACACGTCTTCATCTTCATCATGTGTACCTGTAAAAAACAAATGGATAGCGGGGGTTTTTAACCCCCACAAAACATGATGACCAATAATAGCGATTAGGGCTACAATGAACATAAATATTTCGCGATGGTCCAGTTATCTTCGTCTGAGTCTCCTGAATTCAACCATGGGTCTTATAAGGTTCAATTTTTCCTGGGTAATAAAGCCCTAATCCGAGAGCTCAAGAACCCTAGATTTCATCAATGGAGTTTTATGATTTTGGGCGTTATAATGCAATTAAACCACACCATTAGCTTTATATGAATTCAAGCAACACAAAACAATGATTAAAACATGTTAATTATGCATGAAAGACGAGTTTCGATTCTGAAAAAAGTATGCAAACTGTGCGACTGTTCTTGGCGTTTTCTTAGGCCTTAGCACTTGGTTTTGATTGCAATCTATTTCTGGGAGTTCCTGCAATGTATTAGAAACAATAAAATGCTTTGAATCGTGCTGGAATGCAAAAAATAGTTTTCACTTTTCTTTGATTTTTCTTGAATGTGATTATGGTTTTTCTGCAGCAAATTCTCGTCCAATGCATTAGGGTTGACTTGTGTACTTATAGAGGAAGAGAATTAGGTTAAATCCTTGGGCAAAGATCCATGAAATAATGGTTTGAATATTTGATTTTCAATCACATCTTTTTGAATCTTTTTGATTGAAGAAACTTGCCAAACTTGGATATCTTTGTCCCTTTGATTTGCACACGAATTGCCAGCATATCTTGAGCTTGTTTGCTTCACAAAAAGATTGAAAAAATCATATCTTTGAATTTCCTACATTTTAAATTAATTAAATGAATTAAAATCAATTAAAAATCCAATTAATTAATAAAAATAAGAAAATAATTCAATTTAAGCTTGATGGGTCGTGCATAGGCCTTGGATAAAGTTTCAAGAAGAAATTTGAGGCCCATTAGCAAAAACAAAGTGTTTTGAGCAAAGTTGACTTTTGCAAATTCACAAAAATTTCCTAACTTCTCCAATGCATATCTTGCTCAATTTTGATCCTATGAGCATGTTCTTGGAAATTTTGGAAAGGTCTTGAAGTCCTCTAACCAATTCCTTTGGTCCCATGCCATTTGGATTTACCAATCTCAAGTTATGGTCTTTGACTTAAAATGCCTTTTTGTTGACTTTTAAAATTGACCTATAATGTAGAAATTGATAACTTTTTGTGAGAGCATTTCTTGGACTTGGAATGTGTATATTAGTTGTATAAAATGTCATCCCCTTCAAAATGAGCATTGGATGGGATTTTTCTGATGAACCATGAAAAAGTTATGCCTTGGTCAAAATACAGTTGACTTTTCTACTATCCAAAAATAGTAACTTTTTGCATCTAGATAATTTTTGAGCCATTCTTGTGGAATCATGATCAAGACTTGATCAAATGATGATTGTGAGCTCAAAATAAGATGTTGACCAAAAATTCTGACTTTTGACTGCAAAATGACCATTTTACCCCTACAGTTGACTGTGGATCAAATGGAGCTTTTGACTGTGCAATTTGGGACTGTGAGCCTTGAGACTTGGCATGTAGATGCTTGAGAATGTATATAGGCCTATGAGACTTGATTGAACCATTGAAAACCTCAAATTCCTTGAAAGAACCAAAACCCTAATTTTGGCTGGCTTATGAGGCATTTGGACTGTGCAACCTTTGAGTAATCTTGAACCATTTGAAGATGATTCTTGATAAATCTTGAAGAATATGGGAGGGAAATTTTTGGGGTACAACACCAGTAGATCAGAGAACTCTTCCAAGGTGGGGACCAATTGGTAGTCCGGAAAAGTAAAGCAATGGTATAGTGGATCAAATAACTGGACTAAGACTCTCATCATCTGTTCATCCATCTTGGAGGTGACCAAACCAAGAAGGTACCCATGTCTTCTGATGAAGGACGTAGTATATGGCATCTTTGAAACCAAATCTTTAAGTAGGGTGGGAACCTGGACAAAGTTGATCTGAATGGTGTTTCTACGCATTGGTGCCATGACCTACAAAACAGAACAAAGATGAATCCCTCCTGTCTTTGAAATAGGTTAGTCCAATGCAAGATGCATGCAATGTCATGATGTCATGATGTCATGATAGAAAGCACACCACAAGTATCCACAAATAGCAAACATGGTAAAGGCACACAAGTCACACAGAGAGCCCTTAGATTTCAGGCTGGCAAGGAGTCTAGGCACTACCCTCTTTCAGTTCAGTTGGTTCAAACCTGTCCTAAAAATAGTAACCGGGTTCTAGAGGATCTCAATATCATTGACTACCATCGATCGGTCATAATTCCATTTTAGCAACCTTTTCTTGCAGCCAGAATCATTACGAGAGTTTAGTCTCAATAAGTGTAGCATATTGCTACTGTTCTATGGCCAAGTTGGTCAATTTAAAGGTTCTAAGGTCAGTTGGTGCTTAATGACCCCTTAGCAGACCCATATTCTCCTTGTTGCGCCACAAGGGATATCAGTACATACTAAAGTGCCACACCAACATAGCTACTGCTTCAACCGTATCGGTCTATGTCGTACAGTTCCCTCACAGTTTATTGCTACTTACCTAAAGGGTATCCCCCATATCCGGGTTAGGATCTATAGTAACTCCGATTCAACCCACAAAGATAAATCATACAATTCAAGCAATTGAAAACAATATGAACTATTCCTAAGGTACACCCCACTTATAAGCATCCCCAGTAGAGTCGCCAGTTCTGTGATACGGTGGGAAGAATTGACTGTTTTTGGTAATGCTGGTTTGCGTTTTGCGTTTGCTTTTGCAAAATGTCACGATAAGCAAGAGTTGCCACCGACTTTTATTTTATCCAACAAGGAAAGGAAAAAAGCACAGAAAAATTCCTTTTTCGAGATATTTCTCGGGTTCGGGGGGTAGATTATAGAAAGGGAAGGTGTGATCGGTGGAAATAGAACTGACTATTTTGGAATGCTGGTTCGCGTTTGCGTTTCGCAAAATGTCGCGGTAAGCAAGAGTCGCCACCGTCTTTTATTTTCTCCAATAAGGAAAGGACAAAAGCACAACAAAATTCCTTTTCGAGATGTTTCTCGGTTCAGGAGGTAGATTATAGAAAGGGAAGGTGTTAGCACCCTTTCTATCTGTGGTTATCCACGTGCTCTTAGGTACTTGCTCACTATGTTTTCAAAAATGTTTGCTTTTCTTGTGTTTGTGGGTTTTGAAAAAGTTTAGTTTGAAAACTTCTAGGTAACTCTTGTATCAGTCCTCAAGAGTGTGTGAAGTATTTGTTTGAAAACTTTTGTTTGAAAAGTGTAAATGCGAAAAGTTTGTTTTGTTTTTTGAAAGAGCAAGTACCTTAGAACCTCTACCTACTCAAAGGAATTAAGCTATGTAAATGTCCTTTAGACAGTACTATCCCACTATTGAGAAGTAGGTAGCACAGTCGTTGGAGTTATTCGGGTCAATTCGATTATAGGGACATTGTGGTCACCAAAGCAATAGTAGGACACCTTAGCGATAACCCTAATGTCCTAGATCCTTTTTATCCGAGGCAACCGTTTCGAGGCAACTGGATCTTTGGACAGGAGGGCGACCTCTAAAACACCCTATACTTAATGACCACGTCGAGGCAACCAAGTGAGGCGTACCCTAGGGGTGGCATGTTCACGTGTGTCAGGTTTCATGTTAAATTGTCTTTGCACATTTATCATGGTGAGCTACGAGTTGATTTTAATTTTCAGGCAAGTCTTGTCATGCATAATTAACAGTTAATAATTGTGCGGAAAGTAAATTGCGGAAAGTAAATCTACACTATTACAAGGCGTCGGGTATTTACATCTCCAAAACATAACCCTTGAAAAGTATATGCGAAAAAATAAAGAAAGCGATAAAAAGCCCTAATTATCTATTACATTCTCGGAGCAGATACATAAATATGATCAAAAAATATTATACGCGAAAAGAAATTAAATCGGGAAAGTCTTAGGGTTTTGACCCTTTTTGAGAAAGAATGGAATTTTGGTCCTTTTTGCAATTAATTAATATTAAACCTAATTTACTAATTAATTAAATAATTACAAGAAAAAAAAGTATTTTTTAGTTTTTTAGGTCTTTAATGAAAATAAAATAAAAAGGATTAAAATTGTCAAAAGAAAAAAAACTAATTCTAGATTGATTTTATTTATTGTGAAAAAAGTCAAAGTTAACCTAATTGACTAAATTAGTTATATTTAGAATTCATTTACAAAAAATAATTAATAGTGAAATTAATAAATAATAAAAATAAATAATATTTTAGGTTTCTGAATATATTGTGAAAATAATTAATTTGTTAATTAAATACTAATAATAATAATAATTAATGAAAAGATTAAATGGAAATTAAAAAAGAAAAGAATAAAGAAACCAGGGGGGTGATGGCCCATTAGGAGGTATGCTAGCAATTCTCAGGCCCATTAAGTTATTCAGTCCATTGACTTTTTGAGATCCTCCATGGCATGGTTGACTGAGGAGTACCATGGTCTTCCAATCCAGGCCTTTGGATCTATGCTGGCAGCCACATGGCGCTTGAGATGTGAGAGTTCATGGTGGAACACGTTGGGAATCCTGCATATGATCATGTTATGAAAAATAGAAACAAATATTGGGGGACCTGGGATTCAAACCCAGGTCCCAATGATTCCATGCCAGCACGTCCTCCACTACACCAACTTGCACGCTTTGTTAAAAGAATAAGAAGCAAATATAATATATAAAATGTTAGTGCATGTACTGTAACACAAAAACACGCGCGTATTTTTCAAATGGTCCAATGACATGATAACACGTCTTCATCTTCCTCCTTTGTACCTGCAAAATACAGACAAATAGCGGGGGGTTTTAACCCCCACAAAACATGCTGAGGAATAATAGCGATTAGCCCTACAGGCTTCAGAAATATTTCGCGATGGTGGCTTTTGATTCGTCTTGTCTCAACGATTTCAACCATGGGTCTTATGAGGCTTGATTTTTCCTATACTGAAAAGCCCCAAATTCAAAGCTTGGAAACCCTAGAAAACGTTCATGGTGTCTTTGGATTCTGGGTGTTTTAATCCAATTAACCTATGCCAAAAGCTTCGTACAGTCCCTAGCAATACAAAACGATCACAAAAAGATGTTAAATATGCATGAATCAATGATTACGATTTTGTAAAAATGCTTCAAACCGTGGGTCTGTTCTTGACGATTTCTTGAGTTTTAGCACGTGAGTTTGATTGCTACACGTTCCTCACACCTCCAACAATGTGTTTGAATCACTATAATGCTTTGAATTGGCCTGGAAGATTGAAAATAGTTTTTGAGTTTATTTGAATTTTCTTGAATGGCTATGGCTTTTTTCTGCAGCAAATTCACGTGTGCATGAGTAGGGTTTGATTGTGTATATATACTAGAATAGAATTAAGTCAAATCTTTGCCAAGAAATCCATGGAATTGATGTTTGTATATTTGATTGAAAATCAAATATTTTTGAATCTTTTTGATTGGAAAAACTTGCTAAATTTGGAGATTCTTGTCCCTTTGATTTGCACACGAATTGCCAGCATATCTTGAGCTTGTTTACTTCACAAAAAGATTAAAAAACCATATCTTTGAATTTCCTACAATTTAAATTAATTAAATGAATTAAAATCAATTAAAAATCCAATTAATTAATAAAAATAAGAAAATAAATTCAAATAGGCTTGATGGGTCGTGCATAGGTCTTGGATAAAGTTTCAAGAAGAAATTTGAGGCCCATTAGCAAAAACAAAGTGTTTTGAGCAAAGTTGACTTTTGCAAATTCACAAAAATTTCCCAACTTCTCCAATGCATATCTTGCTCAATTTTGATCATATGAACATGTTCTTGGACATTTTGGAAAGGTCTTGAAGTCCTCTAACCAATGCCTTTGGTCCCATGTCATTTGGATTTACCAATCTCAAGTTATGGTCTTTGACTTAAAGTGCCTTTTTGTTGACTTTTGAAATTGACCTATAATCTGAAAATTGATAACTTTTTATGAGAGCATTTCTTGGACTTGGAATGTGAAGATGAATTGTAGGAAATTTCATCCTATTCAAAATGAGCTTTGGATGGGATTTTTATGATGAACCATGAAAAAGTTATGCCTTGGTCAAGATACAGTTGACTTTTCTACTATCCAAAAATAGTAACTTTTTGCATCTTGATGATTTTTGAGCCATGCTTGTGGAATCATGATCAAGACTTGATCAAATGATGATTGTGGACTCAAAATAAGATGTTGACCAAAAATTCTGACTTTTGACTGCAAAATGACCATTTTGCCCCTGCAGTTGACTGTGAATCAAATAGGGCTTTTGACTGTGGAATTTGGCACTGTGAATCTTGAAACTTGACATGTAGATGCTTGACAATATGTATAGGCCTATGGGACTTGATTGAACCATTGAAAACCTCCAATTCCTTGAAAGAACCAAAACCCTAATTTTGACTGTCTTAGGAGGTATTTTGACTGTGCCATCTCTTGAACAATCTTGAACCATTTGAAGATGATTCTTGATAAATCTTGAAGAAATATGGGAGGGCAAATTTTGGGGTACAACAGTTGCCCCTGTTCAATCTTCTTAGACCTGGGGATATAGATTGGCTTGCGTGCCTTTCGTGATCCGAAGGTGGAAGATGATTGAACACTAGAGTGCCCAGAAATTTGCACTCGTATAGTATGGTATCAGCAATGTGATGTCGGGAATGGGCTTACAGATGCCATTCAGAGAGATGGTGGATAGGAGGATGGGCTTATAGATGCCATCTGGAGATGTGACAGAATCTTGTCGGGAATGGGCTTATAGATGCCATTTAGAAATGTAATGGATAGTTGTGGAGATGGGCTTAAAGATGCCATCCAGGGGTGTCGATCGCGTAAGAGATTCCTTAGCGAGAACTTACATACCTGAGAAGGAAAGATAGTTTTCCTGTCTGGTTTTAGGTATTGGTCTTCAATTTCTTCATGTAGATACTTTCCTGGCTAGATACAGGTATAAATCTACAATCAATCGCTCACAGATATGCCCTGGCTAGATACAGGTATCGAATTTGGAACTTCAAAAGGTTGGTCGAGATAGCTTTCCTGGCTGGATACATGTGTAGACCTCTGACCTGAGAAAGAAAGATGACTTCCTGGCCTGATACAGGTATTGATCTTCAATCTCTTCATGTAGATAACTTTCCTGGCTAGATACAGGTATAGATCTACAATCAAGCGCTCACAGATATGCCCTGGCTAGATACAGGTATCGAATCTGGAACTTCAAAAGGTTGGTCGAGATAGCTTTCCTGGATGGATACAGGTGTAGACCTCTGACCTGAGAAAGAAAGATAATTTCTTGGCCTGTTACAGGTGTTGATCTTCAATCTCTTCATGCAGATACTTTCCTGGCTAGATACAGGTATAGATCTATAATCAATCTCTCACAGATATGCCCTGGCTAGATACAGGTATTGAATCTGGAATTTCAAAAGGTTGGTGGAGATAGCTTTCCTGGCTGGATACAGGTGTAGACCTCTGACCTGAGAAAGAAAGATAATTTCCTGGCCTGTTACAGGTGTTGATCTTCAATCTCTTCATGCAGATACTTTCTGTGATACGGTGGGAGAACTGACTTGAGGTTTTGCGTTTGTTTTCGCAAATATTTCGGTTGAGCAAGAGTCGCCACCGACTTTTTATTTTATCCTAAGGAAAGGTTAAAAAGCACAGCAAAAACCTTTTGAGATTTTTCTTGGGTTCGGGGGGTAGATTATGAAAAGGGAAGGTATTAGCACCCTTTTCATCCATGGTTATCCATGGGCTCTTAGTTACTTGGTTTTTAGATCACTTGCCTTTTGTTTTCAATTGGTTTGAAATGGTGCTTTGGGTGTGGGTGTATGTGCTTTTGAAAGTGTTTTGAAAAGAGGTCAATGTGGTGTCAACCTTTGTAATGATCCATGTTGGGATGTATACAGAGGTGTATGTCTTTTGAAAGTTTTCAATGTTTTTGAAAGTTATTTTGAAAGTGTGTTGTGATGTGTGTTTTGAAAAAATAGCAAGTGTTTTTGCAAGTTTGATCAAGTAACTAAGAGGTTTGTCTACTCCTAAATTTCTCAAAAGATTATTGCTATGTTTTAACCCTTTTAACAAGTTTGTTCCACCATTGAATTTGGTGGACAACCTTGTGTTAGGATGTGAAAGGGACAAGCGCGGGTCATCGTTTAGACCATAATTGCAACGGCGTTAGATGTCTTTGGGCAATTTTTCTTTAAGGGACTTTGATCGTTTGCTTTTGTTTGTTTCGCCCAAAGAGACCTAACATGCAATATGGCCCAATTTTGAAAGGCAACAAGTGGATGTAACCCTAGGGGTGTTAGTGTACAAGTGTGTTTTATTGCATACAAGAGTTTTTTCTTTGAATTAGGTTTTTCTATTTCATTGATTTTATCTTGTCATACACGTCCTAATTACTAGCAATAAGAAGCGGAAATGTAAAATCCTACGCTATTACAATGATTAGGGGAGGGGGATACACATTTGTACATGGGGGGTTCAACGAGAAAAATAGACAAAAAAGAAAATAGCGGAAAACAAGATATATAGAGAGAGAGAGAGAGAGGGAGCCCGCGCGCTGTTGGGAGGCCATCAGAAGTTCTGACCCAGATCCGCTGTCAGATGATCAACCTGTTGGTGAAACTGGATGAGTCAGAACTTCTGACTCTAGAACCTGCAAAACAGAACCTTGTTAGTGGAGAAATCAGAAGTTCTGATTTCCCTGCGCTGCAAGACAGAAGTTTGTTAGTGGAGAAACCAGAAGTTCTGATTCTGCTGAAAAGGCAATAACTCTCAGAGGTTCTGATGTCATTGACAGCAAAACAGGCTTCAGATGTGCTAACGTCAAAGTCAGCATTTGGCTTTTCCCTGTACTAATCAGAACATCTGCAATTCTGTTATTACTCCACAAAACAGGAAACATATTTGGAACAGATCCAGCAAAATAGCAAAAATGTTTCAGAAGTCAGAATCACCAAGGTTACAGGCAAGTCCTATACTGGTTCAGAACGTTCTGAGGTATGAGAGTCCTCATAACATAAACAGCAATAACATGAATATTTACATTATGTTACTTGAATATGCACAGCTGATGATGCTTAACAGTGTGGTGAGGGTCAACAGGTGCTTACCTGACTGTTTGGAAAGTGGTGGATAAAAGTTAGCTTTTGGTTCTGGTGGTGTTCTGGACAGATTTGGAAAAGGGGAAGTAAAGGTGTATACGTGTATAGGGTCAGAAGTTTGGAAAGAGCGTTTTTGGTTTACAGAAAAGAGCTGGATGTTTGATGAAGTTGAAGGTGAGAAATTTAAAGTTATGAAACAAAACTGGAGATTTTGGCAGAGTTTCAGAATGCTACGTTGCTAGGAGTTTCGTTTCTCTCTTAGCAATTTTTTGTTTCTTTTTTGAACCCCCTTTTGGAAGTGGTGAAGACTCTCTATTTATAGGCAAAGTTCTTGTGGATGCCTTGAACATTTAAGGCGCCAACAAAGTTTGAATTTGTTCTTTGACAGAAATTCCTGGGAAGTTGTGATAACAGCTATCTTTCAGCCTAGGTTGCAGCAGCAGGCGTAGATTGGGGAGAAGTGACCTCTGAAGTGGGCGGTGGTGTGAAGACCCATGCCAGAATCTGTGCAAAAGCGTTTTCCAAGCCACACGTGAATGCTCAGGAGTGGTTGGAAGCATTAATGGGTATTAAATGGTGACAAGACCTGTCAATACCAACATTCTGGTAATGGAAACCAGCGTTGAATCAGCAGCGTAAACCATGCTCTGGCCTTGGCTACCTGTTGTCTTAGCAAGCTCTGGAGATTCTCCTGGTTTTCTGGTACGTTCCTTGGATTTGCTTCTGGACAATCTGGACTTAGAGATTCTGTATCAATGTGACACCTATCCTTCTGACCTTTCATCTTCTGACTTCAACCTGTTCTGAAGGAGTCTTCATACTTTCCTGTTTCTCTTGCATTCCTTTAGCAAATTCTGACTGAGCTTGTGTAACTGCTGAAGGGGCATGTTCTGTTTGAGGCTTACATTCTGAACCACGTTTACAACTTCTGATTGAGCTGATGTAGCTGCTGAAGAGCCAACTTCTGACCATGCTGAGCCAAGCTTGCAACTTCTGACCGTTTTCATCTGGAATGGGTCCAGAAGTTCTGAAGCGCTGATTTTTCTAAAAAAACACTTATTTTAAAGAAACATTCTAAGTACTTAGAATTTGATTTTTCTCAAGATAAAAGTGTTGTTTCTGGAGTTCGTGAGATCATCTTGCTCTTGTAAGTGACTTGCTTGGGCAAAGGATAACTCAGGACTTGGATTTGTTTCAGGGGACTTTGAAAAATTTAAGATGGTTTCCTGAAGAAAAGGAGGGCAAATTTTGGGGTACAACAGTTGCCCCTGTTCAATCTTCTTGAACCTGAAGAGTTAGATTGGCGAGTTTGCCTTTCGCGACTCGAAGGTAAAAGGAGATTGGACACCAGAGTGCCCGAAAATTTGCACTCGCTTAGTAGAGTATCAGCAATGTGATGGCGGGAATGGGCTTATAGATGCCATTTGGAGAGGTGATGGATAGGGAGATGGGCTTACAGATGCCATCTGGAGATGTGACAGAACCTTGTCGGGAATGGGCTTATAGATGCCATTTGGAAGTGTCGATCGCATAAGAGATTCCTTAGCGAGAAACTTGTATATTTTGAGAAAGACGGATGTTTTCCTGGCTTGTTACAGGTGTTTGATCTTCAATCTCCTTATGCAGATGTGCCCTGGCTAGATACAGGTGTCGAGTCTACAATTGGTTGTTCACAGATGTGCCCTGGCTGGATACAGGAATCAAATCTGGGAATAGTTGTTAATAGATGTGCCCTGGCTGGATACAGGAATCGAATCTTCGAACTCTTCAGACGTGCCCTGGCTAGATACAGGAATCGAGTCTGGAAACGTGACAGTTGATAGATATGCCCTGGCTGGATACAGGAATCGAATCTTCGAACTCTTCAGATGTGCCCTGGCTAGATACAGGAATCGAGTCTGGAAACGTGACAGTTGATAGATATGCCCTGGCTGGATACAGGAATCGAATCTTCGAACTCTTCAGGCGTGCCCTGGCTAGATACAGGAATCGAGTCTGGAAACGTGACAGTTGATAGATATGCCCTGGCTGGATACAGGAATCGAATCTTCGAACTCTTCAGACGTGCCCTGGCTAGGTACAGGAATCGAGTCTGGAAACTAATCACTCTCAGATGTGCCCCGACTAGATACAGGTATCGAATCTGGAATTGTGACAGTTGAAGGTAGTTGTTTTTGGGATTGTCTCTTTCTGAAAAGGCAAAAACATAAGTTGTATGCAATGTCATGATGCATGATGTCATGATGTTCAACATGAGATAGTGTTGTATGCACTTTATCATATATGTAAGCAAGATGTATGAAAATGTGCAATGTCTATGAATGTAATTTCGTTTTAGGAAAATAAATCCTTGGCGAACGGCCGGGGAGTTGCTCTGTGGAAGAGATACTTGGCCGAGGTTCTGATGAGAGGCCTGTTGAGGTCTTTAACGATGGATTCCGCTAGGGATAATGATGATGAACTCCGCTGGGGATTGAAGGAATTTTGCCGAGGGCGGTCTTCCGTGGTTTTTAGCTGAGGATAACCCAGTTATAAGTCCTTGTGAGGAAATAACTCCAAATAAAACTCGGGAGAGACGTCCGTACTCTGCAGGGGATAAGCTTCCAGAATCTACCGGGGACGAGCTTTAAGACCTGCCGGGGAATGTTGTGCCTTTTCAGGATTGTCGGGGAGTCAACTCCGCTTGGGGAAAGTATTGTTGAATCTTGTTTTACTCTGTGGGGAGTTGAGACGATTTGGCCACATTCCTCAGTTGAATCTACCTTGGTACCTTGGCGGTCAAAACAACCAGACCGCATTAGACAACTTCACATTGCCCCTGTCTCTGATGTCACTTGTAATCAATCTCTTGTTTCATATGCAAATATTTATGAATTAGCAATTTAATGTCAAATGCATATACCAAAAATGAACATTGGACGTTCTTCGCAAGACAAAACAGAAAAAGGAAAACAATGGTAATTTGTATGAACCAGTGAATTTGTATTGATTTAGACTTTGCCTGTTGTGATCGGTGGATCTGGAACTGACTGTTTAACGCTGGTTCGCGAAATGTCGCGGAAGCAAGAGTCGCCACCGTCTTTTATTTTCTCCAAATGGAAAGGACAAAAGCACAGAAAAATTCCTTAAAGAGATTGCTCTCGGTTCGGGAGGTAGGTTATAGAAAGGGAAGGTGTTAGCACCCTTTCTATCCATGGTTATCCATGGGCTCTTAGATACTTGCTCATTTGTGTTTTCAAAAATGTTTGCTTGCTTTTCAATTGTGGGTTTTTAAAAAAAGTTTCTTTGAAAAATTTCAGTTCGACTCGTACGTCAGAGTGTTTGAAAAATTTGCTTTGAAAGCTTTTGAAAAGTGTTGGTGTGAAAAGATTTCAGTTTGTTTTGAAGAGAGCAAGTATCCATGAGTCGTCTACCTACCCTAAGGAATTCGTCTGTGTAGATGTCCTTTAAAGTAATGCCATCCCACCATTGAGAGGTAGGTAGCACCACCGTTGGAGGTGTTCGGGTCAATTCGAGTTTGTAGGGACATGGTGATCACCGGAGCAATGGGAAGACACCTTAGAAGCTACCCTCATGCCAGGTTCCCGGATCATGAGGACTTACTAAGACGTCCTCTACTCGACGATCACCTTTCGAGGCAAGACAACAGTGAGGCGTACCCTAGGGGTGGTGTGTGCGATTTGTGTGTCATGTTCATTGATATTTGTCTTGTCATGTTCATTGTGATCTACGCTTGATTTTATTATGGTCCATACATTCTTTCATGCTTTTGTTAACAGTTAATATTTGCGGGAAAAAAAAGTAAATCTAAGGCTATTACAAATGGCGCGGGTCCACATCGCCAAAATTAAACCGGACCCGATTTTGACAGAAAGTAAATAAAGCAAAAGAAATAAAAGTGCGATAAGTAATTGTCCGAGTTACATGGCTTTGGGAGAGATACATAATTATTTAAATGACATAAAATAAATATGCGCAATAAAAGAATTATCGAAGCGAGGGCGTTGGACCCTTTTGCAAAATATTAAAGTTAATGAGGAATTAAAATTAAAATTAAAAGAAAATGTTTTTTTGATATTTTTGTGTTTTTTAAGTTTAATAGAAAAAGAGAATTAATTAAAATTAAAATAAAATGCAAACCCTAATTCTATTTATTTTTAAGTTATTAAGAAAAATATTGAATTTTTAACCTAATTTAAACCTGAGTTATTTATACAATTTAATTATAAAAATAAGTAAATAAATATATTATGGTAAAGGAAAAAAATTTAAAAGGAATAAAAATTATCAATTTAACCTAATTCTATGTTTTTTTTGATTTATTAAAAAATATTAAAATTGCAAAAACCCTAATTATACTAAATTCAATTATACAATTTATTTATGAAAATAATTAAAATAAAAATATTTATTACATTTTGTCTTTTTCTGATTTTTTAGGCATTTTTTTATATATTGTAAAAATAATGAATTAAATTAAAACAATAAAACAAATGAAATAATAATTAAAAATATAATATAAGAAAAATAAAAAAAAACTTGCAAACCAGGGGGGGTGGAGGTCCCCAATATGGAGGTGTAATCCTGGAATGCTGGCCCAATAAGCTTTGGTTCGTTTGACCTTTCTGAACAGCGTGCACATGCGTTGACCATGGTATATGGTATTCACCAATCCCAACCTTTGATTAGATCTCCAGATGAACGTGGCAAGGTTTGATCTGTGGTATATGGTGTGTCTACGTTACTGAAGCTGCATGGGAAACGTTATGGAAAAATATTATTGAAATAGGCAAGACCTGGGACTTGAACCCAGGTCATGGGAGTTACCAACATCACACTTTGCCAGCTGATCTCAACGCACGCTTTGTATATATAACAACAAATAAATAACAAAAATGAAAATTGGTTAGTGGCCACTAAAAAGCACAAAAACGCGCGCTGATTTAAACGAGCCAACCAGTGTTTGCCAACGCATCGTCTCCCTCGCGTATTTTCTTTTTTTTTCTGAAACAAGAACCTATTGCAACGGTTTTAGACGTGTTGTTTTAGACAGGTTTTCAAGAAATAGCGATTAGCCCCTCGACGCTCATAAATTGAGCGCGAGGGTTCCATCCTCTTCGTCTTTATGCGCTGAATCCAACCATGGTATTGAGGAGGTCTAATTTTACAGCACCTGAAAACCCCTAATTTGAAGGTTCAGAAACCCTAAAAAAGCATCAATGGCAAACATCCATACATGGCACGAAAACAAAATTAGACGATATGGTTAGATTCAGAACACGTTTATTAGTATGAATGCATCAAAAAAAGACAATGGAGATGCTTGAAACATGAAATACGATTATGCATTTTTCTTGAAACCGTTTGAATCCGTTTTACCAATTCTTTGCGTTTGAGTTGATGTTAGGGATTGGAATCGCTTCTGGGAACCTTGAGGAAGCTATTGGAAAAGGAATGGTGCTTTGAATTGACCTCTAAGGTTGATTTCAGTTTTGCTTTTTATGGAAAAAATTTCAAGTTTCTTAATGGTCTTTGAGCGCAGTTTTTGAGTGTCTTATGATTAGGTTTTGATTCAAGTATTTGTATGGAAGGCATTAGGTTAACAAAACTAGCACAAATCCAAGGCATTCATTGTTTTGCATATTTGATTTTCTTAAGATCTTTTTGAATCTTTTTCAAGTGTATTTTGTGTCAATTAGCCTAAATCACACCAAATCTTTCCATGTTGGGATGTGCACGAGATATTGAGTCTAGAATGTGTACAAAAAGATTGGTTAGGGTGAATTAAATATTTTCCACATATTAAAATGATTTAAATGAATTAATATTAATAGAAATTCAAATAAATAAATAAAAAATGAGAAAATACTTCCCTTTGGGCCAAATGGTCGTGCACATGTTTAGAATGATGAATCTTGGAAGAAAAATGGGCCCATTAGCAATTTTAGGTCATTTGGATCAAAGTTGACTTTTCAAAATATCCAAAAATTTCCCAACTTCTACAAGGCATAACTTGCTCAATTTTTAATCTTTTCTCATGTTCTTGGACATTTTAGAAAGGTCTTTGAGTCCTTTAACCAATGCCTTTGGTCCCATGTCATTTTGATTTACCAATCTCAAGTTATGGTCTTTGACTTAAAGTCCCTTTTTGTTGACTTTTGAAAATGACCTATAATGTTGAAATTGATAACTTTTTGTGAGAGCATTTCTTGGACTTGAAGTATGAATATGAGTTGTAGGAAATGTCTTTCTATTCAAAATGAGCTTTGGATGGAATTTTTCTGATAATCCATGTGAAAGTTATGCCCTGGTCAATTTCAGTTGACTTTTTCAGCTGTCCAAATATAGTAACTTTTGCATCTTGATGATTTTCTGAGCCAAATTTTGAGAATCATGATCAAGCATTGATCAAATGATGTTTGTGGCTTAAAAATGATATGTTGACCAAAAATTTGAACTTTTGACTACCAAATGACCATTTTGCCCCTACAGTTGACTGTAGTGCAATTTAGGGTTTTGACTGTGCAATTTTGAGCTGAATGCCTTGAAACTTGATATGAGGATGCTTGACCACATTTGTAGGCATATGAGACTTGATTGGGCCCTTGAAAACTTTATTTTCCTGATCAGAACACAAACCCTAGTTTTGACTGTATGGGAGACTGTTGAGCTGTGCAACCCTTGGGGAATTTTGTGACTTGGCTTGGCAATTTCTTGGAGAATATGGGAGGGCAAATTTTGGGGTACAACAGTTGCCCCTGTTCAATCTTCTTAGACCTGAGGATGCAGATCGGCTGACGTTCCTTTCGTAATCCGAGGGTAGAAGATGATTGGACACTAGAGTGCCCAGAAATTTGCGCTCACATAGTGGCAGTGTGATGGGGGAATTGGCTTATAGATGCCATTTGGAGATTGCTGGATAGGATGATGGGCTTATAGATGCCATCTGGATGTTGATCGCGTAGGAGATTCCTTGGCGAGAACCTGCATACCTGCAAAAGAAAAAATGAGTACCTGACACGTTGCAGGAGCTGGTTTTCAGATGCTTGGTATAGATGTGTCCTGACCGGTTACAGGAGTTGGATCTGGAGTCTTCACATGATGATGAATGAACCAGGGATGGTTACTGCCTTAGCCTGAATGGTAAGAGAACCTTGGGCGACTTTAACTTCAACAACGCTCGTTGAGAAAATCTTGATGGGAATTATTATCCTCGCAGGATCGGGACGAGAACCATAGGCCATTATAATCTGAAAGGGAATCACCTCACTCACCGTCGGAGAGGGGAATCATAGGAAAAGGAATTGCCACCTCACACACCGTCGGAGAGGGAACCATAAGAGACTATCACCTCACACTCATCGTCGGAGAGGGAAACATCTGGAAAGGACTTACCATCTCACACACCGTCGGAGAGGGAACCATAGGAGACTATCACCTCACACTCATCGTCGGAGAGGGAAACATCTGAAAAGGGCTTACCGCCTCACACACCGTCGGAGAGGGGACCATAGGAGACTATCACCTCACACTCATCGTCGGAGAGGGAAACATCTGAAGAAGGAATTACCACCTCACGCACTTGTCGGAGAGGGGACCATAGGAGACTATCACCTCACACTCACCGTCGGAGAGGGAAACATCTGAAGAAGGAATTACCACCTCACGCACTTGTCGGAGAGGGGACCATAGGAGACTATCACCTCACACTCATCGTCGGAGAGGGGAACATCTGAAGAAGGAATTACCACCTCACGCACTTGTCGGAGAGGGGACCATAGGAGACTATCACCTCACACTCATCGTCGGAGAGGGAAACATCTGAAGAAGGAATTACCACCTCACGCACCTGTCGGAGAGGGGACCATAGGTTCTGCTGAGTCTTTATCAGAAAAATCTGTTGGGAGTCGATTTAGCTGGACTAGAGAAGGCTTTGAAATATGTTTGAGTATTTTAACTGCGTCTTTCCTGAAAGGTAAAGGTCAGTCATATGCAATGCATGATATGGATCAAGCAATGATGTTCTCAACATAAATGAGATTTGTATGATATGATGCGTCTATGCATGCTATAATGATATATGTGATGTTTTATGAATGTTTTCGTCTAGGAAAGTAGATCCTTGACGGGTGCCAGGAAGTCGTATCCTGGGCTGATGTTGGAGAATAAGCTTTTACTTCCGCTGGGGATGATAGTTGCAAGAATACCGGTAGGAGAAGATGACTCCGTTGCGGAATAAACTTGGCAAATGGAAGATTCTGCGGGGAGAAAAGATACTCTGACGACCATGCTGGGAAGCAATACTCTGTGGGGAGAGGGATGCCTTGCTGAGTGTTGAGAGTAACTTGCTGAGGATGTCTTGCTGTATTGAAAGTGTTGATAGACTTCGCTGGGGTAAGAAGACTCTGTCGATGACGATCTTTCCATGGCTTTTGGCTGAGGATAACCCAGTTATATCCGATTAAGGAAATAACTCTTTAAACAAAGCCGGACGATGCGTTCGTGCTTTCGGGAGGATAAGCTTCCAGAATCTACTGGGGATAAGCTTACTACTTGGGGATATGAATTCCAACTTTCCTGGGGAAACTGGATTGGACTCTTCTGGGGAGTTTTTGATATGCTGGGGAAGTGATCCCTTTGAATATCTGGTATGCCGCCGGGGAACAATCTTTAGGCCAAGACTGTCGGGGATGCTTGTTAAGAATATATGCTGCTGGGGAAGGTATTGAGATCTACGGGAGGATACTCAATTTCCTTGGGATCTATCAATTCTGCTTGGAGAAGAATGTATTGGCTGCTGACTCTCTGGGGAATTCAGGTATACTGGTCATGTTCTTTAGCTGAACCTACCTTGGTACCTTGGAGGATAGAACAATTAGACTGCTTAGACAACTCTTTATTGCCCCTGTTTCTAGTGTCACCTGCAATTAATTCCTTTGTTTCGTATGCAAGTATTTATGAGTTAGCAAATTAGTGTCAATGCATATATCACAAATTGAACCTTGGACGTTCTTCGCAAAACAAAACAGGAAAAGGAAAAATACTTGGCACGTTTAACTGAAAATATATTTATATTGATTTTGAATGGCCTGAAAATAGGCGTTTTGTGTACAAGAGGCTGACGTCCTAGTAAGAGGACGCCCCCGAACAAGAGAGTTTATACAAATTTTGTACAAAAGAAAATAAAACAGCTGTGTGAAGTATGAATGATCCACTGGGTTTCAACTCTGCTATTGCCTTTATAACTCTGAGCGTCTCATCACTTGATGACCTTGGTTGAAGGTGAAGCTGACTGATCGATGCCGTCAGAACTTGATGTAGATACCGGATTCTGGATGCAAGGTGATCCAATGAGACATAGTATTACGCTTTTATCCCTAATTTTTGCCTGGACCGCCCTTTCGGGTTTTCAGTCCACCGGGATACCCATTTTTGCCCAAGCCGCCTTTTCAGGTTTTCGACTTGCCGGGTGTACAGATTTTTTTCATTTTCATCCCTTCATTTTGCCCGAACCCTTTTGGTTCGACGGGAAGCCCTAATTTTTGCCTAGGCATGTCAGCCTAGCGGGTCTTTTTTATGCGTAGTATTTTTTAACTATGTCTGCATTGGCGGGGTGAGGAAGGTCGTCACCATCCATATTGGTTAATATCATTGCTCCTCCTGAGAACACATGCTTAACCACAAATGGCCCTTCATACGTAGGGGTCCATTTGCCCCTTGGATCACTCTGAGGAAGGATGATTCTCTTGATTACCAGATCCCCAACTTGATATTCCTGTGGTCTGACCTTTTTGTTAAATGCCCTGATCATTCGTTTCTGATACGTCTGACCATGACAGATAGCAGCAAGCCTCTTTTCGTCAATGAGATTGAGTTGATCAAGTCGTGTCTGGATCCAATCATCTTCGTTCAGATTTGCATCCTTCATTATCCGGAGAGAGGGTATTTGCACTTCGATCGGCAAGACTGCCTCCATGCCATAAACCAGAGAGAAAGGAGTTGCCCCGGTTGACGTCCTAGCTGAGGTACGATACCCATGTAGAGTGAACGGTAACATCTCGTGCCAGTCTTTATAAGTCACTGTCATTTTCTGCACGATCTTCTTGATGTTTTTATTTGCTGCTTCTACAGCCCCATTCATCTTCGGTCTATAAGGAGAGGAATTGTGGTGCTGTATCTTGAACTGTTCGCAGAGCTCAGCGATCATCTTATTGTTTAGATTGGTACCGTTGTCTGTAATAATCCGCTCAGGGACGCCGTACCGACAGATTAGGTTGTGTCGAATGAACCGTGCCACCACAGTCTTGGTTACCGTAGCATAGGATGCTGCTTCGACCCACTTCGTAAAATAATCGATCGCCACTAGGATGAAGCGATGTCCATTGGATGCCGTAGGTTTAATCTCGCCGATCATGTCTATGCCCCACATTGCAAACGGCCAAGGCGCAGTCAGAACATTCAGGGGAATTGGAGGAACATGCACCTTATCTGCATAAATCTGGCACTTGTGGCATGTCCTGGAGTGTTGGTAACAATCAGCTTCCATTGTGGACCAGTAATATCCTGCCCGTAGGATCTTCTTAGCCATTGTGTGCCCACTGGAATGTGTACCAAAGGTCCCTTCATGTAGCTCTTCCATGATCCTTTCTGCTTCATTCTTATCCACACAACGCAGTAAGGTTGAATCATGGTTTCGCTTGTATAAGATGTCGTTGCTTAGGAAGAACTTGGCTGCGAACCTCCTCAGGAATTTCTTATCGTTGACAGAGGCACCTTCAGGGTATTCCTGAGTTTCCAGATATCTCTTCACTTCGTGGTACCAAGGCTTCTCAGTTACCGATTCAGTTTCGAGATCACAACAGTATGCCGGTTCGTCCAGTTTCCAGATGATGATTCGGGGAGCCTCATTATCCCATTTGACCTTGAACATAGAAGACATTGTAGCTAACGCGTCCGCCAGCTGATTCTCTTCTCTTGGAAAGTGCTCGAAGGTTATCTCGGTGAAGTGGGGAATCAGGGTCAACACACATTCTTTGTAAGGAATCAAGTTTGGATGTTTCGTATCCCACTCTCCTTTGATCTGATTGATCACAAGAGCGGAATCTCCAAAGACACTTAGAAATTTGATCCTTAGGTCGATCGCAGCTTGAAGACCCATGATGCACGCCTCATACTCCGCCATGTTGTTGGTACAGTTGAAACACAGTCGGGCAGTGAGTGGAGTATGAGTACCTTGAGGTGATATGATGATGGCGCCGATACCATTTCCCAAAGCATTGGAAGCTCCGTCAAAGTGCATAGACCATCGGGATCCTGGTTCAGGTCCTTCATCCGGTCCAGGTACTTCACAATCAGTTACTATCATGATGCTTTCATCCGGAAACTCGAAGTTCATTGATTGGTAGTCATCTACAGCTTGATGTGCTAAGTGGTCTGCCAATACACTCCCCTTGATGGCTTTCTGGGTTGTGTACTGAATGTCGTATTCCGTCAAGATCATCTGCCATCTTGCAATTCTCCCAGACAGAGCAGGCTTTTCGAATATGTACTTTATCGGATCCATTTTTGAGATTAACAAGGTAGTGTGAGTCAGCATATACTGTCTCAGCCGGCGAGCAGCCCATACCAAAGCGCAGCAAGTTTTCTCAAGCAGTGAGTATCGGGTCTCACAGTCGGTAAACTTTTTGCTAAGGTAATAAATGGCATGCTCTTTTCGGCCAGACTCGTCATGCTGCCCCAGCACACACCCCATTGAGTTGTCCAGCACTGTCAGGTATAGTATCAGAGGTCTCCCTTCAACTGGTGGCATAAGGATGGGTGGTTCTTGGAGATACTCTTTGATTTTGTCAAAAGCAGCCTGACATTCATCATTCCAACGTACTACCTGATCTTTCTTCAGCAGCTTGAAGATTGGCTCACAGGTAGCAGTCAGATGAGATATGAAGTGAGCAATATAATTCAGGCGCCCTAAAAAGCCTCTGACTTCCTTCTCTGTCTTGGGAACTGGCATCTCTTGAATAGCTTTGACCTTAGCAGGGTCCACTTGAATACCTTTATCACTGACCACGAAGCCTAGCAACTTCCCAGATCTTACCCCGAAGGTGCACTTGTTCGGGTTCAATCTCAGCTTGTACAGTTTCAAACGGTCAAACAATTTCTACAGATGATCTAGATGCTCTTCCTCAGTCTGGGACCTGGCAATCATGTCGTCCACATACACCTCTATCTCGTGATGGATCATGTCATGAAATAAGGCAACCATGGCACGTTGGTAGGTTGCCCCAGCGTTCTTTAGTCCGAATGGCATGACCTTGTAACAGAAGGTGCCCCACTGAGTAACAAATGTAGTCTTTTCCATGTCTTCAGGTGCCATCTTGATCTGATTGTAGCCTGAAAAGCCATCCATGAAAGAGAACACTTTGTGCTGAGCTGTATTATCAACAAGGACATCAATGTGAGGTAAGGGGAAGTCATCTTTGGGGCTGGCCCTGTTCAGATCCCTGTAGTCGACACACATTCTGACCTTACCGTCCTTCTTCGGTACCGGCACCACATTAGCAACCCACTGAGGGTAAGAAGTCACTGCAAGGAACCCGGCATCAAACTGCTTCATAACCTCGGCCTTAATCTTCTCTGACATTTCTGGACGCATCCGACGGACCTTTTGTTTAACTGGAGGGCAGTCTTCCTTAGTCGGCAAGTGATGGACCACAATATCGGTATCCAACCCGGGAATGTCTTCGTAGGACCAGGCAAAGATCTCCATATAGTCATGCAGCATCTTGGTTAACCGTTGCTTCACGCTGAGCTCTAGGTTGGCACCAATCTTTACCTCTTTCCTGTCTGCCTCAGTACCCAAGTTTATGGTTTCCACTGGCTCTTCATGGGGTTGAATTGCCCTCTCTTCCTGAAGCAACAGTCTAGCAAGCTCGCCAGGCACTTCGCAATCATCTTCACCTTCGTCTTCGGCTAAGTTGATCGGATTTTCGAAGTCATAATTGGCAGTAGCAGAGCTATTATCAGTAAGATCCAGAGTGGATTGGAACCTGTATGAGTGAGTGTGTGTGTAAATACAACTGTTTTGAAAATTATGTAAAGGAAAAGAAAGACAGAAAAGGAGCACAATATTTGCAATGCGAAAAACGTCCAAGATTTTCATTCATGGTATATGAAATGACAATTTGTATGCCCTCACAAATAGAACCACGGTGCCTCGGGTAAGACACCGGGCCATAGAGTTTATCATTGTTTATTACAAAATAACGAAACAAAGAAATTTATTACTGCGTCACAAAGGTAACAGGGGTATGGTCCTTTGCACTCCAATTGTTCAATCCGTCTTCGGCCGTCGGATAGATCCAGCTGTTGAATTCAGCTTCGTCCACTTCATGGTCTTCCCCAACAGCATTCACTCCTGAGCTCTTAATAAATACCGGAGGCCTTCCGATCTTCGCTTTCCTCATAGCTCTCTGACCTTCTGTGGTAAAACCCAGCCCAAGTTTATCAGTCTTCTGAGTAAAGTCCGGAAGTCTGCCCCAGTCGGAACATTCACCCTTCTGAACCACAGCCCAGGCATCCTTCAGGGAAGCCATCTTCAAAGGACCACTTGCTTCTGTTGTTTCTGCTGCAATTGGAAACACCTCCTCGAAATGCTGAAAGGGGGTTTCAATAAACTCCCCATCCATCTCAATGTACCTGAAGGAGTTCAGGTGGCTCACCATATATTCTTCCTCTCCTTGCACAGTGACAATCTTCCCTCTGACGGGGTACTTCAGCTTCTGATGCAAGGTAGAGGTCACTGCCCCAGCCTTATGTATCCACGGTCGACCCAGTAGACAAGAGTACGATGGACGGATGTCCATCACATAAAAAGTGGAATCGAACACCTGAGAGCCCACACCAATCGGAATGTCAACCTCTCCATGGACCATCCTCTTTGAACCATCAAAGGCCCTGACGATGATGTTGCTGGGTTTCAATTCCAGGCCTTCACAATCTAGACGATCCAGAGCCTTCTTGGGTAGCACATTCAAAGATGACCCAGTATCAACCAACACATGTGCCAGGGTGGTGCCCCTGCATTCAATTGAGACATGCAGAGCATCATTATGGTCTCTCCCCTTTGCGGTCAAGTTAGCATCTGAGAAACCCAAGCCATTGTCTGCTGTTAGACTTGCCACGCAATCAGTGAACTGGACTGCAGAGGTTTCATGTGGCACATGGGCCGTCTTGAGGAACGAGATTAGGGCCTTTGCATGGGCCTCGGAGCACAGCAATAAAGATAGCATGGCGATCTTGGAGGGTGTATGCCCCAATTGTTCCACAACATTAAAATCGCTCTTCTTTATGATCTTTAGAATCTCCTCCATCTCTTGTGGGGAGGCCTCAGCAGCTATGGGTATGGGTGCCTCCATCTGGGCAGGCTCAACTTCAATTCCCTTGCCCCGAGCATTGGATGACTCGGCAACAGGAGAAACAATCGGATCAGCAGCAGGAACAACAACTTGGTCAGCAACAGGAATAGGTGCACTTGTAGGAATTATCAGGAGCGGTCTTCAGGCAGCAGGTGGTGCAATGTCAGGCGAGAAGAGCCTGCCACTGCGGGTAACTTTGGCTGGGCCAGTAATGTCACAAATGCTGGCGGCAGCGTTGAACTCTTGTTTAATCCCGTTTACATATACATCTGCCCCATAATGCCAGGGGACGGCTTTGTCAGATACATAGGGCAGGGGCCCTGGAACAGTGATAATAATAGGCGCAACGGTCATGATTTGGACGGGCTTCTTTTGGAGAGCCGGGATCGGATTATTGAAGATAGTCACCACAGAAACTTCTTCCAATGGAACCAACCGAACAGCAGACTTCTTGAATAGAATCTCCTTGCTATCCATTAAGCTTTGGATGCCTAACTTTAGCAAGGGACAACCAGATGGGGACACAGCACATAATAGGCAACTCTCACTACAACCCGGAAATAAACCGGCCTGCAGTAGGTTCTTCTTGACGATCTTTAGAGGAGTGGCTAGATCATCCACAGAAACAGCATAAATGTCTTCATCAACAGCATTTACCCCATGCTGAGGCATAGGGGCAGTAACTACATTCGGCTTTGCAGGTGCTTCGAATTGTATCTCTTTTGCGTCGATAAGGTCTTGTACCTTATTCTTTAACGCCCAACAGTCATCGGTAGAGTGCCCCGGGCTTTCTGAATGGTAAGCACAACGAGCATTCGGGTTGTACTTGGGAGATGTTGTGTTAGGGAACTTCGGGGCTTCCCTGACAGTCACTAAGTTGGTGGCTAGCAACTGTGGCAGAATCTGTGATAGGGTCATGCTTAACCGGGTAAACTCTCGCCGGGGTCTTTCAGCCCTTTGAGGATTATTTGACCGAGGAGCGGCAGCAGGCTTAGCAATCATCACCGCGCTGACAGATTGGCGGTGCTCAGGTCTCTCTGATTTCCTAGAACCATACACGGCACTAGACTCCTTTTTGAATGGTTTCTTTTCCGAACTAGATGATGCACCCTTTGTAATCTTCCCAGACTTCAGCCCAGCCTCAATTCTCTCTCCAGTCAAGATCAAATCAGTGAAGCCAGCAGAAGAATTCCCGATGAGATGGTTGAAAAACAGCCCAGATAGGGTCCCCAAGAACATGTCTACCAACTCCCGATCAGTCAATGGTGGCTGCACCCTGCCAGCCAGGTCTCTCCACTTCTGAGCGTACTCCTTAAAACCTTCGCTTACACCTAACGACATACCCTGGAATTGGGTACGCGTGGGGGCAAGGTCGGCATTATATTGATACTGCTTGTAGAAAGCAGTAGCCAACTCCTCCCAGTTACGAACCTTGGTCCCATCCAGCTGATAGAACCATTCGAGATGAGTCCCTGAAAGACTCTCCTGGAAGAAGTGGATCCATAAATTCTTATCCGCAGAGTACGGCTGAATTTTCCGAACATAGGACCTTAAATGCAGCTTGGGACAAGATGCCCCGTCATATTTGGAGAAGGATGGTGCTTTGAACTTGTGGGGGATAATCACACCAGTTGACAAACCCAGATCTCCGAAATCTAGCCCAGGTACCTGTTGGATCTCCATAGCCTTCAACCTGTCCTCCAGTTGCTTGTACCTGTCGTCTGCAGGAGGGTACTGCTCTTCATCAAAATCTGTCTCGTTGTCGAAGACTACCGGACTAGGGACCTTTACTTCTGCCTGAGAAGGACTCTTGCCAACAGAAGAACCAGCCTCTTCATGCTGCAGAGTATTGCCGAACCTTCGGCCCGAGTTGAACAGAACAGTTCTTCTCTTCTTCTTCTTCTCCTTCTTCAGGAGCATAGCCTTTAGTTCTTCTTGGCCTTTAGCCAGACCCTTGATTAGTTCTTGAAACTGCGCATTCTGCGCCTGAAGAGCCTTGATCGATGTCTCGGTTGATGCAGATTCGGGATTCATGATGCTGAAATAAACAGCGAAGAACTGTAAGCAACCTGAAAAGGGGAAAACCTGCTATGCATATGATGTATGAAATGCGTATGAATTATGTTTTCAAAGACAATCGGGAATCAACTTTGTAAACAAAAAGAACACACTTCATTAGATTCAATCTTTGCAACTGAAATTATTCAACAAGTTGCCCTTAGGCGTTACATGAAAGGAAATACTGGAAAGGAAATAAAACTGTAAAAGCACATCTGGGGCTCCTTATTGATCCCATGGTCTCCTCTTCTCAGTACGAATGTAGGCATTCAGAGCTCTCTCATTCTCCAACTGCTTTGTCAGCTTCTGGATCTTTGATTCCTGCTCGTTGAACTTTTCCCGGTAAGAATCCCGTTCTTCTCGCAGTTGCGACCAAGATCTCTTCAATGTCTCATAATCAGTAGGTATCTGAGGAGGAAGGACAGTTGGAGGAACACCATCCTTATCAGGACACTCAAGAATGACGGGTCTGACAGCTTCATACGGCATACCTAACTTCTGAGCGCGGATGCGAACCCATTTGTAGTAGGCTTCCATAGGTAAAGAAGTCTTTGGCCCTAGCTCTTGTGGGTCAGCTTTATGAACTTTATCCCAAGCCTTGATGAACCTACGACGTAGCTCGTCACTATCCACCTGAAACTCGAAACTGATGTGAGGCACCAACATCTCATGGGGGCCTGCTCTTCTTGCTCTTCCAAACTGACGGAGTGCTAGACATGGATTGTAAGAGATCCCTCCTTGAGTACCAATCAGAGGAACATTAGGATACTCCCCGCATCGATCAATAATAGCTATCTCATCCAAACCTCTGCAAGTCCAAATGATGTCTTTATCGGTGAGAGACATTAACCTGTGAGCCCAACCTCTTCCTTCTTGGTTCTTTAGTACGAACTTAGGGAGGTGCGAAATAAACCACCTCACCAACAAAGGGATACAACACCATAGGGTTCCTCGTCTTCGGGTAGTACGGGCATGAAGTTGTTGCAAGATATCACCCAAGAGAGTGGGCACAGGATTCTGAGACATAAAGATCCTTATGGCAGTGACATTGATGAAGTTGTCAGGATTAGGAAACAGGACTAACCCATAGATTAGGAGAGCCAAGATGTCTTCATATGCCCTAAAGTCCAGGTCATTCCAGAAGCTGTTAGCTTTACCAATTAGAAATTTAGCCAAGAAACCCTTAACTCCGCTTCTAGTTACCCAGTTGTCTGTTACCTCTTGATGGGTCAAAGGAAGAGCTGCGGCAATGTCCTCAAGCCTGAGGGTCTTTTCCCAACCAGTAAAGGGAGTCTGATCCAAGATAGGGATACCAAGCAAATCGGAGAACTCTTCCAGGGTAGGGACCAGCTGGAAGTCTTGAAAGGTGAAGCACTGGTACAGAGGGTCATAGAACTGGGTCAGAACACTCATCAACTGTTGATCCCGCTTTGCAGTGACTAAACTGAGAAGGGAGCCATGCCTCTGAATGAAGGAAGTGGTATTTGGAATTCTGCTAACCAACTCATCAAGCAACTCAGGTGAACGAACAAAGTTGAACCGGATAGTGTTCCTTCGCACAGGCATCATAATGTCCTACAAAACAGAGCAAAGATGAAACCCTCTTGTCTTTGAAATAGTCAGTCCTTATGCAGGATGCATGCAATGCTCATGATGCTATGATGTTATGATAAAGCACACCACATACAGATACAAAGGCAAACATGGTAAGGCACACAAGTCACACAAGGCAAGCCCCTAAAGTTTAGGCCAGCATGAGGTCTAGGTACTACCCTCTTTCAGTTTGTTGGTTCATACCTGTCCTAATCAAAAGTAACCGGGTTCTTAGAGGATCCCAATATCATTGACTACCCTCAATCGGTCATAACTCCAGCATCGCAATCTTTTCTTGCGGCCAGAACCATCACGAGAGTTTAGCCTCAATGGGCGTAGCATACTGCTACAATTCTAAAGGCCAAGTTGTGTCAATTAAGGTTCTAAGGTTGTTGGTGCTTAATGACTCCTTAGAAGACCCATATTCTCCTCGTTGCGACACAAGGGATATCGGTACAGACTAAGGTGTCACACCAACGTAGCCACTGTTTCACCCGTGTCGGTCTACGCCGGACAGGTCCCTCACAGCTTATGCTACCTAAACAGGGTATCCCCAGATCTGGGTTAGGATCTATGTAACTCCGATACAACCCACAATAGTAAAGCAAGCAAAGAAGACCATTGAAAACACAGTGATCTTAATCCTAAGGTACACCTCACTTTAAGTTTAAGTCCCCAGCAGAGTCGCCAGTTCTGTGATCGGTGGATCTGGAACTGACTGTTTAACGCTGGTTCGCGAAATGTCGCGGAAGCAAGAGTCGCCACCGTCTTTTATTTTCTCCAAATGGAAAGGACAAAAGCACAGAAAAATTCCTTAAAGAGATTGCTCTCGGTTCGGGAGGTAGGTTATAGAAAGGGAAGGTGTTAGCACCCTTTCTATCCATGGTTATCCATGGGCTCTTAGATACTTGCTCATTTGTGTTTTCAAAAATGTTTGCTTGCTTTTCAATTGTGGGTTTTTAAAAAAAGTTTCTTTGAAAAATTTCAGTTCGACTCGTACGTCAGAGTGTTTGAAAAATTTGCTTTGAAAGCTTTTGAAAAGTGTTGGTGTGAAAAGATTTCAGTTTGTTTTGAAGAGAGCAAGTATCCATGAGTCGTCTACCTACCCTAAGGAATTCGTCTGTGTAGATGTCCTTTAAAGTAATGCCATCCCACCATTGAGAGGTAGGTAGCACCACCGTTGGAGGTGTTCGGGTCAATTCGAGTTTGTAGGGACATGGTGATCACCGGAGCAATGGGAAGACACCTTAGAAGCTACCATCATGCCAGGTTCCCGGATCATGAGGACTTACTAAGACGTCCTCTACTCGACGATCACCTTTCGAGGCAAGACAACAGTGAGGCGTACCCTAGGGGTGGTGTGTGCGATTCGTGTGTCATGTTCATTGATATTTGTCTTGTCATGTTCATTGTGATCTACGCTTGATTTTATTATGGTCCATACATTCTTTCATGCTTTTGTTAACAGTTAATATTTGCGGGAAAAAAAAGTAAATCTAAGGCTATTACAAATGGCGCGGGTCCACATCGCCAAAATTAAACCGGACCCGATTTTGACAGAAAGTAAATAAAGCAAAAGAAATAAAAGTGCGAGAAGTAATTGTCCGAGTTACATGGCTTTGGGAGAGATACATAATTATTTAAATGACATAAAATAAATATGCGCAATAAAAGAATTATCGAAGCGAGGGCGTTGGACCCTTTTGCAAAATATTAAAGTTAATGAGGAATTAAAATTAAAATTAAAAGAAAATGTTTTTTTGATATTTTTGTGTTTTTTAAGTTTAATAGAAAAAGAGAATTAATTAAAATTAAAATAAAATGCAAACCCTAATTCTATTTATTTTTAAGTTATTAAGAAAAATATTGAATTTTTAACCTAATTTAAACCTGAGTTATTTATACATTTTAATTATAAAAATAAGTAAATAAATATATTATGGTAAAGGAAAAAAATTTAAAAGGAATAAAAATTATCAATTTAACCTAATTCTATGTTTTTTTTATTTATTAAAAAAGATTAAAATTGCAAAAACCCTAATTATACTAAATTCAATTATACAATTTATTTATGAAAATAATTAAAATAAAAATATTTATTACATTTTGTCTTTTTCTGATTTTTTAGGCATTTTTTTATATATTGTAAAAATAATGAATTAAATTAAAACAATAAAACAAATGAAATAATAATTAAAAATATAATATAAGAAAAATAAAAAAAAACTTGCAAACCAGGGGGGGTGGAGGTCCCCAATATGGAGGTGTAATCCTGGAATGCTGGCCCAATAAGCTTTGGTTCGTTTGACCTTTCTGAACAGCGTGCACATGCGTTGACCATGGTATATGGTATTCACCAATCCCAACCTTTGATTAGATCTCCAGATGAACGTGGCAAGGTTTGATCTGTGGTATATGGTGTGTCTACGTTACTGAAGCTGCATGGGAAACGTTATGGAAAAATATTATTAAAATAGGCAAGACCTGGGACTTGAACCCAGGTCATGGGAGTTACCAACATCACACTTTGCCAGCTGATCTCAACGCACGCTTTGTATATATAACAACAAATAAATAACAAAAATGAAAATTGGTTAGTGGCCACTAAAAAGCACAAAAACGCGCGCTGATTTAAACGAGCCAACCAGTGTTTGCCAACGCATCGTCTCCCTCGCGTATTTTCTTTTTTTTTTTCTGAAACAAGAACCTATTGCAACGGTTTTAGACGTGTTGTTTTAGACAGGTTTTCAAGAAATAGCGATTAGCCCCTCGACGCTCATAAATTGAGCGCGAGGGTTCCATCCTCTTCGTCTTTATGCGCTGAATCCAACCATGGTATTGAGGAGGTCTAATTTTACAGCACCTGAAAACCCCTAATTTGAAGGTTCAGAAACCCTAAAAAAGCATCAATGGCAAACATCCATACATGGCACGAAAACAAAATTAGACGATATGGTTAGATTCAGAACACGTTTATTAGTATGAATGCATCAAAAAAAGACAATGGAGATGCTTGAAACATGAAATACGATTATGCATTTTTCTTGAAACCGTTTGAATCCGTTTTACCAATTCTTTGCGTTTGAGTTGATGTTAGGGATTGGAATCGCTTCTGGGAACCTTGAGGAAGCTATTGGAAAAGGAATGGTGCTTTTAATTGACCTCTAAGGTTGATTTCAGTTTTGCTTTTTATGGAAAAAATTTCAAGTTTCTTAATGGTCTTTGAGCGCAGTTTTTGAGTGTCTTATGATTAGGTTTTGATTCAAGTATTTGTATGGAAGGCATTAGGTTAACAAAACTAGCACAAATCCAAGGCATTCATTGTTTTGCATATTTGATTTTCTTAAGATCTTTTTGAATCTTTTTCAAGTGTATTTTGTGTCAATTAGCCTAAATCACACCAAATCTTTCCATGTTGGGATGTGCACGAGATATTGAGTCTAGAATGTGTACAAAAAGATTGGTTAGGGTGAATTAAATATTTTCCACATATTAAAATGATTTAAATGAATTAATATTAATAGAAATTCAAATAAATAAATAAAAAATGAGAAAATACTTCCCTTTGGGCCAAATGGTCGTGCACATGTTTAGAATGATGAATCTTGGAAGAAAAATGGGCCCATTAGCAATTTTAGGTCATTTGGATCAAAGTTGACTTTTCAAAATATCCAAAAATTTCCCAACTTCTACAAGGCATAACTTGCTCAATTTTTAATCTTTTCTCATGTTCTTGGACATTTTAGAAAGGTCTTTGAGTCCTTTAACCAATGCCTTTGGTCCCATGTCATTTTGATTTACCAATCTCAAGTTATGGTCTTTGACTTAAAGTCCCTTTTTGTTGACTTTTGAAAATGACCTATAATGTTGAAATTGATAACTTTTTGTGAGAGCATTTCTTGGACTTGAAGTATGAAGATGAGTTGTAGGAAATGTCTTTCTCTTCAAAATGAGCTTTGGATGGAATTTTTCTGATAATCCATGTGAAAGTTATGCCCTGGTCAATTTCAGTTGACTTTTTCAGTTGTCCAAATATAGTAACTTTTGCATCTTGATGATTTTTTGAGCCAAATTTTGAGAATCATGATCAAGCATTGATCAAATGATGTTTGTGGCTTCAAAATGATATGTTGACCAAAAATTTGAACTTTTGACTGCCAAATGACCATTTTGCCCCTACAGTTGACTGTAGTGCAATTTAGGGTTTTGACTGTGCAATTTTGAGCTGAATGCCTTGAAACTTGATATGAGGATGCTTGACCACATTTGTAGGCATATGAGACTTGATTGGGCCCTTGAAAACTTTATTTTCCTGATCAGAACACAAACCCTAGTTTTGACTGTATGGGAGACTGTTGAGCTGTGCAACCCTTGGGGAATTTTGTGACTTGGCTTGGCAATTTCTTGGAGAATATGGGAGGGCAAATTTTGGGGTACAACACCTGTGAATAGGCGTTTTTGTACAAGAGGCTGACATCCTAGTAAGAGGACGCCGCCAAATAACATAGAGTTTACAATTTGAAAAAAAGAAACAAAACAGCTATGTGAACAACCCCACTGGGTTCCAACTCTGCTATCGCCTTTATGTCCTCGAACGTCTCATCGCTTTGCTGCCTAATTTGAAGATGAAGCTGATTGGTCAATGCCGAAATCTGGAGCCAGATAGTTGATGCCGAATTCCGGATGCGAAGTGATCCAATGAGACATAGTGTTACGCTTTTATCCCTAACTTTTGCCTGGACCGCCCTTTCGGGTTTTCAGTCCACCGGGATACCCATTTTTGCCCAAGCCGCCCTTTCAGGTTTTCGACTTGCCGGGTGTACAGATTTTTATTCATTTCATCCCTTATTTTGCCCGAACCCTTTTGGTTCGCCGGGAAGCCCTTATTTTTGCCTAGGTATGTCAACCTAGCGGGTCTTTTATTTATGCGTAGTATTTTTTCACTATGTCTGCATTGGCGGGGTGAGGAAGGTCGTCACCATCCATGGTGGTTAGGATCATGGCTCCTCCTGAGAACACACGTTTAACCACAAATGGCCCTTCGTAAGTAGGGGTCCATTTGCCCCGAGGATCACTTTGAGGAAGGATGATGCGTTTGATTACCAGGTCCCCAACTTGATATTCTTGTGGTCTGACTCTCTTGTTAAATGCCCTGATCATCCGTTTTTGATACGTTTGACCATGACAGATAGCAGTGAGCCTCTTTTCGTCAATCAGATTTAATTGATCAAGTCGGGTCTGGATCCAATCATCTTCATTCAAGTCTGCATCCTTCATTATTCGGAGAGAGGGTATCTGGATTTCGATTGGCAAGACTGCCTCCATGCCATAGACCAAGGAGAAGGGAGTTGCCCCGGTTGATGTCCTTGCTGAGGTGCGGTACCCATGAAGAGCGAACGGTAGCATCTCGTGCCAATCTTTATAGGTCACTGTCATCTTCTGCACAATTTTCTTGATATTTTTATTGGCTGCCTCTACAGCCCCATTCATCTTCGGCCGGTAGGGAGAAGAATTGTGGTGCTGTATCTTGAATTGCTCACAGAGTTCAGTGATCATTTTGTTATTGAGGTTGGTACCATTTTCCGTAATGATTCTTTCTGGGACGCCGTACCGACAGATTAGATTATGCCGGATGAAACGCGCCACGACGCTCTTGGTTACTGTGGCGTAGGAAGCTGCCTCAACCCACTTCGTGAAGTAGTCGATTGCCACCAAGATGAAGCGATGCCCATTGGATGCCGTCGGTCGGATCTCACCGATCATATCGATGCCCCACATTGCAAAAGGCCAAGGCGCCGTCAGGACATTCAAAGGAACTGGAGGGATATGCACCTTGTCAGCATAGATCTGGCATTTATGACAAATTCGGGAGTGTTGGTAACAATCGGCTTCCATTGTGGACCAGAAATATCCCGCCCGAAGGATTTTCTTAGCCATCGTGTGTCCACTGGAATGTGTTCCAAATGTGCCTTCATGCAGTTCTATCATGATTTTCTCTGCCTCTGCCTTATCCACACAACATAGCAGAGTTGAATCATGATTCCGTTTGTAGAGAATGTCGTTGCTGAGGAAGAATTTTGCAGCAAACCTCCTCATGAACTTCTTATCATTGACAGACGCACCTTCAGGGTATTCCTGAGCTTCCAAGTACCTCTTCACCTCATGATACCAAGGTTTTTCAATAACCTTCTCAGCCTCGAGCTCGCAGCAGTATGCCGGTTCATCCAACTTCCAGATAATGATTTGGGGAGCCTCATTGTCCCATTTAACTTTGAACATTGAAGACATCGTAGCTAGTGCGTCCGCTAGCTGATTCTCCTCTCTAGGGAAGTGTTTGAAAGTTATCTCTTCGAAGTGGGGGAGCAAGGTCGACACATACTCCTTGTAAGGAATAAGATTCGGGTGTTTCGTATCCCACTCGTCTTTGATCTGATTGATCACGAGAGTGGAATCTCCGAAGACACTTAGAAATTTTATCCTTAAGTCGATTGCAGCTTGTAAACCCATGATACATGCCTCATATTCTGCCATGTTGTTGGTGCAGCTGAAACATAATCGGGCGGTGAGGGGAGTATGAGTTCCTTTGGGAGATATGATTACAGCGCCGACGCCGTTACCCAAAGCATTGGAGGCTCCATCAAAATGCATAGACCATCGAGATCCTTCCTCAGGTCCTTCATCCGGTCCAGGTACTTCACAGTCAGTTACCACTATGATGTCTTCGTTCGGAAAATCAAAGTTCAATGATTGGTAATCGTCCACAGGTTGGTGTGCCAAATGATCTGCCAGTACACTTCCCTTAATTGATTTCTGAGTTGTATACTGGATATCATATTCTGTCAAGATCATTTGCCATCTCGCTATTCTTCCAGACAGAGCGGGCTTTTCAAATATGTACTTGATGGGATCCATCTTTGAAATCAATAAAGTAGTGTGAGTCAGCATATACTGTCTCAGCCGGCGAGCAGCCCATACAAGAGCGCAGCAAGTTTTCTCAAGCAGTGAGTAACGAGACTCACAGTCGGTAAACTTTTTGCTCAAGTAATAAATAGCGTGCTCTTTTCGGCCAGACTCGTCATGCTGCCCCAGCACACACCCCATTGAATTATCAAGCACTGTCAAGTATAGTATCAGAGGTCTTCCTTCCACCGGTGGCATAAGAATGGGTGGCTCTTGGAGATATTCCTTTATCTTTTCAAAGGCGGCCTGACATTCATCATTCCAGCGTACTACTTGATCTTTCTTCAGTAATTTGAAGATTGGCTCACAAGTAGCAGTCAGATGTGAGATGAATCGGGCAATGTAATTCAGTCGTCCTAGGAAACCTCTGACTTCTTTCTCTGTTTTTGGAGTCGGCATCTCTTGTATGGCTTTTACCTTGGCAGGGTCCACTTGAATACCTTTATCACTTACAATGAAACCTAGCAATTTTCCGGATCTTACCCCAAAGGTGCATTTGTTGGGATTTAACCTCAGCTTGTACAACTTGAGTCGGTCAAATAACTTCCTCAGATGGTCAAGGTGCTCCTCCTCAGTTTGAGACCTTGCAATCATGTCATCAACGTATACCTCAATCTCATGATGGATCATATCATGAAATAAAGCAACCATGGCACGTTGATAGGTTGCCCCAGCATTTTTCAATCCGAATGGCATGACCTTATAACAGAAGGTCCCCCACTGAGTTACAAAGGTAGTCTTCTCCATATCTTCCGGAGCCATCTTGATCTGATTATACCCTGAAAAACCATCCATGAAGGAGAACACCTTGTGTTGAGCTGTATTGTCAACAAGGACATCAATGTGAGGGAGGGGGAAGTCATCCTTGGGGCTGGCCCTGTTCAAATCCCTGTAGTCAACACACATTCTGACCTTACCGTCCTTCTTTAGTACCGGCACCACATTGGCAACCCACTGAGGGTAAGAAGTTACTGCAAGGAACCCGACATCAAACTGTTTCATAACCTCGGCCTTGATCTTTTTAGACATCTCTGGACGCATCCGTCGGACTTTTTGCTTTACCGGAGGGCAATCTTCCTTGGTTGGCAGGTGGTGAACTACAATGTCGGCATCCAAACCAGGCATATCTTCATAGGACCAAGAAAAAATCTCCATGTAATCCTGTAGCATCTGGATCAATCGTTGCTTCACGCCGAGCTCTAGATTGGCACCAATCTTGACCTCTTTCCTATCTGTCTCAGTACCCAAGTTAATTGTCTCTACCGGTTCTTTATGTGGTTGAATAGCCCTCTCTTCCTGGAGTAGCAGTCTTGCGAGTTCACCAGGCACTTCGCAATCATCTTCACCTTCGTCTTCGGCCAAGTTGATCGGATTTCCGAAGTCATAACTGGCGGTAGCAGAGCTGTTACCAGTGAGATCCAGAGTGGATTGAAACCTGTATAAGTGAGTGTGTGTAAATATAGCTGTTTTGCAATATATAACACAAAAAGGAAAAGAGCACAAGATTTGAAATGCAACAAACGTCCAATGTTTTGATTGATGATATATGAAAATGTCATACAAAAAGCCCTCACAAATGGAGCTACGATGCCCCGGGTAGGACACCGAGCCAACAAAGTTTTAACATATTGTTTGTTACAAATTGGAAATCAAAAGAAATTAATTACTGCGTGACAAATGTGATAGGGGTAAAATCCTTTGCCGTCCAGTTGCTTGGTCCGTTGCTGGTAGTCGGGTAGATCCAACTGTCAAACTCTGCTTCCTCCACATCCTCCTCGATAGCATTCACCCTCGAGCTGGAAATAAACACTGGAGCCTTTCTGATCTTCTCTTTGCGCACAGCCCTCTGAGCCTCTGCAGTAAAGCCCAGCCCAAACTTGTCGTTCTTCTGAGTGAAGTCAGGAAGCTGACCCCAGTTTGCACAATTGCCTTTCTGAACCACAGCCCGGGCATCCCTTAGGGAAGCCATCTTCAAGGAAACATTCTCTTCGACTGTTGTCTCTGCTGCCACTGAAATTGGATGCACCTCCTCGAAATGCTGAAAGGGGGTTTCAATAAACTCCCCGTCCATCTCAATGTATCTGAAGGAATTCAAATGGCTCACCATATACTCCTCTTCTCCTTGCACAGTGACGATCTTCCCTCTGACAGGGTATTTCAGCTTCTGGTGTAAGGTAGAGGTCACTGCCCCAGCTTTATGGATCCAAGGTCGACCCAGTAGACAAGAGTACGATGGACGTATATCCATCACATAAAAAGTAGAGTCAAACACTTGAGAGCCCACACGAATAGGGATGTTAACCTCTCCACGAACCATCCTTTTTGAACCGTCAAAGGCCCTGACGATGATATTGTTGGGCTTCAGTTCTAAGCCTTCATAATCCAAACGGTCTAAAGCCTTTTTCGGTAGAACATTCAAAGAAGAACCAGTATCCACCAATACATGCGCCAGAGTAGTGCCCCTGCATTCGATAGAGACATGCAGGGCATCATTGTGGTCTCTTCCCTTCGCAGTCAGGTCAGCATCTGAAAAACCCAAGCCATTATCTGCTGTCAGATTTGCTACGCAATCAGTGAACTGGACTGCAGATGTCTCCTGTGGCACATGGGCCGTCTTGAGAAATGAGATTAAGGCCTTAGCATGGGCCTCGGAGCATAGAAATAAAGAGAGCATGGAGATCTTGGAGGGCGTATGCCCCAGCTGCTCGACAACATTGAAATCACTTTTCTTTATTATTTTCAGGATCTCCTCCATTTCTTGTTGGGAGGCCTCAGCATTTATAGGTATTGGTGCCTCCGTCCGGACAGGCTCCTCTTCAATCTCTTTGCCTCGAGCACTAGATGACTCGGCGGCAGGGGAAATAACTTGATCAGCAACAGGAACAGGTAAACTTGTAGGTGTTATAAGGAGGGGTCTTCGAATGGCGGGCGGTGCAATGTCAGGCGAGAAGAGCCTGCCACTGCGGGTGACCTTGGCTGGACCAGTGATGTCGCAGATACTGGCGCCAGTGTCGAATTCTTGTTTGATTCCATTTACATACACGTCTGCCCCATAATGCCAGGGGACAGCTTTATCAGATACGTAGGGGAGAGGCCCCGGAACAGTAATAACCACAGGTGCAACAGTCATGATTTGAACAGGCTTCTTCGGGAGAGCCTTGATTGGATTTTTGAAGATGGTAACCACAGAAATTTCTTTTACCGGAACCAACTGAACAACAGACTTCTTGAATAGAATCTCCTTGCTATCCATTAGGCTTTGGACGCCTAACCTCAGCAAGGGACAACCAGATAGGGGAACAGCACAGAACAGGCAACCCTCACTGCAACCCGGAAATAAACCGGCCTGCAGTAGGTTCTTCTTGACGGTCTTCAGAGGGGTGATAACTTCATTTACCGAAACAGCGTACAATTCTTCCTCAATGGCATTTACTCTATGTTGGGGCATAGGAGCAGTTACAACATTTGGTCTCTCCGGCGCTTCAAACTGAATTTCCTTTGCGTCGATCAGATCTTGCACTTTGTTTCTCAAGGCCCAGCAATCATCAGTAGTGTGCCCGGGACTATCAGAATGATAAGCACACCGGGCATTTGGGTTATACTTAGGGGACGCGGTGTTGACGACCTTAGGAGCTTCTTTGAGGGTCACCAGGTTGGTGGATAATAGTTGGGGTAAAATTTGAGATAAGGTCATACTCAGTCGGGTATACTGCCTCTTGGGCCTTTCGCTCCTTTGTTGATTGTACTGCTGAGGAGCAGCAACAGGTTTCGAGATGACCAAAGCATTGACGGCTTGGCGACTTTCGGGCTTGACTTGTCTTCTAGAACCATAGACGGCACTTGCTTCTTTCTTAAACGGCCTCTTCTCAGCACTTGTGGAGGCAGCCTTTTGTATCTTGCCTGACCTGAGGCCAGCTTCAATTATTTCTCCCGTCAATATCAAATCTGTAAACCCAGCAGAGGAGTTACCAACCAAATGATTGAAAAATGGACCAGACAAGGTCCCAAGGAACATATCAACCAGCTCTCGATCAGTTAATGGGGGCTGCACCCTGCCAGCCAAATCTCTCCATTTTTGAGCGTACTCTTTGAACCTTTCACCCGTTCCTAGAGACATACCCTGAAGTTGGGTACGCGTAGGAGCGAGATCAGAATTGTATTGGTATTGTCTGTAGAATGCGGTTGCCAAATCTTCCCAGTGTCGGATGCTAGTTCCATCTAATTGGTAGAACCATTCAAGTTGCGACCCCGAGAGGCTATCTTGGAAGAAGTGAATCCAAAGGCTCTTATCCGCCGTGTAAGGTTGGATTTTCCTTACGTACGACCTTAGATGCAGCTTTGGGCAGGAGACCCCATCATATTTGGCGAAGGCGGGCGCCTTAAACTTGTGTGGAATTACTACCCCAGAAGATAACCCCAAATCTCCGAAATCCAGTCCTGGCACATTCTGAATTTCCATGGCGCTTAAGCGGTCCTCCAATTGCTTGTATCTGTCAGCAGCAGGTGGGTATTGTTCGTCGTTATAGTCCGTCTCGTTGTCGGAGACTGCGGGACTAGGAGCTCCTCCCCCTTGGGGACTGTTTTTTTCAGCAGAAGAAGTAGTTGGATCAGCTTCATTGTGGAGTGTGTTCCCAAACCTGCGTCCGGTGTTGAACAATGCAGTCCTCTTTTTCTTCTTCTTCTTCAGGAGTAGAGTCTTCAACTCTTGCTGTCCTTGGGCCAGGCTCAGGACCATCTCTTGAAACTGTGCATTTTGGGCCTGAAGGGCCTTGATTGCTTGCTCACTGGATGAGTCTGGATTCATGATGACTGTGCACACAAACAGCGAAGAAAATTAAGCAACCTGTGAAATAGGGTACCTGCTATGCATATGGTGCAATGGAATGCGTATGTATGCAATGCATTCAAGGATTCAGAATATTCAAAATTTATTGCAGACAAAAAAGGAACGCACATCATATTAATAAGGAGAAATTCGTTAGTACATAAATGCCCCCATGGGCCAAAAATTACAAAATGACTCCTCAAGATGAAAAAACATTGCGCATCCTCTTTGGTGCGATGTAGGTGTTGAGATTCCTCTCCTCGTGCAGTAGGCGGGTGAGTTCCAGGACCTTCTTTTCACTAGCATGTAGACTGGTCTCAAGAGAATTCCGTTCTTCCTTAAGCTGGACCCAGCTCTTCTGCATTTCTTCCCAGGAGGTGGGCATGTCGGGATGTTGAATGTTGTATGAGACCTCTCCTTCCAAGACTGGTTATTTGATCACAGGGAGCATATGAGGATAAGGCATCACTAACTTCTGGGAGCGGGCTCGTACCCACTTGAGATAAGGTTCCAACGGGATGGAGTTTCTGTGCCCCAGTGTCTTGCTGTCGATCCTACTTGGCATTCTCCAAGCTCTGATAAATCTCTGACGAAGTCCTTGAGTATCGTTGTCGAATTCAAAAACTATGTTAGGAATCAACATGTCATGAGGGCCATCCCTCCGAGCATAACCAAACTGTCTCCAAGCCAGGCATGTGTTGTAAGTAATACCTCCTTTGATTCCAAACAAAGGAACATTAGGGTACTCCCCGCAACGATCAATGATAGTGACGTCTTCCCTGGACCTAGGGCACCAATGTATATCTGCATGCGTGAGAGTCATTAACCGTTGTGACCATCTCAAACCCCGCTCGTTCTTCAAAACCGAGTGTGGCAGGTGCGAAATAAACCACCTTCCCAGGAGAGGAGTGCAACACATAAGGACACCCCTTCTTCTCATGGTTCGAGTGTAACATGAGTGAAGGATGTCCCCCAGCAGCGTAGGTATAGGATTCCTGGTCATGAAGATCTGGACAGCACTGATATCAATAAGCTGATCTGGGTTAGGGAATAACACCAAACCATAGACAAGGAGGGCCATAACTTCTTCAAAAGCTCGTAGGTCAAGGGAGTTCCAACATTCTTGGGCCTTCTCGAACAGAAACCTGGCTAAGAAACCCTTGATACCACTTCTAACTTCCCAATGTCCCTTGAGGTCAGACGGTTGTAGGTGCAAGGCTTTAGCAATCTCTTCAAGCTTGGGTTCCTCTTCCGTACCGTTGTAGGGTAGTTGATCAAGGATAGGGACCTTCAGAAGTCGGGAGAACTCTTCCAATGTAGGCACCAATTGATAATCCGGGAAAGTGAAACAGTGATGCAGAGGGTCAAAGAACTGGAACAGGACCTTTATCAAATCTTCCTCAATGTTGGTGTTAACCAAGCTGATGAGTCTTCCATGTCTCTCACTGAATGAAGAACCCTCGGGAATCCTGGACATAAGTTCCTTAAGCTGAGGAGGGATCTTTACAAGGCTAATCTGAATTGTCTTTCTGCGAGCAGTTTCCATGTCCTATAAAATAAAAACAAAGATGAAGATTCGAAACCCTTGAAATGGTTAGTCAATGCTTGTGATGTTGTATGATGTCATGATGTTATGATTAAATACACCACAAATATTCACAAAGGCAAACATGATAAGGCACACAAGTCACACAAGACAAACCCTTAGGGTTTAGGCCTGCATGGGGTCTGGGTATTACCCTCTTGAAGTTTGGTGGGCTCAACCTGTCCTATTAGAAGTAACCGGGTTCTAAAGGTCCCAATATCACTGGATTACTTTCATTGTTCATCGTTTCGATTTAGCCACTGAACTGGCGACCGAAATATCCCAGGAAAGTAACCCTCAATTGAGTGTAGTATCGAGTATCAACCAACCTCGGACTACGCCAAAGTCAGTTATCTCACTACCCTAAAAGGCCAAGATGGTTCAATTAAGGTTCCTAAGGTCAGTTGATGCTTCACGACACCACGTGGCGGCCCCGTACTCTCCTTGACTGAACTCAAGGGTTACCGGTACACACCAAAGTGCCACATCAACGTAGCAGACTGCTTCAACCATGTCGGTATACCCCGCATAGTTCCCTCACAGCCTTGTTGCTACCTAAAAAGGGTTTCCCCAGATCCGGGTTAGGATCTATAAAACTCTGATACAAAGCCCACAAATGTAAAGCAAACAAAGCAATCAATTGAAAATAAAGGTGATCTAAACCCTAAGGTAACCCCACTTTTAAAATACTTTCCCCAGCAGAGTCGCCAGTTCTGTGATACGGTGGGAGAACTGACTTGAGGTTTTGCGTTTGTTTTCGCAAATGTTTCGGTTGAGCAAGAGTCGCCACCGACTTTTTATTTTATCCTAAGGAAAGGTTAAAAAGCACAGCAAAAACCTTTTGAGATTTTTCTTGGGTTCGGGGGGTAGATTATGAAAAGGGAAGGTATTAGCACCCTTTTCATTCATGGTTATCCATGGGCTCTTAGTTACTTGGTTTTTAGATCACTTGCCTTTTGTTTTCAATTGGTTTGAAATGGTGCTTTGGGTGTGGGTGTATGTGCTTTTGAAAGTGTTTTGAAAAGAGGCCAATGTGGTGGCAACCTTTGTAATGATCCATGTTGGGATGTATACAGAGGTGTATGTCTTTTGAAAGTTTTCAATGTTTTTGAAAGTTATTTTGAAAGTGTGTTGTGATGTGTGTTTTGAAAAAATAGCAAGTGTTTTTGCAAGTTTGATCAAGTAACTAAGAGGTTTGTCTACTCCTAAATTTCTCAAAAGATTATTGCTATGTTTTAACCCTTTTAACAAGTTTGTTCCACCATTGAATTTGGTGGACAACCTTGTGTTAGGATGTGAAAGGGACAAGCGCGGGTCATCATTTAGACCATAATTGCAACGGCGTTAGATGTCTTTGGGCAATTTTTCTTTAAGGGACTTTGATCGTTTGCTTTTGTTTGTTTCGCCCAAAGAGACCTAACATGCAATATGGCCCAATTTTGAAAGGCAACAAGTGGATGTAACCCTAGGGGTGTTAGTGTGCAAGTGTGTTTTATTGCATACAAGAGTTTTTTCTTTGAATTAGGTTTTTCTATTTCATTGATTTTATCTTGTCATACACGTCCTAATTACTAGCAATAAGAAGCGGAAATGTAAAATCCTACGCTATTACAATGATTAGGGGAGGGGGATACACATTTGTACATGGGGGGTTCAACGAGAAAAATAGACAAAAAAGAAAATAGCGGAAAACAAGATATAGAGAGAGAGAGAGGGAGCCCGCGCGCTGTTGGGAGGCCATCAGAAGTTCTGACCCAGATCCGCTGTCAGATGATCAACCTGTTGGTGAAACTGGATGAGTCAGAACTTCTGACTCTAGAACCTGCAAAACAGAACCTTGTTAGTGGGGAAATCAGAAGTTCTGATTTCCCTGCGCTGCAAGACAGAAGTTTGTTAGTGGAGAAACCAGAAGTTCTGATTCTGCTGAAAAGGCAATAACTCTCAGAGGTTCTGATGTCATTGACAGCAAAACAGGCTTCAGATGTGCTAACGTCAAAGTCAGCATTTGGCTTTTCCCTGTACTAATCAGAACATCTGCAATTCTGTTATTACTCCACAAAACAGGAAACATATTTGGAACAGATCCAGCAAAATAGCAAAAATGTTTCAGAAGTCAGAATCACCAAGGTTACAGGCAAGTCCTATACTGGTTCAGAACGTTCTGAGGTATGAGAGTCCTCAGAACATAAACAGCAATAACATGAATATTTACATTATGTTACTTGAATATGCACAGCTGATGATGCTTAACAGTGTGGTGAGGGTCAACAGGTGCTTACCTGACTGTTTGGAAAGTGGTGGATAAAAGTTAGCTTTTGGTTCTGGTGGTGTTCTGGACAGATTTGGAAAAGGGGAAGTAAAGGTGTATACGTGTATAGGGTCAGAAGTTTGGAAAGAGCGTTTTTGGTTTACAGAAAAGAGCTGGATGTTTGATGAAGTTGAAGGTGAGAAATTTAAAGTTATGAAACAAAACTGGAGATTTTGGCAGAGTTTCAGAATGCTACGTTGCTAGGAGTTTCGTTTCTCTCTTAGCAATTTTCTGTTTCTTTTTTGAACCCCCTTTTGGCAGTGGTGAAGACTCTCTATTTATAGGCAAAGTTCTTGTGGATGCCTTGAACATTTAAGGCGCCAACAGAGTTTGAATTTGTTCTTTGACAGAAATTCCTAGGAAGTTGTGATAACAGCTATCTTTCAGCCTAGGTTGCAGCAGCAGGCGTAGATTGGGGAGAAGTGACCTCTGAAGTGGGCGGTGGTGTGAAGACCCATGCCAGAATCTGTGCAAAAGCGTTTTCCAAGCCACACGTGAATGCTCAGGAGTGGTTGGAAGCATTAATGGGCATTAAATGGTGACAAGACCTGTCAATACCAACATTCTGGTAATGGAAACCAGCGTTGAATCAGCAGCGTAAACCATGCTCTGGCCTTGGCTACCTGTTGTCTTAGCAAGCTCTGGAGATTCTCCTGGTTTTCTGGTACGTTCCTTGGATTTGCTTCTGGACAATCTGGACTTAGAGATTCTGTATCAATGTGACACCTATCCTTCTGACCTTTCATCTTCTGACTTCAACCTGTTCTGAAGGAGTCTTCATACTTTCCTGTTTCTCTTGCATTCCTTTAGCAAATTCTGACTGAGCTTGTGTAACTGCTGAAGGGGCATGTTCTGTTTGAGGCTTACATTCTGAACCACGTTTACAACTTCTGATTGAGCTGATGTAGCTGCTGAAGAGCCAACTTCTGACCATGCTGAGCCAAGCTTGCAACTTCTGACCGTTTTCATCTGGAATGGGTCCAGAAGTTCTGAAGCGCTGATTTTTCTAAAAAAACACTTATTTTAAAGAAACATTCTAAGTACTTAGAATTTGATTTTTCTCAAGATAAAAGTGTTGTTTCTGGAGTTCGTGAGATCATCTTGCTCTTGTAAGTGACTTGCTTGGGCAAAGGATAACTCAGGACTTGGATTTGTTTCAGGGGACTTTGAAAAATTTAAGATGGTTTCCTGAAGAAAAGGAGGGCAAATTTTGGGGTACAACACTTTCCTAGATAGATACAGGTATAGATCTACAATCAGTCGCTCACAGATATGCCCTGGCTAGATACAGGTATCGAATCTGGAACTTCAAAAGTTAATGGTAATATCTTTTGATTGACCTCTTCCTGAAAAGGAAAAACATTAGTTGTATGCAATGTCATGATGTATGAAATGCATGATGTCATGATGTTCTAAAAAATAAACGAGATTGTGTGATATGGTGCGTATCATGTATGTAAGTAGGAGGTATGAAATGTGATATGTTTATGAAGGTATTTTCGTCCGGGAAAATAAATCCTTGACAAATGCCGAGAAGTTCGTTGAATCCTGGGCTGATGTTTGAAGAGTAGAGTTCTTCGTTTCCACTGGGGATGATGAACAAAGATGTTTGCCAGAATAAACCAGTAGGAGAAGATGACTCTGTTGGGGAATAAACCTGGCGAAGCTATTACTCTGCGGGGAATTACTCTGTGGGAAGAGATACTTCGCTGAGATTTTAACGATAACTCTGCTGGGGATACCGTTGATAAGCTCTGTTAAGGATTTTGATGAGCTCCGCTGGGGATAGGAAGAACTTCGCTGAGGACGATCTCCAGTGCAATTTGCTGAGGATAACCCAGTTAGACTATGGTGGGGAATAACCTTTGAATATGGTCGGGGAGAGATATTTGTACTCTGCGGGAGACAAGCTTCCAGGATCTACTGGGGAGATTGATTCAACTCTCCTAGGGAAACTTTTGGACTGTACTGGGGAAATGGCTCCACTGGGATGTCTGTATTCCGCCGGGGAACAATCTTATATTTCTGTCGAGGAATATTAAGACTGTCGGGCATGCTTGTTGAGGAATATTTGTATACTCCGATGGGGAATATTAAGATCTTCTGGGGATACCCAACTTCCTTAGGGCTGACAGTAGCCTATCTCTGCTCGGGGGAGAGTATTGCTGACTTGCTGGAGATATTGTGCCTTTTTAGGGCTGATGAGAGACCAACTCTGCTTGGGGAGAGAGCACGGCTGACTCTTGTCTTACTCTGCGGGGAGTGAAGGTATCTTGGTTACATTCTTCAACCGAACCTACCTTGTACCTGGAGGACAGAGCAGCTTGTACAGTTCAGACAATTCTTATTGCCCCAGCTTCGGTGGTAGAAGGTACCTGTGGAGGTGCTTGACAACTGCCGATTGACAAATCTACTTCTGGTAGGCAAGTGACGAGATGTCGGGATATAGTCGTATGCTTTTGATCCCTAATTTTTGCCTGGACCGCCCTTTCGGGTTTTCAGTCCATCGGGATACCCTTTTTTGCCCAAGCCGCCTTTTCAGGTTTTCGACTTGCCGGGTGTACAGATTTTTCATTTTTCATCCCTTATTTTTGCCCGAACCCTTTTGGTTCGCCGGGAAGCCCTTATTTTTTCCTAGGCCAGTCGACCTAGCGGGTCTTTGATTGTGCGTAGTATTTTTTCGACTATGTCCATGCTCTCATAGTGTAGGGAGTTGTCACTGTCAGTAGTATCGTGTTGCCATACTACCCGAAGATCTTCGTTTGATCATGCTAGATTCGTTGCGGGAATTCATGTCCAATGCCCCAAGTGACTCAGGCGGAGATTTGCCCCTGGCTATTTGGCATCTTGAGAGATTCTTTGAATCTTGACTTAACTGCCCCAGATGATGGACAATGATCACGTCTGCCCCTTGGTTGGAAGTGTTTCTTCCACTTGAGGTGATCTTTGAGAAGATTTTTGTTCACTAGATATTCATCGTGCGAATTTCTCTGCTGTTTGAACAAATAGTCATATGCAAACAATGTTATTTTAAGAATGCAAAGCTTATGTCTGTCTTGAAGTTTTTGAAAATGCAGTTTTCAATAAAACAAGTGATTTTTTTTGTAGAATGTGATGTCAACTCAGTATTATACAGCGAGCCCTACAAGAGTCAGGATACCTTTTGTAATAGTATGCTTTCGAACTAACCCGTGCTTCAGCTAGGACTTTTAAGGGTTATAACGTGGCCTGGTTCACGGTTTAAGAAACAAAGGATAAAGGCTCAAAGTATATTTGTACCCACCCGCTCTTCGTGATGTTCTTCGATCCTAAACTCAGCTAATCGTGCCTTAGACCTTGTTCGAGTCTTTGCTCTGATATTCCAGTGATGGTTCGGATACTGATAGTTTATTTTGAATAGGCAGTCCTTTCTTTTTTGTCGAGGGTTAGTAGGACCTCTTTCTTTTTTATTATCCCTGTCTTTTTGCCTGAGTTGTTTCTTTTGTGATTATAGTCAGGGGGATGCCCCAGTTTTATAAGTCTCCTTCATAAGTTTTGACTTATTGGGCTTTTATTTTGAAAGATAACGATTGGATGTCCTTATGATTATACAGAACCATCCCCATCTTTTGTTTTAGAAGGACTCCTATGATGCCATTCATTATGCACCTGGATCAACTGAGAGAACTACCCTGCCCCAGGTTATGATTAAGGGTTTTAATTTTCGAAAAGAAAAACTCCAACTTCTTTGGCTCGAAGGGGTTGACGAGGGGTTATCTTCCTTATAACTCCGCTGTTTAGGATTTGAAACAATGTATGTACCTTATTAGCGGGGTCTGTTCAAAAGCATACTGTAAAGATCGTGGTATCGTTTTCGTCATCCTCCCTCAAAAGGCTTAGAATTTTCTAATCGAGAGTTGAACATCAAAAAATGAAAGCAGTTTTAAGCATAGTGAACACAATTACTTCAAAACAGACACGTGTAATGCATTAATGAAATAAGAGAGTTTGACATGATAATTGTTTGAATAAGCAAAGAAAAATACAATATCAGAATTCAAGTGAACAAAAGTCTCTCAATCTTAGCCATGTTTTGGCAAGGCAGTGATCACATTGGGAGTCTCGGGCGCTTCGAACTCGACCTCCTTTGCATCGATTAGGTCCTGAACCTTGTTCCTCAAAGTCCAACAATCATCTGTAGCATGCCCCGGGCTGTCAGAATGATAAGCGCAGCGGGCGTTGGGGTTATACCTTGAAGGTGTAGTGTTCGGATTCTTAGGAGGGTCCCTTAGAGTTACCAAATTGGTCTTCAGCAACTGTGGCAATATCTGGGACAAGGTCATGCTGAGGGGAGTGAATTGCCTCCTAGGTCTCTCTTCCCTTTGTTGGTTGCGATGTTGAGGAGCACCGGTCGGTTTTGAAATAACTACCGCGTTGACATCTTGGCGGTGTTCGGACCTATTATGTCTTCTTGAACCATAGACAACACTGGATTCTTTCTTGAATGGTTTTTTCTCAGTGTTCGAGGAGTCACCCTTTTGTATCTTCCCAGACTTGATCCCAGCTTCTATTCTCTCACCAGTCAAGATAAGGTCTGTAAACCCAGCAGAAGAATTCCCAATCAGATGGTTGAAGAAAGGACCAGACAGGGTCCCCAAGAACATATCCACAAGTTCACGGTCAGTCAAAGGTGGCTTCACCCTTCCAGCCAGGTCTCTCCACTTTTGAGCATATTTCCTAAATCCTTCACCCGTCCCTAGTGACATACCCTGGAGTTGGGTACGCGTAGGAGCGAGGTTGGAATTATACTGATACTGCCTATAAAACGCAGTAGCCAAGTCCTCCCAGTTACGAATACTGGCTCCATCCAGCTGATAGAACCATTCGAGTTGAGTCCCTGAAAGACTATCCTGGAAGAAATGGATCCATAAATTCTTGTCAACAGTGTAAGGTTGGATCTTCCTTACATATGATCTGAGATGCAGCTTAGGACAGGAAGCTCCGTCGTACTTTGCAAAAGCGGGTGCCTTGAACTTATGTGGGATCACCACCCCAGAGGATAAGCTTAGGTCTCCAAAGTCCAACCCGGGCACATGTTGAATCTCCATAGCACTTAAGCGGTCCTCCAGCTGTTTGTACCTATCCTCAGCAGGAGGGTACTGTTCATCATTATAATCCATCTCGTTGTCGGAGACCACGAGACTAGGAACCCTTCTCTCTTGTGGACTATCCTTCCCTACAGAGGAAGTAGTCAGATCAACCTCATTTTGTAGTCCATTCCCAAATCTGCGTCCAGTGTTGAACAGCACAGTCCTCTTCTTCTTCTTCTTTAGAATCAGAGTCTTCAATTCCTGTTATCCCTGGGCTAAGCTCATGACCAACTCTTGGAACTGGGCGTTCTGGGCCTAGAGGGCCTTGATAGCTTGTTCAGTAGAAGGTTCAGAAGACATGATGATTGCTGAAATAAACAGCGAAGAAGATAAGTGACTTGTAAAAGGGTACCTGTAATGCAATGATATGTATGATATGCATGCAATGTTTTCAAGGATCTCGTGGGGTAATCAGAGAAACTTGTTAGAATTTGAATTCAGTAGCTTGATTGAAGGAACTTCATGTTGTTAAGAGTCCTTCTTCAAGAGTCAAAGCTCACCATATCGAGTGGGTCATAGCCCCTGACTCAAGTTATCGTGCTTGGATTTCTGAAAAACCTTGGCTAGAGGAAAATAAATCCTCTTTGCCCCTTGCTAGACATTTGGCTCATCCTGACCTGCATCACAAACCCTTGAGATCCTTGAAATGGTTAAGGAAATGTTGTGGTATAATGTTATGATGCGTATGATGTTATGTACGTGGATGCAAAGGTGTGAGGTGTAAGTAAGCCCTGTAATAAGTCCAGATTAAGGACTGTAAACAAAACCTGCAAGGAACTCATGTTGTCAGATAACAAGAATATGCAAGTAGTTCAAGTTTGAAGGCACACAAGTCATACAAGATAGCCCTTAGAGTTTAGGCCAGCATGAAGTTTAGGTACTACCCTCTTTCAGTTTCAGTTGGTTAAGACCTGTCCTAGAAAATAGTAATTGGGTTCTAGAGGATCTCAATATCACTGACTACCCTCAATCAGTCATAACTCCAGCTTCGCAATCTTTTCTTGCGGCCGGAACCATTGCGAGAGTTTAGCCTCAATGAGTGTAGCATACTGCTACTGTTCTATGGCCGAGTTGGGTCAATTTAAGGTTCTAAGGTTGGTTGGTGCTTAATGACTCCTCAGAAGACCCATATTCTCCTCGTTCCAACACAAGGGATATCGGTACAAACCAAGGTGTCACACCAACGTAGCTACTGCTTCACCCGTGTCGGTCTATGCCGGACAGGTCCCTAACAGTTTATTGCTACCTAAAGGGTATTCCCCAGATCCGGGTTAGGATCTATGAAACTCCAAAACAAGCCCACAATATTAAAGCATACAAGGCATACAATTGAAAACAAAGTGATCTAATCCTAAGGTACACCTCACTTATAGATTCCCCAGCAGAGTCTCCAGTTTTGTGATCGGTGGAAATAGAACTGACTGTTTTGGAATGCTGGTTCGCGTTTGCGTTTCGCAAAATGTCGCGGTAAGCAAGAGTCACCACCGTCTTTTATTTTCTCCAACAAGGAAAGGACAAAAGCACAGCAAAATTCCTTTTCGAGATGTTTCTCGGTTCGGGAGGTAGATTATAGAAAGGGAAGGTGTTAGCACCCTTTCTATCCGTGGTTATCCACGGGCTCTTAGGTACTTGCTCACTATGTTTTCAAAAATGTTTGCTTTTCTTGTGTTTGTGGGTTTTGAAAAAGTTTAGTTTGAAAACTTCTAGGTAACTCTTGTATCAGTCCTCAAGAGTGTGTGAAGTATTTGTTTGAAAACTTTTGTTTGAAAAGTGTAAATGCGAAAAGTTTATTTTGTTTTTTGAAAGAGCAAGTACCTTAGAACCTCTACCTACTCAAAGGAATTAAGCTGTGTAAATGTCCTTTAGACAGTATTATCCCACTATTGAGAAGTAGGTAGCACCGTCGTTGGAGTTATTCGGGTCAATTCGATTATAGGGACATTGTGGTCACCAAAGCAATAGTAGGACGCCTTAGCGGTAACCCTAATGTCCTAGATCCTTTTTATCCGAGGCAACCGTTTCGAGGCAACTGGATCTTTAGACAGGAGGGCGACCTCTAAAACACCATATACTTAATGACCACGTCGAGGCAACCAAGTGAGGCGTACCCTAGGAGTGGCATGTGCACGTGTGTCAGGTTTCATGTTAACTTGTCTTTGCACATTTATCATGGTGAGCTACGAGTTGATTTTAATTTTCAGGCAAGTCTTGTCATGCATAATTAACAGTTAATAATTGTGCGGAAAGTAAATTACGGAAAGTAAATCTACACTATTACAAGGCGTCGGGTATTTACATCGCCAAAAACATAACCCTTGAAAAGTAAATGCGAAAAAATAAAGAAAGCGATAAAAAGCCCTAATTATCTATTACGTTCTCGGAGCAGATACATAAATATGATCAAAAAATATTATACGCGAAAAGAAATTAAATCGAGAAAGTCTTAGGGTTTTGACCCTTTTTGAGAAAGAATGGAATTTTGGTCCTTTTTGCAATTAATTAATATTAAACCTAATTTACTAATTAATTAAATAATTACAAGAAAAAAAGTGTTTTTTAGTTTTTTAGGTCTTTAATGAAAATAAAATAAAAAAGATTAAAATTGTCAAAAGAAAAAAACCTAATTCTAGATTGATTTTATTTATTGTGAAAAAAGTCAAAGTTAACCTAATTGACTAAATTAATTATATTTAGAATTCATTTACAAAAAATAAATAATAGTGAAATTAATAAATAATAAAAATAAATAATATTTTAGGTTTCTGAATTTATTGTGAAAATAATTAATTTGTTAATTAAATACTAATAATAATAATTAATGAAAAGATTAAATGGAAATTAAAAAAGAAAAGAATAAAGAAATCAGGGGGTGATGGCCCATTAGGAGGTATGCTAGCAATTCTCAGGCCCATTAAGCTATTCAGTCCATTGACTTTTTGAGATCCTCCATGGCATGGTTGACTGAGGAGTACCATGGTCTTCCAATCCAGGCCTTTGGATTTATGCTGGCAGCCACATGGCGCTTGAGATGTGAGAGTTCATGGTGGAACACGTTGGGAATCCTGCATATGATCATGTTATGAAAAATAGAAACAAATATTGGGGGACCTAGGATTCGAACCCAGGTCCCAATGATTCCATGCCAGCACGTCCTCCACTACACCAACTTGCACGCTTTGTTATAAGAATAAGAAGCAAATATAATATATAAAACGTTAGTGCATGTACTGTAACACAAAAACACGCGCGTATTTTTCAAATGGTCCAATGACATGATAACACGTCTTCATCTTCCTCCTTTGTACCTGCAAAATACAGACAAATAGCGGGGGGTTTTAACCCCCACAAAACATGCTGAGGAATAATAGCGATTAGCCCTACAGGCTACAGAAATATTTCGCGATGGTGGCTTTTGATTCGTCTTGTCTCAACGATTTCAACCATGGGTCTTATGAGGCTTGATTTTTCCTATACTGAAAAGCCCCAAATTCAAAGCTTGGAAACCCTAGAAAACGTTCATGGTGTTTTTGGATTCTGGGTGTTTTAATCCAATTAACCTATGCCAAAAGCTTCGTACAGTCCCTAGCAATACAAAACGATCACAAAAAGATGTTAAATATGCATGAATCAATGATTACGATTTTGGAAAAATGCTTCAAACTGTGGGTCTATTCTTGACGATTTCTTGAGTTTTAGCACGTGAGTTTGATTGCTACACGTTCCTCACACCTCCAGCAATGTGTTTGAATCACTATAATGCTTTGAATTGGCCTGGAAGATTGAAAATAGTTTTCAAGTTTCTTTGAATTTTCTTGAATGGCTATGGCTTTTTTCTGCAGCAAATTCATGTGTGCATGAGTAGGGTTTGATTGTGTATATATAGTAGAATAGAATTAGGTCAAATCTTTGCCAAGAAATCCATGGAATTGATGTTTGTATATTTGATTGAAAATAAAATATTTTTGAATCTTTTTTATTGGAAAAACTTGCTAAATTTGGAGATTCTTGTCCCTTTGATTTGCACACGAATTGCCAGCATATCTTGAGCTTGTTTGCTTCACAAAAAGATTAAAAAACCATATCTTTGAATTTCCTACAATTTAAATTAATTAAATGAATTAAAATCAATTAAACATACAATTAATTAATAAAAATAAGAAAATAAATTCAAATAGTCTTGATGGGTCATGCATAGGTCTTGGATAAAGTTTCAAGAAGAAATTTGAGGCCCATTAGTAAAAACAAAGTGTTTTGAGCAAAGTTGACTTTTGCAAATTCACAAAAATTTCCCAACTTCTCCAATGCATATCTTGCTCAATTTTGATCATATGAACATGTTCTTGGACATTTTGGAAAGGTCTTGAAGTCCTATAACCAATTCCTTTAGTCCCATGTCATTTGGATTTACCAATCTCAAGTTATGGTCTTTGACTTAAAGTTCCTTTTTGTTGACTTTTGAAATTGACCTATAATGTGAAATTGATAACTTTTTATGAGAGCATTTCTTGGACTTGGAATGTGAAGATGAATTGTAGGAAATGTCATCCTCTTAAAAATGAGCTTTAGATGGGATTTTTCTGATGAACCATGAAAAAGTTATGCCTTGGTCAAGATACAGTTGACTTTTCTGCTGTCCAAAAATAGTAACTTTTTGCATCTTGATGATTTTTGAGCCATGCTTGTGGAATCATGATCAAGACTTGATCAAATGATGATTGTGGCCTTAAAATAAGATGTTGACCAAAAATTCTGACTTTTGACTGCAAAATGACCATTTTCCCCCTGCAGTTGACTGTGAATCAAATAGGGCTTTTGACTGTGGAATTTGGCACTGTGAATCTTGAAACTTGACATGTAGATGCTTGACAATATGTATAGGCCTATGGGACTTGATTGAACCATTGAAAACCTCCAATTCCTTGAAAGAACCAAAACCCTAATTTTGACTGTCTTAGGAGGTATTTTGACCGTGCCATCTCTTGAACAATCTTGAACCATTTGAAGATGATTCTTGATAAATCTTGAAGAAATATGGGAGGGCAAATTTTGGGGTACAACAGAAGGTGTTAGCACCCTTTTTATCTGTGGTTATCCACGGGCTCTTAGGTACTTGCTCAATTGTTTTCAAAATATTACTTTCTTTGTGCTTGTGGGTTTGAAAAAGTTTTTGTTTTGAAACTTCGATTTAACTCTTGCTTCTGTCCTCAAGAGTGTAATGAAGTGTTTTTGAAAACTTTGTTCGAAAAGTGTAAGTGCAAAAAGTTTTTTTTTTTTAAAAGAGCAAGTACTTAAGAACCATCTACCTACTCGAAAAAGGAATCGTTCTATGTTATCTTCCTTTAGACAATGTTGTCATACTATTGAAGAGTAGGTAGCACCGTCGTTAGAGTTTTAAGGGTCAATTCGAATTAGGGACTTACGGTCACCAAAGAAATGTTAGGATGCCTTAGCGGTAACCCTAATGTCTTAGATCATTTGTTTTGAGGCAATAATATCTGAGGCAACCGTTTCGAGGCGACTATGATCTTTAGACAAGAGGGCGGCCTCTAAAGTGACCTATACTCAGTGACCGTTTACGAAGGCAACCAAGTGGGGTGTACCCTAAGAGTGCGCATGTGCGAGTGTGTCGTTTTCATTTATTTTTATCTTTGTACATGTTAGGGGTGATCTAAGTTGATTTTAAGATTAACATTCAGTCTTGTCATGCAAACCCTATTATCAAACATCTAGCAGTTATAATTTGCGGAAATAAAATGTGGAATTTAAATTACAAGGCGTCGGGTATTTACATCGCCAAAGACAAACCCTTTAAAAGTAAATAAAGCGATAAAAAAATAAAAGTCCTATAAGCTATTACAATCTGGGAGCAGGTACAATATTGGATAAAGAAAATAAATCGCGTGCGGGAAATTAAATCGAGTGCAAAGTTAGGGTTTTGACCCTTTTTGTTAAAGAAAAGATTTTTTTATTTTTTTTATTTTAAGAAAGAAATTAATCTAAATTAATTACTAAATTAATGAATTAATTAATAAAAATAAATTATTTTTGGGTTTTGGTATTTTAAGAAAGAAAGAAAAATTAATTGAATTAGTAAAAGCCTAATTAAATCTAATTTAATTTTAATTATTTACAAAAATGTTAAAGTTATTCTAATTTAGAACCTAAATTAATTTAATTAGTATTTATTAATAAAATTAAAATTAAAATTAAAATTTGATTTGATAAAGAAAATATTTTTGTGGTTTTATTTTATAAAGAAAAGAATTTTTGATTGGTTAATTAATTTAAACAAAAATAATAAAATAAATAATAAAAATAAAATAAATGAGAGAGAAAGGGGTTTGGGCCTGATTATGGGAGTTTGAGAAGCGATTCTGAGGCCCATTACACGCTGGCCTTGTTGACTTTTCCTGGATTTGGTGTGTGTGCGTTGACTTGGCTTCATGTGGACACTCACTCTTGGACCACCAGATCTGGCCTCTGGCCATCTGGCTACTGGATGTATGGAGGTGCATGGTACGTTGTAGCAAGGCACATGCACACAATTACCTGAAAAATAAAATTATGAAGGAAAGTGGGGGACCTGGGATTTGAACCCAGGTCCTGATGATCATTGAACGTGCCCCTTGCCACTACGCTGAATTCACTTGTTTGTTAATAATATACAAATAATACATAATAAAAGAAAACAAGTTAATGGCTAGAAAAGACAAAAAAACACGCACGCGATATTTGAAAGGGCCAACGATGGCGTGACACGTCTTCATCTTCTTTGTTGAACCGTAGCTAAAACATTTCAGACCTATACCAACGGATAGAAGTCCGTAGCTATAAGTCAGGCATCTCTAAAATCCTATAGGCGCCATGGAAATGCATTCTGAATCCATGGTTAGGTTCGTCTTGGCCAGCTAGTCACAACCATAGCCATTATTATGGCCAATTGTACCTGAAAATAAAAGCCCCAAAAACAAGGACGAAACCCTAGAATTGGCAGATCTTCATATTGGTCATATAAATGAAATTGGTTAATGTCAAAAGCTTACAAATGGCATGGTGATTACAAATATGCAATTATTTCATTATAACAATGCATAATTTTTGAGATACGAAACCAAGTACAGAGGGAAATCGCGTGACACTTACAGCGCTTTGTGGTGTGTGAGAACACTTGCTTTTGATCCAGAACGCTTGTGTGAACACCCAGGAAGAGATTGGGACAGGTCTCAGCTTCTGAAAGTGTCTCTAGCTATGGTTTCGAATTCAAGCTTTTTGGTGTTTTTTCCAAACTTTGTTCTGCCTCTTCTTGCAGCCTCTAACCCTTGTCTCGATTGCTTTGGCCTCCTTATATATTGCATAGTGTGTTAGGGTAAGAATTATGGCTTGAATCTTCTCCCATCAATGCTTTGGGATTTGATTTGATTCACTCTTTACAAACTTGCCAAATCCATCAAAAATCAATCTTTTTGCACACGATATTGTATGATTCGAGTTTGATGATGATCATGATGATAATTAAGACCTAAAACAGTCAAAAAATCTTAGGTAATCAAAGTTTGGGATTTTATATGATTTAATTTGATTTAAAGTGAATAAATTCAATAAAAAATAAAATAAAATAATAAAAATAAAATATGAGCTCATGGCTAAAGCTAGGACACGTGGGCAATGATGAAAGCTCAAATCAAGTGGAAAAGAATGGGCCCATTTGACAAAATTTGAAGTTTTGGGGATAGTTGACTTTTGGCAATTTTGCAAAAATATCCAACTTCAACAATGCATAACTTTTTCAATTTTGAACTTTTGGAGGTGTTATTGGACTTTTTAGAAATCTTGAGATGTCCTATAACCAACCCTTTTGGTATCATCTCATTTTGATATTCCATTCTCAAGTTATAAGCTTTGGCAAAAAAATGTGTTTTTGTTGACTTTCAAAAATGACATATAATGTCCAAATTTGTAACTTCTTGTGAGTGCATGTTTTGATCTTGGGGTATGAAGATGGATTATAGGAAATTTCATCCTATTCAAAATGAGCTTTGTATGGGTCATTTCTCATAAAGTATGAGAAAGGTATGCTTGGTCAAAGTTGGTTTGACTTTTCCTACAAAACCCTAATTTAGCAACTTTTGAGTCTTGATGAATTTTGAGCAATCCTTGATGAATCATGATCAACCCTTGATCAAATGATGAAATATCCTTCAAAATGATAATGTTGACAAGAAATCTTGAAGTTTGACTGTTTGTAGGTCACAATTGACTTTTGCCCTAGCACAGTCGATTTTTGGACCCTTTGAGCAATTGACTGGGAAAACTTCCTCTGCAAGGCTTGAAACTTGACATGGATGACCTTGAGAACATATTAGGACATTAGAGAGCACTTGAGGTCATTTGGATTCACAGATCTTGATGCAAGACCAAACCCTAATTTGGGGTTGACTGCCTTAGGAGATGGCTTGTCTGACCCACTCTTGAGCCACTTGGAGATTTTTCTTGCAATGTTTTGAGAAATATGAGAGGACAAATTTTGGGGTACAACAGTCTCTACTGACATCCAAGCTTGAAAACATGACCAAATATGTTAGAATGTTAAATAAAGGGACAAATATATTAGAAGAAATACTTCAATCTGGAAAAGGTGCTGAAAGTTTAACAAGAATTGGATTTAAAAAATTAGATAAAGCCTTTGGGTCAAAATTTGTTCATCCTAAAAGAGGGGTCAATACCACAATGTCAGGAAATAAGTTTCAACATCCTGTGAAACATCAGAAATCTTACATCAGGTCTAAACATCAGCCTAGGAGATGTCACCATTATGGGAAATATGGTCACATAAGACCCTTTTGCTACAAACTATATGGTTATCCTAAACATTATTATCATACTAAGAGAAATCAAGTAAAAGGTTTAAAGGGAAGTGAAGGTCTAAAAAGGAGAACATTAGTCTCATTGCTCAGTTTTTTATTAAAATCCCAGCAAGAAAGATGGGAACTTTGACAGTGAATGTTTAAGACATATGAGAGAAGTTAAAACTGGTGGCAATTGTTCCATGAGGACATCACAAGAAATCTCCAACACTTGCTTAATATCCAGTGGAAAAATATGTGATGAGTTTGAAGTTGAGCAGAAAATGTTGAAAGAGTGTAATGTCAAACAGGATGTCACAACATTGCATTGTGATCATCTGAGTGACACCAATTTATTGAAAAATCTCATTCAACATGGCTGGACAAAGCAGGGTGATAAATTCCATCATCCCATTAATCAACTGATTAAAAACAAAGTTGATGCTACTAAGGATGGTGCCACAAAAAGGAAAATTGCAAATAGTTTTGCCAAGGTCGTGGATGTAAATAAACTTTGAGAAGAAAAAGGGTGAAACTGGATTTATATTGCTAAGAAATTATAGCAATTATTAAGGTGGAGGCATGCAACAAATAATTTTTTCTCCCTCCATTTAGTGACTTTCAAAAATCCATAACACTTGTCAATGAATTCTCGAGGCTATTAACTAAGCTTAGTTCCTCAAGTAACACTTGTCAATGAATTATCGAGGCTACTGACTAAGCTTAGTCCCTCAAGGAATACAATCTCAAAGACAAACCGTCGATGACTTCTCGAGGTTAAAGACTAAACTTAGTCCTCAAGGAATTCAATCAGAGTTATAATACAAAGATTGTGTGTTTACAATGATGTTTCTAAACAAGAAGATACACGATATGAAATTCAGACTTTACACTTAAGAAAATATACAATGGAAATATCTAAGTTTGGTGAGTGTTGTTTCTCTCTTTGTTTCACTTTGATCTGTGTTGTTTTGACTTTTTCACAATGTTGCGCAGTAATTTCTTACATATTCAAAATTTCTTGTCCTCTTTAAATAAATGATGAATATGACCGTTGGAGGATAAAATTGGAAGATAATGAATATTACCATTGGAGAATGGAAATGAAAACTTCATCAATTTCACAATTGTAGTAGTGGTGCAAGGTTGAGCCGTTGTACATTCCTTTAAGATTACCAGCATATTTGTCCTTTTTAAGGAATATTTGATTTTTCCGCTTTAAATGTACTATCTCCAAGAATATTATTTCAATCATTGTTCTCTCAATCATTGGCTTCATGTTTAAGATGATTTGAAGCTTGATTAGAGTTTAGAGCCTTGTAGATATATACTTAAGAATCCAATGAAAATGAGGAAAATCTTGGGAAGGCACACTGACAAGCTCTAAAGTGGTTTCTAAGATACATAAAAGGATCCCTGAGTAGGGTCCTATTTTATGGTGGATGCGTGAGTGATGGTGAAGCCGAAGTCGAAGGATTTGTCTATTCTTACTATGCAGGATATATCGATACCAAGAAATCTCTTTCTGGATATGTTTTCGCTATATTTGGTACAACAGTTAGTTGGAAAGCAACACTTCAGAAGGTTGTAGCCTTATCAACCATTGAAGCTGAATATATTGCCTTTATTGAATATGTGAAGGAAACATTGTGGCTTGAAGGGTTTGTTAAGGAACTAGAAATTGAAGGTCAACTTATCACTATTAAATGTGATAGTTAAAGTGCCATACATTTGTCAAAGAATTCAGCCTATCATGAGAGAATAAAGCACATTGATGTAGGATGCACTTCGTCAGGGAGAAAATTGAAAGTGGAGAGGTCAAAGTGATGAAGGTTTCGAAATATCATAATGTTGCATATATGATCACCAAGTTATTGCCAAGTAGCAAGTTCTTCTACTGTATGCAATTGATAAAACTGTACGATGAAAGCTAGTATGTTCCCTTGTTGTTGTAAAGTTTGTTCCAAGATGGAGATTTATAGTATATTAGATCAAACTCTAGACTCAACAGGGATTGCTTCATGGTTCGACGAGGTTAGATGCATGTTGTAATCAAAGTTCGTTCAAGTATGCAGATTTCGAAGGTGTGCATGTTGTAGCCGAAGCATGTTTTATCTAGCATGCAGTTGTATAAGTTATCTTGTTGGTTAAGTTATCTAAGGGTTTAATTTATATAGGGTTTAAGTTAGCTTGTAGTATATAAATAGGGTATTCTTTCAGGTTGTTGAGAGAGAGTTAATGTTGGTTGATATTTGGTTGTAATCAATTTTCCCTAATTGATAAAGTAAATAGTAAACCAATTATAACCAATCCCGATTTCTTGTTCTTCTTTTTCACTCTTCCCTCCCTCCCTCCCTCTCTCTCT